>OY728152.1:836121629-840997879 GCA_963277665.1 Viscum album | reverse complement strand
TGCGTAGGACTTAACTTCCCTTTCATTCCAAACCTCATGACCTTCTTCCATGAAGATATGCGTAGAAATAACATGTCTCCATCATTGAACTCACGGTCTCATCGACGGTTATGTATATAACTATTCTGTCAACTTTGGGATGACTTGATATGCTACTAATTTTTTTTTCAAATTCTCTAACATTTCTTCGACCATTTTTGGTTCTAGTAGCTTACCCTCACTGACTTTATCCCAATATGCCGATGCTCTGCACCTCTTCCCATACATGGCTTCATAAGGTTCCATTTAGATGCTCGAGTGGAAACTATTATTATAGGAGAGTTCAACCAGAGGAAGATGTTGATTCCATCCTCCTTTAAAGTCTATTGAACATGATCTTAAAATATCTTCCTATGTTTGAATATTTCGCTTGGATTGGCCATAATTTTGAGGATGATAGGATGTACTAAATTTCAGTTTAGTATCTAGAGAATGTTGAAGAATCATCCAAAACTTAGAGGCGAATCTTGGATCTCGATCAGATACAATAGATAGTGGTGCTTCATGCACCCTTACCACCTACATAATTTATATATATGCCCATTGATCCAATGATAAATCCTCTCAAATCGCAATGAAGTGTGTATACATTGAAAGACGATCCCCAACAACCCATATTTCATTGTTTTCTTTGGATGTCTTTGGAAGACTAGTGACAAAGTCCATGGGTATGTTCTCCCATTCATGTTGGTATGGGAAATGGTTTCATCATCCCCTTAGACTTATTCTTCCCCACCTTCACTTGGTGACACACTTAGAACTTTGATGTATACTAAATGATATCTTCTTCATATTTTCCCACCAATAATGCTCTTAGATATCTCTATACATCTTTGTGTTTCCTAGGTGAATAGAGAAATTCGAACTTTGTTCATCATCCAAATGTTCCATCTTTAGCTCCAAACACGATGGAACACATAGTATTTCCCCAAATCTCACATTTCCTTTTTTAGTAACATTGAAATCTAAGGATTTCCCTTTTCTGATATCTTCCATTTTCTTATGAATTCCCACATCATCCTTTTTAGCATCCTTTAACCTTTTTAAAAAAGACGGTTGAGAAATAATTTGTGGAAGGATTGATGATGTTACCTTATTTATGATTCCCATGTCCATCTTCATCAAATCTAAAAGGATTGGATCATTTTCAATTCTCATTAATTACAGAATCGCTGGATCCTTTCTACTTAGTGCATCCGCCACCTTGTTCGCTTTCCCAAGGCGGTAATGGATTGAGTAGCCATATTCATTGATCAGATCTAACCATATTTGTTGGCTCATGTTCAACTCTTTCTGTGTGAATATATACTTTAAGATTTTGTGGTCAGTATATATTTCACACTTCTCCACAAAGAGATAATGCCACCAAAATTTTAAAGTGAATATCACCACAACCAATCCATATCATATTTTGGAAAATTATGCTCATGATATTTAAATTTCCTTGAATCATAGGCAATGACTTTTTCATTTTTCATCAACACACAACCTAGGCCCTTCTTCAAAGCATCACTGAATACCATAAAAAGTTCTCCACTAGCGGGTAAAGTGAGAACATGCATAGTGATAAGCCTCCTTTTCAACTCCTTGAAGCTTTCTTCTCATTCATCACTCTATGAAAACTTTTCTCCCTTACGAGTTAGCTTGGAAAAAGGGATGGAAAATCGTGAGAAATTTCTAAAAAATTGTCGATAATATCTAGATAACCCAAAAAATATACAGATATCCATTATCAATATTGGTCTCGTCCATCCCTCTATTGCAGCTATCTTGGAGGGACCCACTGATATCCCATTTCTGGTGATGATATGGCCCAATAATGAGACCTCCTTCAACCAGAACTCACAGTTGTTGTACTTTGCATAGAGCTTCTACTTTTGCAATGTCTCTAGTACAGTTCCTATATTCTCCTCATGATCCTCCTTGGTTTTGGAGTATATAAGAATATCATCTATAAATACTACCAAATATTTGTTGAGGTAATCTCTAAATACTCGATTCATCAAGTCCATGAAGATTGATGGAGAATTAGTGAGCCCGGAAGGCAGTAATAAGAATTCATTGTGACCATATCTTGTAATAAAAGTAGTCTTGGGGATATCTTCCTTCTTCACCCTTACTTGATAATATCCCAACCGCAAGTCTACCTTGGAGAACTATTGTGCTGCATGAAGATGATCGAACAAGTCATCAATTTGTGGAAGAGAATACTTGTTCTTTATCGTGATTTTGTTAAGCTCACAATAATTGATGAAAAGGCGCATTGACCCATCCTTCTTCTTAACGGAGAGGACTGGTGCACCCCATTGTGAAGTACTTGGGCGTATAAACCCTTTATCCAGATTCTCATGTAGTTTTTTCTTCATCTCAGCAAGATCCACAACAACCATTCTATACAGAGTCTTTAATATTGGTAATGACCCAGGTATAAGATCAATTGATAATTAAACATCTCTTTTAGGAGGAAGACCATGAAATTCCTCAAGAAACACTTCAGCAAATTCCCTCACAATAGGCATGTCTTCAAGGATGGTTTCCTCCTTAGAATAAATCATTTGAGCTAGATACGTGTGCTCATAGGGAAGTAATATCCACACTTGAGATGATAGAGCTAAAAAAGATTCATCTTCCTCCTTGAACTTGTATAGAATCGGGGGTCGATTCTCCCCATGGAGAGGGATTTCCCTCTCATGACAATTAATGTTGGGTCTATATAAGGAAATTCATTCCTTGACAATAATTACATCAAATCCCATGATAGGGAGTATGAAAAGGTTCTCCAGGAAGTACAATACACAAATTAAGACAATGGAGGAGTTTTATTCATGGGATACAATGATTTCCCCATTTTCCATACTCACCAACATCTTTACTTCCATGATTTATGGTGGTGTCAGGATTGTTATACTAAACATTCTGGATTTAAAAGAATGTGTAGAACCTGAATCAAAATGTGTGTTCTCTATTCTTGATTAAATAACTAGCGTACCTATCCCCACTTCATTGTTGGGGTTCAATTCAGAAGTAGTGATGGAAAAATATCTCCCTTGCTTCCTTGGATGTTGTTGGATGCCTCTGAAAACCCTTGGCTTAGGGAACTGATTTTCAAGATTCCATGGTTATTTGCAGTTAAAGCAATGAAAAATGCATTGAGAGTCGAATAGAGTGTTCCTCTCCTCTATCGAAGCCACAATTTTTTCTTGTCGGCAGTTAATGGATATGTGCCTTTCTCTTCCATGCCTAAATCATTTCTTCAACCCCTTCAAGAAATTTATGGGGTGCTTCTTTTTGCACTTTGGAAAGTGGGGTGCTTGATTTTCATAGCACAATTGGATTTATCCATCGGAATTCTAGAATTGAATTCCAACTTACGCTTGTTATCCCCATGATACCCATATGGTTCGCTGATCTATATTTCAACCTTGAGGGCACATTAGGAAATTTCCTTATAGCTGTCGAAGTCATGGATCGTCGGGGATTTCCACATGTTAGGTTTCATCCCACCAAAGAAGCGGTCAACCTTACATTCGGGGGAAATGGAAAATCTAGAAGCGTATCGTGCAATCCTTGTGAAGCTTGTTTCATACGCTCTGACGTATTCATCATCTTTTTGCTTGATGGCAAGGAATTTTCTTTCTATATTAAGCCGGAGGGTGTGCGGGAAATATTTGTCAAAGAACATATTTCATAAATCCTTCAATTCCAATGCGTCGATATCCTCCTCAGGCTTTGTATTTTTGATCAATATACACCATTGATCAGATTCATCCTCCATATGATGAGCAGATAGATTAACCTTCTCTTGTTCGGATCATTAAAGGATGGAGATGATCTTTTCAATGGAGTTGATCCACTGTTCGATGATTGAGGGATCAGATGATCCATTAAAAGTATGAGGCCTTTTTCCCATGAAGCTCTCAATTTCAACTTGTTCTTTATTAGGGGGGGGGGGGGTTGAATGTTCCTCTTGACCCATGTTTCTATTCAATTCTTGAGTTAACTGAGAGAGTATCATGAAAAAGTTCGTGATTACCGCTCCCACCAGATTGGGAATCTCATTAGAATAGACATCACATTGGTCTTCACATCAGTTGTTAGTCCGAGTCCCCCTATTACCAGCCATTGGCAAGAATAAAATGAAATTTAGGGGTAACACATAAAGGGTAATACAAGAAAACAACTGATGACTTATAAATAGCTTTTATTTCCTTAACTTATGAATCTATAGGCTTCAATCCATGTTATCAATGATCTACTTTCTAACTTATATTCTTAGGGGAAATTTTTATTCCATTAATAATGGTTCATACTACTCTTTTGAATTTACAAATTCATATCCTCTAGGAGTATCATAAGAAATAGTGTAGCAAAGCCCATTGCCATGTACTAGGATACCCCGAGTCAAGCCTGAAACTCCATGTCGGGGTTTTCACCCCAAGGTACATCTGTGCTAGAGCCACCCCTACCTACTCGTATCAAGAGAGGGATATATTTGATTGATAAACCACTTAATAAATACTCACCAAAACATAGGGATGTTTTTATTATACTTAATCTTATCCCTAGGTCTTCACTAGGGATTTCTAATCCTAATCCCAAAAAATAACTAAACCTACCTCTGATACCAACTTTAACAACCCTTCGCTTTATTACACAATTAAACATGATTTAGTACATAAAACCTTCACTTGATACAACATGGAAGATCGAGAGGTATAGTGTATTTAGGGTTTAGGATCATTACATAACAACTTAAAACATAGAACACAACATCTTACTAAAAACATCCTTTACATGACCACTACATTGCCTCATACTTAGCATTGCATAGGATAACCAGAGGACGTGCATAAAAAAGGGTGAGGTATAAAGACCAGTAAGGGAATTAACATGGAATAACATGAGGAATACAATAAATGTTATACAATAGGCATATAAATTGAGCACAAGAGAAACATGAACATAAAGGCATGATAAATCATGATAATCATAACATGGTAATGTGGAAACAACACTTAACATGGAATTAACATGAGCCAAGGCTCATTGCACATGTAGCATGAGTAAACCCTCATTGAACATGAAGCACAAGTAAAACCTCATTAAAATTGAATTAGAATGAGTCAAAACTCATTGCACCTGACGTATCATGATACTATACTTTAGCCAGTTCATTGGAGCGCTTTCACGGCGCACCCTTCTTAAACACTTCATTTCATGCATAAGTGTGCCACATAGATCCTATAACATGGAATCAATCAACATCATAAGTTATTCCACGATTAATAAATGTGGAATAAAAACATGAAATTACTATTCAATGTGTATATGTGAATAAAGGGGAATACCCTTGATAGAGACATGGGTATGGTATTCACTACACAATGATCTTGGCTTGGAAAAAAATGTGGTGCAATTTCTGCAGCATAACAATGTGACATAAGAAATTATAAAAATGGTTGATGAGGGAGAAATGGGTGTCTCATAATATGTAAATGAAATGGACTGTGTATGGGGGGGGGGGGTCTTATAAATACATTTCCCAACAAATGTAATGGAATTTAGATACATAATACAAAATAATTGCTCAAATGTAAATGAGGATAGAGAAATTCCTTAGGTAATTTCGGCAGGGTAATGGGTGTACATGGGAGGAATTAATGAGTGAGAAAGGGGATCTATAATTATTAAAACATAAATAGGGAAGTATGGGGGTGGTTAGAAATCATACCCCAATATTTATAATTGAAAATAAAATGGAATAACAATATAAGGAAACTTGGACATAAATAAGGAAAGTGAGAATCACTTACTTGGAAGTGTAATCCCAAAGGCTTGGGAGAGTATTGAGAGAGGCTTCTTGGGAGCTTGGGGTGCCATGGGAGGATTCTAGAGAGAGGAGGGAGGAGGTTGGATGAACTCCAAAGGCTTTGAGTGAAGATGAAGTGGGAGCTTGGATGGGTTTATATAGGAAAGGAGAAGGAATTATTTTTTATTTAGGTTTTGGACACCTCACATTAAACTAATCAAAACCACAAACAAGCCCATTGTTTTTGCCCATGTATTTTTCCAAATAAGAGTGGAAAATAATATTTTATAAGGAAAATGGACAAACTTCTTAAAATAATTGGGTTGCTTATGTGGAGGTGAGTCACACACTCATGGAAAACAACTTAAATAGAAAAAATATTTTATAAGTCTTGAAGGGTCCACTAAAGCTTTTTAAAATAAATTAAACAAAACCAAAATCAAATTATTTTAATATAAAAACATATATTGTCCAAAAATAATGTTTATAGTATTTTATTACATCACTATTGGGTCATTTTGATGTCATAAAATAGTATATATATTTAAACTGTATTTAATTTTTACCCAAAATTTGACTGTCTTAGAAAATTATGAAAAATTTACCGTTGGATAATTTCAACATCATGATTAAAAAAATAATATTCATTTTATCTAAATAATTTTCTAAATATTTTAATTTTTACTTTTAATATAAAAATGACATTTATCGAAAATTCATGGGTTTTGACCAAAATAAATTTCAAACCTTAATAAAAATTACAATTGCATTCATAAAATTATATGATCATTTATATTTAATAAAATGTAATTTAATAATAATAATAATAATAATATTTTATTAAAATATTATTTAATTAAAAAATACATTAATTCATCAAAATAGATTTCTTAGTTGAATATTAACTAAAAATACTATTTGTCCTTTAAAAACTATTTACAAAGTAACAATAATAAAAAGAATGTATATTCTCTATACAAGAATAATGTACCTAATCGTAGTACTAGGGTATTGTTACATACCCCCTTAAGATGCCTGCATAAGACCTTAATGTAAGTTGTGTGATGGTGATAGACTCTTGGGGTGGCTTAGATAACATTGCTTGAGTGGTAATCTCTATCAACATGCACTTCTCTCGTAGGCGGTTCCTCTCGAGCTTAACGTATTCAAGATCGGATTGGGCTTGGTCAAGAGTGAAGCCCAATTTCACCACCTCCTTTGTGAGATTTGAAAAAATGGGCTTTTTCTGTGGCATGTCTACTGGATGAGGCCATCGCTTCCTTTGTATGAGTAAATTGGATTTGTTAAAGCCATATATTTATACTAATCATGTGATCACTGTTCAACATCTATATTAGCAACGATAACAATTATTAATGGTATTTTAAAATCCAAAACATAAAACCAAATAAGTCCATACATTTTACATAACCAGAAAAAGACATTTAAATAGACCAAGATGAATTTTCATTACTGAATTTTTGGGTCATTACAATTAACCTAAAAGATTCATTACAGTGCTATTCATGGAGATATAATGGTCTGAGTCAAAATATACATATTATTATTGGTCATAGATGGGTAAAATTGATTGTGGGGAAGAGGGAATTTCCCTTTAAAAAATCAAATAAAATCAATCCAACTTAAAAAACTTCTCTTTAAAATATTAAAGAAAATAAAATCTTTCTGAAGTCAAATGATTCACAATTTGAAAGTGAAAAAATAATAAAAAATAAATAAAATAAAAAGAATAATAAAACAACGAGTTATTGAAACAATTAATAGATTAAGAATAAATTGATTTATTAAATAAATATTGAAAAATTAATACTGATAAATAATTAATTTTGTTAAATCTAAATGAGGAATGATATTAAGTAAAAAAAGTTTGACAAATCTATAAGAGAGACCCTATGTCTACCATATAATTCACTTGAGGATTTAATGTATTAGTCCATTTAATTTATTGGTAGCAAATATACCAAACTATCCCTTAATTTTTAGGTTATAAAAAGAAATCAAAAATACAATATACAATATCACTTTAATAAAAAAAATATAGAATCCTTAAATGAATAGTCCCTTGCATTTTAATAGAAATATAAAGAAAACCACAATCACTTAAATTGATGGTAGTTAACACCAAATTTAGAATAAAGTGTAATATTAGGATATTTCTAAGATACAATTTGTTTGTAGCTTGGTATGAATTCTATAAATGAATATGATGAATTATAGGAGAGAAATGGAATATTAGAAGAGAGTGAGAAGATTTAAAATTTTAGAACAAACTCTATAAGGAGAGAGATTATTATGAAAGAGTGAGATTTTGAGAGAAATTGAGCTTGTTGGAACTGAAGATCAATTGAGAAAGAGAGATTTTGTAGATTGATAAGGCCACCCGTGTTCTATATTTAAATGCTACAAATGCATTGAAAATGTTATGGAACCCTTAAAGGGTATTTAAGTCAAATATATCCATGTTGGATGAAATTTTACCACACTAATATTTATTCTTAGATAGCTTGGATGATGCTAACAGGAACCCAATAGACTCTATTGGGTAGCTTGTGGGCTCCCTGGAACTTGGTGCATGCTGCATGATACCATTGACTCGCTAGTGCACCTCAATCAAATGGATATTGAACTCTTGAGAATAACATTGGATTTTTCCTTCAACACTAGAAATCTGGAACTCCTCTATCTGGTATCTAGTGCTGTATTATTTCATTGGGAAGGATATGGTCATTCCAATAGTTGGTAGATTGAACTACAATGGCTGGCCAGTGATGCCTGTGTCCATGTGCTTCAAAAATTGGATTCTCCAATTCCTTTAATAGGCCTATTTGTTTCATATATCCTTATTCTAAGGCTTTAAAACAACCTTTAAATAACATTTAAGGTTCATTTATAGTGTTTTATCATGATATCATTAAGCTATCTACATACTATTTAATTATAGAATTAAACACTTTAAGAGTGTATGTGATCATTAAAATCAAAGAGTGGTGAGAAGCAGAACAACTTACCATATTTTAATGATCATAAAGAGTTGTATAAGAATTAAATTTAAATAATAATATAACCAGATAAAGAGAAATAATTACTATGATAGTGATATACTGAGAATTTATCTCCCTTTAAAAAATAAAGATAATTTTTCTCCATTTTCACAGCATAATATTTTATGAAACTAAAAACAACTTAAAACTTCTCTAAAAAATAATAAACTCTATAAATTACCCCCCTTCGAGAATATAAAAAGTGAGTTAAAAATATGGATAGATAATAAATAGATAAAATTAGAACTATATTTATTATCAATAATGATATTTTTGGAGAGGCAAAAATATAGTTTTGAAAAATTTGAAAAACTTGAAGAATTTGAAAAACAAGTTTTAAAAAAATTAAGAAAAAAAGAAAACAAACGTTTTTTATTTGAAAACAAATCTCAAGATAAAATAAAAAATTTGAAAAATATTTTTTTAAAAGAAAATGAAAAACTATATATATTTTTAAAAAAATTATTTTTTTAAGTTTAATTTTTAAAAAATTAAAATATCTCTTTTATTATCATTTCAGTATTAAAATAATTATATCCCCATCAAATAAAAAATAAATAAAGTTTAAAATGATCATATCAATTAAATTAGACTAAAATAAAAAACACTTAGAAAATAAAAATGCTGAAAAATAAACACATTATTAAGTTTTAGAAAAAATTGTATTAATAAACCATAGAAAATTCCTTAGAAGTGTCAAACTAGGTGTGTAGTAAAGGCCCACTCACCATTCTTGGTATAGATGAATGGTTAAAAACATAATCAATTCTTTTCGATATAAATCCCTTGGAGAATCTTTACCATAACCACATCAAATTTTTTATATCTAGATAGGAATGTTTTTCGTGGAGTATCATACTCACTTTACAATTCAAAAATTATGATTTTTTTCTGATTTTTTTTGAATTATTTAAAATTAATTTTGGAAAACATTTTGAAGTGAAATTTAAACATTATAAATATTTCCAAGTGACTAAGAGAAAATTATTACAAGATAATCATACCCAACTTTCCTTTAATAAACACAAAGTGATCAAGAGGAGGGTGTTAAGTTAAGATATCAACAAGTTAAATGTTTGTGAAAAAATTTCGAGAAATAACCAATTTTTTTGAATGTGATCTCATAGAAAGAGGTGTCTCAAGTTAATGTGCTTAGTTAAAGAGTGTTTGATAGGTTTTTTAGAATTACTGATCAGACAAGTGATGTCATAATCAATAGCGATAAAAGAACATGTTAGCCCGACATCTAAAAGAGTTTGTTTCATCCATATAACTTGGGTGAAACAACTCCCAGTGGATATGAATTTATATTTAGGTTTAAAAATATCAACATAATTTTTATTCTTACTAAATGAATATATGATGGACTTTCCTTTTATATTATGAGTTCCACTAGTATATTTCATACCTAGTTGGAATAATACAAAATTTGCATCAGAAAGACAAGAATGTTCAAAATAGGTTTTGCTAGGATATAATTATCCAATATTTTTTGTTATTTTCAAATAATAATAATTTTTAGATATTTAAAATATTATTCCTTTGGATTGGATTTAAAATGAACGTAAATGAATACATTGAACATGGGGTTTAGATAGGTTGTGGCATGGTACTATAGAATTAAATCATACTTTGATAAAGATTTATGTCAACCAATTAGATAACTTTTATCAAATGCAAGCTTATAGGTTATACTCATGGGAATTCTAATTTATTTACCATGATCCTTTCCAAACTTCTTTATAAGTTCATTATTGTTTTCTTTGGTCTAAAAAGGCTTCGTTGGAATTTTGGGAAATTTAAAAACCAAGGAAGAATTTAGGTTCCCCAATAAAACACATTTCAAACTCTTTATTAATTTAATTATAATATTTATTACCAAGAGTTTCTTTAGTTGGAACATAAAATAACATCTTCAATATAAATGTGAATAGTTAATATTTTTTTGAATTTTTTAGGAAAATGAATGGAATCAGATTTTACCATTTTAAAACAATTTAAGAAATGAAATTTAATTGTCCTATAATACCAAGACCTAGGGGCTTGTTTTAAAGCATATAAATATTTAGTAACATGAAAATAGAATTTTAAAATTTTGGATTTTCAACACAGGGTGGTTAGTCCACAAATTTTTTTAGAAGTAAAATAATTTATAAAATCAATTTTCATATCCATTTGAAAATTTTGATATTAAATTGAGCAGTGAATTATAAAAATATTCGAATGGTTTAAATTTTATTAATAAGTGAAAAGGTTTCACCATAATAAATAAATTCTTCTTGATTATAGCCTTTATCAAGAATTCTCTCTTTATTATGGATAATATTTCATTTTTCATCATGTTTATTTTGAAAAACCCCCTTGGTGACAATGATATAATTATTATTTGGATTTTCCACAAGATTTCAAACATTTTTCCTTTGAAATTAGTTCAACTACTATTTAATTTCATGCATCAAATTCTCATCATTGATAGCATCATCAAGGGAATGAGGTTTAAGATGAGAGAGAAAAACTTGATGTTCAACCACATTTAAAACTGAGATTCTAGTATGAGTTTCAGATTGTAGTTCTCATTCTCAAGAGGATAGAATTTGAATTAAATACAATACTTGAGTAAAGGAGAGTATGATGATTTCAAATTATCATTAATTATTTTAGAATATTGTGGTTTTGGTAAGTTCAAACTTGGTTGATCAACATCATCATCACTTTATGGATGTGATTTAGCAAGATTCACATCTAATTTGATATGAATTGATTCTTTTAGGGTCATGGTACTCTTAATAAAGACACAATAGGATTTACTTGAGTTAGAGTACCCAAGGATTATTTTATCATTTTATTTAGGATAAAAAATAAAATACTATCTTTGTTATTAAGAATAAATCATTTAAAAATAAATAATCTTAAGAAGCCAAAATTTTAAATTTTACCTTTCTAAAGTTCATAGGGTGTTTTTCCTAATATGGTTCTTGTGAGGACACTATAAGGATAAATAAATTTTTATTGTCCACCTCGACCCAAAATTATTGTAGAAGGGAACAATCATTTAAGAGAGCCCTAGAAATTTCATGGAGGGTCCTATTTCTACTCTCAACAACCCAATTTTGTTGAGGTGTTCTTGGTGAGTAAAAGGAGTGATAATAACATTGAGAAGCACAAAACTAATCAAATTAATTATTATAAACTTCTCCACCATGTTAAATTCTTTAGGAAAATAATTTATATCCTTTTTGAAATTTCACATTCCTTGAAATGTTGTTAAAGATAGTATAAGACTCATTAAAATGAGCTAAGAAGAAACCCAATGAAAGTATAGTAATATCATAGATAATTATGAATGTGTAATTTTTACCACCGATACTAGAAACATGATTCATTCCAAAAAGGTAAAGTTTGATTAGTTACAAGGAATTATAAGTGGAAAAAATATTTTTAGATATCAAAAATGATTTTTTGTTTATTTTCTAAGTTAGCATAGTTCAAAAACTAAGTTATCTTTAAAATAAAATATCTGTAAATCTCATACTACTCTATTAATGTTGATACTGAAAAGAGAGTGAATATTACAATGTTCAGGGCAATAATACCACATCCAAGATTAATTATCTTATGCGCTTACAATTTGATGTAAAATTGAATTTAAATCAATAATTTTTTTGAAATATTGATGTAGTAAATTAAATATTTCCATTAGAATTTAAAAAATTATAAAACTCATTTTAAAATGAAATTTTAAAACCAATACCACATAATTGACTAATTCTTAGTAAATAATTCTTCAATACTTTAAGAAACAAAAAATCTTTAATTTAAGATGATTTGGAGAAACCAATCAATCATATTTTAGCAATTTTACCTTTTTGAATTCTCTCCAATTGTGACATGACATCCATAGAAGTCCTCAAGATGATTGAATTTTGAATGATCACAAAAAATACACCTCATGAACCCAATATCCATATACCATTTAGTTTTAATAGTTTTTCTCTTATTCTTTAAAATGGTAAGAGATAACATCTTTTGGTAGCCATATCTTTGGTCCACATAAGTTATCTAACAAATATTTTGGATTCTAAACTTTTTTTTGAGAATGTTTTATCATTTAAAAATTTAGAATATATATGAATTTTTTTTGTACTACCAAAGTATTAATTTTTAAAATTGAATTCAAAAATATGCTGACCAACTTTATTTCAATATTATATTTTTTTGAGAAATTTACATTATAAATTTAGTCTCTTTAGAATAGTTAGGAAAACTAGTTTTTTAAAAAAACCATAGTGTTTTAATAGGGTTTTGAGAATCGAAAATCCTATTTATATTTTATTCCCCTTGGGTAAAAATATAAAGAGAGTTTTTAAGAACTTTAATTTGGAATTCCAAATTTTCAATTTTTTATTTTTCTTTATTTTAAAATAAAATTGTATATTTCTTTTAAAAGTAAATATTTTATAGAAATAATATGATTGTGTTTCTATTTATAATCTTTTAATTTTAAATGAAGATCAGAAAAACCATTTAGAATTTCAATTTTAGAATTGAGAAGATATTTATAGATTAAACAAGAGTTAGAAGAGGAAGAATGAGTATAATAATAATAATAGGAAGAACTAGAACATGTGGAGTTTACTTTTTCACATACCATGATATTGGTTATTAAGAAATTGGGACTTTCATTACTTAATTCATATGTTGAAATGGAGTCCTTGCTGTAACTCAATGTCAATAACATTAGAGATATATCACATTGCTTCTTGTATTTTGACTTTTTCTTACTCAATGGAAAATACATTTTGATTTGGCCCTAATTTTTTCAATCAAAGCATGTTACCTCAAATTATTTGTTATTATTTTTTAATTTTTGAGTGGATATCTTATTTTTCATGTACTTTTACATAATATTGGTAAAGTTGGTAGTATCAGATTAACAATGAATTAATTCATCAATGTTTTCCTCAAAAGAAATTTCTATTTTAGTTTATTTAACCTCCTTATATTCCTTTTTGGGCCGCCTTCTCATTGTAATCTCACAGTTCATGATAAAACTAAAGAGTTCCTCAACCACCATGATTTCCACATCTTTTGATTCTTGTATTTTAGAAAATTTAGTTGACTAATTACATAGTAACACCCAATGGATTATTTTGACTAGAGATTTTGTAGAAAGTGAATCACCAATATATTTTCACCCATTTTAAATATCAGTAAATTGATTAAACATCTCAGTGATAAATTCAATAGGATGAAAAGAGAAAATTTTAATGTCTTATCTAAACATATCTAAAATGGTTCTCTTTGAATTTGTTAGTTCCTTCATGTGTTAATTTTCAAAGTTTCCAAATTTAATGATCTATTTGAGATGTACAATTTTTTTAAATTCATTTGGGTCTAATCTAATATGAAATGAATTACTTACTATACCATCTAATTCAAAAATAAAAATAACATCTTGGGTATATTTATATTCTTTCTCAATTTAAAGAGTATAACCATGTATACAAATAAAATAATTAGAATATAAAATAGATCTAAGAAATATAGACAAATTTTTTACAACAACCGTAATTACTACCATTCAAAAATGGAGTCCATCCTAAGGACTATATTTTATAACTAACATGAGTGTTTGAGAAATACATTTTAAAAAGAGATAATTATTTAAAAAAATGGTTTAATATTTTGAAAAGGAAAAAAATAAAAATTGAAAGAATTTTAAAACAAAAACTTTTTTCAATCAAAACCACTTTGAAACCAAATTTTGGCTAGAGTTGGGTAAAATGATGGGGGTGGGGGTGAATTTCAACTTTAATAAATTAAAAAAAACTATCCAAGATTAAAAACTCATATCTAAAAGATTTAATAAAATAAAATCTTATTGTAATTAAAACAATCAAAGATTGATAAAGCAAAAGTAATTATAAAGAATAAAATAATCAGAATAATAAAACAAAGTTTGTTTCAAAAAATTAAGAGGTTAAGCATTTGTTGATGGATTTAATAATTAATGAACCATTTAATGTAATAAATAATTGAAATTTTGAAAATTAAATGAGACAAAATATTTGGTAATGATGTTTATAAATAGACCTAAAATAGAACCAATGTCTACCGCCTCAATCACTTGAGGATTTAATCTATTACCCAGTTTTCTTTTTTGGTAGAAAATATACCAAAACAATCCCTTATTTTGCAGTTTTTAATAAGAAAGAAAAAATATAATAGGCTATATTTATTAGATAATTATAGTATTAAAATGGAGTGAAAAGGCATATAATTTTCACACAAACTCTAGTAGGAGAGAGGGGATTCAAGAAGAGAGAGATTTTTACAACCACAGATCTCATCGGCATTGAAGATAAAATGTATAAGAGAATTGTTGTAGATTTACAAGGACACCCAATGTATCTATTTAATGGCTAAAAACTATTCAATTATGTTTTTGTATACTTACGAGGTCATAATTTGAAGTCATTTATGTTTGAGGATATTTCACCACATTAAATTCCAATCTCAGAATAGCTTGTTCGACGCTTTTAGGTACTCAATAGCCTCTACCAGTTAGCTGTTGGGATCCCGAGAACTTGGTTCTTACTGCCTACTACCACCTTAAATCTTGTGTACCTCCACCAGATGTCCATTGGAATCATGAAGATAATATTGGCTCTATCCTTCTACACAGAATATCTGGGGCTCCTCTTTTGGGTAATTATTGGGGTTGTACTAAATATTGAAAGAGATGGGCATGCCACCAGTTGGCTGATGGCACTGCATCAGCTGGCCAATGTTTCTTATGTCCATGTGCCCTAAAAAAGTGGCTTCTCCACTTCCTTTAATGAGCCTCCTTGATTCGTCTAAAGATATTATATGTATTTAAAAAATCCATTAAATCATGTTCATGGTTTATTTAAAGAGGTCTAGTATTATGTCTTCAATCTAGCTGGACATTACATTAATGAAATAATTAAACACTTTAAGAGAGTTTTTGATCATTAAAACAAAAGAATGATGAAAATATCAATAAATAAAAGGTCTAGAAGACCTATTTTTGGTAACTTGTGATATAAAAATGTTTGGGTATAGTAAGGTTATATAATATATTGTATGATGTTTTATTTATTATTTCATGATAGGAATCTTATCTACTAAGTATTGGGTGGGAATTTTTTCATGAAACATTGTGAACATAAATAAATATAACATTTAATGTGAAATAATTTTTTAAAAATGATTATTTTTTGGGAATATTTTTTTAAAATTAATTCCTTAATTAATGATTTTAAAAATTAATTGTAATAATTTTTTTAAAGGAAATTATTAAGAATAGTTTTTATTATTTTTTATAAAAAAATTAACTTGAGAATAGAAAAACCAAAGGGAAATAATAACCACATAGATGTAGATTGGTTGGTGAAAGTTTATGATAAAATGAAGTTTCAATTTTTTAGAAATTTTTAAATATATTTATGGATATCTAATGTTACAATAGGCACTGTAATATATTTTTAATGATTTTTTTATATTGTAGAATTTCATCCACAAATTGAACTTATTCATTTATAGGGAACTGATAATATGGGATATGTTCTGAGTCTCTTAAATTCTTTGGTTCATGCTATAAAATTTATTAGGAGATATACAAACCATGATTTCATAAATGATTTAAATAGTGGCTCACTATTTTAGAGGAATGATCCTTCTATATTCATGTGTGATGATGGGTTGTAAGATGCCCTGGATTGATTATAAAGAACTAAATAAATATTTCAATTCATTATACCCCAAAATATTTTAAATATTAGAACGATTCATATATACATTAGGGGATAAATTAGGTGTACTGGGTGTTTTTTATGAAAGTTATGTTTTTCAGGGATCACACTTGGGAGGGATTTTGTAGTGACCCGTAGTTTCTGGTTCATTAATTTTGGGAGAAAGTATGATTTTTTGGTTTAGTAAGAGGTTGATTTTTAGAATTGTGACCTAGATCAGGAATATGATGTTTTTTGAATAATTAAATGATGTTTTGGATGTGGAATGAGGGTTAGTGGTTGCCTTGGTTTTTCATGTGATCATTAGAGTAGGGTCACGATGGCCGACTATGGAGTTTCATCACCCTAAAATAGATTACACTTTGAATCAAGCTGTTTTCACTAAAAACATGGCCTAGAAAATGGATTACCATATTACTTATTTCCTTTAAATTTTTAATGGCTTTGGGAATGAGAATCTGTATTGGGAATGAGGTTGGTAGTGCCTCTACCTTTTTAGAGGTGTGATTCACACAATAATCCCCATTCACACTTTGATAATATTAGTAAAAGGTTATGTTCAATCTAAGATATGACATATCTATGATAATAATGAGGAATGATTCTATTTTTTTATTGGGGGAAACTCATATTTTTCAGTTTTACCCCCTCAGGGTTTTGGGGACTAGGGGGCATTAGGGAGATTCCATTCGGTCATCTCCCCCTTCCATCTCCTCCTTCAATCCCACATAGAGGGGGATAGTTTTTGGTGGTTTCCTATAGATATTTCAGGTAAGATACTCTATTTTCTTCCATTATATATCATTAGTTTCTAGATATCTAATTTGGTTTGATTTTTATTGGGTTCAAGTAATGATTTCCACTGTAGCTTGTTGAAAATCATCCAAGACAATGGTGATTTAATGTGCAGTGGCTAAAGAAGGACCCAAGAGGATGATTTTATACCATCCTTCACCATTTTAGTCAAGGTAATATGATTCACTAATTTATTTAGGGTTTTTCGTAAAATTATATGAAATAGGTGGTTAACCGGGTGTTTGTGATATGACTTTTTCTAGGGATGGTGTCAGGGGTAAGCCAGGACCTTCTATGGGCAGTTGGTTGAGGTTTCAGTGTGATAGTGATGTGAAATGAGTTTTTCAACCATTATAACTATAAATTTAATATAATTAATTAATTATATAATTTAAAAATTAATTATTTATGATTTTTTGTTTAAGATATGATCTTAGATGGCAGTATGAGTTTAGAAAAGGCATGAAAGAGTTCGACCAAGGGAATGTAGAGCTTGTCTTGGGTGGTAACTCCATTTTAGCTGTAGTAGGTCCCATTAATATAATTTCATATGCATGTTTATAAATTATTAACTATTTAATAGATGTTCTATTGGTTTAGGTATGGGAATTTGGGACTGGGAGTGCCCGACTAAAAGTGGTAGTGGATACAATCCTCCTAGAGGCTTTGGATGAGTGCACATTAGAATATTAGGTGGCTTGGGATTTTCTAAAAACAATATTGTGAAGGAGAGGGGATGTCAGATGAGTTGACATGAAGCCATGGAGTATGTATTGATATATGAGATTGGATGTAGGTATCCTATGTCAGTTTTTGTATGTATAGTCATGTAGGTATGAGAGGCATAACCCTAACGAGATAGGTTAAATAACTGCTTGTATCACACTTTATGAGATAAATCCCTTTGAGGGAGGTTTGAGACTTGAAGATCACTATGAGTGGGATTATTCCTCTAATACTAGACATAATATAGACGAGAAGGCTTCCTTGTAGTGGTAGGATGAGAAATCTCCCCTAGGAGATGTGATACAAGACCCAAGTGTGGGTTTGGGTAACTATTTGGGAATTAATATCGAGTTTCCAATGGGATTAGAGTAAGTTGGATTGGGATGGAATACAAAGTGTGACCATGAGTAAAATAGGGATTATAATGGAAGT
Organism: Viscum album; assembly: GCA_963277665.1. Classification (NCBI taxonomy): domain Eukaryota; kingdom Viridiplantae; phylum Streptophyta; class Magnoliopsida; order Santalales; family Viscaceae; genus Viscum; species Viscum album. Next base: position 840,979,241 of record OY728152.1, on the reverse strand, counting down.
TAGATGTATCCTATTAATTCTAGGTCCATGATAAGTCTATGGGATGTGATGTCCCCAATGGGTGATGTGTATGAGATACTATCGATTAGTAGAGACTGAGATGAGTCTAGAGGACCCTAGTGGGTTCCTTGATATGATAGATGATATGTTGTCCAATAATGGACTAGGTATTGAGGTTCTAGTTCCCTGGGATTATTTGGTGAGTTTTGTAATGATCTGCAGGCCCTGTGTGCTGCTTTGTTTTCAGGTGTTTGTGGTATGTGATAGATTCTGTGGGGGAGATGGATCCTGAGGCCTAACCCCAGTATGAGTGAGGTAGCATTGGATATAGTTACATGAGTGAGATGGAGACCTAATTTTTTGTCATGTTTGGTATTAGCTTGAGTGATATGGTAGCGGTTAGATAACCATGAGTGAGATGGGGGTCTAGAAAAGATGCGATGATATTAGATGATTGGACCACCAAGAGTGAGATAGGTTATAAGATGTGTTGTGCCACATGATTAGATTATGAAACCACCATGAGTGAGTTGGGGTATATATGTGATGAAGGACTAGATTGATGGACCCTACCATAAATGAGATGTTGGAGGTCATGTATTCGAAGTGAAACCACTTTGAGTGATAAGGTTAGTGCAGAGTTTCAACACATGACCATACTTTGAGGGAGAAGTGGTCAGGATTTGGATGAAACCCAACACTAAGTCCTTAGATATGGTATATGTTACAAAAATTATGTCACGAGATTATGATGGGTTTCTAGAATGACACCGAAATAGGTATGACTAAGTTTCATGGTGTCATGGTTAGCATAGTTTACCTAATTCACTAGGAGTCATATTGTCTTGGTTAAAATATGATGTCCAACACTCTTTTATGATATATTTATTTTCCCCATGAATTCATTCATATGATAATTTATAGTAGGTTAACATAGTGAAACCCTAATGATATTTATTTCTCATAACCATCATGAGGACCCCAGTAAACGTAAAAACCAGATGTATTTTTTCAGTTCCACACATGACATTAAATATATTGGGTTTAGGCATACTGATGGGTTTTTAGGGATAGGGGTGAGATATGTCTTGGGGATGGTAGTAGGGAAAATTTTTTAGTTTTCTTACTTTATTTTTTTTGTATAATATATTTTCCTTGTGGGTGATTATATTTTTATTCTAGAATGCTCATGAGTTTGTATGATTTCATATGTCATATTTTGATATAGCATTGTGTTTTTTGGATTATGCATACTTTTATTATGAAATTCATATTGATTTATTTCTTTTTATGTTATTATTTGACTCTAATTCAAGGTAATATTCTCTCCATTATTTGGATTATGTCATCATTGTTAGTTGGTAGCCTCTGGCATATAGGTAGGTTCACTTGAGGCCATGTGGAATACTGGTTCTAGAGTGGTGGGTCATAAAGTGTTATCCATGATTTTATTTTGTTTAACTATTTGGGGATTTGGTAGATAGGAGGTTTAGTAATTTTTCATATTTGTGTTGTATCTCAATCTGGTGTTTCATCAACACCTTTTTAGTGTCAAGTCTTGGTTTCCATTTGTACAATTTTTTTTCATGGTTTACATTTTTATGGATAATATATTTATTTAATATGATTCATTGTTTGAGGTTTTTTTTTGTTTTTTTATCTTGGTACATTATAAAGAGTCCTTTTTATATAAATTGTATTTGGAATTTAGGGCTCACATGACATAAACCTTCTCGTAAATTATTGTATTTTATTATGGGGTTAAGGTTGTTTAATGTTACAATAAAAACGCATATGAAATTTTACCATATAAATATTTTTGTGGAATACTACATATCTAAACCATGTTATTTTATTTAATGGAGGGTCATGTAGATCTTAGAGAATGATGTTCTTCGGTGGATATTATATAGTCCCTTCCTATGGGGGATGTATAAGGAACCTTAGTGGGTTAGTACATAAATTTTATTCATGAGGAATAATCCAAGGATGGGAATAGGATTCCCCAAGGGGTTATGGAAAATGGAATGATTTATATGCCTTAGTCTGTGACGTAGAGCTTGAAAGGTGCTCTTGGAATCAAGGATGGTTTTAAAGGGAAGGATTTATTGAATTCCAAACCCTATTGTTTTGGATTTTCTTTTGGTAACATATTAGGGGAATAGTTAAATGCTCATGGTTTTGAATGATGAGAGAGTGGTGGTTGATCTTTTGGAAACACTTAAAATGGGGGAGATTCCTCACATTTTGGGTGAGGTTGACCTATGAGTAGAACATGGTTGGCTGGCTAATAATTTTATCCAATTTTAGATGGGATATGACCCATTAAAGCATGAATGAGGTGTGAGATTAGGTTGTATGGGATCATAAAACCAATGTGTTTAATAGAGATCAATTAAGATCATTAGTGAGAACCTTTAAATGGTTATATGTATATTACTATGTTTGGGGAGGAGTGTGAGTGTTGGATAATATTTTTAAGGAAAAATATATTGTTGTATGAGGGAAGGTATGCATTGGGTATGTGTGGTGCACGATTGTGGCATAGATCAATGAATGGGATATGTTTAGGTCTGCATGAATTTTTTTTGGTTGTATATGAACCCGAGAGGTGTTTAGTGGTAGTGTGGTGGTGGTGAGATTCTTATAGGCATGATCGTTCAAGGTTTTTCTCCTTGACAAGGGTTTTATTAGGGGGCATTCTTATAGGAATTGTTAGGTCAGTTCTTGAGTAGATGTATTTGGAAATCCATATAGTAAGGAATTCACCATTGGCTATTGAAGGATGAAGTTACCAGTATGATGTGAATGACTGGTGGTTGGTGGTTTTCATTGGGGATCAAGTGTGAGTGAGATGACCATGTATAGTCATTATTTTTTATAATGGATGGAGCACGTGTTATATATTATGTGTTTTGGTTTAGGGGGTGATGATAATAATAATACTCCTATGGTGGGGACCATTGTTTCGGTCAAGGGTGCATGGCCATCATGTTAGAGGAATCATCTGTCTGGTAAGACTAATTGGTGGATGGTATAAGTGGAACCATGATACCAGTGCATGTTAAGGTATTATGTGATCCAATTCCATGGGTAATAATATATTTAATGTTTGTAAGTGGTGTTTGTTGGTGTCAGTGAATTAGAATTAGGATCGGGTGGAGTTGAGGGGATCTGAGAGTGAGTTGGATCATAGGTGCACTAGTGATCAGGGTGAGATAATAATGGATGGAGCTGGTGGTTGGTGATCCAAAAATGGAATTACATTATGTTTTGTGTTTAGAATTTAGTGTAGGGGATTGGAAAATTATATGATGAATTAAAGAGTTAAGAAATTGTTATTGGGATAGGTAGTTTTCAGGTAGCACATTGGTGGGTGAAACTGGGTGTTTTTTAGGAAAAGATAGTTGGAGGAGGTTTGACTGGAACTTTTGTGGGAGTTTGGATATGGTTACAAGGAAACCAAATTAATATCAATGTTTAGAATGCAGTTGGTAGGTTGATAGGACACTGGAAGTTATTTTTTGGTAGGACATTCTTATTATGCGAAGCATGATGGATAAAATTTGGCCATTATGAGTGGAGTCTTATAGTATGAAGTAATATAATATTTTGGATGAATTAGGTGAAGGCACCAATATTTTTCAAGGTGGATGGGTGCAGTGAGTATCACCTAAGTGTTAGTGTTGTTGGTGATCGGGAGGATTAGGTTATAGTGAATTGTGTGCCTTATTGTTTGGAGTTACACAACAGAAGTTAGTATTACATTAGAAGATGGAACAAGACAAGTTATCAATGAAATAATGAAATGAGTAGGATAGAAGATATGGTACGATAACTACCTTTTATTTTCAAAGACGATGAGTGTTTTTGCGAGGTTTTTATAACACCCTATGGTTTTTTAGGTCATTATTTTATGGATAAATTTTAATTTTTTTAGGGATAGGTTCATTTTTACAATTGGGACTCGGGTCTTGATTATAAGTGATTAAACATTGTTGAATTATTATTTTAGATGATGAATGAGTCTCAATGGATGCCTCAAGTTCTTGGGTGATATGTATTTTAGGGAAGGGGTGGATTGATATTGAGTTTTATCAACCAATTAAATATCACATCATGAATCAGGTGGTTCACATCGTCAATGATACCTATCTAATGGAAGCCCCATTACTGGTGACCTTCTCATTTAAAATAACATCGGGTGTGAAAATTTAGGACCCAACTGTTATAAGTAGTGTCACATTATTTTTGGAGGAGTGATTTATGCAAAGAACCATATTTATTACATGAGAGGGTAAGGTAAGTTTATGTTCATTATGCGATCATCCCTGTTTTCACCATGAATAAATATTGGGTATGTTTTTTAGTGGGTTAAAATCTTAATTTTTTGGGATGATCCCTTTGGGGTTTTGGGAACTAGGGGCTATCAGGGATAAGCTATTCATCTGAATCTCCCCCTCCTTTACCCTCCTTAAACCCCCATGGGAGGGGATTTTTTTTGGAGTTTTCTTATAGATATTCCAAGTATGATATTTCATCCCTCCTCCACTATTGATCCATTTTTATCCCTTTGATTTATTTTTATTTTAGTTAGGGTTTATTGATGATTTCTACTAGAACATGGTGGAAATCACCTGAGTTGAGGGAGATTTAATGTGTGTTTTATATAGGAGGACCAAGGAGGATGATTTCATATCACCATTCACTATTTCAGTAAAGGTAAGCTATGTAACTAATTTATTTACGTATTTTAGATAAATTATACAAAATTAAAAATTGACCAGGTGTTGAAGGATAATGTTTTTTTTTCAGGATGGTGTTGAGGTTATTCCATGAACCTTTCACATGTAGTTAGTCGAGGTTTCAGTGTGAAAATGACACACAATGATTTTTTTTGACTATTATTCCTATTTTATTTAATTTAAATAAATAATTATAAAATTTTACAATTAATTATTTATGAAATATGGAATTAGATAGGTTCTCAAGTGTTGGTACGAACTTGGATGGTACAAGGATTGGATTGGATGAGGGGAATAACATGGCCTGGATGGTAACTCCTTTATACGGATTGTTGATCCATTTAATACAACATCATATTCATTTTTATGAATAAATTACTACTAAATTCATGTTTAATGGGTTTAGGTATGAGAATTAGGGATGGAGAGTTCCCAGGTAGAAGAGGTATGGTGGCTCTGAGCCTCATATAGGTTGTATTAGTTCCTTTAAGAACCATAGGGGGACTGGGATCAGCCAAATAAAATGTATCCAAGGTTTGGGGATGTAGGTTGAGTTAGAGTGATGCCTTTGGTAGGTTTTAGAGTATGAGAAGAGACCCATGTAGCCTAGGTTTTTTCCCTAGGGATAGTCAGGATGGAATAAGAGGATTAGGCCCAGTGAGATTGGTGAGATGGCCATTCATATCATGCTTAATGAGAGACAACCATATGAGGTAGGTTTAAGAATCAGTGTGGATTATGAGTGGGTATAGTCCCATTGTAATATATGTAGCATGATAGATAGGGTTTCCTCTATGTGAAATGTTGAGAGATCTCCCTTAGGATATGTGATATGAGACCTAAGTGTGGGTTGAGAAAACTATTTAGGTCTTGGAACTCAATTTGTAAGGGGATTAGAGATAGTTGTCTTGGGATGGTATTGGGTAGTGGGAATGGGAGTGATGTGGTGTTTTGAATGGGAATTTTATGTGTCATGGCGAGTATAGGTTTGAAATGAGAATATCGGTTGTGTTGTCTACAATGGATGATTGGAATAAGATAGTATCTATGATAAGAGACATGGAAATGTACATAGAACCGTAGTGGATTCCCTATTCGGTGAGATGATATGTTATTTAGTGAGGGGATATTTTTCAAGTGACAAGCTATATAGGATTATATAGTGAGATATGTGAGGAGTTTTGATCCTTTTATTATACTATATTTTCATTTTCTCTTGAAAGGTGATTAATCATGAGTCCTAGCCTCGCCAGGAGTGAGATAAAACTAGATGGCCAGCCATGAGTGAGTTAGAGTCCTTTTTTTCTTGATGTATGGTCCTAACATGAGTGAGATAGTGAGACTTTAGAAATTTGGAATATAAATTTGTGAGATGGGATGGTCGGGCCCTTCCATGAGTGAGATGTTAGAAGTCAGACCTCTATGAGTGAGATGGGGTCCTAGATGTGACATGATGAGATTTGATGATTGAAAAACCATGACTGATATGGGGCCTGAGATTTTTTGTGGCATATTATTGAATGATGAGACCTCAGTGAGTGATATAGTTCCTAGATGTTATGTGGGATTATATGGATTGACCCTTCAACGAGTGAGATGGTAGATTTAATGTATTGAATATGATTCCGCCATAAGTGAGAAGGTGAGTTTGGTTCTTGGAAATATGTCATTAATCTGAGGGAGTAGCTATTATAAATGGGCTGAAACCCTACCCAAAGTACATGGGTATAATTTGGGATACATAGATGATGTCATGATATGAGGGTGGGTTCCAGGTATGGCTATAACTAGGAATGATTATCTATTGTGGTGGCCTTGTCAGTACACAATGACCTGTTTCGTAGGGAGAACTGGTGGCCTAGTTATAACATTTTTCCCAATGTTCTTGTGTTACATGTTTATTTTCCCCATGTATACACATATATGATAACATATTCAAGGGGAACTGAGTGATACCCTATTGAATGTATTTATCACACTATACATAAGAACCTTAGTGCAATAAAAACCAGATATATGATTTCTGGTTAAGAACAAGACATGCAATGGATTGGGATATGATATCTCAATGTGTTTCTGGAAACATGTATGAGGTATGACCCTAAAATAGAAGTAGATACCTATGTATTTTTTTTGTTTATCTTGTGTATGAGTTCAGTTGAGTGGGTGACCAGAGGTATATGTTTTCATGGACATGAGTTTATATGCTTTTAAATGATATATTTTTTATAACATTATGTTTGTTTGATTAATCATACTCTAATTATTTGATGGATATTGTTTTGGTTATTTTTCTCTGTTTTTATGAATTTTATTTTATGTAATAGTATCCCCACTACATATATTAGGCCCTCAATTCTTATTGATAGACTTCTGAGTATGGGGAGGTGTGATTGAGGAAATGTGGAATTTTGGATCAGATGAAGGTCCTGGGGAAGGGCCTAACAAATTTAATAAATTTATTAGCTAATAGTTTTACACAAAGATACTAAATTTTAAGAATTCTCAAGGGTTATAAAAAGGTAGAATTATAGTTTTAGAGTATGCAACATATTTTTTAGAGATGTTTTAATTTTTATTTGAGATAGATATGACTAATAATTTAACCAAATAGATATTTAAGGTATGAATTTGAACTAATATTTTCCTTAAAATAGTTTTATTTGATTTTTCTATATATGAATAAGTTTTTAAAAATGTAGGAATGGATAAAGATGACATTAAATAGGAATAAAGTTGTGGTGATTTAATATCATGACCAATTGAAGGTAATATTTATTTTGGTTGACATAAGGTAATGTGTGATGAATTTAGTTAAGGATGTAGATATAAAAAATATTAGAGTATAAATACAACCCAATTAAGGATTAAAGAAACATTTAATCAATATATAAGTGAAGGGAATATTAATATAAACTATTATAATATAAATAGATATTGTCATTAGTGTAGGAGTTTGGGATATTTTTGAATTTATTATACATTCTTAAATTATTAGTCTATATATGTGGATTCTAAATAGATGATAGGTTCAAGGACCCTATTTGGAATTTCCATTTTTTAATTAGATCATAGGAGAGGATGGATAGTGAAGTGCCCAGGAATGGGTTACACCACCGGGGGGATTAATAATTTTTTCATCTTTTACTATTTATTTTCTTAAAGTGAACCACATTAACTTGTTAGAGTATGATACAGTCTATTATTATTTCTAAGCCTTACTCAAATACTGAAGGAATAAAAATAACTCATAGAACACCTTATTTTTACAAGCATTGGTCCTTAGGTGGGTACCTACCATTTTTTGTGATCTCTTTTAGTCTGATTCCAAGATTTTCCACAAGAATAAATCACTAATTGACAGTGGATTGAGTGGTATCATCCTCAACCTAGAAGTGTTTAATTATTTTTTTTTCTCTTAATAGTAATTATATTGGTTCCCACTAGTTGATAATAACAAACCACTAGCATAATTAATTAAATCTTTATTTAAGATCTATGATGTCACAACATTACCACATGAGATCTTATTCTTCCACTTATAGGAATTTGACTTCAAGGTTATATTAATATATATAACATGATTTCTAACCTTATCCTTATTCGATATAAAGAAAATATTATTCTTCATAAATGATATATTTATTTCACTTCTTATTAGATAAATTCTCCTATCTTTGATATTCTATATTCAGCAGTCTCACTATTTGAATATATATGATTCCATCAACCTTTTTCTTTTTATTTGATTCATAGAAATACCACTGAGACCAATAAACAATATCTCCTTAATTATAAACATTTTCTTTCTCATGATATCCATTAATAAATCATTTAAACATTCATTGAATCATATTGAATAAATTCTTCCATTTTGACTTCTTTTTTATGTATAAAAAAATACAAAAATTATTTCTGGCATTTTTTCTCTCATGGAATGACTTCATTCTTATGACATGGAAAACCTCAAAATAAATAACCAACTACTACAAGAGTTTTAATTATCAGAATAAATTTACTATATAATCATCTTCTCTATAGAGTGGAATAAATTTACCCTTTTCATACTTCATAACCAGAAGTATTTATTCAGGAATAAAAAAATTCGTGATGTTTAAAGATTGAATAATTAAAAAATAATCACTTGATTTTATTTACATAAGTATTTTTTTTCCATTTTTCATAGAAAATGTTTCATAAGAGTAAAATTAATCTCACATGTTCTCCATAATTTCCCATGTTTTCAAGATTTCAATTTAAATGATGTTTTATAAGAGTCAATAACTATTAAAAACCTCTATATATCTCCAATACTTATAAAGATTCTTAGTTTCACTAAGTATAGAAATTACTCATAAGTAATGTCATATAACCATTATAAATTTCCTATAATGACTCTTAGGATTATAGAATTATCCTAATTCATATGTTTTCATGTAGAGTTACTCTTATGAAAGTTATAAAATTATTTACATTATCATGAATTTTCAATATTGAACTCCAGTGTTGGAATGAATCATATGAGGTGAGGAAGAATATTAAAAACATATCAAGCATTTATCAATTATCTACCCTAGATATAAAATTAATCTAATGAATATTATTGTTTTTCTATACTTTGATAATATTTTGAGGTCTACAGATGAAAAGTTTCTTTCATGAAATACCAATGTTACACTTACACTCAGAGTATTTATAAAATTTCATCCAAAATTAAAAAAACATAGAATTAATACAACACTTTTTAAAAACCATCTCAAAAATATTCCAGCAGCCTCATCTCATATCAGAAAAATTCTAACACCTTATAAACACATCCTAAACAACTTACATTGATTTTGATAAATGGTTGATAAAAAATAAAATACTTAAAAAATTCCATTGGGATCTTAAATATCCCCATTGGATTTTTTTATAAACTATAACAACTCATACCAAGAGCCATAAAATAATATACTTTATTAATGAGAAAATTATTTACACCAAAATACCTAATAAGGAAATGTTTTTGGGATAATTCCATCCATTGGTGAAAAGAAACTTTTATACAGGTGAATTAGATGCTATCCCCTGGAATCTGGGAACATGTTAATCTTTACCCCTTATTTATAATAAAAACAAACTTAAATTACCAAAATATAAATAGAAATTTTTACATTTCTCTCACAAGAGTTTCAATTTACTTCTTTCCCCCTTTGGAAACAAAGCCCAAATCATTTTGAAGGATATTTTCACACGACATCTAGTGATAGGGGAAGAATCAACACAGATTTTTATCATTAAATAAAAAAATTGATCCCTAAGAATAGATTTTGTAAACACATCAAAAATATAATTATTTTAGAGATATAATCCAACCTAATGACCAGATATTATAATTTTTCTTTTATTTAATTGTATTTTATAATTTAATTCTTGGATATGGAGTACTGGAAAATATTCTTAGGAAAATAAATTATAATTATATTTTCATAGATAATACTTATTGTCTTATCAAATTCTACTTTCAAATTTTCTAGTTTTGAAAATATTTTCAATGGTCCTGATTTCAACAAAGATCTTTTACCAGATTTCATTCCAGTTTTGGTAAATGAGGAAGATAACGCTTATCTTTTAAGCATTCTTATTGACCATGAAATCAAATATGCAGTCTTTAGTCTTAAACTAGAAGGTGCACTCGGACCTGATAGATTCAATAATGGATTATATTAGCAATTATGGGAAGTCATCGAATCTAATGTTCGAAAAAAATTTAAAATAATTCTTTCCAATGGTCTGCTACCCCTTGCTTGAATGCACAATTTAATTCTTTAATTTCCAAATATAATAATGCCTCTGAGATTCAACTCTTCAGATCTATTTCACTCATTAATTATCTTTATAAAATTATCACCAACTCCTTTCCAGTAGGCTCACTAAGATAAGAAGTAGAATTGCTTCCTAGAATCAATTTGGCTTCATCAAGGGTAGGTCAATACATGATTGTATCTGTCTTGCCTCTAAATGTATTAACACCTTGAATAGCCCACTAGTGGAGGAATTATTTACATTAAATTTTATATTAGGAAGGAATTTGATACCATTGATTTATGTTTTATTATCAAAGTGCTTCATGGTTTTGGTTTCAATGAACCCTTCATTAGTAGAATAATGACTCTTTCAATTCATCTACTATTTCCATCCCCATCGGTTGTTCCCCCAAGGGTTACATTAAATTCACTAAGGGATTTAGGCAAGGTGATATCCTATGTTCCATTATTTTCTCAATTTTGGAGGATTACCTTAGTAGATTTATTACTCTCCATGTCGACCAGAACAAGAATAATCTTATTCATGCTTTTATAATCTTAAACTTTCCCACTCATCTACTCTGTGATGATGATATTATCCTCTTCTTACAAGGAGATGAGAATAACATTCAAAGTATCAAAAATTCCCTTTCTCATTATGAAGAAATCTCAAGACAAAACATTAGCTGGAATAAATCCATTGTTTTATTTGGGAAAATTTTCCCTCTTCTAGAAAAAGTACCATCATCAATATTTTAGATATCAAAGAAGGCTCCTTCCCCTTCACATATATTGGAGTACCCATTTTTGGGGAATAACTAAATCCAGTTACATTTCCAAAATTGAAGACCAAAATCTCAATAATCTCTCCTCTTGGAAGGGTAAATCCCTATCCTTGGGTAGCAAAATCTGTTTGGTTAAATCCATAATTGTCTAAAAAATTCTCTGATCGTTTATGGTCTACAAAAATCCACCTGGTCTCCTCAAAAAGATAAATGTCTACATTAAGAATTTTGTTGGGACTAGGATCATTCTTGAAAGGAAACTTGTGACAATTCCTTGAAATACCTATTGTAACACTTTGGATAAAGGTGGCCTTGGAATTAAAAACTTTAATATTTTAAATGAGTCCATACATGATAGACTAACTTAGAACCTCCTTCACAACGACTCTGAATCCACTCCCTTTCTCAAAAAAATATTCCATGACAGGTTAAAGAAAAGAAATTCAAACTATATTAGCTCTTCTATTTGGCCATCAATTAGACATGCCTTTTCCAACATCATGATTACATCGATATGGATGGTTAGTAATGACTCTTTCATGCATTTTTGGTTGGAAAACTAGACTGGTACTCCTTTAATATCCATGTTTCCTCTAAAATATACACCATAAAACACCATTTGTTAAGGAGGTGTTAAATTCTGAGAACTCTAACATTTTTGATAAAAATATTAATGTCATTGATAATTATCCATTTTCCAACTCATATTAATTCCTTATTTGGGAACCTGCTCATAATGGTGTTCTTGAATCCAATTTTTTTTTTACAATCACAACATTTAAAATTTAGATAATAATTTTACCTGGTTAATGTTTTTTTGATAATTCACAGATTAATCCCCCAAGGTGTAATATTTTTTTGGAATATTGCACACAAAAGAGTCCCTACTGATGTTTTTCTCTAATCTTTTGGGATTCAACATTTCTCTAAATGTAACTTCTGTAACCAACATAGATAATATACTAACCATATTTTCCAATCTTATTCTACGTATTACACTCTTTGGAACTATATTTTTGAAATTTTTGATTGAAGATGGATTCTCCTTGACTCTCTCATCCAGCAACTAATGTACTGTGTGGAAATCAAAACCTCTCACCAAATCAAAAATCTTTTCTTTGCTTCTATTTCCAAGCTTCTCCATGTGATCTCGTGTTATAAAAATTCTCTCACTCAAAACGATTCCTCATTTAGTCTAAATAGAGGTCAAATGTGGATCCACATTGCAATTCAAGAAGCTTCCTCTATTCGGAATGCTAGCTATGACAACTCTCTCAACGACTTTGGGATTATTCGATTTCTTGAGATCGATAGAATCTATTTTCAACCTAGGAATAATTTTGAAGTGTTCTAGCAAGACCCATTCCTAGGCTGGATTATAGTGATTCTGGACGCCACCTCTAAGGGAAATTAGAGTCCCTCGAGTTGTGGTGATATATTTAGAGTCCAACATGGGGAATTCCTTGGTTGTTTCTATGGAATATGTAGAATCACTTTGTCCCTGGAAGATGAAATGATGATTGTGATCCACAGTACATCCTTTTCAAAGAAACAGGGATAGAACAATATTTGTATTGAGAGTGATTAAAAAACTATTGTGAAATCCATTTGGAATGGATTAGTGCATCTTTCTTGGCTGCTTACAACCTAATGGATGAACTGTCTTCATTCACTATTGGAGTTCAGTTACATTGTCACCCATACCTTCCGTGAGGCTAACAGGGTAGCAGATGGTCTGGCTAATAAGGGAGTTAACCAAGATATAACCTGGCTTGTTGACATTCCTGATGACCTTCTTCCTATTTGTGATAATGATTTTAATAATATTCCATCGTTTAGACTTTTGAAATCCCTTTTTTTAATATAATAATTTCTGTCTTTTTCATTGGCCAAGGAATCACCTCTAAAAAAGACATCATAAAATTAAACTATTAGTATTTTATAAAATTACAATGAAATAATAAACAACCTGGAATTTAAAAAAAAACCTAAAATATTGATTGTCGAGTTATATACTACTTAAATGTTATTTAAAACCAAAATTTTAACCAAAATCACAAAGGAAATCCATATCCTGATTCAAGGTATCCTTAACTATGGACCTATCAAAAGTTATATGATTTAATAATCCACAAGATCATATTTTCCTTCCAATACCAAAGAATCCCTTTATTAACCAGATTAGTAATTCCTTACTTTTACAACTAGAATCTTCGTATTCCCACTTCTATAACTGGAATCTCGGTATCACAAAAATTAAAACTATAGGAACATAGTTCATTTATAATGAAAGTATAAAACTCATATGATATAAGGAAACTCTAAAAAATGAAAATAATAAAAAGATATCTAATCAAAAAGCTATTGAATACTTAAAGAAATTTCATACTATTAAAATATTCAAGAAATTTGTATCCAAAATGAATAAATCTATTTATAGACTACCACACTATGGTTAGATTCTATATTCCTTAGGTTCATTTGTAATGAAAACCATAGTAGTCTACTTTTCATCTTCGGATGGACTCATAATATCATCGTATATATGGATAAAATTAGTCTACACCACTATAGTTCTTTATAAGTTGGTTAATAAAAACTTTTTCATCCATTTAGGTTACTAGTTTATCAAAAAACCCCCATCAATTGATATTTCAAAATTCCATAGGTTATCTATATTCCTCTTTAAAATTTTTTACATTCAATAAAAAAATGAAATAGAAAACATCAAGTGAAATCAAATTATCAATGAACTTTATAATGATTTTTAAAATAATTTATAATGTGAGTCAATGTCTCAACCATATCCCCATTTAGAAAAGTGAAAACACGATTGGAAAAATCAATGATTTTGAAAATGTTCAAAAAAAAACTCCCCGATTTTAGTAGATTCCATAGAACATAGTAAACACATCCCAAATAAATAAAAATTAAATTACAAAACACAAACTTCTTCCACTTTTTGAAACCAATAAGAGATATTTTAAATAAGAATCATTTTATAGGTAATATTTTTTTTACTTTTTAATTTTTTCTGAAAACTTATCCCCCCTTTTGATTTTCAAAATAATAATGGGGAAAATTATAAAATGTCCCCCAAGATAAAATAATGAAATTATATAACAAAAACCTTTTATACATAATCAGTAAATAAAAAATACTTATAAAATTGTAATTAAGAAATATAAATCAAGTGGTAATTTTAAAAAAATGTGTGACAAATTATATTTATGAAGTAAAAATTAATGATATATGACTAATAGGTAAAAATAAAAATTAACTAAGAAAATTATGCTTGAAATTCAACCATCACCAGTTTAATAAATTTCAAGTAACAAAAATTGAAAAGATAATATATCTTGATTGATTTTTCAATCATATAATCCATATTTTTAATATAAATATATTTCGTAGAAAACACCACATCCTGTTACTTCTGTTACGATCAGGTCATACATATTTATTAGAATAATTTTCTTTTTGTGTCTTCACTTGATTATTTTACTCAGTTAACTAATCTTATTTTGATTCACGATTTTGAATATTCTCCTCATTATTTTCATGTCTTGAAACCTACTTGTCTAACTAAAAGTTATGAGAAGACACTAACTACTTTAATTATTTAGCATCTATATGATGCACATCATTTTTTTCTCCAAGAATCTTATAAAATTCTTAAAAATCATTATATAATTTAAAAATAATATCAAAATTATAATACAATAAGGTAACATTCTCATCAATAAAATCAAAATCCATATCTTTTGTTTTTATATACTTTGTAAATTTTATCAACTTTAGATCATGGATTTCACAATTATCATTAAAAATTATTATGTTTATCTTAACTTCTAATATTAAATTTTCTAATATATTCTATTATTTAGACTCCTGAAAACTGTTTATTTGACATTGAATCAAACTAACTTTCATACAAATTTCTGGTAATAGGGAAGTAAAATTATCGAATTTCTTGAGTAAATCAAAGTGAGTATCTATATTTCATTTAATTTTTTGAATTTACATACCTACCTCTAGTTCTAAAGTGATATTATATTTTTCATTATTTAAATAATTTTATCTATAAAATTCAAATTTCACTACTAGTTCGTGATATTTATCATGTGTAAATCCCTTAAAAATAAATTTACCATTCTAAAAATTCAACATTAATTACATCACTATATTTTCTACCTTCCTATAAAATATTCTATGATTAATATGTTGAACTTTATTCATAATAACTTGAGTTTTTGGAAGATAGGGAAGTTTCCAATATTGAATTATGAACAAATGATTCAACTAGAGAAAGAATTTTGAAACTTCAATATGTATTTTATTAAAATAATTTTCAACAAATTTCTTCTCAAATTTATCTTCAATAAACTTTTCCATAGAATTTTTTTTACTTGAAATTTTTTCCTATTATTAGAATCAAAAAAGAATTTATTCTAACGGATTTAATGAACTTATGTTGAGTGAACTTCTTTAAGTTTTCCATCCAATCCTTTGACTTCTTGTTATGTTGAAGATAAGGAAGAATAATTTTCATAAACTTTTGAGGAAATATATTTTAATTTTACTTCAAATATAAATTTATTTTCAATTGTTATTCCTTAACTATAAAATGATCTTATATAGTTATTAAAGGGATAATATTCTAGTAATATGATATTAATTCATATTCATGGAATATATTTTATTCTTATTCGCCTCTAATGAATTCCATTCATCATCTTCTATTAAGGCCTTAGCCTACACTTTGTAAAAAACAAAATAAGGATTCCCCAAGGACTTATACTTCTTATTCTTCTTATAGTATAAAACACTTTTCTTTTTTGAATCATTGTACTTATACATTAAATATCTAATCTCTTATAAGTATTTTTCTCAGTATTCTTCCAAATTTCAGCATAAATAACTTTTAAATTATTTAATATAGGGGATTTAATAGTATTAGGAACATTTTGAAATTTACTCTTGTATGAATATTTTTATCCCCTTTTATTTTTATCACCATAAAATTATTTTAATATATAAGTATAAGTGGATAATGATTTTTTTTAACAAAATTATTATCTTTAAATTGATCGGTTAATATCATCCTTGAAATTGTCTTAGTGTTTATATGATTTTCCTTTATCAACTCAAGATGTTCCTCGTTATCAACATTTTATTCTTTAAATAGTTTTACAATAAGTATTGAGAATTTAACTATATTACATTTTTTATTAATTAGACTACTGAATACAACTTCAATGTATTACCAAATAACCATTACAATGTTTAATTTTCAAAAGATTACTATAAATACAAATAGATATACATATTTAATTTTGATAGTTTCTTTATCACCATTCCATTGAAGTAAAAAAATTAACCTAACCATTATAATATGATTCATACATTTAGTCATAAATGAAATATATTGTGAAATTTTTTATTAATAATAAATTGAATCTTCTCTACATCAAATTTTATGAAGATTTTGTGAGGCTTTTGTATTTTTTATCAAACAAGCAAAGATTCTACCTCAAACGGACTTTGAGAAACTCATTAAATTATTCTATAGTCTAGGTAAACTTATTAATGAAAAGATAATAAGTTACCTATTTTCCCCATTAACCTCCAAAAACATTAAAGAAATATAAATCTTCCTTTTCAACTATGGTACTACATTTGATGTTTTTTAGTTGATAAAAAAATACATTATCCATAATTAGAAATCAATTTCATTCTTCAATAAAAAAAATTGTGCTTCTGGAATAGTTTTGAATCAATAAAAATTTATGTCATGATCTCCCTTATATCTAGATCAAAGGCTAATACCAATGTTGGAAATATAAATTAATAGTGAATCCTAAAAAACTAAAAGATATTCACTTCAAAATCATAGTGAATACATAAAAAGAATAGTGTTTCTACACCTTTATGTTGGAATTATAAAATATTCAAGACTCTCTTTAGTGACCACCAATTCTATATAATACAGTGAAAAAAATTGATTCCCACAAAAAGCATATAATTTTATTTTTATTTTACAAATTAAATAAGTTTTCAACTATCATTACTTAGATTAAAATCATCAGGGTTTTTAAATATATAATGGAGTGATTTGAAATTGAAATTGTTTAAATTAAAAAAATATTTTAAAATATGTTGAATTAGGGAATACTAGTTATAATATCGTAACAGTTTTCCACCATTTTCATGTAATTATCCTCTTATTTAAAAATAGTTCTAGATATATTCAAACTAAAAACTATAAGATATCTATAATTAAAATTATATTTAATTAAATATTTTTCAAAAAATGTAAAACAAATCCCCCTAATAAAGATAATTAAAGAAATATATAATTAAAAACACAATATATTGAAGCTAGTTAACACATGAAACACATTAAATATCTAATTATGTTAAATGTGAATAATAACTACTAGGCACCGGAGGTAGGTATTCAGTCATTGGTGTGTGATATAAGAAATTTGGTCCAGAATTATTTTTAAATAATGTCTTTGAAAACCATATTTGAGAAGTTTTATGATTATCATAATAAAAAAGGTTCATATAAATATATTCTCATATTCTCCTAAATGATAAAAATCTATTTAAGGAACAATTTTTTTTCTAGTTACCTCCATGTTGAAATATTTTATAGTATGGTACTTTATTAGGAATTAAGTAATTTTTTATAAGTTTAAATTTTAGTAGGTTTACTACCCAATCCAAATATAGTTTAATTTGGTCTTATCTATCCATAAATTTTCAAAAATTATTTTCTACCTATTGAAAATTTTGTTAAAAAAATTTTAGGCTCTAAAATCATAATTCAGTCTAATAATCTCATTATTATCTTGAAAAAAATTAAATCTCTTTGATTTCCTTTTAAAACTCTTCTTATTATGGTCACTTGACTTAAGATGTTATTCTGGTGTTTTAAATATATTTTTTTACTTTCAAATAGTTGGTATGATTTGTTATATTTTCTTTTTAATTTTTCTAAATAAAATACAATCTTTCCATTCTCATATTGAAATTTTATAAATTTATCCTCAACTTTAACAAAACTATCTTTTCTTTCACGAGTTTAAACTTTAAGACCAGTGTACCTTTTCTAAAAATTATGATATATATATTTAGATTTTATAGTATAATATTTCATTTCTTCAATATTTTTTGGTTCCCTCTCATCATCATAAAAACAAGATGAACTCTTATCATTAGTGTCATTATTATAAGAATAGAAATTTTTTGAATATAGAGTCATATTATTAAATGCTTCAATAGTATGTTTCCTGTATGACATGTATATATTTTTTGGCACAATTTATTTCTACTATTATCACTATCCTCTAATGAACCTTCAGAAATAGTTTGACCTCATTTTTCACTCTACATATCTATATATTTCAAAATCTTATTTACTTATCATATTATAATATCTTCTAAAATATTTTCTATCTTTATTATCCAATTTAGGACAATCATGTCAAATAAGACCTTGTCTTCTGCATTCATAACAAATTAGTTTAGTAGTATCATTATTTTATTTTCTAGGTTTTGGATAATTTTTCTAGAAATTATTATATTTGAAAATATATCTTAATATAGTATAGATTTCACCATCCTATGGTCCACAGTCACTTTCATCAGAAAAATCCCATGAAAATTTCTTAGATATCGATGGTTTAAAATTCCAATTATCTGAAATTCCAATAGTTATAAATGACACACAATTTTTCCAATTCTCTTTTTGTTTATCTCTTTTCAAATTTTTTATACTACATAATAGTACCAATAAGATCATCAAGACTTAACATAGTGATGTTATTAGTATAATGAATATTCTTTCACTTAGATTACGATTCATTCAAAAAAAATTCAATAACCTTCTCAACTAATTGATCATCTAATAATTATGTTTCACCTAGTGATTTTATACTATTCACCATTATCCCAAAACTCTTATACATTTGAGATACTATTTCACGAGACCTAAAATATAAACATTGATCATAAACCGTTAACATGGCTCGCTTATCTTGAAGAGAATTAGATGTTTCAAAATGAGTATCCTCAAGCTTTATCCAGATCCTACAAGCAATATGGAAAGACGATACTTGACTGTAAATATTTATTTGAATAGAACACAGTTTGATATTTCAAATATGAAAGTTCAACTTGAAATTATAATTTTATTTTCCAGTAAAATTAACAACTTCTTTCTCCAGAATTTTGTAACTACTGGTAATCTTGAGAAAATTTTTACCCCTACTATTTATCACAAATTAGTAAACATAATTGAAAAGTAAACTATTATTATTTAATGAATTTTTTATGAAACAATAAACATATTATAACTTTATTAAAACATGAAGTATTGATTTAAAAAAAATACACCTTAAAGGATATATAAAATAGTACTTTTAACTATAAAAATAAAGGGAATCCTAAACATTATTCAATGTATCATTGACTATAGAACCATCAAAAGTTATCTGATTCAATAATCTTGAAGCTCAAATCTATCTTCGAATATCCAAGAATCCATCAATCATCCCGATCATTAATTTACAACTTATTAAATTGGAATCTTAATATGCATTAATCTACAACTGAAATATTTTTATAACAAAAAATACAACTAAAAAAACTTAGAGAATTTACAATGAAATACTTACACTTCTATTCTCTAATAAATCTATATAAAATATGTAAGAATGAAAGTTATCAATTAAACAATATGTTAATGACATCATACAATTTTAGAAAATTATTATAACTGGTGTCATATAATCCATAAAGTACAACTCTATTTATAGGTGATCTTTAAATGATTGGATTCCACATTCTATGGGTTTTTTTAATGACATCAGTAGTAGTCTAATTTTTATATTTTTATGGAATCATCTTCTCATCTTATCTACCAATGAAGTTAGTATACACTACTATTGTTCTTTATGAATCAGTGAATGCAATATGTCTTATCCATTTAGGACATTAGTTTTTCAAAAAACCTCAAACCATCAGTATTTAAATTTTTTTCTCATCATCGATATTTATCTTAACTAGTCTTACATTCCATAAAGAAAATAATGACACAACACTCTTCAATTTAAATAAAATACTTAATTATGTGTATTTTTATTTATATAATAAAGGATAATGTGAATATATGACTCAAAAAAACATATAGAAACATTCTAATTGATTGAAGTCATGAAATAGGTGAAACAATCTCTTTAACTTCTATGACTTCTACTTGATAATAACCCTTATATACAAATATAGCCTCATTCCTTAACAACTCACCTTTCTCATTAAGTTTATTTATGAATACCAACTTGGTACCTATTATAATTTTTCCTTCATGTCTAGATAGAAGTTCCTAAGTTGAATTATTTTATATCTTATCATGATAATTATTCATGGAATTTATATATTCTATATTCTCAACCACCTCTGCAACTTTTTATGATTCAATATGTGAAATGATAGTTGTTTAGTTTTCCATTATCAATATTCATTTAGTCTAAACTAGATCATACATGCTAGGTATAATATTTTCATGTTCTATATTCTTCTATAATCTCTAATATATCAATTTATCATCACCAGTATCTTTTTCCTCATCACTAGTTTGATATGAGTCAATGTCAATAGAATCTGGTTCCTTTAAAGCTTCATCTCCACTGTTTTTTTCTAGAGTTCTATTTACTATCTAGTTCTTAATTTTTAATTACTGAATCATTTTCTTCACTAAAGTTGAGCTTATTTTCAATATACTTAGCATCCCAATAATCCACCATCTTGTCTAGCCTTCCTTCCAATATCTGCAGCCTATTATATTATATAGATAGCCCATGAAGATGTATTTTTAATATTTTCTTCATATATTCCTAAAAACATTAAATTAATTCACTATATACTTTCTCTTGTACCATATTTCATATGGACTAATGTTCGAATCAGTCCTCAATAAAAATATATTTTGAATATGTATATCTATACGAACCACTTCCTTCTAGAATAATTTCGTGAGTTTGTCTTTAGTATGTATTGTTCTTCCCATCTCAACAAAACTCTTGTTATTTCTTTTTAAAACTCCATTTTTGGGGAGTAAATGGAGTATTATATTGATGATTTGTCCCATTATTTTAAATATATGATTAAAAAATGTTACAAGTAAATGATTTTTTATTATCTTTCTTCAACCTTTTGATGTAGGCTCCCAGATCATTCTCCACTCTTCTTCTGAAATTTTTTAACACTTCTATAACATTTAATTTTTACTTGGTAAACATAATATTGGTTATCCAGGTGAAAAAATTAATAAATGTGATAAATTAAATACCACCTATGGAATATTAATTTCTCATAGACCCATAAAAGTCAAAATGTATTAGATCAAGTGGCATAATGGACTAAATCACCACTATTTTTTGAGTTCTATGCATTCTATTCCCATTATGAAATGTTTCAAAAATAATATATTTATATAAATATAGTTAGGGTAGGTATATTACCACATAATACTCTGATATTTTATTCATATTTATTTGACCATGATTTCCATGCCTTTTGTACCACAACAAGTTTTCATCCTTGGAACTCAGATGAAAAGAATTAATAGGATCACTATTTTGAAACAAATTTCCACACATTAATTTTTCTTGAGTGATGATACTTCCTTATTTTTATTTATTTACAATACATGATTAATTATTAAAGTTGACATCATTTAAATTATAAAAAAATTGTCTCACAATTAATATATTATTTTTAATCCCTTCAATAAAAAAATACTTATATTTTAAATTTTAGTCTTTAATTTTTATAGTACCAACTCTTATAATTTATAATTAAATATCATTTACAAAACTCACTACCCCCATCAAGATTTTTGTTAATATTTTTTATTTTTATGTCACTGTTCATATGAAAGGAACAACCTTAGTTAAGAATCCATTGCTCAATTTTCTAGAAAAAATGTAGTGAAACTTTAACAATGAATGACTTTTCATCCTTACTATTTTTTCAATTCTCAATAATTTTTCACCATAGGAAATATATCTATAGAGAGTAGGCATACACTACTCAGCATACTGACCTTGTTGTCCTCAACTCTTCTAAAAAATTCCATATATTTTGAGTGGATGGAATTGAAGGGATCTTCTTCAAAGATTTATCATTCTGAGAGATGTTCATCATGTTCCTAGAATTACATGTTTTCTTTTTAGTATAACTCCCCCTTGATTCATGACTACTACATGTAAATTTTAACACCCAGTGTTCAATTATAGTAATATTTTCTTCCGAGAGAAACAATAACACAACACACATAGCTTCATTCATAATGTGATATGAACCAAAATTATATAATTTAATAAATTTATTTTTATTAAATTAATTTAATAATTGAAATTAATATATAAAAAGTATCTTGGTGTGAAATTTTGGGATGTTTTTGAAAAGTTTTATTCTTTAGTGAATAGTGAAAAAATGATGATTTTTTGAAAACCGTCATTTCTTTTGATTGAAAAAGAAACACAATTTTTCAAACATGATACTAAATTAATATAAGTATTATTTAGTCATAAATAATATTATTAATTACATATAAATCAATATTATAATATATCTATATATAAAAATACTTTTAGACTTAGAAAGACATTTTTTTAGAAAACTGTTTTTATCACGCTTTTCAGGATTACTATAAAAATAATTTCCACCATTTATAGAGATTGAATTTGGTAAATAGAATCAAATATTCATAATTATAATAATTAAAATTATTTAAGAAATTTAACTTATTTTTATGTTCAAAATTAATAACAAAAAAAATCACCATAGAAAAAATGTAAATCAGAATAACCTAGTTTAAAACTAAGTGATAAGGCTGTAATATTTCATCTTAATTCTTATTTTATGAATATATTTCAACACTTATAACCTTAATATTGAGATATATTTTTTTATGGGACACTTTTCTATGAAAATGACCTATATAATATTTTAAGTAAAGAAAAATACAAAAGGCCACTCTCTTATTTTTAAATGCTTATTATATGTTCACATAGGGATAAAAATATGTAGTGAAGGAATATTAAAGTTTATTTTTATAATAAGGAAATTGTTTTAATTATGTTAATTAATTTTAATTATTTATTTGTAATATAAATACTTTTAATGCTTTTGTAATATAGATGCACTATTCATTCAATTAATAGAAGGATAAAATAAATGATATTAAAAAAACTAAAAGTAACTTAATTTGGGTTAATTGTTGTTATATAATAAATTTAGAGAGAAATATAACATAATTTATATGATTTAAAGGTTTATATTCCTATTATAATTCTATATAGCCATCTTTATTTTCAAATTAAATGAATAGTTTCCAAAATGACATTAATTCTATTTTATGAAAAATAATAAATATTAAATTATATAAAAATTATAAAAAAATATTAAAATTAGACAATTAGGACTATATATTGTCTAAAACTTCATCTATAATACATATTTTATCAAATTTGTACCATATTATTAAAATTATAACCCTTTAATATCCAAAATGTTACCGTGATTTAGGTCAAAACTGGTTTACCAGAGGGTTAATCTAAGAAAGAAAAGGGTTAAAATGACCTAGAAAAATTATTAAACATAATTGGTTGTTTTTTTGAAATAAAACATATAAAAATTGAACAAGAGTCGTTTTGGATCCATTTTTCCAAGAAATTGCCTTAATATTTTTTTGAAGATTTAAAAAATTACAAGTATGCCACTCACCTAAATAAAAAAAGGGCACCTCCTCCCCTCACTTATACACACCTCGTGAGACATATAGATCGAATAAAACCTAATGAAATACCTCCAAAACATTTTTATACAGAATATATTTATTTTATTATTCTCAAAAGAATAATCCTATGGTCCTTAATATAATATCCAAAGGAGGATTCTTTAAGAGAAGTTATTCATTGCTACAACTCTTTCAAATTTATTTATTCTTCTAATTCCTATAAATATTTTTTACCCATAATTTAATAATAACTTCAATAACATTAATATAGTGAAATTTTATTATTATTATTATAATTATGTGATAACAATTTTACATCTCTTTTCTATCCAATGAAAAGTGAAAAACATCTCTCATCCATACACATGACTTACCATCTCCACATAGCAGTGTAATTCATTTTTCACCACCAATTTAATTTAATGTTAATAAACATGGACATAATTTTTATATATTATATTTATGAGATAATTATTTTTCTTTAATAATAATATCATATCTTTATTCTAACCCTTTAACTCGTCAAAATAATGATTATGTCTCTCATGTGTACGTGTGGACTACCACCTCCATGAAGTGATGTGATTAATTTTTAATGTATCCCTTTAATATTTGATTCCATATATGTAAATAAAAAATATATATTATATTTATATCCTTATTAACATACTAGGTATGATGGAACCATGAGTGATATATAGGGACTAAAACTACCAAACTGAAACTTACATAAAAAACAAAATAGTTAACACTTGAAGACGATGAATTTGATAAATAACTATTAATAAATGGGTATTGAAATGTTATAATTAGATAATATATAATATTAAATGTATTTATATGGTTCTGGTATAAAATTATAATACTTTAAAATTATTATACATTTAGATAAAATCACTTACAACCCACATCCGACATGAGGTAATGTTTTATTTAACAATCACATCCTTATTCAGAATAGTTTATCTATTAGTATTCATTATGAGAATTATATTATATTCTTATCTAAAACACAATTTATTTTCATATCCACTAGTTATTTCTGATAATTATAATCTTTTCCTTTCATTCTCCTATATTAAGTACTCAAGATACTAAAATAATGTTTTTATGAAAAAACCGACCTAGTTTTTCGTTCTATCAAGAATTATTATTATTCCATGTCCATATTTTCATGATTTTTTATAGAATGTTTTTACTATTATAAAATGATTTATTAATTTAATTTTTACCAATTTATTATTTTTTATACAGTTTATTAAAATGAATCTTTTTGTAATTTTCCAAATGAGTCACCTTTTATTGAATGTTTGAACTGAATCCATGTTTTAACATACACCACACAAACTACTTTTACCGCCATCATAGCTAAGTTTTTCCATGTTTTCATTAATGGTTTCATAATTTATTTTTAAATTATATTTTTTCCTTATTTTATTTTAATTGTTTCAGATCTTAATATATTTTTTATCAAAATAAAAAGTATATTTTCTTCATGAAATATTATAGTAAATTTAAAAGTATTTTCTTCTATGCCAATATAATTTGGTGAGTATCATGATTTACTTGGGATATAGTTTTTTGATAACATTATCTATATTACTATGGAAGGATTATGATTATATTATTTTAGTTATTGGGGAATGTATTAACATTTAGTATTCTATTGTTTCAATAATAATGTTTACATCAATTATGTTTCACCCCCTTCATATGATGAATGACTTGGACTTAATAAGTGATGGGAAATGCATTCTATATATCATAAATGCATCGTTTGGGCTGAGAAGACAAACTAGTTTGAGTATTTATTGTATACCTTACCTATTTACATATTTTTTCTTGGAAAGAAGCCTTGAAAAAAATATTATGATGTTCAACATTATACAATATATCAATATGAAACTAGTTATTGTTATCTATGTGATTATTTATGCTGTCATGTTATACATTGATTTAGTTCACCAATTTTATGGTATTAGTTATATGAAATATATCATTTATTTATTATATCAACTATATTATTGATGTTTTATTTATTTTATGATAGATTCTCTTGTATTCCTTCCAATAATGAGTTTCTAAGCTCACAAATTATTATTTTTTCCTTTCCTAAAGATATGAAGAAAGAATCAATGGATGAATTTAGGGATTTACAAGAAGAAATAATAAATTTATCAAAAGTATTATTGTATTTTATTTCATATTTTTTGATGCAATTTTAGAATAATACATGTATCTAGTATCCCAAGACTAATAAACTATTCATAATTCAGGATTAAATCTCTTGTATTTTATGCCAATGTTGAAAAATGACCAATGGATCTAGGATAATGGAGTCGAGGTGTTACAATTTGCATCATAGGAAGTTTATAAGAATCTTTTGGAACTAGATTGAGGAAAATATGGTTTAGGGAACATAACCCTATGAAAAACTCTAAGGATATGTCTAATTGTAGAGTTATTTCATAGAGTTTTTGTTGAGGTAGATATTTTGTGGTTTTGTTATCAATATATCTAGGTCTTCATACTATAAGTGGATGGGTTTTGTAAGAGACACATCTAGGAGTAATGACCCCAAAAAAGTTGGTCAAGTATATATTGGAAATCATTTTGATGCATGGTGAATGTGACCTTACTGCACACCTAATTTGACACTCTCGAGATATATTCTTTGGTTAATTCAAAATTTATTTACAAACTATTATAAATGATTTGAAAATATTTAGAATATTCCAAATGATACTAATCTTATGATTTTAAAATTATATTTGAATAAATTTCATGTTATTTGAAGTGTTTCACTAGTTTCAAAATTATAAAATATGATTCATAATGTTATGAACTAATCATATGAATTAAATTGTTTATAAATGGTGCCTAACATAAGGAATGAGAACCATATCAATGAATTTAATCTATGTGTGGATTTACCTATTGGTAAAGACAACAAAACTAGAGATGAAATTGGAGTTGGAGAAGGAGTTGAAAAAATTATAATTTTATTATGGACGATGACTCAGTTTATGACCAATAAATTTTCTCATATGGATAAACATACTATTATTTAATGTGGTTAAATAATTTCAGACCATCTCATGAATCAACAACCTCCATCATTCAATGAGACTACTAATTCATTTATATCTAGGAAATGGATAAGTTTCAATTAAAATATATTAATTACATTATGAATTAATGAAATGGGGAATGTTTTCCAGGAAATTTATCATGTCATGGAGGATGAATACTAATAGTGGACATGGATTCAAAACACTAAGGATGAGGATGAAATAAAAAATAGGTAGTTGAAGTATTTAAAGTTAATTTTATTGGAAGTTTTTTCCCTCACAAGAAATGCGTGGATATAGAAACAAAATTCTTGTGTCTATGACAAAATAAAGAAGAAAATGTTTTTATGAATGAATAAAAATTTATAAGGTTAGAGAGGAATGATAAAAACTACACACATAATCCAAAGAGTAATATTGAACATTTATATGTTGGTCTAAATCCAATCCATCTAAGGGAACTAGTATCTAAAACATTATCATTATACGAGGATATATTATCCTGTTATTTCATGATATTAAAGTAATTCCCCATGTAGCATTAAATCTAAGGAAAGAAAGATTATAAGAGTGTATTTGAGCACTCTGTAAAAGGAAATACATAAAAGGGAAGAAGGGATGGTTGAAATTTCCAACTTGTAATTAATTTTTAAAGAAACAACATGGATTATATTTGTTACAAATGAGAGTTTTATTCATGTTTGGAGAAAATTTCCATATGTCACATGATTTCAAGGATATAAATGAAGCTACAAATGTTTAGTGCCTCAACTAGAATGATATGGGGAACTATTTTAATTAATGACCCATACAACATGGTAAATTGTCTTATAAAAGTTCAAGGGAGAAAGGTCATGATTTTAAGATCACTACAACATTGGTTGAAGTTCCAAAATATGTGATAATGTTTACATAAATCATAGCCTCAAACATGGATAATTATTTATTTTATTATTTTTATTTTAACTCTTTTCTAAATTCAATGTTTTCTATAAAATTAGATACTTTCCAAGAACCTTAAGAAGGGAGTTTTTAGTCAAGACTACTAGTGAATGTCTCACCAGAATAAGGATCTATAATTTAGTTCCCATTATGTCACATAAACATTCCATATTTTCAGTTTTTATTATTATTCCTATATTGAAATTTAATATAATAATTATTATGGAGTGTCTTTCAAAATATAATGAAAAACATTACTTCCAAGAGAAGGAAATTACACTTCAAGATGAAGATGTAAAATTCCTTATATTTATTTGGGAGACCTCAACATCTAAATAATATCTAGATCAACCTCTAGTATCCCACCTTAATGAAATACTTGGATAAGAAAGAATACACAACCTATATAAGGGAAAGATAACCCTAGTATAAAATATGTTCTCATTGTGGAAAAAAAACATTGAGATGTTTCATCATGAACTACCTAGAAATCCACCAGAGCATGAAGTTGATATTTCTAATAAACTCATCCACAATGTAAAATCAATATCTACGACTCTCTATAGGATGGATATTGTAGATCTAGTGGTGTTAAAAAAAATAAAAACATGTGTTTTGTGATAAGGGATTTATAAAACAATGTTTTTCGCTATGGGGAGATCCTATTCTGTTTGAGAAAAAGAAGGATGTGTCTATGAGGTTGTACATTGATTACAAGGAACTCAATGACATAATTTTGAAAAAAATACCATTTTCCTCTTATTTATGGAATTTAATTTTTTTTAGTAATGCCCTTTTTATTTACTAATGAACCCTCAATTTTTAGGGATATGGTGAACATAGTTTTCAAGGAATATCCAAATAATTTCATTCTTTTATTTATTGATGATATATTGGTTTAATCCAAAAGTTATTAAGAGAATAGGATTCATTTATGAATCATTATTGAGAGTCTTAAGGAAAAGGAGTTATATAGAAAGTTTTGCAGGTGTGAATTCTATCTCCATGAAGTTTCCATTATTGACAATATTTCTTTTATGGAAAGAATATTAGTTAATCCATTACAATAAAAGTATTTTGAAGAATATATTATGATAAAAAGCATAGACAAGGTATGTGATTTCTAGATTATCATTTTACTATCAGTGTCTTGTTCAAAACATTGCCTAATTAGAAAACCCATTAACCAAGTTGACACATACAAGGGTTAAATTTATATGGATTGAGGAATATAAAGAATGTTTTGAATAATTAAATAGAAGGTTGTTCAATTGGAAAATATTGATACTACCATCATGAGGGGATGTATTTTTCAAATATAGTGACCTCAAAAAAAGGACTTGGACATGTACTTCTGAAGAATGGTAAAGTTATTTCCTATGAATATAAGTAGTTAAATATTCATGAATAATACTATTTAACCCATGATCTTGAGTTGTAATCCATAATTGTTTCTTTTATGTTATGGATTCATCATATATATTGTAAAATATGTAAGATATACACATATAATAAAATTCTAAAATAGATCTTTTCATAGAAAGGGATCATCATGAGGAATGTGAGATGGTTATAACTACTCAAGGGTTATGATTTTTATATACACTACCATCCTTGAAAGGATAATAAGGTGGCTGATGTGTTGAGTATTAAGTATGATGGAGTCTTGACCAAAAATAGGGTTTTAGGGATATTTTGTTCAAGGATTTAGAAAAGATAGATATGGGAATTATTAAGCAAGGGGGAAATCAATCCTTTTTCAAAATATTTTGAAACAATTTTATCAGAAGAAAAAAGTTCTCAGATTGATGATGAGAATTTTTTAATGAAAATTAAAGCTATAAATGATTGGAAATTGGTAGAATTCATTTATAAAGATGGTGTTCCTAAATGTGGAAATAGGTTACAAGATCCATTTATAACTAATCTAAAAAGTGAATGATCAGATGATGCTCATAGCATTAATTTCTCTATACACCCAGGAATCACCATGACGTATAGGGATTGGAAGGAACATTTTTTATAAGATTTAGTATGAAATTGATGATTATGTATCAATATTCATGTTTTTAAAAATGGGAAGGCTAAGAAATAAAACCATAGAGGAGTCATCAAACCCCCAACAATTACTATATGGAAATGGGATGACATCACTATAGGCCTTATCATTGGATTACAAAAGACTCCTAAAATAAATGAATAAATATGGGTTTTTATGGATCATCTCACCAATTATGCACATTTTATCATTATAATATTAGGCATTCCTTTTAATAATCTTGAATATATATATATATATTAATGAATTTATAAGGCTTTGTGGTGTACCTATTTCAGTTGTGTCAAATCATGATCTATGATTTACATCAAAATTTTGGAAAATTACTCAGAAGACTCTTAATACTGATTCTTATTTGAGCACCTCATATCATCCTCAGACTAATGGGTAGTCTGAGAGGAATATTCAAAAATTAGAAGACATTTTGAGGTAATTATAACCTAAATTTCATGTTATGTTGTATTAGTATTTAGATTTGGTAGAGTTTCTCTATAATAATATCTTCCATTCGTATATTAAAATTCCTCTATTTAAAGCATTATTTGGAATGATATGTCTTGATCCAACTTGTTTGGATGAATTGGGTTAAAGGAATATTGTAGTAACATAACTTTTAAAGAATAAAATGGAAAAGGTAAAGACTATTTAGACCCATATTTATGCATATCAAATAAGGTAATATAGTTATGATGATAACCAATTGAAGGATTTGGAATTTGAAGTGGGTGATCATGTTTTCTTGAATATATATCCACGTAATAATGCTATAATATTCAGTAATAAAGGAAAACAAATCCTTAGCTACATCAGACCTTTTAGGATTCTAGATATAATTTGATCTGTGGCTTACCATTTATAAATTCTATCCATACTCTCTAAAGTAAATGATCTATTCCATATATATTTATTAATGAATTACTTTCCATATCCAACAGAAGTTATCTACCACATTCTCATGACACAAAAAATAATTAAGTTTTCAATGTTGATTTATAGCATAGTAAGAACCGTAGATTATCTCTCAAGGATCATTAGAGTTTTATAGTGCGTATCTTAAATAAAAATCACTAAAAGAGGGGGTGATTTTGAAAACATTTTGAAAAATAAAATAACTAAATTAAAGAGTTTAATATCCAAAAACAATAGTATTTTTTATAATTATGAGAGAAGGAGGCCATTTCATGTTCTACAAACATATTGGTTATTACACTGTTCATAAAATTACACATGGTTTAATGGAATACATTATTTGAGTGTAATCCTGATCTTGATTCACCTCTTGTATTTTAAAATGATTCACAAAGAACCAACCCTTGAAACAAAAATCATGTTTTCAAGGTTTGGACCTCAAGCATGGAATGAAGGAATCAAAATAATAATTAAATATCAAGTATGTAAAAGTGAAAATTATTGATTGCATTGTCAAAACAAAAAAACCCAAAATTCCAACCAGTAATATTAACTTAATCAGTATTTAAATGGAAAATTTTTCACTTAATTTTACTAAAAAATGCATCAAATAGAAAATAATGTTATAATAAAACACAATTGAAATGGTCCACATAAAAATTATACCCAAATGGTAGATTAAAAAGTTCCATAACTCTATCTGTATGTGTGTGTATCTCCCTCAAACTAACCATTAACAATTTAGCTCACCATCGAGAGGAGGGGGATTGGTTTGAACTTTACCTTCATACATGATCTATTAATGAGGATATGGTCCCCCAAAACTTCTAAATGGATTATAAGACTCTTTTGGGACTCCAAAATAGTATCAAATTTCCCCATATCCAAAATTACAAATGGGGTTTCTAGGGTTTAAATTAATAGGCAATGTGGTAGGTGTTTTTGGGTGCTCAAATTTCAAGAGGCCACATGGATCATGGTTTTGGGTGACCAAATATGTCTTATATCACTTCATACAAAATTATAAAGTTGTTTCCTCACCTATTTAAAATCTCTACCAAAACAATTTCATCATTTGGAGCCCTACAACCTGAGATATGACCAAATTATAGAAGTTCCCTCAAACTGTGAACAATATAGATTCTCTCAATTGATGGAATATTTCAGTCCTAAAAATGAATTAATTGGCCTCCATTTTTATAATAAAAATGTATTCTATATTTTTTTTCATTCATACACATATTTTAAACCAAAATAAATTAATATATTATCAACATTTCAAAATTTAGTTCATATTTCTGATTGGGATCTTGCACAATTTGACCAATTTTTATTGATTTTCATCATGGGATCTCCAAATATCCTCTACAAATGTTGTAATCATCAAAACAAGTAAAATTTATCTTTTTAATATTGATAAAATTTATCTTATTGAAAAAATGCGATGTGAAATATTTTATCATATTTTATAATTTATAATAAAAATTTAGTTTAACATAGTTTTATAAGGGAGGAAATGAACAATAAATCACTACGTGATCACACCCACAGACCCAAACATTTTCACTTCCATGAAAAGTAACATTTTAAAAAATTATTCATGAATATTTTCTCTTAATAATGAATGTTTATCATTCATAGTAAATTCATTTTATGATAGCATAATGATAAAAATAAAAATCACATCAAATAATTATTCTTAATAAACATAGAAATTATTGTATTATAATTCTTATTAAAACTAAATTCAAAGAGATTTATGATACTACACTCAAATAATAATTAAAAAGTAAACCATGTTAATAAATTTCCATGTGTGTGAGTGATAACAATTTCAGGCTATTATTTCCACTTTATATACAGTAAATATATGTAATTTTAAAATATTTCCATTTACTCGATTTTTCCCTCCAAATCGTTCCTACATCCTTTGTAATAAAATTTGATCACCTAATCACTTGAAAATTTATTTAATTAAAAAATTATTCTCTTTACCAAGATATCCCCATTTTTTTAGAAAATCATTACTCCACTCATTATTTATTTATTTTTGTTGTTTTTGTTGTTTTTTGTTTTTTTTAAGGGAATAAATTAATTAGATAACATGTATTTGTGTGTAGGTCAATCTGGTACCTTAATGAAATAGATCATATAAGGAACAAATGTATGGAAAATAATTTTTGAAATCTAAGAATCATTAACCTAACTTATTATTACCTTCAATTAATTAGGAAATATTTGCATTTCATGGTTGAGTGAGATGATGCGTGGAGATGTTAAATAACATAATTAACCAATGAAAAACTCACACATAAGGTTAAAATATCTCAACGATTATATAATGATACAATCATATATATCATTTACAAAAAACCATTTTTACCTAAAATTTCCCTCTCAAAGTTAATTCCATGACTATAATCACATTTTTAAGTGAAACAAATTTTCATTAAATATTAACAGGACTTGAAATAGGGGAATTCTTCATGCATTTTCAATAATTTCCATGATTAGGTGGGTAAAATAAATTATTATTTTGGAACAATGTGAGAAAAAAATAGTAAGAAAAAATAACATGCTACAAGAAAAAAAGATAAAAAATAAGAAAGATGATGAGATTCCTAAGTAACCTTGGATTGTACCAAACCCCATACATAGAGTGTGAAATTTCATAACTATAATAAAAGAGAATGTGGTTTTGTGAATGTAATTCAGCTACATCCCATTGATATTGAAGGTTTTTATTTTTATTCATTTTGTAACTACACAACACAAAATAGATATATATTATTAATAGTGTGTGAACCAAACCAACATGAATGAGTCTTACATAGGTGTAGTTTTATTATTTCTTTGAAAAGGAGGACTTTATTCTCAATTTGAAATTTATGATAATGGATGAGGAGGCCATGTGAATTCCTGATATCTTTTTATAGATTATAGAGTTCTCATTTGAATCTCTTATCATTTTCTCTAGCCCAGGAATATGAAAATTATTTTGAGAACATACACCAGAAAGATTAGAATTGAACTATTTAATGTCCCATTAGGCCAAATGAACTATATTAATAGGGAGGTGAAAAATAATTCTAAATACTAGTCAATTAGGTGACATTCCAAAGGGATTTTTAACATATTACAATAATCCAACAATTCATCATAAAGTCTATGACTCTAATATTTTCTATCGTCTTGAACCATTTTTTCCAGAATTTGTTTGACCTATCTATTTTGACACCTCAACTTGACAATTTTTTGGGCGGTGATATGTAGTAGAAACATGTCGGACAACCCCATACATATGAAAAAGTGATTTCATTATTCGATTATATAATATAGAACCTTAGTCATATATTAAGAACTAAGGAAACCAAAAACTACAGAAGATATAGGTACCCAAAATTCCATAATTGCCTTTTTTTGACACATAATCTACTACAAAAATAATTTAGAAGTTTCTCAGTGAATTAGAAATTGGCCTCATAAATTCAATTCCCCTAAAATAAAAAAATTCATGGAAGAATGTGATTTCATTTATTTTGGATACATTTAATATTATTTAATATTGACGATTTTTTTTAAAAAACTAATGGGAATCCCTAAATAGTGTTTCAAAAAATAGATCAGAATCAAGGACCATTCTAGTAGTTTGTTGGGGACTAAACTGACCCCCCATATGCAAGATTATGGTAGAACATAAGAATAGAAAAATACAAACTACCAGAAACAAAATTCTAGAGTACTTGATCACTACATGTGTGCTAAATGTAGGGGTCATACCAAATGTATCAACATGACTCATTTTTTAGGTTATTAGTATAAGGCCCCAACCGTAAAACATTACTTAATCTTGATAAGAGTAAATAATATGACTATAATTCACATTGAGGATATTTTAAGGTTTAATGTTTTATATAATTTGGCCAGAACTATTACATTACATCTAAAAATTTAAAAGTAAATTCTTCTAATCTATTCAATTTTTTCCAAATTAATAAAAATACATAAATAAAACAACAAATATTTTCTTAATAAATATATTCTTTAATTATTCATTTCTTTTACCCTTCCATATACCCTATGAAAAACATTTCAAAAAAAACATGGGATGAGCATAAAAACCTCAGTAATATAGAAAAAGGGAAAATAGTTTACATGTGATCTTTAGAGATATAAATAAGAACACTATGACTTTTATAAAGGAACGAGAAAGATAAATATCATAACAATAAGAACTTGGATCTTAACTATAAAATGTGGCTACAAATTTTAATTTAGACATTCATAATCATATCACCAAGGTCCATCCCAAAGGTTTTGTAAAAATTAACAAGGTTATTCACCAAGGTATCATAAATGTTACTAAGGTTATTCACCGAGGTACCGTAAAAATTATCTAGGATATTCACTATGGTATCATAAAACATTTCATCTCTAGAGATTAATTTCTTTACCCAATGAATTGGAGCACTTTCAGGGTGCACCATTAATATTTCTATATTTTCATGTGAGCCACATAAATCATTACATGTGAAAGATTGCAATTTTTAACATATCCCTCATAAACTTTCATTTGCATTCACAAGAAATAATTTCAAGATATTGAAATAGTAAAAACACTTTCAAAACCATTTTCAATACCAAAACACCCAAATAGGGAATAAGGGATTTCATTTCCTTTTAAAACCAGTAAGTCTTATAGATGAATCAAAATATCAAATAATTTTTACGGCGGAAACGGAGTCATTGTCACCGCATATGTTAAAAACATTCCTTTTTGTCGTTTAGTAAAACGATTCATATAAAAAGATTCCCATTAAATGAAATTAAAAGTAAAAGGGGTTTATTATACACCATATAAAATAAGGTTGTATACAAATTCAAAATATTCCTCAATAAAAGGACATTGAGACGAAGTCCCTTACAAATATCGTATCATTAGAATAAGGATAAATCTGTGACATTATTTTGTGTGAAAATAAAATTACACCCAATATATGTGGATATTCAGTTTAAAACAATCAGAGGTAATTCACACATATTCATTGAAAAAAAACCAATGACATGGATATTTAACTCAATGAATGGAAATTTATTTAAGGTTTCAATTAAAAATTTCATATAAATGATTTGAGAATTTAGAAATGGGGTGATTATGTGTAGTAATAGTATATCCACACAAAGGGAAGTGGAAATTACAACATAAATAAATAAATAAATAGTGATTCCTCACGTAATCTTGGAATAATATAAAAAAATAAGTATTTTTAAAAACCAATGAGTGGAAATTGAGTTTAGAAATTCCCTTAAAAAATTTCAGCAGCCTAACGACCTCACATAAAAAATCATAAAATGAGTTGATTGAGAAAAAATGGATCTATCATCATTTGAAAATAATATAGACTATAAGGGGAATATGGAATGACATATCCCAACATAAGAAAATATAAATAAATAATTAATAACATTAAAGGAGTTCTTTAAAAGAGAAGGGTGGTAGATTCTATTTCCTTGAGTCTGACTCTTCAAGTATGTTCTTTTTTCTTCCACTAAATCGGGTAACTTGTTTTGATTTGAGCAAAAAGTCTTTCTAAAATTGCATTCATCTGAAGGTAATGATTTTAAGAGTAATGGAGGGATTTTGGGAGACTATTTGAGTAGAGTTTGTACGATTCAAAGGGGATTGAGAAGTGTGAGTAAGTGGGTAGAGGTGATGACCTTTTATAAGAGGGAGGAGGGGAACATTAGAAATGCATTGAAATATTAATTTAGTATAAATTAAATTTTTATTTTTAATGGTCCCAAAATCATTTATTGCAAAGATAATATTATTTTGGGTCGTATCCCCGTCATCCAATTAAAATTATACATGTTCTCAGTATTTTTTATACCTATATTTTTGGTTAAACAATTATTTTACCATTTTTAATCTTATAATGATATTTTGTTATTTACACTTTGTGGGTTAATTTAATTACCATAACCAATCAAATGACCCAAAAAGGTTCCATTTATCATATATTTGGACTTATCATAACCATTTCCCCAAATATTACATTTATAGGAATTTTAAATTTTTTAATAATATATTTTATATTTTAAGTTATGAATTATGTCAATTTGGACACTATTCATACTCGACTTTTTTAAAAAATCATAAAAAAATGATTAGAAAAGGTATTAAATTATCCCTAACATGTAAATTTCATCCAATTTTTTTTTATGAAATCAAAATGTTCAAATAATATTTATTTTAATATTTATAAAATCATTTATATGAAACCTTTATTAATGAAGCAATCACTGCATCATCATTGTGTCATAATTAAATTTATTTATTTAATGTCTAAAAATTATAAATAAAATAATATGTTCTATGAAATTTTTTTATCTCTCTAATAACTATTTATAGTCGAAGAGATCACTTATATAACCCCATATAAAAATTGTTTTTGTAAAAGATATATGTTTATGTTAGATTTCTGTTTACTTAAAATTAATTCTTATAACATGTCATTATCACACCCAAGTGGCTACATGAGGTCCCAAAATCGACCCAAGTATGATCATGGTCATAAATATCTCATACATTAGGATTGGGACATGTTTTAAGGTATTTTAATACTATTATAATATTATTTTTACCCTTATTTAGCAGATTTACCCTTTAATCAAGGAAAATAAAAATAATTACTGAAGTTACTATTCATAATGTCCAAAAAGGTGCCTATTTATACAATTTGGAAGTTATGATTCCAAA
Organism: Viscum album; assembly: GCA_963277665.1. NCBI lineage: Eukaryota > Viridiplantae > Streptophyta > Magnoliopsida > Santalales > Viscaceae > Viscum > Viscum album. Next base: position 840,941,370 of record OY728152.1, on the reverse strand, counting down.
CATAGAATACATTTTTTCCAAATTCGAAACATATAATTAGCAGAAATTATTTTAAAATTAATTCCCATTGTCAAAACCAGAAAGCAGGTTTCTAAGAAGTAAAAACTATCAAAATATTGACCTGTGTTTATGTCCAATTTCAGTGTTAAATTTCATATAATTACCAATATTGGATTAAATAATAAAATTATATTCCATTTATAATTTAAAATAGTTAAATAATATGATGTAACCATATAAGTTTTCTCAATGGAAAAAAGTTTTGTTCAATTATAATTTTACATATTTTTACTATTAATCAAAAAAATAGTTATCCGAAAAATATAAAAACTCCACCCAAAATAAATTTTTAGGTCCCACTTCTAAATAAGAAGTTTATTTTGTCAAATAGAACATATAAAGGTGTCAAAAAATAAATTTAGAAATTGTTCTCCCTCAAAATGCAGTAAAACTTCATTTTTAGAAAAATACTTCTATTATCCATAAAATTGAATTTTCTCTTATATCATATATATAAAACATATAATATGAATTTAAAACATTAAATTAAATATATAAAATATATTTTTTATTAAATAAAAATTCATAGAGTGATATGATTTTATAAACACAATTATTCTCTTTTTAAATAGGTTTTCATAAGAACACATCCTCTATATTCAATTGTTTTTTTTTTCATGGTAAAAAATGATTAATTATTTAAACATGTGTAAACTATATTTTCCTAATTCAGTTTATAATTTTTATTCCCACCATTCCAATGGATAAGTTAGAGTGGTAACATTTAAATAATAATATTTAGTTGTTCTTTTAAGCTCGATGTAGCATATCATGTACGCTATTGAACATAGTGTTTCTTTCTTAAAATTAATGATGTTATAATTAGGTTAATATTTATTGAAATTAGTAGGAAGGAAGTATTCTACCAAATAATTTACAATTTTAGAATATTAAGGAATATCATCTTTCACTCGATATAGTTTCTCATCTTGAAATAAGTCATTTATTAGAATATAGGTGGATGAGTCAATTTATAAGGATTAAAGGGTCCTAATTATATGGTAAGACACCACAATCTCTACTCCTTTTTTATAACTAATTTGGATGATTAAATTTCCGCAATGAGGAGAATCCACCAGAAGAGGTGGGGCTTAGATTCATGTTTCTTAAGGAGAAGCCAAAGGGTAGCATGATCAAAAGATAAAATGACTTCTAAACCAAGAATAAATGACTGTAAATGTTCCCAGGTAAACATAACAATAAGAATTAATTTTTCTATGACCACTTACATTAATTTGACAGGGTCAAGGGAATATGAGGAATACACAATGACATGAGGAGATCTCCAACCCATTGCGATTAAACTACCCCAACTATAATATTAGAGGAGTAAAACATACATTTTATGGGGAGATCCCAAGTTGGTTGTTGGATGATGGGAGGTTATGTGAGACTATTTTTTTATTAAATTAAATGCATACACACTTTAAGATCACATGTTAGAGTGGATTTAAATTTCAAAAGAAATTTTCATTTTCATTTTATGATGGTTCAAATCATAAATCAATACTCAAAATGACATCCTGAGATTTGGAATTATTAAAAGTGTTTTTTTGGATGAGGAATGATGCTTGTAAGGTATCCCAAGTCATTGTATGAGCTTTAGAGGCTTCAGGGTATGTTTCAAAAGAGTTAGGGGTTTTCGAAAATGGTGATCAGTTTAGGAGAAACTGTACGACACCTTGATACTTAGGAGGTTTTTAGTTCATTTTGACCTGAGCATGGTTGATTAAAATAGTTAGATCATAAATTAGGATAAAATTTAAAAGGAGAAAGAAGATAAAACATGAAGCTAATTAGGTTCTAAGGCATGGCTCATGGTCTACACATAGTTTCAAAAAACGATGTGTCTTATGGAAAAGAAGAAATAGTGCAGAAAACATAGTTGTAACATATTTCATAAAACCATGTAAAATGACTGTATAGGGTATGAGGGTTGGACTATAGGGGTGAACAAAGTTCACACATAGTTTTTACAAACATGCAACCAAACTGTTTGAGGGGTGGTCTTGAAATTATCTAACAGACGGTTGGAACATGATTTGGAAAACCATGTGGCCAAAACATATGGCTACCCAAATTTTTATTAAAATGGTATTTTTACCATTTTTCCATCTTTTATTTTAAGCCACAACTTTCCTTTATTATCCCCCCATCCATAAAAATTAGAGGAGCCTCCTTCTTCCTGCCACGATTCTTCAAGCCTCTCCAAGGAGTTGTTTTAGTGGCGGTCCTTTGGATTTTAAGGTGATATTTATATTCATCATGTTTCACTTTATCCCTTACCTTAGTTCCTTCAAATTTCATGATTTGAAGGTCAGGGTTTTGATTATAATTCTACTGAAGCATGGTGGAATCATCCAAGGATGATGTGGATTTTGGTTGGCTTGGGTAGAGGATATCGCAAGATTGATTATGCACTTCATTTCATGGGATTTAGTTAAGGTATGTGACCATGGTGAATTTTATCGGTTTTTCCAAAATAATTAATTATAATTAAGTGTTTAATTGGTATCATCTCTTAGTAATTTCTCCTGAAATGTGTTAGGGGTTATGCCACAGGTCTTAGGTGAGTGGTTGGCTCTAGTTTCATTGTGGTATGATGATCCGAAGAGTTTTCTGGAATTATTCAATGTTTCATTTTGGTCAATTAATTAATTATAATTATTATAAATAAACAATTATAGTTTTTTGGTTTAATAATAGGTCTTGGGTGATATGGAAGATCTCATTTTGTTTCTAAAGGGTTTGGATAGTGCTTGGATGGGCCTTGATGAGGTCGACACCCTTTGTAAATTATTCAGAAAGTATAGATGTTGAGATAGGTGGTCTAAATTCTTTACCCATAGTCTACATAATTATTTTATATGTGAATTTATGGGTATTAGTTAGATACCATTTGTGATATTATTGTTTTCTTGATTTAATAAATAGGTTTTGGATTTAGGTAGATATCTTGGACGTTCCACATGTCCTGCTAGATCTTTGGTGAAGAGATACTGATCCTATGGCTACCCATTAGGTGAGATAACCCATGGATGTGGAATTTCAATTTGATGTGCAATTACGAAAATGATTATGAGGATTTTTAAAGGGTTTTAATTATATACTTTGGTATTTGAATTGGTTTTATGTGTTAAGGAGGAAAAGTTATGTTTTGAAATGGTTATTGTTTTGAAATGAGGTTTTGACCACCAAGTGGTTTATTAAAATAGGTTTTGAATGAATACAAAAAATTTATTTAGAAATGGGTGTGAGGTGTTGTGACCACTTGGATGAAAATTCTTTGATGGATCTTGTGATGTTTTTAATGGGAATGTATCCCATAAGCCTTGTTTGATTTTCAAAGGCAAAGATCCATGATTTAAATGTGTGGTTTGAAATTTTTAAGGTTGGTGTTTGGTTTAGTTTACCCATCATGTGAAAAAGGGTTGGGGACTTATTAAGGAATGTTTTGGTTTTGAAGTCATGAAGAGACCTCAATAAGTTTAAATAGTTTTAAAAGTGGTTATATTATTTTTATTAAATGTTTTTATGGTCATGATGATTGATATTAGTGATTAATAATTGGTGGAATGGTTTTGGTTTTGGATTGATGCTCTGGACATAGGTATTTAATAAATGTTGGAATGGTTTTGGTGATGGACTAATACTCTCAGTACAAGTGGTATACTATAGGTGTCAAAATGAGGCTCTAGACACTGATAGTATAATTCATGGTTTAAGCACCAGACTGAGGCTCTATGCATTGATAGTATACCATGTGTATAAAAGATGTGGGACTAATGCTCCTTCTCCTTGGGTTGGTCCAGACTGATGCTCTAGGAGCCATTGTTATTATGTATTGAGGGGTGTTGTACTGAGACTTTGGGCTATATTTTTATGTTTTATGATGGATTGAATAGACTTGATGTTCATTATTAGTATCAATAGTGTGGTATTTGGTTAGGTGTTGTACTAAAGTTACATTTACACTAGTTTTTTGATGTTGATGTTTGATTTAGATTCTAGACATAAATTCTAAGAACTTTTGGATTTGGTATATTATATGGATACTAGGAATGTATGTTTTGTGCTTCCTTGTGCTTAATGAAAATAGGAAACCCTTCCTTTACATTCACAGTTTTTAACCTATGCTACACTTTAGAGGACAGGTTTTGTTTATTGCATGTATTGTTGGCTTGAGTGACACCATAAAACCATTGTGCTAGGGGGAACTATATGTATTGTCATGTTTATTGGCATGAATTTAATTTTATTCACTATTAAATTATTTCACTATTTATCAAAATACATAATTTTACTAATTGGTATTTTACTTAGACATCATTGATGGTGTCCTTCTGAATTTTACTCACACCCTACTCTGGATTCCATTGCACTGGGGTACCAAATCAACTCTCATATGTTGGTTGCAGGCACATGTTAGGGCTGAGTCCTACATGGATTAGTTTTTGGTTGAGCTAGGTTATGTGAGTGGTATCAGGTGACTAAAGGGTTAATATCAGTGATACTATAGATATATTTTTGTATTTTCTTTCATTTTGGTATTTTATGTATAAATCCCAATGGGTGGTTGGTTATATGTATGATATGGATATTTGTGCATTTATTTTATTATATTTTATAATAGTATGTTCCATTTATTTATTCATTATTATTAATCTAATGCTTATGACATTTGGTTATTCACTAATGGTTATACACTTTAATATGGGGGTATAGTCTCTTCACAATTCAACTTTAGACACACACTACTTTTTTGTAGCCTCTGAGGTATGAGGAGGCATGCCTGTGGTTATATGGCAATCCGAATAGGGGAACTGTTTTCGTGGAAGCTGAGATGAGACATTTACAACGTGGTATCAAAGGGTTTATTTTCCTATAATTTTTATACTTGTTATTTGGTAGACCAGATATATAATAATGTGTTAGATCTTGTGATGGATACCGAGATGGTGTTTTATGAAAACCTATTCTGAGAGGAATTCTATGTTTATATGGGTTGGGATTGATGTTATGGATGAAGGTCCTGGGCGCAGTAGAATCTCATGGGTCGATGTGCCCACTTGACTTTTTGTCATTAGCAATGATCAATCCGGGATCAATATGATGATAAATTCCAGACTCCATGGATCGAATCATATAAATATACAAAGAAGAAGAATAGTCCTGAAACCACAGAGGATCATCACAGGTTGATTATAATTAATTTTATTAATTGACAAGAAGTACCTTTTATGACATTCTTTCTTTATTGATATTTCTGATCATGTTCCAATGTGATTCGTCATTATGTTGCTGAAGCCAAGTGTAGAATTCCTCTAGTGGTGATCCACATATACACCATGTATCTCTGGACGTCACCAAAGGAATCTCTGGGTGCTAGTGTGGAGAAGCCTTTGCTTGCATTGTCTGACTTAGATCACCGTGATTCGATGGTGGAGGATCTCTCTCGGTCTTGAGAGCGTTATTGGAGGAAGGAGTTCTTTCAGCCTTGAGATAATTTTCCATAATTGTTGTGCACAAAAATTAGGGAAAAGTGTTGGGGTTGTGAGGATATTTATAATTGGGTTTGAGGTTATAGAGTTTTGGAAATAAATAAACTCATTACGAATTTTATTTATTTCATTAACTATTATTGAAAACCCCCATGTCGAATCATTAATTACGTGACATGTGCCCATGCTGATTATAATAAATAACATTTAATAAAATGATATTATTTCCACAAAATACCTACTAGAAAAACTACACGACATGTAATCGTTGATACACTCTGTGTACTCATTTTTCATTTCCTTTCCAAAATGAAAACTACACGGCTTGTACATTCAATGTACACGGAGTGTATATCTTATTTTCATTTTACTCTTACTCCAATATTAAAACGATTTAGGATTCCTTGAATAATTATTAATCAACATACAAGAATAATCTTTACTCAACTTGAGATTCTTGGATACACTTAGTGTGCGACCCTCTAGGCCTCTATCTGATTGACATTGGACGTTCTTGCCTAAAGTCCAAGATTACCATCTAGCAATGGGTTAGGGAACCCAAGAGAATGAAGTTGACTCTATATTGACATGTAACCTCATACAAATGCTTACAGTGTAATTTAATCTTTTTGTCTCAATATCTCATCAAGAAGGTTTCATAGTAGTGTCATAAACCTATATGCTTGATCCATCATTCTTTATCTTCCAAAAATAAACTCGTCATGACACCATGGCCATGGAATTTGGGCGAAAGTTCTATTTCAATAAAAGGGCCCTAGATATATACTTCTATAATATGGAAGGGAAAAATCCTTCCTCGACTTATCCATTAACAACATGTCATTCGTGATGCACCCAACGTACCCTACTTCTCGCCAACTGTCTTCATGACGGTTTTCATCAGAAAATATAAGTGCGTGAGTCATGACATGAGTTAATGATAATATTCCAGTCTAAGGACCATTACACACACTCGTAGATATCAATGTACGATGACACCAAGACATGCAGAATTACTACTAGCGGGTCTGTACTCATAATCTCCCATCTTGGAGATTACCAAGTTTGAACTCCATGAGAGAGAGTCTCATCTTCTTACGAGTGCTTGCACATGACAGTCTATATACTATGTGTCCTATCATAGTATGTCATTAAACCATTGAACTTTATTTAAAAATATTGTTATAGCATTTCAAAGTTCTCATCTTACGGGGATCTTCCAGGACCTTATTAACGAACAAATATTCTAGGACATTATTATATTAAAGTTATGCAAAATAATGAACAATATATAATAAGTGTACATTCAAGTAATCAAAGTATAAATAGTTGGTTCTCAGGACAGAAACTCTAACAAACTCCCACTTGGACTAGAGCTATCTGCCTATGAATTTTAGTCCGCTAGACCTCACATGATGATCATGTTTCTACTAATTCAAGGCTTTAGTCAAGGGGTCCACCATGTTGTCTTCCATGGAAATACTAATCACTACAAATTCACCTCTCTGAGAAAAATCCCTCAATAGATGATACTTTCTAAGTACGTTCTTTGTCCGCTGATGTGACCTTGGGTCTTTTTCAAGTGCCACCGCTGCAGTATTATCACAATAGAGTGTGATAGAATCTTTACTGCTAGGTACTACATCCAACTCTTGGATGAATCTTCACATACATACTATTTCTTTATTTTCCTTAGAAGCTATGATATACTTAGACTCTACTGTAGAATCTGTGACCACACCTTACTTTGAGCTCTTCCAGCTCACTACACCACCATTAAAACTGAAGATCTATCCAGTCTGTGAATTCATGTCATCTTGATCAGTCTAGAAACTAGCATCTACATGTCCTCTGATGACTAGTTCCTTATCTCCTTCATAAACCAGGAACATATCCTTAGTACGCCTCATATACATAAGGATAGTCTTGACTACCATCCAATAACAGTCTCCTGGATCATCTTGATATCTACCTACCCCACTTAATGTGTAATCAACATTTAGCCTTGTACATAGAATAACATACATGACTGACCCAATCATAGATGCATAAGGGGCCCTTGACATTTTCATTCTATCCTCATGTGTCTGAGGACACATTTTAATTGAAAGATGAATTCCATGTGACACTGGAAACAATACCCTCTTGGACTGTTCCATACTGAATCTCTTTATTATCTTGTCAATGTATATACTTTGACTCAGGCCCAGCATTCTCCTAGATCTATCACGATGTATCTTGATCCCAAGAATATATGCTGCCTCACCCAAGTCTTTCATAGAGAAGCATTTATCCAACCTTGCCTTAACTGACTATAAGAAAGGTACTTCGTTTCCAATTAGTAATATGTCATCAACATATACTATTAGGAGAACGACTAAACTTCCTCTAAACCTTTTGTAGACACAAGGCTCACATTAGTTCTTAACATATCCAAATTCCATTACGACTTCATGAAAATGAATTTTCAAATACATTGATTCTTAATTTAATCCATAAATGGATTTATGCAACTTGCATACCTTGTTGGCATCCTTTGGAGTCACAAAACCATTAGGTTGTGTCATGTAGACATCTACCTAGAGGTTCCTGTTAAGGAATTCTATTTTGACATCCATTTTCCAAATTTCATAGTCATGGTATGTAGAAATGGCCAATAGGATTATGATGGATTTCATCATCACAATTGGTGAAAAGGTTTCATCATAGTCAATTCCTTGACACTTTCTAAAACCTTTTGCAACCAGTCATGCCTTATAGGTGCTGACTTGTCCCTCCATGTCCAGTTTCATCGTGAATAGCCATTTATTACAAATAGGCTTTACATCAACTAGAGGATCAACCAAAATCCAGACTTGGATTTGGTACATGTAATCCATTTTAGAATTCATGGCTTCTTGCCACTTGGCAATATCTGTGCCTTAAACTACATCCTTGTAGGTAAGAGGATCATCAATGTCAACCAATAATGATTCACTGTCCTGAGTGACAAGAAACCCATATCATTCTATTTCTCTCTCCTCTCTTGTGATCCTACATAGTTCATGTGTCTTTGGAATAGATTTTTCTTCCATAGGGCTTTGTGGAATCTGTTCTTGTACCAACTCCTTTGTATCTTGAGCCTATACTTCATAGAAGTCTATCTCACTCCCACTATCTCTTTTTAAGAAGTTATCCCTCTCAAGGAATATGGCATCTCTTGCCACTGTAAAATTTTTATCTAAGGGTTTGTATAGGTAATTTCCCCTCATTTCCTTGGGATATCCTATAAATGTACACATTGTGCCTTGGGGTGTGAGTGTTTACCTGAAGAGGCCTTAACAAATGCTTATCTACCCCACACATGTAAATTTGATAACATGGCTTTGCACCCACTCCATAACTCTTATGGAATACCATTAATCGATTTAGTTGGTACTTGGTTTGGTATGTGTGCTACTGTTTGAAATGTATATCCCCAAAAGGATAATGGAAGACTCGCATGACTCATCATTGATCTCACCATATCCAACAGGGTGCAGTTCCTCCTTTCACTTACGTTATTCCACTGAGGTGTGTAAGGAGGAGTGAGTTGAGATAGAATCCCAAACTCCTGTAAGAAATCAATAAAGTCCTGATTAAGATATTCTCCACTTCTACCTGATCAGAGTTTCTTAATCTTCTTACCAATATGGTTCTCAATGTCATTCTTGTATTATTTGAACCAATCAAAAGAATCTGACTTATACCCCATTAAGTAAATATATCCATATCTACCAAAATCATTAGTAAAAGTTATGAAGTACAAGAACCCACCCCTTGCTTCAACTGGAAATGGTCCACACACATCTATGTGAACTAATTCTAGAATCTATTTAGACCTTTCACCTTTCCCACTAAATGGGGATTTGGTTATTTTTCCTTGTAGACACGCATGACATAAACTCAGTGGTTTTAGTTCGAAAGAATATAAATACCAATAATGATGTAATTTTTTCAAACATTTCTCATTGACATGGCCAAGCCGGTGATTCCAAATTTAGGTGTGGTATGAGTCATGTGAATTATCATTGGAATCAATTTCCATTACTTTGTTTGTGTTGTCTAACACACAAAGGCCGTTTTATAAATGTGCCCAACCAAAACAAATGCTATCATTATAAAAGTAGCAAAATTAATTTCCAAACTTGAAGATAAATTCATTAGTATCTGATATGGATACTGAAATAATGTTTTTAGTTATAGAGGGTATATAATAACATCCTTTTAATACCAAGAACATCCCAGTAGGCATTGTGAGGTGGTAGTCTCCCACAACTACAGCAATGAGTCTGGCTCCGTTGGCTGCTCGCAGATCCACCTCACCTTGGTAAATCTTTCTGAATCTACATGGTTCTTATATTTGGATATAGATGTGAGCAGCACAAGCCGTATCAAATACCCAATTGTTAGAAATTGATAGATTTCATTCGATATCAAACACACCTGAAGCTTCCCATTGCTTCCTTGGTTGGGTAAAATTTTTCTTCCAGTGGCCCTTCCTGCCACATGCAAAACAAACTGCCTCATGTTCTCTTGCCGCCCCTCTAATCTTCCTTTTCATGGAAGGCCTTTAAGAAGCTTTGGGATTAAATCTATTCTCCTTCCTTTTACTTTTATTCACCATAAGGACAAAAGGCTTTTCACACTTCATATCATTGTCCAATCGGTGAATGAGGATAAGAAGATCAGATAGAGACTTCCCAATGTTGTTCATTTTGAAATTTACAACAAAGTTAGAGAAGCTTTGGGGGAGTGATGAAATAATGAGATTTGTACCCAATTATTTAGGGAGTTTAAACCGTAGAACCTCTAAGTGATTAATGTATCCAATGATCTTGACTAAATGAGGCCTATCCGTGGAACCCTCTCCAAGATTGCTCTGAAATAGATCTTTGGAGATCTCAAACCTTTCCTGTCTTTCTATCCCCTGGTATAGACCACAGAGGTTCTTGAGCATGCTATAGGAATCCATGTATTCATGAGACTTCATGAGATCACTAGACATTGATGAAAAAAATCAAACATTGAATGTCTAGTGTATCATTCAAATTTTTTTCATAGACCAGGAAATATGCATCACTCACCCCTTGGGAAGGAAAATCAGAAAGTGAGGACTCCAGCACGTAAAACTTTCGTTCATGGCGTAGGATAACCCAAAGGCACCTAAACCATTCCGGAAAGTTATTGCTGGTAAGGATATTGTCTTTATTCATAATTTAGCACATATAAAATGTGGTTGAAATGTTTTTCATATTGATTCTATAAATTAAAAGAGCTGATTTATCAGTGCCTTTGGATTACATTTTATGAAAAATAATAAATGAATTTATTAATTCTCCCACTATTTTATCATGTCCCAACGTCCCCCACCATTGAACTTGGAATGCCTAGTTTCTATGAAATTCTAGTGGAAAGGATCCATATTCCCCTTCGCATAACCCTAACAAGGGTTGGTCAAGCTATTTAAAGGTATTTAGGTAGGCTGGTCTTTGCCAACTGTGAGCATACAGTTCCATGTTCTGTTGAGTGGACTCCCCAATCCTGAAATCCTAACTTGAAATTCCTCAACACATTCCTCCATTTTACAACAACTCTAGTGAGGTCTACTCCTCTTGATGTAAAATTTATAAGTGAACCCGAAACATTCATAAGAGCTTCCTTTATTAAAGTAAGTGTCCCAAAAAGGGTTGGTAAAACACATAGTTGTATTGAGTCTTTCCCTTAATCAAGTAACAGAAGGCTTGGTCTGTCTTAATATGGTATTTTAGGGATTTTAATCCTTTATACATTGTTTTTCATTATCACATGATTGTTAATATTAAGTGATGCTTGGTTAAGTGATTAAATATGTTCTGATAATGTTTACGCATAGTCCGGTTTTTATTTTATTCCATCTTTGCATTCATATTTATTTCATTATCTATGCGATTGCGACAACACATACATAATAAATAAAGCATGAACTTAGATAGAAATAAAATAAGATGGCATGATCATGAGCTTATATTGGTTAGTTTATCTAGTGGTTTTGATAAGCTAACCCTGACCTAGGAAAAAACACCTTGAACCCGATGGTTCTTGTTTTGAAGCTCCCACCTGTCCACCTTTGTATCTTCTTGTGTTGGTTTCACCTCAGCTTCAGATTTTGAACTGTCTCATCTAGCTTGGGAGATCGTCCATTACATGGGGTTTACATTAAATAAACCATGGGCACACATTCCATATATTTTATTGGAAGAAGGCTCATAGTATAATGAATTAAATTAAATAAATTTATATAAAACCATACACAAAAAGGGTCTTTTTTCTATCTCATGATCATCCATATCATGCAACGACATTTACACATATTTAGTATTAAAATTATTGTAATTGTTCTTTTATTCAAGATAAGTCGTGCTTGAATTAAATTAATTATAATCTTATAATTAATCAATTATTTATCTTAAATTCCTTTCTAAATTTACTTGAGATTATTCTCAACCATATTCCTTGTACGGGGCTTTGTACTTCGGAGGAAACCTGGTGAAATTCCATTTCTGGAAAGTACACGGCATGTAGGGTATATTACACGGCATGTATTTGTTTTTACCCTTCATCCAAAGTAAATGCTGGGGGCTTTGGTGTGTTTATATACTTTGGAAATTTTTGAGTACATGACGTTTAGATTTATCTAACACGACATGTACTTCCTTGTTACATGGTTACCAGCTTGGCAATCCTTTTTACGTGGTTACACGACTTCTCCTTGTACACGGTTTGAACTAGGCCAAATCGGACTACACGACGTATTGATTTAACATACACACAGTGTATTCCGGTTTCCATCCACTATTTAGTTCTGGTCAACATGGTGTATTAAAAAACATAGGTATGCTCAATTCAAATGCTGTGGTTTGGAAGACCAGTACTAGTTCATTGAACCTAAGTACACAGTGTGTAGATTTCACTACACACCCTGTATTCCTGTACTATACAGACAGAATGACCGGCTCCTCCAGATGAGTTCCTTGTTTTTATTTTAATCAAAATCAAAATTAAAATATCATTTTTGTGATTTGAATTGTGAAACGATGGAGGGAGAACATATCTCATTCATTCAGTTTTATAGAACGATTTATCTTGAATTGAATCGATATATAAATGCTTAAATTATCAAATAAAATTAAATAAATATAATCAACGTTGTGACCCCTCTAATACCACTTAAAGGTCCCAGGCACAGTGGAAGCTCGTGGGTGGATATGCCCACTTGACTTTTTTTCATTAGTAATGATCAATCCGGGATCAATACAATGATAAGCGCCATACTCCATGGATCAAATCATATAAATAGAAAAGGAAGCAGAATTTTTCTGTAACCACTGAGAAGGATCATCAAAGGTTGATTATAATTAATTTAATTAATTTACAAGAATTACCTTTTATGGCATTCTTTCTTCATTGATATTTCTGATCACATTCCGATGTTATTTGTCATTGCATCACAGAATCCAAGTGTAGACTTCCTGTAGTGGTGATCCACATGTGCACCACATATCTCTAGACATTGCCAAAGGAATCTCCTGGTGATAGCATGGAGAATCCTTTTCTTACTTTGTCTGCCTTAGATCACCTTGATCCGATGGAGGAGGATCTCTCTCTGTATTGAGAGCATTCGTGGAGGAAGGATTTATTTCGGCCTTGAGATAATTCTCCAAAATTGTTGTGCACAACAATTACAGAAAAGTGTCTAGGTTGTGAGGATATTTATAATTGGGTTTGAGGTTATAATGTTATGAAAATAAATAAATGCATTACACATTTTATTTATTTCATTAACTCTTATTGAAAACCCCCATGTCGATTCATTAATTCCTTGACATGCGCCCACGCTGATTATAATAAATATCATTTGATAAAATGATATTATTTCCTCAAAATCATGACTGGAAAAACTACATGGCATGTAATCATTAATACCTGGCGTGCACTCGTTTTTCATTTCCTTTCCAAAATGAAAACTACACGGCATGTACATTAAATGTACACAACATGTATATACTGTTTTCATTTTATTATTCCTCCAACATTTAAATGATTTAGGATTCCGTGAATAACAATTAAAACACATACGATAATAATCTTTATTCTACTTGAGATACTTGGATACACTTAGTGTGTGACCCTCTAGGCCTCTTTCTCATTGGCATTAGACGGGCTTGCCTAATGTACAAGATTACTATCAAGAAATGGGCCAAGAAACCCAAGTGAAAGAGTTTGATGCCACATTGACGTGTCACCTCATACGAACACTTACTGTGTAATTTAATCCCTTTGTCTCAATATCTCATAAAGAAGGTTTCATGGTAGTGTCATATACCTATATTCTTGATCCGTCATTCTTTGACTTCTAGAAATAAACTCATCGTGACACCATGTCCATGGAATTTGGGCTATAATTTTATTTCAATCAAAGGAACCAAGATATCTACTTCCATAAATACTGAAGGAACAAATCCTTCCTCAACTTATCCATTAACAACATGTCATTTGTGACGCACACAACATACCCTACGTACCACCAACTATCTCCATGATGGTTTTCATCAGAAAATCTATGTCTGCGAGTCATGACATGAGTTAATGATAATATTCTAGTCTAAGGACTATTACAGACACTCATAGATAGCAATGCCTGATGAATCCAAGACATTTGGAATTACTACCGGCATGTATGTTCTAATAATCTCCCATATGGGAGATTACCAAGTGCAAACTCCATGAGAGAGAGTCTCATATTCTTACGAGTACTCCCACATAACGGTCTATATACTATGTTTCCTAACATAGTATGTCATCCAACCATAGAACTTTATTTAAGAATATTGTTATAGCATTTCAAGGTTCTCATCATTGCGGGGATCTTCCATGACCTTATTAATGCAACAAATATTCTAGGACATTGTTATATTATAGTAATGCAGAAAAATGAACAATATATAATAAGTGTACATTCATGTAATCAAAGTATAAACAGTTGGTTCTCAAGACACAGACTCTAAAAATAGACTTGTGACTTTATGGTTGTATTTTATTTTCACTTCAAGAGTCCCACATGTTTTTTTTGGATTTGATGGTTTATGATGAATTTTTTCTCTTGGACCATTTCCAAGAGGCATGTGGCTTGGTTTTTACACATGGCCCATAGAGGAAAGAGTTTCTCATGAATCACTCTATAAATACAGGATCTACTTGTTATAGGAATTTTAGTGTGTGATATTACATATTTCCTTCTAGTGGTAGGTTATGTGGATTTATGGTGAGGATCTCATCGCTGAGAAAAATGGTGTGTTCCTCTTGTATGGTTGGTTTTGTGACCGTGGTGGGCCAATACAATGTTATTATAGGATCGTTTGACACATTGGGAGTGGTTTTTTGTGAGGTTGAAAGTATGTATGGGTTCTCTAGGGAGATTTATAATGTGAAGATTCTTGGTGAGGATAGGAACCCTAGTTGTGAGAAGTTGGATGGGATATGAAACCTTTATAGTATGAGACCACAACGGAAGGTGTTTTGAATTGTTGATGTTTCATACCGATGAGATAGGTTCATGTTTATTCTCGTGAGTTTTGGAAATATGTGAATTGACATAATCCTTGAGTAGTTGGACCTAGTGACTATCCAACATGAATCCAATCTTGGGAGTGGCATTGTGTGTCTTCGAGGGTGACCTATGAGAGGGTAGGACAAGTTATGAGGGATTTTTGGGTTATTGAGGAATTTATGGATTCTTGGGTCTCTTGAAAATAGGGTATAAAGGGTGAATCCTAGTATGGTTTCGTGGCACGCAGGATGTTTTTGGTTTTGGGAAGGAGCACTTAGGTGATAGTGTTTTGGACTTATGGTTGGTTTTTAAAGGGTAAAACATGTTTGGGTTCCATGTTTGAGTAATGTTTGTATAGGAAGGATGTGCCTAGTGGTTTTTTGGCTTGACCAAAAGTACAAGTTTTCTTTGGATGGAGACCACACATGCAATTTGTTTTAGTATGAGTCACATGAAGGTGTTTGGTTTTTGGTAAATAGGAAATACTATGTGTGTTGGTGCGATAATGGTACATACGGGTTTTGAGGGAAACACCAACTTGGTTCTTAGACTGGTTTGTACTAGATGCATCTTCAGGAACATGGTTTTGGTTACGTGAGATGAATTTGGATTTGTAAAGACTAAGGGTACTCTTCACTGGGTTAGATAGGCTTACAGGGTAGGCATGACTGATGGATTGGTCTTGTGAATTGAGATTTCATGAGATGTGTATTGATTAGGTTGTATAAATATTATTTGGTTATGTTACACAAGGATGTGTAATGGTTAAGTGTTTATGGGATCTTGGAGGCATGAGCGGATGGGGCGTGTTGTGTTGTTTGGTTTACAGATCAGACATTACAAGAGTTAACACCCACTGTTCTTGAGTAGAGAAGGAATCCATAAGAAGGATGAGAATCAATGTGAATTTGATGAGATACTTATGGGAAGGATGTCTTGGGAGCTTTGGATGGGATCAAATTTTCCTTAAGATATAGGTGACAACAGAAATGGATGAGTGGTGGTGGTATTCATTGACTACATATTATCATACTCTTAGTTAGTGACGATAATTCCTAATATATTGACATCATATTGTGTACATTGATAGAGATTAGTCTATACACCTAGCTACCCAAATGCTTTTTTGTTGGATATGGGGCCTCATGGAAGTAATACTCACGGAGAGATGAATATGATATCATATGGTGGGAAGTGAACCAATGACTATTTATGGGTGAGATCCTTGAGATAGGATGGATTTCAAAAGATACCATTGGTTCCATTATCATATTCTGGGGAATGGTGATATTTTGTATTTTTTTGGTTGTGTATGTGAGGGCGAGATGGACACATATGACTCTTGGGTTAGTGGTGGTAAGATTATTCCCAATGAATTTGAGGTTGTTGGGTGATTTAGTGATGAAGAAACTCTTATAGATATATTATTTATAGAGGTAAGACCCTTATACTGGAGGGTTCACTAGTATGTGGGACTTTTCGTGGATCAATCATGGTGGAGTTTTAATGATCGTGAAGAACCGTAGTGGAGCATTCATAAATTAAACATGGAATGCTAATGGGAGATCAGTGGTAAATATGATAAAGATGAGTGTTGGATCATATATTGAGATGGTTCCAGAATGTAATTTGGGGGTGGGATCCTGTAAGCATATGGGGTGTTTTTGGAATGATTTTGTGTGTGAGGGCATGGTGATCAGGTTGGATGTCGTTATAACAATAGTTGGGGCCCATAATATTTGGGATGATTTGATTGAGGATATTCTAACTAGGTTTAGAACAGAATGTGGGTGTGAAAGGTGTAAATATATGTCCTGTGAGTTTTTTGGGGAACAACGAATGTGTTTTGTGTTTGAGATAGGCTTTTGAGGAAATTCATGATGTTATTAGTTTATTCATAGATGGTAGGTATTCATTTACATCAGTTAGTTCTCAATGAAGAGGATGAGTGCCAATGATGATTGGCATTGTTTTGTGTTTCATAATGCGATAGGTTGAAAGCCGTGTTGGGTTCTTGGGGGGAGTACAAGTTTAGGTTCTATTATGATTCCCTAATGGAAAGGGTATTAAGTAGCAGAAGTTGGTGGTCATAAGTTGAAGCATATAGTGGGGAGCACAAAATCCTTACGAATTTTTCGGTGTGTTTCTAATTGTTGTTTTAGTTGGATGGGCTTGGGTAAGAGACATGGTAATATTTTATTCTTGAAATGGGTGTTATCTCATGTTTTCAGATGATTGAGTGCCTTGAGTTGGAGGTTGTTTCTCATTAGTGTTCCGCGCTATCGGGGGAGGGATGAAGAAGTTGGTTTGAAATGTGGTGACTGACATAGGTCTTGTGGTGTATATGGTTGACCACTGATACTTCTTGAGGATGAAAAGTGTTATGGTGGGGAGGTTATATGATCCCATGTTTGGATGTATCAAAATTTATGAAGGAATTTTAATTTTCATTACCAAATGGGTTGAATATTGAATCAATATTTAGAATTATACTCTAATAGTTGGAACATCTCAAAGTGTTATTTTTAAATTAAGAATGATTCTCATAATGTATCCCATGGTTTGAATGAGATTTAGAGGCTTTGGGTTACCTTCCATATATTTCAGGGGGTTCTGGAAAGGGTGCACAGTTTAGTGGGCATAGTTTATGAGAAACCATGTGACACATTGATTCTTAGGAGGTTTTGAGTTCATTTTTAACTAATAACAGCTGAGTAGCATGGTTTGGGCTAATATGTGCAAGTAAAAAGGTGATTCCTTACAAGGATGAGGAGTTTCAGAGTCATGGTGCACAAGATTCACACAATTTTAGACAAATATTTTTTCTTGCAACATATTGGAGAAAATACAGAAATAATGGTTGGCACATGGTTTTAAACCATATAAACTAACTATGAATGGAATAGGGGTTGGATAGTAGGGGTGAACATGGTTAGTGCATGATTTGACCAACTATGTGGCCAAACTATGTGAGGGATGGACTTGGATAAATCCCACCACTCAATTGGTGCATGGTTTGGAAAAACATGCAACAAACCAAGAAACATTCAATATTTTCATTAAAATGGATGTTTTAACATTTTTCCCCTTCGACATTTTAATCCAACCAACCCTTTCTTCTCCCCTCACATTCATGAACCAAAGAAGGCTCCTCCTTCCTTATTTCCTTATTTAAGCCTCTCCAAGGATTTGTTTTGGTGGTGTTTGTTTAGTGTTTAAGGTGAGATTTATCTTCATCCTCATCCACTTTTCCTATTCCCTTGGTTCCTTATAATTTTATGATCTGTAGGTTATGGTTTCGAATCTGATTCCCTTAGTTCACTGTGGAATCATTCAAGGATGATGGGTCTTTTTGTTTTCTTGGGTAGAGGAGATCCAGATATGGATTCTGCACTTCATTGAATAGAGTTTCATTAGTTTATTTGACCATGGTTAATTTTCCTATGTTTTTTCTAAATAATAATTTTTAATTAAGTGTTGAAATGGTATTTATTCTTAGTTATTTTCTTGGAATGTGGTTGGGGTTATATCGTGGGTCTTTAGTGAGTGGTTGGCTTCAGTTTTAGTGTGACATGATGTTCCAGTGAGTTTTTCGGAATTATTCTATGTTGGTTTACAGTCAATTAATTAATTAAAATTGTGATATATAATTAATTATTGTTTTCTGGAGTAATACTATAGTATGGGTGATCACGATGTGCTTGGTTGGTTGCTGAAGGGTTTGGACGAGGATTGGATTAGCCTTGATGTGGCTTAATGATTTGAAAATGTTTTACAAAGATTTGATATTGATGTAGGTGGTCTATGAACTTTTCTCATAGTATTAATAATTGTTTTAAATGTGCATTTCTGTGTATTCCTTGGAGACCATGTGTGATATGATTTTTTACTTTATTTAATAGATTGGTTTTGGATTTATGAGGATACCTTTGACCTTCCTCGAGTCCCTTTGGATCAGTGGTGATGAGAGATCGAACCTATAACTACCCATGGGGTGACAAATCCATTATAAGTGGAATGTTTGTGTGATGAGTAATTATGAAAATTCTTATGAGGATTTTAAAATGGTTTTAATTATATTCTTTGTGATTCGACTAGGTTTTGGGTGTCAAGGGGGAAAATATATGTTTTGAAATGATCCTTGTTTTGAAATGAGGTTTTGACCTCAATGTGGTTTATGAAAAGGGGTTTAAAATGAATTTGAAATGATTATTTCAAAATGTCTGGGTGTTCATTAATGTATCATTTGATTGTTTTAATGGAAATGCAGGCCTTAGGACCTGTTTGGTTTTCAAAGGGAAAGACCCATGTTTTAAAATTATGGTTTGAAATTTTTAAGGAGGGTGTTTGGATTAGTTACTATAAAATGTGAAAAGGGTTGGGGCCTTACGAAGGAATGTTTTGGTTATTAAGTCTTGAAGGGACATCACTAAGTATTAATGGTTTAAAAATGGTTTGTTTCGTTTTTGTTTAATGTTTTTATAGTCATGAAGTTTGATCTTAGTTGTTAAGAAATGATGGAATGGTTTTGGTGTTGGAATAATGATATGGACATAGGTATTTAAGAAATTATGGGATGATTTTAGTGATAGATTGATTATCTAAGAATAAGTGGTATACTATAGATATGGTGTCAAAATGAGCCTCCAGAAACCAATAATATACTTCTTGTTTTATGAAAAAAATTGAGGATAATAGTGTTTATGGTATACCATATAGATAAAGGATTTTGTACTAATTCTCCTTCTCCTTGGGTTACTCCATACTGATGCACTAAGCACCACTAATGTTATGTATAGAGGGGTGTTGTACTAAAGATCCAAGCTCTACCGTTATGTTTTATGATGGGTTTAATAGACTCGATGTTTGATATCATCAACAATAGTTTGGTATATGGTTAGGTGGTAGAATGAGGCTAAAAAACTATTGTATTTTTTATGTTGATGTTTGATTTAGAAGTTAGGAAGACATTCTAGTCACTGTTGGACTAAGTACAACAGATGGGTACTAAGAATTTTGGTTTTTTTTCTTCCCTGATCTTAATGAAAAGTGACCATCGTTCTTTAATATTCATAGTATGTACACTATACTATGATTTATAGGACTATTTTAGGTTTTTGTATGTATGGTTGGACTACATGTCACCTTATAACCTTTGGTCTAGTGAGCACTAAATGAACTATCATGTTCATTGGATTGTATTTCATTTTCTACACTATTCATTTATTTTACTTTTTATCTATATTGTCACGACCCGTCCTCGGGGCCCGTGCCGTGACTACCCCAAGCCCGCCTTCCATAGGCCAGGGGCTGGCGACTAGCACCAAAGGCGTAAAATCCCGATAACTGGGAAGGCATTGCCTTTATAAAAGAAAACAAGCACCACAGAGTACAAGCGGAAGAAGTAAACACTAAGTAAAAACTGAGTACAACAGTAAGTGCGGAAAGTAAAAAGGGGCCGGAAATACAAGCCCAAATGTAAAGTACAACTCGAAAGGGAAAACAACAACTGAAAAGTAAAGCTACTACGCCGAGCTGTCCACTGGAAATCCCACCTGAAGGGTGGGTACAGATAGCTCCTCTGATCCTCAGGTCCCACCGTCCGCTCCGAGTATGTCTCGCCCAGTGGTCCACCTCCGGGTACCACCTCGTCGTCACGTCCACCTCTCGGTACCGCCTCGTCGTGAGGTCCTCCTCTGGGTACCATCTCTTCGTATAGTCCACCTCCAGGTACTGTCCAGTTCTCGAACACTCGGATTCTGTCAGCACTGCCCGTCGTCTGCAACCAACACAACGAGGTGCAGGCATAGCCCGTGCAGGGGTGAGTATAACGATACTCAGTAGGGACCCCGAGACCCTCAAGGTCTCACTAAACCAACAAGGATAACCACAAAGAAGATCTCAACAGATAACCTCTACTTAGATATATGCCCATACATATACCTAAGTTATCAAGTAACCCATCTCAATCATGAGGAAACACAAGGATTGTGAAATCAACGGATAACCACTACCCGGGTATATGGCCATACATATACCTAAGTTATCAAGTGACCCATCTCAATCATGAGGTAAACACAAGGTCAAAAGTCTCAGCTCAAACCAGGATTTTCATTATCGAAACCGTAACTGCTGAAGAGCTCCGTCTCTGGAGTGTACAGTGGTCCTGTCACGACTCCGAGGTACTGCTCACTAACCTAAGACTACTGAAGAACTCCACCCATCGAGTACTGCGGGCCAGCTGCTACAACCAAGCGCTCCCATGTGCCGCTACAACCAAGCGCACCTCTGTCATGGGTCTGCCGCTACAACCAAGCGCTCCCATGTGCCGCTACAACCAAGCGCACCTCTGTCGTGGGTCTGCCGCTACAACCAAGTGCTCCCATGTGCCGCTACAACCAAGCGCACCTCTGTCGTGGGTATGCCGCTACAACCAAGCGCTCCCATGTGCCGCTACAACCAAGCGCAACTCTGTCGTGGGTCTGCCGCTACAACCAAGCGCTCCCATGTGCCGCTACAACCAAGCGCACCTCTGTCGTGGGTATGCCGGTACAACCAAGCGCTCCCATGTGCCGCTACAACCAAGCGCAACTCTGTCGTGGGTCTGCCGCTACAACCAAGCACTCCCATGTGCCGCTACAACCAAGCGCACCTTTGTAACACACCGAGTCGTTCGATCAGCAGTCGTCGGGTCTCAGCCAGTTACACGGTCTCCGTACTCCGCACACTCGTCACTGGGAGGGTCTGCTCCATGAGCTACAGGTAGATACTCCATGTATCTCAAAGTCCCATGAAGAAGTATCTCAAAGGACCGCCACGTCATAGGGGCCTCAACGCAACAGACGGCGCGTCAATCGGACGCCCGGTCTGTGAGTTATTAGCCTTTTCGTCCCAGGGGCCCGGTTGGTTTCGTGAGCAAACCAAACCCGGCCGTATCTCAAATGTACCCCGAACTCTCATAGGGTAAACTCATAGGGACTGTTTCTCAACGCGATCACCAACGCCACTGACGGTTCGTCAAACGGACGTTCTTTCAGAAAGATATCAGCTTTTCCGTTCCAGGGGCCCGGTTGGATTTTGGTGCGATCCAACCCGTCCACTATCCATCTACATCCAAAACTCGGGTGGAGGATTCCAAAAGTTCCGTATCGTCAACAGTAACTCAACGCAACAGACGGTGCGTCAATCGGACGCCCGGTCTGAGAGTTATTGGCTTTTTCGTCTCACACTCAACTTGGGAAACTTCCCAGGAGGTCACCCATCCTGATCACTACTCTAGGCCAAGCATGCTTAACTATGGAGTTTTAACCACGTAGGCTCCCGAAACGAAAGGTGCACCTTGAGTATAGTATACCGAAATGACCGTCTCGATCCAAAGATCGTGTTGCCGCTGACGACGAGTCGTTTGGAGGCCCGTAGCCCAAGATACGGGCATTTGACCAAACCGCTCGGTAACGGGGGTTTCGGGCCCGGGCCGTCCCGGCCCGAGACCCCCCGGATGGCCCGAACCGGGTCGACCCGCCCTGGACGGGGTCG
This sequence comes from Viscum album, assembly GCA_963277665.1. Taxonomy (NCBI): domain Eukaryota; kingdom Viridiplantae; phylum Streptophyta; class Magnoliopsida; order Santalales; family Viscaceae; genus Viscum; species Viscum album. The sequence goes on along the minus strand of OY728152.1, from coordinate 840,918,666 downwards.
ACCCGGCCCGGCACAGCCCGGCGCGGCGCGGCGCGGCGCGGCGTGGCCAGGCGCGGCGAACCGGCCAGGCGCGCCTGTTCGGCGCAAGGCAGCGTGCAAGGCGCGCTTCCAGCTTGGCCGAAGGCCGAGCTTGCTGGAAACGGGGGGCCGCCTGCCCCCCCCCCCCTTTGTGAAACCGGCCCCCCTCATAATGGGTGGTCAAATAACTGCCCGGGGGAATTAAATTCCCCCAGTTTCCACCAACCCGGCCGGCCCGACCTGGCCGGCCGACTTCTTGTCAACAGGACCGGCAAGGGCCGGTCCTCTTCCGTCTTCCGGCACCGGCGGCCCGGCTGGCCGCCAGTCATCACGATCCGCCGCGGCCCGGAACCGGCTGCGGTCTTCGTCATCCGGCGCGGTGCGAAGGGCACCGCGCCCCTCCGCCGCGGCCCCGCTCCGGCCGCGGCGTCTTCGGTTTCCTTCGACGCGGCGCGACGGCGTCGTGTTCATGATAATTCTTTCCACGGCGCGGCGCGACGGCACCGCGCAATAATTTCCGTGTGATTCCCGCGTGGTGCGACGACACCACGCTATCACGTTTCATCCGCAAGAAACATTCAAGAACAAAAGAGGGGGTTTCGGTCGTGTTTGTGCGGTCCAGTCCCCCTCTCGTTAGATGATAACACTTAAACGTTCATCCTCAAGTTTGTCATGCTAGAACCAAGAACAGAAAATAATTAAATAAAGCAACAACAAACTCCTACCTCGCTTTTCGTTATGTGTTGACGAAGTCGCGGAAAAGCGGCGGCGATTCGTCGACATCGGAAAAGAGAAGCCGTTGACGACGTCGGCGTTCTTCGTGAAAGGCGCTCCCTTCTTTATTCCGGAAGGAGTGGGAAAGAGGCATCCAAGAAGGGATCGATGTTGGAAACTTCACGTTCTTCTTTGGAAAAGGCATTCTTCGTCGAGAAGACGTTGTTCCATGTTTGGAGATGTCCTTCGTGTTCTTCGTCGAGGGTGGAATTCTCTTCAATCCTTCCATGACTCTATCACAAAGATTTAGCCAACCCCAAACAATAAAACAACACACCTTATTATAGGGTTAGCTTAATGAATTCAAAATAATTCAAATTCATTAAGTTACATCCTTCATTAATGGGTGGAGAGGCTCCAAAATTAATGAAGGTGGAAGTGAAGAGTCACATTTAATTGGGGGGGGGGGGGTTCAAGGGAGTTAAGGAGTTTAAGGAGTTAGGAATTTGAGGGGTTTTGGCACATTAAGTGCAAGGGAGTTTAAAGGGGGTAGAAGAGAGTTAAGGGGAAGGTGAAGGGTTGGGGCTCGTGTGGGCCCCAGCTCACCTTAATCCTCACTTGGTTAGTTAGGAACTTGTGATTCCACCCCAACTTCCACACTTAGGATATAACCACTTAAGAAGATAAATAAAAATTGTAACACAAATTTTATTTTTCTTTACACTTAAACCACAACCTTAATAAACAACTGCTCCCAAGCAAACGCAACTCCAGGAAAGGCATTCCTAAGCAAAAACCGGCGCTACGGTTCCATCGGTGCCCTCAGAATTTGATTCCAGGCACCGGTTCAAAAGTTAGAAATTCCCGCTCGTTCGTTCACTGAGCGTACCCGAGCCAAACTTCGAAAAATGATTCTGGGCACACCGGGCCTCGGAATCAGGCGCTGTCAGAAACCGTGTTCTTGTAAAATTCCAAAGAAAATTAAGAAAAAAATTTCCTTGAAATTTCCGGATCTTTACATTACTCCCACCTCAGGGCTTTACGTCCCCGTAAAGCTTCATCACAAACTAGGGTCACAAAAGCGGTACAGAGCACGCATCTGAGCCTTCCGCTCCCATGTGCTCACCTGGAGGATCCCGTACTGTCAAAGGAAGTTCACCCAAGGAATCGATCATCCTCATAGGATCTTCTCCTGTCTATTCTTGATCCCCACTGGAACCTCCGTGCATGTCGCTCTATCATCGACGTCCAACTCCCTGAGGTCGATGATGTGTGAAGGATCAAGCACGTATCTCCTCAATTGAGTTACGTGAAAGTCATCGTGCACCTGGTGCAACTGAGGTGGATGGGTCAAGCGATAAACCACCTCGCCTACCCTGCTGGGGACCTAGAAAGGTCTATTGAACCTCGGAGATCTCTTGCCGCCTCGGCTACATCTCCATAAACCTCGTCGAGGTGAGACCTGTATAAGAACGTGGCCGCCATCCTCGAACTCTAAAGGTCTCCCTTTTTAGGTTAGAACTGAAACTCAAAACTCCTGCTGCCATGAGGGTAAGGTTGGCCGACCCAAGAATGATCGGCTACACCCTCCCATGCACGAGTTTATCTTGTGCTGCCCAGGGTTTCCTGTTCGCCGACCAAGGAAAACCCATCCCAACGTTTGCCTAATACCGTCAATTTGAGTATGAACAGTGATTGCCAAATACATACTCAAACTAACGTCGTAAGGCCTCGACGCTGCCACCAAGAGGTCCTAACCGAGACTCTCGCCTCAAGGGTCAGATCACGCCGTCGGCGTAAGTGTGACTATCGAGTCTCCTCCCAAAGGTATCTCCAGACGTGAGGGTCAAGTCAACGGCTTAACCAGAATCTCTAGGTCTGGGACTAGATTCATGGAAGGAAGGGATGATTCGTTTCGATGCCTGTGGCTACGGAAACTAGTAGAAGATAAATTCCGCACTTCGAATCATACTTAGAGACCCTTTTTGGTCGCACTCCATGACCACAAGCAGCTACTCTCTTTCCCTGCACTCCAACTCCCTGAGTCTAGCGGGGACTACAAAGACGGGTGATGGTAACATGTTGAAATGTACACCACCACGAGCTACTCTCCAAGCTCTGCCTACATGTCTGCTGCTCTATAGATTCATATTTCCTTAACATTTCCTCTTCTTGAAACATTTTACATGCCCAAGTCTCCGAGACTGGTGTCAGTTTCCTGCTTTCCAAACTTCTAACATTCTCTGGCTGTATTCGATCAGCAAAGAATTCTCAACCACAAAGGTTCCTTTTAGCACTCTAGCCTAAGTAGAAATGCATAGAGAAAAGGTGCTGGATCGGAATCCCTTAAACATACCATGCTCAGAGGTCCGACCTCTATTGCACTGATTGAAACGCTTCCATCGAGTACCCGATATGTTCGGTATGCCTCGATGAATTCTCAGCTATCAACACATCGTCCCGGCGAAACTGTAAAAGTTCTAGAAAATTCTCGGCCACCTCCTCAAGCCAGTCCTCAGCCGCCTATGAGTCAGGTTCACCTCGGAACATGAGGGTATCTGAATTTAGAACACCTGTAAGGCAGTAAACAAACATGTGTCACCTACCGATACCGCCGGTTGTAACTGCTGACCAACAGGTAGTGATGTATAGCTGACACACTACCCAAAGGCACTATCTCAGGCATCGGTTCACGTACCGAAGCCTCATCACTATGCGGACCATCCTCATGGTCATTCATTGGAAAACACTAGTGGCCAAGTCCACCATCCACTATACTGATGTCTCAGCTAGGCGGAAAACTCTAGCAATCGCCTCCAACCACTGCTCTGCTGTCTGGAAATCTGCCTCGCCTCGTAACTTCTGAGGCCTCTACTGCTGGAACTCGTGCAATGCGCTCCACCAGCGTGCACAGTTTGCTAGTATAGCTGTTGGAATCTTCTGCTGAACAGGTGGTGATGTACTGGTACACCACCCGAGGGTGCCAACATAGTAAAAAGGGCCCTGCACCAGAGCCTCGTCGCTCGGTGAGCCGTCATCGAGTACTCTCTCGGAACTCCAACTAACTGTCTGCGTGGAGACATCCTGAACAGATGTGACACGGTCAACGTCTTATACCTGGTGAGCTGACCTGGTTTGAGCTGACTTTAAAACTTTGGAAACACACACGCAATCAGTGTTTTTGTGTACAAAGTTGGAAATCAGTAGTCAGGGTCCTGGTGTACGGATAGGTCGGCCGCCGCACCAACACTGGACTCCCTGAACTGAAAACCACACTAGGTACCCTTAACACTATTGCTTCACAGAAAGAAACATCAGAGTTATAAGTTCTGCGGTAGAACCCAACTCCTCTGATACCAATTTGTCACGACCCGTCCTCGGGGCCCGTGCCGTGACTACCCCAAGCCCGCCTTCCATAGGCCAGGGGCTGGAGACTAGAACCAAAGGCGTAAAATCCCGATAACTGGGAAGGCATTGCCTTTATAAAAGAAAACAAGCACCACAGAGTACAAGCGAAAGAAGTAAACACTATGTAAAAACTGAGTACAACAGTAAGTGCGGAAAGTAAAAAGGGGCCGGAAATACAAGCCCAACTGTAAAGTACAACTCGAAGGGGAAAACAACAACTGAAAAGTAAAGCTGCTACGCCGAGATGTCCACTGGAAATCCCACCTGAAGGGTGGGTACAGATAACTCCTCTGCTCCTCAGGTCCCACCGTCCGCTCCGAGTATGTCTCGCCCAGTGGTCCACCTCCGGGTACCGCCTCGTCGTCACGTCCACCTCTGGGTACCGCCTCGTCGTGAGGTCCTCCTCTGGGTACCATCTCTTCGTATAGTCCACCTCCTGGTACTGTCCAGTCCTCGAACACTCGGCTTCTGTCAGCACTGACCGTCGTCTGCAACCAACACAACGAGGTGCGGGCATAGCCCGTGCAGGGGTGAGAATAACGATACTCAGTAGGGACCCCGAGACCCTCAAGGTCTCACTGAACCAACAAGGATAACCACAAAGAAGATCTCAACAGATAACCTCTACTTAGATATATGCCCATACATATACCTAATTTATCAAGTAACCCATCTCAATCATGAGGAAACACAAGGATTGTAAAATCAACAGATAACCACTACCCGGGTATATACCCATACATATACCTAAGTTAGCAAGTGACCCATCTCAATCATGAGGTAAACACAAGGTCAAAAGTCTCAGCTCAAACCAGGATTTTCATTATCGAAACCGTAACTGCTGAAGAGCTCCGTCTCTGGAGTGTACAGTGGTCCTGTCACGACTCCGAGGTACTGCTCACTAACCTAAGACTACTGAAGAACTCCACCCATCGAGTACTGCGGGCCAGCTGCTACAACCAAGCGCTCCCATGTGCCGCTACAACCAAGCACACCTCTTTCGTGGGTCTGCCGCTACAACCAAGCGCTCCCATGTGCCGCTACAACCAAGCGCACCTCTATCATGGGTCTGCCGCTACAACCAAGCGCTCCCATGTGCCGTTACAACCAAGCGCACCTCTGTCGTGGGTATGCCGCTACAACCAAGAACTCCCATGTGCCGCTACAACCAAGCGCAACTCTGTTGTGGGTCTGCCGCTACAACCAAACGCTCCCATGTGCCGCTACAACCAAGCGCACCTCTGTCGTGGGTATGCCGCTACAACCAAGCGCTCCCATGTGCCGCTACAACCAAGCGCAACTCTGTCATGGGTCTGCCGCTACAACCAAGCGCTTCCATGTGCCGCTACAACCAAGCGCACCTCTGTAACACACCGAGTCGTTTGATCAGCAGTCGTCGGGTCTCAGCCAGTTACACGGTCTCCGTACTCCGCACGTTCGTCACTGGGAGGGGCTGCTCCATGAGCTACAGGTCGATACTCCAAGTATCTCAAAGTCCCATGAAGAAGTATCTCAAAGGACCGCCACGTCATAGGGGTCTCAACGCAACAGACGGCGCGTCAATCGGACGCCCGGTCTGTGAGTTATTAGCCTTTTCGTCCCAGGGGCCCGGTTGGTTTCGTGAGAAAACCAAACCCGGCCGTATCTCAAATGTACCCCGAACTCTTATAGGGTAAACTCATAGGGACCGTTTCTCAACGCGATCACCAACGCCACTGACGGTTCGTCAAACGGACGTTCTTTCAGAAAGATATCAGCTTTTCCGTTCTAGGGGCCCGGTTGGATTTCGGTGCGATCCAACCCGGCCACTATCCATCTACATCCAAAACATGGGAGGAGGATGCCAAAAGTTCCATATCGTCAACAGGAACTCAATGCAACAGACGGTGCGTCAATCGGACGCCCGGTCTGAGAGTTATTGGCTTTTTCGTCTCACACTCACCATGGGAAACTTCCCAGGAGGTCACCCATCCTGATCACTACTCTAGGCCAAGCACGCTTAACTATGGAGTTTTAACCACGTAGGCTCCCGAAACGAAAGGTGCACCTTGAGTATAGTATACCGAAACGACCGTCTCGATCCAAGGATCGCGTTGCCGCTGACGACGAGTCGTTTGGAGGCCCGTAGCCCAAGATACGGGCATTTGACCAAACCGCTCGGTAACGGGGGTTTCGGGCCCGGGCCGTCCCGGCCCGAGACCTCCCGGATGGCCCGAACCGGGTCGACCCGCCCTGGACGGGGTCGACCCGGCCCGACACAGCCCGGCGCGGCGCGGCCCGGCGCGGCGCGGCGCGGCCCGGCGTGGCCCGGCGCGACGAACCGGCCAGGCGCGCCGGTTCAGCGCAAGGCAGCGCGCAAGGCGCGCTGCCAGTTTGGCCGAAGGCCGAGCTTGCTGGAAACGGGGGGCCGCCTGCCCCCCCCTTTGTGAAACCGGCCCCCCTCATAATGGGTGGTCAAATAACTGCCCGTGGGAATTAAATTCCCCCGGTTTCGACCAACCCGGCCGGCCCGACCTGGCCGGCCGGCTTCTTGTCAACAGGACTGGCAAGGGCCGGTCCTCTTCCGTCTTCCGGCACCGGCGGCCCGGCTGGCCACCGGTCATCACGATCCGCCGCGGCCCGGAACCGGCTGCGGCCTTCGTCATCCGGCGTGGTGCGACAGCACCGCGCCCCTTCCGCCGCGGCCCCGCTCCGGCCGCGGCGTCTTCGGTTTCCTTCGACGCGGCGCGACGGCGTCGTGTTCATGATAATTCTTTCCACGGCGCGGCGCGACGGCACCGCGCAATAATTTCCGTGTGATTCCCGCGTGGTGCGACGACACCACGCTATCACGTTTCATCCGCAAGAAACATTCAAGAACAAAGGAGGGGGTTTCGGCCGTGTTTGTGCGGTCCGGTCCCCCTCTCGTTAGACGATAACACTTAAACGTTCATCCTCAAGTTTGTCATGCTAGAACCAAGAACGGAAAATAATTAAATAAAGCAACAACAAACCCCTACCTCGCTTTTCGTTATGTGTTGACGAAGTCGCGGAAAGGCGGCGGCGATTCGTCGACATCGGAAAAGAGAAGCGGTTGACGACGTCGGCATTCTTTGTGAAAGGCGCTCCCTTCTTTATTCCGGAAGGAGTGGGAAAGAGGCATCCAAGAAGGGATCGACGTTGGAAACTTCACGTTCTTCTTTGGAAAAGGCATTCTTCGTCGAGAAGACGTTGTTCCATGTTTGGAGATGTCCTTCGTGTTCTTCGTCGAGGGTGGAATTCTCTTCAATCCTTCCATGACTCTATCACAAAGATTTAGCCAACCCCAAACAATAAAACAACACACCTTATTATAGGGTTAGCTTAATGAATTCAAAATAATTCAAATTCATTAAGTTACATCCTTCATTAATGGGTGGAGAGGCTCCAAAATTAATGAAGGTGGAAGTGAAGAGTCACATTTAATTGGGGGGGTTCAAGGGAGTTAAGGAGTTTAAGGAGTTAGGAATTTGAGGGGTTTTGGCACATTAAGTGCAAGGGAGTTTAAAGGGGGTAGAAGAGAGTTAAGGGGAAGGTGAAGGGTTGGGGCTCATGTGGGCCCTACCTCACCTTAATCCTTACTTGGTTAGTTAGGAACTTGTGATTCCACCCCAACTTCCACACTTAGGATATAACCACTTAAGAAGATAAATAAAAATTGTAACACAAATTTTATTTTTCTTCACACTTAAACCACAACCTTAATAAACAACTGCTCCCAAGCAAACACAACTCCAGGAAAGGCATTCCTAAGCAAAAACCGGTGCTACGGTTCCATCGGTGCCCTCAGAATTTGATTCCGGGCACCGGTTCAAAAGTTAGAAATTCCCGCTCGTTCGTTCACTGAACGTACCCGAGCCAAACTTCGGAAATTGATTCTGGGCACACCGGGTCTCGGAATCAGGCGCTGTCAGAAACTGTGTTCTTGTAAAATTCCAAAGAAAATTAAGAAAAAAATTTCCTTGAAATTTCCGGATCTTTACATATATACACTATTTTAATTACTTTTATTTTCATTATACATCATTTTTGTTGGGATACTTAGTTTTACTCAGACCCTAATTGGGCCATAATTTCATTGGGGATCCCAAGTAGCTCTCACATTTTTTTAGGCATGAGTTTTGGATAAGGCCCGCGCAGAGTATTTTTTCTTCAAGCTGCATTTCTAAAGTGGTATCGGGTGATAGGAGGGTTTCACTCAGTGATGTTGTGGATCATTTTTTATTTTCATTAATTTTAGTATGTTATGTAGCTGACCTAGTGGGATGTTTTTTATATTTATGAAATGTCTATTATATCCTTTAATTGTATTCCATTTTATTATAACATGTTCTAGTTATTTATTCTTCCTACTTACACAGATGTGTATGATATTTCATTATTTACTTATGGTTGTGCACTATGATTTGGGGATATAGTCTCATTATAGTTCCACATTAGACCCCTACTCCTAGTCTTCATCCTTTGGCATATGCGGAGGCGGGTTAGAGGTAATGTGTTGGCTCGACATGAGGGATCTATTTAGTGGATCCCTGCCTGAGATGTTACATTCTCAATTTTTATCCAAAACAAACACATAGTGTTTTTGTAACTATCAACATAAGGGAAGTGTAAAATTAAAAAATTATTCAATGAATTAGTAGTAAAAACTAGTATGACCCAATAAAGTTCACACCTCACAAACCCATTACGGAAATATAAGAGAATAAATTATTAATTGTTTTGATTTATTAACTTGAATTCCATTACTTGAATTAAAATTCCCAGGAACTACCCTCATATATACCATGAAATAAAATTTCTTCTAATTTAATTTGAGATATTTTTCAATGAAACAATGTAGGATAGGACCTAGGTGTTCCAAATAATATTCAAATGAAGTGCTTTAAACTATAAAATAAGACATAAAAACATCCATACAATCTCATGGTACTCATAAAATATACTCAACATACAATACTAAAAACTACCAAAATCTTTATAGAGACCTAATAGAATCATCGTATATATCAACGTTCCAAATGGATTGGTAAATATTGTCTTTTCTTGATATTATAGGGAAATATAGTTTTTAATATAACTCGAATATCCACCAAGGAAACAATAATGGGACTTACCAACCAATCTTTCTAATATTATACTAATGAAAGGTAGAGTAAATGGCCCTTTCACATGGCTTGATTTAGTCAGAAATTGTTGATGTATAATATCCAAATATTTTTGACATAGATTTGAACCAATTCATTTCCTTCATTTTACACTACCATTATTATAGTTTTCTTTGGAAAAATTAATATTGGGTTGACCCATTCACCATCAAATATATAATAGATGTTCTCAACAACCAGTAATTTACTAACTTCAAATTTTATCACTTCATGGATGGTGGAATTTGACCAACATTGAGCTTGAATTATGAGCTTATAATCATCATCTAAAAGTATATTGTGCATAGAAATATATGAGATTATCCCAGTAATATCATCAAATTCCCATCCAATAACCTTTTTACAACTTATAAAAAGGTATAATAATTTTGATTTAATATCTAGAGAGAGGTTATTCGAAATAATGATAGGTAATAGGTCAATAAACTGAATATAGGCATATTTTAAATTAAATATAAGTGTATTTAATTCCAATATAGGTGGTTTTTGGTTTTAAGAAATGGATTAAGAGAGCGTGAGGTCCATAAAACTATAAATATTCCATTGCTTCTCTATGGAAAGATAATAAATGAAAATGAGATTTGTAGAGTCATTGACGACTATGAGTAACTTAGAATGAAGACACTCCTGAATTAATACATTCATCTTACCCTTTTACAAACCCACACAACATTATAAATATGAATTACTTCCCAAATCATCAAATAGTAAATAGGATAAAAATGAATCAAATTACTGGTCGAGGAGAGAATGTTGTTTGATTGTTTAATTAGAGTGAACTTTTATTGAGTAGATGGGACGATTGGATTTATCTTCAATGGGTTTTTTTTGTATAATTAACCATATTGAACCTTATATTTTCCCCCAAAAAATCCAGGGATTGTGTACCATTATTAATGGTGAGGATTGTATTTTCAAATTTAAGTAAAGGCTATCCAAGTACGAGGGGATCTTCTCCTTGGGCCTATGTGTCTTCCATCTCAAGAATGTTGATATCTGTAGGGAAAATGACATTCTTTATGAGAATAAGGATATACTAGATCTCTCTTATTGGGTGTGTGGTTATATGGTTGGAAATTATGATGATGATTCCCATTAGTTTAATCCTTCCAACATGAAGAGAATCATACATAGAGTGAGTAATCATAGTAATCAAAGCACCTAAATCAAGAATTGCGTTAGAAAAGAAAGTCTATACAATAGTGAAAGGTATTTTAAAAGTGTATGAATCCTTGAATTTGGATGGAATCACTGTTTGAGTCAAGGCTGAGACATTCTTTCCAAGGATGACTCTCTCATTCCCCTTTAGTCACCGTTTATGGTTGTAAAGTTATTTAAGAAATTTGTAATAGTGTATAATTTATTTAACTGTATATAAGTGTGGAATGTTAACTTGTACCTTTTTAAATGTATCCATTATCTCTTTATAAATTTCATTATCAAAATTTTTCTTGGATTGGGAGTGTATTTTGGGAAATGGAACACGAATGGATTGTTTCGGGGAATGCAAATTTATAATTTTTTACCCTTTTATTCTAAGTTTTTCTTCAGTTGAATATTTTTAGGGCAGAGAAAGAGAGTTTTTGGGATGAGTACATAATTGATATATATAATAATTGTATGGAGAATGTTCTTTACCACTATGAAGTGTGATGAAACATACATTAGCTTTTTCATTGGGATTAAAAATAGGTTGGGATGGGAGTTTTCTAGACCCTTCACATTGGATTTCACCCAATGATTTGGAATGTTAGGATAATAAAGTTTTTAGGTATTTTATGGATTCATGGTTGTATTTTCATAATTGAAGATTATTTTAAAACATTTGTTTCATTATGTCCTCAAGGATGGGATTGATTTTTGGAGGGAGTTGTTTGAAAGGCATTTTAGTAATTGAATATTTCTAGGTGGTGGTGGAGGATGACTACTCTGCCCTGGGTAGTTCTAAAATTGTTGAGGTTTGTTTGAATAATACCCTTTCTTAATACCTTGGTTTTACTTCCCCCCCATAGTTGGGTTGATATTATGAATCTTTCATAATGGTTTGGTTAGAGGGGAGACCTTGGAATACTTCCTCACAACTCTCAGAAGGTTCTCTAAATTAATGAAATTGGTCTGAATAATGGGTTTCAATAGTAAAAATACTATAACAAATTTGAATAAAACGTTTGGATTCCATTAGGGAAGAGATATTTGTTATATTAGGATACCTAACTCTCAAACATTATGTCCACATTCTTATAGAATTCATACATTTTCACCTCATTGACACCTCTAGTGGTTACAATCAACCTTATACCTAAATGTTGAGTGATTTGTTCCATGTTTTAGATCAGTGTAAATATAAAAATTGGGTTCTTTTCCAAAAGGGAACCACACGTTGAAAATAAAATCATGTTATTAATGATTGAAATTAAGCCATCATAAATGTATTGTATTGAAATTTTCTATATTATTTTTTAGTGTGGAAAACATGAAAAAATAATTTTAAAATATTCCAAATATTCATGAATTTCCCCAATTTGGATTGTATTTTTTCACACATTTCATTCCTTATTATTTATTTTTGAGATACTATTAAGTATTTTTCATGAAAATTTCATTTCAGGTCCTTCTAGTTTCTAATTGAGGAGTTAACATAACAAAACAAATCATTTTCAGTGTTTTCTAAAGACAATATAAATTCTATATGGTTTAATATTTTTACATCAAAATTTGACGTTTTTAATGTTGAATAGTTAGTGTGAATTTTCTTTAAATACTTCTGTGGGTATTCTCCTGACAGTCCATGAAATTTTAGTAATAATTGAATGAGTGAGGATTTTATTTCAAAATTAGGCACATCAACCTGTATTTGAATATATTCGGGTTGGATCTCTAAATCAATAATTATTATTTCATTTAATGTTTGATTATTTAAAAAAAATTATAAACATTAAGTATTGTTTCTAGTTTACATCTAATATAATAGGGGTCTATAAAATTTGTGAGCTATTGTGCATCCTCCTTCAATGGATAATCATTAGTGTCTCAGTGTTGTTGACATATGATCCTCTCTAATTTAGGTAAAAAATGGAGTAGTTTAATCAGAGTAGAATGCATCATTCATAAAATATTAAAAATTGTTACAAAATCACTTATTGACAAAAATTATGAGAGATAAATAAGAAAATATCTAAAAAATACAGAAATTCATTATAAAAAACAAAGACTAAAAACCAAATTATTCCTCTGAAACGATGCAATAATTTGAGCACATTATCTTAAAACATCAAATTTATTTTGTTTTTAAAGTTGGTTTATATCATATGGTGGACCATAGGTCATCTATCAAGGAGCATCGGTGGTTTAAACTAGATAACATAAAAAATATGACTAAAATAGGGGGTGGTTTTTAAAATAATTTAAAAAAAATGAATCAATAAAAGAGTTTAATAGTTTTCAAAAAGTGAAGTTTTTAGAATTATGAGAGAAGGAATTAATTTCAAGTCAACTAAATATCTTATTTAGTTCATTTTTCTGAAAATTACACATGTTTTAATGGAATCCTTTGGTTGAGGGAAATCTAGAACTCGATTCCCCTATTATATTTAAAAAGATTCACAATGAACCAAACTGTGGTAGAAAAATCACATTTTCAAGGTTTAAACTCAAGAATGGTTGAGGGATGTCAAGTAAAACTTAAATATCATGTACTTGAAAGTGAAAAAGTATACTAGTGTTTTACCATCAGAACATCCCATGATTACCACTTGAAATATCAACCCAATCATTATTGAAATGAAATTTGTTTCAATTAATTGTACCAAAATAATTAAATTAATGGAGAAACATGTTGACATAAAACATAAATTAAATGTTCCCCAATCAATTTACACTAAACCAATAGATTAAAAAGTGATGGAACTACATCTTTAAGTGTGAGTTTCTCCCTTGAAATGACCATTAAACAGTTATCTCAATATCAAGAGGAGGAGGATGTGCAGGTGGAACATTGACTTCATCCGCGATCTAACCTTGAGAACAAGGGCCTATAGAATCTCAAAATGGATTAGTGTAATTTTTTAGACCCCAAAATAAAATCATGTTTCCCCTAGTCAAACATACAAATGGGATTCCCAAGGATCTAATTTAAAGGCAAAGGGTAAGGTGGTTTTGGGAACCCAAATTTATAGATGGCACTTAAATCATGGTTTTCCTTGAGAATAAATTCTTATATCACTTTTAAAAAAGGAAAAATGGTTTCCCCAAAACCAGATTATCTATACCAAAAATTTGGCATCATTTGAAGGCTTACGACCGGAGATATAGATGATTTATATAAGTGACCTCGAGATTGCAAATAGTGAATATTTTCTCCAATGATGACACATCTAGGACATAGAAATAGATTAATTGGGCTCCCTAGTATTATATAGAAATTTATCACACATGATTTTACATTTGTATAAAAAAATTTCTGACCAATTGGATGCACATATTTTCTATCGTGTAATTTTTAGCCCATATGTGTGCTTTGTCTTTTACATGGTTTGACCGGTTTTTATTTAATTCTATTGAGGGATATCTAAATCACCTCCATGTACATTGAAACCATCAAAACAAGTAAAATATATCTTCTTAATAGTCGTAAAAATTAACTAATTAAACAAAAATTTAATTAACCCATGATATTATATTTGTAATTTACAATACAAAATATGTTAAACACAGTGGTATAAGGATTGAAATTAATTTTGAATCACTATCTAATCAGTGCTCAACTTTAAGGAAATAGAATTGGAACCTAATTTATCTCACTAAGAATAACCTATTAGAAATTCTAGACATAAGATAATTAATGTTGGGGAATCAAATGAATCAAACTTTAAATGTATTTTGGATAAATCATAAGACAGAAGAGGAAACATGGGATCCTCAAAAAGTTATGATGAATAAATAACTATTTTTTTCATGAGGTGACATTCAAGGAATTTTATGATTAAAATTCTCTGATGGAGAAAATACTGTGACACCCAAGCATCAATTATAGTAATATTTTATTTCTTGAGAAATAATAACAAAATACATAAAGTGTTATTATAAAATTTGTTTAAAAATAAATTATAAAATAATATAAATTGATGTTTCTTAAATTAATATTATATTTTAAATAATAATGTTAAAATTAGATTGGGGTAAAATTTCGGGATTTTTTTGAAAGCGAACCGTGAAAAATATAGATTGTTATTTGAAAATTGTTATTCCATTTCATTGAAAAACCCCATAATATCTTTCTATTTATACTAAATGAATATATGTAACCTTTATTTAGAAATAAAATAATTAATTACATATGAATCAAAATTATATAATATCTTAGTATAAATATTATTTTAGATTTAGAAAGAAATGTTTTTTTAAATACCATTCTTTCATCGCACTTTGTGGGATTATTATAAATAGAAATTATACCAATTATAGAGATTGAATTCGGAAGAATGGATTTCATATTTTGAATCAAAATAATTAATATTATTTAATAATTTTAACTTAGTTTTTTGTCATAATTAATATTAAAAATAATAACAATTTTCCACACGGAAAATGGTAAATTTGGTTAACATAGGTTAAAACTAAGTGACAATACAACCATTTTTCACAATAATTATTATTTGAAAAAAATATTATAATCATTATCACCTTATTATGTATATTTAGTTTTTTATGTGACACTCATCCATGAAAATGTCCTATGTAATATTTTATGTAAATAAATATATTAAACATCACTCTCTTAATTTGAAATCTCTCTTATACATTCTCATAGTGATAAAAATAATTAGTGAATGAATAATAAATTTTATTTTGAGAATAAAAAATTATTCTAATTATTGTAATTTATTTATAATTTTCAGTGATTATATAATTATATTAAATGTTTACACAATACCGACATAGTATTTGTTCAATTAATAGAATAAAAATAAATGATTTTAAAATTATTAAAGGAAATAAAATTTTGTCCAATTATTATGATCCAAGAATTTTTTAGATACCTATAACATAATATGTATGTTTAAATGATTTATATTAGAATTTAAATTCTATATTAATGTATTTAATGTCAAATTAAATGAAGAGTATCAAAAATGACATTAATGATATTTTATGAAATATAAGATTTCTTAAATTATTTAAAAATAATAACAATATTTAAAGTGGAATATTATGATTAGATAGTGTCCGAAATTTCATTCAATGGCTATTTATTATCTAATTTTTTCTTTATTAGTAAAATTATAATCTGTCAATATCAAAAATGTTGTTACCATGATTATATTCAAAATGAGGTTACCAAAGGGTGAATCTAAAAAGATATGGGTTAAACAGACCTAAAAACAATAATAAATAACATTGGATTATTGGGATTCAATATAACCCTTATAAAAATCCTACATTATCCATTTTGAAACCATTTTCCCCAGAAAGTTACTTAATAATATCTTAAGATATTGAAAAATTACAAGTATGCCACTAAACTCAATTATAAATGGGCATATACTTCCCCCATTTATTAACACCTATTAGGGGATATATCTCAAAACAACCCTAAAAAATCCCTAAAAAACATCCTTATTCACATTATAGATTTTTTTTCTTCCAAAAAGACTAATCTTATGGTCCTTAAAAAGTTACCCAAAGGAGGTTTCTCTAAGAGGAGGTAATCATTCCAACAATCCATCCATGTTTATTTCATATTTTACTTCTTATAAATATTTTGTACCCATACATAAATAAAATCTTCAGTAATATAAATATAAATATATTTTATTATTATTATAATACACCTATTTTATGAATCTTTTGTATCATACAAAAAGTAAAAGCCATTGCTCATTTGTATGTACGACTTACCCTCTCCATGTAACAATGTAACTAGTTTTTCATCAAAAATTTACTAGGATGGTAATAAATATAAAAATAATTTTTATATATTATATTAATTAAATTATTATTATTTTTGAATAATAATTTCATATTTATCTTCTTACCCATCAACTTGTTAAAATAATCATAACATTGCTCGTTCGTACGTGGGGACTACCACCTCCGCAAATCAATGTGATACATTTTTATTGTACACATTTAAATGATGGTTAAAAATATGTATATAATGATTATATTTGTTATTTATATCATTATTAATATATTGGAGATGATTTTACTTTGAAAAATACTTAGGGACTGAAACTACAAATCTAAAAACTACATGACAAATAAAATATTTAACACTCGGAAAAAACTAATTTAATCAATAACTATTAAAAATTGGGTATTGAAATGCTATAATTGGATCATATATAATATTATAAGTAGTTATATGGTTATTTTATAGAATTATAATAAATTTTAATTTATTATACAAGAGGATAAAAGATATTACAATGAAATTCAAACCCAATGTAAGGTTTTATTTCATAATCTCATCCTCATTCGGGATTGTTTATGTTTATGTATCCATTGGTGGAATTATATTATATTTATACATAAAAACCAAATATAATTTATTCTACCCCAGATATTTCTTAAATTTATATTTTTTTCCTTTCAATACACTCTATTTAGTACTCAATATATCAAATTAAGTTTTTAAGGAAAAACTGACATTGTCATTATTTGAGTCAGGAATTATTTTTCTTCGATGACCATATTTTCTTAAAACTATTTTCAATAATATTTTTAAATTATCCATTTACTTATTAAATTTAATTTTACCCAACTATAAATTTTTATAAAATGTTTTAAATGAAATCTTCTTTTCATTTTCCAAATAAGGAACCTTTTATAGATGGCGTGAAAAAATCCATGTTTTAACATACACTACAGGAATTAATTTTCCCACCATGATGACTAATATTTTACTTGAAATATTATTTAAAAATTTCCTAATTTATTTTTAAATTATGTTTTTTCCTTAATATTTTTTAAATATTTAAATTTTAATATAAGTGATTTCAAAATAAAAAGATATTTTCTTTAAGAAATCTTCTAGTGATGTTTTTAATGTATTTTAATCTATGTTAGTATTCTTTGGTGAATATTATAATTTTATGGGGATTTATTCTTTTGATAAAATTATCCACATTAATTTTGTTGTCTTATTCTTATTTTATATTTATTAATTTTGGAAATTATTTAAATTTAGTAATATATTTTCTCAATACGAATATTTATATTGATTACATTTCACCCCTTTCAGATGATGATTTCATTGGATTTAATAAGTGATAGGTGGGTCCCTACATTTCCCCTAGATTCACAGGTAGGTATCATTAGAAAAACTAGTCTTGGTATTTAGGATGCACCTTACCTATTTAAATATTTTTTATTGGAATAAGGACATGATGGTAAGATAATGATGTCTGACATTATGCATTTAATCATTATGATACCAATTATTATTATCCATGGGATTATTTATGTCATCATGTTACCCATGGATTTAGTTCCCTTTAATATTGTAATATATATATGAAATATTTTATTTATTGATTATTTTGGCCATATTATTCATGTTTTATTTATTTTATGAAAACTTCTATTGTAAAATTTCCCTTAGTAAGCATATGTGGTCATCATTTATAATGTTTTCCTTTCCCTAGGAAATGAATAAAGAATATAAGAATGAATTCAAGTATTTACTAGAAGTTATAATAATATTCTCACTAGAATTCTTATATTATATATCATGATTTTAGATGTAATGTGAGAATCATGTATGTATCCAGTCTCCTAAGGCAACTAATATATTTAACCCTTTGGGATGAGATCTATTTTATTTTATAACAATGTATTAAAATAACCACTGGATCTATGATACATGAGTCAGGGTGTTACATGAGGAAATTTTTTACTATTATAAAGAGAAATTATTCCCATAAATGAAACAACACTAGAAGTAACCTATAAATCCGGATCATGGATACTGATAAATGTTCTTTTTTCAGAAAACACTTAATATTGTCCATCCTTACATTGTAATTCATATTTTAATAGGTATGAAATTATTTTTAAATTAATCATACCATATATTTATAAAAGGTAATATTTATCATCACTATTGTGAGCCTATTTTTTTAATTATTAGTATGATAACACGTATTGTTTGAGATAAAAAAAATTCTTTTAATTTTAATAGGAGTATATTTGACATGTCCATTTGGGAAATGATTCTAAATAGCTTTAAATTATTTATAGTTGACTTCCAAAACCATGTGTAAATACTATTTCATCTTATTCAAATATTTATTAGCTCTAATACACTTTTATTGGGTATGATTTAACTCTTATTCCTTTCGAACTATCTTTTCAACCAGGAATTTCACCATTTTTTCTTACTCTAGAACCATTAAATTGATATTAATAAATTATTTATTGTAACATGCTTCCATTTTTAAAAATAACTTCCTTCAGTTCATTCATATTTTTCATTCCCTTTATTCAACATCATGATTTACTTCTTGAGTTTAGTGTTACACTTGAGATAATATGCAGTACCATACTTCAATATATGATTCAATATATGTTATATCACCTTATTCTTCTCGGATTCATGAAGATTCATCATGTTTTTCAACATGAGTCATGATTTTTGTGAACATTTTGGTATCCTATTATTCTAATAAGATACATTAAGTGTAATATATTCGCCCCTTATTCATCATACTTCATGTATTCCTTATAGAAAACATTTTCCTATTTTTGGTAGATTTTAAGGGTTCATTTTAAATTTTACCCCATTTATTTTTATAAGACTTATCTTCTTGAGTTGAAAAAATTTAATGTTAGATTTCTTTTGTACTTTAATATCCCCTTTCTAATGTTCCTTGAGATAATACCCACAATTATCTTATACACTTCATTATTTTTTGTTCATCTTTAGAATCACTTGATTATCATTTTATTCTTATTTGAGTTTGAGTTTTCTCATGTATTTAACATAAATTTATTCATTGATCTTATCTTCAAAGTTGGATATTTCTTTATCTCAAAAGAAAAAAGAATTTTACATATCTCATCAAGGGATAAACCATATCTCTCCGCTAATGCCGAAATTTTAGGACAACAAATGACTAAAAAGTTCCTCATAAACTATTTATAATTTTAGAGTCTTCTAGATTTCATCCATTTCCTATAATGTTACTAATTATTTCCTTGAATATTTTTATGTAATTATCAATGGTTTCATTATTATCTATCCTCACATATTTAAACTTAATTCTCTATATTTTTAGCTTTACTTTTTTAACATTAACATTACCTGTAAATGTGCTTTATAGTTTTTCCCAAATATACTTTTATATTTTATGTTCCATCCCTTTATTATAATTTTTTATAGAAAGGAAAAAATAATTGAATTTTTTAACTTTACACCTACCTCTAAATTTCTCAAGTGATAAAAATATTTTGGATCATCATTCTTAATTTTTTGGAATCCCATAGTAGTTGCATATACGACATATAAGCCTAGTGAGAGTAGATAGGATATCATCAGATTGTTCCATCCATGATAATTATTTCCATAAAAGGATGAAATAGTTATGATATTAATAAAATTTAAAATTTACATCACCAATATAATATAGATATTATAGGGGGGAACCTGGTTTCTTTAATACTATTTGGGATGACTAGGATTGTGTTACACCATTTGGGTGGGTGATTAAATAGGTGGTTCTTATTTTACTATTTATTTTATTAAAATAAACCGATAATATTTTTTAGAGTATGATAAACTAAATTATTATTTCTTATACTAACCCACATACTACAAAAATATAAAAACAATCAAAATACTATTTTTACAAGGTTAGTTCTTAACGTGGTTTCGTCTAGAGGCATGCATTTTACACTAGAATGAATCACCAATTACAATTGGATAGGGATATATCGAACTCCATAGAGATGTGTCTCCCTACACTTTTTCACATAGAGTAAATTATACTAGTTCCCACAAGTTGATAATAAAAACCAACAATGTAGTGAATTAGATCTTCAGTCGAGATATAGGATGCTAAAAAATCCCCAACTGATATCTTAATCTACTTCGACCAATATTACTTCATATATTATGTTTTATTTAGAAGTAAAAAATACATGTTGTCCTTCTCCTTATTTAATAAAAACATGATTCTTCTTCTTCAATGTTGTATCAAATTCTCCTCTCAGCAGCACAATTTTTTTTCTTTTTAAATTATTTATTGAGAACACTCATTGTTTTTTTATTGAATTAAATAAACCATTTAGTTTTCTTCAATTAATGGAATTATCATTGATATTATTCAATGATCACTCATTTATTAGTAGAATTTTATATCTCATGAACTCCATTTTTAAATCATGGAAAATTTCATTAAAACTTATTGAATAAATTCTTCCATAATCCCTTCAATTTATACATAACAAGAATACAGTAAATCTTCAGGGTATGATGTTTTCTCCCACAATATATATTCCTTCTTATGACTTGTGAAAACTTCAAAACACCCAACCATCTTTGGTTGGATTTGTAATTCTCAAAATATATTCACCATATTACCATCTTCTCATTGACATGGAATCTATTACCATCTTTAAAATTAATCATCAAAGGTATTGAATAATGACTAACAAATAACATTATGTTTATACAATAAATGTTATAAAAAAATTCTTCTAATATTATTCATGAAATTATTCAAGAGATTTTCTATTTTTAGAGAACAAACTTTTTCATAAGTGTAAAATGAATCTTAAATTTTATATATAATTTTAAGACATTAACACTTTTAACATAAAATGGTGTTTTTTAAGAGTAAACTAATCTTAGTAATTTCATTTCATATTCAATACTTATGTATATTCTCAGTTTCAGTAATTCAAGAAATGAATCATTGACAATGTCAGATGACTATGACGAATTTCTTGGAATGACCCCTATGATTTTGGACATAGCTTATGTCATGACATATCATATTCAGGCCTATACCGTGAATTATTAATACCACTTCCAATAGAATAAGGGATAGTGACTAGAATCAAGAAGGCATATCACTGAAATGGGATGCCTTAGCATAAATACATGCAAACACACACACACATCCAAGCATATACAATGATGGAATCTATAAAAAAGCAACCATGAATGAAAACATCTAATTATGGTAACTAGAGTATGAAAAAAAATAAACATGGAAAAATACAATCCCAAAAAAGAGAGTCTAGAAACACAAGTCAAACCTAAATGTATGCATTGGGACTACTATCCAAAAGCTGTAGGAACACACCTTAGTCTGTCCATTCTCACTAAGCATCGTCTGGTCCTGTTCCACTTAGGACTCTATCAAAAGATCGATCATTTGCACAAGACACGACACATGTAGGAAAAGGCCTTGCAATGGTGAGGATAATAATACTCAGTAGGACACCCCAAATCCACAAAAGATAAAAAAAGTAAATTCCATCAGATATACACAGGTATATGTATACATTACACATAATAATAATATATAGATATAATCTACAATGACTCATAATCCATAGGTAATTCATAACCATATTAAACCAGACTAGGACTCAAGTATGAAGGATCCGTAAAGCACTTGTATGAGAGAACGCAATCCTAAGTCAGATATCACTAATAAAGTCCATCTGAGAGGTGTTTCTTTTGGGTCTCATTATTATAAAGAGTACGTTGATAGTCTAAAGAAAATTTGATACACACATTAGGATCACTATCAAGGCCATGGGGTGATACCAACAAATCAATCTAGATTAACCCAATAAATAGAGGATCGATTCCCGCATTGTTTTTTTTCATGTTGATACTAAGAACTCCACCCAGGGAACAAAGTTGAATAAAGGATCTCAATCGAGGCCTCTTAGAGGGACTCCAATGACTCTATCTAGGAAGTCCTAGTGAAGAAATGATTGTCCTTGGAGACAGAAACAATTATATACTATCCGTAAGGGAAATGATAATGGGAAAGAAAGCTAATTTTTTTCTAAGATATGGAGGTAACGATATCCAAGCAATGTATAAAAGATTATACAATGTGTAGTAGGGGTGACACATTGTGTCCCTTGACCTAGGGCTTTCCCATGTAAATGACCTATGTTATCAATCCATTTTCATGGAGTAGTACATGTATGGTAAGAATCTGTTGTATTATACATGTGTGAATGTATAGGGATCCATCCTGTGTATGCGTTTTTGTGTACCAGAAAAAATATTATCTTGTGTAGCAGGTCTAGGCCGTGTCCATGTGGGGGAGTACACACTGTGTAGGAAACCTGTGTAGCCCACCCTGTGTCTGTGTACTTATCAATGAATACATCAGGTCTCTAGGAAAAGGTCACACACTAGGTAGGCCAGACCACACGCTGTGTGATACTTATCTCCTACCCAAAATACTAGAAACCACTTAGGGGGCCCACATACCGTATAATCACAAATTATACACCATGTTTATTGGGTATTTCCAGAAACCCTACTCTTCCTTCCATACATTTCAATGCCACTTCCACCTTGGAATCACGCATTAATCACACAAGGATTCATGGATCCATCTCGGTCAAGCATCATCGTTGTCTTCTATCTAATTCTGGACATTCAATTTTCCCATATAATGGATCAAATATCCATTCTGCATTGAGAAATGGAGAACATTGATGAATGAAAAATCGGATATCCCCCATCTTCCTAATCACTTTTTATCCATAATCGCACCTCTATCATGTTGTGATGATACCAGATCTATGATATCAGATAACTATGCCAAGAAAGAGGTGTGTAATGATCAATTGATTAGGATTTATCGACCGAAATTCCCATCGAAGAATGCCAGATACGAATGACGAACCATTGGATAAAATCACAAATCAATCAAGAGTAAAAAACCGAGATATATGTTCGTGGTTATCTCAATTCTTTTATATTATAATAATAATCAAAATAATAAAATCACAAAGACAATATCCCATCAAAACCCCATAAATAATCCCATCCCACAAGATGATTGAACTACAGATCAATCTGTTCATTGATTGATTTGTGTTCGTCGTAGAATTAAAGAACACAGAATAAAAAAATAAAAACACTTTCGCTAAATATTTTTGTTTTGGTCACTGACAAATAATAGAGATGCGCTATGATAGTTGGATAGATCCTTCGAATCTGATGTGCGTAGACTATCTATCTGCGATCTCATTGTTAGTCACTTAAGAGTATTCTACAATGGTCTCTCCCAGGAATCTCCAATGGTTCATGGGTTTATGAATATAACCATAGATTTCCATCAAAAAAATCAATTTAAATAATGTTAAATCTCCACATCAAAACAAAACAAATAAAATGATTTATTCAATTATTATATTCATTTTCAAGGCCATAATGAATGTTCCAGAAATGACCCACACTGACTATTTTTATATGCTCATAGGGTAAAGAAAATAATACAAACTCAACAGTGCCCTTATATTTTTGATCTAGGCCCCTATTTAGAAGTTATTCTACATTTTTCAGAAAAAATGTGCATGTATGCTATTTAATATATTTGATATAATTCAAAAAAAATTCTAGGCACAGTGAGACTCAAAATCAAAATCTATCTTAGTGACTAGTCTAAAAATAATCCACAAAATATCAAAAAATAATACATATAAAATCTGAGATATTATGTTCTCCCCACCTTGGGGATTTACATCCATGAATATCCAAAACAAGGGCCACTCAAAAAGATGTGGGAACAGAGAAAAAAATCTGATCCTCTCACTCCCATGTTCACTCCTAGAGATTATCATGCTTCCATCAGAAATGTACTAAAGGAATCAATCACCCATGAAAGATCCCCTCATGCTAATCATCGATCTCAACTGAGTACTCATCAAAATTTTCTCCATCCTTGATGTCCAGCTCATCCCAGTCAATTATGTGTGATGGGTCATGCACCTACCTCCTCAGCTGCAACATGTGGAAGACATCATGTACCCAATATGACTGTGGAGGTAGAGCTAAGTGGTACATCACCTCACTAACTCTACGTAATTTCTAGAAATGGCTGATGAACCATGGAGATTTCATGTTTCACTGGTCAAATAATTATAATCCTCATAAAGGTGAAACCTATAGGAACACATGATCACCTTCTACAAACAAAAAAGGCCTTATTCACCTATCAAAATATGAATTATGATGAATTTTTGTAGTCTTCATCCACTCCTGGATTATCTGTAACTTCTTTGTTGTAGCATGCACCAACTTTAGGCCCCTGATTGTTGACTCTCCTAGGTTAGTCCATCAAAGTTGGGACCTATATGGTCAAACATATAAAACCTCAAATGGTGTATTAAAAATAATGGAATGGTAGATATTGTTTTATGTAAACTCAACAATTGGTAGGTGATCCTCCCAACTATGGCCAAAGTCTAACATGAAAAATCACAACATGTCCCCTAGAACATGAATGATCCTCTTAGTTTTGCTATCAGTTTGTCAGTGAAAAATTGTCCTCACATGTAACAAATTCCCAAATGCCTCTTGTAATCCCTTAAAAAACTGGGATGTAAAGAACACTTCATGATAAAAAATAATAGACGATGGAACACCATGGATTCAGACTATTTCCTGAATATAGAGGCATCCCATGCTCTCTACTAAACTCTGATATCATATAGTTATTAATTGTACTAGCATGGGGAGTCATTCAATGATCACCCAGATAGAATATTTTCCCATAAAGGTACATGGTATTCCTAAAATAGGTTCCATATATATCCCATCCCACTCCCACTCTAGAATCTAAAGGGGTTGAGATAAATTTATTTGAACTTGGTGCTCAACCATCACTTGATGATAAGTAAGGAATCAAGAGACAAAATCTGCAACTCCTTTCTTCATCTCTATAAAAAACAACTGACAATGGATGTATTGATATATATTTTCCCCATCAGGATGTAGCATTTAGTGATATTTATGAAAATATCTCATAACCTCCACCCGCAATGCCATTGGTACCATCATGCATCCTCTAAAAAGAACATCATGATCCCCACCTTTAGAAAATCCATCAGGAGCATGTCCAATGGATATCTAAGTATGTTGGGTCTCACAATTGGTAACCCTAAGATATGATTACCTAAATCACTATAAGAGTGGAGGGTTAACAACCACTGACTTGAGGTAAGTTTCTCCATCTCCATTCAAAAAGGATAACTGAAATGAGTCCAACTTCTCTGATGCCTTGTCCAGCAATTGCACACAAGATCTCTGATTGAGATCATCTTATACCATATTCCCCCTCCAAGGATTATAGAAAATTTGAAAGTCATAATCATGGAGGAAATCAATCCATCACCTCTATCTCAACGTTATATCCTTCTGAGAGAAGATACATTTGAGACTCTTATGATCAGAGTAGATGATAAACTACTCACCCATCAGGTAGTGTGGCCACATCTTCAATGAAGTGACTGCCCTTGCTATCTCCAGATCATGGGTCATTTAATTATTCATTTTTTGTTCTCATCTAGAATGAATCATACGAAATCAATTCTTGTCTTTGCTTAAGAAAAAACCAAGCTTGGTTCCTAATCCATCATAGAACACTACTTACTCAACACTCTCCTCTGGCAATCCCAAGATGGGAGAACTTTTCGAACTCCTCATCAACTGCTGAAAAAACCTACTAGAACATCTCTTTCCATACAAAAGGATGTCCATTTTGAGTCAAATATTTCATGGGTGCTGATATTCAAGAGAAATTAGGTATTAATCTTTGTTAATAGCCTTTCAAACCAAAGAATATTTGTACCTTCATTACACTCTTGGTGGATCCCATGATATAAATGCCTCGAACTTGAAAAGGTCTACTACCACTCCATATACTAAGATAACATGTCCTAGAAAGTGGATTTCATGAATCAAGATATGAAACTTTGAGAGATTTCCACAAATCTAGTTCTCTTGGAGTGTGTCTAGAACTTTTCTCAAGTGTCTCGCGTGCTCCTCTTGAGGCACTGAGTACAAAAGGATATCATCAATAAAGACTACCAAGAACCGATCTATGTAAAGATGAAAGATATGGTTCTTGAGTCTCATGAACACTAATGGGGAATTAATCATGCTTCAGGGAATTACCCAGTACTCATAGTGACCACAGAGACATCTGAATGATGTATTTGGTATATCATTTTCCATAATCGTAACTGGTGATAAATTGTTCTGAGTTCACAATTTATAAACCAGTGTTCCACTCTCAACTGATCAATGAGGTCATCAATCCTCAGTTGTGGACACATTTTCTTAATGGTCACATGGTTCAAGAATCAGTGGTCCACAAAAAACCTTAAAATCCCATCTTCCTTCTTAAAAAATAAAACGGTGCTAGTTATGGTGAAACACTAGGTTTAACAAAGCCCATCCCCTACAAGTCCTCCAGTTACACCCTCAGACCACGATGCTCTGTGAGATACATCTGATATGCTTTTTTAGATACAAGATCCATCACAAGGTGAAGATTAATGCATAATTTTATCACTCAGTGGGGAGGTAAACATGAAACATATTTATGGAATACATCATCATACTGCACCACCACTACATTAAACTGGGAACTCATAACATCCACTCCACCAAGGGTTAGGCTAGACAACTGATGAGTTATCGACATCACCCTCCTATGCTTTAGTCCATCCTGTTCTTTTTGGGTTTTGTTTCCACCAAAAAAGGAGAAAATATTTCCATCACTATAGAAACCCCGTACCCTTCTCCTAAAATAGCTAGTTTGGGCACCAACTGTAGATAACCAATACATAAAAATAATGACCTCATAAGTCCTCAATGCTACCACCATGATATTTGAATAGAAACTCTCACTTACCAATAGTTATGTTACACTATCGACAAGAGTTTTTGATCTCTAAACCTTCTCCAATATGAGTCTCCAAGCATAAGGGTTGAGGAAAAGGGTAAATCAGAATATGTAAGTATCATAAAATGTTTGTCGAAAGAAATTAATGACTAGAATATGTGTTAATAAGTACTAAATCTAAGGTATAAAATATATATATCATAACTAGAATTATTCATGGGGCCTCTAGGTTATAATATTCATCTGCCTATAGTTGTCCCCTCACCTGCCCTCCGGCTCCCTGAGCCTGGCGTGGACCACCTTGGGGTGGTGGTGGAAACATGTCAAAATGTTAACCACCTCCTACTACTCTCCCAACTCCTCAGCCACATCCAAGACCCTAAAAACTATCATATTACTTCTACTTTCTATGACTTGGTGGCCCATCGAATGTCTCTATTTCAGTAGTTAGGTGGGTCAGAAAATATTGGGAAAGATGTCCCCTAGCATCGGAGGAGTTGAACTACCTCTCTCTAGTTTGACTGGACCGATCCTGTGATCCCTAAAATCCATTTCCTCTATCTTGGGACCTCCTCCTATAACATATCACATGTACAGGTCCTTGAGATTGATGTCATATACCAACAGTCGAGGTATCAGATTTTGTTTTCTCTCTGCTAACAACAACCAGATGCATCTTCTCAGCCAAGAACCTCCCAACCACCAATTCTACCTCTAACACCTCATCATAGTTATGAATTCATAAAGGTGTATCACTAGTTTTAATGTCTCTATTCAAACCTTTATCAAGGGTCTGATTCCAAAAGAACTGATCTCGAACCATGTCCATCGAGTACCCGGAGATGTTTCTAAATTTCATTGAATAATCATTTATAGTCATTATTCCTTATTGGAGCTATAGATTCTCTTAGATATGAACATCCTTCAGCATTCCTAGTGAGAAATATTATTAGAAAATTCACTCTAAACTCTATCTAAAAAAGAATCACCTCATTATAATACTGGGTAACTGGACCCCACCATCTCCCTTCTCATCCATGAAGAAGGATCACCTCCCTCAACACCAACTGATCTGCTGATGTCCTGACTAGATAGAAGACACTAGTCACCATGTCAAGAAAGTCCCCAATCTCAGATGGATCAGGATCACCTTGGAACTAGGGGGGTATATGTTTCTGAAATGCTTGAAGAGTGCTTAGCCTATGCACCTCATCCCCTTGTACTGTGGGTACCACATGATTACATATAGTTGGCAGTGTGGTTGGTACACAACTTGGAGGTAATATCTTCAGAAATGGTCTCTGTATTGATGCCTCATCACTAAGGGGATCATCCTCATGATCATCATGCTGAATCCCAAATTGTAGGCACCGTAGAGGCATCCTAAAATTAAAAAACGAAGTACCATGGTAAATGAGTATATCTGGAGAGCCAAATTAGGAAGGAAATGGAAACCAAAACCCATTACTATATGATTCAAGTACCATTGGTTTCCCTGAAACCAATGTTCTCATGTACTAAGTTTAAAAAAGGTGATAAAAGCCCTATTGTATGGACACGTCGGCCACTACACTCCCAATGGAGTCCCTAGCCTGAAATCTATAGTAAAAAAACTTAACACTATTTCCTAAAACTAACCTCATAGACTCTCAGTCTGAAGGTATAACCGGATCCTCTAATACAACTCTATCATGACTCGTCCTAGTGGGGATTATTCTAAAACTCCCCAAGCCTGCCTCTAATAGGCCAAGGACTGGAGACTAGCACCAAGAAGGCATATCACTGAAATGGGAGGCCTTATCCTAAATACCTATTCACATTCACACATCTCCAAGCCTATACAATGGTAAAATGTAAAAAAAATGAACCACCATGCATTTATATATCTAAATACCATAAATTGGGTATGCCATGATGTAAAATAAATTAAATAGGGTTAAATACAATCCCACAAAAGAGTCTAAAACACAAGTCCAATATAAAAGTAAGTGATCAGACATCATTCAGAAAGCTGTAGGAACACACCTCGGTCTATCCAGTCTCACTAAGCACTATCTGGTCCTAGTCCACCTAGGAATCTATCAAAAGTTCAATCATCTTCCCAAGACACGACATGTGTGGGAAAAGACTGTGTAGGGGTGAGTATAATAATACTCAGTATCACACCTCAAAACCCAAAATCAAACAAAAAAGGAAATACATTCTGCTCTATATTAGTATATGTCTACAATGCATATAAAAAAATATCCAATTATATTTGACAAAGACACATAGTCTAGAGGTATGTCATAACCATTGTAAACCAGCATTGGATTATATCTCAAAGGATCCACGAAACACTCATCCAAGAGAACACACTCTTAATTTTGATAACACTAATGACGTCCATCCGAGAGGTAATTCTCGTTGTGTCTCATCATGAGAAAGAGTATTCTAATAGTCCGAAGATAATATAATACACATATAAGGTTCACTACAAAGTCCATGGGGTGATACCAATAACTCAATCTTGATTAACCTGCTATGTAGAGGATGGACCCCCCACATAGTGTTGCTCATAGGGATACCAAGAAATCCACCAAGGGAATGAAGCTAAATAGAGGATCTCACTCTAGACCTCTATGAGGGATTACAATGACTCTATTAAGGAAGTATTGCAAAAGGGATCATTTTCCTAGGATTATGAAATGATTCTATACCAGGCCTTAGGGAAAGTATTAGGGGAATGAACCCTAATGAAACTTGTCCATGATATAGATGACATGAGATCAAAGACATGTATAAAAGAGTATACGATGTGTAGTAGGGGTCCCATGTCATGTACCATGACCTTAGTTCCTTACCGTGTAAACATACCATCTCATCAAGACACGTCTGTGTAGTAGAACACACCGTGTAGGAATCTTATGTACTTTCCCCTACGCCAGTACACATCTCTATCCCATCTACGTCTGCCCGTGTACCAGTACACAACTTATCCTGTGTGCCTGTTCTACACCATTTCCATGTGGGGAGTACACGCCATGTATGAAACCGATGTATTCCACAATGTGTCCCCGTACATCCCAAAGTACACACCGAGTCTCTAGGAAGAGGTCACACACTATGTAGGAAAGGTCACACACCGTGTGATAATTATCTCTTACCCTAAACCCTAGCTCCTATTAAGTGGTCCAACATGCTGTGTAATCCTGGATTTCATGCCATGTTGATTAGAATTTTCAAGAATCCATACTTTTCCTTCCATGTGTGATCAAGCCACCACTGTCTTGGAATCTAAACTTAATCAGACTAGGATTCATGGATCTATCTCTGTTGAGAATCACTGTCATCTGCCATCAGATATTGGCCATCTGATTCACCTATAAAATGGATCTAATCTTCGTTCTTCATTGAGTAATGAAGAATTTTGAAAAACTTGAAATTGTGTTTTAACCCACATAAAAATCGTTCCATCTATATCATCTCATCTCATTTGTGTTTTTTTATTCCCAGATCTATGATATTAGATAACTACACCCAAAAATGAGTGTGCAATGATTGATTGATCCGGATTTATCAATCCATGGGACAAAATAATAATGATTGTGATGAATGATGAATTGATGGAAAATCACTAGTCAATCAGTAGGAACAAACCTTAATATATATTTGTGTCGATCTCATTTCTTTTCTGTTAGGAAAACTACCAAAATAATCATATAACAAAGAAAATATCCCATGAAACCCTACAAATAATCCCATCCAAGAAGACGATCGAACTGTAGATCAATCTACTCATTTACTGATTAAAGTTTGTTATAGAATTAATGAACAAGGAATAAAAAATAAAAAATCATTCCCTACCTTGATTTGGTTCAATCAATGCTCAATATCAGAGATAAGCTATGATCGTTGGTGAGATCCTTCAAATCTAATGTGCATCAACCATTGATCCATGGCCTCATCATAGCTTGCCTAAGATAATTCCCAAATAGTCTCTCTAATAGATATCCAATGGTTCTAGGGTTTATGAAACTGACCCTAATTTTAAAAAATAACAATCTATTTAAATATTTTCAAATCACTGTGTAAAAATAAAATAAAATAATTTATTCAATTACTTTATTCATTTACATGCCAAACATTTCCACAAATAACCAACACTTACTAATGTTAAATTGTACCTAGGGTAAAACCTGCATTCTGTACTCAATTGTGCCCTAAGATTTCGGATCTAGGAACTTATTAATAAGTTATTATACTTTTTCAAGAAAACTATGTGTGCATGTTATTTAATATATTAAATATATATCCAAACATTTATTTCAGACACACCAAATATTTTTATAGAACTCTGTCTTAGTTATTAGTCTAAAAAATAATCCATATAATATCCAAAAGTAATATGAAAAAAATCTGAGACATTACAGTTTAATTCTTCAATTCCGAGTTAGTGTAATTCATAAAAAAGTTAGAAAATGACTCTTATGTTGTCATGGCTTTTTTAATCTTCAAATCCAGTTCTATAATTACTTTTATAAAGTGAAGATGAAACATATGAATTTTTCATTCCTTTTATAATTATTCACTCCATAACTGAAATGATTCTTAAGAACCATATTGGCGTTCCAAAATTTTCTAACATTTTTATGTCTGCTCTAGCTGAGTAAATTTTATGAAATATTAGAGTTACTATTATGCTTATATTACCGTGTAAATTTCTAAAAACATCTTTAAATTAGAGTTAATATATAACATCCTCAAAAAATTCTCAAAACTATTCCAATATCCTCTTAAAATATAAAAAAAAGCTCCCACACATCAAAAATACATCCCCAATAGCTTCAACCAATTTCAAAAAGTGGTTGACATAAAATACAACAATTAAAAAATTATACTGGGTTTTTAGGTAGTAAGCCCTTATAGAATCAAGATTAGATGAACCGGGGATAATTATTCATAATAGATCATGTCAATGGTAATTTAAGTCATGAGTTATAACTATACACGGTATTTTTTTATTCTATCAACATTGAACGCTTCATTGTTTGATATAGGTTCATCTCATCACATTAAAATATGTATATGAAGTTAATAAATGAGGATTTAGTGTGGATTTAATGCTATATTTTTGAATAATAATGTATCTTAAAAAAGAATGAAATAAGTATTTAAATTCCCATATTATTCCATTACGATATGTAGTGTGAAAATATCATTAGAATTTTTATATCTTAAAATGGAAACTTATAATTCCATCATTAAGAGGGGATGAGTTGTGATGTTTAAGGATAATATTGATTTCTATTGTCGAATAATTTCCATTATTTCACAAGACAAGATATTTTATAGTTTATATGGATTGGGGGATATTAATATGTGCGAAATATGCCACAATTTTTATGACCTTGGATTTAAATCTGAGCAATTATAATGGTTGGTTCTTGGAAAAATAGAGTCATATGATCAAACTAAATTATTTTCTATGTAAGATAGGTATTGGGATATATTTCATGAAAAAAATAGAGCTTATACTAGGATTAGATATATATTTCTCCATTGACTTGTCACCAGGAATAAATGTCATAATTCTACCTTTTTATCATATGGAAGCTACTAAATTATGATAATGAAAAGTGAATCATGATGATATAAATATTAAAATGGTTATTCATCTGAGTGTTTCAATATGATTGACACTTATATGAATTTCAAAAAAAATTATTGATATTCAATGATATGTCATTGATTACCTAAAGATAAAATAGGAAGTTAAGAATAATAAATTTCTTTTATATAATTTTTTTTTTGATCCCTCCCATTTCATTTTACAGAGGCTCAGAGGTTTCAAGAGGGATTTTAGAAATATTCTAAAGGAAATAGTTGATTTCTAGACTTCTTTACGGTTACCAAAACATGGTGGTGGATGTGGTGATGCTTGTTTAGTGTTGTGCCCCTGGTGAATTCTTATATAATGTGGGTTTATGTTTTTTATTTCTTCTCATGGAGGTGATGGTGAAATTGGAGAGTGAAATTACTATGACTCTAGGTGTGTTAGAGGTTATGTTGGAGTTTTTTTCATAGGTTAGTCTATAATTTGTCAGATGTCTTCAAGAATTGTGTGTAGTAAGTCATCTATGTTGGTTCTTGGTGAACCATAGGGAGTGAAATGACTAGGGTGGACATTTTTGAAGTCATTTTATTTGGAACGTTTCCATGCAGAAAATGAATAAGTGATCTACACCATAGTGGATTTCATGTTATCATGAAGATTTTTTTGAGTCTTTCTATTAGAAATGAGAATAACTAAAAACTAACAGGTTGTCTTTATCATGGTGAGTTGAAATGATGAAGGAATTCCACCTATGATATGGGAAGAGGACATAGTGTCTACCTAGGTTGTTAAAAAAAATTCTTCCATTCCATGGTGCATGGAGAGGTTCTGGTTAAATAAGTTTAATGTGGTATTCAAAATGCATAAGGATTGAGGGGTGAGTCTAATTAAATTGGATATAAAATCAGATCTCTATTAACAGAGGGGAACCATGGCCATGGTTGAATACACCACACTATGGTGGAGTCATGTTGAGAATTCTATATGAAAATGGGGTTTGGTACCCCTTTGTTCAGCTTTTCATAGGCCTTAACCCTCTACTTTATCTCCATCTACTTATCTTGAGGTCTCAAACCCCATGGTTCGTTTTGATCGAATGATTTGGAAACAAGGTACAACCCTTTTTCCCTCTTCTCCATTATTACATTTCATCACATAGTTTTCTATGATAATAATTCTTTGTTTTTGGGTTGATTTTTAAGCATGGATTAGTGGTAGTTTGTTTCAGATAGGTTCCGTGGTGGTTTCTATGGTCTGGTGGGGGCCGATCCTTGATTCTTGCATTCTTGTGTGGTTGTTATTTGATTCTTCCAATTGCGGTGGGGGATCTATGAATTCTACTTTTTTATTTGAATCTTCAGTATTATGATGCTTTAGTTTCTCTAGGTAATAGTAGAATTTACCTAAAATATAATGACAACAAAAATTAATAATGAATTATAAGGGTATTATGATCACATGTGTTGATGAAATGTTAATGTTTCCCCATGATAATTTCTAGATAGTTTTCTATATATATTCTATGATTGCTGTTGTTTCTTATCATGATTTAAATTCTTGAAATTGTTTTAAAATAAAAATATGGTAAAGATGATGTAAATAATGAATGTTTTATGTGAATTTAATTATCATTCATCATTGAAAACTATTTAATGTGAACTTATTACATAAATCAAGGTTATGGTAATTTTTATTAATTTTAAGTTACTGATGATAAGTATCTCATTGTTGAAACCTATTCATATTTAATTGGTTAATTTATTATTTTAATGAAAAGGGTGTTTACTAGAGATATATATTTGGGGCTATGTGATCCCATTTTTGTTTATTAAAGGAATGTATGCATTAGAGTTATGGAATCAGTTCCCCTTGTTTGTTATATATTGAAAATACATTATTGGAATTTATGTACATTAGATTATTATATAACCTTTACTATGATTCTATTGAACCCAATTTGGTTGGGATAATAGGAAAGGGATGAGTGATATAAGTTGAAAATATGGCTTTCTTGTTGCCCATTCACTGATATGGGGTTAATATTGGGAATAAATGGAATATGTTGAGAGTAGTTCTGAACTAGTTTCCATATTATTATGTTGGTTTACTTATGGGATGATTGTTAATGGTTAAGGGATGGTATTTAATATCTTCCAGGATTGTTTCCTTTTATGGTTGGTTTTCCTAACAGTTGTTTTTTGTGTTTTACAACTGCCTATTGCAGTTAGCCTATGCAATGTGAGTTCATCATTGGTTGTGGTATTTAGTATTAATCCCTAGAATAAATGTATCATGGAATGATACATGAAACTATAAATTAACCCATTGTATGGGGTTTTAATACATTAGTCTTGATATATGATGTATTAAATGAGAACCATGAAATGGTTGGATTAATACTCAATGAGCATGGGATGGAATTCTAGAAATCATAATTGGAATTACAATACATCTTGGATTAAATGAAATGAATTTATTATACTAGGACTGGTAATAATATTAATGAATTAATATTAATTTTGGAATTACTAAACTAAGAAGGTTATCGATGGTAAATATTGATTCCTTTGTGCATGTATGAGGTCTCATTTTCTATACCACAGTATTGGATTCCATGTGTCATATGGGATGATAACTACAGTTAATTATATGTCTAGTTAGTTTCCCTTACATTGGTTTTGTGATACCAATTATTATATTTTCCGACGGTATATACTCCACCACATAAGTCAGGTAGGAATCCAAAATGAAAATGTTTTTGGTTCTAGGTGCCTTCACCAACATCTAGATTGATGAGGTGATGGATTAATGACTTCTTCCTCTTCACCACTATCCATTTATACATATAATGATGTGTATGTGTATTTTGGATGTCTTGGATTAAGGTATAAGCTATGCTTTTACATAAGTTTTCAGGGATCTCATTTTACTATACATGTACATGAGGGTTGTAGTAGCTCGAGGTTATAACACATACTTGTGTTCTAGCAATAGAGAATGAAATTTCATATGTGCGTACTTGAATAGACTATTATGGATTAAGGTATAATGCATGATACATAGGATATACCTACTTTCAAACTTACTTCATGGTTATGGATGAGATAATGATGATGTGATTGAGGTGAACTATACAGGGTGCAATATGAGGAGATCAAATGAAGATATAGGCTGATGACCACATTAGATATTGGGCCCTATGTGAGACAAGGGTAGGTAGGGTCATGTACCAACCCACCTTAGAGGTGATTTTAGATATAGAAGGGATTGAAACACATGATGTTTACAATTGAGATGTGAGAGAGACAAACCTATGGGAAAGTGGATGCAAGGTACATTTGTTATGAATATTCATTGATATTTATATGATTAATTATATATGTTACTTGGGGAGTGATACTTGATGAGTATGGGATATAGTTTTACCTATTTAGAAAATAATTTTGTTTCATCTATTTTTTTCACTAGGTTTAGTATGATTCTTTCATATTTTTAGGATAGGTTTTGGGAAGGATTCAACCGAGGATAACTATATTCTCTCCCTTGATTATATTAACTATTTTTAGGTCTATAAGAGTTGGTTGGTGATGGATTTGGGAATCAATATCTTAGATTGGTTTTTCTAGAGCTATTGGGGGTTCGTTGTTGAAACCCATTGTT
Organism: Viscum album; assembly: GCA_963277665.1. Classification (NCBI taxonomy): domain Eukaryota; kingdom Viridiplantae; phylum Streptophyta; class Magnoliopsida; order Santalales; family Viscaceae; genus Viscum; species Viscum album. Next base: position 840,882,193 of record OY728152.1, on the reverse strand, counting down.
TTTTTGGTATTTTTGTTTGTTTCCATTTTAAAGGTCATTATATTCATGTATTGGGAAAGTTTATTTATCTATGACATGTTGTTAATATGTATTTTCCACCTTATCTCTTATCCTTAAATTTATTTAAGGAGTGTAATTATTCCCATTTAAAGTATTCTATACCCTCACTTCTAGTAGCAAACTTACGGCCTATTCAAGGTGTTCTTAGGGGGTCATCCCAATATTCACTGCCTATTTAGGAGGGGTAATAGTTTGTGAGGGGGGGGGGGGGTGAAAAAGTTGTATCAAAGATGCTGGTTGAGAGATAGGATTAAGTTTTAAGAGAGTCACTATTGAGTATTTCATGGGTTGGTAGGGAAAAATATTAGCTCTATAACAACCTAGAGTTTGTAAATGATATTTTTTGAAATAAATTTGTTAGATTATATAATAATTATAAACTTATATCACATATATGAACCAATGAAACTTTTTTTATTATTTAAAATAATAACTTTAGTCAAAAAAACCCACTGAAATTAAAAATATTACGAGGAGAAAAAAAATATAAAATGAAAAACAAAAATCGGAAATTTTGGATCATCTGATTGGCTAGAATCATCCATACCATGAACAACACTACTAAAAAGAAATAAAATATTAAGAAACCAATTTAAATTATATAAAATGAAAATATATAACCCTAGGAGTAATTTTAGTGAAAATTTAATTTAGTAATGTAGTCGTATTTATAGGAGGTAATGTGACCGTTGGAATAGTAATGTGATTATTGGAATATTAACGTAAATGTTGTGAATAGTAACATGACTGTTTGGAGTTGTAACTCCATCATTGGAATATTAATTTAACCAAAAAATACTAAAATTTAATATGAATAATATTTATCATGAGTAATTTCAGTAAATAATAATATTATAATTCAAAAAAATAAATATCAAGGTTAAAAAAATTAAAGAAAATATAAGCATATTTTTTTAATAAACTATATTTTACGTTATTTCATAAAAATAATATTTTTTATATTAAAAATTAAAATAAAATATGTTGTAAAATTAATTTTAAAATTTTAAATGCATTTTTTTAAATCATCGAGTGTAAATTTTTAAAGGTTTAATTTTTTAGTAATTATCTAGAATGTTTCAATTTTTAGGTCAATAGTAAAAATAATATTTTCTTCTATAACATTGTTTCTGGAATTACATCATTCATGATGTAATAATAATCAAATAATTTATAGATCTTTCAAATATACCAAAACATTTTTAATTTGATAAATGAGTCAATAAAATAAAATAAACATTATTTCAAAACATAAAAATTATTTTCCAAAATCAAAAGTCAAAAGTATTCCATTAAAAAATCAATTTTCTCATTTAACACTTTGCTTTTTAATGAACCAGTGAATTTAAATTAAAAATGGGTTTAAATACTTATAACCTTTAAATAATATTTATATATGATCTATAAAGTCATCAATATCACTAATATATGGTTAACCATGGATACGATATTTTATTTAAAATTTTATTCTAAAAATGCCCCTCTCCAAAAGTATAAATAATCCGTATCCCTCCCTTTGTAAAACCACTCCCGCATCACTTACCAAAGACCAATATATATCCAAATAATCTCTATTATTCCCTTATAAACCTTAGGGATTTTTTTGAGTAAATAAAATCTATTCATCACGGAATTCTAGTGAAGTACAAGAAAATAATCACTCAGAAAAGAGTATGTTTTTATAAATTATTCCCTTGTTTTCCTCCTATATTCAATTTTATCAATATTATTCCAAAAAATATTCCAAGACTATGTATTTAGTATTTTAAAATTATATCAATGATGTTAAACTAATATAAAAAATTACATTTTAAGTATTTATATTTTATACCTCTCTTTATTATTCAATGGACAACATCCCCATTAATGGTTAGTTAAACAACAAGATAGATATTTAAAAATACATTCTTATCAACAAAATAATGGATGGTAATAATAAATTATTTATAATATACAAATATATTAATATATGTTTTTTTATATTTTTAATTAATTTTTCTTATGTATAAATTACCTTGAAAAAAATATCAAAATCAACGAAAAACGTGAACTTTTTAAGGAAATAATGATATCAAAATGATTTAAATTTGACAACCTAAATTGGTAAATTTAATATAAATATTTTAATAAAAAATTAATTAAATATATTAATAAAATTAGATTCGGGTTCAGTTTTTTTTAAAACTAATTTTGTTATTTATGAGGAAGAAAAGTGATAAAATAAAGTGGGATTTAAGGTAAAGGGATTCTCAAACCCAAAATCTTTTTTTTGGGTTATCTTTTATTTAACATTGGTTTTAGTATGAATTATCCTATAATACGAAAAATATTTCCTTTCAATATTATTTCACTTTTATTTTAGGGATATACATGATTCTACCCATACAAAATATTTTCAAGTCCGTTTATAATTCTTTTTGAAAAAATCATTAATTTCTAAAATATCTCTTGAATACTCTTGAATTGTTTCGCCATAAAAAGAAACAAAAATGAACTTTTATCAACATTTATGATCTCACTTATTACTTTTTTAATTCTAATTTTCATTTTAATAATCCTTATATGTGAAATCATGTACAAAATCCATTAATTTCCATGATTTCTTTCATGTCTATGATTGTTATCATTCTATGTGGCATGCATGATTATGAGCATTTTATAATGTTAGTGGTTGGTACAAAATTATATATCCCTCCAATTCATTTGTAATTGTGATATATCTAATGATATTATGTGTATTATGAATGAACATAATGTTATCTTTGTTCACAATGATGATGTTATGATTTATGCACATATTTTATGTGTGGACATGAATATAGCTTCGTTCGCAACTATGTGTGGTATTTGAACACTATGAAATAATTCTTCATTTCTAGGAATATGAACCATTAAATTCTTTTATAAAATTTTTACCTCATGATTATGATGATGATACTATATTTATGATATGACAATGGTGATTATGCCCACCCATGTTCTATTGATTCATGTCCATTATTCCGACTCTTACTATGATTTTTTCTTACCCATTTCATTTTGGTATATCGTTAGGTGATTACAGTTACAAAGGAGGAAAAAAAATTTATATGGATAAATAATAAATTTTTATATAATTTTTTTTGTTTTATTATATAATATTGATGTATGAGACTAATTTTCCGAAGACACTATACCTTTTGATCCTAGATTTGTATCACAATTTTGTTGTTTATCTAAAAAATTTTATAATATTCATATAATAAAATGTTAGGTATCTATTGTTGGTATCCTAGATATGGCTTAGTTAATTTAGGAATTATTATTAGTGAAATATATAAGTATAAGTCTATATATAGGAAGAAATCATAGAAGAATTGTTTTAGAAAAAGGATAAACATAGAGATCCAATAAGATATTAATTTAGAGTTAATTTTAACATAAGAATAAATTATTTATTTATGATTTTTTGAATTTTTTTTAAATATCTATTTTAGAAAATGGTGTGAACCAAGAGAAATTAGGCCAAAAATCTATGTGAAGGAAAAGGCAATGATATTCTGAATAGTATCCCCATTTCCATGGGAGGTGGAGTTAAAAAAATTATAGTGATACCTAACAAAATATATTATGATATAAACAATAACCTAAACCATGTGTAACATATTCTTTATTTTATTAAGGATATAATATAAATTAATTCATTTATGAGAATACAATTATCTGTGTTTAGTGGATCTTATGATCCTAATTTCACTAAACAGTGGATTAACTTGATCGAGATGATCTTTTCTATGATCTTCTATTTTGAGAAGGAGAAGTTGATTATTTCCATCTATGATTAAGATAGAGAGGTTGAACAATGGTGGGAGTTAATAAAAAATAAAAATCTAAATGATGAAATGGAAGAAATGTAATGGGAATAATTTAAGATGTTTTTCCGTAACAAGTATTTCTACAGAACTTTTCAAAAAAAAATATAGAGAGATAATTATTTGAGGTGAAAAAAATAAGGTGAATCAGTCATAGTTTTTAGGAAAACATTTTAAAATGTCTTTCAAGATATACCTCAGGTTTTTTTATCAACAATGATAAAAAATATATAGATTCTTTAGTGGTTTAAAACCATACCTTAAAAATACTTTAACAATCGAAGAATTTGGGAGTTATGAAGTAGAAGTTTGATATTATGTCAATGTATAGATGGAGTTTAGAAAATAGTCCCATGGTTATGAAGATTATAATTTAATAATTGATTTTCAAGATGGGGGTCAAATCAAAAAGGAGGAAAGATGATCGAAACACCAAAATATCAAAAATGTGGAAAGAAACATCATGGTAATGGCCACAAAGGGACATGAAAATTATTCTAGTTTAGGAGAGAAGGACACCAAACTCAGGAATGTTAGATAGACATGAATAAGATGACCAAAATGATATTTTAAATAATGGAACAACATAATGAACCACCCATGGTTTGATGCTTCAATAGTAGAGAGCAAGGCCGCTATGAAAGACAATGCACCAAACCATGGGTCCTTGAGGGTAATATTCATCAAAAACCACTAAATAAAATGGATAATGGTAAATATTATTCCATCACTATATCTGATTTTGAGTGTGAAAATAAATTCATATAAGGTACACATCTTATTTACTCATAAAAGGGAAAAGTTTTATTTTATTATATTTCATGCATTCCTTTATATCTTTCATGTTTCCAAAAACTATTTAATTTATTCCCCAATTCTTTGATATTGAAATATCTATAAAATAACATAGTGGTGAGATCATTGCGACCCATGTGTTGGATGATTCTCCTATTATCATATGCTAGAAGATTCTTCCAATGAATCTCATAACCCTTCCCTTTGTTTAATTCAATACTATACTGATAAGGGATTGGATCTCGTTATATAGGGCACACATCAACTGTCAGGAAAAGGAAATATATTTTCATATTAGGAACCATACCATGCTCCTATAAAAATACAAGGAAGATCATGGATCTATTTTACAAAATCCGTCAAAAAGTGTGGGTGTTGATAATCTATGGAGAAGCATACCTTTCCCAAATGGTTGATTCAAATTAGAGAATCAACGTTTAGGAAATTAACATTGTTAGGGGATACATCAATGTATTTCTTGATGAGTTTCCGGGACATCCACTCGATCATAAGGTATAGTTCTCAATAGAGTTTATACCCATACCAACTCTTATATCCATATTCCCATATAGTATATCCCCAAAAAAATAAGAGGAGTTAAATAAGAAATCTATAATAGAATTTAGACAAAGGTTTCATATGCCCAAGTGCATCACCATGGGGTGCATCATTGTTCTTTTTCAAGAAAAAGGATGGATCAATGTGGGTGTGTATCGATTACCATGAGATCAAAAATATCACCATAAAGAACAATTATCCATTTCCAAGAATTTATGAATTGTTCCATCAACTATGAGGTTCTTAGTACTTCTCAAATGTGGATCATTATTCTTGATATAATCAGTTGAATGTGAATAATAAAGATATTCCGAAGACCACATTTTATACAAGGTATAGGAACTATGAGTTCATATTGATTCCCTTTGAGAATACTAATTCCCATGAAATCATTATAGATTTATTGAATAGAGTCTTTAGATACTAAATTTATCTTTTTTGAAGTGTTTTCAATGATATTTCCATATACTCCAATATAATGGAGGGAAATGAAGAGCGTCTAAGGATTGTTCTAGATATATTAAGAAAGGATAATATGTATGATAAGTTCAACAAGTCTGAATTTTGGATATAGAATGTCTCATTCCTAGGGAACACAATTACAAGTGAGGTAATTTCGATGTAACCTTAAATGAAAAATGAAAATAAAGACTATACCATACCCTCAATATTCATGGAAACATGTAGTTTTCTTAGCCTAACTGTGTAATACCAACATTTTTTGAGAAGTTTATCTTTATTTTCAAAACCTATAACTATGTTAACATAGAATGAAATAACGTTTTAATAGATAGAATAATATTATTAAAGCTTTAAGAAGCTCAATAAGTGAATAACCACTTCGATTATACTCACACTACTAACAAGTATTGAATGTTTTGTGATATACAATGATGCTTCAAAGTAAGTATTGGGTTTTGTACTCTTGCAGAACTAAAAATTGAAAGCCTAGAATTCATGACAACTAAAGATACATGATAAGAACTACCCAATACATCGTATGTTTCTAGTAGCTATTATAATCACTTTGAGTATTTGGCTCCACTACCTCTATTGAAAAGTGTGTGACATATATACCAAATAGAAGATTCTAAAGTATATATTCACACAGAATAAGCTCAAATTGCATTAAGGAATATGGATAATGATAACAAATGACTACTATTTCTCTATTCACTACCATGAAAAAAATGAGAACAAGGTAGGAGATTCTCTTAGTAGAAAAAACCCTTTTACTCTACTCATAATGAAAATTTAGAAAGACCCAATCATTATGGATAAGAGACAGATGGATTTGTAAATCATATTGGAAGGGAAGTCATTTTACTTTTCCCAAATGATTTCTCAACCCTATATAGAAGAGAATATCAAGGGCTAAAAGGAATGATTTGAAGCTTTAAAAAAGGGTAAAACCAGTAGAGGAAGGGACACATCATGAGTTCCACACTGATAAAGATGCCTTGATTCAGTTTAACGGTAGGATTTGTGTGACTTCATGACTTGAGATAAATAATTAGACATTTAATAATGCACATATCCCATATTTATTCATCCATCCTGTAAGTACCCATATATACCATGATCTTCAGGAAAACTTCTGGTGATACAACATGAAGAAAGAGATTGATGATTATATATCATGATGCTTGGTATAGAAGAAATTTAAATCAATGAAATAGAAGTTGAGGGGGGATGATTTAACCATTTCCTATTACCACTTGTAAAGGAGATAAAATCACTATAGAATATTTTACTGGTCTCCCGAAGACATCTAATGTAAATTGTGCTACATGGGTTGTGGTGGATTGACTCACCAAGACTCCCCAATTCATCTCTACTCAGGAATACTTCTCCCTAGATTTAGATATAATGATATACATAAAGTAAGTGGTGTGGCTACATTGGGAACCAATTTTAATCATCTTTGATCATGATATATGGCTGACTTATAAATTCTATATAAGTGTTCAATATGCTCAAATTAAAGAATTGATTTTCAGAATGAACTATCACCCCCAAACTGATGGACAATCATAAAGGAATATTCAGACACTTGAGGAAGTTCTGAGATCCTTCTCAATGTAATTTAAAGGGGGGTGGGATAAAAATCTCCCATTAGTTGAGTTCTCATACAACAATTGCTTCCACTAAAGTATTTAAAAGACCCAATATGATTCTATATATGGGAAATGATATATAACTTCTATTTTTTGGTATGAATTTAGAGATTAAAATATACTTGGGAATGATATATTTCAATATATGAAAGATAATTTTCAATCTATCTAACAAAATATAATAGAATACGTTGATTCGGAAAAAGAACTATGCTGATAAACATCAAAGGGACATAAAGATTAATGTTGTTGAGAATGTTTTCCATTGAATATAAACATGGAATAGAGTCATTTAGGTTGTAATAAATATAATCTTATCACTAATAAAATTAAAGAATAAATATCATGTAATGACTCATGTGACTAGAAAATAAATTTAAGAGGATATTTGGGTTCCTTGGAACTTTAGGTCAATAAATTGTGGGAAAGTTTGAATTTTTGGTCCTCAAGTAGGGGATGAGTTTTTTTGGATTCAGATATGATTCATGATGTTTCTCTGTGGAATGTTAGGATTTTTTTAAAAGTTTTAAGGGGTCATGGGAGGAATGTGGTTCATGTATGCTATAAGGAAACACCATCTATAGGTTATAACTATAGGTGAAACTGTGTACTCGATGAGTTTGGTTGTGGTGGTGGTGCCCAAAGGAACCTATTTTCCCATGAGCATGTACCCATTATACTTTACTCTAGTTATTTTAATGAATTAATTTTGGGAATGATTTCTTCATCCTTTTATTTTTATCTTTTATCCCTATCAAATTTCATTCTTCCCTTGTGGATGAGATCCCTTTCATGGTTCCTCCTAGGTATTCTTTACCCCTCCATTAATTCTATGGTCTATGGGTATTTTTGAGGGTGTTGTTCACATCGATTCGTGTAGATACTTCCCCTTATAATTTTCTCCCCATCCCAACAATTTTCTTTAGTTTATCTTTATAGTCGTAGGAATTTTGTTTAGTTATTTCACAAAAAAATTGTGAAATTACATCTTGAAAAGATATTACTCTTTCTTTACATGAATCAATTTCAAGTGAATTAGTTACCTACCATTTATTTTTGTTTTATTCAGAAGATGTTGGTGTTTGATTTATTATATGTATTTTTAGATTCATGCATGAAATTGGAATGGGATATTTGGGAATTTAGTTTTGTAATTTTTTGTTATTCTATCGAGTGTGATTTTGGAGTTCTCTATGTCTTGTGACCTATCTAAAATAGGGGATGTTTATTTTGAGAAATTTAATTTGAGATTTTATTTTTAATATGTATATGATAAATTTGGTTTTGTTGAGTTTTTTTTGATGATCTTGTAATTGAAGTATCTCATGGATGGTTAAGGTATGAGGTCTTAACTCATCGAGTGAATTTTCAATATATGTGTGGAAATTGCCTACCCATTTTTTCAGATGAATAATAATGTTAAAATTCTATTTTTATAATTATGAATGGATTATTTTTATAATTATGTTGATATTAGAAGTAATGAGGTTTTCATGGAGTTTGTTTACAAAAAGTTTTTAATGATGTTAAATTATTTATTAATTCTCAAAAACCAATTGTAAATTCCTTTACTTATAAAACCATTTCTTTATGATTTTATAAGGATAGGGGGTTCTCAGGGTGTGATTAGGGCCTTTTAACATAGATATTTCAATGTTTCCTTCATGTCTAGTCATTTTGGCCATGCAATTGGCCCTTTACAGTTGGTCATTTTGATAATGTAGTCTATCCTTCAAGACCTTTCATTTTGGGCGTATAGTCGGTTCTCTATAGTCATTGATTTTGGATATGTAGTTGGTAATTTATAGTCATTAATTTGGGTTTTGTAAAAGGTCCTTCATGGGTAGTGATCTTTGTCATGCTGTTGTCCCTACGTGGTCATTTGTTTGGTCATGTAGTTGGTCCTTCGTGGTTGATTGTTTTCATCATGTGGTCAGCTCATGCCCTTTCTAAATTTTGAAAAATTCGAGGTTTCTAAATTTCAGCTAAAATAATGAAGGAATCGAAACCACAACCAAAGTGAGATTGTGATTTATTTCCTACCACTGGAAAACATGGAGTCCCTAGTTATTATGACTTATTATTTTTAGTTAAGTGATTTTATTGATCAAGAATAAGTTGATTTGGGATCTTATGTTTTGTCAAATGGATATATTTAGTATAGGAAAATGAATTTGGTCTTAAGTGATAATGGTTATTTTGGAAGACATTTTCTCTTTTTAGGAAACTATATGCCTAAGGAAAATATAATACTTTGGGATTTAAATTGATGAGTAATGGGGTGATATTATTTTGGAAGAATCTAGGTTTTTATTATGGACATATAGTGATTTGGGTTATTTACGGAAATGTTTAACCTATCATAGAAAATATGTGATTTGAATAATTACACTTTAGTATGAGACTCTCAGAGTAGTCGATGTTATTTGAAGATAAATGTCATGATTTACTACGGAAGACTATGTGATCAAATCCTTATGAATTTTGTTTTTCAAACATAGTTTGGATTATTTTAATAAATTTTAAGGGAATTTGTGTGTTGAATGATATTTATTGATATTTGGGTATTTTTTATTCAATTTTTAAGATAAAGAGTTGTATTTATTTTTTATAAAAGATTATCTTTTTTGTGGATTATCTGATCTTGTACTAACCATTTTGGTTTTGGTTAATGTCTACAAATAGGGGAAATATAAGGTTCATCTTTTGTGGATTAGGTGAATCTCTATAAGTTCATTATAACGCTTCAGGTGTGACCAAGTCATCTTTAATACTCATCGTTTGGAGAAAAGATGAGTTTTTGGTTGAAAATTACTAAAGGATGAAAATCTACTTGAAAAGTAAGTATATTTCTTTTTTCGATTTGTCAATATCATAAATAAATTCTCCAAATTTATGAAATTGAACATAAAACAAAAATATATTCCATTAACTTTTCCTACTGGGAAATCAAATACCCTTTTACCCATCACAAGTTTGTGATTTTATGGTGGTTAACATTCTCCTAATCAGGTTTTCTATCACTCTTTATCAGAAATTGACACTTAGTTTCTCCTCCATATCCATGATTTCCTACATGGAATCCATGTATGGGTTATCTCGTGTGACCTTTGTACTTATCTTTCATCTTTAAAAGTGATATATTTGTTGACTCTTTTTCCTATGTGGGACTTTAAATGATGTTTCCAAGCCTAATTTTAAAATTGTGAGGACACAATTCCCCAAAAGGGGGAAGGATGTAACATCCCAGGTAAATAAAGAATATGGAATTTTCATATTTATTAATTTTTTTGAATTAAATATTAATTTTAATTTAAAGAGGATACCATGTTCAATGACATACCTGATACACAACAACATGTTTTTTTGAAATCTTATGTTACACACAATGTTAAATTATACCGAAAATAATATAATAATATTTTTTTAAAATTATAGTTAACGCATGGAAGTTGTATTGGAGGGAATGAATAGGACTAAATAAAATATGATTATACATGTTTATTAAATGTTTTTTACATTTATCAAATAAAAGTTAGAAGCTTAAAATGTTAAAGAATATGATTGTAAGCATAAATACTCTAATATTCATCAAAAGGTCGATTTAATACCTTTTGATGGAGAACCCTATTTAAATCTAGTTTTGGTAACTTTTATATGTTCTACTTGACAAAATAATAATCTTTGTTAGAATCGGGACATCAAACTTTACTTTGGGTAATTTTTTGGTAATTTTCTGGAAAAATTCATTTTTTAATGAATAGTGAACAATACTGTATTTTTATTCAAAACTTCCTTTTAAGATAATTTATTTATATGGTTATTTTTTATTGGGTTTAAGGTGTTATTAGATTTTATTTTTACCATTTAATCAAATGTTGGTCATTGTATGTAATTTCACTTTGAAATTGGACATAAACAATTGTCAATCTTTTGGTAGTTATTATTTCTTAAAAACACGTTATTTATTTTCACAATGATAATTAATTATAATTTAATTAATGAAACTTATGTGTTTAGAATTTGGTAAAATATACATCATTTATGAATTCAGAATATCAAATATAGCTTAGGCTGACTTTTTGGTATTTTGAGAAAACATCAATTTTTGATGAATAGTGACAACAATGAGTAGTAATAATAAAACCAACTTCATCATTTAAATGAAATTTTACCACATCTGTGAACTGAATTTTCAAAAATCCAACATAAATGGTTGTTATTTGTACGTAAAATGTGGTTCAATAAGATGAAAATAGTTTTTGGTGAATAGTAACTTTTGACTTTTATTTACCGCAGTTAAAGGTAAATAAGGTAATTTAGGGTAAAAATAATACTATAATAATATAAAATTATGTTAACATTTTCCATAACCTTTTTGGATTTGTCATGGCTGACCAATAAAATCCTTGGGTGAGATTTTTGGCCTGTGAAATGTTGAGTCAGAATTCCTCTTTGACTTTTATGAATTGTTTTGGAAATCACAAATGTATTCATATATGCTTATCATACTGACCATGCTTATCATACTGAATATTCTTATAATACTGACTATGCTGATCATACTGACTATGTTTATCATACTGACTCTATCAATCATACAGACTCTGTCAATCGTACTAACTCTATCAATCGTCTTGACTATGTCAATCGTACTGACTCTGTCAATCGTACTGACTATGTCAATCGTATTAACACTGTCAATCGTACCTACTATGTGAATTGTACTAACTCTTTCAATCGTACTTACTTTTATGAATCATTATCACTTTGTATCATATCAATACATTTCACTAAGTAAAACTTACAGTACTCATAATTTTATCATATGCTTGTTTTTATCCTTTATCTACACGTGTGAATCATACCCATGATTATCATATTTATATATCTTTTGTGTTAATGAAAATGATTTTGTGGAGTTAGTTACAAACTAATCAAAATGATTTCGTGTTTTTTGCTTCAATATGACTATTATAATGCCAGGTGTCCAAGTCCCTCCGAGTTTTCCAGAGAAATATGACCGTTGGAGGAAATATGACCGTTGGTACCTAAGGCCTATAAATAGGAGGTCATTTGAAGATGAGAAAAACAAATGAGAGACTTTGATCATTCTATGCTTCTATCAAGGTCTAGAGAGAGATGCTGTGACTTATCTCTTGCTTCGTGCGAAAGACTTGAGATTAGAAAATGTGAACGGCTCGTTCTAAGTTTTTGTATTTCATTAAGTGGTTTGATTTTATTTGTGTGACCGATCAGGTGATAATGATCGAGGGTTGATGAGGATAGGTAAACGGTGGTACAGATCATCGTATCGAGGGATTTCAAGTGTTTGAAAGACAAAGGTGCTGATTACCTGCAAAATCAAGGGCTTACGGGGATAGTAAGATAGACGTTCTGATCATCGTATCGAGGGCTTGCAGGGATAGCAAGACAGACGTACCAATCATTGTATCGAGGGCTTACCAAATTAGTGTTAAGACAGACCTATTATCCTATGGGAAAGGATAAACCTTCTCTATGGGTCAAAATAATTGTAATACTTTTACATTTCTACTAATGTTTGTTTTAAGAAAGGGAATTGTATTTTTTTCCTTTCTTCATTCCATATTCATTTGTAATTGTTTCAATTACAATCATACTGTCACATATTGTATCAATTGATTCTATATGATTTATGGTAGAATCCTTCACTATTGTTTTACTCTCATTATTGTATTCATCTTCAATACAAATTCTTTACATTTCTTATATTATTACATCATATAATACCTTTATATTTAATAAAATTGTGGTTTTTTGTTTTTGTTGTGAATTGTATTAGTTTAAGATCATTTAAACTAATTTCATAAGTGTTTAAACACAATGTTTTTAAACCTACAATTCACCCCCCTCTTGTATTGTTGCATCAAATATACATATAGATCTATATATCTATCCAACATGAAAGACATTTGGGTAAGATAATGACATTAATAACTATTTATTTAAAGTAAAAATAAAAATATCATAAATAAGTATTATTTTTCTAGAACAATTTAATGTGTTGATATATAATTTATATATTTGACTATAAATATTCATTATAAATCTAAAAATATTTCCTATTTCATGGTATTTTATTTATATTTTTAGACATTAAATAAATAAAATTATTTATGACACAATAATGATGCATTGTTTACCCCATTAATGAATGATTTAAATAGATAAGATTATAAAGATTAAAAAAATATCCAAAACCTGTAAAATTCTTATTTGATGATTTTATTTCAAGTAAGATTCATCTAATATTAGACTTTAAAATGTTTTGGACCTTTAGAAACAAAAAATCATTATATAATAAAATAATAATTTTAAACATTCCTAAAGAGCCCACACTCCCCCTTATAAAAAGCCATCACCTCTAACCCATTATTCACTACTATCAAGCCCCTTGGCTTATCCAAAATCTACCCAAATAAGCTCTCAATATCCCATTATTACACCTATAATGCTTACCTTAGTCATAAGTCACTTCAAGTAATCCTTTTGGCTCAAACCAAAGGGAGATACTTTATTTAAAGGTAACATCTTCTCTTAAGTTCTTTTCTTTTATTTTACTTCTCCAACCCCATAAAATCTTTTTATTTCTTTATTTTATAAAAAAAATAATATCCTCAATATACTAGGTTTTTATGAGAAGTATTTGAACTAAACTTCCACACACCTCCATCTAATGGATACGAACATACTATTTCTGTGGACGTCGAACTAATGCCTCATGAAACGATGATTGATCAAATATCTCCAACCACCTCTCATGGTGGCCATTATGATGGAACTTTAATTATATATTATATATATTTTATTTTATTTTATCAATATTATTTTTTAATTCCCATTTTGAATATACTTTTATGCTTTTCATGTTGTATAAATAAGTGAATTTCATTTGAGGAAGTGCAGACTACCGCCCCTAAAAGTGATATGACTCGTTCATACCATACATGGAACATATAAATGATGGTTTTAATGAAATAATTTAACATATATAAAATATGATATTATACATGAATTATAATATACCTATGTATCATTATTTATTTATTTCTTTAAAAAAATAAAAAAATAAATGAGAGTAGCGTTCATACGTATGTACGACTTACCGTCTCCATGAACGGTGCATTCCATATCTTATGTCCAAATGTTATGGACTATTATAAATAAATATATACTGGATATATATGATAAATAAGAAATCTAAATCATGAATATAATTCTTGAGATAATTTACTTTTGACCACATGGACAAATTATAATTATAACAAGTTCATTTTTAACTCAAATTCCGAACATTGACCAAATGTCCGATTTGTACTCAAATAATTAACTAATTGTTATTGCATGTTAATGAGAGATATACAATTAATAAAAACCTTGAAAAAGGTTCTGAATAAAGTATAAATTAACTTAAGTGTGTTAATCAGGAAGAAAGTGGAACAAACGAGTTATGTCGGAACCGAGGTAAGGGGTTTCTTATCACACTTTTAATTCAGTGAGATTTCCAATGTTCCCCACTTATTTGTTGCATGTTGTGTATTGTGTACTTCCATTTGATATAAAATATCTTGATTATATTTATATTCATGGTATTATGTGATTCATTTGGTGGTTATTAACTTTTGGTCATACGACTCGATTGATTACAACATGATAAGGGGTTTTCATCTCACTTTTTATTCCCATGAATTTCATGCTATATTATTCAGTATTTCCTTTTGTGTGGTGTATCTAATGCCCATTATTGTATTCATTGTATAATATACTTTAATTTATGGGTATTTAAATCTTCATTGTATGATTCTTCTTTCATGTGGTGTATTTTTCATAAGTTTCCAAATTGGCAAGGGAACGTTTTAACCCAATTTCCATTCCTTGTGTTAATATTATAATTCATAATTTTGTCATGCTATGCTTATGTGTGGAGTCACTATTTATTTATTTATGTTTTAATTTCCACTCCCCTTTTTGTGTATATACTTTTTATACACATATTCACTCCATTGATAAATTTTCATGTCATTGATATGAACTTAATAAGGGAAATCTTAACTCTATTTCCATTCATTGAGTTAAACATCCAAAGTCATTGGTTTTTAAAAAAAAGAACATGTGTTAAGGTACTGTGATTGATTTAACATGAATATCCAATAACATTGAGTGTATTTTTATTTTTCACACATTATTATTTATTTGATTTATGCTTAATCAAAGGATGCAGTTTTTATAAGCTATTTCGTCTCAATTTACATTCCACTGAGTCTTCATTGTTGTTATGCACAAATTCACTTTTAAATGGAGTTAATACTATCCTTTGGAATATTATATCACGAATACCTTTATTTTTATGATATTATAATGTTTTGATTAATGTTATTCCTTATTTAAATTTATTCAAGCGTCTCTCATTTGGTTAGGAACTCTTTAACTAAAATATCATTTTAAATGTTTTAAATATTTCTTCTTCTAAATCATTCACATTAATCTCCATGTTTTAAAAATGGTTTTAACGATTTATTTATATGTACATTAATGTTTTTATATTATTTTTTTTTTCAAATTCTTCAAAGTTCTATGAGACACTTTGATTCAAAAATCCATTTATTAAATGTTTTAAATGGTTTGGAAAATGGTTTGATAAAGCATTGATTATGTCAATATCTTGAAATTATATATTGTGATTGCAATGTGGAAATTATATCTTCCCTTTATGATTTCTTTATGTGTTATGAATATGTTATAGTTGTTGGGAATTGTTTATGTACATGGGTGGTTCTGTGATAAACCTACGACAGGTGAGCCCGAGATAGCTCTCCAATGATTTGGGTAACATGACAGAGGAAAACGTTAATGTTTCTCCTAAGAGATTTAGGGAATATACTGTGATGGGTATTCCAAACATAACTCCCTACGTAGCTGTGAAAGATACAATATATGTATCTTATGAATTCCATAAGTTACCTTTATAATTTATGATTTCTGTGTGTTATTCATAAATCTTATGATTTCATGAGGTATGTTATGATTGAAAAGTATGGTTTTATTGATTTGTATTTATTGACGGGTTAATGTTTCCATTCTTTATTTTTTAACCCTTACTAAGGTTTTATGATCACCCCATGTTTTGAAATGTTTATTAGAGGACTTAAAGATGAATAGGGTCAAGGATGGGATCATGGAAATGTCATGCTGTCTAAAACATAGAATTAAACCTGACTCTTTTTTTAAAGAGTTTTTATTTTATGAAAAAAATGGAAACTGAGTAGAAGTGTATACATTGAATTTTTGGAGATGTAATGTAATAGTTATGGCCTAATTAAATAAAACTCTAAACCTGAAAAGATCCTTAATGTGAATTATTAATTTCATTCAAGATTGTGTAATGTTTTAAGGCTGGGTCCTTATAGTTGGTATCAACGGTCGGTTTAAACAAATTTATGGATTTGGATTTTTAGATATATGGTTAGTCTCTATGTCTATTCCTTAAGATAAATCCTTAGTTTGTAAATTTTTTCAGATCAAGGAATGTAAATTACAAATGGAAGGAGGGGATCTCAAATGAAATTTCTATCTCCTCCTGATGCATTTCTTGCAATAATTATGACAAAGTCATGTTCAGATGAAACTAAAACATTTATAACATACAACTCACTTGAAATAAATTGTTTGAGATATCAATAACCTCCTCTATACCTCGATACCATCATGGATAATGGGTTGTATTTAATGAAATCATATTTTCTCAAGATTTTAATACTTTCAGGAAAGGTAAATATTATCAAGGTATTTTCATATATTTTTCCTTATCACAAGATTTTGAAGCATATTATGATTTTGAAAAAGGTGCTGAAGAGGGGGATCCTTGTGCAACATATTTATATTTACTTTTTAATTGTAGTCTTTCAGAATATACTTATGTTATTTTACAAGCACCATTGATTTAATGTTTCAACTCAAACTTGGTCTGACTATTTTATAGAAAGCAATGTTTATTAGATGTTTTGAAATTATATGTCATACATGATTATTTTCCGAAATTATTTTTCTATAATCACCCATATTACCCATGTTGTACATGGTGTATCTGAATAAAGGAAGGATATGATTTTGAAGGTTCTATAAATAATTGTTGCAATGCAGGGACCATATATCTACATGAAAAAGATGACGATGAAACCAGGTTGACACCCTAATCAGGGTATGATGTTCTTTCATTAGGAATAATTTTATTTTATGGAGTTAAAAAAAATTTCAATATATATAAGACTTCATGAATTAAGATATTGAAGTAATTATGAGTTGGGATGAAAATGAGAGGCATAAGACAACCATTGAGGTTAAATCATGATATGGTTATTTTTAGGAGTTTATCTAATTTTTGGGAATTTAATAAAATTATATAGTTTTTGAAAAAGGAAAACACACAGATAGTGTGGCAACTCGTTGCGTCAGACAAAGCCTTGGGAATCAAACCCACAACCATATTGCGATTGGGATTTATTAACTATCACTGGACTACGTGAAGTCCCTAGTTATTACGACTTATTATTTTTAGTTAAATGATTTTATTTATCAAGAATGAGTTGATTCGGGATCTTATGTTTTATCAAATGGAAATCCTTAGTATAGGAAAATGAATTAGTGATTATGTGATAAAGGTTATTTTGGAAGGAATTTTTTCTTTTTAGGAAACTATATGCCTAAGGAAAATAGAATACTTTGGTATTTAAATGATGAGTACTAATGGATTTTTATTTAGGAAGAATCAATGTTTTTATTATGGACATATGACGATTTGGGTTATTTCTGAAAATGATTAACCTATCATAGAAAATATGTGATTAGGTTAATTACACTTTGGTATGAGACTATAAGAGTAGTCGTTGTTATTTGGAGATAAATGTTAAGATTTACTATGGAAGACTATGTGATCAAATCTTTCAGAATTTTGGGTTTCAGACATAGTTTGGATTATTTTAATGAATTTTAAGGACATTTCTATATTGAATGGTCTTTGTTGGGATTTGGTATTGTTTATTAAATTTTAAAGATAATGAGTTGTATTTATTTTTTATAAAAGATTATCCTTTTTGAGGATTATCTAATCTTATAGTAACCATTTTGGTTTTGGTTAATGTCTAAAGATATGGGAAATCTATGGTTTATATTTTGTGGATTAGGTGATTCTCTAGAAGTTCATTATAATGCTTTAGGTGTGACCAAGTCATCTTTAATACAAATCATTTGGAGAAAAGATCAGATTTTGGTAGAAACACACTGAAGGATGAAACTCTATATGAAAATTAAGTATATATCCTTTTTTCCTTAGTCAATATCATAAATAAATTCTCCAAATTTATGAAATAGAACATAAAATAAAAATTTTGTCCATTAACTTTTCCTACCAAGGAATAAAATACCATTTAACCCATCACATGTTTGTGATTTTTGGTGGTTAACTTTCTCCTAGTCATGTTTTCTATCACTCTCTATCAGAACATGACACATAGTTTCTCTTCCATATCCATGTTTTCCTACATGGAATCCTAGTATGGGTTATCTCGGGTGACCTTTGTACTTATCTTTCTTCTTTTATAGTGATAGTTTTATTGACTCTTTTTCTGATGTGGGTCATTTAATGATGTTTACGAGCCTAATTTTAAAATTGTGAGGATGCAATTCACAAAAGGGGGGAAGAATGTAACATCCCAGGTGAATAAGGAATATGGAATTTGAATATTTATTAATTTTTGGGAATTAAATAATAATTTTACTTTAAAGGGGATACCATATTCAATTGCATACCCGATACTCAACAATGGGTTTCTTTGAAATCTTACGTTATACACAACGTTAAGTTATAACGAAAATAATATAATAATAATTTTTTAAATCGTAGTTAACGCATGGTCATTGTATTGGAGGGAATGAAAAAGACTAACTACAATATGATTATACATGTTTATTAAATGTTTTTATATTTAACAAATAATATTTAGAAACTTAAAATTTCAATGAATCTGATTTTAAGCATAAATACTCTAATATTCATTAAAAGGTCTATTTACTGCCTTTTTCAGGCGAACCCTCTTTAAATATTGTTTGAGTCACTTTTATATGTTATATTTGACAAAAATAAAATTGTTATTAAGAATCAGGACATCAAAATTTACTTTGGGTATAATTTTTGTATTTTTCCGATAAAATTATTTTTTTAATGAATAGTGAAAATACTATATTTTAATTCAAAACTGCATTTTAATCTAATTTATTTATATAGTTAGATTATAGTTTTAATTGGGTTTAAAGTGTTATTAGATTATATTTTTACCATTTAATCCAATGTTGGTCATTGGATGTAATTTCACTATGAAATTGGACATAAACAAGTGTCAATCTTTCGGTAGTTAATATTTCTTAAAAACACACTTTTTGTTTTGACAACAGGAATTAGTTTTAAATTAATTAATGAAATTTATGGGTTTTTAATTTGGAAATATATATATTATTTTTCAATTAAGAATATAAATATATATATTAGGCTGATTTTTTGGTATTTTTTTGGAAAAACCTCATTTTTGGATGAATAGTGAAAACACTAAGTAGTAGTTAAAAACCCAACTTCTTCATTTAAATGAAATTTTACTAATTTTTTGAAATAAATTTCAAAAATACGACATACATGGTTGTTATTAGTAAGTATAATGTGGTTCAATAAGATGAAAATAATTTTTGGTGAATAGTAAATTTTGACTTTTATTTAGCGTGGTTAAAGGTAAATAGGGTAATTCAAGGTAAAAATAATATTATAATAATATAAAAATTTCTTAACACTTGGCCTAACCTTTTTGGATGAGTTATGGGCGACCGATTAAATCTTTTGGTGAGATTTATGGGCTTTGAAACCCATTTGGGTAAAATAATGTCATTAATAACTTTTTATTTAAAGTAAAAATTAAAAATATCATAAACATGTATTGTTTTGCCAAAAAACACTTAATGTGGTGTTATATAATTGATATATTTGAAAATAAATATTCATTAGAAACATAAAAATATTTTCTAAATCATGGTAATTTATTTATAATTTTTAGACATAAAAAAAATAAAATTATTTAGGACACAATAATGATGTAGTGTTTATCTCATTAATTGACGATTTAAATAAAAAAGATTATAATGATTAAAAAATATCTAAAACCTTCCCAATTCTTATTGGATGATTTTATTTCAAAAAAAAGTCATCCAATCTTCTAATTTAATATATTTTGGTTCTTTAGAAACTGGAAATCATTATATATTAAAAAAATATTTTCAAGCATTCCTAAAGAGACCCTCCTCCACCTTATAAAAAACCCTCACCTCTAACCCATTACTCACACCTCTCAATCCCCATGGCTCATCCAAAATCTTACCAAATAAGCTCTCAAGATCCCTCTATTCCACATAGAATCCATACCTTAGGAAGAAGGCCCTTTTAGTAAACTATTTAGTTCAAACCAAAGGGAGATACCTGATTTAAAGGTAACATCTTCTCTTAAGTTCTTTTATTTTATTTTATTTCTCCAACCCCATAAACTCACATTATTCATTTATTTTATAACAACACCAGTATCCTTAATATACAAGGTTGTTTTTATGAGAATTATTCTAAATACACTTCCACACACCTCTTTCTAATGTATACGAACATACTTTTTTTGTGGACGGTGAACTACTGCCTCAAGAAACGATGATTGTTCCAATATCTCCAACCGCCTCTCATGGTGGACATTATGATTGAAATTTAATTATATATGATATATATATTTTATTTTATTTTCTCAATAGTCTTCTGTAAATTTAATTTAGAACATGCGTTTATTCTATTCATGTTGTAGAAATATGATAATTTAATTTGAGGAAGTGCAGACTACCACCCCTCAAAGTGATATAACCCGTTAATACCATGCATGGAACGTATAAATGATGGTGTTAATGAAATTATGTAACACATATAAAATATTATATTATACTGGAATTCTAATATACCTATGTATCATTATGTTTTCATTTCATTAAAAATGAAAAAAATAAATTAAAGTAGCGTTCATGTGTACGGACGACTTACCGTCTCCATGAACGGTGCATTTCATTTCTTATGTCCAAATGTTATGGAATATTATAAATACATATATACTATATATATATGATATATAAATCGTGAATTCAATTCTGGAGATAATGTAATTTTGACCACATGGACAAATTGTAATTATAACAAGTTCATTTTTAACTCAAATTCCGAACAATGACAAAATGTCTGATATGAACTCAAATAATTAACTAGTTGTTATTGAAAGTTAATAAGTGATATAAAAGGAATAATAAACATGAAAAATGTTTTGAAGAAAGTAAAAATTAACTTCAATTTATTATTCAAGATGAAAAAGGAACAAACGGGTCAAGTCGGACACGAGGTAAGAGGTTTCTTATCTCACTTTTAATTATGTGAGATTTCCCTTGATCACCACTTATTTATTGAATATTGTGTATTGTGTAATAAAATTTGATATATAATATCACAATTATATTGATATTAATGGAATTATATGATTCATTTTTTGGTTATTATGTTTTGGTCATACGACTCGATTGATTACAATGTGGTAAGGGGTTTTCATTTCACTTTTTATTCCCGTGAGATTCATGCTATATTTTACACTATTTCCTTTAGTGTGGTGTATATAATTCCCATGATTTTATTCTTTGTGTAATATAATTTAATTTATCGGTATTTAAATATTAATTTTATGATCCTTCTTTCATGTGGTGTATGTTTTGTAAGTTACCAAATTGATAAGGGATCTTTTTAACCCAATTTCCATTCCTTGGGTTAATCTTCTAATTCTTAAATATGTCATGCTATGATTATGTGTGGAATAGATGTTTATTTATTTTTGTTTTAACTTACACTCCCCTTTGTCAGGATACACTTTTTATACACATAATCACTCCATTTATAAATTCTCATGTCATTGATATGCACTTGATAAGGGTAATCTTAATCAATTTCCATTCATTGAGTTAAACATCCAAGTCATTGGGTTTGTTTTAAAAATAACATGTGTGAATTTCCTTTGACTGATTTACACTGAATATCCAATCATATTGAGTGTATTTAAATTTTCCACACATTATTATGTAAGTTATTTATCCATAATCTAAGGAAACAGTTTTTATAAGGGATTTTATCTCAATTTACATTCCATTGAGACTTCATAGTTGTTATGCACCAATTCACTTTAGTATGGTGTTAATATTGTACATTGGAATATTATATCATGAATCCCTTTATTTTCATGATATTATAATGTCTTGATTAATGTTATTCCTCAATTATTTGTATTCAAGCGTCTCTCATTTGATTAAGAATTTTTTAATTAAAATATCATTTTAAATGTTTTAATGATTTCTTCTTCTAAATCATTCTCATTAATGTCCGAATTTTAAAAATGGTTTTATGGATTTATTTATATGTACATGAATGTTTTGAAATTAAAAATTTCATTCGAATACTTCAAAGTGGTGTGGGACACTTTTATTCAAAAATATCTTTATTAAATGAGTTAAATGGTTTTGAAAATGGTTTGATAAAGCATTTATTAGGTAAATATCATGAAATGATATATTGTGATTGCAATGTGGAAATATTATCTTTCCTTTATCCTTGTTTTATGTGTAATGAATATGTTATGGTTTTTGGGAATTGTTTATGTATATGGGTGGTTCCATGACAAACCTAGGGCAGCTGAGCCCGAGATAGATCTCCAATGCATTGGGTAACGTGACAGAGGTAAACGTTAATGTTTCTCATAATAGATTTAGGGAATATACTGTGATGGGTATTCCAAATGTAACTCCCTACATAGATGTGAAGGCTACAATGTATGTATGTTATGAATGCCATAAGATACCTTTATAATTTATGATTTCTATGTGTTATTCATAAATATTATGATTTCATGAGGTGTATTATGATTTAAAATTATGGTTTCATCGATTTTTATTTATTTGTGGGTTAATGTTTCATTTCCTTATTTTATAACCCTTACTGAGATTTTATGCTCATCCCATGTTTTGAATTGTTTTTCACAGGACTTAACAAATAATAAGGTCAGGGAAGGGATAAAGGAAAAGTCATGTTGTCTAAAACATGGATTTAATGTATATGTATATATATTTATATTTTTAATAATGACATATTTATCATTAGTAAAATATAATATTTCATTTAATTTGTTAGCTTTAACTGCATAGAAAAGTGATAATGTTTTTTGTGTGTACGTGTGGACTACCTCCACAACGAATCGATGTGATTCGTTTCTCAAAACCAAATCACATGGATGATATTTAAGTATAGGTATTTAAATAAATAATAAGTTATTTATGTTATAATTTTGGAAAAATAAAATAACAGTTATATTCTTTTATCACAATCGTTGAAATTCAAAACATTACACATATGTACATATGACTTTCTGACTCCATAATTTTATCGTAGTTCATTTTTTCATAACCATATTCCATGGTCAGTTGAAAAAATTTAATTTATGTATAAAAATGACAATTATTTCAGGATTATTATTCTAAATATGATTGAATAATGACCTCATTTACCATATTTATCCTACAAAATTCATTCTGTACATATGAACTGAATATCATAAAAACATCCAACATGAATTAATTGATTAGGTAAATAAATATAAAATATTAATTAATAAAATAAAATGAATAATAAACATGATTTTTTAATAAATTAAATAATTAACCCAATTTTATTTTTCATAGAAGACAAAGAACATGCATGATGAGTCTGAACTGTGGTATGGGATTTCATATTCGTTTTCCTTCATTGAGCCATATTTTATTATAATACACATAATTTATTTTATATGGCTTATATAATAATGATATTAAATTTAATATCATTAATAAATCATTATTAATGTTATTTGGAGTTTCAATTCGAATTATTACATCCAAGGGTGTTTGAATTGGAAGCTACCAAGTGGTAAGGGGTTTCATAACTCAATTTTCTTTTTTCATTGGGGTATATTACTTTTTTGTTGCCTTTGATATTATAATATTAAATATGTAACAGATTTTTATTATTTTATATTTATTTTACATTTTTATTATTTGGATATAAATTTGATACACATAATCAGTTAATTGATTAATTCTCAGTTCAACTGTATGATCTTTTTAGTAAATCCCATCTCAATTTCTACCCGATTGAGACATATTTGGTATTATGACCATATTTATTTATTTTTTGTGTGTATACTGAACCTTTTATTTTTTAAATAAAAAATCTATTTATATTAATGAAATTTTATTTTTTATTTTATGTTTTTTAATTCATGGAGGTTATGATTCAAAAGTTACCAAAGAAATAAATGTTTATTCTACAATCTCATTTTTGTCGAGGTTGTTTCTGCATAAATTTCCATCAAAGGAAATTATGTTATCATTGTATAATAAAAAAAATTAATTTTATTATCTTGTTATATTCATGAAATTTTCAATTAATAGTATAATTTTCATCTCTTTGGAATATAAAATGATTGAGAATTTTTTTGAAGAAAAACCAACTTTATTTCTCCTTTTGGTTGAAAATGATTTCTCTTCAATACCCATGTTTTATTAAAATGTTTTCAAGCATGTATTTAATCTGATACTATGATTTCTTAACATCATTTTTACCCATTTTTTTAATTTTTACAAAAAAATTTAAAAGGAATATTTTTATCATTTTCTGAATCAGACACATTTTTACTTTTTTTAATAATGTGAAAGGAATATTTGTTTTAACATACATGGAATAGAAATTATTTTCCTTTAGTTATGACAAATCATTGTTTTTAAGATTAATTTATAGTTTTACAAGTTTATTTTTAAATAGAATTATTTTCCCAATATTCTGGAATTTTTTATTTTTAAATGTGAAAATGGTATTTTCCTCAAGAAAGTTTTAATGAAATTTTATTGATATTTCTATTAATCAATGACAAAAAACCTATATTTTACTTATAATCCACTATGGATATGTTTTAACGATACCATCCATATTCTATCTTTGGTTTTTTTATGATCACATTGACTAGGGAAATTATTGACATTCACTTTGTTGATTAATTTTGTAGTCATTAGCTCTCTATCGAAACATTCAATTTCTTGTGATCATAAGAAATTTAATTTCTCTTAAATATACATATTAATTATTATATATATTCTTATTTATTAAACCATATATCATTTTTATGTATTTTGTTTTATTTTTTGTTTGACTATGGAAATTCTTCATAAGTACATATTCTTTACTCAATAAGGATATTTATTGATAAGATATATTGTTTATGAATTGAATTGGTCAATAAAAATATGAGGAACACATCAGAAATGTAGTGATAATTTTGTATTAGGTATATATATCCTCTTGATACATTGATATGTTACACGAGACAAATCAATAAGCCTTAATTAAATGGTTTTTTGATGTTTACCTTCCCATGAATTAAATTTTATTCATACAAGTTCTAGACAGTATAAATATCATGATGTATGAAATGATGACATCAAATAATAAGAATTTCATTCATTGATCATTCAACAATTGATTTTTATGTTATTATTTTATTAGTTATGATATCCATGTATTAGCTTCAAGTTTATGTGATTATTTATATGGAATTATTTGATAATAATTTATTTTAACTGTATTATTATTTTTTCTCAGGTTTTTTATTAAATTGTACGTTTTTTTAGTTGGATTATTGCTTATTAATTAATTATAGATTTTACTGTATATAACCCTTAATGTGTATTTGGGATCATCAATTATTTTTTTTACTTTTTCCCAAGATATGAAGATAAAATATTTAAATGGGTTCAAGGATGATGAATATTTACTTTAACTCTATTGTAATTTATGTTTTCAATTTTAATGTATGACTCAAGTATGTATCTATTGTATGAATACTACTAAACTATTTGGTTCTTTCAGATGTGATCAGTTTTTTATTATGCCTATGTGTTAAAGTGTATATTTGATCGAAGCAAAACCAAATAAAGAAATTATGCTTATTAAATTAAAAGATATCAAGTAACCATATTTACATATGTTATTAGTCTAGAGGGTAAAAGATTTACTCAACTATAGGAAAAGGTTATTTATTTATTTTATCAAATTATAATCATTTGGGAAGAGATTATGTTCTTTTATTCAATCACATACTTAAGGATTTGTGGTTGTTAGCTTCCTCTTAAATATGATCTTTATTAATCTCTACTATTTCTTGGGTATTAGTTTTCTTCTCCGTGCCCATATTTTCAACTCCCATTAATATTATCCTATATGGACACATAATTCTTTGTTATTTTAGGAGACCTTTTTATTTCCCTTTTCCTATTTTAAGAGGAAGCTTTATTTACCCTTTTGCGAAGTGGGTTTTCAAGAAAGGAATTTTTAAATGTAAAACCCTAAATTTATGAGAAAAAGTTAAAATTGAGCGAATAAAATTTATTGAATGTTGGTATAATGTAGCAACCTAATATTTTAAAACAATAAAATTATTTCCTCTAGAATATAAAACACATAACACCGATCCAAAAAAAGCTATGTTATATTATATCAATGTGACTGTTATAAAAAAACAATTAAAATTGGCGATATGAATATGAATAACCAATTTTTGTAAAATTATGTTGAAATATTTTATTTGAGTAAAATAGATTGGTAAATAAGATCTCAATATTTTTTAATATCATTACATGCTTTAAAAAATATTTTTCATCAAAAAAGTGTTTATGATTTTTTAGTGAATAGTGAAAAAACCATTATTTGTAAAACTCTCATTTATTTTCAATTAAATATGTATTTTAAATGTCCCATCATGATTTTAATTTTATTTAAAATAAATTTAAGTATTATTTAATTATATTTAATATAATTAATTTCTTTTTTATCATCTTTAAAATTGGTTTTTGTACTGGTTTATTTTTAGGAATAATTTTTTTTGTAAGTTTTTTTAAAGTTAATAATGTTTATCCCTTTTAGTTTTTTATAATGAAACAAAAATTTTAATTATTAAAGAAAATGTATAGATTATATATATAAATATATTAATTTATATTCTTATATTGATGATTTATAGGAATAGAGTTAATATAAGATCATTTTTTTTTAAAAACCACATTTTACTTAATGTTGGTAAAATATATAATATATTTATAATTATAATAATTTTTATTATTTAATAAGGTAGTCATTTTTTGTTCATTATTAATAGAAAAAATAGTAAAAAAATTCTTCACCATGAAAAAACAGTAAATCTAGTTAACTTAGGGTATAACTATGTGATTAGGCCACCATTTATCATATTAACTATTATTGGATGATGTATTTGTACCATTATCACTTTAGACTCTATATTCAATTATTTATGGGACACTTTTACATGAAAGTGTATTATATAATAGTTTAAGTAAATAAATAGATAAAATGTCTCCATCTTTCTATTAAATATATCTTATATGTTCACATAGGGATAAAAATAAGTGCTGAATGAATATTAAATGTTATTTTTAGCATAATTAAATTATTTTAATCATGGTAATTTTTTATAGTTTTTTTCAATTTTATACTTACCTTAAATTCTTATACAAGTATACACAACACTTGTAAAAATAATAGAGAACTCAGGGTAAATAATTTTTAAAACATTAAAAGTAATATTTTTGGGATTGGTTTTGATGAAAAAATAATTTTATATTTAATATTGATGTATTATTTATAGTTAAATGTATTATATTAAAAAATAATTATTATCTTCATGCCTTTAATGTTAAATTAAATTAATAGTGTTAGAAATGACATTAATGAT
This sequence comes from Viscum album, assembly GCA_963277665.1. Lineage (NCBI taxonomy): Eukaryota > Viridiplantae > Streptophyta > Magnoliopsida > Santalales > Viscaceae > Viscum > Viscum album. The sequence continues at coordinate 840,853,840 of OY728152.1, read as the reverse complement.
ATTTTAGGACAAATAATATTTATTAAATTATTTAAAAATCCAAAAAATAATGAAAGTGGAGAATTATGATGATATATGGTATAAAATTTAATCCATTTTCAATTTAGTATCCAATTTTTATCCTATATTTAAAATTACAACCATTTGGTTTTGAAAAATTAGTTACTGTGGTTAATGTTAAAATAAGTTTACTAGGGGTTAAACAAAGATATTTGGGTTATTCTACTAATTAAACTTGCTGAAATCCTATTGGATGGACATATTTCAACCTTATCCTTTCCCAAATTAGAGTCCCTATCCTTTTTGAATAATTTTAATTTAATATGGCCTTATTATAATTTGAAATATTAATAAATCCTAAAAGGTCCCCCCCCCCTCACTTAGAAAAGGGAACACCATCTCCTCTTTTCTCTACACTTCAAGAAACATTTATTTCATAAAAAACATATGAAAATGGATTTATTACATCCCTTACCACATCCTAGAGTCTTTAATTTTATTAGCAAAACCCTCCTAAGAATGATTTTGGTGTAAACATAAAGGGGTTGTCTAAAGAAGAGGTATCAATCTTAATAGAGTGTTTTTTATTTCTTCACCACCTCTTTAAAATATTATTCATCCTTAATAATATAATAACATCATTATATAAAATATACTTATATTTTTTTATCTTAATTACATAACCTATTTCTATCTCCCCTTCCATCAAATGGGAAATGAAATCAACGTTCGTGTGTACAGAAAGCTACAGCCTCATGAACTGATGTAATTTGTTTTCCATCACCATCGCTCAAGGATTTTTTTAATGATTTATTATATATATATGGTATTAAATAAATATTTATAATTATGTAAATAGAATATATCATTTAATTTATTACCATTCCATTCACTGAAAAATGATATCATCGCTCCTACGTACATGTGGACTACCACCCCCATGAAGTGATGTGATTCATTGCACATCACAACTTCAAATTTATGATATATATAAGTGTATTTAAATGAATAACTGATATTTAGGTTATTATTATTATTATTTAATGATTAAATAAAACTTTTCTTCTTTTCATCATGATCGTTTTAAAATGGAAATGTAACTCAAACGTATGTACGACTTACCGTATCCATTATTATAACATAATTCATCTTTCATAAAAATATTTCATTGTTTATTAAAAATTATTATTTTATATATAAGAATTATAATAGTTTCATAATTTTTATTTTGGATACTATATAATAATGACAACTTTTACCCTAGTCACCTTACTAAAGCTATTCTTGACATATGAACTCAATATCATCAAAACAACCATTGTGAAATGAATTTATTATGTTAATAAATATAAAATGGTAATAAATCAAATAAATGGAATAATAAACATGTAAAATTTTCTTAGGAAACTAAATAATTAACAAAATTTTATCATTCATGATGATAAATAACATACGTGACGAGTCAAAGATACGGTAAGGGATTTTATCTCAATTTTCCTTCATTGAAGAAGATTTTATTATTTTACATAAAATTTATTATATATGGTGTATATATGATCCATTTTAAATGTAATATCATGAATACTTAATACTTCATTTTATTTTAAGTTTCAATTTAATCTATTCCATCTAAGGGTATTTAACATGAAATTTACAAAGTGGTAAGGGGTTTCATAACTCTATTTGTTTTACATAGGTTATATTACTTCTTCATTTTATTTGATATTATATGATCATGTGTGTTATGAATTTTTAAAATTTTATATTTTATTTAAAATCATTTGAGGTTGATATAATTTTGATTCACTTATTCAATTCATTTATTAATTCTCACTTCAATTGTATCATCATTCTAAGATATTTCATCTCAATTTCCACTCCATTGAGATATATATGGTATTATGAACTTATTTATTAATATGAGGTATATAAAATACCCTTTTATATTTTATAAATTGAATATATTTATATTATTTTTATTTAATCATTAATTTTATGTTTTCCCTTTTATGGGGGTTACGATTCAAAAGTTACGAAATTGGTAATGGTTTATGCTTCAATATAATTTTAATCAGGATTGTTTATGATTAAATTTCCATTGAAAGAAATTAATTGATAAATTTATAATAAATCCATTTAATTTTCTTATCATATATTTATTCATGAGATTTTCAAGTAATATCACTATTATTCTCACTTTGGTACTGAAACTGGCTGAGAAAATGTTTTTAAGAAAACCCAACTATATTTTTTTGTCAAAATATTTTTCATCGATATTCATGTTTTCTAAAAAGGTCATCTCAATTTTTTTAATCATATAATAATATTATTTAATGTTATTTAATCCCATTTATTACTTTTTAACTTTTTTTTAAAAGAAATATTTTATTTATTTTCTGTACAAGGTACTTTTTTATTTTTACTAAAAATGAGAAAGGAATATTTATTTTAGCATATTCAGCATGAAATAATTTTTCCTACCATCATGAAAACAATTTATTTTAATATTCCTTTATATTTTTACGAGGTTATTTTTAATGAAATTTTTTTCCTAATATTATTGAATTATTTATTTTTTAAATTTTATATTCAATGTGAAAGGGGTATTTTACCCAAAAATGTTTTCAATGATATATTTATGGTATTTATATTCATCAAAGAAAATATCCCATTATTTTACATATACTCCAATATGAATATTTTTTAATTATACCATCCTAATTATTTCTCTAGTTGGTTCATTAGTAGATTTTCATGGGAAAGTATTGACATTCACATTATTGATTTATTTTGTAGTAATTAAATTCATTTTTATATATTTATTTTTCTATGATCATTATATATTAAATTTATCTTAAATGACCGTGTTATATATCATAGGTATGATTTTTTTAAACCATATATCATTTTTACACATGATGTTTTATTATTTGATTTATTGGAGTAAATATTGACGAATCAGTATTCTTTACTCAATATGGTTATTCATTGATAAGGAATATTGTTTATAATTTGAGTTAATCATTAAATATATGAGAAATATATTGGATGCATAGTGTTGAATGAGTTCCTATTATAGATATCTCATCAATACATCGACGGGTATCAAGAGATAAATTAGTAATCTAGAACTAAATGGGGTTTTTGTCCTATACATAAATTAAACTATCTTGGATAAATGTATGAAATGTATAGATATAATGATGTGTAAAATAATAAAATCTAATATTAATCATTTCATTCATTGATAATCCAGTTATTTATGTTAATATGATTATTTTTCAGTTATGATACCCATGAATTATCTTTAATCTCATGTGATTATTTATGAGAAATTATTTCCTCATAATTTATTCCTACCATATTATTATTTTTGATCAAGATATTTATTCAATGACATATGTTTCATATTTTTTACCACGACATATCTATTATCCTTTACTCACTCATGATAGCTTCTACTATACACAAAATATACTAAGCATTTGAACTCACCCTTTATTTATTTTCCATTCCATAGAATATGATGAAGGAATATTTAAATGAGGTAATGGATACAATTATTTACTTTCTCCATGTTACAATTTATGTTTTCAATTGTAAATTAAGACTCAATTATGTATCATATTTACCAAGACTACTAAACTATTCGGTTCTTTGGGATATAATCACTTCTATATTATGATATGTAATAATGTAACCACCTATTCTCGTCTACTAGAGTTGGGGTTTTTACAATGTCTGATAAAAAGATGAGAATATTCTAAAGTCTACTTTAAGATATTGTTATAGTCATTATAAGTTTATTGTGATACCTTTGGTTGTGATGAACACTTAGGCCATGTTCATGGGACGGATGAATGTAGTGTCAGAGGAGTTTTTGGATGAGTTTATGGTAGTGTTTATTAACAACATCCTTATGTTATCTAATTTATAAGAGGATCACACATAGAATATGTGAGACACATTGGGAGTTATTTAGATTCATCAGTTTTTTGGGAAGCTGATGAAGTGTGTGTTTTGGGCCTATGAGGTCCATTACATAGGCTATGAAATATCTCAGTATGGATTAGTCATATATCCATTTAATATTAAGGAGTTAGTTTCTGGGATAGTACCCAAGAATGTTTCAGAGGTGTAAAATATCCATGGAATTTCTTGATATTATAGTGGGTTCATTCTAGATTTCTCTTTGATTTATACTCCAATGAAAACATTTAAAATAAATTATTAGGTGTTCATGTGGAAAAATAGTTCCAGGTTTCTTTTGAGTATTTGAAGGAGAATCCTTTCAGTTCTTTTTTTTCATTTTCCATAGGAGGAAATTACATTTTAGGATTATTGTGATGCTTAGCTTCATGTATTGGGTTGTGATTTGATTTAGAATAAAGTGATTATATCTTATGGATGTTAGAAGTTAAGAACAAATGAATGTAACTTTTCCACCCCTGATATTGATAATGTTGTGGTGGTGTTTTTTCTAATGATATAGTGACTGTATCTAACTGGAGAATGTTTTGTGGTCTTCAAATATCACAAGAGTATAAATTATGTCTTCTCCAAATGAATGCTGAATTTTTGAAAACAATAGTAGATGATGTTATAATAGGGTTACAATTTCTATATTTCCATTATAAATATTAAAGGGAATGTTGTAGAAGATGTTTTGAGTAGGGATTCATGTAGTGGTGTTGTGTATGAGTTAGAGACTCTTGGAGAGTGATAGAAGAGTCATTGGAATTATGATATAATATGGGAGAAGTTTATTATATAGGGATCCATTATCAGATGATTAGTTAGATATTCTTAGTGAAACAAGTGGAGGATTCCTATTTTTGGGATTTTGAGATATAAGTTTTGTGTGGTCATTTTATTTATGGTGATGTTCCTAAGGTATTGTTAAAGGATAGATCACATACGATACTATTTCATGGGTATATTTCCTTCCTTCAGTGATGTATGAGGTGGTCCTATATGAGTTCTATAGTCCTGCCCTAGTGATACATCCTAGTATGAAAAATATGCATTTTGATTTGTGGAATCAATTTTAATGGTCTTTCTCCGAGCATTCAGTTGTAGAGTTTGTCTCTTGCTGTATGGTTTTCCAGAGGGTGAAGGATAACCATAGTGTTCCAAGTGGTATTCATTATCCTATTAATATACTCTAATATAAGTGGAAGAAAATTTTTATGGACTTCATAACAAGTTTACCTAGATCTCAGGGTGGTTAGGATTTTAAATGGGTGATCATGTACCACATGAAGAAGTTTTATCATTTCTTCTATATTAAGAATTAAATCTCCAAATGGGTTTTTTCAATTAAGTATCTAGAATAGGTAACGATGTTTCTTGGTTTTTTCAAAATGATCAACTATGATTATTTTCCTCATTTGACATCCAGGGTGTGGATAGGTCTTCAAAATTATTTTTCACTCAATTATGTCTTAGGGACTATTTTAAAACATACATGGATTCTAAGATATAGTAAAAAATCATGAATTAATAGGATATTTTGCACACATGAATTTATGGTTCTGTAGGTTTTTGGGTGAGGCACCAACCCTTAATAGAGTTTTCTTAAAAAATTGCTCTCAAATTACTATTAATATTAAACCATTCAAATAATTTTATAACCAAAAATATTTTTTCCTATATTATGATGGAAATAGGTCATATGGTCATCTGTTCTTGGACTATAATTGGTGTGGAGTATGAAATATATGGTACATGTGATGTGTGAGGGAATGAATGTTGTTCAAGACAACTAGATGTTCTATATAGATCATATAAGGTGGCCTCAGAAGTTTGATTTTGGAGATCATATATTTAAGTTGTCCCTTCATTATGGAAAAAATGTTTTGATCATGGGATAAAGCATAACCCAAATATTTTGGGGACTTCCGAGGTGTTAGATAATATTGGAGCTATAGTGTATTAGTTAGAACCACCCCCACAAATGATCTAGATCCATGACATCTTCCATGTATAACAAAAACACCAATATCTACATGAATATTCATATATAATCAATTAGTGGGGATACCCCAATTCTAGTAACCCAGAGCCGGTGTTTAGTTTATTATATCAATACAAGATATATAAGGAATACCGCCATGTATGATCGATCTGTTGATCAATCTTGGAAAACTAGATACATAAATGATTCCCATATTAGAATTGAAATATAAAAACATGTCATATGAAATATTATTTCACCCTTTAAATCATTCATAACATCCTTCTTCAAATCACCAGGAAACAAAAACAAATAAAGGATGAGATTAGATTCTTAGTAAGGGTTACATACAATAAAAGCTATCTTGAGAAATAAGGAATTATCAATATGGAAGAGTGCATAATCAAAACACATTCAATTAAATAAAAACTTGACTTAAATGTGTATCCATAGATAATTATAGTATATAAAACTCATGGATAATGAAAAATAAATTTATAATTATGGAAATTTATTATCAATTCTTTATGACTAATATGTCAAAAATATTAATGTAATATCCTCTCAACAAATACAACATTCTTAATAAATGGGTATGTATAAAAAAAATTCCAACCTAATATGGAAATACAATTGTATTGTATCATGATACTTGTTTATGAATTGAGTTTCTATATGTAACCTAGCATCACCCATAACTTTCATTTCCTATTCATTCCTTATATTTTGAATGATCAATACAATTCTCTCTCAAAATACCATATAAGCCAAAAATTATCTGCATTAAATCAAGAATAAGGAACCTCAATACTTCATCATCAAAAATCAATCATAGAAATAATAAATATAGAATCATTATATCAAAGAACAAGTAAATTAAATGGGTGTTTCCAAAGGTGATAATGCCTTTAAAATATCACTCTAACATTTCTTGATGAAAATTATTATTTCACTTTGAAATCACTTAATTAAATTTTAAAAATTCCCAAATATTTAAAAAAAATCATTAAAAAAAAATTACATATATAAAATGGAAGAATCAAATTATTTATCGGTTATGGTGGATGATAATTCCATTAATTCCATGTACGTTAAAAAAATGAGTCCTTTCATATTTTTGGTAACAAGTCAAAAGTAACTCATTCCGAAAAATTCTAAGAATATTATTTTTAAACAATATTGTAAAAACTTAGTAATATGGAGAAATTGATTTAAATATTCATTAGATAATATTAATAATAACACATAAAACATTTTTATAATACATAGATATTTAAGGAAATTGTTTTTCGAATGAATAGAGAAATAAAGGCATTTTTCCATAAAAAAATATTCTTTTAGTCTCTTGAGTACATAAAAAGTGGAAAGGGAAGGAAAAATGATATATATATATATATATTAATATAGGATAATAAATTTTTTTTATTGGGAGATAAATCATAAAATTTTATCATCATAAACATAATCATAAATAATCCTGGTAAATAATGAGATTGGAACACAAATCCATTCTCAAGTTCGACTTTCCTTGTAAGTTATTTTGACCACTAGTAGAAAAAAATAATATTAATCATAAATAAATAAAAAACAACATATATATACTTATAATATCATATATTATACCTTTATAAAATTTCAATACCATTTATTTATAATTATTTATTAAAATTGGCATTTTTAAGTGTTAACTATTTAATTTTTAATTTAAGATTTGTTTAGGGGATTTTAGTTTGGGAAAATTGATCACTGATACATAATTTTAATTATTTTAATCATATGATAAATTTAATATGTATTAATTATATATGTATATATATATATTTAAAATCATCCATGAAAAAATGAAAATGTAAAATGAATCACATCACCTCATGGAGACAGTAGGTTGTACGTACGCACGAGCAATGTTTTCATTTTAAAGTGGTGGAAGTGTAAGAAGGTAAATGACATATCATATTTAAAAAACAATAATCATGTCATCAATATCATATATATTCATTATTTATATCCTTATAACCGTCCATGTTAAATGGTTATGTAAAATGAATTTCACAGCTACGTGGAGACAGTATGTCGTACGTACAGAAGAGTGATTTTTTTGTAGGATAAAAAAGAAATAGATATAATTTTATAATAGTAATAATAACAGTTTTTTATTTTTTTTGGATAATTTATTTACTATTTTATTATTTTTAAAATAGATTTATAAAGAGTATAAGAAAAATAAATTTGAAAGAGTCGACAAATTTGATTACCTTCTCTTCTATAAACTTACTTTTGATCCCCTTTCATAGACCATTGGAATGGTCTTTTAAGAAGCAAAAACCTATAATTGATGTATAGGAAAATTTTTAATATAATTTTTATGGTTTTTTTGAGCTAGGATTCTCAATATGTAGTAAAGAAGAGAGGGAATGGATGCCCTTTTATAAGTGAGGGGAGGGACTCTTTTCAAATTCATGAAATATTATAATATAATAGGAATATAAATCATATAAAATGATTCAAAAAATAAAATAAGTTTCAATATATGGATGATTTTTCATTAATAAAATAATTAAATCAATTTTATATTAGTTTATATATGATTACAACTCTTATCATTTTGGTTAACCCCTTGGTTAACCAATTTTAACCTTAACCATGATTGTGAATTTTTCAATATAAAAAGTTTATAATTTTATGTATGAGGTAAAAAATGGTTCAAAAATGGTCAATTGATGAAATTTAGACCATATATTATACCACTTTTCCTAATTCATCATTTTTATGAAGTTTAAAAAATTTAATAAAATATCATTTTTATAAAATATCTTTATTGTCATTTTTGACAGTACTCATTTAATTTGACTTGAAATTCATGATGATATTGATGGAATTTGAATATACTCCTTAAAAATTTCACTAATAGGGTCTAATTATCTATATTTTTTGGAATAAAATAATTCCTATTTATTATATTACATTTAATATTTTGGAAGTTAATTAATTTATTTTCTGATTAATTGAAAAAATATCATGTCATCATTTCATATGAATTTAAAGTAATTATACATTTTTAAAAATTATAAATTATTTACCATAACAAAAAAAATATATTATTTTTAAAATAAATTTTAATATTCGTTCTTAACATATTCTTATCTGTATGTGAACATATATATGAAATTAAAATAACGACAATAACATTTTGGAATTTTCATTACTTAAATAAATAAATTTCATTATTAAGGAATAATGGAATAAATATAAAAAATGTAAGAATTTATAATGTACTTGGTAGAATTAAACCCATAAAAGGAAATAATGTCATCTTTTGGGTTGATTTGGAGACTTTATCTCATGGTTTTAACACTGTTTTATCTATTTTACCATGAGAGAGGTGAAAATATTTTTTATGATTAATTTTTAAAATGAAAATATACAATGAAACTATTTAACAGATTTCAAACCTATAATTCTAAATATGGTATAAATTTATCATGATCAAATATCTAGATTTTGATAAAATCAATTTTAATATAAATGCATGAAACACAGTAAAAAAAGTTTTTAGAAAAACATATTTTCCAACATAAAAAATAACTTATTTCCAAATCATCTATATTTCTAGTTAAAATGTATCTAATTTGAATATTAGAAATAAAATAGACCATATTTAACTTTAATATAAAATTAAAAATATAATGGGAATTATAAATTGCATTATTTAATATAAATAAATGACATTATTTAAAATAGGTATTTTTATTATATTCTCTGAAAATTAAATCATTTCTAAAAAATAAAAAAAAATTAAGCCTATGTGAATTCTGATTTGATGAATTCAGAAATTATATCATTTTTATAAATTTAAATTTATAATATTTGAATAAATTATTTATAACATTTATGTAGAAAATGAAATTAAAACCAATTTTGAAGAAAATGTATTTTTAAAGCATAAAATAGTTTTTCTAAAAAATGTCTACGTATTTCATATGAATTAATTATTAAATTAATATTAAATACAGTATATATAAATATATATTATAATGTGGTTAATCCTATTTATACTGACTAATCTAATGCCTTGATGATAACTATCACATAGTAATATTTCAGTAATATGTTTTAGTTTGTTTTAACTCAGTGATGCGTGTAAAGAAAGCTATCAAAGAAATTGAATTTATTTAAAGAGAAATATATGGAAGTTATATTAAACCCCCTAATAATAATTTTTTCTCTTTAAATTACATCACTCTAATCCAAGAAAACTGAGGGCAATTCTACCTTATTATATCCTCAGGTTCCCAAGTAGCTTCCTCAATATTATGATTTCACCAAAAAGAATTGACCAGGTGAGTGATCTTGTTTCATTATAATTTCCCTCTATAATCTATAATATCCATAATTTTTCCTCATAATATATATATTTCTCTTCGGGTATAACCTTTGATTTTAGTACCTGTGAGGGATCAGGTATTTACTTCCTCATGAAAGATATGTGGAATACATCTCGATCTTCAGAACGATTCCGTAGATGTTATAAATGACAATATTTCATACCGATACAATCAACAATTTCTAGGGGACTAATATATCTAGGTATCAACATTCCCTTTTTTCCAAATCTAATAGGATTATTATAAGGATATATTCATTGGAACACCTTACCTCCATCTTCAAACTCAATATCTCCCCGATGATTGTTAATATAAATTTTTTCTCAACATTGAGCTTCCCCATTGTTTTATTGAATCGATGTAAGATTCTCCATTATTTTCTTAGGTTGAAAAATTTATAATATATTTCTTTCTTTAACTTCTCCCCAAAACGTTTCAGCTTTGTACTTGTATCTATATAGGGTTACATAATGATCCATCTCAATGCTCGAGTTAAATATACTATTGGAAGGAAATTTTTCCAAAGGAAGGTGTCGATCCTAACCACCATTAAAATCCATTGAGAAACATCATAGAATTTATTCTAGAGTTTTAATTTTCATCTCATATAAATTAATTTTATGAGGGTGATAAGTAGTACTAAAATTCAACTTTTTATCCAAATCATTCTAAAGGGTTCTCATAACATCAAGGTAAACCTCAGATACCACTTATATTAGATTGAGAGTGGAACTCCATGAAATCTAAAAACATACATGATGTATTACATAGTAAGTTGATGAATATATAAATCTTATCTAATAGAAATAAAATACATTAATTTCACATGGTAATCAACAAAACCCAAATGACATTTTAAATTTTAGACATTTTGGAGAGTACTATGACAAAATCTGTGGTAATTTTTTTTCATTTCATTACTATTAGGGGTAATGGTTGTAACATCCCCTTAGACCTATGTATCTCATCCTTAACTTACCAAAACACTAGGAATTGAGATATATACTCTACAATATATCTTTTCATGTTATTCCACTATACATAGTATTTCATATCTATATATATTTCAATACTTTCAATATGAATAGAGAATAATGAACTTTGCAATTCATCCAATAACTCATTCTGCATGTCTGGTATTGATGGAACCCATACTCAGTTCCTGAACCTTATCATTAAGAAATAATAATTATGGAACTCAATAACATTCCTCACATTCTTCTATAATTCCATAAATTTTTGGCACCTTATTAATCCTCTCAGGGATGGATGGTTGAACATTAATTTGATAAAGATAATATTTTTTTCCTTTCCAAAATATTTAAATATCCATCTTATGAAAATACATAAATACTTGATATTTTTTAATCCTCATCATGGAAAACCTAGTATGGAATTTATTACTTAGAGCATCATCCTCCTTGTTCACCTTCATATGGTGGTAAATTATAGTTCATATTTAATATTTTATCAACACCAACTATCTTCTATAGTTCATATTGAACTCATTATGCTTAAACATATAATTTATTCTTTTATGATCAGTATATATATGACACATTTGACCACATAGACCATTCCTCCATATCATTAACGAAAACATTACACTAACAACTCCAAATAATGATTCAAATAATTTTTTATAGTAATTATCAGTTAAAACGAAGAATAATATATCAATATATAATTCTATATGAAGACACATCACAGTCTATTTTTTGATAAATCACTATAGAAATCAAATCCTTCTTTAATCCATGGTTGTATAATCATAGGCACACTAACCAACCATCTATATAGTTATTTAAATTTATTCACATATTCATATATCTACAAGAACTTAACCCCCGTTATGAGTCAACATGTTGAGTGGATTAGATATTTATGAGAAATATCTTACAAGGAATCAGTAGTATATATCCGACCCAATTAAACTACAGATCTCAATTACCATGGGTTTTCTAAGACATTGGTCAATCAATTATTTCATTGAGGGATCCATCGATATACCCTGACTTGATATTTTATGAGCAAAGAATGAGAATCTTGGTAGAAAAAATTACCTCTGGGTAAATTTTGAATATATCTTATCATTCCTTAGGGTCATTAGAACAATCCTAAAATTTTGTTCATAATATTATATCATATTAAAATATTTAATAACATCATTTAAAAAGACTACCAAAAATTGATTAAGGTAATCTCTAAGGACTTGAATCAATATATCTATGAAGACAGCTGGAGCATTGGTAAGTCCAAATGGTATTACAATAAATTCATAATGACCATACATCATATAGAATGTTTTAATGGTAATATCATCATTAATGGACCCTATCTAATAATACCAAGATCAAAGATAAATATTGGAAAAATATTAACCTTCTCATAACTAATAAAATATATCATTAATATGGGGTAGAGGATAGCTATTCCTAAAAGTGATTTTGTTATGTTTCTAATAATCAATACACAGTTTCATTAATCCATCTTTATTATTACTAAAAACGTACACCCCATGGTGAAGCACTGAGATGAATGAATACCTTATGTATATTCTTATAGAGTTTCATCTTTAATTCCTATAAATAAACTGGTGAAATTTTATGTTGAGTCTTTGAAATAGGTGTAGCACCAAGCTTGTGTTATATTGAAAAATCGGATTCACTTTTTAGGGGACATTTAGAAAAATCTTTAGAAATACATCAAAAAACACCCATAAAATAGTTATAGCCTCAATTTTGAGTTTATCCCCATATATATCAGATAAAAATCCCCCTTAATAGGTAGTAAAACCCAAATAATGGATGAAATTTCCATTGGGATTTTAGGTTCATTTAACACTAATAGAAAATAATTAGTTGATACACAATTTCAAATGTAAATTAACATTATTGAAAATTTATATAGGATCTATATGGAGAGATCTTATCTATGAAAAGGAATACATTAAATTATACTACAGGAAGGATAACAAGATTTTCAGGAAGCACATTCCCATAAACATCTACAAGAGAGGAGTTATAGACTTGAGATGTGATCATTTTACAAATTAGAGTTTTCAAATACAACTCAAACACTAATCATGAAGATGGTGATATGATACCCTTAGATATTTATTTAGGTATAATATATTTTGAAGGCCCTATATCAAATAAAACATTTTCACATTCCGAGTGAATAGTAAGTGTACCATTCTCCAAATCATTAGATACTTCCACTTCAACTGTAGTAATTGTATAATCATGACCATATCCTCTTAGATCCTTATCAGGAAATTTACCTTGATGCTTAGGATATTTGTTGGAATAATACCCATTATCTTTATAAATAAATAACTTGATAAAAAAGTTTTATTTATTTACATTTCATTCAAGATCATAATAAAGTCTTTCTACATAATTAAAAAAACTCTTATTCTCATTTTGTAAGTACCTAGGAGTTTCATTACACAATTATCATAGGTTGGAAATCTCATCCCCACATTCATCTTTTTAAAAGACATTTTGTTTCGTTTTACTTAGACTCCCTCTTCTATTATTTATTCCTCTTGAAGATATACAACTGAGAAATTCATTCTTTTTTCTGATGGAACATGAAACGATATCATAATATGATGTTTTTTTGAGAAACTAGTGCCCTTTGAAGACTCATTTTAAACTCATCAAATATATTGAAAATATTTCTTTTTTTAGATTAAATGTGTAGTTTGCAACAAACTTGGATAATATGGTAATGATATTATTATACTATACCACACCTTCATCCTTCTACTTTTAAGTGAGTAACTTCCACACTATTTCATCTTGTTTTTCTTAGGGGAATTATTTCTTAAAGCGTGTCAATTTAAAATTCCTATGTCCCATACTTTCTATTTCATCAACCTCTTTAGTATTCGAGATCAAAAACCACTATTTATCAGCACCACCTTTCTATTGGTATTATTGTTTCATTTTTTCAATGGTGTTCCAAAATGTGGTTGGTGAATTGAAGATGAAGTAGTGATTCTTAGATAGTTGTTATGTATTCATAAAATGGTATTGGATGTCATGCTCGTGAAATTATCCTTCAAATGTGATATTTTTTGAAGCTGATTCCAAATGAAAAATATATGTTCTAAAGAAGAAAAATAGTTTACCACAACAACAAGAAAATTATTTGAATAAGGATTTCAAAAATGAACTTTATTTCATAAGGAGTTTTGATGAAGTGAATATCATGCACATATTGAATTTCATGGTAATTTGAGAAACTATTGGTTTTATCAATTCTATAATTGGAATTATTCTAATAACTTTTAGTTTTCCTTAAATAAAAAATATGTCCAAACATGGATTCCCCATGGACCAAATAAATCCCACACATGTGAGAGGAGACCTCTACCACATGGGAGGGTCAATCCCCAAAGTCTCAATGAAAGTAGAATGAGTGGAATTTCCTTAATCCCATTAGGAAACATAGGTGAGAGAACCCATGCGGATTTTCTGGGGAGAGTGGACCAACACAGGTGATGCACAATCTATGAATCTTGTGGGTATAGTGTTGTAGGTGTTGAACCCTACTTCTGACTCGAGTTATAAAAGGTATGGATTTATTTATTAACCACACTTCAAGAACTCATGAGACAGTTGTGGGACATAATATGCGAATGGTACTACTCCTCTTATAAAACGATATTGATAGAATTCCCATATTATGATAAGATCAATCTCAATTGTAATATCGCTATACCATGATCATCTTATAACTCATCCACACAAGGGTTCTTCTAGTTTTACTAGAGTAAATCTCTAATATTAGACGACTAATCATATTCTACGATGATGTTGAAAGGATGATGAATTCAAAATAGATCTGAATCAATGCATTTAATCTCTATTTTTCATGCATGTGGATATTCATAGATTATTATTTTTCCCAATATATATGGACATTTTAAGACCTTGATGTGCTTAATATTATAAAATTATGGGTCATGCATTAATGGAAAGCACATGATTCTATGAAGAATTCATCACAAATATTCAATTATTCTCAGTTTATATTTGAGGTGAAAATGCACATTGGAAAATATGAATGGTGAGATATTTGGAGATTTGAAATATTATCAACACATCATTATTTTTGGAAGCTATTACATGACATAAAATATTGATCTAAGGTGGAAATTACTTACCTATAAAAAGAGTATCATCAAGGCCCATGTTGGGTGCATCTTCATGAGATAGATCATATTTTTATGGATAAAAAATACACTATGAAACTATTATTTCATTAAGAATAATATAATCTTCAGACCCATGAATTTTAAACCTTATAATCATGGTTTTCATGAATCACTTTTTATATGGACCAATGCATAGAACTATAAAGTTTTATATGAAGGAGAACTCTCACACAATTGTTTTGTTTGTGAAATTTACATAAAAACTGCATGATATTATGAGAATATAAAGGAGTAAGATCTCACGAGACCCTTAAACGAAGCTAGGTTGGTGTTCTTGATATACATACATGAATTTGTTTTATAACACCACAATAACTAGTGGATACCTACCGCGTGAGGGAAGTCATCTTGATGGAAAGAGTAGAGTGTTGGCCTGCAAATAAGAAAGAAATAGAACCTAGGGGGGGTGAATAAGAATTTTTATTAATTTAAAGTTATATTAGAGTTATAAAGTAAATTTAATAAACCTAGAATAAAATTAATATAGTTATTTTTATAGTGGTTTGCATCTAAATAGTCCTACTCCACTCTTCACCCGTCTCACAAACTAAGATAGAAGACACCCACTAAAACTAATATAATGGAATATTACAATGAATTTTTCGCACATATAGTCATAACCCAATTATAAATCATTTAACCCATTTAGGATTCAATCCAAACCAATCCTGCCTCTTTCTACTTGGAGGAAGAACCTAAATAGTCTTCTTTTTTGACCCTGGACGCACAACCCAATGCCTGACTCTTGTTTGGGATTTGGAACCCCAAATACTAACTTTAAGTGGGTAGTATAAACCATTATAATTACTCACATAGAAATACATAAACCTAAGAAAATACATAAAACCAAATGAAAGATTTATTATGTGAGTCAAGGAAACAAATACCTCTCCAACAAAAAAGGTTCCGATTATTTTAGTTTGGCTGATATTAGTAGTTTTTCATCTATGTATGTCACACTTGTATAATTTTATAATATCTCCAAACTATGGTACATGATATGGATATGTCAAACTCCATATATAGAGTTCTATATGAACAAAAGATTCACCACCACAAGCGTGTTGTAGTTCATCAATCCCAATACATCATTCAATTTCTTTATTGAATGTGCATTCAAAAAATACTCATATGGGTCACATCAACAATCTATACAACTAAATTCATTCTATAATTATATAATAAATTATTATAATTAATATTGTTCTAATGAATAATTATAATCAGAATTAAATTCCCTAAAACCCCCCCTAACATGTGTTACAGAATCTATTCACATTCGATCAACATTTAACAAGGAACTCACATTTTCCCTAAAACACCGTTAAAATTCAACCAATATGATAAAAATTTAATACTACATAAAACCATTTAAAATTAAACTCATTTGTATTAAAATGATTAATATGTATTTTAGAAATATATTAAATAATATTATCGTGTGAAATAAACTGGCAATAAATTGAAATATCAATTATTACCTAAAAAAGTGCATATTTCCAGGTTTTATAGCAACTTGCAGAATTTCAAAAAATTACGTACCCAAATCCATGTACGAGTTTTACATTACTAATTTATGTAAGTAAATTTATATATCTATTTTATATAAATGGATTGAAGTAAGAAAAATTTCATATGAAGATTGGCATATCCAAATTCCCATAACTAATTATGGAAATTCAAAAAATTAATTTCCTTATCAAATTTCAGACCTAAAAAAGAACATTTAATAATAAAAATTATTTTTTGGTACAATTGACTTAAATTTAGAAAATTTAATTATATTTTAAAAAAATTGATAATACCCCTAATATGACTTCTATAGATCAATTTATCATCAAAATACTTGATAATGACTATGCTGAAAAATGTAGACTTCAGAATGAAAACATGTCGTGATTTCTAATCAAGTTAAAAACATGGATGAAATGGATTTCGATTTTTATGAATTATAAATAAATATCGATACCTTTATTATGTTTACAATTTAATAATAATAAAATAATTTGGATTTTTTTCCCAAGTTTTAGTAGAAATATATAATGTATGTTTAACAGTTTCCCAAATTTCACTCATGGTCAGTTCTCATGGTGAGGTCCAAACAATTCCAAATTTTCACTCATATCCTGTTCCCATGTTCAATTCCATACTTTCAAAAAAACTACTCTTATTTATTTATTATAATCATTTATCATAGTCATTATTCATGGCTAATACTCAGGGTCAGTACTGAAGGTATGTTATCATGGTTTGTACTTACATTCAGTTCCAGAAAATTGAAAATTTTCCCTTACTAGTCATTTATAGTTTTCCACTTTCTAGTCAATTCCAAATTTTTAGAAACCAAAAAAAAACATATGATAAATTATAATTTTATAAAATATCTAAAATAAAAATAAATTGGAATAATTGGAAAGTTTAATGTTCTACCCTTTTTGGATAATTAAAAAACAAATATTAATTCGATAAATCCTCTCTTAATTTTGAAATTGATCAAAATGATTTAATATTTAAAGTATCTTCCTACAAGATAAATATTTATTAAAGAATTTAGTCTTTTTAATTAAACATGAAAATATCCCGATGAAAGATAGATGAGATTGAATCTAATAATTTCAAAGTAATATCAAACACATGACTTAGATTCCCCTACATTTATATATTGTCTGATCATTTGTGAAAGTATACAAATGTAAAAATTTATCAATGAATAACTTAATGATTTATAATAAATAAAATAGTAACCAAATTTTAAGTACATGCTAGTGATATAATAGAATAAAATAGATTCAATATACACACCCACCAAAAGGAATAGATTTAAATTTTTAACTCAAAATCAAACCCTAAATATACACTATATGAATAAACTTCCATCATCCCATTTTTAAATTTGAACTACTCAAAAGTAGTTAAACCCAAGAGTTTTCTAAATATATCTGCAAAATATTTTTTTGGTTGAAAAATATTATAAACATGTATTTCTTTTTTGAGCATAATCCTTAATAAAATGATATTAAACATTAATTTTGTTATGAGTGCAATGCTACATGTGATTTTTAGAGAGTAAATAGTGGAATTATGTTAAAAAAAATTATAATCCTATAAATATAAAAACCAAAATTTTAATGTATTTTCTTAATCCATAAATATTGAGAACAACATGATGAAAAATTTATATATTCATATGTATAAGTTGAAAGAGAAATTATTTTTTGTTTCTTTGAATCCAAAGAAAATAATGAATTTTTATGTAAATGAAACAAACCTGAAGTGCAATTTATATTAATAATTCATCCAATGAAATCAAAATCTGTTATAAAATAAAATTTTGATCTAGTAGGATAAAATAAAATATGTTTAAAACAACCTATAACATATCTAACAATCCTTTTAAAAGATTTAATTTGACATTCCTTATGATCAATTTAATTGATGGAACACATACAAACAACAAAATTAAATCTGGCTGAGAATTCGTTAAATATAATGAAATACCAATCATTCCTATAAAAGTTATAACATGAAAATATTTTCCAAATTTATCTAAATCTTAATTTCAAGTATTACCCATGGGAGTATTCACTCATTAATATGATTATAAATCAAATATTATAGTTAAATCAATAGAATATATGGATTTATTTATAAAAATAACATACTTTTATTTTGAAATATTTCTAAACCAAGAAAACCTTTCAATTCCACCATTATACTCATATCAAATTCAGAGGTATTCAATTTTGAAAATTCATGAATAAAATTTCCACATGAGGATCCAAATGTAATGTTATCAATATAAATTTACACAATCAATATATCATTACAAATTATCTAAATAAACAATATAGAATCAAATTTTCCCTTATCAAAATTATTTTTCAAAATAAAGTTAATTGGAATTTTATACCATGCCTGAAGAGAGTTTTCAAGCGATATAATTCATTAGAAAATTTAAAAATATTATCAGGATTTTTTTTCATTTTTATTAAAAGGGGTTGTCTAATATATAATGTTTTAGAAATATAACCATTTAAATAAATAGTTTTTACATCCATTTGCTATAATTTGAATCTATGAAATTCATCATAAGAAAATAATATTATAACTAATTCTAATATTGTAATAGTTATAAAAGATTCTCCAAAATCAATACCATCTTCTTGAGAATATCCTTGACCACCTAATATTGATTTTTTAACTATATTTCTTGATTCATCATGTTTGTTTTTAAAAAGACAAATTTTTACAATAATATGAAAATCATTTTGTTAAAAAACTAAAGTCCACACACTATTCCTTTTAAATAAAATTAACTCACCCTTCATTGATGATATCCAATTATCATCATCTAATGGATCATCAATATTATAAGGAACAAAATCAGAAATAAACGAATGATAAAAAATATTTTTCCAAAAATATTTTCATGTTTGAACATTTGACTCAACATTAATTATTAAATTTTCTATGGGATAATCTAGATGTTTTTCAATGATTTTTTATAAATAGGTGTATATGGATAAGAAATATTCTCCCCCTCAATATTTTCATCTTTATCTTGAGCTCTATCTATTTAAAAATTAAATCCACTAAATTCTTAGTCAATTTTTTCAATAACATCATATATTTATTCAATGTCTTTCTTATGAAACATAAATGAATTATTTCATTAAAAACTATGGTTATTTTATTTATTATATATATGAATTACTCTTACTTGAATATTCTATGAATATAACTTCATCAAAGTATTCATCAAATTGTTTCCAAAAAATATTTCATATTAAGAATATAAACTTTACATCCAAAGAGTCTAAAATAACAAATTTGAGGTTTTATTATCTTCAAAATATCTTAAAGATTATTTTACAATCAGGGTCTTAAAATAATTATATTTGTAACATTATAATAAGTATACATAGCTCTATAAAAAAATATTTAGATATGTTGAACTCAATTATCATAGTTCTAGCCATTTCTTAATGTGTTATATTTTTTCTCTCTATTACAAATTTTTTGTGGGGTCCAAGGGGCAGAAAAATTGTTTAAATACCTATTTTTCTAATGAAAAAATAAAATTAATATTATGGAATAATCCACCATGATCAATTATAATTAATTTAATTTAATTTATTTCTCATTTTGAACAAATTTATTGAAAAAAATATACTCAGATAAAGTTTCTTATGCAATTGTAAGAACATAAACCCATGTGTACCTTTTAAAATAATCAATAAAAAAATATCTCTTAACCACTAAACTAGAAGGTTTGATTGGACCAGATAAATCCAAATGAATAATATCAAGATTCCTTACGGTTTTCACTTCATTAGATGACTTGAAAATACTTTTATGTTGTTTACCTTTCAAAAAATAACGACATATAATGGTCTTTTCCCCATTATATTCAATTAATTAAAAAACTTTTTGGTTTAGAGAAATATTATTCATAAAACCGATATTATCATGTCCCAAACTCTTATTCCACCTAATGTTATCTAATTTTACAACATTGTTTTTATATTTTGACAATTTAATTCCAAAAACAAATTCTTAAATAAATGTTTTCTTTTCATTTTTCGTATAAAATAGATTTATCATTCAAAATAATGAATTTATCATTTATAAATTTAACAAACATTATATCATTACATTATTTTGAAGTTCTTATTAAATTATTTTTCAATCATTATATATATAATACTTTATAAAAAATAAAAAAATTATAAATTTGGACATCACTAAAACCTATTACCTTCCCTTTATAATTATCTGTAAAAGTAACATTACCGCCATCAAATTTATTGAATTATATAAAGTTTAATATGTCACAAGTCACGTGTCTTGAGAATCCACTATCCATGTTCCAAACACGAATTTTGATGCACCGAAGAAATTGTTTCTATAAATAAAGATTTAATATCACAGTGGTACCATTGAAAATTTGGATCCAATTAGATTAAATTATGAATTCTTTTGAATCCACAGCAATTTGAAGAATACATTTATAGGAAATATTGATGATAAAGATTTATAAATGAAATCCCAATTCTGTCTAAGAGACCATGGAAATCTCAAGGAACCCTCATTGTCATAATGACCTTTCATATGACATCTAATACATGTATTATTATTTTTTTACTTCCATTACTGATCTTAAAAAATAAATTATTAAAACATTTAGCTAAATTATTATCATAACCATGACTAGATATCTTTTTTTTCGTTTAATTAAAACTCATATTCTTATCAAAATTTTATCTTCCTTGAAAAAATGGAAATATTTGATTTTGAAATTTCACCATCATTTTTGAGATGATCATTCCACTCAAGAATTACATAAAAATTCCTTATTTTAGATTCATAACATTTATACATAAAATAAGCATTTATCTTTAATCTATATTTTTGGACAGGTTCATTTTTCATAACATATTTTGTTAATTAGAGACCTGATAGGAATAATTATTATTATCCAAGATAGGTTTATTTAGTTATTTGTCTCCCTTAAGAACATACTTATGTTTTCTATTAAGGTTCACATACAAAAAAGTGAATTTTTCAACATTATGTTTAAGTATATCAACCAATTTATGAAATTAATCAATTTTAGTTTTTCAGATTCAGATTTAGAAGTAAAATGATAAGTAGAACCTCTTACTTAATTTATGAGGCAATTAAGAACAATTTTGAAACTTATTTTTTAGTACCATATTCTCTTGGAATACTTGATTCTTCTTTACAAGTCCATCTAGTTTACAATTTCCTTTTTTCATTATTATATTGATTTCTCTTATTCATACCATCTTCACTCTTGAGAAATTTTTCTTTATGTTCCCCTTTTTCCTAAACACATAAAAAATTAAATCTCATGCATCATTATAATTATAATTATCTTTCATTTTCTCAATATGATCATCATTTGGATAGTATTTACATTATATCTTTATGTATCATTTCTTGAATCTATATCCACCCTTTGTAACATAATCTATATATTTTTTGTCACATCTATATAACTCAAAATTAGAAGTGTATGTAGATACAATTTATTTAAAAGAAATTCCATTCTTCTTTTAATTTCCTTCTTAAACAATATTTTTCAGTTATAACTAATATTGAAATAATGATCTAATAAGCTCATCAAGAGTATATTCCATGAATTTCATGCATTCATCTATAAAACCCCACATAGAATTCCACTTAAGAGGAATTTCTCTGAGTATTATTTCAATAGGAATAAGTTTTTTAATATTTTCTCCCAAATAAGTCATACCATTTAAAAATCTAGCAAATCTATGAAATTTTTTATTATGAGTTTCATCTTATAATATTTTAAACTCTTAATATTCATCTATTAACATACCGAATTTATTTCTAATAAATTAAATTGAGCTATGATGTGTAACTTATATAGTTTCCTTGATGTCATAAGCAGTATTACATATTGAAACATGACTATAAAAATTTATATTTATTTCATAATATACGATATTCATCACCTTGTAATTCAAAAAACCCTTTACCAGATCATTGCTAATTAATGATCCAGGTTCACCATTATGCATGTATTGTTTTCCATGATAGTAAAATGATCATTGTTAAGCTTATTTAAGAAATATTAAATATGAGATTGCTAATATCTAGAGGTACTTCTGTCATGACCCGTCGCCTAGGGCCCGTGCCATTACTAACCCCAAGCCCAACTTCCATAGGCCAGGGGTTGTTGAATAGCATTGAGAAGGAATATCTCCGAAAAGTGAAGGAATTTGCCTTTACACCTATACACATGCACACATCACAAACTGAAAGTACAAAGGGACTAGAATACAAGAGCAAATCTAAAAAAGAATTTATAAAGGGGGAATAATCCATTCCCAAACCACAAAGTAATTTAAAAAATCCCGAGTTCATTCCCTTGAGACCCTACTAGAAGGGTAGGTGAAGGGTAGTACCTATAGCCTTAGTAGTACACCCATCCACCCCGTATCACTGAGCACAACCAGGTCCCAGACCACCAAGGTCTCTGTCGAAGCATCCGTCCATCCTGTCTCACTAAGAACCACCTGGTGGTGGACCACCAAGGCCTCCGTCGAAGCGTCCGTCCATCCCATCTCACTGAGCCCCACTTGGTCGTGGACCACCGAGGTCTCTATCGAAGCGTCGATCACTTGCACAAGACACGACACATACGGGAAAAGCCCGTGTATGGGTTAGTAAAAGAATACTTAGTAGGGACCCCAAACCAGAAAGGAATGACCATAAAGGGGAGTATGAACAAGGTACTATCAGTACACCACTGACGAGAGTACACCGAGTACACTAAGTACACTACCAAGGAGAGTACGCCATGTACAAAAAGTACACCACTGAGGAGAGTATGCCAAGTACAATAAGTACACCACTGAGGTGAGTACACTATGTACACTACGTACACCACCGAGGAGAGTACGCCAAGTATACTAAGAGTCTGATCACATAGGTATAATCTAATTTATAGAAATAAATACCATCATTAATATCACTAAACACCTTGGTCTACTGTGGTAATCTACCCTGATGAGTACTGTGGGTACACTAGGTCATAGAGAGCCACTCCCCCCATGGGCCTGTAAAGTCACACAGAGCCACTTCCTAGTAGTCTTGGAGTATTGTGGTACTCATCCCTGATGATTACCATGGGTATGATGGTTCACATAGAGCCGCTCCCTACTATGGGCCTACCGAGTCACATAGAATCGCTTCCCACTTTGCCCATAATTCTGAGGTACTCCTTCCCGATGAGTACCGTGGGTCTGCTAGGTCACACAGAGCTTCTCCCCACCATGGTCCTGTTAGGTCAAATAGAGATGCTTCCCACTAGGGAATCTTAGCAGAAACATATTAGGTCTCTTGTCAGAAGTCTTTGGATCGCAGTCAGCCGTAGGATCTCTGCACATAGTGTGCTTGATTCTGAGAGAAACCTCTACTCAATCCATTCAGCATATTTCAAAAACCAATAAATCCTCATTAGATTAATCCAAAAGAACCACATCAACCCAAGGGTTCCAACTCCATAAACATCTCGTCAATCAGACACTCCATTTAAAATTTATGGGCATTTTAGCGAAATGGGAGCCGGTTGGGTCCATGTCCCGTCTACCTCAGTCAAACAGACCTAACCCAACCTAGGTATGACTCGACCCATTGTGCTTGGCCTGGACCAGCTGGTCCTAGGATGACCCGTTTTGTCATGGGTCTGGCACATTGGGCTCGGCCCACTGGGCAGCTGGTCCAACCCGTTGCTGACCCAACCCAAATCTGAGCAGGTGAGCTTCTCAATCCCGAATGTGGCTCTGCCATGTCCTTCCAACACCATGTGGCACCATGGTGGCACCACATTTCATCCATCCAGTCCATATGAGCAGACTAGAATTCATGCACACGGCTCGACCATGTGCATCCAGTCACACGACACCTCCACGGTCAACACAGTGGTTTGCCGAATCCAATAACCCTACGGAAGATGAAAATGGTTTTTCTGGCCGCTGCTGCATGCTGCCGGCCTCCACCACTACATCCTGCCCATGTGTGCGGTTGTCGTCGCGTGCCAGTGGCAGCAGCGGTGGTCTGTTCTGCTAACCACCAGACGTGGACTATTCTTTGAATCAGTATCAGCCATGCAATCCTTGTGTTGTGTTATTTATTTCTAAAGGCTCAAAATTTTGTTACGATTCTCTCTTATGGAAAGAAATCGATTTTTGGTATCTCACATGCCGATTCGATCCACCCGACATCTTCGTCACTACTCCACCTTCACGCTATGTCCTATAATCTGTGATACCAAATAATTATGCCACAAGTTGAACATGTGATGTTCATTCATTCATATCCAAATAGAGGATGAAGAACACAAGTGCATAAAGAGATAAGGACCACAAGAAACCAACCCTAGGAATAATCTTCGGCCGTTTTTCATTACGAACTTGATTCGATCCCATTAGAAGGATCTAGAATGAAACAAAATTATTCCGCAAGAACTATTAAATATTGGGTCAACCTATTTGTGGGTTGATCCTCATTTTTTGTTTTAAAACAAAGATCATGGGAAGATATAATTCAAATAAAAACCCCTACCTAGGATGGATGTTGGTTGGGGAAGAGCAAGATCATGCTCCTTCATTATATGTTCCTGATCTGCAGCCCACGTTGCTTGAGATCCTTCAAATGGTGGAAGGATAATGCGTTTGTCTATTATCATTGGTATTGATATGTTCAAATCCGTTGGAGTTCTCCGATCTTCATTCCCAGATCTATTCTCCAAGGTGTCATCGCTGCTTTTCGATTTCTCAACATTCTTTATTGGAGAGAAATCTGTCTTCGTGCATCAAAGAAATTCCATCTTCATTTCTCCAACTCGTTATCTCATTAAAAGAGAAATGTGTCACAATTTTTATATTATGCTACGTCATCACGTCGTTATATTGTTTCATTTTTGAAATAGCATATCTTTTATGCTTTAGTTAATGATTCGCTGCACTATTTCATTTATGGAATGAAATAGCCATGTCATCGCTGTGTTGGATATAAACAATTCTTTTGAAAAAAATAATTTTTTAAGTTTATTTGTTTCTTAAATGTCAGAAAATTACCTTTTTCACGCGACCCGCACTAGTAGTGGTTAGGTCTATTATTAGGTAATGTATTAATTCTGGATGCAATGTTTCCCTCATATTTTCAATCTGAACTCCTATTTAGAGGCTTCCAAACCAATGCACATGAGCCATTTTTATTCTCTTAAAATGTTAAAAACTATTTATCATCCTCAACCTGTGCCAAGAAAGGTTATGCTCTGCCTAAGGTAAACACACCTTCATGTTCTCAATAGTACCCTCATATTACCAAACCAATTTTTGTTTAGAAGATATAAGGATTTGAAAAATAAAATAATTGTTACTTAACTATTTTATTTACGGCCAAAAACTAACTTCCACTGTTGGCCTACACTGGCCAATGCTGGCTCTGCCTAAGGAAATAATTCCTTCACCAGCTCAACGGTGGTCTCATGTTTTCAATCTAATTCAAATTTCTTGAGTTAAAAGTATATGAAAAATAAAATAATTTTATTTAATAATTTTATTTATGATTATGCCAATTTTAGGTTTTCACACTAGAGGCATGCGCCGACTAAAATTAAGACACTCCTAGAGTAAAACTTCCATCATGAACACAATGGTTCCCTTATATTTATTATATGGGAAACCATTTAAGATCTATTCCAATTTTTCAAAAACACCAATCAACTGCACTATTTAAAAAATAACATTGTTCGACGGATCATTCCAGGCAGTCCATGCCATGTAATCGCATGTCACCTCAGCTCCTGGTCTTGAAATAATACCAATTAATTATTAATTTTTTTTGAAATTAAGGGGTATTACATTACTCAAACATTTAGGGATTTATGTTCACATAATAAAAAACAAGGTCTAATCAAATAAAAAGGGTTACTGGGAAAGAATATGAGCCTCCCCCTCTCGTGTTCTCTTCTGATGATTCTAGTGCTGCCAACAAACATGAAATAGTGTAATAGACCATCCATGAAGGTACCTCCCCTGTTAATCCTCAATTTCTACCAGAAACTCTACAAATATCTCCCGGGAATCAAATCTCTAGCACGTAGTGCTATCCCAATCCCTCTACTAGACTCTCCTCTTGAGTAGTTAGAAAATGGGCCATGTCGGTGAGTCGGTCAATGATAACACATACGGTATTGTGTCTCCTAGGCGTACATGGTAAAATTACCACAAATTCCATTGATATTCCACCCCAAATCTATTTTGGTACCCCGAGGGGTGTTTTCAAACCTATTGGAACCTGGTGCCCAACCTCCACTTGTTGACTTGTTAGGCATCTAGAAACAAAATCTTCTACTACCTTCTTCATCTTCAGCCACTAGTATGGCTGTCGGAGTTCCCTGTACATCTTTACCTCACCTAGATGTACTACCAATGGGGATGTATGGAACTCCCTTAACACCTAATCCTTCAACACCATTGGTTATATGGTGCATCCTTTAAAAACGATGATGTTCTCACCGCCATTCGAAAATCCATCAGGGGTATGCCCTATTGACCTCTGGGCACATGTAGTATCACAGCTGGCATCTCCAAGTTTCACCTCCCTGACTCAGTATAAGAGTGGTAGGGCAACCACCATCAACAGAAGATATCTCTATCGAAAAACCATATTTGAAGTGAGTCTAAATTCACTAAGGCCTCGTTTAGTAGATATGAACTCGATATCCTACTGAGAGAATCTATCACCATGTTCTCTTTTATAGGAGTATAGAATATCTCAAAGTCATAGTCTTGGAGAAACAGTAGGAAATTTCATTGTCTCAGATTCAGATCCTTTTGAGAAAATATATACTTGAGACTCTTGTGGTATGAGTAGATGATGAATCATTCAACCATAAGGTAGTGTTTCCACATCTTCACTACAAACACTATTGCTACCAACTGAAGGTCATGAGTTTCATAGTTCTTCTAATGCAGTCTCAAATGATGCAAGACACAATCAATCACTAATCTCCCCTCAATCAGGACACAACTAAGCCTGATTCCTGATGTGTCACCGAACACCATGTAGCCGGTGACCTCTTCTGGTAGCCTCATTATAAGAGCAGTAATTATGCTATGCCTTAGCTGTAGAAAGATCTACTGGAATCTTTCTGTCCACATGAAGGGTTTCCCCTTGTTCTTCAATGCCATTATGGGTGCTACTACTCTAGAGAAGATGGGTAAAAACCTTTGATAATAACCATCCAACCCAAGGAAACTCCGCAAATCGGTAACTCTCTTGAGTGGATGCCAAGAAAGCACCGGCTCTATCATTACTGGATCCACTGTAACTCTAGATTCTAATATGACATGTCCC
Source organism: Viscum album (assembly GCA_963277665.1). Classification (NCBI taxonomy): domain Eukaryota; kingdom Viridiplantae; phylum Streptophyta; class Magnoliopsida; order Santalales; family Viscaceae; genus Viscum; species Viscum album. Next base: position 840,825,351 of record OY728152.1, on the reverse strand, counting down.
AGGATGTGGACAATTCATATTCGAATCTCACACTTCCAAAGAATACCGTAGAACTGGTGCTCTCAGATTTTGTCCAGAACCATACTTAGGTGTATCGCATGATCCACCTCTAACGTTGAATACACTAAGATATCATCAATGAAGATCACCAAAAACTAGTCTAGGTGTGGATGGAAGATCTAATTCAGGAGTCCAATGAATATAGATGGGAAATTTATCCAGACAAATGACATCACTAAGTACATGTAGTGGTCGTACCCACATCTGAATGCCATCTTCGAGATGTACTCATCTCGCAATCATAGCTGGTGATAACCTATTCTAAGGGACATCTTTGAGAACTATCTCACTCCCTTCAGTTGATCAAAGTGGCCATAAATTCTTGGAAGATGATACTTGTTTTTCTAAGTCTCTTGGTTCAGACACAAGAAGTCCACACATAGCCTTAAGCCTCAGTCTGCCTTCCTGGTGATCAAAAATGGGGCTGACCTTGGTGAAATGTTGGTCCTTACAAACCCCTTTTTTTTAAAATCCTCTAACTATACCCTCATCTCCCATATCTCTGTGGTATCTATTCGATATGCAGGTGTAGATATCAATGTCATCCTAGGGTACATATCAAATCATAAATATACCTCTCTAGGAAGAGGTAGTCTTGGAACATCCTCTTGAAATACATCCTCGTTCTCATCAAAGTCTATGAGACTGACATAGGTCTCTTGATTTCCCACTACTGACATCCACTGGTAGTATCGACTCACCCAAAAAACATTCAACTACAATGGTTATCTCTAGAACCCTAACATATGTAGGAATGTATATTGGAATAGTGATGTCACAGATGTCCCTAAACACATCTTTCTAAGAGGTATGATCCCTAAAGAATTGATGTTATCATTTTCATCGAGTGCCTAGAAAGGTTGGTACGCCTCGATGGATACTAACCCACCAAAATTTCATCCAGCCGAAGCTATAGAATCTCTTGGGAACACATAACCTGTAGCTTTTATGGAAAGATCCCCTTCTTAGAGAGAGGTTCTCTATATCTGTCCACAGAAAAGTCACCTCATCATATGATCAGGTAATCTAAACCCCATCATTTCCCTATTGAGCCACGTAGAAAGATCAATTAGAGGACTACCATTTTATCTAATGATTCCTTGACCAGATATAAGACTCAGTCACCACCTTAAGCCAGTCCTTAGCCGCTTTTAGGATGGTCTCGCCTCAGATCCTAAGGGGTCGTTGTCACTAAAACTCATGTAAGGAACTGAGCCTACATGCATCCTATACCATTAGCACCGGTAGTAAATGTTGACCAATGGGTGGTGGAAAAGCTGGGACACCTCTCAAAGGTGCCATCTCAGGCAATGATCCCTATACTAAGGCCTGATAACTTTTTGGACCATCCTCATGGTCACGTACTGGAATCCTGGGTGGCTATCTACATAGAGGGATCGTGAAAGAGATCAGGATGAATCAAAATTAATAGATTATACCTGGTGATCATAATCTGACTCAAAAAGATCATGAGAAAACATTTGAAGACACATGAAACCAGGGTTTTCAGGTACCGAATAGAAAAGTAGAATTTAGGGCCCTAGTGTATGGATATGTTAGCTTCTAGACCAACACTGGACTCCCAGACCTGAATGCCAAACTCAAAACACACAGCATTGTTTCCCGATAAAAATTTAAAGACACTTACTTCTTCTGGTATAACATAACAGCTTTGATACCAATTTTTCACGACCCATCCCCTATGGCCTATTCCATGAATAACCCCAATACCACCTTCCATAGGCTAGGGGTTGGGGACTAGAACTAAGAAGACATATCTCCAAAAGGGAAGGAATTTGATTCTAAACCTTTACACATGCACACATCACAAACTAAAAGTACAAAGGGGCCAAAATAAAATCCCAAAACAACAAAGGAATGTACAAAGGGGATAAATTACAAGAACAAAACCACAAAAGAAAGTAATATTGCCCCAATCCGTCTGCTCAAGACACTACATAAAGAGTAGGTGAAGGGTAGCTACCAGTTTTGTAGTAGTATGACTGTCCAACCTGTCTCACTGAGCACCACCTGGTCCTGGACCACCAAGGTCACCATCAAAGCATATGTCCATCTCATCTCACTGAGAAACACCTGGTCTTGGACCACCAAGGTCTCCATCAAAGCATATGTTTGTCCCATCTCACTGAGAACCACCTAGTACTGGACCACCAAGGTCTCCGTTGAAGCGTCGATCACCTACACAGGAAACGACACATGCAGGCGAAGCCTTTGGATGGGTGAGTAACACAATACTCAATAGGGACCCAAAACCACAAAGGAACCACCAGAACATAGAGTATGTACACGGTACTATCTCTACACCACTGAATAGTGTACAAAGAGTACACTATGTACACCAACGAGGAGAGTACACCAAGTACACTAAGTACACAACTGAGGAGAGTAGTCCAAGTACACTAAATACACCACTGATGTGAGTACACTAAGTACACTAAGTACACCACTGAGGAGATTACACCAAGAACACTAAGAGGTAGCTCATGGAGGAATAATCAAGAGTATAAAAAGTAATACAATTCGTCATATCAATAAAAACCTTGGGTAGTTTAAGAACTCCTCCATAATGAGTATCATGGGTATGATGGGTCACATAGAGCCACTCCCCACCGTGGGCCTGCTAGGTCACACAGTGCTGCTTCCCACTTTGGACATCATACTATGGTACTCATTCTCGATGAGTACCATGGGTCTGATGGGTCACATAGAGCTTCTCCCCATCGTGGGCATGTCGAGTCACATAGATCCACTTCCCACTAGGCCATCGTAGCTGATCAAAATAGGGCCTCTTGTCAGCAGTGTTCGGGTCTCAGTCTGTCGTAGGTTCTCTACATGTAGTCCGCTTAATTCCAGGAGAAACTGATTATAAATAAAATCATAGTATTTTATATTCCATTAAAACCTATTTACAATATTCCTAATAAACCACCTTGAGGAAAGGGTTCCAACACCACAAACAGATTATCAATCGGACGCTCCATTTGAATGTTACAAGTATTTTATCGAAACAAGGGATGGTGGAGTTCGATTCTTGTCCAACCTAGTCAGACCAACCCGACGCTACCCTATCCGGGGTCCACTTCCCCGATCCATTGGTCCCGATCCAGATATATTGGTCCTGGGCTGGCCTGCTAGGCCACGAGTACGGCCCATCCTGCCAGCACATGCTTGGCCCGCATTAGAGTGGGCCTGCTACTCCGACCCGAACACAGCTCTATCACATCCATCTAGCACCAAATGATGCTTGGGTGGTGATTTATTTCGTCTAACCAGTCTGTATGAGCGAACAAGAATTACCGCATGCGGCTCAACCGCGTGCGTCTAGTCACGCAGCACCCTTGCGGTTAACGTGGCCGTTCTCCATGTCCAGAAACCCCACAGTGGATGTTGTGGGTTTTCCTGGATGCCGCTGCAGGTGGCCAACCTCTTCCACCCCTCCATGCGGCCACCAGTGCCAATGCCCCGATGGGCTATTCTGTGGACCAACGGACACGCTCCGGTGGTCCTTTCATCGAATCGAAAGGAGCACTACGATCCTTGTGTGGCATTCTTCATTGCCATGGGATCAAAAATCTGTTGAGATCGTCTCAACTAGAAAGAACATGATTTATGATATCTCACACACCACATTGATCCAACCTCCATCGCTGTCGTCGCACCACCTTCATGCTATGTTTGTCTATGATCAGTGATATCAAATCATTTGGTTTTAAGGTGAACGTGCGATGATCTTTGTTCATATCCCCATGGAGGATGAAGCATGCACAAAAAAAAGAATAAAGGACCATAAGAAACCATCATGATGAATGATATTCGGTCATTTTTCGTTATATCCCTGAGTTTCTCCTTTTAGAAGGATCGTGAATGAAAAAAAATTATTCTTCAATAACAATCAAACCAGGGGTCATCCTATTTGTGTGTTTATCCATGATTTTCCTTTTAAAAAATAATGGTGGAATATATTATTCAAATAAAACCCCCTACATGGGATAGATTTTGGTCGGGGAAGAGGGGGATCACGCTCCTTCGTTCTCCATTCTGGATCGGCCGTTCATATTACTTGCAATCCTTCAAATGGTGGAACGAGAATGTGTTCTTCCTTCGTTGTTGATATTGATCCATTCTAAGTCATTGGTTTTCGCTGATCAGTGGTCCCAGAGCCAGTCTCTAAGGCCTTATATCTACTTTTTGATTCACCATTTTTCATCATTGGAGAGAAATCCTTCATCGTCTGTTAGAGAAATTCCATCTCAGATTCTCTAACATGTTTACTCATTAAAGAGAAATGTGTCATAGCATTTCTATTACATTGCGTCATCGCGCCATTATGTTTTTATATTTATGAAACAACATATCTATTAAAATTTAGTTAAAAACTAACTACGCTATTTCATTTATGGAATGAAACAGTCTACTCATCGCTGCGTTGTAGCGAAACAATTATTTTGAATAAAATAAAATTTTTATGTTTATTTTATTTATTTCTTAAAACGTATGAAAATTAAATTTTTCCCTCGAACCATGTCGGTTGAGGTTAGGTCCATTATTAGGTAATATCTTAGTTTCAAACACAATAGATCCATAATTTTTTCAATCCGATCACACGTTAAGAAGTTTGCAAAACCACGCATGCAAGCCATTTTAATTCGCTTATAAAGTTAAAAAAAATATTTTCCACCCTCAACCTATGCTGGTCGAGGTTTTTCTCCTCCAAAGGTTAACATGCCCTCACAATCTCAAAAATAATATCATATTTCCAATCCGTGTTACCATTTAAGAGTTATAAGGATTTGAATATAAAATAATTGTTACTTAATTATTTTATTTACGGTTAAAAACTAACTTTTACTGTTGGCCAGTTTCGGAAAATATTAGGATTTGCCTAAGGAAAACATATCCTCACGTGCTCAATGGTGGTATTTTATTTTCAATCTAAGTAACTGGTCATGAGTTGTAACAATTTTAAAAATAAAATAATCTTATTTAATTATTTTATTTATGGTTATTCCATTTTTAGGTTTTCTCACTAGAGGCATGAATCATCTAAACTTAAGTAGCACCATGGGTAAAACCACCATACAAAACCCAATGGTTCCCTCAGATTTCGGATCTAGTCGCCCATTTAATATTTATTCCTCTTTTTTTTTGGAAAACTGCTCATATGGGCTATTTAAAGGATTACATTTTTCAATAGATCATGATGGAAACTCTGGGTGTCCTAATCACATGAAATTTCAACTCCTGGTCTTGAAATAATCCCATTTAATATTAAAAAAAAATCATGGAATTAGGGGGTATTACAGGCTCCATCAAAATGAGTTGGTTTCTAAGGTATCCACCCATCATTAAAACTTGTTCCCGCCATCTTAAACAGATCTCCCCCCTTCATTATTAAGTCAAGATATTGTTAAAAACATAAACGAAATGAATCTAGGTAAATCCACTGAAACCAATTATTTGTCTATAGTTAATAAGGAAAAATATCCAATATGGGGGGGAAATGGCCCTTTTTAATGAGTTTAATTTTATATCAATGTTATAATGTATATAAAGTGAAAATAAAAACAAATAAAATCAAAATGTTTTTATAGTGGGTGTAATCTATATTATCCTACTACACTCTTCAAACCTATCATGAACTGAGTGTGATGGAACCCAAAATTTCACACATAGTCTGTTCTCCAAGTTAGTCCCAAATTTCACCAAATTTTCACTTACGGTAAGTTCTCATAGTCAGTTCTAGAATTTACAGTATTTTCACTCATGTTTAGTTTTTATTATCAGTTCTCAAAATCATTTTTAGGGTATTACTCATTTTGAGTAGTCATGGTCTATACTCATGGTCATTACTCACAGTTAGTTCTAGAATTTCCCAAATTTCATAATTTTCCATTTTTTCAATTTCCAGAATTTTCCAAATTATTAAAAAGATAAAATCAAACCAATTTTTTTAGAAATTGTAATTACATAAATTATAAAAATAATAATATGTTAGATCAAGAATCCAATTCAATTTAGAGTTCAAAAAAATAATTATTTTCACAAATAAAACACGATAAAAAATTATTATATCTATATGAATAATGAAATGTTTATGTAAGTGAATAATATTAGATGAAAAAATTCATATCAAAATGGATAAAAATCATTTGATAACCCAAGATAATAACATTAAACTACTCCAACTATGAAAAAAAATTATTCAATAAATTATATTTAGAATAACATAAAATAATAATAATAAATCCATGTGTTCTAGGGTTTCAGATGAGAAGCTCGTGAAAGATGTTATCAATTCATAAAGTGTACTTACAATAATTGAATTGAGTTGTGCTGGGTTATTCTGGTATAAAATAATATAGAAAACTTTCTATGCACAACTTCCATACATGTGTTCAGTCCAGGACCTCATTAGACATAAGAAATAATTTCTAGAGCATAGTTTCACTAAGGCCACTGATCATACATAGATGATCAGAATTATTGAGAAACAAAAAAAACCCAATTAGTAGATGTTGAAGTTACTTGTTTTGTAAATGAGAAACTGTGATTTAGAAATATAAAAGAGGAATATCAAAATATCACACTAGAGTGGATCAAACCTTGAAGAAAGGAAGAAGTCTTTTGGTTATTGTTGGAAGAAAAAAAGTATCTCAGTTAGAACTAGGAATAGGTGAAGTCATTCAGTTGGAGGTGAAAAAATAGTTATTTTGGTTAGAACCAAAAGTAAGATAAGTCTCCCAATTTCATCTATGAGTAGATGAATTATTTCAGTTATATTTGAATGATAGAATTCCCTCAGTTGGATCTAGGAGCTAGAGAATACTTTCAGTTGGTGATGGGAGAAGTAATGAAATATCTCATTTGGAGCAGGTAATATTGTAATAAATGTTTTTATAGTGAATAATATGTAACTAGGAGAAATAACCAGTTGTAATAATGATTAGTATCTTTCTAAAACATATAAATATCTCTTGTTTTAATCTATTAATACCACATCACATGAGGTGAGATTGAGATATATCATTAATTGCATTGAGAAACATAACACGTTCAAGTGTTTGAGATCAAAAGAAAATAATCCATAAGAATTAAACCACTAATTGACCCCCATCTCAATGTTCAATCCATCCTCAAGCTTTATTCTATTAAACAATTCATTTCTAAAATAATATTTTCTGTTTCATTTCACCCCAAATAAATGAATATATTTTCAAGGGATGTAATTTGTTGTTGAACCACCAATAGAAAAGTAGTTACATTAAAAAATGGAGGATTATATCTCATAAAGTTATTCAATATAGTTGAATCATAGTGTGAAATAGTAGGTTGTTATGTATAGAATGTTTATTCATCGTAACCTAAGTCAACTACCCTAATATGTCATTAATATTCTTTGATCCCATAATAGATGTGTTGGATTGATTCATAAGACAATCCCTAAACGTTCTTTGGGTGTTTATTAACTTTATTCCATTAGGCTCCATCACCGAATAATGGAACATGCTAAGCTTGATCATAATCATCATGAATATTAAACCATAAAATAAAAATCCCAATTGTGTTAAAATTTCTCAAATACAAGAAGGGATTATCATAATTCTCATGCTACCTATGTTCATTTCATATATGGATCCCGAGTTTCATACTAAAATTTCTACGGTACCCAAAATAGGAACACCTAATCTACTAACCCAAAGGTGATGTTCAATTTACTTCATTGGTTTGTGATACAAGTAATATCACCTTGTAGGATTAATCAGTTTAGTAGTCTTTGAAAACTTAATACATACATGATTCCTAAATTACATTTTAAATAAGAAAAAAAATGAAATAAGAAACATTATTTTACCATTTATATCATTCATAACATCCCTCTTCAAATTCTGGGGAAAGGAAAAAAAATTAATGGTGCGTTCAGATAAATATTAAGGGTTACATACAACAGAAGTTATCATGATTAAATAAGGAATAATCAACATGATAATGTGGAAAATAAAAACCAAATTTCATTCAATAAACAATTTAATTCAAGGTATCCATGGCTAATATCCACATACAAATCACATGGATAATGAAAATTAAATTCTTAATATAGGAAATTCACAATTCTAAAAATTCATGATCAAGGTCTGTCAACCAAGATATCATGAATCTTATCATAATGGCCTGTCAACAATGACATCATTCTTACCAAATGGGTAAATATAAAGAAAATACTCATCTAATATGGAATGCGTACTACATTATCTTTTGATACCTCTCAAGTCATCAAATATCTATATATAACTGGCCCCTACACAAAAAATTTCACATCCTATGAATTCCTCATAATTTGAACGATCAATACAGTTTATTCTCAAAATTCCATATAACTCAAAAACCATCCAAATTGAATCAAGAATAAGGAACATTAACACTTCATCATTACAATAAATCCAGAAAAAATAATATATATGGTATAATTATCTCATATCCCCAGTAACATCAATGGGTCTTTTCATAGTTGAAAATACCTTTAGAAAACTTCTGGAACATCTCTTAAGGAAAATATCCTTTTTAAATGGAAGTAACATTTTAAAATATGAAAACATCAAAAATATTAATTAAAATATTTTATTTTAAAAATAACCTTGGATACTTTTAAACTAATATTCCAATCATGTTTTTAGTAAATTACATTATTTCAATGTACACTAAAAAATATTTATTTCACATTTTCGGTAAAAAGACAAAAGATCCACATTCATAAAATTTCAAGAAGATTAATTTAAGACTATTTTATAAACAAAATCATGGGTAAAAATTAATTTGAAAAATAATTTAATGAAATTAAAACCATTTTTTAAAACATTTACATAAAACATGGATATGGATGAAAAATAATTTTCGGCCGAAGAGAGAAATAAAGTTTTTTTTCCAAAAAAAAAGTTTTTGTTCTCTTATGTACTTAAACAGAGTAAAATAAAATGAGAAAATCTAATATAAATAAATAACCAGATTAAAATAAAACTCATGAGTGTATTATGATATAGATCATAAAATTTCATCATCAAAAAATTTATCATAAACAAGTCTGATAAATAATGATATTGTAACATAAATCCCTTACCCCATGTTCGAATTTCCTCATGTGTTCTTTTAACCTCATCTATAATAAATTTATATTTATTATAAATCAAAATAATATATATATAAAAGCATACTTATAATATCATACATTATCCTTTTTTAATAGTCTAATACCCTTTTATTAATAATTATTTATTAAAATAATAACTTTTCAGGTATAAACTATTTAGTTTTTCTTTCAAGTTTTTGTTTAGTGGGTTCCATCCTTTCATCATGATCACCAATCCAAAATTCACAGTATGTAAATCATATATATATATATATATATTCATTATATACATATTTATAATCACACTTTACATATGTTCATGAAAAATGAATCGCATCGCTTCGTAGAGATGGTAAGCCATACATACAGTCGAGCAATGTTATCATTTTTAATGGGTGTAAGGGTAAGAATCTAAATGATATGTTATATTTCTATAAGAATAATTATTTAATAAATATCATATATTTTTATTATTTCTATCATAATATCCATCTATGAAAAATGGTTATAAAAATGAAATTTAATTATATGTGGTGATGGTAAGTCGTACACATGTACGAGAGATGGTTTCACGTTTTATTAGATAAAATGAGAAAGAAAATGGGTGTAAAATAATAATAATAACATATAAGTATGTTTACAACACTATTTCTTATTATAGGACGTCAATTGAACATTTATTGTAATTAGAAGAAGATATATATTTGAAAGAGTCGTCAAATATGATTACCTCATCTTTAATAGAGTTACTTTAGGTCCCTTATTAAAGACCCATGTAAAAGTATTTCAAGAAGTGAAATCCTCTAATTAATGGAAAATAATTTTTTAATATAATTGAGTAGGGTATATCAATCTAGGTTGGTCAAAGGGGTGAAAATAAGAGAGGTAAGATGTGTCCTTTTATAACTGAGGGGAGGGACACTTTTGGGAATTCATGAAATATTATAACATAATATTTGTCTAAATCATGTGAAAAGGTTAAAATATTTCATGTATTAAAAATTATGGAAGATATGGTATTAATATAATTAACAAATAAAATTTTATAGTTTTAGATATCCTTTTAAACATGATCTATTTTATTAAACCTTCGGTAACAAATTTTAGCATTAACATTGGTAATGAATTTTTTAATATTAAAGGGTTATAATTTTATTTATAAGCTGAACATTGGTCCATAAGTGACAAAGGGATGAAATTTTAGACCATATATTTTTCTCTTGTCATAATTCAATATTTTAATTTTTTAAAATAACTTAATATATTCTTTTCTCATAAAATGTAATTATTGTCATTTTTGACACCCTTCCTTTAATTTCACATTAAATCCATGAATATAGGGATGTAATTAGAATATAAACATTTAGAAAACAAAAATATAATATATCGATTATAAAAATTTATGTAATATAATAATTCATCCAAATTTTATTACTTTTAATATTTTTAAAATTATTTATTTTATTATTCTATTCATTGAATAAATAATTTGTCGGCGTTCTACAAAAATTTAAGGTAATTATACCACTTTTAAAAATAAAAAATATATTACCATTATAAATAATAAATTAATTATGTTAAAAATAAATTTTTATATTCATTTAAAAAATATTATATTCCAAATGTGAACATATAAAATAAATTAAGTGCAAGAGCGTGACATTTTGAAAATTTCATTACTTAAAATATGAAAAATTTAATTATCAATTTCCAATGACAAACAAATTCCATATAATCAAATTTAGTTTGAATTTAGTCGAATTAATCCCATAAAATGTAATAAAGTTATTTTTGGGATGATTTTAGACCTCATATCATGGTTTTAACAATATTTTACCCATTTTACCCTTATTGAGATGAAAAATATTTACCACTATTACTATTCACAGTGTCCAAAAAATAAAGGGACCTGTATAAAAATTCTAAACCTCTTGATTCTAGATAAGGTACTAAATTTTCAATATTTAATATTTATAAGTGGAAGAAATAAATTCTAAAATAAATGCATAAAATGCATAAAATGAAACAAAAATTAGTTTTTAGAGAATTGTGTTTTTAAGAAAAAAATTAACATTTACCAAGATCATGGATATTGATCAATAAATTTCAATTAATTAGATTATTATAAATAAAATGTATTATATGACACTTTATTATCGAATTCAAAATAAAATGATAATTTCAAATAACTTGATCTAATGAAACTAAATAGATGTATTGGAAAAATCATCAATTCTTTACTATTCACTGAAAATCAATCATTTCAAAAAAATAAAATAATTAATCCAATGTTAATATTCATTCAGTTATTTAAAAATTATATCCCTTTTATATAATTTAATATCTAAAATTAGATGAAAATAATTATAATATCCTTTCAAAAAATGAAATAAACACAACTTTTGAAGAAAAATTATTTTTATGTACAGAATCCATTTTTAGAAAGTGGAGTACTTATTTCATAAGAATTAATCAATATATTTGTATTAAATAAAAACATTTTAAATATTTCTCCTAATGCGGTGAATCCTATTCATACACTCTAATCAGATATCTAGGAGATAACTATCACATAATAATGTTTTAATAGTATCTTTTAGTTTGATTGAACACATTGTTTTGTGTAATAAAAGCTAATAATGAAATTAAATTTATTTAAATGTCCTTATATAATAAAATATTAGGGTGTTTCAATTATGGTGAGATGGATATTGATGAAGGTTTTACATTGAGGAATGAATTTTTTAGATCTACAGTTGCCAGAAGGATGTGTTATACAAATATTCTATTACTTTAGTATGTCCTACAGGGGAATAGGGTATTAGAGGAGAGAGAATGGGATAAGGATTAAAATATGCATACTCAGTATCCCAAGTTTTTTAAAATATTAATTTTTTCTCTTTTATTATGATGATTCTTTTGACCTTACTATTTTATAACATTGATTCTCTTCCTTGATCAGATTCTTATTTATGGACATTACATTGTTTGAGAGGTGTCTCCCCCCATGAGTGCGTTTTGAGGTTATTTGTTGATGTTTCAAAGTTATACACTTTTATTCTCAAGTGATATAGTTTTGGTTTTATCCTAATAAGATCCTTGAGATATATTTCATGGAGTGGTAATTCTGATCTATTTATATTTGTATGTGTTTTATTTAAAATTATCGAGGATGATAATTGTCTAAGAGGTACCTGATGTAAGGTCCAAAATTTCTAAAACCCATCAATTTTGTTTTCTATAGGTATATAGGTGTTGAGAGGGTTCTAATACCCTTTTTCATTTTTTAATTTATAATTTTAATTGTTTATTTTTTGTAAAAAAAATTATTTATCCATATATAAATACCCTCTCTCGCATTTAGGTAAGTCTGATTACCTTAACAGAGATACCAAACCTTGTGTGAAGGTAGGTGCTGTCATAATTGTAGGTAGATCTCGTGATTGGGAAGTTACTTCTTTATGTTTAGATCAATCGGTTTTTAAAAATATAACTTAAGGGTATGTAAGAATTCTCATTTCCTATATATGTGTTAGATTTTTTCCAAAGATCGTGTGTGTGTAAGTATTACCTTGCGTGAAGGTCATTCATTTTCTATGAAAGGGTATTAAAAAATCATCTTAAGGTTAGCTTAAATTTTTAAATATCACATGTGGGTAACCAATCATGTGTTGGTAATTAAAATTACTCGACAACAGTATGCCCCTCTTGCATATAAGGAATATTTTTTTCCATAATTTCCCTCTTCCTTTTAATATTGACCTATAATGTATTCTAATGGGAAATTAAAATTGGGTTGTTTGGGGAGTCAAAATTGAAACTATATTTAATATGAAATTAAATGGGAAGTTAAATATATGTTTCCAAGAATATATCTGAACACACTTTTTCCCCAAAAGAGAGTCTTTTTCCATCATTTGATTTTAGTTATTATTCCATTGAGTCTGAATTATCCAAAACTTCCCTTCGGGGTTATAGAGTCTTCTAAAATTCATTTGAGGGTTTATATGTGAGTTTCTATTATGCACACATCACATTGTCTTTATTATTATTTATATTTATCCATGTGAACCACCTTCATTCTTGGTAGGGGATATGATACTTTTCATTTTTTATGTGCTTGTGTGATGGAATCATTATTTAGTTTCCTTTGCTTAAATAAGCATGATTAACCTTAATTATAGAATATTATGTAATGAATCACGTGACGAGTTATTACTAAATAATCTAGGAATCATATAAGAAGAACGAAAAGTTGAAAATTCATGTTTTAGATTATTCTAATTGTTATTATTATTTTATAAATAATTGAAATAGAATGGAATATAAAATTTCATTATTTAATTTATTTTATTAAAAAAATGGTGTACATGATGTATATTGTTAATACTTTTTTTTCTGGAAATTCTCTAAGATGAAGAAAATAATAATTTCATGATACTATTTTAATTGTTAATATTTTCAGATAATAAATATTTCATTTATAATATTGAAATTTGATAATTTAAATGGGATTACTAGATCATGTTAAATATAATTCATATATCACATCACAGAGAGTAAATTAAAATTATTTGGGTAGATGTGGTCACATGTGCATTATTATTTCTTGATGTCGCCTCTTTATTTTTGTTATATAGTATTCTAGATATCTGTCTATGTTGTTATTACTATATATAATGATTTATATTCTTGTAAAATTTATAAACATAGTATACATGGAATATCATTATAATTTAATGAAATAATTATGATTAAATTTTTACTATACTTCCTATTAATTGATGAATTATTAAAGTTTTATTTTTATAGATATTTTTAGCTACTACTTTTGGTTTCCTTTATGTGTAATTCCTTTTCATGATAACTAAGTTAATTAAAAATGAATTAAAACAGTTTCTTATAAAGGAATAAATCTGTTTGGTTGGGAGAACTTATTCTTTATTGTAGGAGGAATAACAACCAAACTTATTTGCTTTAGATTATTTTTTCTTTCATAAAAAACATTGTTAATATATAAGTTTTTAGGGGAACTAGTGTCATTCTGATTTGTTGATAACTATTTATAGTTAGGAACCTTTGATGAGAAATCAGTTGGGAGCCTGGGGATGTGGTGATCGTCGATGCCAGTGATGGTGGGGAATATTATGTTATATGAAATGGTGTGGTAATAACTCTGGAGAGATCAATATGAGTTTTGAGCTGGGATTTCTCATTGATATATTTATGTTTTCTTGATGATTTTTTACCATCCAGATGTTATTTATATGTTTTTCATCCAAATACTTCATTTAGTTCAACCTTATGCATGACATTTGAATCTTTATGTGGAATATTAGGTTGAGTCCCAGAGTGCCAATACAGTTATGAAATTATAAATTAATTAATAAAAAATGGGTTTGGTTCTTGATGTTTCATAGTATGATGACATACTAGAAAATATAAGCAAGAGAACTTATAGTTCCAAATTAATTTGAATAGATATTTAAAGTGTTATTATTTGAAATGGATATGGAATAGTATTAATTAATGGATTATTAATTAATTAATGAAAAATTTTATAATTTTATGACTACTTGAAAACTAATCCATAGTAGTGGTGGTCAAGTGTCTTATGTGGAAATAGAGACATATGAGTCAATGTCTAGGTACATTCCCTTAGAGTGGGTTTGAGTAATATTATTTATATTTTATTATTTAATAGGCCTCACTACTCACAATGGTAGGAAAATTGAAACAAAAATATGAGTGTGTGTGGGGGGGGGGGAGGTAACTAACATCTAGGGTGGAGAGGGAACAAATGGATCACTTTTCTTATCCCCCACTCTACTATTGGACGTACACATGTGTAGGTATATCCCATGCTATAATGGATTATGAAAAATTTGTGTTCATACATGGGTGTGACAGATTATGGTTTTGCTATAAATTTATGTATGAAATCAAACAATTTGAGGTTTAACATATACTTGTATCCTATAATAGTGGTTTCAAATTTCCATTAGTGCATGTGAATGGGAAAGGATGGCTTTAGGTACAATGAATTTACCTAGGATATAGTGAATTTTGGGAATACACATGGTCACTACTAAGGTTGGGATTATGAGGTGGATATAAGGACTAATTCCAACCTAATATGTTTTCCTTCATATAGTAATGAGGTTGGTAGTGTCGATTCATGGCTAAAATAAAGGATTACTTGATTCATAGGATGTGTGGCACTAGGGTGTGAGAGAGACAAGAAATTGGGGAAGTGGAAGTGGGGTACCATCATTATATATATAAATATAAATATATCTTTTTTATAATGAATGGTTTAATTTTTTGAATTACCATGATAAATAATGAGGATGAGAAACTATTTTTACCTAATAAGGTTATGAGTTTGTTTCATTTATTTATTTACTAGTCCTTAATATAATTATTTCATGTTTTTTACTAGATATTTCAAGGAGGATGCTTGTGAGTATACATTTTATACTCACTATATTTATATATTATCAATTTTATAGGTCCATGGGAGATTCTATGTGATTTGTCTTGGAAATAATAGCTTTAGGTGATATTTCTAAGTTACTGGAGCTTTTAGGTCACCACTAGATATTTATTTTCAGTATTTTTAGTTTCAATTTCATTTCTATAGGTTTATAAATGAAATTACACACATTAGGATTTCTTCTTTTATATATAAATGTTTTTATTTGTTGGATTTCCCATATTAACTCTTAATCATTAAAACTATATAATGGTAATTCATCCCATGTTTGGGATTATATACCCTCAGTTCTAGTCACCAACATGTCATTATCTATCTTTATTTATTACCAGCCCAAAAGGTGTACCTTTGGAAGGAGGGGTCATGACATGTAATATATTATTTTTGATATTCCAAGAGTTGAAATTAATATGGTATCACAATAATTTTAATATGCATAATATTTTTATTTTTAATTTGAAATGATGAAAATAAAATGAGAATATTTTTATATATTATTATTTTTATCATAACTAGAATTCAGATAAAATAAAACATTATTATTCTAGAAACTATCTATGAAATAGAAAAATAATTATGAAATGATTTGACATTAATTATTCAATTATTATGATATGAATTATTTTATAATTTGGAATACTAATGTATTGAAATGGGATTTATCACATGATAAAGATAATTTATTCTTAATTGTATAATGTATACATAAATTTTTGTGTTGGTGATTGTATAATACTTTAATTATTTTTTGATTCCTCTTCTTTTTTATGGTTAGATAATTTGGTACCTTTCTTGATGCATATTTTTTATTATCATTTATAATAGTATAAATTTTTGAAATGGATAAAAAATATAATTCCTATAATATTAATGTGAATAGTGGAATACACATATAATTAATTTCTTTTTCTTATAGAAGCTGATGGTCATGGAAATAATCCATAGAGCCAGTTTATGTGGTTTTCTATATATGGATAACTAATTCATATATAATTCATTATTTTTGAAAACCTATGAATAATAAATTGGTTAATTCGATATGTGATTTAAAATGGTTGTATTCTAAAAAATGGGGCTAAACAAGCCTTATATTTGTTGCGAGAGGCTCGACTGCCTAGATCCTAGGGATGAACTTTCCTTTGAACTATGTGAAGAACAATAAATTTAATATGTATTTCTATAATTGGATGAATAGAATGTAGTTGTGAAATGATATGATTTTTAATAACTTTGATATGGTTGGGAACTATTGATGATCATAAGGTTGGGACCCCGAGGCTGCAGTAATGGTCTATGATAGTGATGGAGATAAATATTGTACTATGAAAAATGATGTGGAATTGACACAGGGTGGTTAGGATGAGTTTAAATTAGTTTTTTCTCATTATTATCTTTAATCTTTCTTGATTATTTCTAGTTGGACAGATGAATGGATGTTCTTTATATGATATGTATCCAATTTAGGGATCATGTTTAACCATATACATGATATTTACATCTTAATTTGTCTACTTATGTTGAATCCTTGATTATGCAAGTAATATAAAAAATGATAAATGTAATTTTACAAAACTAATGCTGTTCATTTTATAATTTTAAACGATGATGGAATACTTGAGAACATAAGAAGTAATTATGGTTCCAAAATAGTTAGATTATAAGATTAAAGTGAAAATCTTGTAAATAAAAATGAAATGATATTAATTAACTACTAATTATGTAATGAAGAACTTTAATGCATGTATACATGTTTTTGATCTATAACATAATGGTGGATGATGGGTGTCTAGTGTGTCGATAGCAATAGCTGAGCCTAAGTCTAGGTAATCTCCCTTAGTGTGGATGTGCATGATATTATTTATATATTTTTAATTTCATATGTTTCATCGCCCACATAGGTAGGGAAAACATCACCCAAATATTTTTTGGGACTAATTATTTTCTTCAATATCTAGGATGGTGAGGGAATGTATGATTGATTTATCCCTATCCAATGCTCTTCCTTTAGACAGAAATATGTGTAGGAATATCTAGATCTATAATCAAAAACGGTATAAGGTGTGTTCCTACTTAGAATATGATGGATATTAGTTCATTATACATTTATGTGCAATCTAGAATGTCATTATGTGTGATACATAATTTTATCTAGGAATGGTGGATAAAACTTCAACTATTTTTTCTTTCAATAACATTGATGGATTATGGTATAATGAATTTATATGGGCTATACTGGATCTCATAAATAATGTTAGTTAATACTGGGGATGATGGTGATATGGTGTAAGGTTTCACTATATGTACTAATAGATATGATACCATTGAATGAGGCTCATAGTGACTTATGGGAGGGATGCACATCATAATTATATGTTTGTGAATGAGAGTGATAAACCAGTGGGTAATTTGAATATAGGTTCCTTTATTTATATGTATTTTTTTTATAAAATTGTTTAATTCTATTCATTACATTATGAGTGAACCCAATAGAGGATGGGGGAAAATTATTACCTTTTTATGTGATGAGTGGATTAATTGTTTATTCCCAAGGTTTTAGTACACTTCTTTCCCAATTATTTACAACTGGTTTCAAGGAGGATACCAATAAGTATATATTTTATGATCATAAAATATATATAAACAAATTTTCAGGTCTATAGGATATGGTTGGTGATCAATCATGGTGGTACTAGTTTGTGGAGTTGTTGTGGAGATGTTGAAGATTTGTGGTTTCATTCAAGGATTTTTCTATTGGTTCTTTTAGTTTATCTTTTAATTTTTATCAATTATGTATAAAATTTCATTATATATTAGTATTTCGTCTAGTTTATTCATACAGTTATTTGATGTTTTTTCCTTTGTATATCATGTTCCTTAATCTTAGGAGGGTAATTCCTACCATGTATGATATCTATATACACTTGGTTCTATCCAATATCCCATGGTCTATTTGAGGTGGGATTGGGGTGTGATTACCTATCTTTATTCATTTTTATGCCATGTGTGGTTCCTTTGGATGGTGGGGTTGTAATAGGGTGCTATGGGTACTAATTGTTGAGAGATATAATAGATTTTGGAGTTTTTCACAGGTTAGAATGAATGGGTTTTTAGGGAAATAATATATATTGGTCTTAGTAAATTCTTTAAATATGGGAGACTAGCTAGGACATTAGATTTTAAGTTCCCCTATGATCTGATGTAAGGAACATCAATTTTACTTAAAATGATAAGTGAGGTGATACTACTTGTGGGGTATAGAACTGGGTTAGGATCATTCATGTTTATTGTTTGGACTTGTGATTTAATAATGTAGAAAATTGGAAAATTGGTTTAAATGAATTAAATAATTTACACTGAATAATTTTATGCATCAGGTTTAGATGTTCCGGAAATTTTTTATTTATCGATGTAACTCTTTGATTATGTCCCCTTCTAATTCATGCTGAAGACATCAAATTGGATATTCGAGAGGATTTCCGTAGATTAGAGGAATATGATTATGAAATTTGGAGGATAATGCTTTTACTGTTTCAATACTAGGATCTATAGAAGTATGATAGATTATTTTCTGATTGGGAGAGAGTGGATTAACTAGATGATGCATAAATATCCTTAGTTTGATTATATCATGTACGGAGGTGTCAGAAACCTTGTGGACTTGGCCGAATCGACCGTTATCTTTATTGCTGGCCTATTCCAGCCTCAATCAATATCAACTACATATGGATTCTTTTGGCAGCGTGAATATGGTTCTATGGCTGAGATCCAAGTTCTGTGATTGAGGCTTGCAACATCATCTTCTATGGGTTCGTTGGGTGGTATGTTGTGGTCTATAAGGTTTTTGGATAGCGGCGATGAGACATCGGTTTTGGATTTTAGCGGGGTTATTTTCCGACAATTTTGGTGCTTTGGTTGCTAACGTTCTGGTGATGGATTTCTTCTTCTAAACTTTATTCCTTCGACTGTTTTTAGGATGAATTTTCTTCTATTTTTATGTTTTTTGTTGGTTATTTCTGTTTGAGGGGAATGGATTGGTAAGTTCGAGATTTGGATTTGAGGTATTCTGTGGTTTTGGATTTGGAGCTTTTGTGGTGTGATTTTTCTATTGTGGTTGTTTCTGGCATTTGGGTTCGCTTTGTTTTTATAATTTCTTAAATACTATAGAGATAGTAAAGGTTTGAGAGGCATCTGTTTGGATTTTCTCCTCGCGGTGAACTGGTTTTTGGGAGTGAATTGTTTTGAATTTTTTTAATCTTTTGGATGTAGTGATTTTGTTGTTAATAAGTGTGTAAAGTTATTGTGGGTTATTGTATATGATGTTGGTGATCTGTTTGTGGATGAATCATGTTAGAATCCTCTATGAAGTTTTTATGTTCTTGAAACAATATTTATACATGTATCTTCTCTAGATGAGGTTTAGAGCAAGATGTTTTCCCCTGCACATTCCATTTGGATTTGGAAGTTTGAGAAGGTATGGCTCTGCCATCGGTTCTGTGCCTATGAAACTATGCATGGGACTGCTAGTTGAAAGGTCATGTGATGGTCGAAGCCTTCCACCAAGATGTAATTGCAAGGGAGGGGAAGATTATGTTTCCTCGATCCTTTTTATCCTTTTAATGGTTTTCTTTTTGTAATGATGGATGTGGTGGTTTCTCAATTTCTCCCCAAAAGTATCAACAATAAGAAAATTTAATTTTTAGTTAATTAAGTGGGAGATGTGTAGGGATCATTTTATGGATAATTTTTTTTATCTTTGACCAATAATTCATCTTGTTGTTAGGGAATACTTACCTTTAGATAGGGGGTTCTTGTTTTAGATATTTTAAAATTAGGTACATGAACATCATATGGTATACTTTGGACATGGTACCTAATGAGGAGTCCAGGGAAATGAATTTTGAGGTGGCTTTGAATCCACTAATCCAACACTACGTCACCCCATTTATATTGAAGTCATATCTTTGAGTAATGGATAAGGTAAATTTCATTGAGATAACACTGGATAGAACTGATTAATCATGAGATGGGAGTTGCTAAGATCCTTCATGGTATATATATATATATTAATGGTTGTCAGTTACTAGTTAGAAGAAGAGGTTTCTGTTCGTCAGGAGTAGGTTTAATGCCTATTCAACTCATTTCTACAATTCTACTAGCACTTAGACCCCTCTTAGTGGGAAGGTTATAATTATATTTTATCATGGAGGTTATAGACATAATAAATGTGGGTATCCAACCATCCTAAGTAGTTAGTGTCTTCTTGGTGTCCATTTTAAGGCCAATAAAATGAAACAGTTTTTGATGAGGTAGTAGCAATAGGGTGTTATTACTTTTGATCGATAGAGAGGGTATGAGGTAGGAAAGGGATATCCCCATGATATAATTTGTACTATAGGATTAAATCCTGGACATGAACATGGATATAAACATAATTAGGGTTATAGAGGCCATAGAGTTGACAGAAGAGCTATGCTGATAATCATCGACGATACCTAGAGGTTGATGCAAGAGACATTTTGTTCCTCTAAATATCACCGTGGAAGAGAGTTATGATATCTGGTAAGAATTGAAGCTTATTCTAAGGTACATTAGGCATTTTGATATCCTTGATCACATTGGAGTAGTGACATACCTACTAGCACTCCCACCGAACCTATCTCAAGTACATGATGTATTCCATGTATCACTTTTGAGTAACTACATTCTAGACCCATCACAGTTACTCAATCCAAAAGTGGAACCATTGGAGAATGATCTCTACTATGAAGAGAAGCTGGTGAAGATCTTAGATCATAGGAAAAAAGTTCTACAAAATAAGACTACACCCCTTGTCATGTTTTTGTGGATAAACCACAAGTTTGAAGAAGAAAAGTGGGAATCAGAGGAAGTGATGAGGCAGAGATACCAACATCTGTTTTAGTGTGGGAAAAGGAAATTATGAGGTCAAAATTTCTTAAGGTGGGAAGATTGTAACGAACCAAAATTTTATCAATGTAAATTCCTCTTGATCTAATAGAATATCTTATTATGTAAAATGGTTATATAACATATTCACTTCTTGGGATTTATGTTTTTGGATTTTAAAAAACAATTAATAATTGTTATCATTGGTAATATAGTTGTTGAAAAATGATCAATTGATTAGTATAAATATAGGACTTTAAAATATCCAATTTACCCTGAAAAAGAATTCGATGATCACATCCAGTATAATTTCTCCATATAAAGCCCATTTATGGCAGCTCGGAATGGAGGTGGCATCACTGGGCTTCACTCATGACCAAGCCCAAGCCGAGTATCCACACGTTAAGCTCGAACGGAACCGCCTACGGGAGAAGTGGAAGTTGACAATGATTACAACCTGAGTGACGTTATCCGAGCCACCCTAATAATCTGTCACTATTTCACACCTTACCCTTAGGTCCTATGCGGGTGCTATAAGGGGTTATATAACAAGACCTTATCACTATTATTGTGTGCATTATTTTTTTATAGAACAAAGAATATACATTCATTTTATTATTGATACTTTGTAAATAGTTTTTAAAGCCCAAATAATATTTTTAGTTAATATTCAATAATGAAGTATATTGTAATGAATTAATTGATTTTTTAGTTAAATAATATTTTAATGAAATATCATTACTAAATTACTGTTTATTAAATATAAATGATCGTATAATTTTTATGAATACAATTGTAATTTTTATTAAGGTTTGAAAGCTGTTTTGTCGAAACCCATAAATTTTCGATAAATCTCCATATTTATTCTAAAAGTAAAAAACTCACATATTTAGAAAATTATTTAAATAAAATGAATATTATTTTAGGAATCATGACATTGAAATTATCCATTGGTGATTTTTTCATAATTTTCTTAGACAATCGAATTTTTGGGTAAAAATTAAATACAGCTTAATTATATAATGTATTTCATGACATCATAATGACCCAATATTGATTTAATAAAATATAAAAAACATTATTTTTTACCAATATATTTTTTAACATTAAGATAATGTTATTTGAGGTTTATTATATTTATTTTAGAATGCTTTATTGGACCCTCCAAGACTTATAAAACATTTTAACTTTTAAAATGATTTACTTGAGAGTGTGAATCAACTCCTCATAATCAAGACTAATATTTTAATAATTTCTCCCAATGGAATTATAAAATAATGTTTTACACTCCCATTTGGAAAAAAATGGACAAAAACCATGGGATGGTTTGTGTTGTTGATTAGTTTAATGTGTATAGACCAAAACCAAAATAATAAAGAATTCCCTCTCTTTTCCAATATAATACCACCCTAGCTCCCACTTCATCTTCACTAAAAGACTTTATATTTCGTCCAAAAACTTCCCTCATCTCTCTATAATCCTCACAAAGTGCCCCAATCTCCCAAAAAGTCTCTCTCAATCCCCTCCCAAGCCTTTGGGATCACACATCCAAGTAAGGGATTCATTCCTTTCTTATTTATGTCAATGTTTCCTTATTTTGTTATGCCCTTTGATTTTCAATTAACAATGTTGGGGTATGATTTCTCACTTTCCCTATACTTTCCTATTTTTGTTTGATTGATGAGATACCCCTTTCTCTCTTATTGATGCCTCCAATGTACACCCATAACCATGCCAAAATTCCATAAGCGATTCCATCCTTTATCATTTTATCCATGTTTCTTAATATTGTTATGCCCTTTTATTTTCAATTATAAATGTTGGGGTATTATTTAAAACCTCCCCTATACTGACCTATTTATTTTTTAATTATTATATACCCCTTTATCTTTCATTTATTCCTTCCATGTATAGCCATTACCATGCTGAAATTCTGTAAGGAATTTCTCTTTTCTCACTTAATTTCAAGAAATTATTTTGAATTATGAATCTAAATTCCCTTATATTTGTTGGTAAATAAATATATATGAACCCCATTCTTTATATTTCATGTAAAAAAAAACGAGAAACCCCTTTCTCTCCCATCATCCATTTTATGGAATCTTATGTCACGCCGTTATGTTGCTGAAATTGCACCACAATTTCCCATGCCAAAGTCATTATGTAGTGAATACCATGCCCATTTCTCTATCAAGTGTATTCACCTTTATACACATTTACTTATTTATAATACAATTTCATGTATGAAATATACATTCCTTTATCATATAGTAAATTATGATTTTTAATGAATCCATGTTATATGATCAATGTGGCACACTTATGCATGAAATGAAATGTTTAAGAAGGGTGCACCCTAATATCGATCCAATGAATTGGGTAAAGTTTAGTATCATGATACATCAAGTTCAATGAGGTTTTATTCATGATAATTCAATTTCAATGAGATTTTACTCGTGCTCCATGTTCAATGAGCCTTTGCACATACTAATATCATGTTAAATGTTCATTCCACATTTCCATGTTATGATAATCATGCTATATCATGCCTTTATGTTCATGTTTATCTTATGATTCATTGATATGACAATTTATTAAAATTTATTTAATTCTAAATTTTATTCCTTTTACATTTTTACTAGTCTTTATAGATCAACCTTTTATTATTCTTGTCCTCAGGTTATCCCATGCAATGCAAAGTATGAAAGAATAATGTTGTCATGTAAAAGAAGTTTTCAATATGATGTTGGAATTTATTTTTTATGTTGTTATGTAATGTTACTATGACCCAAATACTCTTGGACTCTCAATCTTCTATGTTGTATCAATTTAAGGTTTAATGTAATAAATTATGTTTATGTGTGAAATAAAGAGAATGATTTTTATAGATGGGATCAGAGGATAGGTTTAGTTATTTTTGTGATTAGGATTATATAAACCTAGTGAAAGTCTTATGGATAAGACTAAGTATAATAAAAACATCCCTAGGTTTTGGTGAGTAATAAGTGATTGGTTTATCAAGAAAATACATCCTCGTTTGTACACGATTAGGTAGAGGTGGCTCTGGCACAGATGTACCTAGGAGTGAAAACTCTGACAAGGAGTTTCAGGATTGACTCAGGGTATCCTGGTACACGACAGTGGCCCTTGCTACACTCTAGGTTACGAAACTCCTCGGGGATATGATTTGGTAAATTCAAAAACTTAGTATGAACCATTGTTAATGGAATAAAAAATTCCCTCAAGAATATATGTTGGGATGTAGATCATGGATAACATAGATTGAAGCCTATAGATTTATATGTTAAGGACATAAAAGTAATTTATAAGTCATCTGTTTTTTTATTTTAATTACCCTTTATATGTTACCCAGAAATTTTATTTTATTCCTTACAATGTTCAGTAATATGAGGACTTGGGATAAAAACCAATGCGAAGATCAATCTGACGACTATTCTATTGAGATGACCAATCCAATGGGAGCGGGAATATCGATCTTTGTCATGATAATCTCTCAATTACCTCAATATTTGAATAGAAACATGGGTCAAGAGGAATGTTCAACCCCCATTAGATAGAAAAATTCACAATCAAGAGATTAATGAGACAAAGGCCTCCTACTTTTAATGGATCAAATGATCCCGCAATTGCTGATCAATGGATCAACTCCATTGAAAAGATCTTCTCTATCCTTCAATGTTATGAACAAGAGAATGTTCTTCTGGATACTTATCGTATTAAGGGCTAAGGTAATCAATGGTAGACATTGATAAAAAATATGAAGTCTGAGGACAATATTTAGGTGTTGGAATTGAAGTATTTTCAAAAAATGTTTTTCAGTAAATATTTTTTGTGCACTCTTCGACTTAAGATGGAAAGGGACTTAATTTCCCTCAAGTAAAAGAGACAATGAATCCATCAGAATGTACATGGAAAACTTCACAAATCATGCAAAATAAGCCTCTGGATTTTTTGTTTCCCCTTGAATGCAAGGTTGACCACTTCTTTGGTGGGATAAAACCTAGACTACGGAAAGGCCTGGCGATCCGTGACTTTGATAGCTATGATGAAATTGTCCAATGTGACCCTATGGTTTAAATAGAGATCAGAGAATATTAGGGGTATCATGGGGATATGAATCATAAGGTGGACTTCAATTATGGATGTATGATGGATAAATCCAACAGTGTTATGAAAATATAGCACCCCACTTTCCAATGGCGTGGAAAGAAGAACCCCATAAATTGCATGAAGGGGACAAGGAAATGATTTTGGTGTGGAAGAAAAGGTCACTTTTCCATTAAGTTCCAACAAGAAAAACCCACACCTACAATAGAGGAGAGGAACACTCCTTTCGAACCCCAACACATTGTTCATTGAATCAAATGTGAAGAACTAGGGAACCATGAAAATCAGTTCCCTAAGCCAAGGGTTTTTGGATTCAACCAACAACCTCCAAGGAAGAAAGGGTGAGTTTTTCCATCACTACCACAGAAGTGAACCCAGACAATAGAGTGGTGACATGTACGGTAGATATTCATTCAAGAAAATAAAATTTACTTTTTGATTTTGGTTCTACAGATTCCTTTATATCCCAAAATTTTAGTAGAATAATCCCTAAACCACCACAAATCATGTAAGTAAAGATGTTGGTGAGGACGAAAAATGAGGAAATCATTACATCTTAGGAATATAACTCCTCCCCTATCATAATTTGTGGATTGAACTTCTCAGTGAACCACATCATACTTCCTTTGGTTGAATTTGATGCAATTATCCTCATGAATTAAATTTCCTTATATAGAGCCAACATAAATTTCTATGAGAGTGAAATCACTCTCCATATGGAGAATTGACCCCCGAATATATACATGTTCACGGAGGAAGAAAAATCTTCTTTAGCACCATAATCTCAAGAGTGGATATTACTACTCTATGAGAAAGTGTATCTAGCTCAGATTATTGAGTCTAAGGAAGCATCCATCCTTGAATACATGCCTATTTTGAGGGAATTCAATGAATTGTTTCCCAAGGAATTTCCTAGTCTTCCTCCTAGAAGAGATATTGAATTCTCAATTGACCTTATACCTGGGGCATTTCTGATATCCAAGACTCCATATAGGATGGCTATTGTGGAGCTTGAGGAGCTGAAGAAAAAACTATAAGAGAATCTGGATAAAGGGATTATACAACCAAGTGCTTCACCATGGGGTGCAAGAGTCCTCTTTTTCATGAAGAAGGATGGGTCAATGCTCCTTTGAATTCATTATCATTAGCTCAATAAATTCATGATAAAGAACAAGTATCCTCTACCCTGAATTGATGACTTGTTCCATCAGCTATGTGGAGCACAATACTTCTCCAATGTGGATTTGTGGTCAGGGTATTACAACGTAAGGGTGAAGAAGGAGGATATCCCCAAGACTGATTTTCATACAATATACAAGCACTATGAATTCATAGTAATTCCTTTCAGACTCACTAATTCTCTATTAATCTTTATGGACTTGATGAATAGAGTCTTTAATGATTACCTCAACAAATTTTTGGTAGTCTTTATAGATGATATTCTAATATACAGAAAAACCAAGGAGGAGCATGAGGAGTATATAAGAACTATACTAGAGACCTTGAATAATGAAAAGCTCTGTGCAAAGTACAACAAGTGTTAGTTCTGGTTGAAGGAGGTCCGATTAATGGGTCATATCATCCTAAGAAATTGGATATCTGTGGATCACTCCAAGACACCTGCAATTGTGGGATGGTCAAGGCCAACATTGGTAATGGATATCCATATCTTCTGGGGGTTAGTTGGATATTATCTCCAATTTTTGAAAAATTTCCCATGATTTTCCTACCCTCTTAGAAAGCTAACTCGGAAGGGAGTAATGTTTTCATAGAGCGATGAATGCGAAGAGAGCTTCAAGGATTTGAAAAGGCGGCATGTCACTATGCCCTTGATCACATTACCAATAAGTGGATAAATTTTTGTGGTATTTAGTTATGCTCAAATAAGGTCATGGGATGTGTGTTTATGAAAAATGACAAAGTCATTGCCTATGCTTCAATGCAATTGAAAGTTCATGAGCAAAACTATCCAACACCTTACCATAAGTTGGAAACAGTAATCATCGCTTTAAAAATTTGTTGGTATTACCTCTTTGGGGAGAAGTGTGAAATATATAAGAACCACAAAAGACTCATGTATATATTCACACAGAAAGAGTTGAACTTACACCAATGAACATGGTTAGAGCTGATCAAAGACTATGATTTCTCAATCCATTACCACCCTGGGAAAGCGAATAAGATGGTAGATTCTCTAAGTATAAAGGACCCAGCGATTATATCATTTATAATAATTTAAAAGGAACCAATATTCTTAGATTTGAAGAAATATGTACATGGGAATCATAAATAAGGGTACATCATCAATACTTACTCAAATGATTGATCAACAGTCTATTTTGGAATGGTTAAAGTATTCTTGAAAGAATGATGTGGTAATTGAAAAGAAATTGGAAACTATATGAAAAGGTAAATCCTTAGAGTTCAATGTCAATGAAGAAGGAATTGTGATATTTGGGTCAAGACTATGTGGTCCATCAAATATGGAGTTATAGAAGGAACTTTTGGATGTTGAAAATAGTCCAAATTTATCCATTCACCCTAGATACACAAAGATGTAACGAGTTATCAGAGAGAATTATTGGGGGGATAACATGAAAAAGGAGATTGCTGAGTACACATGAAAGTGCCTGATATGTCTATAAATGGAGGATGAGAGAAAGATGTCTAAGGGGTTGATGTAACCATTACCCATGTCACCATGGATGTTGGAAAACATCACCATGGACATTGTCACTGAACTTATGAAGACATCCAAAGTAACAAATGCTATCTAGTCTATTGTGGATTGTCTTACAAGGACTGCACACCTCATTGCAATTTGAGAGGATTTATTATTGGATCAACTGGCACATATATATATCAAAGATGTGGTAAGTCTTCATGGAGTACCACTATCTATTGTATTCAATCAGGATCCAAGATTCACCTCTATGTTTTTGAAGAGTCTTCATCATGCTTTGGATACTGAGTTAAACATCAGTACGACTTATCATCCTCAATCTGGAGGCCAATCTGAGCAGACTATCCAAACCCTTGTGGACATGTTGGGTGTGTGCTCAACGGAATTTGAAGGAGGATGTGATCAACATCTTCCTCTTGTTGAGTTCTCTTACAATAATAATTTCCAATCAAGCATCCAAATTCCTCATTATGAAGCCCTGTATGGGAATAGGTTAAGAACATTGCCATGTTGCGATTATGTTTTGGAGAGAAAACTACTTGGTCCCGAAATGGTAGAAGAAATGCTGGAGAAGGTTATGACCATCCATCAACACATTAAAGCTGACCAGAGTGGACAAAAGAGCTATGTTGTTAATCATTGACAATACCTAGAGTTTGATGTTGGAGACCTGGTATTCCTCTACATATCACTAAGTAAGAGAGTTATGAGATTTGGTAAGAAGGTAAATCTTAGTCCAAGGTATATCAGCCCTTCTGATGTCCTTGATCACATTGGAGTATTAGCCTATCGACTAGAACTCCAAATGAACATACCTCAAGTACATGATGTATTCCATGTATCACTCTTGAGGAAGTACATACCTGACCCAACACATGTACTCAATCTAGAGGTGGTACCATGTGAGAATAACATCTCTTATGAAGATAATCCAGTGAATATCTTATATCGTAGGGAAAAAGTTCTACAAAATAAGACAAAGACCCTTGTCAAGGTGTTGTGGAGAAACCAAAAGTTTGAAGAAGCAACATGGTAATCAGAGGAAGTGACGAGGAAAAGTTACCCGCATCAGTTTTAGTGTGGGAAAAGAAAAATTTGTGGGAAACATTTCTAAAGGGGGGAAGATTGTAACGACACAAAATTTTATTAATGAAAATTTATCTTGATATAATTAAATGTATTATTATGTAAAATGGTTATATAACATATGAACTTCTTTGGTTTTATTTTTTCAGATTTTAAAATAATGTTAAGAATTATGACCATTGCTAATATAGCTATTGAACAAAGATCAAATGATTAGTATAAGTATAGGTCTTTAAGAAATCCAATTTACCCAAAAAAAGTAATTGATGGCCTCATCCAGTAGAATTTTTCCATAAGAAGACCACTTTATGGAGCTCAGAAAGGATGTGGTGTCATTGGGCATTACTCTTGACCAAGCACAAAGCTGAGTTTCAACATGTTAAGCTTGAACAGAATCATCTACGGGAGAAGCGGAAGTTGATAGAGATTACCACACCAGCGATGTTATCCAAGCCACCCCAAGAGTCTGTCACCATCGCACACCATACCCATAGTTCTTATGCTGGTGTTATAAGGGGTTATGTAACAAGACCCTAGAACTATGATTATGTGAATTATTTTTGTATATAACAAAGAATATACATTAATTTTATTAATGTTATTTGTAAATAGTTTTTAATGCACAAATAGGCTTTTAGTTAATATCAATTATGAAATCTATTTTACTGAATAAATGCATTTTTTAATTAAATAGTATTTTAATAAAATATTATTACTAAATTACATTTTATGAATTATAAATAATCATATAAAATTTATGAATACAATTGTAATTTTTATTACGGTTTGAAAGCTATTTTGTCAAAACCCATGAATTTTTTATAAATGTCAGTTCTAATCTGAAAAGTAAAAATTCACATATTTGGAAAATTATTTAGATTAAATTAATAATATTTTTGGAATTAGGATGTCGAAATTATCCAATGGTTAATTTTTTATAATTTTCTAAGATAGTTAAATTTTTGGGTAAAAATTAAATACCTTTGAATTATATAATGTAATTTATGACATCATAATGACCCAATAGTGATGTAATAAAATACAATAAATATTATATTCAGCCAATATATGTTTTAACATTAATGTAATGCGATTTTAGGTTTTTTTGATTAATTTTAAAAAGCATTAGAGGACCCTCCAAGACTTATAAAACATTTTAACTTTTAAAATGATTTCCTTGAGAGTGAGACTCTCCTCCACATAAGATAGCCTAATATTTTAAGAAGTTCGGCCATTGGTATTATAAAATAATTTTTTCTACTCTCCTTTGTAAGAAACCGTGGATTGGTTTGTGTGTTTGATTAGTTTAATGTTTAGGGACCAAAAGCTGAATAATAAATAATTACCTCTCTTTTACTATATAAACCCATGCAAACTCCCACTTCCTCCTCACTCAAAGCCTTTGGATTTCATCATAACCCTGCCCTCCTCTCTCTATAATCTTCACAAGTTTCCCCAATCTCCCAAGAAGACTCCCTCAAGCCCCTACCAAGCCTTTGGGATCACACCTCCAAGTAAGGGATTCCTTCTTTTCTTATTTATGTCCAAGTTTTCTTATATTGTTATGTCCTTTTATTTTAAATAACATATATTGGGTTATGATTTTAAACCTCCTCAATACATTCCTATTTATGTTTGAGTGATGATAGACCCCTTTCTCTTTTATTTATTCCTCCCATGCACACCCATTACCATGTTGAAATTCCGTAAGGGATTCCTTCCATTCTTATTTTATCCTAGTCTCTTAATATTATTATCCCATTTTATTTTCAATTATAAATCATGGGGTATGATTTTTAACCTTCCCTATACACCCCTATTGATTTTTTTATTTTTATAGACCCCTTTATCTCTCATCTATTCCTTACATGTATACATGTTACCATGCCAAAATTCCATAAGGAATTTCTCTATTATCATTTAAATTCAAGAAATTGTTTTTTATTATGAATCTAAATTAAATTACATATATTGGTTCATGAATCTATATGACCCCATTACTTTCAATTTCATGCAAATATGATGATACACCCCTTTTTCTCTTGTCAACAATTTTTATGGCTTCTTATGTCACGCCGTTATGCTACCGAAATTGCACTGCGATTTCCCAAGCCAAAGTAATTATGTAGTGAATACCATACCCATTTCTCTATCAAGGTTATTAAAAATTATTCTTATTTACTAATAGATTATAGAGTTTCATGTATGAATTACACAATAATTTATCATGGAATAAATTATGATTTTTAGTAAATCCATGTTATATGATCCATGTGGCTCACTTATATATGAAAAGAAATGATTATGAATGGTGCACCCAGATAGCACTCCAATGCCTTAGGTATAGATTAGTATCATGATACGTCAAGTGAAATGAGGGTTTAATCATGCTAATTCAAGTTCAATATGGGTTTACTAATGCTCCATGTGCAATGATCCTTGGATCATACTAATATCATGTTAAATGTTGATGCCACATTTACATGTTATGATAATCATGGAATACCATGCCTTTATGTTCCTGTTTATCTTATTCTCAATTGATATTACTATTTATTAAAATATATTTCATTCTTTATGTTATTCCTTTTACTCCCTTACTGGGCTATTTAGCTCACCCTTTTATTATTCATGTCCTCAGGTTATCCCTTGCAATTCTAAGTACGAAGGAAAGATGTGTACATGTAAATGTAGTTTTCAATATGATGTTGTGTTTTATGTTTTAAATTGTTGTGTAATGTTCCTAAGCCCAAAGTACACTAGACCACTCGATCATCTATTTTGTATCATGTTATGGTTTTATGTAATAAATTATGTTTATGTTTGAAATTCAGAGGAGGCTTGTTAAATTTTTGGAGTGTTCAATATGTTAATGGGGATTCCAATAAGGTATGTTTCATGGGTGAAAAACATCTAGTATTATTGTAGGGAAATATTTCCATTATTTTAGTGGTATATGTTTTTGATCTATGTGTGTTCTGTTGTTCTCCGTGTTATATACATACTCGTGTGTAAAAGATATACCATAATCATGGGATTTAGTTTTTAGGGTCTGGTTTGAACCATTATGTTGATGATTTTGTCTCTCAATGTTTGGATTACTAGTGGGTGAAGGTAGAGAATATTGTTCCATGTGGTTTTCAAAGTCACTTTATGTTCCCCAATAAAATTGGGTTGAAATCTCATTGCACTTCATTATTAGTATCCCATTGTTGTAAGTCTTTATGATAGCATATGGGTGATCGTGGACCACTTGATAAAGTTATATCACTTCTTAGTGACTAATGAATGGATCATAAGGTTGGTTTCATCATGGTCGTTCCTAGAAGAGGTGGTGAGGATTCACTGGTTTATGAAGATTATTATATCATATTGTGATCCCCATTTAACCTCCAGAGTGTAGCGAGATATTTAGTTTTGTTTTGGCTCTAAATAATTCCATATCACTACTTTTAATCTACAAAAGATATGGTTAGATAGAGAAAAATATAAAAATATTATATGACATGTTTCTTGAATATATTTTAGATTTTAAATGTCTGTGGGCGAGAAACTTACCCCTGGTGGAGTTTTCTAAAAAAATAGTTATAAACCTACTATTGGTATGGCTCAATTCAAAGCACCATAAGGCCTACCCTGATGATCACCAATTATGTTGGACTGAGGTTATAGAGTCAATTCTTATTTGACCAGAATTAGTGTAGAGTGTAATAAAGAAGGTACATGTGATCCACAAGAGAATGAATGAGGAACATGTTCATTAGAATTTCTAGGTTAATACTAAGAGGATTCATATAATACTTGATTATGGGGATCACTTGATTTTAGAGGTGTATCCTCAATTTAGGAAGAAATGGTTTAGTCAGGGGAGTAAGGTTTCTCCCAGGTTCATTGGGACTTTTTAAGTGTTTCCATAAATTAGGATCATGGTGTATCCGTTAGTACTTCTCATTCAGATGAAATAAATTCACGAAGTCTTCCATTTTCACATTTTCACTATTATATTTTGGAAGATTATCACAACATCAATTGGGATGAGCTGGTTGTTGAGGATGGTGTGACCTTTAAGGAATTACATGTTGAGTTTTATGAAAGTCGGGAGAAGGTGATACATGGCTATGCTATTCCTTTTGTTTGTGTCCACTGGCGGCACTATGGCATGGAGGAGAGCACTAGGGGGTGAGAGTCACAAATTCATGATCAATATAACATGTTTTTTATGATGTTTTTTCCTTTTTTGTGATGATGTTTTGAGATTTTTTTTATTTTATGAGATCACATCCCTTTATTGATTTAATTCTTTTTTATGTACTCTCCCTTTGTTTGAGGTGTCTCTCCCAAAATACTATGTTAGATATTAATAGTTTATAATGCATGGTTGTGTTGTTTATTCCTCTAGTGGGATGGTGGTGTTCTTATTTTAGTGAGATCCATGAGATTTATCTCATGAAGATGTTTCTTAGAGCCATATATTTTATTTTAGGTTTTGTTTTAAATTTACAAGGATAAGAATTTTTTGACATTAATCTAATGTGATGTCCCAAATATATAACACCCTTTGGGTTTTAATAAGGCTAGGAAGTGAACAAAGGGTTCTTAGATTCTATTACCATAGAGATTTCAATTTATTTTACAAGGTAATTTGTTTTTTTCATATTGTCGATCATTCAAGATCATTAATTTTGGTCATGTGGTCGACCATTCACAGTAGGTCATTTTGATCATGCGGTCAGTACTTCATTGTTGGTCATTTTCCTCATGAATTTGGTTCATCAGTTTTTTTCATTTTGATCTTGTGGTAATTCCTTCAGAGTTGATCATTTTGGTTATGTGTTCAGTGCTTCATGGTCAGTCATATTGATTATGTGGTCAGTTCATATGTTTTACAAATTTGAAAAAAAACATGTTTTCCAAGTCTCACCCAAAATAATGTAAAAATGTTTTTTAATGTAAATATTCCCTTTTAATTTAAAATTATGAATATTAAAAGAAAAATTGTTTTAAAAAATGAATAAAATAAACATCATATCTTTATATTCCTTAATTTTTGCAGTTTTAAATTATTTGTTCCCCAAGATTTAAATGGGACCCAAATTAATGTTAATTAAATGGTATGTTTGGCTGATTTTTTGGAAACCATGTAGTATCATATTTTTAAACTAAAAAATTTATATTCCTTCCTGTCATTCAATATTATTTCTTTCTATCATGTTCAGGTGATATTTCATTTCAACATAAATTTTTATAGACTTTCCTCTTTTGGTTTGAGTTCTTCTAGCGAGTTTTAGTGTATATGTCAACCTCTATTTTAGTGAAACAAAATTATGAAGCCTATTTATCATGAGCTATCTGATATATTAAATATAATTTATTTTATTTTAATTTGTGATAAAATCATTATTTTTAAACCTTTTTCTAAATGGGTAAATTAAAACAAAAAATAGAAACAATTTAGTAATCATTTATAAGATGATAATTTAATAATCTATAAAATATTTTATTAAGAAGAAAAAGATAGAATCACATGCTGTAGAATTTTCATAATATATTAATTTTGATATTCCAAGTGTATAAATAGAAATGATATCTCATGCTATGAAATATGTTTAATACCGTTGTTATTGTTTCATCAGATAAATGAGGTGTGGAATGGGTTCCTCTCATTAGGCCACCATTACCACTTTTCTTTGAAACTACCAATGGCTCCCATATATATAGTTGGGCACATATCTATATTAAAAATGCTAGTAATCATTTGGGTTTTCATGCCCAATGACTCTTGGGGACTTGCATTGGTCAAGAGGATGGGAGGTTGGGCTCATCACACCCTTTTAGGGGGAACTGTTTCCTACTTCGAGACTCTCATATAGATTTATGATATGTTCGTGTTTCTCTTCCTAATATTGATTCCAGACCAATTAGCTTGAAAAACAATTAATTGAATAGTTATCTCATTAAACAAATAAAGGGATCCTTTTTGATGAACTAAGGGGAGTGAGGTATCATTGATGAAACCATCTATACGTTTCAGATGTTCTTTACCCATCCCCACAATTGTGATAAATCACTTTATATGATGAAGACATATGAACAACTAACTCGGAATATGCTACCACATGAGGAGGTGATTAATATTACAAGGAGGGGATTGAGCCATTAGGAGGCGTCCTATGTATCCAGGTTATTATAGGAATCAAAACCGACATAGTATGATAATATAGTTTAGTTTAGTGTCATGCGATGAAGACATATGTGTGGGTACTGAGACACCTAATGTTTGAGATTGCTTCTCATGGAGGAGTCTTTCATATCCTGGTTATGGAAAGAATCATTTTCATCATAGTTCAGTCATTCCCTTGGGAGTAGCACTATGGTATAGACCCTTATATAAGGGGTGTTCATACCATTCCACTCATTGAAGATCATATACTAGGGTTTCCCTGGAGAGTAGATATTCATGGTGTCCTATGGGATGTCCACTACATCCCCCTAATCCCATGTGAGATATGCTCGATGTGATAAACAATGGTGAACAGATGATTAGTCTCATGGTGTATGTATATGGGACATATAAACATGGATAGTCCCTGGGATGATGTGTGTAGATTTTGGGAATTATAAAGGTGTCCAATGTATCCTGGTTATGGTGTGAATCAGAGTTCTCATAGTTCATTTATTACTGAACCTATTGATTAGATAATGTGGATTATCACACCCGGAGGCATTATGACCTTCCTCAAGGTTTCAAGAATTCTCTAGGTTAGTAACAAGATGGATTCCCTATTGACTGAGGACATACCATGTGATGCTGATAGTTGGGGTGATGCACCGAGGCTTCCCTTGTAACCCTAGGGTGTATACTGTGGATTCCATGATCAATGAAACTCTCTAAGCTTACATGAGCTATGCTTGTTGTGAGAAATGAGGGTTAGATAGTTACAAATGGAATTACATTGGATAATGGCTTGGACACTGGGATCACCATAGATAATATCTATGGATCTTGAAACATGAAGAGGTGGACTTCATATCCTGAATAAGAAAGGAATCAGAGTTATTGTAGCCCCTTTTATATTGGGGGTTACACACTAAGGACTGAAAGAATCATAAAATCCATGGTTTCCCTTGTGGCATGGCATACTTATTTAGAGGGTGTCATATAACCCAGTTGACTTGTCTGGGGGACATCGCATGGTCTGGTTAGCTTGTCCAAGAAACGATCACATGACCTAGTCGGCTTGTCCTGGAAGTCATCACATGACTTGAATTGACACATATGGGGCTGTTAAAATGGTCATTATGACATGGTCCGAAGGATGCCCTATGTCTTGGATAACATCCCCGAAGGTCATCACAATACCTGACAGTCATGTTCAGTGGGGGGGATGGGTCTCAGCTGGCTTTCATGGAGTGTGTCGTAAGAGCTTGGTTTTCAGGACCTGATTCATCCGTGAGACTTGATTTATATGAGAGAACAAAGTTATATGAGTAAGGCGACGTATTTGAAGTTCATCAAAGGGCTCTCATAATAGACCTAGAGGGTTTCACGAGACCAAGGTGGTGCATCCAGGGGGGACCATGTGACTTTCATTGACACACCTAGAGGTCTTTTTGTTTCCCAAACAACATAATGAATGAATATCTCAAGATCTATGCGATGATTCCTGGTACAATCACGTGTCCCTGAATGAATCACATGTAGTGCATGAGATCCCATGAACTTGTATGTCATCAATGTCTAAAAATTTTGATCTTGGTTTTATCCCATGTATTGCGAATGAAATATTCTTCTTTAGTATCAATTTATTTTAAGTCTCACGTGATCTAGGATACATGCGGTATGTTCTTCACATGCCATTCTAGTATCCCTTCACATGATATAGGTAAAATCATGATAAGTACTTTATACATGGTGCATGATTACTCAGGAAGGTCTCTTGTATATTACCTAATGGAATACTGTCTAGTCATGTGATCAGTTTCTCTGATAAGTCCAATTCAATTCTTGGAACTTTTGTGCTCATGATTTTCCTTCATGTCATAATCGGTCCATTTTTCATGCTAGGGTAGGGAATTTATTGGCCTCGCCACACTGGATTCTCACTGATTTGAGCAGAGTATCTGGTACGGATATAGGATGGAGTTGGAGAAGTGGACTTGCACCATGTGGTTTCATGAGTCTCAATCGTGGGTCATTCCAAGTATACCATTGGACATTTAGTATTCAGAAGTCTCTTCCATCAGTGTTTCCATTATTGGATTATTATCGATTAATGAAGACATGTTTGATCATGTGATCATGTCGAAGGAATTTTTATCTTGTCATATGGACATGCCCAAGGGCCTTTATGAGAACTAATATGGCTATTGATAGGAGTTTAGAGAGCTTCTTGATGACTTGTTTAGTTATTTCTGTGAGACAAGGATGATTTTTCTAGGGGTCTCATGGGACCACATAACAGACTTCCTAGCATATCACATGTCTTTCAATTACCATAGGTACCGTCCAACTATTCCCTATTTTATTTAATTTGTTTATTGTGATAGAGTTTGGGGTTAATGAAATATTTAATGAGTAATTTCAAGGATATTTACTCAATTTTATGATGTTGACATGCATGAGAAATATGGGTCATATGGCGGTGCACGACCATGTTTGTAGGAAATGCTATCCATTCATCCTTAGGGATCCTAAGGGGAGTCACAATAATTCAAGGAAAAAACTAAGTATGTCCATGAAGTGAGGCTGGAAATCCAAAGGGCCTTCATGGGATTGGGCAGACACATCGTTTATGTCATGTGGCATGTCTCATGTATTTCAGTGACTGTGAGTACCTCTTACCATCTTAAATTTATCTCTTTTATTTTATTCTACAATGGTTTGGGGGTCTCATGAGTTTTTCTGGATATCATTAATGAAATTTATCCTTTCTAATGATGACATGTCACATGATCTTTA
Organism: Viscum album; assembly: GCA_963277665.1. Classification (NCBI taxonomy): domain Eukaryota; kingdom Viridiplantae; phylum Streptophyta; class Magnoliopsida; order Santalales; family Viscaceae; genus Viscum; species Viscum album. Next base: position 840,786,893 of record OY728152.1, on the reverse strand, counting down.
CAACCACTGGGGGTTTATCCCTTTTGATATCATTCTTCTTTATTTATGGATCAATTTTGGATGGTTTTTCAAGAACATTCCAATGAAAAACCTTATGAACTAGTTGTATTCATTTGATCATCACTATGAAGACATTGGATGTATGGAGAGCCATCATGATATCATGATGGTTTGTTGAAGGTGCTCTGTGGGATTTGACGTAGGTTATGCACTTTGATTGATTTCTTCACATGACCTTGAAATGATCACGTGATCATGAGTCCCTTAGAGGCTCATGTGATCCAAAAGCCTTAGATAATTTATGGGGAAGGTAATACCCTTATTAAATTATTTATTTCTTTTTGATTTTCTATAATTATTATTTGGAGGGTGTCAAAAAATTCCCATATCAGGATAAACATTTGTGGGGATATGGACTCAATTTTGAGGAAAACTAATGCTCTCCCGAGTCTTCGAAGGTGCCATAATATGATTCCTTCGATGAAATTTGATCTTCCAGGCGATATATGGTATTCTAAATAACATACTATATATAGATATGGTGTGTGGGGTAAAAATCCATTCCCCCAGCCACCCCATCTCTAGATATGTCCCATTTTGTCATCCTCTAAGTGCCGCTATTGCAAGGTCAAGTCGCGAGCCCTAATCATGATCCCCACACATGAGTCTGCACCACGAGTCTGTTTTTTCAAAGCTCTTTTGTGATATTTTTTCTTTCTTAGGCATTTGTTCAATCAAAAAACGAATCATACTTCAAAAAAAAATTAGACTTTGGATGTGAAGGTTTTGGTTGACTGGAGGGATTCACAAGATCCTCTAGTTCAATCATTTATTCATTCGCGACTTCACGTGACCATGTTTAGGTCACACAATCAAGAATTTTATGGGAGGTCATGTGGATTGTGTGATGACATATGGGGGTTATAAGTCCCAAATATTCTCTGATGTTTAGGGATCCTCAAACATCTTATATATTTCACAAATATTCTACTGAGATATACGACACACATAATTTCACCAGAACTTTCGTGCCATTATTTATTTTGACAAGATCCTATGTTATCTTTTTAGGATATGTTCCACTTACTTATTTTTATATGTATTTTGGTTCTTGTCAAGATACCTTAGAAGCGTCCATTCAAAGGGCCATGATCACTAGAAATCATAATGTTGATCCCTGATATCGTGCACATATCGATAATGAATGTATAATGGGATTCCTCTCACCCAGCCTCTAGGACAACCCATTGTCTCAACAACTTACTATATACATGTTTGGTTTACTAGATGATGATATCATTCAACCTCTTTATTTTAATCTTCCATCCCACCTGGTATTTGATTCTCTCAACTATATTCAGAAAAAAATTGTTGAGGGAGTTCTATTAGTTCCACCTCAATCACAGGGTCAGTCTTATCAATTGGAAAACTCTCCCATAGGTCTAGATGGGTGAGAATTCTATCAAAAAACTATCTCTTAATATTATCTATGAATAATCACCTCTTCCCTTGACACATCTGAAGGAGGGCGTTATAAGAAATGGAATCATCTCCTTGGTGACAATTTTTTAGATGAACAGGCATGGCCATTCTGGGTGAGTCAAATTAGTTTTGAGTTAGTTGATGATCTATAAAGGGTTCATCTTTATGATGTCGTATGAATCTATAAATTCATTGCATATCACTAACCTAATCTCTGTTTAGAGATGATTAGCCTTTGGTTCCATGTTACCAATATATTTTAAATGTCCCATGGTAAAGTAGGAATCAACCTAAGGGACATTTATCAGTTAGGTGGAATTATACCCCTTGGGGAAATGTATGAGGAATTTCTTCTAGTGGAGGATGTATAGGATGACCCTCACAATACCCCAATTTTAGAAAGGTATATGCCTATATTTTTAAGGAAGAAATTATATAAATTTATAATGATTAGATTTATTATATTTTTCAAGGATTGTATAAATATTTTCCTCCACAACAGTGGAGTTAGACCAGCCACTATTCACCCCCATAGGTGCCCCTCCTAGAACATCTATGATAGTGATGTCTCATATTGGGAAATATTAGAGACTAGGTATTAAACCTCATGTGGATATTTTTTGAACTCTATGATCTCTCCAAACCTAATACTAGCAGGTTTCATAGCCATGTTCTTGAATGGGAGGCTCTTCCCAGTTGGGGAAACAAGTTCCAGAATCCTTGTTAGCACACTGGTGATGACATCATGACTACTAAAATGGATACACCTTAACATATAAGGTCCTCTCCTTGCTTTAATTCATCAAATGTTTGGTCATATTTAATTGGGTAACATCCCTTATAGGATGAGTCATCTTCTCCAGTTCCAATTTGGATGAATAGGGGAAATTTTCCATAATTATGAATATTATAATTCTCCCAGGATCCCAGATTCCATATCGCATCGTTGATTATTGTATATATATGGGGTTGAGGATATGTCTCTAAGCTTAGATGAGGTCAAAGGTTCACATTTTCAATCTTATTTTTTTCATTTTCTACTTTCCGTGCACTGGGTGGCCTGATCCTTGGTGATGGAAACTGTTCTCTTGATGAATGATCTTATATAATTTACCATCATGATGGGGTACTCCTAGCCACGGTGGATGATCTATTCATCTGTGATCCATGCACACTATATTTATTAGATATATATTTTTGCAGCATTTAAATATTTTCTCCTATCCACTTGGTCAGTGTTCGAGGGGAGTGACATACTGGGGTTATATGCCAATTTTGCAGGGTGATGACATGTAAAGACACTGAGGATGAGATTATGCTTCTAACTACTGATGATTTTTATTTTTTCCTTACCCAGAATTATGCCCAGTCTTGGGTAACATCTTATCCTAATGCTGTGTTAGGATAGTTAGTATATCATGTGGACATTCCTCTTATATCACTAACGCATTTTATATGGAGTTAATGGAATTGACCAAACACCTAGGTGTGGCATCAAGAAAGTGATCTCATTCGAATGACAACTACTCCGATTGGGAAAATAATTTTGTTGAGGAAGCTAATCCTCCAATATAGGCTATATATGGTGTTGTTATTGAGGGAAGAGCATGTAAGGCTTACTATCCTATTTCATCATTGATACAAATGGAAGGTTATCCTTCCTCCTCATCTAACCCATTGGATGTAGAGGTTTAATCTTGTCGTATACTGATCTGGGGATAGATTCATACCTTGACTATTGAGACTCGCTTGAAAATAGTCTCCAACCAAGAGAAATGCCTCCATTATATATTTCAGTACATAGGGGAAGATGACATCGATCAAAATACATTGTATAAAATCATGAAGAAAATCATCTTGACCTAAAGAATATTGGCCATGGATGAAAGATAATTGCATTATATTTTGAATAAGTCTTACCTTTCTATGAAAATGAGGGATATGGTGGAGGTATTGGAAGAGGCTCTCCAATTACTATTTATACTGCAAGCGTAGATGGATTCTTAGACTGTGTATGTATGGATGTATGAAGAGATGATTTGTCATATAATGTTCAAAATTTCATCCTCATTAACCTCATTGCACACTACTCAGAGGAGGGTTAGAGAATTGACCAATTTGGTTGATTCTCTCCATCTTGGGGAAGATGTTTAAGAATCGGGGAGAGGGTCACTCTAATGCTCAATTGATTCCTCTCGTTAGACTCTTGCTGATCTTTCCAACATAGTCAACTATCTTTCTTCCTGAATCACTATTTTGTATTGAAAAATTGTTTTTAATGGATCCTCAAAGGGACTCTTAAATGTGGAGATTCCTCCCTTCTTTTCATACTATGAATGTAATAATTTTCAGAATTCTCTATACTGTTAGTCATCTTTCATCATTTCATGATGTGTATGACATCTAGCTGCTCTAATATTATGATAAAAACCAACGATACCCATCCTTGGTGTAAAATAAAGAAAACCTAAATGTCTAGATCTGGATATTTTGATTTGAATAGACTATTTTTTGAGGATTTCTCATGAATTCCCACCAACATGAGTTTCTCTACTGATGATATATTCCAGTTATCTTGAGATCAGCTGATTTATATAAGTATAAATTAGTTGAATATATATCCCATAGGAAGATTGATCTAATATTTTCCAATGCCGATAAGCTTGGTGAGAATAGCTTGATTCTTCAAAGTCCATATGGATAGCATTATAATCTCTCATAGGCAAAATATTTTCCATGTAATTTAGTTTATGTTATTTTATCTTGGACCTCATATCTCTTTAGTTTAGGGTCTTTTATCTTAGACCAGATATTTATTTAGTTTATGGTATTTTAGCTTAGACCTAACATCGCTTTAGTTTAAGGTCTCTTAGCTTGGATATGATATTTCTTTAGTTTATATTCTTTCATACTAGACCTGATAATGCATTATTTTAATGTCTTTTATCTTGGACCTAATATCTATTCATGAGATATGGTGCATATGTTCTAGGAATGACCTAAAACACACTGAGGTCCTGGTTTTTCTCCACAGTGTTATTGAGAATCACAAGGATCATAAATCCCTTTTTTTAGAGTGACACATTTGGTTGATGAACACAGGTTCATATCCAGGAGCCACAGGCATGCATGCATAGTTGTGAAAAGGGTCCTTGAATCCATGTATCCTTTCCAAGGGATATTGAATATTTATGGAGGTGATATTAGATGAGGGTGAAATATAAGGGAAGATGGATCCACCAGAATAGATGAAATATGGGTGATGTTAATGATAACTTGAAAGCCTAATTCCATGAATATGATATGGTGCAGACAGGTCGGGTTTTTCCCATGACATTATGATATACCAGGTACCACCGTGGTGTTGATAAGTCTCACAAGGATTGATGCTCCTTTCTGAAAAAGAGAAGATGCCTTTAGTTGGTCGGTGAAGGCCCTTATGCATCAGTATAATACCATGAGCAAGATGATATCCAATCCTCTCTGAGATCCATGAATGGATGGTGAATAATCAAACATCTATATGATGAAGTTTGCTATCGAATGAAGGCTATCCAGGAAGGGTTATGGAACCATAGTGAAATTTTACTCATAAATCAAGAACCTATAGCACTAAATCATGTGGTTTAGAATAAATATGTGTGGGCTACAGATGGATAGGGAATGAAGTTCTACAATCTATCATTTATAAAGGGTCTGAAACTTGGTGACGTAACATTGAGGATATTGAATCTGCTTGGATAGTTTGGTGTGAGGATTTTAAATCATGAACCAGAATGCCTACGTCAGGAGGATGCTGTGGGAGAATCATAAATGGGGAAATTAAGGAACAATAAGGTGTTGCAAACTACTGTGATGATTTCAAGCCTCAGGACGATTAGAATGTCCTTTTTTAGAGTAAAACACTTGGATGATGGCCATAGATGCATATGTAGGAGCCATGGGAAGGTATGCATAGTCAAACAAAGGGTCCTTGAAGCATGATATCTATTCCAAGTTCCATGGATGGTTGTGATGATCCTAGAAACCCCTACTCAAGAATTTTGATATGCAAACATTACATATTTTATTTTATAAAATTAGGTCACTGTTAGGATAAGTTAGAACTAACCCACAAAGATCCATAAGCATGCCGAACAAAGAACCCATTCCAATAATAGAACCACCAAAAAACCATAACACAACACCCAAATGAAAAAAACTTAAATGGGCTAGTCAGGGAACACTTACCTAGGCCAACCACCCAAAAAAACACAAACAACAACCCATGACAGTCAGAAAATCCACCATGCACTACTTTAGACCATCCATTGTGTCACAAGTCCCACAGATGAAGCCAATCTACCTCAGGCTGAACACCCCACTGTCACCAAGCCCTTCACTGACACACCATCATCGGAACCCATAGAAGTCCCATGGACCATTGCTAGGGGCCAGAACTATCACACCAAAAGAATGCTGGGAACCACTACTGTTTCCACCAGAGCATGCTGAGGATGATGGAGTGGAATCCAGAAACCATCACCACCCATTTCAGCATCTCCATTGTTGGAGCCACCAATACCATCCAAATTCACCCAAGAGTTCTTCGAACCTGACCATCGTGGGTACATGCATAGAGTTTTTGGGAAAAAAGATAATAGGAGAATCAATTTCCAGCCGTTCTGGATATGGGGAAGAAACCATAACACCACCAGGATAGACTGACGGACCACCCCGTGTTCATGTCTGAACCATATGAAGAAAACATAAAATCTAAACACAACAACCTACATCTAGAAATAGGAAAATAGACTAGGACCACTTCATTCCCCGATGATTCCTAAGATATCCTTCTATGACCTCATAGTGACTCGTGATGGAGACAATGAACCTACGGGACTGAACAAAAGAGGGGGGAAATAAAGATGGTAGGTCAAGGTCCTTGAAGGAGAAATAGTGGATATCCAAAAACCAAATTTTTAGGAGGAGGTTGAAAGATCATGGATTTCACAGAACTCTAAATCTTTGAATCCATGGGGTGATAAACAACATCATGCCCTCACTGCACAACCCAACCGTCGATCGTGTCATGCCTATCAGAGGAAGAGAATGCTGGGATGAGGAAGATGGAGGAATGGAAACCCTAATACACTAAAAGAGATCCCAAGAAGTGTCTCCCATTATGAGCCCATTCAATCAAATCTCCTAACCATGATCAGAAAAAAGTATAAAATCCAAGGAGGGTGAGAGTACCCTAAATGTTGTGCCACAACCTAAAAAATGTATTCTCATGTAGAGGAGATGTGAAAAACCATTACTCTACCTTTTTGTAGGTCTAAGGGGGTCCAATGAGCATATATTATATTTTAATAGGGTTATAGAGTAGACCATATGGGATTTATTCCTTATATGTTTGTGCCCTAATTTTTGCCTAAATTTTGTGAATGAGGTGTTTAGTGGGTGAATACTCGACTTTTTCTCAGGTCACCCTTTATAGATATTCAACCCAACATGTTTTGAAACTATCTTGTAAGTAGTTTAAGTTATTTTTATTTGGACCATTATGGTCTAGAGCCTTTGTTCGTACAAATATGACCGTAAAATAAGAAGTTTAGGGTCATGACTCAATGGACCAATTGTGGGAGATGTTACAAATGAGCCTAATAAGGATACCCAGGGTAAAGAGCATCCAATATTACTTCTAAGATGGAGATCGAAATGTTTTGAATCATGAATAGAGGTTCCCAGGTCATAATTAATGATATAGGTCAGTCATACAGAGAGTAATTCATATATTCTATGGTGTTGAGTTTTTTTATGGCGATGTCAGGGCTCACAAAGAGCAGAATTTCCTTTTTTAGAGTGACAAATTCAGTTGACATCCATAGGCACATATGTAGGAGCCATATGCATATATACATAGTCAATAAAAGGGTCCTTGAAGCTAGATATACTTTTTAGGGGCCATGTAAGATTGTGGTGACCCGAGACACCTGAGGTATGAAGTGTGGCTTCGGGATTGATCCTCTTTAAATGATGGTGGAAGAACCCCATACTCTGGTCAAACAGGGCAAGTCTCTTATGGTCCTTTAATAAGGAATGAAAATTTGGTGATGGTTTTCCAAATTTATCATAATTTAGTGGGGACATACTAGCCTCCATGTAGTTTAACAACATGTTGTAAGGACATAATTCAACATAGTTTAACGTCATACGATAAGGAAATAGTTCCATACAGTTTAACATCATGTGGTAAGGACCCCCTTCCATGAAGTTTAATGTAATGTAGTAAGGACATAATTCCATATAGTTTATCATCATACGATAATGACATACTTCCATTCAATTTAACAGCATTAGTTAATGATGTACTTCCATGCAATTTAATGTCATGTGGTAAGGATGTACTTCCATGCATTTTAATATCTTGTGGCAAGGACATAATTCGATGAATGTTTAACATCATGCAGTAAGGGGGTACTTCTAATCTTAATTACATGCAGTAAGGATATATTTTAATGGATTTTAATGTAATGTGGTAGTGACATAATTCCATATAGTTTAATGTCATGTGGTAAGGGCGTACTTACATGTAGTTTAACATCACGTGGTAAGGACATACTTCCTTGTAGTTTTAACATCATGTGGTAAGGACATACTTCAATGCAGTTTAATGTGATGTGGCAAGGACGTACTTCCATGAAGTTTAACATCATGCGGTAAGAACATACTTCCATGTAGTTTAAAATCATGCGGTAAGGGTTTCTGAACTGTCAGGAAAGTGTAGAAATTTCACTTCCAGGTCCAAAGATTGAAACTTGGGAATCACATTGTATCTCATTATGGTGGGGATCAATCCACACGTAGATCTGAATGAAGTATCCTTCCCATGTTTGACCCACATGAAATGAGGGAGAAACTTTATACTATTTTATTATAACTAGCCATGGAGTTGGAAATTTTGGTGTCACTAAGTACCCTGAGAGGGAAGGAATCAAGTCACACATTGTTCTCAAATGGGATGTACTCAATGTAGGTCTCACCCATATGTAAGGATGGAACTTATTTCTGTTCACCGTTTCATCTTGTCCCGTGATTGGAGATCCATGCATTAGAATGTATCTTGTGATGATAGAAATCAAGCTACCCATAATTGTTGAGGCTCCATGGAGTTTAATGTCATGTGGTATAAATGGAAATTTTATGGTTGGGCCCAAAAATTGAAGTCTAGGCATCACTACAAATCTCATGAGGATGAGAATCAAACCACATGTATTTCTTGAAATCCCATGTAGTTTAAAGTCATGTAGTGAGGATGATGGTAGAATGAAATGAATTGATGGGATTATTATGGTTAGGCCCAAGATTGGAAGTCTTTGTGTCACTATGTATATAAAAAAAGTGAGAACCAAGTCATATGTAGTTATAGAAATTACATGAAATTTATTGTCATGCGATGTGGACAAGGGCAGGCTGACGTGAATTGATGGCAGTATTGTATTTGGGACCAAGGGAGGAAGTATGAGAATCACTACCAATCTCATGAGAATTATAATCAACCCACATGTAGTTCTGAAGAAACACATAGTTTAAAGTCATGCGGAAAGGACATCGACCTTGCAATTTAACATCATGTGGCAAGGACTCATGGTATGCCCTTTAAAGTCTTTAATTTAGGAACAAAATGGACCTATTGTGTAATTTTAGGCATTACTTTTGAAGGTAAGTCCTTGCTATAATTCCAAATCCCACATGATCTATACTTGGTGTGAGAAACAAAGAACGACATGGGTTTCCCTACAATGCATAGATAGATGGGGGTATAATAAGGGCAATTTTCATCATGTAGTGGCTATACCAAGATATATGATTGAGGCGTCCTTATGTAACTCATAGAAAATGGGAATCTATCCATTCATAGTTCTTTAATTACAATGCAGTTTAATGTTATACGGTGAGGACATAGGCCGATCGATGTGAATAGGGATGGATATCATGAATTCATGCAGTTTTATGTCATGTAGTATAGACATTGGGTTACCCATCACGAAGGGGGATGTTTTTGGTCCGTGTAGTTTTATATCATGAAATCAAGACATTAGATCAAATGTCATGGAAGGAAAATAATCCTATGGATGGGCCCATGAATAGAGGTTTGAGAAGCAATATGTATCCTATGATTGTAGAAATCAAGTCATTCTTAGTTCTTAGATAATAGTGCAGTTTAACATTTGGCGGAAAAGGAAAATTCCATGGATTTTAACATCATGTGTTTAAGATGAATAATGAGACTTACTATGATATGGAATCCCAATCTAACATCTTATGAAAATTATTTCTTAAGAATCCTCACATTGTTGGGATGTGTGGAACACTCCCCATCCATTGTGGCTATTGTGTAAGCTCCGTTTTGGTAGACCTTATGTATGATTTAATGTCCCTACCATTTTGGTACTAGATTTTGGGGCTTCATTCCTGGTATCATTGGGGTTCTAAGGACTAACAACAGTTCCCCATTTTGGAATGAGAGAAGGAGATTTTTTCTAAGGTTCATGCATTCCAATTCGGAGGGACCTCAAGGTGTGTGATGTGTACGAACTATTATCCTCAAGACGTTCCAATTAATCTTTTTGCTTTTATGCTTGATAATCCTCTATGAATTTTCTGCAGATGGATACTTGGAGGGACGTAAGTTGGACCTCCCTTGGTAACACTGCCTCGGTCTCGTACCCCAGTGAGTATGGCATTTCTTGTGTATTAGTATGCATGGTGGTATGATAGACCCATAAAACATGGAGGAGTTTTTCGGGACAATACTAATTATACTTATTCACGATATTTTGGAGTATATTTGATAAGGTCTTATTGAAGGCCTATATCTATCCATTTTCTTCTGCATGATAGAGAGATGAGTGATTGGACTTGATATTTTACTCTTGGTACATCTTCTTAAACTCCATGGAATATAAGTTTGTTCTGTTGTCCGTTAATATTTTGTGAGGGAATCTAAAACTGGTGATGATATGGGACTTCAAAAATTTGATGACATTCTTTTTCCCAAACTCCTTGATGGGTATAACCTTATCCCATTTTTAAAAGAAGCCAGTATTAGTAAGAATATACATGAACTGATTAGTCATGGTTGGGGGATATATCACCAAAACATCCTTCCCCAAAATGGTGAAGAACTATGAATATTTAGCTACATGTATAAATTATCTATGTTTATGGGTTATGTTTTCATTTATTTGGTATGCCTGATATTTCTTCATGAATTTCACATAGTCCTGTATCGTAGTTTTCAAGTAATATGCTAACTTCTTGATCTGGTGGGAGAGATGGCCCCAGATTGATGGGTGCCACAAGATCCCTCATGTACTTATTTCATGATAGTAGGAATATCTTCTTCTTCTATGCATAAGAGGTGGACCCCAATTAATCTAAGATTATAAAGGGTTTATTTTCATTCAGACTATCCTACAGGGTAATGTTTCACGCTCTACACCGAATCTATTCCCATCTAGATCAATCCGTTGGAGAGTCCCATTTTGAAGATATCTTTTTATGGGATCCATCCATCCAGAACTCACTATTGGTGACTCATGCTATGGGTTAGTTTTGTCTTGATTGATATCTTCCTTATCAAAGATAAGGATTCTTGGGACCATTCTATGATGTGTAATGCGGTATATTTCTTCTTCCGGATCAGGGTTTTACAAGACGGTGACCGCATTGGAAAATGCATTGGAGTGAGAATTCTGTGATCGGGGAACATGTTGTAATGTGGGACTAAAAGGGAATTCATCCATTATTCTCATGATGTAGACTATGGGAGGTATCAAGTATCCCTTTTTGATAGAATATTTTTTGTTTAACATCATTATCACTAACTCTGAATCCCCTTTGATGTTTAGGTAGTATATTTTCAGTTGTAGGGGAAACTACAAGCCTGTAATGAGTGATTAGTATTCTAAAACATTATTTATGAAGCCATCAGATAGTGAGAAATATTAGGAAAAAACTAATTTTTTTAGGAGAGACAAATATAGTCCACAGGAAAAACTAGTTGAGCTTATATTTCTTTATCCTTTTCCCAATACGACTTCATGATGTAGCATCAAAATATATCTCCCATGTCTAGGGAGTGTCATGGGCATATAAAACATCTTCATATGGAATCTCAGTGTCCGTTCGTATATTTGCTGGGGCGGGGTGTGCTTTGAGAAAATCATTTTGGTCTTGTCCTTTCACTAACTTCTATGAAACAAACTAAATGTAATATTTCTCAAGAATGACTTCCAATCGGGCCAAGCACCTAGTAAACACAGAATTACCAATGATGTACTTGAATGGATTGATACGAGAGACCAATTTAACTTCGTGATACTGCATGTAATTATGAAACTTTTTTTCACTACAAAGATGAGTGCAAGGTAGTTCTTCTCAACATCAGAGTGTTGGGTCTGAGTACCAAGCATGTTATGGCTGAGTTAATAGAAACTATTCCCCTCTCCACATAATTCTTTTGTGTGAGGAGAGAACCTAATGATCATTCTATGGAACCTATATATAAGATGAGAAACCTCCCATACATATAAGACATTATAATCGATGGATGCAACAAGTACTACTTGAGAGTTTATAAAGCTCTATGTCAATCATCATCCAATTTATAGGTGGTTCCCTTCTTCATTATCTTATTGAAGGGGTGAGATTTTCCATCTAGTTTGTAAAGGAACTAATGCATGTATGAAAGGTTCCCTTGGAGTCCCCTCATTTATATTAGATTTCTATGGGTGAAATTTCCATGATATCACTAGTATTCTCCGACTCAACCTCAATACCATAGTGGAATACCACAAAACCATGTAATTTCCCTAAATTTATACAAAAAGTTCATTTTAATGGATTTATCATCAGGTTGTGTCGTTTTATCTTATTAAAAATTGTTTGAAGATCCATGAATTGATCACATCGCTTTCAGGATTTAACCACCAAGTCATCAAACATAACATTCAGATATATTTCTTAGGAATGGATAAAATATATGGATCAAGGCACATAGATATGTTGACAAACATTCTTAAAACCAAAGAAAATGACTTTATAAAAAAAGATCCCCTCAGAAACTCTAATAGTGGTGGCTTCTTCATCTTTAGGTGGCCATATTTATCTGATTGTTCCCTGAGTACCCATCCCTGAATGAAAGGGCCTGGAAACTAGTGTTTCTTCAGTCAAGAGAATTGTCATCGGCAATAGGAAACTTTCCTTTAGGAAATGCCAATTACGGTCCCAAAAATAAATGAAGACCCTAATCTCCCCATTCTTATTCTTCATAGGGATGATGTTGGAAATACATCTCAAGTATTTCACTTATTAGAAAAATATTACATCGATTAACATATCGACATATGCCTCTACAAAGGTGGCATGAGAGGGGTAAATCCTCCTAGATACCTTATTAAAGGCTTAATGCTCATCGGGTAGCCCGAGATGGTGCATAACCACCTATGGATTCAGTTTGGGAATTTCTATGTAGTACCATCAAAACACATATCTATGATTCTTCATAAATGGGATGTGCATCTCTTTTTCATCGAGGGCCCTCGAGGCACTAATTAGTGTAGGCCACTAGTCTTCTTCTATTCCTAAATTCATCAACCTATGTTCATCAATGATGGTAGAGTCACCTTTCTCAAATGATGGAGGGGTGTTCCTAAGGACAACATTATCTTCTACTATCTCTGAGTCTGTGGAGGAATTTTCTGATGGGGATAGAAATATAGGTGCTCTATTATCATCTTCAAGGTCAAAGAGGCCATGAGAAGAGATGATGTCATATCCTATAGACTGAGTCACTGTAGAGGTATTTCTGAGCTAATACTCTTTCGATTTTTTCACTAAGGAAGGGAGGCGATTGAAGCTCATGGATTAAATTTGTGAACTTGAATAGGTTTATGGGGAGCCCGTAGTTGCCGTCAAGCATACTCTAGGGATTAATAGGGGTGGTCCCTAAACCATTAAGAGTAAAAACCTACATATCAACATCCACCATTGGTTACATTCCTCCATTTTTATAGAAGCATGATTCAGTATATGTGGCCCCTCAAATATTTAAGGTAGCAACATAACTGTTTAGTATATCCAATTTTCTATTAATGGGATACGTCAGAAACTTGTGGAATGTTGAACGTATTTCTAGGTGGCTATGGAGGCAGGTCCTTCTTAGTATGAAGTTATACACAATGTCTTTCTAGATTACTATAAACTCAATTTCTGATGAAAGATCCCCAAACTGGGCTTCAAGATGTATTTTAATAATAGTAAATTTCTTATTCATATCATACCGTTGGATGGTTAGCTAATTAGGAGAAATCTCCCCTTCACCATATCCTAAATTTTGTAGGATTTAGATTGGGATAAGATTAATCCCAGAACCATTATCAATAATATATCTTTGTAAATTGACATTATTCAGTTTTTCCAAGACATATAGGGGTCTAATTTTCCCTTGAAGGGATTCCTCCTAATCTTGATTAGTGAATGAGATGGCAATATGAAATTATTATTTCATCGTCTCCACCCAATAGACATTAGATGAAGCGACTACTATCTTGAACACTTTTGGGATCTAAAAAGGCTTTAATGAGTGACTCCGTGAGTTTTTTTGAAATATGGGGTGCATCAAAGATGGAGAGCATGGTTAGGACTACCACCAATTGTTTCAAAAGATCCAATTTTTGTGTAAGTGGTCAATGCTTCCAAATATTGGGTTTCTCCTAGATGTGCAGATGAGGAGCGATGTAATTTTTGAGGGATGGACTTGGTTCTTTTGGAGAGTCTATAGGAGTATTTATTACCTATGGAGGAGGAAACAATGAAATTCCCCATTACTTGGGCTGATTAGATTAGACCCCCACTAAGCCGTCATACAAGACAATCTGGTACGAGTGACTATTGGATGGCTCTGAGGGTCATCCTTGTCTCCTTTGAGGATACTGAAGCACTTTCCAATGAGTTTCATGTGAATATATTTTTTTCCATTGAAATATTACTAGATTATTATTTCTAGCCATGTCTGTGTTGTCCCCTATATCCCTGGATTTGGTGCTTGTGGCCTTCCTTTCCCCATTTGTATGTAGGAAAATCATGCTCTAGGAAAAAATCATCATTGGAGAAGGGGTATGATAGGAGTACCATGTTGAGAGAACCAGATATGAGGTCTTCATATGATGAGGAGTCCATTTTGTGGGTTTTTTCCCATGCCATAGATATTACAGGGAAGAATTCAACAAGAGTTCATGCTCACTTTGGAAGAGAATATGGCTCTTCATATTCCATTTAATTCTAATTTTGGTGGTCATTCCCACCCTTGGGAGGCATATTTGGGGTCTCTTTATAGGGTGGTGGATATATTTTGGGTTTGGGAAACTGTTATTTTAGAGTGGTGTAGGCTCAATCTATTGTGTTTTAGGTCATATAGTTTTCAAATTTTCAAGTACATCTGGACGAGACATTTTTTCAATCAGCCTTTTCTTCTGGTTGGATCATAGTTATGTATGCCACATACTCTAGGGAGTTATCTTACACCACTTGTATGATATAAATCATTCCATGAAGGAGTTCTTTGAAGATGATATAGTTTTGGATATTATAACCTAGGCTTCTATAGACAGAGTGATAATTGGGATGGTTAGTGAGGTTGACCTCATCAGGATTCGTGGGTTATGGGAGTGTGAGTAGGTTATTATCCATGGATGCCAAAAAATAATCCAGGACTTGTTAATTTTGGAAGGAGTAAAGTTTCTTCATCCATTTCTAAAATCCTGAATGATCCTAATTTCTCTGTTCTTCTGGAAATGGGAAATTATGTGGTTTTCACCACTTGATATGAGATTATGGGATATTCATGGCCTGACTGGGTATTTGGAAATGCACTGCTACTTTCTTGAGAGTGATAGTTTCAGCTTCTTATCTGGCTAGCATTTTCCTTGATGATGTGGGAAAGAGTCGGGTTTTGGATCCGTTATGCTAGATGGATTCATTTAGACATTGGTCTATTTTTGAAATCTCATTTAATCCATTTGGATATTTCATTAGAATCGGGGGAATCTCCAACTCAACCCTATGATTTTCAGCATAGTGTTCAAATAGTTTCTCTTATGAGAAATGGATATTGAGTGAGTAGGTCAAACCCTTCCAAATTTTTATGAAGTTAGGTACCCTCTCATTACATTATGGTTTGGAGTTTTTTAGGTTGAATATCATCGCCTTTATGAGTGTAGAACTGAATTGATAAAGGAATTTAAGAAGAAGGTCTTCTCATCCTGACACATATCCTACTGGAAGACTGCTTTACCAAACAAAGTCTGGCCCTCTCAGAGTATGTAAAAAACACCTCAGCTTTGTTACCTCTTAACGATCTTGAGGTCCAATCATCATCCCACATTGGGAAACTAAGTGTGTGAGATGTTTTTTGGGTCTCACTCATAATCGAATGTAGATAAGGTAGGATTGTTAAAATTGGGTAGAGGAAATGTGTCATCCACCCAATTGGGATATAAATTCCTCTTAGGTTGCACATGTTTGTGTCATCCTTTCATGGATTCCATTGGATTATCCATGGAATTGATGACATTAAGGACGTTTTGGGGAATTTATTCCTAAGCTTTCTCCCATATAATAGGAGCTGGTGGGGTTTGATGAGGTGGAGCCACTTTTAAATCTTACCTATTTTTTATTCATCCCAATATTGAACAATTGTCTTGGTGAGGGAGTGGTTGTTGATGCAGCAGTGGAATTTCACGATCATTTTTGACATCCATATGTATGTGGACTAACATTCAAGACACATAGATAACATGATTCTCAGATACCACAGATGCAAGAATATCAACCATGGGAGGGAGAACATTCATCTCTACCTAAAAACGATACCTGTAGGGATATTTCCCTTGAGAAACATCTTGCTGAGTTGGTGGGGAGTTTGTATTTCACTCTCATATTGTGTCAACTGTTCATTTTCGGATGAAACCCCATTTATTCTAGGAGGTGATCTGGATGTAGCTATACTCTTCCCCTGAGTGGTATTCCATTATAGAGGTGGAAGCTCGATATTTGCAGGTGCCGTGTTTTTTATACTTCTTTGGTTCCTAGTGCATGAAACCTCATTTGGTTCATCCAATTCACCTTCCTCCTGAGGAATTATTTCCATGTCTCAACCTTCTACACTTGCATCATGATCAATATCTTCCAGGTTGATAGTGACTACATTTATAGGGGAAAATTAGGAAGTTGTTGTTGTGTCATTACTCTCGATACAATAGGCTAATTATGCACTATCTACTATAGGTTCATTATTTGAACCATTTTCCATCATTGGAAAATTTTGGTTAGTGGCCTCGATGTGGTCTTATTGTATTCACCAAACATTCTTACCATTTTGGTCTATGAATAGTGAACCTGACGGAGTTTCCGATCATGGTTTCTGAACGCGCCCTAACCAGTAGGGGTTTGTCTTGTGGTCGGAGGAGAAGGTGTAATGCCGTCTACTAATTGATTCCTCCCAACCTATATAAGAATGATTATATCTATAGTTATGGTGATTAAAATACCCACAACATTATAGGATAGGGGTCATTTAGGGCCCCAATTTGCATGGATTGGTCCATTTATTGAGGATTTAATGACTCCCATTGGGGACTTGGTGATTCTCAAGAAATAAATGAAGATAAAAATACCCCCAACCCAATGGGGTGGGGGTATCTGGAATCACCCCCGATGCCTCTAGGGCCCTCTTAGATGATGATAAACCTGAACAGGGTGATTGAGATATAAATGCCCCTTGACTAGTGGGCTAGGTTTCCCCTTCGGTTGCCGAGGGTACATCCTGAATCCTCTCAGGAATTGATGACCTGAGGGGTGGAGATGGTGGAATATATTCTCCTCTCTTAGGGGGATGAGTCGACTCCTAGATGGCTCCCATGGTATCTTCTACTATGGTCTTCGTGATGTGGCACAATGATGGTTTCCTAGGATTTGGGTGTGATGGAAGTCCATGGTGAGGAAAATTCCTTAAGAGAAGTTGTCTGGGTGATTGAAACCTCAGTCTCCATGTTTGGAATGTACACCTATTATCTTGAGGGCCCCAGTTTTAAATCTTCTTGGATATCCTCTCTCCCTGTCCATGGAGTTTAGGCATTGTTGAAGTAGGGTAATTTAGTTGTAGTGACCAACTGGACTAAGCATTACCCAGTCCCTTAATCCCACTAGAGGATAAAACATTGCAGGATTTAATATGAGAGGGGTTTTACTGTTATAGGGGGGGGTGTAATAGTGTATTTCTCTATACTATCCCCATCCTGGAATATAGATGCAGGACTTGTATTCAGTGATCAACTACCGAAGAGTTCTGATGCAGTGGTGGCAAGTTTGTGGCATATTTTAACTTTTATTTTACGGTTTTTGGTCATAGGCCCTGGAGATTGAAAAAAAGTCTAGCTAAAAACATAGTGTATTTATTTTCTGAAGGTGACACTATCATCTTGGAAAAGGTATATTTAGAGCCTTCAGTCACTGATTAGTATCCCACATATTTTACCAATGGTATATAATACATTCCTTTTGTAGTTCAATAGGGACCACATAATTGAAAATAGAGAGGGGTAAGACATGATTGGGAGATTATTTCTAGATATCTCTTTCCATATGTCAATGTAGAACTCCACCTCATCAGAAATAAATTTCTATCTAATCAGACCATAGAATATGGCTCTGATTGACTCCAACTGACAGAAGTGGGGTGCTGCTAGAAGTCGATGGGGGAACCGTATATATTTGACCCTGATGATTCGAGAACCTCCCTATACAAAGGTGTAATAGTTTACTTCATTACTCTATATGGAGATATCTAGACAAATGGAGGATTTCCTTGTCCATGGGAGATATCATCATGGGGAGTTTTACCATGATGAATGTTATGAGTAAAGCCTCTACGATCCATCTCCACACTACCATGAGGAAAAATATTGTGTTAATAAACTTATTCTACTTCATCTTCGATAGAAGAGTCAACAGACCCTTATGTTGCTTATAATGTGTCTCTAATAACCTCAAGGACACTATAATTGGGCATATTATATGTATGGTCCATGTTATGAATCATGGTCTGAATATGTCGACCTACCTTTTGTAAATTTTCAGGGAAATGAGACTGATATGTGAAACATAATAAAATTTGTATATAATAATATAATGTTACAGGAGTATGATACTAATACAAAGAAGCTACCAGAATATACCGATGATCGTTCCCATTGTTAACAGGAATGTGAGCCTATCCCAAGGAGTGTGCCATTCTCACTCATTAATCCTCCGTTATGACTGGAATATGTGTCTGATCTTGATCCTTTGGAAAATACCAATGGTCTTTCATGGAAGGAATATGATCCTACCTGAGGCATGTACCACCCTAAATGTTTGGGCCCCGGTTGGATCAAGAATATAATCATTTTATGAATATGCATTACCCACTAGAATATACCGACAAACCTCTAGAATGGAAGAATAAATATGAGCCTCCACTTGCATTTCCTTGGAATTATTTTGGTTAAATCATTCATTATAGGAAGTAGAAATATGCACCTAGATTTTGCGATCTTCTAAAAAATGCTGGGAAGATTCACTGATAAGAATCTGATCCTATCACGAGACATGTTCCATTCTCACATGGTTTCCCCAGTGAGAATGGGAATATTTTCCTCTTCTGAGGCCTTTGGATTATGGAACTATACATCTTCAATAAGAATGTGAGCATGTCCCAAGGCATGTTCCCCTATGACGTGGTGAGCCCCGGCCAAAATGATAATATTAACGAGATCCTATGACTTTGGAATATACCACAAAAATTCCATAACAGGAACATGGCACTCTCTTTATGCATTCACTACTCTCCCTAGTGATCCTCGGTTGGATTTGGAATATGAGACTAGTATGATGCCTCTACCTTCATTGGAATATGCTAATAATCTTCCAAGGTAGGATCAAGAATGTGTAGTGTCTCCAGTAAAACCAATTGTTCATGATGATAAGACTGTGGAGAAATACTAGATGTAGGGATAGAAATATTCATCTATCCCTTTATCTACAACAGTTATCAAATATTTCAGTGGATTTCTTATGATTTTTCTAAAAATATATTATAATTTTAGAATTGTTTTTAAAGGAATATAAGCCTACACATTTTTTGACTCAATGATAAACTAAAATATTTCATTAGTTGAAATGTAGATATGTGTCCACTTATATTTTCCATATTCCATGAGAATATATTAATGGGCATCACACATGGGGGAAGGATTACAAGACTCCCCCATTCCTGCTGTGGGAATAGGCCCTTAGAATTGTTCCAATCAAGAAATATTATAAGACTAATTGTTGGCCACTTTCTGATTTTTCCATCATGCATCGTCATATGGAGTGAGAATATGAGCCCCTTACAGGGTATTGAATGCCTTCCTCTTCCTACGAGTCTTCCTTTTAGTCTGTGCAAGGGAATCAGATGTGGTTGTGTGTCAGATGGTACCCATAGTAGGAGACTTATGGGTACCAGTGGGATGGTGTTGGTAACAGTGGTCGAAAAGTACCCTCATTAACAGCACGTAAACCAAAATGGAACTTCATTTGGCCTCACGATACAACATCATGATATATGGAAGATGAAAATTATCACACTATGCCGATAATCTCCCAATGGTGTTGGTCATGGTGATGAGAGACACTGGATAAGAAGCATCCATTCCTAGGTGATGCAGAATCTCTACTCATCTTGTCTGGAGAATTTCATGGACAACTTCGATTGTTGGGATTTTACCATGTTAGTTGTACTCCCATACCATCGTATTTTCCACCTGTCATTGGAGTGGTCAAGAATGTCAGACTATATTATGACCAATAGAGGTTACACTCATAGATTATTTTCTGGAGAGAATGCTTGATTATGAATACATTGTCTCAAATCAGTATGTTCTGAATATCTAAAGTGATGCGGACAACAAGGATCAAGGATAATAATTATTGAAATATCGTAGGCATAATGCGCTTAACCTGATATGCATGGTTATCACAATTGTAATGATATTCCCTAATTTATACATTAGTCTCATTTGGGCTTGTCAAAATAGGGATGGACTTATTTTATGAGAACTCGGGTTATAGAGGATCATTTATAAGTTCATGATGGTCTAAATACTTTATTTTTTAGGGTTTTCAAAATAATGTGTCTCGAACAATTATAACACGATTGTTTTTTTATTATAAATATTCACGTCGGCTTTACCATTTTGTTCTCATATAATGGAAAATGAAATGGCCTGAAGGATAATAAAAAATCATTTTTTTCATTGGATAGATTCACATCAGGTTCACCATTTTTGTTCCATCAGGGGTTTAGGGCATGGAATGGGTTATGCTCATTGGTCCACCATTTCCACTTTCCTAGATACTCCCAATGGTTTTCCCATATGTAGCTAGGTATGCAATTACATTCCAAAGGGTGGAGTTCATATGGGTTTCCATGAACAACGACTCTTGGGGACTCACATTGGTCAAGAGGATAATAGTTTGGGTTCATCACACCCTCTTTGGGGGAAGGTTTTCTTACTCTAGGACACTCTTATAGATTTATGATATGTTCATATATCCCTTACTAATCCCAATATAGGGTCTATTACCCTGAAAAGACTTTTCATTGGTTATTTATCTTGTTTAACAAGTAAACGGAGTGTCCTTAATGAACTGAGGGGAGTGCGGTCTCATTGATGAATCTATATACATGTTTCAGATGTTCTTCATTCATCCCCTTAAGGGTGAGTAATCACTTTATGTTATGAATATGTATGACAAAATGCTTATGAATATGTTACCACACGAGGAGGCAATTAATATTCCTAGGAGGGGATTGAACCATTATGAGGTGTCCTACAAATTACTGTTATTATAGGAATAAAAATCCACGTAGTTTTTTAATCCCATACAGGTTAGGGTTATGTGATGAGGACATATATGGGGGTACTAAGACACCAAATGTTTGAGCTTAGGTCTTAGTGATATGTACTACATATCCTGTTTATGGTAGGAATCAGATCCACCACAGTTCAATAATTCCCTTAGGACTGGCCCCAAGGTATATACCCTTATATGAGGGGTGTTCATACCGTTCCACTCATTAGGGATAACAAACAAGGATTACCCTAGTGAGTGGAGATTCCTGATGTCAGATGATATGTTCACTATATCCCCCTAAGACCTCATAACCTTTGCTCTATTTTTTAAATAAGGGGGAATAAATTATCAGTCTCATGTCATATGTATATGGGACTAGTATGCTAGGGCATTCCTTGTGATGTTTGATGTAGATATTGGGCCTCGAAATGGCGTCCTACATATCCTAGTTAGGGTAGGAATTAGAGTTCTCCTAGTTCATTTATCCCTTATCCTACTAATAGGCTACGGTGGATGATCACACTCAGAGGCATTAAAAATTTAATCAAGGATTCAAGAATTATAGGGGTTCCTACAATGATGGGTTACAATTGGACTAGGTACACACCATGTGATATCGGTAGATTGAGCTTATGCACTCATGTTACCCTTGTAACCCTAGGGTGTATAGTGTAGATGCCATGATTAGTGAAACCTCCTATGCTCACATGAGCTATGATCCTTGTGGGAAAAAAGGGTTTGAAAGAGACCACTTCCATTTCTCTAGATGATTTATTCGATACTAGAATCACCTTCGATAATTAATATGGGGCTTGAACTGGGAGGAGGTGACCTATGTATCATGAATATGGATGGAATTAAAGTCATCATAGTTCCCTTTATATTGATGCTTACAAACTGAATATGGATAGAAACATCAAATACCGAGATTCCCTTGTGGCATGACCTTCTTGTTTAGAGGGTGTTTCATAACCCAGTAAACTTATCTAGGGGACATCACATGACATTGGAGACTTTTCCTGGAAGCCATCACATAACCTGGTTGGATTTTCTTTGAAGTCATCACATGACCTATCTTGACACATATGGGGGTGTCACCAGAGTCCGTGTGACATGGTTATAATAATGTCTCATGTCATGGATAACATCCATAGAGGGCATCTAGAGACCTGACCATCATGTCCAGGGTGGCGACATGGGTCTCAGATAGCTTTCTTGGAGGGCGTTGTCTGAGTTTGGTGTTCATGCCAAGATGCAACGATGAGACCTGACTAATTTTAGTGAACACTGTTATATGAGTCAGGCACTGTATTTTATTATCATCTCAGGGCTTGAGTGATAAACCCAGAGGGTTTCACGAGATGAAGGTGGTGTGACCAGGGGGACCACGTGATTTTAGTTGACATGCCCATATGACATTACTTGTCTGAAACAGTATAATTATGGAATGTATCAAGATCTAAACAAGAAGTCTTGGTATTATCGTGTGTCCTTGTATGACTCACGTGAAGTGCATGAGGGATAATGAACATGAATTTCATTTATGTCTTCTAATTTTGATACTTGGTTTTAGCCCATGTATTTTTAATGTCTTAGGCTTGTTTAGTATCAATTTATTTTAAGTCTCCCACAATCTAGAAAACTTGCACTATGTTCTTCGCACACCATTCTAGTAGCCGTTCGCATGATCTAAGAATGAACACATGAAGTACCTTATGTAAGGTGCATTATCGCTCTGTATGGTTGTCCAAATATTAGTTGATAGAAAGATATCTGGTAGCCTAATAGGTTTTTCTATGAAGTCTAATTTGATGCTTGGGACATTTACCCATGATATTTTCCTTTTCATCATAGCCGGTCACTTTTTAATACTGGGGGGGGGGGTTTAGTGATCTACAACCCATATGATTTCCAATTTTCATGGAATATCTGTCATGGATCCAAGATGGTGTTGGTGAAGTGGGATGGCTCCATATGGTTTTCCATGTCTCTGTCAGGGGTTGTTTCAAGTGCATCACTTGATTTTCACCAGTCAAAATTCTATTTTGTCAATGCTTCCTTTAGCGGATTATATCCGATTAAAAATGACTTGTTTGATCCTAAAATCATGTTGAACTACATTTCATCTTTTCCTATGGACATTACCAAGGGCCTTCTTGAGATCCAAGATGATTTTTGAAAGATCTTTAGTGAGGTGCTTGATGATTTTTATGGGTCTTTCTACGAGACAATGAGGATTTTTCAGGGGGTCTCATGAGACAGCGCTGCAGACTTTCCTAACACATCGCATGTCTTTCAGTGACTGTGACTACCTTCCACCTCTTCCCATTTAATTTCCTTTGTTTTATGTGTTAATTTTTGGGAGTCATGTTATATTTCATGAGTAATGTCAAGGAATTTTAATTGATTTTTTGATGATTCCATGTGTGATGAATAATAGTTATATGGGGGTGTGTGACCATGCTTGCAGGAAAAGATATCTGTTCATCATTAGGGTGCTGAAGGGGAGGCTTAGAGTCACCTAGACATACCCAAGTACTTCCGGGAAGTGAGGCTAAAAAACCAATGGGACTTTAAGAGATCTGGCCGACACTTTACTGAGGTCTTTTGGTGTGTCACATGTCTTCTAGAGACATCGAGTACCTCTCACATTATCCCCTTTATCTCCATTGTTTTATTCAAAAATGTTTTGGGGGACTTGTTATATTGTTTGGATATCAAAAAGGAAATTTATCATTTCAAATGATGACATGGAACATGATCTTTATGACCATTGGGGGTTTCTACCTTTGGATACCATTCTTCTTTCTATTTAGAGTAATTTCAGATGGTTTTTCCAGAAAATTACAATGACAAACCATGTGACTTGGGGGAATTCATTTAGTCATCACCATGTGGCCAATATATATCTCAAGGGCCATCACAAGAGTAGTAATTTCCATTGAAGGGGGATTTGTGGGATTCATCACAGGTTATGCACTACCTAGGAAGTCTTCACATGACCTTCAAATGGTCACGCAATCGTGAGGCCCTTAGAGGCTCAAGCGATCTGCAAACCTCAATTCCTTTATGTAGAAGTTTATTCACCTATTAAAGTATTTATTGACTTTTTATTTTTCCTAAGGCTTATTATGTGGAATTCAATAGTTATTAATTTCATCCAACGAAAATAGAATTAGAAAATCTAACATATAATTAATTTTTATCATAACTGGAAATAACTTGAAATAGATTATTAAAATTCTATAAACTATTTATGAAGCTGAAAATTAATAATGGTATTATTTGATGTAATTCATTTGTGTTTTGTGATAACAATTACTTTATATTCTAGGATACTAAATAATTGAAATTTAATTTATTTCACATTAATGATAATTGATATTTCATGTTTCAATGTTTAAATAAATTTTTGGGTTTGTGATCACATAAGATTTAATTTATTTCTCGATGCTCCCCAATATTTTTTATTAGATAGTGCTATATCTACTTTTGAGTTCATTTTTTTTAATTTTTTATCGTGGTTAAAATTCTTGAAATATATAAACAATGTAAAAAATGGTAATATTAAAGTGAATAATGGAATATCCTTACAATTAATTATAATTTCTTGTGGAAACTATAGAGTATTGGAATAATGAATAGTGATTTCTTTTTTTTCTAGATAGGGATATCTACTTCCTATAGGTTTCCTTATTGTGGGAAACCTATGAATAATAAATAAGGTAATTCAATATTGGAATTAAAATGGTAAATTTTTAAATACAAAATGTTTGGGGCTGAATGAGCCCATTATTTATTATATGAGTCTTAAATTCCATGATGCTAGGAAATTTCCCTTAGTGTGTATGTTCGTGATATTATTTATATTTTAAGATATCATATGCTTCACCAACCTCATTAGAAGAGAAAATGATACATAAATGCTGAGGGGGGTGTTTTTTGAACATCTAGGATGAGTGAATTATGCCTCTTCCTCACATTCACATTGGATGTAGATATGAGTTGGAATATCCTGGGATATACAGGACTATGGTATAGTGTGAATTCCTACCTAGCTTGTGTTGAATCTTAGTTTACTCTACATTTATATGTATGCTATAACTACTTGAGGTATGACACGGACTTTCATTTGTACATGATGGTTATGGCTTCCCATGAGTGTAATTTCATGGAATGTGGTGTATTGATGTACAATGATTATTCATGGGCTGTAGTGGCTCCAAAAAATATAGCTGATTAATAAAGGGGATGATAATAATGAGTTTTTAGGCTAAAAAGATATAATAATGGATATGATATAATTTCACGTGATATAGGGTGGCTTATGGTATGGATGAGAACAAGACGTAATTTTTTGGGGAATAAGAGCTACAAACCAGTGGGGTAGTGGAAGTTATGTACCTTCATATGTATATATATATATTCTTTTGATATAGAATAATTCACTTCAATGTGTTTTTTGTTGATTAATGAAGGGTGAAGATTGGAAAAAAACATTACTTGTTTAGGTTATGAGTTGGTTTCATTTTTTTATTCCTTCGTATTTTATATACTTTTTTAATAGTTTTTCATTGGATGTTTTATAGAGTATTTAATGAGTATATGTGTTATAGTCACCTAATGTATATATAACCTATTTATATTGTCCACATGAGCTCGTTAGTGATTTAGATCAGTGGTACTATTTCAAGGAGTTATTCATGATCCATTAAAGCTTCCTGGTCATGGATGAAGATTTTACTATTGGTATTTTTAGTTTTTTTTTCACTTTCATCAGTTATTTATAACATTAAATTACATATTGGGATTTCTTCTAGTTTTTTCATGGAGTTGGTTG
Source organism: Viscum album (assembly GCA_963277665.1). Classification (NCBI taxonomy): domain Eukaryota; kingdom Viridiplantae; phylum Streptophyta; class Magnoliopsida; order Santalales; family Viscaceae; genus Viscum; species Viscum album. Next base: position 840,760,588 of record OY728152.1, on the reverse strand, counting down.
TTGGTTTTCTATATTTTCTCATATTCCTTAAACTTATGAAAATAAGGAATCCCATGTGTGTGATTTATATATGCTTGGTGTTAGTCAGCAACTTGTGGCGAATTGGAGGTAGGATTTGAAGATCATTATATATCATTCATTATTTTTTCCCAAGTGGGGTACCCTTGGAGGTATGGGTTGTGAAACTCATGTTTTAAGGTTTTGTGTAAATTGATCCTAAGTAAAGCATTTCTATTCAAATTGATGATTATTCTTGGTAAGTAATGATCAAAATAATTTTTAATTTGTTTTCATAGATTACTTTATTCATTATTATGTATTCCAAAGTATAATTTAATGTTGTTAGTGTTATTTTTTTAAATGTTAAACTGGTTAATACTAATTATTGTTCTTAGATCCTTGTATAGTGTTTATGCAGTAACTGACATTGCTTGGTTTATAATTTTTTTGTATTAAATATTTCTAATTATATTTTTTTCACTAATATACAGTTTTCTATATGTGTTCCTAATTTATATATTATATTTTTTAGTATTTATTTATTTTTTTAAATACAATGACCTATAATGTGGTTATGTTTCATAAAAATCATAACTTTTGTAAGACTAACATGAATTACATAGAAGATCATTCCATTACAAATGACATTCATGAGTCCTAAGTTTACAATCCATAATTATATTTGGTTAATATTTTTCAATGGTGGAGATATGGAAACTAGGTTAATTAAAGTGAGAGGGAAAGAAATGTTTTGAGACTGATTTTTTCTTAAGCTGTTTATTAATTAATAAAAACAAAAGTTTCATAACATTAAACTGAATCATTTATAAAGTACAATTCTTAATTTTCGTTTTATATATAAAATTTGATATGTGAAATGATGAAATAAAATTATTTCCCTTTTATAAAATTTCACTTGATATGTTTAAACTTTTTTATATTTTTTAAGATAAGAAATAATTACTTTTTAAAAGATAAAATGTTAAGTGTAACACATTCATTTCTATGTAAATTTTTTTCATTAAATAATTTGTTTCATTAAATAATTTTTTTCTATGAATTATGTTTTAAATATGAACAATCTATCTTTTAAGAGAACATTACTTATAGCATAAACCATTTATTTCTTAAACCTTAGTTTGTACCTTTTTGGACTAATAGTAGTTGGATTTGATTGTTATTCATTTCTAACTTATACATCTTTTAAATTTTAACTAAAATAGTTTTAGTAATGATTACACTGATAATTTTATATTTTTTAACTCATTCTTGGTATGTTTAATTACTTTCTTATTATATTCTCTCCATAGTTTAGTTTAGTAGTATGTTTTTTGAATATGTTTCATTGATTGTCATTATTCAGAAATGATATTCAGAATTTTATATGTGTGCTTGGTTTTGAAAGCTATATCAAATGTGTTGGATTATGTAGATTGTGATGTTGTTTGACCATAAATTCAATTTTAATAGATAGAGGGCATGATATATGTGTTATATTTCCTTTATAAGAACTAAAAGTACATAAAAATAAATGGATAATGATGAATGATATAGGATCATAATTCCCAGACTTGGTGTACTCGTTCCCATTTTATAAGATATGGGATGATAGTTCACTGACACAATGTTTACCTTCCCCATTCCATAGGATTGGCTTATTACAGGAATCTAGTATATACTAATTTATAGTGGGAATGATTTACAATATTTTCCTTACCTTAGTAGTGTCATCGACACTGGCCTAGATCAAAATTAGGTGTGTATGAGTATGGACCCACTTATAATAGAGAGCTATTTTGTTATATGATTTTATTAATCTTATTATTAATTGTGTGCTCACCATGTGATGTTACATTTATGATTTCATAAAAAAATTGATATAAATTTGTGTAAAAGGTTATATATATTCATGTATACAGTCATTTATTCAATTCTATGTTGAGGAATATTAATGGTTCACTATTGAGTACATATATTCTCACACCCTACATAGAAATTGTATTAGACATGAAGATTAACTTTCTATATTTACGGTATGATTATTATTTAGATAATTATTGGATACCACTACAAATTGTGAAGTACTATCATTGGATCATGTATTAAATATCCATAAGGGGTTAGAGAAGGATGATATAATTAGAAAGGGAAATCTCAGAACATTTACATCCCCATTTAGTTATATTGAGTTTATCTAGTTCTATTTGAATTTTTAATTTATGTCTGTTTGTTTACTGATAATATGTTTCTGAATGAATTATAGTAGAGTCATGTTTTTTCTCTTTCATTTTTTCACTTCAGTTTTGGAAGTGCGTAGGTCTATATATATTGGGAATGTCCAATATATGTATGAGTCACACCTGTTCCTTAAGAGTAACCGATATTAACATAACATTTATCAAAAGCTGGTTAATCATTCCCAAATGATAAATCAGGTCCTATTCAAGTAGTCACTATCCTTTAGGGATCATGTAATTCCCTTGGGATAAATAACAACATGATCAATGTACTATTTAGGTATCCATATTTGGGTCTTTAAAAAATAGTAACAAAGTGGTGTTTTAGTATTTTAAGTGATTTTACTTTCATATCCAGATGACAAGATTGTCAAAACTGAAGAAGTATCCCATAATAATGCATATAAAACAAAATATGGTCTAATACTATGTTACCAATGAGTTCTAGATGTTCAATTTTGGCACTATAGTTACAGGAGAGATATTATTCAATATCTCTCAAGATTGAGTATTTATAAAATTTGGGGAGGAGGATATAGGGTTGTACCGATAAAAACTCATTGCAAGAATTCGTGAATGACATGTTATAGTGTTATATTAGTCCATCCATGATTAATTAAAATTAATACCATCATATGTTAATGAAATTAATTAGTTAAAAAATATAATAAAGAAATGAGCTATTGTTCTAAATTTGAGTGTATAACTTGTATTATATTTATTATTTTATTACTAAACATGTTTTGTGATTGGAGTGTATTAGTGCATGGTATAAAATCTCATCGTTATTATACTAGGAATATTGTTTCGTATTTCCATATCATGTATGTTATAATTCATTAGTAGTTTCTTATAATATGTTGGAGATTTTAAAGATTTTTTCCATAATTATTTTAAATAAAAATAGATTTTTGAAAAGAAATGGTTATATTTTCTAAAGTGATTGTGGAATGGAGTTCTTCAAATGATAATTCCTAAAATGAGTTGGTTATATAAATGTTTTTGTTTTGAAAATAAATATGAAATTTTATTTTTAATAATAATATTTTTCTGTTAAAAAATATTTTGATAAGTTATTTTTTTTAAATAAACCTGATTCATTTGTGTCATTAAAGATGGTAATCATGGATAATTATTATGTTAGGGAGAAACATAATAGTGGTAGGACATTTAATGGATATTTTTCTTAGATTTTGAAATTCTTAGTAATCCTTTTAATTTAGAATCATTATGCATAGAGTGGTTTTTATGGATGTTGGAAGATCTATGTTAGATCTTGGGTGAATTTTTAAAATGACATCCGATGTTTTATGATTAGTTTTTTTGGGTATTAGAATTTCCTAGTATTTCATGGTATGTAATAGTTTGTGGGATCTCTCATTAGAGATATAAAAATTAATTGGGATGTGCATTGATTTGTTAGTGGTTGGTATGATTTGTATACATTAAAAATATGTATATTTGGGTAATTTAAGTCAGATTTGGGAGGTGAAAATAATAAGAAAATTATGATAATTTAGTTATATAATTGAGATATTTCTATGAAATAATTGTTATGAGAGGTGTTTATGTTTTGATTAAAAGATCAATTCAACTTTTTAGAGAATAAAATTTTAATTGTGGGGTGGTTGTGATGAATTATATCCTCAGTGAATTAATTAAAGAGGACATTTCAGTTTCCTAATATCTTTGGGTTACAAATTTATGGGTTTGTCTAAATTTTCGGGTTTCACATGGGGTGTTATATTTATTTTAGTATTCAAATATAAATATTAATATTTTTTCATGAAATGTTAGGAATATTTAGAGATTTTTCATGGTGGAAAAGTATGTGAGGTTACATGGTAGTCTAGAGGAAATCAATTTTATTATTTATAATTGTAGGTGGAACTAGGAGACTGGAGGAGGGGTATCATTTACTTAGTGATCTTAGTATTGGTGGTGTTCCTAGGTGGTAACATTAAGAACTTTGTGGCCCCTAAATATGTAGCCTATAGAATTATATCTTATTTTTTCAATGAGTAAAATTGTATCAATTATTTCATAGTGATTTTATTTATCTCCATGTACCCCTTAAAATATCATTATTTCACAATATCATAGATCCCTTCCATGTATCCTCCTTTTTCTTATTACCACCCATATTTTCTTCCATGATACAAGTGTATTTATAAGGTTGTTCTTCTTAAACATTCTAGGTAATCCCTCATTATCCTTTGTTGAATTACCTACTATTATATTTTAATTTTCAAGATGGGATTAGGGATTTACAGAAATGATTTCCCTAATACATGGTGAAGTCACATATTGACTTATAATTTCCTCTTTATTTGCCTAAAAATAGCCACAGTGAATTGGTAACCTCCCCTTTTTTTAGTAAGAAGTAGTAAGGGTTTAATTTATTCTAGGTATTTTTAGATCATGGAATGATATTGGTAAGTGATTATTACATATGTTAGGAAACTTTTATATCTAATATTGAGTTTTATTTACCTTTTGGTTCATTATTGGAGCTCCTTGGTGATGAGGCTAAAAATGGATGTTTTTGGGAGATCCAATATTGGATCACGATTGATGCAAAGTTACTTTAACCATTTTTCTAACCGTGAAAGGGTGATATTGTTTTATCTAATGGGAATTTGAAAAAAAATTATTCTGTGTGACACCTAGGATTAACCATGTGGATCTTTTTTTTGGTAGAAAAAATATCCTGCACAATTAGTGCAGGGTTTTCCAAACTGTATAGCTAATCCATGCATCCAATAAGTCTCATATAATGATTTTACTTTTAATATTTTCCCTTTGGATTTTATGGATTTTCCCATCATTCCATTCCTTCTAGATGTACAACCCCTCCTCATTATTGTGAAAGATTATACTCTCTATATTTGGTAGATTTCAATTGTAGTATTGGTGTTTTGGCTTGAGGCAAGACACTTTCTTCTTGGTTTATTCTTCCTTTCCATCTTCTCAATATTGTTCTTCAATTTTCATGGATGTGTGGAACCATGGTGGGTGGGTATAGCCGAAACTAGGGTTATAATGGGGGATTTGGTTTTTTTCTTGTTTCTTAGGTGTGTATGGCCTTCTCTTACCTTCTCTGGATGGTTATCAATTGATGCGATGATATTAGAACAGATTATATGGTCAGTTTCTCTAATTTAGTGTGTATTCTATGTATTACCCTTAAATTTATAATTTTCTTTTTTATTTAAATTTACATTTAAATTTATTATGCTTGATTTTGATCCAATTCTTGATGTTCTTTCTCACATAGTTTGGAAATTCTATGGTTAAAGTAAGTTTTATGAATGGGGGTGGCAAGTGTGCTCCCCCAGTGTTTTATAAAATGGATCAAAGGGATTTTATGGAATTAAATGGATGTATAAAATTATTTTTAAGGGTTTCTACCATGAGAATGGTGTTTAATGAAATAAGATATTTTTGTTTATGCAATTTTCTTATGAAATGGATTTTCATGGATTGACACTTATTTTTGATTATATTGGTATTGAGTATCACATGAGTTAACTAGGGTGTTAATAAGGGGTTGTATGAGGGTCCATGTGAGTATTTGGGGAGGAATACCATGAGATATTATATTTTTATTTATAAGTTATTTTTAGAGACTTTGGGTGGGAAGAGCATGAGAGATTCTATTTGATTACTAAGAGTTCGTGAGAGCTCTTAGAGTAGGCCACGAGGAAGACTACAAAAGATTCCACTTTTTTATCAACCTATTATACTTTGTTTAGACTCACTCACATTAGTACATTATGGTTAGATACTAAGGTGAAATTACTCATACCAGATAGTTTTATATGATTTTATGCAATCTATTAATTTCAGGATTGATTTGAAAATTTATAGTATTCCCATTTTTGCCTTTTATTATTGGATGATGATGCTTATTCTTATACCTTATTTTCCCTCAATTAGGGTGGGTTGACTATTTTTTTCCTTTTTTAATTAATTATTCATTTTATCTATGTTATAATTTGTTTTGGAAAACATGTTTAATATAAAAAAAAAGCCAATGTAATTTCAATGTTTTTAAAATAAAATTGTTTTTACAGTGTATTAGTTTTGGAATTTTTTTTCATACTAATTTATTAGTTTTCATGTGTAAAAGTATTAAGCAGATTCATGGTGGATTCCTATTGGGATGTGTGAATCAAACCCTACATATGCCTTTTGGTGTATATAGATTTTGTTTTGTAGGAAATGGGTAAACGAAAGGGCCACATGTACTTGAGTAGATCCTCTTATAGAGTTCATTTTGTAGGAAATAATACAACAATGTAGCCAAACTATGCACTTTTGGAAATAATTCAATTTTTTTAGTGTTTGTGATCCTTCTTAATTTTTAGATTCTTGTGATGCTAATGTTTCCTATTGATTAATATGACAATGGTTTCCTTTGGTTCTTTTTATGTGATTTGAGATTGAGTTTTTCATGAAAAATATTATGTTTTTTGTTTTATATTCAATGCATCCTAGAAGGACATTTTCTAGTTATAGAGAGGGATCAATGGATAACAACATGTAAAAAAATCCTCATATTGATCTAGATATGGTAGATTCATTGACTCATATGATCTAATTCTTGGGTTAGATGAGTGCTTGAGGGAGGACAGAGATAGTGGACCATGATAATGAGTTCAAATGAAAAAAAAGCAATGTTTCATGGAAACAAGGGGCCCAATGAGTCTAAGGATTTGTTGGATCATATTGAATATATATTTCAGATCATGAAGACCCCAAATACCTCAATGGTGGTATTAACTATGTATGTTATGGATAGACTATTTAGGATGTGGTAGGAGTTGATGGTGCTTTGGAGAAGGCACACAGATCTCACATAGACTACATTCATGGTAGATTTCAATTGACTATTCTACCTAGAGTCATTAAGGGAGCCAAAGGATTGAGAGTTCATGAATTTTGAGTAAGGGTATCACTCAATTAAATGTATTCCAAACATTTTGCCAAGTTTTATCATATCTCTACGAATCTCCTTATGAAAAACTTCCTTGAGTCTTGGCATTTCGAGATGGGATTGGCAATAAAGACCAGGTCTATACATAACATTCTCTATATAATGACCTACCTAGAGGTGGTTGATAAGGAGGCTATGGAAGATTATGATTTTACTAGTAATATAGGTCTCATTAGTGTTATTTAAGTTGGTGGAAGCCAGAGTTGTTCATCTAGTCAGAAGTGGAAGTGGGATGAGGATTATCAGGGGAGTGGAAAGAGTGTATAGTAATCATTAGGATATGATGCTGTCGATTTTTTGGGCGCATAAGGCAGTTATCTATTAATATTGTTGGATAGGTAGGAACACCAAGCCTAATGTTATAGTGACGGTAAGATAATGACATCGATGTTGATGTTTGTGAAATCTCCATTGGTTCTACCTGTTGGTTTCATGGAGGAGTGGTGTGTGATCCATGGACTAGAAATGATATTATGTGCAGTCAGAGGCTTCCATGGTTGGTGGATCTCACCCTCATTTTAAGGGAGACTCTCACCAATGGTAGTAGATTTATGGAGGGTATGAACTAGGTAATCTCTAAGAAATATAGTTTTTTCTAGGGGAATCGTAATCCAGGCTATACATAGTTAGGGGTGTCGTGTTTATTGAATATTGAGTAGAATTTATTTTATTTGAAACCTCGTGAATCACAATCATTCATTTAATTGAATTTGATTGATGTTTTGGGAATGTGAACTGAGTTTATGATATATGTAATGGATTTTCTAACCTCATTGGGTATGAAATATTATTAAGGATTTGAGAACTTGAGATTAGTGGTCTGTTAGATGTTGTGGAAGTCATCTATGACATCATTATTTTGGACATGAACATTTTCGACCTTTTCATCAGTATATATTTGTTGATAAACTATGAGGAACTAGTCAGTTTCTATCACTACAGGTTCTAGTTCCTTACTCTTTATGGTAGATCTCATGTCTTCCAGGGTGAGTGGGATCCATGATTAGAGAGGGTAAGAGCAGTTTATTTGGAGTTTGGGTTGATTTAATGCAATTTTTCCCTGTTGTTTCTTGATTCTTCTGAGTATAAATCTATGGGGGAAATTCGAGTTGTCATGGAAAAGTTCCCAGAAGTGTCTCTAGAGGATTCTCTAAGAAAATCACCCAGTTATAGATTATCTTCACTATTGATCTACTCTTTGGGGCAGGGTTTATTTCCATTCTATTGAACAATATGGCTCTAAATGACCTAAAAGAGATGAAATTTTAGCTATAGGACCTTAAGGGAAATGGTTTTATCCATATTATAATGTCATTATGGGATACCTTGTGATATTTTCAATGAAGATAGAAAGAATCCTAAAACATTACATAGATTATAAAAACCTAAACCAGGTGACCATAGAGAATAATTAATCCTTTCGAAGAATTGAGGATCTTTTTTACTAGCTCAGAGGAGCCTATAGGTTTTTAAAGACCATCCAAAAAATTAGATACCACCACCTACGGGTCTGGGAAGTGGCTGTTCTAATGAATAACTTTTGAACCCAATATAGACATATTGACTAGTTGGTTAATCTGTTTAGGAATACCAGTTCTACTACAATCTTTATGTAATTGATGAAGTAGATCATCCCCCTCTTTTTGGACTCATTCATTATCATGTTTATGGATGAAATATTGTTGTATTACAAGAAAAATGAGGGTCATATTGACCATATGGAGGTGGGTATATTTGTTTTGAGGGACCATCATCTAAATAAAAATCTTTCCATGTGCCTATTTTTGATCATGGAAGTGAGATTTTACGCCACATGATTTTTTGGCATGAGATTCAGTGGATCTAGATAAAATTCAAGCATTCATGTATTGCAAGAAGCATTAAAATGTGTTTGATATGAGTATATTCCTAATATTATATATGTAATATAGAATTTTTATGTAATAATTTATGCTATCTCCTCCTTGACATAGTTTACCATGATATGGGAGAAGTTTAAGTGGGATAAGAAGTTTCAGAGTAATTCTGAGTTGTTTCATGATAATTTTACATCACCACTTGTTTGAATTTTTACAAATCATTGGAGAGATTATTATATCAATTTAGATGATTCTTGGTTGGTGATGGGATGTGTACTAATGTAGGATGACCATGTGGTAGAATATATCATGGGGTAGATGTGCCCACATGAGTAGAATTATCCCACCCATGACCAAGAATTTGTAGTAGTTACAGACATAATAAAGATGTGGTGACATTACCACTTTGAGGAGAATTTTATATTGTATTGAGAGTTTTGTTTCTGAGGTATATTTTTACCTAGAGGGACTTAAACCATAGAAAAACATGAAGGGTGGAATACCAATTGAATTTTGATTTTGATATTGCGTATAAACCCGTCAAGGGGAATGTGGTCCCTAATTCATTGAGTTGGAAGATTCTAGTGTAGGATATTCAAAAATTAGTGGTTTAGTGGTGTCTGATGAGTTTGTTTGCTGTTATGATTTTATAACTGTAGGATGATGGAGAGTAGGGTTTCCTCGATAGTTTACAAGTTTCACTACCTTTTATCAACCAAGTTAGGAGTGAGAAGGTATCTAAACCCAAGTTCAAGATTATTAGAAGTGATTTAAATGGAGGATAGTCCTCAAGTGATTTATCTTAGTTCTCAATGGATCTATCCTTTTCAGGAGGTTTCTAGTAATTTCTTTGATCTTGAGGTAGTTTCTGATGTGTGAGGTTCACTATTTCTTTTGGTTCATTCCCCCAATGGAATCCAAGAAATTTTGAACCCTGTGAGGCTGATATTGGTTTCCTAAGATGATATGTTCTATGAAAAACATTGTTTCCATATTCATAACATTATAGAGGATGAAAAATGAGAACCAAAGACCATCTAGTTTGTTGTATCCACTTCCCATTCCAATATGGTAGTGGGATGAAATCTATGTTTATTTTATCGTGGTGCAACCTTGTACTCTGAGTGGGATAATTGAAATATGTGTGATTCTGGATCATTTGATGAAATCTACCGATTTTATTCACATTAGTGAGTCAAAGAAGGTATAATACATCAGAAATATGAATGTATGAGAGGTTGGTATACTTCATAGAGTTCCCTCAATTATATTTTAGGACCAGTATTCCTATCTTACTTATTAATTCTAGTATGGAATCCATGAGGCTTTAGGAACAAATATGATATTGAGCATGGAATACCACCTGTAGTCAGACGGTGAGTCAGAGTGTATGAAATAGACTCTCAAGTATTTATTATGAGCGTGGGTTTCAAATTTCAGAGGTTCATGGGAAAGGAACATACCATAGGACAAGATTACATATAATAATAGTTATTAGGCCTCGATTATCATGGACCCATTTGAGGTGTTTAAGGGGTGGCTATTCCAATCCCCAATGTGTTGGGATGAGGGCGGTGTGCATTATTTAGTTGTACAATGACTCATCTAAGAGATGAACAAGATAGTTTTGATAATTTAGGAAATGATTAAAGCAGCTCAAAGTTACTATAAGTCTTACGCCAACAATATTTATGGCCTTTTTGAGTTTTAGGTTGGTAATCAAGTGTTTCTTAGGATAAAAATTTGACTAGGACGTCATTTCTTAGGGAATCGAGGGAAATTGGTAGCATATTACGTCAGGCCATTTCATGTAATAGATAATCTTGGGAAGGTAGCCTATCAGTTGGAGTTTCCATCATGTATAAACTCAATCCATGCAATTTTCATGTGTCCTAGTTGAATAGATACCTTATAGACCCATATCATGTGATATAGTGGTGATATTTGGAACTTGAGCCTCATACCACTATTGTGGAGTAGCCATTTTTTATCATGGATTGTCAAAAAAAGTTATAGATGGTAAGATGATCCCATTGGTCTATGTGCAATGGAAGTGTGGTGGTGATATCCATCAGGCATGTGGGAGAGAAGCTTGGGTGAGTGAGACATGACCTCACCAAAATTCGTAGGAGGATTCTTGATTAATATCTTAGGAAAAAATATGGTTTTATGGGGTGAATGTGATACCTTCTAGGCCAATGATATTTTAAATTTGAGTTTTATTTACTTTTTGGTTTTTTCATGGAGTTCCTTCATGTTGGGCGTTGGAAATGGATTTTTTAGAAATCTAATAGGAATATGGTTGGTGTACAATTTGTTTAAACATGTCGATAACAATGTAATGATTTTTCAGGTTAGGGTAGTGGGGTTTTTCATGGCTTGAAAATGGGTTTTAAAATATTGTGACTCCCTAGATTAACCATCTGGATTTGATTTTTTTGTAATTAGTATCTCCCAAATAGTTGGTTCATGGTTTTCCTATCCATTCATCCATACCATGTGGTCTGTCCAGCTGAAATAAAAATTAGCCTTTTACCATTTTTCTACATTGTTTTTATGGATATTTTCCCTAATTTACTACCCTCATCTTGCATTACCCCTACTATTTGTTGAGGAAACATCACAATTTGATACCTAGTAGATTTCCCTTGGATTCCATGTAATTTGGATTGTGGTTATACCCTTTATTCTTTGTTTCTTCTTAATTTTTCTGCTCTCAATCACGTTCATCCATTTCCATTGAAATGTGGAACCCTAATATGTGGGTATGTCTGAATCTAGAGTTTTAATAGGGGGTTTTATTTTTTTTCCTTTTATATTAGGCGTGGGAGGCCTTCTACTACATTCTATGGGTGGTTATCATTGGACGTGATGAGGTTGGAATAAATTCTAAGGTAATTGTATCTATTTGTGGGTGTTTGACAAGGCTTACCATTAAATTTGTAATCACATTTTTTTGTGTTATCTTAATTTGCATTCAAATGTCTTATATTTTATTTTGATACCATTATTGATGTGATATAGAACTTATTTTTGAAATTTTAATGTTATTGAGGTTTTAGCCAAATGGGCATGACATGTGTGCTCCCCAAGTGTGGATAAAATAACTCAAAGGGATTTTAAGGATTTAAAAGGATTTCATAAATTGTTTTAGAAATGGTTTTACCTTTTGAAATATGTCTTAATGATAGTGGGAAAGATTACTTATGATATTGTATTGTGAAATGGATTTTCATGGATTGGTACTTGTTTGAGATTATATTGGAATCATGTTCCACATGGGATAACTAGGGGTAAGAAAAGAGTTGTCTAAGAGACCATGAGAGACTTCATGAATGCAGACCATGAGAGATTAATTTTTTTTTTCAAAGGGACTGTGAAAGAATTTTGGTTGGAAGATCATTATAACTTCTATTTTATTGCTAAGAGACCATGAGATCATCCAATTTGTTTATCTGGATAGCATGCTTTGTTTAAAATCATTCACATTATACACTTATTCATAGATCCCTAGGAATAATTCTCATTCCAAATTAGTTTATATGATTTAATAAATTCTAGTAGTTTCAGGTTTGATGTGATGATTTATGTCTTGAATATTTTCATAAATTTAGTATATGATGATGCTCCATTTGATTATACATTATTATTCCTTGATTATGATGTGTTGAGCATGTTTTTTCTCTCTGAAATCGTTTCTGTATTTGAGTAATTTTATAAGTTGATTAAGAAAACATGTGTATTTTAAAATAAAACTAAACTGGATTTAAAGGTTTATTCAAAATAAAATTATTTTCAAAGAGGATTAATTTTGAAAAGTTTTTCACACTAATTTTTAGGTTCACATAGACAAAATCCTTAAGTATATTCATTATGGTATCTTATTAGGCTATTTTACTCACACACTACATATTTTTTTGGTTGTATATAGATTTGGTTTTGCGGGACATAGGTAAAGGAAAGAGAACCATGTACTTGGGTTGCTCTTCTTGATTACTGATTTTCCAGTTTTCGTTGAGTATACATGGTACCATGGAGTTGACTCATGTGGAGTCATTTGGGGAGGTTTTACCCATTTCAATATATGTATGGGAGTTTATTTTCATTAATTCAATTATTTTTAGAGTTTAGACTTTTACTTGAGATACCCTTGATATTTTATGTTATGAGAATATTTTTATATGATGTATTGTTATTGATGGTATCTATATAGTTCTTATTATTTACTCTAGGTATTTCAATTCATATTGTTAGCTCTGATGATATTGGTCTGGTTGTACCATTTCATGGAGGGATCATGAATGTTTAGTATAGGAAAAAACATTCCAAATATATTTTCGGTTATTATTGTTACTTTTCACCATCCAATAGAGATCAATAATGTGTTTTAGGATTTATGGAAGGCTAGTTGGGGTGATAGGTATGGTTGAACCTAGTTGGTTCTTTACAATGATTCAGTGGTCTTTATTTGGGGCTTTTGGTTGTTTTTCTAATAAGTGGTATTTTAGAGTATTCTAGCTTGGTTTTAATTTGTTCTAGTGTTATATTAATGATGAGGGATATTTATTTGTATTTATTTGATTTTGGATTTTGAATTTGATGGGTTATGGGGGCCATTTGTTTGTTTTTTGAGTTTTATTTAATGATCAGGAAATTTATAAAGTTATTATATGGTTAAGGTGTGTATTTAAACTCAAAGAGTAAATGTCCAATATTTTCCTATGATATGTCGATGAACCATCCATGAACCAAGTTACATGTACAATAATCAAACCATTTGTTTCAAATACTTTAGGTTCACCTTCAAGTTTCTAGTGGTCAGAATATGTTCATGGTTTCAATTATTACAAATTTGGGGGGAAACTTTCCCCATTTCTATAATGTTTTAATTATTTAAGGATCATGCCTATATATGGAATGAATTATATCAATCATGGTTTAATTGAACATACCACTAACCCTAAAAAATGGGTAATAATGTATGTCAAGGTAAGAATTAATAATATAATAAAAAATTGAAAAATGTATCATGATGTTTATAAAAGAAAGTAATTATCTATTAACTAAAATGTATTAAGAAAAAACCTATATATATACTAATGTGTAGTATAAATGAGACCAAATGACCCTAAAATGTGATCCCATGTGTAAAACCTATCTAAAATAACAGCTAGAATAAACAATGTTCCATATTCTATTCCACATAGAGAAAGACCGAAACATGATCACCTATGATCCATATACTATGTGTATAAGCCCATATTAGAGTAATTATACTTTCTAGGATTACACATTAAAAAGTATTCATTCTTTCTGAGAGGGACATGTAAAGGGTGTGAGTATGAAAGCTCATTAAGTGGTCACAACACCACTCATAACAACCTTTAATTAACTAGTGTGTTTGCAGGAAATGATATACAACTAGAGAAATAATGAAGAAAAAGGATTAAGTCAAAGTAATTAAATCTAGTCATGTTCATTGGGATTGGAAAGTAAATCCTTTATATGGGAGGATCCATACCTACATACCTGGTTTGAGCCTTTGGTCGAGATCTTTGATGATAAACTAGGACCATCCCCTATTAGAGGAAATGTGGTTATCAATATCTAAATCAAACATGTACACATATTCAACAGATGGTATGAGTAGATGAATGTAAAATATGTAAGGGTTTTATTGTTTTGTACTATGGGAAATGTGAATTAGGTATAGTGAGTTAAAGAAATATTGGAACCCATCCTTGGGATTAAAGTAATGGGTATAACATGCTGGTTCATTTCAAGCCTATCCTAGACCACTGATCTATATAATTAGTCTGGGCCCGAAGACCATCCTAAATAACCCACAAGTACGCGATGAAGATTCTATGTACAATACATAAATACCACAATATATTCACATTTCCCATAAAAAAGTATAAAATGGTATATAAATAATTAAATTATAACATGGAAAAATAATTAAAACAATATAACCATGAGTAGAAAAACATAATTTGTATTCATGTAACATTTTGGGTAAATGATTTATAAATTTAAAATCCTAGTTTTTATTTGGTTCACTCTACCCTAAACCATTAACAAAATAACAATATATGAGTAGCTAGATAATAAGGTGTATACCTAATGAAATTATATGTTGGAGATTCCTTTTTCTCCAAGAATAGAGGATATTCCTGTAAAAGATCACCCTAGACCACCCATGGGAGAAAACCATATGGGATTTAAGTTTTATGTCACTTAATTATAAAGTAGGAGAATCAAAAAAGAAAAAAAATTATTTCATTTTATTTTCCATATTTATGATTTTTATTAGAAAAATAGAAACAAAAAAAGAGATATGATAAATTCAGACCATCCATATTTAGAAAATCATGGTGTTACACCCACGAAATTAATGAAACACAAAATAAAGAGGTTGTTAGAGGAATAAATAGGCCTTCACTTGTCCAAGATATCCTCCCGTGACCAATAATATTTTATTTTCACATGGATTTAAGAAGAGATTGATTGAGAAAAAGGAGATGGAGTGGATAAGTCTCATAGCTGAAATAAGGGGAGGAAATGATGTTAGGGTTTAAATGGGTTTATTTTTATGTTTTTATTTTAAAATGTACATTTATTTCCACTAAAAAATTTTAGCAGGTGTATACCAGAAATTTCATAGGAACCCCCACTAAATTTTTAGTGGAATAGGTAGAGGACTCTGCCAGCTCTACCAAAATATTAGTGGAATTTTTCTGTCCTTTTTGATGGGATCTTTTCTCTAAGAAGACTTCTCAGTCCTCTATACAATCAACATAAAACAATTAATGACACATCTCAAACCCCATAATGATTCTAAAACCCTCCAAAAGAAACCAATTATTGAATCAAGATACCATATTTGAAGAGAGAACACACCTATATGGGTTAGGGTCACTAAGAACTACCCCCACCAGGATTCTCAACCTTGAGAAGATTAAAGTAGATTCTTGGGGGAACAACTATGTCCATTTTACATATATTTTATTTTATGTAACATTCCTTTATTTGGTAATCTTCAACGTGGCCAAATTGGTTTGGTTATGAGGCTAGAAGTGCACCTCCACACACAGAAGAGACTACGCACAAGCCGCATGGGTGTAAAGGATTAGTGGGGAGACAATACCCCATGATATATAATTAAAATACTACATAAATAGAAAATAAAAATAAATATCATAGTAAAATAAACATAGGAAATAATGAAACATACAATATCAAGGTAATGGATGAACTAAGTAAATGAGATAATAAAAAACAAAATTTCATGTTGGAATATATATAAAAGTCAAAATAAAAGTAACACAGATAAAAGACCACACTGACAATAATAACTCTAATATGACATTCCTAACCCGAATTTAAGTCCCATATGTATAATCCCACTAATATTCCAAGTAATATTCAATTACAAGGCCCCTTTCCATTTTCCAAACTCGAATATATGTAATCTACTCAGGTAACAAGAAACTACATGAATAGGGTGTGAGAAAAACTAAGTTGGTCTACACCACCAGGTCTAAAAAAATAGTCCACTAATAAATGGATGTAACAAAGTGATAAAAAGTTGTATTAATTAATTAATTAATATAATTAAATAATCAACCTTCTTTGGAACCATGTTGGTATATCTCTGAGAATGTAGACAATCCATTCCAACCATTACCATGAGTCCATGGTATAATCACATAACCTGGATGAGCACTATGTAGAAGAATATTAACATTCAGTCCAAGCCCTCTATATATGTATTTTAGCATACATGAAAAGCCCTATATATAAACATTATAGAATAATTTTTCTGATCACTATAGATAACAATTTCAGCATAACCAGCCCAAGCCCTCTATGTAGTAATTTTAGTAAAACCTAGTAAAGACCTCTATATAATAATTTCAGTGTATGTAGGATAAACCCGCTATTTAAGAATTACAACATAAATTTGAACACAAATCATAATGACAGGAATATACCAACATCATATCATATTCCACAATGGTTAATTTTTTCCTTTTACTACTTTCCCTTCAATTACCTATTCATTCATTAAATTATATCTTAATCTATTTCAATGGATATTGTACAACTATTTTATATCAAATAATCAATATCCATTTCATTAATCAGTTAAGATATTTAACAAGGTGAATCTATAACAAGAAATCATATTATGTATCATGTCATTCTAAAACATACTTTAATCCATTTTTCAATTCTTTATCATTGAAGGATAGGCTTACCCTACGGGTAGCCACAAGATAGGTCACAACACCATTGGATCAAAAGGATATATGGAGAAAATAGACACATGATTTATCATTACCATATACTCAATTAATTAATGTGAATGTTATGTCAGCATAATATCACAATATTTCACATACATAAACAATTATAAATAGACCATAGGGATTCAATTTAGACCACCTACCCTTATCTGGTGATCATGGAAATTCATAAAAAAGGTAATTCCATGAACGGATGAAGGTGATGATGATTAGAAAAAGAACCTATGTCACACAAGATATAGATCGACACAAAAAAATACAATGGTCAAGATATTAACACCTCCACAATAGAGAATAACATAAGTTTGAGGAAAACCCTAGAAAAATAACTCATTGAAAAAGAACGCTGATCAAGACATCTGGAAGGGAATTATACATTACAAAATTTCTTAGAGTCACATATGGATTGAGAGAGGAGGGATAAACACAAATGAGAAACATATTATACTCAAAACATGGCCTTAAAACAAATGGGCCTGAGAAATACATGGCATGTAATAATTTCACATATTTTGTTTCTCAATTTATTAGTTACAGTGACCAACACATTTCCTTGGGTTAAAATAACCTCCATTGAGTATTACATGATGTGAAATAGGTTCACAACATGTAACTATTTCACATTATAAACCAATTCTTGATGTCTTCCTAGACACATTTATAAATCATGTAATAGGATCACATTGTGTAAGTTTTCAGAAGATTGCACTCAACCCGGTTTCTATTGAAGAGCCCAAAACACCTTCAAAGACTTCCAAACTAACAAATAACCCTCACAATCCCTTGAAATGTTTTACCAGACTCCATTAATTAAAATAAAACAGATTTCTTAGAACTTTATGTCATTTTCCCCAGTAAATGTTCTCCGCTAATAAAAATAGAATTGACCACCAAGGTCCATTGACTAATAAAAAACCAAACATAATTGGTTCAATGAAAAAATATGAGAGGGATGTACCTAGAAAAATATGGGATCCTACAAACCTAACACCATATTATTTCTCAACCATGTACTTATCCAAGCATCAATGTGGGGTCTCATTTGAAAATTATTGCTACTCTACGTATATATCAGATTCCCCCTCCTAGTTATCATCTTGAACATGCCCATGATGCCACAAAAAATCGAACTAGAGGTATGGTGTTTCTCTAGATATAATTCTAAATATAGTAAAAATATATATTAGATCATCCTAAAATGAGACATATACACAAAACATGATGTCATCAATGTATTAGACATGAAAAGGGTTGGAATGGTATCTCTAAAGATGGAACAAATGAAATAACTCATACATGGAACTCTTGTTCTATAGAAGGACTAATTTTTATTACACAACACCAACCCTTTCAACCAACTCAAACATCCTGAAAAACCTAGGATTGAACTTTACCAATTTTTAGATATGAGGTTTCCCCAACCTAGGAAAAACCTGAAGGAAAACAAGATGGCCAACCTCAAACACCAGAGGTTATCTCTGTGGGTTAGTATATGATTTTTTCTTAATTTTTGTAGTCACCAATCACATCTTGATCAAATAAACATTCTTAGATGTATTCTGCATGAGACTATGTCCATCAAGAACTAAATCACCTACCTTTAACCAAAAACTAGGAAATGGAACAACCTTCTATACAATGCCTCAAAATATTTCATTTTGATTAATTATTAGAATATGTTATTATATAAAAACTCCACAAGTTCCATATTTTTCTTCCATGATCCACCAAAATCTAAAACGTAGGCTCATAACATAACCTCTAGAATTGGAATAGTATGCTCATATTGACTATCATTATGTGGATGATATGATATGATATGATGAAGCTATGATTCTATAGCCTTATAAAGACCCTACAACAATTGAGATGTGAAACAAGGATCTATAATTGAAAATATATTCCTTAGAACACTATTCAACCAATATAGCTTCTATAAATAGAAAATAAAAAATCATCAACATTGAATGTCTCTCTGATTGGAAAAAAGTGAGATACCTTTGTCTGTCATTTTATGATCTCCCAAACATCTTCATTATTGTGAGGTTTCCTGGGTAAAACTATCAAAAAATCCATAGTGACATCATCCATTTAATCTATATAATGGTAAGAGGGTATAATATCCCCACATACCTATGATGATAGACCTTCACATGAATAAAAGTGACACATCTAACCACAAATACCACTACAAAATTCTTCATTCTTGGACACAAATAATTTATACAGAGATCATGATACATTATTGTCAAACCTGGATTTTCTTCCCATCTAGAATTTTGAAACTCTTTTATTAGGTCATCACACAACATAGAAGAAACCCATACTCATCTATAAAAAATAATATAATTTTCAATTCTATGATACCATTATACCAATGGATATCCACCATATAATATATCTCTCTGATGTAATCCATTTGAATCAAATAACTTCTTTATCTTGATTCGGTCAAAAAAACATGGGTAAAACAAATGTAAAAGTCAGATCTACTAATCCCTAGGAGTCTAGAACATCTAGATACAAGTATGTAAAGAGAAACTTAAACCACCACTCATCACAAGACTCCCAATCTACCTATTTATGTAACTGCCAACTCAATGAATTTATGACATTTCCCTTTCCTGGTATATAATCCAAATCAATGTAAAAAAAATACAAATACTCAAATCACCTACTCTATCGAAGGAATATGACCTACTGAGAAAATAAGTTCCTATAGATCTTGTGTTCCATATACACAACAAACCTCTCACCCAGAAGTAATTGTCTCCAAAATATCTAGACATATACCTCTGCAGATAACTCCAAATCATGAGTTGGTTAATTCTTATCATGTAGCCTCAGCTGTCTGGATCCATAATAAACAACTCGGTCCTCCTACAATATATTTTCTCCGAGTACAACTTTGAAAGTTCCAAAATACATGGTACATGCATTACTCAAAATAAATTAAGAGAGGACATGTGTTGAGGTCAACCTTCTCTTCATCTCTTGAAAATATCTTTGGAAAGTATCTGACCAAAAACCATTCACTCCTTTCTTGGTTAGCCTAAACATCAGTACTTCCAAACAAGAGAATACCTGGATAAAATAGTGATAATAACCATATATACATAAAAATATTTGAAATTGAGATAAATTTTGTGGATTCTTCCAAGATACCAAGGATGAAAACCTATCTAGGTTTACTAACACTCCAAACAATTTGATTAAATCACCCATGATATTTATTTTTTCAATCTAGAAACTACATTTGGTTATCTTGGAATAAAGATGATTATCACTCAATGTACTCAAGATAATGTCATGATATTGGGCATTATAATTATCTGATTGGGATTACAGTAAGGTATAGTTGATTAAAACATCCATAAACTAATCCAAAAAATGTTGAATGATAAATTCATCAAGGCCATGATTGTCATGGGCGGGATCGTCAATCTAAACTACATCACTATAAACAAATTTAATCCACACCCACACATAAGATAAGTTCAAGGTATGTATAACTGTTTCATAATCAGCTAGTGGTATCCATCTCTCAAATTAATCAAGTAGAATATCTTAGCACCTATCAGCTAATTGAAGAGAACATTGATGCATGGAAGGGGATATCAGTTATTCACTATCATCAGGTTCAATCTTCTATTTTTCACAAATAAATGCAATGTCAAAAAAAACTTTTTTATGAAAAGAACCATAGAACCCCATTGTGATGTAGTAGGCTGTATCAAGTCTTGGCTTCTAGATCCTCCTTATAAAATTTCAAATCTTGAATCTCTACTAGATCTATCTTGTAAGGTGTGATAGAAATATGATTTTCTCCCATCACTAAATTGATCATGAACCCAATCACCCAATCGAGTGGTATGATGTAGAACTCATCAATAATGATATAGTAAAAAAGATATACCATTTTAGAAAAGGTATCATGATTAAATACACTATCATATAGATTAAGGAATTCTATTAGAGTCACGAGATATTCCAATATGCACTAAAATTTTCTAGCATGACTAGACCAAAGATCCCACTCAAACTACTGTAAATAGCTACCTCAATCTTTGGATAGAAAAGTAACTCTCATCTTTTAATAGTTGATATGAACCTGATATAAAATGAGACAATCTGTACGAAGAATCAAATCATTACCTTTCATTAATAGAAAAAATGGTTCCTAAAAGAAAAAATATGCACCAATATCTAGAGAATACACCTTGAAAATTTTGAAACTATCTTACTACACTCCCAACATAGTATCAATTTAAAAAAAATTCTATGATTTCCACAACCAAGCCTAAACCATTTTCAAAAATGTTAAGATAAAAATGAATATGATGGTCCACTACCAAAAATATTTCAAGTAAGGGTAGATGATAAAATAATCATACCTATGATGGTATAAGGTCTAACATCCACTCTAACTATAGTTGACTACATTGAATTCATTTTACTAGCCCCTATACTATGGGCTCTAGTGCACCTATCATATTCTCTATAATTGGTACTTCTTCTGCAGCATTGGGGTACCATGTCCCAAACCTTTACCGAGAAATCCTATGGAACTATAGAGACCTGTATGATTAGTGGTATCTATGTCCTTCCCAGACTCTAGTACATGTCCTGATCCCCTTCCACTTATATACGAATACAATCCCATAAAAAACCTCTATAGGTGACCCAAACTACTAAAATCATGTAACTCCAATATAGTACATGTACATTGAGGCTTCTTGGGGATTAAAATTCCACACTAATAGCTCTATATTGGAACACAATCCTAAAATGGTTGTACACTTCCCACACCACTCTAAAAACTATTTCCTTAGTGAAAACTATCATAGAAACACTCTTTTTCTATTAAGAGAAGAGATCCCAGTTAAACATACTAAAACCGAAAATACATTTCTAGAGTCCACTCTTAGATTCCCTTATATTATGAGTTCATAAATCATCATGTTCAATAAACTAATAATACAAAAGAAGGTCACATGTGACCTGATCGAATTGGAAAACCCATCTTGAAAACATCTCTCCCTTGTGATCTCATCAACTACTAATGATGGAGTACAACACTATAAGTTTGTGAAGAATCCAACATAGTATATAATTGAAATTCTCGTCTATATCAGGTGTATGAACTAATGAAACTTATCATCCCTCAACACATCTCTCTAGAATTGTCTTAGGAACATCACCTCAATGTCTTTATGAGATAAATCCTCTAGTTATCCAGCTTACTCCATAATATTCCACTAATAATTGGAAGTTCTGTGAATCTGGTACAATGAATTCTTAAACATACAGTATTCAGTTGTCTCTTTGTTCTTGAAGATCATTTTCGCTAACTCGATATAGAACTAGGCTACCAGATAGCCTCCCTTTCAAGTGAACATAGGTGGATACTATAGTCAAAAATCTAACATCAGCTCATACATCAATGTAACAGTGTGAATTTTTTTCCATGGATCACATGAGCCTATGTATTTTTTTGTGATGATGGAAATACATATGATCCTTAGGAGCTATAGGAAATCGTATTTCTATTGTGTTGGGAGGATTATGGTTACTGCTCACCGTATGCTCAATTCGAAGATGATGAGGAGAAAGTTTCTCCATAATATAAATGAAATCCTTTGAAAAGAAGATATCAACATGTTCAATGACAACAAGTGAAAATAACAAAGAACCATTTGGTCATGGACTCTCTAAACATGTCTTATACTTGAATTAGCAAGGCATATCTATTATATCATTTCCTTTAACAAATATAATAGGTATCTCATTTTACGGTTCATATAGGTATGTATATCCCATGTAATAAATATGTCCTTATCATGAAAAAGCATTTCATGGTATATCACTAAGTTCCCCTCATGATGCCTAAAAACTCATATCTCACAATAGCATTACATGAGTATAAATATCATGAAATAATAACATCACGCAACATGTGAATCACCTAAGGTGAAATAACATAAAATTATAACAAGCGAACAACATGAACAATAATCCCATCCCCAAACATTCGTATATTCCCCTATACAAGGGTTAAATACTCCAATACATATTCTACTCACGAATTACCTCCACATACTAATCTCAGTTCTACCTTTAAAAAATAGTAATGAAACAAAAAAGAAACCTTATTCCCTTGATACCTCTTTGTAACATCCCACAATATGGAACTCTCTCACATGGATAAATCAGGTTGTTTATGGGACCTCAAGCACATGTCCCCATGCACCAGAGGCCTCTAACTAGCTTTGGGGGGTCTATAGGATATAGTGGAGAGACTGTACCCCTTGGTACAATGTTACAATATAACTAAAATAAAATAATAACAATAAATATTAAAGTAATAGAGATAACCAAAATAGTGAAATATACAACTCGAATATAAAGGATAGACCAATTAAATTAGATAATAAATAATTTAATGTTAGGGTGGAATGTATCTAAATGTAAAATTTAATGTAATACAGATAAAAGACTATGCTAAAAATTATAACTTAATGAACGTATTCCCAAAACCCATGTTTGTCCCATCACAATCCACCAACCAATTTAAAATGAAATAATCAACTATAAGGTCCTGTTACCTTTTCCAAACATGCATCCATATAATCTTCTCGAGTACCAAAACGAATGACGAATAGGGTGTGAATAAAACTTGGTAGGTTGAAATCACTATGTCTAAACAAAAACAATCCAATAAAAAGTGCATGGAATAAAGTAATAAATAGGTGTATTAATTAATCAATTAATACAATACAACTATAAAACTACTTTGATCCCATGCTAGAATATTTCTAATCATGTAGAACAACCAGTCTAACTATAACCACAAGTCTATAGAATAATCACATTTCTGGGGAAATCCATCTATATAAGAATTTCAGCATCCAAGCCAAGTACTATATATGAATTTCACCATATGATCCAAATCCACTATATAATAATTAATGAATAAATGGGATAAGTCCTCCATATAATAATTTCATCATAGACGGGCCAAGCCCACTATATAATAATTTCATCATAAATGGGTCAAACCTTCCTTATAGGAAATTAAACATAACTTTTCCCAGCCCTATATATAATAATTACAAGATGAATCCGAACCAAAATCATAATAGAAAGAATAACACAACATCATAACATAATCTATGATGGTTAATTATTCTAATAAAAAATTTCCATTCAATAACCCATTCAACCATTAAATTAAATCTTAAGTCATTATCAGTCTAATGGCACACCCATTTTATATCAAATCATCTGTATCTATTTCATTAATCAATTCAAAAAATTTCCAAGAGGAATCTATCATAAGAAATCATATCACGTATCAAATCATGCTAACATGTATTTTAATCTATTTGATAATTATTTATCATTCAAGGGCAGTCTTACCCTATGGGTAGCCATAATATAGGTCACAACATCATTGGATCCAAAGGATCCAAAGAGTAATCCAACAAATGCTTTATCATTACCCTCTATTCAATTAATTAACATCCAAATTATGTTAGTGTAATTTCAAAATATTTCACATACATAACAAATTAGAAACAAGCCATAGGGTTTGGTTTTATACCACATAACATTATCTGGTGATCAATGAAATGGTTCCAAGAAGTAATGCTAATAAATGATGAAGTCGATCATGATTACAAGAAGAACCTAGATCACACAAGATCTATATCAACACACAACAAAAATACAGTCAACAAATTTACACTACCGAAATATAGAGGAATATAAGAGGGGGGGAACCATAGAAAAAACTCACCATGAAATAATCACTTGATTAAGACATATGAAAAAAATGACATACATCGTCACCTAGAGTCTACTTTAAATTAAGGGAGGATGGCTACATGAAGATGAGAAAAATATTTTACACACAACATGGCCATAAAAATAGTGGTCTTGATAAATACTAGAGTGTGACTCTTTGATGTCATATATTTAAAAATTTATGAGTTACGCAAGAAAAATAATTTCTTTGGGTGAAAATAACCATGATCATGCATTACAAGATCTGAACTAGTTTCTTTTTGTATAACTATTTCATATCATGAAAAAGTTCATGACATTTTTCTAGCCACATTTACTCATCAGGTACTAGGATCATAGTTTGTAAATTACCAGTAGAAAACACTCAATCGAGTTTCTACAGAAGAGCTCTAACCACCTATAAATCCATAAAAACTCTTGGATAACCATCCTAATACCTTTACTCGCTTACCCAAACACCATTAATTTCAAATAGAATTACTTCCCTAAAATTTATGTAATTTTAACTCCAAAATTCTCTCCATTCCAAAAAATGAACTTTACCACCAAGGTTCAAATAAGAAGAAATTCTCAAACAAAATAGGTTCAATATAAAAAAAACTTGTACATACTAGGAAAAGTTAATATCTTATATTTTACCAATCTAAAGACCCATATGGGAGCATCCCATGATATCACATTACCCAAAAATTGGAATGTACATTCCTTATTACACCTTCCATCATTAGTCAATAATGAATATTTGATTCTTTTTATAGGACACATTAGCCCCAAGATCAATTCCCTTAAACAAAATTAAATGTGAAGGGTCAAGAACAAAAATCATTAGCGGGGACACATGAATTTTGTTATGCATGATTCATAATTTAGAAGGTAGATATAAATGATATTCCAACTATCCCACTCAGAATTATATCTTGAAAGGCCTTCCATAACTACTAATTAGGATTCCGTGCCTTCCAAACCATAGCTAACCCAACCTTGGCGAAATAACAAGTAAAACATAATTACCAACCTCAAATTCTAATGGTCACATTTTAAATAAAAGATATGATTTTTTGTGACTTTGAGAAGTTATAAGACACTTCTAAATCATATTCACCTACCCGGTCATCTACTGGATGATTCTAGGGCTAATTAGAGATGTTTAACCTAATTTTTTCTAGTATATAGGGGAATGAAATGATACCCATTATGTATCCTAAAAATTAATTATCTAAATAGAATAATCATCAATATTTTATTAAGGAAATGACACCAAAGAGAGGTTATTATACCTTGAGCCACTAAAATCAAGAACGAATTCCAATTGCATATCTTCCTGAATACATATGGTCTACCTAGAATCACCAACAATCTATGGGTGAAATCATGTACTCAAACGTACCTATAAAACCAATTCCCATTGTAGTAAAGTATATAATAGAGACATAAATCTTTTATCCCTTTTTGAAATAATGTTAAATGGTATACCATGAAGTTTCACTTAACACCCCGATATTTTATGAAAAATATTCATTTAATTTCATTAGTGTCTTGTGTTGTATGCTACACCAAGATTACCTTGCACTATACGCAACACCATATTAGCTTGCAGTATACGCAACACTATTCCTGGATCGTGTTACACACAATTTTGATAATAGTTAATCTATGCAACATTGAGTATATATATATATATATATATATTCAACGTATAAATGAAATATGGTTGGATTCTGTTATATGAAACAACGAAGTATTCTTTCACAACATGCAACCCTGACTTGGCTTGCATTACACGCAATCGCGACCTTCCTCGATAGCGTGTGTTGTACGCAATACCGAGTTTTACTAAACAACGATATATTATTATAATATTGTTATGAACTAGCTGTTATGAATAGTGTTAACTATATTTTGAATTTTATAACATTATTATTCATCTTACACATTTCTAGAACATGGTATAAGAACAAAATAAATTTTTCAGATAAAATAAGTATTTTTCAAAAAATGCAGTTTTGCCGCCTTTTGATGGCGCACCCACTTTAAATCTAGTTTTTGACATGTTTATAAGGTCAATTTGACAAAATAAAATTATTCTTTTGAATCAGGATATAAAAATTTACATTAGATAAAGTTTTGATATTTTTCTGATAACTTTCATATTTTAATGAATAGTAAAAGCACGCTATATTTTAATTAAAAACAACTTTTTTCATCGTAATATATTATGTAGTTAAATTATAATATTGAATGGTATTAAAGTATAAATAGAATATATTTTTACCATTTAATATAATGTATGTCATTAGCATTGATTTTACCTTGAATTCGTAGGATAAATCAATTCAATCTTTTGCAATGTTTTAAAGAAAAACCCGTTTTCTTTCGACAACGGGATTAATTTTAATTTAATTTCTGAATCTTTTGTGTATTTAATTTGAAAAAATGGATTCCATATTTGGAATCATTGGGTTAAAATTATGTTAATAAGCTACTTTTTATTTTTGGGCATTGTGAATAATAACTACGGTAAATTTTATTTTCTATAATTAAAGGTAAATCGAGTAATTAAGGGTAAATATAAGATTATAAAATTAGCTTAACCCTTGGAAAAATCCTATTGGATGGCTAAACGTATACCCATATAACCTAAGGGTCGGATTAGATTCATTTTATGGACTTTTGTCCATGAACATAATTTAATTAGTATTAAAACCAAAGAATGTGACAACATGTCACTTTCTTAAATCTTATAAGTATAATAATTTTAATTTAGTGATAAACTTCATGAACCTTCGAACATGAATAATCTCCAAAACGATAATAAAATTATCTAATTCATAGGAATTTAACTATAATTTTTAGGGATTAAATAATTATCATTTATTATGACACAAAGATGATGTAGTAATTGTCTTATTAATGAAATATTGACATAATTGATGTTATAAATGCCCAAAGAAATGCAATTTTAGACTTTTTATGACTTACATTAATTTTCTAGGTTAATATGACATGTTATTGTTGATATAAGTAACTTTTTGCTAACTTATCATTCTGTTATGAATTTCATAAAAATCATGTACCAAATAGTGTCAAAATTGACATAAAGTAGTTTTTAAAACAAATATTATATTATTAATTGTTATTTAATTCCTAAAAATCTAAGGTTCGTCCAAATGACATAGATAAGGATATATATATTAATAATAAACAACATGGGGTTTGTTTTACTTGTTATGGTAAGTTTATTAACCATATAGTGTAAGAAAACAAAAATACACGGTAAAAGTTAAATTATTTAACTTAGAGTTAAATCTAATTGATAAGGTTAAAATAATAACCTAAACTTGTCTAAATCCTATTGGATGAAATTATTTCTACCCATCCCCACTTTATCTTCGAAATAAGACCCTTTTGAAACATTATAAACCGAATTTGACATTAATATAAAATAATATTTTGAGCTTTTCCTAAGGTGCCCCTCTCCTACCTTATAAAAGGGCACCTCCTCCCTCTCCTCCTCACACCAATTTGAGCATTCAAGCTCAGCCAACCCCTGCCAAAATCTCTTCTACACTTCCCTAGTATCATCCTAGAGGTCTTGGTCTTCTTCAAAGACCATCCTTAGTTTTTTAAGTGGAGGTTAAGTGAAGGCGCGTCAAAAAGAGGAGGTTCAGATACTTACGAAGCAAATCGGACCTAAGGTAAGGGAATTATCACAATATCATTTTTATATGAGATTGATTATACATTGGTATTTATTGGGGTGTATTTTATCATCGAAATCCATGTTTCCTCAATATGTAATATTATTTCCATCCACCTACAATTTTTTAAATCCATTTTTACCCTTTGGTGAGTTTTTAGTAAAAGATATGAAAAGAATCTTTTGTCGTTTTTCGTACGAGGAAATTTTTGACTTTTCCGACAAAAGTATGAGAAGAATGTTTTTTTATCTTATACGGAATGAATGTATTTTTAAAACATTATTTCCAAGAAGCTTCCTTTAAAAGTTTTCAGGTTTATTTTTAATCAACTTCTTTTAGTTTATAATTGTACGACATGTTAAGAAAGGAAAAGTGTTTTTGAAGCAGAAAGGATATTTTCCTCATGAATGGAGTTCAAGTGTTTTATCAAAATTATTTTCCATCTAAGATAATAAAGGTTTCTGTTTTTATCCCTATTATTTCATTGATTTGATTATGTCGTGATGGAATTATATTTTTATGAATTCCTTTATCTTATATGAATTGTTTTATGATGTCACGATGTTTAAGATTCCCATTTTTATTACATGGGTTATGCTTTGATGTATGGTTTTCTGATTTTGTGGCACACATAAGAATGGTATCATTATGAGATGGGTGGGACATATATCTCCCTCCAATGCATTGGGTAAAGATTTTATATCTCATGAGATAGACATGGCTGGAATGGTAGGTTATACAGGTTCAGTGAAACAGGACTGAAACGAGGAGTGAACTCGGTTCAGAAAGGGACTTCTTCCACTAAGATAGTCTTGGAAATGAGTCTTGAATAATAAGAAATGATTCTCTATGATTATGTGTGTATTCCACAAAGTTTCATGTTTTAAGTTATGATTATTGGGATTTCATTTCACTATTATGATATATCCCATGTTATGAAATTATGCTCTCTTTTGCAGGTTAAGATTTCCAAAATGTTATGTTCATATGAATATAATGTGACTGATATTTCTTTTTTTACCTTTAATGAGAATTTGATCTCACCCTTTTATGTTTTACTTTCCCCAGGATATAAAGAAAGGTTTTAGGTAATGAAAAAAAATATCTTTATGGGAGATGTTGAAGATCTTTCACCACGATTAGAAGATTATATTCCGAGTTTCCAAAGACACTAAACTATTACGATCCTTGTGTGTGTGTTTTTGTTTTGTACTAAGTATTCCGCAAAAGTAATGTAATGTCCATGTACGTCAGGCTTCGGGTCTCTACTGTTGGTATCAGAGGAAAGGTTTAGTCAACCTTTGGAAACTAGGATACAAAAACATTAGTAAGATCCCTAGAGATATTTCTAAGGTATGTCTAGGGATGTCCCTATGGATAAGTATGCGTATAAGATATAGTCCTAGAACTACGGTAACGATCATAGAATTTAACCTAAGATGTTAGATATTGAGGATACTCCCCCTTTATTATGTTGTTTTCCCTAGCATGATTTTTGCTTCTCACACTATTCTTTTTGGGTTTTAGACGATGGCTGGAACCCGAAGGAACCTTGTTGATAAATGCAACAGACAATGCAATGATTGTCCTCCTGAACAAACAAATGTTATGGGTGATGGAGTGCAAAATCTTATTACTATACTTACAAAAGCTATGAATCATTGTGGACTTCCAAATGAGCAGAGAATGGAACAATATTCTATTGAGTCCTTCATGAGGCAACGTCCACCTTCTTTCACTGGGTCTTCTGATCCACTTGTTGCTGAACAATGGATTAGTACTACTGAAAAGATATTTTCAGTTCTTCAATGTTCTGAACATGATAAAGTCATCTTAGAAGTATATCATTTGGAAGGTGAAGCTGATCAATGGTGGAATCTTATCAAGAATACGAGGCAAAGAGATGAAATTGAGTCCATGGAATGGGACGAGTTCAAGAACTTATTTTTCAATAAGTACTTCCCTCGTATTCTTCGAACAAAGATGGAGAAGGAGTTTCTTGAACTAAAGCAAAAGGATGATGAATCTGTTAGTATATACGAAGCGAATTTTACAAGGCTTGCAAGGTATGCATCTCAATTTATCATCCAACCTGAAAGTAAAGTTGATCGATTCTTCAGTGGCTTAAAACCAAATCTTCGAAGGGAATTATCTATAAGAGACTTCAGTAGCTGTGAATAAATTGTGCGTTGTGCTATCAAGGTAGAAATGGATGTTGGTTTTACTTATCCATATCATAGTTTTGACAAGAAACGAAAGATGGAGTTCTAGGAGAAATCTCAGAATAATGGTGAAAAGAAGATGAATGTTTCCTTATGCTCACGGTGTGGAAAGAAGCATGGTGGAGATTGTCTTAAAGGGACTAGAAATTGATTTATGTGTAGAAAATAAGGTCATCGAGCAGCTGAGTGTCGAAGTAATGGAAAAAGGGTTTCTAATGATGTGAATAAATAAAAGACTGCAGAGAACGCACCAACAACACTTCAATGCTTCAAGTGCAAGGAAATGGGGCATTATGCTAATAAATGCCCTAATCCAAGGTTTAGTGATGATCGACGTGAGCAACCACTTAAGGCAAAGGACAAAGGGAAGTCACATGCGATCACCATTGGAGATGTTGAATATGACAACGATATGGTGAAATGATTAAGTGTTTATGTAATGGGATTCCAGAATAATGTTGTATATAGTATCGTGGAATATTGGAAAATTTATGTTTTGGTATATTGTGGTTTTCAATAATTTTATGGCATCGGTAACCATGAAAAGTGATTGAAATATTTTTGGAAAGCAGATGATATGCACATAATGAAGGGATAAAGAGAATATAATATGTTTGATAGTATTCATGAGCTCATGATTGATAAAAGGACTAAGTGATATCATGGTTTGAGTATATAGAATTTTTAGGATTTTGGTATGTGTAAAGTGTTAACTTTTAACTGTATTCATGTTTTCACTAAGGTTCAATGGGTATTCATTCTTCAAGAGAATACATGATTGAGGTATTCACATGTTTGTAATTTGACCAAAAAGATATATCTTATGATATATGGGGGATAAATGATGGAATTCACATGATCATTTTCTTTATACTATGAGCTTGGACCGAAGTATTTTAGATAAGCCTAAAGATTGGAATGGATTATGTTGGACATAAGTTAGTATTTTTTAAGGATATTTTTTTTAATATTGTTGATGGGATGTTATAGTAATATAGCTTTAGAAAAAGGACAACCTGCAGGACGGGCGACAACCCATTGTGTCGGACAAGGCTGTGGGAATCGAACCCACAACCGAAGTGCGACTGGCCTTTATCGCCTACCACTGGCCTACAGGAAGTCCCTATTTAGTAGAAACTAGTTTTATTATATTAAGTAGCATGATATATGAAGTATAAGTCCATTTTAGGAACCATATATGATTAATCTCACTATAGATGGAATTATGTATTTTTTGATAACTTTTCAAACCTTTTGTTTGAGACAGATGGAATGACCCCTCATTCTATCACATGATCTGCTAACACATCAGGAATGACAAACTCAACTTCATTTCTTTAAAAGATGAAGTGGAAATTGTCCAAAGAACGACCAAAGTTAAGACTATACCAAAATCACGAAAGTATTTCTTCTAATTCCAATTTCATCCACTTTCAGAAAATGATCTTGAAAACCAAAAATGTTGTCCTAGTGCTCTTATATCTGATGAATCAGATGGTACCTTAGATTGTCAAAAATTTATGGCTTTGTGATTGATGGCTTTTCCATAGCCATGTTCTCTACCACTCTCCATCAGAACATGATGGTTAAATTTCTCTTCCATATATATATTTTCACCTATGTGGAAACCCAGTGATTAGTTTATTTGGGTAACTGTTACGTTTCATACTTTTGTTTTTAAAGATTGGTTTTGGTATTCCTTTTTACGATGTAGGTTTCTATTAATGAAACTTTCAAATAGTAAACCATTTATAACCCCGACGAATTTTGAGGGCGAAATTCATTTTAAGGGGGGTAGAATGTAACACCCCAAGATTTTATGAAAAATATTCTTTTAATTTCATTAATGTCTTGTCTTGTATGCTACACCATGATTACCTTGCACTATAGGCAACACCGTATTAGCTTGTAGTATACGCAACACTATTCTTGGATCGTGTTACACACAATTTTGATAATAGTTATTCTACGCAACATTGAGTATATATATATATATATTAAATGTATAAATGAAATATGGTTGGATTCTGTTATACGAAACAACGAAGGATTCTTTCAAAACACGCAACCCTGACTTGGCTTGCATTACACGCAATCATGACCTTCCTCAATAGCGTGTCTTGTACGCAATACAGTGTTTTACTAAACAACGATATATTATTATAATATTGTTATTAACTAGCCGTTATGAATAGTGTTAACTAAATTTTGAATTTTATAACATTATTATTCATCTAACACATTTCTAGAACATGGTATAAGAACAAAATATATTTTTCGGGTAAAATAAGTATTTTTCAAAAAATGTAGTTTTGCCGCCTTTTGATGGCGCACCCACTTTAAATCTAGTTTTTGACATTTTTATAAGTTCAATTTTACAAAATAAAATTCTTCTTTTGAATCAGGATATAAAAATTTACATTATATAAATTTTTGATATTTTTCCGATAACATTCATATTTTAATGAATAGTAAAAACACGCTATATTTTAATTAAAAACAACTTTTTTCATCGTAATATCTTATGTGGTTAAATTATAATATTGAATGGTTTTAAAGTATAAATAGAATATATTTTTACCATTTAATATAAGGTATGTCATTAGCATTGATTTTACCTTGAATTCGTAGGTTAAATCAATTCAATCTTTTGCAATGTTTTAAAGAAAAACCCGTTTTCTTTCGACAATGGGATTAATTTTAATTTAATTTATGCATCTTTTGTGTATTGAATTTGGAAAAATGGATTCCATATTTGGAATCAGTGGGTCCAAATTATGTTAATAAGCTACTTTTTATTTTTGGGAATTGTGAATAATAACTACGGTAAATTTTATTTACTATAGTTAAAGGTAAATCGGGTAATTAAGGGTAAATATAAGATTATAAAATTACCCTAACACTGGTAAAAATCCTATTGGATGGGTAAATGTATACCCATATAACCTATGGGTCGGAATAGATTCATTTTATGGACTTTTTTCCATGAAAATAATTTAATTATTATTAAAACCAAAGAATGTGACAACATGTCACTTTCTTAAATCTTATAAGTATAATAATTTTAGTTTAGTGATAAACTTCATGAACCTTAGAACATGAATAGTATCCAGAAAGATAATACAATTATCTACATCAGAGGAATTTATTTAGTATTTTTAGGGATTAAATAATTATCATTTATTATGACACAAAGATGATGCAGTAATTGTCTTATTAATGAAATATTGACATAATTGATGTTATAAATGCCCAAATAAATGTAATTTGAGACTTTTTATGACTTACATTAATTTTATAAGTTAATATGACATGTTATTGTTGATATAAGTAACTTGGTTTGAACTTACCATTCTGTTATGAATTTCATAAAAATCATGTACCAAATAGTGTCAAAATTGACAAAAATTAGTTTTTTAAACAAATATTATATTATTAATTGTTATTTAATTCCTAAAAATATAAGGTTCGGCCAAATGACTTATATAAGGATAGATATATTAATAATAAACAACTTGGGGTTCGTTTGGCTTGTTATGGTAAGTTTATTAACCATATAGTGTAAGAAAACAAAAAGACACAGTAAAAGTAAATTATTTATCTTAGAGTTAAATCTAATTGATAAGGTTAAAATAATAACCTAAACTTGTCAAAATCCTATTGGATGAAAGGATTTCGACCCATACCCACTTTATTTTCGAAATAAGACCCTTTGGAACCATTATAAACTGAATTTGACCTTAATATAAAATAATATTTTTAGATTTTCCTAAGGTGCCCCTATCCTCCCTTATAAAATGGCACCTCCTCCCTCTCATCCTCACACCAGTTTGAGCATTCAAGCTCGGACAACCCCTGCCAAAATCTCTTCTCCACTTCCCTAGTATCATCCTAGATGTCCTGGTCTTCTTCAAAGACCATCCATAGTTCTTTAAGTGGAGGTTAAGTGAAGGCACGTCAAAAAGAGGAGGTTCGGACACTTACGAAGAAAATCAGACCTAAGGTAATGGAAATATCACAATCTCATTTTTATCCGAGATTGTTTATACTTTGGTATTTAATAGGGTGTATTTTATCATCAAAATCCATGTTTCCTCAATATTTAATATTATTTCCATCCACCTACAATTGTTAAAATCCATTTTTACCCTTTGGTGAGTTTTTAGAAAAAGATAAGAAAGGAATCTTTTGTCGTTTTTCGTACGAGGTAGTTTTTGACTTTTCTGAAAAAAGTACGAGAAGAATGTTTTTTTTAACTTATACGGCATGAATGGATTTTTAAAAAATTATTTCCAAGAAGTGACTTTTAAAAGTTTTCAAGTTTATTATTAATCAACTTCTTTTAGTTTATAATTGTACGACATGTTAAGAAAGGAAAAGTGTTTTTGAAGCAGAAAGGATATTTTATCATGAATGGAGTTCAAGTGTTTTATCAAAATTATTTTCCATCTATGATAATAAAGTGTTCTGTTTTTATCACTATTATTATATTGATTTGATTATGTCGTGATGAAATTATATTTTTATGAATTCCTTTATCTTATATGAATTGTTTTATGATGTCACGATGTTTAAGATTCCCATTTTTATTACATGGGTTATGCTATGATATATGGTTTTCTGATTTTGTGGCACACATAAGAATGGTATAATTATGAGATGGGTGGGACCTATATCTCCCTCCAATGCATTGGGTAAAGATTTTATATCTCATGAGATAGACATGGCTGGAATTGTAGGTTATACCGGTTCAGTGAAACAGGACTGAAACGAGGAGTGAACTCGGTTCAGAAAGGGACATTGTCCACTAAGATTGTCTTGGTAATGAGTCTTGACTAATAAGAAATGATTCTCTATGATTATTTGTGTATGCCACAACGTTTCATGTTTTATGTTATGATTATTGGGATTTCATTTCACTACTATGATTTATCCCATGTTATGAAATTATGCTCTCTTTTGCAGGTTAACATTTCCAAAATGTTATGTTCATATGAATATGATGTGATTGATATTTCTTTTGTTTACCCTTACTGAGAATTTGAGCTCACCCTTCTATTTTTTTCTTTTCCCCAGGATATAAAGAAAGGTTTTTGGTAAAAAAAAGATCTTTATGGGAGATGTTGAAGATCTTTCACCACGATTAGAAGATTATGTTCCGAGTTTCCAAAGACACTAAACTATTACGATCCTTGTGTGTGTGTTTTTGTTATGTACTAAGTATTCCGCAAAAGTAATGTAATGTCCATGTACGTCATGCTTCGGGTCTCTACATTCACAACATCCATGATATACACATTTCCATTATTTTTATATAAAGAGGCCTCTTCAATTAGTATAAACTGAGAAATCATTGTTAAACAATCCAAAATCAGTCATACCACATCTTGAACAATCAATATTCTCTATAAGTATTTCATGAAATCGAAGATGATTTTGTCCCATTTATATTCAAGTAATGGGAGTGGTTGGGGAAATGTAAAGATAATCACAGAACCACTCTACAGAGGGGGGGGGGGGAATCAAGTGTGAATTGTTATTACTAAAGTCATTTCTTTTTAAAAATATTAAAACCTATATCACCTGTTATGATGATTGGATCATATAAGAAGTTAATAATGTAAACAAAACACAACAGAAAATATATTTAGATGGTTTGGTATTAAGACCTATATCCTTGCTGAAACTGTTAATTACCCTAATTATAGATTTTTCACTATAGATAGATGAATACAATTAGGGAAAGTACCATTCCCATTAATATTGAGTCCCACACTCTTCAACATATAGTCCCACTATAGTTTACAAGTTCTCATCTACACTATTGACTCATGAGTCCCATAATAGGATATTTATACTACATCTCATAGTGTTACTAGAGTCCCACTAGATGCTTCCATTACTTCAGAGTCCCACTAATGACTTCACAATCCCGAGTCACATAATATTTGATCAGATGGTAGGAAGATGTTTTAATCTTCTTCCATGATCTTGTTAGATTTAATTGGATCCATTGTTATTCCAAAATAATTTCACTAGTGCTAGTCTTTCTCAATAAATTCTTATCACCTGTAGATGGTTATTGACCTCAGTACAACATTTCTTGGGTAACTACTTCTTCTACTAAAGACCTTACCTAACTAAATATTGAAAACTCAGATACTGGAATATTTTAAAAAACTATTAGAATAACTATCTCTGATTGAATTTTATAAAATTTCACAGTGAATAAGAAAAAAAAATCACATGATAACTTCCTAAAATATCATGTATGTATTTAGTACATTTCAAGGCATTCCCATTTTATTCATGAATTATTATGATTAAATTAAAATTCCTCCATGTGGGTAGGTGAACATGCATAAATTCATGTATGTATTTTTCACATGAAACATCAACTAGATAGTTACCACTTATCTCACTTAACATGACATTCACATTGTTTATCTTACACACACCATAATTTTCACACATCTTTTGAACATACCTTTTCACTAAAAAATCACACTCAATTATGTGAATTAATGGAAAAATCAATGTAATAATTTTATTTTTTCATGCACAATTGAAAAAATATTAATTATTTATGTTCATAGGATCTTCTTCATGAAATACTAGTATGTGGTGTTTCTTTAATTATGAAAAAAAAAATCAAAGAATCATGGTTTATCAAACCCTTTATGTAAGACTGGATTTACATTATTTACTAATAATAGTGTATGCACAAAAGTTATTCATGAGGCAGTGTAGGTTTGTACTATTTCGTGGTTCATCAAATATGTTTTTTGGACAAACAAAATTTACATAGAAATAAATTCATCTCAAAGAAAAGATAATGTCGAATTCACAAAATGATTGACCATGAGAGGAATTCACCTTCACATAAACGATAATAGTTCGGAAACCATTTCAACCCAAATATATTCATGGAATAAATTTTTTGTCAAACACAGAGCTCGAATATGAGATAAAACAAACACAAGAAATTAACCTACCATCTTGTATTTATAGGAAACAATCAACACTGCATAACATTTGATAATCATAGATGATCATCGCATTCATTCACTTACTGCTTCAGAACACTGAATATCACTGTCATGTATTAACAATATTTTACAACCCTCTTAATTTATTCTATTTTATCTTCATAGGATGATCCAAAAAAAGTTGCAACACATTTTGATCAGCCTTATCTTTTTAGAGTGATTAAACCATGATAGAATTCCATGGATCATGCTTAGGGTGGCGTGGCATGGAGATTACATGAATAGAACTAGTGGGATAAAATTATTGGAGAAGAAAATGAAAATTTATGACGATCAAATAGCTTAAAACAATCATCAAACTGATCTCACCTTTAAGAATGTGGTGAGTCGATCAGATGAATCAAATAAAATGATCGAGTGATTGGATAGTAATGATTAATCCAGTGTTAGAAAATTATATCCCAATTAGAAATGGATAGTTCTTGGGAACATAAATATATTAAAAACCACGGTGGTATCAGCTTAGAATTATTTTCCCCTCCTCTGGTACCACTTTGTAATGGTTCATTATGGCTAAACTTATGTTCCCACTTGCCCCGCCATACTGCCCCACATGGTGGCACTCTGCCACTACTCTGCCTCATGTAGGTGTTCCCACTACCTCGGCTACGACCTCAATATGTATAATTTTGTGGTTATGATCAGATGACCACAGTGCTGTGATACTTCCCCTTAGATAGTTATCTATTATTATTTTTACACCAATCACTGTTAAAAAAAATGTGTCACCTCAAATTAAAAAAGACACATGTTTTTCTGAAAAAAAATTGGCTCATATATCATAACATTTAAATTCATAAAATTTGAATCATGTTAATTAATTGGAAAAAATTAAATTCTTCAAATCACTTGACCACTTCAGTCTCCCCCATTTTATTTTTTGTTAATACCCAATTCTTATTAAACATCCATGATATCTTCACCCCTTATAGGAAATATAGCCAAATTTATAAGCATGGGAATGAATTCTCATTTCCAAAATTCAAATTCAATGAATATACTCTCCTCTTCTCAAACATATTTTCTTCTTTACTTATGAGAAGGAGGGAATCACTATTATATTAAAAAATAGATAAAATTAATCATCTATTAGTTTACGTGAGTAATGAACTATGTATAAAACAAGAGTGATCAAATTTAACATCAATGCTATCATTAAACATACAACATGAGATATCAATATCTGAAACTCCTTTTTAGTAAATTATTAAAATATTTTCAGCTAATATCCAATATATATCCCAAATAATAGATTTGAATCATTAAATTGAAAATATATTCTCCTTTAAAATGCTGATTAAAAGTATTAGAGTGTTCATCATTTTCTCAAGAGTATGAAACATTAACTACATAAAATCGTCATTGATCCCCCTCAAGGGATGAAATCATATCCTTTAATTACCTGAATGTTAGTACAAAAGTATTTATAAAAATTAATAAGGAGTAAAATATTTGTTCCAATGAAATAACAATCATGTTTTGAGATGCCTCTTAACCTTGTTTTCCCTTCTTCCTTTTAAACATGGATTTGGAAGAGTTCTTCTTCATCTATTGGGCTGTTAAGAGTTTAATGTAATGTTTTGTGCCATTCGAAATTTTTTCACACATTTCACATATTATAATTTTCTGTTCACCATTCTTACATGACACATAATTATCATTAAATTCAATATATTTCACCACTTACTCTTATTTTACCCAAACAGGCTTCTGATCTTGTTCAAACTATTTTTTTATCACACAATTGATTGATAACTATAGATTTCTTCACTATCTAACATTACTTCTCATATTCATTATGAGTAATCACACTTTATCAAAAAAATCTATATTTCGTAAATTTGTGATATTCTTGACCATATCTTCCAAATATTTCATTGAAATCATTCATTTATGTTCTGCGTTGACAGTTTAGATAAAGTATTTATAAAAAGATCCTTTTTCTGATAATCTGATCTTTTCTGTTCAAGATTTCCCAACTTTGATTCATTCCTCATCCTTGGTAGTGGAATATTATACCAAAATGAATAAGCATTATGAACAACCACTCCACAACACCAACAATATCCTCTAAACCTAGATCTTTAAAACTAATAGAAACTCAAATCTAATGATTGTAGTTGTTTCTTTTTCACAGACTGTGGATGTATCTACTTTAGTGGAAATCTTCTAGCAGAATAAGTACATTAATTCTTTTTGAAAAATGTTTTCTCATTTTTTATTTTGGTCTATTTAGATTTAAAAATTCTTTTTAGGCCTAAATCATTTGAAATACAATATGTACATTTAGATTTTTGGTTTAGAATTAAACTTATCTCCAAACCCATCTTTTTAGCAGCTTTAGAAGATTCTCCATTAATCGCAACATATTTGGTGAAGTGTTATTTCATCTCATTCAAATAAAATTGATCTAAAAGATGGATATATTGTGTCTCAAATAATTCTTCCACTTTCTCAACAAGTATTTCTTTAATATCATCCACTATTTTCCTAATTCAGCTAATTTCAAATGATTTTGATTATTATCTTCCAAAATTGATAATTATTCCTTTTGAATATATTCATTTAGAATATTTTTAAAATTCCATTATAAAACAAATACCTTAATATTATTTTATCATATCTCATTGAGATGAATCTCCCTTTTATTAACATGTTCTATATTCTCAAAGGAGATCTTGCCAATTTTTTTCTTCAGTATTTACATTTCATTCTTGAGTTGCATACTGTTAACAAGATTAGCTTCTAGATTTTATTTTAATATCCATTCCAAATAAATTATAGCATCACATTCATCACCTTAAAATTAGTCTCTATATTTCTTGTATTTACCCATAAATCACATTTTATCATTTGAATATCTACAATCTTATGAATCAAAACATGATGATATAAATTCATCTATTCCTATGCTCATCATATTTCTCTTCTTGGATGTAAATCTATTCTTAATTTATTCCAATTAATTTTCTGATTATTCTTATCCTCTTCATCTAATTCAGTATCATTAACCTTATTCTTCTTCTAATCCTTTTTTCATTTTAGGATGTTTCTAAATTTCATCATCTGATTCTGATTCAAACATTTTCATTGGGCTATTTATTGAAATATTTTCCTACAACATTACATCTGAATAATTTGATGAGTTTATTGGATTTTATTCTCTATTTTCCATTTTTAAACCACTCTAAATAAGTAAAAATATTTCAATAATATATAAATAAACTTCATTATCATCAGAATATTTTGATTCCTCAAATTCAACTCCTTTGAAATTTCTACCTCTTATAGACTCGAAGGACATCTCTTCCCTTTCATTTTTAATTAATGCTGATACTTTTCACATTTAATTAGATATGATAGTATTATAATGTTTATCCAATGGTATATTATATCTCTCTTCTAGTGATGAAATATTTCAGTCGAATCTATCTAGGAAATTTCTCTTAAGATTCATCACAATAGTAGTATCATCCAGCTTCTCTCCAAATCCCCTAATATTACTGACATTTAATTTTCTATTATAAATTAATCATCAATAAATTATTCATTAGCCATTTTGACATCTTCAAACATTATTTAGAAAATTTGAGACATGGCTTCTCTAACATTAAATTTCCTTCATAAATTCTTTTTAGTTTATCCCAGATTTCCTTAATAGTTTGAATACCCATCACTATAGTGTTAATTTTTTCTATTAGATCAATAAATATTTCATTACATTCCTTTCCATTAATTTAACGGTTTATTTTTGTTTCTTGAGTCATAAAAAACATCTTC
Source organism: Viscum album (assembly GCA_963277665.1). Classification (NCBI taxonomy): domain Eukaryota; kingdom Viridiplantae; phylum Streptophyta; class Magnoliopsida; order Santalales; family Viscaceae; genus Viscum; species Viscum album. The sequence continues at coordinate 840,718,626 of OY728152.1, read as the reverse complement.
ATTAATATGAGGTAAACCCATTATTTATGCATTTCCCAGTTCTAGGCCAAGAGATAGAAGTAAAGAAATCATCATATTCATCCAATGATGGTAGTTCAGTACATTAAAAGTTGTAATTCTTTGGATGTTCAATAAATTAAAAGTATCAATTATTTTAGAATGTTTTCCGAGATCTACAAATGGGACCTTTCCCTCTGATACCAATTGAAATGTCCAAAGGATCATTCATTCACACTTATAGGGGGTGAATCAAGTGTGACTTGTTTTTACTAAATTCATTTCAATTTAAACCCCTTTAAAACTCTATCACTTTTTAGCATGAGTGGATCCTGTATGCAATGCAGAATTTGGTGAAACACATCACACATTATTTTTTACAAGGTTTAGTGACCTACATCATTGCAGAAACTTGTAATTACCTTAGATACAGATTTTTCACTATATATAGATTATTAGAACGAGGGAATGTCCCATTCTTATCAAATCTGGGTCCCATAGTGTTCCACACTAGAGTCCCGCTAGAGTTTACAAGTTCCCATCTACACTAATGACAAATGAGACCCATAATAAGATCTTTATAATTTATTCTACAGTGGTACCATCATCCCAGTAGCATGCTCTTGAGTCCCACTCTAGACTTACACTACATTAGAGTCCCACTAAAGACTTCAAAATCTTGAGTCACACAAGATTTGATCCACTGATAGGAAGATATTATAATCTTCCTCCATAATATTGGTTCAGAAGATGATGAAACTACATGGAGAAGATAATGTAGCTCTACGGAGATGTAAAAACTCAAAATAATCATTCAATTAATCTCATGAATAATAATTCGGTGATTTGATCAGACAACCCAGATAAAATGATCGAGATATCAGATGATTATGATTAATTTGGTGATAAAATAATTATTCCCACATAAAAATGTATAGTTCTTGGATACATATTTATATTAAATACCATGGAAGCATGAATTTAGAATTGTCTTCCAGCTCCCCTAGTACTTCCCCATACTAGTTCTCTATAGGTGCAATCCTGATCCCACCTCATCAGTCCTGCCGCCCCACACGGCGGTGCTCCACCACTTCCCTACCTCATGTTGTAATATCCATTGAATTAGTTATATACTCAAGCTAGATTACTTTGGGGTTAATCTTGGTCACCCAATATGCTGTGCTACATCCCATAAGCTGGTTGGATCCTCTTATTTTTACTCTATTAATTTATATTAATAATGTGTCACATCAAATGGAAAAAGGCACATTTTTGTTTTACTAAAAATAGTCTCACCAATCATCACAATTAAATTCATTGACTTTTAATCTTTTTAATTAATTTAAAACAATTTCAACTTCACCAAATCACTTGACCACTTTAGTTGGTGGGTTTTTGGAGGCCATTTCTTCTCCATATTCACCTCCATTTAGACTTGTCACCTAATAACAAATCCCATGATATCATTTTTCATTCCAAACCACCAAAACTGACAAATAATGATACAATACATTATAATAATTCAAGGATGTTTTTCCAATAAATATTCATGATATTAATTCATCACACATTCACTTATACTATCTCAGACAACCAATTTATCATGAATATATATAAAAGATGAATAATATTGTAACTAACAATCTGGGACCTCCCCACCACTAATTCTATCTCAAATAATAATATAATCACAATATGATATCTTGTAGTCCATGAATTGATCCAAATGAGAACATATGAGGATGATATATTCTAAATTTATTCCATTATGATCATCAATCATATATAAGTGGAGGTTATCCATAAGTGACATCAATCATCATTAATATCTTTCTTCCATCACATTTCAAGGTTTAACCTTCTGTCTAAGAGAATTTTAAAAATAATTTCCTTTACTAAGAGGATATATGATATAGAAATTAACTGACTGAAGATTTTATACCCAATTAAATTTTCTAATATTGTTGTATCATTTTGGGAACATTTATTTTAGAAACCTATAATCCATAACCACCAAAAGTGGCCACTATTTAGGTAGTGCATCTAGCATAATAATGTATGGTCAATAGAGGAAAAATATATATCATGATTACGGTAGTTCCATTCATTTGGATTCGGTTTTATAAAACCATATTCCATTGAACAGTAAAACTATAGAAGGATACATCCAAGGCCCACTAAAAAATAATCATAATACATCTAAAAACCTTCACCTAGATAGGGTATATCAAGAACAAAATATGAGATAAAATGATTTTCCATATCTTGAAAATTTGAGTCAAACTGGTCTCTAAAAAATTATTTTACCCCTTTCATAGTTAAATAATTCATAAGAATATAACTCTTCAAAAATTATTGATTTAAGTAGAGATAAAATCTTATAAGCCCAAAAAAACATCAAACATAAAATAAATTCATTTATACTTTCATGGACATCACCAATTCAACCTTTTTAGGATCTACTAAAATACCAAATTCATATATGAAAAGAAAAATTGATTTAACATGTTTAATCTATATGGATCATTTAGAGATATTGGAGAGGAGGATATGTTACCTTACGGTATCCAAAATAATAAGGATATACTGATGATGATCAGCATAAAAATTATAGTAAATGATTATATGAACAAAAAAACTACCATGAATAATTCAATAAATAGATGGAAACCCATATTAATTAAATTCATTAACATTATAATATCATTTTCATAGCCAAAATGAGAAACCAAATATTTAAAATGACAATACTAGCTTTGGAAACCTATATTAAGAATATCCTCTGACATAACTTAATGTTAATAGTAACCAAAATGAAGTTAAATATTATTGAACCATTTCAAACATTTAATTGATCAATGAGACCATTAATTCTGGGAAATGGGTAGCATTAAATGATAATGAACTAGTTTAACTTCCATCATATCACATATACGTGCAGACTCTAATCGGCTTTTCTAGAGAAAAAGACTTGAGCACATCATTGAAATGTGATTAGTCTAACAAACTCATTAGATTCTAGATCCTATACTTAGATCTGTAATTCTATGATTTTTATTGGATCTATATGATAAAGGAGTAATTAATATTGATTCTATTCAGGTTATTAAATTAATGGTACATTCTACCTCCCAATTAGGATGCAATATAACAAAATATTAATGAAATACATCAGGATATAAGTCCACCCCATGTTGTTAGGATTACTTCTCATTGGAATCAACTACCCTGATGATATGAAAATCTATCTCTTATTTCATCACGGCCACATGTTTTTTTTCTCCACCGACTTCACTGGCTTGAAACTCCCACTCTCATTAGAGAATATGGTGGAAATCAACACGGTATGAAAAATAAACCTTTTTTTAATAATAGTTAATGCAAGAATAGAACTAGGATTGAGATTACATTCCTAGAATAACATTAGAATAATTTATTCCATGAAACCTTAAATCCTATATATTCCTAAAATTTTCCACTCAAAATCACAAGATGGGCAGTTTTAAGAAATTTGATCCTCTTACCTAAAGAGGCATCAAGTCTCTTATATAATGATAATGATTCAAAATTAAACATAATAATTAATACCAATTTATTATAATTAAATTAATGGTAAAAACTTATATCAATCATAGACCATGTAAATGTGAAGGATAAAAAAATAATATCTCTCATGGTAGAAATCCTGACATCAATAACAATTCTAGGTCACTCTATGTTATTCATGTTGTATTCTTCGTCATACTCATATAGAGTAAAAAATCTCTACTCATAAGGCTATAAAAGAGGGAATAACAAACACTTTATAAACCTCCACCTAATATCCATGATGTTGGTCAAATTTTAAATATAGGCTACATATCTAACTATTCCTAGGAATCATAGGGTGGATGAGGACGTTTCCAAACACTCTCTGATATACCCTGTTAGTGGAGCCACTGACGGTGGCCATTCTGGCCAGAGGTATTGAATTTATTTACCTCAAAAGATTAATTTAGATTCACGTGGATACATCACCCACACCGGTTTCACTTTATAGTGAGCCTTACCTAGCATGGTGATGATGGCACACCTCCCATATGCCTTCCCTAGTGCTAGCCACTAATGCCCACTTCATCTTGTCACTGCTTCTGACTACCATACGATATATCACCAAGATTTTTAATAGTCAGTGGTCCTCCTATTATATTTAATATACTGAGTTGGTAAAATAAAAGATATGGGAGGGGTAAATTGTATTAAAATATTTACATACATTTTTAGACACTATAAGTGAAAAATTATTAAATGATTTGATCTTTAGATAAACACTCATAATATCAGAGTAAAAATTAAATGTGTAGTGGAAATTAAACTAGCCATAAATTAATATAATTATGAAAAATTTGAATTTATAGTGAAAATATAAACAAGAAATAAACATGTAAACAAAATAGAAAAAAAGGAAATGTGGATCACAAGTTAATAAACTATTTACCCTATTAAGGATATTATAAAATAGTACTTTTACCAAATTAAAATGGAGAATCTACAAAACTAAATCAAGAAATCCTTGAATACAAACCTATAAAAAGTTATATATTCAAATCCCATAGAATCACCTTCCATTTTAACTATTGAATGGATTAAATATCTCCACTCTATACACTATTTCTTCCAAACCTAGAATTCCTCGATAGGTAGTGTCTTTCATCCACAACCCAGAAGCTCATGATCACAAAGATTAATAAAATAGCTCTACCTTCCCACTGAAGGCCTCAATATCAAAGGAAAATAAATAGAAGGATTATAATGTAAATTTTAATGTCTCTACAATATGAACCTCAATAATGACTCTTACAATAACACTGAGATATAAATATTACAATGGAAATATACTGATATAAAAAAGTAGTTTCACAACATAAGATTATAAAATACCTTCAGAATGATCCAAAATCATTCTTCCAATCAATAAAGCTTCAGTATTATTAAAGTGAAACCTACATCAATCAGAATCATCATTCTTACGGGTTAGTTATAAATGTATTAGATGAAGCATATTTATCTTCCAATGAACTTAATAAATATTCATAACTTCTAATGAAGTATGTCCAAAACCTCTATAGTTCTTGGAAATCCAGAGAATGTAATCATATGTAATAACTCAGATATCGGTTTTTTATAATAAAATCATATTAAATTAAGTTAAAAATTTGTTCATGTTTTATAATAAAATACATAAAATAAAAAACCAAGGTAAAAATAAGCTTTTATATTGTATTATTTTTGAAAAAAATCAATGTACTCATAGACATTATAATCTCCTCAATTTCGAAAAACCAAAAAAAAAAGAAAAATTCAAAAAAATGTTTTTTTGGTAAAAAAAATGAAATCCACAACTTTTCAAATAATGTTAACTTATCAAAATTATTATAATATTAATTTTATCAAATATCTCCCTTATTATAAAATAAAACAAACTTCATACCCTTTTTGGTATGATGAAAATCCCCCCCCCCTTTGATATAAAATAATTTTTCAAATAATATTACCCATTTTTTATTTTAAAAAATAAATAAAATATTACAAATAAATATATTATTAAGTTAAACTTTGCGTACCAGAATAAATTACATTAATTTTAAAAAGAGGAAATCATTTTCTAGAACAATATAAAGTTTAATTAATTTCTATACATTAAAATTTTAATATGTGATCTTGGAATAAGGAAAAAAATACCGTTATTTTTATTTTGGAAAGGAGGATAATTCAAAATGAAAACAAATATATTCCAAGATTAGAAAGAAATATTCATTCAATATAAAAATAAACAATATAAATAAATAAATTCAGAAAATAGTAACCACCCAACATTATATATAAAATGACTTTTAAAAGAAAAAAATTATGATAAAGTGAATTAAAATTAAAAGATTTCAGAAAATAAAATAATAGAATTTGGAAGTAAATATTGACTTTAAAAGAATCTAGAAATGATGTTTTTGAATAGTAAACATTCCAAAAGTTACCTACCATATTAATGGATTGATCTTCTTTATTAAAAGATAGTTATCAAAAACGGATTTTAAGGGAGTTTATTTCATCCATTGAAATTAATATAAAATAGTATAAATTAAATCTATTTAAATGTTATTCAAATAAATAAATCTAGAAAATTAAATGTAATTGAAGAAAGTTATTAAAAAAATTAGATATTTTAAACTTACTAAAAAGTGAAATTTATAAATGATGTAATTTTGAAAAAATATAAAAAAATTATAAGGTACCAGATATAGGTATTCAATTTATGATATCATGAATCTTCATTTATTTGGAAATTAATACTTTGAAAAATTGACTTTCTTTGGTACAATATTTTTTTTAAAACTACTAGCACTAACATCTGTTAAGGGTTTTTGATGCTCATAAACAATGAGTTCTCTGAAAATAAATTCTATATTTATTGAAAATGTCTAAATTCTATTCATAGGCCAATGTTCCTTCCAATTTCATCCTCTATAATTGTTTTTATAAAATGGTTATGTACTTTATACAAAATAATTCTCTTGATAAACGTAACATTCAATGGATTTACTTCGTAGTCTGGATATAGTCTTTTTACCTCTAAGATGTTCATAAAACTTTTCAAATGATTTTTTTGATTGTAATGTTTCTAAATACCTTAATCACACATTAAAATGTTTATTTTAACTTGATGGATTCATTTTTATCTCTAATAAAATTCAAATTATTCTCAAAATTTTCTTTCATTCAATCATTAGACATTGGATGATCTTCTGATGATTTAAAATTACTATTCAATTTTTTAACAATAGTATTCTTAGATCCTTTAATATAACAAACAAGGTAATATTAATATAAATAAATTTCATTCTTTATGTATATTCATGAGTAATATTTTATAGAGTTATAGTTATTATATTAATATTAATTATTTTTTCTATCAAAAATGAAAAATGTTATTCTTAGTAAAATGTTTTATATGTTTTATTTGTTTCATTTAAAATATTAATTTAAAAATTTTATGTTATTAATTTGAAAAAGTATAAAAAAATTTACATAATAATTTCAAAATTACCATAGAGATAATTTTTTTTAATTTCTTAAAAAAGGTTATTTTTTTGAGTGAACAATAGAAAATACCGATTTTTTAAAAAATGACCTTTCCTTTTCAAGTATTAAAAATGTATCATTTAATATTATATTTGTTTTAAAATTTAATTTGTTTTTTGTTTTATAAATAATCAAAAACATTCCATTGGTATCAATATTACACTTGATTTTGGTATAAAAACATTTTATTACTAAAAAAGATATTATTATGGAAAATCAAGTTTTCCACTTTTTGTGGGTTCTTAGATGTAATTAATGACACTTATAAAAAATTAATTTTATAAAATGGACTCAATTTTATGAGTAATTATTTTAAAAAAAATTTATGTGGTGACATACATCTTTGGATATAATGAATAATAACCTTGGTAAAAAAGAAGTTACCATGGTAAGAGTAAAAATGGGTTTTAAGTGTAAAAACTAAATATATATGCATTAAAATGACCTAAAAATGGTCTCAATCTTATTGTATGGTAATATTTGGAACATATACCTTAAATTTTTCAAAAAATTTGAATATTGGTGCCATTTTAATTGAGTAATATGTTAATGTATTTTTATCTTTTGAAACATGACAAGTGTGTCTTCCCCCTCACTTATAAAATGTCATCACTATCCTCTATTATCCACACATAAAAAGCCTCATAAATAGGAAAATATTTTAATAAATCACTTCCAAACATCCCTCCCCATGACTTATAGGTATGTTTTTGTCATAATACTATCATAGAAATTATTTAGGTATAAACATGAGGAGGTTGCCTGAAGAATATGTATAGTTCTTAACTGTAGGTTTTCATTTTATTACTTGTACAAAATACATAAAAAAATCTTCAAAAATGATGAAATAATAAAATTTTTAACTAAAATATAGGGAAATGTTATTATATTTATTATATAACTATTTTTCATTGACTTATCCATCTTATTGTATAATAAAACATAACGTATACATACTTGTGGACTACCACCTTTAAAAAGTGATGTTTTTTATTTTTCATCATCTGATTACATGGACGGTTAAAATCATGGATAAAATGAATATATATGATATTTTAAAAATAATTATGATTATTTAAGGATAATATATTAGTTACCTTCTTACCATTCCATTTGAAGGAAAACAACAATGTCGATTGTTTGTACATGTCGACTACCACCTCTACAAAGTGATGTGATTCTTTTTTCGTTTTTAATTTACAATGATGTTATTAAATATAAACATAATTAATAAATATGAAATTTATAAAATATTTATGATTCTATATAATTAAAATAATATATAAAATATTTCGTTTCCACTCGGTAGAAAAATGGGAACATTGTTCATGCATTCAAACGAATCACCATCTCCATAAAATGACACCATTAATTTTTAAATATGTCATTACATGGTTAGTTTTAAAAGTGAGTATAATATATAAATATTCTAATTATAACAATTTTATGATTCTAGGTTAATTTAACAATAACCCCTTTTATCATGGTCAACAAACTGATGATATTTGGGGTTTATACACAAAATTTTCTACAAACATCCAATGTGAACATATCCTTTTTATTAACTAAATAAAAAATTGTAAAAAATAAAATAAAGAGAATAATGATAATATAATGAAAATGGTAAATTTCTTAATCAATTAAATAACCAATATAACTTTATTATTCATGAATATAAATAATGTACAAGACAAGTCATACTATAGATAAAATATTTTCCCTAATATTTGTTTGAATCATTTTTAAGTATTACAGAAATTTTTTTTCCAAAAATATAAATATTTTTATTAAATTTTTTAATGAATGATATTTTTTATTTAGATATTATTTTTAAATTTAATTATATATTAACTAATAACCCTTTAGAAAGGTTATGGTGTGAAAATAATGATTTTCTAACATATATGACATGAACTAATTTACCCAGCATCATAGACATTATTATTTCAGAATCTTCCAATACATGTATCTCTATTTATTTCCAACGAAAATATTATTTCTAGTATTTTGAGTTTCATTATTAAATATTATCAAAATAAAAGGATATTTACTTTATTTTATGTGAATAGATAAAATTATTTTTTATATGGGTTTGAAATAATGTTTTATGAGTTTTATAGTGTATAATGAATAATTTTTGTGATTTATATTTGTTATTATCCTTAGAAATTATTTATGATGAAGGGTGAGCTTGTTGTAGCTCTCAAATACATTGGGTAGTGATTATGTTCATTGTAGAAATAGGTTGGAATTAACAGAGTAGGTTATTCATTTTTTAAGGAATTTAAGAATGGTTTTATGAAGATGATTTCCCGAGGAACCTATAGGACTTTTCTATGCTTACTAATGAGTTTTTTTGAGAATATTTTTATTTCAAAAGGAAATATAATGATTTTTTTTTTAATTTTTGATATAATTTTGGAGCCCTTGTTATTTGATTTTTTGATATCAAATTAATTGAAATTGGATAATAATGTATATCAGGTGATGGAATTGGTTACCCAAAGAAAATAATGGTTTCTATGGGAATTATCGTGAATGTAATGATGTGAAATTGATGAAATAACGTTTTTTAATAAACTAAAATATTTTCAAAGCAGATGTGATTTGTGGTTGTTGTGATAAAGAGGTGGTTTTGATTTTTAATGTTTGAAATGTGGGATATTTTTTCATGAGGATGGGTTTTTATGTGTTTTTATTATTATAGTTACCTGAAAATGATTGAATAAATTTACAATTATAAAAATAAAATGGCATTGGTTAGAATGGGTAATGGACACATGAATTGAAATGGTATGTGTGTATTAAGTGGTTGTTATTAAATTTTAAATGAATGGGGGTAGATAATTTAAATTTGTTGGTAATGTAAAAATCTAAAAATTTGGAATAATATTGAAATAATTATGGAATATGGATGATAGTTTATGGTATTCTTGTGCGGAAATTAGCATATATTAATTGAAATATAAAGGAATGAGTTATTTAAATAGAAATTGAATGGCCTAATAAATATGTTAATGATTTTTCATTGTAATACATAAAGATGATTAAATAATTTCAAAATGGTTAGTAATTTATGTTCCTGAATGAGAACTATAAATATGGTCTTGTGTGGCTTGTGTGTGGATGTTTTATGGTGTGATGTAGTGGTTGTTGTAGTGATGTTAATATGAGATGGTGGTGACGTAAAGGTTGTGGTAGTTCGGGGGTTTTTGTTGTGTGAACCCATAGGATGGGATTATGTGCAACTACTATATATATAAAATTTTCATTATGATTTATATACTCCACACTCCAATATCGATCACTTTTTACCAATTACATAATAATGTCTTGGGGGTGTTTTTCCAATTTCCAAATGGAGATGATACATTGATGGTTAGCCCTTCTCCCCAACAATCTCTTTTATGAATGATTTATATGCATTTTTTATAATTTAAAAAATTAAAAAGTAAACATGTTTTTGCTATGAATAATTTGATGAGGTGGATTATAGGGGGTTTCGTTCATGGTTAGAGGATGGAATGAGATTTATGAGGTGGTTTATAATGGGTGTCATGCATGGAATGTTGAGAGAATGAGTTTGATGTCCTTCTTGTTCACAATACTCCTACTATTTTGGTGGGTGTCATGAATGTTAGTGGTTTATAGGTGATGTGAAAGACATGGTTTATTGGGGTGAGATGTGATGCGATGGACCAATTGTCTTCAGGAAAGATATGATTTGATGTCCAAATTCATGTAGGGTTTTGGGCATGATGAGGAATCATAGGTGTCTTCTGGAAGAGATGGGAGTGACATGAAATTAGAAATTGGGTTGTAAGAGAGGAAAAAGAGTGGGAAAGTTGTGTAGGGTAGCATTTTTTATTAACATTCTACATATTATGTCACTATACCTTGATTAATTATTTGTTGAGTGATCCTTGATGAGAATGGGAACTAATTAACCAGATTGGTTCTTTTTGACTCTTCTGTTTCTTTACTGGGGAATTAAAATTATCTTATCACATTTTCTCAAGATTCCTTGGGTATGATCCCACTATGTATACATGTTATTATCTACTGAATGTATAGATATAAACATTTTTTTTAGGTTTGGTGGAGGACTTTAGGGATCGAGATGGACATTACTAGCTTGGGTGTTGGAGCTGCTCTATATTTTCTTCCATTGGATTATTCTTCGATACATTCCTTTTTAATCCTATGAAATTCATGAAATGTGAGATATTTTGGGACTTACCATTTTTCATATATTATATAGTTATTTGGTGGTTAATACCCTATATCATGATTATACATTTTAAAGGGTAATTCCTCCCATATGTGTTACCTTATTTGTACCCTCAGTGCTAGTTAGCAACCCATGATCTACTAGAGTTAGTAAAGAGGGGTCATTATCTCCATTTAACCTTTTTGACCCATAAGGAGAACATTTAGAGGGAAATTTCCATGACATAATACATTTTAAAATCTAGACTAAATGAAATATAAGATATTTGATGAGTTCTAAGAACCCATTTTTTGGAATCCATGGTTCTACATCCATTACAATAATGTTTCCTAAATAAAAGGGCGTTTCGAGGAATCTAGTCCCTTAACAAGACAATAATTGGATCCCATGACCTATCAAAGTTAAATTGTCAAATTATCATATAATATATGTATTAAGATAAGGGAGATGGAGATGAGATATTTTGGGAGAAGTATCATGGTTGAAATAAGTATAAGATGTTTTTTTGGTAGTTTATTGGGTTTATTTTTTTCTTTTATTTTAAACATTAATTTATTATAATTAAAAAATACCAGTAGTTCTCTACCATAATCCTAATGGTACCCCATCATAGTTATAATGGAAGAGTAACATACCTATACCAACATTATAGAAATTCCAGTGGATATATATTTCCCTTCTAGTGGGAGTTCTGCTACAAGAAGACTCCCTTTTCTATGGCATGTATTATAGAAATGATCCTTGACCCCTATTGAACCCATTCAAGTCTCTATAGACTATAAAATAAATTAATAATTAAATCAAGATGACTAATTTAATGATATGGATCACATGTATGAGTTTGGGTGTTTACATATTCCTGTTGTTTCCAAAGGTATATTAAAGGCAATTTTTTTGTAAATTATAAATGAATGAATTTTAACCACATTTTGATATATAAACTAAAAATATTTAAAAATATTATTTTTTCTTAAATTATATAATCATTTAAAATTATTCATAATTTCCCTAAAATTCATGGTAGAAGGTTTTTTAATTGATCTTAAGAAAACCATTCAATTCAAATTGATGATTATTATGAATTAATTCCTAATTGACATACTTTTTTATTTTTTTTAAATTAATTTATTCAATCATATATGTTATATGGTACAATATAATGCTTTTAGAGTTATGTTTTCCTTTTTTCAATTAGTTTATAATTAATACTGAGTTTGGTTCCTTATATAGAGTTTATGAAGCCTATGGTATTTCTTATGTTCTATAGTTTCTTGAATTAAATATTTTTCATTTTAATTATGTAAATGGAATTAAATTTCCTCTATTCTCTCATTTTTTTTTATCTTGAATATTTTTATTATTTATGGATTGTTTTTAAATTAAAATATTGTGTAAAGAATACATGTTTAATAAAAGCTTCTCTTTTATACCTTTACTATTCTTTAATAATAATATCAATCCTTTACATATAACCTAAATGAGTTATCAGTTAATGATAAATAACTTACATTATTTAATAGTTAAAATTATACGAAATAAGGTGTAAAGGGTAGTTTAGGTGGTAGGAAATTTTATGTTTTTACGTATATTTTTTTCTTTATTAGTTTTATTATTTAAATAAAAAATATGTTTCAAATCATTAAAATAATTATTTCCATAATCTAATAGTCTTGATTTTAGTTTTATTTCAATCTTTTTATTTATAAAATTAATTAATAAAACTATTTATCTTCTAAAACTTTTTCCTCTCTTTGCTTCGATTAAAACAAAATCTTCAATATAAACCAAATGAAATCCATTAAGATATAAAACATATAGTGTACACCATAATTAATAAAGAAATATTTTCATTAAAAAATGTCTTCTTTAGTAGTTTCCTCTTATTACTTGTCAAATTTATTTTCATTATGATAAAATGAAAGATAGAATTTTATATGTGAGTTTTTTATTTATAGAAGTATCAAATATATTGGTTGATGAATATTTTGATGTTATTAGAACATGAATGTTGTTTAAATATACATAAAACATGATATATATAGTATATTTTCTTTATATGAACTGTAATCAGGTACATATTAAAAGGAGTACGATGAATAAGATAATATATCAATACCATGAATTGGTATACCCCATCCCCTTTTCCATGGGATGGTCTATTTTTTACCTGTCAGGGTTTACAACTTCCCCTTCCCATGGGACGGTCTTATGACTTGATAATAGTATATGATAATTTTCCTTGGGAACAAGATTCATTATTCCCTTCCATAAGTCAGGTTTTCAAAATCAACCTTGACACAATGTTAGTTAGTGTAGGTATGGACCAACCTAGTGTAGATAGTTAGTTTGTTATAGGTTTTAATTCATTTAACACTAATTTAATATTATCCATGCCATGTTTGATTAAAGATTACCTATTAATCCTTTTTTATATATATTTATGTAAATTAGTAGACATATTCATGAATATAGTTGTTTACTTACTTCAGTGTTGAAGAATGTTTGTGGAGCCCTACTAAGTTTGTATATGATCACACCCAACATTGGAACTCAATTGGAAATATAGTTTTCCTTTATATAATTTTGGTAAGATAGGTATGTAAATAGCTTTTGGATACTATTCTTTTTATTGTGGTGTTGTCATAGGTTTTTGTATTCAATCTCCACAAGGGGTTGGAGAGGAAGGGCATACTTAGATGGGAAACATCAACAAATCACCTTCTACATCCAGTTATATTGAGTCTATTCAATTTTATATAACTTGTAATTATATCTTCATGTTAACTGATACTATGTTTTAGAATAAATTCATGTCACAATATATTCATTTATCACTAATGTTTCTTTGGTTTTTATAGTTTATTAGTGAATACTTCATAGTAATGTCGATTATATGGATGAGTAACACAAGATCTTTATGATTAATAATTCTTGAAATAAAATTTAATAAAAAGTAGGTAACTCATTCCCTAATGATAAATCAAGACACATGGTGGAAGTTTCAATTCATTGGGGACTGTGGAATACAAATGAAGTTAGTAACAGTTTTATTTTAGTACTATTAGGGTTTTTAGGTATTGTTCCTTACATATCAAGATGAATTAAATTCAATAAAATTTATTATTGTAACCATTGCTTATTTATATGATGTTTTATTTTTTATCAAAACATAAAAACTTTATCATATGGAATATGAATAACAAATGATAGGACTCATAAGATGTATCAAGGATTCGATTTATGGAGTGAAAACAACTTGATTTCTGGTAAGGACTATTCCTCATATGTTTTTAATATTTTAAAAATGTGAATCCAACAAATGGTGAGAATAAAAAAAAGTACACGATAAAAAATGGTGAATGAAAATCATTTGCTGACAGTATACTAATTTGGATAGAGATTAATGAATCCATGATCTATTTAATAAAGATAAATAATTGAGGAGATAATCCTTGAGAATTTTCAAGAAGAAGCTCATATAAGGGTGGTATATAATGATGATTTTCAGCATCTATGATAAGCTGTGAATAATTTATGGAATAAGATAATGATATTAAAAAGGAAATGAGGAGGATTAATAATCCAAAATATTTATTTCTCACTATTTAATTATGCTTCCCAATACCCAATATAGCTATAGAGCCTCTATAATTGTTATAAATAGTACTAATGAGAATATATATTCATTTTATGAGGTTCATCAAAAGGATACATCATTTGGATGGAAATGATCATGAAAGATGATGAACATGAGTTGAATCTACTTAAAGATGATGAAAATTATGTCCAAATAATTATCACATAATGAAGATAAGTATTGTGGTGGGTTTTTAAAAATAACATTATAAATTAAAGATGATCATGAAAATTACGGCATGGGTTTGTTCATATCATGAGTCGATGCTTTGGAATCTATGATTTTATTTTTAAAAATATTATGATATGGTTGTTTATGCTTTATGGATTCAACTTGTGGAGAATATTATATATTCCCAAAATATTTTTGATGAAAAGTAATAAGGAAGAATCACATGGAAGAATCATTATATTTCCATGATTATTATATATGAGTTGAGCCTTTGTGAAGATAGAAAAATTATATCAAAAGGCATAAATAAGGGATAATGTTCACTTGTGTATATGAGATGTAATTTTATTTCATGGTGTATAATATGTCACTCAATGTTATTTAAATAAGGCATGATGTGTATTGGTGTTTATAAACACTCTCCAAATCAATATTTATAATGAAATTATATGATCAATGTTAATATCAAATTTATAACAGATAATGGGGAAGTATGAGGATAAATGGTGGAAATATGAGATTATAAGGAGAAAAAAGTGAGGTTAGAACATTTATTATATCCACAACTTGAGTTTTAATTGATTTTCAATAGGGTTCAAGTTGAGTTTCCTGAAAAACATATGTTTTTTTCCATCAATACAACTTTTTGAAAAGAAAATGTAAGTTATAGTGGGTAAAAAATTAACAATTTAATATTGTAATTATCCCACATTACTTTTAGTGGATTAGAAAACATTATAATAAAATAATTTACAAATTTATTTTTTTTAACTCAATTTATATTAATTAAATTGGGTTATGTTTAACAAATTACAACTTGTTTTGGTTTTTATTATCAAATTATTGATGTAATTTTTGTGTGTGAGAAAACTAAGGAAATGGTAACATTAAATATTGTTATATATAACCATCACCATTAATTGATAATCTCATGGAATTTTATATCTAAAAGTGGTTGTCTATTTTACCTTGAGTTTTGAATTTAGCCATATAATTTTTTTGAATTGATGGATGTACATGAATTAATATATAAAAATAGTGATAGAGTTTTGGATGTATTGAAACATCTTGGAAGAACTCTCCTATATTAATTTTAATGAATTTTTTAGATAAATATTTTTAAATAGTAGAAAACCTAACCAACAATAATGTCAACATAATTATATATTGAGAAAAATTGATTAATAATTTAAAATAATATTAATTTTTGACTCACAACTCTCTTAGTAATATTATTTAATCTCTATCCATTTAATTGGAATCATAAGGGAGTTAGACTTAAAATATGGATGTGTATTGTTTCTAATGTGTATTGGTACTTCTCAATTGGTTTTAACAACTCATTGACCACAAATCAAAGAAGAATTATCTATGTCATTGATGTATATTTTTCATTATATTTGTATATTTATTCATCATTAATAATAGACAAAAATATATTGAATAAACATAATAAATCATGTGTGGCATAGTGGATTTATATTTTATCTTTGGGTTTAAGGGAGAAAATCAGGTACATATTCATCATACCCTCTATAAGTGGTTTCATAAAAAATTACATAGATTTTGTGAAGTATGTTTTTTAAGAATAGGTTAAAAAAGATGGAAATTGAAAAACCATAATTTCTAGTAAATATTTTAAATTACATTTCAATCAATGAAATTTATGAAAAAGAGAAAATATTGGTGATTTTGAGTGAAATATAGTTATATACATAATTTTAAAATTATATATAAAAAAATCATTCTTCTAAATATAGTAAATATTGGAACATTATTAATAATAAAAAACATAAACCTCTTATAGAAACCTTGAGATAATAAAAAAATTGAAAAATTATTTTTAAAATTAAAAACATCTTCATTTTGGATCCATTTTCCCTAAAATACTCAAGACAACATCCAATATCCAATTAGAAATTTTTATGACTCCTACCCTCCCTCCAAAGATTCTCTCTTACCGTATTTTCTATTTAAAAATGGATTAAAGGTAATAATTATTCCCTTTAATTTTATCTTCCCTCTTTACTTTATTATATATCTTGAAACCCTAGTTTCTACTATTTGCATTTATTTTGGTGGAGTACGTGTTGGAAGTTAGGGATTTTGTGAATAAGTGTTGGAGAATCACTATGAGGAATTGAATATTCTATCACATTACTATATTATATTTTGGAAAATTGATTGAGGTTAGTGAATCTTATTATTTTTTTACGCCAACGAGCATATACCCCAGTGGTAAAGGATCCTTCTTGGCTTACAAAAGACTCAGAATCAAATTCGGTCAAGGGCAATTTTTCTGGGATACTGTAGATGGTCAATGTAGTAACACTATAGCAGTGTTGGCACTGTAGCAGGAACTGTAGTGGCAGAGACACTGTAGCAGGAACTGTAGCCACAACGGTATTATAGTAGGTAATGTAGCAGCCCAGGGTACTGTAGGAGTACTATTCATTGAAGGTCTCTTTGGGCCAAATAAATGAGATTTCAGGCCTTTTATTCCAACCACTTGGTCTTGCGCCTTCAGATTATGTAATGCGTCTCCTTCTACCATGTTTGAAAGAGGTATTTTCTTTAAATAATAGATGAGACTTCGGTCCCAACCCTTAAAAAAATATTATTTCTTAAAGGTGATGAGCCCTTTGTTATCATTGGTAATTTTAATTTATAAAAATACTTCTTAATAATATTTTCAATTAAACTAACAGGTTTACTTTTCTTTATTGAGACATTGTGTATTTAAAATTGAGGTTTTCTATTGAAATCAGTTTGGTCCATAAAATGGGTGATTGGATAAAAAACGGGTGGTTCTGATGTTTAATTGTGATTTTTTTGGGGTTTATTAACAAATTAATTTTTTGGGTGATTTTTTGAAATTTTTTTATGGTCCTAGATCCAAGTAGAAATTCCCATTGTGAGTATTGGGTTTTGTATAAACCCATACGAGGTTCCGATGAGTTTAGGTATTGTTTAGAAGAAAATGGGAGTGCCACTATGAAAAATAGAATTCTTGGGGTGTAGAGGGATACACTGAACTGTAGTGTTGGTTCCTTGAACATAGTGGATCCATATTATGACTTAGGGGAGATCAATAGGAGAAATGGGACTTCAACCTTTTTAGGAATAGATATATAGTAGTTATGGGGATGTGGCATAGTGGGGTTTCGAGATTTATATACTTAGAGGGGCAATAATTTCGTAGGATGTAGGTTGTAATGTGGTCACTTTCATGGAAGGAGGGGTTATGCGGTGTGGTGCTTTATGTTATGTCGTAACACCCATATACACATTAATATGATTTATTCAGAATTATCGATAGGCTTTGACTAAGGGGGATGTGGTATGGTCATTGGAGATAACGCTAGAGAATTCCTATTTTTTTAAGAAGCTGATACATGGTCAAATGATATGTTCCATGGTCATCAGTTTTTCAATGGGTTTACAAATAATCAGAGACCCCTAAACCCAATTTATCTCCAAATTATTTATCTAAAAAACAAGGTAACCAAGGTTTTCTTTTTTAGGTTCTTAAAATCATCTTACAAGAATAAATGATCCTCATATAATAGAGATCAATATGTGGTGATCCAATGGGAGTTCTACCTCCTCTATCTAGTGGTTTCTCCCTATTGGGTTTGGTTTTACTCCCATTTCACCTTCCCTAATATGGAACATGAACTCTAGTATTTTTATTGGGTTTCTTCTATCATTATCCAGTGTGTTCACTGAATGGCATCTTAGAGATATTGTAGTTCTTCATAGAAGATGTGATCAGAGATCCACAATGTTTTTTCCATTATTAGGTGAATAATGATGAAACCTTTGTTGTAGGGAATTAATTTCTTCTCCTATTTATTTATGATAAATTGTAAAATTTTCATTTTTATCCCTTTATATGGAAATTAAATTAACCAAATTATATTGAACTAGACTAATAGAGAATTGGAAAGTGATCATATGTCCATGTATAATAATGGGATAAAGGTTTGCATCATTTTTTTCTTGATAGTGTGTCATCCATACTATTCTTGTGCTTAATGTTGTTTTGATTTGTTTAACATGATGTTACTGGGGGGAAATGCTAAAGAATGTAAAGTTGAAATTAATTGACTAATTTTATTATAAATTAAATAATATGGTTTTAATGGAATTCGGTGTTTCTAGTAGTTTTGATATTCAAATTGATTCATGTATACTTACTCAATTGAAAATATCATTCAATGTGTTAAAGTAATTGAAATGGAATTTGAATCATGTGAGTTATTTTTGATAATAATAAAAAAAGGTATGATTAATTATAATAGTTTCTCACTTATTTTTTTGAAGCTAGTTTTACCCTAAGTTAATGGTTAAATTTTGATTTCCTGTTATATCTTAATGTCTTTTGTTTCCCATAGTATGAACTTTTGGATAATTAATTAGTTAATTCAAGTGGGAATAAGAACCAATTTTTTTATAGATAAATTTTTAAGGTAATGAGTTTTTTTGATTAAAATAGATAAATTCTTTCTGTCGGGGTCATGGGAGCCTATTAATGTGTAAAGGAAAAATTCCTTATTTTAGGGCCTAGTTTTTCTATTGATTACACATTTTTTATTAATTTATTGTGATGTGCTCTATATATGATCTTGTGGTGTGATATGAGCCTCAGATAGCTAATCCTATGATAACTGATGTGATATGGGGGTGGGAGGCCTAGATGATATGGCATCAGTTGATTCATGTGAGGGAGAGATACATCAGGATATGAATGTGGGTCTCAGGGATGACACTAGAGATGATGGAACATTTGGAAGTAAAGATTTCACATTGATTCTGTTAAAGATTATATCTTTATTAATTGAGTTTTTTTAATTAGTGAAGACCGGGTTTCTTGTTTTATCTTAATTATTTATCCACAACATGAAAAAACTGGTTGTTCTTAGTTTCATGTTTCCTTTTAGTGGAAACATAGTATGGTTTTCCTATAGTAGTAGGATTATGGAATGGGTAATAATTTTGAATAATCGTTTAACCCATGTGGTTGTTTTTTCCTGGAATAAAAAAGATATGGTCTTGAGAAACCATGGATTCAGAATGGAATATTTCTAGAGGGACTGGAATTCAATATGATAATTAATTTAATTTAATTTTGGATAAATTTGATGTTTAATTAAAAGATAATTTATTAATTTACAAAAATAATGATAAAATATAATTAATTTATTTAATGCATCTATTTAAAATGATTGTGTTCTAATATGATATGTGGTCGTAGTAGGGAAAGATGAGAGTATGAGAGATGTTAGATATAATAGAGACTAAGATTATGTAATGATCAAAGTGTGGTTGTGAGATATAGTATATCCTCTATATATTTTTATTTCATACCATACCCCACCCACATCTGTTAGAGTGAATGACTTGTAGTGGACTTTGGGAGGGTGTTTTCCATAACATCTGACTAAGAGGATAGATTGATGACTACCCCTTATAGCCCCTCTCTCTACTCTTGGATGTTCACGTTCTAGTGGGAACATTGGGTAGTTTCACGATATGTGTGTTTATAAGTCTACAATGTCTTGGGGTTATTTCACACACATGTATCTCAAGATATACTTTCCAAAGGATTATTATAGGTATGATTTGTATAGACTATGATGGATTGAGGTACCTTACTCAATGTTTGGGTAGTGATGGATTGAGGTATAATACCCAATGAATGATACACATCAAATCGGTTGTAGTGAATTTTGAAACTACTTGGTTAATAAATGGATATATTTCATGGGATGGTGTGTTGATGTGTTTCATGGGGGGGAATTTTGTGATACTTATCCTAGGTGTATGCAAGTTGGATTATTTTGGAGAGAGATGAATCAAGATGTGTGATGTTGGGTATGTGTAGTAAACCAGTAGTGGGGTACCCTTAATGTTTCATTACAATAATTTCTGATCCCTTATAACTGAAACCTGGTTAGAGATATCCATGGTGATACTAGGAGCTTAGTATAACTATTTAGGTGGCGAGTTAGTACCACTGTTGTTCATTGTGATTTATCATGCTTTATTTATCTTTTTAATGAGTGGATCTAGGGTGGATCATATTGAGTATAATATTATGCACACCCCAGTTATATGTAATCTATTTTTAGATCAATAGGAGAAGGATGGAGATCAGGATAGATATTACAAGCTCATGGATTGTAAGGTGTTTGTTGGGATTTATGGTCTCTGACATCCTTACCTTTTTGGTACAAGTAGTTTCCATTTCCATTTTTTATTTTTTATATTGAATTGAATGTATATACATGGAATTTCATTCATATATATGTCTGGGTAGGTGTTGATTTAGGTATTTATCTTATCTCTCTCTTCTATATGTTCAACTAGAGGGAAATCCCTCCCATTTTTATGTTTATCATACCCCAAGTTCTATTTTCCTACTCGAGGCCTCCTGGAGGTAGGACATGGGTGGTTACCATCACCCTTCTATTACTTCTATTCTTAGAGGGGTACACATTTAGGGAAGGGGGTCATGATAGAGTGGGATTAAAGTATAAATTTGAGTGATACGATTAATTTTTGAGTTAGGAACATGAGATATTGCATCGGTGGTATGAAAACACTATTAACTAATATTTGTATGTGATGTAAACCGAGAATCCTAGATAAGACCATAGTATTTAGGTCCCCTATTTGACATGATACATTGACCATTATGTTTACTGAGTCTTCTCTATGAAGTGACACTGGTTGTGGGGTAGAGTCTTAGTAAATGATCATGAACCATTTTCCATTGCACCTATATTTAAAATTGGTATACCTTAGGATAAGATAGACCTTAAATAAAATAAAAAATAAATTAATAATTTTTTTATTTGATATTCCTAGTTTAAGAGCCTAACCATTTATTTATAGTCACAACTCTAGGTTAATGTCCTCGTTAGGGTAACACTGAATATTTTCACTAGGATGTGCCAACAGATCACTGTAGTGTAGAGGCTTACAACGACTACACATAGTGGACGACACTCTGATAGTTAATCCATAGAAGTATATAGAAGTATTAGAGTTATATTTCAGATTTAGTCAAAGAATAATGTTTGGGGGAGGCTAAGATAGCCTTTATTTGTATACATGCCCTGATGGAGTACTCAATTTTATTGGCAACGAAGATGCATTATGGGGAAGAAATGAACTATAGGTTATTTTCATTATGGAAGGATAAGATTCATCGGTCGCATTGGAGAAGTTATGAGACCACTTATAGGAAGAGTTCAATTAATCATCCTCAAAGGTGGCCAATCTTCCAGATATTCTTACCCTTAGACAGAGGAGTTCCTTAGTGAAAGAGTTTGGCATCAATTCTAGGAACCTTTGGTGAAATGGTTCAAACATTATTCCAGATGTGGAGGCTATGGAAAGGAATTTCATAGAAGATTTTCATCTAGGGATCTAGTGCTAGGTCACCCCATTCATGTTGTTGACATATATTAGGGTTCTGAAAAGAGAATATTTTTTTAGGGAGTTGGAAATAAATAGGTTTGAATGATAGGGGAGTTGTTCAGATTCCTCACGATGCAGTACTGTGGTCCGGGGATCCCAGTTTCTTGGGCAGAAGAGTTTTTGGTCTGCTAGGGGCAGGTCACAACCCTCATCATCTAATTTCTATGAGGGCGTGGCTCTCATAATTATGCCAAAGGTTCATACAAATGTTTTTTTGGGGGTTAAGTTCATTACATAAACTATTATAAAAGAGTCTTTTAACAATACTGGCCATTATTAGTGTTAGGGAAAAGTGTTGATAATGTTGTCCTTTATCAGCACTAAAAAGATCGTTGAAAAAGGGTACCATTTATCAGTAATAAAAAAAGTGATTTTAAAAGTAACCCTTTATCAGTGTTTTTTAGCAATGATAAATGGTACCCTTTATCAATTATTTTATTTAGAACCGATAAAAAAATACCCTTTTTCAACACATCATTTTTTTCACTAATAAGGGGAACCCTTTATCAACGCTTTATTTTTATCAAAAATAATGGTAGCCTTGATTAGGACTCTTTTAGCACTAATAAAGGTCCAAAATAAAGTGAAATAATTAAAAAAATAAACAATTTATCCAATTTATCAAATTTATAAATTAAATAATTATTGATAAAAATGAATAAATTGAACACGCACACACACAAACACACACATATATATATCATAAATACTAATAAATATTATAAATCAAATATATAGATATGTAAAATGAATAACATGAAATAATTAAACAAATAAACCTTAAAAATGAGTAATTTATGAAAAATAATAAACATTTTATTAATTAAATAATTATTGAAAAAAGTAATAAAATTAATAAAATTAACATACAAATTTATATAGATTATAAATATCAAAAAATTGTATATATTAAATAAAGATATATAAAACGAATAAATTTAAAAAATAATAAATTTTTTAAATAAAAAAATATTAATAAATATTAATAAGTCTGATATATATATATATATTAATTATAACTTGTAATAAATAATATATAATAAATATAAATATATTGAAAATGAATTATATGAAATAATTTAGAACATATTAAAGTCTTATTCATTTTTAATGTGATTTTTCAATTTATCATATATGAAACGTGTATTACATTGACTTCACATACACATACATAATTAGTGCATTTTAATATACAATACACAAACAAAAATATTATAGAAACTAATTAAATTTCATGTAGAAAGAATATACACCTGATATTTTGTAATTAATTCATATTTTATTATATCTTAGAATTTAAGAATAACATGATACATTTAATATATTATGTTTTTAGTCACTCAATTTTATTTATTTGTTTATTATATTATTATATTTGGTATTATTTATTCCTTTTTAATATATTTAACTTTTTATTTTTAAATATTTTTATGAAATTATCATTTTCTATTATCTATTTATATATATTAATTTATAATGGTTCAGTATTTCCACTATGTATTCATTTTTACAACAATATATATCCGTGTTTTTAAATAATCTATATTTAATTAGTGCAGCTTATTTAATTTTACAATATTTTTAATGTGTACTCATTTTTAATTACTCATTTTCACTCATTATTAGAATGCATGTATTTTAGATTATATATTCTATAAAAAATTTATTTTTTTACAAACAAATAGTTATAATTAAAAATATTTTTAAATTTATATTTACAATATTAATAAATGTATATATTTATAATTATTATAAATAAATAAATTTTATTTATTTAAAATAATTTATAGAATTAAAAATAAATAAATATAAATATTAAAATAATTAAAAATTTATAATAAATTTGTTTAAATAATGAATATACTATATTTATATTTATATTTATATTTATATTTATTTATTATATATATAATTATATAAATATTTTTAATGAGATAAATATATAAATATTATTTTCTAAAAGTATTCATATATTTATTTATAAAAAACTATATATTTAAATAATGAATATATTTAATATATTTAATTTTTTAAATATTTATCAAATATATATATAGTTATATAAATATCTATAATGTTATTAATATATCTATAATAATTTATTTATTAAAAATATCTTTGAATAATTCATATATTTACTATATTTATATTTAAATACATTTACTAAATATATATATAATTATATAATATATAATGATATATACATATATATATTTAATATTTGAAATATATAATTATAAATATATTTACAAATATGTTTATAATTATAGATAAATAATTATAAAAATTTTAAATATTTTTATCTATGAATATATTTATAAATATGTATTTACTATATTTATAAAATAATATATTTATACATATTAATAAAAATTATATTTTTTTAAAAAGTATTTATGTTATTATAAATAAATAATTATAAAATTATGAAAAATTAATATAAAATTATATAAATATATTTACATTTTGTTATATATAATTATAATTATAAATCCATTATTAACCCTTTTATAGCACTGATAACGATAGATGCTTATCAGCGCTAAAAAATCACTGATAAAGATATATTTATCGGCGTTAAAACATTAGCGCTGAAAAAGATGAATTTTATAATTTATTTTTTAGCACTTATAAAGCACTATATTTATCAGTGCTAAAACTTTTTCACTGAAAAAGATGCCTTTTATCAGTCATTATTAATTTAGCATTGATTAATGGGATATTTGTCAGTGTTTTTTGCAAGAATTGATAAAAATGTCCATGATCTATTTAAAAGAACCAAACGCATGACTTATTCTGTCGTTATTCTCAAGAGGTCAGGGAACTCCTCTACTACCAGTGCTCCTCCTCTATGTTCTCTTTGAATAATCTTTCCAAGAATCTATGCTATGTTATTTTTTATTTTCCCCTCTCATTAATTGATTGTTTGGGTTCCTCAGTTTGATTTTTTTCGCTCTTCTCAACCCTGGTGAACCCTAAATCTCATTTCTCATATTCTCTGAGTTAACTATACCTACACAACTCCACCCGTTCCCAGTAAACTCAGTCCAACTTCATACCAGACCACTGATAACTCCATCTCCATCAACTGTTGCGACTACAAAAAACCTGGTAGGGGATGGGATCTATAATCTCTCTATATCTTATGTGTTGTGTAAATTATTATACAAGTGTATTCTCTACATAAATCTATTTAACCAACTATATAAAAATAACAACCTATAAATTTAAATAATGAATGTTGTAAGTGTGATCTCTTATAGATGATGGTTATTTTTCTTATGTTTCTATTATTATTTCTTTTTTACATTTAGATAGTGTGTATTATCATTGTTTGAATCTTATTCCCACAGAATGGAATTCACATGATGATGAAAACATAGTTTAATATTATAATAATAATTATAAATACATGTGTATCTATTGGGAAAATCTTCTTCCAAAAATTTTATTGAATGATAGATGCATTTTTTTCTTATCTAATACTGGATGATTGGTGTCACATAGGTGATATAGTTGAATGAATAAATGGAGTTTCTTCATATTTCATTAAATGATTTAATTTTATACTGGTACATTTATATTTTATTCAATTTCATTATTTTTGGTAGTTCATACATAATTTGAATATAAACATGAATATAATTTCATATGCTGAATATTCTATTGAATAATTAGATAATGATATACCACATGAAATAATTATTTAAGGTGTTATGTCAAAATTGTTAGAAATATTAGAAAATATAGAGATTCTAACCATTATTATATTACATTTATGATTGTAATAATTTTAACCATAAATAAATTGATAAATTAAAATCTGTTAAATGGAAAAGTGTTTGTTGGAATTATCTAACCTAAGTCTAAACACATTCCAAACATTTATTGATTTTCATGTATAATGATTTCTTGCTAAATTATAATTGTTTTATGTCATCAAAATATGTATAATTACCTTTCTGACCATTATGAGAACCTGTAATGGCTGATTTATTGGGGGTGAAAAATGTTTTAGTATTATATTATTATTGGTGGTATATTGTGATGGAATGTGAATTATATTTTTGGAATGTAATATATTAGAACCCATAATTAAAATTTCATGAAGTTTATTTTTTAATACTTGTGGGTTTAAAGTATACATTTCAAAAACCTATTTTTTAAAAATATCAAGATCTAGAATTTATTTATTTTTTGATTCAAAATTTTCTTTAGTTTTTTGTTCTAATAAGATTTTAAAAATATTATCTCATTAAAATTATAAATTACTTCCTGATTTCATTTAAGGATAACTTTATCTATAATTATTTCACAATATATTGATCATATAAGATAGTTATGAGTTTATAATTTATTTATTTTTTAGTATTTTTGGAAAGGAGATAATTCTATGTTTATTAACCATTGAAATATATAAATCATTATTTAAATAATTCAAAAATAATTAAATAACTCCATCGATAGGTATTTTATACTAGTTTTGAACACAATCAAAAATAGTGATTGGTTATAAAAATGTTGGATTTGATAAAACGTGGTTTATATAGAATCTTGATCAATTATTATGTATCACACATGTTATAATTGAAATATTTATGTGATTATCATGTTGTATTATTAAATTAATTAATTTGATGTTTATGATACCAGATTAGTTATAGTTTATATATATATATATATATATGTTTGATATTTTAATTTTTGGATGAAATGGTTTATAACAAATATATGTCGATGGGATAAATCTGTTCTTCATATTATTTTACAGTAATCATACAAAAATAGGGTGTTAATAATAATTATTTCTTAAAATGAACCAATACACATTTTGGGTAATTTTTTTATTGGCATCAAAATTTTTGGAAATTTAAAAATTCCATGAATGTTATTTAGTATGACTCCATTTTTATATTTTTATACTTATTTTACTTATTTGTCAACTAATATTTTTATACTTTTCTAATAAATAGTTCTCTAGAGTAATTTTTTGAAAATTATTTTATTAATCATAATATCTGTCTACTTTTTTGTCAAACATTGATAACTATTTCCATATAATATTTTCATCAAATAATCATTCGATATTATTTGAAATGATTTCTAATATACCATTTAATGTATGAATACAATATTTATACACTAGAAATACGTATGAGGATGTAATAAAAATATTTTTTGTCATAAATTATAATTTAATGGGTATTTTGTGGGAGATAGGTATGGTATGTTAGAATCTGAGTTACTATAGACATTATAGTGATTCATCAAGGGCTAGGGTGGGGGTGATGTGAAATTTGTGTTCTTTTTTTTCTCTTCATTATGGGTTTTCAGAAGTTAGGATAACTAATCTATTATGGAACCCATTTTCTAGTTATTTCATAAAGGAAACAATTAAGTTAATACATCCCTATATTTCAAATGAACATCCTAATAACAAATCGATATGTTATACCAATTTCATCATTTTGATGTAATTAGTACAAGTGACCATTTTCCCTGAGTGATATTACTGAATACTAGGGGTATGAGGCCGAATATCATGGTACTTGTGATGTGGTTATTTTCATAGGGAGATAAATAATTTTTTCTCCTCATATAACTCAAATGTTAACATCTTTTTATTGAAATGATTTTAATTTCATGGAAAAATGCTGGTATAAACTCATGAAATTAATAGTAAAATTCATTGGAACGAAATGAAGTTGGTATATTTGATTATAATTGTTCCCTGGCTATTACACAATGAATACAATTACATGTGTATTTTCAGTGTTACTAATTCTAACATATACTCAAGTATATTAATTTTTCAATATTTTAGAGTCCATGTTAGTATTTACTTGATTATTTTTATACCCACACACTAATCATTAACCAAAATGGATATAGAAAACATTTATATGAGTTATAGAATATGGAAAAAGACTAGCAGCATAGATCAGTGTTAATGAAGCTCTATGGGGATGATTTGATGTCCTCATGGTAGTATCAAGGACCTTTCATCATTTTGGGATGCGATTCAAAATTTTAAATTAAGAAGTGGTAATTAAGAAGGTTTTAAGGAAACAACTATCATCCTCACCAGTGTTATCTTCCGAACAATTGTTATTGCATTTTTTTCATCAGACTCATGCACCATCTCTTATATGTTTCTTAAACTACTTTGAGTAGTATTCAACCAAAATGATCTCCTGTACACTATATGGAAAGATAACTCCTCATAGTTGTTCAAGAAACATAGTTTCATGTCCCAAAGAGATGGATTATGAGTCTCAAGAAAAAAAATTCAATATTAACTAATTGGGAAATGAAGATGATGGGGATGATAATTGTATATAACTTCTTCCTTTGGATGAATTTAGAGGATAATAGCTACCAAAGTGGACTAATTGTTTTCATAATTTCAATTACCCATTTCCGAAGAAATCAATGCATGATAATTATTTAACAAAATAGTATGATGATAGATATTAATAATTGATCAAGTTATAAATATGGTATGTATGCGACCCTTCTCAATTTTTTTTTCTGTTTATGTTGTTTTTATTCAAGTCAAATTAATTGTTTGACTACACATACAGACAATGTCTTCTACACATGATGATATTACCAATACGGAGGAAGAACCAACTGTGGATGATGAAACTGCAAAATTATTAGGGGATCAAAAACATTTTCATGAAAATACAACAACAATAAAACATCATATTGTTGAATAAAATTATCATAGAAAGAAGGTAGGGTATAAATTTTTATGTTTTTAGAATAAAAAACCATCCTATTAACCCCAACAATTCAATGATAATTAGTTATGTTGTGGTCATAGTGAGGATGGATGTTCTGATGGATATTGATTCATGGCGCCATGTTCAATATCATTGAAATAAATCATTTGGAAAGATATAGCAATAAATTTATGATATATATTCTCTAGTTTACTAAAAAAATATAAAATGAAACATTTTTTATTTTACATTATTCCTTGCAGAGTTCATTATTTTAGAATATTTTCATAATAAATTTGATTTAATGGCTGTGGGAAAATCCCATAGAGGATTATAGACTCTTCTTAAAAAATTACATCTTAGGGATACTGAGGGGAATGTAAATCCACACTGACCAGTTAGTTATGCCCACATTATATAGTATGAAACATGGGCTGCTTTTATCAATTGTCTCAATGAGAAATCACTTCAAGGGAATTGAATTAAATAATATATTATTTGAAATTATTTATTTTGTGAAATTTGAGTCAAAATTATTAATTTATGAAACAAAAAAGTTTATGAAAAATAATGAACGTTGATCAAAACCAATTTAACCCTATCAAAAATAATGTATGGGGAACACTTCAGTAGAGAAAAAATTGGTATGTATTTTAAATAAATAATTTATGTTTTATGTTATATAAGAAAACAAATGTTCTATAGTTTAGATTCAGATTGATGAATCAAAATCCAAAGGCACGTCCATCCCACATCATGTGCTATGGAAGGATGCTCCCCTAGATAAGGAGTGTTAACTAGTTGATGAAAATAATAGTATGGGAAAGAAGTTTAGGTATGAAATAAATATAATTATTTATGATTAATAATAGAATTACATAAAAATAAATTTTTATTTTCATATTTTTTATACCGTTTATCCCATAAGAATCTACCATGTCCATACTAGAAGAAAAACTACATTCATTATCATTGAAGTAGATGGAACATTATGGTCACATTAGAGGATTTTGTTTAGGAAATTCTCATTGATTTTATTGCGATAATATAATCCCACATGAAGATACTTATAATATGGTGATATTATATAAGACACAAATAGACATAATAATAGATATTATTATTTTGTTTGGTTTGGCATACCATTGTATGAGAATGGATAAATGTGAATTAGTGATGGAATAAATATGCACACATAATGTAAATGACTCCAATGGATTTTAGGATAGTCCTTCCCCAAACCACATACCTTACCAAAGTTAATAAAATTTTTAATTAATTTTTCTCATAAATGTGAATAAAAAAAATTTAATATCATTATATTACTAAAATTCTCTATTGTACGATTGTATGTGATTTTTATCTATCAACACCCATTGACCACCTTGTTTCAAGGGTTATAATTTAAAATATCTTGGGAGAAAAGATACACCTGAATGAACTCCCAAAAGATCATATGAGAGTGGGTATTGAGGTAGTTCATGAGACAACTACTGAGTTGTCAGTTCCACTTGATGATCCGGATATTAAGATAGTAAATGATGCTATTCGAACACTCATAGCATGGACATATACTCTTATGACGATAAATGAAGTATGTATTTAAAAAATATCATATGAAGAACATATAACAGTTGATGAAAAAAGGTCTAATTTTAGGTATGATAAGACATATGGATAAAGTGATGAGGAAATGGAAGGTCAGATCAATACAATCTAGTGAATTGACAAAGATATCCAAATGATATTTTGAGAGTATCTTCTTCTAACTAGTTCTAGAGAAACATTTATTATTAATACAAACTCATAAAGAGGTCATATTTAAATATGGAATATTTATTACAATTCATAAGAAAATGAAATTAATATAACATTCAGGAAATACATAATTGGTCGTGAGACAATAAATGAGATTCTCAATCATGAATGGATGGTTGTATTGGTTGTGAATACATACATACGGTACTTTTCATAATACATATGTGTAAACAGTTAGAGAGCATGTTTATTACAGTTAATAAGTATTCATATTTTCTATAGAAGATTATATTTATAATATATAAAGGGAATTATATGTGAATCATGACTTGGATTCATTAATCCCGATATCATTTCTATGGAATAACATACGTTGGGTAAGGAATAAATTGATAAGAAGTGATATGAGATACTCAAAGTGTTTGAGAAAATATATCATATGAAAAACTATTATTGATTCATTTAAAGAATAGGTAAAAATATACAATATAATGGCATAAAATATATTTTCATTTTTAAATTAATAATTTGTTTTTGTTTTTGTAGGAAGCACTAAATACTGATCATAGTCAATCTGGATTCCCCAAGTATTTTTTGGGATCCAATTCAATGATATACAAAAAAACTGACCACACACAATGTGTATTGAGAATTTGTAATAAACATCAATCAAAATTTTATAGTTAAATTTGGAAGAATGTGTTTCAGTCTTTAATTTTAAAAGTATTTTGTTATGATAGGATAGTCCCTAATATATAGGCTAAATCATGAAATGAAGCTATTGTCTAAAGAGATAAAGTCTATATATTTCTAT
Source organism: Viscum album (assembly GCA_963277665.1). Classification (NCBI taxonomy): domain Eukaryota; kingdom Viridiplantae; phylum Streptophyta; class Magnoliopsida; order Santalales; family Viscaceae; genus Viscum; species Viscum album. The sequence goes on along the minus strand of OY728152.1, from coordinate 840,686,686 downwards.
AAATGGATATACATTAAGGTATATATATAAATATTTAACTATCAAAACATATTTCAAAACAATTTACATATTTTGGTCAATGTTTCTACTGTGTCTAAAGTAAGATAATATCATCAAATGTGGATATTATGTTTTAGTATTTTTGAGAGAGATCATATAGCATGAAAATTCAACCATCCCACAATAGGTAATTTTTAATGGTAATTACAATTTCATTAAATATATTTCTTAATGATTTGTTATTCAATATTTTTTCTGTAATAACAATATTTCTAAAAACCATCATACATAAAGGAATAAATAAATTATTCTAGAGATGAGTGGAAAATGTACATGTTTCTAGAATGTTTTTTGTTTTCAAAATTAGGTAATTAATATCTATTTTTGTGATCATGTATGAGATAGGACCTTAGAAACATATTTGGGGTCTAAAGCATTAGTGTTAGTATGATTACATAATTTTTTATTTCTTATCAAGGATAAGTATAATATAATAAACCAATTTTTTATAAGAATTGACTTGTAAACAATAAAATTGTGGGAAAATGGTGGAGGTTAAGGTGGTGGCATAGATAGAGACAAAGTCACAGATTGAGGTGGTGGAGGAATCATCGACAGAAACAAAGGTAAAAGGGGATACAAAGAACAATAATGGAAATAATAAAATTATTGGGGGAATGAAGTATAATGAGGATCATAAATAAGTTGTGTTTAAGAACAATTATTTATATGAGCTCACAACACATGACACTTATGATTAGTGACATTGTGAACAATTTTCAGGTGTATTGAAATGATGTTTTTCAGAACTTATTTAGGTGATTTTATACAGTAATTTTAGTGTATGGATTTTATTCTAAAGCGAAACAAAAACCACCTATTTTTGGAAAATTTTTCTCATAGGGTACATTTTCTATTAGAACATTCCATGTACTATCAAATGTTACTGAAGTGTGAATGAACCCCCTATCCAAGAAAAAACTAAAAATCAACCAAAAATAGATGTATTTGGTTACCCATGAATTATATACATTACAAAGAGTAGGTATTAGTAGTGGAGCCAATATTAATTTTAGAGCAATAGAAAACCAATCCAATCATCAAATAGGTATATAATCCATCTCATGTATTTGAATACATATGTGTGTAATCAACCACATAATACTATAGGTTTATAAGGGAACTATTGAAGCACAACCAGTATTGAGAGATCATGTTCATCAAGGAGTGATGATGTCAAAGGACACCTGACATCAAATTAAAATAAATTTTCTTTTCAAGAAATCCATGAAAATGAAAAACCCACTTCAATGAATGTAACGACCTGAATTTTTGAATAAATCTTGTTTCCAAATTTTGTGTGTTATTTTATTTTATTTTTATACTCAACAAAAATGTTTCATTTGATAACATGAGTATATTTAAAATGAGACCGTTGGGTTTTGACTGTTATATGACCATTGGTCAATATGACCACTGGAAACTAATCATTTTGATGATTGTCTCTAAATAAAAGTAATCATGGTTAATTAATATACAAAGAAGATTCGATGGCCTCACCCAGTAGTCTTGGACCAATCAAAGCCCATCTAACAGAACATGGGAAGGAGGTAACACCATTGGGCTTTGCTCTAGACCAAATCCAAGCTGAACTTCATCTTGTGAAGCTAGAACGGGATCGCCTTCGTGAGAAGTTCAAACTGATAGAAATTAATACTCGTGCGATGTTGGCCGAGCCTCCCTCGGATTCTCTCACCTTAGCACACCTTACACTTAGTTCCTATGCGGGTGTGATAATGGGCTATGTAAGGAGACCGTAATTTCCTTGTGTAATCCTTTGTTTTAAATAAAAATTGGGATTTCTTCTTATGATGAAGTTTATGAATTTTCAAATGTCCGGATAAATATAGTATGCATATTTTTGATGAATTTTATAAAAATGATATTTTAAAATGTTTAGGTAAACCTTAAATAATTAAAAATGTGTAATGATTTTTAAAAAATGTTCTTCTACAATTATGTTCAGTGCGAAATTTAGTGTCTAATAAGATAAACTTGATTTTTGATGAATAGTAAATTATGAATAGTGATTTTATGATTAGGATTAGTAATGTGTCCAAATGGATTAGTAATCTCACTTAAAGAAAGTATTAATATAATCTAGGCACCTTGATTAAGTAATGTGATTCAATAAAATGGTTAAATAACGGTTTCATAAATTTTTATTCAAGTATTAGTTTTTTCGGGTGAATAGTGTTTTTCAATTAAAAATTTAATTATAAATAATTATAAAATTATTTTTATAAAATGGACGTTATTTTTGAACTCAGAACATCGATATTATGATATGGTAATTTTTGGGGATTTTTCTGAGAAAAATGAATTCTCGTTTTATAGTGTTTTATTTAAAAAGTAAATTAAAAATATTTAGAAAATTATTTTTATAAAATGGAGTTCATATTTGTAATTAGAGCATCGATATTTGGTTAAGGTGAAATTTTGGGATTTTTCTGAAAAATTTGAATTTTCAGTGAATAATAAAAATACAGTTTTAGGGTTTCGGTATGTTTAATGACATCATAACTGTGTCATGATGATGTCATGAGATATTTTATGGGTTTTCCGACCAAAGGTGATGAATTATTGTATTGGGGGCCCCATGTGGCCTAACTCCATGGTAAATGCAATGGGAGAGCATATGGTTTTGAGAAAAGCACTTGTGAGGTGTCCCTTGGCCATTAATGCCTTGTCCTCTCACTTTCCCTATAAATACCAAGCCTTCCTCTCATCCATTCGACTCCAAAACCATAATCAACAAAGTTCTGGTCTTCTTACCTCCCAAAGAATCCTCCCAAGGTGCCCCCAAGCCCTCAAGGTCCAAACCATTGAGTTTTAAGAGTTACATTTTAAGGTAAGGGATCCGACCTCTCTCTTTCTTTTCAAGTAATCTCTTTTATGTCATTTCTTTTGTACTCAATGTTCTTATGTTGGAGGATGTTCTTCTATATTCATATTACTTCCCTTTTTATTTTCATATGATGAGAGACCCCATCTTTCTCTCATAAATTCGTTTTAAGAATGTTTAAGTGACGCCGTTAGGCTGCCGAATTTTTAAGGGGATTCTTTCACCCTTCTCATTCTTTTCAAAATTCTACTTTCATGTCAAGTCTTTCAAGTTTTTTTATTATGTTGGGGTACGATCTCTATATATATCATACCTAAATCTTATGTTCACATGATGAGAGACCCTATTTTATCTTTTCAAATCATTTTGTTGAAGTTTAAGTTACGCCGTTTGGCTGCCAAATTTTCATAAGAGAAATCTAATTTTTGTCTTCCTTCCATGTTTTTCATTTCAAATGGTATGTCCTTAAAATTTCATTACCATGATCTTATTTCCTTCTTAATCTTTTCCTCTACTGTTTTATTGGTCATTTATTAATGTTTTACCCATGTCCCATCTCCTTTCAATGTTTTCTAAAACCCCGAAACATAGCTGTTATGCTGCAGAATTTTCGTCTCAAAATGCCTCTCTCTTTTCTCAAAAATATTTTATGATATAAAGTGAATAATAAAAGCTTTTATTTCTACAAGGTTATTCACATATATATAAAAATGTTCTATTTTAAATTCTGGGATTTACATACATGAGACCCGCTTTCCCTTTCCGTGGGTTTAAAGTGACATTAAGATCATGTCTTTAAAGCAATTTTTAAAACGTTATGATTATGAAATGAAACCCGATTATTTTTTTATATATGGGTTATTTATGAAATTTTTGATGATGATATATGTGGCTCACATGATAAAAAAGGAAAATTTAAGGTTTCACCCTGATAGTGCTCCAATGCATTGGGTAATGATGTAACCACTAGAGATTACAATTTTCACGATATCTTGGTGAATAACCTTGGTAATTTTCAAATGACACCTTGGGGATGGACCTTGGTGATATGTTCATGATTGTCTATGTTAAATGATGTAGCCACATATTCAAGTTATGAATAATTTTATTTTTATTATGATATATCTCATGATTTTTTTCTCATGCCTTAAAGTTCTTTTCATGACCTTATTGAAGTATCTCAAGTTCACATGTAAAATGTTTCTCTTGTTACCCTTACTGGGCCTTCTGCTCACCCTTTCTCTTGATGTATGTCCCCAGGTTATGAGATGCAGTAATGAACCTAGGATGAACATAAGGAGAAGCCTTTCAAGTGTTTATGAAGAATGTTTTTTTTGTTGCACGTATTAAGTTCCTGGTTTCCAAGACAATAAACCTTAAAGATCCTCAGTTTTGTATAATGTAATGAAAGATTATGTGAAAAAAGGCGGGATGCTATAGTTGGTATCATAGGATGGTTTAGTTATTTGTGGAAATTAGGATATGAAAGCATCAGGAAGAACCCTATAGAAAAGTTTAAATATAAGAAATCTTCCTGGTATTTTGGTGAGTATTGAATAAGGGGTTGCCAAGAAAATACATCCCTGTCTGGATACGAGCAGGTAGAGGCGGCTCTGGTACAGATGTACATAGGGGTAAAACCCGAATACACCACTTTGTGCTAGACTCGAATGGGAAATGGTACACGACAAAGGGCCTTACTGCCCTCTTTTTTTACGACACTCCCGGGGGACATGCTTTGGTAAATTCATAAGCTTAGTATGAACCATTATTAAAGGAGCAAAGATAAAATAAAATAAATATTCACATAATAATATATGATCATGGATAACCTATATTGGAACCTAGGGGATCACAAGTTAGGGTATACTTTCCTCCTACAAGTTTATCCTTTTATGCTTAAAGTTTTCTTTTAATGATTATTGGCTATGTATTCAAGCCCCAAATTATACTTTCTTTTCTTAGTTAATGGTGGGAAATAGAAGAACATGTCCCAACAACCGATGTGATAGGAAATTTGATGATTGCCCTATTGATGTGACAGAGATGACAAAAGATCAAGTTGAACATATTGTGATTATGCCAAACCAGCTATCAAAAATCACAATTAATAATTGGTACCTAGTTTAATGCCCAAATTCATCAAGGAAGAAGAGGACAAAGTCTCAAGGATGTTCATATGATAAAGTTGATAAGGGAAAGAGGTCCCAATTTTCTTTTGTGCAAAAACTATTGAAAGGGGCACCAAGGAGAATGTCACAATGGAAACGGGAGATGTTTTAAGTGTGGGAAGTTAGGGCTTAAAGTAGCCAATTGCATTAAAAAAATGGAAAATGTGATGAATGGAGATAAGGTTCGATCTATTGTACCTTATAAATTTCGATGTCGTAAATGTGGAGAAGTTAGACATTATCCAAGGCAATGCTCTCTTGGAATGGGTGATAAGAATGATGAGCATCAACAATCTTCAAGGACAAGGGAACAATGCAAGTCTAATGCTGAGATGGATCATGATGACTGAAGTACATGTAACTTCTTCACAATAATTTTCTATGTCATGTTGTAATTTAGTTCGTTCTCTATGAGCATATCTTTTATGATTTCTAAGATCAACGAGTCAATACCTAAGATTATTTTATATCATTAAGGAAAATATCTATTGTTATGTACGACATGTTGATGTAGTAAAGATGTTCTTCTATAAAAGGGTGATTAGGGGACTAAAAGATGATTATTATTTCGGAAGACATTCACTATTTTGGGAACCCTATTTGATAAAGGTAAATAGATTACTACGGTATTTTCTTTTAGGAGTTAAGTTTGAATTATATTTTGATGAATCGATGAATTTCAAGTGGACTTATAGTAATTTAGGTTACTTATGGGAATGATTAACCTATCTTGGGTAAAATATGCTTAGGTTAGCTACTTTTGTTATAAGATGTTAGGAGTGGTTGATGTTGTTTGGAGATGAACAATGAAGTTTTTTTTGGAAGACTGTGTTATCTAATCCTTCTTGTATTTGGGTTTCAATCTTAGTTTGGTTTATTTTGAGGAATTTTAAGGACCGTTATTTATGGAATGGTCTATGATGAACTTTGAGTAGTACCATGGAACATTGATGGATTAAAATTAGTTTCTATTCCTCTGGGATTCTTTATTTTTGAAGAGTTGTTTTACCTTAACCTTTCTGTTTTTGGGATAATGTTTAAAGATAGAAGAAATAGATAGTTAATCTTTTGTGGATTATGTGATTATCTGTAAGATGACTCTTGTGTTTTGATGCGACCAAGTAGTTTTTAATGCTCATCGTTTGGAGAAAAGATTAGTTTTGTTAGAAACTTATTAATGGATGAAACTCTACAAGAAGGTAGGTATATTTCCTTATATTTTTTTTCTATGTAGTAAATGAATTCCTTAAAATTATGAAAAGAAACGTAAAACAAAAATGTTGTTGGTTTACGTTTCCTACTAGGTAATCAAAGACCGTTTACACACATCATAATTTTGGGATTTTCTCGTGGTCAACTTTCTCATAATCATGTTTTCTATCACTCTCCCCCAGAACATGACCCTTTGTTTTTCTTCTATATCCATGTTTTCCTCCATGGAATCCCAGTATGGGTTAACTCGGGTGACCTTTTTTACTTACCTTTCTTTCTTTTAAAGTAATAGTGTTACTGACTCCTTTTACGTTGTGGGACTTTCAATGAAATTTCAAAACCCAAATTTAAAAATTGTGAGGACGCAATTTCTTAAGGGGGGAAGATTGTAACGACCCGAAATTTTGAATAAATCTTGTTTCCAAATTTTGTGTGCTATTTTATTTTATTTTTATACTCAACAAAAATGTTTCATTTGATAACATGAGTATAATTAAAATGATACTGTTGGGTTTTTACTATTATATGACCATTGGTCAATATGACCGCCGGAAACTAAACGTTTTGATGATTGTCTCTAAATACAAGTAATCTTGGTTAATTAATATAGAAAAAAGATTCGATGGCCTCACCCAGTAGTCTTGGACCGATCGAAGCGCATCTAACAGAACTTAGGAAGGAGGTTGCACCACTGGGCTTTGCTCTGGACCAAATCCAAGCTGAACTTCATCGTGTGAAACTAGAACAGGATCTCCTTTGTGAGAAGTTCAAAATGATAGAAATTACTACTCGTGCGATGTTGGATGAGCCTCCCTCGGATTCTCTCACCTTAAAACACCTTACATTTAGGTCCTATGCTGGTGTGATAAGGGGCTATGTAAGGAGACTGTAACTGCCTTGTGTAATCCTTTATTTTAAATAAAAATTGGGATTTCTTCTAATGATGAAGTTTATGAATTTTCAAATGTCTGGATAAATATAGTATGCATATTTTTGATGAATTTTAGAAAAAGGATATTTTAAAAATGTTTAGGTAAACCTTAAATAATTAACAATGTGTAATGATTTTAAAAAACTGTTCTTCTACAATTATGTTCAATGCGAAATTTAGAGTCTAATAAGATCAAATTGATTTTTGATGAATAGTAAATTATTAATAGTGATTTTATGATTATGATTAGTAATGTGTCCAAATGGATTAGTAGTCTCACTTAAAGAAAGTATTAATATAATCTACGCACCTTGATTAATTAATGCGATTCAATAAAATGGTTAAATAACAGTTTCATAAATTTTTATTCAAGTATTAGTTTTTTCTGGTGAATAGTGTTTTTTAATAAAAATTTAATTATAAATAATTATAAATTTTTTTTTATAAAATGGACTTTATTTTTGAACTCAGAGCATCGATATTATGTTATGGTAATTTTTGGGGATTTTTCTGAAAAAAATGAATTCTCGGTGAATAGTGTTTTATTTAAAAAGTAAATTAAAAATATTTAGAAAATTATATTTATAAAATGGAGTTCATATTTGTAATTAGAGCATCAATATTTGGTTAAGGTGAAATTTTGGGATTTTTCTGAGAAAGTTGAATTTTCAGTGAATAGTAAAAACACAGTTTTAGGGTTTCGGTATTTTTAATGACATCATAACTTTGTCATGATGATGTCATGAGATATTTTAAGGGTTTCCCGACCAAAGGTGATGAATTATTGTATTGGGGGCCCCATGTGGCCTAACTCCATGGTAAATTCTGTGGGAGAGCACATGGTTTTGAGAAAAGCACTTGTGAGGTGTCCCTTGGCCATTAATGCCTTGTCCCCTCACTTTCCCTATAAATACCAAGCCCTACTCTCATCCATTCGACTCCAAAACCATCCTTAACGAATTTATGGTCTCCTTACCTCCCAAAGAGTCCTCCCAAGGTGCCCCAAACCCTCAAGGTCCAAACCATTGAGTTTTAAGAGTTACATTTTAAGGTAAGGGATCCGACCTCTCTCTTTCTTTTCAAGCAATCTCTTTTATGTCATTTCTTTTATACTCTATGTTCTTATGTTGTAGGATGTTCATCTATATTCATAATACTTCCCTTTTCATTTTAATATGATTAGAGACCCCATATTTCTCTCATCAATTCATTTTAAGAATGTTTAAGTGACGCTGTTAGGCTGCCGAATTTTTAAGGGGATTCTTTCACCCTTTTCATTATTTTCAAAATTCAACATTCATGACAAGTATTTCAAGTTTTTTATTATTATTATGGGGTCTGATCTCTATATATATCATACTGAACTCTTATGTTCACATTATGAGAGACCCTATTTTATCTTTTCAAATCATTTTGTTGAAGTTTAAGTGACGCCGTTAGGCTGCCGAATTTTCATAAGAGAAATCTAATTTTTGTCTTCCTTCCATGTTTTTCATTTAAAATGGAATGTCCTTAAAATTTTATTACCATGTTCATATATCCTTCTTATTCTGTCCCTCTACTGTTTTATGGTTCATTTATGAATTTTTTACCCATGTCCCATCTTCTTTCAATGTTTTCTAAAACCCCGAAACATAGCCGTTATGCTGTATAATTTTCATCTCAAAATGCCTCTCTCTTTTCTCAAAATTATTTTATGTTATAAAGTGAATACTCAAAGCTCTTATTTCTAAAAGGGTATTCACATATATATCAAAATGTTCTATTTTAAATTCTGTGATTTACATACATGAGATATGCTTTCCCTTTCCGTGGGTTTTAAGTGACATTAAGATCATGTCTTTAAAGAAAATTTTAAAACGTTATTATTATGAAATAAAACCCATTTATTTTATACTATATGGGTTATTTATGAATTTTTTGATGATCATATATGTGGCTCACATGATAATAAAGTAAAATTTAAGGGTGCGCCCTGATAGCGCTCCAATGCATTGGGTAATGATGTAACCACTAGAGATTACAATTTTCACGATATCTTGGTGAATTACCTTGGTAATTTTCAAATGACACCTTGGGGATGGACCTTAGTGATATTTTCATGATTTTATATGTTAAATGATGTTGCCACATCTTCATGTTATGAAAAATTTTATTTTTATTATGATATATCTAATGATTTCTTTCTCATGCCTTAAAGTTCTTTTCATAACCTTATTGAAGTATCTCAAGTTCACATGTAAAGTGTTTCTCTTGTTACCCTTACTGGGTCTTCTGCTCACCCTTTCTCTTGATATATGTCCCCAGGTTATGAGATACAGTAATGAACCTAGGATGAACATAAGGAGAAGCCTTTCAAGTGTTTATGATGAATTTTTTTTGTTGCATGTATTAAGTTCCTGGTTTCCAAGACACTAAACCTTAAAGATCCTCAGTTTTGTATAATGTAATGAATGATTATGTGATAAAAAGGCGGGATGCTATAATGAAACTTTGAATCATCAGAAATCCAAACTATCACCCCATTGAAAAATAATTCAATAGCATCATCCAATTATATAAAATAAATATATATATATATATATTCATCGACTAAATTATGAATTTTTAGAAAATAATATTAAAATGGGTTCACTTCGGGGGGTGGTGGAATTATTGGAAATATTCCGTCATCAATTAGATTCATGATATAATATTAAAATGAATTTAAAATATATACATCTAACATTCATTATTCATGAGAAAATTCATTATGAAAAATGTTACATGTTCACAATATCATTAATAAAAACTCATCATCATTATCAATAAAAAATACCTGAGTATATGGATATTCCAATTTGGATGAAAAAATATTTATAATGTTATATTGGAGTTTATCATCACCTAGAATAATGAAAAGAATATACTAATATATAGCACAATCTAAGAATACTTAATCAATTCACTAAATTTCATTGTCATTTGAATGTTATAAAAGGATATAATGATGTATAATACTAAAAAAATGGGGTAAACAATTTATAATGGTGTTTAGTATCTTCTAAAAATACATAATGGGTCACATTGATGTTTTTCCATCAATGAAGGCAAATGTTTTTTCATAGAGTTTGTATACTCTATGATAGATAAAGGGTAAGATAGATTTTATTATTTTCCATAAAAAGTCATATGTAAATATTTATTTTATTTATATCAATTAATTCTAAATGGTTACAGTAGTGGTTAATGTTTTGTAGGAATAAATGACTTCATCAAAAAGGATGATTCACTCTTATACAACGATCATGCCCTTAACAGGATCATTCACCCATGATGATGAAATTTTTTTTATTCACCAATGCATTCGTCAATATTGGTTGTCCAAATACAATATTATTAGATCAGAGAAAGTGTTCAATTAACAAAAGGAAAAAATTATATGGTGCAATCAACCATACGTCAATGTAATACATGGTGTACTTGGTTCACTAATATTCTATGGTTTTAATTTAAAATTGACATTTTATTAATGTATTGTTTCATATTTATGTTTAATTTGTTTCATTGTATTATAAACAACATAATAATTGTTTTATTATATAGGTGGATTGTTTTTCCTAAGTCAGGGTGGGGGGGGGTGTTCGAAGCTTCTAATGTTAATGAGTGATTGAAAATTGAGGTTGCAACTGAGATAACAACAATAAGGAAATGGGTCAACAACGTATAAAACCACCATGAAAAGGTGAATTCCCACAACCTATTTAGTTAATTTTTTCACCATTTTATCTATTATTTTTTTAATTTCCTTATCTTTTTTATTTACTTTTTTTAATCGATATTTTGGGAATTCATATTTTTCCTTCAATCATCTACAACATGCTAGAAAACCGAGAACATAGTGCTTTTGGATGAGGCATTATAGGAAGCATGGGGGTATTATTCCATCCAAATTGAACATTTATTTCTTTTATAGATTAATGTAGATGGACGAATGGAGAAGAATCATCACATTATCAATCTGCCAAACCTCAATCTGATGCATGGTGTGATAGATATGACATTAATTGTATGTTTTTAGTTTATAATTTTCATTTTATTTAAAAAATAAGATAATGTTATCAAAACTGAGAAAACACATTAACATTATTTTTATACTTTTGGAAAATAATCCATAATTCTTTTGAGACATATAGTAATTAACCACACCTCAATCTGATACACAATGATCTCTATATAATTCAAAGTGTATTTTATTAGTTTAAAATTGACATTTATGATCAAAAAGTGTTACTCAATAAAAATAATAAAACATCCTTAGATTATCATGATAATTTAGTAAAAATGATCATAAGTAATTTTTGACATGTAGGAATCAATCTCCTTTCAAACTGACACAATATGTGACCGATATGACTAAAATTGAATGTTTCTAAGTAAAAAACACAATTTACATACTCAAAACCATGAAAACTGATTAATATTCATTTGATACATTATTAAAATGGCCCATATGTCATTTGGGACGTATACGAATCCTCCTAACCTCAATCTGATGCACAGTATGACCGGTATGACTTGAAGTGTGTCTTTTTATGTAATGTTAACATTAATTATAGTAAAAAAAGCCAACTGACATACTCAAAACTAGTAAAACACATGAATACTATTTTATACATTAGGAAAATTTTCCATAAGTCATTTGAGATGTGTGGGAATTATACAAACCTCAATTCGATGCACAAGCTGATCGATATGACACAAAGTGTGTATTTATATTTAAAATTTATATTAATATTATTAAAAAGTCAAATTATATAACAAAACCCAATAAAAAATATTTATATTTTTTTATACTTTATGAAAATGATCATTATGTTATTTTTTGTGTAGGAATAAGTTTCACCTTAATCCGATACATGATGTGCACAATATGACTCAAGGTATTTGTTATCAATTAAAAATTTACATTTTAGTTCAAATAGTATCAGTCACTAAAAACTAATAAAACAACCTCATATTGGCTTTATAATTTAGAAAAATGATACGAAATTTATTTTATATGTGTATGAATCAGTCTTATTTGAAACCCACACATGATGTGACCGATATGACTCAAAGTGTGTGATTCCAGTTTAAAATAAAATTTTATTAAAAAAACACAAGTGGCCTACTTAAAATCAAGGAAACAAAATTGGATTGTTTTTATAGCTAAGTTAAATAATCCTTGATTCATTTGGGACATGTATGAATTAGACACACCTCAATCCAATGTACAATGTGACCGATATGACTCAAAGTGCCTATTGTTATTTAAAATTGACATAATTTTTTTATAGAAAAGAAAACTAACATAATAAAAACCAAGAAAACAAATTTGTATTGTTTTTATACATTAGGAAAACTAACTGTATGTGATTTTTAACATGTAGGAATTGACTCCACCAAAATTTGATATCTAATGTTCTCATTATGACTCAAAGTGTCAGTGAACAATTTAAAATTGACATTTTAAAACAAGAAAGTGTCAAACTTTGAAGACCTATAAAACAGCATCACATTGTCTTGATAATTTTGGAAAATTATTTATAATTCATTTGTGACATGTAGGAATCAATCTCACACCAAACCCAAAGACGATGTGACCGATATGACCCAAAGTGCATGTTTCCATTTTTAAAAAATAAATTTTAGAAAAAACACAAGTATTTTACTCAAAACCATGGAAATGCATTTGGAATGTTTCTATTCTAAAGTAAAAAAGATCCCAATTTCATTTGTGATGTGTATGATTCAGTCACAACTCAATATGATACATTGTGTAACAATCTTGACTTCAAGGGAATCTTTTTATTTGATATTGCCATTAATTTTAGTAAAAAAGACTACTAACAAACTCAAAATTTGGAAAAATAAATAAGACTATTTTGATACATTAATAAAAATCCATATGTCAATATTCACATGTAAGAATAAAATTTACCTCAATATGATACATGATGTTCCTAGGATGACTCAAATTTTTTGTTATCAATTTAAAATTGAAATTTTAGTTCAGACACTGAAAGCTAATAAAACAGTATTATATTGTGTTGATAATTTATGATAACGGTTCATATTATTTTGTGACATATAACAATTGGCCTCATGTCAATCCCACACATGATGTGATCAGTACGTGTCAAAGGCTGTTTTTCTAGTTTAAAATGACAATTTTTTTTGTAAAAATCACTTGTTGAGTACTCAAAAATGAGAAAGTTTATTCATATTGTTTCGATAAATTATGAAAATGATACATAAGTCATTTTAGACATGTAGGAATCAACCATACCTCAATCCAACTCACAGTGTGACTGGTATGACTCTAATTGCGTCTTTTTATTTAAAAATAACATTTATATTAATAAAAAACAAATAACATACTCAAAATTGAAAAAAGTTATTCTGATTATTTCAATACATATGAAAAATGATCAATAATTATTTTTTGACATCTAGGAATTAGGCGTGCCTCATTACGACACATGATGTAGATGGAAATACTCAAAGTGTCCATTATTAGATTTAAATTGATATTTTTGGTCAAAATGAATCACTAAATAAAAAATGAGAAACACACTTGGATTATATTTATAAATTTAAAAAATTATTAATAATTCATATTTGACATATAGGAATCACACTCATGCCTAAACCACACATTATGTGATCGATATGTCTTAATGTGTATGTTTCTTGTCGAATATGAAGTTTCTCGTAAAAAACAAGTCTAGAATACTCCAATCCATGGGAAAAAATTCATATTATTTTGATACTTTAATACAATTATCCGAAAGACATTTGGGATGTGTAAAAATCATTGAAAACTCAATATGATGCAGAGTGAGACTGGTGTGTCTCCATGTGTGTTTTTTTTCAGTATATAAGTGAACTTTTACTGTAAAACATGCATCACAACGCCGAAACAAAGAAAACTTGTCTAGATTTTTTATCGTAATTATATAATCAATTACTTAATTAATTTAATTTTTTTATTGTGCACTAATTTAGTCAATTTTCATAGAGATAATTCTTGAAGATTAATAATAAATGGTGTGACGTTCAGGAATCAACTGCTACCCAATCTGATACACAATGTTCTTGGTATAACTCAATGTTTAGTTAACAAATAACAATTTATGTTCAATTTATTTCTTTATATTATAACCAAAATAAGATTTTTCTTCTAATACAGGTGCGTTCTTTTCCACTAGTAGTGGTGGTTTAATATTTTATTTAGGTGTGTTCTTTTGCTCTATAATATATATTTTTTATTTTATTGGTGTTGTAAATTTTATTTCATTTAAATTATATATTTGCATAAGATTTTTCTAATTATGGTGTTTTAATGGTGTTGTAGTGTGCTGTTACATTACAGTACAATATGGCATGTTTTTTGGTGTTTTAGTGTATTATAAAATTGTACTGCATTATGCCACTCTATAATCGCTACTAAATACACATATAAATGAATAATTTATCATCACTTCTAAAATATTTGATAAAGAGACACTTTATCATCACTTATACAAGTACTGATAAAGGGTTCCTTTATTTGTTATTTTAGAATAAATGATAAATGATAAATTTATAAACCCATTTAATAGAACCGATTAAGGATTCCATTATCTATACTTTTAGAAGCACTGAAAAAGGGTACCTTTGTTATCTCTAAATAAAAGTGATGATAAATAGTGTCTTCTATGAGCAATTTTAAAAGATCTAATAAAGGGGTTCTTTATCACTGTTAAAAAAGAAATGATAAAGAACCCCTTTATTAGTGATTTTATAGTGCTAATAAAAACTTAGGGCTTTATCCACACTATAGTTTTCAGTGATTTTTTATTACTAATAGAGGCATATAATAGTGTTCTTAAATGCCTCTTCTATAGTAGTGTGATGAGAGTGACAAAAATTTATGAGTAGTCAATATGCATAGGTGTTCCACAATTTGTTCCTCCGTCGAGGCAGTTTTTTTCGGAGGTAACAATAGGACGGTGTACATGTTTGGGACTAGCAGAGGGGGGATGGGGTGATACAATGACAACCTCAAGATTCTTCCCATCCTTTAAGGGAAGAGAGTGGTTATGTAGGTTGTTTTCATTAAGTATTGTAGGACTTTGGAGTGTTTCATAGCCAGCTTCACGTGTTATAATTTCTAGTTCCAAGCGATAAATATAACATTTTAGGTACTCTTTTCCAGTTTCCTACATGGGAAATGCTTTTTTTGATTCAGTAGCTACAAATTCCTGTATATAACCCGCCCTTTTAAATGAATTGGTACATTATCTAGGAGTATTATTATGCCCTTGATGTTAACTATACTAGTTGGAGGTTGAGATGACTTGTTTGATGTATGTAGAAACAATGCCCTCATGCTGGTGAAGCAACACTCCTATGGAGTCTTTCTATGTTTACAGATACTACCAAATGATATCATCATCCACATGTATTGGATGTATTTAGTATATGATATCATGGATTGCCTTAAGAGGTGGATAGTGTTCTATGATGATGATGATGAGATAATAGTGTTCATTGGTGAGTGAGACCAACATATGGGTCAGAGGCATGTTTCATATTTTCATCCTTGATGGATGAGATGATGTTATGTTATTTAGAGGATTAGTAGTAAATGTTTCTTAGGGTTATTGAAGAGAACAATAATTTCATTCCATAGGAGCTTGTTGAGTCACCCCTCAATTAGAGATCTAGTTTAGGATCTAGCTACAACCATACATGTCTCCTATCTCTATACCTCTATATAGGATGGTACTTTTTGAGTTGTGAGAGATACATATACAAATAGATGATCTGTTGGTGGGGGTTTGTTCAATTGATTATGATACTTATGATCGAACAAATTATATTCACAATGATGGTTTATGTCATATTTCAATTTCGTATTGATTATCATCTCACGAATCTTGTGATTATAAAGAACCAAAATCCACTTGTATGTATTGATGATTTATTCAATCATATGAATGGAGATATTTGGTTATTGAATATTTATCTATAGAAATGATATCATTATATATAGGTGGTAGATGAGGATATTTCAAAGACTTCTCTCTAATGAATTCATGGGAATTACAAGTTCTTTTTGATGATTTTTGGTGTGATGAATGATACATCTTTGTTCATTGGGTCTATAAACACACAGTGTAGGGAGTTATGGATAAGTTAATCGTGTTTTTCATCAATGATATCCTCATGTACTCTATGTATGAAGATAATAATTCAAGGTATATGTGTTCTATTTTATATGTTCTTTATCGCTATTAGAAATTTTTTATTTTTTCTTAGTGTGAGTTATAGACTCATGATGTTCGTTTCTTAGAGAATAAGGTATCCCAACAATGAGTGGCTGCTGATCGTTCAATGATAGAGGGAGTTCTTTCTTGGTAATATCCAAATATTATTAAGGGGTGTGGACATTCCTTAGTCATAAGGGTTATTATAATAGTTTTTCAGTTTTTTATTAGATGTTATGACTCATAATATAGTCTTAACTAAAAAGGATCATAAATTATTTTCAACTAAACTTTGTATGATAGCTTTTCTATACCTAAAAGAAAAGTACATCAATGTTGAGGGGTATATTTTTCTATTAGAGTGAGTTTTATTTATGTATTTCTATTACACATTGTATCTTGGATCAGGATTTGAGTTTATGTAGTATATATTTGTTGTTTCTTATGGGTCCCAATTGTTACTTCCCCATGAGTATAACTTTTCCACCCATGATCTTGAGTTTGTTGTAATTATATTTGAATTCATGTTATGAAGTCATTACCTCGTCACTGAGAATTTTATGCTTTTTAATGATCAAAAGAGATTGTGGTATTTCTTCTATTTTCATGACATGAACATGCATCAGTGATAGTGGATGAAAATATTACAAGATTACAACTTTGAAATTTCATATACACCAAAAATGGGTAAAATTTCAGTTGATGAAATGATCAGGGAGTCACATAGTGATGTTGCCTGTGAATATGGAGATACTTGGAGAGCGATAGAAGAACTATCAGTGATGAATAAAGACATGGGAGAGGTTTTAGGTAGAGTTTTTCTTTTAGAGATGAAATTTGAGTCATATTTTGTGATATAGTTAGAGGAGTCACTCCTTGTGGATTTAAAGGTGGAGTTTTAGAGAGATTGATTTATTTTTTGTGATACCTCTATGGGATGGTCTGAGGATGAATAATATTCATTGTTAATATTGGGAAGGTCCTTTTACCATTTGGATATGCATGAGATGGTTCTCCATGAGTTACATAGCCCACCCTTAGTAGTATATCATGTTCAAAAAATGATTTACTAAGCTTTGAGAAGCCATTTTTGGTGGCCTCGGTTGAAGCATGTAGTTTTCAATTTTTACTAATTGTTTGGTATATCAGTTGGTGAAGGACAATCACCATATTTATAGTGGTTTAGTACAACCATTATATGTTTTCTATTATAAGCGTGACGAAATATTGATGGAATTAGTTACCATTTTACCTCAATCTCAAGGAGGATATGATGCTATATGGGTGATAGTGGGTCATTTGATGAAATCATCCCACTTTATAGTAGTTAGGTGGTTGAGTGAATTGGAGGGTTTTGAGGAAATATATAGAAGAGGTATTGAGACTCCTTGGAGTCCTGAAAATGATCATCTCTAATTGAGATCCACATTTTACCTCTTTGGTGTGGTGCGGTCTTCATCATTGTTTTTGGATCATAGGTATTCCACTGAATTTCTTTTTATCCACCGAATTATAATCAGACAGATTGGACCATAAAAACTATTAAATACATTTTGTGTTCTTGTAACAAATATTTTGGAGGTCGGTGGATGAGAAACATGCAGTAGGCTGAGTTTTATTATAAAAATCATTTCCATTCCAATATTGATATTGTTCCATTAGAATATTTATAAGGCCAACCATTCTGTTCTCCATTGTGTAGAATTGGGTTTTAAGAAGCAAAAATTATTGGGAGGAGAGTTGTATAGAGTACAATTGAAATGGATTAGGTAATTCATGAATGGATGAAGGAACCCTAGGATCATAAAAATCATATGCTGGTCAACAGAGGAGACCTCTGTAGTTTGATATTTGAGATCAAATGTTTCTGAAGGTGACTCCTTATAATGAAAAATGAAGGATTGGATGAGGGAGTAAGTTTTATCTTCAATTTTTAGGCCTTTCAAGGTGTTTGATTCATGGTGTATTATATAATACTTCCCCTAAAGATAATAAGGATACAAAAAGTTTTTCATGCATCCCAACTCCATCGTTATCTTCATGACGACTCTCACATCATTAATTGTAGCGAGATCGATGATGAAAATGACAAAACCGTTAAAGAATAGCATGTGGGGATCTATGAACACTAGGAGAAAGTGTTTCATGGGCATTACACTCCCTTATTTCATGTATCCTTGTGGGTTAGTGTTTTGGAGGAGAGTACATGGGAATTCAATTCACAAATACACACATATTATCTCGAGTGGTTTGAAATTTAGTACTTCTATTATAACATTTCACATTATGTGTGGTTGTGGGACATTTCCTTGGGTCATGAGATGGTTCAACTTGTTTCTTGTGGAAAACTACTCTCATTTGAGTGGAATATCCCTTGGTAGAGTGTTATGGAGTTATTTGGTGTGTCATGTACATTTGTGCTTGTTTCCTTTGAGTCAGGTGGTTGAGCTCATATGCTGGAGAGTTCCTTGAGAGGTATCTCGCTAGGTGGTTATTTGTATATCCCCTTTATCATACATTACTTTTGGGATTTGTTTTAATTATCATTGATGGTAAATATTTGATAGGTATCTGATATGAGGGACCAAATCTTAACATCCCTTCCCTTTTTGAATTTTGGTTGTTGAAGGAACCCAATGGATATTTGGAGGATTTTAACATTAATTGGATGAAAAATTGGATTGACACTACTAAAAATAACATCCTTATAGATAGGATGAATACAATACATCATTGTTCTGATGGATGAAACAAAGTGGGTCTATGTTATGGAATATGGGATCTCAGGAGGGGAAATGTGCCTGCTGCCTTTTCAAGCATAATTACTACATGGTGAGGTGGATGTGACATAGGGGGTTTTTTAGGCTACTACCTCTTGATGGGAAGCAACACCATGGGATGTAACCTATTATACATTAAATTTCCTATATGGAGGGTCTCGGTGACATGGAGATTAATCCTACATCACAAGCCCCATATCCACTTTAAAACGATATAACTAGGGCTCTCATAGTGGCTTTGAACAAGAGGGGAATCAGTGTATTCAATGAAGATTATACCATATAATCCATATTTTTCAACATGATGTGGCTTGGTCCAAGGGTATCCATATTGTTCTTTTTATTTCCAGTGGGTTAATAAATACCCTAATACCTCCAGAGATCAGATTCTCTCCCACATATTTCTCTCAAAACCCAAGAAAACAAGGGAGGTTTTTTGAGGTTCTTTAAATTCCCTTTTAATAAGTATGTATCATTGGCTCCTAGAGATCAATATAGGATGATCAATGGTGATTTATAAATATTCTTTCTAGAATTTTATCTTTGTTTATTTTTTTCTCCCATTTTTATTTCCATGCTATGGAGCATGATTACCACTATTCTTCTAGAATTCCATCTTTATTTTGGTTGTGTGTTCATCGAATGATGTCTTTGAGATATCCCAGTTCTTTGATGGAGATTTGATCAGAGATCCATGATGTTGGTTCATTCTCATGGGATTAATATTGAAATCTTTTTGGCAAGGTATTCATGGACTCTATTTATTTACGTGATACCCTAAAGTTACCATTATTTATCCCTTTGTATGGAACTATAATTAACCTTATATTATTGAAACAAATTAATAAATAATTGGATAGTGATGTAATGATGATGTTTGATATCATGATAATGGGTTGCTACTTGTTTTTCAAGATAGTTTTATATCTATTATACTTTTCTATAACAAGATGTTATTCCTGGATTAGCAGGATGTTATTAATGGAAAATAGGGAATAACATAAAGTTAGAATTAATTGATTAATTGTATTATCAATTACATAAGAGGTGTGTGAAATGAATCCAGTGTTTTTTATAATTTGATATTCATTTTAATATAAGTTTTCATATTAAAATGAATATGTTCTTCCATGTGTCAATGAAATTGATTAGGAATTTTATTCATCTGAGTGGTTGTTTAAAATAATAATAAAAATGAAATATTAATGATAATAGTTATTCTACCAGTTTATTGAAACTAGTTATATCCTATGATCATGTCAAAATTATTATATCTTGTTATAGATTTATGGCTTAGGATTCCCATTGTTGGAATATATGAATAATGAATCAGAAAATTCAAGATGAAATATGAATGACTTGTTTGTAAATAAAAATATTTGGGTCTATGAGTGCCTATTTTCTTATAAAGGAAGAATGGCTTATATTGGGATAGTGAGATCCCACTTGGGTGAAATGGCCTAATGTATTATTTTAGGGATTAGTTCCCAAATTATATTATTCTTATTCACTTTTAATCTTTTTATGTGCTCTCAATGTGTGCTTTCATTGGGATATAAGTATAGGATGGATGATCTGGGGATGGTAGATGTGATATGGGGAGGGGAGTCCTTAATGATGTTGAAATAGTTGATGTTGTGATGGTTATATGTATTAGGATATCTATGTGGGTGTTGGGGATGACACTGAAGATGATATAATGGGTTGAATCTATTCTTACCCATTTATGTGCTTAAATACGGGTTCTATATATAAAAAATCCTTTTAATGGACCATGGATGTGTTGATTTTTTAATCTGTATTCCTTCCCCCACTTATTAAAGCATATAGAGGTGATTTGCTTAGTGTTTCCAGATTATATAAGATTAGGATGGTCTTATTTTAGTGTATATATTATGTAATAGTAAATAATGTTTAAGAAATGATTTATCCATGGGGTTGGTGGTTACTGAAATATATGAAAGATGATTTTGAGAAGCCATTAACTCAGTTTGGAATATTCTTGGATGGAAAAACATTCACTTGGATGATTAATGTAAAGTTATATATAATAATGGTTATGGTTAATTAATTTTTAATTTATTTTTAATGAAATGAATGATAAAAATTAATGATTTAATTTAGTACATATCTTTAAAATTATTGTGTTCTTTGAAGATAACTAGACATAGTATTTGTAGTCAGGTGTTTGAGTAATTATAGCTATAGTTTATTTAATAAATTGGTTATTCCCATCAATTGGGTATTAGTGATATTATATCATATATATTACATGATTTCATATGATACTCCACTTATTATGGTTAGGGTGACAAAAACCCAATGGACTCTGAGAGGGTATTTTCCCCAAAATCATAATGGGAGGAAAAATTTATGACTACCTCCTCCATCCTGGTTATCTTCTCTCGGTTGTTTATATGCTTGTATGCATGATGACTAGTTTCCCTATATATGCATGTAGAGGACATGGATGCATTTTGGTTATTCCACACACATAATCTATAGATATAGTATCCAAAGGATTATTATAGGTATAATGTTTATAGGATATGATGGGTTTAAGAACCGTACTTAGTTAATGGGGTGTGTTGGATTAAACTATAATACCATATGTTTGATACACATTATAGGGGTTTTGGTGGATCTTAAAAACTACTAGATTTCTATATGGAGTTTTGAAGTGAGAGGATATGATGATGTGATTCATGAGGTGCATGTTTGGATTCTTAGCTGAGGTGTTTGGCGGTTGTATTATTTTATAGAGAGATGGATCATGACATGCGACATTGTGGACGAGTGAAAAACTATTGGGGATGTGGTATAGAGGTAACCATGATGTTTCATTACTATAATATATGATATCTTGTATGATATAATTGGTGAGATTGATCCACTGTTTTAATGGGAACTTAGTATACCTATTTAGGTAATGAGTTAGTTTCATAATTTTTCATTATTCTGTAGAATGATTTCTTTAGCTCTATCTTGAGAGGCATATTGAAGATCCTACTGAGTATATTTTTATGCTCAACCCATGTATATACAAACTATTTTTCTAGTCAGAAAGAGTAGGTTAGAAATGAGGCAGAATATTACTAGCTTATGGTTTTTTAGGAGCTATTTGGGCATCATTTTTGATTCAGTCTTAACTATACTGATACTTGTGGTTTCCCTTTTAGTAGTTTTAGTACTATTTGAAGTTATATGTATTTATATGGGATTTATTAAATATATATGTCTGAGAAATTTTTTATTCATGTATCTATATTATCTCTATATTCCAAATGATCTATTTGAGGGAAATGCTTCCCATTTTTATGTTTATTAGACCATTAGTGCTAGTCCCCAACCCAAGGACTACTAGAGGTGGGTCTCAGACATTCACATTCTCCCTTATCTCATTTACAACCTCGAAGGGGAAATATTTTGGGGAGGGTCCATAACATGTATCCTATCATACCAATGGGATTATTTTTCTTTTGGAAATGATATATTTATTGTTTTTAGGGATTAACCTAATAATGAAAAAATATTCTTTCCTAAAGGTAGTTAAATTCTATATTCAAATAGAGGAACCAAATTATTTTTCCTCATCCATGTGGTAACATAGATAATATAATCCATTATATCTTCAGCACCTGTGTTCCTTTATTAACATATATTTATTCATTTAGATTCATTATCTATTGATGTAACATATGGGAAATATATAAGGTGTGGTGTGAGTTAGGGCTTCATTGGATTGAGTGAGTCGTAAATGTTTAATTAATTTATCACTCTCCTTGAATAATGTTATATTTATTAGATGTTTCCAAGATTTAATTATTTTTTTATAAATTTTTTTACATTCTGTTTATAGTGCTTTGATTGCACTATTTTGGAAAACCCATAAGCATCATTGGATTTTTACATGTTGGGACTTTGTTGGGTTTTGTTTGGAAAATCAAACTAATTTATAATCCCACTATAACAACATTCCCTTAGTGTGTATATAGATTATTTGTGTCATTAAATTTGTAAGGAGAATAATTTACTCATTATTAGTGGTGGATAGTAGAATACGTGGTATATGTTGGCGGTGATGGGTTATATAAGTCAGGTCATATGGATTCTTTTAATCCTTTGGTTCTTGTGAAAAATTTTATAGAGTTTGATGGTTTAACATTCGTGATGACTTTTTATTTTCTTTTTAATGATCAATTTAGGATATTTTAGTTATTTTCATTTTTTATTTCCTTATTTATATAATTATGAGGAGAGTTTTAGAATTTTTTAAATTGTTTTTTTTGGCTCTATTTATTAGAATATTCAAATTTCATATATATTTAATTGTGGATAACTTATTTAATGTTACAAATTATATGTATAGTTACACTAAGAATTAAAAAAAGAATTTATATTCTAATTCTAAAGAACCAAGTTTTATGAACATGGAAATTACATTACTTTTATGGAATACATAATATATAATAAAAAAAGATTCCCAAAGACCATATTAGATTAGTGCCAATGGAAACATTACACACAATCTTCTAGTCTAGTGAAAAATTTTCAATGTTTTCTAGAAACAACTTCCCCTTTTTGAACTCATACAAAAAAACATTCATAATAACCTTGGGAAAAGAAAACATAATAATGACTGAGCTCATATTCTAAGTTAGAGTAAACAAAGTCGATATGTAAACATAATCATGTGAAGAAATGGTATGATAATGTGATTAGAAAATGATAAGATAATACCCTACATATCAAAGGTAAACATGAATCATAAGGAAATAAAAGAACATAATCTATAAGATCATAAAATTGTCATAAGGCATGATATTTTTTCATACGCATAAAAATATAATTTTTTTTAACAAATGCAAATGGTAACATGTGTACTCATTAAAATAAGGACATGTAATCAAGACCTTTTATAAAAATATGGAAATGAAAACTAGGTCCCCACATAAAATTATGGACATAAAAACAATGTGAATACATAGAATTTTGAACATGAAAACAGGTTCATGTATAACATATATACCTCGTGAGTTATCCATATTTAAACAATTTATTGAAGGGAGATATAGGTCCCACCCATATCATAATGAAAACATTCTTACGTGTTCCACAAAAACATAATTCATTTTTCATAGCATAACCAAAAGAATAAAATGGGATTCTGAAACATAATTACATCATAACATATTCCATGTAAATCAAATAGATTTCATAAATATCATTCTATAATAAAAAAATAAAACCATTGGAATAATAGGGATAGTATACTGGAATCATTAACCTATTAATTAATTCCATCCTTGATGGAAAATAATTTTGAAATAATACTTGAAATTAATTCTTCTGGAAGATATCATTTCTCCTTACAATACGTTTTCTTTTTATTATTTAAGAATTAACAGATCATGGGATCCATAAATATAACTAATGATTATTCCATATTTCATTATCATAAGAAAAATTTTAGAACAAGTTATTAAATATGCATAAATCCAAATATAATGAGATAATAAATTAATCTAAAAAACTTCATCTAATGTTTAAATTATAAATTCCATTAATTTATAACTTTAAAATCCTTATTAATATTGAAAATCGAAAACATTAGAATGAGGTTCACTAACTTGTATTAACATTTATCTCCCATATCTCAAAAGGTATCTCTTGTTGGTCACATTTCAAACATGTGAATTATTTTATCAAATATTTTCATGTAACATTGTAATAACTATATTTCCCATAGTGAAAACATGTATACATTCAATAATTATCTCTTAACTACATTCCAAAATTTCTAATTGAATCTATGATGTCATCATAACATTATGAAGGCCATTAATAATATCAAACATTTATTTATTTCATTATCCAAACATTATGCATATATTAAGGGTTATACTTCCCTTAATAATGTGTTTTCTAAAAATATCTGAATCACTTTTCCTAGTTACTAGTACCATTGAAAATATACTCTTAAACACATATAAAAAACCATAGTGGACCTATTATTCCTTAATACCATAAAAGTGATTTTTACAACTTTATTCAGAAATCCCATTACATAAACCCTCAATCATTCCACCACTTCATTTTTATAATCTATATTTAAAATAGTGATCAAATGTGATTTTCCTTTTTCATTGGACTTAAAAGGTTGCTAATGTAGATCACCATTGATAACTATTGGATTAGGTCATTAAATATCATAATGCCCCATTTCCATTCATTGTTTGCATTGATGTGTGGGCAGTGCATTTTCTTGATCATTATCTCTATTTAATGCCCTATTT
Source organism: Viscum album (assembly GCA_963277665.1). NCBI lineage: Eukaryota > Viridiplantae > Streptophyta > Magnoliopsida > Santalales > Viscaceae > Viscum > Viscum album. The sequence goes on along the minus strand of OY728152.1, from coordinate 840,661,116 downwards.
ACATCACTCTAACACCATTTTTCTTGATGGCCAGGCTTCCCAAAAATGAAGCATCTTCTTATTCCTTTTAGGCATTATCTGAGTGCTCTTTTCCACATTTTTGACAAGAAGGAGGCTCATAATCTTTTATCTATCTACGAGGAAAACCATTGGAGAGTCTATTAATCTCCAACTTCCTTTTCTTACATCCAAAACCATGAGAGATAATAACATAAATTTATAATTTTAGTGCACAAAGAATGACTTCTTCATAGATTTCAAGGTCCCTTTTGGATAAGGAATTTCAATGTCTTGGTTTCTGGCCACGAAATAATCAGTCAATATTTATTTCATGGATGATGATTAACCCAAAATAATATCTTTAAATTCTTGTAAAATTAGCTTTATAGATACCAATAGATTCATCATAATTTTATCTATGTTCATGAACATCCTTCTATATATTTTGTTATAGAATATGAGGGAAGTAATTACTAAAAAATATTCTTTTAAACTCACCCAATTACAATTATTCAATTTCTTATTGTTCCCTCCTATTCTTAATAAGAGTCAAGCAATGATTGGATTCACCTTCCAGATGATAAATAACAATCATGCCATTTTCATGTTCGTAATACTAATGGTTGGAAAATATCTTTTCACTTTTATTGATCCATTGTTCAGAAACAAGTGGATTACTAAAAGAATATGTACATTTCCACTTGAAGGATTCAAATGAAATTTGTTCCCTCCACTTCAAATTTTGAAGTGCAACATGATTTATAGCTTTTGTGAGTATAACGATAAGATTTTTCATTATAGCTCCCCTTAAATTTGGTTGATCAGAAGGGCAATATTTTCATTTCCCATTGTATTCATCATTAACATGGTTCCTTTAGATTCTATTTGTAGACTAAAACAAAAAAGAACAACGTGAACAACAGCAATAGTATTGGAAAACCACATAATCCAAGGAAACATCATAGGTTTAATCCAAGGTAATCCATGATCATTATTAAATTATAGGATTGTATGATATATTGAGAATTGTAATTTGGGAAATCCCTTGGAATATCCTTATAATTAAATCTAGGCACATCACTAAAGTTTTCATATCCAATATTCTAAAGGTTAAGTGAACCTTCGCTCTGATAAAAACTCTAATGACCCAAGCTAGATGTACATGGACATTACATTACATTTACAGAATAAAGAATACATATAAAAAATAGACACCCAAAGAATTTATTAGTTTAGTTCCTTTGGAAACATGGAAAATAATCTTCTATTATAGTGAAACATCATTAATGTTTCCCACAAATATCTTCATCTATCTGTACTCTTACCAAAAACCTTTCATTATAACCCGAGGAATAGAGAACCTAGTGAAAGGGTGACCTTAGATTATCATTAAGAGTGAAGAATGGTCATATTTAAACATAACCATGAGAAAATGGGATATATGAATGTGATCATTAAAATAGAATATCATTCCCTATATATCAAAGGTAAACATGAATCATAATGAAATCAAAAAACATAATCCATAAGATCCTAAAATTGACATGAGGCCAAAAATTATGGAATAAACATAAACTTATAAACTTTTTGATCATTTAAAAATGAAAAAATGTTCACTCAATATATCAAGGACATAAAATCAAAAATTTCTATAAACACATAGACACGAAAACTAGGTCCACACATAAGATTATGAACATGAAAACTAGGTCAATGTATAGAATTGTGAACATAAAATCAGGTTCATGCATAACATATATACATCAGGAGTTACCTATATTCACCCATTAAATTATAGGGAGATATAAGCACCACCCATATAATAATTAAATCATTCTAATGTGTGATATAAAAATATATTTCGTTAATCATAGCATAACCCGAGGAATTAAATGGGATTTGTTAAACATAATTCCATCACAACATAATCGATACAAAACAATTGGATTTCATAAATAATAATATATATTAAATAGAATTAAACAATATGAATAATAGGGATAGAATAATTGAAAAATAAACATTTAAAATAATTATATCTTATATGGAAAATAATTTAGATAGAACACTTGAAATTAATTCTTGAGGATAATATATGTTCTTCTTCAAAATCATTTTCTTCTCTAAAAATTCCACGTAATTTTAAATGAATGTAATTTCATTGAAATTTTCCTTGAACTTTTGTAAAATAAGATTCACAGAAATCTGGGATCATAAAAATGTAAAAATCATTTCATTTAATATAATTTAAAAGAAATCATTCTTCCCGTACCTTGGTTGGATAAGTCAAAAGTAACTCATATCAAAAACGATAAAAAATTAATTTCATAACATTTAATAAAATTTACTAATGGGTAAAATTTACTTTAACAATTTTATAATAATAGAAATAATATTTTGTAATACATATTAATGAAACATGGACATGGATGACAAATATACCCTTAGATATAATTACACATAAACAATCTCGAATAACAATGAGATTGGGAAATAATCCCTTAACATAGGTCTGGGTTCCTCCGTACCTGTTCAAACAAAATGTATAAGTGTTTAAATAATGTTATTAACTAACTATACAATCATAGTAATTTTTTTATGTCATAAATGAGCATATTATCATAATTTTTTTAATAACATTTCTTTATTACGTGTTATTCATGTATTAACTACTACATTTTCTTATCCATGTTTTGGGGGAAAATTTCCAGTTATAATTCTTATTTTATAGTTATATCATTTCAAAAATGATATTAATAATATATATAAGATTTATTCATTATATATATTTATATAATCATTCTTTAATTGATATTATTTAGATTTAATCTCATCGCATCGTGTAGACGATAGGTCATACATACGCACGAATGATGATATCATTCCCATAATTATGAAATGGTATGAAAGTGGATGATATATATTTTTTCCAAAATCGAAATCAAGTTATCATAGTCATATATAGTTATTATTTAGATCATTATATCTATCCATGTAAGGTGGTGGTGAAAAACATATTACACCATAGCATGGAGATGGTATGTTTTACGAACATTCGCATGCTAATTTAGTTTTTAATAGGATGGATAGAAGGTGAAATATGGTTGTAACATAATCATAATAAAATATCAGTATATATTTGATACATGATTTATTACATTATAATGGAAAAAAATCATGAAGAGGAAGTAGAAGCAGAAGTTATTTTTAATGAATCTGTTGAGGAGATTACCTCTTATTCGATGAGCTCCCTCTAGATATTCTCTTAGAGGCACTAGAGATGGTATTATGAGAAGAAAATATCCTCTAGAATGTAAAAAATAAGTTTATATGGGAAATTTTCAGTTTATTGTTGTCCATGAAGGATCAATGGTAATTGAATAAGTGAGGGAGGATGTTCCCTTTTATAATCGAGGGGAGGTGCACTTCCGTAATATCAAAAAATATTAATTTAAAATAAAATAAAAAAACATTAAAAAACCAAAAAAAATATCCTAGTTCAGATTATGAGATGAGAGAAGGTTATAATATAATCAACCAATAAAATTTAGACTAGTTTTTTGATCAATTTAAACCTTATCCTTTTAATTAACAATTTTTTGTTCTATTGAATTTTTAACTAAGGTAACAAATATTTCAATATTAAAAGTGTGAATTTTTTAATTATTTGATATCCATTATACCATAAATAAATAATTTAGATTACATTACTCCAAATAATAATTATTAGATATTTTTAAAAATTATTTATCATTCTAAAATAATATAACAAAACATTGTTTTGATAAACAATCAATACTGTCCATTTTGAACAATTACATTTATTTATTTATTTTTAAATATCAAGATAAGTTGTTATCTTCGAATTGAATATTTTAATAAATACATAAGGTATCAAGGTCATCTAAAAAATTCAATGGATATATTATTCATCCCCAATTAAAATTATTTATTAATTTAAAATTTCCATTAATAAAATAATCACTACACAGGTTTGGCGTAATGATTTAATATAATTATTTGTTGATTAAAAAGTAAAAATAAAATACAATGATGGAGATAAATCCTACATAATTAAATATAATACTTATAGTGGAATATAGATTTTTCAAAATCCATCATTAAATTTGGTATATTTATTAAAACATAAATGTGACAACATTAAGATCACTTTAAATAAAATATTATAAGTGTCAAAATCATTTCCATATAGATCCAAATGGTCAATAACTCAACCATTGGATCATTATGGTCAAGATATACTTGTAAAATAAGATTTGTTCATGTTTTTTTCCTTTTAATGGTTATTATCATTTTAATAAAAATTATTTTATTTTATTTTCATCAATTAAATAATTTCTACATCATCAATGTAAAATCCTTTAAGGAAATTTTCTATTTCCAAAAAATTAGAAATAAATTTACATGAGAAAGAAAAAAAATTATCTTTCAAATGAACATTTATATTCAAACATATATTTTGTATAACCTTGCATTAAAAATGAAATTGTTATTAAAATTTGAGTAAGACATATTTAAATTTTCATAAAATAAAATATATTAAATGTCCTAATCTCATAAAAGTGTCTTACAAAGGATACCATTTTGAAAAAACGATTATTTGGTTATAAAACTTATAAAATAATTTTTCTACAAGTGTTTTGGTAATTTTATAATATTATTTTCACCTTTAAATACCTGATTTACCTTTTTACCATGATAAATAAAAATTTTCTAAAGTTACTATTCATATTCCAAAATAAATAAAAGAACCCTATTTACATAATTTTGACACAATGATTCCAATTATGGAATCCATTTTTAAAAATTCAAAATAGAAATTTTTTATTAATTAATTTAATATTAACCTCTTTGTCCGAATGAAAAAACATTTTTTTAAATGATAAAACATTGAAAAAGATTGAAATGTTTTACATCAAAATTCAATGTGAGATTAATGCCAATGAAGTAAATTATATAAAATAATAAAAATATAATATATTTTTGTTTAAAAAACTTTAAATAATATAACTTAAAAATAAAAATTATTTTGATGGAAAAAGTATTTCTCAATTAAAAAGTAGTATATTTTTTTTATTCATCAAAACATAAAACATATCAACAATATATAAAAAATTCATTCAAAATAAATTTTTATATCCCACTTCTGAAGATAAATTTTATTGTGTAAAATATAGTATATAAAGGTGTTAAAAACTAGATTTAAAATAGGTTCTCCATAAAAAGGTGAAAAGATTTCATTTTTTGAAAAATACCTCTTCTATCTAGAAAAATTAATTTGTTCTTATATCATGTATAGATAACCCATGATAGGAATTTTAAACATGAGATAAAATATATTACACATATATTTCGTTAATAAAATCTGTCTATAATGATTTTATTATTTTTTAAACTCATTTATTTTCATTTAAATATTTTTTCAAAAATATATTTTCTTTTATTTAGAGAGGGTTTTTTCATTTTTAAATAATTTCTCACAAAATATTTAATTATATATATAATCATGTAATGAATATTTTAACAATTCAGATAAAATTATTCATATCATCTATTATAATTTCTAGGTTATAAGGTATTTTTTTTTCTTAAACTCAATCTTAGGTGAAATAAGTTCTATCAAAAGACCTCAAAATTATGTGTAACACAATCCATACATAGGGTTGCCTATACTACAAGCTATCTTAGTGGTGAATGTAGTGAAAAATTATCTTGGTATATATTATAACACAATACTTCAATGAAATTTAAAAAATATATATCTCATAAAAATATCATAGTGTTACACTAATCACTTAAATAATAATTAGGAAATACTTTTCATTGTTTCTAGATTTTTTTGTCATCCAATTCATATACACCTCATACCAAATTCTCAATAAATTTTGAAATTAAGGTTTAGGTTTTTTTTGGAAACACAATTCCTCCATAATTTTTTTTTCATCTTAGTCATCTTATTGGAAATATCTAGTGATTAGGGGTAGTGCACTAGATATCTTATAAAATTCTCAATTAATATAATGAGTTAGATATCCATTTTTTAATATTATAAAATAGTTTCAAATTACATAAAGATTGGTTTTTTCTTGGGATATTATAGGTGTGGTTATAGGATGGTTTTAGCACATAATATATTTAAAAAATGGGAAATATAAATCATTTATAGTGAAATTCAAGTTACAAGGGAGTTCTGGTAGAATAAGTGGACTTCCAGCCCATGTTTTAGAACATTTTATTTCATTTCTCCGTAATTTTTTCAACTTCTTTTGATGGGATTAGGAAAAAATTATATCCATACATCATAACATGAAAAATATTAGTTTTATGAAATACACTCTTTTTTATATTTTAATTATTTTTTAAAATATATTGAAATGTGTTTTTAATGAATTTAAAAGAATATAGACCTTTAAAATGGAATTTTGGAGAAACTTTATAAATTTTTTTATAAATATTGAATTACTATAATGGTTAAAACTCAAAAATAAATTATAAAATAGTTACCTTATTATATAACAATGTAATTTTTTACTCCACTTTTTAAAATAACGCATTATTCGAATTTTTTTTGATTAAATTATGTTAGAATTATAAAAATTCCACCATGGGGATATATTCAACATTATCAAGATGGAGAAAAAAAATTGATTGGAATATCCAATAATTGGTAATTAATTAATTTATACCTTTATTCTCACCTTACACATATTGGGAAGGGATGAAAATAGGAATGTTTCTCAAGATTAGGATAATATTTCAATGTCTTAGAGGAAAAATTTTGGGGAGGTAATACATATTATTAAGTAGAGGATTGGGTGAAGATGATCAATTGAATATTTTTATTCCTTAAAAAAATATAAACTAAAAATGTAAAATTTTCAATTTATATGTTTAAAGGGATCACTCAAAAGTGATGGGTGATATAGCACAAGAAAAGCTATAATATTGGTTTACCTAAGAAGGAATTTTGATTCTATTTAACTGATATTTTTATACCAAAATTATAAATAGGGATAATTTATAATTATTTTTAAATATTGATATAGGATATTTATTAGTGATGGAGAATCTTGGAATTTATTATGTTTGATTTATTTTTTTCTTAAGATTGCATGAAATAAACAGTTCATGGAACCGAGTTTTGTGATGAAGCTCCACATAGATATTCACTTAAATATAATCCTATTTAGTTTACTAATAGATGATGTAGTAGAAAGTGAGGAAATGATAAAGGAGATGGATATTATAGGAATTTGGGGTTTAATTGGACTCCTTCATGAGGAATATAAATAATAAATTTTCTTTAGTAGGGAAAAGAAAAATAATTAGGAATTATAACAAGAGAGTAATATGTTAAGGAATGATTCTACTAGTATGTATTACCCTCCTTTATAGGGGTGTGGGAAGAAGGGATTGACTATGTCTTGTTAAGTCTAACCATTTATGAACCCAAAAATTATTTATACCCAAGTAACATGAATTAATAATACTATCAGTAATGAAAAATATGTGTCACCTATCAAACCATTAAAGTACATATCATAACTTGGTAAAGACCACTAATATGTAATTTACCCATAGTTCCCTAAAAGGGCACTCTATCTGAATAACTATTTGTACATTCACACATACATACACACTTATACTAACAAAAATACTCACATACCCACATAAAAAAATAAAAACAAATATAGAAAAATATATTATTACTCAATTGTTTGAAAAATCTCAAAATGGTCACCATAAACTACACCCATCGAGGTATTTTTATATAATCATGAACCAAAGTCTCAAACAAATCTAACATAATAATGTGATGTTATAATGGTAAACATAATAAACATCACAAATATTATATATATATTTTATAACATTATTTTTCTCCTTTAACACATATATGGGATACGATTAATTTTATTATTTATATAATGAAAATAATATAGATGAATTTTATTGAAATGTAAATGAATATTACAATATACATAATATATCTGATCAAATAGTGTCCAATTAACATTTTACCTATAAGAATCATGGTATATATGAAAAACATGTTATGACATAATATATATATATATATATATATATATGAAACATTAATTTATAATTATAAGAAACAATATTTAAAGTACATGGGTTTTATACTTTCTACATGACTTATGAATATGTAGTAAATTAAAATGATCATTAGATATTTATTATGTAAAGCCATCATATATATATATATATAAACACACACACACACATCATTATAAATGATTTATTAATTATACAAAAATCCTCCTTTAATGGAATTCAAATCTCTATCATCATGAAATCATGAATTTATAATGCACTATTTATTATATTTATATATGTTTTCATAAAATTCATATTGTATATATATGTATACATAGGAAAAAATATATTTTTAAATGATAAATAAGGATTTTAATCAATATATCAAAATTTAATTATATATATATTCCAAATAATTATTATTTTATAAAATGGTTTTATAAAATATATTTTACTAAATTCATGATACTTTAATAAATAATTTTCTATACATGTAGTTTTATTTAATTTATTAATAATTAATTCATTTGAAAATAATTAAAATTATATCTTTTTGAAATATAAAATAGTAATATAAAATTACATTGTGACTATTGAGAATAATATAAAAAATAATACACATTTTAATGTCATATGGTCTTTCATGTTCATCATATAATAAAAGAAATATTTACTTAAAAGGATAAATATTTTTTAAAATATGAAATATTAATTTTTTAGTCATTTATAACTCTAATAATATTTAAATTACTATTTATATATTTTTAAACAAAAACCACATTTTATGTGAATCCTTTTATATTGTAAAATTATCTTTTAAAATGTTAAATCACACGTTTTACTCTAAAATAATATTTTATAATGTAAATATTTTATTCATTTGAAAATTGATTTAATATATTTTTAGGATTCTTATGATGAAATGGATTCCAAATTTGGATACAATAGTTATTGGAAAAAATATAGTGGCAGGAAAAGTAATATATCAGTTCTGAATAAGGTCTATCACACATAAATTGTTTTAAAAAGTAATTTTTTGAAAGTTATTTTTAAATTATTTAGAATATGAATTTATTAAAATGGATTATATATTTTAAATAAATAAATAATAAATTAGGTATGGGATAATGTTGTGAAATTTTTGGTAAAAAATTAAAATATGATAAAAACATGGCGAAATATGATAGTATACCAAAAATACAAAATCATACATATGAATTCATGACCAAACTTGACTAATCTAGTGATATTGAACAATTAATGTTATTAAAAATTCTATTGTATCATTAATGGATATAATGGATTAATACAAGTGTTATGGAGAACATGAGATAATAGAATTATAAAATATTTAACAATTAATTAAATTGGATTATATTCACCACACCTATAAATACCAAACCCTATTCTCATTTTTTAGACAATATGGTCACATTACCTATATCTATTTATATAGGAGTATCTTATATAGTTATGTCTTCAATATTAAATTGTTTTGGTTCTCGGATGGCCCGAATCTAATCCATGAAGTTTATGTAAGGTATGGGATCATATTTGTCTCTGATGATTCACAATTGTGTTTTTATAGTGACATTGAAATTTCATTTATTTTTATAATATTATTACCTTGATATAATATTATAATTAAATTTATGTATTTTATATGAGATATTATTCATTCACTCTCATTAATCCCCTTTTCATAAGTGGTAATCATGTTGATGTAAGGGTGCATTTTTAACTTCTTCATTACATACAAGAAATTATATTGTTTAAATATCTTTCAGACCACTTTATAATAAGATTATATATATATTTGTATAAAATTATCAAAAATATTATTATTTTTTCTTAATGTTTTATTCATTCACTCTCATTACACCATTGACCTATATCATTAAAATACTAAATTTTGGGTTCCTATTCATATTCCTTACATTTTAAATACTATTTATTTTGTTACAATATCCATTGTGTGAGATTTTCATATTAATAAATTATTATTATACAATATGTAAACATCCATTTGATGTATTTTTCATGATGTATTAATCATCCACAATGATTATCCTCTTTTTAATTTTTGACGATATTGATTTTTTTACTTCCAATCCTCTTATTTTCTTTTCTGAATAAAATTTTTTAGTTAATAATATTTTGAACTCCTTATTAAAATGTTTTAATGATTATTATTAAATGTAATTATTATCCATTTATTTTTTTCTCTATTAGGGACCATCCATTACATCTCATTATAACGCTCTTAAAACCAGCACTACATAAAACTAAAAGATATAGGTTAATTTATTTTTAATTTCATTTTTGATCATTTCTTTCTAAAACACTCTAAAAATAAATTTATTCTTATTAGATAGTCCTTTATATGGTCAATTCACATCCTTTACATCAATTATCAAAACTATGTCGCCAATTTCATCTCATTATGCCTTTATCATAAGTTGTTACCAACATGAAATAATCCAATTAATTGAAGTTTATTTACGAAGTTCAAATACATATATGATGTTATGGAAATGAAATATCTTTGAAGGTATTAGTCCATCACTACCTTTTTATTACCTTATTATCAAAATTTCTTGTTTATAAATTGCTGATCCAATTCTTTCTGATGTACATCCAGCCTGATCCAAATCATTGTTATCTCAAACTTCATGTTTCCTTATATAGGGGTGTTGAGGGTATGTAATTTGAAATAAAAATATTTTGATAGTTTGGGGGTTACCCAGCATATGTATATTTCCATATTATTATCATATTTCTTTTTCATTATACTCAAGGAACTCAATAGATTCATGTTCTTCATTTCTTCAACTATAGTGATACACTTAAATAGTATATTAAAAATCCATTCATAGACCCTTTGAAAACCATGATACAAAGGATACCTTTATCATATACCCGATATTATGAATATTCTATACTTTATTATTTTTATTAATGGTTATTTACTTAGAAATCATTATTATCATTTGATTTGGTAAAACTATTGATAAAACCATATATAATTTTAATTTATATGATATGAATATCTTTTAATTTATTATTCTGATTTTAAGGTATTCACATAAATATCATTTTTATTTGATTAAATAGGAAAAAAATTGGTGAGACCATATATAATTTTATTCTATATTATATGAATATAATATACTTCATTATTCGGATTCAAAGGCCTTCACCTAGATAAAACTTCCATTGAATTGATTGGGGATTTACTAGAATAGAACCTACATCCATTATTCATGGTTTAACCATGACCATTCTATATGAATAGTAGAATTTTAATTTATTATGTTTTTATTTCATGTATTTTATTAAAACTAGGCATTTTATCATATGGATGAGATAAATTATATATCTCTTCAATGCATTTTTAATGTTTTATATTTGGAGAAACTATGTAAATGGAATGATTTTGATACCTTTTTTTGGATGGCGGCCTTGTAATATAGGCCATCAAGATACAATGTAAATAGAATGATTTATATACTATGACCAGGAAGGTATATTTAGTATAGGGGCTATAATGATACTATGTAAATGGTTTAATTATGATATTGTGACCTAATGGGTAGCCTTTTCATAGGGTCCATCAATATAATTTTGTAAATAAAATGATAATGGTATTTTTACCTGATGGAAGTAATTTTAATAAGGTCCATAATGATACTATGTAAATGTAATGATTATTATAATATGAAAGGGTAGGTATCCTTTTCATAGAGGCCACCATAATACTATATAAAAAGAATTATTATGATATCATGACCTTGCTGGTGTCCTTATAGTAGTGGACATTGATATTTTATCAAAATGATATGATTATGATATAGTGACACGACAGGTGGGATTTTCATAGGTTCCAAAAAATACTATATATATAGAACACTTATTATACCATGAATTTGTACGTATACATATCCAATGGACCAATTTGTTACCATGACACTGGTAGGTATCCTTATCATATAGGGTCTATTTTACCACATGTTTATGATGTTTCGATTTTTATGCATGAATTATGTAAAATTATTTCCTAATATATCATGATCTAAATCTTTTTTAGGTTTATAAAATTTTTTAAGGTAACTTAAATTAAACACTATAATTCTAATTATTACCCTTACTGAGCCTATAATCTCAATATTTTCTTATGTTTTTCTAAAAACCATTGAAATCTATTTTATTTATTGTGTTGAAAGATGATATATTAAAGGACACATAAGTATATGATAATATATATTTTTGTGCATTAATTTTCATGTATTATTTGTTAGTTACAAAAGGCACTGAATATAAATATTATGGTATGTTTCCAAATGAAATAAATTTTAGTTCATGTAATGAATGTATGTAATTATATCACGAGATCGGAGTGTATGAGTGTAGGGATCTATACTTTATATAAAAATAAATTCTTACATATATATACCAATTAGGGACTTTTATATAGTCATGTGAGAATTAAAAATAGTGTCCATGGACATGGATATAACATAACATCAAGGATCACATCCTAATGATTGAAGGGTGGCATGAAAATCACTAAATGATATTGGAAATATAAATTTGAGACACTAATTGAATAATGTAATCAATTAATTAATGTAATATTAATTGTTTTTAATAGATTATGTATGGATCCCCATATAAGATCCATTGAAAACCTCAATCACTATGTCAAAACTCAATCCTCAAAACATTGGAAGGAGGAAAAAATATTTATGGATGTATAATAATGAATAAAAAAAGATAAACATAACATATAATAAAATTGAATTGGATATTTATATGGTATCCCAATTAAAATTAACCCTATTTACTCTAACTAGGTCTATTACCCTATGAAAAAACCTTATGAATACTATAAATTCAATTTAGACATAAAAAATAAATATTTAATCATATACCACAAAATGGTATGAAAAACTTCCAAATAATTCCATGTTAGAAATAATAATCTGTTTCACCTTGATTGGCCACTAGTAGATTATTCTAGAATGAAAAACAATTAAAAAATAATTCAAATTGTTTACAAAAGAATAAAATATATGGACTAGATATCCAAAATACATAACTAAAAAATTTTCCTACTTATTAGATTTAAAATAATCAATGATGTGATTTAAACCATACATTGTGTTTTGGAAATAATTAGTAAATATATTATCCATAAATAAAAAATAAATAAATTATAGAAATAAGAATTATTTATAATTCCACCCACACTATTTGTGTAGCACAATAATTTTAGAGGAAGAAAAAAAGTATAGAATATTGAAGGAATTGATAGGTATTGGACCATAGTATTTAATTTAATCTCATGAGTTGTTCAATTTACTTGTTGATTTATTAATATAATTTCGTTAGAGAGTATACAGATTACAAAAGTAGGGTGTTTCATTGTTTCATGATGAAACCAAACTCCTCTTTATAAATATGAGTCACAATTCCTTTTAGTCGATTTTTATAAATCTATTTTAATCGAAGTACCATAAAACATCAAGGAAATGATTTAGTTCATTAAAAAGGTTAAGAACTCCTATTTATATTTTGAGTCCATTTTTTATAAATTCATCAAAATTAATTATATTTGGGATAATAAATAATGATCAAATTATATATTTTTTCTATAAATAAATTTAGGGTTATTATATTAATTTAAATAAATTTATTACTAATAATTATAGAGATTAAACATATCTAAATAGAATAAGGGATTAGGAAAATGTATAATCATTGAAAATATTTTATTTTAGAAAAACAACTTTCTTACAAAAGCCATTAATAATTTGGATTTAACATATAAAATATAAATATATTTATGTATTAAAATAGGAAATAGAATCAATGATTTAATGTTATTTATCCAAAAACTATTAGTTAGGAAATACTAATTTAATAAATTAATTGAAATCCTGAATTCACATAACTATAAATCCATAAAGAATAAGGAAATTAATTGTTCAGTTGAATTTTACTCAGATCAATTATAATTTATTTTTCTCAGAGGAAGGTGGATATAGAAAAGGGATGAAATAGGACATGATATAAATTATTTGAATAGATATTATAGATAATTATCCCTGATTAGTACCAAATTTCAATGCTTATGAAATATATTACTTTTTTGATAAATTGATTTATCATTTTTTTAATTTTGAATTAATTCTCATGGCCATTTTAACTGACCAATAATAATCCAAAATGTAAAATAACCATTGTAAAATTATTTATGCCAAAACAATAAATTTTTTAGGTCACTACATACTCCCTATACTAAAGAAATTTATTCCTTAGAAATAATATTTTTTAATAAAACGAAATGTTGAATATAAAATTCTTGATAAGAAAAAGTAAAATTATTCCATAAATCAATCTCAGTGGATTTTATTTACTAATAAATTTTATTAAATAAAAAATGAGAATAAATAAAGGAAATATAGGGAAATTGATGAAATTTTACCCAATAATGGGACACCTACTTCCAAGAGTTGTCTTAAATAACTATATTCATCCAAAAAACATTAATAAAAAATAATCACATGTCCTTTGGGAATCTTCTATTAAAAAATATATCTCTCCACCAATTAATCCAGTAATTTTACATCTTTCTCTAGGGCCACCTCACCAAACTAGACTATATTGGAGGGGTTAAATATGTACTTCCATTGTTTTGAGACATATAATGTTTCATAAAGTCACTATAAATTAATTGATAATAAAAAATATTATGAAACCCATCCAATATGACCAAAATTGTTAAAACATATGACGAAATTAGAGTATATCATTCTCCTTCTAATAATTATGTTTTCATTCCTTGATAAATCAATGAAAATAAACATACAGAATCCTTGAACTATATTGGACACATATTTTGGATAAATTTTTAATTTTCATTACTCTATTCTTATTTCATGCATTCCTTAATTAACAACACTATATATATTATATATTACACTAGGTTAGACCTATGAATAATCAAATTTGAAAAAACAAAACTATACAAAATAACATATATATACTTTAATATATTTAAAATTCCATATATAGTGTCATTCCAATAATATGGTGACAAAAATTATTTCAGGAATACACAATCAAAAGAAGGTGATCTAAATAAAATCTATAAAACCTTTAAATACATGATCATAAAATGATTTTGAAAATTTAAATTTTATTCTTTGATCTACCTATCTATTTTCAGTTGCAATGTTTTTCTCATTCATAACTGAGTATCAAATTCCATCAAAATCCATTTTTGGTATTTTAATATTAACTTTTTGGTTAAGTGGTCATTAAATAGGAGACAAGATACCATGTAAATATGTGACCAACTTGAAGAATAATAATAAATACCAATCAAACATCACAATACATTTAAAACGTGTCATGAAAATTTTAGTGAAAAGAAAACAAATGTTTTCAAATTCATTTATTATCCAAATCACAATAATACCATGTTTAGGATATCTAAAATGCACTATCTCATAACTTTAATTAAGAATTATTAATTGAATTGTACATAGGTAGTGTATTATTCTTCATTAGAATGAGAATTAGAAACTAGATGTAGTGAAAAATACCATGAATAAGTAAGCTCTATTCTTTATATTAGAATCCATTTGAGAACTATGTGAGTAACAATTAACTAAAAAATAAATCTCATCAATAAACTCAGTCAAATTTTTAAAACATCCTCCATTATTTACAATATACTCTCAGGTAAATTTGAACAAACCATGAAAAAAACTAGAAAATGAAAAATATTATAAGTGGAGTAACACCAATTTTTCTATCTTCAAGTAGCACAAACATTGATCAGTGGAACATCCAAAACAAGAACCCATTCCAACATTGACAACAAATTAATATATATATATATATATGAAAAATTCAATAATTGAAACTCCAACTCTGTAATCTCTATTTAGAGTACCAAAATTCAATAATGAATTATATTAAATACTTAAATTAAGACAATATTCCATAAATATAATTTTTATATATAATCGATCTGAAATATGAAAATGGGTGTTATCTGATATCAATAAAAATTAATCCAAATTTTTCAATCAATAAACTATAAACCAAATCACATCATTAATATTTTCCATATAAGGACACCTAATCAAAACTTCTATAAATATATCCTTATGTTTTTTGGGGAATTCTAAGAGGTTACAATGACCAAGTTGATATTTGATTCCGTAACATTAGATAAAATCAAGTGAGTCATTATACAATGAAATCTATATTTGATCTCTTGATAACAAAATATTAATAAGAACTCATCATGTCTTGATATATCTTTTCCACATGAGGATTAACTAATTGGGATGTTTTTTGGAAGTCTCTCAAAACAACTTTTTTAAAACTCTAGGAAAATAGAAATATTTCATCGAATAAGATATGATGCTTCCAACCTTCTTAATCATATAGACCATATATCAAATGCTTCAATTATTTCCATATTTTATTGAAACAAACCAAGGAGAAATCCTCAATCTCTAGGGGGAAGTTAATATTAGCAAGATTCTAATGTAAATGTTGGTTAACTATTTACCCATAAATACTAATAGAATAAGTCATCAAAATTTATTATTAGAAGACTGTTACAACTCATAAATATTTTAGGATGTTCCCATAATAAATAATATATTCAATTTTAAATAAAATGTTGACAAAAAATAAAGGAAAAATCTATATATGAATGAAATAAATGTTATACAATGTTATATTAAATGTAAAAAATATGAAAAAACTAAATTTGAATAGAAATAGAGTATATTATGATTAAAACTAAGTAATTTTGGAAAAAATATAAATAATACACTAACTAACTAGACTAGAAGATGAAACACCAAGATATAGACCATCACACTCCTACAACCAAATATCCCTGACACACTAGGAATATCAATCAGCCCCTCAGTATATGAAATGCACCATGTGATACTGCATGTCCACTAGAGTTTCCATAAAGGGTGTGTGAATATACATACTCAGTAGGGAACCACCAACATTCCTTAACAATGATGAATAAGTATGTGTATTCATGAACATGTGTACTCATTTACAAAATATAAATAAAAATATTTTCACTACCATTCATCACTGTTACATGGAAATAATAACAAAAAAACTCAAATATGAATTAAAGGAAACAATAGTTAACTCCCTTTACTAGGAGGGTCTGTACCCATACTTATATGCTTTGAGATTTAACACAACATGTAAGATATAGTAGTAGTTATATCATAAATAGGAGGAAAAGGAAATACATGTACATATATTTATGAAACCATACATAGATATTAATGTATGTTTAACCATGCCAATGTCCAAGTGATACATCCAATTTAGGGACAGGGAAAGGGGTATAAACAATTAGGGACATATTGAATCCCCTCTCATAAAGAAAAGAAGAAGGAGTATAATAGAGTGTATCAATTGTGATACCATCCAATACTTCATAATCCACATAATAAATATTCTCTTAAACAATTTCTGTTAATTCCTAGGGAAATAGAATAACACTATGCATAGCAATTAATATTCTTTGTGAAACTAGTTAAAAACATGATCAAAGAAGTATCCACGTTAATGGTAATAACATTGTCTTTATCATCATGCTTACGAAAAAATGTGGAAAAATGTTCATAAATAAAATTATATAAACCACATTAACATAACCTTAATCATGGTTTTATGTAAATAATTTTACAAAAAAAACATAACCATGGAGATATTATCACAAATAAACTACTAAAAATGAAAAAATTAGGTCAAATAGATAATTATTAATTTAATTATCACTGTATTAATTAATTATAATGTCTATTTACACGACATTTAAAACAAAACATGAATAAAAAATAAAAAATCCCTTTAAACAGAATAGATGAATCAATATAGAATTCAAATTCATTATACAACACTACTGGAAATATCGTAAGCAATATATTTTTTTCAAAATTTAAAATTCCCATTAAGAGTAACATTAAAGATATATAAAGAGTTCATTATAATAGAGAACATGTTTATATCACTCTAATATAACTTAAAATATGTTCACCTGGGTTACCTTAAAATCATCATTTTGATTAAAACATAAAAAAGTTATGTTTGAGAAGATAAATAACTTTGTGGAAAAAACATTTGTTTATAAAACTTATATAAAACCCTAATTAATTCATGTACATAAATGAAAATAGTAATTTTAGCTTCTTATAATATCTTTCATTAAAAAATACTGAAAAAATTTATGGAAATATATATTTTATGAAAAACTCATGTTTCTTAAGACTAGGGTATGCATGAACTAAATACCACTAAAATTGAGAACCAAATATTTTCTTTTCCACATGAATAAACTATGAAATACATCTCTACTAAATTAATCTACTAATGATGGTTATGTTTGGATTATATAATTATAACTCATATAGGTTACAGTGGATAAAAATGAACATTTTTGGTACTAAATATTGTGTTCTTAAAAATAAAATGCCTTAATGATATATAGTCATACTTTTTGACCTATGAACTAGAAAAATATATTTTTTTACAAAAATAAATTATAATGAAAAATGAACACAATTTAATAGAATTAATCATATCACAAATTAATGAAAATATATAATATTTTATCTTAGGGGGCTTTGATTTACAATGATTAGACTTGAATATTCCATACAATTAATGAAACCAAGTATAACATCCTATGTATAAATGTTTTTAAAAAAATATTGTTCCATACCTATATGAATAAATCATTTGAGAACAAGATTCTAAATATGTAGTTATAATATTAATTTTTCACACTATTTTATATAAAATCATAATTTCAAGAAAAAAATCTTCTAGATTGTCATAAAATATATTTAAGATTCATTCATTTATACTTATGATAATATACATTTATTCTTTTTTAGTATTTTGAAAACAAGGAGAATCAATGTCTTAGTCATAGGTTGGAGATTCACAGTAAGGGTGGAGTCCCCCATACCTTAACCATTTGTGAGCCTCCACAATCTAATGATTAATAGATCACACTCCAATAATCACTAAACAGTTCATGTCAATTACTATACAATATAAATAAACATAGAATTCTAGTTATAAAACCACTATAAATCATAAAGACAAATAAACTAATTAAATCCTTTTTATGAAACTCAAAAAATACAACCAAAATCATAATAACCCAAATTCCCTGTTAAAAATCATAAAAACCTTTTAATATCATCTAATAAACATAAAACCATAGAACAATTCACACCACAATTCCTTTATAAGAAAACAATGATAAAAAGAGGTAAAAAACGAAGAGATCTTCTTTTATATAAGATGGGATGAAAAGATAGGACAAAGAGTGATTTCACACTACATTTGTGAAACCAACAACTAAATCGCCAAACAACATTATAAGAACCTATCTTTTATTTATGGTATGAATAATTTTCTTTTTAGTTTAATTCCTGGGTTTTGACATAATAAGAATGTGTAGTGAGGTTATAGGGAAATTAATGTTGTCCTAGGATTTTTTGGGGCTAGGATTATAATAATTTGGAGGAAATAGGTGTTCTACAGAGTCACTAGAAATCGTGTTTCCCAATCTACATGGTTTGAGTAAGCCATGTGAGGTGTTTCAGTAAGCTACAGAGGGTTGGAAAGTTTTACCTAACCATGTAACCCAAGATTCAGGCCATAGAATGTTTAATGAAACTCTTAATAGAGGGTTTTCTCATGGGATATACATTTTTAGTAAAACCATTCTCCTAGAATGTGTGAGGATTCTATTGTGGCAGTGCATGACGTAAATTTAGCTCATGATTTGGAAACCCATGTGAAAAAACCAAGCATTTCATAAAAATTTGAAAAAATGACTGAAATTCCATTACTTATATAAAACTACCTCTTCTACCTTTCGTATTTCCACCGATTTATTGGATTATCCTACTCCCTTGAGAGCTCCTCAATGTGAATTACTTATGTCATTTTATAATTCTTCTGTACGAACTCATAATTGACTTCAGTTTTTTTCATCAGATTCCCCCTTGGTAAATTCTCCAATCCTTAGTATCTGGTTTTCATTATTCCTTCTATAAATGATAGTACTATTATGTGAGATAATATTCCATATTTATAAGGATGTTTTCAATTTTTCTATTTTCTTCCAATTTGGATCAAACTGAAGGCTGATACTCGATTATGGATCATTTATAAGCATTAGGTAGGCGGCATACTAATAATTCAAAAAGTATTGTTTCTTAATAATATATTTCAAGATTCTGAACATTTTTTTCCTTGATAATTACTTTAAAAATACACATCAACCATTTGTAATTAAATATACTTGATAAAAATAAACAAGTATCCCTATATTCATGTTGGGATAGGTCCCTGTCATCTGTTACCATCCCCTTGAGGTGTGGCCATGGAATTTACCTTGGTATTATAAATGGTTAATTGGATAAACCATATTATTTATGATTTTTTGTGACTCCTGATTGTGATGAAAATAAATAATTTAATAGAAAGTGAGTGGCATGAGTATGTCACATTCTTAAATAGAACAATGGTTACACCCTCGTTATGTGGAATGATAAAAAACTATGAATTATCTATTCTATCTTACTAAATCATTGAATGATCACTAAACCTATGAAATGCAAACATATCGATCGTACTTTTAATTGATATGAGTATAGATTCCCTTACACCAATGATATATAGGTATGAAGACACTACTTTTATGAGATGTAGGAATGGTATTACTATACTGCGATACTTGAAAATTTAGTCACAATACTATGATTTTCAGGAATGGAATCCCTTTCAACTATGATACTGGAGCATGGAGTCCCATAGACTTATGATACATGATCATGTCATCATTATGACTTATGAAACTCTAATAACTAGAAATACATGCCTGAGTTATGACAAGGGTCTTATCTATCACCATGTATGTGTATATAGGGCTATAAATATGCCTAAATATATAATTAATATAAATATAAAAAATTCATATAAATATAGACAATATTTTTATAATGAATTTGTTTAGGGGTTTTAGTGGTGTCGATCGAAGTAGGTAGTGTTAGCTTGGTGTCCATCAAGAACTAGAGCTGACCCCTCTACAGTTATCATTACTTATTACCATTATTATATAATGACACTTCTCATTTTATATTCCATGAATGCATATTTATAGACACCATTATTGGTTTCCAATTGAGTTTACCTCACACCCAATCTGGGACACCAATGGTACTTGGGATGATTATGTGGATACAGTTAGGGACAAGGGAAAGCACCCAATTATTGAAGCTTGAGTAATTTTTGAATGAGGGTGGGGAATAATATAAACAAAATATTCCTCATGATACTATCAAGAGATATTATTTTTTTCCTTTTTTTCATTTTAATATACATATATGTATGTTATCCTGCTTCTATGTTTATGAGTACCATTTTGTATAGAGACATGAAATTGAATAATTTTGTATATGATACTAGATATTATCAATGTTCATTATTTATTACATATTGATGTTTTCCCATCTTATTTTTTACTATAATTTATTTTATTTCCTCTATTTATCTATTTATTTCACTACTGCACTACTCTGAGAATGATGGTATAATTTCACCACTATATAACTATTGACCCAAAATGCTATTAGATAGCCTCAAGAATATAGGGGCCATGTTAGAATCCTTGTGACCAATTTTATTAGGGAACCACTTTTTGGATTCTTGTTCGGGATGCTAAAATGTTGAATCAGAGTTTTTTGCATGATTATTGTGTGATATTATTAATTATAAATATGACCTGTCATGTTTTTACACGATAATGTTCCTGGGAGTATCTATCCCATGTAGATAGAAAATAAAAATTTCCTAGGATGGGGCATACTATTCATGGTTATTCCTATTATAATTTTTTTATTCCACCATATGGTGACACACTTTATATGTGAATTTATTGTTATTATGATGTTGGATTATGTTTTACCCTTGGTCATGTATGACAAGGAATCATCCTTGATGAATCATTTTAAGCACCTTGAAGGAATAAAATGTCATCCATTATGCAATGACATGTAAGATGGATTTGTTAAATTCAAAATATTTTTGTATGTTACATGAATGAGGTATTTGTTATGAAACTAATTTTTTCTACAAGAAAAATGAAAATTAATTCAAGATTATTAATGCGTCTTAATCAACCTAAATGAAATTTTCCCATACAGATTGATGATGGCACCTTATATAACCCAATATGACAAGTTTTTTTATTTAACTAATGTTACATATAATACAAATTAGTTTATTTGAGAAGCATGATTTCCATTTTTATCTAAAGAGTTCATGTACTTATACAGATTGGGAATGAAGAATCATTTAGTGAAATTATCTCACATTACCTATTTATTTATTATATCAAATGTAATTTTTTTAATGTAGCTAAATGAACTAACAATTTCAAATTATAATGAATTTAATTTTAGAAATTTATAACGGTACATTCGACAAATTTTCTATTATTCAAAATGAAAGTATTATTAAATCTCTAATTTAAATATAAATACCATTAAATGTGAAATAAAATTTAAAATTAATTGTCATTTTTCTTTTATATCATTAAAATGAAAATAATTATACATGGAACCTTCCAGTTAAACCCTAAACATGACCAAGACCTAACCATAGTAAAGGATAGTAGGTAGTATCACTTGTGCTATATGTGACTGTTTCTATCACCAAGACCTATCTCCATGACCAGGAAGTGAGGTCTGATTGTTATATTAGAAGTCTATTATCTATTATATTAATATATTTGTGATATATAACATTATAAAAATCTAATATGATGTCTATTTAGGTAATTTTTGGAGAAATGCAACCACGAAATCCTAAAATTGTGTACTTGGAGGTTGGTGACGACCAGGCTCAAGGGGTGGTGGGCCCAGAGCCACTAGTGATACCTCCAGTTGGTCCACCTATTGAATATCCATATATTCCAGATGTGGGTGGTGAAATATGATTTTGAGGGATGTTTCATAGCCGTATGTTTTCTATACATGGATCTCTATGACCTGCCACTTCGATGGGAGTGTTGATATTGGAGTTTCAATAGTAGCATTCACCTAGTTTATCAGGGGATGGTGACCCCCAGGATTATGAGTTTTGGATTGAGATGGTCTTATCTATATTTGAGAACCAATATACTACTCCTTAGTGGAGGGTGAATTTCCCTACGCATATTATTAGAGGATTGACCAAACATTGGTGGTGTATTTTGAACGAGTTAGGACAGTATTAGGAAGTGATTGGGAGGGTTTTCCAATCGTAATTATAGTACTATTTCTTTCATGAGTCTTGGAGGGATGATTATTCAAGGGATTTTGTGAACCTAAAGAAGGTTTATTTGTTAGTAATGGTCTAATCATTTCTTTTTATACATCTTCTATGATTTCACCTATCTATACCTCTTATGAGCCAGAGAAAGTGAGATGATTTGAGGATGAGATTAGAAATCATATTCAATTTTAGGTGAAAATGTTCTAGTTGAGTTTTTTTAATGATATGGTAAAGTAGGATCTCATCACCTAGAGAAACCTATGGTTGGCTGATGGTATGGTTTATGGTGGCTCCAAACTGAGATAGAGAATTGGTTGGACTAGTGGTAATAAACATTATATAGAGACTGGACATGATAGATATATGAAACCCATTAAGAGTTATGTGGTTTTATTACCAGTAATGAATCCAATATATAAGATGACATAGTTTCCTAGAGTTTCAATTGAGTGACAAGTCCACGGAAGGTTAGAGAATCTTTATTATTTTTGAAGAACTTACCATCTGTGCCTAGTTGTAGAGGATCTATATCAGCCATTACTTTATGAGCAGGATGAGGAGAACCTGATCAGCTATGTAGCTGAAGTTCTTCTGATCGTATAGTTTGAGGTGTACATATTTTATAAGGTATCCAGGATTTTGATACATGACACTAGAAGTGAAAACCCACTCATGGTTTTCTGTTTAAAACACATGTTCATGGATCATGTAAAATTTATTCAGTGCAGCCTATACCACCAGATTAGGGGGTCAATCCATCTACTATTTGAGGTACTATTTTAGTTTCCTCTATAATCATACCATCCTTATTCGATATGGGTTATTAATATTCCTTTAAATAAGTGTCTATCATGAAAATCCATAGGCATGATATTGATTACTTCTAAGGCATGATGACACTTGAGACACTGTTGGGAATTCTATTGAAATGTGTTCACCAGTGCAAGGAATTCCCACTTATGGTTCAAATTCATAATTTCTAATGGAATCAATTCACCTTTGATATGATGGGATTTTAGGTCATTCTTAGGATGGAAGGTTTATTCTCCTATCACACCTTTAGGGACTTCTATCATCGTATGGTGTTGTTTATATCACCAAAGGGAGGTAGTTACCATCACAACATTGAATGATATGTATAGGAAATTAGTGATGGAATAGAGAATCATGGGATATTTTGAATTACCCCTATATTTATAGCCTTTTTCTGGACGATCAGGGGTTACATCAAGATGATTTCCCTAATATTGTATAAAAGTTTAGGGATATCTTCCCTAGAAACTTATCTATAATACTTCATAAGAGGGTGGATGAATTTTCGATCAATCTATTTCCTGAAGCTATACCAATATCCATTTCTACTTATAAGATTTCTTATATTGAGTTATTGAAGGTCAATAAATTTTTGAATGTTTGATAACTAAAGGTTTTATATGACCATTTACTTCACCTTGGGGTTCACCAGTCCTTTTTTCGAAGAAGCTAAACCAAAACCTTGGGCTTTTGGTTTATTAATGTAAGTGGAACCAATATAATATGAATAAAATTTATAATATTCTTAATATAAATGACCTATTTAACTAGATCAATCGATCTAGGGTCTTCTAAATGACAGATTTTAGGATACTCTATCACCAGGTGCATGATAGATCTTCAAGAATACCTCAAACTACATTATATAGAAGGTTTGGCCTTTATGAGTATTTGGTTATGACATTTAGTCTCATGATTCTAGCTATTTTCACAGATATAATGAATCAGGTTTCCACCCATTATTTGATTCATTCAGGGTACTCTTTGCAGATGAAATATTAGTCTATTCTCTTACACTCCATGACGATGAAAAAAATCTTGAGATCAATTTTAATATAATGTGAGAGAACCATCTATATACATAGGTTAAAAAAATTCCACTTTTGGATTGAGAAGGTTTACTTTTTGATCAATTTCCTTAGAGGAATGACTATCAGTTGATCGAGTGAATCGGAGTTCTTTTGTTACCATAGCTAATCCCGTGAATTTTTTTGACATACATAGTTTCTTTGGGCTACCAGTTTATTATAGGAATTTCATACCAGACTTATAACACCATGAGAAACCACTTATGTGTATGATTATGAAGGGTGTGATATTATTGTGTTTTGAAGAGTGTGACAATGACATTCATGATCAGAAATGAATACATACTTCAACACCAGTATTTTTTTTACAAGAACCTAGTTGCCACTATATAGTGATATGTGATGCATCCAGAATTTGGATAGTTTCAAATTAATGTTGGAGGATCTAGTAGTTCTATATCAGTCATGAAAATTAAGACATCTTGATTGTAATGACATAACGTATGACCAGAAGTTTGTAGAAATTGGTTATGCGTTGCGTTTCTAGAGGAATTATCTTATTGGAGAGAACCTTGTGGTTTATAAATACCACAATATCATCTAATATATATTTATGAAACAAGAAATGAATCTTAGAGTGATAATACAGGTCTAATAATATCATCCCATTGAATTTAAGCTTGGTTATATATATGGAGAGTGAAATGCGGGTGTTGATGTGGTGATCTAGAAAACACATGCACAAGCCATTCCAGAATTATGTTATTGATTAAATTTTTTATCCATTCTTTCCAATAGGATATCGGGGTTCCAATAGATTCATATAAACATGTTCTTATAGCCTTAGCAGTTAGCTCTTGACTCCTTAATAGGGTGAATAGAAGGTAGTTTTTAGATCTTAACGGTTTGGTCCTAATAGAGAGTTTTTATGGTGAGGACCTACCTATGAATTAGTCTATTGATAGTGATGGAATTTTATGTATATGTGGGAATATCTAGGTTCCTATATATATGTGAGAGGATATGAATACAATAATCTGATGATTCTCAGTGGGAAGTGTACCCAGGTATCTAAAATATGTATTGTGATATGAACCAATAGTATTGGTGGCCTGGGATGAAACCTCATATATCATTTTCGATCACTAGGTGTTCCACCTATCTACAAGTGAAGGAGGAACATCGGTGGCCCCGTATGTTTTTATAGACATTATGGTTCAAAAAATGGAAATGGAAAGATGTTACAATTGATTTATTGATGGTTTTACCAAGGTTTACTTAAGGTAGAGATACTATTTTGGTTGGTGTGGATACATTGATGAAGTAAACCCACTTCCTTACTATTTGGGAGACATTCCCAGTTGATGAGATAGGAATACTATATGTCCTTGAGATTATATTCCTATAGGAGGATTCTCATAATATCATTATAGAGAGGGATTTTCATTTCACATTGATGTTCTGGCACGAATTATAGAGATATTTGGGTACGTATGCTTCTTTTAGCACAACATTTCACCCGCTTAATGATGTCTACTCATAATGTACAACACATGTGTTAGGGGATATGATCGGAGCATATATCCTTGTTTTCGGAGGTTTTTAGGAAAATTATATCTCAATTATTAAGTTATTTATACTAATATCATTGAATAAACAATTCAAATGGCTCTGTGTGGGGACATATATGGTAGGCTATGTTGTTTTCCACTTTGGTTATAGAGGTAGGTAGTGCTACTAGGTCCTCGCCTCATGAAGGATACTTAAAAATAGGTGGAGTTTACCAGAAAACAAACGATAACTACATAGTATATAATATAATCTTATAATCTTCACTGTCAATAAGCTCTAGAGTTCGAGGTCTGGGATCATATTTTCTTGCGGGTATTAACTAGACATGGGAAATGATGGATTAGAAGACAAGGAAAGATATATCTTCCTTTTATTGGTCCTTTTGAGATCTTGAATAGTGTTGGATCAGTGGCTTATAAGTTGATGTTACCTCATAGGTCCTATGTCATGCAAGATGTCTTCAACATTTCACAGTTGGGAAGTTACCATACCGACCTGTATCATACTTGTGATCAGGACAAATTTTATTTTTATAGTGATGTTTAATTTGAGGAGTACAACATACAGATCATTGATCAGAGAAAGAGGTCTCTATGAGTCCGACCATTCCCATTAGTATGTCTTCTATAGAATCACATCCACGTAAAAGAAGAGACTTGGGAGTGGTTGGCCAATGTACGTGCTCAAAAACTATAGTTATTATTAGATAATGTTTGACCACCCTTTAAGGGAAACTCGGTGAAGAGTTCATTTAAGGGGGAAAAATATAAGAACTAACATTTTTATTAAGGTAAATATCCTTTAATTTTTTTTCCTAATTGATTATTTTTTACCTAATACTAAATCCTAGTGTGGATATAGAATAATTAAAGTTGTAAAGGTATTGTTCAGATCCTGGAACCCCATCTAATAGAGGAAACAACTACACAACATGGTTAGTAGAAACCATGATACCTAGTCTACATTGTTAAAATAAATTGTGTGGGATTTTTTAGTGCACTATAATGGGCCGAATGGTTTTCCATAACCATTTGTCCCAGGCCACACATCCATTCATGTTCTACAAGCCTCTTAATAGTGGGGGGTTTAATGGGATGTTCATGGTTAGTAAAACCATTCCCCTATCCCATGAGAGGGTTCTCTTGAGGCAGTGCATGGAGAATAGTGGGAACATAGTTTGACTAATAGTTTGGAAAAACATTGTGCCTCATAAAAAAATTATAAAAATGACTAAAATGACCTTAAATCTATATAACTCACCCCTCTTCCTTTCTTATTTCATGTTGATAGATGGATTATTCTTCTCCCTTGAGTGATCCATAATGTGTGTAACCTAGGTTGTTTGATAATTCTTCCATCTGAACACTGAATCGTCTTCTAATCATGTCATTATATTTATCAAGGTAGGTTCTCCAATCAATAGTATATTTTTTCAATATTATTTATATTAACGATGCTATTTTGGTGCGATATCATATTCCCTATTTCTAGGGTGTTTGTGTGTTTTTATATTTTCATCTAATCTAGACCAATATAATGGATAATAATGGATGATGATTATATTATAAGAATAAGGTAGGTGTTCTATTAAATACACCTCAAGTATTGATTCTTAATACTATGTGTCATGATGTCGCACACCAGATTCTCCGATTGTTGCCTTAAAAATACATGGAAACCATGTTTAATTCAACATACTTGGTAGAAATAGTTGACTGTACTTTTATTCATGTAGGGAATGTCCCCTTTAACTATTTCCACCCCACGATCTATGACTATAAAATTTTAATTGGTTTTAAAAATTATTAAGTGACCAAAAAAATATTCTATACTATTTTTTTGTGACTCCGGATTATGATTACAATAATTAATTTATTAGAAAGTGAGTGGTGTGACCATTCCATGTGTTTAAAAAAATGGTTACACACTCTTTGAAGAAGATTTCTAATGAATAATAAAATATCTATTTGATCTTTCCAGATTCTTTATTTGTCAGTACACCTGTGTTATACATGTATTGTGAACCTAATTTTATGTTATACGATCTTGGAATTCCTTACACCAATGATATATGGGCATGGAAACCCCAATTTTATGAGACACAAGAACAATGTACCTATATTGTAATAGTTAGGTATTGTGTACATAGAATGTGACACTCAAGCATAATATCCCTCACCACAGTGATACTTAGGCATGGATTCCCTTATACTATTGGTACTCGGGCATGACATTCCTTACAACTTATAACTCTAAAGTGACTAGACTAGGATGCCTTTGTTACAACTTGAGACCTTGATAACACTACATAAATGTATATATGGATATTAATGTCTCTACATATATAGTGATTATATAAGCACATATACATATACACATCAACACATGTTCTTATGATGATTTTTTTCATTGTTTTTTCCGGGATGCGCTTATGCAGGTTATGTCAGTTTGGTGTCCTTCAATAACTAGAGCCGACCCTATTATTGTTTTTAATACTATTTACAATTATTATACATGAAAAAATTCATATTATATTCATTGACAAGGGAATATTATGTGGTTGTAGGTAGAGAAATGGGAAATTTCACATTTTTTGATACTTGAGTGATTATAAATGGTAGCAGGGAAGTGTTGGACCGAGCTATGGCTTGTGATACTTTCTAAAGGTAGAATTTTGGCCTTTATGATTCATTTCATATAATAGTACACTTTTTAACATGTTTATATTTTTACCAGTAACTTTTTCTACTGATACATCATATTGAATCATTGTGTATATTATAATGTCTATTTTCATTATTGATCATTAACTATATATAGATGATTCACCTCATGTTATTTACTTGTCATATATTATTCTTCTATTATTTATCGATTTCTTTCACTACTATGATACTCTGATCTGGTGTTTATAGTCCCCCCATTATTCCACTATCAACCCTTACTACTAGTTCTCAACCCTAGGTGTATGGAGGGGGGGGGGGGGGCGCTTGAGGCCTTCTGACCAACCAACTTAGAGAAATAGTTTGTGGATTTCTGGTCGAGATGTTACGAAGGTTAGAATAAATAGATAAGAATAAAGAAGAAGGAAATAATATAATATAAGGATGTAACCTACAAAAAACCATTAAAATAAACCTCATTGATTCACCTTTGATCTATAACTAAGAGTATGAGAAATGATGAATCAATAAGAATCACCCCTAAAAACTAAATGAGTAAAGAAAAATAATGTTATTGATCCATATAAAGGTATTTTAAATATTTTTTCTGAAAAATATCTTTTCCCCAATTTAAAAAAATTTAACGATAACCCAGTAGAACTCTGTTGGGATATATCAAATGTATTATGGTTGTACAATATACCTCAACATGGTTTATCATACTTTCATTGGTATCTTCTATAATTCCACCAACAACTTGTTGCCACCCACACTTTGATTTCTCACCTCCAGACACATCCAAACCAAAACTCAAGCTTAAAATACTCATATTAAACCTCAAACCATATAAAAAAATTCCTAAAATTTATTATTAAACATTATAATTTAAAACAAACCCAATAATTAGAAACAAATTTCCATAAAAATAAAAAAATTTCAAAAATAATTTGTTTTTATATCCTTAAATCCCCATGGAAAATTGAAATAAATAATAAATCAACCCACTTAGGAATGTTTTAATTATTGTTAGTACTGAATATTATTTTTATTTTATTTTTTTTAATATTATAAATAACAACTATGTTTAAATTGTATTATTATAGATTTATATAATTTTGTTAAAACAAATCAATTTTATTCTTTATGTGATGGAATATTATAAAGGATTCTATAGTCCCTTTGTTTAATTTTTTTTCCTTAACCTTAGAGATATATTTTTTCAACTATATAAAGGTATGTATGTATGCTATAAAGGCCAGTTTGTACCTTATTATAACATTTTATCAACCACAGTAGGGTTTCCCTGACCTTATGATAAGTCTTTTTCAACCATAAATGGAATGTATTAATTGACAGAAGGTTCTTACTGACCTTAAGAGAGTTATGAATCAACTTTATGAAAAAAATTAAATAGAATTATGATTGTTTTTTGACCTTATGATCTGAACCATAAGCCCTAAAAATTATGATTTTACTAGTTTTCAGTTTTCAGCTTTTTCCCAAAGCCAATTAAAATACTCATACACACTTATATTTTTATTCTTATGGGTTTTATATTTTTATAGATTTTTATTCTTACCAAATTTTAATCCTCAAATATTTTCATAATTATAGATTTTTAGGATTAAAATTTTCATTCTTAATGATTTTATTCTTATATAAATATCAGGATTATGTGAAATCGTCATTATATGATTTTATGATTACATGAAAAGTCTTATTTTGTGAAAACACTTATAAAAATATTGAAAATTAATATGTATTATATTCATTTGATTTGTGATTGATTTTAGTTTTCCTATATATAGGTGTAAAATGTTTCGAAAAATCATTTGATGCTACAAATAACATCTCAAAATACGGAAACCCATATGATTTAGAAGATCCTGGAGTTTAATGAAGAGAGAATAATCTATTGGTAATATGATTCTCGGAACTAGATAGAAACACAATTTTGACTTGAATATTAACCTAAAATACATATGAATTTTTTTGGATATGCCTAATATAGAAAATATATAAATCAAATCTGATATCAATAGATATCAAAATACATATTTAATACTTGATCCTTGATTGGTTAATTTACTAAATCTACATTTAGCTGCATTATCTTCAACGTTCTTTTCCTCATATTTTTATTCTTTTTTCTAACACAGTAGTAATTTTTATTTATATTTTTTATATAATAATCTATTTATTATTTCCAATCCAAATTCACATCTTTTATTTTTTATACCTTTTAAACAGATGGAATGTCATTTGGTTTGTGAATCGGGGTAAAAATTTAGGTTTTTTATTATTCTGTGGTCAATAAAAAGGATTTCATTATTCTGTAATGTGGTTCCATGTGAGAAAAGGTAGGTTTTTGGAAATGGTTACCACTCATTTAAAAATTTTATCTTATTTTAATTTAAACCTTTCCTCTCACAGAGATATAAGTAGTAAAGTTCACATAATGGATCATTGATATATAAACTACTATAAAAAAGCATTTATTATTTTTTATTTCCACAGTTTATATGGATTATCTATTATGATGATTGTTTTCAATAGTAAAATATTAATTTTAATATAATTATTCTCTTATACTGAACATTATTTTTTAATATTTTTAAATTTTGAATAAGGCCCATCCACCCACTTTAGTCTGAAAGGTTATCTTTCACTATGAAAAATGGTAATTAAATCTATACCATTAATGGGTAATTATTATATGTTGTTTTTTTGTAATACAAAAAAATAGGTTTTAGATCTAAAACCTATTAGATACAAATTATATTCATTATATTTTTACTATTATATAATTATCCTAATACTAACTAAATAATTAATAGTTTCTTATGTGACTTTTGAGAATAATTCTAATGATGGTTAGATAACCCATAAACCATAATATTTATATGGGAAAAATTATGGTTATTTATTGGAAATAATAGAGGAATAACTGAATTATTTATGCATTGTTCATTAGATTATCATGGTGATACCATATAAACTACGAGATGCAAATCCAAATACACTTATGAATAATGATGTGATAAATCATATTTTTAATTATAAAAAATGAGCATATTTTTTTATTTTTTCATTCAAATTATGTTTATACCTATCTCACCATATAATAAATTTAATTAAATATAGATAATAAATGAACTTACAAAGTATGACATAGAAAATATCATGTGAAAAAATTAGGATTCCTACATGTGGAATACTAAGACTGTATGATTGGAGAAGATGAATATGTGAAGTAGATGGTTCAAAGATTTATGATCATTATAAATGGTATGAACATACTTATATAGAATTTTTTTATCATTGTTATTTTTTATATAGTGTTTTAGTCTCTATATTTAAAATGGAATAATATGTAGGGGAAATAAATGAGAGTAAGAACATTAAAATTTTCAATTTATATGAACAAACTAGCTCACTATTTTAGTATGGAAATGAGTTAAATAGAATTCCAGATGTGAAAACTTCTTAGTAGAAGTAAATTAAATATAAATATAATGTTTAATTTTTTTATAACCCATATGAATATAAATCATACCGAAGTGAAAAGGATGGGTTATTTAATTTTACTAATTTTTTTACAACATGATGAAAAATTGAAAAGGATTCAAGAAGTACTTCAGAAAGAATGATCAAAATGAAAGTATGAATGTTAACACTAGTAAAAATAATGAGGTTTCTGATTTATCCTTCTATAATTGAAAAAATAATGTAAATATTAAGATTGATAGTCAGAAAGTAAAGCATTTAGTAATTGAAAATAACTATAGGGAAATAGTGAACCAATCCCTTTATAGGAGATATAGTTACACCAAATATTATAATTCAAAAATGAATATTTAGTGAAAATGAAAACAAATAAAATTTATTTGATGGGTACATGTTGACAGGTAATTAAAATATATTTTAAACTATTATTAAAACCTAGTAGTATATGTTTTACAAAAAGTAATAAAAACAAAAAAAATACTGATATTGATTCATTTTCTTATTATAATTCCAATTTGCAAAATTCTAATGTTAAAAAATTATATATAAAAAATAAATTACATCTAGATGTTTTTGGGATTTTAATTTTGTACAAAAATGTAGAAATTGAAAATAAATATCTCTCAAAAAGAACTAAGTAATTGATCTAAGATAATGATTTTTTAAAATTAAATCATCTTTCTCTGATAAGAAATTTTATCAAGATTCTAATATTGAAAAGAAACTCATGATTTAAAAGTAGAAAATGTAAAACTAAAAATGAAAAAATTAGATAAAAGATTATCTTTTAATGAATAATGAAGGTAAAAAAAATTAAATTTAATATTATATTTGATGATATGTCACACATAAAGAAAAAATGTAAAAAGGACAAGGAGGAAATAATATATAAATAACTATAGCTTCACACTCTAATGCAATAGTTCAAGGTGGTATATGTATTTCACAAAAAGTGAATTTGAAATTGAAAACTACTATTTTTTGTGTGATGGAAAGCATAACTACATTTGTTTAAGGAGAATAGAAGCATGAAAAAATGACGAAAATTATGAAACCAAAAACAAATAGGGTTGGATTGTGTATGATAAGTAATTACCTTGAATGAGCTTAAAATTAATTCCTAAAAGTACTAAAGGTATTTTATCTACATTTACATGTTTTAGAAGTTGTATGAAATGAAATTTTTATATTTAAAGATCATAGAGACATAATCAATATCTATCTCATTACAATGATTTTTTTATTTGAATTTATCTTCTATATTACCCAGAAATAGATATTTAAAATCTGTTTGGGTTTCTAGGAACACAATTACTAATCCTATTGATCCCAAGAAGTAATGGGAACCAAAAAATTCTAGTTGATTGATTTCATGATATTATAAATATTATTCTCAAGAATTTATAATCCATTTTTGTGACTATTCTTGAAATATGAAAATCCATCTTTCTACATTTTTATATATTAATCAATGTGATGGAGTCTCTATCATTTTCAATAAAAAATCTAAAAGAATGATTAAATGCTATAGTGATGTAGATTCTTCTAAAACACTTATAATTTTAATGGTTTTTTTGAATTTCTAGAAAAAATAATTAGTATTTCGAAAATTTGTAGTAATGGAATGAAATAAATATTTTAAAATGATAAGAATATAGTTCTTGGGAATGAAATAAATTTTTTAGGCAAATAAGAAAGAAAATATTTACTCTATTGATTTTTTAAAACCAACCAATAAGAATGTTAAGTGTTGAAATGTTTTGGAATCAAATGAAACTTTATCAAATAAGAGGCATGAAAACTCCTTTATTGGGTTCACTAATTTGAAAATAAATGATACTTTCTAGATCTTCCCAAATTAAATTTATTTAAAATTTTATATTTGAATCATGTTTAAAAGTTAAGAAGCATAAAAATATTTTTAAATATATTAATGACGTTATATTTTCAATATCTATAAAAATGTTAAGATTTCATTTTGTTTTAACATTGAAAAATACAAGTTTTGGTGGAAAGAAGAAATATTTTTTTAATTTTTTATGATTATAGTAGACTCATTAGAAATTATTTATTTATACTGTTGGAATGGCCCGAAGGCCTTCATTTTTTAATATTATTTTCATAATCCACCTTTCAATGGGTGTGGTGGAACCCTTACAAGTATCGAAGGCTTATATAGAATTAAATGACTCATAGGTCTTATAGGGAATCACCCAGACAAGACAACATACAACTGCTCCTCCCTAGAATATGTCATGATATCAGCACTCCACTTCCACAGGGTTGGTGGGGAAGCTATCCTATGAAAAGCTACACAGGCCTCATACCGATGGAAATGGCATACCCTCTTATTCTCCCAAATCTGTGTTAGCTCTACTATAGTGAATGTGTCCACCCTAAATCCTCATCTGAAACCTTGTTCCTTGTAGTCAAACTGGTACATCTGAATTCAAGTGTCCCAAAGGCCTTGGGGTGGCCCTAAGGCCTTAAGGTAGCCTGAAGGCCTTGGGAATAAACTAGCCCGAAGGCCTTGGGTGGCCCGAAATCCTTGCAGGACCTGAGACCCATAGGCCAAAATGGATGAATAGTTTCGGCTACTACAGTACCGAAAAATACCTAGTATAGTGCCTGCTACATTTCGTGCTATAGTGTGTGCTATAGTACCTGCTACAGTACTGCTATAGTACCCCCAAAAAATACGCCTCCACTTGGATATGATCTCGGGTCTCGTGGATGCACCTACTATGTCCTCACCAACTAGGTTGAGGCTCATGTGCTATTTGTTGACACAAAAAAACTAATAAATTAAAAAAGTTTATTTTTTTTATATTAGTTTAAAGTTAAAATGTTACAAAATCATATCTATTAGAAGTGATATAAAAGGTGATTTTCACAAATGGATTTTGATTTTTTTGATGACAACAGATATCTACATTTTCCCCCCACAAAAATTACATAAAAATACAGTGTTATAGATAGTAAAATTAGATTTATCTGGGAAATGGATCGGATAATTCGTAATGAATATAATTTTCCTATGTACTTTTGCGCTTATGCTATGAATCTAGATTTTAATGATATATATATATATATATTATTAGGATGGTTTTAAAGAAATCCAATTATGAATTATATATAGATTTCAAACCAATGCTTGGTTATTTTAGGGTCTTTGGTTGAAATGTTTTAATCATAAATTTTAATGATAATTTATATAAATTTGATTATAAAAGCGATGTTGAAAAATTTCTTATATATGACAATGTTATTAAGAATTTTAGATTTTCTAATAAAAAAATGGAGATTTTTGAGTCCATTCATGTGAAGTTTAATGAAAAAAAATATATAAAATAGAATTCATATTTAGATAATCATAGTGATGAATTTAATGAGTTTATCTTTTGGATAATAAAACTCATGTTATAATATATCAATTTGGAGGGAGTCTATCTCCAATAATTCCAACCTTAAAAGATAGAATTCTCATAATGACAATCCTCTTGAGAATGTAACTATAAATTTGGAAAATATAATTCAAACTAGAAAATTAGTTTTTAATTATTCTTATAATTCATCCTTTTTTAAAGATTTTATACCTAGAAAATTTTATGAATCTATGAAATATTATAATTTTATATTTTGTCTACATGAATTTTTTTATATCAGGAAATAGTGTTTGTAATCTAGTTGAATAACCTAATGAAAAAAAGTTATGTGAGCTAAATGAATATTTTGAAATAAATTGGATATATCTATTTATATGGTGAAAAATATAGTCAGATTGTTTTCTCAGGTATTTTTTCAAGAAAAAGGAATTTATTTTAATGAATCGTTTTGGAAAGTTTATAGTATTTATGTTAATAGTATTTTATTTTAATTTTCATTTTTATGGTTTAAATTGTTTCCAATGGATTTTAAAAGATAAATTTTCAATGTTCTAAATTTTTTCTATGTGTATGATAGACAACCACCCGATTTTAAAAATAATGAGTTTTAACTTTTTTTGTTAAACCATCAAAATATATATATGTTCTTAATCAAGCACCAAGATCATGGTATGGTGAATTTTTTTTACTGACTACTATTTTTAATAAATGAAATTTCAGTCATATTTTGTTTATTAATAATGTATCCAATGATATTTTAATTATATAAAAATATGGTAACAATATTGTGTTTGGTTCTTCAAGTGAGTTTTTATGTAATTAATTAACTTTTGATGTATAGTTAATTATAGATGTGTTTATTGGATGAATTAAAAAAATTTATTATCTCTAAATTATTCAAATAAGTGATGAATATATTTTAATCAATATAAATATTCACAATAGATAGTTAAACTTTTGGTTCATAATTCATGAAAAACATTTAAAACAATAATGAGTACTAATTCTAAATTAAAAATAGATAAATATTGAAACCATATAGAATTTTTTTTGAATAATGATAGGAAATATAGATTATATGATAGAATCTAGACCTAATATAATGTCCAATGTAAACATTTTTTTGTGGTTTCCTTATAAAACAGAGTAAATTCATTTAAATTGTATTAAAAAAATATTTAGACATTTTAAATGAAGTGTTAATTCTGGTTTAATATATTTCAATTAGAACACTTTAAAATTAATATCTTATGCTATTTTTTTATATATGAGGTTATAGTATTTATAGATAGAGAACATCATGTGATTCCATTTACTAGGTAAAAGTTTAATTTCATGGTGCTTTAAAAAGAAATAATCAACTTGTTTATCCATAACTATGGCATAATATATTTTTGTTTCTAATTTTTTTACTCAATTATTTTATATAAAACAAATATTAACATATTTAAATGTTTATTTTGATAATATGGCTATATTTTTCAACTAGAATTAGTATACTTCAATATCATATAATCATTTATATTATTAAATGAAAACAAATTAAAGTTAAATTTTATTTTTATTATATCATGTTAGTAATAGATGCATTATTATATAATTCAATTCAATTCACAATCAACTTGTTTATATATTTATTGAACCATACGATATGTTGAATTTTTAGAAAATAAAATTTTAATTTGGTATGATTTGGATTTATCTTGAAGAGACAGATTTATAAATGATGATTTTTTTATTTTATGTTGTTAACAGATCTTCTATACAAATTGTTTTAAATAAAATTTTAAGAATATATTTTATTAAATGATATTTAATTATTTTTTTTATACTTAATGATTATCATAGTGTAGTTTTCAATATTATGATTATGTTGGTTATTTATTTAAATGGAAACCTGGTTTATTGTTTCTCATTATTGAGTATTGTTTTATGTAATCTGTTATCAAGAAAAAATTTATGTAATTTTTAGATTTATTTTATCTTATTTAAATTTTTTATAAATTTTATATTTATTCATTATTTATGGGGGGAGCTTAAATGGTTTTTTGGTCATTATATTTTTTCTTAATTTTTTTTACTTTTTTCCATGATAACAGTTTACTAATTTTAGTATGAAGGGATATTTTTTTAATAACACCTGAATAAATTTTAATTCTTTTTTTAACTTTTTGTTAAATTTTAAAAAGGGGGATAATTTTTTAAAATAAAATGTGGCTTTCAATTTTGAAAATGGTAGAGTTTTTTAGTGTTTAATTTTGTATCCATTTTATGTTTTTAATATTACAAATACATCAAATGTTTAAATTAGTTAATTATAATTCTTTATAGCACTGTTAAAACCCATCTTGTTCATTCATAAAGCAATTTATCTTTATAAGTATTCCATTGGAAATTTTTTTCAATTTTTTTACCTTATGAATATATTATATCTGTAAGAACCCGGGTTTTGAGCCTGTAAGACTTTGAATTTTTCCCGATGTTATTCTAGAGTAGGGCGTTCAGACGACGTGTGATTCTGAGCCCCAGTGTGGCCAAAATTAAATTTTAAGTGATTTCACATGTGACATTCCAAATAAACAGAATAAGTCCTAAACCGTTGATTGGATGGGAAACTCGAGGGCACTGTTGACTCTGGAGCATGTCGTTTACCCTAGGAGGGCTGTAACATTCGCGGGCATGACCCTTTTGTGGAAAACGCCACCGGGGGAATTTTTGTAATTTAGCGGCCTCAGGTGTGAACTTTCAAACATCTGAACGGAGGCTCAATTTAAAATTCTGAGACAGCCGTTGCGCTCAAAATGTGGATTTTACCCAATAGGTGGCGTAACCCCGACCCCGCTGAAAGATCGGGTACAAGGGCTACTGGTAGGTGTCTAAAAAATTAATTAAATTGTAATTATTTCACTACATAAAAACAACCACCCCTCCCCCTTCTTCCCCTTCATTTCTCTCTGGAGGAAGCTCTCTCAACTAAAGAGAATCTTCCCTCACGCTCCTCCCCCCTCTCCAGTATGGCAGTGGCGGCTCTGGCGGACCGTTCGTGAAGCTACGGGCTACGCCTAACGAGGTAGGAGTTTGTGTTTTCGTTTTAATTTCCACATATTCGATGAATTATATTCATTGCATTCAAATGTTTTCCAATTGTCGAGAAATGACCATATATGCATAGGGCTCGATCTGAGGTTTGCAACGCTCTTTTCAGATCAAATTGTTGAGTCCCGGGGTGTCCGTGGTGCCCCCGAGAAGTTTTCTGGCCAATTTCCCCATTTTTCGGTGGTTATAGGGGTTTCCGATAGGCTTCAGGGGGTCCGGGGCAGTGGCGATGCGGTCCCAGGAGGCGACGGCTACCGTATACGGCACTGGTGGGCTACTAGGCGGGGGCGGCTAGCTCCTAGGTCGTCGGTGTGGGGTGCATCGAGGGTCGCGACACCCGACCCCAAACGGTAGACCTAGACCCGCTGAAGGCGGGTCTCCATGCGGGACAATAACCGGCCATGTAAGAAGGTCGGCTGGGTGGAACACGGGTTAGCGGCCGGTCCGTGCAGAAGGGTCGCGGGCCGGCACTGCGGGCCGGGCCGATCGGCCTGGGCAGGCCCTGGTAAGGTGGACCGGCTGGACCGGGCCGGTCCACCACTATGGGTGGTATGCCCCTTGTCTTCGGACACCTGTAAAATTCATTAAGGGTATTGGTTTTTCATTTTGTATGTGGAAGCGAGATCCTCGGATCTAGCTTGAGTTCTTGAGATGGTCTCGGGGATTTTTAATTTCCGAGACGGGGGCTCGGTGGCACGACACACCGCTAAGTTTTGTTTATCGCCTCGCTGGTATTTTTCTTTCGGATGGCGTGAACACATCCAAAGTCCATTTAAGGCACCGTCATCGACATTGTGACCCTGGTGTCGAGAAGAAGTTGTCCATGGTGGTTTCAGGTGTTGAAGATGATGTTGAGGCGTGGACCCCACATGCCATCTTTTAAGCTCTGAGCAGCGTTTTGCGACTTTTTCATCAGACGTCCATTTGGTGCGAATGAGTAGTCATTTTAGCATGTTTTTTCGAGAGTATCACAATGGATTAGTTCGCCCGAATTCTTTCGAGACCGAGGTGTGGGTCCCACGAGATGTCGTATGGGCATAAAGCGATGTTAAATAACTTTTCTTGTTGGGAGTCTGTTTCCAGGGAGTACGTAGTCTATCTCGCGTTTTTTCCATGAGGATTACAATGGTGTAATCTTTTTGGGCGTGCAGAGCCTATTTCATGATCTCATTAAATGTAGAAACATTAAAGGTTGTTGGTTAGAGGATCCTTTGACACACTCTGACCCAACGCACGGTCGTGATGTTAGCGACACCCAGAGATGGTTCATCCAGTGCAGAGTTATCATACCAGTTCATAGTTTATCCTCTAGTGGGGCTGGGCAGTGGGTTACCCAGCGACATATAAGGGTTTACCCTCCAGCGTGGCTGAGTAGTGGGTTACTCGTTGACCATAGGGTTTACCCTCCAGCGGGGCTGGGTAGTGGGTTACCCGTTGACTTTAGGGTTTACCCTCAACCGGGGCTGGGAAGTGGGTTACCCGATGAACTTTTAGGGTTTACCCTCTACCAAGGCTTGGCAGTGGGTCACCCGACGACCTTTTGGGGTTTACCCTCCAGTTGTGTTGGGGAGTGGGTTACCCAATGACTTCTTTCAGACTCAACATTTTCTATGAGTCTAGTCAGTGACTTTTCTCCATGGTTACATGATCAGGATCCCTGGTTGTGCGATTCAATGATGTGATAGCTTGGACGTGCGGGGCATTTGGGAATCAGTGATAGATATCCTTAGAAGTGTGGGCGACTTATCCTGGAGTGAGCGTGGAGACGGAGATCCACTAATGCACTCGTTCGGGTTTCTTGTTAAGCATATATATATATACACACTACTTTTGTTCCCACTCCATGGGTTCAGTTACTCTCCTTCTAGGAGAGGCGAAGACACGCAGGGTATGCCACATCCTTTCCATGTATATATCCTCTCGGTTGGGATGAGTTTACTTCCTTTCTTTTGTTGGGTTGAGCTACACTCTCTCTATTGTACTCTTACACCGTTCTTTGTTCTGTCTACTGCTCACTGTTTTAGTATCTCCTTTGTTACTCCCTCGAGCTTTCGGGGTATCCTACTGAGTATCTTTATACTCACCCCTGCTTAGGATTTTCTCTCACTTGGTGTTCCCTTGTAGACGACAGACAGGTCGATCGAGACTATGGAGGAGCGTAGAGGACACCAGATCTTGGGCTGCGTTCAGTGATCATAGTAGGAATTTTAGGTGATAGAATCACTAGATGTTTACTTTTGTTTACCTATTGCCGGGTAGTGACACCTTTCGGGTTGGGCGATTGTTTTTCCCTTTTCCTGCACTGTATCTTGTCAGTACATTTTAGCACTTTACTTTTTATTCTGTTTAGAGGTTGATTCATGACTGTGGTTGGGTTATAGTTGTTTTTCCTTTGGTTTTATTTTTTACTCTGCACTTCTGCAATGAGTGGGCTGTGTGTGTGTGTATAGGTACTTAGGAAAAGGCCTCCCTAATATTGTTATGCCTTCGGCGCTTATCGCCAGCCCCTGGACTATGGAGGTGGGCTTGGGGTAGTTGTAGCCCAAGACGGGTAGGGTTGGGTCTTGAAAAAGTGATATCAGATGTGGTTCGTTCCTTAGGGAATTATTCGTACGTCCCTAAAAAGAAATTTGTTGGGATTTAGGGCAATAGTGTCGATGTGTCTTGGGAGCAGCTCTCAGGACAGGGAGTCAAGTGATGGTATGGGCGGCCAACAGATCCATTCACCAGAACCCTGATAACCCGCTTTTTGACTCGGAAGGCTAAGACATTTGTTGTAGGGAACTTTGGAACATGCATCCAGTAGGATTGAGTCTTTGGAACATGCATCCGGTAGGATTGAGTCTTCCGAGAGGATTACTCACCCTCTTGTTTATGCTCCATTCGGATTTAGGAGCTTCTGGAGCATAAGAATGGTGGATGATTGTGGAATAGTACATGGCCTGATTTACTAATCTGACACGCTACTCGTAGGACATGGTCCGAGATTGTTACTTTTGGGCGCAGAAGTTTGAGCAGGGTCTTCGTATGGAGATCCATGCTAGTGTAGTACCCCTGAGCATACCTACAAATGCGAGGGTGCTAAATCGGGCGCTCGTGAAAGAGAGATTCTTGGATGAGGGACGCTAGATGGAAGGGCCTAGCAGTGGCCGCTTCAGAGCAGAGTCTTCTGAAGCAGGCATGTGGCAGAGAGTAGAGCCTCAGTCGAGGAGACACTTCCATGAGCAGACTCAGGGGAAGGGTCGTACACCGCAGTGGCACCGTAGAACACTGGGGAAGTCAGGAAAGAGTCAGTGTTATTCCTATGACAGATGAGGTCAACTAGAACAGGAATGCCCGGCCATGCATAACGAGCAGCTGTGGTAGGAAGTGGGTGCACCGTAGCGGCAGAGGCAGTGTTGTGACCAGGGATTCCCCAGGCGAGGACATGGTGGCCCTCAGGGAGGCGGCACAGGTAGAGCAGAGGGACGTGGAGGTGTGGGAATGAATTTCTAGGTCCTTCCACGCCACCACCGGGCATCCCATGCCAGACTCAGGGAGCTGGCGGTAGGGGCCGTAGGCAGATTTAGGCTAGGGGTGTTTGTGACCCCCAACACTCGAGATGGTCCGAGGTACGCTTTGCGTTTACACTACACTTGCTTCGGTACTAGTAGACACAGGCGCCAACCACACCTTTATATTGCTGCATTTGTTATGGGAATTGGAGCTTCCAGAAGAGGCGCTGACACATGCACTTAGCCTCAAGGTTCCAATGGGAAGAGCCTTGTTGGTGACCATTATCTGCAGACAGTGCGAACTGTTGTTCAGAGGATAAATTTTCACGTGGGACATACTCGTCATTATGATGGAACCTTATGATGTCATCTTGGGAATGGATTGGATTTCTATGGTTCACACCCATATTTATCGTCAGCGTAGGCTAGTCATATGTGTCCATTCTGATGGGATGAGGCTCACCATCCTTGGTGAACGATACCTTGTGGCATATCAGACGGGTACTCTGAGAAGGAGACCACAACCATTTTATCACCAGTTGGAGAGTATGGCTCTCGGAGCAGAAGACGCTACCTGCACCTGGATCCCTACCATTGTAGAGGACTACATGGATGTCTTCCCTGAGGATGTACCAGGACTACATATGAGGCGAGAGATGGAGTTATTTATTGACTTGCAGCCAGTGACTACCTCGATATCATGTGAAGCATATCAGATGGCACCCACAGATCTTCGAGAGCTATGAATTCAATTGGAAGACCTTTTTGGGAAGGGATTAATTAGACCCAGTGTGTCCCCATAGGCAGCTCCGGTTTTTTTGTGAAAAACGAATATGGGAGTCTGCGGCTTTGTGTGGATTATCGTCACCTAAATCAGGCTATGATAAAGAACAAGTACCATTTTCTGAGGATTGACGACCTCTTCGACCAGTTGAGAGGTGCAAAGGGTTTGTCCAAGATTGATCTTCGATCCGACTACCAGCACTTGCAGGTTCGTGAGGATAACATCCTGAAGGTGGATTTCCATTGCCGATATGGGCATTATGAGTTTCTGGTGATGCCCTTTGGTGTAACAAATGCTCCCACCATTTTAATGGATTTGATGAAACAGATCATCCAGCCGTACTTGGACCAGTATGTGGTTATCTTTATTAACGACATACTCCTCTACTGTGCGACAGAAGAGGATCACGAAGAGCATTTGAGGATGGTCCTAGACTTACTCCGAGATCACCAGCTATATGGGAAGCTCTCGAAGTGTCAGTTATGGATTCATGAGGTTCACATTCTAGGGAATGCCATTACAGAGCATGTATTATCCATATATCCCACAAAGATAGCGTTAGTTCTTTCTTGGGAGCCACCGAAGAATGCGTCAGAGGTGTGGAGCTTCCATGGTTTAGCAGGGTACTCCAGGAGGTTTGTGGAAGATTTCTCCAGGATTTCTTCGCCTTTGACCGCATTGACGCGGAAGGGACAACCGTTCACCTGGACTGATTAGTTCTAGAAGGCATTCGAGGAGTTGAGACAGAGGCTAATAAGTGCTCCAGTGTTGAGGCTACCATAGGGGGGTGTTGAGTTTGTGGTGTACTGTGACACT
Organism: Viscum album; assembly: GCA_963277665.1. NCBI lineage: Eukaryota > Viridiplantae > Streptophyta > Magnoliopsida > Santalales > Viscaceae > Viscum > Viscum album. The sequence goes on along the minus strand of OY728152.1, from coordinate 840,616,479 downwards.
TCAAGAGCTAGTCTTGGTTTCATGCTGATGAAAAAGTGGGTAGTGATTGCATATGTGTCGAGGCAGTTGAGGCCGCATGAGGAAAATTATGTGACTCACAATTTGGAGTTGGTAGTGGTGGTCTTCTCCTTGAGTCTATGGAGGCACTACCTTCTGGGTGAGCGTTTTTTGGTCTACTCAGGCCACTAGAGCCTCAAGTACATCTTCACTCAGAGGGATTTGAATTGGAGGTAGAGACGCTGGTAGGAGTTTCTCAAGGACTATGATTTCAAGATATTATACACTCCAGGGAAGGGAAATGTAGTAGCATATTCCTTTAGCATGAATTCCCAGGCTCTTCTAGTGCGGGAAGCATTAGAACAATTATCTTCCCTACGGCTGACCTTGGTGGAGCATGAGTGTACGACATTCCTGCAATTGATGGTGTTGACTCCTTCACTCCTTGAGCGTGTGAGAGAGTCGCAGCTAGGGGATTTCGACAGCGAGGTACTACATGATCAGATATCCACGGGCGACACACCCGATGGGTATTCTGAAGGAGGGAATCACGAGACCCTGTTTCAGGGGTGATCTGTAGTACTAGTGGAGATGCGGGAGGAGGTGATGCGTGAGTTCCAAAAATCTCCATTGGATGTTCATCCTGGTGTGGGGAAGATGTAAAGAGACCTTCAGCGACAATTTTAGTAGTCTAGCATGAAGCGGAGCATAGATGAGTTCGTTTCTCGGTGTCTTACCTGTTAGTAGGTGAAGGTAGAGCATCGGGTTCAGGTAGGTTTGTTGCAACCCCTTCATATCCCAAAGTGGAATTGAGATTTCATATCTATGGACTTCATCATAGGGATTCCGCACACATCGAAGGGCCATGATTCCATTTGGGTGATAGTGGACCGACTCATGAATTCAGTGCACTTTCTTGCCATCAGGGAGTAGAGCTCGGTGGAGAGTCTAGGGAAGCTATACGTTTGGGAGATCATCCACCCTCATGGAGTACCCTAGACGATCTTCTCTGATCGCGACACATAGTTTACGTCGTGTTTGTGGCAAGGATTGTAGGAGTCATTCGGGACTCTGCTGCGGATGAGTACAACTTTTCACCCTGAGACGGACCGGAAGACCGAGCGCACTATCTAGGTGTTGGAGGATATGCTCAGAGCCTGCGTGTTAGACTTTGGCCTGAGCTGGGAGGATCAACTACCATTGGTGGAGTTCGCGTACAACAAATGTTACCACTCTAATATCGGCATTTAACCTTTTGAGGCCCACTACGAGAGACCCTATAGTTCACCGTTGTGCTAGACGGAGGTTAGGGAGACCTCCCACGTGGGCCCAGAGTTGGTGCAAGCCACGACAGAGAAAGTGTAGGTCATTCATGATCATGTGAGGACGAATCATTGTAGACAAAAGTCCTACGAAGACCATTGTCGCATGCCTTTAGAGTTTGAGCAGGGGGACTGTGTCTTTCTGAGAGTCTGCCCGCAGCGTGGAACATGGAGGTTCAGCTGGGGAGGTAAGCTATCCCCGAGGTTCATTGGGCCCTTTGAGATTGTACGCGGGGTCGGTGAGTTTTCCAACCATCTTGCTCTACCCCCATAGCTGAAAAGGATTCATGAAATCTTCCATGTGTCATAGATGAGGAAATACATGGATGACCCCACACACATTATCGACTGGGGAGAGCTAGACATCGAGGATGGATCCATCTTTATGGAGCCCCCGGTGGCGATTGAGGACGGGTAGGAGCGGGCATTGTGTGGATGGACCATCCCTTTGGTTCGTGTACTGTGGCAGCATGGGAGGGTGCAAGAGAGAACCTAGGAATGGGATAGCCAGATACAGGCTCAGTATCCGGTGTTGTTTTTGTAGTTTTGTTTTTCGGGGATGAATAACATTAAGGAGGGAATTATATACGAACTCGGATTTTGAGCCTGAATGACTTTGAATTTTTCCTGATGTTATTCCAGAGCAGGGCGTTAAGACAACTTGTGATTCTAAGCCCTAGTGTGGCTAGAATTAAATTTTATGTACGTTCACACTAGACACTCCAAATAAACAGAATAACTCCTAAAAAGTTGCTTAGATGGGATAATTGTGTGCACCATTGAGTCCAGAGCATGCCGTTTACCCTAGGAGGGGTGTAAGTTTCATGGGCGCGACCCTTCTATGGAAAACGCCACCAGGGGAGTTTTTTTAATTTAGTGGCCTCGGGCATGAACTTTACGACTTCTGAACGGAGGATTATATTAAAATTCTGAGACCTTCGTTGCACTCAAAATGTGGATTTTACCGTAGATGCGCCTTAACCCTAATCCTGCAGAATGTTCGGGTATGGGGCATACTCGTAGGTGTTTAAAAATTTAATTAAATTTTAATTATTTCCCTACATAAACATCTCCACACCTCCCCATTATTACCCTTCATTTCTCCATGAATGAAGCTCTATCAACTATGGAGCAACCTCCCTCAAGATCCTCTCCCCTCTCCGGCAATGTAGTGGTGGATCCGATGGACCGTTCGTAAAGCTATGTGATACGCGCAGCGAGGTAGAAATTTGCATTTTTGTTTTACTTTCTGCACCTTCCATGAATTAAATTCATTGAGTCAAAATTTTGTACAATCATAGAGTGAAGAACATAGATGCATAAGGCTCGATCTGAGCTTTACTATTCTATATTCAGATCGAATTATCGAGTATCGGGGTGTCCAGGGTACCCCCTGGATGTTTTCAAGACAGTATCCCCATTTTCATGTGGTTCCAAGAATTTTCAGTGTGCTTCAGGTGGTCCGGGGTGGTGGCGGCGCGGTTCCTAGGCGGGGGCGCGGAGGACCCAGGCGGCAGCGGCGTGGTCCCGAGCGGCGGCGGTGGGCTCCGAGGTCACCGGTGCAGGGCGTGACGAGGGCCGCGACACACCACCCCGAGTAGGAGATCAAGACCTGCCGAAGGTGGGTCTCCGTGTGGGATAGCGACTGGCCACGAGGTATGGTCAGCTGGGTGGACTACAGGTCAGCTGTCAGGCTGCATGGAAGGGCTGCGGGTCGGGCCAGCCAGCGCGGGCTGGGTAGTGGGTTACCCGTTGACCATAGTGTTTACCCTCCAGCGGGGTTGGGCAGTGGGTTACCCATTGACTTTAGGGTTTAACCTCTAGCAGGGCTAGGCAGTGGGTTACCAAGTGACATTTTAGGGTTTACCCTTTAGCAGGGCTGAGCAGTGTGTCACCCGACGACCTTTTGGGGTTTACCCTCTAGTTGGGTTGGGCAGTGTGTTACCCGATGACTTATTTCATACTAAGTCCCTTCTATGAGGCTAGTGAGTGACTGTTCTCCATAGTTACCGGAGCGGGATCCATGGATGCACGATTCATCCATGAGACAGCTTGGACGTGCGAGACGTTTGTGCATCAGTGAGGGATATCCTGAGAACCATTGGAGACTTATCCTGGGCTCAGATTGGAGTGAGATATCCCCTTACGCAGTCGTCTGGGTTTCTTGTTGAGCATATATATATACACCCTACTTTTGTTCCCTCTCCTTGGGTTCTGTTACTCTCTTTATAGAAGGGGAGATGACACGTGATGTATGCCACGTGATTTCCGTGTCAAGCTCTTCTCGGTTGGGATGAGTCTACTTTACTTCTTTTGTTGGGTTGAGCTACACTTTCTCTATTGTACTCTTACACTGTTTTTTTTTCTGTCTACTGCTCACCATTTTTGTACCACCTTTGTTTCTCCCTTGAGCTTTCATGGAATCCTACTGAGTATCATTATAGTCACCCCTACTTGGGCTTTTCCCACACATGGTGTGCCCTTGCAGACAACAGACAGGTCGATCAAGACTACGGTGGAGCGTAGAGGATACAAGAGTTTGGGCTGTGTTCAGTGGTCGTAGTAGGACTTTTAGGTGTGAGACTCACTAACTGTTTACTTTTGTTTACCTGTTTCCGGGTTGTGGCACCTTTCGGGTTGGGCGTGTGTTTTTTCATTTTTCTATTCAGTATATTGTCAGTACTTTTCACCACTTTACTTTTTTTTATTTATAGGTTGATTCATGACTGTGGTTGGGTTATATTTGTTTGTCCTTTGGTTTTATTTTTTACTCTGCACTTCTGTATTGAGTGGGTTGTGTGTGTGTACAGGTACTTAGGAAAAGGCCTCCCCGATATTGTTATGCCTTTGGCTCTTGTCGCCAGCCCCTAGACTATGGAGGTGGGATTGGGGTAGTTGCGGCTAGAGACCGGTAGGGTCCGGTCGTGACAAAGTGGTATCAGAGGTGGTTCATTCCTTGGGGCATTGTTTAGACATCCCTAAAAAAGAATTGGTTGGGATTTATGGAAATAGTGTCGACATGTCTTGAGAGAGGCTCTCTGGACAGAGAGTTCAGTGATGGTATGGGTGGCTGACATATACATTCACCAAGACCCTAATCACCTGCTTTTCGACTCGGAACACTGATACATTTGTTGTAGGGATCTTTGGAACATGCATATAGTAGGATTGAGTCTTGGAATTTCCTTGTTCAGTCAGCTACCCTTTGTGATTACAGTTATATATATACATTCTCATCTGATCACGGTAATACTTTATAATTTTCAGGATGCCCCCACGATAGCAGCTATCCAGGTTACCCTCTCTAGTTCGTGAAGATGACATGGCGAGTGACGAGGTGTCAGTTCAAGGACCCTCACGAGATCCCCTTCCGGCCAGTGCTTCAATAGTATCCCCTCGACCTTGAGAGATGTAGTTAGTACCGACAGCACATGATGAGGTTGAGATCAGGCTGAGTGCGCTCCGAGACTTCCAGCGTTAGCGGCCACAGAAGTTCCTTAGGGACCCGGATCCCCAGGCAGCGAAAGATTGGCTAGAGTCCATGGATAGACTTTTCAGCCTGGTACAGACACCAGCGGACCAAATGATAGCCCTAGCTGCCAGCCTTTTTCTTGGGATGGCTGAGAGTTGGTGGGGGTGGTTACATAGACCCACAACGAGTCGTCTCTCAAGTGGGATAGCTTCCAGAAGCTCTTACAAGAGGAGTACTCCCCCTCTTGTTTACCCTTCGTTTGGATTCAAGAGATTCTGGAGCAGAAGTAGGGGGGATGACCATGGCACAGTACTCATCCCAGTTTATCGATCTGACATGCTACTCGCATGATAAGGTCCGCAATAGTATCTTCCAGGCGTGGAAGTCTGAGAAGGGTCTTCATAGGGTGATATGTGCTAGTGTAGTACCCCTGTGCATCCCTACTTATGCCAGCGTACTAGAGCGAGTGCTCGTGATAGATATATTCTTTGCTGAGGGACACCATCTCGCAGGGCCTCACAGTGGCCGCTTCAGAGTAGAGTCTTCGGTAGCAGGCATGCGGTAGAGAGCATAGCCTCAGTCGAGGTGACACATCCGTTAGCAGACTTAGGGGCATGTTCGTACACCGCACTGGATCCGTATAGTAGTGGTGGTTGTCAGGAGAGAGTCGATGCTATGCCTATGATGGATGGGGTCACCTAGCACGGGACTTCCCAACCAGGCATACCGAGTAGTCGTGGCAGGAAGTGCTCGCACCGCATCGGTAGAGGTAGTTCCATGACCAAGGATCCCCCAGGCGAGGATATGGTGGCCCTCAGGGAGGCAACATAGGCAGAGTAGCAGGACTTGGAGGTGGGGGATGACATTTAGAGGACCTTCCACCGCCACCATGGGGTGGCCCACGCCAGACTCAGGGAGCTGGCAGTAGGGGCCATGGGAAGCTTCAGGATATGGGTGTTTGTGACCCCCTCGCACATGAGATGGTCCAAGGTAAGATTTGTGTTTACTCTACTCTTTCTTCAGTACTATTAGACATAGGCGCTAGCCACTCCTTTATATCGCTGCTTTTGGTATGGGAGTTGGAGCTTCTAGTAGAGGCAATGAAACTTGCACTAAGCCTCGAGGTTTCTACGGGATGTGCCTCATTGGTGACCATTATCTACTGATAGTGCGAACTGTCGTTCGGAAGACAAGGTTTCATGTTAGACTTACTCGTCATTATGATGGAACCTTATGATTTCATCTTGGGAATGGATTGGATTTCTATGGATCATGCCCATATTGATAGTCGGTGCAGGCTAGTCAGATGCCTCGATTATGATGGGATGAGGCTCACCATCCTTGGTTAACGAGACATCGTGGAAGAGGAGACGAGTACTCTGAGTAGGAGACCACAACCTTTTTCTCTTTAGTTAACGAGCATGGCTCTCGAAACAGCATACGCTACAGACACTTGGGTCCCTATCGTTGTAGAGGACTACATTGACGTCTTTCCTGAGGATGTCCCAGGACTACCTCCAAGGTGAGAGGTAGAGTTCTGCACTGACTTGCAGCAGGGGACTACCCCGATATCATGTGAAGCATAACGGATGGCACCCACATAGCTTCGGGATCTACGACTTCAGTTGTATGACCTTTGTGGGAAGGGATTAATCAGGCCTAGTGTGTCCCCATAGGTAGCTATGGTTTTTTTTGTGAAAAAGGAAGATTAGAGCCTGCAGATTTTTGGGGATTATCGTCACCTGAATCAGGCTACAATAAAGAACAAGTACCCTTTTCTGAGGATTGACGACCTCTTAAACCAGTTGAGAGGTGCAAAGTGGTTCTCCAAGATTGATCTTCGATCGGGATACCATGAGTTTCAGGTTTGTGAGGCTGACATCCCGAAGTTTTCTTTTTGTTGTGGATATGGGGATTACGAGTTTCTAGTGATTCCCTTTGGCATGAATAATTCCCCCACAGTTTTCATGGCTTTGATGAACCAGATCTTCCAGCTATACTTGGACTGGTTTGTGGTTGTCCTTATTGAAGGAATACTCATCTACTCTAAAACGGAAGAGGAGCACGCGGAGCATTTTAGGATTTTCCTAGACCTACTACAAGATCACCAGCTGTATGGGAAGATCTTGAAGAGTCAGTTCTAGATTCATGAGGTTCACATTCTGGGGAATGTCATTACAAAGTAGCAATTAGCCCCATAACTAGCAAATATAGAGGCAGTGCCTTCTTGGGATCCACCCAAGAATGCGTTTGAGGTGTGAAGCTTCCTTGGTGTAACAGGGTACTACATGAGGTTTGTGTAATATTTATCCAAGATTACTACCCATTTTCCCACATTGACACAGAAGGGATGACTGTTCACCTGGAAAGATCAATGCCAGAAGGCCTTAGAGGATTTGAGACAGAGGCTGACTAGTGCTCAAGTGTTGAGGCTACCAGATGAGGGAGTTGAGTTCATGGTGTACAACGACTCTTTAAGAGCTGGGCTTAGGTGCGTGCTGATGCAGCAGTAGGTATTGATTGCATATGGGTTGAGGCAGTTGAGGCCCCATGAGAAGAATTATATGACTCACGATTTGTAGCTGGAAATGGTGGTCTTCTCCTTGAGGCTATGGAGACACTAACTTCTGGGCGAGCGTTTTGTGGCCTACTCAGACCACCAGAGCCTCAAGTGCATCTTCACTCAGAGGTATTCATATCTGAGACAGATGCGCTAGATGGAGTTTCTATGGGTCTATGATGTAGAGATATTCTACACTCCAGGGAAGGGAAACGTTGTAAAAGATGCCCTTAGCAGGAAGAACCAGGCTCTTCTAGTGTGGGATGCTTCAGAACAGTTGGCTTCCCTTTGGCTGACCATGGTGGAGCAGGAGGGTACAACTTTCTTGCAGTCCATGACATTAACTCGTTTTTTCATTGAGCATGTGAGAGAGTCGCAACTAGGGGATGTCGATAGCGAGTTACTGCATGATCAGATATCCATGGGTGATGCACCCGATGGGTATTTTGAAGGAGGGAACCACAAGATTCTGTTTCAGGGGTGAGCTATAGTACCAGTGGAGATGCGGGAGGAGGTGATGTGGGAGTTCCACACTTCTCCCTAGGATGTACATCTCGGTGCGGGGAAGATGTACAGAGACCATCAGCGGCTGTTTTGGTGGTCTGGCATAAAGTGGATCGTAGCTGAGTTCATTTCTTGGTGTCTTACCTATCAGCAGATGAAGGCAGAGCATCAGGTTCCGGCAGGGTTGTTGCAGTCCCTTGATATCCCGGAGTGGAATTTGGATGTCATATCTATGGACTTCGTCACAGGGATTCAGTACATAGATAAGGGCCATGATTCCATTTGGGTGATAATGGACTGACTCATGAAGTCGGAAAACATCCTTTCCATTAGAGAGCAGTGCTCGGTGGAGAGTCTAGGGCAGCTGTATGTTCGGGAGATCCTCCACCTTCATGGAGTACCCTCAATGATCGTCTCTGACCGGGACACACAGTTTGCGTTGCGTTTGTGGCAAGGCCTGCAGGAGGCATTCGGGATTCAGCTGCGGATGAGTACATCTTTTCACTCCCAGATGGACTGGAAGACCGAGTGCACTATCCAGGTGTAAGAGGATATGCTCAGGGCATGTGTTTTAGACTTTTCCCTCATCTAGGAGGATCACCTGCCCTTGGAAGAGTTCACGTACAAAAATAGTTACCACTCTACTATCTGCATCGAACCTTATTAGGACCTCTACGGGAGACCCTGCAGGTCACCGTTGGGCTGGACGGAGGTTGGGGAAACCTCCCTCATGGGCCCAGAGTTGGTGCGGGCGATGGTGGAGAAGGTGAAGGTTATTCGTGACCAGATGAGGATCGATCATATAAGACAAAAGTCCTACACAGAACCTCGTTGCAGGACTTTTGAGTTTGAGTAGGGGGACCGTGTCTTTCTGAGGGTCTCCCCACGATGTGGAACACAAAGGTTCGGTCGGGGAGGAAAGCTATCCATGAGGTTCATTGGGCCCTTTTAGATCATGCGCAGGGTCGGTAAGGTTTCCTACCTTCTTGCTCTACCCCCACAGTTGAAGAGGGTGCATGATGTCTTCCACCTGTCGCAGCTGAGGAAATACGTGCATGACCCCACACATGTTATCCAGTAGGGAGAGCTAGACATCGGGGATGAAGCCACCTTTTCGGAGCACCCAGTGGAGATTGAGGACTGGCATGAGCGGACACTGCGTGGATGGATCATCCCATGGGTTCGTGTGCTTTGGTAGCACGGGAGGGTGCAGGAGAGCACCAGGGAACAGGAGAGCCAGATGCGTTCTCAGTATCCCAAGTTGTTTTTGTAGTTTTGTATTTCAGGGATGAAAAACTTGAAGGGGGGAATGATGTAAGAACCTGTGTTTTGGGACTGTAATACATTGAATTTTTTCAGATGTTATTCCAGAGCAGGGTGTTCAGACAGCGTGTGATTCTGAGCCTTGGTGTGGCTGGAATTAAATTTTATGTGCGTTCACACTAGACATGCCAAATAAATAAAATAACTCCTAAAAGGTTGCTTGGATGGGACAACCAAGGGCACCATTGAGTCTAGAGCATTTCTTTTACACTAGGAGAGGTGTAACTTTCACGGGCATGAAACTTCTGTGGAAAACGCCACCAGGGGCATTTTCATAATTTAGCGGACTCAGGCGTGAACATTAAAAATTCTGAACAGAGGATCGGATTAAATTTCTGAGACCACCGTTGCGCTCAGAACATGTATTTTACCCTAGAGGCGGCTTAACCCCGACCTGGGCAAATGTTTAGGTACGGGGCCTACTAGTAGGTGTTTAAAAAATTAATTAAATTTTAATTATTTTTCTAATAAAACACCTCCACGCCTCCCCCTTCTTCCCTTCATTTTTCCCTAGAGGAATCACTCTCAACTAAAGAGAAACCACCCTCAAGCTCCTCCCCCACTCCAGAAAGGTGGTGGTGGCTCCGGCGGACCATTAGTGAAGCTACGGGCCACGCCGAGTGAGGTAGGAGTTTGCGTTTTTGTTTGAATCTCTTCATTTTCCTTGAATTAAATTCATTGCATCGAAAAGGTGTCCAATCATCGAGCGAAGACCATATATGCATAGGGCTCGATCTGAGATTTCCGACACTCTTTTCAGATCAAATTTCCGAGTCAGAAGGTGTCCGGGGTTCCCCTGGGAATTTTTTTGGCCAATTTCCCCGTTTTCCGGTGATTCCAGGGGTTTTGAGCGGGCTTCAGGTGGTCCAGGGTGGCGGCGGCGCGGTTCCCAGGTGGTGGCGCGACGGACCTAGGCAGCGGCGGTGGTCCCAGGAAGCAGCGGCATAGTCATAGGTGGCGGCGTGGTCCCAGGCGGAGGCGGCGGTCCTAGGCAGTGGTGGCGGGCTCCCAGGCAGCGACGACGGGTTCCCAGGTCATTGGTGCGGGGCGCGACGAGGGTCGCGGAGTGCGACCCCGAGTGGGAGACCGAGACCCACTGAAGGCGGGTCTCTGCGCGGGACATGGACCAGCCCCGAGGGCCGGTCGGCAAGGTGGACCATGGCTCAGTGGCCGGGCAGTGCGAAAGGGTCACAGTCCAAGCCGGTCGGCGCAGGCTGGCCTGTAACATTCAATACGGGTTTCGGTTTTACGTGTCGTTTGCGGAGGAGCGATCCTCAGAACGAGACAGAGGTTTTCAGATGGTCTTGGGGATTTTTAATTCCCTAGACGGGGTCTCGGTGGCACAACACACCATTAAGTTTTGTTTAACACCTCGCCAGGATTCTTCTTTCGGAAGTCGTGAACACTTTCGAAGTCCGTTTAAGGCGTTGTCAGAGGAGTTATGACCATGGAATCAAGATGAAGTTGTCCATGGTGTTTTTAGGTGATGAATCCGGAGTTGAGGTGTGTGACACATGGGCCTTCTTTTAAGTTGTGAGAAGCTTTTTGTGACTTTTTCATTAGACGTCCGTTCGGGGAAAATGAGTAGTAGTTTTGTCGTGTTTTTCTGAGAGTATCGCGATGGCATAGTTCGCTCGACCTCTTTCGGGACTGAGGTGTGGGCCCCATGAGACACCGTATGGGAATAAAGCAGTGTTGAATAACTTTTTTTCATCGGGAGTCCGTTTCCAGTGAGTAAGTAGTCTATCTCACATATTTTTTCATAAGGATTACAACGATGTAATCTATTTGGGTGTGCAGAGCCACTTTCAAGATCTCATTAAATGTGGAAACATGAAAGGGCACTAGTTTGAGGTTCCTTTGATGCACTCTGACCCAATCCATGACTGCTATGTTAGCAAAACCCAGAGATGGTTCAGGCAGTATGAAGTTATCGAACCAGTTCAGGGTATACCTGCCAGCGGGGCTCGGTAGTGGATTACCCACTGGCATATTAGGGTTAACCCCCCAACAAGGTTGGACAGTGGGTAACCCATTGACCTTAGTGTTTACCCTCCAACAGGGCTGGGCAGTGGGTTACCCATTTACTTTAGGTTTTACCCTCCAATGGGGCTCGGCAGTGGGTGACCCAATGAACTTTTAGGGTTTACCCTCTAGTAGGGTTGGGCTGTGGGTCACCCGTCAACCTTTTGAGGTTTACCGTCCAGTTGGGCTGGGCAGTGGGTTACCCGGTGTCTTCTTTCAGACTCATCCCTTTCAATAAATCTATTTAATGACTTTTCTCCATGGTTACGAGAGTGGGATCCATGGGTGTGCGATTCAGTGATGAGATAGCTTGGACGAGCGGGACGTTTGGGCATCAGTGATGGATATCCTTAGAACTGTTGGCGACTTATCTTAGGCTGAGCATGGATATGGACATCCCCTTATGAACGCGTTCAGGTTTCTTATTGAGAATATATATACACACCCAAATTTTGTTCCCAATATGTGGGTTCTTCTACTCTTCTTCTTAGAGGGGCTAAGACACACGGGGTATGCCATGTGCTTTCCGTGTCTAGCTCCTCTTGGTTGGGACAAGTCGACTTCCTTTATTTTGTTGGGTTGACCTGTACTCTCTCTATTGTACTATTACATTGTTCTTTGTTCTGTCTACTGCTCACAATTTTATTACCTCTTTGTTTCTCCCTCGAGCTTTCAGGGAATCCTACTGAGTATCTTTATACTCACCCCTGCTTGGGCTTTTCCCGAACTTGGTGTGCCCTTCCAGATGACAGACATGTCGATCGAGACTATGGAGGAGCGTAGAGGACACCAGATCTTGGGATTTGTTCAGTGGTAGTAGTAGGACATCCATGTGTGAGACTCACTAGATATTTACTTTTGTTGACATGTTGTCGGGTTGTGGGCCCTTTCGGGTTGGGAGCGTGTTTTTCCCTTTTTATGTTCTGTATCTTGTTAGTACTTTTCAGTACTTTAATTTTTTTCTATTAAGAGGTTTATGTATGACTATGGTTGGGTTATAGTTGTTTGTACATTGGTTTTCTTTTTTACTCTGCACTTCTGCATTAAGTGGGCTATGTGTGTGTACAAGCACTAAGGCAAAGTCCTCTCTAGTATTGTTACACCTTTGGTGCATGTCGCCATCCCCTGGCTTATGGAGGAGGGCATGGGGTAGTTGCGGCTCGAGACTGGTAGGGTCAGGTCGTGACAGTATCAACCATAGAATGGGTTGGTTTTACATTACAAATGAAATTTTTTACCATTTGATGAAATTGTCTCAACCTTACAAAGGGTTTTATTTAACTTATAATGAGTCTATTTTAACAAAAAAGGCATTTATAGAGCATAAAATGGTTTATGTCAAACTTATGAAAGGTGTGTATAAACCTAATAAAGATATTATATGATTATTATGACTAATTATTTCATAGCCTATGACCTAAACCATATAACATGAACCTCATGGTTATGTAGTTTGGGGTTTTTATATTTTTTCACAATATATTTCAAATGAATCAGAAACAATTTTACCTTTATTATTATAGGATTTTGGTCATTATATTTTTTAATGATTATGATATAATCATCATTACAGATTATTTTTCATACATATTTATATTATTATGGATTTCATGATTATGGATTTCAAGATTACAAAATTTCATTCATATATGAAATCATCCTTAAGAGATTTAATCCTTATGAAAAAATTACGATTATATTTAGTCTCTCATAACTGGATTCAGAATTTGTTTATATCTTTATTTTTATTTTATTTGTGTTTGGTATTATTTTTTTTTACATAAAAGTGTAGTGTATTTTTAAAACTCACATGTATCCACAAATGATTCTCAAAAAATAGAAACCCACATGATCCGGAAGATTATTGAGTTTATTGATGATGTAATTATCCATTGGGAATTTGATCATGGTATCTTGATAAAAACATAATGATAACTCTGATATTAACAGGAGAGGAATATGATGAATTTGAGATATGATTTTGTTGGAAGTTCTATATACTGACCTTGATTCATGTTGTGATTATAAGAGAGTATCTACATTTTATCCACTATTTCTAAAGTGATCTAAGATACATTAAAATTAATCATCTTTGATATTCTATTTTTCAATTTTTTATCCAGGTTTTCAATTTATTATTCTTTTTATTTCCATTGGGGTTGTAATAACTATTTTATGATTTTCCCAACCAAAGGTACAGTTGTTTTTAGTTATTCCTCAAACATAATATGTATCTATTTGGTTGTGTTCCTCAATAAAAAGTTTGGTTCTTGGTTGGGGATTAATCAATAGATTTTCATGTATTTTTCTGGGTTGTTCCCATAGGAATAAAAATTGCATGTTTTTGTTAAAGGATGTACCTAAATTCAAATGTGTATATTAATTTAGTATGTACCACTCATATAATTGAGATAATTAGAGTGAAAATTAGACGAATTATAATTGGATTCTGAAATACTATAAAAATATACTGTTTGTTGTATTTAAATTTCCACTACATATCATCATTTGTAATTTGGAATCATGTTTTAATCATGTATATCTAAATATATATGTTCCATTACATTAATATTGTGAAATTTTATTTTAATCAATTAAAATTTTAATTAAGGTTAATTCACCCCCTCTAGAATGATTGGATATCTTATACTAATCAAATTTCTATATGCTCCCCACCATATGAATTCATTTCCCTGAGAATTCTATGGGACTCTAAACCCATAATTTACTACCTCACCAAATTTCCAATATATATTTTACATTCTAATACATTCACATAACCATACATTTCCCTAATATTTTGAAACTACTAAATTAAACTTGAATCCTAGAATACCATGATATTACAATATCACAAAAAGTACATTGATATCAAATATGATACAACACATCGCAAATCACAAACCATACCACCTACAAATTATTCCACAAAGGTAACCCAAACTATAATATCACTAGATTGTATTCACACCTTTGATATCATATGACTATAATGATCAATTACCAATAAGACACTATTATGTATCCCAAATCATTAGTAAGAACTAAACGTGGCACTCCACATACCACACATGTGACCACTAGATATCTCAATATCCTGAAAACCTAAAGAAACTATACTATACCTCCTATCATAAAATATAACTACAACACTACATTCCCTATAATATTATTCCACACCTTAGGATTCGTTTAGGGTATATTATTCTTACCCTACTAAAAAAATTCCATTATATTAAAAACTCCCCTTGATTAAAATAGTTTTTAGAAAACAATTAACCTACCAAAATAACAGGTTTAAAATCATTTTAATTAACACTACTTTTTTTAATTAAATTTAATGTATAATTTTATATATACCAACTTTAAAAATAGTTTTCTTAAAATGAATTCCATGTTGAGTGACAACTAATTTTATTTTATAAAACATATAATTTTATAAATTACATATAATATTATTGAAAATAATTCTATATCTTATTTTATATAAACATGGCTAATTTATTATAATATATTTCATAATATTATGAAAAGGAAAAAAATAAAATATACAAAAAAATTATATTTAAACTGGTTCTAATGATTTATTAATAATGTAAGGAGAATTTCAAATAACATGTCAATAATAGGAAAAAGTACCCAATGAGAGAATTTCAATAAGTAGTAAAAATATTTTACGATCATGTATAAAAATAGTTTAATAATTCTAAAACACCAAATAAATAAAAAATGTACTATTTTATTTAACAACCAATTTATATAAAAAGTATTCAATACATTTCTAAAAATAGATCTTATAACACGATCAATGGTACACATTAATAAAAAATCCTAATAATGAATAACCAAAAAGAGACATATAAACTATAAAAACATGGAAATATATGTTATAAAGTTTAATTAATTAGATAGTAATTGATAACCTATACGATAAACACAATTTACATTATTATTTATTATTTAGTTAATTAAGTACATTTACCTATATATGTTAACATATAAATTAAATTCATAAGACCTACTTTTCCACTCAGCTATATGATACATGATCTAATATGAGATGTGGTTCCCATCCAATCCCTATACACTTCTCAAGTTACAATTCATAATACATGTATTATTTGAAAAAAAATACTCATTTAAGCCTATAATGCATATTCCCAACCCAGACATCCCATAGTACATCGATTCCATGAATTTATGTTGTTGATCACACATTTTTATGAGTTACTTCATAGGTCTAGAATGTCCTATCTCATAATAAAGTAAAATAAAAAACCATTATAACCCAATGTCTCCCAAATAATACTTTGTATATTACATGTATTTTATACTTGAAAAATTGCTTGCATGAATGTTACTACCCCAAGATAATTCCCTAATTACATGGGTATATTTAAAAGAACCACATATCTATAGTAAACATCGGGGAATGGTTTACCCATAAAGCATAATAGAATAAGTCCAGATTAGCTATTCATAGATTGTCAAGGTCAATTTTCTATAAGGTGAATTTTCCTAAAGATAAAAAATTATTCTATCAAAAATAATTAGACAATAAAAAAATATAAATAATAAATTTATGAATTAATACAATACATGTCATATATGGTGCTGTTAAATGTACCGAAATAGGATACAAATAAATTCAAGGCCAAATAGGGTGTATAATTTTCAAAACTAAATAATGTTGGTTATATAAGAAGCAATCCTTTAACCAATAGAACCACAAGCTCCAATACCAAAATAGAGACCATCTCGGTCCTAAGACAAAATCACTCCAACATTTCATGAGCACAAATTATTAACTATGTACCTAAAATATTACCGGTGAAGTGTTATATCCACCCGAGTTTCTATTAATGGTGTGAAATATACACACTTAGTTGGGAACCACATATATGGATCAAAACTATGATGAATAAAAAGAATTATGCATGAATGTATCTACTAATTTATATATAGATACATCAAACATTTTTTATAAAAAATCATTATTAAGAAATGACTATAGTAATAAACATATTTCTAAAATAAGAATTAATGTATACAAAAAGTAACACCCAATACTAATAGGGTTTATTCTTGTATTTATCTACTTCATGCTTCAGTATCCTAAGTATGAGGTTAAGGAAATAAATGTATATATATGAACCCCTAAACATATATAGATGTATGTTTAAGTAATTTAGGGTCCTCTGGAGCCAACCTACTAAGAGAAAGGGAAAAACTCATACATAGTTCAATAAATCATGCAGAATGTACCATATTAAAAGTGATAAGGTGTATAAAAGAGTAATGATGCTTATATCCCTAACCATCCATCGAAATCTATAAATTTTTTACTATATTAATCAAATAATAATAATTCCAGGTAAAATAGAATAATTGTAGCCATATATATTAACATGCATTGTAATGTATAGTAATAATAAGCTCAACTTATTAAAGAAGTATCCCTAATAAAGTTAAAAGTAAAAGTCATGTCCAAATTTTGAAGCAAAAAATGAAAACAATTCTCATTAATAAAATTATAGAAACCCATTTTGAAAAAAATAAATCAAGGAAACAAATTAAAATATTATAAAAAAAACCTATACATGGATAAATTATCAAAATGAAATAACATTACATTCCAATATTAACTCAAATATGTCAGAATTCAAGGAATTCTAACTAACATAAGGTATTATAATATCCATTTAGATAAAATTTATAAAAAAGATGAATAAAAATTAGATTAAACCCCCTTTTAAATCAAATATGTCACTATGTAAAGCCTAAAAAATATTTATTCCACACTAGATGTGAGAACATAAGAAATATATGTATTCAAAATTTAAACCATACATTAAAGGTAAAATTTAATATATCTAAAGAGTTCACTATAATTGAAATCTTATTTTACAGTATACATTTGGTACCAAAATTGAATTCTATATGTTTATATAGAAATCATCTTTTTGATAATAAATAATAAGGACTGTGTTGAAAATATAATTATAATTTTTAAATCTATTTTAATGTTTATAAACCTTTTATTAAATAATAATCAATGCTCATACTTAATAGAAATGAATTATTTTAGATTTTTTAAATATTTCATTTTTTAAAAAAATATTTAAATCATTTGAGGAAAAATCAAATTTCATGAAAAAATTTTGTTTCTAAGGATGAGAATATGAAATAAATAAAAAATTACCACATTTAGTACCAAATAATTTTATTCTAAAATGAATAAAATAGAGGTTATATCACAAAGAATGTGTGCACTTAATCATTTGTTTAGTTCATTGACATATAACCCATATATGTTGAAAATGATGGAAATGGATCTTAAGGTGAAATATCTAAAGTGTATAAAATAATAATCCCTAAAAAATATATTTTCTCATACATCTCAAAAATTTTACATGAAATGAAATTTATACATTAAAAAAATATAGAATAACACATGAAATTTAATAAATGTTGTAACGCCCCGACCCTAGTTACCCAGAGTCGGTGCATTATTACATAACATTGGCATGATCATAAGAAAGATCAAATCTCGAAAGACCGATTGGTTTAGAAGCCTTGGAAACACTAGATATATTCATAAGTTTTACATTACATCATAAATTGAAAAACTACTACAACAACATAATGTATCTACAGTCCACACTATTATCCCCTCATAATATCCCTGCAGGTCATTCATAACTTACTTCTTCACATCCTGGGAAAAATAAAACATAAAAAAGGGGTGAGCTCAAATGCCCAGTAAGGATAACAATATAGCGGAACATTCCAAATAAACATAAACATTTAAGGCAATGCATTACTAAAACAAAAGCCTTTTAAGCTTTAACTTCAACATAGTATGGCAAAAGTAAAATGAAATAATGCCATTTACTTATTCACATGGATATTCTACTAATCGAATAATCCCATGAAAAAATCAATAACCACTTTCATAATGTTGGAATGCATAATGCCAGACTATCATAACCACATAGCCAAGGCCTCGTGCCAAGACTACAAATAAGATTTTGTCAAGGCCTTGTTCCAAGACACTAGTTTGTCTCATGAGACCTACCGATGCATCGAGGAGCTATAGCGGGCTCCACCCGTCACATATTAAGTCCAATGCATTCTCATATGAAAAGGTTTAAACATAACATAAACATTCGTATTAAAACTAGCATACGAAATGTCAATACTTTCACCATAAACTATGAATGGTATAAAAATAGCACATCCACAGTCAAACATATCACAAAACCTTCAATACAATATAGAAGTTTTGTATCATAATAAATCAACTTCAAATAATCTTAAAATCCATCAAAGGATGTTAACATAGATGAAATCAAAATTCTTTTTAAATAAATATCTCCTTTTATTTTGAAATCATTTAAGATCCATATAAAATAAAACATTTTCTTTGAAAATATTCTTATAATCTTGTAAGGTAAGCTTTGAAGATTTTATAACGGCGGAAAATAGCCGCACCCGCCGTATAAGTTAAAAAAAACATTCTTACCTTAATTCTGTCGAAAAGGTTAAAAAGGACCATGTTTTGAAAATGACGGAAAGATTCCTTTATAAACCTCTTATAAAAAGTCAAACAAGGGTATAAATGACTTTAACCCATATTCTTGTAAATAATAAATATGTTTTGAAATACATTTTGAAGAAACATGGATGTGGATGATAAAGATATCCCAGTAGATTATTACGTATAAACAACCTCAGATAATGAAGAGATTGTGAAATAACCCTTCCCTTGTACTTTTCCTTGGTTGGGGTAGGTTAAACTCCTTTATATTGGTGAAATAATTGTTATTAAATTATAAATGAATCATATACATTAATATAATATCATATATGATCTTTTAATATTGATTTGATAATAATATCTTAGTATTATCGTTGTTTCGGGTGTTAACTTACTTGTTTTATTTCATAAGTTTTCTTACGTAAGACATGTTTGTAAAGGATAGGTTGTATACTATTCATATCCATAATTATTTCAAGTCCTTAAACATCATTTTTAAATCATCAAATGATAATTATACTTTAATGGTTACGATGGAGAATGAATCTCATCGCGTTCGTGGAGACGATAGTCCGTACGTACGCACGAGCGATAATATCATTCTTTTGATATTAAAATAATATATAAATGGATGGTATATCATATATACAGAATCATTAACATGTTATATTTATTATTTACATGAGTTACACATCATTATTATACCCATCCAAATAATAATATATTGAATAACAATTACCCCACGACGTGGAGACGGTAAGCCGTACGTACGCACGTATGGTGACATGTAATTAAAAGGGTGGATAGAATACTGAATATGGTTGTACCATATTTATAATAACATCACAGTATATAAATTATACTAGAGTTATTATTTTAGAATGGTAACAACAAAGGAAGAAGAAGTGGAAGAAGAAATGAACTTGGAAAAGGGTGGTGAAATCACTACCTCTTCTTCGGTTTCTTCCTTTTGATTTGATCAAAAGGGCTCCTTAGGTTGGCTTTCTGATCAAACGAATGCCTCTACGTTGTAGTTAGGGAAGTTGGGAGAGTATTTGGGCAGAGTTTGGCCGAACAAAAAGGTTTTGAAGGTGTGAAGAAATGAGAAGGAGGAGTGCCTTTTTATAAGAGGGGTGAGGGGCACCTTTGGAAAAGCTAGAAATATTAATTTATAATAAATTCATATTCGGTTTCTAATGGCTCCAAAGTTGACTATTCAAAGGTTAAGGTGGGGTTGGGTCGAAAACAACTCATCCAATAGAATTTAGACAGGTTTGGGTACTTATATTAACCTTATATTTAAGTATTAACTCTAAGTTAAATAGTTTCACTTTTACAATGTCTCTTTGTATTTTTATATAATATGGTTAATAAACTTACTATATACATCCAAGAGACCCCAAAGTGGTCCCTTAATGATGAAACTATCATGATATAAGTCTCTTGGCCGAACCTTAGATTTTTAGGAATTTAATATCAATTAATAATATAATATTTGTTTTAAGAACTCTTTTATGTCAATTTTGACACTATTCAATAGTTGATTTTTTTGAAACTCATAACAGATTGATTAGTTAGAAAAAAGTCAATTAACTCAATCCTAATATATCATATTATCCTATAAAATTAGTTTAATTCATGAAAAAGTTCATATTATATTTATTTAGGTATTTATAATATCAATTATTTTAATTTTTCACTATTTTAGTAATTACTGCATCATTATTGTGTCATAAATAAAGTAAATTATATAATGTCTAAAAATTATAAATAAAATATAATTATGTAGTAAATCTTTTTATCTTTATAATTAATATTTATAATCTAAAATCCAACATATATAACCTTATGTAATAATTGTTTTTCTAAAAGATATATGCTTGTGTCATTTTTGTATTCATTTTAACTTAATTAAAATAAAGTGTCCCTATCACCTACAAGTGGCACCATGGGGTCCCCAAATCGACCCAAAGATGCCTATGGTCGAACATGTATCAACCAATAAGGCTAGGACATGTTTTAGGGTAATTTAGTATTATTATAATATTATTTTTTAACCCTTATTTACCGGATTTACCCTTAACCATGGTAAATAAAATATTTACCGCAATAATTATTCAAAATGTCTAAAAATAAAAGTTACCTATTTACAAAATTTGAACATCCTGATTCCAAATATGGAATCCATTTTTCTAAATTCAAAACACAGAAGTGGCAGAAATTAATTTAAAATTAATTCCCGCTGTCAAAACAAAAAGCGTGTTTTTAAGAGATAATAACTATCAAAAGATTGACACTTGTTTATGTTCGGTTTAATTGTCAAATTATGTCCAATGACAAAAATTATATTAAATGGTAAAAATATATTCTAAATATAATTTAAAACCACTCAAATTCATAATTTATCACTATTAATTATTTTGATTAAAAAAGTTGTTTTTAATAAAAATTTAGTAATTTTCACTATTCATCAAAATATGAAAGTTATTCGAAAAGTACCAAAATTTCACCTTAGGCTAAATTTGATATTCTGAATCCAAAAATGAAGTCCATTTTGAAATATAAAATATATATAATTTCAAAAATTAGGTATTAATATTCATAATGGCTAGTTTGATCGGTTGTGGTGTGTGTTAAAACTCGAAGTTGGTTTCAACACATGCTACTGTTTTATTCAAAGGAAAGCGTACCATGGAAGCTTGGGATGTTTTATTTTAAATTTTTTGATGTCCCCATTTAGTCAAAAAGTTTAAAATATTTTATTTAAAAAGGGTTCACTATTAAAAGTTGGTAAAACTGCAATACTAAAAATGAATTTGTTCTTACATTATGTCTACGAAACTCATAATATGGATTCTAAAATAATAAGGATTATATAAAGTTTAAAATTTAGTTAATACTATTCATAACCTCTTTTGAACGGCTTGTTTAATAAGTCATGGTGCGCTTGAACTCGGGGTTGCGTGTAGTGCAAGTTATTGAATTATTTTTAAGAAATAACACACTATGAAATCTTGGGGTGTTACATTCTCCCCTCCTTCAATAAATTGCGTCCTCGCAATTTGAAACTGTTCTTCGAAAATAAAAGGTTGAAAATAGAAAATATATTTGTGGGAAAACCCACATCGGAAATTGGGTTACTAAAATTTAGTCTTAATATGAGGAAAAGAGAAATGAAAGGGTCACCACCAAATTATGATCTCGATTAGGAGAACATTGGTGGAAATTAGAGACATATAATTGGAGGAAAAACGTAAATATTTATAGGTAGTGATTGAGGTCATCAATCACAAACAAGTATAAAATTGAGGTCCTTAAACTCATCAATCTATGATGATTTGAAGTACTATCGGTTCAACAAAATATAGGGTATTGGGATAACACATTTTTGACGTTTCAAAATATCTTAGTTGAAATCCCACATTGAAAAATGAATTAATGAGGCCTCTATTTAAAATAAAGAGTGGAATGTATGAAGATTACCGAAAATAACACATACTAGGGTTCCATGTAGGAAAATATGGATATGGAAGAGAAATCTAACCATCAATTATCTGATGGAGAGTGGTAGAGAACATGGCTATGAAAAGGCTAACAATCCCAAAGCCATAAATTAGTGATGATTTAAGGTACCATCTAGGACAACATTTTTGTTATAATTTCCTTTTATTAATGTTGAGGAATTTATTTATGAGATTGGATAAGATCATAAGGAGATATACTTACTTTATAATTAGAGTTTTATCCACTAATAAATTTCTACCACAAACTCATCTTTCACTCTAAAAGATAATAGAACGTAAAAAAAATTATATTTATACTATTCGTACAGGGTTCCAAAATAAATGAATTTATAATTTATCTACCAGATCTTTTAAAAAAAACTACATTATTTAATCCAGGACATCTCGTGGGCCAGTGGTAGGTGATACACCCTTGTCGCCCTTCGGTTACGGGTTCAAGTCTCGCAGCCTTGCCGGACGCGACAGGTTGCCGCCCAACCTCCGGGTTGTCCTTTTATGGCAATCCAAAATAATCCAAACTAGAACTATCCAAAATACTTCTGTCCAAACTCACAGTCCATCATTTATAATGAAGGTAAACATAATGTAGATCCTTTTTACCTCGTAATAGCAAATGAATACCTTCATAATGTATTCTTTTAATACACTGAAACATCATGAATTACCATATTCCTTATTGATTACATTCATGCTCCCTTATTCCATATAGAATGCTGGATATACTTCATCAATCCAAAAATGTTTTAAACCCCAAAAAAATGATGGAATATACAATTCATTAATCAGTTCCAAGGTAGTCAAGAATATCCAATATAATTTATCCAAAACAATCATGTATTATTCCAAAATCACTACCTCGGTATCAGAACTATATTATTGTTTATCATTCTCTCAACAATATATTTTCCAAAAATTTATCCTGCTATTGAGTCACTTTTCATTGTTCCACACAATCTCAAGTACTTAATGAAATAGTACTGCAGTACAATCCTTATATACTCCATAATTATTATAACAAGTACATTGTTGATACAACACTCAATTGACATAATCAACATAAGAACTCTAATCATTCCTCTTCATCTGTGGTAGTATCATAACTTGATTATTATCCAATAGCATCATTTGCGGAATAGTCTAATGACTGGGACATAGGTTCGCGTAGTGTCCAAACTCCATTCAAATGAAGCATTGTACATTTGAAACCATTTTCATACCCTTGCAGTCACGTACTTTGTGCCCTTTTCCTCCACACTTATAACAAACTCCCATTCCTTTCAGGCAAGTTCCATGGTGTTTCTTTCCACAGTTACCACATATGGGAAAATTCTTCTTTTCCCTCTTCCCTTTATCCATCTTTCTCTCTTCTATCCTTTTCTTCTCTTGCTTCCCTTCAAAGCCATAGGACTCTGTAAACTCTTTACTTATCTTATCAACACATGATATTATTTATTCATATGATGATAATACATGGGAGACTATTTCTCTTATAAATTCTATCTTAAGACCATGAAAGATATGATCCTTCCTTCTCTTTGGATCATGTGCATTTCTGAAGTTCTCATTCCTTTTAATGGGCGCCATTTCTAAACAATGGAATACACTAGATCAGTTTATGAATCAAAATACATAAACCCATACTTATAAAACACTTAACATAAATTGAACTATTTATGGATATAATCCATAGTGATAAAAATGTCTCATTTGAGGATGTATATACTCATAAACCCTTCATAATGGTTTGTAATGAAAATGAGAATTATCCTAAGCATATCCCCCGGGAGTGTCGTAACCAAGAGTGCAGCAAGGCCCGTTGTCGTGCACCAGTTCCCGTTCGAGTCTAGATCAAAGCGGTGTTTTCGGGTTTTACCCCTAGGTACATCTGTGCCAGAGCTTCCTCTACCTGCTCGTATCCAGACAGGGATGTATTTCTCGGAAAACTCACAAAATCTCTACAATACCAAAATTCTAGGAAGTACTTCTATACTAATCCTCAAAGTTCATCTTAGGTCTACGTGCTCTAATCAGAGTTTATCTAAATCTAGCTTCCAAGGTTTGTACTAAACTTCCTCTGATACCAACTGTAATGCCCCGACCCTAGTTACCCAGAGTCGGTGCATTATTACATAACATTGGCATGATCATAAGAAAGATCAAATCTCGAAAGACCGATTGGTTTAGTAGCCTTGGAAACACTAGATATATTCATAAGTTTTACATTACATCATAAATTGAAAAACTACTACAACAACATAATGTCTCTACAGTCCACACTATTATCCCCTCATAATATCCCTACAGGTCATTCATAACTTACTTCTTCACATCTTGGGAAAAATAATACATAAAAAAGGGGTGAGCTCAAATGCCCAGTGAGGATAACAATATAGCGGAACATTCCAAATAAACATAAACATTTAAGGCAATGCATTACTAAAACAAAAGCCTTTTAAGATTGAACTTCAACATAGTATGGAAAAATTAAAATGAAATAATGCCATTTACTTATTCACATTGATATTCTACTAATCGAATAATCCCATGCAAAAATCAATAACCACTTTCATAATATTGGAATGTATAATGCCAGACTATCATAACCACATAGCCAAGGCCTCGTGCCAAGACTACAAATAAGATTTTTTCAAGGCCTTGTCCCAAGACACTAGTTTTTCTCATGAGACCTACCGATGCATCGAGGAGCTATAGCGGGCTCCACCCGTCACATGTTATGTCCAATGCATTCCCATATGAAAAGGTTTAAACATAACATAAACATTCGTATTAAAACTAGCATACGAAATGTCAATACTTTCACCATAAACTATGAATGGTATAAAAATAGCACATCCACAGTCAAACATATCACAAAACCTTCAATACAATATAGAAGTTTTGTATCATAATAAATCAACTTCAAATAATCTTAAAATCCATCAAAGGATGTTAACATAGATGAAATCAAAATTCTTTTTAAAGAAATATCTCTTTTTATTTTGAAATCATTTAAGATCCATATAAAATAAAAAATTTTCTTTGAAAATATTCTTATAAGCTTGTAAGGGAAGCTTTGAAGATTTTATAACGGCGGAAAATAGCCGCACCCGCCGTATAAGTTAAAAAAAACATTCTTACCTTAATTCTGTCGAAAAGGTTAAAAAGGACCTTGTTTTGAAAATGACGGAAAGATTCCATTATAAACCTCTTATAAAAAGTCAAACAAGGGTATAAATGACTTTAACCCATATTCTTGTAAATAATAAATATGTTTTGAAATACATTTTGAAGAAACATGGATGTGGATGATAAAGAGATCCCAGTAGATTATTACGTATAAACAACCTCAGATAATGAAGAGATTGTGAAATAACCCTTACCTTGTACTTTTCCTTGGTTGGGGTAGGTTAACCTCCTGTATAATGGTGAAATAATTGTTATTAAATTATACAAGAATCATATACATTAATATGATATCATATATGATCTTTTAATATTGATTTGATAATAATATCTTAGTATTATCGTTGTTTCGGGTGTTAACTTACTTGTTTTCTTTCATAAGTTTTGTTATGTAAGACATGTTTGTAAAGGATAGGTTGTATACTATTCATATCCAGAATGATTTCAAGTCCTTAAACATCATTTTTAAATCATAAAATGATAATTATACTTTAATGGTTACGATGGAGAATGAATCTCATCGCGTTCGTGGAGACGATAGTCCGTACGTACGCACGAGCGATAATATCATTCTTTTGATATTAAAATAATATATAAATGGATAGTATATCATATATACAGAATCATTAACATGTTATATTTATTATTTACATGAGTTAAACATCATTATTATACCCATCCAAATAATAATATATTGAATAACAATTATCCCACGACGTGGAGACGGTAAGCCGTACGTACGCACGTATGGTGACATGTTATTCAAAGGGTGGATAGAATACTGAATATGGTTGTACCATATTTATAATAACATCACAGTATATAAATGATACTGGAGTTATTATTTTAGAATGGTAACAACAAAGGAAGAATAAGTGGAAGAAGAAATGAACTTGGAAAAGGGTGGTGAAATCATTACCTCTTCTTCGGTTTCTTCATTTTGATTTGATCAAAAGGGATTCTTAGGTTGGCTTTCTGATCAAAATAAGGCCTCTAGGTTGTAGTGAGGGAAGTTGGGAGAGTATTTGTGCAGAGTTTGGCCGAACCAAAAGGCTTTGAAGGTGTGAAGAAATGAGAAGGAGGAGTGCCTTTTTATAAGAGGGGTGAGGGGCACCTTTGGAAAAACTAGAAATATTAATTTATAATAAATTCATATTCGGTTTCTAATGGCTCAAAAGTTGACTATTCAAAGGTTAATGTGGGGATGGGTCGAAAACAACTCATCCAATAGAATTTAGACAGGTTTGGGTACTTATATTAACCTTATCTTTAAGTATTAACTCTAAGTTAAATAGTTTCACTTTTACAATGTCTCTTTGTATTTTTATATAATATGGTTAATAAACGTACTATATACATCCAAGAGACCCCCCAAGTGGTCAATTAATGATTAACCTATCATGATATAAGTATCTTGGCCGAACCTTAGATTTTTAGGAATTTAATATCAATTAATAATATAATATTTGTTTTAAGAACTCTTTTATGTCAATTTTGACACTATTCAATAGTTGATTTTTTTGAAACTCGTAACAGATTGATTACTTCGAACAAAGTCAATTAAATCAATACTAATATATCATATTATCCTATAAAATTAGTTTAATTCATGAAAAATTTCATATTATATTTATTTTGTATTTATATTATCAATTATTTTAATTTTTCACTATTTTAGTAATTACTGCATCATCATGGTGTCATAAATAAAGTAAATTATATAATGTCTAAAAATTATAAATAAAATATCATTATATAGGAAATCGTTTTATCTTTCTAATGAATATTTATAATCTAAAATCCAACATATATAACCTTATGTAATAATTGTTTTTCTTAAAGATATATGCGTGTGTCATTTTTGTATTCATTTTAACTTAATTAAAATAAAGTGTCCCTATCACCTACAAGTGGCACCATGGGGTCCCCAAATCGACCCAAAGATGCCTATGGTCGAAAATGTATCAACCAATAAGGCTAGGACACGTTTTAGGGTAATTTAGTATTATTATAATATTATTTTTTAACCCTTATTTACCGGATTTACCCTTAACCATGGTAAATAAAATATTTACCGCAGTAATTATTCAAAATGTCTAAAAATAAAAGTTACCTATTTACACAATTTGAACATCCTGATTCCAAATATGGAATCCATTTTTCTAAATTCAAAACATAGAAGTGGCAGAAATTAATTTAAAATTAATTCCCGCTGTCAAAACAAAAAGCGTGTTTTTAAGAGATAATAACTATCAAAAGATTGACACTTGTTTATGTTCGGTTTAATTGTAAAATTATGTCCAATGACAAAAATTATATAAAATGGTAAAAATATATTATAAATATAATTTAAAACCACTCAAATTCATAATTTATCACTATTAATTATTTTCATTAAAAAAGTTGTTTTAATTAAAATTTAGTAATTTTCACTATTCATCAAAATATGAAAGTTATCCGAAAAGTACCAAAATTTCACCTTAGGCTAAATTTGATATTCTGAATCCAAAAATGAAGTCCATTTTGAAATATAAAATATATATAGTTTCAAAAATTAGGTATTACTATTCATAATGGCTAGTTTGATCGGTTGTGGTGTGTGTTAAAACTCGAAGTTGCGTACAACACATGCTACTGTTTTATTCAAAGGAAAGCGTACCATGGAAGCTTGGGATGTTTTATTTTAAATTTTTTGATGTCCCCATTTAGTCAAAAAGTTTAAATTATTTTATTTAAAAAGGGTTCACTATTAAAAGTTGGTAAAACTGCAATACTAAAAATGAATTTGTTCTTACATTATGTCTAAGAAACTCATAATTTGGATTCTAAAATTATAAGGATTATATAAAGTTTAAAATTTAGTTAATACTATTCATAATCTCTTTTGAACGGCTTGTTTGGTAAGTCATGGTGCGCTTGAACTCGGGGTTGCGTGTAGTGCAAGTTATTGAATTATTTTGAAGAAATAACACACTATGAAATCTTGGGGTGTTACAAATATAAACACATCATTTATTAAATGATCCATATAATGATTCTAATTTAGGTGCTTTTTACATTGAATAATGATAAAGGAATAGTCAATATTTTTTATGATCTAATATATAACATCCAATGTAAATAGGTTATGTTTAAACAATTAAGACCATTCCCAAACAATCTTAAATCATTTTTAGAAAATTATATTCCAAAAATTTTGGTAAAAAATTAGTCCCTCACATAGGTTCACATAAAATAAAATTTAAATGAAAAACCATCTTCATATCATAGGAAAATATAATCAAAATTGTTTTCATTTAAAAAATTTAATATATACATTTATGCTATATAATTAAAATAAAAACAATTGAAAAACATGACCTAGGCATAATATAGGGATTCTAAAAAAGGGTTGTGACCCCCTACGTTAACCATTTACAAGCTTACCTAATCTAATGATTACCAAATCACACTGAAATGACCAAAAAAAATCATAGTAACCATTAGGAAACAAATAATAATTGAATAATTGAAATTGTATAACTATCTTAAATCAAGAACCATTAAAACCCATAGAAAACCTTGGTGAACAAATCTAAAAATTTATCCAAATAAAAATATTACAAAATCCAAACCCCAAAATCTTAAACATTTTAAAATTCCATTATAAAAATATAAAACCCTAGGAGAATTCCTACCTCAATACATTCATTGAAAAATAATGATAAATATAAGGAAAAAACCAAATAGAGACCTGTTTAAAAAAGAGTAGAGGAGCCCTAGGGAAATGAGTAATTTTACCCGATTTGGTTCAAATCATTATCCAAATCCCAAACCATTTTGATATGAAATTGTGTGTAATAATGAAAAATGTACAGTTATAATAGAGGGAGAGAACCTACACAAAATTTAAAGAACAAAGCTCACTGAGTCGCTTATTATCCTAACCTAAGAAGGGGGATAAAGAAAAAAGAAAAGGGAATCCATCCCTAGTCAATGAATTAGAAAGGATAAAATATGTCTGTAATTCCCAATAAGGGGGTTTAAATAATTTTATAGTAGAAAAAAGTGGGCTTTAACATCTGTTTTTGGGGTTTTAACATTGGTTTTAGAGGCAACATCAAATCAAGCGATGCAGAAAATATATTTTTAACGTCGGTTTTTATAACAGAAATTATAATATAATTTATTTTTAAATAATAATAATAAATATAATTCTATATAGATTTCAACAACATTTTTTGAATAAACCATTTTAAATGTGAAATTTCACATACATTTTATAAAACCCAATGTGAATAATGGCCTTTCCGAATAGTGTTCTAAAATATTAGTTTTAAAATGATAGTTTAAATAATTTGAAAGAACCCAAAAACCTACAAGTCTATTTCATATAATTAATGAAGAACTTATAACTCAAAAATCATTTTTATTGATTGACTTTGGTTTAAAATGATAAAAAAATTAGATTCTTATCATAGAAAAAACTTATTCATTAAATAATAACAATATTCAATGATAGTAAAAAAATTTGAAAAATAAAATGAGAGTAAAATAGATCAATCATAAAAATTACCCATATTTAAGATTACTGATTTAAACCATTTCTTCCATCATCGGTTCCATTTTCTTTTCATCATATTATTAAATATAGAAAAATATTTTTGAGGGATATTCCATAATAATATAGAATATATAGATGAGAAACAACCTATGAAATTAAAATTGAGGGAGAAATCATATAAGCAAGATAGATCAGAAAAATTTATATAAAATGATTATTTGTGATATAAATAAAAAAATTCGTTCTAAAAATTTGAATTCTATTTGATAATGAAAATACAAGAGGGTGGGATTTAAAAATTTAGAATATTCTTATATTTTATGATACATTATTAAATGAATAGTAAATTCCTATAGGCATGAAGAAAATAATTATATTATCAGTTAATGTAGGAAATTAATATTAGTTATTGGGATTAATAATTCTAAAAATCCATTGATCAATGTTGGTAATATATTACCAATTCTGAAACCCATTATAGATTATGTTTTTATGTATTTAATTTCAATAAATTATGATAAAAACAAAAAAAATAATGGTTTGGATGTTTGTAAAATACATAATGTAGAAACTGTGCATTTTTGTTTATTTAATAATACCCTGGTATTTTATGGTATATTTCTATCTACATAAATAAGATTTATTTGGTATCTTTAGTTACATGTAACATAGAGTTTAAATAGACAATGACATAATCTTAAAATATCTTCATCTAATGTGAATGTTATTGCCTAGTTGTTGGGTTTGTGGTCATGAATAATATTCACTAAATCATGTTATAATATTTTTTTACGAAGGTATAAAATTAATTAATTGTATTTTAATTAGATAGAAGTTAGAATAAAAGCATTTGAAGGTAAAAGTGATGTTTTTCTAAAAATAGTTTTGATGTGAATAATGTGTTTTTATATTAGTAAATTAAATTACTTCTTATTTTTAAATGATTTTAATTAAATATTTTGATAATATATTCAATAAAATATTTTAACATTCCTTTAATAGTTTTTAAATGGCATGGAACACTGATAAACTTCGTTTTATGCTTAAAATATATTTTGTAATAAAAGGTTTTGTTGTGATTTGGGAACATATTTTAAAATTAATTTTAGACACTTATAAAAATTTAATATTTTAAAATATATTAAAATTTTAAAAATATAATAATTAATATTATGTAATAGGATCAAATTAATTTTTGGGTCGTTATGAATACAAACCATGGAAGAAATTCACTAATATAGTAAAGGTTAAATTGGGTCAACGTGGGGTTAAACTAAAGATACAACAGATAAAATGGAATAATAATTTATTTAAATCCTATTATATAATAATATTTAAATTATTTGTCATATATTGTTCAAATATGAGTCATTTTTTATCTATTTTCCTTGATAAAGGAATTAATAAATTTCTAATATTTTGAAAAATTCAAAGTGAGTCCTCTCCCTCACTTATAAATGGAAAGTACAAAAACTCTATTATGAACACTTTAGGAGGCTCTTTTATCTTCTAAGCCATAAGAAAATCATTTTAATCATCCCATACATGTCTTATAGGTCTTATTATTATTATAATAATATCTTATTGAAGCATAATGTATACAACTAATGGGGTTTTATGTAGAGGGGGAATATGTAATTATCGATCATTTTCATGATTAATTCTTCTTATACATTCTATAAATATATTTTATCTATACATACATAATTAATATAGTATAATAAAAATAAAAATATGTTATTATGATTATTTTTCTACTATTTTCAACCTAATTTCCATCAAATATGAAATGAATGTATTTCTCATGTGTATTTATGGATTTCCGCCTCCATATACTGGTATAATTCATTTTCTATCAAAATATTTTAGGGATAGTTATAATGATTGATTTTATGTTTATATGTAAAATTAATGACATAAATATGATTCTGTAGTTACATAATTCAATCTATCATCTCACCTCCACCAATTTTGTAAAATTATAATGTCAATCTTGATACATGTGGACTACCACATCCAAGAAGTGTTGTGATTTGTTTTTCATTTCTTCTTTACATGGATGGTAATAAGGTAGATTTATTAAATATATACTATATTTATTTCATAATATGTTTTTTTAATTTGAATTATAAATTAACTTTATTTTTTCCAGTCTATCAAAGTATTGAAACATCACTCATGCATAGGTATTGACTACCATCTCCATGAAGTGATACAATTCATTTTTTCAACACAGATTTATGTAAAAAGTTAATAAAACAGAAATTAATGAAAATTTAGGATACATATGTAATGGTAAATATTTTATATATTATTAATCCATGATCAAGGATCAGGAAATAGAACTATCGAAACAAAACATGGTTAGAAAAAAGACTATTTTTTACCAAAATATCAATTTTAAAGACAAATTGTTTATAAACGGTTAATTAGAAACTATAAAAGAATACTAAATTGTATGTTATGTATGAATAAAATTATATAATTTACGTATGATAAATTTATATAAAATATACAATAGGCTTGAATGTGGGATAAAAATATGATACATGAGGTAATGGATTTATGTTACAGTCTCATTTATTTTCAGGATTCTATATGATAACTTTATATTGAGGGAAAATATTTGAATCTTATTCATTAAGTACCATATATTTTATTCTAATATATTAATTCTTATAATTTTAATTTTATAGAATGTATTCATCTCTTGGTTCTTAAATTGATTGATAAATTATTTTTAATAAAATATAATCTTATTTTCTCTTTGGTTGAATTTTTTTCTACCATGCCCATATTTTAATTAAAAAAATTTCAAGCAATTTTTAACTATTATATAATGATTTATTAATCTCATATTTTCCAATATTTGACTTTATAAAGAATTTTTTAATAAAAATATTGTATCCTTTTTTAAAATGAGTTACTTTTTACAAAATGTGTTATTCAAATCCATATTTTAATGTATAATACATGGACATATTTTTCCACCATCAGGAATTATATTTTATTCAAAGATTAAATTAATAGTTTTCAATATTTTTATTTCTAATAAAATGTTTGTCTTAATATTAATTATTTTATTATTTTAAATATGTGATTTTATAATGAAAAGGGTATTTTTTTAGTGGAATGTTTATGTGATATTTTAAAGGTATTTTAATATATGAAAATATCCTTTGATGTTGTATATTATTCAAAAGGAACATAATCCAATGATACCATCCTAATTATTTATCTGGATATTTATTTATTATAGTGAAGAAATCTTGATGAAAATGATTTTATTTTCCATGAGTTAACCTGTGAATAATGGATTCATATTTTTATTACCTTGTTTCATGAATATGAATTGACTATGATTATGTAACGGTTGGGTCCGTTATATACATCCAATGCATTTGGTATTTTTTCATAAATATCTCATGATACTATGATGATAATAATGTAAATTCCTATAGATAACAATGTTTATATTTTTTATTTTAGAGTTTGATTTATTCTACCTGTGATCATAAGAATATGTGTGGGCATGATTTTGAGTAACTATGTTCACATTTTTTTTCTTTGAGTATGTTTGTTTTGTTTCTAAACACACCAAAAGTTTCCAAGGAATTCTTATGAATAATTATTTTGAATAGAATATTATTTATTATGCTTATAATACCACATGACTATATTATGGATCTCAAAAGCTAATTACGGATTTGGAAACTTTATTAATTATGTTTTTGGATGTGAATCTATTTTGTAGTTTATTATATATACTATTATGTTAATGAATATCTTACATTAATATGATTTACATAATTATATTATCATACACTTATGATCATCTAATTATCTTATGATTGATATCTCCTATGTCTACCCTTATTGAGCTTCTATAGTCACCATTACTTTTGTTTTCCTTCACCAGGTTTTGATGTAAGGTTCTATATATGATATATATATATATATGTACAAAAATTAACATCTTTATTGGATACAGAGAAGATATTTTAAGAAATAAGTTGACTATGCATCTCTTCAATAAAGACAATAAACCATTATGGTAATCAAATGTGTATAATTTAGATATGTATTAAATATTCATATAGAATGATTCATTATTTATATATGTTATAATTGAATTAATTTAGTTGGTATCATAGATTTATTTATTGTAAATATGATGATATAACCAAAGAGAACTTTTGGTGAACCAAAATTTATAGTTGAAAAAACTAAATTATCATAGGTTGTTAAGAAGGTTTCATAAACTAGGATATATACAAATTAATTTTATTTTGATTTCCTATCATATTTATTATTTATCTATACCTATTTTAGCTATATTTTGTTTTAATCAATTTATACAACTAATAATAAACTTGATAAAAATGAATTTGATGAGGAATGAAATGTAAATCCTCACGAGAAACCAAATGGATTTCGATTAGGGATGAAATATCATATGAATGTGCTCTATATAATCTCTCAATCTAGGATAAATAAAATAACAATGTTATGGTATTGAATGCACTAAAGATGGAGGAAAAATCCATTATTTATTTTATAAGACAACATCCACCATCCTTCTATGGGTCTTATGATCTAGTAGTTTCCGAGCAATAGATCAATTTTATGGATAATTTATTTTTTGTTTTTAGTGGTTGGACAATGTAAATTTGTTTATTATTCCATCAGTTGTAAGTTAAAGATGATCACTAGAGGAATCTTATCAAGAACATAAGGTAATACGGAGAAATAAACTCCATGAAATGAAAGGATTTTAAGATGGTATTTCTTAATAGATAATTTATTTTAAATCATCATAATATGATGGATATGGAATTTTTTGAGTTGAAATAGAAGGAATATTGATCCATTGGAACCCTTTTATATCATATTCATGAATAAATTTTAATATTAAAATACATTACTTTTTTATTTTTATTATTGAATCTTTCATGATTTTTTTTGAAAATTTTCATATAGGCATGGGAGAAATGTTTTTTGGAAAATAATAAAAAAGTGAAAAAATGATTGATATTTCCACTCCAGGATGTTTTCCACAATAAATGATGTTCATAGGAGCTTAAAAGTATTATAAAAAAATAATTAGGGAGAAAATAATCCTCAATGGTTGGAAAATCTATTTTTAGATAATTAATTTCCAATTTTAAATGAAAAAAATCAGGAAATAAGGTGTAAATGCATACGATAAAGAGAAAAAACAGCATTTAGAAGAATAGAATGTGTCAAAAATAGAAACATATGTTTCAAACAATGACACAACCAAAAAAATAAAAAAATAAAAAAATTCCATATACTATATTATGGGGAACAAGGAAATTAAATATTATGCTGCAAATGTATAATTCAATATTTAAAATGTGCTAATGGGACTTGAAATAGCGTGATTTGATGAGAAATTTGATGGGAGATCTCCCATTATGAATCAAAATAGACAGAGACCCCTATTTAATACTAAAGAATAATTTTTGATGAATTTATGGTTTCATTTAATAAAATAATAGCTCCCTCTGAGATCTATAAATACAGAAATAAGAAAATTCTTCCTAGCATCGATCTAGAGACCAAAGTTTAGGGCATGTTTCTACACTGTGTATCCCCCCTGAAGTCAGCATCATTATATTTTATTATGACTTCTTTTTTTTTGTTCCATGTATCTTAATCCCCCATTACTAGAATGGGTGTGTAATTAAGGCCACATTTATGGGTCATATAGAAAAACAGAAAGGTTCATTGTATTTTTTTCTTTGTTAAATTCATGTTGGTTTACCATAATGAACTCATTTTAACCTCTAATCAATTTCCTTTTGTCTACTATTGGTTATTTATTAAAGAATATGAAAAGATCATTTTAATTGGAAAAATAATTTAAATAATATATTTCACAATCATAGAATTGATTAGGGAAATTATGTTTAAATACAGTATCAGGATAAAATTAAAATATTAAAATCCTAAATTATAGGACCAGTAGAAATTGGGTATTATTATACTAAAGAGGGGATACAACAACCAACAGATCCTACTCATACTAAATCCTACCCTAAAAATGAATGACCAATTTATTTTCTATATCCAATTGCACCTAATCCCAAATACTAAAGAACCATAGAAATCCATTCCAATTTTTAATCAAAATACAACATTCATCACATTATATCTCTTATGATTTTATAAAAAACAAAATAAAATTTTTTCTTGACCCCTTTCATTCAAATTAATCAAATCCATTGTTTTCATAATTCTTGAAATATTCTAGTTCATTTTTACCAGTTATGTATCGATCAACCTATATTTCCACTAGACTAAATTTTAAATTTAGTTGTAATATTTGAGTTATATAAATTTTCACTTTAGCCTAAATGATAGAAATAATGACTCTTTTGGGAGATGTCAAAACTGGAACTATTTTAGGGGAACAATGGTCAGTAATGATGAGGAATTTTATGAAATTTCCTTGTTCCATTTATAATTTTTCCCATATTAACTTCTCATATTATCTTATGGTATTTAGGATCCATTCTATGAATATGTACTTGATAAAAGTAAAGAACAATGGAGGATATCCCACCATTCATCCAAAGATTTAAAGGATGTTAAGGTAGAAAAATAAATTCATTATAAACCAACAAGACATCATTCATGAATAAGATCAACATCAAGGAGCGTTCTAAGAGCACTTAGGAAGGGAAACCAGGGGTGAAAGCATTAATTTACTATTTAAAAAGCTTAAATTTGGGGATCCATCCAAGTATTATTCTATATCCTCACACTGTTTAGTATTTTTAAATAAATTTAGTGTCCATCCAAATAATCATACATTCCATCCAATTCACTAGGCCTCTATATGAAGACCCCAATTTTTACATTGGGTGATTCATGGAGTTGAGTAATATATATAATTTTTACGACACCAAATGAGTCTTGCTAAGGTTTTGTATTTTCCATTTTTCCCTTAAAGAAAAAGAATGATTGTGAATCCAATGTCTTCTCTCAGACTCTATCACAACATGGGGGGATCTGGTATAAAAATTCTTAACATGATTCTTTCTCCCCCAAAATCAATGGATATGTTGGATAATATTTCAAATATTGAACAAATATATAATAATATTTAAATAGTTCTTCATATAGATTGATAATATCAATTAAAATATTCTATCATCATGAAATCAAAACTTGGATACCAAATCAAACCTTTTAAAAAGGGTTACCTTAGAAAAATCACTCTATAGTGGATAATTATACATGAAGTTTAGTTTTGTTAAATTTTATAGAGGTGATCTATGAGTAATTGGATGAAATTCATATAAATATTTTTAAATTGGGGGAAAATAATGGTCATTTATGAAGAGCACATATGGTGGAAAACATATTGGTTTCCACCCAGAAGAATGATATGTCAAATAAACTAGATGCAATGATTTACAACCATAATCAATAATGTATATATTGAAAATATGAAAATAAATTTAAATAGAACTAATAAATTTATGCATAGTAATGGAATCCACATCATCAAAACTAAAGCTATTTATTTCAACCAATATAATAGTGTTTTCAACCTTAAAACCAAAGGACATCATTAATGAGTCAAGTCGACACCATCGAAGATGCATTTACCATATTTATGACCACATACAAGGATATTGTCAATGAAACTAAGGAAGAGTAAATGAAATGATAGTCTTTTCTATTAAATATAGTGATTCAAGTTAGTTAAATCACTGAGAAACATTGAGAGAGGCCAATAGGATCTTTTCTAGGATTTCTCAACGTTCACCCCCATACAAAAAACAATGGTATCACCATGATAAGTACTCAATAAAAGATAGTGCTATAAATGATACATGGAAAGGTAACGAAAATGATGAAAAATAATAATTATTAGTGAAATAAAGAAGTAAAAACAATAGATAATCATGGGAATTCATTAAATAATAATCTCAAAAACAATACCAATAGGCACTAACATTTTAGGATTGGGTATTGCTTGAAAATATTAATGAAAAAGTGAAAATTTTCAAGATATGTTTTTAAAAATAAATATTGACATGCAATTTACTAATAAAATCATGAAATTTAAAATATATGTTTAGTTTATTAATGATATAGTTTCAATAAAAATAAATATTGAGGATTGGGAACCATCCCACTAATTGAAGAATGTTTACCAGTAGTATCAAGAAACCTACTAAAGAAGAAAACTGATTTGGGATGTTTTCATCTTCCAATCAATATTTTCGTCAACAAGTTTGGTATTATTTTATGTAATTTTTTGTAATGATAAATATAATTTAATCTTAAATATTAAATAGTTTTTAAATGATAGAGGTTCATCCAAATGTAGTTATGATCCAACTTGCTGATACAATAGTGATACTTCCCCATAGACTACTTGAAGTTGTCTTATTTTTTGTATAAAAGTTCTACTTTCCAGTGGATTTTCTTCTAATGGAAATTGAAAAATATAAGATCTCAATAATCACAAGATGGCCATACCAAGATATGAGACGAGTATTGAATTATTTTAATAATTGGTAATTGAGTTTAAGACTAGTTGGAGTAGAAGTAATGCTTAAACTACATCTAGAAATTAAGAATCTAGAAGAAACATTTGATGATTTTATAGATGATGGTCTAATAGATGTCAAGGAAACTACTTCCCATGTATGAAGAGATGAAGAAGCTACTATAAAATAACTATATGGTGAAAATAGATAAACAAGGAGATGAAGTTATTGGATGAAGATGAAGGCAATGGATGAACTTTATTCCATGATTAATTGAAATAAGGGTAACAAGTATGGGAAATGAGTGGTATACTATTTGATTTTTCAACAAGGGATAAGAATCACTGGGCTGAGACCATAGAGGTTGACAAGTTACTTATTAAAGTAAGAGTGAAACAAGTTTCATCAAAATGGATAGGCCCCATATACATTATGGAATCAAAGCTGTGACATGTTTTTGATCTAGATCAGGTAAAATCATCGCTAAACTCAATCACTTGATGATCAATAGGTAGGTGAAATCAAATTAAATTTAACAAAATCTATTCTAGGAGGAAAAACATGTTTTTATAATTTTTATTTTTCTACTTATAGGTGACTTATGTCCCCTAGAATCATTCAAATTTCATTGACTAATGATTTTAATTTAACTTTCTTGATATCATTTTGTATGTCCATCAATACACAAGAAGAATGTATTACAAGGGGCCACTGGAAAAATTCACACAATGAACTAGAATCATGCAAAACATGAACATCCAAAAGTCAACTCATCAATAAAAGAGGATTAAATGTTTTATTTCTATAATTTGTAATATGTTATCCACGTTTTATTTTATTTTATATGTTTCACCGGCCAATTTCATTCCCCAAATTTAATTTTTTCTTTTATCAACTAAAATTGAAACCTAATCTTCATTGGATACATTATATTCCATGTATCTAAATTTTACTTCTCAATATGTTTTAATGATAATAATAGGACAAAATTAGTTGGGATAAACAAGATATTTTTATTTGAAATATCATCATTTAAGGGACCATGTAAATTTTTTGAATGATATTTTTATATGATTTGGATACAAATTGAATTTATGATATTTTTAATCCCTAATTTTATTATTCTTATAAATTTCCATGAGTAGTTGTGTAAACCATTTGTCACATTATTGAGATATTTTATAAATTAATTTATCCCTTTTTTCTACTATTTTTCTTGAGAGGCTCATGTATGATCTTTTCTACAAGATTTTTAGATTATTTCTAGGCTATGACTAAAGATAATAATATTTAATATTAATTAGAATTTTTGGTTTAACCATTAATACTTGGACCCAACATTTTTTTATCATCATTTCTTCTATAGATTCTATAACCGAACTTGCAAGTAAATCAGACATGCTATAATCCTATTTTATATATTCCATCCAAAATCACATTATTATACTTGGTATTTAAAATAAAATATATGTGGGAGTGGTTTTACATATAATGAGATATACTTAATTTATTATTTTTTTTCTAGGTTTTTGGCATTTTGATTTCGGTGACGCAAATGTTATTATTCAACATGTTTTATTATTCAAATCCCTTAATAAAAAAGGGATGAGACTTCGGGGGGGAGGGGTAAAGTCACCATTTCCAGACAAAAAATGTTTTGAACATATGTGGTTATGTGGTAGATGAGATATTTTTCTTAATCCAACCTTTTAAAAAAATAACAAAATAAGAAAAATTTAAAGAGATAGTGTTTCATTCATTATTCTAAATTGTATCACAATCCTACATTGAGCTTTTGGGGTGGAAGAGGGATACAAAATCTTTAAGGGGAGATAATTATTAGGATTATCTTTTTATATCATGTGTTATCCTTTAGATTCAAACATCCTTTTTGACCTTTATTTGTTTTCACAACATTTACTCACACAGACAAAAGCCTTAGATACATTTCAACCATAATTAATGTACTCATGATTAACTATGATCATAGTTTTTACGCATTAGTGATACATGATGCTATACAAGCATAATGTATGTGAAATGACATTGTTGAATGTTATGAAATATACTAAAAAAATTCCTTTGTTATGTGTGAAAAAATTCAATGTGAGGTAAATTAAAAATAACATGCGTGTAGATAATTAATAAAAAATGAAAATGGATGAATTATAAGGCTAGGATATTTGAAAAATATAAATATAAAATATATAGTTTATTTTATTCTTTAGAAAATGAGGTGTTAATGAAATTTACCCATGTTATTATTGAATATATAAATTTTACAATTTAATTAATTTCATTTATTGAAATTGAATTTAAATTATGGTAAGATGATCATCCATTTTAGTATGGTGAGATTATTTCCAGGAGCAAAATGTTTGAATTCAAGTGTGAGGGATTTAATAAAACAAATTTATGTATTATTTTTAGTATTAAAAAAATTAAATTTTATATTTTAATGATTGATTGTTTCTTGAATATTTAATTAAATTGTTCATATATGGAAGGATA
Organism: Viscum album; assembly: GCA_963277665.1. Taxonomy (NCBI): domain Eukaryota; kingdom Viridiplantae; phylum Streptophyta; class Magnoliopsida; order Santalales; family Viscaceae; genus Viscum; species Viscum album. The sequence goes on along the minus strand of OY728152.1, from coordinate 840,575,444 downwards.
CAATATTTTATAGAAAATAAGAAAAAGGATAAAAATGATTTTTATTTCAACTGAAAGACATATTTCCATGAAAAGGATGATCATGGGAGATTTTAGGGTTTATAAATAATGAATTGAGGTGAAAAGGATATTTTAGGGTTGGAGAATAACATTTTATAGCATGAATTCCCAATTTATGACATAAAAATTCCATAAAAATGGCATAAATGAATAACGTAAAGAGAAAAAGGACTCAGGAGAATAATAGAACGTGTCACAACATAGCCCATAAGTATCATGATGTGACACAAAAATAATTAAAAACTAACAATTATAATGTAAAAAATATTATAGGAAGCTAGGACATGAAATATAATGGTTTAAATGTACTATTACTCATTTAAAATGTGTCTATGGGGAAATTAATAACCAAATTTGATGGAAAAAATTAATGAGAGTCCTCCAATTATGATTCAAAATTGGTAGAGTGTATAATTTAATGCCCAATAGACATTATATATTCATTTATGGGTTAATTTAATAAAACTCAAGTAACACTAGTGATCTATAATTGGAGAACCGTTAAACTATTTCTAGGTATCCATTCAAATACCAAAGCTTATGGTGAGTGTTAGTGCTATGTGGGGTCCTCCCCCAATATTTCTCTCCACCATTTATTATGCATTATTTTTCATTCTTCCTTCCCTATTAGTTTCTTAATTTCTAGAATTAGGTTGTAATTATCATTTTTTATAGGGTGATTTAACAAAATGGGGTAGGTGTGTTGGATTATATTTAATTTTATTCATGTTGGGTTACCACTAAGAATTTATTTTAAACTGTAATATATTTCCTTTCACTACTAAAAATAAGACAATTAGCGACCGCCATTGGCGGTCGCTAAAGGTCTGTAGCGGCCGCGCAGCGACCGCCATTGGCGGTCGCTGTTGCCCCGTCGCTAGAGGGCTTTAGCGACCGCCAATGGCGGTCGCTATAGAAGGCCGTCAGTTCGGCCTTCAGCGACCGCTTGGCGGTCGCTGAAGGCCCCCTGCCGGGCACCCTATAGCGACCGCCAATGGCGGTCGCTATAGTGGGCCGGCATGGCACCCTATAGCGACCGCCTATGGCGGTCGCTATTCAAAAAAAAAAAAATTTTTAAAAAAATTTTTATTGAATTCAATATAAATATATATATATATTTATGTAAAAATATTCATATATATACTATTAAATACAATATTTTAAATATATATATATATATATATATATATATATTATATATTTGAAATGTTTTAATACATATTTAATACATATATAATATCAAATCATTGTGTTATAATAATTTAAATATTCTCTATATAATATATTTTAAATATTATATATATATAATATATTTCAGGTCGTTCGGAGCACGTTTGCTCCGAATCGGACCGCCGCACGCCGTTTTGTTTCCGGCCGCCGCGGTCACACGGCACCTCCGAATGAGGTGCCGTCTGGCCGACCATTTCACAATTCACGCCCCGGATGTTGTCGTCCGGTTTCGTGGCATTCGGAGGTCGTTCGGGTGGTTTTGACCCCCCAACGCGCCCTTTCAGCGCGCGCCGCGCTGCTGAATACGGCACAATCGGACGTGCCGCGCGAACCGCACGTCCGATGGACGTGCGGCCTCCTCCTGCATCTCAGGAATAATATTTCTATCGTTCCCGTGCGGTTTCAGGTCGTTCGGAGCACGTTTGCTCCGAATCGGACCGCCGCACGCCGTTTTGGTGTTTAATGGCGCCGGAAACGCGTTTCCGGCCGCCGCGGTCACACGGCACCTCCGAATGAGGTGCCGTCTGGCCGACCATTTCACAATTCACGCCCCGGATGTTGTCGTACGGTTTCGTGGCCTTCGGAGGTCGTTCGGGTGGTTTTGACCCCCCAACGCGCCATTTCAGCGCGCGCCGCGCTGCTGAAAACGGCACAATCGGACGTGCCGCGCGAACCGCACGTCCGATGGACGTGCGGCCTCCTCCTGCATCTCAGGAATAATATTTCTATCGTTCCCGTGCGGTTTCAGGTCGTTCGGAACACGTTTGCTCCGAATCGGACCGCCGCACGCCGTTTTGGTGTTTAATGGCGCCGGAAACGCGTTTCCGGCCGACACGGTCACACGGCACCTCCGAATGAGGTGCCGTCTGGCCGACCATTTCACAATTCACGCCCCGGATGTTGTCGTACGGTTTCGTGGCATTCGGAGGTCGTTCGGGTGGTTTTGACCCCCCAACGTGCCATTTCAGCGCGCGCCGCGCTGCTGAAAACGGCACAATCGGACGTGCCGCGCGAACCGCACGTCCGATGGACGTGCGGCCTCCTCCTGCATCTCAGGAATAATATTTCTATCGTTCCCGTGCGGTTTCAGGTCGTTCGGAGCACGTTTGCTCCGAATCGGACCGCCGCACGCCGTTTTGGTGTTTAATGGCGCCGGAAACGCGTTTCCGGCCGCCGCGGTCACACGGCACCTCCGAATGAGGTGCCGTCTGGCCGACCATTTCACAATTCACGCTCCGGATGTTGTCGTACGGTTTCGTGGCATTCGGAGGTCGTTCGGGTGGTTTTGACCCCCCAACGCACCATTTCAGCGCGCGCCGCGCTGCTGAAAACGGCACAATCGGACGTGCCGCGTGAACCGCACGTCCGATGGACGTGCGGCCTCCTCCTGCATCTCAGGAATAATATTTCTATCGTTCCCGTGCGGTTTCAGGTCGTTCGGAGCACGTTTGCTCCGAATCGGACCGCCGCACGCCGTTTTGGTGTTTAATGGCGCCGGAAACGCGTTTCCGGCCGCCGCGGTCACACGGCACCTCCGAATGAGGTGCCGTCTGGCCGACCATTTCACAATTCACGCACCGGATGTTGTCGTACGGTTTCGTGGCATTCGGAGGTCGTTCGGGTGGTTTTGACCCCCCAACGCGCCATTTCAGCGCGCGCCGCGCTGCTGAAAACGGCACAATCGGACGTGCCGCGCGAACCGCACGTCCGATGGACGTGCGGCCTCCTCCTGAATCTCAGGAATAATATTTCTATCGTTCCCGTGCGGTTTCAGGTCGTTCGGAGCACGTTTGCTCCGAATCGGACCGCCGCACGCCGTTTTGGTGTTTAATGGCGCCGGAAACGCGTTTCCGGCCGCCGCGGTCACACGGCACCTCCGAATGAGGTGCCGTCTGGCCGACCATTTCACAATTCACGCACCGGATGTTGTCGTGCGGTTTCAGGTCGTTCGGAGGTCGTTCGGGTGGTTTTGACCCCCCAACGCGCCATTTCAGCGCGCGCCGCGCTGCTGAAAACGGCACAATCGGACGTGCCGCGCGAACCACACGTCCGATGGACGTGCGGCCTCCTCCTGCATCTCAGGAATAATATTTCTATCGTTCCCGTGCGGTTTCAGGTCGTTCGGAGCACGTTTGCTCCGAACGGGACCGCCGCACGCCGTTTTGGTGTTTAATGGCGCCGGAAACGCGTTTCCGGCCGCCGCGGTCACACGGCACCTCCGAATGAGGTGCCGTCTGGCCGACCATTTCACAATTCACGCACCGGATGTTGTCGTACGGTTTCGTGGCATTCGGAGGTCGTTCGGGTGGTTTTGACCCCCCAACGCGCCATTTCAGCGCGCGCCGCGCTGCTGAAAACGGCACAATCGGACGTGCCGCGCGAACCGCACGTCCGATGGACGTGCGGCCTCCTCCTGCATCTCAGGAATAATATTTCTATCGTTCCCGTGCGGTTTCAGGTCGTTCGGAGCACGTTTGCTCCGAATCGGACCGCCGCACGCCGTTTTGGTGTTTAATGGCGCCGGAAACGCGTTTCCGGCCGCCGCGGTCACACGGCACCTCCGAATGAGGTGCCGTCTGGCCGACCATTTCACAATTCACGCCCCGAATGTTGTCGTACGGTTTCGTGGCATTCGGAGGTCGTTCGGGTGGTTTTGACCCCCCAACGCGCCATTTCAGCGCGCGTCGCGCTGCTGAAAACGGCACAATCGGACGTGCCGCGCGAACCGCACGTCCGATGGACGTGCGGCCTCCTCCTGCATCTCAGGAATAATATTTCTATCGTTCCCGTGCGGTTTCAGGTCGTTCGGAACACGTTTGCTCCGAATCGGACCGCCGCACGCCGTTTTGGTGTTTAATGGCGCCGGAAACGCGTTTCCGGCCGCCACGGTCACACGGCACCTCCGAATGAGGTGCCGTCTGGCCGACCATTTCACAATTCACGCACCGGATGTTGTCGTACGGTTTCGTGGCATTCGGAGGTCGTTCGGGTGGTTTTGACCCCCCAACGCGCCATTTCAGCGCGCGCCGCGCTGCTGAAAACGGCACAATCGGACGTGCCGCGCGAACCGCACGTCCGATGGACGTGCGGCCTCCTCCTGCATCTCAGGAATAATATTTCTATCGTTCCCGTGCGGTTTCAGGTCGTTCGGAGCACGTTTGCTCCGAATCGGACCGCCGCACGCCGTTTTGGTGTTTAATGGCGCCGGAAACGCGTTTCCGGCCGCCGCGGTCACACGGCACCTCCGAATGAGGTTCCGTCTGGCCGACCATTTCACAATTCACGCCCCGGATGTTGTCGTACGGTTTCGTGGCATTCGGAGGTCGTTCGGGTGGTTTTGACCCCCCAACGCGCCATTTCAGCGCGCGCCGCGCTGCTGAAAACGGCACAATCGGACGTGCCGCGCGAACCGCACGTCCGATGGACGTGCGGCCTCCTCCTGTATCTCAGGAATAATATTTCTATCGTTCCCGTGCGGTTTCAGGTCGTTCGGAGCACGTTTGCTCCGAACGGGACCGCCGCACGCCGTTTTGGTGTTTAATGGCGCCGGAAACGCGTTTCCGGCCGCCGCGGTCACACGGCACCTCCGAATGAGGTGCCGTCTGGCCGACCATTTCACAATTCACGCACCGGATGTTGTCGTACGGTTTCGTGGCATTCGGAGGTCGTTCGGGTGGTTTTGACCCCCCAACGCGCCATTTCAGCGCGCGTCGCGCTGCTGAAAACGGCACAATCGGACGTGCCGCGCGAACCGCACGTCCGATGGACGTGCGGCCTCCTCCTGCATCTCAGGAATAATATTTCTATCGTTCCCGTGCGGTTTCAGGTCGTTCGGAGCACGTTTGCTCCGAATCGGACCGCCGCACGCCGTTTTGGTGTTTAATGGCGCCGGAAACGCGTTTCCGGCCGCCGCGGTCACACGGCACCTCCGAATGAGGTTCCGTCTGGCCGACCATTTCACAATTCACGCCCCGGATGTTCCCGTGCGGTTTCAGGTCGTTCGGAGCACGTTTGCTCCGAATCGGACCGCCGCACGCCGTTTTGGTGTTTAAAGGCGCCGGAAACGCGTTTCCGGCCGCCGCGGTCACACGGCACCTCCGAATGAGGTGCCGTCTGTACGGGGGTGGCGGGGGGCTGTACGGGGGTGGCGGGGGGGCTGTACGGGGGTGGCGGGGGGCTGTACGGGGGTGGCGGGGGGCTGTACGGGGGTGGCGGGGGGCTGTACGGGGGTGGCGGGGGGCTGTACGGGGGTGCGGGGGGCTGTACGGGGGTGGCGGGGGGCTGTACGGGGGTGCGGGGGGCTGTACGGGGGTGGCGGGGGGCTGTACGGGGGTGGCGGGGGGCTGTACGGGGGTGCGGGGGGCTGTACGGGGGTGGCGGGGGGCTGTACGGGGGTGGCGGGGGGCTGTACGGGGGTGGCGGGGGGCTGTACGGGGGTGCGGAGGGCTGTACGGGGGTGGCGGGGGGCTGTACGGGGGTGGCGGGGGGCTGTACGGGGGTGCGGGGGGCTGTACGGGGGTGGCGGGGGGCTGTACGGGGGTGGCGGGGGGCTGTACGGGGGTGGCGGGGGGCTGTACGGGGGTGCGGGGGGCTGTACGGGGGTGCGGGGGGCTGTACGGGGGTGGCGGGGGGCTGTACGGGGGTGGCGGGGGGCTGTACGGGGGTGGCGGGGGGCTGTACGGGGGTGGCGGGGGGCTGTACGGGGGTGGCGGAGGGCTGTACGGGGGTGCGGGGGGCTGTACGGGGGTGCGGGGGGCTGTACGGGGGTGGCGGGGGGCTGTACGGGGGTGGCGGGGGGCTGTACGGGGGTGGCGGGGGGCTGTACGGGGGTGCGGGGGGCTGTACGGGGGTGGCGGGGGGCTGTACGGGGGTGGCGGGGGGCTGTACGGGGGTGGCGGGGGGCTGTACGGGGGTGGCGGGGGGCTGTACGGGGGTGGCGGGGGGCTGTACGGGGGTGGCGGGGGGCTGTACGGGGGTGCGGGGGGCTGTACGGGGGTGCGGGGGGCTGTACGGGGGTGGCGGGGGGCTGTACGGGGGTGGCGGGGGGCTGTACGGGGGTGGCGGGGGGCTGTACGGGGGTGGCGGGGGGCTGTACGGGGGTGGCGGGGGGCTGTACGGGGGTGGCGGGGGGGGGGGGGTGTACGGGGGTGCGGGGGGTTCTCCGGGGGTGCAAAGGCCATCCCATTGATTACAAAAGTGAAAAATAAAAGTGATAATATCTAATTAATACATATTTCTTTTATCGATACCATACAGAAATTTATAAAAAATATATTAATAATACATAATCTATAAAATATTTAAAAGACCACCATGGATGGTAATAATGCATTACTTAAATGAATAAATACAGTACATCAATGTCAACCCTACCAGTAAAAACAAAAAACATATCTCGTGAATATATGGTGCGTCACGTGTTGCCATCACTGCTACCTCCTTCTGGTGGGCCAGGTGCCTACAACAAATAAACATTATAAATATTTTAATAACAAAAATAATTTAAATTAAATAAATAAATACAGTATATACCTGCGTCGTATGATCCCCTGTACCATCAGCTCGACGCACATATTCCCGCAGTGCTCTAACCTCAGCTGTCAATTGCGCATTTGTCTCCTCGGAAGCGCGCAGCCGTGCCTCAAAATCTGACATCTGCTGTGTCATATGAGCAACAGCAGGACCGACAACCGCAGCGCGTGACACTACAGAACGAGGAATCCCTGCTCCATAGGTCAAACTATAGCCATGCCCGTCCCGACCAATAATGCGATGAAAGATCTCATCCCGTCGCATGGGAAGCTGTCGCTGGTCCTCTGGCAGCTGTTCTAACTCAGCTTCAAATTGATCCTGTGAAATATTTAAATATATATATGTTAATATATAGATTTATGTAATTATTGGTAAGTACAGACACTTACTATCAATGCTGCAACCTCTGGATCATTGCGATCACGAGTCCTTATCCACACCGACATTTTATCAGTTGCTGCACCTTGCCCTCGCAACTGTATATTAAAAGAATATAAACACAAAACCATATTAATTAATAAATTAAAAAATGAATAATATATACCTCATGTCGGATCTGAGACACGTGACGAGTCCCGAGCCTGTGAGCTGGTCCCTGCAACGCTCGATTCTCCGAATGGCGTGTTGACACCTCCTACATTCAATTCATTCAAATTTCAAACAAATCACATATTCTTGAAAATATATATACAGAAAAATAATTAATATACTAACCGCAACACCCTCAGTAGACCAATATGCAACCAAGTCACGCCACTGAGCTGGGAGGACACCTCTCGGGACCTTTTCCAAAATGTCAAGGGCACCCACATTTGGTATCCAGTGGTCCCTCTTCACTTTGCCTTTATAATCTTTCCACAGCTTACGGCATTTGCTCATACACACCGGCCGAAACTCTTCAGGGCATACTTTCAAATTTTGCTATAATGAAAATAATCAAACATATTAGTATTATTTATAAATAGAAAATAAAGTAAAATTATTTTCTTACCTGAACCTCCCTCCATAGACGATCTAATGTGTCCTGAGGGATAGAAGCCCAATCACGCGTGGTCAATGGAAATCGATGTGGGTCACGTATGATATGACCCAGCTGACGAATAAATGCCGGGGCATTCGGTCCCACGGGATGAAATACCTCATCAAATGAAACATCTGTCGTCGTGTCGGAATTCCATGATAATATGCCACGACCAGGGCCTCTCCTGCGAGAGGAAGAAGCAGCCGAGTCTGATCCTGTTGAAAACAATTTTATATATAAATTGACAAATGTTATATATATATATATATGTCAATTACATAAAAAATATAGACAATGACATTCAAACATACCTCGACCCTGAGACGTAGATGCCTCAGATGGATGATGTGGATTTTCTGCCTCTTCCCCTGACATGTCTGCAGTCATACAAAATATCAGTAATGAGTCCAAAGTGTTTAAAAGATAAATTGGATTGTTCTTAATAAATCAAACTTGTACAACTGTTAATCAAACAAAAAATGGATTGAATAATTAGTTGTGAATGAATTTTAAAAAATCAGAAAGTTAATCAACCTAAATATTTATGACTGAATTAACTTACAAAAGTGAGGATTAAAACTTATAAGGATTTATAAAATGATTAGATAATTTATGATATCCTAGGACATTCTACTGAATAGCGGGAAAACAATTATACCTTTCATTAAGCATGCAAATCGACCGTTTCTCCTTCAACAGCCGCTCTGACCCAATAAATATCTTCTTCACGTTGAACTACGGTATGTTGATCAAGTTGTTGGTAAACAAACGGAACAGTCTCGGGTTCATCTTCTTCAAATAAAAACACTCCTCGCCGAGACATTTTGACAACAACTTGCCAACTTGGATCCGAAGGCAAAGTAACGAAGAATACTTGTTCCGCTTGTGATGTCAAAATGAAAGGTTCATTCTCAACTCGTTCATTATTTCTGTATAACATATAGTTAAAATTCACCAATGAAAACTGATATTGATCGACTTTACATCCACGCACTGGATCAACCCAATTACACTTTAACAATATGTACTTCAAACCGTGTGTATATACAACTTCAATGATGTCTATCAATTGACCATAGTAATAACCAGAATCGACAAAGGGACAACCGATGCCACTGTTTTGTGTTGCTCGTTTGTCGTCAACATCTTTAATGCGAAATCGAAAACCATTAGCATCAATAGCTTTATAACGACGAGCCGTTATAGATGGACCCTCAGCCAGTTGGATAAATACTTCAGGTAGCGTGGGGTCCCCTAACTCCCTCAGCATACGAACCTACATAATTTATAAAAATCAATACTGATATATGCAGAAAGAATTAGTTTAATACTTCACTCATAATGAAAATCAATTTATACATACATAATCCTTGAACCAATCATGAAATGTCGCATAATGAGATTGTTGAATTTGCAACTCAGTCGCACGATGCATCTCTTCTTTTATCTCATTAATGTGTTTCCTGCAAATGATTACGCGATGTTTAAAAGATCAACTTATGCAAAGAAAACATGTAAAAGTTATACAAGCACATTGATAAGATACTTACTGCATTAATGGTGCAACTGATGGAGTATTGAACAAGATATATCGATGTGCTTGTATCCACTCGATGTTGTCCATATCAAATGTGGTTCCTTCTCCAACTGGACCATCATGAATCCGAGAGGGCTTATCTAATTTTGTTTCAACATCCGTAAGATATTCTGCACAAAAGGTAGTACACTCATCCATCAAATAACCATTGGCTATTGATGCCTCTGGACGAGCTCTGTTGCGTACAAATCTTTTCAATGTACTCAAATACCGTTCAATAGGATACATCCACCTGAATTGCACTGGACCAGCAGCCATTACTTCATCAGTTAGGTGCACTGTCAAGTGGACCATAACATCGAAAAATGAGGGGGGGAAAAGTTTCTCAAAGTGACAAAGCGTAAGTACAATTCGGTCCTGCAAACTTTTTAAATCACTCATTCGTTGATTTCTTAAACAAAGCTGTCTAAAAAAATTACTCATCTCAATCAAGGGCTGAACAACATTGGGGGATAAACAATCACAAATTGCGATTGGAATCAACTGCTGAAGTAATATGTGATTGTCATGACTTTTCAACCCTTGCAATGTCTTGCTCGTCAGATTCACACACTTTGAAATATTAGAAGAGTAACCATCAGGCACCTTGACCATCTTCAAAATGGAAAGAAATGTCTTTTTCTCCTCTGTAGTCATCGAATACTGTGCAGCAGGCATATATGCCTTGTTTCCCTCAGCTAACTGTAAATGCAACTGTTTCCTTAAACCCATTTCTTCCAAATCACGGCGTGCATTAACATGGTCCTTTGACTTTCCACTGACACCTAAAATGGTCCACAATATGTTATCACAAACATTTTTTTCAATGTGCATGACATCCAAATTATGCCTCAACATGTTAGTTTTCCAATACGGAAGACTATAAAAAATACTTTTCTTTTTCCAATTGTGACTGCGCTGCCTACCCGCAGCACGAATATTACGTACTGGAGGAGCCACCAAATCCTGAATTTCATATACCGTGCGAATGTTTTCTTCCTCAATCTGCGATAACATTTCGACTCCTGTCATGATCTTTGGTGCTGGGCTGAACTCTCTAGAACCATCAAATGCCACTCTGTCCTTTCTGAACCTGTGCTGGGGAGGGAGAAAACGCCTGTGACCCATGTACGCCCATTTTTTGGAATGTTTAAGCCATACAGATTTTTTACTTTTATTGCAACAAGGGCAAGCAAATTCCCCTTTCGTACTCCAGCCTGATAAATTTGCATAAGCTGGGAAGTCATTGATTGTCCACAATAAAGCTGCATGCAGTTTGAACATTTCATTCGTTTCGCAGTCATAAGTCATCACACCATCGCCCCAAAATTCATTCAACTCATCAATCAATGGCTGAAGGTAAACATCAATCTTATCCCCCGGACTTTTAGGTCCATCAATAAGAGTGGAAAGTAATATAAATTGTTGCTTCATACAAAGCCACGGAGGAAGATTATATGGAACCAACACCACGGGCCATGTGCTATGAGTTGCACCAACCATAGACTTGAATGGATTGAAACCATCTGCTGCCAATCCCAATCGGACATTACGAACATCTTTAGCAAAGTCGGGATGTCTCTTATCAAAATCCTTCCATGCATGAGAGTCTGCCGGGTGGGTTAACATGTCACTTTCATGAACTCTTTCTGCATGCCATCTCATTAAATTAGAAACTTTAGATGACATAAAAAATCTTTTCAACCTCGGTTTAAGGGGAAAGTAACGCATTTGCTTTACGGCAATCGGTTTCCCCTGTATCGCAATCTGACTTTGATGAGTCTTATTTCCCCTGTTCTCTTTCCACCTGGAAGCGCCACAAACCGTACAAATATCCAAATGAGCAGTTTCATTTCTAAACAACATACAGTTGTTTGCACATGCATCTATAGTCTCATATGTAAAACCTAAGTTCTCTGTCAACTTACGAGCATAGTAATACGACTCAGGAATCTTAGCGTCGACAGGAAGAACTTTTTTCAATAAAACCAAAAGCATGTCGAATGATGTGTCTGACCAATTATTCAAAGTCTTCAAATGCAACAACTCCACGATAAACGACAGTTTATTGTAAGAAGTACATCCAGGATATAATTCTGTTTTCGCATCATCAAGTACTTCATAAAACCTCCTCGAATCACGATCTGCACCAGAGCGAAGATTTATCTCACCGGTCTCAAGATTCTGGATGTCAATGCCTTCAGGATCAAACCCACGTACCATTTCAGTAAGCATTTCATGCATTGGATCAGTCATCCTTGCATCAACATCCATCTGAGCTGCATCTGTATTTTGACAACGAACATATTCTTCTCCATGACGAGTCCAACTCTTATAATTTTTCAGAAATCCATTAAAGAAAAGGTGCTCCCTCACAGTATCTCGTGTGAATTGATATCTGTTAGCACATTTTCTACATGGACAACTAATATAGTCACTTTCAAATCCTCTCGTGAACTCAATAAACTGCATAATGCCATTGAAATATTCTCTAGACGTTCGATTTGGAAGATCAATCCAACTCTTATCCATAATAATATCTGTATAACAAACATTTACACAATACTTATTAAATTTACATTTTTCAAATCAACTATATTCAAAATAAATATTAACCATTTTATGAACCATTGATAAAATAATAATGTAACTGAAAGCTCATGTTACCTGATTGAGCTACAAACCTGAAAGGGAGGGGAGCCGAAGGCTGTGCTGCGAGGGAGAGGAGGCAGCGAAGGGGAGCCGGAGCCAATGGCGGTGCGGCAAGGGAGGGGACGGGCGGCGGCGGCGGCGGGGAGCTGGAGGAGAGGAGGCGGTGAGGGGACGGGGGACGCGCAGCGAGGGGGGGGGGTGTCCGGGGTCGGAGGGGGCCTTCCGAGGTGCGGGGAGGGGTGTCTGGGGTGTCGGGGGCCTGTCAGGGGTGCGGGCAGGGGTGTTCGGGGTGCGGGGGTGTCCGGGGTGCGGGGGAGGGGGGGCTGTCTGGGGTGCAGGGGGGCTGTCGGGGGTGCGGGGTGGGGTGTCCGGGGTGCGGGGGGCCTGTCCGGGGTGCGGGGGGGCTGTCCGGGTTCGGAGGGGGGGTGTCCGAGTGCGGGGGGGGGGGGGGGGGCTGTCCGGGGTGCGGGGGGGCTATCCGGGTTCGGAGGGGGGTGTCCGAGTGCAGGGGGGGGCTGTCCGGGGTGCGGGGAGGCGTCCGGGGTGCGGGGGGCGGTCCGGAGTGCGCGGGGGGGTGCTGTCCGGGGTGCGGGGAGGCGTCCGGGGTGCGGGGGGCGGTCCGGAGTGCGCGGGGGGGTGCTGTCCGGGGTGCGGGGAGGCGTCCGGGGTGCGGGGGGCGGTCCGGAGTGCGCGGGGGGGGGGGGGGGGGGGGGGTGCTGTCCGCGGTGCGGGGAGGCGTCCGGGGTGCGGGGGGCGGTCCGGAGTGCGCGCCGGGGGCTGTCCGGGGTGCGGGTGCCGTCCGGGGTGGGGGGGAGGGCCGAGAGGCCGGAGGGCGGCGGCCGGAGGCCGGAGGGCGGCGGCCGGAGGCCCGAGGGCGGCGGCCGGAGGCCCGAGGGCGGAGGGCGGCGGCCGGAGGGCGGATGGCAGGCGGCGGGGGAGGCCAGGCGGCCGGGGAGGGCGGGCGGCGGGGGAGGGCGGGCGGCGGGGGAGGCCGGGCGGCGGGGGAGGCCGGGCGGCGGGGGAGGCCGGGCGGCGGGGGAGGCCGGGCGGCGGGGGAGGCCGGGCGGCGGGGGAGGCCGGGCGGCGGGGGAGGGGAGGGCGGCGCGAGGGAGGGCGGCGAGGGAGGGTTAGGGCGAGGGATCGAGGGAGAGGAGAGTGCGCGGGGGGGGGGGGGGGGGGGGGCGCAGAAACCCCCCGAAATTTTTTATTCAGCTTAGCGACCGCCATTGGCGGTCGCTAATGCTGACCTATAGCGACCGCCAATGGCGGTCGCCCGAGTCTGGGGGGCTCCAATGCCCCCTTTTCTAGTAGTGTTTTGTTTAATAAAGATCATTGATTGAAAAATCTGAAAATTATATTTTTATTAAACAATTTATTTATATAAAATATTTTATTATATTTAATAGTCTAGGAAAATATGGATTCAATAATGTATTAGGATAAACATTGTGTATTAAAAAACCCAAATAATCCAGACAAGGGGAATCAAATATTTCTATACAAAGGTTGGGATAACGGGATAATCAATTCCTGCTTGTCCCAACATCAATGCCAAATTTGACCAATCAATTTATTTTATATATCCAATTACACGTGAACCCTAAATAATAAAAACCCCAAATTTCGATTCAAATTTTTAATCAAAATTAATCACGATTCACCCCCTTTCCCTCTCTCTCTTTATTTCATAAAACCCATAATCCATTATTTTCTATTTTATTTTCTTCTAAATAAATCAAATCAATATATTTTCTAAATTAATAAAATATTATAAATATCTTCATCCCACACACCATGGATAATCCTTGATTCTATTAGTATAAAATTTAAATTTTTATGTGATAGATAAGTTTAATAAATTTTTTTACATGGAAACCCCTAAGGGAAATCAGGAAAAATTTTGGTGGCATCATACTTGTGAAAAAATATCTATAGAAATTTCACAGAACACTTCTAGATTTTACATGGACCATGTGAGTAAAATGATTAATTCATAATTATCATATAACCAAGTATTCCAATGGTGTTACACATATGAAAAATTGATAAATATGAAAAAATTATTCAATGTTCTCTGATGGTATAAATTTACAATGAAAACTCAAATTATTCATCTAGTTTTATTGGAAAGAATTGAAAAATTGAGATTTATAGATTATAAAATAGTAAAAACCTTAAAGAATATAAATTAAAACAAACTAATTGAAAAAATGTTGGGTATTTCACTTATGAAATTATCTAAAACGAATTGGGAAATGAATCAATTTTGAAATGACTGGTCATCAAGGTAGTAATTTTTAGTGGTTGTTGAAATGGTCCACAAATACAACAGACTATAAGAATCATTAAACCAATGAAATTCAAAGATTTAGATTAAAGGATAGTGGTTAATATGTGAATAAATTCCCCAATTAATGAGATGAAGAAGAGGGTATATTTTTGTTCTTTTATATATATATATATTAATTTTTTATTATATGTCATTGGTTTATGTTTTTTAATTTTACAGATCCTCTAATTATTTTATATAAAAATCATTTCTAACTAGATATCATTATTTTAATTTTATATTGATATATTTAGATCATAATTTTATAATTCATATTACATATGAAAGATTAGTATTTTATATAACTTTTATTAAACTACATAAAATTCTAATTCAATATCTGGAATTTTCGTATTTTGGCCTGAACATTCGACATGTTTTTTGTTTCAAGCATAATTTTAAGATTAAATAACCTCATAGTTTTTTAGTTCGATAATTATAAAACCAGTAATATATATTATATTATCCAAAAATGTGGTCTATTAATATCGAACTGTTTTATAAACATTTCATTTAAATGAATGGATTTATAATTTTTTTTATAATTCTCTAAAAATTACCCGATTTTCATGACATAGTTATTGAATTAGGAAGTTTTCAGAATAAAAAATATCATTTATTTTAGTGATTTCTCTTTAGATATAGTTTATAATCATAAACCTTGTATAGAGATAGAAAAATAAGATGGTTTTCTACATTTTATTAAACCTCATGAAAATATAAAATTCTATTTAGATGCCTTAATAAATGACCAAATATATAAAGAATTTTAATTATGGTTTAGGCATATTTTATTCCATGTATTTGATATTTATTCAATCATATCTCTTGATATACATTTAGGATTGAAATTATTTTTGATCTCTTGGAATGATATCAAGATTATATTGATTTAAGTCTACAAAAACATTCGATGATTATATCTTAAAATGTTATTAAATTCACCCATGTTTATATTTTCCTAAGTGTGATTGAAATAATGAACTATTCATAATATCCTAACATTTTATTCTTTTTCTCCTTTGACCAATACCTCTTATCCTTCCAATTTGACAAGGAATCAACACATAATCCCTTTTCACGACTCCTCACTTCTCATGATTATCAACCAGGTTTCCATGAATCATCATTTCATACCAATGTGATGGTTGGTCCTCTCCAAATTTATGACAATCCCTCTCCAATGTGACTATATTACCTTCTCTTCATTAAAAGAGTAGGTAGTGTTGACTTCAATTCAGAAATACTTTCACCATCCACTATTTTAATGGTAGTTCCCTTATTTTAGCTCCATGAATGAAAACACATGTTTTTATTCTGATGATTACACACTTGTAACCATAAATTTTATCTTCACTTAATCTCTTAAATGGTATCTAAATTTAAATTATTCAATTATATCTATTCCATGGTGTGTTAATACCTTTATACAATGGAATAAGACAACATGTTGAAAATAGACCATCTCTTTAGTGGTATGATTGTACCTTTGGCTCCATAATAGTTATAGATGGCATATAAAATTATAACTCAAGAACATGATGGTATTTGAACAATTAATTTTGATGGTAGCACCACATATCTTTTGGTCAGTCCTCTATTATATTTGTATCACACCATAGTAAATGTATCAAATCTTAACGACATCATTGATTCAATAGAAGAAATATCATAACCACTCCACTTCTAGGTAAATTTTTTTATATAACAACGTATTATTTTATTCATCTATTATTTGAAAATATTCTACATATAGTTAAAAAATATATCCTACCATTAGTTAATTTCATAATTCTAGAATGTTTTTCAAGGATCTAAGTTTATATTTTTTTAAATAATTTGATTAAAAAAATTATTCTAACTATTTGGATTGTTTTATTATTTTAATATAATAATATATATAATATATATTCCTTACAATGTGTTCTAAAATTATTTTAAATAGTTTTAAAATATTTAATAATATACCATTTAATAATGAAAAATTTGACCACATAGTTTTTTTAACATTTTTGTCTTTGTATATCATGTTAATTTAATTGAATTATTATTTTCTAAATTAATTTTTAATGACATTTAATTTATTCCAAAGTATTTTATAGTATTTAAGGCAATATTTGTTTTTGTTTTTTGGCGATCCTTAAACAAATTTAAATTTAATTATTAAAATTATAATATGATATTTATGTAATCTATTTAAATTATTTTTATAGAGCCTCTATGAAGTATCAAATGGTTAACATAAATAGGTTTTTATTGGTATTTATGTTTTAAATTTGACCAATATTTGTTATGACTAATCTAGAGGTTAATTTTTTCTATACTTTATAAAATTTGAGTTTGAAATTTGATTTTCTTTACCCGATTAGAGTTTTTCTATTTTTGTTTTACTGATTCTATTTAATGTTTTCAAGATGAATTCAAATTAACTGATACCAGAAAACATATTTGGAACTATTTCGCTTCAAGAAAAAGGTAATAAATTTAAATATGCTATACAAACTATAATTTAATGTACATTTCATGTTTTATCATCAACACCAAATCTCAAGTACTGAATTAAATATTATTTATCATTTAATATCATGAAGATAGAATCCAATCCTAATATAATGAACCAATACATGTTCTATATATTTTTTATATTACTTCATTTGGTTTCTTGTGTATGTAACATTTCTTCTAAAATTTCATGTACACACTATTTTATGTATATGATTTTACATAAAAAAAATTTATTATTCTCCTCCCCAATTTGTGACTACAATATTCTAATGTTGTGAAAATTCATGTTGCGACTCCCATAATCTAATGTGTGTTTTTAATGGGGTTGTGAATCCCCATACATAATTCTGTGTTAGAGTGATTATCCCTTGACTTCGTATAAATTTATTCTATAATTTAGTTATGATTTCATTTAAGAATCTAGTAGGGAACATTGTATATCTCAATAATTAAAGTGGAATATGGGTATACTATTACCAAATTAGGTTTAACTACTATAAAAATCATTTGGTTCAATCTTTTATTCCACATACAACTAAATCTAAAATTTAACCTTCAAAATTCTTTTAAATGATTATTTTTTTATTTTTCTTAAATCAAACATATTCACCTCCCCCAAGACCATATTCGATTATACTATCTAACCTAAAACATAGTTTTACTTAATAAACCCAAATAAAAATGATAAAGGAAAGTCCTTTTTTATAAAAATTGATATTGGTCAGGTGAAAATGATGGTGGAAGGTATACTTACCATCCACTATTGAAAAAAAACCCTACTTGATTATATATTTACCCACCCGTTTATATTTCAAGTCATTCCTAATAGTATCACATCTGCACCTATATTATTAGATATTGTGGTGGCATTAAAAACAGTTAATGTCATGATGATAACATCTAATTATTATATATACCCTCAAATAAAATTTTGTGGGTATTTCCTTCCCGAAAATATTGTTATTCTCCCAAGAGTTTAACGAAATGTTATATTTGGTATAGACTGTTTTTATAAATTCCATATAAATTTCAATATATGGTAAGTCACATTATATAATCTAAATAATTTTTTCTCCAATAATTTGGATGGTAAACATGAAATATAAATGAGAATTACATCCATTGTATGGGTCTTTCTACCTATTGATAAGGATATTTATCTCAAATGGTTTGGGATAAACTCAGCATTGAATATATGTCTATAGTTTAGGAATATTATGATGTATTTCCTCAAAATATTTCTAGAAATACACCAAATTGTGATTTTGAGTTTTACAATATAACTCATACATGATGCTACACTGATTTCAAGGAATCATTATAGAAGCGCCTTAATTAAGTTGAAAATTATTAAAAAAGAACATATTGTAGAATCATGATAAATGATTTATATTCCTGAGTATATCACTATGTGAGGCACCAATTATTTTTTGTTAATAAGATACATGGTTCAATGAATCTTTTTATTGATTATGTAGAACTGAATAAGATCGCTAAAAAGAAAATGTACCCTTTACCCTGTATTGATGACTATAATGGTCTCTGATTGAATATCATACTTTATAACATAAAATTAGTGTCATGAAGGATGACATGTAAATGAAAACCATCTATATAATGCATGTACATTATTAATTTATAGAAATTCCATTTGGACATAAGAAATCCATCAATACATTCATAGATATAATTAATAGAGACTATTACGATTACCTTGATTGGTTTGTGGTAGCCATTAAAGATTATATTATTATATATTCCAAGGGAAAATAATATAATGAACATAATTTGAGGATGGTATTGAATAACTTAAGGAAGGATAATTTGTAATCATAATTCAGTTATTATGAATTCCATCAATAAGAAGGTTCATTGTTAGGTTATATAATCCTAAGAGATAGTATATAGGTAGATCCTTTGAAGAAGGAGGTTATTGACCAATTACATATGATAAACACTATGATAATGATATTTATTTTTTAGGTAATAATTATATTATCTAAAATTTGTGAATAATTATGCACACTTATCTAATCCACTAACCATGTTGACATTAAAGGGATCCAAGTTTCTATATAGAGATGAATGTGTGGAAAAATTTGGGATTTGAAAAAAAGTTTGGTTTGAGAACTTATGCTCACACTACCCTATAGTAGAGAAGGGTTTGTGATATATAGTGATGAATTGAAGAAGGAAATTTGATTCATCCTTATATTTAAATATTTTTTCATAGATTATGAATCATCATAATTAAAAACACATGAGTAAAATTACCTAACTCGTGATTTGGAGTTGGCAGTGGTCATTTTTGTAATTAAAATATGGATGAAATATATTTAAGGTGAAATAAGTGATATATATACTGATAAACAATAATTTAATTATGTATTCACATAGAAATATTTTAATATACACTAAATGAGATGGTTTTAATTGAATAAATATTATGATTTCTCAATACACTACTATTATGGGAAGGTGAACAATGTGGCTGATAACTTGAGTCAAAAGAACCATTCTAGTTTTTCCATGATAATGATATAATGGGATCTAATATTTATGGATTTGTATAATATGTACCATTAATTAAGGAGGAAATGTGATAGACCATATCTTTTTCAAATTAATATTAATCCATATACCCATATGAGGACTGAAGAAGCGCATAAAGAAGATGTGAAACTATAGAGGAGGTGAAAAATGTTCCCGATTTCAACCATGATTGTGATTGAATAAAAAGGTTTATAAATTGGCTATGGGTCCCATTAATACCATACTTAACAAAGGAAATGATGTATGAATCTCATAATTAATAATTTTATATTCAATATAGATGTACAAAGATGTATGGAGACCTGAAACTTTATTTTTGGTAAGATAACATAGAAAAATATATTACAGAGTACATATCTTGATTTTTTGTATTCCATAAAGTCGAAGATATACGGTATATGTAAAATGGGATGTTACAACCAGGAACTATAATAGAATGTAAATGGAAGAACATTACCATTGATTTTATCGTTTCACCCCATAAAACTACTAAACGACCCAATTATATATGGGTTGTTTTAAATGGACTTATAAATTCAAAAAATGTAATTATAATAAGACAATATATTATCCTTTATAATATTACTAGGATATACGTTATTTAATTTTTAAGGATCCATGTAGTAACAATATATAGTCTCTGATTGGGATCTAAGGTTTACATTGATGTTATTAATAAGTCTTGAACAATATTTTCATAAAAAGTTGAAATTTGGTACTATATATCATCATTATATATTTTGTTAGTCCATGAGGTACACTAAAACCCAATAGGATATTTTGAGATCTTATTATATGGATTTAAATGGTAATTGGAAAAACACCTTGCTTTGGTATACTTTTCTTACAGTAATACCATTCAGTCAATCATTTAGATGTCTCCTTATGATTACCTTTTTGGAAGGAAGTGTAGAACACTGACATTTTAAGATGAAGAAGGTAGAAATAATATCTCAGGACCTAATTTATCATATGAAATGGTAGATAGGGTTAGAGGTATTAATCAAAACTTCCAAATAGATAAGAGTTAATGGAAACATCCAGTTAATAATCATTGAGATGTTCTAGTATCCAATGTTTGTGATAAGGTACTGAAAAAAATATCTCCTCACAAGAAGGTTATTTTATTTCTAAATAAGGGAAAATTGGTCCCTATATATATAAGTTCCCTTAATTGTTTTGATCTTTTCATGATAGTTTATCATCAATTAGTTATTCCACTGAATTACTCTCAAGTTCATGATGTGTTCCATATATCTCTTCTGAAGAAGTACATACCTAATTATTCACATATAAGGAAATCAAATGTTGTACCATTAGATAATGTTATCTGCTATGAGTAAAAAAAATTGAGATTATAAACCAAATTTAAAAAAAATGTAGCAATTCTACTCACATAGGGATTGTTTTGTGGTTGTACTGTAAATTTGAAGAAGCTATATGGGATCCTGAAGAAAAGATGAGGTATAAGTATCCTCAATTATCTTTATTGATGTCATGGAATATAAAGGGTTAAATTTTTATAAGGGGGTATAATGTGAAACACTAATATTTTATTATATATTTATATTTAAGTAATATTTATTTATTTGATTACATACATTCCACACAACACTTAGTTTAATCAAACCATGATATACTATTGAATTATTATTATTTAATGAGATAGTTATCTATTAACTTTTGGATTTGTGGTTATGAATATGGTTTACTAAATTATAAAACACTATTTTTATCATAATAATAAAATTAATTTATTCGATTCTAATTGGTTATAAAATAGAATAAAATAATTTCATTTTAATGAGATGTTTTTGAAAATATGTGTATTTTACACCCAATGTACCTTGATCTTAATAAATTTAATTAATCTATAATGATGAATGGTGTTAAATAAAATCCTATATAACATATTATATCTAATAATTTAACATTAATATAATAGTTTTTACATGGAAAGGAATGAAGGTAAACTCATTTTGGTCTTAAAAATGTATTTTTTATAAAAATGGTTTTGCTTTATTTTGCATACATATATTAAAATTAAAATATACAAATTATAGAAATTGAATATTATATATGGGATTAAATATTAAGAATCCTCATAATTAATATTATTCAATAGTATCAACATAATTTTAGTTTATTATGAATAGTAATTGAGGTAAAAAGACATTACTATAGTAATGGTTAAAAGGGGTTACCGAGGGGTTAAACTAAATAGATTAGGGTTTAAAACACCTAAAAAATTGACTAAATCTAATTAAATGGTTATATTAAGACCCTATATCATATTTTCTTCAAATATGATCTATTTTGGAACTATTTTTCATGATTAAGACATTAATATATATTAAATCTTTGAAACAATTCCAAGTGTGTCATTTCCCACACTTATAAAAGTAAACAACCTATCCTATATTTTACACACTCAAAGAGCCTCTTATATTGTCCTAAAACATTCTAAAAAAATTTCTAACATCCCTCCCCACATCCCATAGGTATTATGTTTATTCTATTACCATAAATTGAAGGCATTAGGTATAAACCGAAGGAGGTTATCTGAAAAAGAGGTATATACTATATTTGATCATTTATATGTTTCAGTCTTCAAATGATTCTTCTAAATATATTTTATCCACACAAAATAATTAAATTAGTATCAAAAAATATTTATAAATTATTATAATTATTGGATAACCATTTCCCAACTTCTTTTCATCAAATGGGAAATGAAAGTATCACTTGTGTGTACATATGGACTACCACCTATATATATGATTAATTTTACTTCACCATATTTACTGGATAGTTATTATGATGGAATTATTTTTAGATATTATGTTTATGAAATAATTATTCTTCATGATTTATAATATCTTACCTACCTTCTTACCTCCCCATTGATTGTAAAATGTTAAAGTTTCTCAGGCATATGTGTGAACTATAACATCCACAAAGAGATGTGATTTTTTTCATTTTCGATTAAAATTTAGGGTAAAAATGATAGATTTAATGAATATTTATTATATTTATGATTTTATAATGATTCTATAAATGTGAATTTTATCTTAACTTTATTTTGTTCTATCAATCGAAAAGTGGAACGATCAATTATGCATATTTATGGTCTACCATCTCCATGGAATGATTTAATTAATTTTTTCACCACCAATTTATGTGAATTGTGAGGAAAGTGAATATAATTAAACAAATATGATACTTATTTCTTGATTAATATATTTTATATGATGAAGCCATGGCCAATGTGTAATTATTAAAACCATCGAAACAAAACATGAATGAAAAACAAAAAAAATTCACCAGAATTTCCATTTTAATGAAGTACTATTAATAAAAGGATAATTATAAAGGAACATTACATTTCATGTTATTTAAAAATAAGGTTTTTGAAAAATAATATATAAAAAATCTATATTTATTAAATATGATATTTGAACACGTATGAAGAAAATGATACTTGAGGTATGGTATTTTTGTTATAATCTCATTTCCTTTTAAAATTGCATATTCTAATTTTTTTTGAGGGAAATTATATATATATATATGTTATCCTTTAATCCAAATATATTTTATTCTTCCATTTTACAAGGGTAATTTTCATGTAATATATTCAATTCAATCTCTTTGGTACTAAAAATTACTAAGAAATTGTATTTAAGAAAAACTGAGCTTATTTCTTCTATGGTTCGAAGAATTTTTCTACCATTCCCATATTTTATTTAAAAGGATTTCATTAATGTTATAACTATGATATTTTTATTGATTAAATTAATTTTTACCCATATTTTACTATCCATAAAATTATTTAAAAGGATCCATGTTTTTATTTTTTGAATAAATTAATTTTTTACCAAAGGTGTAATTTTTTTTGTTTCAATGTATATAACATGAACTTAATTTCCTACCATCATGACTAATATTTTACATGAATACTCCATTACAAATTTTTTTGTACATTATCAATGAAATTTATTTCCCTTATAAAATATAATTTTTTAGATTTAGACTATGTGATTTTAAAATGTAAAGGGTATTTTCATCAAGAATTGATCTACTGTTATTTTAAAGGTATTTTAAACTATAAAAAAAATCCAATTTTGTTGGTTATACTACATTGGTGATGTGGTCCAATTCTACCATCCTTATTATTCATCTTGACTGAAGTGGATTATTATGATGAAATATCAATAAAACCCATTTTATTTTCCATGAGTTAATCTATGAATAAATTATTAAATTTTCAATGAACTTGTGGAATAAATATGAATAGATTTTGAATATAAGAAGGATTTGGCCATAATATTCCTCAAATTCACTGGATAATTTGATATAGATATCTCATTATTTAATGATGATAAGAGTGGAAATTATTACCAATATAAATGTTCAGAATATTGATGTGTGATTATAGTTTCATCCAATCATTCTCAAAAGATTATGAATAGACATAGTTTGGAATAGTAATGATCACATTTTAATGCGTGAGTATGAATTCATATAGATATTATCAAAGGATGATGAATGGAAATGATGGTGAATAGACATATTCACAATATTATAAATTCTTATTCTTATAATTCCACATGCATATGTTATAACTGTTGAATGATTAATTATACTTTGACAACCATATTAATAAAGTTTAAATATGTGATTTGATTTTTGAGTATATGATCTAAGTGTTTATTCTTATGAATATTTTATATTGAGAACATGCTCTTGATTATGTTATCATACCCTAATGATCATCTTCTGCTCTGAGGATTGTTACCATCAATGATTACCATTACTGGCCATCAGTGTTAACTATTTCTTTTTTTACATCCCTAAATTTTTATGGAAGTTTTTTTATGATATGTATAAAATGTTACTAATAAAAATATCATTATGGTATATTATTAAAATCCTTAATAAAAAAGATGATTATGTATCTCATCTCTAAATAAACTAAACTATTATAGTCCTTAAGAATATGTAACTATTTTTTTATCGAATATTCATCTAGAATGGTGATATATATATATATATATATCTATGTGTGTGTGTTATTCTTTGGTAAATTCAGTTTTTTTAAACTAACATCAAAAGTAAAAAAAGTTTTATTATTTCTTCCTAAAAACCACTTTTGGATGAAAATAAATGGATTTAATTAATTTTTAGTTAAACCAATGTATAAATAATATGAGGATTATGTATATTGTTAAATTTAATAAAAGTACCTCTACATTCATTTTATTATTTTTTTGGGAAAAAATTTCATTAAAATTAAAATGGTGAATAACATTTTTCTACTAGTGTTTGCGTAAAAGGACATTACCCATTAGAAAAAAATGTTTTGGGACCCACTAAAACTATTGTGGGATTTACCAAATATCTGGTGTGATTTAACAAAACTCTTATGGTAGTCTGTTATACTATATTATGGTCCTTCGAACATGCACTGGTTCTCACCATAACTCTAATGGAATCATCCTTCCTCTACCCACTTTAATTTTCCTCAACAAATATGAAAAAATATCAGACTAGGATATAAAAACGTCTATATAATCAGAATACATTTCAAAAAAACAACTAAAATTTCATCCTCAAACATAAAAATTAAAAATCTAATCCCAAAACTAAAAACTTACCTTTCCTAGAAAACCTAAAATTTCAAATGAATCATCATTTTCATCAGCATAAATTCCATTGAAAAAATTGAAATCCCATTTAAAAACATTAACCTATGAAATGAGCCTTTATATGACTAACCATAGCATGCCTCTCTATACATAATAATTCCATACCAAAAATATTACTTTTTAACTTCATGATTTTCATAAAAATCCATTATTTCAATATTGGGTTCACCATTTTAATGTTAATACTATCTCAACCATTGAATGGTTGAGGTTACAAGGGTAAGATATTTTCCTCTAATCACATATGATTTATGATCTAGTTACCCATATGAACTCCAACCTAATTCATAGATTAAAATATTATCCTTTCATGGACTATAAGAAATCACGAAATCCTTGTTATAGAAAATCAATACCCAGATACATTGATGAATTATTCGATATTTTTGTAAAATATATATAACATAGTATTTTGTTTTGTAAAGACCACAAAATTATATCCCATAATGTCATGACTCATCATATTTAGAGAAAACCCTGATTACAGAAGTTTTCAATATGGGGTGAAATATCTACCATCATGGTTTCATATGTTCATTAACACATAATAATTAACTTTAGATTCATGCATCAATATATACACCATCTCAAAATGGTATTCTTCAATATATACCTCATATAATACAATCATTCTATAAATACTAAAATAGATATATTTAATAATTTATACTTTAGGATCATGAGAAAATAATGAAAATTATCCTTCTATACGAAGGAATGAACCTCATTGGCTGGGTGATATAACCAATATTTTAATGGTTTTATATTTTTTTCTGTTAATATTATATTTATTTTTAATGAATCTAGAAAAAATCAATTTATGTTTTTAATAATTAATAGTATAATGTAAATATATAATTTTCTTGTAGATTTTTAAAAATTATAAAGCTGATGGATTTTTCTAAAAAAATTGGGGAGTATTAATGCATGGACTCTGAGATGTTCATAGAAATATTAAGTGTATTATTGCGTGTTTATTTAGTCTTAATGATATTATAAATATTAATTAAATTTTTTTCAAGTGTTTTATATATGTGTGTGTGTTTCTATATATATATATATTAGAATTTTTTGAAGCCTAGAAGACAATATATACAGATTAATAAGTGTTAAAAATTGATTTATAAGTTTAGAATTTATTTTTGAAATATTCCAAAATAATATCATAATATAATATACTTGTTAAATTAATATATCTTTTGAAAGATTAAATTTTTTTAGATATGAGTTGATGATTAATAAAAATATTAAGGCATTGAGTAATGTAGAAATATTGTTCATTTATCATGTTGAATTTTTATTGAATTGTTTGTTGAGTATAAGAAATGGCACTATGTATTTGGAAAAAAAATTGGATATACATATGTAGATAAAGAACAATATATTATTCACATTTAATTGGGTAATAATGTAATGTGTTATTGAGTATAATGTAGTGGTTTGTCACCTAATAAAAAGATAAAATTATAACTACATGAAGTAGATAAATGAACTGTCTAACTAATTATTTATAGTAAAGAGGGAATTTCTAAGAATACATTTATTCATTAAGGTGAACACACCATTTTATTTATTTTATTTTCATCAAATTTGTTGTTTTATGAGTGCTTAATGAGGCTATTAGAGTTTATTGGGTGTCTGGGCCTTGTATAGAGCCGATATATCTAGGGTTTGGAAGGAGATGATAGGCCACTTGGTTAGTAGAAACCATTCATCCTAGGATGCGTGATTTGATTAAAGTCTATGTGATAATCCAGTGCACTATCTGGGGTTGCGCGGTTTAACGAAACCGTTAAACTCTGGTTGTGATCCCATCCTTTTTCTATAGACTTTATAAAATAGGTAAAAAGAACAGTCGATACACAATTTACCTTACACTACTCCATAACTATGTGGGAAGCGGTTTCTAGGAAGTGATCCTTGAACAATATATGAATAATTCGGCCAACCATATAGATAAAGTGTGCGACCCATGGAATTTGGGTAACATGTTTACTTTTACCATACTTCTATAAATGAATTTTATCTTATCTCACCCCTAATTTCTCAATGATAGGAGGCTAGGAATATGAGAGCTATCTATTCCCCTTCACCTATGATTTGTGATATCTCCGCCATACGAAATTTCATCTAGTTTCCATTAATCTTATTGGATGTGCACCGGTAATCTCAACATTCCTCTTCCACCTTTTTTTATTTCTCTTTCTCTCAATACAGTAGTTTTGGTGTGAGCTAATAAGCCCTATTTTCAAGACATCTATCTCTTCTATCAATTTCTTCCATACCTTCTTGGATTAGAGGCTAGTAAAATATGAGGTGTCGACAAACAAGAATAGTTTTGTGGCTCATGTGTTTTCATTTTTATTAGAGTTTATTTATATTTCATATTTCCACCTGTTGAAAATTTTGAGTGATGCTTATTCAATGAATTGATTCGCAAATTAAATGGATAGGCTTAACCATGATGACCCATTAGACCAGGGTAATTATCATTAAAGGTTAGTACCATGAATTTTACTACCCCGTTGTATGTTTTCTATAAATGGATATAACTAATATGGATGTCTTATGCATTTGATTAACCCATTAAGGAGTGTAATTTTACACATATATTATGGGATATTAAATGAATTGAGTGACATGTGAAATGAATTTAATAGATATGGGATGGAAGGACATGTCCCTTTGTTATTGACCATTGGCCTTCTCAGTTATGCATGAGATGTTAATTATATCAAAATTCCCTAATATGATAAATGAGGTGATTTATGCGATTTCTTATAATCCTATGATTTGATTGGATCCACCTTCTGATGTGAGTTTTCTACTACAAAATAACACTTTAACAGTGTGGCCATTATCCATGCTAGAAATGTTTCTCAATAAATTGTACCTTTTATCAGTGCTAAAAAATGCGCCAATAAAAGGTACGCATTATTAGTGTTTTTAATACTGAAAAACGGCACCCTTTATCAGTTTTTTATTTTTAGGGAGGATAAGGTTTACCCTTTATCAGTGCTAATAATAAAGTAGTGAAAAAGGGTAGCCTTTATTTGTTCTTTTTTTAACATTGACAAATGTCCTGATCGCAAAGAAAATCTCATATTGAAATAGTACACAAGAGGACACTCCTTTTTAATTAATGCCACCACATCCATTGGCTATAAGCCTATTACGGGGATAGGCTCCTGTATACACTACACACGCTTATATACGCCTACCATGGGCTCACATGAGCCTTGGCCCCACATAAACTAAACTCGATCCTCCACCCACAATCCTATTGAGGTCATAAAGAACACCGCTTGGTCCATAGCCAAATTTTTTAAACAAACTAATAAAAAATTCAATTTTTTACAAATAATAATGAATGGAAATAATTGAATAAATAGTAATTAAATATAAATAAATTAAAAAATTATTGATTTTTTAATGAAATAATTACTCATAAATTAAATATATTTATATATATATTATTAATATTTATAAATACTATAAATTAAATATTGTTATATAAAATGAATAAAAATTAAATAATTAATTATTAAAAATTAAATATGTGTAAAATTTGAAAATAGTTTAAAATTATATTAATTAACTAATTATTAATAAAAAATCATAATTTTATGTATATATATCATAATTATTAATAAGTAATTTATATTAAATACAGATACATAAAATGAATATAATGAACTAAACAAACAAATAAAAATAAAAAATGATTAAATTATGAAAAGTATTAAACATTTTATAAATTAAATAATTATAGACAATTTGAATAAATTTAATATAAATATATATATATTATAAATATTCATAAATAGTATTTATTACATATATAACTATAAAATAAAGAAATTGTAATAATTGAACAAAACAAATTAATAATGAATAAATTGTAATAATAAAAAATAAAAAAAATCAATAAATTATAAAGTTGTTAAAAATTTATTAATCAAAAAATTATTAAAAAATTAATATGATTTTTATATATATATTAATAATAATTAGTAATAAATAATATATATTAAATATAAGTATTGGAAATGAATAAAATGTAATAATTAAAAACAAAATAACATCTTATTTAATTTTAATGGTTTTAATACAAAATTATTCATTAACAAATTTTATATAACAATATGTTCAAATGTATTTCTATAAATATATATATCATGAATTTTAATATTTTCGAAAATATGATTTATATAATAGAATATATTTATGATTATATTTAATAAGTCATATATTTATTGAGGAATAGCGTATAATTGAAAATTTATATTAATTAGAAATGATGTCTAATTGCATAGAGTGATGAAAATTAGTTGAATGTAGTTCAATTATTCTATTTAACAAATATCAAACATGTGTCACTTTGATTTCACACACTCATATACATTATTAATGAATTTTTATATAAAACTCACACACAAATATTTATGTAATTAATGAAATATTATATCAAAACACATACACCGAAAATATATGTAATTTATTCAAGGTTTTGTATTCATTTTAGAACATCATTTAAAAACTTGGTGTAATTAAAATATTATGTTTTTAATCAGAAAATTTTGTTTAATTATTTTTAATATTATTATAGTTATCTATTATTTATTTATTTGTTTATTTCAAATTTTATCATTTCATAATATATATATTATATGTTTTAATATTTTCATCATGTATCCATATTTATATCAATTTACATTCATATATTTTTCAACAATTTATATTTAATTAAAAAAATCTATTCTTTCAATATTTCTAATGTATACACATTTTTAATTATTTAATTTCACTCATTTTTTATATGCATCCATTTATGATTATATTTTCTTTAATAATGTTATAAATATAATTGTAAATAATTATATATAAATATAGGTATTTATAAATGTATATTTTGTATGTTTATAAATATATATATTTATAATTAAAAATAAATAATTATAAAATTATAATAAATTTATTTAAAAATGAATATATCTACAATATTTATATATATTTATTGAATATACAAATATTTATATAAATATAATGATATTAATATATAAATATTTTATCAAAAATATTACATAAATATAATGTTTTTTAAAAAATATTTACATAACAAATAATAATTATAAATTTTAATAATTAAAAAAATATATTAAATTTATTTAAACAATTAATATATATAATATATTTATAATTATATTTATATATATATTTTTAAATATATATATATTAATATATAAATACATATAATGATATAAATATATTTATAATTACAAAAAAAATATTAAAAAAATACTTAAATAATGAATATATTTAATATATTTATATTTAACTTTTTATATGTATATTAAAAATATATAAATATATAACTATATTTATAATTATAAATAAATAATTGTTGATATATTTACTAATATATGTATTTATAAATATATTTATAAATGTATATTTGTTATATTTATAATTATAAATAAAATATATATATTTTTAAATATTTATTAAATTATAAATAAATAATAATATTTTGAAATAATTATAAAATTATAAAAAAATTATTTAAATAAATAATATGTTAAATATATATAATTATATATGTATATATAATTATATAAATACATTTATAATCAAATAAAAATATTAAAAAATATTTTTAAAAATATTTTTTGTTATAACTATAATTATAAATCCTTTATCAGCATAGAATTTTATCAATGATAAATATGTCTTCTATCAGCTATTCTTAAGTAACGATGAAGATAAACCTTTTATTAGTGCTAGAGAAGCTCCGATAAAAAACAACTTTATCAGTGTGTATTAATTTAGGATTGATAAACGGTATATTTATCCCCGCATTTTAGGAAGCATTGATAGAACCCACCCAATATATTTAAAATAACCATAATCTCACAGATTTCAGTCATGAATCTCATGCTTTCATGAAAGTCCACTACTTTCAGCACTCCTCTTATGCTTTCTCTCACATGAATCAAGCCTCAAATCCAAGGTATGTTATTTTCCTCCCTCCTCTTTTCTTGATTTATTTTTTGGGTGTTCTAGTTGTGTTCTTGTGGTGTTTTCATGGCTCTTATCCTCTTTTCCACTTCATACATTGTTGAAACTCCTTCTATACATAAGTGGGTTTCCATATACCTCTACTTCGATTTATGCATCGCCATCCTCAATTTTCATCGGTTTTACAATTTAAATCCCCTCTTTATTCCTTCAAATATAGGTGTCTTCTCCCTCCTTTTGAATTTCATGAGGTTTTTTTCTCTTCTAATCCTTCATTTAACAAATCCTGGAATACATCAATTTTTTTATATTTATTGTTATTTATTGTATGCCAATGTGTAATGTTCATAATTGATTTAGAAAATATATTTGGGAGAATTCTATGCTTGGAAGATAGGTTTTTCAAGATATTTTGACTGAATTATTTTTAATTAATTTTTATTTTATATTTCCATATATTTTATCATATTCCTATAAGGTATTTAATGTTTATTTTTATGAAAAATGAAAGGTTTAAGACATATTTTGGGATTTAAAGGAAGGAAAAAAATGTTTTTATGAATTTTTGGAATCATAAAAGGGTGTGTTTCTATATATTTACATTGTATTGAATCTTTTTAATTTCAAATAAATGGAAAATAAAATGGAAACTCTAGTTATATGTTTTTCATATATTTTTAGTAAATTTAAAATAGTTTTATAGCTTGTGATACCCTCATAGATTATGCCTTGAATTTGGTGTGTCTATTATGTGATAGTTATGAATATATAATGTATGTATGATATGAAAGGGTTTCTTCTATGAAATGTTAGTGGAGGTGAGTTATAAGATATTACATTTGTTACCATGTGTTTGTTTTTCCATTTCCAAGTCACATCATAACATATTTTGTTGGTTATTGAAATAATTGTTAACTAAATGGTATCTTCGATGAGTGAAAACTCTATTTTATCTTCTGTCTAACCTGATCGTGACTATGTTATTTAGTGGGAATGGATTATTTAGTACGTAAATATTTTTTTACATTAGTTTCAAAAATAAAACTTGTAGATGATACTTAATAGGATATCATAACAAATCATTCTTCCCCCATAGTCAACCCTTCCATTATTTCATCACTAATGATATCACTAAAATAAGTTTATTTATTGTTTATTTACATATAATTAATTTATGTCATAGTGAGAGGAAAAAAATTTCTTTGTAATACTATACAGGTTATTAAATGGAATGCATAACAATGTCTATTAATACCATTTAAACACATGATTTAAAACTAAACCTATTTTTACTAAATATAATAAAGATATCATAACATAAAAATGTATGAAATAATAATTTAATTTCTTGAACAAATGTCTAAGATATTCCAATATACAAGATACATTATGATATTAAAGTGAGTAAAAATAACCCAAAAATATGATAGCTACATTCCATTATGGATCATAAAATGATTTGCAGCTTATAGAATTTGTACGAGTGATCATAAATAAAGGAATGAGTATAAATAATTCGAGGACACAAGTCTAAACATTAATTCCAATGAATAAATAATTTTAAAAAAAGTAAACATTTTTAACATATTTTCAAAATAAAAAAATAAAAATATAATGTGTACAACATGAGTGATTTGTTTTCTATTTCACCACACTCAATTTCATGGACAAACATTATTCAGTCCACCTTAATCTAAATTTTCACTGAACATTATCTACTTCACATGTAAACATGATATCTCTTTACATTGTCACAATTTAGAAACAAAATAAATCATCCAATGATCTTCTAAATACCCACAACAATGTACAATCTCAAAACATTATATAAATTCATGGTTGTTCCTTACCAAACAAAAACCAAATGTGTTTTAATTCTATCCCTGTGGGTACTAGATAACCACCAATTCGAATCACACTCAGATAAATTCAAATAAATCCTTAGTTCTATATCACACTTTACTTCATATAATACCTCAATATCGTTTTGAAAATAGTTTTCAATGTTATAGATATTGGTTAAACCTTCTTGATCTTGATTCTTGAATAAATTATACATAATGTGAATGATTCGATTTTGAGGATTCTAGTGTGATATTTGAGGGAACATGTTTTAAAAAAATGATAAGTCCCTTGATTTATTTTTTAATGAATCCCATGGGAGACTCAATATTTATGCTGGTAGTCAAATAATATATGGTTAGGTATTCTTGTATCTACCTAATAATGGAATCTATAATGAAAACACTACCTAAACATTGGTGAATAAGGGAGATACTTGTAGCATGGAATCATACCCCAAGGCACATAACCCTAGGTTAATGCGTGCAATAGTTAGCCATGATGACTAAGAGTGTGAGTATCCTTGAGCTTTGACCTAACATACTTGAGAGAAATCCATGACCACAGTTCAATTAAAAATGTTAATTTAATATAGTTTCCAAAAAATTATTTATTAATGATAGTTTTATAAAAATGGTATAAAATGTTTAATAATAATTCATTTCATTATACTAGTTAAATTTCTATATTTGATTTTTATGCTCATGAATAATTTATTTTTTTAAAGTAAACATTGTTTTAAATATTAATGTGGGGTATGAAACAAATAAATGATGTTTCCCTTAAAATGAACCCAAATGGTATCGATTTTTAGAAACTCACGAAGTGATTTCAAAATGAACTTGTACGTTTTTATACATTTCAATGTGTTCATATTTACAATCAACTAGTTTCAAACGTTTAATTTATTATTGATGGTTTTTAATATGATTTTATAATTTTTCACTTGATGTGAACTTTTTTTATAGAAATTTTGGTTCATATCCCATCAAGTGTTTTGATATTTTTTATTTTCAGGTGGAATTAAAAAAATGTATTTAAATAATGGTTTTAAAAATTAATTAAGTTACCTTTAAAATTTTGAAATTATTTTTAAGATGAGATTTGGAATCTTAAATTAATATGTTGTAATTTTAAATTTTTTGTCCTCATAAAAAGTGTTTCGTAATGATACTGGTTTTAAAATAAAATTTGAGAAACTTTTTCAAAATTAATGGGGTTTTTATTAAAAATGAGTGAGTAATTTCATAATGGGTCTTTGAAAATTCATTTTAAAGATGGTGGTTAATTTTTGGTGTGTTGATATAATGTTGGGTACCCTTTCTCACTAATCCCATGTTGATTTTATCATTTTTTTATATATACTTAATGATACATAAATTTATATGAACATAAGAAATATTAATTTATCATGGTCCCAAAATGGAATGAACATATGGTTTTTATAATCCGAATGGAAAAAATTTGAAAATGTATTATCCTTCACTTGATTCTCCCATTTAAATAGAAGACCATTAGGGATTAAATAATTCTCAAATCAAAATCCCTTGAATGAAATAAAATGAAATATAGTAACAGTACAGGTAATGCATCATATGGAGACATAAATCGTGAATCACGCCCAATAAGATGATGTTTTATTCCTTTTGTATATACTAGGAGCCTGACTATAGAGTCCGAACATAGCGAGACTTAGAAATCATGCATCAGTTTCCACAATGAGATCATATTGTAGTCTTATTATAATAAATATCTATTCAATGGATAGTGGTTTACATATAATCTAGGCAAAGTGATCATGTATATAAACCCATTGGGAATGGGGAATATGGTATTAAATAGGAATGGAACCGTGAACTTCTATTCAATGATCAACTCATCTATCAAATCATTTTGTACCTATGAAATTTTCAGCTATGAAAAAAACTATGAACTTTTGTATGGTGCCTCACCAACTCCAAGCTTAGGAAGATTTATATTCTTGGAGATAACTTTCATCTTTATCAGCTTCATCTCATGAACAGTTATTATTGATTTTTTCCCTGAGACTCATCTCCCAAATCTTCTGAACAAGCATAGATATTTTTTGATTTACTGTGAGCAAGTGTCATCCCATATTTATTATGACTGAACATTTTTTGTTCCCACTACTATAAAATAGGGCTATATCCACATACCAATATCCATGGGTTTCCAAAACTATGGCTATAGGTGTTTATGTAATGGATATAGACACTGCTTTGATAAAACCATTGCTATTGGGAAGTCTATGACCATTATTTTCTTAAAATGTGGCTAAATCAATTTATATCAAAGTCTCTAACCATGGTCATGTAAAACCATGGAAAAAATACATATAACCGTATTTTCTCAAAATGGTGACTTTATGTCTCCCAATCATGCGCAAGGAAAAACTTTTACTATGAAAAAAGTATGGAAAGACCTATTTCCATAGTTTACACCCTATATTCTGATGTTTTTATAATATATATAATGATATATTTATATATATAACCAATTTTTCCATGGGGTAGTGGTTAGGTTGATGAATCCCATAACATAGGTACAATGATCAAATCCTATCATGCTCATATTATTTTTGGGCTATAACCTTGATTTACCGAGGCTATAACAACGACTGTCCTATATAGAAACAACACCTATAACCATGGTTTGAACCATGTCTATAACCCAACTTCCAAGATGGGAAACTATGTGAGCTATATATTTGATTTCCAAACTACGACAATATCCTATTTTTCCATGGTGGACAACCGTAGCTACAACCCAATTTTTTTCTACAACATTTTTTATTTTCCACACTAATACAATCAAAAAACATCTAAAACCATGGATATAACTTATATCCATGGTTTTTACCTTATATCCACAGTTTTGGTCCATGGCTATAGCCAAAATTTCTTCTTGTGTCACCTTATTATAATTATATATAAATTTTACATTTGATTATGAATATCTTATGTGAATTTATTTATTTTTAAAAAATGAATACTTTATCGACCTAATATGGTGGATATGAATCAAAAATGGTTGCACACTATCCATATGACAAAATAGTACAAATATGGAGTTAATTTGTTCACAATGTTAGAAATATATCATGCATTTGACCCTTATAATATCCTTGTTTGTGTTTATTTTGTTTTTATTAATGAAACATTAGTCCAACTGAGTTGGAAGAACCTATTATTGGTCAAAAAATACATATTTCCTATAAAAGATTAAATAGACATGGGGAAAACTAAACATCCACACTAATTGGGATGATACTGTGGTTTATGGATATGTTGATATAAATACTAGTGTAAATGATGATGGAGATCACATTGAAGAATTGAAAATGGAAATTGAATATGTGATTAATGATTATCCAATGTTTTTGATAATTTAAACACCTATTTTATGAGAATATTGTATACTATTTATACTAAATAATCAAAATTTTATGATGTATTTAAGTTATATAATTTAAAATCCAATAGCAGATAGAGTGACACCTACATTATAGAAATACATAATCTCATGAATGATATGATTCTAGAAGAAAATTAATGTCCTCTTCTAACATATTGTTCTAAAAAAATTCTTTTTTCAATGGTATTATCTCTAAATAAATAAATTCTTATCAAAATTGTTTTTCATATTTTTTCACAAGGGCAACAAATCACTCCAAAAATGCCCTATGTAGGGTGTGGATTGATACAAGTAATATGAATGAAGATCTTATGAATATGTATAGTTAATTCCTATAATTACATAGTCTATAAGACTATATGTATTCCAAAAAATAGTGAGATAATTGATATGTAATGTAGATATATGAAATAAAAATAAAACCCACCCCATCTAGAAGGCTCACTCGGTGGAATAAAATTTAATACATGAATCTTGAATTTCTAAATGAGCTAAGAAACTTAAATCATTCATTATTTATATATGGAATAAATCATTTTGGTATATATAGTATTAATCACATTATATGACCAATAATGATGGTAAATTATATTTTTTTTCATGGTTATGTGTCAAGTGAATATACATTATGTTGTCTCTACTAAAATCTAGAACAAAACAACCCAATAATGACATTAATGTATATTTGGATCCATTGATTGAATATCTAAAATTGATATGGGATACATGTATTATAATGTATGATGCTCATATATGAGGGGAATTCACATAGAGATCCACATTTTATGAGATGATAAATGAATTTTCTACTTATGAAAATTTGTCTGGTTATAGAATTAATGGAATGTTGTGGTGTCCCATTTGTGAAGAATGAACACACTCAGTTTTAATGAAACATTTATTAATGAATGTTTTTTAATATATAAGAGATTTTTAACTAGATGATATAAATACAGATCCTGGGTGACAACAATTTATGGGCATACCGAACAAGTTACAAAACTATCTCCACTGATGAGTGATCATCTATTAAATAAAGTTAATGATATTGGCATAGTTTTTGGTAAAACATTTTAGATAAACCTTGTAAAATCCGGAATAAAAAAGGGATCAATTTTATTGGAATTACTATTTCGGAATTGGTTGTACATCACACATTTTCTTGATGTCATTTTTGTATAAAAAATAAACTTAATGGTATCATTGTCTCAATAATAAATGTTCCTGAAAAAAAATTATATAAAGGATATGTTGGAGATGATTGACAAGGGGATAATGTAAGAGTTAGCGCTGGTGAGCGGTAAAGGGAGTAAATTTATTCCTCCCATTCCACACTCATTATCAAGATATGAAAATTGAAAATATCATTTTCTTTAATTTTGTAAAAGTTCTAGAGGGGTTTTCATCAAATATCAATAATGTCATGTTAATGGATAATTTGATGTCATTGGGACTAAAATCAAAAGAAATAAATGTTATGAAGACAGATATTATGCCTATGGATTTATGTTTAATTCTTTTTAAGAATGTATGGAATACATTAACAAGACATTAATTCATTTTCAAATCCATATACATTAAAGGTATATACCCAAAAAAGGTGGTAAATGTAAATATGGTGGTTGATGTCATATTATATGAATTTGAGATATTATTCCATTAAAAATTCATTGATATAATGGTCCACATGGTGGTTCACTTGTTTCGAGAGGTTTAAACATTGTGGTATGTTCCATTATAGATGAATGTATCCCATTTAAAGATATAATATGGTTTTAAAAGGGTATTTTATGAACTAAAGTTTTCTAGAAGGTTTTATTATATAATTATATATTGATAAACAAGGTTTTGAATTCTGTTACGATTACCTATCAAATTTTTATATAATTGGCCACTCAATGTCTCATTACAACATACACATTACGGGGAAAGGGATTTCTAGAGGAGATGTTGTTATAATTACAATACTAGGATTCGAGAATGTACACCATTACATTTTACATATTAGTTAATATGTTGATCAATTCGTTGAATCCCACAAATAAATCTTAGGGATTTGAATTCATCAATGTATGAGGGATAGATATTTAACAAACATAATAAATAGTTTATAGGATGGTTCCACAATCATATTTATAAGGAGTTATATGAATATTATAATTCAATTTATTATTGTAATTGATTTATATCTAAGAACCAAATAAAAATATTATATCATACTCTATTTTTTTAATCAATGGTTTTACATTCTATAAAAATGAACATGATGACCACAGTATGATTAAAAATAGTTGAGTTATGCTTGTGGTATAAGCAATGCACATATCTAGTTCCAAGGATCGAAATCCAATTTAGGAAAATATATCATATTTTAGAATTATTTAACAGGTATACAAGTAGGAATATACCACATTTTAAGTGCCAATTTTACACTGAAAAAAGGGTGGACAATATGAATTTAGTGAAAATTGATGAAATGAGTCATGTGAAGTTTAAACTCAGTGTGGAATGGAAAAAGGAAAATCTAGACATAAGGGAATCAAAAGTAGTGTATGTATTTTTTTGTCTTAGATCTAGTAAAAAATAATTGGTCATTTTTCTTATTGGAATAAAAAATAACTGTAGGTTCAGATGAAAATTCAATCAAGGAGGTCCCTTTGATTGGAAGATCACAATCGGTTCATAGAAGTCCCAATATAGACAATTTATTTTGTGTTAGAGGGGATCAAAAATAGGGTATTTGGATTCTCATTATAAGATTAATATCCCTTCCACCTTTAATAAAAATAATGATATTTCCATTGGATGATTAATTTGTTAAATATATAATGATTTTCCTCATTATATTATGTATTCTCTACTGTATTAACATAATATAAATAAAATGTTTCACTAATCATGTATATAATGACATTACCACATGGTAATGTAACCAATATTGGGGAAGAATAGGATATTGATGCTAAAAATATAGAATTATAAGGGTGTAAATATCATGTTAATGAAAGAAACAAGAATGAGAAAACTTCACCATGTCGACTAAAAATATCAAGTCATGAAGTATGGGAATACAATTTTAAGTTGGATGAAATCAACACCACCAACCTGTTGACCCTAACAATCCAATGTTTATTAGTAAAGTTGGGGTTACAATGACGATCAATGTGATGATTTATGTAGAGTTATGGTACCATGTCCAACCTATAATGAAGGAAAACCATTAGGATGATATTAATGTAATGCTATGATAAACACTCTTTATTTTATATAAAAATTATTTAATGAAATATTGATTTAATTTTCATTATTCATTCTTGTGTTTATATATTTTAGAATATTTTCATATGAAATATATCTTAATAGAAAATAGAAAATCCCAATGAGGCTTCTAGACTCTTCTTATCAAATTTCATTTGATGGATGCTAAGGGGAAATTGTAGCCCCACCTACAAGTTTCTTATTCACATATTATGAAATAGGAAACACAAAATTCTTTTACCACTCGTTGTGATGGGAAGTCATTTTAGGCTCTTTTTTCAGTAATATATTATTCCAAATTACTTAATTTATCATATTTGATTCAAAATTGTTAATTTATGAAGTAGTAAAGGATTGATGAATGTAATGAATGTGCATCAAAACGAATGTACACCTATCATAAAGAAAGGATATGGTACACCTCATTAGAGAAGAAATAGGTATATATTATAAAAAATATAAAAGTTTAATGTGATATGAAATAAATTATTTTCCAATTTTTTTATTAATATTGATGAATCAAAATCTGAAGACACTTCCATCCCACATCAGGTGGTATTGAAGGATTATTTTTTAATTAGGGAGTTTAAAAAAATTAATGAAAACAAAAAAATATGTTTGGGAAATAGGTGTAAGTATGAAATAAAAGTAATTAGTTATTCATTATAAGTATTGTACAAAAAATAACTATTTATGTTCATATTTGTTTATATGGATTAGAAGGTAGAATCAATAGTTACTATACTGTAAAAAAAACACAATCAGTTTCTTTGAAGTATAAAAATGAATCTGTTCATATTAGAGGATTAGGTTTCTGAGTTTCTTATCCAACATATTTTTAGAAGATAAAACCACGAGAATATATATATAAGATGGCAAAAATAAATTCCTTGAAATACTTTTTTTTATAATCTAGTTTAGAAGACCTATATATGAGAATGGATCGAAAAAAACTGGCGGTGGACCGTAAATATGCACTTGAAGAGCCAAATGACCCCAATATATTTGACACTAGTCATTCCCCTCAATTTTATACCATACCTGAGGTAATCCATTTATTTATTTCCTTTATCTAAGATGTGAATCAAAAAACATCTCATAACTTTATATTACAATAATTCAGAAGGGTAATTTTGTTTATAATTTCAATATCTCATCACCCATTCACCACTTTTTTGTGAGGGGTACAATGAATAATATTCTCATAGAAATGATACAAAACCAAGAACTCCCAAAATATTACAAGAGAGTATGGATTGAGGTATCCTAAGAGATGAACATTGAGTATTTTTTCCACATGATGATCAAGATATTAGAATAGTTTATGATCATAGTTTAACATGAATATAATGGCCATATAATCAAATGAAGTTGAATGAGGTAAGCAATTAACATATTTTTATTATTAAAAAACTATAATATTTGATGAAAAAATATCATAGGTTATGTATGGTATTTGATATGTATAAATAAATGGGGAAAGTGAAGGTCATATCAAGAAAATTTGGTGAATCGACTAAGAAATCAAAAGGACCCTATATGATTGCCTTATCCTCACTAGTTCCAATGGAACATTTATTATCATTAAAAATTCATGTATAGACCACATTTAAAGATTGAAATATGTCTCATATTCCATATGAGGATAAAATATTTGGAACATTCCAAATAGAAGTACTTAATCTTGATATTGTAAATGAGATTTTCAAGTTTGAATGACTCAGAGTCTTGGTTATGAATACATAAATAAGGAAAATTTTCAGATTAAGTTTTGCATGTAATGATCTAATATGTTCATTAATGTAAATAAATATTCAAATTTTCTGTAGGAGTTTATATTACCATTATTTTAATAAAAATATTTGAAGCATGATTTGTATTCATTAATCCCTTTATAATTTCTTTAAAAGAATATTATTTAGAGAAAAGTAAATGATAAGAAGAAATATGAGATATATAATGCATTTTAGGAAAAAATTACATATTAAAAACTCTATTTGATTGCAATAATATAGGTGTAAAAAATTATAATCTAATGACATTATATAAATTTTTTATTTTTTTTATTAGATATTTGTTTTTAGGAAGCATTGGATAATGATTTCACTCAATTTGGATGCATTAATTTTTTATGTTTCGGATACAAATAATGGATATGCTAAAAACTGACTAAAAATGACGTGTATTGTGAATTTTTAACACACAGAAATCAACATTTCATAGATAAATTCTCAATTATATGTTTCAGTCAATGTTTTAAAATAAATTATGTTATGATATGTAATCTTCAATGTAAATCATTAACCAGGTAATGAATTTGGGGAATGAATATAAAACTACCATGGATTAGTTAAAATGGAAAAAATAATGCTATATATAGAAGTATTTAATTATCAACACATATTTTCAAACAATTAACCTATTTTGTTCAATTTTTCTACCATGTTTGATGAAATATAAGGGAAAATTTTGGATATTTTGTTTTCATGTTTATCAAAGAGATCATAAACAAATAAAATACCAGTATCCACAAACCCTTAATTTCCTATG
Source organism: Viscum album (assembly GCA_963277665.1). Taxonomy (NCBI): domain Eukaryota; kingdom Viridiplantae; phylum Streptophyta; class Magnoliopsida; order Santalales; family Viscaceae; genus Viscum; species Viscum album. The sequence continues at coordinate 840,533,178 of OY728152.1, read as the reverse complement.
GTAATTACAATTTCCTTAAAAAAATTTCTTAATTATTATTTTTTATATATTTTATCAATACTACAAAGATTTCTGAAAACCTTCATACAGAAAGGAATAAATAATTTTCTAGAGATTATTGGGTAGCACACATGGTGTTGGAATGTTTTTTAATATCAAATTTAGCTGATTACCATCTATTTTTGAGATCTAATACGAGCTATAAACTTTGAAATGTGTTTATGGTATGATGAATTTGTATCAAATTGAAATGTATTAGTTTTTATCTATTTTTCAATGAGAATTATATTGGAGGAAATCAATTTGTTTAGAAAATAGAAGAAAACATGCTGTCAGAATATATGTAGGTGTTAGGAAGAGGTGACATCCTACTACATATTTGGTTAATTTTCTCTTCATTTTATCTATATTTTAGATAATTTTATAATAATTTTAGATTAAAATTATAGTAATTAACTATATATTGTTCTATCATTTTTTGTGGTAGATGTTAGAAGAAATTAATAATATAGTGGTTTCACATTGATGGGTGGTGGATTTATTTAGGTCATTCAATCATCAATTTTATAGTGATTTAATATCTACATGGCCCTTACATTTCAATTTCAGGTGGGTGCACCTGATGCATGTTATATGAGGATCTCAACTATTTGATTGAGGAATAAAATATCCATGGTAATGGGGGGTGTGATGTGTTGGGATGAAACCTATGGATACCTTTTCTATTTATTCACATGCTTGGATCATCATGTCATAAATTAGAGGTAATGAAAGAAATCATGAGTGGGAGAAAAAGTATAGATGCATTTGGGTTTGAATTTTATCTCTTTATCATCTTATAACCTATAGGATGCACTGATAGACCTTTCTTTATTTTGAAAACATAGTTGGATTCCTTTTATCTTATAATAGATAATAAAAACAATTTAGATCATTTTATAAAAATATGATACAAATATTTTTTCTACTTTTCAATAATGATTAATACTAAGAACATGATGAGTAGTTATTTTACTACAAATTTCCAAAATATTCTAGGTTTTTTTTGAGGTTATATAGAATTTACATGGATCTCTATGTTGTTTTATGTGAGGACTATAATTATATTGACTAAATCTGAAGGAAAGAAATATAATTATAATTATTATAAAATTTATTTAAGAAGTTATAGTAAATTTGTTTAAGGTTTTTGTTAAAATCCAATAAAAGGAGATGTCAAATTCACCAAAATATTTTTTATTCTCATAATAATTTTTTATATATACATTTTCTCCTCATCTATTATTATCCTTCTTTTGGAGGAGATCATAGATTAATTAATATTTTTTTGGTTTAAAATGAGAATTTTGAACTTTTTGTCTCCACAAAACTATTCTTATTATCTAGTATCATATTATTCTATATCTTAAAAAAATTCGTGTGAAATATAACAAGTAACACATCATGTTTACATTATTGACATTTTTTTGACTAAAACTCAATCTTTTTAATTCACATGATGTGAAGTTAAATCATCCGAAAAGTATATCACATATAACCTCACAATCATTACAAGAGTACATGTGTTTAACATATCCTTATTGTGCATATAGGTACGTATTCATAGGATCACCATAAAAAATGTGTCCACTAGATCATAACTAAAATACATGGAAAAATTCATTATATAATATAATCAAAGTTCACAAAATCATTAATAATGAACAAACCATCATTCTTAATAAAAAATTCATGAAAATAGGGATGTTTTGATTTTGATGATCAATCATTAAAGATGTTATGTTAGTGTTTATCTGCACCTATAATATTGAAAAGGATATAATAATATATAGAAAAATATTGGAATACTTATTGGATATACTATATTTTAGTTTCATTTGGATACTATAATGGGATATAATGATGTTAAATACTTTTAAAAGGGTGTAATCAATTTATAATGGATTTTAGTGTATCCTAAAAATATATAATGGGTTAAATTGATGTATTTATATCAATGAAGGTAAATGGTTTATCATAGAGTTTGTACGATCTTTGATGGTGAAAGTGAAAGATAGATTTTATTTTGTTCTATAAGAAATTAACTGACAATATTTATTTTATTTCAATCAGTGAATGTTAATAGGTTTACACCAATAGTTATTGTTTTATAGGAATAAATAAAGGGATTCACTATTTTTTTTATAATCTAGGAATATATAATGTGTTATGCTAATTTATATTGCAGATAAGAAGGAAAATGATTATATATGGGTATCACACCAACCCAAATGGATAAAATTTTTCTGGGGATTTTTTTTAACACATGATTGTTATGTTATTGTAATGTTGTTAAATATATCATGATATTTGGATTGAGATTATGAAATATCTCATATGTATCTACAATGGGTGAATAAAAAATGTTATGGTTTGGAATCATAGTGTTAAACAATGGGATATGGAATGCCAATTATCTTTAAAAAATGGATTTTATAATTTTATGCAGTGATGTAGGAAAAAATTATTTAAGGTTGAAAATATAGTGTTCAATAATAATCCTCTATGATGAGATTTATTATTTAGCGACATTAAAAAAGAAATATCATACTGGTTAATAGTGTTCTTCTGGCAATCCCCATTCATGATCTTTTAACAATAAGAGTCCCCAAGGGAGTTATTTGCAATATCAACAGCACTCTTTCTTGGTTTATCTAGGATCCAATGTTTGAGGGTAGAAAACCCTGGGCCTCCTGGAAGAAGATAGGGTGGCCCACCAGTGAAGGAGGCATCAATGTTTGGAGCCTCCATGGCACCCTCACCTGCATGGATGCCAAACTGGCATGGGAGGTGTTGGAGCAATGCACCTTATGGGGGAGGACCATGCACCTCTATTATGTGGGGTGTAGGGACGTGGGGGATGGTCACGCCTCTCCTCTTTGGATGGTGGTTGGGGCCCTTGTTAACTCTCTTCGTCCTCAAGATCGTTGGATCGTTGGGACCAGCAGCATCTCCTTCTGGCACGAAAACTAGTATAGGGAGCTCATTGGTTTTCTAGGGTGTCCTTCCAGGACCATTTCCTTTCGTGAGGCCGGTCTCCAATCATCATTTATCAATGTTGTTCTGAAATGGGATCATTCGGATTTTTTTTCTTCTCGTTGATTTGTCCTCATCCTCGGAAAGATGTGTTTTTACTATTTCTTCTTCCGACTCCTTTACGTCAAAGGATTATCGTCAGGGTCTTCTCATGTAGGATGACGGGATGAATGGAATGAGCTTATTTGGGATAATAAAATCCCGGAATATTAGAATTTTCTTATATGGAGAGTCTGATATAATGTTATCCCCATAGATGAGAATGTAAAGCGGTGTAGATTTAGCATCGCATCTAGGTGTGTCTGCTGCGGGACGCACCAGGAAGAGAGTTTGGGGCACTTGTCTTTCGAAAGTGAGTGGGTGAATGAGGTTTGGAATTTTTTCGGCGAGTTCACGGCGTTTTCTGTTTGCGACATGGAAGATCAACGTTTCTTTTCCCGCTGGTTCCCATACCTCAGGGGAGAGAGGTACAGAGATAAGGGCCCGCATACTGGTGTTGAATGCAGGTTGCTGGTGTCTACGGCAGGCACAAAACAAGAGGAACCATGAGGGGTGGAAATGTCCGATAGATCTATTTTTATTAGGATTAAAATCATGCTTATCAATACTGTTAAATGTCTCAGCAACTGGAAGGAGGCTCCAACCTTACAGCGGCTCATGCAGGTATCTAGTGGTACCCATCCTTTCATGTATCCTACTACTGGAATCTGGGTCATATGGTTCCCCCCTAGTGGGGCTTGAAGATCAACACTGATGGATCTTGTGTGTCTGGAAATATGAATGGTGGAGGGATCATTCGTGGCAGCATTGGTTTGGTTATACTCTCATTTCCACCCGCCTGGGCCAGGGCTCTTCGCTACTGGTGGAGGCAAAGTCTATGTTTGGAGGTTTAACTATTTGTATGCAGAGGAGTTTGGAACTAGCAGAAGTGGAGACTAATTCTATGATGGTCCATAATGCCCTTCATGACCTCAGATCTACCCCCTAGTCAATCGTTTATATCATTCGAAAGTGCCTCAATATCCTGGACACTAATACCAAAATGTCTCACACCTGGCGGGAGGGGAATAAGGAAGCGGATTACCTGGCCTTGCTGGACACACCCAAAGCGGAGAGCATATTTCTCCCTACCTTCAAAGACATAAACCTGTAGGGGATAATATTATTATAGGGGACTCCCTTGGCCTCTATAATTTTAGGGATCCATAGCTTATTTTCACCCAGCTGGCCTTGATGCGGCATTGGGCGTGTATTTTTTTAATTCAATAAATGATTCCAAAAGTTGATGATGATGATATCATCATCTTTGTAGGATGGTATTTTATACAGTTTATGGTCATGTGTTAAGGACCACTAAAGGATATTTAATATCATATTAGATGGTCTAATGAATTCTCTTTTTGGGTCATGTAATAATTACTAAAATCTTTTATTTTTATTTTTATATGATCAAGAATAATTATATTATAGTTTAATGATATATAACTAGAGAAAAATTCATTTTTTTTATATTCTCAACATTTTGTCTACTTATTTTAGTAAATTTCCTCATAATTTTCTTTTTATAATTTTTTTTTTCATTTTTCATAGATATCATAATGAAATAAATTCATTACCAAGGTTATTTCACTCTTCTACTATGATAATGCACTCAAGAAGTATGATAAGCTCTTGATGATGGATTTTTATTTTTATTTTCTAATGCATTCAACATTTTGGGTTATTAAACTTCAATTTTTTTAGATGAATTTTTTTTTGAATTCACTTTATGATAAAAAATATGGTTGAATCAACCATACCTCAAACCGATACATAGTGTACCCAGTATGATTCAAATTGTATGGTTTTAGTATAAAATTGTGACATTATGAATGTATTGTTTCATATTTAAGATTCATTAAATTATTTAAAGCATTATTGACATTAGAATTATTTTCCTATATAGGTTAACTTTTTTACACATGTTAGAGTGGATTAATAAAAAACAGTCATTCTTGTGAGAGATTAGAATTCAAGTATGAAACTATAAAAATGATAAAACAGAAATGGTACAATCATCCACACCTAAATCCAATACATAGTTTCCCTGGTATGACTCTTGCTACATGATTTAGACTATAATTTACATTATATTTAAAAACACACATCTCGTACTCCAGACATATTAAACACATTCGTATTGTTTTGTTAATTTATTTCAATGATTCATAAGTTATTCTTAAGGTATAAAAATTATCCAAATCTAAATTTAAAACACAATGTTACAAGTATGACTCCATGTGTATCTTTCGACTTCGAATTGACATTAATTTAAAAAAAAATGAAAACTGACATCCTAAATATTAAGAAAACACATTCATATTGTTTTTATACTTTAGGAAAAAAAATCCAAAATTCATTTTTGATGTGAATTAATTAGTCGTACCATAATATGTACATGATGTTCCTAGTATGACTCAAAGTGTGACTTTAGCTTAAAATTGAAATTTATTTTACTAAAGCATACAATTGACATACTAAAACCCAATAAAAATCATTCATATTATTTTGATACTTTTGGATAGTGATCCACACGTCATTTCCTATGTTTATGAATTAGTCAAACCACAATTCGATACAGAATGTTTCTCATATAAATAAAAATGTTGGTTTTCATTTATTTCTGGATTGGGAGAGTTTTTTAGTTAATGATATTAGGAGGATCCATATTTGTGATGTTATACACCTCCATGGAGTTCCACGGCCTATCATATTATATAGAGACGCTCATTTAACATTATAGATCTTACAGGGGTTGAAAATGGAATTAGGTTCATTGGAATTGCGGAGTATATACAATCACCCACTGACTAATGGTAAGTATAAAAATACGATAAAATTTTTATTGGATATTGTCTGAGCATGAATAAATAATTGTTTAGGTTTTTGGGAGAAAATATTACCTATTTTGAGTTATCTTGTAATAAAATATTCTATGATACCATTCAGATGGATCCTTATGAGGCCATATACGGTTGGACATACCTTTCTCCCTTGTGATGGTTTGAGGTAGAAGAGGTAATTATTTTTGGCACTCATCATGTTTAACAGAATTCAATTTATGTCCATATTTATAGGAAGATGATGTCTATAAATCAGGGTAGAAAGAAATCATATGTCTATCTTCATCATTGAACATGATATTTTGATGTGGGGAGTCAGGTTTTCTTATGATATTTGAATATGCTAGGGAACTAACATATTCGATAACAGAGGAAGATATGACCTCATTACATCAGACCCTTCAATATTCTAGAGAGTTTCATTCCAGTAGCCTATTAGTTATTGTTACCATAGTGGTACTGGACCCTACACAATTTATTCCATGTATATTTGTATCACTAATTTTTTTCTGATGAATCACACGTTCATCAACCTAATTAGGTTGAGTTGGGGGTAGATGAATCCATTTAGGGACATATAATCTATATCATTAGTTATGGAATGAATGTTATATGAGGATGGTAAGTTACTCTAATATAGGTGATATGGAATAGTGGTTGTGTATAGGATGAGACATCGGAGTGGCTGGTCGATGTATGTTCCTATAAACCAGTGTTATTCTTAGACTATGGTTGAACACCATTGCAAGGTAACTTTTTGGATGAATTTCACCAAGGCAGGAATATTGTAAGAACATAGTTTTTCGTCATGTTATGAAACCATTTTTATTTCCATTAATTTCATTAATTATACTCTTTTATGAGTTTGTAATGGTGTAATTGGAGTTTGGGGGTGGGGTGGGGGGGGGGGTCTAGGGATTTTATGGAGACCAAATCCTTATGATTTAGAAGGAGAATATTGGCTGAATGGTTAGTATATACCATGCCACATAGGCCACACAATTTTATTAAATAGTGTGTGATGTTCTATTGCAGCATATAGGGATACACAATTTGATTAAACCCTGAAATCCAAGCCAAATTCTCATACATTTAAGATAGAATTTTTAATAGAAGAAAAATGAATGGTCAGCACTAGGTTTTTCTAACTATGTACCATGACTATGAATGATATTTTTCCTATGATTCATATATTGGACATCATGGAGGTATTACACAGTTTAAATTTAGGTTTATATCCATAAAATTTGGTTAATTAATTCTTACTAGGTGTATGAGGAGGCTTGGGGGGTTTCCCATGGGTTCATGACATGAAGGGAAGGAAAATCAGGCCATCTTGTGCATATTTAATGGTTTGTTTATAGTTAGTAGTAACTATGTGCCCCAGTCATGCTATCCTAGATTAGGGGTTCACAGTTTATGAAACCATACAATGGGGAAGGAAAAACATGAGGTATTGGATTTATCCATTCAACAGAGTTACTGCATTTTTTGTCAAACTTTGTGATATCCCTAGGTAATCATGCATCATGGTTCCCTCTTGGACAAAAAATGGTGCACAGTTTGAGCATGGTTTTGAAAACCATGTTGCCTAACCATGAACCTCATTACAAGTGGGTTTTTACCACCCCCCCGATTCATAAATTTTGAGTGTTCAACTTTATTTCTTTCCTAATTTCTCCTCCTTCATCCCTAGTGACAAAATAAATTTCCTAATTCATCCCAAGGATCAATCTCTTCTATTATTAGGCCATTTAGAATGTTGTTGGGTGCACATAAAACTCTGAGGGATTCTAATGCTTCACAATGCTCAATTTTATGTATTAGGAATTTTTGATTTCTTTTTCTTCATCCAAATCACTAAAACCCTCTTTCTATATAAAATCTTTAGTTGGGGCTTCAAAGAGTACATTAATTTGAGTCATGGGTCGAGGATTATCTGGTGTTCATCTATGGAATCGAGGAAGGTGGTCTACAATTATATATATATATTATATTCTTGATGCATTGTTTTTTGGTATGGAATTTGGATATGTTGTTATCATTTTGTGAAATTGATTTCTTCAATATTTTGTGGTAAAATTGTAGGATAAATGATGAATTAAACCCCTCATAATCCTCATGGGATGCATTAGGGTTGATTGGACCAGGTTAGGTCCACCAATGTGGTGTGCCAACATTCCTGAACATGGACAATTATAATGAAATGCATATAGTCTGTTTGTGTTGAAATAGAACCCATGAAAAATATGTTGACATGTCAGTTTAAATCATTATTAGGAAATAATGGTAGTTGTGTACAGTTGTTTGCAATTGAATAAGGGATTATTTTTCATAATGTGAAAAGGGGTTTAATGAGATATAATGATTGGTTTAATGATTTATGATTTTTTAATTGAAATAATTAAGGGGCATAATGTATGTGAATTAAGGAATGTGTTAAATGGGTTAGTTTGTGGAAATTGTTGGATATGTTCAATAGGTTAAGAAATGAGAAAAAGAATTGGGTTAAATGTTTTGTGAAATGTAAATGGTAAATGTGATAACGGGTATAGGCTTGGTATTGATTAATATATCAATGAATAGGAATTGTGAATGTTATGTGTATTGATTGTGTATGGTTTGTGATATGGTTTATATGGTAAATAGATAATGAATTTGGTACACATTTATGAGTAGTTTTGGGGTATTTTACATGACGGTTAATTCCCAAGGGTTATGTTATATTGAAGATATAAACCCACCCCTATAATTCATAAGTTAGGGAAGGGGAATGAGGCTCTATTCCCCTAATGGTTGCATTTGATGAGTCTAACTCAATTGAGGATCCAACGTAATTGTGATGAAATTGTTTATGAAATGTGTATCCCAAATGATATTTTAAAAAAGGAATTATTCCCCTATTCAACGTAATTGATCAGCATAGGCCATAGTGTAAATGATTTAAATTCCTATCCCATGGGAGTAATGATGACAATGGCTAGGGGAATATCATTAAATTATGGTACCTAGTTATTCCAGTTTTGATGTTATTTTCATTTAGTTATTTAATATAATATATTCTTAGACTGGATATTTTTTAGACACCATTGGTGGTGGCCAACTGAGTTTTACTCACACCCTTTTCGGGATGACATTGGGTACCGAGGAAAATTTCATGGTTGTAGGTCATGAAAAGGGAAAACGACCTTTTCTAGGGAGATGACTTGGGCATGGGATGTGAAAGGATAAGTTATTTGTGCATGGAGTCAGGGCCCATTTTGGTGATTCTTCAATTGTTTTTTATTTTGGGTTTCCTTCACTTTGGCTCTATTACCATGACATGACAAATGTGTTGTTGGTTGTGGAGTGTACCTAGTTTTAGGAGAGGGTTGGTAATTCAAACTTCTTGTTTATGTTTTATTCATTCATTTATTTCACATGTTATATTCTATATATTAATATGATAAATATGGTATAGTGACCCCACATGATGTATTAGCCATTTTTTGATTGTTGACGACCTCTGGAATATGGGGAGGCATGCTTGAGGTCATGTGGTAACCCAGCTCGGCACCCCAGTTTAGTGTCTCCCAATTTGGGGACATTACAAAATGGAATTAGATGAGTTATTTTCTCTATAATAATATTTTGGAATTGTAGATTGGAGATTATAAATTTTCTATCTCCAGAAATGACCTTGTTAATGGGAGTAGCTAACCCATGTATGAGGAAAAACCCAAGTACCCAGGGAGAGGATCATTGTTCCTATTGTGTGTTATTATAGTGGAATGATATTTTTCCAATGATTGATGAAATGGTTTTGTGATGTGACTATATTATATAGTTTTCTCACTTTTGGAATGGCACGATGATGTGAATTCATGCATTATTATAGGCACCTACAGAAATAGGTGGCATGCAACATGGTGGGAACACATTGGAAGTGTGTGTGAGACATGAAGGGTATAATAAATTTTCTATTTACTAGAAATTTAATGAAATTAATTTCTAATAAATATGATTCAAATGGGTAAATGGAATTAATTTTAAACAATGGTTAAATAATTTTTCTTAAATGAAAAGTTTTAAATGAGATAAAAATATCAGCTGTAATATGTTGTGAAATGAGAAATGTTTCGAAGAAAGAAATATTTATGTTGTGAAAGTGTAATTAGTTAAACCGTGATGTCTAATAAAAAGGGAATGTGGTTTTCTGAGTCAGTTTGTCTTTACCGACCATGAATTAGGGTAGGGAAGGTTGAGGGGAGTGTTTTAGGTGTATTTATGTCTGTTTGGATAGTGTTTGAAAAATGGGTCATTTAGGTATAGTGGAGAACCTTCTTTTATGTAAACGATGAAAGATTGATGTTATGTGTTCTAGGACTCATGTTTGTATTTTTAGAGTAATTCCTCGATGATGACATGTGCTGGTTGGTAGACATGAGAGTATCATAGATAATGATTCACTAGTAGAGGAGAAACATACCCCATTAGACTAGAGTGACCCGGGAAAGGAGAAGTTTTAAGATGAATTCACTTATTTTATACAGATGATGGAAAAGGACCCAGGATGGGTCATATCGATCATGTTTGATCTAACTTGAGAGTTTCGGTTATAACACCCTATAATGTTTACTAGAGAGGCTGTACATGAGTGTTTAACATGTTTTAGGTTGGAACATGAAGGTACCCAAGAAGTGGGTATCCTTAGTTTTGTGAACAAACCCTATGTATGGGGGGTTTAGGTATTGAGAGTGACTTGGTTTGGAGACCTTGGAGAGTCTAATGTTCTTTTTGGAGGGGTGTTCCTGGTTTTAAATTTGGTTAATCTATCCCTTTGAGGATGATGGGTATTCTCTGGTAGCATATTTTTGGAAGGCCTTGTGGGTTTTGATCAGGTAGGTTGTGTTAGGTTTTTAAAAGGATATCATGGTTCGAGGAATCATTAGTAGTGGTTCTGTTATTATGGGATTGAAACCTAGAGTAATATTTTTCTTCTAGGAACTTGATGCAGTGTTCTTTGAAGGGGTAGGATATCCACATACGAGTGGTGACTTTTTAGATTTTTTATGTATATATCCAAGAGATAGGGCCCAGTTACTTGTTACCCAAAACACTAGTTTGGGAATTTTTTTATCGGTCACCCATCAAGAGAAACCAATGAGTGTGTTTAGCTATTTTATAAGTGCACTTGGGTGGGTGAGGAATAAGTTGATGTTTTGGATTTGGACAAGTTCCTTATTTTTCTAGGGAAATGAGTGGGAAGATTAATGGTTTTGGGAGACATGACTTGAGTTGTGATAATGAGTTTATAGTTTTTTGGAAAATCAAGGGTGAACTTGAAGGAGGTTAACCCAATATTTCAAGTTCCATTGAATGAAAAGAACATGTGGTATCTTGAGAGGAGGAACTGATTACCAGTTTGTGTCATCAAGTTTCTATATAAAGTACATGATTATACCATAATTTATCTCTTAAGGAAACACTTGATCATTTGAGGTTAGTTGTGAGGATTGTTTAATTGGGTAGGATTATTACAATTCATGAAATGGTAGTTGATAACATTTTATGTGGGAAGTAGGTAGAATTGGGTGGATGAGACAAGGATAATCGAGCCATGGATGGAAATTTTGGATATGATAGAAACCCTCGGGGTGAGGGGTGTCCTTGTTGTTGCTCTTGTTGTGTGGAACGTTTAGTTGCTAGAAAAGAATGTTTTGAAGCACTCTTGTCTAATGAGGATGAAAGACTTGAATGCATGGAGAGTGTATATGATTATGTTTGGGTATGGTGATATATGACTCATGAAGTCCCAATTTGGGATTAGTGTTTAGTCACATGAATGTGAGAGACCTTGAGGATTTGTATAATATCCATATGTGGGAACACATTGGTAAGGCCTGATGTCATTTCTAATGGATAAACATGTGGCCCTAGATATGGGCATATTTTTCTCTATAAAACTAAAGTGGGAATCATGACAATTAGAGAGACTGTTGGGGTTTTATTTGTGTGGTGGACTATTGTCTTTTGGTTTTTAACCATGAGGGTTGTGCTGGAAGAACTCAATAGGTGTTATTACAGTAGTTCCATAGGAAGAATTGGTTCATGGATACTTTCTAGAGACTTGGGAAGCCGAGGTGAGTTCACTGGGAAAACCCATCGAGTACTGGTGGTCGGTTGTTGACGATTTGATGGTGGGAAATTATGCTTTATAATTTAAATTGGTCAAGGTGTCCTAGTAGTTGGAAGAATATAATGTAATTTATAGGACCTTTCTATCCAATTACATTTCATTTTCTAGATTTCAGGAGTGTCAGGAGTAAGTTAGAGGAAGAGGATTGAATTTTGAGATGATACTATAGTTTTGAAGACTGTGTCATAGTGTGACCACATGTTTTATGGAATATCGGTTTAGTAGGAAGAAAGGGGGTTTGGTGGCATAGTGTTTCATACCTTGATGGTTTAGGACACTACATTGTATGTCTTCCCTATAAGAAATATAATCCATGTGTGTCTTGCACCACAATATTTTAAGGAAGTTTTTTTGGTGGTGTATTAGAGGTTATTCATGGAATGAAGGGACACATGATGTTTTGGATAAGTTTAAAACCATAAATCTCTCTAGAATGACTCAATTGTATGATTATTTATTCTTAAATTTTTTGTTTTTGTTTTTTTATCATGGTGTGCTATGTTTATTCATAGATTTAAGTGGGCCCATGGCATGTTTTTTTATCTTCATGATTGTCCTTCACAGAGCGAACATTGGTGAAACACCATATAATAATGGAGGTCAACTTTTTAGGTTATTTTTTATAGGTATCAAATATCCATTATTACATAGTTGCAGCATGACCCATACAAATTCATATCAGATTAAAATATTAATAGAGATTTAAATGAGTAACATATTGATGAAAGTTTTTTAGATCATGATTTTGAATTTAGGATGTAATTTTAATTATAATTTTCATAGATTGTTCAATACTTTTCATTTAATGATACCTAAAAATTAAATTTCAATTTTAAATTTAGGAGTTCCTCTAAATTTTGGTATATTCCCTTAATATCCCTCAATCCTTAGGTGATTAAAGGTGCATCAATGGAGGTTTTTGATTTGTCATTTATTTTATTTCACCCTAGGATTTAGGAGATTAACCATTAGTGATATGAGTCTAGTATTTCTACTTTTACCTCTGGGATTTTATATTTTTCCTTCAATTGTGAAGGATGTTGCCACATTTTGGTTATAGATTTATTAACCTTGATGAATTATTTCAATGGGGATTATTATGATTTATGTTATTGATTATTTTTTGGGATGTCATCATTGTGATCATATTTTCCACACCTTACTCATTATTAGTAGTTGTAACGCTCTGATTGAGGTAGGATATTTGATAACATCCTTTTATTTATGTTAAAATTATCAATGATTCATGTTTTTTTCATGGATAGATATTAATAATTATCAAATTAATATAACTAATTACAACATAAGAAATTAATGGAAATGGTATATTCTCATATGATTACATATTTCCATGAATTTTGTTATGTGTTTATTAGTTTCTCATTATTGTGGCTAAAAATATTTTGTTGTTTTGTAAAACTTTTTAGCTACTACAATTGATTCATTAAAATAAAATTTCTTAAAGGGTTAAAATTTTTATGATATTAATAAAATATTTCTTTGAAATATAGAATTTTTATAATTTAACTCATCAAATACACCTTGAATTAAATTTGAATCCATATTTTAAAAAGAAAAACTTGGCAGTTATTTTTTTATAGAATTAATTTTTATACCATTAGTATACTTAAAGAGTGATAGTTATTGGTGTGGTCAAGATAGTATATGGTTTTGGGTTGTTTGAATAGATTTTATAGGGAAGACTAGTGATTACTTTCCACAGTTGGGAATAAGAGATATGATTTTTTATTTGAAATGATGGTGTGGATGGTTATGTGGAAAATGGATGGTTTTATTGTAATTTTTGTGGATGTTGGCTCATGTTATGGGGGTGTAGTAGATGGTTAATGGTTGGGGGATTGTATAATAGCTACTTGACGTTAAAGGAATATTATTGTTAAAAATGAAAATATTATAGGGATTTGGATATAATTTATGAAGCTATGGGATATTAATGAAATATTAATTATTAAAATAAATAGGTAACAACCATAATTAATGTGAGTAGTGAATAATAATGATCAATTTTTAAATATGTAATTTCCACGAATATTGAATGTAATAAATTGTGTAATGGTAAATATACATATGGTTAAAATATGTGATTAAATTTGGAATTATGAATTGTTATTGGTGGGTTTTTTGTAGAAATGGTGGAGGGTTTATGGATTAGGGAATGATATTGATGGTCAGTATGTGGTAGTGGAAATGTGGTTGTTATGATTGGTGTTGTAGTTTTATTTTTGTGTAAAACATTTATGTTTCGGTTTTGTGTAGATGTATTATAATTGTGTTTTCTTATTCTTTCATATGCACCACACCCAATTCAGAGAACCCTATAAATTCTCAAATGATTCATGTTCTAGATGTCTTATCCAAACATCTAGGTAGGTGAGGGATCAAATGACTGTCTACACCCTCTACCACTCTATCTACTAGATACATAAAATTATGATGGAAAAAGGATTCTATAAACAACATTTGATGAAAAAATATCAATATTTAGATTGATGTGATGATGATGGGAAGATTATGTGGCATATTGTTGGGATTATGCAAGGTAGAAGGAGGGAATGCGATTATTTTTCATTATTTTCAAGAAATCCTTAAATAATGAGAAATTGATGTCAAGATAAGATTTAGATATGTGATATGTGGTTTAGGATACAATTTTATAGGTTTATAGAGTGGATATGAGATATGTGAGTGTGTGGATTTTGAAATCGTTATATGAAAGGAAAGAGAGCAGCATGGTATTTTATAATGTTGAATGAGAGAGAATAACATGTGGAAAAGTGGTGTAGGGTAACATTTTGATATATTTTTCGATATTATGTCAGTATACTTATATTTGGTAAGGTGTGAGAGATCCTTCATGATAAAGTGTTATAGTTACCTAGTAGGTGCATGTTGTTTTTTTATTTATTCACTAAAACATGAATATTCTTCTTCCAGATTTCACATGAGGCATTAAGGATGATTCAGCTGAGTATATATGTAACATCCCCCATATATACATAAATCATTTTAATAATTTTCCATGGGGGATTTTTTTATTAAGCCGAATGGTTCTACATTTTAGTATTGTTTCTTTGTTGTAGTTGATTCTTAGGAATTCTTTCTTTTAGAATTCAATTTTAGGGAATATGTTTTCAATATGACAATATATTATGGGATATTGGGTTTACACATTTACTGTAATGTTAATTTATGATTTGTTTTCATATATTTCAAGTATTTATGAGGGTAATGCCTTGGATTTGTATATTTAATACCATGGGTTCTAGTTTACAACCCATGGCCTATTAGAGTAGGGTCTCAGTGGTAACTATCTTTTTCACTACAATGTTAGGAGGGTTTCCTAGTGGATTAAGTTGATGAACCACTCAAAATCGTTTACATGAATTTTTTTTATTTCGAGAATTTTGATATAAAGACCATTTTTCTTCATGGGGAATTAAATTAAAATAATAACATGGAATAACCAAAAGGTTTCATTGATTAATATAACTGGGATCCTATGTTTAAGATGAAGAAAACCCTTTATGGATTAATGAAAGAACTATGGAAGTGGAATCAGTTGATTACTTCTATTATATTTAAAAATATGGTTATCTAGGGATATTATTATCATTACTATTATAAAAAAATTATGATCAGAGATTCATCCTACTGATTCAATATGATGATGAAATGGGTATTTCCAATTTGGCAATGGAACGGATTGATGAGTAGAGAGATGAGTTTTATATATGTTTCACAAAAAGGATCTCATAAAAAAATACATGAATTTTGGGGTTGTAAATCACAAGATAGTTATGTTCTATATATTTTACTTATATCAATATGATTATAGATAGAATATGGAAGAATTCTTTGGAATGTGTGAGAAAAAACTAGTCACCACTCCCATGGATATGAATCTCATACAACGTAAGGTAAAGACACCATGAATGAATGCTATGGATGAGCACATGGAATAGTTTCCCTTTTCATAATTATTTAGAAGATTGATATATTCCATGGTTTATACAAAGCTGAACATTTCCCATAGAGTGGGCGTAGTAATAAAATTCATGGAAAACAGTGGAAGAGGGCACTATGAAGCAGTAATGTATACCCTACCTTGTGTCAATAGTTACAAAAAAAATCTATTTACATTAAATTAGATGAATCATTTTAAGGGTTTTCAGATTCATACAATAGTGGTGATATAGAAACATTAATGATAACTACAAGTTGTGTCTTCACTTTAAGAGGAATGATTGGGAGTTGGATGTTGAAGGATTAATCGACAGTTTCAATTTCAATAATTGAATAATAATATGTTTCATTGAAAAAATTATTTTAATGGTTTGAAATAATTAAAAGGTCTAATATAAATATTGAAATAATCTTGGAATTTTGAATGATGTTATATGACTAATAATATTTAGTTCACTTGGCCAATAATTTTAAGTTTCATTCCTAGATAAAAAATATTTAGTTGAAGTATAAATTTTTAGGGATTTCTTTGGATGTAAAAGTTATGGATATGCAGATGATAGAAGAATTTTTAAATTTGGATGATATAAAATCGAATGTTTTAGTCCAAGATGATGTGAGGTAGAATTATTCCTCATATGGGCTAGGCTGACCTGAGGCACAACGAGGGAACCATACAACTATAAGGGAAATTTGATAGTGGAATAGGATTGATGATGTTGATGGAGGAATTGGTCGTGAATATCCAAAAAATTCATGGGTGATATTTTTTGGTTTAGCCATGTGAAAACCATTTACTAACTTATTTATTAGTGTTAACTAAAGAAGTTGTTCTTGAATATATATTTTCAATACCTGAATCAATATGGTGTAGAAAAAAACATGACATATGGATGTATAAAAGCATGTATAGCAGAAGAAAATACTTTGAAGTTGGAAATCTGATGATAGATTTAAAATCATTAACAATGATTTCTAATGATTTAAATAATATTATAGAATAACTTCATAGAAATATAAGAGTCTTCCTATTGTGGTGAAATGTTTTTCTATCTTTGGTTTATTTTTTCGAATGTGTCACATAATATACATCAGAAGTCTAAAAAGAGTAAACCTTATGTGTTTCTTGAATCACTCACTATTCACATAGAGAAGGTTTTTTGGTGGTGGGTAGGTTTTATAGTGTGACAAGGTACCTGATAAGATATTACCCATGTGGGAATACGCTAAAACGATATTGGATGTGGGATATACTAGTTTCACTAGATAGAATCTGAATTAATTTGAGCTGTGGGGGAATATGTTATGAGGTATTTTCATGATTGTAATCATATTCTATTTTTTTAAATAAAATTATTGATTCATTCCACCAATGGAGTAGGTTTTGGTTAGAACCAAATAAATTTTATTATGGAGATATTTTACATTTTATCATTTAATCATTTTATTTTTCTTGTTATTGTATGGTGAGTTAATTTTCATTTTGGTGTGTTGACTTTGGTATGGATTGTCTTTTATGATCTAGAATATCGAGTATAGGATTTATTTTTGAATCAGTGGTTCCAGTTATAGGATTCTTCAATGTTTGTTATAGTAATAAATTATATTTAGGAGGTTCAATTAACCTAAAAAAGATACATGTTATACAAAATTGATGATAATAAATAATAGAAAAAAGTAATTTCCAACAATAATTATTGTTTTAAAAATCATGGTACATATAAATAATTGAACATGACATGAAAAATATATGATGTGTGAACAACATCATTTTATTCTAAATAACAAATGAAATTACAATGGTTCTTTATTTATTATATGTCCACTATGTATATGGTCATGATCATTATATATAAGTTTTAAATAAACAAATTTATTCAAGTTAGAACATTTATTCATCATTATAAGTATACCATTATATGGGTCATGCCTACATTATTTGTCCAATAAACATCTCAACACATATATTAATTTGGTCTAGTCAATTTGACCCTCACAAAACATGTTTATTAGTGAACCATTGAAAATAACATTTTTTAAGAATCGATACTTAAAAGTGATCATTGGGTCATAATATATTATTAAATTAAATAAATTTTTTATTTAAAAATCATTAATATATATATATATATTATTTTAAATAAATTTTATATATAATAATAATATAAATATTAATAAATTTTTAAAAACATAAATATATTACAGATTAATTGGGCTATAAAGGTATCATGTCATGTTATTAATTAAATAATGGGCCCAAACCTATTGTTAATTAGGGTTTTAAATCTAGTATTTCTAAATAACCATGCCTACTAAAATAATCCCTAATTGGTCTTTTTATTGGGGTGGAATTTTCAGGTTAGACGGTTCCCCCGACCCATGTACAATTTAAATTATAAGTGATCTATTTTTTGTACATAAATCCAAAATAATTATATAATAAGTATTCATGAAAATTTCTAAGACAATAATTAACTCTTTTCATGGAGAGAAAATATCATTCATCCCAAAATCTTGTTTTTATAATACACTATATATTATATTATATTTTTTTCCAAAATTGATAATGTATCAATATGTAACACTGATAGTAATTCATCTAATAATTATATGTATGGATTATGTATTAACTATCTTGAAGTATATAAAGAGTTTTCAGATCTAGATAGATCTAGGGAATCCATGCAATATATATATTCTATTACTAGAATATGGTAAATGTGGTAAGATTCTCACAGAAAAGATATTCATTCATCCCCTCCCTCCTAGTATAATGGAGATCCAAATAACTCATTCATGGGGGAGGATGTAATGATCCAATCGAGTGATTTTTTGTTCGCATTGTTTAGAAAATTCCTTGGAGGTAGAGCTAACTAATAATAAATTTACCATAAAATCAACATAATTGATTTATATATATATTTTTTTAAAATTTTATATGATAATTTAGATGTTATTTATTTTTTATATTATGATGAATTGTATAGATTTTGTATTTTAGAATTTTGTGTATCATATTTTTTGATATGTATGTCTATAAATAGTCCCCCCGTACTCTCAATTTATTAAAATCAACTCTAATATAGATATGTATTGAGTTTTCTATCCATCCACTGCACATTTGTTGATCTAATTCACTCAGATTGACTACCAAAATTATTATATTACCCATTAAAATATATTAATTATGGCCTAAAATTTGACATCCATTAGTTTCTAAGGTGAGAAATATTGTCAACATTTCAAGGGAAATATCAATTTTTTATCAATAATTGTTGGAAAGGATTGTGTTACAAAAATCATGTATGAGGATGTACTTGATTTTTTCATCAATTATTTTCATTTTTGTTATTAATTTTTAGTGTGTGGGTAGTCTAGTGGTGTTTTAAAGATCAGTAATATTATAATGTAAGGTAATCAAATCATTTGTGTCGGATATGTTTGAGGAAATTACAAGGACTATGTTATTGGGGGGGGGGGTCTAACAGATGAGAATTATGAGAATCATATCAAAATAAAGGCTATGTAATCATATTTTTAGGTCTAATTATAGAATAAATTGACTAGAAATGTTATTTTATAGTAACCCTTTTGAGAAACCAATTAGGATAATATTGTATCCAATTTTTTAGGGGATAATTCTACTAGATCATAGTGTTTTATTGGGTATGTTCAAGAGGAAGTTGGTAATGGGGGTCCTCAAGAATTAAAACAAGGTGGGGACTCCCTAGACATTATCCATAGCTATCCAATGGCTCATTGTTTGGTTCCAATAATGAATATGGTCTCCTTCATGATTTTGGGTCATCTCAAGATGAATATAGAGGGTAGTTATAGGATATTTCTGGGGATAAGGTTTGGTATAATTATGATTTGGATTTTAATTAGTGATATGGAATATCATTTGGGTTATAACTAAAAAAATAAGATAACATATATAATTTCTTAATCTAATTATTAAATGAAAAAAATCTCACAAATAGTCTCACAACCTAATGACCTAACTGTTTGATGTCTTTGATATTTGCTATATAAACATATTATTCTATATCAATTGTCAACATTAATTTATACTCATGATCCTTTATACTATTTAGTAAATATCACAAACGATATAATCATATTTATAACCATGGTAATGAGAACATAATAAATCGGTGATCTTAGAAACATAATAAGGAAAAAACATCTCATAATGTATCACATCCAAACATGAAGGATAACACGAAGAGAGAATAAAAATATTATTAAAATATCATGTGACTATAAATGATAATAATAAAATTTAATATAGAACATATGATCCAAAAAGGTCATTAATGAATCATAAATGTGACAACATGGCTCAAAATACATATCAATAATCATAAAACATTTGAGCCTGCCATTAGAATATGGAATATTCTATAAATAATGTTTAATATGAAATCATGGCATATCATGATAACGAAGAACCATCAGGGAAAGGAGATATAAATTTATATGAAATATGTAATTATGGCACAACCATATGTACACGAAAAACCTTTTGAGATAACACAATATTCCCATGCTTATGTAAGAAACTCATTTATTCTATACCTGAAAATTTGAGGAAACTCATTATGTGCACGCCCATGTTAAAAAACACATTATGTCCATTCATGACTATGTAATGATATATAAAATTAGACTTATTAACTTAAATTATATATATTAATCCACAATTAATTATCCATACATAAGTATTCCACTTAATAACAATCATCATAATATCTTAAAGAACCCTAGGAAAGGAATGGGATTCTAAAAATTTTCAAAAAAATCCCTTAACATGATCAAAAAATATTATTAGACATAAAAAATATCATTTTAAAGAAGTAAATATATCAGAATAAAATATAAGGGGTGATCTGGATATCCTTTCATGAGCCATAAAACTTTTAGGGAAAATAAAAGTGAAAATACCAAGTTCTCACAAAATGCTTAAACATTGTTATAAATAATAATGTAAAAATTAATTTAAAAACATTTCTGAGAATAAAATAATATGAATTTTTAAAACCATGTTATTAATATTTCCATACAGTGGATCCTTGAAGGGAAATGGAAAAATCAAGCTAATAACTATGAATTGGTAAATAATGAAATGTAATGCCTTGATTAATCTTTTATAAAGTTTTGAAGAAAAACTCACCTCAAAGAAACATTGAAATAAATTTATATCATAAAAAAGGTAATGTAAAATATGAGGAATATAAAATGTAAAAATTATTTTTCTATATTTTAATAATATAACTTTAATTGGAAAAAACTTGAACCTGGGATAAAATATCCAAGGGTAAGAATGTGAGTAATTCATACCTACGTTAAATTTATATATTCGATTTTTTCTATCCCAGAAGTGTTTATTAATGATTAGATGTAACATAACTAGGGTCTAGTAAAAAATAAAAAATAAAAAAAAATAAAATTTAAGGATCAAATAAATCTTGAAAAGTGTATTCAAGTATGAAGGACTATGAATTAATGAATTTATATTTGTATCAATTAAACCTTTTATCCTGAATCCTCTCTATGTTGATAAAAAAATAAATTATTGTATAAAAAACATTACCATATTAATCACCTATTTCAGAATATTATTCACGTATATAACCTTTTATAATCATTATTTACA
Organism: Viscum album; assembly: GCA_963277665.1. Taxonomy (NCBI): domain Eukaryota; kingdom Viridiplantae; phylum Streptophyta; class Magnoliopsida; order Santalales; family Viscaceae; genus Viscum; species Viscum album. The sequence continues at coordinate 840,511,400 of OY728152.1, read as the reverse complement.
ATCATTACTTAAATTTATATTAGTTATTTATTTTCTATTTTGAATACCAGGTGTGAGTAATCTGGGTTTTTTTGAACTAGTTTCATAATAATGATGGTTTTATTCATTTATCTACCAAATGTAATCACTCATAGATCATAATAGGTTTTTGAATTGATGTTTTATGATATTTTATAAATTTATAATTTTATTTTATGAGTGTTTTTTAAGGACCTTGAAGATGAACTCAGTGACATGCATGTTTCTATGTTTTTAATAGATGAACTATGGTATCATAATTAATGTGTTTAATATTAAATTTGTCCTTACAAAACCAAAATAAAATATTTATTTAAATACTTATACCATATAATATTTTTAATTATGTTCTCATAGTCATCCAGGACATTATTTTATATCTTTTGTTTTAATTATGTTCTTTGATCGAACTAGGCATGAACCTTCTATAATTAATGAATGATTATAGTGGTGAAAGTGATTTACAATGAAAAAATGACTTTATTATAGAATATTAAGGATATTATTTTTACAATTTAATTGTTTTTAATCAAATTTTAATATTTATTAATAAATACTAAATATACTTGATGAAAAATGTGATATGTTACTTCATGGAAGCATTAATATGAAAAACACTAAATTAGTGCTTTCTTTCCTCAAAGAATGAAAGGAAAAAAGGTGTAATATAATTTTTAGAATAATAATAATAATATCACATATTTAATATTTATTCTATAATTTCATCCATAAAATCAATTAAGAGAGGTGGTGGTGGAGAACAGAAGTTATTACATCATGGAGGTAGTAGTCCTCACAACACAAAAATAGATTATAGCGACCCATACTTTACATACATGGTTATTAATTCAAAATTGTAGCATACTTATTACAACATATAAAAAAATCATGAAAGTACCGTATAGGTATAGTGTCTTTAGAAACTGGGAAACATAAACAACTGCTTCATAAAGCATCTACACTGTCTCCCATTTATTTCATCATATCTAGTGTCCCTTTTGGCATATCCTACTTAATATCCTTCTTCCTAACCTGGGGAAAAGAAAACATACAAAAGGATGAGCTAAAATGCTCAGTAAGGGTAACCAAAAGAAATATCAATCACATCATATTCATAAGAACATAACATTTTGGAAATCTTAACCTGCAAAAGAGATCATAATTTCATAACATGGGATAAATCGTAGTAGTGAAATGTAATCCCAATAATCATAACTTAAAACATTAATCTTTGTGGCATACACAAATAATCATATAAAATCATTTCATAGTAGTCAAGACGCATTTCCAAGACTATCTTAGTGGACAATGTCCATTTCTGAACCGAGTTCACTCCTCGTTTCAGTCCTTTTTCACTGAACCATTTTGACCTGCCGTTCCAGCCATGTCTATCTAATTAGATATAAATTGTTACCCAATGCATTGGAGGGAGATATAGGTCCCACCAATCTCATAATGATACCATTCTTATGTGTGCCACAAAATCAAAAATCATACATCATTGCATAACCCATGTAATAAAAATGGGATTCATAAACATCGTGATATCATAAAACAATTCATATAAGATAAAATAATTCATAAAAATAATTCCATCACAACATAATCAAATCAATGTAATAATAGGGATAGAAACAGAACCCCATATTATCTTAGATGGAAAATAATTTTGATGAAACACTTGAACTCCATTCTTGAGGAAAATATCCTTTCTACTTCAAAAACATTTTTCCTTTCTTAACTTGTCCTAAAATTTAAATCTAAAAAAATATGATTAAAAATAGACATAAAAACTTGTAAAGGAATCTTCTTGGAAATAATGTTTTAAAAATCCATTCATGTTGTATAAGTTAAGAAAATCATTCTTCCCATACTTTGGCCAAAAAAGTCAAAAAGTACCTCGTACGAAAAACGACAAAAGATTCCTTTCAAATTATTTACTAAAAACTCACCGAAGGGTAAAATTGGATTCAAAAAATTTTAGGTGGATGGAAATAATATTATATTGAGGAAACATGGATGTGGATTATAAATATTCCCCAGTAAATTCTGAAGTATAAATAATTTCGGATAAAATGAGATTGCGAGATTTTCCCTTACCTTAGGTCCGATTTGCTTCGTAAGTGTCTGAAACTCCTGTATAATGATATAAATAATGTCATTGGCTTATTCTAGAATCATACTTATTTTTATGATATCATATATGTATATACTCTTAGCTTCTTATTAGTAATATTTCATTACTACTTGTTATTCGCGTGTTTATTACTTTTTGTTCTTATGCGTGTTTTGTCGAATAAATTCGTATTATTCTTTTTAGGATATAGATACCTCATTTCCAGAATGGTATTAGTGTAATATATATCATATTCATTCATTCAATTCATTTATATAATCATTATGCAATGAATATCATGTAGAACGAGTCGCATCACATCGTGGAGACAGTATTCTGTATGTACGCCCGAGCGATGATATCGTTCCCATGATCGTGGAATTGTATTGGAGTGTATGTATACTATTTCAGAATCAATATCACTTTACAATAATCATATATAATTATTATTTACACCATTATACCCATCCAAGTAAGGTGGTGGTAGAAAATAGATTATACCATGGTGTGGAGACGGTATTCCGTACGTACGCATGCGCGGTGATTTCGTTTTCCGTAGGATGGATAGATGGTGAAATAGGGTTGTTTCATAATTATAATAACATATAAGTATATGAGTGATACTGATTTTATTACTTCGTAATGAAACAACTAAAGGATAAGAAGTGGAAGAAGAAAAAAACTTGAATGAATCGGTAACGGGCATTACCTCTTCTTTGAAGCGCCTCTTTGAGACCTCCTTTTAGGGCACTAAAATTGGTCTTTGAAGAAGACCATGATCTCTAGGATGTTTCTAGGGAAGTGGGAAAGTGATATGGTCTGGGGTTGGCTGAGCATGAAGGCTCAAATTGGTGTGAGGAGGAGAGGGAGGAGGTGCCCTTTTATAAGGGAGGAGAGGGGCACCTTTGGAAATATAAGAAATACTAGTTTATATTAAATACCAACCCCACTAAAAAACTTCCAAAATGACTCATATCTTAATTTTAGATGCGATAGGGTTGTAATATCATCAACCAATGAAATTTAGACATGTTAGGAATTTATTTTAAACATTATCAACTTCATTTATCCTTATTTATCAATTTAATTTTATTTGTGGTAATAATATTCTAAATTTTAAATTATTATAAATAATTACAAATGTGTTGTGAATTTTTCATAATTTTACACTTTATGACATTTTCGACCGCATAAATTTTAATTTATAATTTTTGAACAATTTTATAATATGTTATTTTTATAAAATAACAATAGTGTCAATTTTGACACTATTCATTTATTTGAATTAATAAAAAAACAGATGATATGTTCGAACTAAAAGCTTTAATAGATTCATAAAATGTCATATGTATCTATAAAATTAGTGGAGAACATTAAATAGTTCATATAATATTTATTTTAATATTTTTAAAATCATTTATTTGATATTTTAATTAATAAAATAATTTCAACATCACTATTGTGTCATAATTAATGATAATTATTTAATCCATAAAATTCTAAATAAATTCCTATGATGTAGATAATTGTATTAGATTTTTGGATACTATTCATGTTCGATGTTTCATTATGTTTATCACTAAATTAAAATTATTATACTTATAATATTTAAGAAAGTGACATGTTGTCACTTTCTTTCATTTTAATAATAATTAAATTATGTTCATCGAAAAAAGTCCATTAAATGAATCTAATACGACCCTTAGGTGATATGGGTTGACTTTTAGTCATCCAATAGGATTTTGGCAGGTGTTAGGGTAATTTTATAATCTTATATTTACCCTTAATTACCCGATATACCTTTAACTATGGTAAATCAAATTTACCATAGTTACTATTCATAAAGCCCAAAAATAAAAATTAGTCTATTAACATAATTTGGACCCACTGATTCCAAATATGTTATCCATTTTTCATAATTCAAAACACATAGGTTTCAGTAATTAATTTAAAATTAATCCCATTTTAAAGAAAACAGGTTTTAGAAGTTAAAACATTGCCAAATATTGAAATGTTTTTACCTATGAATTCATTGTAAAATTAATGCTAATGACATAAATTATATTAAATGGTAAAAATATATTCTATTTATAATTTAAAACCATTAATTATTATAATTTAACCATATAAATTATCTCAAAGAAAAAAGTTTTTGAAATTAAAAATTAGCGTATTTTTACTATTCATCAAAATATAAAAGTTATCAGAAAAATATCAAAAATTTATCTACAGTAAATTTTTATATCCTGATTCAAAAGAAGAATTTTATTTGTTCAAATTGAACTTATAACCATGTCAAAACCTAGATATATTGTGCGTGCGCCATCAAAAGGCGGCAAAACTGTATTTTTTGAAAAATACTTATTTTACCTGAAAAATTTATTTTGTTCTCTTACCATGTTCTAGGAAAATTTGTAGGATGAATAATAACGTTATAAAATTCAAAATGTACTTAATAAAATTCATAACGGCTAGTCCATAACAATATATCGTGGTTTAGTGAAACTCGGTATTGCGTACTACACACGCTATTGAGAAAGCTCGTGATTGCATGTAATGCAAGACAAGTCGGTATTGTGTGTTGTGAAAGATTCATTTGGTGTTGCGTATAACATAAGACATAAAAAAATATTTCTCATAAAATCTCAGGGTGTTACATTCTACCCCCCTTAAAATGAATTTTGCCCTCGAAATTTTTCACTTCATTACAAACAGATGAGGATACCTCTCCCTCATCATATCCTCAAGTTCCCATGTAGGTTCTTCTAATTGGTGGTTCCTCCATAAAACTTTCACCAAGCGAGTTGTCTTGTTCCGTAGGACTTTTTCGCTATGATACAAAATCTCTATCGGCTCTTCTTCATATGAAAGATCTTGCTCCAGCGGTACAACTTCTGAGCTGAGTACATATGAAGGATCGGGTATGTACTTTCTCAAGAGAGATACATGGAACACATCGTGAACTTGGGAGAGATTCGGTGGAAGCACCAATCGGTAAGCTACCTTCCCAACACGATCCAGTATTTCGAAAGGACCAATATCTCTAGGGCTCAACTTTCCCTTCTTTCCAAATCTCATTACCCTTTTCCAGGAAGATATTCATAAGAACACTTTATCACCCACTTTAAACTCTAGGTATTTTCTTAGATTGTCGGCATAACTTTTCTATCAACTCTGATCTACTCTTATGTATTGTTGAATAGATCTGACCTTTTATGCCATCTCATCAATATGATCAGGTCCTAATATCTTTCTTTCCCTGACATCATCCCAGCAAGTTGGAGTTCTGCATTTCTTTCCATAGAGGGCTTCATAATGAGCCATCTGAATACTGGAGTGAAAGCTATTATTATATTAAAATTCCACCAAAGATAGGTGTTGATCCCATCCAACTTTGAAATCCATAGAGAAATATATCAACATTTCTTCTAGAGTTTGAATTTTCCTCTCAGACTGACTGTCTATCTGAGGATGGTAAGAAGTGCTAAAACTCAACTCTGTATCTAGAGCATGCTGAAGACTTCTCCATAACATTGAGGTAAACCTTGTATCCCGATCAGATATAATAGAAAGTGGTACTCCATGCAATCTTACGACTTCCTTTACATATATCATGGCAAGCTGATTTAGAGAGAAATCCTCTCTAATAGTAATGAATTGTGCAGACTTTGTAAGACGATCAACTATGACCCATATAGAATTATTGTCTTTGGATGTTTTAGGAAGTCCGGTGACAAAGTCCATAGTGATGTTTTCCCATTTCCATTCTGGTATGGGTAATGGTTGTAACATCCCCTTAGACTTTTGTCTATCAGCTTTAACTTGCTGAAAAACCAAGCATCGAGAGACATATTCAGCAACATCTCTTTTCATGCCATCCCACCAGAAGTACTCTTTCAGGTCCCAATACATCTTCTTGCTTCCATGATTAATAGAGAATGAAGAACAATGAGCCTCATCCAATATCTCCTTCTTTAATTTGGGGATGGGAGGAACAGAAACCTGATTCCTAAAACTTATTATCACTTCACAATCAAAGTTGAATTCAAGAAAATTTCTCACCTTATTTTGTAACTCTATATCTTTATTCTGTGCGTCTTTAATCTTAACATGTATAGATGGTTGGACATTCATTTGAGAAAGATAATATTTTTCCCCTTCCATTATAATTCCAAGATCTATCCTTTGTAAATCCATAAATATTGGATCTTTTGTGATCCTCATCATGGACAAGCTAGCATGGTCTTGTCGACTTAATGCATCTGCCACCTTGTTTGCTTTCCCAGGGTGGTAATGAATTAAGCAGTCGAAATCCTTAATCAGCTCCAACCATCTTCTTTGGCGCATATTCAGATCCTTTTGTGTGAAAATATACTTTAAACTTTTATGATCAGTATAAATGTCACACATTTATCCATAAAGATAATTCCTACAAATCATTAATTCAAAGATTACCACAGCTAACTCCAAATCATGAATTGTGTAATTTTGCTCATGGATTTTCAACTGTAGTGAGGCATAAGCTATCACCATATCATTTTGCATAAGAATACACCCTAGTCCCTTCTTGGATGCATCACTGTAGATCACAAACCTTTATCGACTAAAAGGTAGTGTGAGCAAAGGTGCACTGGCTAACCTTCTTTTTATCACTTTTAAATTCTCTTCACATTCCTCTGTCCAAGAAAACTTAACTCATTTCCGAGTCAACATGGTGAGTGGGTTAGATAACCTTGAAAAATCTTTCACAGAACGTCGTTAATATCCAACGAAACCAAGAAAACATTGGATCTCAGTTACTGTTGTTGGTCTCGACCATCTTTCGATAACCTCTATTTCTTTTGGATCCACAAATATCCCCTCTTTTGAGATTATGTGACCCAAAAATGTAAATTTTTGAATCCAAAATTCACACATGGTAAATTTGGCATAAAGCGTCTCCTTTCATAGGGTCTATAATACAATTCTCATGCGATCTTCATGTTCTTCCTTGCTCTTTGAATAGACATGAATATCATCTATAATGACTACCACAAACTGATCAAGATAGTCTCTAAATACTCTATTCATCAGATCCATGAAGATAGCAGGGGAATTAGTAAGACCAAATGGCATCACTATAAATTCATAGTGTCCATACCTTGTACGGAAATCCGTCTTTGGTATATCCTCCATTTTGACCCTTATTTGATGATACCCTGAATGAAGATCAATCTTGGAAAAGTATTGAGCTCAGTGTAGTTGGTCAAATAGGTCATCAATGTGTGGGAGAGGATATTTGTTCTTGATAGTGATCTTGTTAAGTTCTCGATAATCAATGCAGAGTCTCATTGATCCATCTTTCTTCTTAACAAACATAACAGGTGCTCCCCAAGGTGACGCACTAGGGCGTATGATTCCTTTATCAAGATTCTCTTGGAGTTTCTTCTTCAATTCCTAGAACTCAATTGGGGCCATTCTATAAGGTTTCTTTGAAATAGGAAAAGCACCCGGTATGAGTTCTATTGAAAAATCAACTTCACGATTTGGTGGAAGACCTAGAAATTCCTCCAGAAAGACATCATCAAATTCTCATACAATGGGAATTTTATTAATCATGAGTTTCTCTCCAACAATTTGAGATAAATAACCTTCATTTAGTGAAATCACGACCCATAAGATAGAAGAAATTTCTACTGGAAGGTTATGTTCATCCTTGCATCGATTGATGATCATAGATTGATCTGGAATATAAAATGTGACTTCTATTCTTTGGCAATTGATATGAGCTCTATATAAAGAAAACCAATCTATGCCAAGAATCACATCTAATTCTACTATAGGAAGGATCACAAGATTTTCAGAAAGCACTTTCCCACAAACTTCAATCAGAGAAGAATTGTAAACTTTTGATGTGACTGTTGTGCCATTAGGAGTTACCACAGCCAACTCAGCATCTAATTGTTGAGGTAATACGATGACACCCTTAGAAAATTCTTCAGAAATAAAAGAGTGGGTGGATCCAGAATCAAATAAAACATTTTCTACTTTAGAGTAGATGGTAAGTGTACCTCTCACCACTTCGTTGTCGTACTCCACATCGCCGATAGTAATTGCATGTGACATTCCTTTGTCTTTGGCCTTAAGAGTTTGTTGACGTCGATCATCATCATCAACCCTTGGATTTGGGCATTGATTGGCATAATTACCCATCTCCTTGCACTTGAAACATTGAAGTGTAGTAGGTTCATTCTGTGTATCCCTTCCTTTATTTGCATCATTAGACATCTTCTTCCCATTATTTCGACATTCAATTGCCTTATGACCTTCTCTTCCACCCTTATAAGATTTTCTTGTCCCCTTAAGACAATTTCCTCCATGTTTCCTTCCACACTTTATGAATAAGGGAAAACTCATCTTCTTTTTAGTGTGGTCTTTAGATTTTCCATTGAATTCCATTTTCCTCTTCTTATCAAACCCATGTGACTGATGGGTTACACCAATCTCCATCTCAACCTTGAGAAAACATTAATCAATTTCCTCGTAGCTATTGAAGTCCCTTATGGCTAATGCCCTTCGAAGACTTGTTTTTAAGCCACTAAAGAATCGATCGATCTTACTCTCAGGTTGGATTACATTTCCTGAAGCATACCTTGAAAGTCTTGTAAAATTTGATTTGTAGATACCAACGTATTCATCATCCTTTTGCATCAATTAAAGAAACTCTTTCTCTATCTTTGTTCAAAGAATACGAGGAAAATAGTTCTTGAAAAATAAGTTCTTGAACTCGTCCTATTCCATGGACTTAATTTTATCAATTTGCCTCGTATTCATAATAAGGTTCCACCATTGATCAGCATCACCTTCCAAACGATACACTTATAAGATGATATTATCATGTTCAGAACATTGAAGAACTGAAAATATCTTTTCAGTGGTACTGATCCATTGTTCAGAAACTAATGGATCAGAAGACCCGCTGAATGAAGGTGGAAGCAGCCTCATGAAGGATTCAACAAAATGTTTCTCCTTCCTTTTCTCATTTGGAAGTCCTTCATGATTCATATCTTGAGAAAGTTGTGTGAGCATGGCTACAAGATTTTTCATTCCAGCTCCCATAACGTATGGTTGATCAAGGGGACAATCATTGCATTGCCCGTCACATTCTGCATTAACACGGTTCCTTCGGGTTCCATCCATTGAATAAAACCAAGAAGAATACTGTGAGAAACACTAATTATAATAGGAAAACCACATAATCAAGAATAAAATTTGACACTTAAGGTCTTATCATAGGTTGTTCATGGACATTTCTAAAACACTATGATTGTGTTCTATACTTAGACATATCCTTAGGTTTCTTACTAAGGCTTTCACATCATAGTTTCCAAATGTTGACTATACCTTTCCTCTGATACCAACTATAACGACCCATACTATACATACATGGTTATTACTTCAAAATTGAAGCAGACTTATTACAACATATAACAAAACCATGAAAGGACTGTATAGGTATAGTGTCTTTAGAAATTGGGAAACATAAACAACTGGTTCATAAAGAATCTATAATGTCTCCCATTTATTTCATCATATCTAGAGTCCCTTTTGCCATATCCTACTTAATATCCTTCTTCCTGACCTGGGGAAAAGAAAACATACAAAAGGGTGAGGTCAAATGCTCAGTAAGGGTAATCAAAAGAAATATCAATCACATCATATTCATAAGAACATAACATTTTGGAAATCATAACCTGAAAAAGAGATCATAATTTTATAACATGGGATAAATCATAGTAGTGAAATGTAATCCCAATAATCATAACATAAAACATGAATCTTTGTGTCATACACACATAATCATAGAAAATCATTTCTTAGTAGGCAAGACTCATTTCCAAGACTATCTTAGTGGACAATGTCCATTTCTGAACCGAGTTCACTCCTCGTTTCAGTCCTGTTTCACTGAACCAGTTTAACCTTCCATTCCAGCCATGTCTATATCATGAGATATAAATCTTTACCCAATTCATTGGAAGGATATATAGGTCCCACCCATCTCATAATGATAACATTCTAATGTGTGCCACAAAATAAAAAATCATACATCCTTGCATAACCCATGTAATAAAAATGGGATTCTTAAACATCGTGACATCATAAAACAATTCATATAAGATAAAATAATTCATATAAAAAATTCTTTCACAACATAATCAAATAAATGTAATAATAGGGATTTAAACAGAACCCCATATTATCTTAGATGGAAAATAATTTTGATAAAACACTTGAACTCCATTCTTGAGGAAAATATCAGTTCTACTTCAAAAACATTTTTCCTTTCTTAACATGTCATACAATTTTAAACTAAAAGAAGTTGATTAATAATAAACTTAAAAACTTTTAAAGAAAGATTCTTGGAAATAATTTTTTAAAAATCCATTCATTCCGTATAAGTTAAAAAAAACATCTTCCTGTACTTTGGCCAGAAAAGTCAAGAAGTACCTTGTACGAAAAACGACAAAAGATTCCTTTCATATATTTTACTAAAAACTCACCGAAGGGTAAAATTGGATTAAAAAAATTATAGGTGGATGGAAATAATATTATATTGAGGAAACATGGATGTGGATGATAAATATTCCCCAGTAAGTTGTGATGTATAAACAATCTCGGATAAAAATGAGATTGCGAGATTTTCCCTTACCTATGGTCTGATTTGCTTCGTAAGTGTCCAAAACACCTGTATAATGATTTAAATAATGTCATTGACTTATTCCAGAATCATAATTATTTTTATGATATCATATATGGTTATATTCTTAGCTTCTTATTAGAATATTTCATTACTACTTGTTATTCGGGTGTTTATTACTTCTTGTTCTTATGCGTGTTTTGTAAAATAAATTCTTATTCTTTTTTTTAGGTTATAGATACCTCATTTACAGAATGTTATTAGTGTAATATATATCATATTTATTCATTCAATTAATTTATATAATCATTATTAAATGAAGATCATGTAGAATGAGTCGCATCACATCGTGGAGACGGTATTCCGTACGTACGCACGAGCGATGATATCATTCCCATGATCGTGGAATTGTATTTGAGTGTATGTATACTATTTCAGAATCAATATCACTTTAAAATAATCATATATAGTTATTATTTACACCATTATAACCATCCAAGTATGGTGGTGGAGGAAAATAGATTACACCACGGTGTGGAGACGGTATTCCGTACGTACGCACGTGCAGTGATTTCGTTTTCCATAGGATGGATAGATGGTGAAATAATGTTGTTTCATACGTATAATAACATATCAGTATATGATTGATACTAATGTTATTACTTCATAATGAAACAACTAAATAATAATAAGTGGAAGAGGAAATAATGTTGAAGGAATCGGTAACGGACATTACCCCTTCTTTGAAACGCCTCTTTGAGACCTCCTTTTAGCGCACTAAAATTAGTCTTTGAAGAAGACCATGATCTCTATGATTTTTCTAGGGAAGTGGGGAAGTGAAATGGGCAGGGGTTGGCTGATCCTGAAGGATCAAATTGGTGTGAGGAGGAGAGGGAGGAGGTGCCCTTTTATAAGGGAGGAGAGGGGCACCTTTGGAAATATAAGAAATATTAGTTTATATTAAATCCCCAACCCCACTTAAAAACTTCCAAAATGACTCATATCTGAATTTTTGATGTGATAGGGTTGTAATATCATCAACCAATAAAATTTAGACATGTTAATAATTTATTTTAAAAATTATCAACTTTATTTATCCTTATTTATCAATTTAATTTTATTTGTGGTAATAATATTCTAAATTTTAAATTATTATAAATAATTACATATGTGTTGTGAATTTTCCATAATTTGAAACTTTATGAAATTGAAGTCCATATAAATTCTAATTTATAATTTTTAAATATTTTTGCTATTTTTAAACAATTTTATAATATGTTATTTTTATAAAATAACAATAGTGTCAATTTTGACACTATTCATTTATTTGAATTAAATAAAAAAACAGAAGATATGTTTGAACTAAAAGCTTTAATAGATTCATAGAATGTCATATGTATCTAGAAAATTAGTGGATCACATTAAATAGTTCATGTAATGTTTATTTTAATATATTTAAAATCATTTATTTGATATTTTAATTAATAAAATAATTTCAACATAACTATTGTGTAATATTTAATGATAATTATTTAATCCCTAAAAATTCTAAATAAATACCTATGATGTAGATAATTGTATTATATTCTTGGAGACTATTCATTTTCGGAGTTTCATTAAGTTTATCATTAATTTAAAATTATTATACTTATAATATTTAAGAAAGTGACATGTTGTCACTTTCTTTGGTTTTAATAATAATTAAATTATTTTCATGGAAAAAAGTCCATTAAATGAATCTAATCTGACTTTTAGCTGATATGGGTCGACTTTTAGTCATCCAATAAGATTTTGGTAGGTGTTTTCTTAATTTTATAATCTTATATTTACCCTTAATTACCCGATTTACCTTTATCTATGGTAAATAAAATTTACCGTAGTTACTATTCATAATGCCCAAAAATAAAAAGTAGCCTATTAACATAATTTGGACCCACTGATTCCAAATATGGAATCCATTTTTCAAAATTCAAAACACATAGGTTGCAGTAATTAATTTAATATTAATTCTGTTGTGAAGAAAATGGGTTTTAGAAGATAAAACATTGCCAAAGATTGAAATGTTTTTACCTATGAATTCAAAGTGAAATTAATGATAATGACATAAATTATATTAAATGGTAAAAATATATTCTATTTATAATTTAAAACCATTCAATATTATAATTTAACCATATAAATTTTCTCAATGAAAAAAGTTGTTTTTAATTAAAAAATAGCGTATTTTTACTATTCATCAAAATATGAAAGTTATCAGAAAAATATAAAAAAATTATCCAAAGTAAATTTTTATTTCCTGATTCCAAAGAAGAATTTTATTTTTTCAAATTGAACTTATAAATATGTAAAAAACTAGATTTAATGTGGGTGCGCCATCAAAAGGCGGCAAAACTGAATTTTTTGAAAAATACTTATTTTACCCAAAAAATTTATTTTGTTCTCTTACCATGTTCTAGAAAATGTGTAAGATGAATAATAATGTTATAAAATTAAAAATGTAGTTAATAATATTCATAATGGATAATCCATAATAATATATCATTGTTTAGTGAAACCCGGTATTCCGTACTACACACGCTATCGAGGAAGGTCGCGATTGCGTGTAATGCAATCCAAGTCAGTATTTTGTGTTGTAAAAGATTCCGTTAGTGTTGCATATAACATAAGACATAAAAAAATATTTCTCATAAAATCTCAGGGTGTTACATAGATGTCCCATTTTTCATAATATTAAAAGGGAAAGGTGGTTAATAGTTATTTTATTATAATAAAAACATTAATTAAAAAATTAATTATTATTTAATTGTTGAGTAATTTTAAAATTATATATCATATAATGAAATATAAATTAAAAGAAGTTATAAAATAGAGCACTCATGTTGAAATCATTGTATTATCCTTGGAGGATTTATTATAAATGGGGGACATAAACAAATATAATGTGACCATATTATCATGTAAAATAAATAATATTATAAATATATAAAATTTTAATAGTTTATGTTTGAAAAATAATTCTTTTATTGGTAATTAACTAGTGGTTAGAGCGCCCTTTTATATGTGTTGAGAAAAACACTTTTATTATTATTTCACCGCAATATAATTATAGAACATGTTTAAAAAGAAAATAAACTATAAAATGGATACTAGTATATTGGGAAATGAAATAATGTTTATAATACCGCAAAAATTAATTTCAAAAAATGTTTTATACATGATTTTGTGTCCTTTATTGATAGAATTTTCACTTTTAACATTTTTGGTTTTATCATGGTTACTAATTTTTAACTATGTGATTTATATTTTATGGATAAAATAATATATCCATTATTATATAATTTAAAATATATATCAAAAATATAAACTAAATTTTATAAAAAAATTATGTGGAAGAAATAAACAATTATTCCATTATCACATGTAACGCGTAAAAACAAGTTTTTAGAAAAAGTCCATTCTTAATTTTGATATTTATGTGAATAGTAAAATTATCCATATATTTTATTTTTATCATTATAATTTTTTTATTATAAAACAAATAAATTTTATTTGGAATTGAAATAAACAAAAAAAATTGTACAAAATATTATTAAATTAAAAGAAAATACCAAAATAGTTTTTTTAATATTAACAGGGTTCATAAAATGTTTTTTATAGATCTTATTAATACAAATATCATTTAAAATATATAGTTTTAATTATTAAAAAAATATTTTATCAATTTAATGTTTTGAAAACATCATGGACCTTTTTAGATGAATTTAAATTTACAGTGTTGGTAAAAATATTTATTACACCATTCACTAAATAATTATATTATTTTAGAGAATACAAAAAAATTATCCATTGGAAATATTTTTAATATAAGTCAAAAAAACATGGAAATTTTTTTCAAATTGAAACTGTTAAATTTATATATTAATATTTTAAATGAAAAATATAAATATAAATTAAAACATATTTTTTTTAAATGAAATTTTACACAACAGGTGTATTTAATATTATTTCATATAAATTTGTAAATAAAATATTGTTTACATAATATTTTATAAATCTAAACATAACCTATTATAATTAAATTTTTGTTGTGTTGAATTTAATTTATTAAGGTAAAATAAAATAACCCCTTTTAAAAATTGTTCATCAAAAGGAATCCTTTTAAAAAGATTAATCAATGAAAAAAATAATAAGTATTTATTTTTATTGATATGATATTTTTTATTTAGTAAGGATTATATTTTTAATGAAATTTTATTATGTCTACGTTCGTTTTAGTTAGTTGTTTCATTAGTTTTGTGTTGTATATGACATAATCTAACAAAGATAATAATAATTTAAATAATCTAAAATCTTGGGTCCTTACATTCTACAACCATTAAATATGTTTTATCCTCACAAATTTAATTTATTATTAAAAACATGAATATTTAATGGATTCCAAATGATAAAACTGACTTTAGAATTACCTTCTAAAGAGTTTTCATCATCAAAATCCTTGGTTTGACTAGTAAGCTTATCCTTTTCCCTCATAAAAATAATATAGTTAGTCTTGAGTTTTTCTTTAACTATTAGTCCTTAGTAGTTCAAATAATGGGAGTAATTTTTTATTGAAGGATTATATTATAACATTTGTTTAATAATTGTTCATAGGGTTTTTGGATGTGATTTTCATATACTTGAACTTATCATGCGACTATTGTCTATAGAGTCAACCCATGACTAATATCAAATATAATTTGACTAAATAAAGTATAAAATAATTTCAAAAAAAAGAAAATTAATATAATTTTATATAAGTGAATAGATATATAATTAGGATAAAATAATCATAGCACTAGAAGTTTTTACTAATAATGAAACATTTAATCTTCTGGGTATGATTTTATATTGTTATTAAACATTTTAGTTATAGAGGAGTAAGTTGAAAGAGATACAATAATCAAAATTATTAAGAGGATGATTGAAGTTCTTCAAACTACATCATTATCAAAACACACTTCTATTATTGTGGTTTCATAGGTATTCCCTTGTGTTGGATGTTTATGGGGCCTATAATCCATATAATCCCTTAGATTCAGTAATTGATTTAGGTAATTCCTATGTCTCTCAAATTTATGACATTGAAATATTTGTGGTACCTCATTATGTACTCTTTATTATTTAGCAGTGTCGACTAAAATCATCATTTTTTATATTGAATATTCATTTCTCTATACCCTCCTTTACCATAGATAAAATATCTTCTAGTTAATTTGAGACTTTTATTTGGGTGCCTCTTCCTATATATTTAACCCAATGGATGTTAAAAATTCATTAAACCATCATCATTAGCACCCAAACACTCATGAGACTATATCATTAATTTTTATAGTTTTTTAGGATTTCAATTTTGTTCACAATATTAATCGTAAATTTTCGATGAATGTTTTTCAAAATAATAATATATTATACTCCATTTCGTATCCCATTAGGGTTCTCATTTGGAAAATATTTTCACTGCCCATGGAATTATTTGTAATCATGGATTCATTAGGCCATAACAATTAGAAAATACATAATGTGTTAATGTGAGTGATGAATAATTAACATCATAATAGTATTATAAAAAATAGTCTCATAAAATACTGAACCTATAAATGTATTACTCTTAAAAACGTCTCATCATCTTTTAGATCATCCTAAATCACTCTTAGTTAAATATTTATTTCATTATGTTGGGTTCTCTCATATTATTTAACCTAATTCCATATAATAATAAATCCTTCATAATGACTTGTAAAGATATTGTGATTAAACAAATCATATCTATCAGGAGTGTCTATCTATTTCTATAGTCATAGGCCCACTAATCATACACTAGAGTAAAGATAATGATAATGTTAAACCTATAGTTTTTTAGGAAGATTACCCCTATGTCTATATATGTTAAAACTATATTAAGTTTCTAGTTCAAGATTGGTATGAAATTTCTAATCGAAAAACAGATTCTCATCTTCACAAAAAAACTGGATTTTATCCTACACATTTACATATCCATAGGTTTTCCCTAATGATATCTAGTAATAATAGAAAAATAAAAAAACATTATCTATAAATAACATTAACATTCTCTTAATCTAACTATATTGACCCAAATTAAATAAAAAATAGAACATTAATCTCAACATTTTTAACAAAAAATCTCATAAATAGTCACACAACCCAAAGACCTAGAGGCTTAGTTTCATTAATAATAATAACATAAATATTTTATTCTATAACTCGAGTGACCTTTTATCTATAATCAAACTCATCTAGACCATTTTTTCAAAATCTCACCTTATTTAATCATCTTCATTTCATGCGGAATGAAATTATAAAAATTGGTTAACTCATTTTCTTAGTAAGAAAAAAACATATCATAATATACTAGATAATAAAAATTAGGTGCACCATAAGGAGATGAAATATATATCTTGTTAAAATATCATGTGTTGAAAGATATTGATCATAAAACATGATATAGAAATATGAGATCAAAATGATATCAATAATGAAGTAGAAAATTTATAATATAACTCAATATAAATATCAATGGTCATAATAAATTTGAGAATGATAGAAGAGTGTAGAATATTTTAAAAATATGACATAATATAAAAACATGACTGACTGAAAATTATTTTTTTATTATAGAAAACACTTTTAAGGAAAAAGTGAGAAACCATAGTTCAAGCACTAAAGGAAATAACAGAACCATTAAAAGACAACTTAAGTCTATTAGATTTGATCTCCCTGCATAATTGCAAAGAAATAGTATTAACATGAGAATTTGGATCGTCCCTCAAAAGATCTTCAAACATATACGACAGCTTGTCCCAAGACTAGATTTACTCCTCTTGACTGATCTTCCCAGTATTGAATCCCTTGATCAATATTATATATTGCTTGTCAATACAATTACATTACTCCTCGTTGGTAGCCACCCTTATTGACCTTTCCATCATCTTGTCAGCATCTTCTTTAGTAGCCTTAATTGTCAAAACTTATTCAACAATTTCTTCTTCCGAGTGCATAAGAAGCTCCACAGAACAATCTCTCACCACACTAAGCCAGCCTGCTTTCGATAATAAACCTTGGAGGGAGGAACACTTCCCTTCATTTTATTCACTAATCTGGTCTCCCTTGGTGGAGGAAAATATGAATAATCCTTCCTCACTTTCTAAGTACCCCACTGGTTCTTATTGCGCCTCAGACTTGAAGGTCAATCACCTTGGGTGTCCCCTTCTATATCGACTGATGAATATTCAGAGTCCTCATCACTAGACTTGGTCCCTAAGGCCCACTATTGATCCAATGAAGGCCTAACCGGGTTAATTTCAACCTCCTGAACCAGTTTATCATGCAAAAACCCTTCAAATCTGTTGCTTAGCGCAATACCGCCACCTCCTCACCATGGAGAACTTTAAAACAAGATGAGTCTCTCTCACATGGTGACTTAGAGGCCTTAGCTAGACCCTTGTAAAATGTACTAGCCCCTGAGTGCACTGCCTCAGCATATGAAACAACCCTGGGAGTCATGAAGTCTCCTTCATCCACCGTGTGTGGATCTAAAAGAACATGACCATTATCAGGTCGTACCTCCGCCACAACAGAACCCTCTAGCCCTAAATCAGTAAGAGAGGGTTGGAGTACGCCCAAATCATTCCTTAAGCGATAGAAGACGTCGGACACCAAAGGATTCACTTCCTGTGATCCACGCTTGACATCCATTGCTGATTTAGACTTATTTTCCACTCCCACAAACTTCTGTCCAGACAAGGATGCCTCAACACGGGCCTCTTTGTCCTTACCACTGTCTGCACCCATCTTCTTGATGGGATTCAAAGAACCTTGTCTACATGCTGACATTAGATGACCCAGACGCTTAGAGACAACACAAAAATCAGACCACGATTCATAAACAACATGCTTCTTAGGCCAAAACTCTTGATCTACGGTGATCCAAACAGTATCGTACGAAGCTCTTGACACATCCACATCCACACAGACTCATGGGTTAACAGGATGGCATATAGCTTCAGTACGACTATCCGAACACAAGAATCTACCCACTAAGTTCCCGAGCATCCTAATCAAAGAGGGGTTTTGAAATGGTAGAGGAAGATTAGGGAAACTAACCCAGATTTCCATCGAAGAATAATCACACTTCATGTGGAAGTCGTAGGTCCATCCAAATAGGTAGAACTAGTGTCCGTTGAAGCTCCGGGGTGTGCTAGACCAGACTCTAATTAAATCGTCCTCCGAAGCAAAGCGTATCATAATATGCTTGCTATCAAGAAACCCCACCATATCCTTCTATTGTATGTCCCAAGATCCAAAAAACATACCTATCAAAAGCATCAACTAATGGGCATCGTTGTTCAAATCGAGCAACCAAAGTTAGTTTTAGAAGCGCCGAGGATTCGTTGAACTCTGCAATAGAGATCGGGAGATTAGGGATCCCCTCGAACAAGTCAGGGACTTTCGGACACAGTGAAGCTCGAGGAAATTTTAAAAAACGTGATAAAAACATGATAAAAACATTTAATTGTGACAGTACTATAATTTAAAAAACACTTGTGAGAAAAGTACATATGTCAATGATTTTGGGGATAAATTGTGTCCATACATGAAAATATCATCAAATGCAATTTGACCATAACAATGTGATTGAAATAATTATGTTAAAAATGACAATATCATGAGATATAAAAAAATTAATTTGATTGATATATATGTCCCCAAGAATCTTTATACATACATATTTGTGCCCGTTAAAAATAAATCATCATCATATCTTAAAGAAACCCTAGAAAAAATTGGTTTCTTAAAATTTTAAAAAACATCACATAACACCAAAATAAGTAATCATATAATGTAAAAATTATTATTTTTCAAATCTAATAAAATAACAATAAAATATTGGTGTGATAAAAACACACTTAATGAGAAATATTACATGGAATAAAAATGTAAATGAAAATATGAAATTTATCATAAAACCATTTAAAATATTTTATTGTTGAAAAATTGATAAATCTTTTTAAAAAATAATTTTTTAGATGGAAAAAATAAGATTTTTTAAAATATAATTATAAAGAGATCAAAATAAATAATCTATGAAAAAAAAATAAAGCTAATAAATATTGAGTGGTTAGCAATGAAATTAAAACCTTTATTATAATTTTATGTAATTTAAATGAAATAATGGCATCTAAGAAAGAAAGAAATAATTTAACTTCATGAAAGAGTTAAATTAATAATTTATTAATATAAAATAATACATATATTTTTATTTCTTTATATAAATACCTTATATATGAAAAACATAGTTATAGAAAAAAAATATCCAATAATAATTAGGGGTGTTATTTATAACAGTGCTATTTTTTTCAGAAAACATGTAATCAAAGAAGTTGATATTGACGATGAGAAGTAAATTACCTATAAAACAATTTGGGATTACTATATAAATTTTTTTATAAGAATTATAACATAATACTTTAAGAGTACATTTATTTATTAAGGACAAGGACCCAATGAATTTGATATTATGTTGATTATACCCTTACCTTGAATTCTCACATAGTTGGTCACACTCCGACATGATGTATAACAAATATAAAAATCAGAAAAAACTATTTGATAAAATAATTCATCTATATTAAATTATATAAACTTCAATTAAAATCATTCTCACTATGTTTATTAGTTATTTTTTATTGATTTTCATTGTCGTGTGTAAGTAGTCGTGATCATTAAGAACTATTTTCATAATAGTGTTGTTTTAATTCATTATTATCCCATATTTAGTAATTAATAGATCATTCAAGGTATTGTGATGGATGTTTTATGATATTATATAATGTTATAATTTCATTCAATGAGCCTTTTTGTTATGATTTCTGTAGATGAAATTGTCCACACAAATGTTCTCGTGATTTTTTAAAATCGAATAATGGTATATTAATTAACTATTTTTTATCTATAACATTAAAAATAAAATAAAATCATTATTTACTTATTTTTATCATAAATAATTAATAATTATGTTCTCATAGTCATCCATGATATTATTTTATATCATAGTTCATTTAGGTGGTCAAACCGACCCAAACATGAACATGCCATAATAAATGGATGAGTTTGGCTATGAAAGTGGTTTTATTTTCACATAATAACACGTTAATATAATAATAATGAAATAATTATGATATGGTTTAGTTAGTGAATAATATTTATTGAAGTTATAATAAATAAAATTGAATCTTGGTGAAAAATGATATAATCTATTTCATAGAGGTATTAGTCTACACAATGCATGATTAAAATTTTTATTCCCCAAATAATGAGACTTAAATAAGGTAGATTATACCTTTTCTCTTCACAATCTTGATAAAATTAAATATTTTATATTTATTCTTCTTCCACACCCTTTAAATTATTGAATAGTGGTGGTGGTCAAAAAAGTATTCGTCACTTCGTGGAGGTAGTAGTCAACATAATGCAAGAATGAAAATTTCATTTTTCATAGTAAAAAAGGGTAAAGGGGGTTAATAATTATTATCTTAACATAATATAAATAATTTTACAAAAAATAATTATTTCATTATATTGGAATTATAAAATCATATTTTGGAAAGTATGATTTATAAGAAAATAATTTAAAAAATAAGTGTAGTTATGTTGAACTATTTTTATTTTCCTTAGTGGATTCATATGAAATAGAGGTCTCAAGAAAATATTTTTTGTATTGAGGATAATTGGAATGGATTTTAATTATATTGAATCATAATATAGATAATTTTATGGATAACTGAATTTCTTTGAGTTGTTTTGAGTTGACGTTGAGATATCCCTTTTATAGGTTGTGAGAATGGTACATATTTCATCTTAATATTAAGAGAAAACATGATTCAGATGTCAAGAGGAACCAAATTAGATAATAATTGATTATTGGATTATATAGTGTCAATAATACCTCTACCATTCATATGAAAGAATCTTTTAAACATTTTTTATGTATATTTGTATTAGAATTTTTACTTTTACCATTACTGGTCTTATCATGTTACCTAATTTTATCTAATGGGGTGTTGGCCGAGTGGTACCCACTAGTTGTGCCCCTCACTCTCTGTTGGAACGGGTCCAGGATTGGGTCCTACCAAACTCAGACATTGTGCATATTATGAACAGGGTTATCCAAAGCCATTTTCCTAGAAGGGTAATGTGTGGAGCACTCTGTGTCATGACCCGTCCCTCAGGTCCCATGCCATGACAACCCAAGCCCTCCTTCAATAGTACAAGGGCTAGCGACTAGAAAAGAAAGGTGTATTCCCTAAAACAGGGAAGGCATTTCCTTTATATGCTGAAAACAGACTAAACCAAGAACAAAACAAGATACTTACACTAGTAAATTGTATAGTAAAAAAGAGTGTGTACAGTAAGTAAAAGGGGTTAGAATACAAGCCCAACTAGAAAGTACAAGAAAACTAAAATGTACAAGTAAACAGAATAGCTCCCGTGAACACCTACCAAGGATCCTACAGGAATGGTAGGTACAACTCTCGAACAGTCGTCTCTGCAGTACTCCTCATCTAAGGTCCACCTCTAAGACACCTCCAGTCCTGGTACCCTTTTCCTTAGTTAACGCTATCCGTTGTCTACACTAAACACAACAAGGTGCGGGAATAGCCCGTTCAGGGATGAGTATAACGATACTCAATAGGGACCCTGATACCCTCAAGGTCTCACAATAAATCCATAAAGGATAAACCACAAAGCATGTAAACGAGTGAAAATCGTACATAGGTATATGCTTATACATATACATAAGTTATAAAGTATACCAATCACATCCATGAGGAAAATCAAGGCCCAAATCATTATACAAATTACAACTATTCAATGAAGGAAAGAATACCATGATGGTTACGACCATGAAGGTAATTACCACAAAGGTATGCCACACAAAAACATACCACAAGGGTATCACCATGAATTCAAGTACCACAAAGGTACGCCACACATAAGAATACCACAAAGGCATCACCAAAAAGGTATGTACCACAAGGGTATTCCACAAAGAAGATTACAACAAAGGTATCAACACGAAGGTAAGTACCACCAAGGTACACCACACAGAAGATTACCACAAAGGTATCACCACGAAAGTAAGTACCACAAAGGTACGCCACACAGAAGATTACCATAAACCTAAAGACTCATCTCACACCATGTATAACTTAGGTACAGTAGTAAAGTTGATTAGATGTAACTACGGAATCATCTTACTCTGTAAAGAGGCAGATCCACGAAGGATCCTAAATCATCAGACTCATGTAGGATCCTAAATCATTCGACCCATAAAAGATCCCAAAGCACAGACCCACATAGGATCCTAGTATAGAAGACCCACGTAGGATCCTAGAGAAGTCCCATGTGGATTCCTAGTGTGGATCCATGTGAGACTCTCGAAAACAGACCCACAAAGGATCCCAAAGCACATACCCACATATGATCCCTTTCTCATGCTACAACCAGCTACAGGGTTCCCCCACTAAGCTCACATGATTCCCGGAGGGTCCGCTCTTCAATCCACAGGTAGAATAATCCAACTTCCATGAAGTCTAATGAAGAAGTACCCCAGAGGACTGCCCTGAAAAAGGGATCTCAACGCAACAGATGGTGCGTCAATCGGACGCCCGATCTTTAAGTTATTAGCCTTTTAGTCCCGAGGGATCGGTTGGATTCGGGCTCGATCCAACCCAGCTATACCACAACTGTATCCAAAACTCAAGTGTTGTATAGAAAAAGGACTGTCTCGATCCCACTATTCTGGAGCCAAAAACAGTTTGTCAAACAGAAGCTTGTAGTTTATGATATGGCTGAAAGAGAAAAAAGGGTCGAAGTTGGTCCGGGTCCGTTCCGACCCTGTCGGATCGACCCAGCCCGGCCCGGGTCTACCTCAGCCCGCAAGTGCTAACCAACCCCCTAGCGCGGGCCAGCCCGCAGTGTGGCAGCCCACGGTTTGGTCTGCTAGGGAGGACCGCTCGGCTCCCCGGCTGGCCGGTTGGCCAGCCTTCTCCGTGCGGCACGGTCGCGCGCCGCACAAACTCCGACAGCCGGCGTCGAGCCGGCCGCGCCTCACCTTTCTTCCATGGATTATGTCCGCATCTCTTCTCCGTCGGGTGGTGTGGATGCGCACTTCCACCCCTTGACATGGCCGGCCTCCACCGGCCAATTCCCTTGCTCCGTCGTGGCCGACATGCCTTTGCTCTTCTCCGATGGCGTGGTGGCACCGCCGCTATCGTCATGACCGGCCAAAGTGTTGACCATAGGTCCTGAGTCCCACTGGTTCCCGTCTCTATCACCGGTCACCATCTTACTCCACCGCGAAGATTGTAACATACACCATAATGATTTATGGTGGGGTCGGGCCATGTTTGTTTGGCCCGCACCCTCCGCGTTAGAACGGTAGCAAGTGGAAATATTGTTCTTGAATCAAGGGGGTTGACAAGAATGGGGAAAGGGGGTATAAATGAACAACAAACACTACCTTCAAGGTTTCGAAGGAGAGAATCTGTGTTTGATGAAGTTTTCGAATTCGTCAAACCCTCAACAATCCTCCATCGACGCCGCTTGATCGCCATTCATTGGTTCGTGGTTCGGGGTCGCTCATCACCGCCCGCTGGAACCAGCTCTGTCCTCCAATTATTGGGTGTTATGACACTTTACCCGAGATTCATCGCCCGGTGAAGCTGTGCCAATTACATTCCCCAAGCTCTATATAAATAGGAGAGGGGGAGGGTATGTTAGGATCATGAAATTATTGAAGGATCATTTAATAGGAACCTGTCTAAATTCCAATGAAGTTATTACTTATTATTTGAATTTTTAATCCATTTAATTTACATTGCCGCGATTAAATGGGAGGATTCTAAGGGGCTTCGCCACATTAATGAGGGGTTTGGGTTGTCCCCACCACCATAAAACAAAAGGAGGATTCCAAAAAAATAAAAATGTCAAATATTTTTATTTTTCTATTCCTCCATGAAAAACACAAAAAATATCTCTCACCCTCAACAAACATCAGTCGAGGTGAAGGTCTCCATAAGCGAATATCAGTGTTGTGGGTTCAACTGTGTCTTAATATTTCAATTCAGAGCACCGGATCAAAAGTTACAAAAACCTGCTTTCACATTTACTAAACGTACTCGAAAACAAGTTCAGAAATTCATTCTAGGCTCATCAGGCCTCGGAATTATGTGATATCAATTTTTTCAGACTCATAAAATTCTAATATAATTTAAAAATAATTACATGAAATTTTAGGGTCTTTACATTATACCCATATCACATCTCTACGTCCCCAAAATCCACATTAGCCAAAAACTAGGAAAACAAGTGGGGGTACTGAGCATGAATCTGAGCCTCCCTCTCCCATGTGCTCTCCTGGAGGTTCACATGCTGCCAACACACACACACCAATGGTATCGACCACCAACGAGGGACCTACTCCTGTCAATCCTCAATCTACACTGAAACCTTCGTAAATGTCGACCCCTCATCGATTTCTAGCTCACCCCAATCAAGGATGTGTGAAGGTCCATGCATGTATCTCCTCAACTAGGATACATGGAAGATGTCATGCACCCAGTGAACTGGGGGGAGTTCATGGTGGTAATCTACCCTACCGACTATACTAATGACCTGAAAGGGTCTGATGAACCTCTAAGAAAACATGTCACCCCGACCAAATCCCTATAAACCATGTCAGTGTGAGACCCGTGGAAGGATGTGGTCCCAATAATTGAACTCTAGTGGTCTCTGTCTCATATCGGCATAAGACTTCTGCCTACTTTGTGCAGTCTTCATCTACCACTGGATGATTTTCACCTTCTATGTGGTAGCCCGTGACACTTCTGGTCCCATGAGTGTTGACTCCCCAAGGTCAGTCTAGCACAAAGGTGTTCTACAAGGATGGTCATACAAAGCATCGAAAGGTTAAATCCCAATGGTGGAGTGACAACTATTGTCATATTCAAACTCCACCAAGGGCAAGTGATCCTCCCAACTGTGACTGAAGTCGAGGAATCAAGAACACTTCATGTCCTTGAGGGTCTGAATGGTCTGCTCAGTCTGGCCATCCATCTGAGGATGGAAGGCAGTGCTCAAATGAAGCTGCATCCCGAGAACCTCCTGCAACCCCTTTCATTGCTAGGAAGTGATATATGCATCATGATCAGAGACAATATTTGAGGTTACTCCATGTAGTAGCACAATATGTGGAAAATTGAGGTGTCCCAAGCTCTCTACTGAACCCTTCTCTCTGATCGGTAGGAAGTGGGCTGACTTGGTGAGTTAGTAAATGATCAACCATATAGAACCATGGTCCAATGATGTACGTGGAATTCCTGTCAAGAATTCTATGGATATCCCTTCCCAATTCCACTATGGGGACTCTAAAGGATGAACTATGCCTTCTGGTACCTGATGCTCCGCCTTAATTTCCTGACAAGTGCGGCATCAAGAGACAAACTCTACAACTTCTTTCTTCATTCCCGGCCACCATTGATGTTTTTGGAGGTCCTGGTACATCTTTTCAACTCCTGGATGTACCACTAGAGGGGATGTGTGGAACTCCCTCAACACTTCTTACTGAAGTGACTCTAGTACCATATTACGTTCTATGAAGAGGATGACTTGCTCCCCACCTTCATAAAATCCTTTAGGTAACTGTCCTGTGGATATCTGAGCACGTCGATCCTTGCAGTCAGTGTCCCCACACTGCACCTCCCTAACTCACTGATGATGTGGGTGAGTGACTATAAAAGACTGAAGATAATCTGATCCATCTCCATCCACAAAGGTTATCTGCAAAGCGGCGAGCTGCTATGTCGCATCACCCATCAGCTATATACCGGATCTCTTTTTGAGTGAATCTGTTACAATGTTCCCATTCCTAGTAGTATAGAAAATCTTGAAGTCGTATTCCTTGAGGAACTCAATCCAATGTTGTTGTCTCAGTTTCAGGTCCTTCTAAGAGAAGATATACCTGAGACTCTTGTTATCAGAGTAAATAGTAAAATGTTTTCCCATCAAGTAATGTTTCCACATCTTCAAGGAGAAGAACACTGCTTCTAACTCTAGGTCATGGTAAGCATAGTTCTTCTCATGTTGTCTCAGCTGTCGAGAACCATAAGCGATAACTACTCACTACTACATCAGGACACATCTAAGCCTGGTCCCTAATGCATCGCAGTAGACTACATACCCAACGCCCTCCTCCGAAAGTTTCAAGATGGGGAACTAGTCATATTTTTCCTCAGCTCGTAAAAACTCCGTTGACATATCTACGACCATACAAAGGGTTTGCACTTCTTTTTCAACACTGATAAAGGTTCTGCAACTCTGGATGAATTTGGCACAAATCTGTAGTAGTATCCTGCCAAACCCAAGAAACTTTGTTCCTTCGTCACATACCTGTGTGACTCCCAAGAAAGTACAGTCTCAATATTTTCTGGACCCACTGCAACTCTAGCCATTGATATGGAATGCCCCAAAAAGTGAACCTCTCAGATCCAGAAATGACACCTAAAGAGAATAACATAAAGTTGGTACACTAGGAGTGTGTCCAGAACTATCTGAAATTGATAGGCATGCTGCTCCTCAGTATCCGAGTCGATTAGAATATCATTGATGAATACCACCACAAAGTGATCAAGATATGGATCAAAGATCCTGTTCATGAGTCCCATGAACATTGCTGTAGTGCTAGTCAAACTGAATGACATGACCAAAACTCATAATGTCCATACCGACATCTAAAATTCGTCTTCTTCACATCCTCATATCGTACTCTGAGCTAGTTATTTCCTGATCATATGTCTATCTTCAAGAACCACCGTACTCCCTTCAGCTGATCAAAGAGGTTGTCAATCCTCAAGAGTGTGTACTTTTTTTTCACGATCACCTAGTTCAGGTGCCGATAGTCAACCCAATGTCTCACGCTCTCATCTTCCTTCTAGGAGAACAAAATCAGGGATGCCCAAGGAGAAACACTTGATCGATTGAAGACATTTCCCTATATGTCCTCCATCTGTACTCACAGCTCACAAAGCTCCGTGGGAGCCATCCGATATGCTGGTGTAGATTTCAGTGCTTTCCGAGGGTACAAGTCAATGTACAAGTCCACCTCTCTATGAGGATGTAGACCTAGAAAATCATTAGGGAATACATATGCGTACTTTTCCACCACTACAGGATAGCTTTGACTCTCCACATCTACCACCCCGAGGGTAAGGCAAGCCAACTGCTGAGTAATCGGCTGCACTCTCCTCCAGGTAAGTCCATCTTATGATGCAAAGGATCTGTTCTTACTGGTGAAGGTAAACCTAGTCCCATTCATGTGGAAACACCACACTTTGCAACTAATACAATAAATCTGAGCATTGATTATAGATAACCAGTCCAGACACAAGATGATGTTGTAAGGCCTTGATACAGCTACTAGGAGATCCCAACAGAAGCTATCGCCTCCTAGAGTAAGATCACACTACCTTCACCAGTGCATAATCATCGAATCCACTCCCATAGGGGTTATTAGCCGTAAATGACAATCCAATGACTTCATCATAATATCCAAGATACAAACGAGGGACGTGGAAATTAAATAATGACTGGAACCTATGTCTATAATTACTGCAGCTAGGGTGGAGTAGACATAGATCATACCTCGTATCATCTCTGGAGTGCCATGGTCATAGGCCTCAGCTGCCTGGAGCTGAGCTCACCCCTATCCACCTACACCTTGTGGTCGGGGTGGACCACCGAGTGGTGGTGGCGATAACATATTGAATTGTCAGCCACCAACAACAGCACGACCTACTCCTCTGCCACGTCCGCCTGCTCCTAGTGGAACTACTCAGTCGAACCTCTGTCTCTGAATTAGTGGTCCTTCGACCATCTACTAATCCTCCGTATGTATGTTGGATAGTCATGATCCATGTGACCCTACCAACC
This sequence comes from Viscum album, assembly GCA_963277665.1. Lineage (NCBI taxonomy): Eukaryota > Viridiplantae > Streptophyta > Magnoliopsida > Santalales > Viscaceae > Viscum > Viscum album. The sequence goes on along the minus strand of OY728152.1, from coordinate 840,482,544 downwards.
ACATGTGTAACAATGCCTGGTCCTCACATGAATGGCTCTGTCTTCGGTGCCATGCACAATCGACACTTAATCCCGTGGTCGTCCACATATAGGTCTGGTCATCCGTGACCTCTGTGACATCTGTCTACCATCAGCTGCAGAAGACTCCTCTATGTGACGTCTGGTGGTGGGTCGCCCTGCTAGAGACTGCTGAACAAGAAAAATCTCCACTAATAGGGCTTTCTCTAACTCCCCCGCCAGTGTCGGGATGTTGAGAGAAATCATCGAAGCCCTAATCTCCCGCCAAAGTCAATGCTCGATGGTTAGGGTCCTAAAAAATGGGTCCTTCAAAATTTTAGTGGAGTAGCGTGAGAGGTCTCTGAACCTCACTGAGTACTATGCCATAGTCATGCTGCCCTACTACAGATGAATGAGCTCATGTATGCGCACTGCGCGAAGGGTCGCTGGAACAAACGCAGCTCGACAGAAGCTCTCAATGTCTACCTAGAACAGTGTCATCTCATTGTGAACCTGGAGCATCAATCTCCACCATCTTCCTACTACTGCCTATAGAAGACTGGCGGTAAGGATAACCATGAGATCATCTGGTGTCCCTCCCTATCAAAAGACTCTCACCATGGCCTCCAGCCAATCCTCAGCCGCCTTTGGGTCCATCTCTCCCCTGAACCTGAGTTTCCTCTAACGCTAGAACTCATGCAACACACTCATGTGGCATGCACCCTCTTCTATTGGGGCTGGTGGAATCAGTGGCCTAATGGGTAATGGTACCACGGGTTCCTCCGCTTGTGCCTCTACTGAAAGAAGGCATTGTACTGAGGCCTCATCGCTCGGTGGGCGATCATCACGTACTATACCTAGAACCCTAGCTGGTTGTCTATGTGTAGGTATCTAGAAAAGAAGCATGTGTTCCATGGTTAATAAGTTATACCTGGTGATCTGATTCAAAGTGTTCCCAAAGAAAACATTTCAAAACACACATCCAGTTAGTGTTTTCGTGCTCTGAGTTAGAAATCAGAGGTCAGGGTCATGGTGTATGGATACGTCGGCCACCAGACCAACACTGGATTCCCTAAACAAATAACCACACTCATAACACATAACACTATTGCCATTAAAATATCACAGTCCAAAGATCGATGGTTGAACCGACTCCTCTAATTCCAATTTGTCAGGACCAATCCCCTGGGGACCATGTCGTGACTACCCCAAGCCCGCCTTCCATAGGCCAGGGGATGGTGACTAGCACCGAAAGGCATATTCCATAAAACCGGGAAGGCATTTCCCTTATATACTGAAAAAAACTCAACCAAGCACATATCAAGATATGAACACTAGTAAACTGTATAGTAAAAATAGTGTGTACTAAAAGTAAAAGGGGCCAGCATACAATCCCAACTAGAAAATTCAAGAAAAATGAAAAGTAAAAGTAAACTAAACAACTCCTGTGAACACTTGTCAAGGATCCTACCTGAAGGGTAGGTACAACTCTTGAATGGTCATCTTTACGATATGCCTCATCTAAGGTCCACCTCCAAGCTTCTTCCTGTCCCGGTACCCTTGTCCTCAGTCAGTGCTATCCGTTGTTTGCACCAAACACAATAAGGTGGGGGAATATCCTATGCAGGGGTGAGTATAACGATACTTAGTAGGGATCCTGATACCCTCAAGGTCTAATAAAAAAAATACCCAAAGGATAAACCACAAATATTTTAAACCAGTGACAACCCAACATAGGTATATTCCTATACATATATCTAAGTTATCAAGAATACCCATATCATTCATGAGGAAACTCAAGGCCCAAATCCTTATCCAAAGTACAACTGTTATACGAAGGAAATAATACCACGAAGTTAACCACCACGAAGGTAAGTACCATAATGGTACGCCACATAGAAAAATACCACAAAGGTATCACCATGAAAGTAATAACCACAAAGTTAAACCACACAGAAGAAAAATTCAAAGGTATCACCACGAAGGTAGGTAACACAATGGTACGCCACACAGAAGATTACCACAAAGGTATCAACATGAAGGTAAGTACCACAATGGTACACCACTGAGAAGATTACCACAATGTTATGCCCCACAGAAGATTACCACAAATGTAAATACTCAGATCAAACTAGTTATAACTTAGGTACGGTACTAAAGATGAATATATGTAACTACTTAATCACCTTACTCTGTTAAGAGGCATACCCACAAAGGATCCTAAATCATCAGACCCATGTGGGATCCTAAATCATCAGACCCACAAAGGACCCCAAATAACAAACCCACATAAGATCCTTATATATAAGACCCATGTAGGATCCTAGATTAGTCACACGTGGATTCCTAGAGTGGATCCATATGAGACTCTCAAACATAGACCCACAAAGGATCCCGAAGCACAGACCCACATAGGATCCCATTCTCATGTTACAGCCAGCAACAGGGTTCCCGCACTAAGATTGCTTGATTCCAGGAGGGTCTGCTCCTCAAGCCATAGTTAGACTAAACTAACTTCCATGAAGTCCCGTGAAGAAGTATTCCAATGGAAATCCATGAAAAAGGGGTCTCAATGAAATAGAAGGTGCGTCAATCAGACGCTCGGTCAATAAGTAATTAAATATTTAGTCCGGAGGCCCTGGTTGGATTTGTTCTCGATGTAACCCGGTTGTACCCCAAATTTATCCAAAACTCATGTGGGGTATACCAAAAGGACCTTGTTGATTAAAGGTTTCTGGTGCCATATGTGGTTCATCAAATAGTCATTTGTAGCTTAAGATATGGCCAAAAGAGGGAAAAGGGTCGAAGATGGTCTCGGTCCAGTCCGACCCGACCCGACCTGGCCTGGGCCGACCCGACCCGGTTCAGGTCGACTCAGCCCAACCCAGGTCCATCCTTGGGTCCGACACGGCCTCCCGGGTCTGGCCTTGGGACCGACCCAGCTCGCCGGGTCCGGCCTGGCCCGCTGGGTCCGGCCCGGCACGCCGGCGCGACCCTACCCGCGAGCGCATCCCATCCCGCAGGGTGGCCTGCGCTGGGCAGCCTGTGGTGCGGTCTGCTAGGGGGGACCACTAGGCCCTCCAGCTGGCTGGTTGGACATTGTTCTACTCGTGGAGTGGTCGCACACTGCGCCATATCTGACAGTAGGTGTCGAGACGGTCACACCTCGCCTTGCCACCACGGCACAAGGCGACAGACGCGTGCCGCCCCAACTTCGTGCGGCCCGCCACCACCGGCCGACACCCTTGTTCCTCCACGGCTAATGATCTACAAATCTTCTCTATCCACATGGTCACAATGCTGCCTTCATCGCGACTGGCTGGTGTGTCGGCCACTGGCCCCGAGTCCTACCCGTGTCAGTCCTCGACACTGGTTGTCGTCCTCCTCTATTGTGAAGAACGCAACATACACCACAAATATTTTCAGAGTGGTTGGTCCATATTCGTTTGGCCCGAACCCTCTATGTTAAAATGGTAACAAGTGACAATATTTTTCTTGAATCAAGGGGGTCGACAAGAATGGGGTAAGGTGGTATAAATGAACAACAAACCCTACCTTCAAGGTTCCGAAGGAGAGCGTCCGCATTTGAGGAACTATTTTAGTTCGTCATCTCCACAACATGCCTCCAATGATGCATCTTGATCATCATTCTTTGGTTCGTGGTTCAGGGTCGCTCGTCGCTGCCTGTCAGAACCAGCTTCGTCCTCGATGTGTTGGGTGTCACGATAATTTACAAGAGCTTCATTACTTGGTGAAGTTGTGCCAATTCCTCCCCCAATGCTCCATATAAATTGGACAGGGGGAGGGTAAGTAACGATCATGGAATTGATGACGGTTCATTAAATAGGAACCTTCCTAAATTCAAAAGATGATATTACATAATATTTGAAAGGTCTAGCCATTTAATTTACATTGGCACAATTAAATGGGAGGATTCCAAGGGGCTTCCCCACATTAAAAAGTGTTTTGGGTGGTCCCCACCACCATAAAAAAAATGAGGTTTCAAGAAGAATAAAAATGTTCAATATTTTTATTTTTCTATTCCTCCATGAAAAAGATGAAATGTATCATTCACCCTCGACCAACTACGGTTGAGGTAATGTTCTCCTTAAGAGAATATCAGTTCTGTGAGTTCAACGGTGTCTTGATATTTCAATTCTGAGCACCGGTTAAAATGATACAAAAACCCACTCTCACATTTACTGAATGTACCCAAAAAAAGATCAGAAACTCATTTAGGGAACACCAGGCCTCAGAATTACATACCGTCAATTTTCATGGACATGTAAAATTCCCATATAATTAAAAAAACATTTACATGGAATTTCTGGGTCTTTAAACTCTGGGAAAGGTGGGTCCCCCAGTGAGAGGCAAGCGTTACCCTTACTCATGTATTTGGCAATGGTGTATTACCCTTGTGGTACCCGCTGGTTGTACCCCTAGTTCTCCAAGGGAACTTTCCCAGGCTTGAGTCCTTCCGGTCCCACACATTGTGCAAATTATGTACAGATCGATTCAAAGCCATTTTCCTAGCTGAGGAATGTGCAGCGTTCTCTGGTCATGGTGGGGCCCCAAGTGGGAGGTGATAATTACCCTTACACAAGTTTTTTAATTATAATATTCTGCGATGGGCTAAGAATTTATCCTCCGTTGAAAATGGATTATATGGTTTTGATCAGTGATAAAGTCTCCCTTACATGATTATTTTGATCTTGCTGATGTTTTTGTTGATCCAAAAAAGATATGTGATGTTTTTCTGTGTACTGATGGCGTGGATGGTGAGGTAGAGGCTCAAATGGTGTTGCTGGAAGTAGGTGATCCTTTGTTGTGGCATGGTGTTGGGCATCCGAAGGTTGACGCACTTCCGAAAATAGGTGTGTATAGTTTCTTCCCTACACATCGAGATGGATAATATATTTCTCGTAACAGGATCTCAATGAATGGGGTGTTAGCTGTTGTTGAATTGAATCCTTGATTATTTAATGATCGGATTGCTTCTTCTAAGAACTCCATCATCGATCGACATAGCTTGCATGTAGTAATTTCATGGAATCTTGATGATCTTCGGACTCACCTACAACAGATCTAGGGATTAAAGATTGGCACACTGTTTTGTTGGGTCTGAATTTCATTCATTTTACCTTTGGTTAAAGTGAACATAAATTGACGGCATGGGGTTATGGTTTCATTAACCTTATGTATGGTATTATGATATTTCAGAATTGGGATCCATGGTTCGATCCCTTTAATGCCAAGAACATTTTTTCTCAGTCTTGGATCCATGTGAAAGGCCTTAATTGGGTCTTTTAGCATCTGTACATCCTTTGGGATGTTTCAATGGCTATTGGAACTCCTCTTATAGTTGACAAGAAGACTAATAGATTGAGGTATGGACATTTTTCTCGTTTTTTATTTGAGTTTTACTTGTCTTTGCCTCTTGTTGAGACAATATATTTATTTTTGGGGATTTTTTGTTTGAGATTTTCATTTATTTTGAACACCTTCCTACGTTTTGTCTAAATTTATCAATTATTGGGCACAATAAGGATAAATTTAAAAATGTGTTGTGGTGATCAAACTATAAAAAATATGGGAATCTTGTTGAAAAATGAAAATTTAACCTATCATCGGTTAACACTTTAAGTCTAAAATCAGTGGTTGTGAATCATAGCCCCCTATGAGGGTGTGACAATTCTAGTTTCTCCCATTAAAGGAATTTTATTACCTCTTTTTAGTAGTGGTAATTTGGAGGGAATCCAACCTTCTTATGCTGATGTTGTAGTTGGAAGAAATTAAAGGGTGATGGTAATGGGTGTACACCCCTTGTTCATTTATTGTCTCATGGGGATGACCCTTCTTTATGGGGTGATGAAACTAGTCATGATAGTGATGTGGAATTTGGTTGTGCTTTCTTTCTAGAGGATCAATACATGGTTAAGGGAATTATTGAATCCAATGCTGAATCTTTTGTTCGTAGTGTGGTTTATGATTTGGTGCCTACCCCTTCAAGGGTGCTACCTGTTATTTCTAAAACTCGGGTACTGTAGGCTTATATTGCCTCTAGTAAGGATGATGTTTTACCGGCTTTTATCTTATAAGTTGTGTAGGACTCTGTTGTTTCCTCGGTTAGAAAGCATGTGCATGCTTCTACTATGGCTGGTAATACTATGGAGCAACATATTCTCCTTGAATTTGTTTCGCAACCTCTGCAGGCTTCTGTCCATGATACCTCTGGTACTGAGATCCAGGATAAGACTATGCTGCTAGACCCTACCAATGTTGTCATTGGAATGTGTGTGACTCCTATTCCGGATAAGGATGACATTGCCATCGGGGAGTATCATGCCACTAAGGAGCATATTTCACTTTCTATTCCTAGTGGTGTCCTTATTTGTGATGTTACCGTGGGTTCTCTGTCCTCTCATCATGTGTCATTTCCACATACACTTTCTATTTTGGCTCCATTTCAAGGGCCTTCAGATGAGGCTATAGGTGGTAGTAATATTGTGATGCCCACCTTCTTCACTATGCTAGAATTTATTATTTCTCTGGACTTTGATAAATTATACCAATAGAGAAGGAGTCAAAAAGGTAACGCATCTTCGTCTCCTATAGTGGAAAATGAATCTATACTAGAGTAGGTTCCTTCTAAAGAGGTGTAGATGGGGGAACCCTCCACTGAACATGCATGGAATGGTAAGGTGCTGACTGCAGATGTGTTAGGAGATGAAATGGATCCGTTGGTTGATTAACATGTATATGATAAAGATGATGCAATTGATGATCCAGTGGATATATCGGAAGCAAGAGGTGCTTGGAAGACCCCTAAACAGTGGCAAAGGGGAATACATCCAAGAGGTAGAGGTGGATTTTGAGGAAGGGGTCGGGGAAGGAAAGGGTAGCTTTGATATCTCTATATTGTATTAGTGGAGTTACTCCCCCTCCTACCTGTATCTATCCATTATGTACTATTTACTCTTTTTATAATAATTTTTAGCAGCCATGGGGCTTTTCCATGGTCTATTGTTTATGGTCATTTTTTCCCAAGTAATTTATTTTAATTCCTAAAAATAAAATGGAAATTATTACATAATAAATACATAATTATTCCTAATATGAAATCTATTTTATCAAATAAAATTTATTTGTGTATGAAAAATTAATTTTAAAATTAGTGAGCGTAAACTGTAAAAAATCTTTTTAAGAAAAAGTTTATTTTTATTATTGATATTTATTTTATGGGAAAAATTATCCATATAAATGATTTTATTGATTTGAATTTTCTTATTATAATATAAATACATTTTATTTAGATTTAAGAGTAATATAAAACTAACTTTTTTGAAAATAATTTTTAAATATAAAAATACCAAAACAATATTAATAGAAAAATATTATATATGTTCTTAAAATTGTTATCATATGTTTTATAAATCCCACATAGTATTTAAAATATCTATTTGTTCTTATTAAACACAATTTTTATCAATTTAAGGCTTCAGAAAAATCTACGTATGGATTACATAAATATTAATTTATGATATTTCAAAAATGATATTTTTAGCATTCTCCTAAAAAATTAGCTATTTAATAAAATAAAAACTATTTATACTAAGAAAATATTATTATTCATTGTAAAATTTTTTTTATATAAATATAAATTCTATAATTCTAAAATATGACTTTTAAATGAAAATATATAATATAATGGAAAATATATTTTATTGAAAATTTTCATTTAATAAAATTGTTTCACTAATATTAAATGATATAAATTTATAAATAATACAATGTTTAAATAATAATTTATAAATATAAATATAACCTATTATAGTAAACTTTAAATTATGACCAATTTAATTTATTTATTTAAAATACAATAACCACAATTGTAAAATGATTCTTCCAAAGGATTTCTTTACGAACTATTATGAAAAAAAATATAAAAATATAATTATTTTAATTGATTATTACCTATTTATTTATTATTGATAAAATTATTCATATAATTTTAATTTTTCAGGTTTTGTTTTACTCAACTGTATCATTAAATCGATCTTGTATGGGACTTGTTTAAAGATTCTGTTAATTTAAAATATCCAAAATCTTAGGTCATTGTATCTGTATTCTCTAGAATATATCATGGGTGTCGATAGGGATAGATCACTTAACCATCCATATTTTATTATGATTTTTTGTTCTAGAATATTAATTTTTTTTTCTAACACTAAATATAATTTTTGGAATTTCTAACTCACCATTCAAGATAGGGCTTTCAATAACGAATGAATCAATTTTTTTTGAAAATAAAAGTAAAGATAATTATCCTGTAAAAAATAGCCTATATTAATTAATTTTTTAATAAAATTTTTATATTATAGTTTTTGGTACATATGGATCTTTAGTCATGGGTAAAACTGATTTTGTGTTAGTTATACCTTTAGCTAGGGGTGAACATTGTCAATCAAGGTCGAAGATCAATCAACACAAATTGATTCCCCCAACTAGCTTAGTTGTTTTTGTGGATATATTTAATCAATAAATTAATTTCAATTCTATTTATTTAATTTAAAACTATAAGGGAATCATTATATATGAGTAGAATATATTTTGTCTTTGTTAGAATTATGTGGTAGTTCAATGGTATATTATATCCACATTGAGTAGTAAGGAACTTGAGTCCTTAAAAGATGAACTTCTCCCCAATTGATCTCATTTGAGATAATAAACTCACAGATAAACATTCATGTTTATTTTTATTTTCCATAAAATGAATAAAATAAATCTTCATATGAGATTTTGAAAAGGTTCGGAAAATAATATTCAAACAGGCCCTGGTTTTTTAATTACAAGTATAGAGGCATATTTACTACCATAATAAATTTTAAATGGATTATCCTAAAACATGATTTATGGGGCTGGAATATTTTTTTTGTATATTTTAAAGACCCTCTTTTATGTATCCCATAAATGAACACTAAATAACCCTATTGGGAATTGTTCGATGACCATATTTCTAATTAACTTTTATATGGGGGTAACATTTATGGTATTTAAAATCTTTTTTTTTTTCATTTTATTTAGTTATTTTTTTACTATTGTTTTCCACCAACACAAGCGGGATTTCAATACACTTCTATTTCAATTAAAAATATCCATGTATCTGAATTTAATTTTCTCATAATAATTAATATTTTATGAAATGTTTTGTCATTTATTTTTACTGAATCCATGATTATTCTAAAATTATGTCTCAAAAATATAGTTTTTGAAATTATATTTGTAATTTATTCATTATAATATAATAGTTTTCTTAATATTGGTAATTTTATGATTTTGATATAATCTAAACTTGTAACCATTGAAAATAGTTAAATAAACGCTCTCCATTTTAATGTAATATGATATTTCATGTGAGTCAAATAATGTAACCGATTATTTATTTAAAATTTCGAATAAATTATTTTAAAATAAAATGGAATTTTATGAATCATTTATTATTAATTTAATGTTTTAATGATTGTTTATATACTAATATAACATTACATGTGCATGATATGATATTGTAAAAAAAAATTTAAAATTTAAATAACATTCCATACTTTGAAATAATATTTTACAAAGTATTTATTATTTTCATTTGATAATTAATTTATCGTGTTATGAAAATTGTTATCATGAAATTAATATCAAATTTAGAAGTGTTATTAATTTGAGAAATAATATTTCCATTGTGATTGTATCACCTGATACTCTACTACAACGGGTAAACACCTCACGCCAAAATTTTTGCACAATTCCCATTCTCTCAGAAAATAAATACATGTTATACATGATTATATTTAATAGAAAAATTTAAAAATTCAATATTATATATTTTTTTAAAGTATATAATTTTTTGACTGATCATGATAATACTATAGTAAGTTAATTTTTTATTTTTTCCCCAAATAGATAGATTTTTAACTGAATTTAAAAAAATAACATTTTACAAATACAATGAATTTTATGAAATCATTAGTATATAATAATGGATTAAAACTTTATGAAATTATTTTCAAAGATAAATAATTGTTTAATTAAACAATTTAAAAACATAAAAATTTTTGTTTAAAATTGAAACCTATGATTAACATTTGACAACCTAATTATTATTATTTTCCCTAAAAAATGATCTTAAACATTATATATTTATTGTTTTAAAGAAAATTTTTATCAATATTATAAATTTAATGCTATAATATTATTTTCATATTTTGAAAAAAATATAAAAATTAGTCAATGAGATAAATTCTAATATGTAACACCACATGTTTTTTGAATCATTAATATTTTTCAAGAAATTTAATTACATTTATATTTTTTTTCACACAACACAAAGTTATAACAAACCACGATATGTTATAAATATTATTATATAAAAAATATTTTTATATACTATGAATTACAAATATAAATATAAATATTAATAAAATATTTTTAAATATTATTTATAAAAGACTAATATAAAAAATCATATTGATAAAAAAATATTTTTTTTGAAATGTCATTATATGATTCCAAAATATATTCTTCTCAGAAAAAATTATTTATTTATTTTTTAGAAAAATAATAAAAATAATTTTAAATAATTTTATGAAATGAATTTTATAACATATAAATAATTCTTGAAATCAAAAAATAATTAATAACATAGGGTGATTGTTTTTTATTTTATTTTAAAAACATTATTTTTTTCAATGAATGGTTAAAAATACAATACTTTTATTGATTTTTATTTCATTTAAAGAATTTATAGAGTTAATTTTTGTTTTAAAATGGGTTTAAAACTATAATTAAATGAATTAAATTTCAATTAATTGAATTTATTCCATTACAATCCTTATCAAATTGAATTTTGACATATATAATTTTTAATATTTGTAAAAAAAATTCATTGGAAAACCTCATTCTCATTGTGTCTATGAGGTAATTCAAATTTATTTTTAAAAATAATGAATAGTATAAAAATAAAAATTATTTACCATGGTTAAGGTTAAAATTCATTTATAATGGGAGATAAAATAAAAAGGGCTAATAATAAATTTTTTTAAAACCTATTTTATTTCCATATTTATAAATTATAGATTCTATTATCCATAATAATTCGATATGGTTCGTTATGTAATTAGAAAATCATGGATACATGTTTTTATTTTTATAGATTACAATTGTTCTACTGACCTCGCTGATAAAAGGACACCAATCTCATATCATTTTCAAATTAAAAAAAAAAATTATTTAAAAATTAACAACCCAAATAATTTCTATAAATACATAATACCATCCTAAAATATTTATTTTGGTCATAAATTCAACATATGGAGGCTTCTCGTGCAAACCAAAAGAAGTTGTCCAAAGACGAGGTAACATCCCAAACTGAGCATTTTATTTTATTTCTTCCTTCACCTACATCAATTATTATTAAAACATGACGACATAAAAACCACAGTATCATATATACAATTTTAGAGTTTTACTTTATCTTTGTGAACTAAAACCATCTCCACCTCTATCAAGTGGGATATAAAATCGTCATTCATTTGTATGACGGACTACCGCTAACGAAATTATGTAATTCATTTTTCATAACCACCAATCGTGGAAGGATATAACGATTGATTAAATTTTTATGTAATATAATTATGATATTATTATACTTTAGTAATTATTTGATTAAATATACCATTATACATTTCATTGTGTGGGAAAAAATAATTTTGTTCATGTGTACGGTGGACTACTAGATTGTAAAGCGATGTGATTCATACACACATTAAATGGAAGGTAATGAGGAGTATTTTAATGAAAATTTGCGTTATATACGACCTAAAAATTATTTTTAATGGTAATATGTTATCCACCTTTCATTTTTCAATCCCTATAGAAAAGGGAAACACCGTTCATGCGTATTTATGACCTACCATCTCGATGAATGGGGTATTTCATTTTATATATTGAACTCTAATGGATTAATTTTAACAAATATATAAGGAATATAAATTTCATTTATAAAATGTTTAAAATTTTTGAGATGATGGAAAATTTATTAAATAAGTATTATAAAAAATAAAAAATAAACAATATACAAGGAAAAAAAATGAAATTATCACATAAAACATGAATATAAGATGGAATTATGAATAAAATTGTAATAAAATATCATAATAAAATCATATATGGAATGATATATATATATATATATATTTCTTAAATATATGTATCATAAACATATATTTATTATATATGAGTTTTGAACATGAATAACAGATGTTAAGACATAATTTCTGGGATTTCGGTCTCACTTTCATTTTCTTTGAAACACATTCCATATTCACCATCTGTTTCTATTATGTGGTTCATATGATTCACATTAATTTATTTTATGATTATTTCCCATAATTTATTTTATTTAAATTTCCATTTCTTGACCTCTCTTGCAGGAGTTTGATATTTCAAAAGATACGAAAGAGGTAAGGGTTTTTTTGTCTCAATTTGACTTCCTGGAGACATATGTTATGTTAGGCATCTATCTTCTTTTATGATATGTATAAACAAAAAACATTCCTTTTAATATCATGGATTTATTTTTTATCATGATACTATATGTTTTATTTAACATTATTCTATCATTGTGATTATAATTCTATATTACCAAAGTCGTAATGATTTTATGTTATAATCTCATTGTTTATTGGAATTATTAATTATTATGATTGAAATAATGAAATTTTATGATAAATATCTCAATAAACTCATGGAATTTATTATACATTTGTTATAATATGAGAATACATGTGTCCACATCATTTTCCTCTATATATGGACTAAATTAAAAAAAAAATATAGTTTTTAAGAAAAATCATTTTCATTTATCTCTTTAGTAAAAACCCCATTTTTTCTATATAACCAAGTTTTATAAATATATTTTCATTTTTTTAATATTAACCAAATGACCCATTAAATTAATTTTTACCGATATTTTAATATTTAATTTTTTAAATGAATTTTTAGGCCATTTTCAAAATAATGGTAAATTGGGTTTTTCTGAAAATGTTAATAGAATCATCATTTTAATGTGTATTCCAAAAAAATCTCCACCATCATGAAAAATAATTTGTTAGATTCCTCTATTATAATAATTCATGTTATTTTCTACAAAAAATATTGTTTTGATTTTTTACCTTTTATAATGTATTTTTCAATGTGGAAATGTTTTTTCACTCAATAAATGTTTTTAATGATCACTAAAAATCCTTTTCCATAAAATAATACATCTGTTTTTGCTATCTATGATTTACTGGGGATATAATTCAAGTGTAACATTCTTATTCTATCTTTAAATGGTTTATATTTATAATGACATTAGGCTTATGAAACCTGTTTCTCTGACACAGGTTATACAATTAATTAATTATTTTGAAACCTACTTCTTTTCACAATTTATGATATGATTAAATGATGAAAAGAATATGAAAATTATATCTTTTACATTGGTTATGATCTGATGAAATGTTTCTAAAACCAATTTCAATCCATTTATTATGATATGATTAATGTTTTATGATCTTTTGGAATAAATACATATGTTTTTCATTATGTGATGGGTGATAGCTATATATATCTCTAATTAATTAGGTAAAGATTTATATATTAGAATATAGAAATGACTGGAATGGGGGTGATCCCAGTTCACTAAGGGACTTCAGCCTCTATAATGGTATATTGAGTGATCCTTAACTACTATTATGGTTTGTGGAGTAAACACCTTCCACATTTATATCCTTGATAGTGATCCTTAACTACCATTGAAATTATTTTCTATGATTATATCTATGCCACAATTCTATGTATTATTCCATTAATATGTAATCACGAATCATGTTATTTTATTCCCATATTATTAATGTCTTATTAACAAACATTATTTATGTCGTGACTTATGTTTATGATCTTTGATATGTGGGGTATGTTTTTGAAAAGTTATTATAATGTTCTCATATTATTATGTTCAGGTTATGCTTAGGTATCTTCGTGGTTTACACTTTTTGAGAATCTGAGCCCACCCTTTCTTATGTTTCCTTTTATGCATGTTATGAATAAATTTATTATGTATGACATATCTAACAGAACAACCAGTTACAAATAACTTATTGTGATGTGATGTAGATCACATATGAAGAAAATATTTAAGTTTCCATGCTTCTAAAGGAACTAATCATTTATTATCTTTAAAAGTATTTTTTATAATTTAATAAATGTTCATCTAAAATGATGTAATACCTATGAATGAATATCTTGGGCCTCTATGATTTGTATCACATGGTAGGTTTAGTTAAAATTTGGAAACTAGGATGAGAAATTTTTTTTGATATCACTACGGAAATATGTAAGTATAAGTCTGTGGATGATTCAATGTATTGGAAAATGTTCTTGAATTTTGGATTATGATAGAGTGAGGGGTTCCCAATAAATTAAATCTTCTTCCAGATAATATAAGTGGATGTCTCTTGGGAAAAAAGGCCCATATGGTTAAGGACTCAAAATAAGGTGATCCTTCCTTTATGATCAATCGGTGTGATAAAACACAAATGATATTTTCATAAGGAGAGTATTAAATGTTTTCAGTGTAGAAGGGAAGGTCATCTGAAAAATGAATGCTAAAGTGATGTAAAATTTTATCCAATGATGAAAATGGAGAGAAATATCCAAAGAATTCTATAACAACACTCCATTGATTCAAATTAATGGATTATGAGAATTATGCAAACCAATTACCAAATACAATGGTTAATTACAATGATAGATGTCAGAAAACTCTAAATCCAAAAGGAAAAGGGAAATCTCAAGTGATCACTATTTATGACAAGGGATGTGTTAACAACATAGTGAATGGTGCACTTACAATTCACTCTAGAACTAATAATTTTCTATTTGACTATGGATCTACCCATTTATTCATATATAGTGAACTTTAATAAGGTATCAAGATGAAACCCAAACTATTAGATGTATAATTGTTTTGTGAAACCCACTAATGGTATTATGATCACATCATAATTCAATGATTCTTCTCTAGAATAATATTATTAATATATGCTTCCTATAAATGATTTCATTCTTTATCAAGTTGAACTATGAGGGTATCATAGAGAAGGAATTAATTTCACTATATATAACACACATAAATTGCAATGGAAGGGAAGCCACATTTCATTTTCCAAACGAAATGTATGATCATATATTAGTGCACTGATAAATATGATCCCCTAATGGAAATCCATTGAATCTAGTTTCTTCATTTTCAAGAGGAAAATTTTTATCAGATTGTTGGGGATAAACTCAACATCGATGATACATATATCATGTTGGAGTTTTTAATGTATTTCTAGAAGATTTACAAGCGTTCATCAAAATGTGAAGGTTTTTTCTAAATATATTTCATACCAAGTTACATACCAATTGAAATGAATCCTGATAGAATGGATCTTATTGAGTTATAAGAATTGAAAATTTTACTCCAAAAGAACCATGAAAAATGATATATTTGGACATTTGTGTCATCTTGGTGTGCACCGGTTATTTTTTAAAAAATAAATATGGATCAATGGTACTTTTCCTAGATTATTTAGATCTAAACAAGGTCACGAAAAATTAAAAGTTTCCTCTACCTTATATTGATGACCAATTTGATAAAGTTTGCAGAGATAAATACTTTTCCAAGATTGATCATCATTCTGGATATCATCAATTTTGTTTTAGGAAGGAGGATATTCCCAAAAGATAATTCCATGATGGGTATATACATTATGAATATATAATTATTCCATTTATTCTTAATAATTCAACCTATATATTAATGTATTTTGTGGGTATAGTATTTAGGGATTTCCTAGATCGGTTTTTTGTAGTCTTTATAGATGATATTATTATATATTGAATTAACCAGGAAGAGAATGAATATCAACTGAGAATTTTACTAAAGAACATAAAGAAGTAGAAAATATTTAAAAAATATAAAACATGAGAATTGTGGTTATAAACAGATTAATTTTTAGGTTAAATAATCTCTACAGAGGGTATATCAGTGAATCCATCAAAGACAGTGGCTATTGAATGTTTTCCCAGACCAACCACGGTGACTAAGAACCATAGTTTTCTTGGTTTATATAATTATTATTGAAGAATTTTGGATAATTTATCTTGAATATCTAATTAAATCTATAAGTAAAATCTAGAGGGATCAATATTAATCAAGAAATATTAATATGAGGAAAATTCCAAGGAACCGAAGAGAAGATTAACTAGTTAACTTGTTATTACATTAAAAAATATTGGAGAAGTTTTCTTAATTTTAATGATTTATCCATGATGGGTTTGGGTTGTTTTATTATGAAAAAATGAAATGGTTATAAATTATCCATCATGAAAATTGATCTTCCATTAGAAAAATTTTACCAACTCATGATTTGGTGTTTGGTGTGGTATTTTTTTCATTAATGATATGGAGGAATTATCCTTATGGATAAAATTTTGATATATATATATAATTCAGAAAACATTGAATTATATATTCACCTTGAAGGGGTTGAATATGCATAGTAGAATATAGTTGTTTCTAATTAATGATTATGACTACTTAATACATTACCACCCAGAGAATGAGAAGAAGGCGGATGATGCATTGAGATAAAAGGTCCCTTCTAGATTATCCATGATGAGTATAAAAAAATAAAATATTTATGGATTTTATATGTATAGATATAGAAACCCTAAATCATGTGAAGAAATCATATCTTTCTCAATTGAATGTTCGACAATATATCCCTATAATGAATAATGGGGATAGATGGAAGATGTAGAGATGTAACTGAAGGTTAGAAATATTAATACGTTTTTCCTTAATCATGATGGAATTACGAATATATGAACCGTGTATATGTTTTTTCCATAGAGGAGTTTAAAAAGGATTTATAATAGGAATCTCATAGTTATTTATTATTTACTCATCCAGGAAGTACAAATAGTTAAATAGATTTAAAGGAGAATTTATTGTTAAATGACATGAAGAGAGATATTAGGGAATTTTCATCTTCGTGCTTGGTATGATAATAAGTTGAGGATGATGGAAAATCATAAAAGGTATTGTTACATAAATTACACATACCAGAAATCAAATGGGGGAAAATTCCTTGTATTTTATCATTAGTCTTCCCAAAATATCTAAAGGGAATAATAATATATGGGTTTTAGTTTATCACATAATATATATAGCACATGTCATTGATATTAGAGAATAATTCATTCTGGTTCCTATTTCTATAATATATATTAAGTAAGTGGTAAGGTTGCATGATGTACCACATTAAATTGTATCTTATCCAGATTATTGGGTTAACTCAATGATATTGTGAAGTTTTAAATAGGATTTGGATAATATGTTAAGTTTCAGAACTTCATATCATCCTCAAATAGATGGTAAATTTGAGAGGGAAATTCAAACCCTAGAGGATATGTTGATATATTGTTCTATGGTTATTAAAGTTGGTTGGGATCTACACCTTCCTATTGTTGATTTTTCATACAATAACAGCTTTTACTCGATCATTCAGATGGATCCTTATGATGTACTCTATGTAATTAAGTGTATATCTCTAACATGTTGGATTGAATATGGGGAATAGTTTATATTTTGACATTATATAGATGATTAAATGGATAATAATGTTATATCCATTCATTAACACATCAACTCAGCTCAGATTTGGTAGACTAAATATGTTGAAGATCACTAACCTGATATAGAAATTTATTTTGGTGAATGGGTATTTTTTAGAATTTGTTCACTGAATAAGGTAATGATATTTGGAACAAAGTGGAAACAAAGTTGTAGGTATATTAGTCCATTTAAAATTTTAGATCATACTAGGATGGAATCCTACCTACTGGTCATTCCTCCAAAACACTTTAATGTTCATGATTTATTCCATGTATCTCCCCTATGAAATTACACACCCAATCCTTCACATGTACAAATCTCAGATGTAGAACCAATGCATCAGGATGTTTATTATGAGGAATAACCAGGGATGATTTTTTATACATATAATGTGTTTCAAAACAAGACAACTCCCCTGGTCAATGTTTTCTTTTGAAACCACCTATTTAAAGAAGCTATATGGGCACCTGAGGAAATGGTGTTGTCAACGTATCATCATTTGATTATATTAGAGTAATGGATTTAAAGGTACAAATTCATTTTAATGGAGATATAATGTAACAACCCTAGTTTTTAGGAATGATAATTCTTTCAGTTAAATTAACATTCAATAATAGCTTACATTACATGCAACTCTGAGTTTTTACAAACCATGATATATTAAATAATGGTTATTTATATGTGACCATTTTAACCTAGTTGATAAAAATAGGTGTATGAATTTTACTAAATATTTTTTAAATTCTATATATAAAGTTTTTATATAATGAAAAAATATTTATTAAAAAGTAAATAATTTTTAGAATAGTTTTATATGCTTCAAAAACACTTATTCTCAAAAAAAAGTTTTTTAATTTTTTGTGAACAATAGTAAGATCATTTTATGAATATTTTATAAAATTAAATTTTTAAAATGAACATATATTTTTAAATTTGATTTCAAAATTTTTCTTCTGGTGAAATTTTGGGATTATTCTGAAATGTTTAAATTCACATTGAATATTTTAAGATATTGGTTTTTATTTAAAACCACATTTCTATTTAAAAAATGGCAAGGTTCATTTTTATTTTAGAATGTATTTAAAAGTAAAATTTAATATATTATATATCAATTAATACAATTTATGTCATCTAATTAATTTTAATTTTTAATTTTGATATAAAAACATTATAAACATTTGAACATTTTTTGTTGGGAAAACTAGTTTCTCATCCCACCTTTGGGTTTAATATTAAAATTAATTTTGAAACATATATGAATATAATTTAGATAAATATACAAAATATTATAAATCATCATAATTTATATTATCTAATGGGGTCAACATAATTTGTTATAATAATTAATAGTCAAAACAGTAACAAATATTTATCACGGTTAAGATAAAAATGGGGTTGTAGAGAAATTTATGGATTATAAATGATGCAAAACATATAGAAAACCAATTTTATGGAAATATGTATACCTTATTTATTAAAGTATTTATAATTTCTCATTTAGGACCTTTTTAACATGAGAGAAATTTGTTTACGCCATTTTATAGTTTAAAAATGATAAGTTTGACACTCACCTCACTTATATAAGGCAACCCACTCTCCCCTAATGTTTACACATAAGAAAACATTTTTATAGGCCAATACATAATCAAATAAATTCCTTAATTATATATCACCATCTTATAACCCATTTTATAGTCCTAAATACAACCTATGAATCCTTTTGGTGAATACTAATTGATGGTTTCCATAGAAGAGGTAACATCCCTCCTGAGCGTTTTACTTTAACTTATAACTCCACCTCCTTTAGATATTTTTAATCCAGGATAAATAAATAGTATTGTTCTCTTTATACTGAGTCTTTTTATGTTATGTTAATGAACTACAACTATATACTCTTGAATCAAATGAGATATAAAATAATAAATCGTGTGTTTATTAGATTTCCGCATTACGAACCCACATTATTCTTTTTCCATGACCACCTCTCAAGAATGGATAAAATGGTGGATTATATGTTTTTATATGATATTTATTATATTTTTATACTTTTTAACAATTTATCACAAATAACTTTATACTTTACATTCTATGGGAATACGATAATGTCCCCTCTATGTATCGCTGACTACCGCCTAGGGAAGCGAGGTGATTCATTCATGATATACGTGGAAGGTAATATTGTTGAATTTAATAAAAAATGATACATATTTGAAATAGAAATTATTTTTTAACTTTAATATATTATTTATCTATCTTTGTTTCAATCTTTCAAGAAAACTAAAATAACATTCACGCATATGTACGACCTACCGTCTCAGTGAACGATGTAGTTAATTTTCTATCTCTAACTCTTATGGATTAGTATAAATAAATAAATATTTAATTTATTTAATATTTGTGTCATTTATAAATTTTTTTTCGATGATGTAACCAAGATTAAATATAGAGGTCAAAAAATACCAAATAAAAATATTCACAAAAAACAAAAAATTATTTAATAAAACATGACTTTTTCATAAAATTGTTAATAAACAGGTAATAAAAGGTAATAAGAAAATAATATATGGTCTGATAAATAATTATGTCTCTGTAATATTTTTTTAATAAACCGATATTTATTATAAATGAGTTTTTAATGTGTCTGGAGGATATCGAGACATAATTTATTGGATTTTCTTCCCACTTTCAGTTTTTGGTAGACACATGCCATATTCATGACGTGTATTGGTATAAGTGGTGTATATATTTCTAATGAATGTATTTTATTATTATTATTATAATCCTTAATATTTTTTTATTTTCATCTCAATTGTTGGATCAATTTTAATGGGTTTTAAGGATCAAAATTTACCAATGTGGTATGATATTTTTGTCCCAACTTTCTTTCTTTTAGATACATGTTATGTTGTGAACCTATAAAATTTATGAGGTGTATATACACCAAATATTACAAGTAATTTCATGAATCTTTTTATCATCTTAATATTTTTTGTTTTATTAAATATTATTTTTTCATTGGTATAATAATTCGATGTTACCAAAGTGGTAAGGGTTTTATGATTCTATCACATCATTTAACAATATTTCTCCTAATTATTCTTCTAATGATGAAATATTTTGATCCACCTCTAAAGTAACTAATATATATTGATCTAATATTGTTATTTCATAAGAATAAAATTTTCACTTCATTTTTTTCACATTATGTACTCTAGAAACCAAAATAATGTTTTATGAAAAATTATCTTTTTTCTCTATTTGGTCGAAAACTCTTTTTACCTACCAAGTAATGTTTTCTATACTTTTTTCAAAAATATTTTTATAATTTTCCAAATGAATAAATAAATTGATTTTTATACATTTATGAATTTTATTCAAATTTATTTTGACAGGAATACTCGTGTAATTTTCAAATAATGGTCTTTTATATTTTACTGAATTTGTCAAAGGAATCTTAATTTTAATTGATAAAACATAAATAGAATTAAGATCCATCATGAAAAATAATTTATTTGACTATTATTATATAATATTATGTTTTTTGTTCACATAAATGTATTTTAAAATTTTATTATGTTTTAAAACGTTTTTTTCAATGTGGAATAAATATTTTCCTCATGAAATGTTTTAAATGGCAATTAAAAATCATTTTCCAACATAGATGAAATCCATTGATGTTACCATTGATTTACTGGGGATAAAATCAAAGGAGACAATTATTATTAATTATATTAATGGTTTATGTTTATCATAAAATTATTTTTATTAAAACCATTTATCTTCCATGGGTTATACCTCAACCAAATTAATATTATATTTATTTCTTTTGACTAGTTATACGTTGATGAAATGTTAAAATAATTTTAAAACCTGTCTCTTTTACATAAGTTTTGATATGATGAAATGTTTATGAATCTCATATAATTTCATGTGTTATGATATGATTAATGACTTATTATATAGTGGAACACATTCATAGGGCTTTAATAATATTATGGGTGAGACCTATAGCTCACTCTAATGAATTGGGTAATGATTTATATCCCATGAAACATAAAAGACTGGAAGTAGAAGTGATAATGGTTCAATAAGGGATTTTTTCTTCTATTATGGTATCTGGAGTATAAATTTACAACTATGATAATTTTAGGAGTGAACCCACTACACTATGAAGACCATGGTTGTGAACCATGAAAACTATGGAAGTTATTTTCTATGATCATGTGTATGGGAAAATTTCATATCTTATGAAATTTTTATTTTCTCACAGCTCATGTTATTTTATTCCATTATGATTAATGTATTTTCATCTCTCAATTAGTATTCAATGAATCATGTTTTTGATCTTTTACATGTAGGGTATGGGTTTCAAATGTTATAATCAGGTTCCCATACCCTTATGTTCATGTTATGCTTATGTATCTCACTTTTTACCCTTACCGAGCATATTACAACATCATTTATTATGTTTTCATTCCCTATTTATTGAATAAATATATTATGTATGGTATTTATAAGAGGGGTTATAGTTAAGATGAACATAGTGGGAGATGATGTAGTTCTCACATGAACCATTTTATTATGATTCCCTGTTTCCAAAGGCATTATAACTTATAATATTCGGGAATGTGTTTGAATATTGTTATTAATTTTCATCTAAAAACATTTATTATATATATATATATATATGAAATTTATATTCAAGTATTTAATTTCTTTCATTAAAATAATGTACCAAGGCTTAAAAATGAGTTACTATTATAAATAAATTATGGTAAATTTAATACTAATGATAAAAGTGAACAAATTTGTAAAACTTATGTAAAAATGAATGTATTAGATGTTTATCGACCAATTTTTACAAATATCCCTTATTGTACACTTTTTAATTTAATTTTTTTTTTTAATTTTAAATGACATTTAAGTAATGTCACAGGTATTTACAAAAGTGTCATCCCTCACACTTATAATAGGATGCCACCACTACACATTTTCAAACACTCTAAAATTATAATTAACCTGAAAATCATCATATTATTCATCATGTATATACCTATCCAACTTTTTAAATCCCATTAATCAAGAAAATTTCTCAAATCCTCCATTTCCAATAGGTTCTCTAATTGAATGTCAAAATTCTCCTTGAGAGTACTAATCACTTTTTAACAATTTTTATTCATTATATTTCTCTTAAATATCTATTAACACAATTTTATTATAATTAAATAAATATTATTAGTATAATTAAATTTTTTTATTTTAATTTTATTACCACTATATACCCTTCCAATGTATATAGAAAAATGAGAATCTCGTTTGTGTGTAGAATCCGATTATAGCCTCCACAAAGCGACATATTTCATTTTTTAAAACATGATTTTAGTGAATTTTATAACAGGCAATTTAATGAAATAATGTTATTTTTATAATAATTTTAATATTTATAATAGTAAAAAAATTATACATTCCTAAAATTCATTGAAATATTAAAACTTCTTCTATATGTATGTGAAAACTAACATTTTAACAGAGTGAAGTGTTTAATTTTTCATCACTTCCTTACATAGATGGTTATAAATATGTATTTTATAAAATTATAGGATTTTAGTGATCAGTATTTTTAATTAACAATATTTTACAAGGATAACACAAAAATTAATGAACATTATAAAGTATCCCATTAATATTGGTTAATTTCCTAATATAATCTCGTACTGAATTCAATTTTCAGAAACAATACCCAGGACTTTAAAATAATGGAATTGGGAATTAATAAATCATATAAAAAAATATTATTATATATTGAAAAACATAATAATAATTATAATTTTTCAATAAATAAGATACGACATAGACATTATAAAAACATGCAAAACAATCTAAATTACTAACATCTATTGAGGAAAATAAACATTAACTAACTAATACAATTATAGTAAAAAAGTATAATTCAATAATTAAAATGGTAATATTTATGAATATGGTTTTTAAATATGTTATTAATATTGATATTTTTATAATAAGTGTGGTTAAATATCTTTCATAAAATTCCTATGTAAAATGTAATGGTTATTTTTCAAAAATTGTCTTCTTTGACACTTGTTTTTATTATAAAACTATTTCCATTTACTTGGTGTATATTTCTCCATTGTGAAATATTTTTCTATGAATATGTTTTTTTTTATAATTTTATATTTCTTGTTTTCCTCTTTTAATCGATTTTGATTAAAAATTCACCCTAACTCCAATGGCTTATTTTCCAATCTCACTTAGCTTTAGTCTGGAAGTTATCTCTATTATATCCATATTCTTATTCCAACCATTAATATCATTTCCTTGTTTGAAATAAATATAAAAAATAATTTCTTTTGATATTTATATTTATCTTGACCTATTTTAAAATTAAATTAATATAACACATTTAAATATTTGTGTTTCAATACATATATTTGAAAATATTATATTCATTTATATATTTTAACTTCCAATCTATATTTGTGGATATAGAATTTATTCTTTTTAAAATTACAATTTTCAGGATTTTACTTTAAATAATATTTTAAAAATTCTTATTCTCATGTTCATAAATATCATAATCAAAAATTTACTTATTAATTAACTTTTTATTAATGTTCCCATTTTTTATAAATATGGAAGGTTTATTATTTTAAATGTTTTTTTTACTAACTAATTTTCCCACCATCATCCTTATTTCTCATAATGTAACTTACTATTTATGTTTTCATGAATTTTTAAATAAATTTATATTCAATTTTTCATTATAAAATATTTTCTACTGTGGGTATACAAAATGAAAGGGTATTTCTTCATCTTTCTCTAAATTATTTTTAATTATCTTCTTAATGTGTTTTTCATCTATGTGAAAATCCTTTAATGCTTCTAAAATTTAACATTGTATTTTCTCATATGATACCATCATCCTTTTTTCTATGGATAATTTATAGTCATGTTGTTAAATATATTAAATGGGGAGTGTATTAAAAAATCATTTTATTGTTATTCCAATAAAAATATAAATGGATTACATAGGAAAGTTGATTATGAATTTTATTTTTATTAATTTATTTCATATAGTGAATGGATAGGAAATAAATAGGTGATGGGTGGGTCGAATAATTATATATCCCCTCAATGAATTATTCGATATCATGTGATTAATGTTTTGGTTATTTGGAATATACAAATGCATTTATTGAAAATGTATTGCATGTGGACTATATGAAAATTATAACTTATTGGATGATTCATTGAAAGTATGTACAATGTTCTGGGATTAGGCCTATATTGTAATATTAATATGTACAACATTATACTTTCCACCATTATAAAATCAATTATTTTCATCCAAAAAAATATAAAAATATAAATATTATATATGGATATATTTCATGTCCATGTTATTTATTATATGTAATATTTGAAAATTAATCACTTTAAAGTATTATTTATTACATTTGAATATAAGATAGATTCTATTTTATGGTTCCCCTTATTCAGAATCTAAGGTCACCCTTTTATTCAATTTTTTCACACGCTAGGAAGAAGGGATCATTGAATGAATTAAAGTATGAAAAAAAGTAAATAATAAATTTTTCATAATGGTTCAAATTAATGCATTATATTTACCGTTTAATATATAAATCATGTATGTATCTTCTCTCCCAAGGTTTATAAATAATTTAATACATTGTGGTGTGACAACTTGAATATTATACCAATGTAATAAGGTAAAAATCAGCTTTAGGTTACTCGATATTGGTTAGTTAGAGTTTTTATTAATGAATTTTGATTATGATCCTTGGGAACAAGATTTAGGAAAACATATATTTTAGAACACAACCCTATGAAAAAAACTAGGTATAAGTATAAGTGTATGATAACATCATGAAATTTTGGTAAAGTGGATATTGTGTGGTTTTCTAGTAATAAAATCAATGTATTGATACAAGTTTGTTGATGTAGGCTCTGTCATAGATGCACCTGGGGGTAGAAACCCTAAATAGGTTGGTTGGTTAATAACTCAATATTCGCATAAAACATGAAACATATGCCTTAATGAAAATGAATTTTGAAACTCCTGAGGATATTATTAAGTTTATGCACACACTCATTCCACTATAAATAATTTTAAAATATTATTAGGATTTGATGATTTTAAAAAAATACACTAGGTATATAGTTCTGAGATCACGTGAGTTATAATTTTTCAATTTAAGTTAATTGTTGCCCCAAATTCAAAAATTTTAATATGGTCTAAAATTCCTGATATTATTCATGGAATATTTAAGTGTATTCCATTTATTATAAATAGAACATAAGATAATAAATAGAAAACACATCAATTCCCACAATAAATGTTTGGATTTACTTATATATCAATTAAACATATCTAGTGTTAGAATTGATAAAATTATGGTTAAATTAGATCAGTTGACTCAGGTTATGGCCAGTAACCTATCCCATATAAAGTAAAATTCTATTCCACAACGTGGTGCAACAATATGGGATCACTTAATGTGATAAATCCTCTATCATTAAAAGTTACCACTGATCCAATGGTGGTAAACAATATATCATGCCCCTAAAAATGATATAGGGAGGTAGTGAAACAGAGAAATTTTTGAAGGAAGATTACCATTTAAATAGAGATACTGACCAATGGTGTAATGAACCAAAATATTTTCAATAGAGGTTACCTTTTTATAATTTTATTATATTGTTTAACAAACATAAGACGCTTTTATAACCAAACAAAAACATTATTCTCAAAAACTAAGAATGAAATATTAGGAATTTATAGAAATTAAGGAACCTATACCAATCGAATAGTAACATGACCTTCAGAATGTTAACATGACCATTAGGAATAGTAATATGGACAGTAGAAGAGTAAAATCACCTATAAAAGTATAAATAATCATTATTAATCTTATAAATGATAATATTATATAAGTATGCCATAGTACGTGTAATGTTTTAAAAAAAATGATTAATGAAGTGTTAGATTATTTATTAAAAAAATTTTTATTTACTATTTTATAATTAAAATAATTATTTAAAATAATTATTTTTGAAATATATATATTATTAAATTAATATTTGTTTCTATATGATTATAATTCTATTTTATGGTACCTTAACTAATTTTTCAAAGTTTCATAAAATCAATGATAATTGTAAAATTAGTACATTCCGAATCAATGATGAATTTTTATAAAAAAAAATTTAACATATTTAGAAAAAAAATTAATAAAATTTAGTACATTTATTAATTCTAAATTTAAAAAAATTAGGGTTCATTTTTTGTATTTTTCTAAAATAGTTCAAATTTTGAAAGAATAGTGAAATATGATAATTTATGGTATGGAACATTAATGTTAAATTTAGTAGTTCAAGATTCATTATGAATTTAAGAACCATAATATAGAAATATACTTATTTATTTGATATATTTAGTTATAAGGATCCAAATATTCAAATTCGGGATTCCAAATAATAAACTAATGAATAAAATAATAAAAAAACACCCTTCTTCTCCTATATGAATACAACCCCTTACCACCACTTCTACTTAAACCTTTCAAGCCCTAAATACTATCCAAAAATATTCCCCATACTCATTCCATGAACCTACCCCACATCCATTATGAATTTATTTCAAAAAAAAAGACGAAACCCAATTTCCCTAATTAGGTTCTCAATGAGAATAATTCAAGAAGTAAAATCATCTTTCATTTTCTTTTAATTTCCTTTAAATTGATATTCTTTCATTATTCTATACTCACATCCCACTATCCTAGTTTCATGAAAACTATAGTATCTTATATATGTTGTAATATTATTATGTTAAAGGAATAATCAATCATCAAACCACTTCCCCTCTCCCTTTTATTGTAAAAATGATAACATCATCAGTGAGGTTTTAATTTATCACATTTAAGAATGAACAATTTTCATTTTCCTATACCTCCTTCATGGACGGTCATTAAACGAATTTTAATGGATGAAAAAAATTATAAAATATTTTTTATATGATTTTTTATGTTCTAGAACAAATATATATACAAAAAGCAATATAATAAAACAAAACTAGTTCGTGATGATTTAAAAACCACCAGATCAATCTAAATAAATGTCATTGATGTTTTATCAGAAGAATTATTATTGTATCTATAAATTATAATGTATAATACAATTTAAAATTTATTATGTTCATTAATAACATATTATTTAAATTATTTATAATTATTCTCATTTCACATGATCTAAAATTTATATATACTTGTGAACCGATCATGAAAACCATGAAACAAAAACATTCCCAAACCATGAAATTGATCTCTATAAGAAAATAAAATGGAAAACAAAGAAATTACTAAAATTAAAATAAATCAAATACATGTAGAATAGGTTTTTAATTTTTTAATTAATTAATGTAAATTGATTTTCTAGGATATTAATGTGAATAAAAACATTTAGAAATAAGAAACATGGATTTTCAAACCCTATTTCATTTATTTTTCTTATTCATTTTTCATTTCAAATTTCACTGTGGATGTTATATTAATATTCCGAAAATATAATTTCTTTTTTTCTTACCGTTTCTTTTTGGGGATATACATGTTTCAAATCTTATTTTGGATAAATGAAAAAAATGTTCTAAAAGAACCCTTATTTCTAAAAAACACATCTTTTACTTCTCTTGAGATTGTTCCTTATTTACTCAATATTGATATGTCTTACACCAATTATGTTGTTGAATTTTTATTTTGGTAACCCCAATGTTTATTCACGAATGTATTCTTTATGAAATTATAAAGATACTCGTTTTCTTTCCATGAGTTATTTTATAACAAATATTGTTATAGGTTCAATGTGGAATGCATGATTGTGTTAATTTTATGATGTGACAGGTGCATATAGAATTATATATTTATCCAATGCATTGGATTGTGTGATATATCTCATGAGATAATATGAAATATGTGGGAACATGATTCTAGATCCTTTCACAATAATTGAATTATGATTATCCATATATGTTATGCTTAAATATGATGCTAGATTTGTTCAAAAATATGTATGGTATTTGAGAACTACAACATGGTGTTTCATTATTATTCATTTCAATTTTCCATGAATTTTTCTAATCCCTCCTATCATGATTATAATTATGATTCTATGCTTATGTTATATTGATTAGGATTATCCTCACTAATTTTATATTTAGCCATGTTATTATCTATCCTCTTACGTGTATTTTATCTCACCCTATTCATTATTGTATATCCTCAGGAAATTTTTTATACCACATAATACAGGAGGACCATTAAGAATCAAGAGAAGAAGGAATTAAATAATGTTACTGTTTTCTTTAGTAAATTTTATTTATGGTCATAATTTTCCCAAGACACCAAAACTTTTGAGCATTGTTTTTCAATTCTTGTAGGTTTTTTATCTATAAAAATGTGTATTAGTCATGTACGAAAAAGTAGGGTTTCTATAGTTGGTTCCATAGAAGAGGTTAGTTAATTTGGGAATTAGTATTAGAGAATAATTGTGAAAAAAAATTAGTATGAGACTACGTAAGTTTAAGTACCAAAGAAGCTTTATTTTATAAACATTATATACATAGGGATCCAACAAGATATTCCTTTAGAGTTAATTTCAAAAGGGAATAAATTATTTACTAATAATATGATTCCTATTTTTCAACACTTTCTTATTTTTTAAAATTGTTGTAACTAGGAAAAACTAAGCCAATAACCCATGTGAGAGGCAATGTAGTGAGTTCTCAAACAATAACCCCAGTGCATTGGGATGTGGAGTTCAAATTTTCATGGATATTACTACCCAACAGTCTCAGGATATGAACAACAACAAGAATAATGTGGAACCTACTACTTCACCAAAGAGGGGGAAACTGCCTGTTGAATCTTTTATGAGGAATTAACAACCGACGTTTAGGGGATCTTTAGACCCACTAGTTTCTAAATAGGTGGGAAACTCAATAGAGAATATAATTATTGTGCTTAAATATTCTAAAACGGATAAGACAACTCTTTATGTTTACCATTTAGATGCAGAGTCCTACAAATGGTGGGAATTGATTAATAACACCAAGAGAAAAGGATGAAATTGAAGAGATAGAGTGGGAATACATGAAGAAAATATTTGTTAATAAGTATTTAACTCTAACTCTTCATTAAAATATGGAGAAAAATTTTATAGATATGATGAAAAAGGAAGGTGAATATTCCGTGTATTATAAATAAAAATTCACAATGCTTTCAGGGTACTCATTTGGTATTATTATAAATTATGAAATAATAATAGATAGATTCTTTAGTGATTTAAAACATCAACTTTTAAAGGATATAGAAATTAGAGAATTTTGGATTTATGATCATATTTTTCAATATGATCTCAAAGTAGAGGTAGATTTTGATGAATGGACCCATGGATATAGAGAAAAGAAACACAATATTGAGTTTCAAGCTAAAGTATATAATGGAAAAGGTCAAAAGAAATCTCCATCACTCACATATCACAAATTTGGGAAGAATACTAATGTAAATTGACTCAAAGGGATGGGTTAATTATCCAGGTGTGGGAGATAAATCCACCATTCTCATTAATTGTTAAGAGACATGACAAAATGGAAAATGTGGTAGATGAAACGAGAGCACCACCTATGGTTCATTTCATCAACGGTAGGGAGAAAGGGTACTATGTAATCCAGTGAATTAAACCTATACTCGTTAACAATAATTAGCATCTGAAACCACCAAAGCCAAAGGATCAAGGTAAATATTATTCCATCACTACTACTAAGGTGGATCATGATAATGATGTTACATGAGGTATGTAGGTTATTCATTAAGAATAGAGAATGAACTATTTGATTTTGATTTTAGGAATTCGTTCATATCGTTCATGTTTAGTAGAACTATACCACAACAACTCAAAATATAGTGGTTGAGTTATCTATGAGAACAAAAAATGGATATATTTTTACATCAAAACTATATAACTCATCCCTACTTATCATTTGTTAACTTAACCTCCCTAAAAATATAGTATTACTTTCTTTCGTGGATTTTGATGCTATATTGCGCATCGATTGACTATCTTTATAAAAATTCACATCATCTATTAGGAAAAATATTTGACTCTTCAAATCCCAACAATTCCTCTAATTCTATACATGTGTAAGGAGGAAGATGGATCTCCTTCTAAATCATCACATCAATTATTGATATAATTTCCATAAGATCAGGCATATATGGATCAAATGATTGAGACAAAGGGGAGAATCATGATCAATAACATGCCTATTGTGAGGAACTATACTGATGTGTTCCCCAAAGAATTTCCCGGTCTTCCACATGAAAGAAAGGTTGAGTTGTAAATTTATATTATACATGGATCTCTTCATCATTCAAAAAAACCATATATAATGGACACTATTGAGTAAGAAAAATTGAAGAAGTAGTTACAAGATAATATGGACAACGTTACATACACCAGAGTTCTTCACAATGGGGTGATCCATCCCTCTACATCATGAATTATGGATCAATGTTCCTTTTCATTGATTATTGTGTGCTTAAAAAAATAATTGTAAATAACATGTATCCCCTTCTAAGTATAGATGACTTGTTAGATCAACTAAATGGGGCTATGTATTTCCCAATGGTGGACCTTTGGTCAAAATATCACCAATTAAAGGTGAGGAAGAATGATATTCTCATGAAATCCTTTTTAATGATGTAATTACACTATGAGAACATTGTAATGAATTTTTAACTCTCTAATTCTCTAGAAATATTAATGGACATAATGGATATATTCTTTAGAGATTACTTCAACAAATTTTTTGTTCTATTATTGATGTAATTTTGATATACTCCAGATAAAGGGTGAACATGAGGTGAATTTGAATACTATAATAATGAAATTTCTAAGGGATACATTATATGTAAATTATACTAAGTGTGAGTTCTGGATGGGGGAAGTATCATTTATGGGGAATTTTATCGCTTGAAAATGTATATATGTGGACCATTTCATGATAATGTCAATCGTAGAGCGGACAAAGACAATAACTGTAATGTAGAAAAATTGTTTTCATGGTCTAGCTGGGTATTACTAATGATTTAGGATGAAATTATCATTATTTTGAAACATAATAACCATACTGAATAAAAATTTTGATAATTGTTTCTAGACAAGTGAATGTGATGACTCCTTCAAATAGTTAGAAAAAATGACTATCACTACCCCCATACTCACACTACCAACATGTGGGGAACCCTTTTTGGTATACATTGGTTCTTAAAAGGAGGGATTTGGTTGTGTACTAATAAAAAAATGATAATGTGTTATCTTATGCCTCGTGGAAGCAAGAAATCCATGATTATAACTATCCCACACATGATCTGTAGTTGGCGGTTGTGATATCCAAGTTAAAATCTGGTGGCAATATCTCTATAGTGAGACGTTTGAGATATATACTAATAGTAAGAGCCTAAAATACATATTCACATACAAGGTTCATAATGTATACCAGGAAATATGGTTAGATCCCATTAAATTTTATGATTTCTCAATCCACTATTATTTTGGTAATGAAAATAAAGTAGTGGATGATCTAAGTAAAAATGATCCTACAACATTATCAATGATGATAATTAAGAAAGATCCTGTCTTCTTATATTTAAAAGGATGAACAAGGGAATAATTAATGATGGAACATCATCAATCCTTTCTCAATTTATTTCTCAAGCATCCCTTATTGTTAAAATAATAGTTTCCCATTTAAATGATGTGCCAATTGAGAAGAAGGTGGAATCTATTATAAAGGATAAACCCTCAGAGTTAAAAATTATGGAGGACAGAGTCATATCATTTGTATGATGACTATGTGTACCTTAAAATACATAGGTAAAGAAAGTCCATCTGAATTACGCACATAGCTCATCCTTAAATATTCACATAGGGAGCATAATGATGTATTGAGAAATCTGAGAGAACTATTGGTTGGAAAATATGAAGAAGAATATCACTGAATATAAATCAAACTGCGTAGTATGTTTTCAAGTGAAGGATGAAAAACACTAGTCTATTGGGATGATGCTACGATTACCCATTCTAATATAGAAATGGAAAACATCACCATAGACATTATCACTATAAATCCAAAAAAATCCAGAGGTAACAATGCTAATTGGGTTCATGTTGATCTTATCACAAAGGAAACTCACATTATCACAATTTTAGAGGACATATAATTGGATCAAAATGCATAGATATACATTATAAAATTGGAAAGACAACATGGAGTACCACTATTAGTTGTATCTGATTGAGATATGATATTCTTCTCCTTGTTCTAGAAAAGCTTCCAACCTACCCTAAGTATAGAGTTGAACATGAGTATGGCTTATCATCCTCAAAATGATGCAAAATATGAGTATACTATTCAAACAATGGAATACATATTATGATAGTGTTATCTGGACTTCAAATGATTATGTTACCAACACCAACATATTTTTTAGTTATCCTACAATAATAGTTTCCACTCAAGCAACAAAATGGATCCATATGAATCCCTTCATGTTAAAAGATTAAGAACACCAATACGCTTAGATGAAGTCAGCGAACATAAGCTTCTAGGAACAAAAATGGTAAAATAAATGCTAGAATAAGAGAAAACCCATTCACCACAACTTAATGGTATCCCAAATTTGACAAAATATATATGAAGAAAAATTTCAATGAGACAAATATTTTATAGTTGCTGACGTGGAATTACTTTACATATCTCCAGAGAAAAGGATCCTGATATTTGGGAAGAAAGGAACGTTATATACTAGGTACATAATCCCCATAGAGATTATTTATCATGTTATAGATGTGTCCAATTGTCTATCACCTCGACCAACCATGTCTCAAATACACGATGTATTCCACTTATCCATTTTTAGGAAGAATATAATAGATCCCTCACATGTAATGAATTCAGATCTGGTATAGATAAAAATGATCTATATTATGAGGGGAATCTAGTGAAGATATTTAACCATAGAGATAATGTTCTACATAATATGACTAATCACATAGTCAATGTAATATGGAAAAGCCATATGTATAAATATGAACCATTGTAATTGGAGAAATCAATGAAGGAGAAATACCTTAAACTATTTATTTAAAATTAATTGTGAAGGGTGAAATTTTAAAAGGGGGAAGAATGTAATGACCCAAACTTTGGTAAACAAAATCTCAAATATTATAATTATTTAACATTTTATAAAACAATACATAGCATAAAGATACAAAAAATAAAATTATTCTTATAAATTAAGACTGAAATATGTGGTACTCAATGAAATTAAGGAGTTTATTCCAATGTAATAGTAACATGACCTTTGACATAGTAATGTGACCATTTGGAATTGTAATACAACTAAAAGAAGAGAAACCTAACCTATTAATGTATATATATAATTTGACATGTTATAAATGATAACATGTTATAATAATATCATAGTACGGGTAAATAAATGTTTTTAAATTGATAAATTTTATGTTGGTTTTTTTATTTAATTTTTATAATTAATATAATGATTTAAAAGAAAATTTATTTTCTATAAGAGAAGGCCCAGAAAACGATTCAAAGAAAAAATAGAAACCACTAGAGTAGAGCTTACTGGATTAGAAGAATGAGAGGTTATGGAAACTACCATCTGGACTGGGCACCATGAAGCTCTGCACAATGCAATGCTAGTCGATCAACCATGTGAGGTGGGGAGCTAGGTGCCTTCAAGATGTAGAAGACGGGGAGGGGCTGTTTCAAGTGTGTTAGGTCTTGGATATTTAAATTTCACGTATTGGGTTGTGTATGGACCTTGTGACTTGGGAATTTGGGTCATGTAAGGGTTCCCTTCAACCCTTAAAAGAGGTATTCTGAAAAATAAATAAAAAGAATGCCTTCTGGCCATTTGGGTAAAGTGTCATAAAATCAGTTATAATTTTAAAATCATTATTTTTTGAATAACTAATGATTTTAATTAAAAATTAACTTCCTCATATTTATAAAATAATTTTCCTAAAATGTATTTCAATGTTTAATGATACATGTTGAAAAATGGGTAGGGTGATTTTTTTGGGATTTTTCAAAAATAGTTGAATATTTGAGGAATAGAAAAATATATTAATTTATGTTATATAACATTATAAGTTAAAATCCATATTTCTTGGCTTATATCTAATGTATCCAAAATTAAATAAAACTTCCCTAATTTATTTAATTTATTTGGTGATAAGGTTTAAACTATTCATATAATTGATCCAAAATAATAAACTATTGAATAATATAATCAAAAAATACCCTACTCAACCACTATAAATACCACACATAACCAAATTTAATCATTACACCTTAAAAACATAATGATTTTCCAAAATAATCAAAATACACTTAACAAGACCCCCTATTCCATGAGCCTTTGGCCTCATCAAAAACCAAACCCAAAATCCATAATGAGGTTCTCAAGGAGAATAATTCAAGAGGTAATATCTGCTTTCATTTTCTTCTAATTTCATTTCAATTTATTTTCATTTCATAATCTCTCCTCATCCTCATTGTCCTGGTGGAATGATAACTAAAAAAATCATATATATTGAAATTTTATTATGGTAATGTAATAATCTTTCATCTATCTTATTCTCCATTACCATTTATTCTAAAAAAGAAAACATCATCCGTGAGTGATAATTTATCATCTTCGAGAACAATAGGATTTAATTTTCCCTCACAACCTTCAAGGATAGTCATAAAACTATTTTAATGGTTGAATATGATTTTAAATTTATATTATAACAAGATTTATCTTCTATAAAACACATATATACATAATATTAAATAATAAAACAAAATTAGTTTATGATGATCTAAAAATCTTCAAATTAATCATTAATATTATCATTAATATTTTATCTAATGAATCATTAAAATATCTGAAAAATAATATATAAGATAGTTTAAAATATATTAAGTTCATTAGTAACATATAATTTTAATTTTCTATTATTATTTCCAATTCACATGATCTTCCATATATATATACATGTGAACTGATCATGAAAATGAAGAAAAAAACACTCCTGAATGATGAAATTGAACTCTATAACTAATTAAAATGGCCATATATGAACTAAATAAAATTATAATGAATCTAATAAATATATAAGTGGTTATATATTTATTGATCAAGTAATATATTTTGATTATACATGATTTTAATGTTATGAAAAAATGTGTACATAAGGTAAGAGGATTCTCAGACCAAAATTCCTTTTTTTGGTCTATTCGTATTTAATAATAGATTTTAGTGTGGAAGTTCATTTAATATTCCTAAAATATAAAATCTGTAGTATCATCTATTTGAGTTATGTAACCCATTTTTATTTATTATTATTTATATAAAGTGGTTCGGTATTGTTTGGGAGAGTTTGGAATGGTTTTGGGAAGGTTTGAAATCTTTTCTAAGGGAGAACTGTTTGAGAAATATTCATGGAAACAGTGCAACAAAACCCAAGTAAACATGTACAGTGACACACAGGGAAGGGGATGATTCATGGTTAATTCGCATGGTTTATCAAGCCCTGTGGGCACCCAGGTAAATCGTGTATTATGAGACAATGCTATTTTTCACGTTCATCACATAGTTTGTCTAACCATGTGGGTCAATAAAGCATGGAACACTATTGAGATAATATTAAGTGCATGGTTAGCACACATTTTATCTAATGGTGATTATTTTTTGATAAGCCCCCTTTCATGGTGTTTTCTTGGTTTCTCTTTGAGCCAGCTCACTCACTCTCTCTCTCTCTCTCTCCTAGTTTTCAATATCTACTTCCGTCTCATGTGTATTTATGGTTATTATATCCTAAAATGATAAATGTTGGGATTTTTGGTGTAATGAAAAGATATCTAAAGAGTTTTTGGGACTTTTTCACAATGTTTTGTGGTTCAGTTATGGAAGGGTCAATTTTACAAAAATCATAATGTTTGTGGATTCCCCCTCTTCTACATTCTGATAGAACATGAAGAATTTAATTAAAAATTAATATTCATTTCATGATAATGATAGTTCTTGTGATGTGTGAATCTTGTCTGGAACTTATTTGGTAATGTTTTGTTGAGTTTAGAAAAATGGGTCATTATGGTGTAATTTACATTATGTTGGATTTTAAAATGATAATTTTAAAATCAATATAATTGCGGATTTATGAGATATAGTTTTTTAAAATGGTTTTCAATAAAAGGGGTTGTTTTATTAAAATTGTTGTGTATTGTGATAAATTGTTTATTTTCATATCTATTTGTTTTCTTTCGAAAATGTGATTGTCTGGGATTCTTTCATAATCTGTTAATCAAGGTTTGGATGGGATGGATCATTGTATTGAAGTACCACCATCATGTGGACTTGATGTTCCACTATAAAAAGGGGATATGTTATGGACATGAAGTTCCACTATCAATGAACACTGAGCTCATGTTCTTGGTTTTTGGATGTGGTTCTATTATGCATGTGGCCACACAAGATGATTTGGGTATTCCTATATTTGTTTGGAAAATGGTAAATAATGGGCTTGGTTTATTTCCTTTTCATTGATTTGATTTGGGTTTAATGGGTTGGAAAGGTTGTGTTTTTCTTATTGGAATTTTTTTCTTTGTTTATTGGTTTTATATACTTTTTAATATAATTTTTTAACCAGTTTTATCCTAGAGGGTGTGTTTGGAAGTCAATTGGGGATAACCTACTGAGTATTATTACTCACCCAATACTTTGGTACTGTGCTGCTTTTGCAAATGTTGTATTCTAAAACACAGTTATTGGTAAGGATTCTAACTTCTTGAGTGGTGAATCATGATACATGGGAGATCTTATAGTGTCCGGATCATGGAGTGGAGCTATAGAGTTATGTCAAAGAGTCTTTGGATTTTTATGTTTTATTATTGTCCTTGGTACTCTAATATTGGATTTCTGTGGTTTGGTTGTGTTGGACTTTTTGGTATTGTTGTATTGTGTTACATTCATGACATGTATCATATAGTGATTTTTATTAAGAAATTTTTGGTTTATTTTTTCTCATTCGAAGGGAAAATCATTCCCCAACCATTCATGAAGCCTTTTGAATTTATTACCAAAATTTGGTTCCTTTGGAACATCTCTGAAGGACATGTATCACATCCACCTCAACTCAAGACAATAAGGAGGGGTGGTATGTTAGAAGTGATATCCGTTTTTTCTTTCCTTTACATTCATGTGAATGTAGTTTCTTCATTTCATTGGCATAAATTGTCAGTCTTGGAGTTTCCATTTAGTCTTTGTTGATTCCATGATTTGGAAATATATCAAGGAGAAGGATTGTTAGAATGAGAAATGTATAACATAAAAGGATGTAGATAACCCTTTTATGTTGAACATCATGTTACCAGGGAGTTGGGTACATAAGTGTTTTGGAGACACATATAGGAGTGTGACCTCATTATCGTGGGTGAAGCTAATGAGATGAGTATGGAAATAATGGTAGAAATGAATTCCCACTAGGATTACATATTTCATTTGGAATAATGGTTTATGTTATGGTCTGAATATGTTTATTTTTGAAAAATTTGGAAATTGTGTTCAAAATATTCATGTTTTAAGGAGAGTGGTTGTGGTTTTCTAAAAATTGGTCAATTTTAAAAAAATTGTGCATTTTTAAAAAATCACTGAACCTGGAAGAATGGAAATTTTATAAAGCATGGTTTTGACATATTCAATGAAACTGAAATTGAAATTCTAATCTTTCAGTTTCTAGGAGGTGGGATTCTTGGTGAATTTTCTGTTGATTGAAATTTCACCAGGTTAACATCATAGAGAATAACGTGAGGATGCTTTAGAAGATATGGTTTGACCTAAGCTCCAGGTGAACCAGCAGCGAGTGAAGAGCATAGTAGAAGCATTCCATATTGTGGAAAGTGGGAAGAGAATGGATGAGACGAAGCATGTGGATCACTCGATTTATTTTGAAAGTAGAATCAACCAATTTCAATGGTGATTTGGAACAAAAAATGTTGGAAGAATGTCAAAATAGGATAAATCAAATCATTGATTTCCTAGGAATGCCGACAGAGTTAAAACTGAAGTTGGAAACACACATATAGTAAATCCTTTCATGTGAGTGGTGGGATTTGGAGGTCCGAGTTGGAACAAACCAAGTTATAACATGGGAGTGTTTTGAGGAATTATTTAACAAAAAAATTTATACTCACATGTTCATTATTCAATAAAAAATTGATTTTTAAGACTAAAGCAATAAAACATGTCTGTAATGGAATACGCGGCTAAATTTATGAACATGGTCTGGTTTTCAACTAATATTGTGTCTAGTGAATCCTTGAAGGAACATAGAATTGAATCATGTCGGAGGTATAAAAATCATTAAAATATATAAGTTCTATGTATAAGGGATTATATTGAAATTGTGAATAGAGGAATAATGGTTATAAGTGACACCATGGGCACTACGAGGAGGGGGGGAGCATGTTCATGCCCTATTAAAATAGATGGAACTCTAATACTTGGAGTAAGTAGAAGAGGGAAACATATTTTAATGGTGGGAGTGTGGCTCATTATCTGATGGCATGATTAGTGAAAATTTATAAGAATCCTCATACTAAAGAAGGATGTTTCTAGTTATTGTTCTCTAACCCACAAGAATTAGGATTGTATGACACAACCACACGCACGTCATAAATATAAGAAGATGGGGAAATCCAGCCCCATTATCATAATGCTCTGAGGTGAGGTCTTTGTGACTCTTCTAATGGTTCGTAGACCTATTATGATTCCTAGGATGAGGGTAGTTGAATACCCCTCATCATTAGAGAAGAGCTATCTAGGGTAATTCCAGGTACACTGTGTCTCCTCATCATGGGTTATTTCAGTAGGGTAATAAAGAAAAAAGTGTGTCCAGTAAGTAGGTTTTTGGAGTTGGGAGGGTTGTAGTGGATAATTAGTCTAGATGATCCTTGGTGATAGGTATTATTCTATTGAATTATAACTTTATATAAGTGTTGTTTGATATAGTTTGGTCTCATTTTTTCATTTCTTATCTTGTTGTTGAACTGTTGGGTTTAAATGTGGAAATGATGCCTCTAATTTTAAGACTTCCAACTCTACTATGTTAAAGACAATGTCGAGCATTTATGTGTAGATAATTTAATATAACTTTTTATGGGATAGTGTTGATATGGGACCTGTTAGTGCCTGGGATATATGTGTTTCATATTATACATAGTATGGATTATTTGTCCATGTTTGAGGACCATATCAACTATTATACACGAACGGTTAGTTTCATGACTTAACACAACATCGAATATCCCTATAGAGGGCAGAGGAAGAAAATAGTCCCTGTAATAGGCTTTTTGTCACCAGAAGTTGGGATGATTTCATATTAGTTGGAGGCTTTGTTATTTTAATCAGTGGAATATATTTGGAGAAGTACTTTTATAGCAGTTGTTGATCAGTTTATGGATGTATTTCATGGGGAATTATCATTGTTTCCACCTGTATGGGAAGTAGATTTTATGATAGATCTCCTTTATGGGATCATTCCAATCTCAACTCCATCTTACTGGATGGTA
Organism: Viscum album; assembly: GCA_963277665.1. Taxonomy (NCBI): domain Eukaryota; kingdom Viridiplantae; phylum Streptophyta; class Magnoliopsida; order Santalales; family Viscaceae; genus Viscum; species Viscum album. The sequence continues at coordinate 840,442,057 of OY728152.1, read as the reverse complement.
CCAAAATAATTAAGGTTTTTGAAAGTGCTCTTGGAGGATTTGGGAAACGAAGGGTTCATCTAGCCTATAACAACCCCATGAGAAGCGCTGAATTTTTTTGTCAAAAATGATGATGGAACTCTTTGTTTGTGTCTTTAATATCATAATACTAATGAAGTTATGATAAGTAATCAATATCCACTCCAAATAATTGATGACCAATTCAATCATTTAAGGGGAGAACAATGGTTCCCAAAAATTTACATGTGATCAGGGTATCATCAGTTGCAAATGTTGAAGGAGGATATTCCCAATATATCCTTCAGGAGTATATATGTCCATTATGAGTTTGTGGTAATTACCTTTAGTCTTACTAATTCTCAATATGTGTTTGTGACATCTATGAATCAGATATTTCAAAGCTATCTACATTCTTTTTTGGTGGTATTTGGCGATGATAAACTGGTGCATTCAAGGGAAAGGGTGGATCATGATAAATAGTTGGCAGTAGTGTGGAGAATATTCAGAGACTATAGATTGAATTCAAAATTATCAAAGTGTGACATTTGGGTAAAAGAGGTCTGTTTTCAAGGCCATGTTATTTCTGAAAAGGGTTTTTTATTAGATCCAAATAAAATAGGGATCGTTATATCATAGCCAAACCTGATGAAGGATTTAGAGACACTGAGATTCATTGGTGCAATTGGGTATTTTGAAGCCTTTTTCTTGACTTATAATGATTATATTCTCTTAATGAATCTTTTACATGAAATAATGTTTCATTTCATTTGAATGAGAAGTTCTATAAATCATTTGATGAGCTTAAGGATCGTTTTAAATCAGCACCAGTATTGTTTTGTCTAGAACCAAGGAAAGGTTACACGGTGTATTTCTATGCATTGTGATCAGGTTTGGGGTGTTTTATCATGAAATGAGGTCATGTTTTTGTGTATGGATCATTTCATTTGGAGTTTCATGAGAAAAACTACCCAACACATGATTTGGAGGTGGAGGCATTGGTTCATGCTTTGAAAACATGGTGTCACAATGTCTCTGGTGAAAAATTCATAGTGTATCCCGACCACAAGAGCCTAAATCATATTTTATCACAAATAATTTTGAATCCAATGAAAAGGAGATGGGTAATTTATCTCTAGATGTTTAAATTATACTTGATGTACACACTGGATAAAGGAAATTCAATGTTAGATCCATTAAGTATACATTCACACTATCATGTGGTGAATGAGGTAACAGATCAGTAGAAATTCATGTTTTTCATAGCTGACATGTGGTTGGTTGTTTGAATATTGTGGTTCACATATCATTTCTAGATATCATTTCAATAGGCCCCTGGGACTCTGTTAATTATGATAACATAGTATCATAATCAGATGGATAGAAAATCTGAGAGGATGATGAAAACATTAGAAGAAATGTTACAAGCTTGTGTGATGAATTTTTGAGGCTTATGGGTGGATAAGATGACATTGGTAGAGTTATTTTATAATAATAATCCTCAAGACTTGAAATATATGGCCATGTTTGAGGCATTTTATGACTTTCCATACCATTCATCACATTGTTGGGTTGAAATAGGAGGTTCTTTGTTGGTAGGGATGAGCCTTTCACAGGAGACAACAGAGAAGATTATGTTGATCAGAAAGAGAATGGATATAGCTCAAAGATTCACAAAATCATATTCATACCGTCATCGATGACCATTATCATTTGAGGATGATGATCATGGGTTCTTGAGACCATCTTTGAGGTTGGGAAATCGTCGATTTGGAATGTCGGGAATGTTATCACTAAGGTATATTGGGTCATTTGAGATACTTGAGAAACTTGGAGAGGTGGAATATCAGTTTTCATTGATTCAATGGTTTAGTACAACACACAATGTTTTATATATCTCAAAGTTGAAAAAAAATTAGCTAGATCATGAAAATGTGATTTTTTTGGTTCATGTGGAGATAGATCTGAATTCCTCTTTGATGCATGTGCCAGTGGAGATTTTTAGGAGATAAGAGAAATTATTATGTTGAAAGAGCATAAGACTTCTTTATGTTTTAGGGAAACATGGTCATATTCAGGAGGAGAATTCGGAATGGAAAAAATAAATGGCTGAGCAATGAACTGATCTTTTTTAGGAAAGTGATGATTTTCTACTTTCAAAGGGTGTAATGGCCAATGAGGGGGAGAATATATTAACCCTATTTTGAGGTATGAAACCCTTATTTATGAAATTTTTATGCATGTAAAGTGGTTGGGAAATGTTTAGGAGTGCTTGTATGGGTTTTTGGATGGTTTTGAAGATTTTCTGAAAGTGTGTAGTTTGGAAACAGTTAGTGGAATAACTTTGAACAAATCCAGGTAACCATGCATAGTGAGGCAGGGGAAAAGGGATGATGCATGGTTTTTCAAACCATGCGACCACCCTATGAGGCCATGCATCATGAGATAATGTAATATGAAATGTTTTTTGCATGGTTTTTCTAACCATGTGGTCCAACCATACACAAAACCCTATTGATATAGTATATGGAGCATTGTTAGAACATAGTTTGTTTAACCGTTAGGATAAACCTTCCACACCATTAAAAATGTGCTTTTAAAATGGGATTTCTTCGGATTTTCCCTAAAACCCACATTTCTTCTCCCATATGCAGCAACTTTGTATTTTTTCATCTCAGGGGTTATGGAACCTCTTCCACTAATCATAGAGGTGTTTTGAAGGGGTTTCATTGTGCGGTAAAGTAAATTATATTCTGTTAAGTCCCATATCTTGGTGTTTTATTGGTTTCTCTTGGATCTAGCACTCTATCTACCAATTCTCTATATTTACCTACATATCATGTAGATATAGGGGGTTTTTGTCCTAAAATGACATGAGTTGGGCTTGTTTATGTTAGGAAAATAGATTAAAGGATGTTTTGTGATGTTTTCACCCAATTTTGAGGTCTGGTTATGTGATGGTCAATTTTTCTGAAATGATATGGTAGGTTGATTCCCTATCTACTCCATTTTAAATATAACATTACGACTTTAATTTGAAATTAATAGTATTTTCATGATATTGATAGCAGTTATGATTTGGGAAGTCTGTCTAGAAATTATTTGGTGATGTTTTTTGGATTTGAAACAAATGGGTTGTTGTGGGGTAATGTACTTCATGCTCGGTTCTAAATTTATAATTTTTTAAAAATTGGAATGATTGATTTTAGGGATATTATTTTCTAAAATAGTTTTCATGAAATGGAGTTGTTTTATTGAAATATTTAAGGATTTTTTTTTCATAATGTGAATTAAATGGTTTCTTTATTAATTGGTTGATAAATGGGTTTTTTGGGATGGATCATGGTCTAGAAGTACAACCATCAAGTGTCCATGAAGTACCCAAATAAAAAGTTGACAAGTTATGGATGATAAGATCCACTGTCAATGAACTCCAATCTTATTTGGTTGGTTTTTGGATAAGGTTTTGTTATGTATGTGGACACAAAAGATTATTTGGGTTTGCTAATATGTGTTGGAAAAAAGGATTATTATTTGTTTGGTTTGTTTACTTGGTATTGTGTAGTTTTGGGTAATATGGGTTGGAAATTATGTATTGGGATTATTGGATTTTGTTTCCTTTTTTCATGGGTTTATATAATTTGTTTATATAATGTCCTCACTGGTTTTATCCTAGTGGAATGTGTAGGGATATCATTTTATAATAACCTATAGAATATTTTTACTGAACCCCTATGTTGGAACATTGGATCTTTTGAAAATGTTGTATGCCAAGACATAGGTAAAGGTAATTCGTCTCACATCTTTAGTGGTGCATCAATATGATTTTGTGGTCTTATGGAGACTACAACATGGAGTGTGGATATGGAGTTATTTCATAGTGTCTTTGGATTTTTATTATTTAGTATTCCACTTACTACTCTGATTCTAGATTATTGTGTTCTGGTTACGTTGGTATTTGGGGTGTTCTAGTATTGTGTAATATTCCTAACATACATCATGCAGTGGTTTTCATTAAAGAACATTTGGTTGTTTTTTCATTCTAATGTAAAACATTTCCCCAACAATTATAGAATCCTTCAGTACTTATTTCCAGCCTTTGGCACCTTGGTAACATCGCTTCAGCCCTTGTATAACCTCATCCTCAACTCAAGCGAATGAGGAGGGTAAATATATTATAATTTATTTATTCTTCACTTGTCTTTTCTGGGTTGTAAATGTGTCCAATATTATTTGTGACCAATGTTGTTTTTGTTTCAAATGAACTCTAATTTATAAAAAACACATCTTCTACTTCTATTGATATTGTTCCTTCTTCATTCAAGATTGATTATTTTTATACCCAATATGTTTTTACTTTTTTATTTTTGGAGCTCTAATGTTTATTCCTAAAATTATTTTTTAGGAAATTCAAATGAAACCCATTTTTTTCTATTTGTAATTTTATGAAAAAGATTATTTGGAGTTCTATGTTTCATGCATCAATATGTAAATATTATGATCGGATCAGTGTACCCAGAATTATATAGCACTCTAATGCATTGGGTAATGTGATCCAACACATGATATAATGTGTGATGTGCATGAAATAGATGCCATATATGTTCACAATGTTGATGTTATGATTATTTATATATGTTATGCCTGAATGTGATACTATATATTTTCACATCAATGTGTGGTATCTAACCACTATGAAATGATGTCTCTTTTTATGCATTGACACGTTACATACCTTTATCTAACGCTTCCTATCTTGAATATGATTATGATATTATGATTATTTTATAATTATAATGATTATTCTCAGCCATTTTATAATGATCCATTTTCTTATATATCATATTAATAGGCTTTTAGTATACCCATTTCATTGACGTATATCCTCATGTGATTAGTTATACTAAATATTATGTGAGGTCCACAAAGAATCTAGTGAAGAATGAATTACAATATTTTTATCTTTTATTTTTTATATGTTATATATTGTTCAAATTTTCCCAACACACGAAATATTTAGATCATGTATTTGTTAAAGTTTTATGTTTTTCATCTTTAAAATGATTTAATAGTCATGTAAGAAAAATTATGGTCACAATAAATGGTGTCGTTTTATTCAAAATGCTAAATAGGAGGAGGATATAAAGAGAATGTAATGGAAGACTTTTAATGTGTCATTGTTTGAGAAATACATCCTTTGATGTTTGGACCAAGATGATAGGGAAGATTATCATATTCATGTATTTTTATTTTTTGTCATGTCAGATTGGGAAGAAAATAAATCACCTCACATTGTAAAAGTAGATGATCAGACTGAACATCATATTCATTAAATTTGACTCACAATTCTTAAGAATGTCCATTTGATTAATTAATAAAGATGGTTCTAGAAGATAGGGAAGTTACAATACATTACATGGTAAATATAATGTTTCTAAATATGTTCAATCAGAGGATAAATATCACAAAAAATAAGGTTTATGATTAAAGTAGCTAAGTGATTTTTAGAATGAGGTGATTCATTGATGAAGTTTTCAGGATACTCTTGTATCTTATGCCATGCGTGGCTCACATGGGATTTGATTATGTATTTCATAAATCATTGATAGATAAATTAATTATGAAAATTTAATTTTGGTAGAATATGGTTGAATATTTACTGATTTATAAATTTATGATTGTCAAAAAATACCATCGATCAAGAATTAGTATGGTTGGTTTTGCAGAAGAATGTATTATTGGGGGCACAGTTTCCCATTGTTTTATAATTTTTTGGGCCTCAAAATTGAGAGTTTGTTTTAAGGAAAAAGATGGTTTTATAAAAAAATATTTCATGGAAAGTAGTTTAGGGACAATGAATCATAGTTCATAGACTACAAATGAGGTACATAGAATGGTGAAGGAAATCTACAAAAGAAAGTTTCCAAAAATAACCACTATGCAGATCATGAAGTGCAAAAAAGAGACTGCATAGAGAAAATTAGTTCAAGAGATGATCACACATCATAGTAGGATAATTATTCATGGGAGGTTCATCATTTTCTGTGGATAGGTAGTAATTTTAGGAGTCATAATGGGTTTCTATTTGTAGAAGACAATGAGAGCTCTAAAGGATTAAGACTCTATGAGTACCACATATCAAAATTCCCATTGAAGGCTTTATGGTTTAGTTAACATAGATCATAGGGTCTTGAAGAAAAATTTGTGTGTATAAATACAACTAATCATATCATTTAGTAGAGATAATTTAATTATAGGAGATCTGTCACGGCCCGACCAAATGAGGCTCGATCCGTGACTCCCCAAGCCCGCCTCCAATAGGCCAGGGGCTGACGACCAGTGCCGAGTAGGCCATCACGCACATGGGAGTCATTAGACTTAGGTACATGTATATACACACCCACATACACCTACATGTAACAATGAAGATATGTATATAAAAAATGAAAAGGTAACAAATTCATACATCTATCCCAAACTAGAGTGCAACAGAAGTACAAAGGGGAAAACAGGGCCTGCCAAATGACGACTAAAAAAACGTCCAACCAACCCAGAAGGAGGAAGAACACCGCCAAAAGCACATGTAGGTAAGCACCTTAACACAACTCCAGTAATTCCCCCATTCGGTCGCACAGACTAAGCTCTGCCTACTCTGGGTCCTCCTGGAACTCCGTCGAAAGGCCAGTGGTCTGTACAAAACATGTTCCGGAAAAGTTCAATACGGGGTGAGTATATAAAATACCCTGTAGTAACCCAAAAAACCCCAATATAAAAGGGATCAACTGAAAGGAAAAAGACAGCTCATCCTAGCCAGAGAGAACCCAAATGAGAGAGAAACTCCACCTTGAGACCATACTCGGCTAAACATGACTAGTCGGCACAGATCAACTGTATGCCCATATATACAGCATGAACATCTGATCGGGTATATGCCCATACATATACCATGAGCAATCTAGATAGACTGAAAACACGCACCAAGCCTCATGATATTCCGACCTCGTAACCTGCGATAGGTACAAAACTAGGAGAACACACTCCACTGGCTCTGTCATCCCAGATGACACTCATCCAAGAGATATACTATCATCGAATATATTCATTGAGAACCTCATGCTGAAACAGCAGAAAATAACAAAGTCATCAGATAGGGGATCACTCCTATGGTCTTCTAGGGGATACAAAAAACCCAATCTAGTAATTCGTAGTTCAAATAGATAGGGGATCACTCCCAGGATCCACTGGGGGATACCACAACCCGAACTGGTTCTCCAAAGACCATGTCACTCAGATAGTGGATCATCACCCCTGTAAAGGTGGTTATGACGATATCAGAACCCTATCTAGTATAACTCATTATGTAGGGGATCAAACTGAAGATGCACCAACCCTACCGAAACCATAATCTAATTAGGGGATCATAAAACCAATGATGGCACAACCCTACTGTAAACCACATGCTGAGTTGGGGATCGTATAACCAACGATGCCACAACCCTAATATACAAGGCCCAAAACACAGGGGATCATCTTCCCGATTATGATTCAAACACTATGGGATTAATTTTCTAGATAGGGGATCGTCTCCCATGGATAAGCGGTCACAGTGACACCAAGAACCTGATCTAGGGAAGCGAAGATAGAGGATCCTGCTCAAAACCCGCCAAAGGGATGCCAAAACTCTAACGTAAATTAATCCTATTGAGGGGATCACAAACCTATACCGAGGTAGTAATGCCACATGAACCCTCAAAGGAACGAACCAATGGAGTACACTCAACCATCGCTAGTCCAAATGTCGCTAACCTGAGAGACCGGAATCATCGCCACATTGTGCACATCCTAGGACTATACCGAGGCCACCATCGCGACATATGCGAAAAAACACGTAAGGTAGTTTATTCAATTTCCTCGAACGGACTTATGAATCATAAGTCGTAAAAACACAGCATACACCTGGTAGCCACCCCATGGGGCCCATGCCTCAACCCCATATTTAGGTCGGCAGATTTCACTATCGCAATCCCCTCAGAAAAACACATTGAAACGTGTGTTCAAACACTCCAAATAGATGTCGGGTGAAAAAGCATCATTTCATCGTAAAACATGCAAACCAGGCCATGTGGGGCATGCACCCTGTCTTAAACCCGAAAACTCAAAGCATCATCTCAAAAAGTCCACATGAGAACTAGGATCATGCTTCCGCTGACGGCGCGTCAATCAGACGTCCGGCTCACGAGGCACGTCTATCACATGCTTTAATAATATTTTCTTATTATTAAATTAAAGAGTTTGGGGTCACCCGCCTTCAGGTGCAGAACCCAAAAACCCCGAAACCCATTTCAAAATATCTGTCTCGATGTGAAGAACCCATATCCACAGACAGTACATCAAATAGAAGTTCCATTTAGGAGTTGTGTCCCTTTGAACATAAGGGGCCCAACCGGGCCGGTCCACCCCGGCCGGCCCGGTCCAGTCATGATTCCGGTCTAGCTCACCGCAGCCCACTAGCTGCGGCCCGTCTGAACACCACAGGACCCATCAGGTCCGGTTCCTCCAAATAGGCCAGGCAAGTGGCTAGTCTTTGTCCGCACACCGCACCAGCAGGACCTGCAACACGCGGATCCTTGTACGCAGTACCCCCCGAGGCGTTAAACATGGGGTTTCCCCTGACCACGATGGGCCGCTGCCATCACCCCCTTCAGCGGAGCTCACAACCACGACACCTCCACCCACACCACCTCTCTACCTCTGCCACTGGCCAGCCCGGATCCTCCGGTCCCCTACTATGCCACGGCGCAACCGCCTCCACCCGACCGCACCTGAGCTCGCTGCACCGGCCACACCCGAAACTGCCTCTCTACCCGATGCCCGAACCCCTCCTATCTTCTGCTCATCTGCCTGCATCCGCACACCAGCCCTCCGAGCTCCACCACGACCAATATCAACATGAAGAATTCCTCCAGTCGATGCTGCTGCACCACCCCTATCCCCGGCCACCGCCCTTGCCAGAGCCAGGGCTTCTGTCAGCTGCCACAACCGCTCCAGTGGCCTGATTTCAATGCCAAAGAAGGATTTGGAATCCTCAGGATGAGGACTTCATAGCTCCTACCCCTGATCAATGATCCCAAGGAGTTTTGGGGCATCTAAAAATTCGGTTGAAGAACGACGAAGAAAGCGTCGAACTCAGGATTTAGAACGGGGCTCGGACAGTGGCCGTGTTCATTCGGCCATCGTCCCAATTCGTATACTATATAATTTAAACAACTGACATTAAAAAAACTCAATAAATTGATAAAGGATCAGAAAAAATATATAAATCCTACCTCGATCCGGTTGTTCATCATTGGAGACGCACCTGCTGTGATCCCACATCGATCCACTGGAGTTCACTCTTCAATCCGGCGAAGAACAGTGAAGAACATAGAAGAACACTGAAGAAAGTTCGAGAGAGAGGGAGAGAGAGAAGATAAAATGAGTTCTACCCTTAATTCAAACACTTAATTAGGATTTATACTCTCTAAAACTCTACCGATGGGCGCAGATTACGAAACCTCTGTGCCCGCCTATTTTATATCACGCCTTGGAAAAACACCCCTTTTTGAATTCAACAGAAGTCTCGGATTTCCATTCCGAGACTTCATTTGAATGTTATTTGAAAATAACACTATTTTTAAAAATCAATAATTCATTATTGCAAAATGAAAAAATTTCCCCTGGGTTACATCTCTCCCAACAGGCCCACACCTGCAAATTTTACACCCCACCTAAGGTAAACTGCACGCTCCGGACGCAATCGTGCCCTCAGATTTCCGGTCTGAGCTACTATTTAAGAGATAACTCATTCTTGCCTCACACATAGGATAAAAATACTTAATATTTTTATAAAATTAATTATGGGGACACGGGGCCTCGGAATCGCTCGATGTCTTCACTCCTAGCTCTGGAATTATTCATAAGAATATTCCAATGTATGATAGAGAAAAAAATAGATTCACTACATCTTACCCACCATGGAAATTTTTGTCCTCTAAAATCCATAAGAACAAGGAAAGAAACTGGAATCTGAACTGGGCCTTCCATGCCAGTGAGTTAGCGAACAAACACCCCTGCCCGAACATATAAGCCAGAGGGACTAATCCACCACACCCCAACACTATCTACTTTTGGGAGGCACTAGCTCATACACACGGTTTTGATCACGTCAAAAAAATTCTTCTCGGTGGGGAAAGGATCCCTCTTCCTCACGCATTCGAATCACACCGAACAAAACCAACACAGGGTCTTAGAAACACCTTGAATAAAACTCAAGCAAGCAAAAGAAAGGGAAGAGTACCACTAAACAGTGTTTATCAAAACTACTGAACAAAGTAGAAAGAACACAAGGTTTACCTTTATCCATCCGTTGTGCCTCTGGGTCAACAGACTCAAGGGCATGGTACTGTCCTCGCCCACACCCTCTAGCTCCCTGATCTTGGAAAGGACCACCAAGGGGTGGTGGTGGTGGCATCCGATACCGCCTGCCACCTCCCACTACTGCACCAGCTCCATCTCCATTTACACTGCCCTACAAACCTCCAAACTCGAGACGTTTCTACTGCCAAGGAGGTCTATCGATAGACTCCCTCTCAGCAGCACGATGGTTGGACAATCTCTTGCAAGATTTCCCCAACCGTTGTAAGTGTAACACCGCCTCTCCTACGGCTGGACAAAACTGCCCTGCGAGCCCTGTGAGTCCTGAGCCTCAGATCCTCCATCCTGGGGTCACCTCTTAAAATGTTGACCACATCCAGACCCTTCCTCTTGCCACTGGTTACCAGTTTCCGATGTCTCAGCTACCACGTGCCCAACATTGATGGGTTGAATTTGCTCAGAAATAAATCTCTCCACCACCAAGGCTCGCTCCAGCACTCCAGCATAGGTGGGTAGACACAAGGAAACCACACCTTCCTGGATGTCTCTACGTAGGCCCTGCTCAAAGGTTCAATCCCTAAATAACGGGTCTCGAACCATATCTAGGGTGTAGTGTGACAGGTCTATAAATATCGCTGAGTACTCCGACATAGTTATGCACTACTATCAAAGCTGTAGAAGCTCCAGAATCCACAAAATCCTCAGCATCACGTGATATAACTCTTCCCTAAAGAGGTGCTCAAAATATTCCCATGTGAGCGTCTCCTCATCGTAGGACTGCATCACTAAACTCCAACATCATCCTACTGAACCAGGAAGTAGGCTCGCCACTGGGACCACCATCTGATCTGGGAGTGTTCTCACTAGACGGAAAACTCAGGTGACTGCTTCGATCCAGTGATCAACTGGTTAAGGGTATGGATCACCCCAGAACCTTAGAGGTCGCTGCCTCTGGAACTCGTGCAGTGAACTCTGACTGTGCACAACCTCATCCTGCTCTTCTGGCACAACTAGCTGCTCCATAGGTGGTTTCTCAACTGGTGGACCACCTGGAGGTGAAGCCTAGAACATGCTCCATGGTCTAGAACATCTACACGGGGTGGATCATCACCATAATACCGATGTGGAACCCTTGATGGCTATCATCGTGTAGTCATCCTTAAATAAAACCAAGACGCGCCACAATCAAAGAGTATATTTGGAGTGCTGACTCAAGAAGAACAAGGGAATCCCAAAAACCCAGTCTTATATGATGCATGTAGCGTTATGGCCCTGCGACTTGTTTCCAGACGTCACGAGTCGAAAGGCAAGTTATCAGAGTCCTAGTGAATGGATATTTCAGTCGTCGAACCAAGATTGTAGTCCCTTTCCTGAAAAATATACTCAAAACATCTTGACACTTCCGCTATGCACCCCAAACCAAACTCCTAAATAGACTAGCTACGCTCTGAGATCCCGAAGGTGGATCCTCCTCTGATGCCACTCTGTCATGACCCGACCTAATGGGGCTCGAGCCGTGAATCTCCAAGCCCGCCTCCAATAGGCTAGGGGCTGGCGACCAGCGCCGAGTAAGCTATCACACACATGGGAGGCATTAGCCTAAGGTACCTGTACACACACACACCCACATACACTTCCATGAAACAATGCAGATATATATATAAAAACTGAAAAGTTAATACATGCATTCATCTGTCCCAAACCAGAGTGCCAGAGAAGTACAGAGGTAAAAAAGGGCCCACCAAAAGAAAAATACAAAAATGCCAAACCTGCTTAGAAGGAGGAAGATCACAACCAAAAGAACCTACTGGTATGTTCCATGTCACAACTCCAGTAAACCCCCTAGTCTGCCGCACACACCAAGCTCCACATGTTCCATGTCCTCCTAGAACTCCGTCCAAAGGCATGTGGTCTGCACAAGACACAAACATGTACCCGAAATTCCCGTTCAAGTGTGAGTATATAAAATACCCAGTAGGCACCCCAAAACCCCCAAAATAAAAGGGAGAAACTAAAAGGAAACAGTCATCTCATCCCTGCTAGAGGGAACCCAAACTAGAGAGAAACTCCACCTCAAGACCATCCTCGGCTAAACACGACTAGTCCGCATAGCTCAGGTGTATTCCAATATATACATCATGAACATCCACTCAGGTATATGCCCATACACACACCATGAGAAATCCAGATATACTCAAAACATGCAACAAGACTCATGAGGTTCCAACCTCATAACTTTCGACATGTACATTACTAAGAGAACACACTCCATGAGCTTTGTCATCCTAGATGACACTCGTCCGAGAGATATATGCTTATCGAATATCGTCACTGAGAACCTCATGCTGAAACAGTGGAAAATACCAAAATCCTCAGATAGGGGATCACCCCATGGGTCTGTTAGGGGATACAAAAAACCCACTCCGACAACTCATAGATTTCACAGATAGGGGATCACTCCCAGGATCTAGTCAGGGATACCACAACCCAATCTGGTGCTCCACAGATCACACCACTAAGATAGAGTATCGTTGCCCGTGTAAAGGTGGTCACAATGATACCAGGACCCTATCTAGTATAACTCGTGATGTAGGGGATTGAACCAATGATGCAACAACCCTACCGAAACCATAAGCTAAGTAGGGGATCATATAACCAATGATGTCGCAACCCTACTATAAACCACATGCTGAGTAGGGGATTGTATAACCAATGATTCGATAACCCTACTAGGAATGGACCACAATGTAGGGGATCGTCTACCCAATTATGCTTCAAACCCTACAGGATTAACCTACTAGATAGGGGATCGTCGCCCATGGATAAGCGGTCACAACGACACCAAGAACCGGATCTAGGGAAGTGAAGCTAGAGGATCCCGCTTCGAACCCGCTGGAGGGAAGCCACAACTCTAACAGAACATCATCCCATATAGGGGATCACAAACCTATACTAAGGTATTAATGCCACACGAACCCTCATAGGAACGAACCAACGGAGTACACTCAACCACTACTGGTCCAAAGGTCGCTAACCCAAGTGTCTGGCATCGTCGCCACATTGAGCAGTTCTTAGGCCTATACTGAGGCCACCATCATGACCTATGTAGAAAAACAAGGAAATTAGGATATTCATTTTCCCCAAATGTACATACATAGCATAGGTCATAAAAACAAATCATACACCTGGTATCCGCCTCATGGGGCCCATGCCTTGACCCGAAATTTAGGCAGGCATATTTCACCGTTGCAATCCCCTCAAAAAAGTACACAGAAATGAGTGTTCAAACACTCTAAAGGGATGTCGAGTGAAAAAGAAACATTTCATCATAAAACGTGAAAATTGGGCCATTTGGGGCCCACACCCTTTCATAAACTCGAACACTCAAAGGAGTATCCCAAAAAGACAGCACAGGAACAAGGATATTGCTATTGCTGATGGAGTGCCAATCAGACATCCGACTCGTGAGGCACGTCCGTCGCAAGCTTTAATAATAATTTCATAGTATTAAATTAAAATGTTTTGGGTAACCTACCTTCGGGTGCCGAACCCAAAAACCCCAAAAACCTTTTCAAAAATTCCATCTCGAATAGATGAACCCATATCCATAGACGACACATCAAACAGACACACCATTTAGGAGTTCCATCCCTTTGAACACAAGGGGCCCAATCAGGACGGTCCAGACCACTAGCCCGCTGTCTAGTTGTGGGTCTGGTCCAGCTCGTTGCGGCCCGTCTGAACTCCACCTGACCCCTCGGGTCCCGTTCCTCCAAAAAGACTGCTAAGTGGCTGGTCTTTGTCCACGCGCCACACTAACAGGACCCACCACACGCGTGTCCTTGTTTACAACACCCCCAAAGAGCTGACCTCTGGGTTTCCCCCTGACCATGACGGGCCGACACCATCACCCCCCTTCTGCAGAGCTCACTTCCATGACACATCCACCCGTGCCCCCTCTCTGCCTCAACCACTAGCTAGCCCGGCTCCTCCGGTCCCCTGCTATGCCACGACACAACCGCCTCCGCCCGACCACACCTGAGTTCGCTACACCGGCCACACCCAACACCGATGCTTCACCCGACGCCCGAACCCCTCCAGTCTCCTGCTCATATAACGACATCCACACACAGGCCTTCCGAGTTCCATTATGGCCTACCACAATATGACAAACAACTGCAGTCGACGCCGCGACTCCATCCAGATCTCCGGCCACCGCCATTGCAGGAGCCATGGCATCCATCGGCCACCACAACCGCTCTGACGACCCGATTTTAAAAACAAAGGAGGATTTGGAATCCTCTGAAAGAGGTCTTCACAGCTCCTTCCCCAGATCAATGATCCCAAAGTGTTTTGGCGCATCTGAAAATTTGGTCGGAGAACGACAAAGAACGCGTCGAACTCGGGATTTAGAATGGGGCTTGGATGGTGGCCATGTTTGTTCGGCCATCGTCCAATTTATAAAACTATAAAATTAGACAACTGAATTGATGAAAACTAAAGAAATCTATGAAGGAGCAGTAAAACAGCAGAAATCCTACTTGATCCTGTCGTTCGTCGTTGGCGACACACCTGCTGCAATCCCACTTCAATCAGCCGGAGTTAGTTCCTCAATCTAGTGAATAACGATGAATAATGGTGAAGAACGCTCAAGAGAGAGGGAGTGAGAGAGAGAGAAGGGAAATGAGTTCTACCCTTAATTCCAACAGTTAAGAAGAATTTATAAAGTCTATGAAACTCTGCTGACGGGCGTGGATTCCGAAACCTTTTCTCCCGCCTATTTTATATCACGCCTAGAAAAACCACCCCATTTAGAACTCAACGGAAGTCTCAGATTTCCATTCCAACACTTCATTCGAATGTTATTAGAAAATAATTCCAGTGATAAAAATCACTAAGTCATTATTTCAAATTGATGATTTTCCCATGGGTGACATCTCTCACAGTAGGCCCGCGCCCGCAACTTTTACACCCTGCCTATGGTAAACGACACTCTCAGAATGCAACCATGACCTCAGATTTTGGATCCGAGATACCGTTTTAGAGATAACTCATTATTTCCTCACACATAGTATAAAAGTAATTAATATTTTTATAAAAATAATTCAGGGAACACTGGGCCTCGCAATCGCACGTCGTCTTCACGCCTAGCACTGGAATTATTCAAAGGAATATTCCAAAGTCTGACAGGGCCAAAACCCATGTCACTAAAAGATCATCAATGGAGGAAGAACTCAGGGAAGTCTGATGTAGTTTGTGATGGTGAATTTTCTGAAGGATAAGAGTTCACATGGGTGAATTATATGAAGGGAAGTAGTTCATAGAGGAAATAGTCTATGAATGAGGAAGTCGTTCACCAAAAAATCTTGTAGGGTTTGATAGAATGAAAAGTAAAATGGGTCGTAAAGAATTGGTTATTTTAGAAGGCATCAGTCATCCTCAAAGAAGAGGCTGTCAATGAAGGAAAGGTTTTCTATGAAGAACCCAAGTCATGCTATGAAAATCATTTCATTGACGTTATAAGGAAATTTTTAGTGACTACAAGGAAGTTCGTGAAGGGAATAAAACTATTTTAGAAATAAATTTCCTTAAACTAATAGTACACAAGAAAGTGGAATTTCAATTTTGAGCAATCAAATATGGTAATAAAATTGGGAAAATAGAACGAGTATCCTTACAAAGTCCATGATGTTCTTTCCAGATTGTGGGGTAAGAAAGTGAAGCATTATTTTGAAAAATCACTTTTTTGAAAGTTGATAAGGAAGAACAAAAATTCTGTTACATCATTTTATGCAACTTGAAGCACATTCAAAATTATATTGAAAATAGTTATAAATGAGTGCATGGGAATTTCATTCTCATTTTAATCCAGGAAAATGGATTTTTTACAAGTAGATTGTGTGGTGTTGGATTATTTCTGAACCACATCCAGGACTATCTTACCTTGTTGTGTTGTAACCCTTGTAAATTCTTATATTCCTGTAATTGTGTGTTTGATTGGATTTTAGAAGAGAAGGAAATCATTAATAAAATGTGAATGATGATTCTAATGTTAGGAAAATTAGAAGAAAATGATATCATTTATTTACCCTACACCCCTCTCAGTTATACTAGAATCATGGTTGGGTAATCTCACTCGAGAGTAATAGGATGATATTGAAAATTAATTTCTTAAAATAATGAATAAAGAAGAGAATTGAATTAATGAACAAGAGGAGAATTTTAAAAGGTTATCATGGAATTATACAGACTATGTACATAATCTAGAAAGAAATATTGACCATTTCCCTAATGATATTATGTTGAGAATTCAAGGGGCAGTACTCTCTCAAATTTATTCATTATATGATAACATAGTATAAAATTCCGTTATGTATGATAAAAAATTCAACAGGACATATTTTTTAAAAGGAAATCTATAAAATAATATATTTTCTATGAACCAAAGAAAATGAAATGTAGTGATGAATAAAAAATTAAGGGTGGAACTAAAAACATGGGATAATTTTGGAAAAAATTCAATGATACTTTCATAAAAAGTATTTGATTTTTTTATAAGTGTGAAGAGAAGATCAATATGGTTAATGAATATATTCTAGTGGAATATTTCAGGAATAATAGGTTATTCAATTATAATGATGTGCGACATAATTCAATACAATAAACTAATTATTAATGGAATACACCATAGAATTATCATATAAAAAAATTCCAAGATTATATTAATACAATAATTCAATTTGACAAACACCATATTTAAGGATTTTTCAATCATGAAACCCAATGGAAATTTTATTTCAATAAGTATATTTAATATTGTCCCCCTTATAATTCATCAAAAAAACATTTGTTTCAAACATGATTTTTATACCAATGGTCGACATCGACTTAATCATTGGTATATATTCATTTTGTAAGTATAATGGGAAAAAATTATTTCCACGAGGAAAAGATTATCAATCTTGTTAGAGATTATGAATCATGTGGGAGATTAATCATGGGTATATATTGGATTTCAACGTATAATGAAAATAATATTTCCAAGAGGAGGATATTATGAATCATGTGGGAGGTACAAAATTATTTATATTCCATGGGTCATTTTCACTATCTGAATTAAATTTGGGTACACCTTTACTATTATACCTTAATAAAATTCTTAGGGAATATTTGTAGACACAACCAATGGATTGAAAAAACAAACTTATAATAGAGTATTTATCTATATTTTATAAATGCATTGATGCGTTTTTTGAATAATCTTCTGGTTAACCAATTTTTCTTGAATATGAGGTTTCTTTTAAACTCATCCCTAATTGAAGACATATATTTAGGAATCCTAATAGAATGGACCTAGTGGAATCATTAAAGCTAAATAATAAATAGTTGTAGTTTTGTGATAAGGGATTCATTCTTATGAGTGCTTCACCTGTTGGGTAAAATTTTCATTTTTTTAGAATAACTATAGGTTTATGAGTATTTTCATAGATTACTAGGAGATAAATCCATTTAATATAATTAGTTTGTATCTTATTCCAAGAACTAATGACTTTATTGATGAAATATAGGGAGATCAATAATTTTAAATTATTATTCTTAACTTGTTTTTATAATCAATTAAGGATGAATAAGTATGATATACTAAATATTACGATATCATATGAGGTTTTAACATAACTAGTTTATCTTAATTTCTTTTGTATTGACTAATGATCCTTCAGTGTATATAAATATGATGAACATAGAATAGATGAATTATCTTGATAATTTAATTGTTATATTCATTGATGATATCTTCATATTATCTAAAATCCATGATGAGAATTATAGTAAATTGTGAATTGTTCGTAATACTCCCAAAAAAATGAATTATATTGGATATTCAGTAAGTATGAATTTTTTTCTCAAGGATTATTCTTTTCATGTCCATATTCCTGCAATGATGGAGTATCTATTGATTAGTCAATGTAAAATGGATTCAAGGAATGTCCTACACTGATAAATACAAATGAGATGAATAATTTATTTTCTTTATGTAACTAATATTAGTGATTTTTCAAAATTTGTTTTCTGATTTATCGATCCATTAAACAATTCTAAAAGTAAAAGGATCAAATTCACATGGTTAAATGGATGAAATTAATTTTTAGGGAAGATAAAGAAGAGATTTGTCAATGAACAGTATTGAATATACCATTGGGAAAGAATGATTTTAATTACATATTGATGAATATGATAATGAACTAAGATGTTTCTATATTAAAAATAATAGTTTGGTCTTTTTTGAAAGAATGAAATTGAATATCCCTGAACATAACTACACAACACGTAATTTTTAATTGGAAGTTGTAATAATTTCCATGAAGATTTAAAGTCCACATCTCTTTGGTGAGATATTTGAGATATCTATAGGCCATAAAACTTTTTATTTCATATTACCCAAAAAATATATCAATATGAGTCTAAGGATATGGTTATAACTACAGAAATACAATGATATTCAATACACTACTTACCTGAGAAGAAAAATAAGGTAGTTGATGCATTGATTTGGAAGGACAATGGAGTTATAACCATGATGATTGTAAAAAAAATATCACATACTCATGGTTTTTTTAATGTTGGATCTGTTAATTGTGAGGGATTGGGAAACATTAGTAATTTTATATGCAATTTCCAAATTATCATTACTAGAGATGATAATGAAGTCATACAAGGATAATAATGGTTTAAAGGAGGTGATCAATTACTTGAATGATGGGAGATTGTCATACTACATATATGAATATGAAATGTTATAATTTGGAAGTTTAATATGTGTTCCATATATACCTAAATTTAAATAGTAATTAATAGATAAAACAAAAAGCTCAAATTTCTCTATATTCCATAATATCACAAAGATGTATGTGTATTTATGATAACACTTCTTGTGGGATTGTATAAGAAAAGATATTGTGGACTACGTTTCTATATTATAGGTATACTTGTTGGTAAATTCTAAAAGGAAAAATTCTAAGGAAGTCATAAAACCTCTCCATATACTAATGTGGAAGTGTAATAATATTAAAAAATAAGTTTTCACTAGAAATAAGAATAATCTATTGAGTAATATTTTAATTTGGTAATTTTGGATCATCATACCATGTATTGTTATTTCATATACATAAGGGAGGATATAAATCATGAATATATTCCCTGAATCTATTTTAATGAGTTAGTGAGATTTGATATCGCACCTATATTATCTGTATCT
Source organism: Viscum album (assembly GCA_963277665.1). NCBI lineage: Eukaryota > Viridiplantae > Streptophyta > Magnoliopsida > Santalales > Viscaceae > Viscum > Viscum album. Next base: position 840,422,391 of record OY728152.1, on the reverse strand, counting down.
AATAATGACACTAAGTTCACATTGAAAATTTTTAGGAGTCATCAGGAGGCTCTCAACTCCAAAATATATTTGGGAACCACCTATCATCCTCAAACTATTGGAAATCAGAAAGGAGAACACATTGATTATAAAAAATTTATGGTCATTCACACAATATTTTCAAGGTATGTGCGATTAATATCTAAATTTTGTGGTATTTTAATATAATAATTGTTTCCATTTGAGTGTTCATATGAAACCATATGAATCATTTTACTTGAATTGACAACGTACAACAATTTTTTTTGGATGAGGTGGGAGAGAGGATGTGTGTATGCCAGAACATGATGAGGAGACAACAATGAAATTGAGAAATATTTAGAATAAAATTAACACACCTAAAATGGGACAAAAGAGATATGAAAATAATTAGGGTAATGATTAGGAATTTCACGTGGGGGACCATGTTTTGCTAAATTAATCTTAATGGAAGGTTGTTATATGGTTTTGTAATATGGGAAAACTATGTATGTGGTGCATGTTTAAAAATGTTAGTGAGAATTTGATATATTTCCTATCATATAAAGATTACAACCCAACATCTCTAATGTTCACAATGTATTCCATGTTTCATTTTGGAAGAATTAATTTTCAGAACCAATGAAAATATTCACCATTGAGGTTATATATTTACAACCTAACATGTATTATAGAGAGGATACAATCTATATTCTTGACACTATAGTGAATGTGTTTCAGAGTCAAAGAACTCGATTGGTGAAAATAATTTGGAGGAATTACAAGATAATGGATGGAACATAGAAAACCTGCATAAGAAATGATAAATAATTACGCATTTTTATTTAAGAGATTATGAGTATAAAATTTTGAGAATAAAAATATTTAATGGAAGGGGGTAATATAATTCCTGAGACTCTACTTTAGCTTGTAAACAATACACCCTAAAACTATTTAATAATGCACACTCTTCACAATATAAAAGGAATTTATTCATGACTGTATTTAAAAGTTAAATTTGTGAAATTTATAATTAATACTTGATAAAAATGATGTAATATTTGGATTCATCATGATAATAATATATTAGGAATAAATTTTGGATCTTTTTCAGAAATATTAATTTTTAACTGAGTAGTACAAAATACCGTATTTACAAACACCATGACTCTTATGAAATCAGTTCTACAAAATCATGGATTAAATTTTTATGAAATTTTTTTCATAATTAAATATTAATTTTTTATGTAAAATTATACTTCTAAAATATTAATAATAATTTATAAATATATTATTAACATCATGAAAACTATGTATTATTTTGTTTTCTAGAAATTGTTTTTATTTTCTATACACTTATCATTTGGAAATTAATTTTTATCACTTTTAGAAATTTAATATTACAGTTTTTTGTGTTTTGAATAATAAAATACCAAACCCATAATGAGTGTAATTTTAATTTTTGAGATTAAAATAAAATACTATGGTTGAAAAATGAGTTTCCAATGTAAAAGAAAATTATCATAAAAGAGAAAAATGAAGAGAAAAATACACAAAAGACTGAAACCATATATCCAAAATATTGGTTGTGGAAATGGTAGAACAAGGGTTTCCCATATCCATTATTTTTATCTTTTTGATCCACTTTACATGGAATGTGACAAGACATTGAAATAATGTTATGAGTATTTACAAAAATTCCACCCCTATCACTTATAAAAGAAGATGTACACAATCTCTTTAAATACACTCTAAAATATGAATTATTCATGAAAAAAATTCCAATTTTATGTCCCATAGGTATTTATCTTATTTTTGGTAGCCATTAACCAATGTAAAATATCAAGTTCTTCCAGGTATAAGAGGACCTCCAATAGAAGGTTCAAATTCTAAATGTGAGTACTAATTTCGTATTATCTTCTATTATTCATTAAAATTATCATATATATATTTTTAGAATTTAAAATATAATTAAATTAGTTTTATTACTATACCAAAAAGAAATTATATTAATTTTATCATCATCATGTTTTTATCATTTCATTAGAAAAATGAGAGCATCGTTATTGCATACATGTAGACTACCACCCCCACAATGAATTGGATTTTATTTATAATAATTTTTATACATGTTAGGATATAGAGAAGTATCTAAATAATAAATATGTTATTCAAAAAAATTATGATATTGAATATATAATCTTGTTTTTACAATCCACCCATTCTATGAAAAATGAAAATGTAGTTTATGTGTATGTGCAGACTACCGAATACTCAAAGCGACAGATTTCGTATTTCATCACACCCTTATATTAATGGTTATAAAAATGTATTTTATAAATATATATGATAATAATGAGTAATAAATTTTATTAATAATATTATGGAAGGATAATATATCAATTAATGAACATTATAATGTATCATATTAATATTCGTAAATTAACTAAAACCACCTTATATTGAATACTTTTTTCACAAACCATTCCCAAGAATTACATATAATTAAAATTAAACATAAAAATTAAATTCAAAAAATATTATATTAACATTAAGAATATAGGAATGATATAATTTGTATAAAATATTGCGTTCTTATAACACAGTTATTAAACACATACGAAACAATCCAAGTTACTATCATCCGATGATGAAAAAAACACTAACTAGCTAATATATGTGTAGTGAATGAGTTTAATCAAAGAATAGAAAATGAAATAGATATGAATATGGTTTTAAAATAATTTATTACTCTGAATATTTTTATTATACATTAGTTTAATGAAATTCTAATAAATTCAAAATGTAAAGGTAAGGGTTATTCATCAAAAATTCACTTCTTTGATATATGTTTTGTATTAGGGACAAATATTAAACTACATGATGCATATAATACCCCTTTAAACTATTTTATGATGATTTTTTATTAATTTTGTTTAATTTTTGATTTCATGTTTTCCTCTTTCATGGTATTTGGATAGAAAATTTTCAAAACCCATAAGAGGTTCTTGTACAATCATGGTTCTTTTTAGTCAAGAACATTTCTCATATATAGCTATTTTATTCTACCCACCAATGTTATCCTTTCTTATTTTTAATTATAAATATTTTTTATGTGTTATGATATTCATATTTATCCTTAACTATTTTCAATATAAATACAAATTACTATTTTAATGATGATGGTTTTTATAATGATATGTGAAATATTATTTTTTAATATCGTTTATCTAATAATACAATTTTTTTACATATACATTATTTAGTTTCAAATTTCATTTATTTATAATATAACATTGAAATAAATTTTTAAAAATTCAACTGCTCATCTTCATGAAAATGATATTTAGAAGTGAATTTTGACTTCATTTTTTGTTAACTTTTAATTTCATTAAAAATGTCAATGGAGCCTTGTTTTATAAACTTTTCATAATAATAGATGATCCTTTTATCATTACTTATTTTATTTATGAAAATTCCTCTTCAGGGTTCCATGGATTCTTGAAGAAATTACTTTTATATATTCTTTATAAAATATTTTAAAAAATTTGTATTAAAAATATAACGGTGATTTATTATTTTGTCTCTAATTTAATGTTTAATTCTATTCTAAATGTGTTTCAATCTCTATCAATATCCATTGAATATTATGATGTTTCACTAGGGATACCCTATAATGATATCATTATCATTATTTCTCTAGATGGATTATTATTATGTTATTCAATTTATTAAATGGGGAATGTATTTACATCACATAAGTTTATTATTAAAATATGGATATTAATTGATTCCAAATAAATGTTTAATACAAATTAAATTGTTATTAAGTTATTTTATATGGTGAATTCATTGGACTTAATTATGTGACATGTGGTTCCTAGAATTATACAGAACCTTGATTCATTGGTATGTCTCATGAGACCAAATATTTGGGTATTTGGTTCATACCTATACATTGATTAATAATTTAATAGCTATATACTTGATTAAATTTATAATATGTTAAATAGGGCCTTTATGATAATTATTATGTCTTGGAAAAAGGATTTAATTATATGATTAAGATATTTTTAAATATATATTACCTAACATTGGAATCAATTATTATTATTCTAGAGATGTTTTACATTTCTATGTTAGCTATAGATATATTTCATGCCCATGTTCTTGATTATATATTACATTTAATGATAATTCACTCTTCAATATTTTTTATTCCATTTTTATATATTATAGGTCTATTATAGAATTACCTATAGAGGGAATCATAGATCATACTTTTATTTTATTTCATTATTCCAGGGTACCAAGAAGTGGGCTTTGAATGAAATAAAGCATGGACTAAAATAAATAAGGAAACATTAATAATGTTTTTATTATTTTATTTTATTCTTCCAATTTAAATATATAAATCATGTAAGAATCTTTTCTACCAGGACTGATAAACAATTAAATACTCTGTGATACAATCCATTATAAATTTTACGAACATAACAATGTATCCACCAACTTTGGGTTACGATATTCAGGGTTGTTATAGGAATAATAATTTAGATCTTTTTAGTAATATGTGTTGCATGGAAAATATTTTCAAAATAATTATTTAAAAGATAAACAAAACATATTTATAAAATTAAAGTTATAAAAATTATTATATATTTCAGACCAAAAAATTGAAAATTAATTAATGGTTGTTTGGAAGTTTCATATAAAATATTAAAATCATAAAAAAATAGTAAAATAATAAAATATAAAGTAAATATGATATTATAAATATATAATCATGAAAAAATGGACCAATTTATTGATTTGGAATAATTTTAATAATAAAAGTTATAGTGGATAATTATGGTTAAAAATTTGGTATTATGAGGGTAGTGAAGCACTAGAGATAATGGAATTATAAAATATGAAATATTGAAATAAATGAGATTCCACCCACCAAACCTATAAATACCCACCCATTTCCTCATTTATCTACACAAATAGTTCAATTTATATTTATATATATCTCTCAGGTATTTTATCACATATCTCTCACATTAATCATGAAGTGTTTTTGTGGATTATAAGGCTGGGTTTATGTCAAGAAATTATTGTAAGGTATATGTTCCCACTATGTGCACATTCATTCCCAATTGTGATTATTTTGTTTTAATTTTTTAATTCCATTTCATTTTATAATATTATTCAATTTATTGAATATTAAGTTCTATTTTATGTATTTTACATGATATACAAATAATTCATACTCATTATAGCCATATTTAGAAGATATTTTACAAAAGTAATGGTTTGTATTTACCCATCTTCATTTACATAAAAGATTATTTTATTATAATCATTTTTGAATGCCATTTAATTATATAATATTATTAAATTTATGTTATATTATCATTTATTTTATATATTTTACAAGAGTGATTATTCATTCCCACTAATTAAGTGTGTTTTCCTAAGTGGTTTCCATTCTATACAAACAGTTCCTATTCATATCTATTTACATTCCAATATTTAATCTTTTTTAAAATATCAACTAAATTTACATATCATGTTATTATATCCTTACAATATATTATATTAGAATAATTATTATGTATATATTATGATATTCTATTTTTTTCACTCTCAAATGTGCTTTTTATAATCCATTATATTTTTCAAGTATAATTTTCTAATATTATTTTTTTTTCAAATAATTTATTTGGTTCAATTATATTATAGATTTGTTATTCATATTTTCCCATAATTTTTATTTAATTTTAATATCATTACATTGAACTTTAATCCATGATATATCATCTTATGTCTCTTTTTACACCCATTTTGATAGCTATAATCTGTTGAAGTAAGATATTTACAGTCATTTCTATTTCATTTTGTGTTGCTATTATTTTTTTATTATTCTATTTAATCCTTAATTTTATATTGAATATAAAATAATATATACTGTAAATTATCATCCTTTTGTTGTATTAAAATGGTTATATTATATATTTCCTCTCATTATGCCTTTATCATAAGTCGTTACTAAGACAAAATTATCTTATGGATCAATCTTGGTTTCACATGTTTCTGTATACATGTGATTACATGGAAGTGTAATTTCATTAAAACAATTTATCTATCATTTCATTTTACATTTCCTTTTGAAAACGATGAATGAAAACAATTTTTTATAATGGTTAATTCACAAATACATCCATTATAAGAAAAATAAATGACATCACAATATTCATGGTTCCTTATAGAGGGATGTTGAGGGAATACAGTTTGAATGGGAAATTAGGGGTTAGTATTGGTGTAACACAACCTCAATGGATTACAATAGTAAGACCAAAATTCCAAAATATTCTTCACTTAGCCCCATATAGAATCATTTCATTGGATTATCCTTTTATAGGGATACATTTCAAGGTAACATTAAAAACCCTATATACGACCCTTTGAATTTTTTTATAAAGGTCATCATTTGAATATTCTCTAAACAACGAATAATCTATTATATTATATTATGGATGAACTATATTTACCTATAAACCATCATCAACCTTTTTATTGGAAACAAATATTGACATAACAATATATATATATATATATTCTATACTATGTAGTCATCCTATAATAAATTATTCTGATAGAAGAGAATTTCTCTAGATATACATAACATTAATTTTACATGGGATTTAATAGATTTATACCCACATCCCATACTATTGTGTTATACTTGATTATGTTATAATCATGAATTATTCTTTTTTTGGGTCTAGAGACTCCTAAAATGAAGGCTCCCTCTAGTTCATTGAACATGTGATAATGTTATAAAACTCTTAAATTGAAATAATTATCCGTATAAAATATATTTATAATTAACAATTCATTGTAATATATCAATTAAAAGATATGATGCTATAATGTAGTAAAATAGTACTAAAAGGAAATGATAAAAGAAAAAAATAATGAACTACACACTGAATATAAATGGGTTGGATGGAGTCTACACCAAGGGAGGAACACTATTATCTCTTACTAAGAAAAATAGATTATTAAAATAATGAATAATCTAATGAAAAGTGACTAAAACTCATGTATATAAAAATTAACTCCATAACATTCTTTATTCATCCCATTTCCATATCATTATGTTATTCATAGTGTGAAATCCATTTAGATATAACCATTATAATAATCCCTTCAATTAGATGAATGAAAGCACCTATTTATCTACTTGTTCTAGTGAGTGGTTCTAGTTTTCAATTATCCACACCAGATGACTCTTACATTGTTGATTTGAGTAAACTTCTATGTCCTTTAAATCTTCTCAGTTACTCTTGTGTGGGAGTGGGTTTACTCTTATATAGCATCATCCTTTCGAAATAAGGTTCTGAACTAAATTTTCCATTTTTTCTAGTTTCAGACTTCTATACGTTGGATCTACTACAACACTATCACCTTATAGTCATATTCTTTTAATCATAAATGACTCATTTTTTAAGATACCTTGGTTATTTGAAAAACGTGTTTCATGTCTGACTGATCCCAACAATCTTACATTTGAGAATCATTTTATTGGATTCCCCACCATTTCATATATCCTCGCCCAAATTCTAGTTCTATTATTAATCGTCACTTATAGTTGATTGATTTCCCAAACATGGTTTTTTCCATTCCATCCAAAAAGGTGAAATATCACCCAAACATATCACATAATATGACATTGTTCGGGATATCCATCGAATTATGAACACCCTCAACCTTTTATATATCCCATTTTTCTCCCCAACAACTTCAAGATGAATTGATACATAAAAATCATATTATTTTTCATAGAGTGTAACATCTAATTAGTATTTAAGTGTTTAACACTTCGTGAATCATAGAAAAACACATCAACATACTTCCTCCATATGATATCCTCTAATATAACCATTAGAAAAATAGACTTAATAATATATTTCTTAAGTGTAATGTAGTCCACCTCTATTGTTGAAAGTATAAATAATGGTTTAATCATTAATACCCAAATAATGGTTCTACCTCTATAAGTGAAAAATTATCTAGTGGTTCTCCTCTTAGTGTCTTTATCCCCCCCAAAATCTGAATCAACATGTTCCTATAACAGTTTTTCTTTTCAGAAATTTAGAGACAAAATTTTGGATCCATTAAGATGTTGAGATATTAATAATAAAAATTCTTAATTTTATATACTGATATAATGCATGAACCTATTGATTTATCCCACTTCATGTATAATTATTAACCTCTCAATAACTTTTGTGTAAATCATGAATTCCATATCTGATTAAATCATAAAATTTTTCATATACTCAACAACTTCTTTCTTTCAAGGCTAATCCCCTCTACTCAATATAAAGTGTCCAATATGAGGAGTGGTCACAATCTTAAAATAAAAAATTTCAAAATGTTAAACCACCTTCTAAATTTTTTTATGTTGTGTCAGGAACAATGTTCCATAATTTAAGTCCATTAAAATCAATATCCCTAAAATATTTTTTTTGAAAAAGATTCATCATCATAAAATATCCATAAAATAAAATCATTAGATCCTAAATACTTTCCTTCACTATTCCATCTATGATAATTTATTCAATTTAATGAAAATGGATGATGAAACATAGATAATAAAACACCTTCTCATAATAGTATAAAATTTAAATTCTTTGGATGAACATATATTCATCCATGAATGTCTATAACATCCAAATCGAATTCCTTGGTTACGTTTTTTTCTATAAAAACTATGATTGATCCAACACAATATATTCTAATTTTGTTTCTTAAAAAAACCCTCTAGATATGATCAATATAAATATCATTTTTAATATAATCATGTAGGGTAGTGGATTTATCATTCAACTTCCCAAGATATAATTCTTCCATGGAAATTGTTTTGAATACCATTTGAATCATCATATTCCTAACAACTGGATAAATTTTTTCAAAAATATATACACTATAATTGATTTGAAAAATATTTAAAATTATCCTTCCTCAAACTTCTTGTTGAATATTCTTATTCTTTTAACTAATAAACCCACTAATGTAGAAACACATATCCCTTAGTAGTCCATTCAATTAACTCTCATTTCTCAAAAATATGTAAGAAATAAATTTTATCCCTAATGCTAAACTCCCACTATATTGAGTAACATAGACTTGTCACCTCTTCAAACCATTCAAAATATCTATCATTTGTGAGAATAAATTATTGAAAATCACTTCCATATCTATACAGATGGCTCTAGATCCTAGTATATGTCTATAAATGACTAGGTATATTAGCTCATTGTGGAACCAATGCAATTGGAATATATAGTTTTTGATATTTACATTGGGTTTTCATAGTCCATATTAATTTCAACATTTCTATCCATTGTAACACTATCATATGTTCACTTCCATCATAAAATTATTCTAGATAGTATAATGTTTCTTTTAATATTATACTCCCTAAACTATCAATAATATATAGAATTCTTCTCAGATGAACTACATCTTATTATGGTTTTTTATCAAAAGAAATTTCTTCTTGGATACAAAAAATCCATAGTATCATCTAATTAAAGAGAATTTTTTTTCATATAGTGACCATCAATAAGTCTATTTCCTAGACTCAAAATCCAATTAAATCATCACTATACCCTTAATAGAAAAATTCTATGGTCTTAGCCTCTAACTTATCTTTTTTAATGGAATGCAAATGGACATAGATGAGTTATTCAAAAACATTGAGATGTAAAATCTTCACATTCTTTCATGTCCAATAGTATTTTCCATGTTATTTCCCAAATTGAAACTAAATTATATTCACCAATAGGAAATAAAATTTATAGCCTTCACTCAATTGTAATTATGGAAGAAATCAGGTATACTAATTAGGTTTGTAGAGCCCTTAGACCCTCACTCCTATGTCTAGTTCCCAAAATAGATAACTTACAACATTGGATCTTATACACATCTATGGTTACAATATCTTTTTCCCATTTTTACATTCTAATAAATATTATATTTAGTGATTAGAGATCCAAGAAAAATTATAAAACAACCAAATCTCAATCCTTCTAAAAATAAACTCTTTTCCAATACTTTATTAAAAGATAAAAAAATCTGTAATGTGTCTTATATGATTCCTATAAAATATAACTACATGATAGTCTTCTAGTATTAACATAGATAATAATTTCATTGATAACCTGAGGAAATGGAATTAAAATAAGGGGTGATCTCAAACGCCCAATACGGGTAAACATAATAATAAATCATAACATGAAACATATGGGGAATAACATGATATCATAATGAAGATGATTATAATATTGGAATAATATAATAAATAAATGATATCATATGAACATATATTAAACAATGATCATAACATAAGGTAACGAATCATAGAAATGTTGGCATAACATAAAAATATCATTAGATGCATAATTGTCATATACCATCTTCATTATCAAGATATAGTTTTAAATTATAACTTTTCACACACCATAGTTGGTTAGGATCCCTACCCATGCACCATGGTATCACATGATATGGAATGGTTTACCAATTTTGGGGGGGTTATATATTTCCAGGCCCACACTTTAGATAAAATGTACATACATATGTGTTCCAATTGAAAGTAAATCAATATATCATAAATATCTGAATGAATTAAAATTTGTTAGGTGTATTTTAAATGTAATCACATAAATAAAACATTCCTAATTACACCAATTATCATAACATGATAACCCATGGAAAATAAATGGATAAATATTAAATTTTGGGATCACTTTTGAAAAATTTCACAATGTAAATAATATTATGTATATGGTATTTAAACTATAAAGTAAAAGCATATATGGATCCTAAATTAATTTCTTCAAGAAATCCTTATATTAGGAATCTAGATGAAAACCCTTCAATCATATTAATTGAACTTAGGACATTCATAAAAGTTGGAATTTAAAAAAAAATCATGCCTATAGAAGTGGGTCATTGGGAATGAAAAAGTATTGATAGATCATCCCATTGTTTTCAAATAGAATTTTATAATACATACAGATAAATATGGTGGCTGGTATGACTTTAATAATATTATTTATCTAGTAAAAAACATAGATAAAGAACACTCTTAGTAGCATTATGAAAATTTATTTGAAAAAAATAATTTTTCTTATCCTTGGAAATAATTCTAATAGGAAGACCTTATTATTCCATGATAATTATAATTTCCCTTTTTGACGAAATAAAAGTGTTGAGAGGAATTCTCTTTGAAAATTAAAAGGGATTTGAAAAGATATGTGCACATGGAAACTTGTAATGAGATTAATTCCAATGAAAATGAACCATGTAGAAAATGTTAAAATACATTACATTAAAAAATTAATAATTAAATTCATTTTAGTATAAAATAATATAATTTTTTCAAAATAGATGTACTTTGGAACATTTTGAAACATTACATTGAGGATATAATAGATGAAAAATAAATAAAAAGATATGGTTTTAATTTAAATTAAAATCATTTTCTGACACCCACTTATTATAAAACCATTCATTTTTAATAGGTGGAGAGATGTTGTAAGGCCAGATGCAACATTATTTAAAATTGTTTCATTAGGTAAAACATGGATATAGTAGAAAAAAGGTTAGGTTCTTAGGTTGGGGATCATTCCATTCAGTAACACATTTCAAAAGAGAATGAGATCCCCCAAAGAGAAATTTTTTAATTTTTGGGGTTAATTTAATCAAAAAGAATTAAATCAATCATATTTATAATTAAATGTATGGATAAATCATACAATAAGATTAATGTTGTGAATAAAAATAACAACTTATAGAAAAATAAAATGAGTTGATAATTGAATAACTTTTTGACCTAAAACATTAAATGATAAAGATATTAAAAATGAACATAAATACAATGAATAAAAAAATGTCATTATATAAATAAAATTTGGAATACAATTCCCCATATATAATTAAATTTGTGAGTAAAGGAAAATTTTTATAATTGATGTGTGATTGAGAAAAAAATCCATGACCTTATTTCCCCATATAGTTGATCAAACATAATATCATGTAAAACAATAATAAATATATTATTATTATATTTAAAAACATTCTTAATATATATAAAACATTTATACACCTAATTTCTAGTATTTTAATATTAATATATTGGTTCATTGTAGATTTATTTTATGTATGATATGTTTTTACTTTTAATTTTCGTTCACATGATTTGCAGTGGTATTATTTATCCTTGATCATATATACCATATTACTCATTACCATATTATATATGGTTATGTAATATTTATCCCTTTATTATTTATATACTTCCACTTTCATATAAAAATAGTTTTAATTACGTCTCTTGAATATGAGGCTAGAGTAAAAATTGTTTTGGCAGTTTTAATAAAGGAAGATGAAATATTTTCATCTTGTTTATATATTTATTTTATAAATTCAAAACCATTTAAAAATATTAATACCTAATTATTACATGTAACTAATAGTATATTTAATTCCTTAATCTATCATTACATGAACATTACAACATCATTCATGTTATCATTAAACAAAACAAAACATAAGCCTGTCATAACGATCTAATAACTATAGAAGTGTTTACACATAATGTTAATGTGAATTTTAAATAATAGTATACATGTAATATATATCATATACATATCTATAAAATCTATTATTATTACCATTAATGATGGGTTGTGTTGAAAAATTAAATACATCATTTGTTGATGGGTTATTCTTCACATGCACAAGATTAAAGAACCTATTTCTTAGTGAATGGATGGAGTAAAGGTATATAAAAATTTATCATCAAAGAATTATAATAATGTTATAAAAATATTATTATTTTATTATTACACATTTGGTTTTATCCAGATTATGTGGTTAAGTGAAATAACACATAACATTCAAGTAGCTGGTAGTCATCAAATATGCTTCATTATTGATCTCATTATATAATAACTAGATATAATTAAGGTAATGTTAAAGGAGACAATTTAAAAAATTTATAATTAAAATAAAAACTATAATTATTCATCAAATCACTAATTTATAAAATCCATAATATTTGGTGATTAAAATGTACTGCATCACATTGTGGAAGTGGTAGCCTACACATATACTTGCTAGCTGTTTTAGTTTTTATTAGTGGATTTTATGGATTGAATGAATAATTATAATGAAATTAATATAATGAAATTTATGTATATATATAAGAGAATAAATTACATCTATTATGATTGGAAAATTCATGAACAGTAAAATTAAAAATAATGATTGGATTAGAGTAATACCCATATCAATAAATTTGAGTTTTCTTGGAATTATCCTTCAAAATGAAGATCAAAAGCTATATAAAGATGGAATTTGCAATATATTAAAGATATAAAGTGATTTTAGGTGTAATTGGGAATTTTATATCAATGTAATTAAATTTATGTAATGGGAATGAGAAAAATGACATGATTTTTATATGAGGTAGGTTCCATATTATTAGTAATTACAGTATATAAGAAATTATAACAAAAAATATTACTTCTAGAACTACTAGAGGTCATGTAAAATTAGTAAAATTAATGATATTGTATATAAGCCTCCTAATGATAAATTTTATATAATTAAATACTAGTCGGGGTAATTAATTTTTTAATATATATATATACATACTGATATTAATAAATTTAGACAAGATTATTAAAAATTTGGGATCCATTTAACATAATTAATTCCATAAATATGATAAATTATTATTTAAAATTAATCATAAAAATCACCTAATTTTTTAAATTAAAATATTGTTTTCATACATTAGAGAAATGTGTAATATTAATTAATTATTGTTACTGATTTTAATGATAATAACTGATTTATTTTATAAACGAATAAAAACTATTTCTTGAAAATAAATACAAAAGTGAATTTCACCATGAAAAAAATTAATTAAAAGAAACAAGTGAAACTTGCTTTTCTATTCTAATAAAATGTTTATTATGTTGAAAAATATTAACAATAAAATTTATAATTTTAATGTAATATTTTAGATTTCATAATTATTCCCTTAAAATATATATTTTATCAATGATAATATTTAATAAAATTTTAGGCCTAGCACATACATTTATAACGCGATAAAATCACCATTTTAGAAAAAATAGTATTTTTCACCATTCAATAAAAAAACTTATTATTCAGAAAAAATATAAAAAATACTTTCTATAAATTTTTTTCCTAGAATTACAAATCAAATATTATATTTTTATAATTAAATTATAAATCTTTTAAATATATATTTTTCAAAATAAAATATATAATATAAATATAAATTTTTATTGACCCTAACTATTTAAATATTAATTCATGTTAAATAGTTGTCTTCAAAAAGTAACATCAATTAATGGACTACCCCATTATTTTTTTATAGCTTTAGTAATAACTTCTTATTCATATTATGTGGTTTTTTTATAGAGGGTATAGTGTATGACACTAGTTATTTATCATATTATTCATTTTATAGGATTCAAAAATCTAATGTCATTACATTATGCCGGATTAAATAAACTACATCCTCAAATTTTTTAAGAATACATTAATTAAAGATGTAAAAATTTATAGAAATGGATTTCCCTAAATTATGAAATGAAATTATTGCATTAATATCATAGGTAAAACTAGAAGAATATATTAGTCTTCTAATGGGTTAATTGAATGATTTATTTTCCCTTTGTTGAAATATTATTTATGTCATCCTTTTTCACCCATAATTTTTTTTAGTTCCATTGAGTTATTAATCAATATCATTCTTCCCACAGTTATGAGATGATTTAAATTGTATCTTTTTTTACTTCATCATATTTATCACTCAAATTTTCATGAGACTCCATTATTCTCTTATTTGGAGTGTTAGTGTATTCAACTATTTTGACGTTGTTAATCATAATTCATGCACGTTCATTTAGAATAAATACTTTATTTTTATCCTTAGTTATTTTCCAAATCGAATATAGGTTAGGGAAATCACCGCATTATCCATTTTTTCCATTTCTAACTCTATTCAATCTTTCTCTAGAAATTATTTTAAAACAATGTTATAGATAAGAATACTTAAATTTGTAAATTCAAAAATGGTATAATATTATGTTATAATAAATAATTCATAAATTATGTGCATACTATAACATATTTTTTTTCATCATTATATAGTATTCATAGTCATTTAATTATTTGGTTCCATAATCAATTTATCTTCCATAAATTCATATGATAGAATCCTTAAGAATAGTTTGTATGTAGAATGTGAATTAATCCAAGTATATCCCTTATGAGTGTTCTCATGTCCAATGTTAGGTACCATTAACTGTTCACCAGAATAACGACTGAGATATATATGGAAAACTATTTTTAGGGTTGTTACCCCAAGATGTATGTTTTCTAAAGATGTGTGCACATTCCAATATCCAGATAGGGATTTAATTTGATGGAAAACCACAAAATATCTACAACACCAAAATTTTAGGAGGATCCATTATATATAGATTTATACCTTACGTTTCCACTAATTTTCTCTTATCCTAATACCCACACAACATAAGATATTAAATAATTCAAACATAGTGGTTTATATATACTACTAGAACTAAGACCATCATTATATCATTGAATTTTTATTCCATTACAAAATATTAGATCAACCTCAACCAATATTTTTTTATCATATAAATTTATCTAAAAAATTATCCAATTCCAAATATGGTACCCCTGAGCCCAGGATCCAAGGATTAGATTATGAAAACACATAACTTACAATAGTAGATATGATACAAGTATGCGATTATAATATATTTATCACATTTTTAATAAAATTTAATTTTAGATAATAGTATTTTTGTGTTATTTGAAAGAATATGCTACTAAATATGGAGACTTATCAATATATGGAAACTTTTTTATTCCCCATATAAGAAGATAATAAATCCATAACGAGTCTTCAACATTTCCCAAAACATTTCCACATAAGAAAATCTTCTACGCATAGAGTTATGGATATTTATTTCATAATATGGGGAAATGGATGCATAGAAATAGATGATATAAAAATATCAGAAAGGGTGAAAATAAAAATTATGTATAATAGAGAATAAATGACACATAACATGATATAATAATGATGGTGATCATAAGCATGGGAATATATAATAAAGAGCTTATATCACATGAAAATAGATTAAAAAATTATCATAATATAAGAGTATGGAATAATATTAATGTGTAAATAACATATAAATGATGTCATAAGCCCAAATCATGGATCCCTTGTAACAAAAAAATATTTTTGGATTTTTTTTCAAAATAATTTAATCTTTTTTATTTTAACATTTCATAAACTGCTGAATATGGACTTTTTATATGAAAGAAGAAAGTGTGGATTACATTATAAGCAACAAAAATTCAAAATTTCACTACCTGTAACACATAGATTATCTTTTGATACATGAAACAATATGTTAGACTTGCATTTCACACAATGTTGATCCCCTTTAATATCTTTTTTACATTCAACTTAATGTTTTACCAATCTACAAAATATTACAAATATTATTATTAAAATAACATTATAGCTACCACATAACTATTGGAATGGAAGTTATGAATAATATTAATAAAATTGGGAAAATATTTTTTACACAAGTATATAAAGTTAATCCTTTGGAAATCCATTATTATAATTGAATGTAAGAACTATTTGGAACTAATGAAATTACTTTTCTAAGAAAACTATTTTTATCAGTACAAAAAAATTTATCTCAATAAATAAGAAATTAAATTTTGATTAATGAATTGAATAAATGTTATATATTATATATTCAATCCATATATATGATATTCATTAAATATATTTTACAAGAATAAGATAAGAAAAAACCAAATTTTACATATAAAAACCTATATTTTTATAAAAGTGATTTACCACCTATTGCCGGAGAACCTATTTTAAATATGGATTTTGAAAATTTTTATAATTTAACATGAAAAAATTTACTTCATTTTTTCATGTGAGACAAAAAAATATTATATATTGAATTTATGTTATTTATCTCTGATGTTTAATTATTTATGAATTGTGAAAAATACTGAATTTTAATTCAAGACAATTTTTTATCTAATTTATAATGAAAGATAAATTAAACTTTTATTGGTATTAAATATATATTTGGTAAATTATATATATATTAAAAAAAATTCCCATTTTAATCAATTTCAATATTGAAATGTGATATAAAACCATTGAAAACGTTTGAACATTTATTCCTTAAAAACCTACATTGTCATCTCATATGTGGGATTTATTTTAAATTAATTTCTAAATAAAATATGATTAGAATTTTAGGAAATGGATTTCGTATATAGAATCCAAATAATTTATAATTTCTAATAAGGTAAACATTGTTTTTAACCAAAATGATTACTGAATGTTTTTAAATTTAATTACATCAAATAAGGGAAAAAATATTTTAACAAAGAACTAAACAATAATCTTAAGATCCAAAAGGCCTAGAAAATTTTCAAAAATCTATTATATGACCATATTTTGACATTATAATCACTTTTATTTTATTTTACCATTATTGTAGCCAATTTTCAAAATAAAATGTCTGTGTAATACATTTTTCCATAATTTACAAGTCCCCTCCTCCACTATTAAAATACACTCATCATTCCCATATATTGAGACCAATATATCAATTTTCCTCAACAAAACTACTCTCAAATAATCTCCCAAATCCATCCATTAGTCATATTAGCCTCCAATCTCTAATAAATATATTCCAGGAATCCCTTTGGTGTAGTCAAAAAGGAGTTGTGCAAAGAAGATGTAACATCCTCCCTCCGGATCCTTTATTTTATTTTGATTCTCCACCCACTAAACTCTTCTTATTTAATGATTATATAATTGAATAATTTTCATAAAAATTATTATATAATTTTATTATATTGTTTTTAGTTACACTTATACACAATTCCATCTAATGGGTAACAGAATTACGATTCTTGTGTATAAATAATTGCTGCCTCACAAAACAATGTTGATCATTTTTACTCTACCACCTATCATTGTTGGGAATTATGATATAAAATATATTTTTATAATATATATATATGATATTTGTTATCTATAAAATCTCCTAGAGTTAATATATGAAACATAAATTCATGATTTCCATTTTTTAATTACGATAACTTCATTTGGGTACATGTAGACTATTGCCTCCTCATTGCGAAGTGATTCATTCACAATCTTCATGTAATGTATTAAGGAAGGTTTTAGTAAAATTATAATATATATGAAATAATAATGCTACTGGGTTGTTAATATTTATATTGCATTTAGTTTTTTCTTTAAAAAATATATTTAAATGGAATCATTGTTCATGTATTCATACGACCTACCATCTCTATTGACGATGTATTCAATTTCATATTTCTATATTTAAATGATTATTATAAATAAATATTGTAGAAACCTAGCCTTAAATATTACATAACAAGGGACCTTTAACTATTCTATGTACTGGAGAATTATATACATCCTTAAAAATTATCATATTGGCAAAAAAATAAAATAAAATGAACAAAAACATAGTGCGTGCTAACTCCATAATCGAAGCGAATACCTTTGTAAATTCTACTAGTCCCACAAAAAATCAGATAAACTAGATGTTTGAGCACAGAAATATGTTCTACAAGAGTTTTTTAACCCTTTGATAAAAAAAATCCTTTAAAAAATACTATATTTAAAATTCTGTCTAGAAAGTACATTTGGATATTTTAATAATTTGGAAACATAATTTGGAATTTATTATGGAAAAATAAATAAATAAATAGTAATACAAATATTTGGAAATTAATTTCTCTCAAGATTGATTTAAATATATTCCAGTGTTTTTCTGAAAAAAGTACGCAAGATTCTAAAAACAAAACACTTGTCTTAGGTCACTTGAACCATTGGAGACTGTCTCAGACTACCCACTTATCAAAGGATTGGTTCACTCCCCAATGACCTTCTATATTTACAATGATCAAGCACCATATTTCCTAAAAATGGTTTATGATTTCTTTATATATGTATATATTTTCACTGTATTTTTCAAACATGTCACTGCATTAAAATACTCATTCCCACTGATGTATATATTTGTATGTTTTTTAGCTTTCATTTCGTATCACTTTCGAGTTTGGTTACAACTAAAATAATTATTATAAACTTTCCATGTATTCAATGCACTTCCCATTCTTATTAATAATTTATCTTACTAAAATAATCGTAATAATTAATTTTTTAACTAACATAAAATATTAAGAGAATTATTTAAAACACAACACTTTCAGTGGAATATAGGTAATTATTAAAATCAGAGTTTAAATAATAAAATTTGAATTGAAACCATGATTTTATTAAAAATGAAATGGATTTCGATGTAAATTGATAAACTCATGGCCATGTATATATAGAAACATGATGCCCGGAATGTCAAAAAATGGGATGACGTATTATAAGCATTTTTTTAAATAGTCATGGAAATAAAATTATAAAAATAATGGTGTCATGATTTTTTGAAATACATATTCGCATTAATATAAATAGTTATCACTTGTTTATTTATGATTTGTTATATACTTAAACAAACACATACACATGTCCGTATAATATATATATATACATATACGAATATGTCCAAACAAATTTATTCACATATACAAAATGATAACAAATAGATATCAATCCACTTGCACGATAAATTCTTAAACCCCTAAATTAGTTGATATATATATATTGGTAGTTTAAAATTTAATCATAATAAAGGAATATAAGAGAAATTGGTAGGGTAAATTAAAATTAAATTCTAAAGTAAACAAATCTTAATTTATTTTTTTGTTCGTTACACCAAATATATACTCATACACAATACATAATGTATCATGAGTTATGACATTAGTTCCCTAAAAAATAATATATATGAAATTCAATTATTGTCAAATTAATATACAAATATATATAAATTAATGAAATTCCTTTTTAGAATTTAAAGAACAAAAATCTAGAAATAATTTAAGATATCCCATGAATTACAGTATAGAATAGAAGAAATTTTGTAATTATATATATTTGTAATCAAAAGAGAATAGTTTCCCTCAGCAGAACATGATCAAAATTTTTTTTTCAAGAATTGTAGTAAATAGAAACCATACCACCATTACCGAAATTTAGTAGATTATAAAGAACTTAAAATGCCAAAATCATAATATAATCCATTACCTTATCTGTCATGAAAACAAAAGTCATATATATATGAACATCTTAAAATAAATATAATTGGTTCAATAAAAATAAACACTTGGCATCAGAAAAGTAAATCATAATATAAGAAAATGAAATCCCTTACCTAAATTACAGCAAGAAAGTCCAAATGAATTTCTTGGATTTAGACATGAACTTAAGCACCCTCCAAGGAGACTATCATGAAAATTCATTTGCAACATGGTATGAGAGCAAGGGGGTCCAAACACAGTAACATGGTTTGTTTTCCACATTCATTCGCACAAAATAGAATGCCTTTTATAACAATATGTTTTATTGTGTGTAATCACACAAACGCAGCTTGTAGAGAAAGCTGAGTCTGTTCAATGCAGCCAACAATTTGGAAATAAAAAGACATTTTCCGTTGACACAGCTAGTTCATAAACAATGTATGAATAAAATATACGAATTTTATGTTCAAATAATTGGCATTGAGGATTCATCTAAAGAAATAAATCCTCACATAAATTTGGATAGATTAAAAATAAAATAACAACACAAAAAAGTAAATTTGATAAAGAAGATTCAATAATGAATTAGATAAAAAATAAATACTTGGGACAACAAAATGGTTGCATTATACATTGGACCAGAAGATTAAATCAATAGAAAAATTATTTTTAGTTATCATTTGGTTCAAATTTCAGATGATCTAACAACCAAAATCAGAGAAAAAAACATAAATAGAAAATTTGGAAAACCTACCTCAGAAGGTTTAAGAGGAATCAAATAGGAATATCCTACCGTCGATGAAGAGAAGCTCAACCTAGATCCGGTTAAATTCTACCCATTCATAGTCGAACCCTATATCATAGTTTGGGACCCAATGTCGATCAGATCATCCTTCACCATAGATGAAGCCCTGTGGAATCCCCGACTTAGTCCCCACCTCATGCTCAATAACTAGAACTCACCCTATGGATCGACCTCCAGCTCTCGACCTCACCCTGTACCTCAACTATAAGCAGTGTGACCCCGACGCCTACCGCGCTCATCTTCTCCAGATCGAGATGCGACCCTTACCTCCATCCCCTTTCCTGCCAATATGAAACCATGAAACCATAGGAACGCCCCATGTTTTGTGCCACGAAATCACCCTTTCACTAACCACACCAAACCCAACCTTTATATGTTATTTCTTCTTTTTTTAATCTTTTCTATTTTTTAAGACACATGTTTTAAAATTATTATTATTTATCCATCTCATTTTAATTTATTTATATATAATATTGTTTCCGTTTTAATTTTATAACAGCATAATTAATACTTTTAATATACATCATAAATTTTATAATTTATAAGATTACTCAAATAAATATATATATTTATATATTTATATATATGCTTCATAAATGGTAAATTTATGTCAAATTATAAATCATTTCTTCTATTATATATATTTTTTTAAATCATATTAATATGAAAATCTTATTGTAAAATTATAATAATAATTATCCTACACATTTTATTAATTCATTAAAATAGGATTATCTTATTTAATAAAAATTAATCTGTTAAAAATATTTTACTTCATATATATATATCATATTATAAAAAACCCAATTAATTATTCATATAATTATTCACATGATAGATTAAATATTTGTTTGCATAAACTAAAACTGAGTATTTTTTTCCAAACAATGTCATTAAAATATTTGATATTATTATTTCAACAATTAATTCTTTAAATTAATCATTTTAAATGAAATGTATAATCTCAATATCAAATTAAGATAATTTTGTAATAGTATTAGTTTTGTATTATATTCATAATTTTATATAATTCCAAACTAGTCTAATAATGTATATAAATCTATATCACATTTTGAAAATATCAAACTAATATACCATATTCATATATTAATATAATTATTATTTAAAATATTTGATTAAATAAGAAATTATGATAAAAATAAATTTTATTTTATAAAAATAGTTATTTTAGATTATTGTATAAACAAAGGAAAACAGAATTTACGTTTTAGAATAAATTTGAAAATTGTATATATAAATAAAACAATAAATATTAAATATTTATTATAAAGAAAACTGTCTTAAAAATGGAAAGATTATAAATAAATCCATTTAACAAAATATTTTTATAAGAAAACTAGGTTTAGATTTTCTAGGCTGTTAAAAATATATATGATAATTATATCAAGATTTAAATTCTTTAAAAGAGTATATCATGATATATGTAATAGGAAGAACAATAACAAGACCAAACATATATGAAAAATGATACAGATATTACCAAAAACGTATCATTAACATGGATTTGGTAATAAATGGTTAATTTAATTTAATTAAAAAATAATATATGGTATTAGATATAATATTATTTTTATATGTAAATGTATAATAAAATTATATTGACATAAAAAATGTTTTAATGTGTATGATGAAATTCAAGACAAAAGGTGAGGGTTTTCTCATCTCACATATTATATCTGTGAGATACATGCCTTATTCCAGAATCATTTATTTTGTGTGGTGTATAATGTGAAATTGATGTATTATATGATTATTATAATTAAATTTATTGGTATTTAAATACCCATTTTATGATCTTTTTTTTCATGGGGTTTATCTTACCAATGTCATTAAATCGGTCAAGGTAATACTATCTTAATATTCCTTTTTTGAGACATAAGCCATGTCATGAAGCTATGATTTTCTATGTGGTGTATATAATACCTTTTACATTTTATATCATGAATCTAATTATTTTCATGATATTTTAAGTTTCATCTAAGTTTTTTTGATTCAATGTTACCAAAGTGGTAATGGTTTATTGCTACAATCTCCTCATGTATTAATATTGTCTATGATAATACATCCATTAAAGATATTTTATGAACAATATATCAAGAAATTTAAAAACCTAAAAAAATCCATTTAATGTTTTTAATTATTTGGGATTATTACGAGTCTAAAAAAATTTATGTCACGTAATTTCGAGGCCTGATGTGCCTGGGATGAATTTCAAAACTTTTTTATGGGTACGTTCAGTAAACGCACGGATGACATTTTCAATATTTTGAACTGGTGCTCAAATTAAAAATTTTTGGGCACTGTTGAATCCGTAGTGTCTTGATTATCTTAAGGGAAGTTTCACTTCAACCGTAGTATGTCGGGAGAAAAAATTTTAAATTTTGGAATTTTAACATAAATATAAAATAATATGTAATTGTTATTTTATTTCTTTTTCTTTTTCAAACCACTTATTGAGTGGCTGAGGTGGGGACCACGGAGGTGGTAAGACCTTTATTTATTGGGTGTTAATTTCATGGTTACACATTGGTTGTGTAACCACCCCTGACGTCAATTAATGAGGAACATTAATTACATCAATTAATGAGGCACATTAATTACATCAATTAATGAACCTCATTAATTACTCAACATGTTACTCAACTTTCCCCCTCCTATTTAAATGGAGAACGGGGTGGGGTTTTGGCATGAATTATTCAAGCGAGGAATCTCTAGCGGAATTTTTCACTAACATCCACCTGGAGGATGAGACCAGATTCAGCGAGTAGTGACGAGCACCACCGAATCATGAACTGATGACAACAACGAAGGAGGTTCCATCAATCTTAGTCCGAGGATGTCTCATATAGATTGGGGTTTAAACTATTTAGGCATTTAACGATTTATCTCTCTTCGTTCTTGGTTAATACGAAGAACACTGATCAACCAACTAACAGGTTGATCTAGGACTCATTTGTTTTTACAGAAGGTTGTCATGGGGTACATTTTTGGGTTTTCTCAAATCTTATGAAGCTTTTTGTTTCACCCATTTGTTATAATGCTAAGGAAGAGGGCCGGTTCCAATCCGAACAAGGCTCGGACCCTCCACTGCACTTTTTCTTGATGCGTTCTTTGTGGGAAAATGTTGACCTTGTTGTAAACAAAGTATCGAGGGCCACATAGTGAAGGTGTCATCCCAGGTGGCTCGTAGGCGTAGAAAGAAACAAGAACGAACCACCAGAGCTTGTTCGGTGGCCCATGGAAAGAACCTTCAGTGTTCCATGCTGGTGGCAGCCAGCGGAGGCTGAAGGATGCCAACAACAACCGACAACGGGAGATGGAGAGGCGGCATGTCATTGTGTTCCACGGTGGCCAGAGGCGGCCAGCTGAGTCGGCTGCACAAGAGAAGGGCGGCACCTGCAAGCATTGGCGGTGGTAGTAGTCGCAGCCAGTGGGCCATTGTATGAGGGGGCGGTGCGGCCCCATTCCATGACACGTCTGTTAGAAAAAAGGAGGGGCAATGCCCCACCAGCCGAACGAAATGGTCTCGTGTCCACGGGGCCAGCTGGAGGAATGGTCATCCATCAGGAGGGCTGGGTCGGATGTGGGTCAGCCGATAGGCTTGGATGCTGGCCATTCGACTGGGTGAGACCCAGCCAGCGGGCCGAACCCGTGGCCCAGCGGGACAGTGCGGGTGGGTGGAGCCCCACATGGAAGGCTGAGTCCACCTTGTCCCGGGCCCACAAACTCTCCAGGCTGACCCTGAAGGGCTGGAAAAATCAAACTGGGCTGACCCTTAATGGGCCGGAACCAGGCAGGGTTAGGAAGACCCTGGGACACGTTGCATCAGGCTGACCTGACCGAGTCAGACCGGGCCCAGACCAAACTAGCCCCTGAATAAAGAAATTCCCATAACTAGTAAACCGTGTGTTCGTTTGACTTCCCGTCCTTGGCATTGGGGCCCAATTTTGGGAAGCGTCCCTTTGGGAATATTTTGGTAGGCCCGACTGATCCTGGTCAGACCAAGATGTGCTCACCCCCATTTCTGGGATAGGGGTGTAACAAACAAACCATTTGTTTGATCGACGTGCTATCTGTGGTACAAGGACTATTGTGACAAGGTGATCCTTTGGAGAAACTCTAGGTTAGTTTTGAAAGAGTTTGACATGTGACCTATGTTGGATCAAACATGAATCCAACCGGGCCCTTTTAACAAAAGTGCCCATATCTCACATATTGGGAATCCGATCGACCCGTCATCTGTCACATTGGGACCCCTTTGACTGGGTGGTCCCTTGGGTATACATTTTTTGGAAATTCATATAGTTTGAAATATAACTGATGGATTGGTGATAAGAGTCTTCTGGAGATCAAGCATGATTCATGCATGAATCCAGTGGCTTGATGTGACATGATGACGAAGAAGAGCGACCAATGTGGTTCAGCATCAGAAAACACTAGAGTTGGATAATCTAGATGTATGAAAAAACATTCATACCTATATACTAGTGACCAATATGGGTCAGCACCAGTGACCAATACAGGTCAGCACCAGCGACCAATACGGGTCAGCACCAGTAACCAATACGGGTCAGCACTAGCGACCAATACAGGTCAACATCTAGCGACCAATACAAGTATGCATACAATGAAATATAGGGGTCATCAGTGGAGTTTCTACGAATAGGATGATTTTGATTTACAACTATTCATCCATATCCCAATAACCAGGATGTTATATTGTTAGAGTGAGCAATCTCTTTTTCCTTGTGCTTCATGATTTAGATAATTGTTTTGAAATTTATTTTTTCGTACTTCTCGTGATATTTTCCTTTTTGGATTACTGAGATGCCTTCGGGGGTATTGGGGTCCCCTAATGGGTATTGTTATACTCACCCCTACATGGGCTCTACTCGCACGTGTGTTTTTGGTACAGACTACTGACACTCCGAGGAAGACATTGGAGGTTCGGGAACTAGTGGAGCTTGGTGTGACATGATCAGTCAAGATCCTCTTCTTCAAAATCAAACTTACAACTATTACCCTCTAGGTAGAGCTCCAAGGTAGATGTGAAAACTATTTACATTTCAGATTCTATGGCTTGTATTCCTGCCCACTATTTTCAGTTTAATGTTGTACTTGTGGTTTTACATTACTCTTGTGGTAATACCTTACTTTTGTTTTTTGTTTGCGTCATATTCCCTTTTTATGTTTGTACATATCTCTAAGGCAATGCCTTCCCTATTTGGGAAAATCCTTCATGTGCTAGTCACCAACCCTTGGCCTATGGAAGGCGGGCTTGGGGTAGTCACATCCAGGCCCCGTGGGATGGGTCAGGACAACGTGGTATCAAAGGGTGGTCGGTTCAACCAGAAGAACTAAGTGTCTACTTTAATGAGGCAATGGTGTAAAGTGTCTTCAATTATGTTTTTAGTTCGGGGATTCCAATTTTGGTGTGGCGGCTGACATATCCATACACCAGGACCCTAAATTCTAATTTTCTAACTCAGTACATGAAAACATCGGTTTCTTGTGTTTTGAAAAGTTAATGGATATTTCTTGAGTAACCTAAAAAGGTATAACTAATTTTCCTTGGCACATCTGTTTCTTATAGGATGCCTCCACGAAGACATCCATCTAGGATTCCGATTAAAGATCATGAAAGTGGACCACCGAGTGATGAGGCATCTGTATAGGGACCAATCACAGTGATGACAGCTTCGGGTTGTGTACTAGCAACACCACCACCAACTGAAAAGTTGATTCTACTAGTGGATCATGCTTGTTAGATGAGTGTGTTGCATGTGTTCTGAAGATAGTGTCCTTTAAGGTTTTAAGGCGATATGGACCCCAAGGTAGCATTAGACTCGCATGAGGTGGTTTCGCGGGTCTTTAGCTTAGTAGAGACACCCGCCGAGCAGATAGAAATCATGGCCGCTAGCCTTCTTCAAGGATCGACTGGATGATAGTGGAGCTCAATGCTCCAGGTGCATTAGGAGATTCCCCTCAAAAGGCTGGACATTGTGATCCTTTTAAGGTCAGAGTTCGTGCCAGCAACACTATGCTATGTGAGTATTCAGGAGCTGCTGCATCGGCAGCCCGAAATCCAAAATGTGGCTCAGTACTCAGAGAGATTTACTAACCTCTACCAATACTCTAATGACATGGTATGAAACCCCTTACTTCAGGGCTCAGACCATTGAGCAAGGGCTCCGATGAGAGATCAGAGCTGCAATAGTTTATCTCAGAATCCTGACATAGGCAGGGATGCTAGAGTGAGATTTGCTGATGGAGAGCTTCCTTGTTGAGAAAGAACTGACAGTGAGAGGTCCTACTAGATGATAGGCAACAGATTCATCTGTATCTTGTAGTAAACAGACGACGTAGATTCCCATGTAGGATAGACCTTCCGAACGGTGAACTGAGGAGGTAGGGTCAGAGGTGCGAGGCTTGAGAGGCTGAGGGAGCCACCAGCGAGGCATGATTTGTTTTTCTTGTGGGGTATATGGTCACAGAACATACGATTTTCCAACACCCCATGCGTATGATCAGCAGACGGTGATGGGGAAACCGAGGCAATGACATTAGCACGAGCATGAGCATTAGCTAGGTGGTGGATGAGTAAGGAGAGCAGGATGTGTAGTGGGAGGTGGTCGGGGTCACTAGGCACTACAACCCCAACACCCAAGCAGTCCACCACAAGCTCATGGTGTAGGTGGATGGAGAGAGGCCCAACTACATGCAGTAGAGGCTCATGATCTTGACGTCCCTAAGATGATATGATTTACTATCTGTATCTTCTCTACATTAGTAGAAATTCTTGTCAATATAGTTTCTAGTTATTCCTTCCATTCCGCAGTCATAGTTCGGGACTCTGATATTCCAACTATGCTTTTAGCTCGGCCTTTGCATTTTGATACTACTACGGGAGGAGATTAATCATTCATACACTAGGTCCGGCTGTGGTATCTTAATCATGGAGGATATAGTTTCATATGTGATCTATTAGTAGTGGCATTGAAGCCATGTGTCATCATTCTGGGCATGGAGTGGATATCAGCCGTTCACACACAGATTGACTGCTTGAGATGTATAGTGCAATATACGCATAGATATGGAGGCTAGTTTTCCTTTTTTGGTGAGAAGGAAATGAGATCAGAACTATATGGACTTGTTCTTAGGAGGGTTCATCTGATTACATATCAGCTGGCTTGCATGACCTTTGACATGGGGGATGAGGTCAGTCCATAGTTCCTAATGGTGGTGGATGTGTATGAGGATTTCATTCCAAATGATGTCCCAAGACTACCTCCACGTAGAGAGGTAGACTACCGCTTTGACTTGTACCCAAGAACAACATCAAAATCTACACCAACATATCATATTTCTCCTATGGAGTTCTGGGACATGAGGGTACAGATGGAGGACTTATAGAGGAAGGGATTATTAGGGCCCAGTGTTTCTCCATGGGCAACCCCAGAGTTGTTTTCCAATAAGTCAAACATATGTTTGACGCTACACGTGGACATTCGATGCCAATACTAGGTGACTGTGAAGAACAATTATCCATTTCCGTGGATTGATGTTCTCTTTGACAAGCTGAAGGGAGATCTTTGGTTTTCAAAGATAGACCTCAGATCAGGCTATCATGAGCTCAGGGTGCAGGACAATGATGTAATGAAGAAAATCTTTATATGTTGGTATGGCCATTAAAAGTTTTTGGGGATGCCTTTTGGAATGATAAATGATCTAGATGTGTTCATGGGGCTCATTAACAGGATCTTCTAGCCATACCACGATCGCTTCATGGTGATCTTCATCGATGAAATCTTGGTGTACTTAGCGTCGGAGAAAGATTACGTCATACACATGAGGATAATTCTAGACAAACTATGGGAGAACCAGTCATATGGGGAGCTCTCAAAGTGTGAGTTCTGGATACAAATGGTCCACTTCTTGGAACACATCATTTTAGACGTTGGAGTTGCAGTTGATCCAGTGAAGATTGAGGTAGTACATGCATGGGATCCACCGAGGAATTTTACTATGGTGCAGAGCTTCCTTGGATTAGAATAATACTATTGGAGGTTGGTACATGATTTATCCCAAGAAGATGCACCTTTGATTTCCTTGAAGAAGAAGGGGAATCCCATTATTAATCAGAGTCATGACAAATGAGATTTCAACACCTGGGGTAGATATTAACCAGAACTCCCATCATGAGGTTTCCAGAGGAGGGAACTGACTACTTGATTTACTGTGATCCATCAGGGACCATACATGATTTCATCCTGATGTAGGGTGATGTAGTGATTGCTTATGTATAATGATAGCTGAGGCCTCATTAGAAGAATTATGCAACTCATGACTTGATTTGGTAGTAGTAGTCTTCGCACTGATGAAGTGGTGACACTACTTGATGGGTGAGTGGTTCATTGTTTATTCAAACCACAAGAGACACTGATATATCTTTACACAGAAAGTTCTGAATTTGAGATAGATACATTGTCTTGAGTTACTCGAGGAATATAAATTTGCGATATTCTATACTCTTGGGAAGTAGAACGTAGTGGAAGATGTACTTAGACAAATATCGAGTTTGCAGCAACTGAACGAGGATTTAGAGCAGTTATCCTCACATCAGATATCCTACGTGGATATAGATGAGACAGTCTACCTATAGTCAATGGAAGTTTACCCTCCACTCCTTCAGCGAGTTAGGGAGGCGTAACTCAGGGACATCAGCTGCAAGACCACATGTGCCCAGATATCCACAAGCCATGTACTTGACGGATATTTTGAATGCGGGGAACACACTATCCTTTTCAGAGGACGTACAGTTGTACCAGTAGTTCTACGAGAGGAGGTGCAGAGGGAGTTCCATACATCCCCCTTGGTAGTATATCTTGGTGTGATGAAGATGTATCATGACATGCAACATCAGTAATGGTGTCTAGGGATGATGAATATTGTGGGGGTGTTTGTTTCTAGATGCCTCACATGCCAGCAAGTGATGGCTGAGCACCAGGTACCAGGAGGCTTGAACCAACCACTCAAGATACCAGAGTGTATGTGGGAACGGATATCGATCGATTTCATGATGGGGTTACCATGAACGTCCATAGGTCCTAATACCATTTGGGTGATCCTTGACCAACTCACCATGTCGGCCCACTTCATTGCTATCTGAGAGAAGGGTTCAATAGAGAGCTCTGTACGTCTCTACATTTAAGAGATCATGCGACATCACGGGGTTCCTTTGATGAGAGTCTCAGACCATGACACATTCTAGACATCCTGGTGGTATAAAGGATTGTAGGAGGATTTTGGGACTCATCTTCTCTTGAGCACAACTTTTCACCTGCAGATAGATGGTCATACTAAGTGGACCATCTAGACCAAGGAGGGCCTGCTTTGTGAATGTGTCCAAGATTTTGGTCGTAGTTGGGAGGAGCACCTACCCTTGGTGGATTTCGCATACAACAAAAAATATCACTCTACAATTGGTATGGCCCCTTTTGAGGCATTGTATGGTCGACCGTAAAGATCGACCTTATGCTGGATGGATCCAATAGAACCAACACTCGTGGGCCCAAGGTTGGTACATGCTGCCACTAAGAAGGTGTAGGTCATCCCAGATCTGATGAAGACTGCACAAAGTTGACACAAGTCCTATGCTGATAGGCAACAGAGACCACAAGAGTTCCTAGAGAGGGACCACATATTCTTGCGCGTCTCCCATCGACGGTGACTATGAAGATTTGGTCGAGGTGGAAAACTCTCACCGAGGATTATTGGACCATTATAGATAATTCTAAGGATTGGCAAGGTGTAGTACCACTTTGTACTGCCACCATAAATAGAGAGGGTGTAAGGTGACTTCCACGTATCCCAACCGAGGAGATACGTGCATGACCCATCTTACATCATCCACCATGGAAGTGTATACATTGATGAAGGGGCGACTTTAGAGGAGTACCCAGAGGAGATAGAGGATCAATAGAAGTATATCCTTCATGGGCGGTAGATACCTCTGGTGCATGTTCTATGACAGTACAAGAATCTCCTAGTGATCACATGGGAGCGAGAGTCTAATATGCATGCCCAATACCCCTATTTGTTTGTGTAGCTTTGTTTGGATTTTTGGGACGTAAATCCCTAAGGTGGAGAGAAAATGAAGACCTGGAAAATTCCATGTATATTTTTTTCAATTATTTGGGATTATTGAAAGTCTAGAAACATTGATGGTGCATAATTTTGAGACCTGGTGTGGCCAGAAATAATTTCTGAACATTTTTGCAGGTACGTTCAGTAAACGTGAGGCGGTGTTTTTTATATTTTGAACCGGTGCTTAGATTAAAAATCCAAGGGCACCATAGAATCCACATAGCCAAGATTCACATAAATGAATCTTCACTTAAACCATAGTAGGTCGGGGAAAAAAGTTAAATTTTGGACTTTTTAAAGAAGAAATGCAAAATAACATGTAATTGTTATTTTATTTCTTTTTATTTTACCTACCACCTGTTGAGAGGTATTGACGGGGACCACGAAGGTGGAAATACCTTTTATTGTGGGGTGTTAATCACATGGTTACACTTTGGTTGCGTAACCACCCCTTACTTAAGTTAATTAGGAACTTTAATTACATCAATTAATGAGGCAAATTAATTACGTCAATTAATGAACCACATTAATTCCTCAACATGTTACTCACCTTCTCCCCTTCTATTTAAATAGAGCTTGGGGTGGGGTTTTTGAATGACTTATTCAAGTGAGGAATCTATGGAAGAATTCTACGACAACATCCACCTAGAGGATGAGACCACATTCAGTGAGTTGTGATGAGTTCCACCAAATCACGAACTGATGACAACGATGAAAAAGGTTCGGTCAATCATTTTAGGGGACGTCTCATCCAGTTAAGGGTTTTAAATTGTTTATGAATTTAAATGATTTTCTCACTCTTCATTCTTGATTAATACGAAGAGCGTGGGTCAACCAATAAACGAGATGATCCGCGGCTCATATGTTTTTACAGAAGGTTGTTGCGGGAATTCATCTTGTGGTTTTATCAAATCTTATTAAGATTCTTGTTTCTCCCAAATGTCATAACACTAACACGGAGGGTGAGGACCAATTCGAACAAGCTCTGGACCCTCCGTCGAACTTGTTATTGATGCATTTTACATTGGTGAATGATGAACCTATAGGAAATGCATAATAAAGGACCACATAGTGAATTTGGCGTCCCAGGAGGCTCATAGGTGGAGACGGTACCATGAACAGACCATCAGAGCATGCCTGGTGGCCAGTGGAATGAACAGCTGGTGCGCCATGCCGACGGTGGATAGAGGAGGACCACAACAACCGACCACTAGTGGTTGGGATGGGGTAAACCATCGCGAGCGGCAACAGAAGGCCCATGCCAGCCGTGTGGGAGAAGGTCGGCGCTTGTAGGCACCACTGGCAGCAGCAGCCGTGACAGTTGGGGGCGGCGCGACCCCGCGTCTCGACTCGTAAACTAGAGAAATGGTGGGGCGACACTCCAACAACTGTACAAAACAACCCTGCGTCCATGGGTCCATCTAGAAAAACAATCAACCATTAGGCAGATCGGGCCGAATGCGGACCGACCTAATGGGCTAGTCCCGCCCAGTGGGCTAGAGCGGGTGGGCAGAGCCCCACCGGGCCTGCCGGGCCAGCCACTGCCTGTGCCCGCGAACAAGATGGGCTGACCCCAATTGGATGGAACCAGTGATCCGAGCTGACCCTTATCAGACCATACTTGGGTGGGGTCAGGTAGACCCCAGGACCTGTTGCATTGGGTCGGCCTGACCGAGTCGGACTGAGCCCAGACCCAACTGGCCTCTGAATGAAGAGATGCTCGTAACTGGTAAACTGGGTGCCCGTTTGATACAACGTCAGTGGTGTTGGGGACCCCTTTTTGGGTAGCGATCCCTTTGGGAACATTTCTGTAGGCCCGCCAAATCTAGGTGGGACCGAGTTGCACTCTAACCCATTTCACGAAAAGGGGTGTAACTAACAGATCGAGTGTCTGATCGATGCATCCTCTGTGGTATAAGGACCCTTTTGAAGAGGGGTTCCTTTGGAGATACTCTAAGTGAGTTTTGAAGGAGTTTGATGTACGACCTAGGTTGGATTAGACTTGAATCAAACTGGGCCCTTTTAAAAAAAAATTGCCTATATATCACAGGTCGGGCGTCCGGTCGACGCATCGTCTCTCACGTTGGGACACCTATGGCGGGGCGGTCCCATGGGTATATATTTTTTGGGACACCGTATCGGTTGAAATATGACTGATGACTTGACAAGCAGAGTCTTCCGATGATCAGACATGTTTCGTGTGGGAATAAAGTGGGTAGATATGACATGAGGAAGAAGAGAGACAATGCAGGTCAACATGAAGAAAATCTAGGGTGGGATGATCCAGTTGTATGACTAATAATCCCTACCACTGTTCAAGCGGCCATTACAGGCCAACACCAGTGACTAATACAGATGAGCCCCATCAAAAAATATGTGTTAGCACCAATGTATAATAAGGGTCGATACCAATGACCAATATGGGTCCTAATATAGCGATTAATAAGGGTCAGCAAATAGTAACCTATACGGGTTAGTAGTGGAGTTACTATGGAAAGAATGACCTGGAATTATGACAAGTATTCCATTTCCTGGTAACCTTGAATTTATACCGTTAGTGTAAGATATATATTTTCCCTTATGCTTAATGATTGAGACCATGCTTGTGATATTACCATTGTGGTATTTCTTGAGATGTTTTCATTTGTGGATTACTGAGAGACCTTCGGGGGTCTCAAGGTCCCCTACTATGTGTTTTTATACTCACCCCTGCACAGGATCTGCCCTTATGTGTGTGTTTGGTCCAGACTACAGATGCTCTGAGGCATAATTTGGAGGTTCGAGACTTGGTGGATCTTGGTGCAAGAGGTGTAGTCAAGATCGTCTTCTTTGACTTCAGACATACAGCTACTACCCACTAGGTAGAGCTCTCGGGAAGATGCGACACCTATTTACTTCCTTTTCTATTTCTTGGGCTTGTATTCTGGCCCACTATTTTCAGTTTTCTGTTGTACATGTGGTTGTAATTTACTCTCATTGTTAAACCACACATTCTTTGGTTGTTTGCTTCAATTTCCCTTTTTTAGTGTGTATAGATCTCTAATGCAATTCTATCCCTATTTTGGAAAAGCCTAAAGGTTCTAGTCACCAACCCTTGGCCCATGGAAGGTGGAATTGGGGTAGTCACGTCTGGGCCCCATAGGACATGTCATGACAAGAAATCTCATGAATTTTATTACCCTTTGGTTAGTAATGTTATATAGAATTAATGGTACCAATTTTTCCAACTCTTTGGTATTTAATATAATTAATAAAATATATTTTTTAAAATCTAAATTTATTTCACATTTTAGTCAATAATATGTGATCTTTTAGAACTGTTTCTCCCAAAAATATTATAATTTATTTACATCTATCCTATGATGTTTAAAATAAATTTTAACTTATGTATTTTCTTTTTAAAAAATTTATTCAAATGTAATAATGTTTTCATTTTCGTATGAAGTCACTTATATATATATTTAAGGTGGAAAAGGAATGTTCAACATGTACAGACATACACATCATCATGACCATAATTTCCTTGATGCATCCATTGTAATTTTAAATGGATATTTAATTAAATAATTTTGTTTTCATAATATTATTGAAATTTCTGTGTTTAAAAATGGTTCTCAATGAAAATGGGTTTCAAAAAATGGTTTAATGTTTTATAAGTGTTTACAATGATTTTAAAACTCCCTTTATATTTTTTCAAAGTGATATTTTCAAATAGAATGTATTGTGATCTCAAATATTATTTTATATGATTTCGAATTATTTTCAACGCTTTTTTTAAAAACTGCATTCAATATTATTTTATATATTTTCATGTAAAATGGTGTTCAAAATGTTTTAAATCTTCTATTATATTTTTTCAAGGAATATGTTTTCCAAAATATGTTCAAACTTGTTTTATAGTTTTTAATGGAAAAACGTTTTCATATTTTATTCTCCTTTCATAATAATTATTCATGGTAATTTTCAAGGAAAATGTTCTTAAATATTTTTTATGAGTTCTAAAATAAATTAAAGAGTAATGGACATTAACCTCAAGAATTTTTTTTAAAAATTTATTTCAATTTTGTTTTCCATCTGAGATGACTTCTGTTGGAGTTAATCATGCCATTATGTAGAAATTATCCAAAGGTTACTTTCTTATTCATTCTCTAAATGGTTTATGTATTGATGAAATGATTTTTATAACACCCTTTTCTCTTTCACAAGTTATATGTCTATGAATCCTAATTTATTTAATGGGTTCTGTATTGATGAATTAATTATAAAACCTATCTATTTTCTACAATTTTTGATATTATTACCTATTTATGATTCCTATTTCACTTAATGGGTTATGATATGAATTCTTATAATATTGTGGAACAATTATGTATGATTTAATTATGAAAGTGGTGGGACCTATACGTCCTTCCAAATCATTGGGTGAATATTTATATCTCATTAGATAAACATGGATGGAATAGGGAGTGAACTCAGTTCAATTATAGAATTTCTCTTTTATGATGGTCTTGGGAGTAAAGCTTGACTACTATGATGGTCACGAGAGTGAACCATGACTTCAAATATAGTCTTGGTAGTGAAATGATACTACAGATGGCTTTATAAGTGGTTCCTCGAATAATATGAATTTCATTTTATATTCGTATTTTTTTTCCACAATTTCATGTCTTATTACTATGTTACGATTTTATAGATTACGATCATGATTACATTATGATGAATTACATATTAAATACCAACCATTATGCCTTATCTCTTGTTTTATATCATTCATTTGCAAGTTACGATCATCCAATGTTATGTTCTTCTTAATGTATACTTATGTTTATTTTATGCTTACATTTTTCCCTTATGTTCCCTTATTGAGAATTTTAGCTCACACCTTTCTTATTATTCATTACCTAGGGTTATGATGAAATGTTTTATGTATCAATAGTAAGGGGGAAGATATTTCGGGAAAACATTGAATATATTTCACTGATTTAGACAATTTTATTCCATGTTTCTAATGATACTAAACTATTATGGTCCTCAGGCATGTAATTTTGTAATGTACTAAATATTCATCTAAAACGATGTAATATCGATGTATGGTAATCTTGGGTCACTATAGTTGGTGTTAAAGGAATGGTTTATTCAATATTTGGAAACAATAATGAGAAAACATTAGTGTGATCCATAGGGATATTTATAAGGATATGTCTAGGGATGTTTCTAAAGACAAGTCTAACGATGAGTTAAAGTATATGAAAATGTCCAATAATTTTGTTTATTGATTGAAAAAGTATTTTACATGTAAAAAATCCCTTTCTGGATAAAATAGGTTTATATGGATCTATAACATATGCACATAGGGGTGAAAAACCTGAAAACACTAAATTGATACAAACTTGATCAAGAATTGGTTCACGGCAAAAAGACTTAAGGCAAAATAGGTTTGAAACACTCGGGGGATATGATTTTTGAAAACACAAACACTTTAAACACCATCATGAAGTATATAAATAGAATATTACTATAAATAAGCTATCATAAACCAATGTTTTCATAGATTAGAGAAGTATGTGTCTTAATTTAGATATCTTATACATAATTTTTCATAATAATGTGATTTTCTATGATGATATTTTTCTATCACAATATTATTCATAGTTTTAGTATATATTGGTAACATGATATAAATAAGCTAAAATTTAATGTTTTAGATGTGGAATGTATGGAAATGATGAAAATATTTTTTCTTGAGTGGTAATATCATGAAGTGAATTAGGAAGGTCCATGAGTATTGGTTATACTGCTGAAGATAAAGGGACTAAAAACAACATATAGAAGGTATGGGATGTTCATCCCAGATTATTTAATTAAATGTAAGAAGCATGTTTGGATTTAGGTTGATGAAAATTAAGACATGATTCACATTTTATATTCATTTAACGAGGTATTAAGGGATAAGATGATGAAGCCTATGTAATGGTTGAAGAATAAAGTTTGATGAATAAACTGTATATGTATAGGAATTACAGAATTGTGTTATATGAATCATGAGGTAAATGATTCGCATTAAGTATTATAAAATATATATTTAATGGTGCAAATGAACTAGAAAATGGATTTAATGGATACAGGTAGTTTTTATTAAGGGATGTTAACCCTTAATGCGGCCACGATGTTGAGAAAAATGTTTTTACCTTTTATAAAGTGATGGTTGATATGGAGAAAGAAATATGTATAATATTGATTACCCTAGATCTGATAATTGAATTTTTGAAAAAGTGGTCAATGTTATCATGGATGAAATTTATAATTTTTTTGGATTTAGGGATTATATCTAGTAATCTTTAGAATAAGGAATCATGCATGTTTTCAAAAAGGATTTATGGTAATTTACTTTATTACTATATTTCAAGTTAACAATTGATGAGGGTATTATCATGTTTAGAGAGTGATAACCAATATTTACATTATGATATATGGTGGATAATTCTTATACTGATAACATGAAATTTTATATAATATTTTTTGGATTTTCATTTT
Organism: Viscum album; assembly: GCA_963277665.1. Lineage (NCBI taxonomy): Eukaryota > Viridiplantae > Streptophyta > Magnoliopsida > Santalales > Viscaceae > Viscum > Viscum album. The sequence goes on along the minus strand of OY728152.1, from coordinate 840,384,530 downwards.
TTGGAAGGGTTATAAGGTAAACCATTTATAGAATGTTTTTGTTAGACATTAGATATTGTTTGTGTGATTAATTTATTATCTCACAACATTATTATTTTTTCATATTTGATAATATATTATATTTTATTTTTGTTGATTCTAAATAATGATAATGGTATGACTTTTAATGGATCACATGATCTTTTAGTGCTTCAGGAATGAAAAATTCATCTTCCTTTTTAGAGAAAGATGTGATGATAAAATTGGTCAATACACGACCAAAGGGTATGATTTTACAAATGAAAGGGAATGAAATAAAGTAAGTATATATTCTCATTAAAAGCATTAAACATTAGGAAATGGTATTTGAAATAATTTTTTTCATAGTATCATCATTTTTTATGATATCAATTACCCCTTTCATAGATCATTAGTTTATGGATTTGTGATTGTTAAATTTCTATAGATCACAAAGTTTCTTATAATAAATGTTATTTATCAATATCTATGATTATTTTAACATTAATTACAAGTCCATGTTTTCACTTCCCACCTACGTTCTCCTATGTGGAAACTAAGTTATTTGTTTTTTGGGTAACCATTTTGTCTCTAACATTCCCATTTAAAAGGATGTTTTAGTATTAATTTTTATGATGTGGGTTTTTATGAATGGAACATTAAAATATTAATCCATTGATAACCCATAATATTTTAATGGTGAAATTAATTTCAACAGGGCATAATGTAACTCTTGATTATTTTTGGAATTATAATTTTTGAACTAATTTAATCATTTTCAATATTTTTCATGTCACACAACACTGAAAACCGTTATTGTTATACGAAGGCACTAAATATAGTTGGCATCATAAACATTAAAAATTCAAACTTGTATTAAAAAACACTTAGATTAGATTTCTGTATTTGTAAAGCTATATTTTTTATATTACACAAATCATTGAGTCCCTTAAATAACATGGGATACACATAATGTTGAGTTTTAAGTAACTATAATATTCAACGAATATTAATATTAAAATATTATTATTTCTACCACATACTTCTTTGAATGGAAGTTAAATAAATAAATAAATTATTATAAAAATTACACATTTATATAAAATTAATCCTTTGGTTATCAATTAGTAGAAATGAATGTATGAACTATTCTAGAGTAGTTAAATTAATTTTCTAAGAAAACAATTTTTCACTGCACAAATGCATTTTTTCTCAATATATTAAAAAAACCCTTTTTATTAATTTTTTTGATTAAAATATAAATATTTTATTTTCAATCAATATTTTTTATACTCAACAAATATATTTGATAGGTATAATATATGAACACACCCAATTTTACACATAAAACCATATATTTTTATAAAAGCAGTTTTACCACCTGTTGATTGCAAACCTATTTTAAATAACATTTTTGGAATGTTTGTAAATTTATTATGAAAAATTAAGTTAAATTTTTTAATGTGAATCATAAAAATTAGGTTAAGGTGATTTTTTGGGTTTGTTGTGATGTTTCTGTTTTTATGAATAATGAAAATATATAATTTTAATTCAAGAATTATTTATCATATAATTTTATGAATGGTTAAATTATTTTTTTGGTTAGATTTAAATAATAATTAGTTAATTTTAATGTCTTTTTATCGAATTTTTTTCATTATAATAAATTATTTACTTTGAAATTGAATATGAAACTTAACAATCTTTTAAATGTTTTTAATTGAAAAACATGCATTATCGTCTCATATGTGGTATTAATTTTAAATTAATTTCATGCACATATATGATTTGAATATTAAAAAATGGTCTCACTATTTTAAATAAGAATAATTTATAATTTATAATAATGTAAAAATTTTATTTGATGAAATTTCGTTGTGAAAGTGATTAAAATTTATTATAGTGATTAATGGAAAACGTTTCCTAACAAGGGAATTGACATTAAATGTAAGAGCCAAAATTACCTAAAAACATTTCCAAAAACTATTTGATGAAGATATATACACCATATTCTCCAATGTATCTTTTTTTGCCTTATTATAGCTAATTTTCATATGATAAATGTGGGTGGAATTCCACGTTCCGATATTTATAAGAATTCAAATCATCCACTCTAAAAAACACACTCGTCCCACTTATTCACACCCCTAATTCCCATTAGATCGACAAAAATATATATTAAATAAGATCAAAAATTCCTCCCCAAATTATATTATCCTCCCTTTTTTAATAATTTCTTCCGTGGAATCCCTTTGGTGAAAACAAGGAGTTTCCCAAATAAGAGGCACCATCCTTTCTCAAGATCCCTTGATTTATTTTCATTATAAACCCCTAAACTATTCCTATTTTAGGATTATATAATAGATTCAATATCATAAATATTCTAATAGTTTTTTATTCTAATGTTTCTACTCACACTTACATAAACATGAATATAATGGGTAATGAACTTACTGTTATTCTGTATGGCGAACTACTGCCTCATGAAACTGTGTTTTCCGTGTTTCATATACCACCCCCTAATGGTTGGGAATTATGAGGGAAAATATATTTTTATATGATATATATTATATATATGATTAATTTCATCTTATTTAGTTTTTATATAAAACATACCTTCATGCATTTCATTTTATTTAAATACAATAACTTTGTTAGTGGTCGTGTGGACTACTACCTCCACAAATCAATGTGATTCGTTCACACTTTATGCTGTATGTGTTATGGATGGTTCTTTAAAATATATATTATATATATAAATCAATAATTCTAATATAATTACATAATATATATTTATATTTCATTTACTTTCCTTCTTTCAAAAATATAATTAAACAGAAACAGCATTCATGTGTTTGTACAACCTACTGTCTCCATGAACTGTGTATCCGATTGCATATTTTTATATTTTACAACTTATTATAAATCAATATATATTTAATATATATGATACTTATATAATTTCATAATTTCAATAAATAATTAAATTATTATATAAGTAATAGGATCATTAATAAGAGGTAAAAATATATAAGAAATTCAAAGCAGATATAACCTAAAACGTAACATTAACATGGAGTTGTTAATAAATGGGTAATATACTGTCCAAATTAAATCATATATGTTATTATATATAATAAATTTTTTATATTTAAGATGTATTATAAAAATATACTTATTATATATGACTTTTGAAGTTGCATGATGAAAGTCAAGGCTTAAGGTATGGGTTCTCTCATCACAATTCTTATATATGTGAATTATATGCCTTATTAAGCACTAAATTTTATTATGTGGTCTATATAATTCCAATGTATGTTTATATAATTATTATAAAATTTATGGATATTTATATATACATTTTAAGATATTTCTTCTAATTGGTTTATGTTTCAAAGGTAACCAAATTGGTAAATTAATTATGCATTAATTGGACTTCATTGAGAAACATGTCATGTAACATCCCATAAAAGTAATGAATAATAGATATTTTTATCTATGTCTATTAATTAATTAGATAGTGTTTTAGAGGCTTAAAATGAAAATAAATCCAATCTTAAGCATTGAATACACTAATATTTTTAAAAGATTGTTTTACTACCTTTTAATGGGAAACCATTTTTAAATCTATATTTTGACAATTTTATAAGCTATGTTTGTCAAAATAAACTTATTCTTTATGATTAGGACATCAAAATTTACTTTGTGTGAATTTTTGGTATTTTTCCGATAAAGATCAATTTTTAATGAATAGTGAAAAATGTTGTATTTTAATTCAAAACCTCTTTATAATCTAATTTATTTACATGATTAGATTGTCTTTTGAATTATTTTTAAAGTGAAATTAGAATATATTTTTACCATTTAATCCAATGTTGGTCATTGGAATCAATTTCACTTTGAAAGTGGACTTAAACTAGTGTCAATCTTTTGATACTTATTGTTTCATAAAAACACGTTATTTGTCATGACAGCGGGAATTAATTATTAAATTAATTAATGTAACTTATATGAATTGAATTTTGTAAAATAGACATCATTTTTGAATTCATAATATCAAATATATCTTAGGGTAAAGTTTTCGTATTTTTCTGAAAAACTTCAATTTTTGATGAATAGTGAAACCACTAAGTGGTAGTTAAGGAAACTGATTTTTCGTTGAAATGAAACATTGCCACTTCTGTGATTTTATTTTAAAAAATCCAACATACATGGTTGTCATTAAGAAGTCAAATTTGGTTCAATGAGATTAAAATAATTTTTTTTGGTGAATAGTAACTTTTAAATTTTTAATTGCAATTAGAGGTAATTAGTGTAATTTAATGTAAAAATAATGTTATAATAAAATGAAAATACCTAGAAACATTTCCTACCCTTATTGGATGTGTCATGGCCATCCAATAAAATCCATGGGTCTACTTGGGGACCCCATGGAGCCACATTGGTAGGAAAATGACATTATTATCTTTTTATTTAATGTTAAAATTAAAATGAAAAAAACATGAGTTGTTTTACTAAAACAATTTTTAAATGGGGTTATACAAGTTTTATTTTTTACTATAAATATTCATTGGAAATATAAAACGTTTTCCTACATCATAGTAGTTTTTTTTAGAATTTTTAGACCTTATATAAATTAAATTATTTATGACACCATGATGATGCAGCGATTACCTCATTAATAAAGGATTTAAATAAAATGAAAAGATAATGTTTAAACTATAACATACAATTGTCAAAAACCTATTTTATGGGTGGATTTCGAACCCTTATAACCTTATACTCTAATTATTTAAATGTTGGACCTTTTAAATCCGAAACTCATTTTAAAATAAAGTAACATTTCTTTACGTTCCAAGAGTGCCCCAGCTCTCCTCTTATAAAAGGCCCCCACCTCTACCTCTTTACCCACACTTCCAAAGCCTTTGGCTCAGCCAAACCCTTCCCATTTTGTCTCTCAACATCCCTATATTACTCCTTGAAGCCTCACTTTGTGCAGAAGTCTTTTCAAGGAAGCCTTTGATCTCAAACCAAAGGGAGTTACCTGATTTTAAGGTAATGTCTTCACTTGTGTTCTTTTGTTTTATTTTGCTTCTCCAACCCCCTAAACTCTTTTTATTCATTTTTTTTGTAACAAAACAAGTATCTTCCATATACTAGGATGTTTTTATATTATGTATTCGAGCTACACATACACAAAACTACATCTAATGGTTAAAGAACATACTATTTCCGTGGATGGCGAATTTCTGCCTCCCGAAACGATGATTGTTCAACATTATTTTAACACCTTAAAAGGTGGACATTAAGATGAAACTATATTTATATATGATATATAATATTTTTATGTTTTCCTTAATCTTATTTATTTTTCATTTTGGGCATACCTTTATGGTTTCCATTATGGGTAAACGTGATATCATCATTTAAGGAATTGCAGACTACCGCCCCCTCAAAGTGATTTGATTCATTAATACCATATGTGGGACGTATAAATGATGGAGTTATGATATTATATATGATATTATACTGGAATTATAATATACCTTTATATCATTATGATTTCATTTCAAAAAATTCGAAATAGAAATGAAAGCAGCATTCATGCGTAAGTATAACTTACCGTCTCCATGAACGGTGCATTTCATTTCTTACCTCTAAATGTTATGTAATATTATAAATGCATGAATTTACTGGATATATATTATATATATGATATCTACATCATGAATAAAATTCTGGATATAATGGATACATGAACAACTTGTAATTATAAAGGGTTTATTTTTGACTCAAGTACCAATGATCGTTAAAACGACCGTTATTAACTTAAATAATTACATAGTGTTAATGACATGTCAATAAGTGATATAAAAGGAATAATGAACTTGAAAAAGGTTCTTAAACAAGTAGAAACTAACTCATGTTTATCATTCAGGAGATTAAAGAATGATGAAGTCAAGTTGGATACAGGGTATGGGACTTCGTCTCAATCCCCTTTCATTGAGGCATATTTTTGTTTTATACACAACCTTATTTTATATGGTGTATAAACCCCTTGACATTTACGTTTATTCAAAATGAATCTTTTTTATACGGTACGTTTACTAAACGACAAAAGGGAATGTTTTTGTCGTACGTATGCGGCGATAATGACTTCTCCGCCACCGTGCCCATTATTTGAGTTTCGGCTTCCTCTACAAGCCACACCTTTTTTTTAAAAGAAAAATAAATACCATGTTTTAATTTTCTTTTATTTTGGTATTGAAAATGGTTTTCATAATTTTTTTATATCAATGTGTTGTATTGATATCTTGTGATTGAAAGGTGGAAATGTTATGTTTCCTTTATGCATGTTTTATGTGATACGATTATGTTGTGGTTTTTGGACATTATTATGAAGACATGTGGTTCTGTGATAAAATAAGGGTGGGTGAGCTCGATATAGCTCTCCAATGCATTGGGTAACGCGAAGGAGTGAAATGTTAAGGTTTCTCCAAATAGATTTAGGGAATATACTGTGATGGGTATTCCAAACGTAACCAAGAGGGTTACTCCCTACGTAAGAATGTTATGAATTCCTCAAGTTACCTTTATGTCTTATGATTTCTATGATTTATTCATGATTTGATGAGGTATGTTAAAGTGCCTATGATTTATGGGTAAAGTATGATTTCATTCTTATTTATATATGAACTCATGTTTCCTTTCCATATTTTTATAACCCTTACTAAGCTTATTATGCTCATCCCAAGTTTTTGAAATGTTTTTCACAAGCCAAGGGAAAGGTACATGATAAGATGATAGTGTCAAGGAAGTGTCAAGAAAGAATCCTTGTTTTATTTTCAATATGTTTCCATTGATGGGAAAAATGAATACTATCTTTTATTATAACCACTTTGATTAAATGTGGGATGTAATTCATGTTTTATGGTCTAATTATCTAAAACTCTAAAACTGAAAAGATCCTCAATGTGTAATAGTGTAATAACACAAGATTAAGTAAGGTTTAAGGCTGGGGCCTTATAGTTGGTATCAGAGGTCGTATTAGATAACTGTAGGAGTTAGAATTATATTAAATGATTATCCACTAATATTTTTTTATGGTCAAATTGAAATGATATAGAATTTAAAGATTACCATGTTGCTTCATTTAAGACAAGTTTGTTTAGAATGGTTTTCTGCAGAGGAAACAGGGAAGCAGTGATAAGAAGGCACAAAGAAGGAAATAACCTTCCGAATCAGCATCCTGAGATGGTCGGAATTGGAACTGAAAAGTTTGTTGTAGTAATGGCATAGTTGACTCAAGTGATAAATGGTGGTGGTATCCATGCACGAGATCAACTAGATCAATTGTAGAGGAACATCACAGTGGTGGAACATTTCATGAGGCAACATCCCCCATCATTTAGAGGATCATTTGACCCTGTGCTAGCTGAGGGGTGGATTAAATCACGGGAGAAGATATTTGATGTCATGTGGTGTTCTGAAAATCAAAATGTTAGTCTTGTTATTTACCATTTGGAGGTTGAAGCAGATCAGTGGTGGTCGATGGTTAAAAATATCAAGGCTGCTGATGAGATTGATGCTCTTGACTAGGATGAATTCAAAGGTATGTTTCTTGAGAAGTATTTTCCTAAGGATGTTCGAATTAGGATGGAAAAACAATTCCTGGAATTGATGCTAGAGGAAGACTCATTGGAAACCTATGAATAAAGGTTCACTCGATTGGCAAGGTATGCTCCAAATTTTATCTGAGACGTTGATAGTAAAATCAATCGTTTTTACTCATGATTAAAGCCAAAATATTGAAGGGATTTAGCTTCTCGTGAGTTCAAAAGTTATTAAAATCTTGTTTGATGTGCTGAGAAGGTGGAAATGGAGTTTTCCGATGATCAAGTGTTCTATAACAACCAACATAAGAAGAGACCTACGTGGCAGGAGAAAGGAGAGAATTCATCAAAAAAGTCTGACGGTAAGAAAACTATGTTTCCAGTTTGTGATAAATGTGGTAAAAGGCATGCTGGGGAATGTCTTCGGAATTCTGGAAAGTGCTACTGATATGGTAAGATGGGACATAAGGCTTGTGATTGCACTGAAAAAGATCAAGGTGATGGTAAGACCAAATTTTATTTACAGTTAGTGAAATCTTTTAAGTGCAATGAGATGGGTCACTATGAAAATGAGTGTCTGACAAAGAGCTCGAGTGATGGGAAGCAATTAGACTACAAGAAGAAAGGGGCGGTGAAATCCTTTGCAACTACTTCAGTTGATGTCGGTCCATCAAATGAAGTTGTATCAGGTACTTTGTTTATTTTTTCCGATTATTCCTGTGTTCTGTTTGATTCAGGGTCTACACATTCTTTCATCTCTGAAAACATTTTTAGTAAAATGGGAATACCATCTCAAGAAATAACTCCTGAACTTTTGGTAAAAACACCGGGGGGAAATGTTGAGGCAAAAAGAATTTATAAGAATCTTCCAATCCTTATCCGTGGAAAGAACCTACTTGAAAACCTTATTGTTCTACCTCTAGTAGAGTTTGATGTTATCCTGGGTATGGATTGGCTCTCTATTTACCATGATGAGATTGACTGTAGAGCTAAAGAAGTTTCTTTTCAGAAAGACTTTCAGTTTGTGTACAAGAATGAACCCTTAATATTGATAACATATCAAGAGGCTGAGAAACTTGTAAAAGATGGAAATGAATGTTACCTTGCACATATTGTTGAAAACAAAGGAACTATTCAGATTAATGATGTTCCAGTGGTAAATGAGTATACTATTGTTTTTCCTGATGATTTTCCTAGAATAATACCAGATCGGGAAGTTTAATTTACTGTTGACTAAGTTCCTGATGCTCAGACAATTTCAAAACCCCCTTATCGAATGTCTCAAATTGTACTTTTAGAGTTGAAGGAGCAATTGCAAGAATTATTAGAGAAAGGTTTCATTCGACCTAGCACATCACAATGGGGTGCTCTTGTTTTATTTGTTAAAAATAAAGATGGTTCTATGAGACTTTACATTGATTATAGATCCTTGAATAACATCACTGTTAAGAACAAATATCCTTTGCCTCATATCGATGATTTGTTTGATCAGCTCTAGGGAGCTCAGTATTTTTCAAAGATTGACTTGAGATCGGGGTACCATCAGCTGAAGGTAAAAGAAGCAGAAGTTCCGGAGACTACGTTTCGTACAAGATATGGCCATTATTAATTTGTAGTAAAGCCTTTTGGGCTAACCAATGCACCTGCTGTATTCATAGACTTAATGAATAAAATTTTCCATGAGTTCTTGGATTAGTTTGTGGTGGTTGTCATTGATGATATTTTGGTCTTTTATAAGAGTAAAAAGGAGCATGAAAGACATTTAAGGGTTATTTTGCAAACCTTAAAAGAAAAGAAATTGTATGGGAAATTTAGAAAGTGTGAGTTTTGGTTGCAAAAAATTTCTTTCCTTGGTCACATTGTTTCTAAAGATGGGATAACTGATGATCCTGCAAAAACAAAGGTTGTTGAAGAATGGCGAAGACCCACAAATGTTACAGAGATTCGTAGTTTCCTTGGTTTGGCAGGATATTACCGAAGGATTGTTAGAAAATTTTCACGGTTATCTAGTCCAATGACTAAGCTAACTCGGAAGGGTGTTAAGTTTATTTGGACAAAAGAATGTGATGATTGTCTTCAGGAACTGAAAAGAAGATTGGTGAATGCTCTAGTTTTGGCACTACCTTCCAGGAATGGGGAGTTTGTTATCTACGCTGATGATTCATTAAATGGAATTGGTTGTGTCCTAATGTAGAATGATCAGGTAATTTCTTATGCTTCATGATAGTTGAAAACTCATGAGGTAAATTACCCTACCCATGATTTGGAATTAGCTGCTGTTGTTTTCGCTTTAAAAATTTGGAGGCATCATTTGTATGGAGTAAAGTGTGAGATTTATACTGACCAAAATAGTTTAAAGTATATATTCAATCAAAAAGAATTGAACATGAGACAGAGGAGATGTCTAGAATTAATCAAGGATTTTGATTGTACAATTCATTACCATCCGGGAAAAGCAAATAAAGTGGCCGATGGTTCGAGTCGAAAAAGATATGCTTCATTAACAATGTTGTGTTTGGAACGTGATCCTTTGGTTAAGGATTTGATGAACTTTGTCATAGAAGTTGTTGGTGCAGGATGTTCTTCTATTTTGTTTCAGGTATCAGTGAAATATTCTATATCAAACAGAATCAAGTAAGCACAGAACCAAGACAGTGAGTTGTAGGAAAAGGTAGAGCAGGTTCATAAAGGTAAGTTTCCTGAATTCAACATTGATAATGATTGTGTTTTGAGATTTGGGAAGTGATTGGGTGTTCCTTGTGATTCACAGTTGAAGAGAGAGTTGTTATGTGAAGCTCATAGTTCTCCGTTTTCAGTTTATCCTGGAAGTACTAAGATGTACAGATATCTACGGGAGTACTACTAGTGGGATGGAATGAGAAGAGATATTGCTGATTTTACTATGAAGTGTTTGACATGTCAATAGGTTAAAGCAGAGGGATAGTTACCAAAAGGGAAGCTTCAGCCTTTACCAGTGCCAGAGTGGAAATGGGATAATATATCCATTGACTTCGTTGTGGGATTGTAGAAGACACCTCGAGGTAATAATGCAATCTGGGTTATTGTCGATCACTTGACTAAATCTGCTCATTTCCTTGCTATACAAGATATTTTTTACCTAGATCAACTTTCTCGTTTGTACCTTAAAGAGATAGTCAGGTTACATGGAGTTCCTCTCTCCATTGTATCTGATCGTGATCCCAGGTTTACTTCTAATTTTTGGAAAGGACTTCAGAAGTCGGTGGGTACTGAATTAAATTTTAGTACAGCTTTTCATCCTCAATCAGATGGGCAGTCATAACGAAAAATTCAGACTTTGGAAGATATGATACGTGCTTGTTCGATGGATTATCAGGGAAGTTGGGACCAACATCTTTCTTTGGTTGAGTTTTCTTATAATAACAGTTTTCATTCCATTATACAGACGACACCATTTGAGGTGTTATATGGGAAGCGGTGTCGAACTCGAGCTCTTTGGGATGAAGTAGGTGAAAGGAAGCTAATGGGACCAGAATTGGTAGAAGAGTTGGTAGAAAAAGTTCAGCGGATACAGAAACAGATGAGAACAGCTCAGAGCAGGCAGAAGAGTTATGCGAACAATAGGAGGAAGGATCTATCTTTTGAGGTAGGTGATCATGTTTTTCTCAAAGTCTCACCATGGAAAAGTGTGATGCAATTTGGTAAGAAAGGAAAGCTAAGTCCAAGGTTCATTGGACCATATGAAATTCTGGAGAGAGTTGGATCAGTTGCTTACCGAGTGGCTTTACCTCCGAGTTTATCTCAGGTACACAATGTTTTTCATGTTTCGATGTTGAGAAATTATATGCCAGATCCATCTCATGTTTTGAGTTCAGAGGTAGTTTAGTTGGAAGAGAACCTATCTTATGAGGAACAACCGGTCCAGATTGAAGACCACAGGGAGCAAGTGTTGCGGAATAAGGTGATTCGTTAGTTAAAGGTTTTGTGGAAAAACCACATGATTGAAGAGGCAACATGGGAATCTGAAAATGCAATGAGGGATAAATACCCCCACTTTTTCGATAAGTAAATAAATTGCGGGCACACAATTTTCTAAAGGGGGGAAGGATGTAACATCCCAAGCAAGTAATGAATAATAGATATTTTTATCTATGTCTATTAATGAATTATATAGTGGTTTAGAGGCTTAAAATGAAAATAAATCCAATCTTAAGCATGGAATACACTAATATTTTTAAAAGATTGTTTTACTACCTTTTAATGGAAAACCATTTTTAAATCTATATTTTGACAATTTTATAAGCTATGTTTGTCAAAATAAACTTATTATTTATTATTGGGACATCAAAATTTACATTGTGTGAATTTTTGGTATTTTTCCGATAAAGTTGATTTTTTAATGAATAGTGAAAAATGTTGTATTTTAATTCAAAACCTCTTTTTAATCTAATTTATTTATATGATTATATTATCTTTTGAATTTGTTTTAAAGTGAAATTAGAATATATTTTTACCATTTAATCCAATGGTGGTCATTGGAATCAATTTCACTTTTAAATTGGACTTAAACTATTGTCAATCTTTTGATACTTATTGTTTCATAAAAACACGCTATTTGTCATGACAACGGGAATTAATTATTCAATTAATTAATTTAACTTATATGATTTAAATTTTGTAAAATAGACATCATTTTTGAATTCATAATATCAAATATGTCTTAGGGTGAAGTTTTGGTATTTTTCTGAAAAACTTCAATTTTTGATGAATAGTGAAACCACTAAGTGGTAGTTAAGGAAACTGTTTTTTCATTTAAAGGAAACTTTTTCACTTCTGTGATTTGATTTTCAAAAATCCAACATACATGGTTGTCATTAAGATGTAAAATGTGTTTCAATGAGATCAAAATAATATTTTTGGTGAATAGTAACTTTTAAGTTTTTAATCGCGATTAGAGGTAATTAGTGTAATTTAAGGTAAAAATAATGTTATAATAAAATGAAAATACCTAGACACATATCCTACTCTTATTGGATGTGTCATGGACGACCAAGACAATCCATGGGTCAACTTGGGGACCCCATGGAGCCACTTTGGTAGGAAAATGACATTAATATCTTTTTATTTAATGTTAAAATTAAAATGCCCAAACATGAGTTATTTTACTAAAACAATTTTTAAATGGGGTTATACAGATACAATTTTTGACTATAAATAGTAATTGGAAAGATAAAAATATTTCCTACATCATAGTATTTTTTTATAATTTTTAGACCTTATATAAATTAAATTATTTATGACACCATGATGATGTCGCGATTACCTCATTAATAAGGGATTTAAATAAAATGAAAAGATAATGTTACCAATATAACTGACACATGTCAAAAATCTATTTGATGGGTTGATTTAGAACCCCTATCACCTTATTCTCTAATTATTTCAATGTGGGACCTTTTAAATCCGAAAATCATTTTAAAATAAAGTAACATTTCTTTACTTTCCAAGAGTGCCCCTCCTCTCCTCTTATAAAAGGCCCCCACCTCTACCTCTTTACCCACACTTCCAAAGAATTTGGATTGGCCAACCCCTTCCCATTTTGTCTCTCCACATCCCTCTATTACTCTTTTAAGCCTCAATTTCAGTGGAAGTCTTCCCAAGGAAGCCTTTGAGCTCAAACCAAAGGGAGTTACCTGATTTTAAGGTAATGTCTTCAGTTGTGTTCTTTTGTTTTATTTTGCTTCTCCAACCCCGTGAAATCTTTTTATTCATTTCTTTTGTAACAACACCAGTATATTACATATACTAGGATTTTGTTATAAGAAGGATTTGATCTATACTTACACACACCTACATCAAATGGTTAAAGAACATGATGTTTCCGTGGATGGCGAATTTCTGCCTCCCGAAACGATGATTGTTCAACATTCTTTTAACACCTTAAAAGGTGGCCATGAAGATGACACTATATTTAAATATAATATATAATATGTTTATGTTTTCTTTAAGCTTCTTTATTTTTCATTTTGGGCATACCTTTATGGTTCCCATTATGGGTAAATGCGATATCTTCATTTAAGGAAGTACGGACTATCACCCCCTCAAAGTTATTTGATTCGTTAATACCATATGTGGGACGTATAAAGGATGGAGTTATGATATTATATATGATATTATATTGGAATTATAATATACCTTTATATCATTATGATTCCATTTCATAAAATACGAAGTAGAAATGAAAGCAGCGTTCATGCATACGTATGGCTTACCGTCTCCATGAACGGTGCATTTCATTTCTTACCTATAAATGTTATGTAATATTATAAATGCATGCATGTACTGGATATATACGATATAAATGATATCTACATCATGAATACAATTCTGTATATAATGGATACATGAACAACTTGTAATTATAAAGGGTTTATTTTTGACTCAAGTGCCAATGATCGTTAAAACGACCATTATTAACATAAATAATTACATAGTGTTCATGATATGTCAATAAGTGATATAAAAGGAATAATGAACTTGAAAAAGGTTCTTAAAAAATTATAAATTAAATCAAGTTTATTATTCAGGAGATTAGAGAATGATCAAGTCAAGTCGGATACGAGGTATGGGACTTCGTCTCAGTCCCCTTTAATTGAGGCATATTTTTGTTTTACACACAACCTTATTTTATACGGTGTATAAACCCCTCGACTTTTCCATTTATTCCAAAGGAATCTTTTTTATACGATGCGTTTACTGAACGACAAAAGGGAATGTTTTTGTCGCACGTATGCGGCAACAACGACTTCTCCGCCGCCGTGACCATTATTTGAGTTCCGGCTTCCTCTACAAGCCATACCATTTTTTAAAAGAAAAATAAATACCATGTTTTACTTTTATTTTATTTTGGTATTGAAAATGGTTTTCATAATGTTTTTATATCAATGTTTTGTATTGATATCTTGTGATTGAAAGGTGTAAATGTTTTGTTTCCTTTATGAATGTTTTATGTGATACGATTATGTTGTAGTTCTTGGGTATTATTACGAAGACGGGTGGTTCCGTGATAAACTAACGGCGGGTGAGCCCGATATAGCTCTCCAATGCATTGGGTAACGCGAATGAGTGAAATGTTAATGTTTTTCTGAATAGATTTAGGGAATATACTGTGATGAGTATTCCAAACGTAACCAAGAGGGTTACTCTCTACGTAAGAATGTTATGAATGCCTCAAGTTACCTTTATGTCTTGTGATTTCTATGATTTATTCATGATTTGATGAGGTATGTTAAAGTGCCTATGATTTATGGGTAAAGTATGATTTCATTCTTATGTATATATGAAATCATGTTTTCGTTGATGGAAAAAATGAATATTATCTTTTATTGTAACCACTTTGTTTAAATGTGGGATGTAATGCATGATTTATGGTCTAATTCTCTAAAACTCTAAACCTGAAAAGATCCTCAATGTGTAATCTTTTAATAACTCAAGATTAAGTAAGGATTAAGGCTGGGGCCTTATATTTCATGTTATAAACCTGTATTTTTATAGGAGGAATATATACAACCATTGAAATGTTATATCAAGAATATAATTAATTTCATTATATTTTATGATTCATGTAATGTTATTATTTCCATTTCATTAGGACTCAATGTCTCCAAATATGTAATGGTTTATTTCTACAATCTCATTGTTTATAGTGATTTTTTTATGATTATGCATCCATTGATGAAATCTTAAGATCTATATCTCAAAAAACTTCTTAATTTTATTAAAATTAATTATAACGTATTAAAAAAGATGATAAAATGTAACACTTATTCACTTGAAAAATTCTAAATTTTATAATTTAATGGGTCTTCATACATATACCTATAATAATACACCAAAATACCTATGGGTAAGGTTTACAATAATGATTCATTCTTGTGGTGGTTTGACGTACATTATATGGGTCATGATATCGATGAGCTTGAACTTATCCCAAAACTATATCTATCATGATTATGTTATTAGAGGAGTGACTATTATTTTTCAAGGGGAAATCCAAGAGAATATATATATCTATGAATCTCTAATATAGGATATTTCTAGGGTACGATCTAATTGGTTTTTGTCTGTCACTTCCTTTTTCAATTTCAATATGATTTTTTAAAACCCTACATTTATTCTGATCATGTGATAATTATTCAATGACTATATTTTCAATATAAATTTCGTTTAATGTTCATTTAAATATTATTGTATTTAATAAAACAAAATATGTGAATGTGTTTTCTATAACCACAATACTTAAAAATACATTTAATTAAACAATATTAGAAGTTTTACTTATAATAGTTTCGGTGTTTACAATATCCCCCTTTAGAAAATTCTCCCTTGAAATTTTAATTTTCCAAAATAAAATAGAAGAGGGTAACATTTTTTTCATTATTTCTTCTGGTTCCTACATCACTTCATAAAACTTGTATTTTATCTACATCACATTGACCATGTGAATTTTCATATTTCATTGAACTTTGTCTCCACGATATAAGATATTCACTGGCTGATCATCATATGAAATATCATTATCTAATAGTACCACCTCTGGATTGAGAACATGTGAGGGTTCTGGTATGCACTACAATATGAGGGAACATGGAACACATCATATACTTGTGATAAGTTAGGTGAAAGTGATAGTTGATAGGCCACCACTCCTATAGGATCAAGCATCTCGAAGGGGTCAATGTATATTGGGATAAAATTTCCCTTCGTCCCCAATATCATGGATTTATGTCATGGAGATATTAGGTGGAATACTCTACCTCCAAAAATAAAATTCTTGGTCTCATCATCAATTTTCTACATATATTATCTTTTGACTTAGAGTAAACTTTAAGTGACTCTAAATAGACAAAACCATCTCCACCATTTCCTATACTATTTTAGGACCTAGTAGTTTCCATTCCCCAAATTCATCCTAGAATATAGGTGTTTTGAAACTCTTCCAATAAATGGATTTATAGGAGTCCATTTCAATTCTAAATTTGGAACTATTATTTTATGATAACTCAACAAGAGGAAGATGTTGATTCCATCCTCCTTTGAAGTCAATTGAGAGTGGTCTCAATATTTTCTCAAGTTTATTGATAGTCTTAACAGACTGGAGGTCACTTTAAGGGGGATAATCCATGATGAAGATTAGTATAGTATATAGAGTGTGTTGGATACTCTTTCTAGAATATGTAGGTAAATATTGGATCTCAATTAAATTGAATCGATAGTGGTGTTCTATTTAGAATCACCACTTCGCTAATGTATTACTGTGCAAGTTAATTGAGTCAGAAGTCCTCTCGGATCGCAATGAAGTGTACAATATTTATAAGTCGATCAACCAAAATAACCAAAATATTATTCCCTCTTGATATCATTGGAAGACTTTTGGAAATTTCCATGGTTATTTTTTCCAATTTCCATATAGTAATGGGTAATAGTGTCATTAATACTGTATATTTTTTACTTTCTACCTTTAGTTACTGACAAAAAAGACACCCCGATGTATATTCTATGATATAATTCTTCATATTGTCCCAAAAATAGTGTTCTAAAACATCTTGATACATCTTTGTTCTTCATGTCTTGATATACAAGGTTTATTTATGTGCATCATCCAACAACTCCTTCTTGAACGTAGGATTTTATAATACACATATTATTGGCTCAAATGTCACAAATCCTTCTTCACTAAAAATTAACGATAGGGATTTCACTTTTCATATAGTTCTACATTCATGTAAATTCCCTTATCATGTCTTGGAGCATCTTTTAAACTCTCTAACAGAAACGGTTGATCAATCATTTATGAATGGATTGATTATTTTCCTTCCTTTATGATTCTATTGTCCATATTTTTTAAATATAAGAATATTGGATTCTTCACAAATATCATCAATGATAGAATTAATGTATCCTTTAATCTTATAGAATTATTCATTTTATTCACTTTCCTAGTATGGTATTGAATTTATAATTCATAGCCCTTGATCATCTCTATGCAATTTTCTAGCTAATATTTCTCTTTTTATGTGTGAATGTATACATGAGGATTTTGTGATCTGTCTATATTTCACACTTCTCCTCAAAGAGATAAAGCCAAAATATTTTAAAAGTGATGACCACTATATCTATCACCAGATCATCCATTTAGTAATTATATTGGTGAAATTTCAACTACCTTGAAGCATAGTCTATCACATTTCCATTCTACATTAACACATATCCCAAGACATTCTTCAAAACAACACTCAATACCCTGAAAACATCTACACTTATGGGTATTGTGATTATATGTATAGTGAAAATCATTTCATCAAATTCTTGATGATTTCTTAATATTCCCAATTCTAAAAAAACAAGAATCCCTTTCGAGTTTCCTTGGTTATAGGTTTTGAGAATGACAATGAATTTCTCACAAGTCAACAATATTACCCAGCTATTCCAAGGAACCTGTGAATATATACCATAGATATTGGCATCAACCATCCATCAATTTATATTGATTTATATTAGTCCAAAAATATCTCATTTACTATGATGATATTCCCCAATAATATTACATCCTTTAATAAGAACTGACATTTTTTTGTACTAGGAATAATGATTCTCATTTATTAATGATTTTAGGATAGTTCTCATATTCTCATAATTATCCTTCTTCTTTAAAGATTATTTTATAATGTAATCTATAAATACTACCAAGTATTTTTGACGTAATATCTAAAGACACTATTCATCATTTCCATGAATATTTCTAGAGCATTAGTGAGTCTAAATTGAATTACCCTGAACGCAGAGTGAATGAACCTTATACGAATATAAGACTTAAGTATATCCCCCATATTCACCCTATCTTGATAATATCTTGACCAAAATCCACCATGAATAAGTACTATTATCCATGTATCTGATAAAACAAGAAATCAATCTGTGATAGAGGATACATGTTCTTTATCATTCTTATTCTGTTCTCACGATTATCAATGAAAAGGTGCATTGACCCTTTATTCATCATGAGAGATGACTTGTGAACCCAAAGGTGAAGCAGTTGGGAAAATGAGCACTTTAATCAAATTCTATATTATATTTTTATTCAGATAAAAATATTCTATATAATCCATTCAATATTTATTTTTGAATAATTGTAACACTCTAGGTATAGGCCCTATTGAAAACTCAACCAATTGGCTAGAAGGAAGACCATCGAATTCCTTAGGAAACACATCAGTGTATTCCCTCACAATGGGCTTGTCTACAAGGTTGATTATTTACTTATACTCATCATTCATGTTATATATTCTTTATCATATGGAAATAATATATATTCCAGATATGTTGGTGCTTATTAAGATACACCCCTCCTTGAACTTGTACAAAATCAAGGGCCGATTCACGATAAAAAGTGTGATTTCATGCTCACATGAATTTATGTTTTCCCTATATATGGATATACAATCCATATCAATAATTAATTAAATTCCATAAAATTGATAATGATATTAGTTTCAAGAATAAATTTCTTACAAAAATCAATATGTGATAAAAAATTATAATTTTTTTTCTTGGTGATATAAAATCATTTCAGGTGGCAACATAATGTTCTCAGAAAGCATACATGATATGCTAAACAGAGATGAATTGAATAAAACATGTTATAAAAAATTGTTGAGTAGATGTTATCATTACATTTTTCTTCATGATCCATATCAAAATAAGATATTCCTTGTTCCCCATTTTTTGAGATTTTTTATTTTCATCATGCATCTCAACACATGGAATAGAGAATTGGCTTGGATAATACCCATGTTTTCCACATTGAAGACATAAAGCTCTATAAGGTACATTAGATTGAACCTTAATTACATCCATCAAATTATATATTTTTACATTTTTACATGGAAATTGAATTATTTATTCCCTACATTCTGAAACATCAAAAATCTCATAGTTCCTTTGTGATATTTTCCTTGGTGCCACTTTCCTCACTTTATACATAAAGGAAATTGGAACTTCTTTCCCTTATCTCCATTATCAGATGAACATCCTTGGGAGGTCATATTCCTATTCCATGATTATTCTAGTCATTAAAATATGTTCTAGTTGTTAATAGTGATTTTTGATAGATGTGTTGGCATAATCACTATATGAGGTACTTGAGCTCCCATCAGATTGGGCATCTCATTAGAGAAGTCCCCACATTTCTCGACACATTGATTATCTACCGTATTCTTTATATTTCCAAACATTAGATAGAATATAGTTAAAATTATGGATGATTATTTTTAAACTATTAAAAACATAAAAATAATTTAATTATTATAAATTTATAACAAATAAATTACAATTATTTCCTTATCTTCTGAATCACTAGGATTCATTCAATGTTATCAATGATCTATTTCCTATCATATATTCTTATCGGTATTTTTCAAATAGTAATTGTACATAATGATATTATAAATTTACCAAAGAATATCCCTCGTGAGTTTAAAACTATGTGTGGGTGAAGGAAAATTATTGTGTGCTAGTTCTCAGCTATGTCAAGCTTAACACGGCGTGTTCAGGTTTTACCCCTATAAACATCTGTTTTATAGCCACATCCCCTTGTAGTTTCCAGTAAGGGATGTATTTTCTTGATAAAAACCAACTATAAACTAACCAAAATTTAGGTGTTTTTCTTATACATAGTCTTATCCATAAGGCATTCACTTGAGTATTCTAATCCAAATTCAAAAAATCACTAAAAAGTTCCTTTGATACAAACTATGATAATCTTACTCTATATTTTATATTAAAAAATGAATAATTACGAGTGATTAAACTTAATACAACCCATAATATTGATAGGTATAATATCATTGGGAATTATGTACATTATATAAAAAATTAAAATGGTGAATACAACTTATTTATTTAAATCATTCATTATATGATCATAATATTCCATCAAACATAAAACTGATGTGGATAACCTGGGGACAAACATAAGAACATGGTGAGATATAATGATTATTAAGGGAATAATAATGTAATTACATGAAGAAAAAAAATACATTTAGGATAATACATATATCAATGGGGAATAAAAGGAGTAAGAATCATAAACGTGAACATTGAGACATGATATAACATAATAATCATAAAAACAACATGGGAAATGTCGAATCAAATTTAAATAATGCACCATTATAATTTGTCAAGGAATAAATATGAGACAATATGATGGAAAAGTTAAAAAATGGAATTATGTTCAATCTATATCCCAACATGGAGAATCATGAGGCAAAACATTATCCAATGCATTGGAGTGCTATATAAATCCAGGAGTACCCATCACATTCATTTCATTCTCATGCATGAGTTTTCCACATTGATTATACACTGTCGATTTATTCATCATCATTTTTTATTCCATAATAATGGAGTGTGGAATAACAAAATTTAATTCAAAAATAAAAGAATTATAAATGTTCAATAGTGAACACCCTTTATAGGAATTGGGTATGTTATTCAATACACAATTTTGTTGGTATGGATTGTCAGGGTGAAATTTTGATAGAATAATAGTGTCAAATAAAATTTCATAAAATGGGTTGATGAGATCAAAAGGTGTCTCTAATAATTTGGACATCATATGGATAGTAATAGGGGTATGTAATGACATATACCAACATTCATAATTGTAAATTGAAGGCATACGATAATAAATAAACATTAATAAATAAGGGAATGTGAGGATCCCTTACACTGAGAGTGTGACATAAAATGATTTAGAAGAAATTTCTTATCAATTTTGAGAACATTTCATGGAATATTGGGAGGTTTGGGTAGAGTAAGAATGTGGTCTAAGGATTTTTGAGTGATGATAAGTGGGATCATTGGTGGGTTTATATATGAAAGGACTGAGGATTTATTTCTCAATTCTCAAACATAGGTTTTGGAATATATATAATGAAATAACCAATACAAGAAAACATCTAATGGTTTTTCCCATGGTTTAAAAAAATGGTTTTAATTAGTTTATATGTTCAAGAGAAAAACATACCAAAAAACACACTTTTTTATTTTAAAGTGAGTCAACTCTTAAAAAATTGATTTTGAAACCATAAATTATGTCATATGTTTTAGAGATTCAAAATAGATTTATAAAATAAACATAAAATAAGATTATTTTAAAGGTAAAACATATATGTGGTTTTTTATAGCCTTTATAGTATTTATTACATTACATTTGGGTCATTATGTTGTGATAATACACATCATATATTTATAGGAGATTTAATTTTTACTAAAAAATAAACTATATCTAAAAATTATGAAAAAATAACCATTATAAAATTTTGATAATCTTAATTAAAACATAATATTAATTTTACCAAAATATATTTCTAAATGTGTGAATTATCACTTTTAAAATATGAGTCTAGATTTAAATAGAAATACTTGGTTTTTGACAACAACAATTTCCAAAACACTTACAAAAATGAAATTTGAATTCATAAAAAAATATAGGATCAATTTTATTTAGTAAAAAATTACATAATTATAATATTTTATGAAATTATTTTTTATTTCAAAAATAGAGTAATTCATCAAAATAAATTCCATAATTTTAATTGAATACTAATTGAAAATAAAATTTTGTGTTACAGTATAATATTTAAAATCATTTAAAAAGATTCAATAGTTATAAGTTAATGAAACCATTATTATATTGAAAATATTGTACATAATCATATTTCTAGTCTCATGATAAATATCCCATTCATACTCTTGAAAACATTGTTTGGATACCATGTTCGATGGTGAGACATTCATGGGGTGGTTTGAAATATATAGTTCTGGTCAAGATATTGATGAGCACTAACTTATCCGATAAATTTTTTACTCATGATAAAGTTGTTGGATACACGATTAGTATTCTTAAAGGGAAAATATTAGAGATTTACTCTCCTAAAACCTTTTGTAAATGGGATTTGTAGGGTATGATACAACTGGTTGATTCAATCACATCCATTTTGTATTTCATTTGAATTTTTTAAAACCCTATATTTATAATAATAAAGTTATCGCTATTAAATAGATATATTTTCAATGGTAATTATGCTTAACAACCATTTAATTCCAATATGATTTAATAAAACCAAATAAGTGCATGTTTTTTCTATAAGCATAATACATAATAAGACTTTTAATTAAAATATATGGGGAATTATATTTGTAATAGGTTGAGTTATTACAGTCTATCCCAGTAAGTTAGTAACATGATTTTGTAAAAAGTGGAATGTGATGCCTTGATAGATAATATCTTTTCATATACTATAATTAATATTTTTCAATTACTCCTAGAATCTATAAATTAAATTAATTATTCCACATATCATTATTATGGTGGTACAAGCTATATCCAAAGAATGTTCAAACCTATATGTAAATATAATTGGAAGTATACTTATCATTATCTAAAGGGGCTATCTAGACTCTGGATACCTGAGAATAAGTGTTGGGGAATTGGATGACTTGGATGTTTAAAGGATTTTGGAGAAATCATATGATATGAGAGAAAATATGTCTACTTGAATATGTTCAAATGAATAACTACCCAAATATGTTCATTAGTTTACATTGTTAAAAAAATTTCAAACATTTGTTTTTTGGATGGAGGAATGTGACACTCGATCTTCAATTGAAGTCGCATTTTTTATATAAAGCAACAATAACCGAATACACACAGTTTTATTCTAATAAGTGATTAATACTAATATTCTCAAATTTTACAAATTTTGTTTTAATAAATTAATTTAATCTTTGAAATCATCTTATTATTATTAAATTTTTTGATTTTTTTAAATTTTTAAAAATTGATTATTTTTATGGAATAGTAAAAAATATAGATTTTTCAAATACTTTAATTTATTTTCATTAGATTTAAAATTTACGTTATATTTAGATTTTCTTTGAATGTGAATTATATTACATTTTATTAATGATAATATATATAATTATAGAAATTTTCAAGATTTTGGTATTAGTTAAATTGTTATACTTAAAAAAATATTTTTTATAAAAAATTAATTTTCATTGAGTTTTATGATATTAAATTAAAATTATTTCCTTCCAAATATATAAAGTTAATAATGAAAATGGTTATATATTTAAAATTATGGGGTTAATATTTTGTAAATAGGTCAATTTTATTTTTGGCCCTTATGAACAGTAAACATGGTAAATATTTATCACCACAGTAAGTGTAAAATTCGTAAAAGTGGGATAAAACAATAAAATTAAGTATAAAAATAAAAGAAACAATATATTTAATAACATTTCATTTGATAAATTCAAGCATATACATGTGAAATTTATATATAAGGCAATTTGGTTCAATTTTCGTTTGATAATGACAATTTCATCTTTTTATGTAATTAAAATAAAAAAATGACTCACTCTTAAATTTAATATATCTATAATTTTTATAAAGAGATAGAAAAAGTATATGTTTGGTTATAAATAGTTATTGAAAATAAAAAATATATTATTTTTATCAGATTAATTTTTTTTTGTGCTGAAATACTTAACAAATTTTTTTAAAAAACGCTGACATAGTGCATGTGCATTATATAGAAAAATCCAATGAATAATTTTAAAACCACTAAAAGTAATATTTTTTGGTTGAGTAATAGTTCCCTGATAATTTTATATATTAATATAGAATATTATTCACATTTTAATTGTTTATATTCAAATTTTACTTGTATCTTGATTCATTTAATGTCAAATTAAATAAATATAGTCAAATATGAAAATAATGATATTTTATGGAAAATATTATTTTAATAAAGTATTTATAATTCCTAAAAACATTAAAGATGACAATTAGTATTATAAATTATAAATAATGTATTTTTTGTCCAGTTATGAGCTAATTATTTCCTCATAAGTAAAAAATATAACCCTTTAATATTGAAAATGTTTTTACTGTATTTATGGTCAAAACAGGATACCAAAGGGTCATTCTGAACATATTATAGTTCTAATTGCCTGAATAAATGGTTAAAACTAATTGGTTTGTTTTATTTTGACATCACCCTATGAAATGTTATATATGAGCCATTTTTCGAAATTTTTTCTATGAAATGAACTTATTATTATTTGAAATCATTAAAAAATACATGTATGCCACACACCTCAATTATAAAAGGGAACCTCATCCCCATAATTCATCACTTATATTGAGCCATATAGTATAAAAAACATTCAAAATATCTCACAAAATTCTTTATCCATATTCTAGATGTACTAGTTTACTGAAATGTCCAATCCTTGGGTTCTTGAGAAGAGATACAAAGTATATTTTTCTAAGAGAATGTAATCATTTTTCAACCTTTTAATTTCTTTTATTCTTATATGTTTTATAAATATGTTATAACCATAATAAAATATTTACTCTAGTATCATACATATTATTATTTGTTATTATTATAATTGGAAAATCATTTTTGATCTACATTCAATCCAATAAAAATTTAAATGCACTACTCAGACATATATATGACATTCCATTTCTATAGAGTGGAGTAGTTCTTCATTCATAACCAGTTTACATGTATGGTTATAATGATTTAAATAATTAATATATATGATCCTATGAAATTATCATACTTCTAAAATTATAATATCTTGTAATTCCTCCATCCCAAAATCTATAAATTGGTGCCCTGAGCTGGGTCGCCACATGACTTGAAGCACACCTCCCCAAACACCAGAGGTTGTTGACTAGTGGTGGGGGTCTTATGTAACAAATGGGCTGACAATTTCATCTTTATTAGAGTAATCCACAATATATAATCTTATTAAATAACATATTAAACAAAAAATAAATATAAACGTTCATTTCCAACCATTTCCCAAAGAGGGAACCACACAACCAAAATGTAAATATTTCATGTCATGAGAATAGTTATATTGTGATTGGAAACAAAAAAAATAATAGAAACAGATGAATCCCCATAATGGGCCTAAATCCATGTCAAACTTCATAGCCATTAAAATCCCAAGCCAATCTCAACTCCCATGCATAGGGTCTCTTCCCATGTCGTGACGTACAACCATGAAATCTACTCGGGTATTGAATGAAGGCCTGAGAAGGAAGGGAGTGAAATATATTATCACAGCACCAACATTGTCTAAAAAATATACTCTATATATAGATAGTTCCTTTATGTATATAAATTAATCTTAAGAACAAAAGGGACCACATGGGAACTATTGGGTAAAAATATTCATATAATTCATTTCTCATGAATATTTACATTTCCATATATTATATCATTCTCACTACAAATTTAATTTTCAATATATTCTCTATGTATAAGGTATTTAATTCATTTAAACAATAGCCTAGGAAAATAAATCATTATAAATTAGGAGATAATTTTTGTTCCTTATCTCACTAGGGAAAAAATATAATAAACAAATACATCACACTTAAGTTAGATCCTCAGTCTAGGATGTTTCATCCAGTGAAACCAATAAGGGAACATAGCCTTAGTCTCATTCCCTAACCAATCCATTCTAGTGGTGGGTTTTAGAGCCTCAGTCCTACCCAACCCATGGTGTATAACCTCATGTCAATACCCCACAAACTTCCACTCCATGTTTTATATTATTATTTATCTACATAACAGATAGATGATGTCAAAAAATGTACAAAATCAAAAAACACAACATCCATATTTCATAATACATCAGAATATATAATTATCCTCAAGACTTATACCATTTTCATATTTATAGATTATATTTAAAACCCCATTAACCCATTTTTCTTTCTCCATACTTAACTCATTTACGTGTATTCAACAATTAACATAAATTAGCCTACATAACCTAATCATTAATTACCTTATGCTATCCCATTTAACACCTTTATAAATTCAAAATCATTTACACATTTATCACCATTACAATTTCATGTGAATTAAAAAAATTATTAATTTCATGTAAATTTTATAAATCACTTGGCATAATTTCAGTTGCTACAAATAACTAAATTCATGTTCAGAAAAACAATCTATAAAATCCCCAACTCGAAAGCCACTAAACCAGTGCTCTAATATGGGTTTTCACATGACCTCAAGCACACCATCCAATATTCTAGAGGTTTCCAACATGTTATGAGGCTCTAATAAGTCAAATGGGGAGACTATACCTTCTTTATGAGAGTAATCCATAATAGAACACAATAAAAATAATGGAATAAATATGAAAAAACCAATAACCATGAATAACCAAATGTTTCCTAACATGCTACATAACATAAATCAAATACCACCATTCCATGCCATACCAGTGGTGCAATGTGAATAAATCCCAAAATAAAACAAATGTCCAAATCTCCAAACGGGTCCTGAATCTATGTCTAGATCATTCTCCATGTATATCATCAGTCAAACTCAACATCCTAGAGAAGGGCCCTTGCCCATGTCCTGACCTGTAACCTAGAAATCATCTTGGGTACCCAACAGTGGCCTGAGCTGGGTGTGAGTACAAAACAAATTTAGCCACCACCAACGGTGTCTATAGAATATCTATTCTAATAAATAATTCATGTAAGTGGAAAATAAATGGTAATTAAAGAAGGGAAAGTTCAGCTGCCATAAGTTAACAAAGTTCATTTAATATATTGTATGCATTTTTTTCCAATTACCTTCCTTATAACATTTTCATTTCTCAATCCATTTAATCACATGTTCCTTGGGTTATGTATAAATATCATCTACATAAGGGTTTGAGATAGTCAAACACAAAATATAGGGAAAATAAATCAAGTCCTTATCTCCCTAGGGATACACGTATCACATTAACACATTATCCTCACCTCAATGCCTCAATCTAGGTTGAATGAAACCATTAGGCGAATAATGCCTCCATCCCCTTCCCAAACCCATTCATTTTTTGGTGGAGTTTCAAGCCTTAGTCTAACTCGACCCATGTGCAAAGAACATCAAGTCAATTCCCCACTCTACAAATCCATGTTCACATTCTTATTTATCAAGTCACCACAACCATTCTATATCGCAAACAAGCATATTGAATGCCATTAGATTTCAAAATACATGACAACAACATGTGAATTAATATTAGGCTATAACCCATTAACACATTTACCAATTAAAATTCATATCCATCTATCCAAATTCCCATTCTCATGCCTTAACCCACTGCATATATTCAACAACCGCTATGCCTTATCCAAATTCATCATTGTCCATTAATTAACCCATTTATCCCATTTATCATTTCAAGTGCATTTCTCATATCATGTAACACAACCACTTTACCACAATCAACCCATTAAGTTCACCACATAATTCCCATGTATCAACCTATTCAACATATTCATCCATTTTCTTATTTCATATCATTAACATATCTACCCTTTTTCATTCCATTGTTCAATTGCAAGTTTACTATTTAATATGCACTAACCCTCTTAGGCATTTCTATCCAAATTTCATTAAACAATTGACATAATCCCATTCAACCCAAATTCCACATTTTCATGTCATTCCAAATGACACCCTATGCCTTATCACCATAAGAATTTCTATTATCATTACATTTACAACCTAATTAACCATTAAAACATGATCTACACGGGATTCGAACTTTACTCAGAAATCCATCACTTCACCCTACCACTCTCTTGGTACGAGATTTCCTGCGCACCCCATGGGTGGCCCTAAAATTTTTAAGACATCCTCCTCACATACCATGGGGATTGTGCGAGTTTCAATTGGTTACATTGACACCCCATTTTATCAAACACTCCAACGGAACCAATATAACAATTAGGGAAAAATAAGAACATGATATTCCATGAACAAATAAAAAATTAAACAATGGGATAATACTAGTAGACCACCTACCTCAAATCTAAATATGAATAAACTCTTAATCACGTATTTAGATACATATTCATTAAACCCATGAATACCCATCCTATGTTCCACCAGAAAAAGAGGGTTTGGGGGTTTTAGAAGAATATGGGAAAAACCCCAAGCCATAATCTGAAAAAAGAGAGGCAAAAGGAGCATTAGACTTTCCTAAGGCTATGATTTGCAACCAACAATGCTCCAAATAGCCAATAATTGAAGGTTAAAAACCTTTTGGAATCTTGGGCCACCCAATTTCGTCACTAAGGTGGAAAGGGTGAAATGGAGGAGAAACTCTATTTGGGGATAAAAATATCGGAGCGAAAATGTAGTAAATTTTCCAACTATACTGGGAAGAAGATACTTCCTGAAATCACCCCCATCACATGGTTTACTAGGAATTACACATGGTTTTCATAACTATTAGCCTATAGTGTATAAGGATCTATCCAAGGCTATATATTTTCCTAGGATTCTCTACACAGTTTTCACTAACCATGCACAAACTTTGCAATATGCCCAAAAATTTCGTTTTCTTCCTCTTTCGTGTCCCAAACCCCTAGAACACCCTCAGGTCTTCATATAAACCTGAAAAACAATTATCTAGCCAAAAATAAGAGTCCAAACTAAACCATAAACAAAAACATGCCTGAAGAAGATCTGGGATCTTACAACCTCCCCACCTTATAATGGGTTGTCCTCGAGTTTCTCTTCCGAGCATCACTAAAATCCATAACAAGGGATCATGCCACGAAGCCTGCCTATCCATTCCCACTTCCCATGTTTTTGGTTTCAACTTAGAATTCCACCGAACATGAACAAAGGTCATAGACATTCCCCTCAGTTATTCCTCACTACAACCCACAACACGACCCATAAAAATAACTCATGGATGAATCCACTTCAACCATTCTCACCATGAGAACATAATGGGAGAAATAAGGTGACAACACCTAAATAAAAACATTTGGAATCTTAACACGTAGTATCCCATCATTATGGAGGAACCAATTAGCACCTCATTGGCCCAATTCCCTACATAACTCATGACACAAATCACTTGAAATAATTTTCATGTTCATCAAACTCTAACAGTGACCAAACTCAATATTACCCGATGGAAAACACACAATTATTCCTACCACATTTCTTGAAGACTTCACTACATAATTGTACAACCAAATGTCACAAAAAAATCTCAATTACTCAACAAACTAAACTAATTCCAAGGCTCACCATGAGGGAAAACTTATCATAATTATAACCAATCGAGTCCTTCTAACCCAAAACTCTGATAACATCATCAACCATTCATTTATCTATTATTTTTCTCTCCACCATTTTTTGTTACATGGAACCTCCCCAATCGAAGAATGACAAAAAGAAATAAACTCAACTTTCCCATTACCTAACATGTTCCAACTCACCATGCCCAAGAATACATAGGGAAATTACCCTACATTAGAATCCTTCCATGCTATTGAAACCATTCATAAGGGAATTCCAACACTATCCCTTCAAGTACTAAAATCAACACGACCTCACTCAAGGACTACTTCATTTCCAAAAGGCACTTTACACCACAACATGAATCCAGAGATGGGTCACTCTAACCACACACTTTCAATTTAATCATCTCAGTTTGGTCCACACCCAATTGGCTTTCCCCAGATCACCCACTCTGCACTGATCGTATGCTAGCCCCTTTCAAATATTCCCAAGGTTATTATTGACTTTAAGCCTATCATTATCACCTTGTTTCTAGAATTCCAGTATAATTCTATCATCGTGGTGTTACCGCCCTCCAGGATATCATTATCTTCACCATTGGCATGACACCACATAACAAGGCTAAGGTTCACCGAACTTCGGGATGTTCTAAAACCTCAAATTGGTAAATTTGTCGAGTCTCACCCTAATATACATTTGAGTTATATACCACAACATATATTTCCACAACTTATTCTCATATCCCACCACACCCTTCTACGTCTTAACCATAGATATCACAAGCTTCACACAGAACCAACCTGAGCCCAAAGGTGATACATGGCTCTTCTGTCACCACATCCAAGTCCCACACTATATCTTAGAGGAAACTAACAAGAACTTTATAGGTTCCTCATTGGAATTTCGGTTCCTCTATATCATCTTGATGATCTCCTATCCACATCTAGTACTGAATTATCACTCCACAACATAGGAGTATTCTTACTAATACTCTCAAGAGGGATCCCAACCACTACATCTTATACCGAATCACAAATTGAACTCCAAACATATACATGGACATCCATATTTTTTTCCAAAATAGGAAAAAGAACATCACCCAGTGCCTTTTCCTGACTTCTGTGAATATAACCCATGAAATTTGTCGATAGTAAGTCCATCCTAGGGTCCTAACCCCATGGAATATAGGGTTTAAATCCCATAATCAAGCTCCACACACACAATTTCCATATTCATAAACCCCAAAACATGCAATATCTTACCAAAAACTTTCATATCTCTTGGCATGAGCCAGTTCTTCTCAACATATCATGGATTATGTCAAGATATTGGGAAGGATAGTCACTAGGTGAGGTACGCTATGATGTTTTCAAAGAACACCAACACCAACTTATTGTTTTATGATGTCAAGATGTGGGACACCATTACCTACCAGGGATCTCGGGATTCCTTGACAAACATGTCTCATCAACACTTAACCACCACTAATCAGTTGTGATTGACTACCAAGTTCAACCATTTCTCCATAACCAGACCCCCAAGAAGTCGTGGACCAATGTTTCATATGGAAATACCTCCACCACTCTGCTTGAGTCCTTCCGATGCATCCCTGCTGGCTAACAACTGAAGCACAACGGTCTACCATGCCAATCATGAAAATATAAAACAAAAAACAACCTTAACATTGGTATATCCCATGGACTTATAACTTAACTAACTATATATATTGGTTAGTTAGTATCATATTCAATTAGAGGACCTCTACATCCCACCCAACCACCAAACCATTCCTACCAACAAGTTCAGCCACGTGATCACCCTCACCTCGGGTACCACCATTTGGGGAAGTAATAAAATCAAACTTCATCCAACTTTATCTCATCCACTCAAAAACTACTTCAAGACTCCATTAATCATTATCCAAACAGGTGAGTTAGGAATCCATACAACACAAACCTTCAAAAAAACCTTAGATCCCATTACGAGCACTTAGGTTCCCTTAAAAAATAACAGGGTATAACTATACCATTTACTAAAATATGGTGGTACTCAGTATGCATTAACATTGCCTCTAAAGAATCTCACTTGCTTCATATCCAAAGGTATATGCACCATTGGGATAACCTCCCATGAGGTCACCCTTTCTTTTTCAGAATTGTTAGTGCATTACCATAACTCGAGTAGCACCACCAACCCTCAAAATTCCCACTTAGAACTCAAGTAAAAATTCACAACATATATCTCCCTCAGTTCCACTATCAATGTCCAAAATATCTATATGTGAGTGAAACACCCAAAGGTGCTAGAGACCTCGTCTGACCTCTCTCTTAGGTCACCTCAATGGTTGAATGTTACCAACACCCTAGACTAGAGTCACAATAAGGAAAATCCATTGGTCCCCAATCTAAAAAATACCTATAATTACCCAAAAATTATCAATTCTCATGAATGGATTTCTCACCCCCGTTCTGATGCACACTGTGTCTAGCACACCGAACAACTATTTCCTCTAGGTTCCACCTGAAAGGTGTACTCATTCATCATCACTATGAGCCAAAAATCCCCTTCATGATTCAAAACACAACTCATAAGGTCTCTACTCAGAAGGTTACCAAGACCTAGGTATCATATTTAGGGTCTATCATGCACTCTGTACAGTCATGAACCACACGAGTTTCCATACTCACATTATCATAAAATTCCTCACAACCCAATAGCCACAACCCTTCTAAGGATTCCCTAAACACACCACCATGGCCCTATCATAATAGGGAAAGGCCTCATAATCTAAATCTAATGTCCCAAACTAGTGGCACACTCACTGCCCCAACCCACACAATAAGGGTCAAACTGACAACTCTAAGGATTCCCACCTTTGAACATAATCATTTTCATTTTAACTTATCATTCACATAATACTTTGAAGAATGAAAAATATGATTTAACGAAATATGAAAAAAATACAACGTTATCATCCTTAAAAAAACCATTCTTCATACTTTATCCCAATTTTCAAATACTATCCTCTACCATACGTACCACAGGTCCTGGTCAATATGGGGTAACCAATTTACATACTCTCAAGACTTTTTTCTGTAAGTATTCATGGGCCCACATCAGAAGCAGGTGGGCCGGGGTTTTTAAAATATTCATCGGCAGGATGAAGAAACTTCTCGTCACCGACGATATGAGCCCTAGAGAGGCCCGAGGATCTCACGTAAATTATTGAGAGCTAAAAATAATGGAAGACATGCCCGTTACAGATTCAAATCCATTATCAACCACAACATGTCGACGGTGATCGTTTCATGAAGGATCCATAGCAGGATCCCTCTAGATCATCCACACACGCCTCAAAAATACGAAGGAACGCAGATCGTCGAACTCCGGGTGCTAGCACGACAATTCAATGATATCTTCGACGTCCCGATAATCACAACATCGTCTATCTTGAGATGTGTGAGGAGAAACTCAATCCAAGAATGGATCAACTGCTTCTCTCTCTAGAGAGTGGGAGAAAAGTGGAGATCTGGTCAAAATGGCATGAATAGTTGTTGTGCTTGAGCCCCTCTCCTCTATTTTTAGTGGATTGTGGAAATTACCTAGTTGGGTTCCCCGACCCCTGGTTAATTCTACGTCCAAAAAATAAATAACTATGATGACTTAAAACTGCGTCAATATTATTTATTTATTTTATCACATACAAGTAATATATATATATATAGTACGTGATAAAATCTGAGTCATTTAACTCTACTCGTTGTCCCGCTTAATATTAAACGATCCCAGGAATATTAAAATAATATTCCTTCGAGTAATATTTTCTTGTATTTACTAAAATCGTAAATACATTAAATAAATTAAATCGCAATTATTCATAACATGAATATTAATTAATTTATTTAATTCTTTTGGTGATCGACAATATGGACAATGCTCAGACCCCATGGTAGGGCACACTTTGTCCATATACCTATTCAAATGAATAGGGTGGATTCTTGAATACGCTTTTGTGTGTGACCCTCTAGGCCCTTATCTCAATATTAATGAAAAAATTCACCGACCAAGAGTGAGGTCTAGAAACACCTCATGGCCACTAAAGAGATAAGGATAGTCATTGCAACGACTACCAACCTACAAACACTGACTACGTACTATAGTCTCTTTGTCCTTAAATATCTCGTAAAGTAGGATGCACTCTTGTGTCATCATCCCTATCTTGCTTTACTATTTGTTGATCTATCCGAATGGATTTTCCTTTATACTGATTTGGATAAAGACTTAGGAAGGCGGCACCATCCTAATCGATCGGGCCTGAGATATACAACATCCAAAACTCTGAAGTGACAATTCATTTCTTGACTATTCAACCAACGTCATACCACCAATAACGCACTCAACACAAACTACCTCACCAAAACATTACTGCCATGGTTTTCTCCTTGCATCAAAGTACGTAATTAAATGATATACATTAGTAATGGTCTAATGTCAGGAGACCAATACACACGTCTGTATATTTGAATAGCTAATGACACCCAAAACATGTGGTCTTCTTATTAGTGGGTCAGTCCTCATGATCTTATTTCTAGAGATCACCAAGTGAGAACTTGATGAGAAGAAGTCTCAATGCTTATAAGCCCCTAGCACCTGATAGTTAGACATCTACTATGTCTAGTTAGTAGGATGTATCTAGACTATAGAATATATATTTAAGATTAAGGTCATAGTATCTAGAGGTTCTCATTATAGCCTGAGATTTTCTATAACCTTTCGATACAACCATTAATCTTTGGAAATTACCATTTCAATAGTGGATGCAGAATAGTCTACACTATTATGTTTAGATTACATCATATATAGCTAACTGTATACAAGATCGGGTAATCCAAAGTAC
The DNA here is from genome assembly GCA_963277665.1 of Viscum album. Classification (NCBI taxonomy): domain Eukaryota; kingdom Viridiplantae; phylum Streptophyta; class Magnoliopsida; order Santalales; family Viscaceae; genus Viscum; species Viscum album. Next base: position 840,349,833 of record OY728152.1, on the reverse strand, counting down.
TGGATAGTTGGGTCTAGGGTGCCCACTATTTCAACACTCCCACTTTCACAAGATCCAACTTGCTATCACATATTTCTAGCTACTCACATTATAAATATCATTCTTCTACTGACTAATGGCTTTAACTACTGGGCCTTCTACGTTTTTTCCATGTGGCATATCTACTATATGTGACCTCATCTGCTTGAGTAAAACCTTCTCAAGATAAGGTATCCCTGAGTATAACACTTTTTCCATTGTCATAACTTGACAACATGGCTAGTAAGAATATCATAATTATCATTATGATAATACTTTTCTCACTATGTGTGAATCAAATAATTGGAACAAATCAGTGCAATATATAACTACTTCTTAGCTGCCTTAGAAGCTCCAACATACTCAATATTTATAGGTATGGATACCAAAAGATTTTACAAGCTTGACTCGCCCATCACCTTTGCCTAACTAAAATACTAAATAAAATTGATCTAAGGATTACTGTTATGTATCCCACCATAACTAGTATACCTTCTTCTCCTAATTCCTAGTACATATCATTTGTACATGCTGAAGTACAAGATGATAGTTCTAACTGCATCACTTGCAGTGCTCTTGGAAATAATTGTTATCTGCCTATTATATCCCGGTAGTGTCAATTATTGTACATATTATGGCATATGTGATTGATCCAACACTAAAGCATATAATATAAATTCACAACATTAATCTCTACACATGCTACGAACATGCTAACCTAGAGAGATTAATCAAAGTGACCTGGGCAACAGTTCTGAACATGAATTTCTCTAACTTGCATTTTTCAATACAATGTCTCTATTTGTACGATTGACTAGGACCAATAAACCTTTGTATCTACCTAAGTGGATCCTGTTCCCTAGAACTTAGGTTTCTACTTGAAGTCAGTCATTGGAGAATTTATTTTAACAAGATCTTATCTAAGTGTAAGATCAAAATCTATTTTCCATATGTTGTCGAACATATATCATTTGGAAAACATTGGTTCCCCCACTATCCTTTGTTAGACACAAGGCAATGATTCATTTATAATGAATTCTCTAAGATCTTGTTGCATACATTAATCAAGAATTTTATTTCAGTAACTGTCAATCCTTATTGGCATCATTTGATGTCATCATCTCTTTCTGGTTGCATCGTATAGACACCTTCCACAAAAAATGATCTTGACATCCAATTATCAATAAAAATATCTTAGAAGACTATCTTTGACAAGTAAAATTTGAATAGATTTAGGCGTACCGACTTGGTATAACTAATCGAGCCTTATTGGTACCATACTTGTACCATTCATGTATCATTATATTTGAATACCAACCAAGTATTCAATTTATAAGCCCCTTTGCAATTTTATACATGGAATCCATTATTGAATTTTAGTTGATCTTGTCAATCATAGCTCGTTGCCTTATACTGCTTACTTGTAGAATTTATTATTCTTAATGAATAATATATCACCGGCCACGGGGAATATAAAACCATCACAATGGTTTCATTCTTCCTACACAGTATGTGTCTCAGGAACATGCCAATTCCACATGTACTTGTGGAACTTGTTCCATATGCCAAAAATTTGTTCATCTCGAGAATTGACTAAGTCCATGTCAACTCAACTCCCACTATCTCTAATAGAAATGTGCACCCATGTATAGAAAGGTAGTCTAGTACTTGACTACATCTTTTCTATCTTAGGGATTTCGGTAATATCTTAAGACAACTGTTTGGATAATTACCTTAGATGCACAACGTGTTTAACATGATGCATATTTGTTTAAATACTATAAAACTCATTGCATCTAAACACGTCCTATAACATAATGGGTTTTCCATCATTCTATGACTCGAATGATATCCATTTGTCATTTTAGTTGGCATATTGGTTATGGGTTTAAGCCGTTATTTGCAAAGCACGTCATGAAATATAATGGAAGTTTCTACAGGTTGTAACATTGATACAATTTACATCATAACATTGATGTATAACATATGAATTTTGGAATTTATCCATGCTACATGTTTGTTGACCAATGTTAATATGTAATACATTATCATCGATCCTCCTTATGAACATCAACACGGTGATGTAGATAAGGTAACATGGGTTTAGGAATTACTCCACGCTACATTATCATGATCGATGATTGCTTGGTCAAGATATTATTTGGCCTACCGATCTAAAGCAAATAATATCTAATGACCAAACATATACTTCATTGGAACATTACATAATCAATTAAATGAATCTTATGAAGTATCTTTACCTCTTTCTTTCTTTGGAACAGTTCACACTCTCGTGTTGAACTGACCTCGGAATCTGTGTGGAATACCTTTATTTCTAAAGGTTTATTTGTGTAAACTAAAGATTTCAATTATACCATAGGTGTTTAGCTGTGCCAAGCCAAAATACCATTGATGATATCCACTTTTAGTTTTACTTGACAACGAATCTTCTTGCCACAATTGGATAAGTCTTACATTTTATATTCATCATGCATTTCCTTTGATTCAAGTTTGTCAGAAATATTTTTATGAGTATGTTACTATAAACAACATTAATTCCAAAACATGGAACAATGTATCATCATGACCAAAATGTCTTGTGAGATAAATGTTTTGGTTATACTAAATAACTTGTTCATCTTGATTCAATCACAAGGAAATTAGAAGTTATGTGTTTCTCACCGCTGACTTAGGAATCACCCTTTCCCAGCTGCTTGGAGAAGACACTTTACTTCTAGTAATGTCTCTCTAATTACATGGTTATTGTATTTCAAAACATAAATGTGAAAGGAGTATTGTATTTTAATACCCAAGATGTATGAGAGAAAAAAATACTTTTATTTGATGAATATAAACTGAACGAGAAGCAGGTACTTGCTTCTTGTATTTCAGTTTTTATACTTTTATGAATTTATTTAAATATGTGATGAAAATAACCTCCTGTTAAATAACTAACAACTTCTCTTTGAACGTCATGATGAAGGATCCTTTGGCGTAACTTGCCATTGGCCTTTTCTCTTTTTCATTCAATTTGTTCGCCAAAAGAATAAAATATGGTGTTGTCCCCAATATTATAATTACTTGGAGAATCTAAAAAAAAGTAATGAAGCACTTATTCCATACCGTTTGTTTTCATCCTTAAACAAAAATAGATTTATTGAGAGTAAAAGGTATAATAAATGGGATGGAATGAAATATTGTGAACTATCTTTCATTTTACCCAAACCGAGTGCGACCATCACATTCAAATCTTGGTTCACTTTCTCCTCGAAAGGATCTTGGAGATGAGACTTCATGTGATCATCATCCAAGTCTTGATGTAGCAACCACAACTAACATCTGAATTTGATGATAGCATTATGAAAGAACCATCATATGATTTATTCATGAGTCTCTTGAAAGTATTTTTACACCCTCACTTCCTGAGGTGGCTTAACAAGTTGGGACACAAGCACCTTGAATTTTCATTGTAGTGGTAATGTGCGCAAGCACCTATACTACATTTAGGAAATCCATCCTTAGTTTAGACATTATGTTTGTCTAATATTTATCGCTTTTTTATTGTGGTATTGCTTGAAATTATCTAAAAATATACTTTAGCAGATTGTACTTGTATGTGATTACCTAATGTGACAATACTGATTATTTAATCATTAAATGTCTCCCACTAATTTTTCTAATTATAGGATCCCTCTGTACTAGAATCAGAATACTCTAGAGTTTTCTAGTGGCAAGGATCCCTGAACCTCCCTCATAGTCTACAAGATATTGCTACGCAACTACTCGGAGGGTCCAAGGTAGGCTTTTGGCTGGACAACCGCATTAACTCGGGGTTCCTTGACCTATTGGGTGATGTCCCATGTTCAAAAATCATTTACTGATTTAATCAATTCTAGCCTCTAAAATTACAACATACTAGGTAACGCTATTCCATTGCTGCAATTTTAGTTAAGTCGACCCACCACATTAATAAGAACCCCCCCCCCCCAGTAGTAAGAGGCACCCTTAGTTGAGGCATTAACCGGCACCTCAAACACCCGGTTTTGTTCAAACATGAATGATGGAAGGCTGTTTGTGACTTAATATTTTATTTAAGGGTTTTATTGTTTTTCTCTCAACAAATGTGATCCATTTCTATTAAACATGTTCATCTATGTTGTTTCCCTCACTAATGAACTTTAATAGATAAACATACGCCACTTATTTATGCATTTTATTGTCTATTATTTTATGTGTTTTACCCACTGTTCAAAAATGCATAATACAATAAATAAATGCATAAAGGAAAACTATTACCCGACTGGTCCTAAGAATCTAAATGACCTAAGGGCATCATACCTGAGTCGAAGCTTGAATCAAAATGCAGCTTACCCCTTGTCTTGTATTTTTGCTGGTGTTTTGCAGTATCGCCATGTCTTGGCGGGGTCGAAGTCACATCTTGGAGTACCGCCTAGTCTTGGAGGAATCCACGTGTCTTCTTGCACCATCATACACCGCCTCATCTTGGTGGGGTCCATGTCGCTCGCCATCTTCATCCAAAGAACAAAGATACTCATGCGTAGGTGAGGGGAACGTGGGTATAAATGTACAACAATGAAATGGACATGCAGAACCTTATACATTTTAACCTAAAAACTAAGACGATGCACAAACCATAATATAATTAATTTACACACATCCCATGTCGTAAATTAAAAAATTAATTAAATAAATAATTTGAAAGCATACCTACGGGGCCAATGCTCAAGACCAGTTGTCAGGTATAAAATATTGCTTGATACAAATAAAATGCATAAATAAGTAAGAGGGTTATTTAATTTAATTAAATTAAATGAATTAATAAATTCAAATAATTTAATTAATTATCCGTCATGAAATTAATTTAATTTTAATACTTAAAATTAAATTAATTAATTAGTTAATTTAGTTACAAAAATAAAATTAATTTTATCCTTGGGTATTAAACTTTATTTTCACAACAAATAATATATTAATTAATTAAATTAAATTAAATTAATGGATTATATTTATTGATTTAAATTAACCCGAGTCAGGGGTTACATGCCCGCAAGGAGGACTGGGCGGCGAGTGGGTAACCTTGGACAGGGTGCTCCTAGAGAGGAGCCAAGGCTGGTGGTAGGTCGCGGCTACACTGCCTGTGCTTGCGCTAGGCGGTTTCGCGCATGGGTACATGGAGGGTCCAATTATAGAGCGCCTGGTGGGAGTAGGCCGAGCGGCGGCCCTTGGTATAGGAGGTGGGCGACGGGGTGGTCTGCAAGGAGAGTGGCAGGTGACGGGGTCCGGGCAGGCGACGGGGTCTGGGCATGCGACGAGGTACGGTAGAGGCGGTGCCTGCACCTGTGCGTCGCACCAGAGGAGCTGCTGTGTGGTGCTGCATGCGCCACGCCTGGTTCTGCCCGAGCGGGATGGGTAGGGTGGCTCGCTGTGCAGATGCTGGTGCAGCGGCGGCCGAGGGTCTGGCCGGAGCTGCCCGTTCCACATCGTTGTGCACATGGAGGAGTAGCCCTGGTTCGTCCTGGGGAAGGAAGAAGGGTGGGCGGCCTCTGCGCATGCAAGGAGGTCGGACTGGTGAGCGACTGGTTCTAGGCAAGTGGCGGTGCTGGCCTGAGGAGCAGACACGTGAGCGGCCGCTCGTTGTGGCAGTGGCTCGGACGGGAGGTTTCAGCAGTGGGGCGCCGTCCTGGTGCAGGAGCCGAGTAGAGGATCAGCGCAACCAGTGTGGAGGTGAGGCGCCTCTGATCCTTCCTTGTTCAACCCGAGTGGGAGAGTGGGTGTGACACTGCAGTGCACCGCGCAGGAGACAGTGGTCCTTCGGACCCCTACTTTTTTCTTTTTTCTTTTTTTTGTGTAATCCTCCACGCGGGGAGGAATTCCCATTTCCTTTTTTTGTTTTTTTCTTCATGGTTTCTGGACGAGTGGATCTCACATTCCCCATTTCCTTTTTTATTAAATGAAGTCTTATTTTTAATTCTGTGTCCCTTCGATTTTTTGATAAAAAAAGAAGTCAAGCCCTCCTTTAAAATTTTTCAAAAAGCTATATATTAGCCTTTAATTATAATGATACATAAATTATTATAATATAATAATAATTTATTATTATTTTAATCCTATAATAATAATAATTAATTTTAATATTATTTATATATATATAATTATAATTATAATAATTATAATGATCATAATTATAATTATAATAATTTGAATTTCTTAAAAATTGCATTATTTCCGATAAACAGAAATAATCAACAAAATTTAAAACCCGCGTAAAAACACAAACACAATCCATTCACGAAATTTCTAATGAACATATCTTGGTCATTCAAAATAAGATTGAAAACGCGGTTTGATTGGTTTTGACCATTTTTAAACCCTCAACTTAATTTTATGCAAATTAATTTTATTTAGCTCAGAAAATCTATGTGATCGCTCGGATACCACTGTGAGGCTTCCGGGGACCATAGCAGAAGCCAGTGGTCTGGGGTTTTTAAAATTTTCGTCAGTAGGATGACAAAACTTGTCGTCGTCGATGATCCGAGCCTTAGAGAGGCCTGAGGATCTCACGTAAATTATTAAGAGCACAAAATAACGGAAAACATACCCGTTTCATATCTGAATCCGTTGTCGACCAAAACTTTTCGATGGCTATCGTTGCCTGAAGGATCCATAGCAGGATCCCTCGAGATCATCCACACGCACCTCAAAAATCTGCGGGAATGCCGATCGTCGAACTCCGGGTGCTAGCACGACGATTCAACGATATCTTCAACGTCCTGACGATCACCGCATCGTCGATCTTGCGATGCGTGAGGAGAAACTTGATCCAAGCATGGATCAACTTCTTCTCTCTCTAGAGAGTGGGAGGAGAGAGGAGATTTGGCCAAAATGGCATGAATAGTTGTTGCGCTTGAGCCCCTCTCCTCTATTTATAGCGTATTGTGGAAATTACCCGGTTGGGTTCCCCGGCCCCGGTTAATTCCACGTCCACTAAATAAATAACTATGATGACTTAAAACTGTGTCAATATTATTAATTTATTTTATCACATACTTGTAATATATATATATATATAATATATATTACATGATAAAATCTGAGCCATTTAACTCCACTCACTGTCCCGCTTAATATTAAACGAACCTTGGAATATTAAAATAATATTTCTTCGATTAATATTTTCACGTATTTACTAAACTCGTAAATACATTAAAGAAATTCAATCACAAATATTCATATCATGAATATTAATGATTTTATTTAATTCTTTTGGTGATCAAAAACATAGACAACACTCGGACTCCATGGAGGGGCTCACTATGTCTATATATATATTCAACTGAATAGGGAGGATTCTTTAATAAGATATTGTGTGTGACCCTCTTGGCCCTTATCTCAATAGTAGTGAACAAAATTCACAGACCAAGAGTGGGGTCCAGCAACCCGTCATGGCCTCTAAAGAGATAAGGATAGTCATTGCAACGACTCCCAACCTACGAACACTGACCGTGTGCTATAGTCTCTTTGTCATTAAATATCTCATAAAAAAGGATGCACTCTTGTGTCATCGTCCTTATCTTGCATTATTGTTTGTTGATCTATCAGGATGGATTTTCCTTTCTAATGCTTTGGCCAAAGACTTATGAAGGCGACACCATCCTGATCAACGAGGCCTGAGATATACAACTTCCTAAACTCGGAAGAAACAAATCATTTCTTGACCATTCAACCAATATCATACAACCAATAACACACTCAACAAAATCTACCTCTCCACGAGATTACTTCCATGGTTTTCACCTTGCAGAAAAATACATAATTAAATGATATACAATGTTAATGGTCTCAAGTCAGGAGACCAATACACATGTCCATAGATAGGAACAACCAATGTCACCCAAAACATGTGGTGTTCCTATTAGCGGATTAGTCCTCGTGATCTCATTTCTAGAGACCACCAAGTGTGAAAATCATGAGAAGAAGTCTCAATGATTATGAGCCCCCAAAACCTGATAGTCAGACATCTACTATGTCCAGTCAGTAAGATGCATCTAGTCTATAAAACATATATTTAAGATTAATGTCATAGAATCTAGAGGTTCACATTATAGCCTGGGATCTGCTATAACTTTTAGATACGACCATTAATCTTTGGACATTACCATTTCAATATTGGATGCAGCATAGTCTACACTATTATGGTAAGATTACATCATGTATAGCTAACTGTATACATGATTGGTTAATCCAATGTACTGGATAGTTGGGTCTAGGGCACCAACTATTTCAACATTTTCAACACCACTTGATCGAATTCTTTTTTTACAACCCAATCCTATCTTCTTAGGCACATTCCCCATTTCACAACTTGTTAAAATAATTATTTTTACTCATTTACACCTTTTATTAAGAAAATTTCATTAACTATTTTAGCATCATTATGATATCATTTTATTTTTGATAATAAATCAACCCTTATAATTTACCACAACACAAAATGTTATCTCATTAATAACATTTATTTATACACAATATTACTTAACTATACATTTACATTATTTTCATTCACCAGCTTACACTAATATTACAATGAATCATTTTCCTCAGATTTATCAAGGATGTAAAATGCATTCTACTCTCTATGAACCACACACCCATCTTGTGTATGTGACTATAATGATGCATGCCAAACATATCCTTAGGTTCTTAGAGTGATTCATGAATGAACAACCACATGTCACTCTAACAATGAAATAAATATCATCAATCAGTCAAATCACACAACATGTGCATCACCCTTTACTCAAATATCATTCAACTATAATAACACCCATCAAGAACAATAATTCCCACCTAGGGTGACTGGGGGTTACCCTTATACATGGGATAGATACTCCCAAGCACAAGCTCATTACTAAGGCCCGACACATCATAATCTCTTATCTACCATCCCTATATAGAAAGAAGGAGAAAATAACTCATCTAATAACACTTTGTAATGACCCCAACCTAGAAGCCACTAAAATAGTGCTCTGAGCTGGGTTGTCACATGACCTCAAGTGCACCTCCTCATATTCCATAGGTTTCTGACTAACGGAGAGCTTCTAATAAGTCCCATGGGAAGACTATACACTATTTTACAGAGTAAGCCACAACATAACACAAAAAAAATAACAGAAGCAATATGAAACAACTAATAAACATGAATAACCAAAAATTTCCCACAGGGTACATACCACAAATCAAATACAAAAATTTCATGCCATACAAGTTGTGTAATGTGAATTAATCTCAAAATATAACTAAAGGCCAAATATCCAAACCGGTCCCGAATCATTGTCCAAATCCTTTTCCATGTACATCCAGAGCCTAACTCAACATCCTATAGTAGAGACCTTTCCTTGATCCTTACCTGCAACCAAGAGGTTTTCTCGGGTACCCATCTATGGCCTAAGTAGTGTGTGAGTACAAATCACAATAGGACACCACCAACTGTGTCTAAAAAATATCCAAACTAGTTGATAGTGCATGAAAGTAGAAAATATATGGTAAGAAAACAAGGTACTATTCAGGTGCCAGAAGTTAGCAAAATTTATTTATTTTATTCATAGCCTTTATTCCAATTTCCTTCATTATACCATCTTCATTACTCAATCCATTTAATAACAAGTTCCCTGTGTTAGGTATAAATATCATATACACAAGGGTATAAGAAAATAAATAACAACTAAAAGGGTAAATAAATCAATTCCCTATCTTACTAAGGATCCACATATCACATCAACAAATTACCCTCACCTTGAAGCCTCAGTCTAGGTGGAATTCAACTGTTATGGGAATAGATCCTTCGTCCCCTTCCCTAACCCATACATTTTTTGGTGGAGTTTAGCGCTTCAATATTACTCAACCCATGGGAGTAGAACCTCAAGTCAATACCCCATTCTACCAAGCCATGTTCAATATCTTATTTATCAAGTCACCACAGCCATACCATAATAGAACCAGGAATATTAAATTCCATTAAAATTAACAATAAATTACAAAAACATGGGAATTAATATCATTCCACATCCCATTAACAAATTTACCAATTACAATTAATAGCCATCTTGCCAAATTACCATTCTCATGCATTAACCCATTAGATGAATTCAAAAACCCCCATGCCATATCCAAATTCATCATTCATCATTCATTGACCAACTTAGCCCATTTATCATTTCAAGTACATTTCTCAAATCATGTAACACAACCACTTTATCACGTTCAACCCATTAGGTGTGCCACTTAATTACCATGTAGTAACCCATTAAACTAATTCATCCATTCCCTTATTGCATCTCATTAACATATATCCACTTTTTCATTCCATTTTCCAATTACAAGTTCTCCATTTAGTATTACGTAACCCTCTTGGGAATTTGTAACAAAATTTTGGTAAACAATTGACATAATCCCATTTGACCAAAATTGATCATTTCCATGTCATTACAAACAACCCCTTATTCCTTACCACCCCAGGCATCTCCATTATCATTCCACATACAACCTAATCAACCATTAAAACATATCTACATGGGATTCACACATTACTCTGTATTCCTTCACATAACCCTACCACTCTCCACGTCTGGGATTTTCGGCGCACCCCATGGGTGGCTATAAACTGGTTAACCCCTCTACCATGCATCTCACGAGGATCGTGGGGGTATCAATTGGCCACTTAGAAACTCCCTATTATCAAATACTCCAATGGATCCAAGAACAATATTTAGAAAAATAATACCACCAGCTTCCATGCAAAAAACAAAAATAAAACTATGGGATAATACTTGTAGACCACGTACATAGAATCCAAAGATGAATGCATTATTAATAATGGAAATAGATCCAGATTCAAGCATTCGATGAATCCCCAACCTAGGTTCCAATATAAATAGAGGGATTTATAGTTTTGAAAGAAGATGGGAGAATCTGCAAGCCCTAATCCAAAAAAGAAGATTGAGGAGCGGTAAAATTACCCGAGGTTTCAATCCGCATCCAAAGATGCTATAAATGGCCATGAATCATAGGAGAACCACCTTTTGGAAGCTTTGGTCTCCCATGATCATCACTAGGGTTATATTGGGTGAAATGTAGGAGAAAAAGAAGTTGGGTATAAAAACCATAGAGTAGAAATTCAGTAAATTTTCCTAATTTACTGGGCTGCACTCTTTACCCGCATGGTTTTCCAAACTATGTGAAAACCATGTGGATTCTATTGCCCAAAAATCACCCCATTCGTATGATTTCCTAGGAATTTTGCATGGTTTGCTTAACCATGTGCCAACCATGCCTAAGGATTTGTCCCAGGATGCACGGTTACCTAGGATGCTCCGCATGGTTTGAACTAACTGTGAACAAACTGTGAAACATTCACAATTTTTTTTATTCATATTTCATTTATGGAAACCACAGAACACCCAGAAGTCTTCACATGAACACAGGGAAACACTTATATAGCCTTAAAGAAGAGGCCAAACACAAACATAAATAAAAACACCCCTTAAAAATATCTAGGATCGTACACAATCCCTCATACCATTACTAAATAACAGACACCACCATTCATATAACCTTGGTAATCCAATCAATTTTATCAACATATTATTCATTGGATCTACATAATAACGATTCAATTATGGTATTTTCAGTACCATTTTCTATGTTATAAGTCACTAGTGCACCCCATGGGTGTCCCTAAATTGGACTAGTTTACATAAATGCATCCCATGACGATCATGATAGGTAAAAATCCCCATTTAATCATCAAATTTTATCAAATATTGATAAAAACAATAAAAAAACATGAAGATGGATAGAAATTAATAAATACAAAAGAACCAATTAACATAATCAATGTGGGATACAAATTATAGAACACCTACCTTGAATCTGAAGATGAACTCATCTGTCTCCATAGAATTAGATCCAAATTCGAGCACCATTTTAATCCCAAATCAATGTCCCATTGAGAAAAGAGGATTTAAGGGTTTTAAAAGAAGAAGAATAAATCCCAAATCCCAATTCAACAAATTATATTAAAGTGGAGTGTTAGAATTATTCAAATGTTTGACCCACAACCAATGATTCTCAAAATGGACAATATTTGAAGGAGAATGATACAGTGTAAGAATCTGACGGTTTGGATCCTAGCTAGGGTTGAGAGGATGATAAATGGGGGTCAAATTGTCTAAGGAAGTCCAATAATGGGATGCGGTGTAATTTCTTACTTTTTCATTGGGTCACAAGGTTTGGATGCATTATTTCTTAAAATGTGCATAAATTGTGTGCCATCCTCGTCCCAAAAAGGGTTTAGACACAATGAAACCTAGGGAGGTGGAGTGCTGATATCATGAAATATGATGGGGAGGATCATTTCCAAGTTGCCTTATCTAGGTGATTCCCTCTAAGACCTACAGGTCATGTAATTGTCTCTGAGCCTTCGGTCCTTGAATGGGTTCCACCTCACCCCTTGAAAGGTGGACTATCAAAAATAAATAAAAAATGAAGGCCTTTGGGCCATTCCGACCAACCGACCCCAAAATTACTTATCATTACAATCTAGAGTACTAACTCGATGCTCCTCGAAGGACGCATCATCCTCAAGCTTCATATCATAAACATAAATCACAAGATTTTGTCAAGGTGATACTGCCAAAGCTCTGAGACATGAAAAAAATCACGCATACCACTATAAATCTATAGAAGGTACAATTTGTATGATGTCGGTCTGATCCTCTCCATAATCTCGAACAACCCTATATACCTAGGTGCCAACATTCCCTATTTTACAGATTATATAGTGTCCCAACCATGGTGACACCTATTAAAACATGTGATTGCACATCGTAAACTCAATAGTTTTATGATTTTGATACGCATATGAATTCTTCCTACTAAGAGACGTTTCCATACATTTTTGGATCAACTGAATATGTTCTATTGTCTCTTGTATGTGACTCAGTCCCAAAAACCCGTCTTCCCTATCTTCCATCCAACACAATAGATATTTTCATTGTCTACCATATGGAACCTCACACATTTCCATCTGAATCAAATCCTTGTAACTGATGTTATAATAAATATCAGCACGTGAAAAATTCTTTTCACAGAATCCATCAAAATTTAAAACATAACACTTCAACATTTCCTCTAATACCTAAATAGTATGCTCTAACTGCACATCAATCTGTGGGTGGAAAACCATATACAACAGCACTAGTGTACCAAGAACCCCCAACAATATCTTCCATAAGCATGATTTAAATCATGAGCCTTGATCTAAAACTATCATTCATAGAACCCCATGAAACAATACTATTTCAAAAACATTCAACTAACCCAGGTGAACCATGGTAAAAGTATCTAAAGTTGGTATGAAATGAGACACCTTAGTTAACTGATCCAAAAATACCCATATCTCATCATTCTTCCACTAAATCCTTTAATGACCTAAAAAATCCATTATCATGTCATCCCATTTCAATTCTATAATGAGAAATAGATGTAACAATTCGACCAACCATTTATAATCAGCCTTAACCATCTGGATGGTAAGGCATAAATCCATGGAAAATGAATTGTATATCTTCATCCCTATCATCGAGTAGTTTTTATGAAGATCAAGATAAATTTTGTTCATACTATGGTGCACTTCCCACATCGATACATGAAACTTTCTTATTAAATCTTCACAGATACATGTGAGCACATCAATATGGACACCAAAATAAATGATTCGATCATCCCCAATGGTCTATATAAAATGTGAATCCCCACATTTAGAACATCCCCTCATGGTCAAACAATCAACATCTCCATATTTCTTACCCTTAATATGGAAAAGAAGTGCAGACACAGCTACTAAGTATGCAATGGTTGCATTCCCAAAACATTCCTTCATGTTCAAATGGATATAAAAGAACTGCATCATCCTCTACTAGGAAATGGATTTCCAAACTACTTGATACTATGTTTTCCACATCATAGAATTTGAAAAAATATTTCCCTTTCCTGGCATATAAGGTAGCTCAAAATTAATGTATTATATGTACTCAACCCATCTTCACTGATAAGGATTCAAATAACATTGGGAGAAAATTTACTAAATTATTTTATAATAAGTGTACACCCTAAACTATTCTCCCAATAAGTAGTGCGGACAACACTTTTAGGCATAGACTATGGTGGCCAATTGAAGGTCATATATATGGTAGTTTCTTTTATCAGTACTAAAATATTGATAACCATATGCAACCAAAGAACTATCCTACATTAATACCACGCCAAGCCCAATATTTCAAGCGTTGAAAAAATAAGGCATACTCTTTACCTATCTCACGTAAGACTAGAACTGGTAAAATTGTCAACTAATTCATTAACTCTTGAAAATAATTTTCATATTCCCCGGGCAATTCAAAATTGATGCCCTTCTAGGTAAATCCTAATAAAGGTTCATCCAAATGATATAAATACTGGTAGAAATACAGGTAATAATAGACCTATCATAGAGAACATTAGACATTAAAAACATTCATTAGATACTCCAAAGACAACACCACATGCACATTAAATGGTTATATGGACACAGATTCCTTAGAGATGATGTTTCTTAAGAAATGCACCATATTAATCCAAAAATGGCACATGGATAGCCCAAAGAATACACCATGCTCTCTTTGTGTACATAGGATGATGTGAAGATGTCTGTAATGATAATAATGATTTTGGGAGTACACGAAGATGTAATCGAAAAAACCAACCTTGAATTGATAAAGTTATGGGTGAATTATTTGATTTATTAGTGCCATAAAAAATATCGGTTCATTGGTTAGACCAAAAAAATAACAATAAAATCATACAACCCTTACCTGCTTCTAAAGTCAGTAAGTGGTACCTGATATGGTCTAAACCATATCTAGTGATATCATGACCTCAATTAATTTTTTGAAAACTCTAAATCACCTATCAGCTGGTTAAAAATGTCATCGATGTGAGGATGGGGGTATTGATCCATAATTCTCATATGACGAATCTTCCTATAATCAAAACATAGTAAAAATTACCCATCATCATTCATAGAAAAGAACACCAAAGTCCCAAAGGTGATGTACTAGGATGGAAAACCAAATTTCCTTCCAATTCCACCAACTTGGATTTAATATCCTAGTGTTCTGTTAGTTCTATAGTATATGGTGGGATGGAAATTTGTTCTTATTTTGGAAGAAACTCTATCATGAAATATACAACCCTATTAGGTGGCATCCCAAAAACATCCTATGGAAATACATCCTAAAACCGACCCACCACTAGAAGAAAGATGTATAGTTTTACTACCTCATCATCTTGAATGAAATAACATACTTAGGTTGTGATTTCCCACAATTTCTAAAAACAAGACTTGTATGGCCTACCTAAAGATCCAATTCACGATGATAGACATATGTGTATCCCTCAAGATATCTGACTATTAGTGAATGGTGGAAATACTCAATATGAACTAAGTATAATTCCATCCAATCCAAACCTAGGATCAAATTAATGCAACACATATCAAGCAGAAACATGTTTCTCATGAATTGAAATCCACTAATTTCTAGAGAACACCCCTTTAAAAACAAAATATTTTCTACTCTCACCCCTAGAAGTGTACCCATGAATATGGAGCCATAACATTTCTAAACATCTAATCCCAAAAAAACCACAAACTGAGAATAAATAAAAGAATTAAAGACACCTATATTGTGCCTTGAACAGTCAACAGTCCATTCTCACCCCACTAGAGGTAGAATGAACCACATGGATCTATTTTGTTCCTCTACCCTAAGCTCTTTCTTGAGTTTTATATGCCGAACTGACATACTATATGGGAAGATCCCACCCCAGATTTCCACACCCTACACCTCGACTAATATGACTAGTAAAACTCTAACTACCTTTCTGAAAATGGGTAACTGATCCCTGGCCTACACATTATAAAAAAATTGCACTCTATCGGTACCCCACCTATTGAGAGTTCCCATAGATCCTATACACATTCCCCAACCTATTGCATTCCTGACACTCAATCATTGGTTGATGAAACAGACCTCATATATATTCCATCCAGCCACAATGATAGAAAAAAACACTCTTGCTGCCATGATAGGCTGGATCCCTTTTCTAGCTACCTTTTCATCTACATCCCTAATGAAAGATCTCTAATAAGAACATCCAATCATCTGATGCAGCCTAACTGGATAACATTATTAAAACCACACACCCACTACTAGGGGACTTCTTGAGATTTACTTTTGAAATAAGGGGTAGATATACAACTTCATGAATCCTTGTTAAAAGAAAAATATTCACCTAGTACATAATCTCTTGTACATGTTCATCATGGATGTTCTTGAAAATTTATGCATCATCCACCAATAATGCTAGATCAAAACATTCCAATTCATTAAAATAGATAGCATAATCCATAACTATCATAGTCACTTTAGTAAAAATCATAAACTTCATAGCCTTCAACTACCTCATAGTCTCCAGGTAAAAGTGATACAAAAAATTTTCTTGTAATCCCATCCACAACATACTTTATTCTTTCTCAGTCTGAACCAAGATGTTCCACTAGTGTTTTTCCATCCCCTAAAATATATAAGCCACAAAATTGACTCTCTAATCAGGAGGAGAGACTAGATGATCAAGGATTTTTTGGATGTACTCCATCCCAAACTAATATCCTTTAGGCCCACCCTCTCTATCCGAAGTCGTAGGGTGTTTCATTTAAAATTCCCCATTATTCTCAAACATTCTCCTCAGAACCAGCCATGGGTCCCATTATATCATATATATATAACAAGAAAAGTTCTCATGGATCTTCTCTTCACCCCTGTAACCCTAATTCACTAGGTTCCATTACTCCATATATGTAGGAGAGTTCTCACCAACAACCTCTTATCTCCAATTCATCAAGCGTTGATGTAGTGGACTCCTCCTATAATTCCAATCATGAGTCATAGAACATATATTAAAAAGAATCTATAATTCTCATAAAATATGTCTTCCCAATAGTCATAAACAAATCATTAGGTACACACTAACCCAATGAACATCTTTATATCTAAAACAATAACCTTGACCAATGACCCCACAGTTCATGGAAAACATGATATAAACCAATATATGTAGTCACAATTACCTTATTAGACACCCTTTTATTCAATTTCCACACTCACAACACAATATTTTCTTTTTTGACACAGTTGTAATTTCATATTTTATTATGACCAATAATTTAACTCATTCATAACTCATCATTAATAATAAATATTTATCCCTTATTTATAATTATTTCCATTTCACCCATATATAATTTTTTTCATTAGACACTACTTTATTCACATTATCAAGATAGAAAAATGAATCCAACCCTAAATTCACCTCACACCAATCTCTTGTGTTCTTATCATAATTCATGCAACTTATATCCCTAGGATACTATAATGTTCCTGAATGTATAGTCTCCTTCTATTATAACCATGCGAAAAATATCATAAAACTATCACATCACATAATATATGAATCACCCAATTGTGAAATAACATAGAACCATAATTACACTCACCAAGAACAACAATCCAACCAGAGGTGACTTGGGATTTTCCTCACACATGGTTTAGATACTCTAAAGAATGAGATTATTTACAAGGCCTAACACATCCTAATCTCTTGTATACTATCCCCAAATACTAAGGAATAAAAATTTCATTGAATGATACCTCTTTGTAACATCCCCAACCTAAACGCCAATAACAAGGGACCTAATTTGGGTTTCCACATGGCATCAAACAAGACTCCCCATAAGATAGAGGTTTCCACCTAGTGGAGAGGGAATAAAATAACATGTTGACATGTTATACCTTTTTATCAGAATAATAAAAAATTGGGTACAATAATAAATAACTGAATCAATGAAAATAAAATATAAAATTACATTTCCAACAATACCCTTAATACGGTATAACACAACCAAAAAGCAATCTCATAATTTCATGCAAGTAGTGCTATAGTGAGTTGAAACCCAAAATAAATATAAATAGACAAATACACAAAAAGGTACTAACTCCAAATTTGAATCCATAACCATTAAAATCCCGAGCCCAACTCAACTCCCTAGTAGAAGGCCCTTTCCCTTGTCCTGAACTATAACCATGAAATCTTCTCTGGTGCCCAACAACAACCAATTGAGGATATTGGTACAACATAGTAGGACACGACCAACAATGTCAAAAAATATCCTATATATGTAGGTAGTGCATGAAAGTAAATAAATTAATGATTAGAAGAACATATGACAACTCCGGATCCATTAGGTATGAATATTCACTTAGTACATTTTATTTTATTATTTCCACTTTCATCAGATACATCATCATCTCTACTGTGTTCATTTTCAATATATGTTCTAAAGGTTAGGGATTCACTTCAGTTAAAAATGGAATGAGTAAGAAAATCACTATGCATAAGTGGATAAGTTGAATTCCCTATCTCGATAGGAGAAGAAATATCATAGGAAAATATATCACACTTACCTTGGAGCCTCAGTCCAGTTAGTTTCATCTAATGAAATCATTTGGGTCATACAACCCCAGTCCATTACTGAACCCATGAATTATATGGGTAGGGTTTAGAGACTTCGTCAATCCCAACCCATGGTCATAAAACTTGAAGTCCATACATCCCATACTTATAATCCACGTAAATTTTCTTATTTATCCACATAGCACATATACCATATCATAAACCATAAAAAATAAATGCAACATCCATATTAAATAATAATTAATATGTATAATCATCACCAGAACTTCACCCATTTCAATATTTAACTATTACATTGCATAACCCATTTAACCCATTTCTCATTCACATCCCTTAACCCATTTAATTTTTTTAACAATTCCTATACTTTAGAGAACTCAACATAATCAGTAATTCTATTATGTTGAACCATTAAACACATTTACCAATTCACAATAATTTAACGATTTATCACGTTTACTATTTCATATTAATTATCCAATTTATGCATTTCAAGTACATTTCAAAAATTTCATAGTATAATTTATTTTATTATAACTCACTCAATTAATGTCAATCCAAACAATCCCATATAGAATTTCCAATTTCCAGACACCACCATTCATATTCCCTTTTTAATTCTGTCAAATGGACCAAAATGTTATTTATGGGATCTAATTTATCACAAATCAATTTCATGTTTGGCACAAACAATTTCAATATTTTGTGGCATTTTTGCACCCCATGGGTGGCTCAGAATTTGTCTTGTCAACATCAATGCACCCCATAAGGATATCGAGGGATTAAAATTCCCATTTAATAAACAATTTTTATCAAATCCTTCTACAAAAATTAATCTCACAACATGAAAGATGAAAACACACAACTATGAAAGCTCCAATAAACCTAAAGACTATGTGATATCACTTATAGAACACTACCTCAAATCCAAATATGAACGCACCCATCACCATAGTCTTATATATAGATTCAAGATCCTTATAAAGCCCAAAACAGTGATCCATAAGAAGAATAATGTTTTAGGGATTCCGAAGAAGCCTAAAAAAATCTAAAAGCCCTAATCTAGAAAAGAGAATAAAAAGAGCACTAGACATACCTAGAGATTTGATACACAACCAAGGATACTCCAAACATCCTATAATCAAGGAAGAATGATCCCGTAGAATCTTTGGAGGCTATTGTTCATACCTAGAATTGAGAGGATTAGAAATGGGAAAAATCATATAAGTATCTTAAAATCACTATGGTGATGCTTCATAATTTTTCACCTTTTTAATGGGGGACACAGTTAGGAAAACCAGTTTTCCAAAACATACACCAGCTTATTCCTAAGAAGTTTAAATATGCACGATTACCTAGGGATGCCTTCACAGTTTAAAAAACATTTCATTAAATATATTGGAAGCCACTATCCAAGGATACATGGTTTGGAATCCCCCGAAGATGTTTTTCCATACCCTTGTGCAAACCATGTAACATGCACTGAATGAACCAGTTTTTACTTTTTTGTGTCCCAATCTTTCAAAACACAGACGAACCACCTTAGACACAATGTAATAACTTTTTTAGAAAAATTTAATGGAATAAAACCAAAATTGAATTGATGAAATTCCTCCATTATGTATTGGACTTACACATCATATGGTATTTCTTACCTTCCAATATATTGGAACATGATAATGTCACTTGTGTGTACATGTGGACTACCACCTCCATGAAGAGATATGATTTAACTTTTATTTCCTACTACATGAATTGTAATAATTATATATTTAATGTATATATAAGATATAATCATTATTCTATACAAAGAATATTTTTTTACCTTTCCTTTATTCCACCTATCTAAAATTGAAAACAATGTTTATGTTTAAATAAGACATACCATATCTATGAATGGTGTAATTAATTTTTCTATCACCTAAATTCAAGAATGATTAAAAATATTTATATATTGAATATATATTATTATTAAAATCTTGGATATAATTTATCCTTGATAATATGTATGGATTGGAACCACCAAATTGAAACATACATGAAAAATGAAATAGTTAACACTTGGAAATAATGATTTTAGTAATAAAAAATTAATAAATGTTTACTGAAATTTTATAAGCGTATAATATATGATATTATAAGTATGTGTATAGTTATTTTTATTAAATAAAATTAATTAATATTTATTATATAGGATGATAAAAGTACATACAATGCAAGTCACTCATAAAGTAAGGTTTTATTTCACTGTGTCTTCATTAAACAGAATGTCTAGGTTTCAGTCTACACTATAGGAATTATTAGATATTTGTATCATAAATACAATATATTATATTCTACTCTGGTTATTAATAAAAATTATAGGTTTTCCTCAATTATTCATATTATAAATTAATCAATATTCCAGTAGAATATTTTTTAGTAAAAATGAATTTGTTTATCGGTTCGGCCAAAATTCATTTATCTTCCACATCCATGTTTTGAAAAAAAATCAAGATAATTTCAAATACTCTCCTATGATATTTAAATATAATTTCTTCTAAATATTTAATTTTTATGAAGTGATTTGATGGGAATCTTATTTTCATTTTTGGAATGATGAATTTTTTACTTTTTTTACAAACTTGTGAATGGAATGGAATGTTTTAACATATATGAAATGAAAAAAAATATATCATACCATCATGATTACTCAATGTTTTGAAAATATAATTTCATGATTAAATTTTTTTTTCCAATTAAATATTTTCCTTAAAATTTATGAAATTATTTCATTTTGAATAAGTGATTTCAAAATAAAATGGGTATTTTCTATAAAAGATATTCCAGTGATCATTTTATTATATTTTCATCTTTATAAACACTATTTGTCGATATTATGATTTAATGGAGACGTAATATTTTTATTACATTCACTATATTACTCTATATTTTTTGTTATTCTGTTTATTGATTAGGGAAATTATTAACATTTCATATTCTTTTTTTCAATATCAATGTTTATGTTTTCAATATTTTAACCCTTTAGTATGATAAATGAATTGGAATTAGTTAGTGATGGTAAGGGCCTTCCATATCCCCTAAATTCAATGTTATGACTGATGAGAAAAACTAGAAAGGGTATTCTGGATACTCTTTACCAGATTACTTGTTTTTTCTTGGAATAAGGCCTTGATGGTAATATTATGATTTATGACATTATTAATTCTATTATTATTAAACTATTTTTTGTTATCCATGTGATTATTTGTGTTGTTTTTTATGCATGAATGTAGTCATGTTTTTATTGTATTATTTATATTGAATATTTGATTATTCCTTATCCAATCCATTTATTCACAATTTTTATAATTTTATGAAAGCATATGTTATACATTTTCCATTAAAAAGAAATTGACCTCAACCTTTAGTATGTTTTACCTTTCCTATGATACAAAGATGTTATGTATGAATGTAATTAAGGATTCATAATATTAAATAATAAATCTATCACCAGAATTATTATATTCTATTTAATATGAAGATCATGTTTCTATCTAATCTTTAAATTATACTAAACTATTCAATCCTTAGAGATACAATACCTTGTACTTTGTTCTAATATTTTAAAATATTGAGGAGACTGAGGCTACTGGAGTTAGGGTGTTACAAATTTAATATAAATCATTGTGATATTAAATCCATAATTATATAATCAAATGGAATCTTTATTTTCTCATTATAAAATTATATGTTCATCCTTCTGAATATTTATTTCTAGAATCCCTATTCCACACAGAAAAATAATATTCCATAATATATTTTTTTATAACTCTTAGAAAACCCATTGTATTTGTTAATCCCCAAAAAATTGTATTTTAAAATATTGAAACATATCCAAATTAATCATATTAATAAGGAACCATAACTTTTCATTCAAAATTTTAATATAATATGAAATTTATATTCCCCACATGTGTATTCATAAAGGCATAGATATCTAACAACCACCTTTATAAAATAATACAAAAGCCTATAGTCTCATGTGTAGTCCAACATAAATAACCATTATCTAGTGATAATTTAATCAAATTAACTGTAATACCTATTAATTATAATACCTAATATATTTAATATATTCAATAAATAAATTCAAGATGATGACCATAATTAAAAACCTAGGTCAAGGTAGATGAAAATGTAATATTGTATTTTCATTCATAACATATAAGGAATAAAATTGGAATCAATTTATCATATAAATTAAAGAACACATAATATCATTATTTTATAAACATGAATATTGATATGAAAAAATAAAATAAAATAAATATAATTTATTTTCTAAACAAGAGATATTAAAACTAATATTTAATATTTAATTTCATATGAAAATATTTTATTCCTAATTACTAAAAATTATATTTTTATAAATAATTTTTAATCTATCAGTAAAACTTTGGAAATATTTAAATTTTTATATTTTGGGATTGAATCATATTTCAAGATTGACAGATGTATTATCAATTGCAATGAAAGATTAATATTAGTGCATATAAAAAATACTATTATTGGTCATCAGCCACAATCTATGATATCACCTATATTATATTTATTATTGGATGCCATAAATATACAGTGTGGAACAATAGGTTTTGTTATCTCATAACACATGCTGAATCACCAAAAAATATTACATTAATTCCAAGAATAATGGAAGAAATCATAACACAAGTTATGTTATCAAGTAATGTAACTTCAGAGGCCCCAATGTAGAATACTTTATCTCATAACAAAGATTAGGGGTGTCTATATAGATTATGTAATTGAATAATTTATCTAAAAGAAAAAAAATACCATTATTGTATAACATAATTTTATGAAGAGTAATTTGTTGACCCAACTTCTGATATTCATCCATAGAAAATAATAAACCCCGATATGGCCCCAAACATATTATGATATTCATGTTTTTAAAGAAAATACTATAAGAACATATTGATTTATTAATTATTATGATCTTGTTACCACCAATTGGTTTTGTCAGATCATCAAATACTTTATATAGTGGATGAAACCCATAATTAATCCAAAAAAATAATCAATGAAACAACATTTAGTGAAGATAAAACAATATAAACATGAGTACCTAAAATATATAAATCCAAATTTCATTATGACTTGAAGGTGTTTTCCATTAATAAATTTTATGCTTGACCTAATTCTTCAAACAAAATGCCAAACTAAAATGGGGTTCAACGTATTAAATGAATAATATTAAGAAAATTTAATAATAATTAATCCTCTAGTAAAAAATAATATCATAATCAATTGAAATTCGTACAAAATAGGATTAAATAAAACCACCATTTCAAATGGGATTTTTTACGATAATCATATTTTCAATATATATTGTATTTTAAAATAATATAAATTTATAATGTTCTGAATTTTTAAATTTTTAAATTTTAATAAATTTTGAATTTAGATTATCCAAATTCATTAATTTTTTTTCATATTTTTAAAAAATAATTGATTTTTAATTTATTAGTGAAAATTAATTTTAAAAAAACATTAGGAAATTATGAATAATTGTGAAAGACCTAGTAGTTCATAAAACATTCTAATTGATTAAATATTTATTTTATTATTAAATATATTAATTTTAAAATATCATTTATAACATATAAAACCAGTTTCCAGCATTTTAGAACATATGTGACATTTCATTCAAATCTAAAAAAGGCTTTTTTTGTTTTATTTTAATTCAATATTTTAATGTTAATATTTAGATTTTGATTTCTTTGTAATCCACCTAAATATAATTTTTTTAGTAAAAGAATTTATTTCAATTAATTTAATGTTATACTAGACGAAACATTTAATCCTAAAAACAATCTATTTCTAGAAATATGTTTTTTGGGTTATGTTTGGTAACTATAAAATTAAAATTTATAGCCTTGGAAAATTATTTAATAAAAATATTTGAATATTACATTTTAAATTTTTTATATTATGTAATAATTTTAATTTCCTTTTTAGTCATAAAATTCTATAACCCTGATATATATAATTCATCACAGTAAATAAATTACTTTTTGAAGAATGATATCTTTCTATATACTGAGTAGTTTTTTGAAATTAAACCTATATAATATAAATTAATAATTGAATACAATGTTTAAAAATATATTCAAAAAAATTATAAAATAAATTAATCACTAATAAATTATAATTAATATTAATAATACTTAATAATGCAAGAGTCGGTTTTTTATAAAAGCCACTCTTCATCACATTATATGTTTTAATTAAAAGTGAATTTTTTCATTTTTTAAAAATTTTATTATATTAAATGGTTTAAAAAGTCACATTCATCATTTAAAAATTTCATAATAAGGGACAACTAATATTCCTAGAGATAAAATAAATATCTTCATTAATATTTAATCCAGATTATTTTTTGTTAAAATGGGTAATCTAATGAGGCTCAAATTTTACTAAATAAATCTAACACCAAGACCATCTAGTATAACGTTTTAATGTTCTAAAATTATTACAACAAGTCTCATGAACATTTTTCAACCTAGATCAACTAACTCTCAGGAAATTACATTCTTATACATTACCTAACATTATTTTCCAAATATTTTCCCCTCTCTTTCATCTCTAAATGGAGCTAACTACCCCTCACCTCAAGTCACACCTATATTTATATATTTTCATGACACTCTCCCCAATTTAATTCTTATATTGTCCCTATATATTTCTTATAACTCATATAATCAACAAAGTGCCTCAAGTCGTTTATTTATAAAGGATACTTGAAGATAAGATTCAAATTCTCAACCTTAGTATTACTTACCCCTATAATTTATTCATTTAAACTACCCATACACCCTCCACAAAACCATTATTTAATAATTTAAATTATTAAATATGTACAAATAATATAATTTAAAGTTATTATTTTTCTGGTAAACCCATTATTTATCCCCTACCTATTTATTCTAAATAATGTCGCTCAAGTCTGTGTGCAGACTACCAACTTCTTGAATGAAATGTTTATTCATCACCACCATTAAATGGTTATTTAAATGGTTTTAATGAATATATATTCTATTTATGTAATCATTTATATTTTAGTAATATAAATTATGTATTCAATCATTAATATTTAAAATAATCAGTCATTGTGAAGCTGGACATGTAAAATGAACATACAAAAAGGGAATAAAATTTATTTATAATGGAAAAATTCATCTAATATACCCTTATTATTATAAAGATTACTAATAATTATTCATAATGTTTATAAAATACCAATAAAATCATTATAATTATTTTATAATGATATCAAAATAATATAATCACTTCTGTATTAAAACCCACGCATAGAATGTAACTTGTTTATATTCGGTCTGTTTAACCACATACAAGAAAAATGAAATCAATATTAATAAATGATTTATTTGGAAACTTATAATAATGTATGAATTATTAAATAGATATTATTTTGGTTTTGTAATGTAATTGTAAACATTTAACTCATTAATTAAGACAACAGTAGTCATTCTTTATAAATAACTGAAATAACGACGCCCCAACTTCATTATCATGAATAATTACTTAAATACATATGAGATAAAATTATAAAATTTTAAATGACTGAAAATAATCAAAAATAGAACCATTTATGATATGGTAATAATTATATTTGGGATAATAATGAATGGAAATCCATGATTATAAAACTAGTCCCAAATAATCATGATTACTAACACTTGTTATTGACAATTGATAATATCTAACTAATGAACATGGATTGAATAATATTAAACGATGATAAAAAAGGTTATATATATGATATTTTTTATGAAATAATTAATTAATATATTTATGTTTTTTTAAATGAGAAAATAGTTCATTCGACTAATAGGGGAAATTGGTAAGTGTTTCTTTGTCTCATTTTCAATTCCATGGGTCATGTTTGATATTGTGTACCATAATTATATTTATAGGGTGTATTTACTACCCATTTTATTTAAAATATGACAATATTATTAATTTCATGGGATTTTAATGTCCATTTCATGATATTACTCAAAATATATATTCATTATTTTTTCATTTCCAATTCTATAAGAGTTTCATCGATTTAGTTTTGATTGACTGGGTTATAGTATTTCTTACTTTAATAATATATTTGAAGAAATAATTGATATATAAATACAATTATTTTATATGGTATATCATTTAGTTATATAGGAAAATTAATTCCCATTATTAATAACCACTTTATAGATAATTTTTTTTTGGAAATAAATTTAAAATGTTGGTAAGAATAACTCCCTTTTTTAATAATGACTCTTTTCATCCATGTCGATATATTACTTCCTACTAATTTTCCATCTATTTGGTGAATTTAATATCAATAATTTTCTATGACGATCGTACTTATCTTTACACATTTTTGAAAGTAATATTTAATATTCTATTTATGATATGGGTTTTCAAAAAAAGGTATTTCAGAATATTTAAAATACGGGTTTTCCACCCTTGAAAAATAAAATGTTTTATCTTACAACCAAAATTTTATCACTAATAAATAATAATTTTCACTAAATAAATTATTAAATAACATTTTAAAGTTATTAATTTTTTATAATTTTCACCTCCACTTTCTGAAAATAACTTTTGAAAGCGACTACTAATTTTTTTAATTTTAGGATTATGATGCAAGTTTCTTCTAAACAACTGTTTTAATTTTTTTCCATTTGATGACATATTATAACCATCTTATTCAGTTCTTATTAAAAATTATACTTTCTCTTCCCAAATAAAAAATTATTTAGCTTTATAATATTTTTATAAAGTGTTACTTTTATAATTATTTTTAATGGTCATGGATATTTTTTTATTTTAATTTTATTTTCAAATAACTCGTTAATTTTTTTAATCGATGTAATTTTCGATTGAAATATCATATAAATTATTTGGAATTTTTTTCAAATGAAATAGTACAAATTATTCAATTAATGGATTGTGTAATTTCCTTCTCTTTTAGAGTGATCAACCATCCCTGCATTTTTCTGGGCTAATCAATTTTAGTGTGTAACAATAATTATTCTTCCGTAATTTTTTTTATAAATATCAATTTTTAAAATTTATTATTTATGTTTGTTCTCTTATTTGTCATAGATATATTGATGTGGTAAAATTACATCATTAAATGTATAACCAGTATATGTACATTGTAAATACTCATGGATATATTATTTGGATTGAATTATATATATATTGAATTTGAATTTAGGTAATTGGATATGAATTTATTTTCTATGGGTATCCCATTTTATGATTATTGAATGAATTATGAATGGTATCCTAATTTGGATATTTCTAATAGGATATAAATAATAGTTAATTTTAATGGATTATTTATGATTTGTTGAATAAAACCCATTTTCTTCCAATGGTTTCTTTATACTATAAAAATTCAATGAATTTAATGGGAATGTTTTATGAGCCAAATTACTATTCCATGTATTTAATGATGTTTTGGTAATATTTTTTCTTATAGAACACTTGTGTATTATTAATATTTAATTGAATGATGATCTCTTTATATACTTCAAATGCATGGGGTAAAACATTACAACTCATGATATAATGGAGAAACATGTAGTGATGGCCCATCATAAATGTTATGGATTTTGTGATGTCTACTACACTATAGAAAATAGGTGAGTGAAGATTATCCACCACATGAAATATTTGAGTGATGCTCGATCCACTAAGGGGAATAGGTTATGGTACATATCTTCTATGTAATGATATTTATACTTATGGATGGTCCCTAATTATCAATTTTACCTTGTTCCCATGATATCTAGAATATTGATGATGTTTTATAATGTTATTCCCTAATTTAAGACATATAATGTTTTTGGTATATCTATCTTATCAATCCTTATTATACCAAAATTGTCATCTTATACTCAATTATGAACATTGGTTATTATCAGTTACATTTACCCATACTGAGAATTTAATACCACCCATATATTAAATTTCCATTTACCTAGGATATAGAGATAATAAAATAATTGAATTTTTAAGAAAGTATTGTATGTGGAGAATTTGTGGGAGATATCAAATACATGTTATGTAATAATTAGTTACTTATATAATGAAAAAACATCCATTAGTTGAAAAAAATATTGTTTGTTAGTTAATATTTAATCATAGATCTCTAAAACTATAAACTGTAATGGTAATTGGAATGTTTTATAATGAAATATTTCCATTATTTTATGTTATTATAATGTCATGTCTATGGGTATTTATAGTTATTATTAGATAATGGGTTAAATCAATTTTTAAACATTGATATTATTGATTGGGTAAAATTTGTGAATTTTAAATGTCGTGAATGGATGATAATTAAATGTTAATAAAAATTGTAATGTTATAAATAACCTATTATTTTAGTTAAGGTAATATTATATGGATTCATAAGATATATCTTTAGAAAATAACCTAGGTAAAAGAATAATGGTTATGTATATGTATTGGAAAATATAGCAATGTATTTATAATGTTCATATTTTGTTGGTTATATAAAAATTCCATAATTATATGGATGATGATGAACCATGTGTAAAAAGTTAAATATAAAGTACAATAGGTTAAAATGAAGATATATTTGGAGTATAATACTTTGGAATTAGAATTCACATTCGTATAACAATTTACAGAAAATATATTGGATATTATACTTACTATTATGGTTTTTGTATTTAATTGAATGATGATCATGAAAATGAAGCTTGGGATGGTATCTAACTTCAAACCACCTTGTCTTACAACTGAATAATGTGATATACATAAATGGATGATAATCGAAGTATTATCCTATTATGACTAAAAAGACAACTATCCTATTAACACCTATGATAATGAGAATTATATCTTAATTGAAATTAATTTTGGATACTTTTAGATATTTTCATTAGATAGTGACATGTAAAAATGATATTTCACTATATTTATAATGATTATTAGATTCATGTGTTACCACTATGGATTTTTATTCAGTAGTTCCGACTTATTGGTTTTGAATCATTTATTGATTTGTATTAATAATATTTAAAAGTGATTTTATTGCGAGGTTATATTCTTTGGGATAAATACAGAACAAAAAATAAATACGGTATGGAAAAATATTAGGATTAAAGGATGATTAATTTTGAGAGAGGTGAGTTAGATAACATTGGTAACCGTATATTTGATTATCTATTTATTGAAAAAATAGTCTGTGTTAATTTTCTTAAAGTCAATATCATGTTTGATATAATGTTATATAAGTTGAATACCATGAGACTTTTTGAATTAGTGGTTCATACCATTTTTAATATTGAATAAATAGTTAATTTCTAAAGGAATATCTGATTTCACTTTGGTTTAATGACCTAGAGATTCCTATGGTTTTTGGGAAAGGATTATTTCATGAACCCAGATGGGGTACCATACAAACAAAAAACTAATAAAGCTCGAGATAAGGATCATAGGGAATTCCTGATCCCCATAGACAAGAAACTAGTGACACTACTTCATCAATGCACTTTTTGGAATGATTTAACTTACATGTTTAACAATAAACAACAAAAAATAAAAATACATCACCAAATAAAAGATAACCATTACAAAAAATGGATACATCAATTTTCAGTTTTAACTTTTTTTTTCATTTAAGCAAACCAAAAATAGCGCAATGGAATGATAAAAAACAAAAATATACACAAAAACCTCCATGAGATGAGATGTCCAACACCCTTAATCAGAATCCTCCTACAGATGTAAGAAGTGGAACACAAGAATCCATATCAACCACCCCCACCATGATACTTATTACTATTACCTAGATCAAATATAGCAATGTCTAAATACACCCAAAGGTGTTTCTAGGGTGTGAGAAAAATCCCAGTTGGATTCAACCCAAAAGAAACATTCCATTATATATCATTAGTTGTTAAATAAACATGAAAGTTTGAATAAGAAATTTGGAAAAAATTGTCAAGGATTATTTCAAGAAATGTGGTTTTAAGAAAACAATTTTTAGTAAAATCATTTCTCAAAACAATCATTATTTGAAATTAAATATACAAAAGATTCACCATATAAAAAATATTAGAACCACATCACATAATGATCATATCCCAAGACAACACCCTGGGAAACACTTTAGTTTAAAAATAACTAATGGGGATCTATGAACTGCATAATCAGTGATCAAAATACTCAATTCAAAACTAATAATATCCTCA
This sequence comes from Viscum album, assembly GCA_963277665.1. Classification (NCBI taxonomy): domain Eukaryota; kingdom Viridiplantae; phylum Streptophyta; class Magnoliopsida; order Santalales; family Viscaceae; genus Viscum; species Viscum album. The sequence continues at coordinate 840,318,862 of OY728152.1, read as the reverse complement.
GTAATGATCCAATGGAGTAAATTTTTTCCAAAGGAATATTCGTATCCATCTCATAAGCTAAAACTAATAGTGTTCCCGTGTATGATCCAACAATGGGAATCTCATCCCAAAGTCTAATTTTATTTGATTATTTCACATTTTTAATAAGTGTTGTAGTGTCAATACATCTAGAAGAAATTGGGCATTATACCCACCATGATTCCTATGTTTCCCTTTGTGCTCAAATTCAATTTTTAATGTCACATAAATCATCAATTTCACACACACATGATAAACATCATGAACAAAAAAGGAAATAACCATTTTCACAAATGAAATTGATGCACTGAACTAAACTCACTAGGAACCCAACATTTTCCACAAACAAACCCAGTTTAAAATTCCCAGATACAATAAAAAAAATTTAATACATTTTACACCATTATATCAACACATGAAACATGTTTGTAATACCTACTAGAAATCTACATCTAACATAAAACTATCAGTATGGGAAAGTCTCTTTTCAATCCCACACACACAGAAGTAATTTTTAAAACACTTTTCACCTCACATGCATAATTATAAAACCACATTCACGGTCCATAACAATGAATCCCATAAGTGAAAAATTCCATTTCTTTTGGGAAAACAATTTTAAACATATTATCACATCAAATAAAGTTAAAACACATTTTACACATTTCAAATGAGGAAAATAAGACATTTAAGAATAACTATAATTTTAAAAATATGAAATATAACAAATTTCTCTTCAAGAATCATTTCCCATCAGATGTGCATCTTAAAATATTTTTATATCATATTTATCACCACAGAAATAATCTATAAAACAGATTTATGGATCCAGGTAAGTATGGAATAATCATAAAATGATGTAAAATCATGGAACCACATACCTCAATCTTGAAAATTTCTAGAATATAGTGGAAAAACATAAAAATGATCAATTAAACCCTATAAAGGAATGAAAGAACAAAAAACATCAATATTTCACCACAAAACTAAAGATAAAACCCTTATATTGTCAATAAACCAACTAGAAAAGGAAAAACCAAGCATGAGGGAAGAATAATCCTTGAAAGAGGGATAAACCAGGGGATAAATGACATAAATGGTGTTTTTTAAAAGAAAATAGGCCAAACCCACCCAATGATTAGTGCTCAAGGGGACTAAGTAGGTGTGGGGGATTTTTTTGGGATATAAATCCTATATGGGTATGATTATCGGTGATTTATTGTTTAAAACAATGAGAGAATATGATTTTTTTCAATATATAATAAACTGAATAGGCCACATAGATAGCCAACATAGTTTTCCAAACTATGCAGCAAATGTTCAGTCTCATATGTCGAAAAGGAAACTAGTTTCATAGTAACACGGGGGAGAACATCTACATGGTTTCCCATGTAGACAAGATAGAACCAATGTATAGGGCACACAATAAATCCTATATGGGTATGATTATAAGTGATTTATTTTTTAAAACAATGAGAGAATAATTTTTTTTCAATATCTAATGACCTGAATAGGGCACATGGTTAGCCAACTTAGTTTTCCAAACTATGCGGTAACTGTTTAGTCTCCTCTGTCGAAAAGGAAACTTGTTTCATTGTTACACGGGGGAGAACATCTACATGGTTTCCCATGTAGACAAGATAAAACCAATTTCTGGGGCACACAATGTTCCCTTAGATGGTGCATGACTTCCCGTAACAATGTTCTAACCATGTTTCACCTTGTGCCAAGAAAAAAATCTCTATTTTTATCCTAAAAACAATGGGAAACTAAAGAATAAAAATGGATCCAAAAATAAGGAAACTAATACTTAAAAATGAAATCAAGAATGTTACAACTGTACCCACCATGAAAAAACTCATTTTTTAGATAATTAATATAATGATTTTTTAGAGAACAAGAATGAATAGTCATTCTCAAGCAATGATTATCACTCCCATATATCATGATCATCAATACCATGATCTAAATTAACATGGACCAATTGTATAGGCTTCCCAGGAAGTGTTTCATCCAGTGAATCCATAATCTGCACTGGTTTCACGATTATAGATTGGTTAGGATCTAACCCCAAATCCTCGCAATTCCGCACATGAGAAGGATCCAAATTATCCATTTTTAGTTGAGTTACATGGAACATTTCATGAATTGAAGTCAACTAATAAAGAAATTCTAATTGGTATTCCATTTTACCAACCATCTTGATGATCTCAAAAGGCCCAACATACACAAGAATTAGCTTCCCTTACATACCCAATTGAATGTGGCCCAAATGAAGTGCTAGTTTCAAAAACACCTAGTCACACTTATATAATTTTAACAATATGTTCCACTAGGCAATATAGGATTTATGGTGGCTCTGTGCCATCAACAAATTCTTCTAGATAAAAATGAATTTACCATACATTTCTTGTATAAGACTCGGTCCCCACAATGAGATCTCACCTGCCTCATCCCAACATAATGGAGGCTGACACGGTTGACCATAAATCCTCTCAAATGGAACCATATGAATGGATTATTGTTAACTATTATTATATGTAATTTCAACCAACCCCAAATGAAAATACCACAACCCACTAAAATGCAACACATATGCCCGAATCATGTCTTCCAATATTTAATTTACCTGCTCCATATCACAATATATTTGAGGATGGTATGCTAGGATAATGATAATCTATGACCCCATTACTTTTTTAAGACCTTCCCAAACCTGTGAGTTATATCGAGGATCTCAGTATTAAATAATAGCTGGCAGTACACCTTGAAGCCTCACTATTTCTTCAACATATAATAAACCCAACTCCTCTACGTTGGATGAATCTCTAATTAGAATTTAGTTGGATGATTGGGTAAAATGTTTAATGTTATTCTACACATATGGTGTATGAGGTGATCTAATAATGAAATCTAAGGAAATCACAATCCACATTCATGTTGGAATGGTTTGTGGATGAAGAAAACTAGATGGCCTTTTGTGCTCTTCATTAACCATATGATGTAAAGAACGAATGTTTTACCAATGTAATTCCCATCTTATAATTTTTTATAGTATAATAACATAATATTACATATTTAACCCAAAAACCCGTAGAAATGATGAATGAGTAAAATAAAAGGTATCTCTTGATGATAAGGAACATATATTTAAGGATGAATAACTTGACCATTGGAATAGTAATATGACCTTTATAAAGAGTAAACAAGCTAATGTAATTTTAACCTCGCCAATGAAAGTATAAATACAATTTATCCATCTTATATGTGACCCTATGATATAATTATATGATAGTATAATTAAATCATTTTTTTAAAAAAATATTAATAATGTGTTGGTATTTTTGTAAGTCATGTATATTTTATTACAATTTTATGATTAATTTAATAAATTAAAAACATTAACTTCATTAACTAAATTCATAAATCGTTTTTTATGGCTTATGATCCTAAATTAATTTTAAGTGACCTTATTAATTTTTGAAAGTGTTTGAAAATAATTATCAATTTTAAAAGTTTTATTTTTTCATGTAAATTATGATTTTATTTAAAAATTAATCTTCTCACATTTTGAAAATTATTTTGGAAAAATGGATTACATGTTTGGATTATATGAGAAGTAATATTTTTTGGGACATTTTTTTGTGTTTCTCTAAAATGCTTGAATATTTTATGAATACTGAAATACAATAATTGACAAAATAAACTAAAAACATGAATTATTGAGTCATGGATGGCCGTATGCTGAGGTTAGCACCATTATTGTGAACATAGATTCTCTCTTTACTATTTTTTGTTACAATAATCAATAATATTCATATTATCAAGAAAAAATATTAATCTATGGATTAAATAAATCGGAAACCCCTCCTCTCCTCCACTTTAAATACCAACCCTCTTTACCTTCTTTCCTCACACCTCTCAAGCCTTTTGACTAGTGCAAATTATGTTCAAATGTATCCCTATGACTCACACCCACGTCTGATAGATTTTGTTCTTAAAAAAACACCCAAAAAAATCCATGAAGGTGTCACTTATGTGGAAGGAATCAAGTGGTAAAATCCACTCCCATTTTCATTCAATTTCATTTTACGTTCCTTTTTATTCTTTTCTATCATCACCTACCCTCATAAAAAAGGTGTGATAACTCAATTAACTTATATTTCTATAAGGATGTTATTCCAAAAAAAATAAATTTTAATCATATCTAATTTCTCCTCCATTTATACTAGAAATGAAATGTCACGACCCATCATCGGGCCCCGTGCCGTGACAACCCCATGCCCGCCTTCCATAGGCCAAGGGCAGGCGACTAGCACCAAAGGTGTAATCCAGATAAAAAGTGAAGGCATTGCCATTAAGCCTTTAACACACACTGTCTGAACACAAGATGTAGAAGCAACAAGTACTAAAAAATAGAAAAGAAAAGTGTCCTGAATGTAAGAGGGATAGTATACAAACTCAACTAAACAACAAGTACATGTAAAAAGAGAAAATAGCTCTTGGATCGTCCACCAGGGGAATCCTACCTGAAGGGTAGGTACATAACTAGAACAACTCGTCCCTGCGGTACATCTCGTCTAGTCCAGCTTCGAGAAGCCTCACGTCTATCACCCTCAGCCTCGATCACTACTGACCGTCGTCTACACAGAACACAACAAGGTGTGGGCAAAGCCCGTGCGGGGGTGAGTATAACAACACTCAGTAGGGGACCTCGAGTCCCCCGAAGGTCTCCCAGAATCCACAAAGGACAACCCACAATAGAAATATACAATCATAAAGTATCAACCAACCCTGCTTAGGTATATGCCCATACATATACCTAAGTTATCAAACACAATCTGACTATAACTCTCGAGCCGAAGCACAAACCATTCCAAAAAGGAAGTAAGGTCAATCACCTCGATGATAACGGTTGAAGTACATGACTCAGCACACACATGTATACATCTTTCGTAGAGTGATAGAGATTGTCAGATGTAGTCACTAATTCATCTAAGTTGTCAGACCCATAGAGGATACAGTACCAGCTAAGCTGTCGAACCCACAAAGGATACAGGACCAGCTACGCTATCAGACCCACACAGGATACAAGAATAGAAGTCAGAACTATAAGACCCATAGAGGATCCCAGTGCAGTAGTCATCGTTGTCAATCCCACGAAGGATTCTGGTATAGTAGTCATCACTTTCAAACCCACGGAGGATTCTGGTACAGTAGCCATCATCGTCGAACCCATTGAGGATTCCGGTACAGTAGCATCACAACCATACGCTAGGTTCCCGCACACAGCACACTCGATTCCAGGAGGGTCCACTCCTCGAGCCAAGTGTAGATACATAGATTATCACGAAGTCTTGAGTTTATGTATCCCAAAATTCTGTCTCATCATAAGGAACCCAATGAGACTGATGGTGTGTCACTCAGACACTCGGTCTGAGAGTTATTGGCATTTCTGCTCCAGAGGCCCGGTTAGTTTTTAGACTCAAAACAACCAGACCATACTCCAACTGCATCCGAAAATTAGGTGGAGTATGATAAAATAATCATCTCACTCCATGAATTCCATCGTCGTAGGCAGTACGTCAATCGGACACCTGTAGCCCTAGATGCGCGCTAAATCGTGTAAATAGCCATAACATATTTGTGTATGGTCTGACCCAGTAGGGCTGACCTGGCCCGACCCGGCCCAAAGAGATGTCCCAACCAGACGGAAAGCCCATCCCGCGGCGGCCCATCCAAGGGGGGCCTGGCCGAGGGGGGCCCGGCCGAGGGGCATCCCGGCCGTGGCGGCCCGGCCGAGGGGAGGCCCGGCTATGGCGGACAGGCCGAGCGACAGACCAGGCGTGGCGGCCCAGCCGACCACGCATTGGAGGAGGGTGCAGCCCCCCCCCCCCCCAATCCGTTGAACAGAACTGGTGTGTCACGCCAGTTCGGGAGCTGTGGGACCGGGTAGTCCCGCTGGTCCGGCTCCATGGCGGCCGGCCTGGTAGGCCACTACCGCTGTGCGATGGCGCCACGGTCCTCCAGTCCTCCATGCAGCACGACGGCGTTGTGCACCCCCGCCACTGCCCGACCTGGCCGCGACAGAATGGATTCAAAATTCAAATTAAAAAATAATGGGGGTTAAAGGAGTTTTGAGTTTGTGTGGGCCCCACCACATAATATCCTCCCATTGGAGGTTATGCGCAGGTGGGAACCACCTCCAACCTCCCCTTGGAGTATTAAACCACCACTCCAAATAAACATATGTTAGATATATGTTTATTTAATTTATTTAGAAACCCCCAAAATTTACGTCCATCCTCGATAAAATGAAAATGCGATGAAGGTCTCCTTATGAGAATACTGGCACTGCGAGTTCAACGGTGCCCTTGGATTTAAATTCTGAGCACCTGTTCAAAAGATATAAAAACATCGCTCATACATTTACTGAACGTACCTGAAAAAAAGTTCGGAAAATAACTATCAGCCACCCTCGACCTACTACAGTCAAGGTTTTCCTCTGGCTAGGTGAAATATGCCCCATAAAACCTAATGGTACCCTCTGATTTACAATCCAATTTACCATTTAGATGTTATTAATTTTTACAATAAAATAATTTTCACTTAATTATTTTATTTGAATCCAAAAACTAACTTTCTCTGGTGGCTCTCACCGACCAAAGTTAGTATTTTCATAAATAAATCCTACACTCACGAGTTCAGTGGTGGTCTCTGATTTTTAATCCGAGTTACCATTTGTGAGTTATAAGAATTTAAAAAATAAAATAACTTTATTTAATTATTTTATTTATGGTTATGCCATTTTCGGGTTTTCTCACATGAGGCCCGCGCCAACTAAACATAAGTCATGCCTAGGGTAAAATCACCATCCTATGTGCAACAGTGGACTTGGATGTTTGATCCGAGTAATAGTTTAAGAGTTATTCCAATTTTTCAGGAAAACTACATATGCACGTTAATTTAAGCTTAACAAAACTTCAACGGAACATTTCGGGAACTCTAGGCCTCGGAATGACACGCCGTCAGAAACTGTGGACTCGTAAAATATGCAGGTATTTAAGAGATAAAAATTCCATATAATTTATGGGTCTTTACATTCTCCCAAACTCAGGGCTTTACGTCCATGTAAGCTACAACACTAAGTTAGCAAATGGGAGTACTGAGCACGCATCTAAGCCTCTTGTTCTGATGTCCTCTCCTAGAAGTTCCTGTGCTGCCTGCGAACACGCACCTGAGGTATCAACCGTCCATTCAAGACCCACTCTTGTCGATCCCCAATCTCCAATGGAACCTCTATGAATGTCTCCTCGTCATCGATGTCCAGCTCCCCGTGGTCGATCATGTTGGAAGGGTTGTGCATGTATCTCCTCAGCTAAGATAAGTGGAAGACATCGTGCACCCGGTGCAACTGAGGTGGAAGAGCCAAGTGGTAAGCCAACTTTCCCACTCTACTGAGAACATGATAAGGTCCGATGAATCACAGAGATAATTTGTCGCCTTGTCCAAAATACCATAGACCTCGACGAAGTGAGACACGTATAAAGACATGGTCGCCATCCTCCAACTCCATAGGTTTCCGTCTCCTAGATGAAGGTGGAAGACCCATCAAGAAGTCCATGGATATCTGATCCTACATCCACTCTGGGACCTCAAAAGGCTGAACCAAGCCTGCTGGTATCTATTGCTCTGCCTTCACTTGCTGACAAGTGAGGCATCATGAGAAAATCTCTGCCACTACATTCTTCATTCCCGGCTACCAGTGTTGTCGTTGGAGGTCCCAGTACATATTTTCCACTCCAGGATGTACCGCTGGAGGAGGAGTGTGGAACTCCCTCAAAACTTCCTCCTGAAGTGCACCTGGTACCATGGTACGTCCTCTGAAAAGAATGACGTGCTCCCCAACTTCAGGAAATCCATCTGGTGCATGCACTCTGGATATCTGAGAACGTCGAGTCTCAATGTCAACGTCCCCAAGTTGTTCCTCCTTGAATCGATGAAGAAGTGGACGAGTGACTTTGAGAGATAATAGAATGTATGCTCCATCTCGATCCACAAAAGATATCTGCAATGTAGCAAGCTACTCTGTCACCTCTCCGAGAAGTTGAATGCCTGATCTCCTACTAAGAGCATCAGCTACTACGTTCCCCTTCCTAGGAGTATAGAATATCTTTTAGTTGTTGTCTTATTGGAACTCAAGCCAACGTCACTGTCTCAGCTCCTGAAAGTTCTACTGGCATCTCTCCGACCACACGAAGTGTTGCCCCTTCTTAGTCAAGGCTGATAGTGGTGATACAACTCTGGAGAAGTCTAGCATAAAGACAAGTCTGGCCGATGCATGAGTGATCGACCACACACTCTTATGCATTATTCCATCCTGTACTGCTTGGGTTTTTCTTTTCGCCGACCAAGGAAAACCCAATCCCAACATTCTAGATAAACCACAACCTTTTTTCCTAATACAGTCAATCTGTGTATGAACTGTGGTTGCCCAGTCCATACCCAAACTAACGTCATAAGGCCTCGAGGCTGCAACCAAGAGGGTCCAACCGAAACTCTCTCCTTAAGGGTCATATCACACCATCGACATATGCGTGATTATCGAGTCTCCACCCAATGGTATCTACAGACTTGGGGGTCAAGTCAATGACTTAACCAGAAACTCTTGGTCTGAGATAAGATTCTTGTAAGGAATGAATGATTCATATCTATGTCTATTGATAGGGAAGATTGTAGTAGACACATATCAAATATCAAATCATTCCTAGAGCCCTTGGGTCACTTTCCTTGACCACATGCAGCTACTCTCTTCCCCTTCCCTCTAACTCCCTGTTCCTGATGGGGACTACAAGGTTAGTGGTTGTAACATGTCGAAATGTACACCTCCTCATTCTGCTCTCCTAGCTCCACTTCCCTGTCTTCTGCCCTGCATATTCACCTATCCTTAATACTTCCACTTCCAGAAATATCTCACATGCCCAAGTCTCTGAGACTGGCGCTAGTTCACAACATCCCACTGCTAACATTGACTGGCTAAATCCGCTTAGCCAATGAACACTCAACCACAAAGGTTCTCTCTAGAAACCTAACATAAGTAGGAATGTATAGAGGAAAAAGTGACGGATCATATATTCTTAAACACACCTCACATAGAGGTCCGAGAACTAAAGCACTGGTCTTATCATATTCATCGAGTACCAGGAATGATCGGTATGCCTCGATGAATACTCAGATACCGAAACGTCGTCCTACCGAAGCTGTATTAGCTCTAGAAAACTCTCAGCCACCTCCTCAAGCCAGTCCTCAGCCACTTGTGGGTCGGGCTTGCCTCGGAACATGATGGGTATCTGGTGCTGAAACACATGTAAGTCACTAAGCCTACAAGTGTCCTCTACCAGTACTATCGGTAGTGTCTGCTGACCAACGAGTAGTGATATACATGGAAAAATACCCGAAGGTACCATCTCGGAAAATAGTCCAAGTACCAAAACTTCATCACTATGTAGACCATCCTCATTGTCACTCACTGAAAACATAAGTAGATTAGATCAACATCTACTCTACTAGTGTCTCAATTAGGCGTAAAACTCAAGTAATTGCCTCCATCCAGTCCTCTGCAACCTGGGAAACTATCATGCCTCAAAACCTTGGAGGCGTTTGCCGCTGGAACTCCTAAAGCATGCTCAGTTGGCGTACACCATCCACTAGTGCGGCTGGGGGTATCTGCTATCCTATGGGTGGGGATGCTACTGGTACACCACTCGATGGTCCCAACATATAAAGAGGGCCCTAAACCAGAGCCTCGTCGCTCTGTGGGCCGTCATCGTGTACTCTCTCAGAAACACTAGCTGGATGTCTACGCAGCGGCATCCTGATAAGGAACAGGTGCACCGCGATCAAAACAGTATACCTAGTGAGGTGACAAAAAGTAATCATGAAGAAAACTTTTTTAAAGGAAACACACATGCAATCCGTGTTTTCATGCACTGAGTCGGATATTAGAAGTCATATTCCTAGTGTATGGATACGTTTTCCACTACACCAACACTGGTTTCCCTAAACTGATAACCACACCCAAAACACTTTACAAAATATCTGTTAAAATAATCAGAGTACTTGTTCTATGTTAGAACTTACTCCTCTAATACCAATTGGTCAGGACCCATCCTCGGGGCTCGTGTCGTGACTACCCCAAGCTCGCCTTCCATAGGCCAAGGGAAGGGGACTAACACCAATGGTGTAATCCTGATAAAAAGGGAAGGCATTTCCATTAAACCTGTAACACACACTGTCTGAACACAAGCTGTAGAAGCAACAAGTACTAAAAAAATAGAAAAGAAAAGTGTGATGAATATAATAGTGCTAGTATATAAACAAAATTGAACAACAAGTACATGTAAAATGGGAAAATAGCTCCTAGATTGTCCACCGGGGGAATCCTACCTGAAGGGAAGGTATAGAACTCGAACAACTCATCCCCGTGGTACGTCATGTCTAGTCCAGCTCCGAGCAGCCTCCCATCCATCACCCTCATCCTCGATCACTGCTGATCGTCGTCTGCACATAACACAACAAGGTATGGGCGAAGCCCGTGCAGGGGTGAGTATGAAAATACTCAGTAGGGGATCCCGAGAGCACCGAAGGTCTCCCATAATCTAGAAAGGATAAACCACAATAGAAAGATACAATCAAGAAGTATCAACCAACCCTACTTAGGTATTTGCACATACATATACCTAAGTTATCAATCATATTCTGACTATTAACTATTGATCCCAAGCACAAACCATTCCACAAAGGAAGTAAAGTCAATCACCTAGATTATAATGGTTGAAGGACATGAATCATCTCACACAGGTATACATCTTTTTTAGAATAATAGAGATGATCAGATGTAGTCATTGATTCATCTTAGTTGTCGGAACCACACAGGATACAGGACCAACTAAGCTGTCAAACCCACACAGGATACATGACCAGCTATGATTCATCAGAGCTGTTGGACCCACATAGGATACCAGACCAGCTAAGCTCTCAGACCCACATAGGATACAGGACCAGCTATTTTGTCAGACCCACACAGGATACAGGAATAGAAGTCAAAACTGTCAGACCCATAGAGGATCCCGATACAGTAGTCATCGGTGTCGAACCCATAGAGGATTCTGGTACAATAGTCATCACTGTCGAAAACATAGAAGATTCTGGTACAGTAGTCATCGCTGTCGAACCCACGGAGGATTCTTGTATAGTAGCATCGCAGCCAGCCCTAGGGTTCTCGAACACATCATGATCGATTCTGGGAGGGTCCCCTCTCGAGCTAAGTTTCAATACATCAACTATCACAAAGTCCTAATTTGATGTATCTCGTAGTTCCATCTCATCATAAGGAACCCAATGTGACTAACGGTGCGTCAATCGGACGCTCATTCTGAGAGTTATTGACATTTTCCTTCCAGAGGCCTGGTTGGTTTTTAGACTCAAAACAACCTGACCATACTCCAACTGCGTCTGAACCTAAAGTGGAGTATACCAAAAGAATCATATCGCTCCAAGAATTCTATCATCATAGGCGGTACGTCAGTCGGACACTGATAGCCCTAGATGCGGGATAAATGGTGTAAATGACCATAGCAAGTCCGGGTCCGGTTCGACCCAATCAGACTGACCCAGCCCGACCCAGTCTGAACAGGGGTCTGACCCGGTCTGCGGGTCCGACCCTGTCTAAGGAAGAGACCCGAGATGAGGGGACAGTGTTCCCCGAAGAGACGGCCTGACCCGACGAGAATCCCGGCCAGAGGCAGCCTAGCCTAAGGGTGGCCCGAGCGAGGGGCGGCCCAGATGTGGGGGCTTGGCCGAGGGGTAGACCGGCCATGGAGGCCCTGCCGAGCGATGGCCCGGCCGAAGTAGCCCAGATGGCCATCCGCAGGAGGGCATATCGTGCCACACCTCGGCTCTTCGAACAGAACTGGCGCATTGTGTCGGTTCGAGAGCTATGTTACCCAGGTGGTCCTGTTGGTCCGGCTCCAGGGGGGCCTGCCCGGCAGGCCGCCCCTGTGGCGTGATGGCGCCACAGTACTCTTATCTTCTGCACGGTGCAATGGCGTCGTGATGCCACCGCCGCGACCTGACCTGGCCACAGCCTTTGGATCCACAGCATGGCGTGACGACACCACGCTTCTCCATCCTCTGCGGCCCTCCCGGCAGCGGATACTCACCGGTGCGGTGAGGAGGTGCCACCCCCCTTTATTGCATCATGCCTTGTCCAAGGTTTTGTACCTCCGGCACGGCACGCCATGATGGCGCCGTGCCTCTTTTGTTCACCGCGGCCCTCCCGGCTGCGGTTCTTCTCTAGTACGGTGCGATGTCATCGTGCCCTTCCGGCTCTGCCTCCGATTTCAAACAAACAAGAATCAACAGAGGGACATCGGACTGTGTTTTTTCAGCACACGTCCTCCGTATTAGGTGATAAAAAAATGTCATCATCGAACCAAAATAGAAGACAATTAACGAGGGTATAATTCATACATTAAAATAATAAAATCCCCTTACCTTGAAATCGGTGTACGCTCGATAGAGTCACAGGAAGTCGGCGTCATTCCGTTGATGTTGGGAGGAGATGATGTCGTCGTTGGTGTTGTTCTTCGCAGGTGGTGTCATCCCTTTCTTTCCCCGGTTTAAAAGGGAGAAGATGGCGTTGTCGTCCATCAGTGGAGACGAGCATTCTTCGTTGGAGAGGATGCTCTCTCTCTATTTCTCCAAAGCTCCACCAAAGAAAGCTAATCCATAATATTAGAGACAGTTCTCTATTATTTTTATGGCATAACAACTCAAGTGTTGTCCTTAATTAAACGTGACAACACATTTATTTTAATGCGGAGGAATAGATTCAATATTCAATGTAAAAAATAAGGGAGGTGGAGAGATTCAATTAATGAGTGAGGTTTGGCACCATTATGAGGTAGTTCAAGAGTTTCTCTCATTAATATCCTCCCATGGGAGGATATTAATGAGGGATGGTATGCACAGGTGGGAACCACCTCCAACCTCCCCTTGGAGGATTAAACCACCACTCAAAATAAACATATGTTAGATAAATTTTTATTTAATTTATTTAGAAACCCCAAAAAGTTACTTCCATCCTCGATAAAATGAAAATGCGGTGAAGGTCTCCTTAAGCGAATATCGGCGCTATGAGTTGAACGGTGCCCTTGGATTTCAATTCCGAGCACATGTTCAATAGATATAAAAACATCGCTCCCAAGTTTACTGAACATACCCGAAAAAAAGTTTGAAAAATAATTATCAGCCACCCTCGACCTACTACAGTCGAAGTTTTCCCCTTCCTAGGTGAAAAATACCCCATAGAACCCATTGGTACCCTATGATTTCCAATCCAATTTACCGTTTAGAAGTTATGAGTTTTTACAATAAAAAAAATTTCACATAATTATTTTATTTGTGGAAAAAACTAACATTCTATGGTGGATCTCGCCGACCCAAGTTAGTATTTTCATAAATAAATCCTACCCTCACAAGTTCAACGGTGGTCTCAGATTTTTAATCCGAGTTACCATTTCTAAGTTATAAGAATTTAAAAAATAAAATAACTTTATTTAATTATTTTATTTACGGTTATGCCATTTTTGGGTTTTCTCATAGGAGGCTCGTGCCAACTAAACATAAGTCATGCCTATGGTAAAATCGCCATCCTAAGCGCAATTGTGGCCTTGGATGTTTGATCTGAGTAACAGTTTAAGAGTTATTCCTCTTTTTTAGGAAAACTGCATACGCGCATTAATTTATGCTTAAAAAAACTTCAACGGATCATTTCGGGCACTCCCAGCCTCAGAATCGCACACCGTCAGAAACTGTGGACTCGTAAAATTCGCAGGTATTTAAGAGAAAAATATTCCATAGAATTTCCCACTCTTTACATTCTCCCCACATCAGGGCTTTACGTCCCTATAAGCTATAACACTATGGAAACAAATGGGAGTACTGAGCACGCATCTGATCCTCCTATTCCGATGTGCTCTTCTAGAAGTTCTCGTGCTGCCAGTGAACACACACCCAAGGAATCGACCATCCACGTAGGACCCACTCCAGTCGATCCTCAATCTCCATTGGAAGCACTGTGAATGTCGACTTTTCATCGATTTCCAGCTCCCCGTGGTCGATGATGTGGGATGGGTTGTGCAAATATCTCCTCAGCTAAGATACGTGGAAGACATCATGCACCCGGTGCAACTGAGGTGGATGATCCAAGTGGTATGCCACCTTGCCTACTCTGCTGAGAACATGATAAGGTCTGATGAATCACAGAGATAACTTGTAGCCTTGGCCAAAACACCATAGAACTCGTCGAAGTGAGACCCATATAAAGACGTGGTCTCCATCCTCTAACTCCAGAGGTTTCCATCTCCTAGATGAAGGTGGAAGACCCTTCATGATGTTCATGGATATCTGATCCTACTTCCACTCTGGGACCTCAAAAGGCTAAACCAAGCCTGCTGGTACCTATTGCTCTACCTTCACTTACTGACAAGTGAGGCATCGTGAGAGAAACTCTGCCACTACATTCTTCATTCCCAGCCACTAGTGTTGTCGTTGGAGGTCCCGGTACATCTTTTCCTCTCCTAGATATACCGCTGGAGGAGGATTGTGGAACTCCCTCAACACTTCCTTCTGAAGTGAACCTGGTACCATGGTACGTCCTCTGAAAAGAATGATGTGCTCCCCACCTTCAGAAAATCCATCAAGTGCATGCACTATTGATATATGAGAATGTCGAGTCTTAATGTCAATGTCCCCAAGTTGTGCCTCCTTGAATCACTAATGATGTGTAGGAGTGACTGTGAGAGATAGTAAAATGTCTGCTCCATCCCAATCCACAAAAGATATCTCCAATGAGGCCATCTACTCAGTCGTCTCTCTGAGCAGCTGAATGCCTGATCTCATACTAAGAAATTTTGCTACTACATTCCCCTTCCCAGGAGTATAGACTATGTTCAATTCATAGTCCTATAGGAACTCATGCCAACGTCGCAGTCTCAGCTCTTGAAAGTTTTGCTGGCATCTCTCCGACCATATGAAGTGTTGCCCCTTCTTTTTCAAGGCTGCTAGTGGTACTACAACTCTAGAGAAGTCTAGCATAAAGGAAAGTCTGGCTGATGCATGAGTGATCGACCACACCCTATTATGCATGATTCCATCCTGTGCTGCTTGGGTTTTCCTTTTCCCCAACTTAGGAAAACCCAATCCCAACATTCTAGATAAACCATAACCTTTTTTCCTAATATAGTCAATCTATGTATGAACTATGGTTTCCCAGTCCATACCCAAACTAACGTCAGAAGGCCACGACACTGCCACCAAGAGGGTCCAACTGAAACTCTATCCTCAAGGGTCAGATCACACCATAGAAATATGTGTGATTATCGAGTCTCCTCCCAAAGTTATCTCCAGACGTGAGGGTCAAGTCAATGGATTAACCAGAAACTCTTGGTCTGGGATAAGATTCGTGGAAGGAAGGAATGATTCATATCTATGTCTATTTATACAGAAGCTAGTAGTGGACACATATCTTACGTCAAATAATTCCTAGAGCCCTTGGGTCACATTCCTTTACCGCATGTAGCTACTTTCTTCCCCTTCCCTCTACCTCCCTGAGCCTGGTGGGGACTACATGGTGGGTGGTTGTAACATGTAGAAATATACACCTCCTCATGCTGCTCTCCTAGCTCCACTTCCATGTATACTGCCCTGCAGATTCATCAATCCTTAATACTTCCTCTTCCTGAAATATCTCACATGCCCAAGACTCTGAGACTGGTGCTAGTTCACAACTTCCCACTGCTAACATTCACTGGTTTTTTCCGCATAGCCAATGAACATTCAACCACCAAGGTTCTCTATAGAAACCTAACATAAGTAGGGATGCATAGAGGAAAAAGTGATGGATCAGATATCCTTAAACACACCTCACATAGTCGTTCGAGCTCTAAAGCACTGATCTTATCATATTCATCGAGTACCAGGAATGATCGGTATGCCTCGATGAATACTGAGATACCGACATGTCGTCCTGCCGAAGCTGTATAAGCTCTAGAAAACTCTCAGCCTCCTCTTCAAGCTAGTACTCAGTATCCTGTGGGTCGGTCTTGCCTCAGAACATGATGGGTATCGGGTGATTAAACAAATGTAAGTCACTAATCCTACAGGTGTCCTCTACCAGTACTGCCGGTAGTGTCTGCTGACCAACAAGTAGTGATATAGTTGGCACACTGCCCGATGGTACCATCTCGGAAAATAGTCCATGTACCGAAACCTCATCACTATACAGACCATTCTCATTGTCCCTCACTGAGAACATTAGTAGCTTAGATCAACATCTACTCTACTAGTGTCTCAATTAGGTTGAAAACTCAAGTAATTGCCTCCATCTAGTCCTCTGCAACCTAGGAAACTGTCATGCCTCAAAACCGTAGAGGCCTTTTCCGCTGTAACTCCTAAAACACACTCAGTTGGTGTGCACCATCCGCCAGTGCGGCTAGGGGTATCTACTACCCTATGGGTGGGGGTGATGCTGGTACACAACCCGATGGTGCCAACATAGAAAGAGGGCCCTAAACCGGAGCCTCGTCGCTTGGTGGGCCGTCATCGTGTACTCTCTCGGAAACCCTAGCTGGCTGTCTACGCAGCGGAATCCTGATAAGGAACAGGTGCACCGCAATCAAAACAGTATACCTAGTGAGGTGACATAAAGTAATCATGAATAAATTTTTTTTAAAGGAAACACACACGCAATCAGTTTTTTCGTGCACTTAGTCGGATATCAGAAGTCAGAGTCCTAGTGTATGGATACGTCTTCCGCCGTACCAACACTGGTTTCCCTAAACTGATAACCACACCCAAAACACATTACAAAATTGCCGTTAAAATAATCAGAGTCCATGTTCTATAGTAGAACAGACTCATCTGATACCAATTTCTCATGACCCGTCCTCGGGGCTCGTGTTGGGACTACCCCAGTCTACCCTTCCATAGGCCAAGGGTTCGCGACTAGCACCAAAGGTGTAATCCTGAAAAAAGGGAAGCCATTTCTTATAAAACTGTAACACACACTATCTGAACACAAGCTGTAGATGCAACATGTACTAAAAGAATAGAAATGAAAAGTGTGCTGAACATAATAGGGCTAGTATATAAACCCAACTGAACAACAAGTACACGTAAAAAGGGAAAATTTCTCCTGGATTTCCCACCGGGGGAATCCTACCTGAAGGGAAGGTATAGAACTCGAACAACTCTTCCCTGCGGTATGTCCTATCTAGTCCAGCTCTGAGCAGCCTCCCGTCCCTCACCCTCATCCTCGATCATTGCTGATCGTCGTCTGCACAAAACACAACAAGGCACGGGCAAAGCCCGTGCAGGGGTGAGTATAAAAATACTCAGTAGGGGACCCCGAGACCACTGAAGGTCTCCCAAAATCCAGAAAGGATAAACCACAATAGAAATATAAAATCAATAAGTATCAACCAACCGTACATAGGTATTTGCACATACATATACCTAAGTTATCAAACACATTCTGACAATAACTCTTGATCCCAAGTACAAACCATTCCACAAAGGAATTAAATTCAATCACCTAGATTATAATGGTTTAAGGACATGACTCAGTTGACATAGGTATACATCTTTCGTAGAGTAATAGAGATTATCAGATGTAGTCACTGATTCATCATAGTTGTCAGACCCACACAGGATACATGACCAGCTAATCTGTCAGTCCCACATAGGATACAGGACCAGCTATGATTCATCTGAGATGTCGGACCCACACAGGATACCGGACCGGCTAAGCTGTCGGACCCACACAGGATACAGGACTAGCTATTCTGTCTGACCCACACAGGATACAGGAAGAGAAGTCAAAACTGTCGGACCCACAGAGGATCCTGGTACAGTAGTCCTCAGTGTCGAACCCATAGAGGATTCTGGTACAGTAGTCATCACTGTCGAAAACATGGAGGATTCTGGTTCAGTAGTCAACATTGTTGAACCCATGGAGGATTCTTGTATAGTAGCATCGCAGCCAGGCCTAGGGTTCCCGCACACAGCACGCTCGATTCTGGGAGGGTCCTCTCTCGAGCCAAGTGTCGATACATCAACTATAATGAAGTCCTGAGTTTATGTATCCCGTAGTTCCGTCTCTTCATAAGGAACCCTACGCGACTAACGGTGCATCAACCGGACACTCGTTCTGAGAGTTATTGACATTTCCGTTCGAGGGGCCAGGTTGGTTTTTAGACTCAAATCAACCTGACCATACTCCAACTCCGTCTGAACCTAAAGTGGAGTAAACAAAGAATCGTATCGCTCCAAGAATTTGATCACCATAGGCGGTATGTCAGTCGGACACCCATAGACCTAGATGCGGGCTAAATGGTGTAAACGACCATAGCGAGTCCGAGTCCAGTCCGACACAGACAGACTGACCCAGCCCGACCCGGTCTGAATAGGGTCTGACCTGGTTTGTGGGTCCGACCCGGTCTAAGGAAGAGACCCGAGCTGAGGGGATGGTGCGGCCCGAAGAGACGACCTAACCCGACGGGAATCCCGGCCGGAGGCGGCCTAGCCTGAGGGCGGCCCGAACGAGGGGCGTCCCAGATGTGGGGGCTTGGATGAGGGGCAGCCCGGCCATGGAAGCCCAGCTGAGCAATGGATCGGCCGAAGCAGCCCAGCCGGGCATGCGCTGGAGGGTGTATCGCACCCCACCTCGGCTCTTCAAATAGAACCGGCGCGTTGTGCCGGTTCGGGAGCTGTGGTACCCGGGTGGTCCCATTAGTCCAGCTCTAGGGCAGCCTGCCCGGCCGGCCACCCCCGTGGGGTGATGGCACCGCGGTACTCCTATCCTCCGCGCAGTGCAACAGTGCTACGCTGCCACCGCCTCGGCCCAACCTGGCCGCGGCCTTCCGCTCCACAGTGCGGCACAACGACACCGCACTTCTCCATCCTCTGGGGCCCTCCCGGCAGTGGATACTCACTGGTGCGGCACGGTGGTGCCACCCCCCTTTTCCGTAGCACGCCATGGACATGGTTTTGTACCTCCGGTGAGGCGTTCCGTGATGGCGTTGTGCCTCTTTCATTCACCGTGACCCTCCCGAACAATGTTCTTCTCTAGCGCGGTGCGATGGCAGCGCACCCTTCCAGCTCCGGCTACAACCTCAAACAAACAAGAATCAACAGAGGGACATCTGACTGTGTTTTTCAGCCCACGTCCTCTGTATTAGGTGAAAAAAATGGTCATCATCGAACCAAAATAGATGACAATTAACGAGGGTATAATTCATACATTAAAATAATAAAATCCCCCTACCTTGAAATCAGTGTTCGCTCGATTGAGTCGCGGGAAGGCAGCGTCATTTCGTTGACTTTGGGAGGAGATGATGTCGTCGTTGGTGATGTTCTTCGTAGGCAGTGTCTTCCCTTTCTTTCCCCGGTTGGAAAGGGAGAAGACGACGTCATCATCCCTCAGTGGAGACGAGCGTTCTTCGTTGGAGAGGATGCTCTATCTCTCTGTTTATCCAAAGCTTCACCAAAGAAAGCTAAGCCAAAATAATAGAGATAGTTCTCTATTATTTATATGGCATAACAACCCATGTGTTGTCCTTAATTAAACGTGACAACACATTTAATTTAATGCGGAGGAATAGATTCAAAATTCAATGTCAAAAATAAGGGAGGTGGAGTGTTTCAATTAATGAGTGAGGTTTGGCACCATTATGAGGTAGTTCAAGAGTTTCTCCCACCACATAATATCCTCCCATGGGAGGTTATGGGCGGGTGGGCCCCACCTCCAACCTCCCCTGGGAGGATTAAACCACCACTCAAAATCAAAATATGTTCAACATATTTTTATTTAAATTTTTTAGAAACCCCAAAAATTAACATCTGACATAAATAAAATGAAACTGCAGTGAAGGTCTACTTAAAAGAATACCAGCGTTGCGAGTTCAATGGTTCCCTCAGATTTCAATTCTGAGAACCAGTTCAAAAGATATAAAAACATCGCTCGCAAGTTTACTGAACGTACCCGAAAAATGATCAGAAAATTATTATCATCCACCGTCGACCTACTGCGGTCGAGGTTGGCCTCTGCCTAGGTGAAATACACCCCAACAAACCCAAGGCTAACGTTATATTTCCAATCCGAGTTACCATTTAGATGTTATGAAATTTAACAATAAAATAATTTTCACTTAATTATTTTATTTGTGTCAAAAACTATCTTTCTCTAGTGGCCCTCACTGACCCAAATTAGTATCTTCTTAAAGAAATCCTACCCTCCAGAGTTCAGCGGTGGTCTATGATTTTTAATCCAAGTTACCAATTGTGATTTATAATAATTTGAAAAATAAAATAACTTTATTTAATTATTTATCCACGGTTATGCCATTTTTGGGTTTTCTCACAGGAGGTCGGTATAGACTAAACTTAAGTCACGCCTAGGGTAAACCCGCCATCCTTTGCAAAATGGTGGCCTCAGATTTCTGATTCGAGTAACCATTTAATTTTTATTCCACTTTTTCATGAAGACAACATAAGCGCTTTAATTCAAGCTTTACAATACTTCGACGGATCATTCATGGCACTTTGGGCCTCAGAATCGCACTCCGTTAGAAACTTCGGACTTGTAAATTTCCTAGGTATTTAAGGAAACAAATTCCACATAATTTCTGGGTATTTACATGAAAACACCATTTGAGAAGTGTAAATTAATCATATTCATGGATGAAAAGTTTTCAATTTCAATTTCCAACTTCAATTATGGTGATAAAACCCTTTTTATGGTGGAATAGACTATAATATATATATATATATATTATTTGAGGTTCTTGAATCTTTTTTACAATTGGTATTGTATTATAAACCAAAATGAGTCTATTGTGATAAAAAAAGCGAATTAATGAAAATAGTTATCATTAATGTTTTATATAATGATTCATATTCACTGAAAACGAATAAATGAGTTTTATAACCATGTAATATTATGGTTGT
Source organism: Viscum album (assembly GCA_963277665.1). Taxonomy (NCBI): domain Eukaryota; kingdom Viridiplantae; phylum Streptophyta; class Magnoliopsida; order Santalales; family Viscaceae; genus Viscum; species Viscum album. Next base: position 840,297,775 of record OY728152.1, on the reverse strand, counting down.
TAATTAATAATATATAAGTCAAATTAGTTAAAACCATTTTAATCTTACATGTTTATTTTTACATGTATATAATTAATCCCATCATGAAAACCAAGGAAAAAAATGCCTCCAACTAATGAAATTGAACCTCTTAGCCCATCATAAAGGTCATGAATGAACATAATAAGGTTATAATAAAAAATTAAATTAATATGACGTTCTTAATATACTAATTAATGAATGTAATATTTTTATCCAGGTCATTAGGATCAATTGGAGGAAACCATCATACTTAAGGTAACAGATTCTACCCGAACCACCATTATTCCTTGGTGTTGCTATATATTTATTTTTAACCCAATTATTTCATCTTTTATTTTTAGGTACTTATTATAAATTATGTTTTAATTCTCCAAAATCATTTATCAAGATCCATTCAGCATTCTCTTACTGATATATTCATGTTTTTAAGTGGTTCCCTCCCCAATTCTTCCTGATAAGCAAGCCCATTCTAAGGGAACTTCCCGAAATATTACGATATTGAATTACAGTATATAATCAGTTTTAATCCACATTTTATTTAAAATAAAATTATTTCTTATGAAAACCTTCTTAGATCGCCTCTAGTTTTACATAAAATATGATATGATTTTCTATTTCGAATGATCTTTGATATTTTCCTTAAACAACACTAATTGTTTTTAAATATAATTTTCATAAATACAATTTTACATGTTATCACTTAAAATTAACGTGAATTATCTTGATGTATGCCTATTATGACTTATTATTTTCCATTCATAATTTAATTCATTTTCTTTCATGGACAATTTAATGATACACCGTTTTGTTATGCCTTATGACATGATTATCATACCCAGTCCATTCTAGGGGTAACCATTATGTTTATGTATGAATGATCATGTATCCTTAAATATATGAAAAGAATATTCATGAATATGTTAGTATGGGTAAGACTAGATAATTATAACATTCATTGGGTAAATTTTCTCCCCAATAGATGTTATGTGCAATGGTCATGGTGGTTAGCCTGGACTTATGATACCATGTGCAATGGTCTAGGTGGTTAATTATAAATTGTGATCCTTTATGTAAAATGATCCTTGAATCATAATAAAGTCATGTTTCATGTTTCTGATACATTACTATGACTCTATTTTTATATAATCCCATGCTTATATGTTTTGATTTCATATGTTCTGTAAAGACCCGTAAATTTTAACGAAATTTTTTTTCTTAATTTTCTTTGGAACTTTACAAGAACGCAGTTTCTGACGGCACCTGATTCCGAGGCCCGGTGTGCCTGTAATCATTTTCCGAAGTTTGGCTCGGGTACGTTCAGTGAACAAACGAGCGGGTTTTTTCTATCTTTTGAACCGGTGCTCGAAATCAAATTCCGAGGGCACCGATGGAATCATAGCACCGGTATTTGCTTAGAAACGCCTCTTCCGGAGTTGCGTTTGCTCAGGTGTGGTTTTTTAATTTTAATTTTTTTTTGGTTAAGTGAAGAAAATAAAATAAAGTGGTGCGACAACTATATTTTATTTCACTTAAAGCCACTTAAAGCCACATTAATGCTGCTTAAGATGAGTTGAAGCGGATAGGGTGCAATTCAAAATATCCTACCCTCTTGGTAGGATATTTGTGGGGTGGGGCCCGCACGAGCCCCACAATTTCATTTCCACTAAGTAACGCACCCGTGAAAACCCTTTTTAATGAAAGTCAACTGGCGCATTTTCTAAACTCTTAAACGCTCATATTAATTGGGAGGTTTATTCGATGAAATTAATTCTATGAATTAATTTTGTTCATTTCTTAACACGTTTTCAATTTGTTGGCATGTTAATAAAATAAGGCCAACACACCTTATTCTTGAATGTTGTGTTAAACCTTTGGAGAATCTCTAAAGATCTTCCTCCTCCTTCGTGAAGAACGCGAAAACGCGAAGAACACGAAAAACGCGAAGAACACCGGCCTCCGACGAAGGGCGACGAAGAACGCCAGGCCCCCCGGAGATCGATGATGTGACGCCGACGATTCTCCCTCTGCGACGCTTCTTCCACGACAAATCTTCAATTGTCCGTTGAGATCGTCGACATGACGCCCTTCCGCGATGACATGATGCCCTTCCACGACGCGACGATCACCCCCTACCGCGACGGTCAATTCCGCGACGTACGAGCACTCTTCCGGCGATAGCTACGAGGTAGGGGTCGTTTTAAAAATGTTTTACCCATGTTTTTTTTCCTCCAAGGCAAGAACGCGGACCAACCAGTTAACAAGTTGGTCCGCGGATTATTATTGCGGGTCGTGGTTCATCAATTGCTGGGATTTTATGGTGTTATTTCAAACCGCTAATGCAGTGGGTGTGGACCAACGAACAAGTCCGAACCCACCGCCCTTTGTTCTTTGTGTGCGGAACGGCGGACGACGACAAAACGGGTCGCAGAGCCGATTTTTTGATTCCGCAGTGAAGAACAGGACCCGGGAGGAGCTACGGCGCAGATGGAAATGGAATCGGACCACCAGAGCAACTCCGGTGGCCCTCGGACTCCACTGGTGGCGGCGCCCCACTGCGCCACCGTAAGGAGCCGCCGCGGCGGCCGGAGGCAGTTCCGCGACCACGCGGAACCGAAGACTTGGACGCGGCGGCCCGACCGCGTCCGGTGACACCGAGCGGCCCCACGCGGGGCCGCGGCTTCGCCTCACGTGGGGGCAACACACCCCCCATGGCTTCCTTTGCTCGGCCGCGTGGCCGAGCCGAGCCGACCCGCCGGCCGGGTCTTGCCCAGGCCGGGCCGGGCCGCCCTGGCCGGGCCGGGTCGTGCCCAACTGGGTCGGTCCGGGCCCAGACCCCCCGTTTTCGGACCATTTTCCTTCTTTTGCCCATATCTTGGGCTACAAACCTCCGAACGACGCGTCGTCAGCGGCGATGCGATCCTTGGATCGAGATGGTAGTTTTCATATACTACAATCAAGGTTTAGGAACATTTTGGGTTTGGTGGGGTTGGTTCGTACATGAAATCAACCGGGCCCTCGGAGCAGAAACACTCATATCTTGAGCTTCGGACGTCCGATTGACGTGTCGTCGACTTGGTTGAATTCCTCTAGGTGAGAAAGATCTTTTGGCATTCTCCGCCCGAGGCTTGGACGCAGGTGGAGTACGGTCAGGTTGGTTTTTCCTTAAAAACCAACCGGGCCCCTGGGATGAAAAAGCCAATAACTCTCAGACCGGGCGTCCGATTGACGCGCCATCGGCGACGTTGAGTTCCTGTTGACGAAATGGAACTATTGGATACAAAAACTTTGGACTATGTGTGAGTGGATGTATCAGTCTATCGGCTCGTGGAGCGGACCCTCCCGAACGATCATGCTGTGAGCAGGAACCCTAGAGCTGGCTGCGACTGCTACTATGACGACGATGACTGTACAGAGATCCTCAGTGGATTCGACTGCGACGATGATGAAAACAGTACGAGGACCCTCCGTGTTTTCGGCAGTGACCACTATGGTACATCTTGGGATACGTCAACTCTGTAATACATGTCATTTGATGCATCGACCTCTTAGTTCGTGGAGTGGACCCTCCCGGAATGAGCATGCTGTGTGCGAAAACCCTAGAGCCGGATGAGACTTTACAACTGCTGATCAAACGACTCGGTGTGTTACGGATAGCCCAGTGGAAAGCGCTTGGATGTAGCAGCAGACCCACGGCGGAGGAGCGCTTGGTTGTAGCGGCAGACCCACGGTACTCAATAGAAGGAGTACATCTGGAGGCTATGAGGGGCATCGCTTGGTTGTAGCGGCAGACCCACGATGGAGGAGCGCTTGGTTGTAGCTTTAGACCTACGATTGAGGAGTTCTTGGTTGTAGCAGCACGGGGGAGCGCTTGGTTGTAGCAGCAGACCCACGGCAGAGGAGCGCTTGGTTGTAGCGGCAGACCCATGGTACTCAACAGAAGGATTACCTCTAGAGGCTATGAGGGGGAGCGCTTGGTTGTAGTGGCAGACCCATGGTGGGAAGCACTTGGTTGTAGTAGTCGGCCCACAATACTCGATAGGTGGAGTACTACAGCAGTCCAAGGTTAGAGGGAAGTGCTTGGTTGTAGCGGCTTACCCACTATAGTTTATGGAGAGCGAGTTTCCCAATAGCTATGGTTTCACTTCATGATCAATCCTATGTGGGTCATTGCGGGGGTTAGTACCTACCGATCCTTTGTGGGTCCGACGGCTTAGATGAATCAGCGACTCCATCTGATCATCTCTATCATCTTACGAAGAAGTATAAATGTGTGAGCTGAATCCTATTTTGCTTCCCTTTTTGGATTGTGTTGTGCTATCCTGTGTGGATTTACGTTTTTCCTTCTTGTGTGGACTGGGTTGTAATTGAGCTCGGATGTTGGAGCCGAGCGAGAATTGATGACTTAGGTATATGTATGGGCATATACCAAAGTTGTGTCGGATGTTACCTTGTGACTGTATCATTCCTTGGGGATATCCTTTGTGGATTCTGGGAGACCTTCGGGAGGTCTCAGGGTCCCTACTGAGTAGCTTATACTCACACCGCACTATGTTGTGTTGGTTGCAGACGACGGACAGCACTGATCGTGGTGGAGGCAAGCAGAGCAGGACGATACCTGGAGGTGGACCACTAGGTGGGACGTACTCGGAGCAGTCGGCTGGACCCGAGGAGCAGTGGAGGATATATGTACCCACCCTTCAGGTGGGACTTCCAGTGGACGGCTCGACGTTGTTGCTTTACTTTTCAGTTGTTGTTTTCCATTTCGAGTTGTACTTTAATTTCAGTTTGGGTTTGTATTCTGGCCCACTTACTTCCGCACTTACTGGTGTACCAGTTTTTACTTAGTGTTTACTTCTTTCTGCTTACTCTATGGTGTTTGTTGGTTACTTTACAAAGGCAATGCCCTCCCTTTTTCTGGGATTTACGCCTTGGTTCTAGTCGCCAGCCCCTGGCCTATGGAAGGCCGGCTTGGGGTAGTCACGGTACAGGCCCCGAGTACGGGTCGTGACAAATTGGTATCAGAGGAGTTCGGTTCTACCATGGACTCTGATCCTTTCTATGAGAAGAAATAGTGTTTAGCATATTGGGTGTGGTTATCAGTCCAGGGAGTCCAGTGTTGGTGCGGCGGCCGACGTATCCGTACACCAGGACCTTGACTTCTGATTTCCGAATTAATGCACGAAAACATTGATTGCGTGTGTGTTTTAGGTTTTCTTTGTGATTACCTTGTGTCATCTCACCAGGTATACTATTCTAACCCTGGAAAATCTATTTCCTTTTCAGGATGGCCCCACGATGGCAGCCAGCTAGGGTTCCGAGAGTTGTACGTGATGATCGTCTGACGAGCGACGAGGCCTCGGTGCAGGTCCCTTTGACAGCTAAGGCACCGACGGTACCTCTACTCGTCGAGCCACCGATTCTTCCAGCCCCAGCCGCTGACGATGCACGTTGCCTTAGTGCACTGCATGAGTTCCAATGCCAGCGACCTCCCAGGTTCCGCAGGGAGACGGACCCCCAGGCAGCCGAGGACTGGCTGGAGGTAGTGGTGCGAGTTTTCCGGTTAGTGAGGACACTAGCAGACCTCATGGTGATCCTCACAGCAAGCCTACTGCACGCGGCAGCAGGCAGATGGTGGAGCTTGATGTTCTAGGTGCACGATGAGGCATCACTTCTTTGGATGGATTTTGAGAGCCTTTTTCGCTCAGTGTTCGTCCCAGCCACCATCCGAGCGGTGCGCATCCAGGAGCTACTACAACTGTGGCAGGGCAGCATGACAGTAGCCCAGTACGCGGTGAGGTTTACCAATCTATCGCGCTATTCCATGAAAATGGTACGTGACCCATCATTCAGGGCCCGAACCTTCGAGTAGGGGCTCAGGCGAGAGATCATAGCTTTAGTTGTTTCTCACAGCATTCCTACACATACAGGGGTGTTGGAGCGAGCCTTCTTAGTGGAGAGTTTCCTTGCTGAGCATACTCCAGCAGCAGGACCCACCACTAGCCGGCATGCGGCAGAGTCTTCTACAGTGGGCAGTAGACATATGACGCAGTGGTCCAAGAGGACCATACCTACCGGTGGTCGACCGCGTGACACATGATCGTTTGTGAGAGGCACCCGGGGTGGACATCGACTTTCCATGAGCGGACAATGTTACTCCTACGGCGGGGTTGGTCACATGGATCATGACTGTCCAAACCGCCATACGGATGACCAGCAGATGAATGAAAGACCTCCTAGGAAGAGGCAGAGGTTCGATCGAGGTAGATTGCATGGAGCCGGAGACCGTGCCAGGGGAGCTGGCCATGCAGCTGGAGGTGGACGACGCTTCGAGGTGTTTCCACCACCACCACCAGGAGGTCCACCCCGACCGTAGGGAGCTGGTGGAGATGGGAGAGTTCAGCTTCATGCAGTTGAGGCCTACGATCATGGTGCTCCGAGAGCAGATGGAAAGGAGCGGGACTAGCTCCATACCTGGAGACTTTTGTTTATGCTACTTCTAGCAATGTTGATGTTTGTTTGTAAATGTTTTGTGTCTTTGTACTTTGATCTGAAGTAATAAAAAACACCCTTATTTTGGTGTTTACCTTCATGTCCTCTCTTTGTGTTGTTACTAAGATGTTCCGGTTTAAAAACTGTGGACTTGACCCTCACTTTGAGATACCTATGGAGGAGACCCGGTGACCACACACTGATGCCGACAGTGTGACTCAACCCTTGGAGGCGAGAGTAATGGTTGGATCTCTTGGTAGTAGCGTCGATGCCTTACGACGTCATCCTTGGTATGGAATAGTATCATCCATGTCAGGATTGACTGTATTAGGCGACGAACGTGGTTCATTCAGGGGATGAGACCAGATTTCTCTTCTCGGCGAAGAAGAAATCTCAGCAGCTCTTGTAGGACCAGAAAGGTCCAAGTCATCCATGAGCAGATGAGGACAGCTCAGAGACGGAAAAAGTCTTGTGATGACAGGAGGCGGAGTACACTAGAGTTAGAGGATGGTGACCACGTCTTCTTGCGTGTCTCACCTCAACATGGATTACAGAGATTTGGATGAGATGGAAATTGTCTCCATGCTTCATTGGACCATTCCAGGTCCTCAACAGGATTGGCGAGGTGGCTTATCATCTGGAACGACCACCCCAGTTGCATCGAGTGCACGACGTCTTCCACGTATCTCAGCTGAGGAGGTACGTGAACGACCCGACACATATATTTGGCCATGGAAACCTGGGCGTTGATGATGGGGTGACTTTTGCAGAGGTTCCGGTGGAGATTGAGGATCGACGGGAGCGGGTCCTACGTGGATGGTCGATTCCTCTTGTGTGAATCAGATGGCAGCACGGGAACCTCCAGTAGAGCACTTGGGATCGAGAGGCTCATGTACGTGCTCAGTACATGATTTTTTCCCTAGTTTATGATGTATCTTTACGGGGACGTAAAGCCCCGTGGTGGGAGTGATATAAAGACCTGTAAATTTCAAGGAAATTATTTTTCTTAATTTTCTATGGAATTTTACAAGAATGTAGTTTCTGACGGCACTTGATTCCGAGGCCCGGTGTGCCCAGATCATTTTCCGAAGTTTGGCTCGGGTATGTTCAGTGAACGAACGAGCGGGTTTTTCTAACATTTGAACCGGTGCTCGGAATCAAATTCTGATGGCAACGATGGAATTGTAGCACCAGTATTTGCTTAGAAACGCCTTTTCCAGAGTTGCGTTTGCTCGGGTGTGGTTTTTTAATTTTTAATTTTTTTGATTAATTGAAAAAAATAAAATAAAGTGGTGTAACAACTTTATTTTATTTCACTTAAAGCCACTTAAAGCCACTTTAAAGCTGCTTAAGATGAGTTGAAGCGGATAGGGTTCAATTCAAAATACCCTACCCTCTTGGTAGGATATTTGTGGGGTGGGGCCCACACGAGCCCCACCATTTCTTTTCCACTAAGTAACACACTCGCGAAATCCCTTTTTAATGAAAGTCAACTTGCACGTTTTCTAAACTCTTAAACGCTCCTATTAATCGGGCGGTTTATTCATTGAAATTAATTCTATGAATTAATTTTGTTCGTTTCTTAACACATTTTCAATTTGTTGGCATGTTAATAAAATAAGGCCAACACACCTTCTTCTTGAATGTTGTGTTAAACCTTTGGAGAATCTCTAAAGATCTTCCTCCTCCTTTGCGAAGAACGCGAAGAACGCGAAGAAAGACGGCCTCCGACGAAGGGAGACGAAGAACACCAGGCCCCCCAAAGATCGACGACGTGATGCTGACGATTCTCTCTCTGCGACGCTTCTTCTGCGACAAATCTTCGATTTTCCGTTGAGATCGTCGACATGACGCCCTTTTGTGACACGACGATCACCCCCTACCGCGACGGTCAATTCCGCGACGTACTCGCACTCGTCCGATGACAGCTACGAGGTAGGGGTCGTTTTAAAAATGTTTTACCCATGTTTGTTTTCTTCCAAGGCAAGAACGCGGACCAACCAATTAAAAAGTTGGTCCGCGGATTATTATTGCGGGTCGTGGTTCATCAATTGCTGGGATTTTATGGTGTTGTTTCAAACCGCTAATGCGGTGGGTGCGGACCAATGAACAAGTCTGAACCCAATGGCCTTTGTTTTTGGTGTGCGTAACGGAGGACGATGACAAAATGGGTCGCAGAGCCGATTTGTTGATTCCGCAGTGAAGAACGGGACCCGGGAGGAGCTACGGCGTAGACGGAAATGGAATCGGACCATCGGAGCAACTCCGGTGGCCCACGGACTCCACCGGCGGCGCCCCGCCGCGCCGCCGAACGGAGCCGCCGCGACTAAAACAGTAGCGGCGGGAGGAGGTTCCGCGGCCGCGCGGAACCGAAGGCAGGGACACGGCGGCCCGACTGCGTCCGGTGACACCGAGCGGCCCCGCGCGGGGCCGCGACTTTTCTTCACGCGGGGGCAGTATGCCCCCCGTGGCTTTCTGTGCTCGGCCGCTCGGACGAGCAGAGGCGACCCGTCGGCCGGGTCGCACCCAGGCCGGGCCAGGCCGCCCTGGCCGGGCCGGGTCACGCCCAACCGGGTATGACCCAGACCCGGGTCGGGTCGACCCGGTTCGGGCCGACCCAGAGGGGTCGGGCCGGGTTGGTCCGGGCCCAGACCCCCCGTTTTCGGACCGTTTTCGGTCTTTTGCTCATATCATGAGATTCGGATGTCCGATTGACGTTCCGTCGACATGGTTGAATTCCTCTGGGTGAGACGGATCTTTTGGCATACTCCGCCTGAGGTTTGAACACAGGTGGAGTACGGTCGGGTTGGTTTTTCATTAAAAACAAACCGGGCCCCTCAAACGAAAAAGCCAATAACTCTCAGACCGGGCGTCCGATTGACGCGCCATCTGCGACGTTGAGTTCCTGTTGACAATACGGAACTTTTGGATACATCAACATTGGACTATCTGTCAGTTGATGTATCAGCCTATCGGCTCATGGAGCGGACCCTCCCGAACGAGCTTGCTGTGTGCGGGAACCCTAGAGCTGGCTGCTACTACTACTATGACGGCAACGACTGTACAAAGATCCTTAGTGGATTCGACTGCAACGATGGTGAAAATAGTACGGGGATCCTCCGTGTTTTCGGCAGTGACCACTACGGTACATCTTGGGATACGTCAACTCTGGACTACATGTCAGTTGATGCATCAACCTCTTAGCTCGTGGAGTGGACCCTCCCGGAACGAGCTTGCTGTGTGCGGAAACCCTAGAGTCGGATGAGACTTGAAGACTGCTGATCGAATGACTCGGTGTGTTACAAGTATCCCAGTGGGAAGTGCATGGCTATAGCAGTAGACCCACGGTGGAGGAGCGCTTGGTTGTAGCGGCAGACCCACGGTACTCAATAGAAGGAGTACCTCTGGAGGCTATGAGGGGAAGCGCTTGGTTGTAGCGGCAGACCCACGACGGAGGAGTGATTGGTTTTAGCGGCAGACCTACGACGGAGGAGCGCTTGGTTGTAGCAGCACTGGGGAGCGCTTGGTTGTAGCAGTATACCCACAGCAGAGGATCGCTTGGTTGTACAGGCAGACCCGTGGTTCTCAACAGAAGGAGTACCTCTAGAGGCTATGAGGGGGAGTGCTTGGTTGTAGTCGCAGACCCATGGTGGGAAGCGCTTGGTTGTAGCAGCCGGCCCACAGTACTCGATAGGTGGAGTACTACAACAGTCCAAGGTTAGAGGGAAGCACTTGGTTGTAGCGGCTTACCCACTGTACTTGATGGAGAAGGAATTTCCCAATAGCTCTGGTTTCACTTCATGATCGATCCTATGTGGGTCATTGCGGGGGTTATTACCTACTGATCCTTTGTGGGTCCGACGACTTAGATGAATCAACGGCTCCATCTGATCATCTTTATCGTTTTATGAAGAAGTATACATGTGTGAGCTGAATCCAGTTTTTCTTCCCTTTGTGGATTGTGTTGTGAAATCCTGTGTGGATTTACGTTTTGCCTTCCTGTGTGGACTGGGTTGTACTTGAGCTCGGATGTTGGTGCCGAGCGAGAATTGATGACTTAGGTATATGTATGGGCATATACCTAAGCCATGTCGGATGTTACTTAGTGATTGTATCTTTCCTTATGGTTATCCTTTGTGGATTCAGGGAGACCTTCGGGGGTCTCGGGGACCCTGCTGAGTAGCTTATACTCACCCCTGCACGGGCTATGCCCGCACTACGTTGTGTTGGTTGCAGACTACGGAGAGCGCTGATCGTGGTGGAGGCTTGCAGAGCAGGATGGTACCTGGAGGTAGACCACTGGGTGGGACGTACTCGGAGCAGTCGGCTGGACCCGAGGAGCCGTGGAGGCTATCTGTACCCACCCTTCAAGTGGGACTTCCAGTTGGCGGCTCGACGTTGCGGCTTTACTTTTCTGTTGCTATTTTCCCTTTTGAGTTGTACTTTACTTTCAGTTTGGGTTTGTATTCTAGCCCACTTACTTCCTCATTTACTGTTGTACCAGTTTTTACATAGTGTTTACTTCTGCCTGCTTACTCTATGGTGTTTTTTGGTTACTTTACAAAGGCAATGCCTTCCCTTTTTCCGAGATTTACGCCTTGATTCTAGTCACCAGCCCCTGGCCTATGGAAGGCGGGCTTGGGGTAGTCACGGCATAGGCCCCGAGGACAGGTCGTGACATGTTCTTTGTTTTGTATATCATTAGGTCATGTATTCTAACCCATATTCTAAAGATTTATTCTTATGTTTATTCTTTCCCTGGTATTTTTAGATCATCCTATTGTTCAAGTTTTCCCCAGCATATCCTATGATGTTGTATGATAATAATGGAATTTAGGTTCTCTTTATGAAGATCAAATAAAGAAATGCTTTTTTATGTCCCATGTTTTTCAGTTTCATGCTCCAAGTCTTCCAAGACACTAGACTTTACAATCATTATCTTGTAATATTATGTTTTATTATACTTAAAATCATATAATGATATGTTTGAAGGGATAGGGTTTCTGTAGTTGGTATTAGAGAAAGGTCTAGTTATTTTTGGAGATTAGGAATAGATAACATTAATAATAACCTTAGGGATAAGACTATGTATAAGATAACATCCCTAAATTTTGGAAAGTAAAGCGTATGTGGTTTATCAATAAAAATCATCCACGTCTAGATACGAACAACTAGATGTGGCTCTGCAATAGATGTATCATGGTGAAAAACCTGAAAACACCATTTTGAACTAGACTCGAGCCAGAACTATTGCATGAAAAAGGGTCTTGCTGCACACTGATTTTGAAACTTCTGGGGGGATATTCTTTGGTAAACTCATAATCATAGTATGAACTATTATTAATGGAACAAAAAAACTGAATCCCATAATAATAAATGTAAGGAAACAGATCATGGGTAACCTTGAATAGAACCTAGGGAATCATGGCTTAGTATGTACTTTTCCATTAATATTTTATCCATTTATGTTAAATGTGTCCTTTTTTATGCCTGATTTCTATGTATTTATGTCATGTCATTTTACATTATTTTTAGTAATTGATATATGAAAATAGAATAACACATGCCAACATTCAATGTGATGTGAAATTTCATTATTACCCTAATGATATGTCAGATATGATGGGAATGGGTGCTTCAAACATTATGATATTACTTGCTCAGTAGGCTCAAATTATTAATAATAACATGAATCATGTATAATTCCCTACTCCTCTAAGGAAAGAGCATGTTTCCATCGATTCCTTCATGTGTAAAAGGCCTACCATGTTCAGTGGATCTTCTGAACCCCTCCTATAGATATAGTGGATTAACTCCATTGAAAATATAATCTACGTCCTCTATTTCTCAGAAGATGATAATTTAATTTTGGAGGTGTATCTATTTGATGGGGAAGCTGATCTGTGGTGGAAACTGATAAAAAATATGAGGTCCTGTGAGGAAATATATTCCATGGATTGGGAGGAATTCATTATTTTTTTCAATTAAAATATACCATGAACCCTCCATATTCAAATAGAAAAGAGAGTTCCGCAATCTTAAGAAAAAGGAAAATGATTCTATAGGGGTATATGAAGAAAACCTTACAATTATTACATGATACACATCTGAATTTGTCATGAACACCAAAATTAAGGTGGATCTCTTATTTATCGAACTAAATATATTCTATGAAAAGTATTGGTTATTTGAGACTTCGATAGTTATGAAGAGATTGTCAATTGTGCTTTCAAGGTTGAAATGGAGATTGGAGACTCTCAATGGTCTCATAGTACTAGTGAAAAAAGTAAAAAATAGAGTCCAATATGGGTGGATCATCAAATAAATCCCATGATGGAAATAATTCCGAATATCCCATGTGTAAATTTTTTGGGAAGATGAATCCAGAGAAATAGCTAATTGGAACCCGAAATTGCTTCAAATGTGGATATATAAGACATTTGGATAATAAATTCCAAAAGGATATGAACAATCCAACTAATGTGGTAGAATAAAGTATGTTTCATATCATGTCTTAGACATTAGTGCATTGTTTCATCTAAAAGGAACATGGGCATTATGCGAACAATATCCCTAAACCAAGGGTTTTTTTAAGAAATAAAAAACAACATTCAAGTTATCCAGGAAGGGATTATCATGTTACTACAGCATTGGTGGAGCCAGATAATGATGCGGTGAAAGGTAATCTAGTTATTTATTAAATAATTGTGAACATACTATTTGATTCTGGTGAAATGAATTATTTCATATCATGCATGTTTAGTAGAACTATTAAAACACCACCTTAAAATTTGGAGATTTAGTTATATGTGAGATCATAAAATGGTTCAATTATTTCATCCAATGTATTTAAATTCTCCCTAGTTAACATTTGTCGACTGAAACTCTCTAAAAATATCATCATACATCCTTTAGTAGTGTTCGATGTTATCTTGGGCATGGACTGGATATATTTATACAAATATAACAATAATTATTGGTAATGGCATATCACTCTTCACATCCAAATGTATCCTCCCATTCATTAAATGTGTACGGTAGAAGATGAATCTTTTTAAGAATCACTATCACAAGTGCGAATATTACTCCCTTATGAGAAATCATTTCTAGCAGAAATGATTGACAGAAAAGAAAGAGTCATTCTTGAAGACATTCACATTATAAGGGACCTCACTGGTGCATTTCCCAAAAAAAATCATTGTCTTCCCCCAAACCAAGAGGTCGAGTTTTCAATTGAAAATGATCTTGGATCTCTATATATATCAATGAAACATTATAGAATGTCCACCAAAGAGTTAGAAGTGATAATGAAAGTGTTACAAGGGAATCTAGACAAGGGATTTTTACATTTGAGTGGTTCACCTTGGGGATCACTAATCCTCAGTTTTCATGAATAAAGATGGTTCAATGAGCCTTTTCATTTATTATCATGAGCTCAATAAAATAATGATAAAGAACATGTATTACCTACCTCATATAAATTAATTGTTCTATCAACTATGTGGGGACATTAATTTCTCTAAGGTGGATATTCAATCAGGATATTTCCAATTAAAGGTGATGAAGGAAGATATTCTAAAGACATCCTTTAGAATTAGGTATAGAATCTATGAGTTCATAGTGATTCCCTTATGACTCCATAATTCTCCAGTAATGTTTATTGATATAATGAATATTGACTTTAGAGATTACCTCAGCAAATTTTTGGTATTCCTTATTAATGATATTTTGACATACTCTAAGAGAAAGGGGGAACATGTGGAGCATTTGAATACTATTCTAATTACATTGATAAGGGAGAATATTTATTCAAGGTACATTAAATTTGAGTTCTGGATGGAGGAAGTATCATTCTTGGGACACGTTATCACTAGAAAAGGGATATCTACAGACCCTATAATGACAAATGGAAATGAAGAATGGCCCAAACCAAAATCTATAATATTGATATATAGCATCCTTGGTCTAGCTTTTTATTATTGAATATTTGTGAAGATTGTTTCATGATTTTCAAGCCCAATGACCATGATGAAATGGAAATGGGGGTGGAGTTTGTATGTACTCATGAATATGAGGAAAACATTATAGTGTTCAAAATGACTCTTATAACTATGCTATTTTTCACACTCTCTACAGTTGGAGAACTCATTATGGTGTATAGATATTATTTAAAGATATGATTATGTAGTGTACTAATGAAAAAAGGAAAACTGATATCCTATGCCTCAAGAGCATTGACTATCCCTGAGAAAAACTATCCTACACTTGATATGGAGTTGGCACATCTGATCTTTTCATTGAAAATATAGAAACATTATCTCTATGGGGAGATGTGTGAGATATATATTTTTCAAAAGAGTCTCAAATATATATTCAAACATAAGGTGATTAATATGTGACTGTGAATATGGTTAGATCTCATCATGTATTATGAATACTCAATCCACTACCATCCTAATAAGGAAAATATAGTGGCTAATGCTCTAAGTAGAATGGATCATGTATCTTTATCAATGATGAGAGTTGATAAGGATCCAATTTCATTATATTTTTATATGATTGTCCTGGGAATAATTCAGGGACTAACATCAACAATACTTTCTCAAATGGTCTTTCAATCATCCCTCATGGAAAAAATAAAGGATTCTCAAAGAAAAGATGTTGAAATTATAAAAATGTTGGAAGATATTAGTAATGGGAAATCCTCCGGGATAAATATTAATGAGGAAGGATTTGTAATATTAGGTTCAGAATTATGTCTACCATCTAGTCCAGAGATAATGAAGGATATTTTGAATGACGCACATAGCTCAACCATCTATATACACCCAGAGAGCACAAATATGAATCAAGATCTCTAAGAGAACTTTTGGTTGGACAATATAAATTAGTAGATTATTGAATATACATCAAAGTGTATAGTATGTCAACAATTTATATCTAAAAGTAATAATTATAATTGGATGATGAAACCTCTACCAACACCAACATGGACCTGAGAGAACATTATCGTGGACTCTATCACTAGACATCCATGGACATCTAGAGGAAACAATGAAATATGGGTCATTGTAGACCGTCATAAAATGATAGATGACGTTATCTCAATTTTGAGGGACTTCTCATAATATCTAAAGGAATGGATATATATCAAAGAGGTGGTAAGGAATCAGGGAGTACCACTGTCCATTGTATCCGATTAAGATCCAAGATTCACCTCAAAGTTCTGGAAAATTCTCCAACATGCTCTAATCACAGAGTTGATCTTCTGCACGACTTATCATCCTAAAACTAATGGCCAATATGAGTGAATGATTCATAAATTTGAAGATATGTTGTTCTATGTACTTCCATGGAGGGTGGGACCAACATATTTCACTGGTCGAAATATCTTACAATAATAATTTCAACTACATCATCCAAATTGCACCATATGAAGCCCTTTATGGGAAAAGGTGTAGAACATTGGCATGATTGGAAGAATTCAGTGATCGTAAGCTGATAGGACCTGAAATGGACAATGAAATGGTCGAGAAGGTGAAAACCATTTAACAACACCTCAAGGAAGAACAAAGTCAACAAAAGTGATATGTTGACAATCATCGATGACAACTTGAGTTAAATTTTGGAGATATTGTATTTTTCTGCATATCCCTATGGAAGAAGGTCATGAGGGTTGGGATTAAAGGAAAGATAATTCCAAGGTACATTATCCACTTCAATATTCTTGATCATGTTATAGCTGTGACCTATCAACTAGCACGTACACATACCATTTCTAAAGTACCAAATTTATTCCACGTATCCCTCTTATGGAAGTACGTACCGAATCCTTCACACATACTCTCTTCAAAGGTTGTATAGTTGGAGAATGATCATTCTTATGAGGAGAATATTGGGTTGATCTTGGATAGTAATGATAAATATATACACAATAATACTACTCACCAAGTTAATGTACTATAGTGGAACCATATGTTCGAAGAGGCAACATGGGATCTGGAGAACGAAATTAAGGAAAAGTACCCATACATGTTTACTACATAGATAGTAAAACTCAATTTCGATGGTGAAATTTCCTAAGGGGGAATAATGTAAGGAACGAATATTTTATCAATGGAATTCATTTATTATAATTGTGTCTCATATTATAAAAACATAATATTACATATAGAACACAATAAAAACCTTATAATTGTAAAATTTGGGAAATAAAAGTTATCTCTTGATATTAAAGAACATATATTGATGGAATAGTAACTTGAAATTTTGAATAGTAATGTGACCCATATGAATACTAAACCAGCCAATGCAATAGTAACCTCACGAATGAATTTAAAAATAAAATTATTCATCTTTTATTTGACACTATGACAAAATTATATCCTGGTATATGTAAATAATTTTTTTTAGAAATTATTTATAAATTGTGGGTATTTTTGTAAGGAATTTATATTTAATTACAATTGTATGATATATGCAATCAATTGAAATAATATTTATTTTAATAAAATAAATTCCTAAATTATTATTTTGATGTCTTATGATCATAATATAATTTTATGAGACCTTAATTAATTTTTCAAACTGTTAGAAAAGTAGTTTTAATTCTAAAATTTGTATTTTGTTGATTTATATAATGATTTTAATTAAAAATTAAATTTCAAAAATTTAGAATCCTATTTTTGAAAAATGGATTTCATTTTTGGATTCTACACATTGAAAAAAAAATTGGTCGATTTTTTTGATATTTTATTAAAATACATGATTTTTATGAATACTAAAATACGATAATTAACAAAATAAGCTAAATACATGAATTATTGAGTCATGGATGATGTTATGTTGAGGTAAGAACACTTGGTCCAAACTAAAATGCAATACTTTCTGTTTCTAGTCATAATAATCAAGACGATTCATAGCCTTGAGAGAAAATATTAAACTAATTATTAAAATAATAGGCAACAACTCCTCTCCTCTAATATAAATATCACCCCTCTTAAACTCCTCTCCTCACACATTTCAAGCCTTGTGACTAGTAAAAATTCTACTCAAATCTAACCATATGCCTATCTCCCACATATAGGAGGTTATTTTCATTAACAAAAGACCAAAAACCCATCCCCAAAGGAGGTTCTCAATGGGAAGGAATCAAGTGGTAAAACCATCATATATTTTCTTTCAATTTCATTTCATATTCCATTATATTATTTTCTATCCCCACCCTACCCCATCCGAATGGTGTGATAACTCCAGTAGAATACATGTATTAGAATTTGGTTATTATAATGTAATAATTATCCATCTTGTCTGATTTCCCCTCCTGTAATACAAATAATGAAAACACCATCCAAGATGTGTTAATTTATAAAATTCTTGGATGATGGGTTTTCTATTTCTATTACCATATTTATTTATGGTCAAGAAACCATTTTTAAGGTTGAAATAGTATAGAATAAATTTATTATATCTCATGTCTTGTTCTGGAATCATTTTTTACAAATGGTTTTATTTTATAAAGAAAAATTAGTTAGTTGTGATGATAAAACTGTAACACACCAAGCGTCCATGATACGCTTCTCTTTGAATAATACAATAGCGTGTGTTGTACGCAACTTTGAGTTCTAACACACCACAACCAATCAAACTATCCATTATGAATAGTAGTACCTACTTTTTGAAATTTTATAAATTTTATCTTTCAAAACGGACTTAATTTTTGGATTCAGGATATCGAATTTAGCCTAGGGTGAAATTTTGGAACTTTTCGGATAACTTTTATATTTTGATGAATAGTGGAAATTACTAAATTTTAATTAAAAACACCTTTTTTAATAAAAATAATTTATAGTCATAAATTATACTATTGAGTGGTTTTATGGTATTATTAGAATATATTTTTACCATTTTATCCAATGGTGGTCATTATAATTACTTTCACTTTGACATTAGACATAAACAATTGTCAATCTTTTGATACATATTGTTTCTTAAAAACACACTATTTGTTGTGACAGCGGGAATTAATTATTAAATTAATTAATTCAACTTATATTTTCTGAATTTTTTAAAATAGACAACATTTTTTAATTTTGAATATCAAATATAGCTTAGAGTGAATTTTTGGTATTTTTCTGAAAAACATCAATTTTTGATGAATAGTGAAACCACTAATTGGTAGTTAAAAAACTGATTTTTCATTTAAATGAAACATTAACACTTCTGTGATTTGATTTTCAAAAATCTGACATACATGGTTGTCATTATGAAGTAAAATTTGGTTCAATAGGATTAAAATAATTTTTTTGTGAACAGTAACTTTTAAGTTTTATAAATCGCGATTAAAGGTAATTAGTGTAATTTAAGGTAAATATAATGTTATAACAGTATTAAATTTCTTTACACTTGTCCTACCCTTATTGGATGATTCATGTCCGACGAAGAAAATCCATGGGTCAACTTGGGGACCCCATTGAGCCACTGGGGTAAGAATATGACATTAATAACTTTTTATATAAAGTAAAAATAAAATTATCACAAACATGTGTTTTTTTACGAAAACAATTATTACATGGGGTTATATAAGTTAACTTTTAGACTATAAATATTCATTATAAATCTAAAAATATTTCCCACATCATGGTAATTTTTCTATAATTTTTAGACATTAAATAAATTATATTATTTATGACACCATGATGATGCAGCGATTACCTCATTATTTAACAATTTAAATAAAATGAAATGATAATGTAAACTCTAAGACTTAAATTTGTCAAAAACCTATTGGATGAGTAGATATCGAACCCTTATCTCCTTATACTCTAAATATATAATTGTGGGACCTTTTAAATCCTAAAATCCTTTCATAATAATGTAACATTTCATGACATTCCAAGAGTGCCCCTCCTCTCCTCTTATAAAAGGCCCCCACCACTACCACCATATTCACACCTTCAAGCCATTTGGATCGGCAAAAATCTACCCCAATACTCTCCAAAATTCCCTCTCTTACTCCTAGAATCATCACTTTGGGCAGAAGTCTTCCCAAGGAAGCTTTTGGCTCAAATCAAAAAGAGTTACCCGATTTTAAAGGTAATGTCTTCACTTGGGTTCTTTTGTTTTATTTTGCTTCTCCAAACCACCTAAACTCTTTTTATTCCTATATTTTGTAATTAAACTAGTATCTTAAATATACTAGGATGTTGTTATGATAATTATTAGAGCTACACTTACACACACCTCCATCAAATGGCTAATGAACATACAGTTTCCATGGATGGTGAATTACTGACTCACGAAACGATGATTGTTCAATCTTCTCCTACCACCTCTCATGGTGGCCATTATGATGGCACTATATTTATTTGTGATATATATTATATTTATTTCCCTCTATTCTTATTTATTTTACATTTAAAATATATCTTTATGCTTGGCATTTTATACAAATGCGATAATTTCATTTGAGGAAGTGTGGACTACCGCCCCCTCAAAGTGATTTGAATCGTTAATGCCATATGTGGGATGTTTAAAGGATGGATTAAATGATATTATATATTATATTATACTGGAATTATAATATAACATTATATAATTATGATTTCATTCCATTAAATATGAAATAGAAATGAAAGTAGCGTTCATGCGTACGTACGGCTTACCGTCTCCATGAACAGTGCATTTCATTTCATACCTCTAAATGTTACATAATATTAAGAATGAATGTTTATACTAGATTTATATGATATATAATATATCTACATCATGAATATAATTCTGTATATAATGTATATTTTACCACATGAACAACTAGTAATTATAAGAAGTTTATTTTTGACTCAAGTACCAAAGATCGACAAAATGACCGTTATTAACATAAATAATTACATAATATTAATAACATGGTTATGAGGGATATAAAAGGAATAATAAACTTGAAAAATGTTCTTATGAAATTATAAATTAACTCTAGTTTATAATTCAGCAGGTTAAAGAACGGTCGAGTCAAGACGGACACGAGGTAAGGGAACTTCTTAAGCCAATTTCTATTATTTGGGTTAATCTACAACATTCAAATTATGTCATGATATTATTATGTGCTGTATTGTATTTGTAATTTCTTATGTGTACATATAGTGAATACACATAATATATTTATTTTATTTTAAAAAAATTATCTTTGTAAGGGACTTCGTCTCAATCTCCTTTCATTGAGACATATTTTGTTTTATACACAACGTTCTTTTATACGGTGTATAAACCCCTTTGAATTTTACGTTCATTCAAAAGGAATCATTTTTATACAAAGAATTTTACTAAATGACAAAAGGTAATGCCTTTTTCTTTTTTTCATATGTATGCGGCGACAACGAATTCTCCACTACTATGACCATTATTTGAGTTTCGACTTCCTCTACAAGCCATAACTTTTTTTAAATGAAAAATAAATACCATGTTTTAATTTTATTTTATTTTGGTATTGAAAATGGCTTTGATAATGTTTTTATTATATCAATGTGTTGTATTGATATCTTTTGATTGAAATGTGGAAATTTTATGTTTACTTTATGCATGTATTATTTGATACAATTATGTTATGGTTTATGATATGTTTAAACTTGTTCATATGAGGAATGCATTGGACTTAATAGGTGACGGGTGGAGCCCACTATAGCTTCTCGATGCACCGGTAGGTATCATGAGACAAACTAGTTTCTTGGAACGAGGCCTTGAAAAAATATTATTTGTAGTCTTGGGACGAGGCCTTGGATATGTGGTTATGATAGTATGGCATTATGAATTCCATCATTATGAAAGTGGTTATTGATATTTGATGTGATTATTCCACTAGTAGAATATCCATGTGAATAAGTAAATGAAATTATTTCATTTTATCTTTTCCATATTATGATGAAGTTCTTTTTTAAAAGGCTTTTGTTTTAGTTATACATTGCCTTAAATGTTAATGTTTAATTATGAAATCTTTCGCTATATTGTTATCCTTACTGAGCATCTGAGCTCACCCCTTCCAATGTTTTAATTTTTCAAGGATGTGAAGAAGTATATTATGAATGACCGGTAGGGATAGTATGATGGGATATGAAGAAAATATGATTGTTGAAGTTTTTTTTACATTATGATGTAATTTAAGTCTTGTGAATGTATCTAGTGTTTCCAAGGATACTAAACTAATCGGTCTTTCAAGACTTGATCTTTTGTGATCATGCCAATGTTACGCAATAAAGCACCGACTCTAGGTAACTGGGGTCGGGGCGTTACAGTTGGTATCAGAGAGAGTTTAGTACTAACCTTGGAAGTTAGATTTAGATAAACTCTAATTTGAGCACATATCCCAAAGATAGACTTTGAGGATTATTATAGAAGAACTTTCTAGAATTTTGTTATTATAGAGATTTGGTGAGTTTTCCGAGCAATACATCCCTGTTTGGATACGAGCAGGTAGAGGCGGCTCTGGCACAGATGTACCTTGGGGTACAACCTGAAAACACCGCTTTGAGCTACACTCAAACGGGAACTGGTGCACGACAACGGGCCTTACTACACTCTTGGTTACGACACTCCCAAGGGATATGCTTAGGATAATTCTCATTTTCTTTACAAACCATTATGAAGGGTTTATGAAAATATACTTCCCCAAAGTAATTTTTTTATGATTATAGTTCAATTCATGTTAAGTGTTTTACATGTACGGAATTAATTGTTTTGATTTATAAACTAATCTAGTTTATGCCATTGTTTAGAAATGGCGCCTAGTGGGAGGAATGGAAACTGTATCAATGCACACACTCCATGTAGGGATTTTACTCCTTCTCAAGATAATTATTGTGGAGCTGGAGAGACAACTGGTGTTGATCAACTTATCACCATACTGGGACAACTCACTCATATTTTGAATAATAACCTTACTCGTATGAAGCACACTGATCCGCAGCATGGAGGATCAATGTTAGACCGCTTCATGAGGAAATAACCCCCAACCTTCAATGGGAGTAAAAATAAATTAGTAGCTGAGCAATGGATAAGTTCCCTAGAGAAAATATTCCATGCCATGGGGAGTAATGAAAGGGAAAAAGTTATCATGGCAGTTTACCACCTCACTGGAGATACTGATCAATGGTGGTCATTGATTGAAAACACGAAAGAAGATGAAGAAGTATCTAATATGGAATGGAGGGAGCTCAAAGAGCTTTTCTTAGAAAAATACTTTCCTTGTGACCATCGAGCAAATATGGAAAGGCAATTTCTGAGTCTGAGACAAAAGGAGGATGAGAATATCGCAAAGTATGAGGCTAACTTTACAAGGTTAGCGAGGCATGCTGCAGATTATATAAGTAACCCAAGAAGTAATATTGATCGTTTCTTTGATGGGTTAAAACCATTTCACCTTCGAGCTTTAGTATCACAATATTTCTCAACGTACGAAGATATAGTCTCGTGTTCTTTCAAGATAGAAAAGGAATTCTCTAAATCTTATGGCAACAAAGTAAAGCAAGAGAAGAAGAGAATGGTGGAAGAAGAGACTGATAAAGGGAAAAAGGGAAAGAGGGATTTTCCATTATGTGATAATTGTGGGAAGCATCATCCCAGTACTTTCTTGAAAGGAATGGGAGTTTGTTATAAATGTGGAGGAAAAGGTCACTAGGCTCGTGATTGCAAGGGAAAGAAATAGGCTATCAATGTTGAATGCTACAATTGTAGGGAAATGGGTCATTATGAAAATGAATGCCCTAAGCCCCAAGGAAACATACCTTAGAGAAGGCCAGGGGAGCAAGTCCAAGCTTATGCTGTTACTACAGATGAAGTTGAATAATTAATTTATTTGTGTTTTTGGACTCAAGAACTATATTATGGTTATAAGAATAATGTGATATATATAAGGGTTATACTGCATTACTTGTTATTTTCATTAAGGTTTTAATATGATGAAGGTAATAAAATTTTTAGTATGTGACAAAAAGAGAAACTTTACTTTGTTTGAGGAATCTGATGATACAATTGATTTTGGAATTTAGAGAATTTTTTGAGAAAGTCTGGACGGAGGTATTTTGGATAACTATAAAGGTTCGAATGGATTAAGTTGAACTTTGGATAGTATTTTTTAAGGTTAAAACATTTATGAAGATTATTATTGAAATATTATAATACTATAGTCTTAGGAAAAGAACAACCTGTAGGTTGGGGGATAACCCGTCACGTCAAACAAAGCTGTAGGAATCGAACCCACTACCATAGTGCGACAAGCCTTTATTACCTACCACTAGCCTACAGGAAGTCCCTGGTTATTACAAAAAAGTTTTCCTAATCTAAATGGTATGTGTTAATATTTGGAACCTTATATAATTATGATAAATATAATTTTTTTGAGTTCTATTACCTTTTAGAGTAAAGGATGGGTTTGTGGTAAAAATTTATTAAAGAATGAAATTCTACATGACAAGTAAGTATATTTCCTTACTTTATTAGTAAATCTATTAAATAAATTCCTCAACATTATGAAACGTAACTTAAAAAAAAATTTTGTCAGTTAACTTTTCCAATTGGGGAATCAATGACCGTTTAACCAATCACAAGATTGTGATTTTCTTGTAGTTAACTTTCTCCTAATACTGTTTTATACAACTCTCCATCAGACCATGATGGTTTTTTTCCTCCATATCCATATTTTCATAGAATCCTCGTATGGGCTATCTCGGGTGACCTTTTTTACTTCTCTTTCTTTCTTATAAAGTTATATTTTTATTAACCCTATTTCCGATGTGGGTTTTCCACATTGGTGTTTTCTATTTTCAACATTTTATTTTCTAAGAAATATTTCAAATTACGAGGACGCAATTTATTGAAGGAGGGGAGAATGTACCACCCCAATCTTCCATGATATGCTTTTCTTTGAATAATACAGTAGCGTGTTTTGTACGCAACCTCGAGTTCTAACACACCACAACCAATCAAACAAGCTGTTATGAATAGTATTACCTACTTTATGAAATTTTATAAATTTTATCCTTCAAAATGGACCTCATTTTTGTATTTGGAATATCGAATTTAGCCAAGGGTGAAATTTTGGAACTTTTCATATAACTTTTATATTTTGATGAATAGTGGAAATTACTAAATTTTAATTAAAAACATCTTTTTTAATCAAAATAATTTATAGTGGTAAATTATACTATTGAGTGGGTTTTTGGTATCATTAGAATATATTTTTTCCATTTAATCCAATGGTGGTCATTAGAATTAATTTCAATTTGAAATTGGCCATAAACAATTGTCAACCTTTTGATATATATTGTTTCTTAAAAACACGTTATTTGTTGTGACAGCGGGAATTAATTATTAAAATAATTAATTCAACTTATATGTTTTGAATATTGTAAAATAGAAAAGATTCTTGAATTTGGAATATCAAATATAGCTTAGAGTGAATTTTTGGTATTTTTCTGAAAAACTTCAATTTTTGATGAATAGTGAAACCACTAAGTGGTAGTTAAAAAATTGATTTGTCGTTTAAATTAAACTTTACGACTTCTGTGATTTTATTTTCAAAAATCAGACATACATGGTTTTCATTAATAATTAAAATCTGGTTCAATGGGATTAAAATATTTTTTTGGTAAATTGTAACTTTTATGTTTTATTAATCGCAATTAAAGGTAATTGGTGTAATTTAAGGTAAATATAATGTTATAATTATATGTAATTACCTTTACACTTGTCCTAACATTATTGGATGTTTCATGGCCGACCAGGACAATCCATGGGTCAACTTGGGGACCCCATGGAGCCACTTGGGTAAGAAAATGACATTAATAACTTTTTATTTAAAGTAAAAATAAAATTGTCAGAAACATGTGTTGTTTTACTAAAACAATTATTACATGGGGTTATATAAGTTAAAATTTAGACTATAAATATTCATTGGAAAGATAAAAATAGTTCCTAAATCATGGTAATTTTTTTATAATTTTTAGACATTAAATAAATTAAATTATTTATGACACCATGATGTTGCAGCAATTACCTCATTAATTAACGATTTAAATAAAATGAAAAGATAATGTAAAATCTAAGACTTACACATGTCAAAAATATATTTTATGAATATATCTCGAACCCATATCACCCTATCCTATTAATATATAATTTTGGGACCTTTGAAATCCGAAAAGCACTTCATAATAATGAAACATTGCATGACTTTCCAAGAGTGCCCCTCCTCTCCTCTTATAAAAGGCCCCCACCACTACCACATTATTCACACCGTCAAGCCATTTGGCTGGGCCAAACACTGTCCAAATACTCTCCAAAAATCCCTCTATTACTCCTAGAATCCTCACTTTGGGCATAAGTCTTCCCAAGGAAGCCTTTGGATCATATCAAAAATAGTTACCCGATTTTAAAGGTAATGTATTCACTTGGGTTATTTTGTATTATTTTGCTTCTCCAACCCCCTAAACTATTTTTATTCCTATATTTTGTAATAACACCAGTATCTTCAATATACTAGGATTTTTTTATGATAATTATTCGAGCTACACCTACACACAGCTCCGTCTAATGGTTAAAGAACATGCTGTTTCCGTGGATGGCGAATTACTGCCTCACGAAACGATAATTGTTCTATCTTCTCCTACGACATCTCATGGTGGCCATTATGATGGAACTATATTTATTTATGATATATATTATATTTATTTCCTCTCTATGCTTTTGTATTTTAAATTTAAAACATATCTTTATGCTTTGCATGTTATGAAAATGCGATAATTTCATTTGAGGTAGTGTGGACTACCACCCCCTCAAAGTGATATGAATCGTTAATGCCATATGTGGGATGTATAAAGGATGGAGTAAATGATATTATATTTTAAATTATACTGGAATTATAATAGAACATTATATCATTATGATTTCATTCCCTTAAATATGAAATAGAAATGAAAGTAGCGTTCATGCGTACGTACGACTTACCGTCTCCATGAACGGTGCATTTCATTTCTTATCTCTAAGTGTTACTTAATATTATGAATGAATGTATATACTGGATATATATGATATATATGATATCTACATCAGGAATATAATTCTGGATATAATGTATATTTTACCACATGAACAACTTGTAATTATAAGAAGTTTATTTTTGACTCAAGTTCAAAGATCGACAAAATGACCGTTATTAACATATATAATTACATAATATTCAGAACATGGTAATTAGTGATATAAAAGGAATAATAAAAACGAAAAAGGTTCTTATTAAATTATAAATTAACTTTAGTTTATTATTCAGGAGGTTAAATAACAGTCGGGTCAAGACGGACACGAGGTAAGGGAACTTCTTAACCCAATTTCTATTCTTTGGTTTAATCTCATACATTCAAATAATGTCATGACATTATTATGTCCTATCTTGTATTTGAACTTTATTTATGTGTACTTATAGTGAATACACATAATAGATTTATTTTATTTTAAAAAAATGATCATTGTAAGGGACTTTTTCTCAATATCCTTTTATTGAGTCATATTTTGTTTTGTACACAACTTTCTTTTATACGGTGTATAAACCCCTTTGAAATTTACGTTTATTCAAAGGGAATATTTTTTATTCGAAGTATTTTACTAAATGACAAAAGGGAATGTTTTTTTCTTTTTTTCATACATATACGGTGATAACGACTTCTCCGCCGCTGTGACCATTATTTGAGTTTCGGCTTCCTCTACAAGCCATAAATTTTTTTAAATGAAAAATAAATAGCAAGTTTTAATTTTCTTTTATTTTGGTATTGAAAATGGTTTTGATAATGTTTTTATTATATAAATGTGTTGTATTGATATATTGTGATTGAAATGTGGAAATGTTATGTTTCCTTTATGCATGTTTAATGTGATACATTTATGTTATGGTTTATGATATGTTTAAACCTGTTCAAATGAGGAATGCATTGGACTTAATAAGTGATGGGTGGAGCCCACTATAGCTCCTCGATGTATCGGTAGGTCTTATGAGACAAACTAGTGTCTTGGAACGAGGCCTTGAAAAATATTATTTTTATTCTTGGCATGAGGCCTTGGCTACGTGGTTATGATAGTCTGGCATTATGCATTTCATCATTATGAAAGTGGTTATTGATATTGCATGTGATTATTAAACTATTAGAATATACATGTGAATAAGTAAATGACATTATTTCATTTTATTTTTTCCATATTATACTAAAGTTCATGTTTAAAAGGATTTTGTTTTAGTTATACATTGCCTTAAATGTTAATGTTTATTTATGAAATATTCCGCTATATTGTTATCCTTACTGTGTATCTGAGCTCACCCCTTCCAATGTTTTAATTTTTCCAGGATGTGAAGAAGTATATTATGAATGATCTACAGGGATAGTATGAGTGGATTTGAATACAAGATGATTGTTGTAGTTTTTTTTACTTTATGATGTAATGTAAGTCTTAGGAATGTATCTACTGTTTCCAGGGCTACTAAATTAATTGGTCTTTCAAGACTTGATCTTTTGTGATCATGAAAATGTTATGCAATAATGCACCGACTCTGGGTAACTGGGGTCAGGGCGTTATAGTTGGTATCAAAGGCAGTTTAGTACTAACCTTGGAAGCTAGATTTAGAAAAACTCTAATTAGAGCACATAGCCAAAAGATAGAATTTGAGGATTAGTATAGAAAAAATTTCTAGAATTTTGGTATTATAGAGATTCTGTGAGTTTTCTGAGCAATACATCCCATTTTGGATACGAGAAGGTAGAGCCGACTCTAGCACAGATGTACCTAGGGGTAAAACCCAAAAACACCGCTTTGAGCTAGTCTCGAACGGGAACTGGTGCACAACAACGTGCCTTGCTGCACTCTTGATTACAACACTCCCGAGGGATATGCTTAGGATAATTTTAATTTTCTTTACAAACCGTCATGAAGGGTTTATGAATATATACTTCCTCAAAGAAAACTTTTTTATGATTATAGTTAAATTCATGTTAAGATTTTTACAAGTACGTAATTACATATTTTGATTCACAAACTAATCTAGTTTATGCCATTGTTTAGAAATGGAACCTAGTGGGAAGAATGGAAACCGTATCAATTCACGCACTCCATGTAGGGTTTTCCCTCCTTCTCAAGATAATTATTGTGGAGCTGGAGATACAACTGGTGATGATCAACTTATCACCATACTGGGATAACTCACTAATGTTATGAATAATAACCTTACTCGTATGGAGCACCCTGATCCGCAGCGTGGATGATCAATGTTAGACCACTTCATGAGGCAACAACCACCAACATTAAATGTGAGTAAAAATCCATTAGTAGGTGAGAAATGGATAAGATCCCTAGAGAAAATATTCCATGACTTAGGGAGTAATGAAAGGGAAAAAGTTATCATGGCAAGTTACCGCCTCACTGGAGATGCTGATCAATGGTGGTCATTGATTCAAAACACGAAAGAAGATGAAGAAGTATCTAATATGGAATGGTGGGATTTCAAAGAGTTTTTCATAGAAAAATACTTTCCTCATTACCATCGAGTAGATATGGAAAGGAAATTTCTGAGTCTGAGACAAAAGGAGGAAGATAATATTGCAATGTATGAGGCTAACTTTACAAGGTTAGCGAGGCATGCTGCAGATTATATATGTAACCCAAGAAGTAATATTGATCGTTTCTTTGATGGGTTAAAACCATATCTCCATCGAGCTTTAGTATCGCAATCTTTCTCAACATACGAAGATATAGTCTCGTGTTCTATCTGGACAGAAAAGGAATTCTCTAAATCTTATGACTATAAAGTAAAGAAAGAGAAGAAGAGAACGGTGGAGTAAGAGACAGATAAAGGAAAAAAGTTAAAGAAGGATTTTCCATTATGTGATAATTGTGAGAAGAATCATCCCGGTACTTGCCTGAAAGGAATGGTAGT
The DNA here is from genome assembly GCA_963277665.1 of Viscum album. Classification (NCBI taxonomy): domain Eukaryota; kingdom Viridiplantae; phylum Streptophyta; class Magnoliopsida; order Santalales; family Viscaceae; genus Viscum; species Viscum album. Next base: position 840,268,302 of record OY728152.1, on the reverse strand, counting down.
TTTTTATAAATGTGGAGAAAAAGGTCACCGGGCTCGTGATTGCAAGGGAAAGAAAGAGGCTATCAATGTTGAATGCCACAATTGTAGGGAAATGAGGCATTATGAAAATGAATTCCCTAATATCCAAGGAAACATACGTTAGAAAAGGAGAAGGGAGCAAGGCCATGCTTATGATGTTACTACAAATGAAGTTGAATAATTAATGTATTTGTGTTTTTGGACTCAAGAACTATATTATGGTTATAAGAATAATGTGATATATATAAGGAATGTATTGTAGTACTTGTTGTTTTCATTAAGGTTTTAATATGACGAAGGTAATCATATTTTCAGTATGTGACAATAAGAGAAACATTACTTTGTTTGAGGAATCTGGTGATACAATTGATTTTTGAATTTAGAGACTTTTTAGAGAATATCTGGACGGAGGTATTTTGGATAACTATAAAGGTTGGAATGGATTAAGATGAACTTTGGATAGTATTGTTTAAGGTGAAAAAATTTAAGAAGATTATTTTTGGAATATTATAATACTATAGTTTTAGGAAAAGGACAACCTGCAGGTTGGGGGATAACCCATCGCATCAGACAATGCTGTAGGAATCGAACCCACAACCATAGTGCGACATGCCTTTATTACCTACCACTAGCCTACAGGAAGTCCCTGGTTATTACAAAAAAGTTTTCCTAATCTAAATGTTATGTGTTAATATTTGGAACCTTATAGAGTTATGATAAATAGAATATTTGTGAGTTATATTACCTTTTGGAGTGAAATATGGGTATGTGGTAAACTTTTATTAAAGAATGAAAGTCCACATGAAAAGTAAGTATATTACCTTACGTTCTTAGTAAATCTCCTAAATAAATTCCTCAAATTTATGAAAGGTAACTTGAATCAAAAATGTTATCGGTTAACTATTCCAAATGGGGAATCAATGACTGTTTAACCAATCACAAGTTTGTGATTTTCTTTTTGTTAACTTTCTCCTAATCCTATTTTATACAACTCTCCATCATACCTTGATGGTTTTTCCCTCCATATCCATATTTTCATAGAATCATAGTATGGGCTATCTCGGCTGACCTTTGTACTTCTCTTTCTTTCTTTTAAAGTTACATTTTTATTAACCCTAATTCCGATGTGGGTTTTCCACAAAGGTATTTTATATTTTCAACCATTTATTTTCTAAGAAATATTTAAAATTGCGAGGACGTAATTTATTGAAGGAGGGGAGAATATAACACCCCAATTGTCCATGGTACGCTTCTCTTTGAATAATACAGTAGCGTGTGTTGTACGCAACCTCAACATCTAACACACCACAACCAATCAAACTAGCCGTTATGAATAGTTTTACCAACTTTTTGAAATTTTATAAATTTTATCTTTCAAAATGTACTTCATTTTTGGATTCGGAATATTGGATTTATCCTAGGGTGAAATTTTGGAACTTTTCAGATAACTTTTATATTTGGATGAATAGTGGAAATTATTAAATTTTAATTAAAAACAACTTTTTTAATCAAAATAATATATAGTGATAAATTATACTATTGAGTGGTTTTATGGTATAATTAGAATATATTTTTACCATTTAATCCAATGGTGGACATTAGAATTAATTTCACTTTGAAATTGGACGTAAACAATTGTCAATCATTTGATATATATTGTTTCTTAAAAACACGCTATTTGTTGTGACAGCGGGAATTAATTACTAAATTAATTAATTCAACTTATATGTTTTGAATTTTTTAAAATAGACATCATTTTTGAATTTTCAATATCAAATATATCTTAGAGTGAATTTTTGGTATTTTTCTGAAAAACATCAATTTTTGATGAATATTGAAACCACTAAGTGGTAGTTAAAAAACTGATTTTTCATTTAAATGAAACATTATCACTTCTGTTATTTGATGTTCAAAAATCTGAAATATAAGGTTGTCATTAAGAAGTAAAATTTGGTTCAATGGGATTAAAATATTTTTTTTGGTGAATAGTATCTTTTATGTTTTATTAATCGCGATTAAAGGTAATTATTGTAATTTAAGGTAAATATAATGTTATAATAATATGAAATTACCTTTACACTTGACCTAACCTTATTGGATGAGTCATGGAAGACCAAGAAAATCCATGGGTCAACTTGGGGACTCCATGGAGCAACTTGGGTAAGAAAATGACATTAATAACTTTTTATTTAAAGTAAAAATAAAATTGTCACAAACATGTGTTATATTACTAAAACAATTATTACATGGGGTTATATAAGTTATATTTTAGACTATAAATATTAATTGGAAAGCTATAAATATTTCCTACATCATGGTAATTTTTTTATAATTTTTTGACACTAAATAAATTAAATTATTTATGACACCATGATGATGCAGCGATTACCTCATTAATTAACAATTTAAATAAAAGGAAATGATAATGTAAAATCTAAGACTTAAACTTGTCAAAAACCTATTGGATAAGTATATATCGAACCCTTTTCACCTTATCCTCTAAATATATAATTTTTGGACCTTTTAAATCCGAAAATCACTTCATAATGATGTAACATTTCATGACTTTCCAAGAGTGCCCCTCCTCTCCTCTTATAAAAGGCCCCCACCACTACCACCTTATTCACACCATCAAGACATTTGGATCGGCCAAACTATTCCCGAATACTCTCCCAACATCCCTCTATTACTCCTAGAATCCTCACATTGGGACGAAGTCTTCCCAAGGATGCCTTTGGCTCAAATCAAAAAGAGTTAACCGATTTTAAAGGTAATGTCTTCACTTGGGTTTTTTGTTTTATTTTGCTTCTCCAACCCCCTAAAATATTTTTATTACTATATTTTTTAATAACAACAGTATCTTCAATATACTAGAATTTTTTTATGATATGTATTTGAAGTTCACTTACCCACATGTCTGTCTAATGGTTAAAGAACATATTGTTTCTGTGGATGGTGAATTACTGCCTCACGAAACGATGATTGTTCTATGTTCTCCTACAACTTCTCATGGTGGCCATTATGATGGAACTATATTTATTTATGATATATATTATATTTATTTCCTCTTTATGCTTCTGTATTTTACATTTAAAACATATCTTTATGCTTTGCATGTTGTGCAAATGCGATAATTTCATTTGAGAAAGTGTGGACTACCGCCCCCTCAAAGTGATTTGAACCGTTAATGTCATATGTGGGATGTATAAAGGATGGAGTAAATGTTATTGTATATTATATTATACTGGAATTATAATATAACATTATATCATTATGATTTCTTTCCATTAAATATGGAATAGAAATTAAATTAGCGTTCATGCGTATGTACGGCTTACCGTCTCCATGAACTGTGCATTTCATTTCTTACCTCTAAATGTTACCTATTATTATGAATGAATGTATATAATGGATATATATGATATATATTTTATCTACATCATGAATATAATTCTGGATATAATGTATATTTTACCACATGAACAACTTGTAATTAGAAGAATTTTATTTTTGACTCAAGTACCAAAGATTGAAAAAATGACCATTATTAACATAAATAATTACATAATATTCATAACATGGTAATAAGTGATATAAAAGGAATAATAAACTTGAAAAATGTTCTTAAAAAATTATTAATTAACTCTAGTTTATTATTCAGGAGGTTAAATAACGGTCAAGTTAAGACAGACATGAGGTAAGGGAACTTCTTAACCCAATTTCTATTTTTGGGTTAATCCCCTACTTTCAAATTATGTCATGATATTATTATGTCCTATCTTGTATTTTTACTTTATTTTTGTGTACTTATAGTGAATACAGATAATAGATTTATTTTATTTTTAAAAAATGATCTTTGTAATGGACTTCGTCTCAATCTCCTTTCATTGAGGCAAGTTTTGTTTTATACGCAACATTTTTTTATACTGTGTATAAACCCCTTTGACTTTTACGTTTATTCCAAAAAAATATTTTTTATACGAACCATTTTACTAAATGAAAAACGGGAATGCTTTTTTCTTTTTGTCGTACATATGCGGCGACAACGACTTCTCCACAGCCGTGACCATTATTTGAGTTTCGGCTTCCTCTACAAGCCATAAATTTTTTTAAATGAAAAATAAATACCATGTTTTACTTTTATTTTATTTTGGTATTGAAAATGGTGTTGATAATGTTTTTATTATATCAATGTGTTGTATTGATATCTTGTGATTAAAATGTGGAAATGTTATGTTTTCTTTTTGCATTTTTTATGTGATACAATTATGTTATGGTTTATGATATGTTTAAACCTGTTCATATGAGAAATGCATTGGACTTAATAAGTGACGGGTGGAGCCCGCTATAGCTCCTCGATGCATCGGTAGGTCTCATTAGACAAACTAGTGTCTTGGCAAGAGGCCTTGACAAAATCTTATTTGTAATCTTGGTGGGTGGCCTTGGCTATGTGGTTATGATAGTCAGGCCTTACACATTCCATCATTATGAAAGTGGTTATTGATAATTCATGTGATTATTCGACTAGTAGAATATTCATGTGAATAAGTAAATTGCATTATTTCATTTTTTTTATGCCATATTATGCTGAAGTTCATGTTTAAACGACTTTTGTTTTAGTTATACATTGCCTTAAATGTTAATGTTTATTTATGAAAGCATCCGCTATATTTTTATCCTTAATGAGCATCTGAGCTCACCCCTTCCAATGTTTTAATTTTTCCTGGAGGTGAAGAAGTATATTATGAATGACCTGTAGGGATAGTATGAGAGGATATGAAGACAAGATGATTGTGGTAGTTTTGTTTAACTTTATGATGTAATATAAGACATATGAATGTATCTAGTGTTTCCAAGGCTACTAAACTAATCAGTCTTTCGAGACTTGATCTTTTGTGATCATGCCAATGTTACGCAACAATGCACCGACTCTGGGTAACTGGGTTCAGGGCGTTACAAAAACCGCAAATTAACTAAAACTGTTATCATTATAGTTTTATATAATGATTCATCTTCACCCAAAATAAACAAAAGAATTTTATAATTATGTCATCTTATGGATGTCAACTAATAACATATAAATACTATTTTTTACAACCATTATCATCTTGTATGTCCACCCTAACAAGTATATAAGTAAAAAAATAATGAAATACAAGGAAACAAATGATCCAAAACAATGAAATTGAACTTATTAACCCATCAAAAGGTCCTTAATAAACCTAATAATGTTATAATAATTTAATTTCTTAAAGAAGTGGTTCTGAATATACTAATTAATATATATAATTTGGCAATCCCAGACATTAAGATCATGTGAAGGACACCATCATACTTCAGGTAAGGGATTCTACCCAAACTATCATTATTCCTTTGGGTTTCCCAATCTTAATTTTTTCCCAAATGAAGTTATGTATTATTTTTATGTAAATACTATAAATTTTGTGTGCATGATCCAATATCTTGTATATATATCCATTCTTCATTATATTTTGGGTATATATATGTTTTTAAGTGGTACCTTCCCCAACTCTTCCTGAGATCAAATCTCAGCAATGACATATTTCTGTGGTTATGTCGCATTACTATTGCAGGTACAGTTTGGTACTGTAACTGCAAGAACTATTCACCCCTTGGGGATTACAGACCATTAGTTTGGTCCTCAGTTCCATAAAGGCGATCAACCCACCGATGGACATTGGGCCTGTATGGAATTTGGGAAGCTCAAGGCCATTGGACCACCTCAAGGCCATTAGGACACATTAAATTGTATTTAATGGATCATGTAGACTCTATAAGGTGCATGATGAAAACGAGGATACCATGAAATCCCTTTCACCAGAGAAGACGATAATGGATTTGGATGAATGAGAGGTTATAGAACATGCCATCTGAACCAAAATGTGCTTAAATGTGAAGCTTAGTCGAACATGCATGTGAAGGTGGAGATCTGAAATCACGATGAAGACTCTGGGGAGGGGTATTTCCTAGTAGTTATAGTCTGGATGATTTCCTCTATGTCCTTTAGGTCTTGTAATGTCATGAAGCCTATGAGACATGTAACGGTTCCCCTTCAACCCTTAAAAGGTGGATTATCCAAAATATAAAAAAAGGCCATAGGCCATTCGGAGTATTCCCGTTTTCATTGAACTTTCCAAATTCATTCCATTTTCAAGTAAACTATATAATATGTTTTAATCCATCATTATTTTTATAAAATCCCATTATGGATTATGAAAACATTCATTGATCACTTATGGTTTTACATATAATATTATTCCATTTTTTGTTTCAAATAATCTTTGATGTTTTCTATAAAACAAATTAATTTTTTAATTATAATGTTTCTCCAATATTCTTTTACATGTTATCACCTAAAATTGAAAAAACTTATCATGCTATTTTTCTATTATACGTTATTTTTTTCTATTCATGATTTAATTTCATTCCATTAAGAACACTTTTATGACACCACATTTTTTATGCCTTATGAAATGATTATGATACCCAATTCATTCCATGTGTATCCATTATGTTTATATATGATTGGGTATTTATGATTTTTTATTTGAATGGTATATTCATGAACATATTAAGATGGGTGAACCCAGATAACACTCTAATGAATTGGGTAATTTTTAGTCATTAGAGACATTATGTGCAACAACCTTGGTGGTTAGCCTTACCTTATTCTACCATGTGTAATAGTCTTGGTGGTTAACCTTGAACTGTTCTCCTCAATGCAAAATGACCACTGAATCATGCTAAAGACATGTTTTATGTTACTTCCACATTACTATGAATCTATGTTTAGATGATATTGATTTAGAAACCATGAATTTACTGAACCCAAAAATACTAAATCAAATTTAGTTCCTTTTAGGAGAATATGTAATCCAATCTCTTATGACCCAAATAAACTTCAAACTTCTCCTTGAAACGGAAATGACACCACATATTTAAGCCATGGATCACCACAAAAAAATCCAGGTCATTAGATGGGTAATAAGTTTAATGTGGTCGGAGTTGTTTCAAACCATAAGCCACCACATGGTCATATGGCATCAACAAACATATAATACAACACATAAATCCTCACAATAGGCCAGATATCCTTTCCACGTTCCATTAAGATCAAAATAGGGGTTTTGGTCGAATGCCTCTTAATCTCTTCAAAATAATTTTAACATTCTGGGATCTATTCAAACATTAACCCCTTCTGAGTAAGCACTGTAACTGATGAAGAAATAGAAAAGAAATCCCAAAAATATTTGTCTATTACCCAGCTAGGCCCAAAAAGAAACTAATTTCATAAATTTTATTCGGTTATTCTTATTACATCACTTAACTAATCTTATGGGGGTCTGCAAAAAAACCTCATTTAGAGATCACATGAACCAAACACCTTATCGTCCTAATCTAGAAAAAGAAATTACAAAGCATCACATAGAGAAGATGATACCGGGGGTGACTAGAACAATTCTAAATTGTCGTTCATGATCCTCCTTTTTCCCAAAATATAAAATGATGTTATCCAAAAATACCGCAGTGAAAGAATCGAGGTACTGATGGAACATCCAATTCAATAGTTCCATAAATATCATTAGAGAATTAATCAACCCAGATGGAATGAAAAATAATGAAAATGGGCTTACCATCTTTGGAAGGATGTTTTTGGAACATCTATATCCCTAACAATGACTTGGTGATACCACAACCACAAATAGATCTTGGAGAACCACATTTCTCCCATGATATGATTCAAAAGGACATCAATATGGTGTAAATGGTATTTTTTCTTAATGGTCACCTTGTTTTTATTCAGGTAATCATTACAAAACATGAGATATCCATCCACAATTATCATAGATAGCAGTTGATAGGACCAAGGTGAGATGTTCATTTGAATTAAGCCTTTAGATTCAAAATCATCTAGATATACCTTTAATTATATGAACATGGGGGGGTGGTATGATACAAGGGAATAAAGATCAGATATGTTCCCTGTAGAAAATCAACGATGAACTCCACATCACACTATTGATGTAATCCTGATAAATCCTTTGGAAATACCTCTGGAAACTCATCCACCACGAGAGGTAATCCATCCTTTGGACCTCTATCGCCATCTAGTATTTATCACCCCTCAACTTCTCATTGGAAACAACCTTGGGTGAGAACTAAACCATCTCTATAAATATGTTAGCATATTCCATCACGGTCTAGTCTCCAAAGTAGTAATCAGAAAAATCCCATGTCTTAGTGAAGGATAAGGTCTCACGGAAATAATTCTCATGGAAGAGGACCTTTAAATACTACCATAAGATCTTCTCATGCTTCCAAGCCTGCACCACTTAGTCTAACCACATCTAACTCAGACCTTCCAACATGAATAAATCACACTTCAAATTGTTCACCTCAGGATTATCATGAAAATAATACATCTTCAAGATCTTATGAATCCAATCCTCACCTTCCAAGGTATCCCTAACACCCCAAAAGGAAGGAGGGTTGTTCTTTTTGGAAAACCTAATATTTTTCCTTTACACGACCTGGTTCAGCTTCTCTAACCTGAGAATGAGTAAAACCCACTCCCTGACCCAAATCTTGAACAACCTAAGCCCTGATTTCATCTTTTCAAAGATCAATTGTTGGGGGATAAATCTCTCTAGCATCTTCTTGTGGCTGCATAGGTGGTATTGGGAGAGGCGTCACACTGCAAAAAGAAACCATCAAAAAGAAGAAACCATAAATACAACAATTAATGAAACATTATGAAAATTTTCACTGATAAAAACAATTTCAAAACCCTTTCACATATAAAATCTAAAACCATATCAAACTCAATTAAAAATCATAGAAAACCACTACACCTCCACTGGGTTCCCATATATAGTTTCTAGCTAGTAGATCTCACATGAGGGAGAAGTCGAACCAAAATTTTCTAAACATCACATGGTGACTCGATCCCTTCCACAAAGTGAGTTGGCCAAAAACTCCAATCATTACTAGAACCTCTTGCCATGACAATCCAAGATCTGAAATATCCAAACTATCCCAAATAAAATGACACCAAGAAAGAGAAAAACCTACTCAGATACTATTTTTTCATGAACCATGACAGGGTTCCATCCTACCATATAGGCAACCAGTCCCAAGAAATGGGCCAATGGATATTACCAATTCCTACTGGCTGTAAATTAGTGCATGATTATTGACAATGGAATTTTAGTAATGAATTCACCCTTGTGTTTAATAATAAACTACCATAAAGAATAATACATCATCGCATAACTGATTATTATAACCAAAAAGGGATATTATAGTTTTTAGTTTCCGCATATTATATCATCAACTAAATCCAAAATTCCACAATGGAATAGGAAAAAACTAAACCACAACTCAAAAACCTCTATCAAATGAGAGGATCATAACCCTCAAGCCACCTACTACAACACCTATTCGAAGTTGAAAACTAGAAACCATACCAACTATCACAAAAATGATACACCTTGACATTGTCTATGTCATACAAAAAAATTCTATATACACCCAAAGGTGTATATATGGTGTGAACCAAAGCCCAGTGGGATTATACAAAAAAAACTCAACGCTATATCATTATAAGATAAATCCACATGAAAATATTCATAATAATATTGAATGAAATTCTCATGGACCATTTCAAGGGAATTATTTTTAGAAAAAGACTTCTAAGGAACAGTTTTTCTCAAAATAAGGTTGCTTTGGAATTAAAAAAACACAAGGTCCACCATATACCAATGGTTTTACCACATCATATAAGACTCATATCAAAAGAGAGACCATGGGAAAACCCTAGTGTATGTAGAACTAGTGGGAACCTATAAACTCCATACCTCAGTGATCTAAATCCTCCAACCAAAACAAAAAAAATCATCATGCACAAGCCACTAGAGGGGAATGAATATCAAGGTCATGTGGTGTCCATATCATATGCAGAAAAGGTGTTCCCATGCATGAGCCACTATAGGGGATCCAATCGAAAGGCCTAGTGGTCTCTGATCATATCACATATTTACATAATTTTGTAGCATCAATCCATCATGAAAAAATCATGTCTTATCCCCACCATATCAACTAGAATAATTATTCTAGTTAACCCACCTAGATCCCCAAAATTCTCTTTGTTCTCAACGTCCATTTCACTTGTCAGATAAATCACCACTTTCATGCACACATGCCAAGATTCATGAACACACATGGAAGTCGGCATTTTCACAACCCACATTGATATGATGATAAAAACTCACACAAGAACTACAATTTTACCTAAATAAAAAAATTTTCAAATTCACACATGTAACAATAAAATTTGTAAATACATTTCTCACCACTTGAACAACTCATAAAACCCCTTTAAAAACTAAAAATGAAATGTACACATGAAATCAAACAATTTACATGGGAAAATCCTCTTTCAAATACATAACAACGCTAAATTAATTTTTTTGAAAAAATTTCACATCACATAAACAATTCAAAAACCCCATTCAAGGTGCACAAATAAATACCACATGAAAAAGTCACTTTAAATTTTAACACAATATTTTAACACATTATCAACAGAAATTCCATTAAAGTTTTTGAACCTTTCATACAATGAATAAAACACATTCAAGAATCACCATAATGGGGAAAAAATAAATATTACCAATTTATTTCCAAAAGGAAATTTCCATTACTTGTGTATCTAAAAAACATTTTAAAACATATTTCACAAAAAAAAAATATTCGCAGAACTCATTTATAAAACCAATAAAGAATGAAAAAAATCACTTAATAATGTAAAGCATGAAAACACCTACATTATTCTAGGAAACATCCTTAATCTGAAGCAAAACCACAATCAAAACTCCAAGAGACTCTATAAAGGCAAGATCAGACAACAACCATCCTGATTTCACCCCAAAACTCATTATCGAACCCTCACATGGTCAGACCGACTGCTAGAAAACGAAAACCCAAGAAAGAGGGAAGAAAGAACCCAGAAAAGGGGATAAACTAAGTGATAAATGACTTACTTGATGATTTATTGAAGAAGTAATATAAAAACACTATAAATATTAGCGATTTAGGGGTCTAAGAAGGTGAGGAAGCTACTATGACTGATAATATACTATGGATCATAAAACATATCATTTAGAATTTAAATTGAAGATGGAAAAGTGAAATTTTATAATTTTTAATTATTTTTAATGTATTCAAGGTTAGACTACACTGTTTTCCAAACCATATGGAAACTACGTGTTTTTCAATATTTAAGAGGAAATCGGCTGCATGGTTTCATAGGGGGGGTTAACATGTAGAAATCCATGCATCTAGGATATGGAAACTATTTAGTGTGCATGGGTTTCCCTTGTATGGTGCATAATTTCCCCTAACTATGCGCCAATCATGCTCCACATACTTTTGATCCCTAAATATCCATTTTTCTCCCATAGATCTTAGGATAAATAAAGAATAAAAACATGGAAAAAAATTAAAAATGTAATACCTCAATATGAAATCATGGATGTCACAATAATTTATAGAAAATATATGATTATGGCATATACATACCTAGAATTATGATTTTACCAATGATTGATGTTGTTTGAGGAATGGTAAAAAATTTGGTATATCCTAATAGAGTATGATAGATGGTATACTATAAGATAAATGTTGAATGATTAATATGTTTTTTACCATCAACTACATTTATTAGTGTGTTATGATTAATAATTAGAGTATAGAATTCATTTTTGGGGTGTATAATGTAACAACATAAGAATTCAATCTATGTTTTCTCTAGATAAATATCATGTTCAATAGATTTCTTCCCACACAATACAAAATTTATATGATCCACACCAAATTAGATGGATGATGTTATAAAATTTTCAGAATAATAAAACCACTACTAAATAACAATTAATTAATCTATTATAAATTAATATAAAATAGGATTAAGAACACATAACACATTAAAATGGCATTTTTGAATAAAAGTAGGATTATTTTTTGTATTATATTTTCATTTATAAAATAATTTATAAACGTCAGGGTTTTAATGTTTAAAGATAAAATAAAATTTTAAATATTTTATATTAAAATAATCAAAATATGAATTTCTAATATTTTATAAAAATAAGTAATTATTTTCAAAATAGTGAAAATTATAGTATTTACCATAATTGTGAAATCTATTACCTTATTAATATATGTGCAAGACCATGAAATTTTTAAAAACATTTATTTTATTAAATTTTTATCTAAGGATTACGTCAATGTATTTTTAAATATCATTTTGATATTAGAAAACCAATGTTGATCATTTTTGAACATATGTCACATTTTATTCTAATATGAAAATATTTTTCAGTCATTTTTTTTAATAAAAAATTTTTACATTGTTTTTCAATTTCTTATTTATTTTGAATAACATAAATATTATTTTATAATATTAGTACAATTAATATCAATGGGATTAATAAATTTTTAATAAACATAACATTTTTGTTTCAAAACAATATTTTTCTAAAAATAGAATTTATGCATTATGTGTGGTAAAATTAAAAATAAATTTTAAAATATTTAAAAATTTTATTTTCGAAAATAATTATAATAATTTATATCAACATATTCATACTATATAATAAGTTTAATTTTAGTTTTATAATGGAAATAATTCACCATGGTATATATTAGTTACCATAGTAAAATATTTATTTTTCAATGAATGATACATTTCAAAATATTTTTTATTTTTTAAATTAAAAGGATTTATTTTAAATTAATAGTATATTATAATGGATAAACATATATATAAATAAATTATACACTTATTGAATTGGTAAACAATAATAAATAAGATTAATAATACTTAATGATTAAAATGAGTTTTCTCTACAAGTATATTCTTCAACAAATTATTTTTTTAGTTCGAAAGTTATATTACAATATATAGAAATTTTATAAAATTAAATTGAGTAAAAATTCATTTTAATAATGTAAAATTTTGGTTTGAAACGTCAATTTATATTTTCTGAGAAAAAATAATAACCGCGATAAATATTCAATATAGAGAAATAAGTGTTAAAATATATAATCTCATATAGATCCTAGTAAATAATGTTGCTAAAAATCATTACAGCTTGAATATTTTTGGATGGAAATTCATAACTACATGTCTCACAAACATTGACCACATAACACACCAATCACTCATGAAATTTCATTTTTAATCTTTACCAAGCATTATTTTCAAAGTATTTTCCCCTCTTATCACATATAAAAGGAGACCATTTCCAATCACTTCATGACACACATCTATTTTTATGTTTCCATGAAACAAAAAATTATTAACATATTCTAATTTCACTATATTTCTTTATCCTTTATCAACAACAATGTTCTTTAAGTCATTCATTTTCATAGGATACTTCAAGAGAAGATCCAAATTATCAGCATAAGTATTACATACCCATAAACATTGATTCTTTATCCATTCCATCCACCCCACTCAGACAATTATAAATATATTTATATCATTATATCATTATAAATTATGAAAAAAATAAATATTTCCTGAATAAATATTAACGAGGTGAATATATATAGAGTAGGAAGCATCATATTTCATTTTGGTGAGGGCGATGTTATTTGATTTTTGATCAATGCATGATCTTTTATAATGGAATCAATTATTACTGAATGTTAATTCACATTAAAGGATAAATCTAATCTCCCATTACAAATCCATGATAAGAAAGAGGATGTATAATATTTCTCCCATCAGCGAAAGATGGGTGTTTCCTTTATGAAGGCCATATCTAGCATCTCCCATTCTTCTGAAATAGATCGTCCAAGATAGTCTAGTATGAGAAATATTGAAAATAGTGGGTACTCAATTGGGGAGGATCCATATTCTCTTCACTAGTGTTTTATCCTTTATAGATTTTTGATTCATTGTTCTATCATTGTTTCGAAGAGAGGCATGCCCTGGTCTTATACAAATCTCAAGAAAAGAATTTATCATTGTTGGAGAAATCATAATTAGAATATTATTACAATTAGGATAATGGTATTCTCTTATTAATTTTCACTACACGGAGGATATCAATCAGGCTTCGTATCTTAGTAGCCTAAAACTCAAGATATGGGTCCTTAGAATTTTATGAATGGGACATTAATTTTAATCCCTTTAATCAAAATAAATAATATTATCATGTATGTGTGAGAAATAATGTTTTAGGCTAGGTTTATTATCACCCCATTATCCTAAATGATATAGTATCATGATTGGGTACTCCTATCTTGTTGTATGAACATAATTTTTAGGGGATCAATGATTATTTTCTCACTTCTTAGTGAACATAAACATAGAATATAACAATACAGATGTCATTACATTACTCGATAATGATATAAAGATTATTGTAAAGGTTTAATATGAATAAATAATCTTTTATATAATGTTTTAATGATTTTAGAGACTTATGTTTTCTATTAAAGGTATAATTAATGACATTTGAAGGATTTTCTCGAAATTTGAGACTGGAAGGAGGATAATAGGGTTTGGAAAAATAAGAGTGTTCTCATTGAGAAAGATGTGGCCCCCAAATATTTGATAAATCTAGATGAGAAGTATGACAAACCATCTTTCACAACATTTAATCTCAAAAATTCTTTGGCTAATATTGCCAATGAGGAAGTAATGGGGGACAAATCAACTAGTTCTCATGGTTTTACCTATCAGGCATACTTGGTGGGGCTGGGGGAAATAAATATAGAGGGATTTTAAGCTATGTATGAATACAATCTAGCCATGGAAATATCAAGGGATATAATGTAATTGTTTTATATGATAAAAATGGAAGTGGATGATAATGATATTGAACTAGAATGTTCCAAGGGTATCATAGAGATGATATCTCTATTGAAAAAAATAACATCCCTTCAAAATCTATCAGTGATCATATCTTGATTTATCATATTACTGGGGTGGAACTTGTAGATTCATGGGATTGTATTATTCTTGTTGATAGTATAAAATTTTCTCTTATGAATCTGAATGTTTTGGGTCATAATGGAATTTTTAATAAGAGTGGGGATAATCAATTGATTATTTATGATAATGAAACTCTATATAAGTTTATTGGGAATTATGGGATTGATGAAAATGATATAATTATCTTACCTCAAGACACTACAAATCCATTCAATAAGGATGGAAGACTTCTTAAATCTTGGAAAATGAATGTACAGTAGGAGAATAAGGGAGATTAAACCTGAGATCAAGACAGAAATGAGTATTTTCTTCTGTAATTTCAACTTCTAGGCAAACAATGAAATATAAAATTCCCATGGGCTTCATATTCAGATGTATAAACATGTTATTTTTCATTTTATAAAACCTAGAAAGGTTTTTCCTTTGTTGTTGTAGTATGGAAAATATGGGTTTTCACATGCTTTTCACTAACAACAGTTTGATAGAGGTAAAAAACCTGTGGGTCTTGGAAAACTCTTATTTGGTGGAACATTCCTTTGATGATTCTAGTTATAAAATTACCAATGGTTCCTTGAAAGTTATGGGAATTCAACACTTTTGATCAATAATTTATGATTATAATAGATATCATGATTTTAGAATATATGGTTGGATTTGAGTCACATATAAAGTTCATTGATGGTCCATGGACTACTTAGTGAATTTAATATATTCTGAATCTTGATGAAAAATTGGGTCAAATGACTAATTTCATATCTTCCTTGTAATTTATAGATATCATTTAATTTAATTGGATAATTCAATTCAATCTGGTAGTTTCCAAATACACATAGTATAGGAGGATTTTTAATGTTATGGTGCCAAGAAAACATGGTAGGGATTTGGTTAATGAGTTTGTTCTGGATACATGGGAATCTATTTCAGGAATGAACATATCTAGAATCATCTTTGATAATCATATATTAATGGATAATATTGTAAGGAAGGAATCTAACCCTACTTTTCCTTTTTAAGTTCAATAAATCAATGTTAGTGCATCTAAAATATTTGAAAAATGTACATGATGTTTGGGGATCTGGGAATTATAATAATGATTCCTTTTCTTGAATTCTCAAATTATAATTGCTCGAAATGAATCTGAATAAATGGAGAAAGGAAATAATAAATCATCATGAAGGTAAAATTTCTTCTCTTTATGTATACCTTTATCACATTCTGGAGAATAACACATGCAATGAATTTTCATATGGAATTATATGGGTAAATATGGTGGGATTCATGATTAAAAATCATCAATATTTATTAATAATTCCACAATAAGTGATTATTTTAAAATAAATTCCTTAAATATTAAATATATATTATATGTTTCCAAAAAAACCATCAAAGAGATTGGATGGTCTCACGGCCTTTATCCTTACCCAAGAATAGGGGTTGGTACATGGACAACAGATATTCCCTCTCAGAGTATGTTGTCCCTTATTACATAGATAATATGATGTTTCATCCAAGATATATGATCTAGTAGATGGAATTATTCCAATGATTATTAATGAATAAGAAAATTCATGAATTATTTCTCTTCCATTAGATCCATAGGAGGAGGCTTCCTTTGTTCTAAAGCCTATTAGCTCCCCTAGCCCAGATGGCTTAAGAAACATCATCGTTATGAATTATCTGTATATCATTCAAGATGATGTAAGTATGATTATTTCAAATTTATTTAAATGTGGTTGCCTTTCTCATGGGTTTAATTCATAGTTCCTTTACCTTATTCCACTTTTTGATAAATCCAATGAGATTAATAGGATTATGCAATTTTATTTAGTCAATACCATTTATAATTCTATCAGCAAGATCCATGATAATAGTTTGGTATGTGTCATGAGAAAAATTGTTTCATAAATTCAACTCGGATTTATAAATTTCATGCCATTTAGGACTAAATCATCATTTCCTAAGAGTTTATAAATATTCTCAAAAAAAATCATAAGGAGAGGGAGAATTTCTCTCAAACATGATATCAAAAAATATTTTGACAAGATAGATAGGTCTTTAGTTTTTAAGATTCATTCTAAATTTTAATTTGAAGATTCTATCAATAATTTTATTAAAATAATTCTTCGTTCTCTTCAAGTCTATATTCTTATCAATAGATCATTGGAGGACCAATTTTATTATTATAGTGGTGTCAGACTGGGTGATCCCATTTATAATATTATTTTCTCCATTGATGAGGATTATTCTAATAGGCTTCCTTTCCTCATGGATAATAATGGGAAATTTAAATATATATGTGGTGGTAGGGAAATATCATCTTCTAATCTCCGAATTTTTTCTAATTGTAAAATCACATTTACCTAAGGGGACAAGAGAGACAAGATGAACATCAAGAAAGCTCTTTTTTATTATGAAGTGGATTCTGGGAAAGAGGTTAGATGGAGGGAGTATTTTATAAACATAAGAAGGAACATTCTTATGGCATTGTAAAAAAATATTATAGGGTAATTAGGAATCAGAAAGGGAGTTTATAATTTTATCTACCTTGG
The DNA here is from genome assembly GCA_963277665.1 of Viscum album. NCBI lineage: Eukaryota > Viridiplantae > Streptophyta > Magnoliopsida > Santalales > Viscaceae > Viscum > Viscum album. The sequence continues at coordinate 840,250,704 of OY728152.1, read as the reverse complement.
TGTTCTAGTGTTTTGGGGAATACCAATGTCTTATCAGAATGATGGAATTATTTGTCAGATTAAGAGGTAGTTTTCCTCATAGGTAAATATTTATCCTTGTCAGGCCATGATTGTTTTTTTAAATCATTAATCCTAACCATATTATAATATTGATTAATGGTGTATTAATATCTCATTTCTATCATCAATAATATCAATGTTTCCACTAATAAATTATTTAGAGTGGCATCATTTTGGAAAGGTGGTTTGGAAATGTTTCCTTTAAATATTGTTTCATGCCTTCTGATGTAGGGGGTATGGGAACGAAAAATATTTGGTAAATTAATCAAGATTTAAAAATACAATTTATTGGATGAATAATAAATATAAATTTAGAATATCTTGGACATCATTGTTTCATGTTAATGAATAAGCTCATGACTATAAATGACAACTAATATGATTCCTATGTTTGGCATGATTTCACATAGATTTTCTTTTTAATTCCATCTCAATCTAGATTGTCTGTCTCCATATATTCGTCTCTCAACTTCGGAAATACTTATTAAAGTGTCTTTACATTGAGTATTTATATCATGCTTGATGAAAATTTCATGAATTTGGTTATTTCGTTCATATAAAAAATTAATAATATGGTGTCTCTTCTTGATCAAATCAATGTAACTGTATATAGCCACTAATTATCATCATGAGATGATTTATGGGTGTGGGAGACTTTTGAATAATGTGTTCTCAAGGATAAATTATTTTATCAACACTTCATTTTTTCTGATGTGGATCTTCTATGTCTTGGGAAATTGATCATGATCATTTTCAGTCCTTCTTGGTCCACTCTTGATTGGAGGTTTACACATTGAAAATTACCATTGGATGAATATTTTCTAGATCTAATGTTTTTCTATTTGTTTGGTATTTTATATTTTTTATTAACATAGGGAGGATATTGTTAATTTATTCTTGAGTTGTGTTAATAATTCCATTATCTAGAAATATATTTCAGAAATTGTTGAAGTTATTTTCCTTTCACATCCTATGTTTGGGAATTCATAAACATTTGGATGAATCTCCCATTATATCCTGATATTATTATTCTTTTCCAGGTTGCTGTAGTAGAATTGGTCACCATCCAATAGAAATCATGGAATATATGGGTACATTATTATTCTACTATCATACCACATCATTCTTTGGATCATTATGTAGATGTTGTAAAAAATTATAGTACCTCTCTGAAAGTTTGTTGTCATTACTTGATTCATGATTTATCTATGATCAAAAGAATTAGAATTAAGGATAATTTTCTAACTCCATTTTTCCAGATGGATTTTTTTTTGGAATTCTCATTTTTTATATTGGATAAATATAAATATTTATGGATAACCAAGATGTAATCCTCAACCATTGATTTATGGGAGTAGTTTTAGGGATAATCATGGGGATATATTTGGATGTCTTCATAGTTCATGTGATGTTTCTTCTTCTCTCAATGTGATAATTCATTGTGTTATTAATATAGTTTAGAATGTTTAGTAGAGTATTTAGTGCAATACTTGTCTTGAATGTGACTCAAATGTGGTTGTTCAACAAATCACAGTATGATATGTTCATCTCTTAAAGAAGTTTACTAATCAGTGGATCAATAATATGTATTTATTCTCAAGAATTTATTACACATTCATTCATGTATATAAGGGTAAAAAATCTCTAGATGCTGGTAATTGATTTTTTTAATGTTAATGATCTTATATGTTATTATCATATTCTTATTTATCCTATTTTTCTTTTTTAGGATGATATGTGTAAAGTCCATTTTTAGACTCATGTAAACTTGTATCTTTTTATTAATGAAGTTGTGATGCTTTTTAGGGCATGGTATTATCTTACCATTAAACATAAGTATAACTAAAAATGATAAATTTTATAATAATTAGGGAATAAACATTATATATTACACCATCATTCAATCAAAAAATTGAATAGTTTTCCCATGAATGTATGAAGACAACTTCTTTGCATGATCGACATGTTTCTTTTGTCATAACCATTATTTAATGTTGGGTTTATAAATTGTTTTTTTGAATATATATGAAATTTATTTATTTAATTATATTATTTAAATACATATTTGGTTTTATATAAATAATACTATAAATAAGTGGTTATTGTAGAACCAATCACCTAAAATAAACATACCAATAGGAAAAAGATTTGTTTATAAATGGTAACTTCTTTGATAAATTAACATATTATTATAAATCATAAAAATTATAATTAATCTACTCGATAACATATAAATGATTTCATTATACTATTTTTATAATTTTATTTTAACAAACCAATCTCTTCATTAGTAATCATCGCATATATATTGGAGCATGTTCGTGTTGGCTCGGTTTAACCCCAAACAGGAACAATAAAACAACTATAGCTTAATGACATGTTTTTAAATGTAAAATTTGATATCAATTATTGAAGACTTTTTTTTGGTTTTTTATTGATAATATAATCATTTACCTCATTAATTAACACAACCCATACATTCATTATAAATTACCATGACAATCTCATCACCGACTCCATCGTCCGGAAGAATATCTAAAATACATATGAATTAAAATCATAACTATATATATAATTAAAATTAATAAATTATATTAAATATAATTTTATTCAAATTATTGAATTTTTGATAATATTAAATAACAATATAGTTATTACAAAACATATTCAAAATGATCAAGATTACTTACACCGGATATTGAAAAGAAATTTTAACTTATAAAAATACATGTAGAGTAATTATAAATTTTTATAATAAAAGTTTTTGGGTATGAATAGTATTATTCAATAAGGTACTAATCAATTTATGTTTGTCATATTTCACCTTATAGTTAATTAAACTATTAGTGGAAGAAATATAATGGTTTTTTGTCAATTTTCAAATTAATAAGACAGGTTTGATATTATATGTTATAATTTCTATTATATGTTATACTAGAAACCCAAATTCATTCACATATGAAAATATATTTCATTTAATGAAATTATTATTTAAATTTAATGATATTCCTATAAATATAATATTTCTATTACATTACCAATTCCATAATATTTTAATCAACTTAATTTTTCATTCATTAGTTTATATTCATTCATAATTCAATTTAATTTTCATGATTTTTCCAATTCTTAGGTTACCTTATTTTATATAATATTTCATTATACACATTTTTGAAATTATTTCTCACCATCATTAACCAATTCATTGATAAATTTCTTTACATAATATATTTGTAAAATATGTATTAATAACACCCATTATTACCAATGGAAAATTTCTTCCATACCCATATTTTCATTCATGATAATGTTATACTACCTTTTTTGAAATAATATATTGATTATTTTCTATCATTCTCATAATTATCGTAATCCTTTTAATAGGAAAATTTAATACACTATTAAATTTTTTTTTTCATATAATGATATTTATAAATATTTTAAAAAGGGGATTCCCATCCTTTCAAAATAATACATTTAATCTTACACCCAACACTTATTTTATAATCACTATTAATATTCAAGAAATTATTTAATAAATTATATTTTAAAAGGAAAATATTCTCCTGTGTTTTTCCCCATTTTCAAAATAACACTGAAAGTGACCCATAACATTGCAATTTTTTCAATTTATTGAAATTACCTCATATTTCTTTATTATTTTAGGTGTGATAATTCATTTACACCTCGTTTCAAGTTATATATAAATATTTATATTTACATCTTCATGGATTCAGAATATAATCATTATTTTTTACTATATTATAAAATATTTATTTTATTATGATATAAAAATATCAATAAATTAATTATTATCAATGTGATTTTCCCAAAACATTGTAAAATTAAATATTATATAGTAATTATCATTTGAAATATTTTTTTTTGTGATCTGGGTTTATTTTTAATATTTAACTATACAACATATATCTATTTATGTCTTATGTTATTTCTCTCAATTTTGTAGAAATGATCCATCATTGGCTTTTTCATTCCTAATCGTATTCAGTGTTTAAATATAATATTTTGCTGAATGACTTTCCATTATGAATACACTTTCTTTATTTCCTTTTATTTAAGGGTTTTCACATATATTCCATACATTAATTGATTGGGTAATGTTATTTTCTTATTCGTATACACAATATCTATATCATCTAAAGAACAGATGCGTTGTTATATTGATTAAATTGTATCTACATATTATTTTTCATTATATAATTGGATACCAAATTATTTACTTGGTTTTATCCTGTTATGATTATTGATGGTATCTGGAATTATTTAAAAATGTGAATCTATATAAAATGGATATAAAACCCATTTTACTTTTATTGGTAATTTAGGATGAGTTGAATGAAAAAATGTTCCTTACATTAGTTCATTATACTATATAAATTGAATTAATCTATTAGAGTGTTTGGTAAATCCAATTATTATTCTTTGTATTTAATTTTTTATGGATTTATGTTTTTTTTGCACACATGTGTTTGTTTTGTTTATAAGTGAATTGTGGGCCATGTATATCCCTATGTTGCATGAGGTAATGATTTGAATCTCAAGATATAATGGTGAAATGAGTAGGTATTTTTATAAAAAATGAGAAATAGGTTTTTATGAATGATATTCTATGGGAAAAAATGTTAGTGAATTCTAATCCCCTAAGGGAAATAGGTGAGTGAAAAATGATCCACTCTTGGAAATATGTTTGATACCAGATCCACTATGTTATGATTTCTATGAATATAGATATTCCATAATTATATTATATTCCTTGTATCTATGATATATATAATTTTCATGATTCATTATTATGTTATATAATTATGTATGATCTATGATTAATTGGTTATATATTTATTATAATTCCTGATTATAAAAAAAATCTCATCTTATGCCCTATTGTGATATTTTATTTTTATCACATCTTTTTACCATTACAGAGTATCTGAGATCACACTTTTTTTATGCCTCTATTTTCCTAGTTTATAAAGATACAACTAATATGAAATTTATAGAAGAGTATCTTATGATGATAATTATTAGTAAATGTTTAATAAATATTTGGTATTTTTATGCTACTTATATAGTAGATAAATTATCCATTAGTTGAAAATTCATGTGTTTTTTAGTTAATGGATTTTATTAATTATAAAAAATGTTAACCATAAAGTTATTAAGAATGTATTGTAATTAAATATTAAATTTATGTCATGTAATTATTTCATTATTTATGTGAGTCATAAAAATCATTTTTAGTTTTTTTTATTAAGGAGATAAGATTGAATTAATGAATAAAATAATTCGATTAGAATTGAAATTAATAAGTGATTGAAGAATGTTTTAATATTATTATTATTTTTTTGATATTTATGATTGGTTTTGATTTAAATGATTTTATTAGAATTTTTACATTGTTTTCACTAATGTGATGAACATTTTTTATATGTATAAATTGAATAAAACCATAATGAAAACAATATATAAATTTTTTTAATAGTATTTGACATTTGTAAATATTTTATAAATATATAAAAATTCATGATGCACATGAGCCTCAGCCCAGTTGGTGGGGACTCTATAAGTGCATCTAGGAGACCCGAGATCAAATCCAAATTGAGGGTAATTTATAGTACTACAGTAGTACTGCAGCAGTACTTCAGCAGACACTGTGTAGATCTGTAGTACGCACTATAGCAGGCATTGTAATAGGAACTGTAGCAGGAATTGTAGCGGTAACAGTTGTAGGCACTATTTGGCACTGTAGCAGCCGGGAATATTCCCCTGTTTGGGCCTTCGGGCCACCGATTGGGTCCCTGAGTCCTTTAAGGCCTTCAGGCCACCCAGGCCTTCGGGTCAGTTGGGCCTTTGGGCCACCTCAAGGCCTTCGGGCCACCAAAAGTGCAGATGCGAACCAAAGAACCTACAAGGAACAAGCATCAGAAGGAGGAGGAACAAGGAGCTTTCACACTAGCAAAAGCTAAATGGATTTCAAGAATGAGAGCCTATGGAACCTGCCATTGAGATAATCCCGTGGATGAAAGGGAAAGCCTAGAAAAATAGCCATGTGAAGGTGGAGAGCTGATTTCACGATGAAGATGTTTGGGGGAGTAGTTCCAAGTAGTTAGTCTCGGTTGTAGGCAATGTTTGAAGCCTGCGGGCAACGAATTCTCGTAAGTCCTATGGGCCATGTAATACTTATGCCTACGGGCCTTGTAAGGGTTCCACCTCACCCCTTAATAGGTGGATTATCAAAAATCAATAAAAAATGAAGGCTTTCAGTCCCTTGGAGTGGATAGTGATTTATGATAATATGTGATAATTTTATAGTTTATATGATTATAATCATATTTTCATATTACTATGGATTTTTAATGGTATTGGGATTTTCAGTTCCTTATAATGGATGCAGTTTTTATTTTATTTGTTCTTGTTGTAAGTGTAATAGTTATTTTTATTCTATGTTGAGATGTTTTAGGGTTAATTGTCATTATATAAGTGGTTGTTGTGAAATTGTTTCCTGTTATTGTGAATTTTTATATTGTTGGTGAATGATAGTTTCATGGGGATATATAATCTTTTTAAAATTAGTTAATAAAATATAATTAAATTATAAATGGAATGGACTTGTGATGAATTAACGTTGTATTGAATAATGAAAATAAATATGATGGAAATAATGTGTGGTAATTGATGATAAAGAATAAACCTGAATTGAAAATTGGATGTGTGGTTTTTGGGATAAATTTTTTATTTATATTAACATGGAAAATAAATATTTTATAAATGAGAAGAATCTTTGTGGTTGTTATGTGTTTTATCTAGGGTTTTTTATTTAATGTTCCTAACAATTATTTCTATTATGTAGTGGTGGTATTGTATCTTTGGGATGTGGATGTAGTGATGTTTTGGTTGGAATACGACCCTTATGTTGGGATTGTGTGTATCCATATATCAACTATATTTTCTATTTAATTTTTTTACACACTACCACCCAAGCCAAGTATCATTAATGATGCGCATATGTGGTTATAAAGGGTGAATTCACCCAAAACATTCAAGATGTTTGTCATATGGGTGTCTAATGATTCATAATATCTTGTCCAGTCTAGCATAATTAGAATAGATTTGTTTTGATGGAATGTATAATGCAGTTGAAATAATAAGGATGCATGTGGTTCAATGATAGTCAGATGTGTTTTTCACTATGTAATGTGTTAGTTTTATGTGGTATGAAATATACTGATATGGTTAGGTTATTTATTCATGATATGGTTATGTGGTGATATAGTAATATTGATACTCAAGGAATGCGAGTGATAGATTCCATGACATTGGGTGGTAGGGGAGAATAAATCAAGGAGGTAATAAGAATTAATTAACATTCATGATATATTTTTTGGATTATTATATTATCTTTCTCTATACGGATTTCGTGAGTGGTCAATGGTGTAGTTTGATTATAGTTATCCATGGTATTCCTAATGAATAGAATTAATTATCTATTCATATAGTATTTAATATGATTCTTCACATTTTCTTGATAAAATCTAGAGAGAAACCTAATGAGTATACTTATATTCTTACCCCATCTCACAAATCATATTTTACTGATTTATTGAGTGGTATTTATAATTAGGTTGGGAAATACTATCTCATGTTGTTCATTCATAGTTTAGTGTCACTATGTTAGCATCTACCCATTTTTTATTCAATTAATTGAATTATTTAATTTAATAAATTACATGTAGTTTACAATATGGTTGGATTGTGGTTTTTTTATATGTTGTTTAATAATGATTTTTTCTTACCATTATAAGGTAATATGAGGGTAATTCCTCCAATTATGTAGGTTTTATATTCTCGATGCTCTTCACCATACCAATTATAATTTGAGGCAGTCTTTGAGGTTCACACCCAACTTCATTAAATAACCCAAGAGGGGTTGTAGTGTGGAGGAGTTGTGATAGAGTTCTATATAAGAATTTATTGTGATTTTGGATATATTTTTGAGTTAGGACTAGTTAGGATTGTGTTAATTTGTTTTAGGAAACAATATTTTTTGAACATAGCATGAGTTGATTAAAATGAAGACCATCTTGGACACAAACAATTCCCTTATTATCCAAAGAAAGGAAGATAAGGTTAATGAACCTAAAAATTTGAGAAATTGGTGATTATAGGAAAATGAAATTATTATAGTACCTAAAACAATAATGTTTTCACTTTTGTTAGAATTGGTAACAGTTATGGGAAAATTTAAATTGAGTTTAATTTAAATATCATAAATGAATTTATTACCTTGGGATTTGGAGATTTTTTTAGAGATGGTGGGAAAAAGGCATCTTTATATGGTTCTGGTGGATGAGGTCCAAAAAGATTATGGGATTGATTATAAAATTGATAAACTTAATGGAGATAAATCATAGATTAATGTTTTCTATGAGTTTCATTTTCATAGTTTACTATATTATATGGGGGTCAATTTGATCAGGAAATAAGTGGTGGTTAGTAGATATTGAGATATCATTGGGTGTAATTCATGCAAGGAAGGATCATAAGATTCTATTAGATGTTATTTTTTTTGTTATATTAGTATATATTGATAGATAAATTTTATGAGGTAAATGTATAATTACATTTATTATAGATTACCATATAGAATTATTTTTAGAGGTCACTTGTGGGAAAAAACTTCATTAAGTCACAATGGGGCCTATGTCATGGTGATCAACATTACCCTAAAAGATTTGGTAAATTGTAAATATTTTATCACTAAAATTATTAACAAAGTTATTTATAATGGGTATTTTTACCCTATCAATGGTAGATATGGGTTCACTATAATTCTTCATCTATTATTTGTGGATAAAAGTATTTTCACATTTAATAGTATAAATAACTCTATCAAAGGATACACTAATATTTTTGATGAATACAAAATATGGAGTGGGAAATTGATTAATATCGGAAATATAATTGTGTACATATTAACTAAATACACAACTAGACAATCAAAACAGATTTATTAATGTCTTCTAATTATAAAAAATAACATCTCTATAGAGTAATAGGTAACACCTTTTTCTGTTGTCATGATTCCCATTAATCATTTGATTGTTTATAAAAAATATCACTATAGACACCATAATATAGATTAAAATGTTTCTATATTTAGATTTTTTTATCACCCCATTCCACAATTTACTTTTCCATAATTGTATGAATATGATTTTGGATACTAGGGCTCCTAATGCAGTAGTAAAAAACATCCAAGTTGTGGATAATGTATTCCTATGAGACTCACAACCATAGGTAAAATATCACTATTCAATATTGTATTAGTTTTTTAAGACCATTTAAGTGGTTTTAATCAATAATAGAATACATCCAGATACCTTTCATTATATACAAAAAAAGATAGCATGTGTATTAATTTTCAGACAATCCCTATAGTATTGTTTTATCGAATGTAAATATTAGAAATATACCATACAATTTTTAATGGTAATGATACAATATATCCTCTCTAGAGTGGACCTCAATGGTCCCTTAATACCTTTTATGATCACTCTCATTGTATAATGGTGCATGAATCTATTTCTTCAGGGAAAGATTATTTATTTGGGTATAAGATTCTCTTCTAACTGTGTTAAAAACAAGACAAAACATTAAAATGGCCAACAACCATCCCTGTTTCACAATTTATGTCATTTATGACCACCATATGGCATGTCTCTGGTATAAAAGTTTTTTGGGATCACGACCAATACCTTTTTACCCCACTAGGTTAAATATCATTCAATGTGTTTGAGTTTTAAAAACTCACCCATGTGTATTTAGATACATATAAATGGGATAAATTATTATGGTGAAAGGCTATAATTTTGATTTATTATTTCTTGGTGTGGAGCATTTGAAAAAATTTCATTCCAACATACTTTTTATGACATGAACCAAACAATCAGGACCCCACTCAGGCTAGTAGTAAGATAGATTTACCACCCCAAACCATTCTCCAACATGCTCAATGTTAGTGTCTAGGGATGAGTAGGAATAACTAATAATATAATAGGATTTATATTCTATTAATTTATTACAAAATTATATGTTCAATCCATAAAAATAGACAAAAATATAAAAATATGAACACTAAACTATATAGGACACGTGAATGAGAGAACCTGAAACATGTGATTTTTTCTCATAGAAAAAACATTTGTGGGATTAAATCACCTTCATGTGTGAGTATAAACATATATAATAGGATATAACAAATCCTTAATGGAATGAAACATAGTAAATACATTACAAATTCAAGAGTATTATAAAATGTTCTATGAAGTGAAACAGAAGAAAATTTTGATATTCTAAACATTTAGAAATTTTAGGGATATAGAGAGTGCCATTAATATCATCCCTAAACCATGAAATTCTCATATCATAAGAAATGAAGAATGATTATATAATATAATTCCTCAATGTTTGAAGTCGTTATCCCAACGATATGTCGCATCATGTTGGAAACCCATATAAACCTATGGAATAAAATTTTCTAAATTATCAATCATATTAAACCTTTCTTACATTCCCCCACACATTCCACTAAGGGGAACCCACATATCTTTTAGAAAAATTCCTTGGTAGTGGGATTACTACTATTTACTATCTAAAATTTACATGTAATCATTCTCAAACCAATAGTAAAACCCATACCTTATCCAAATATATTAGTCAATCAAGGGAGTACATGACACTAACATTTTAACTAGTATGTAGGTAGTAAGGGGACGAACCCATAACATATGAGATATTCCCACACGTCGCATCATGACTATAATAATAATCAGCACACAAAAATATGAAACCAAACTATAGAAACTCAATAACCCTATGTAGCCTCTATATTAAATCCATAGGGTAACTACACTAAATTGTAAAAATTCCTAACTGATGGAGTACTGAATCCAATGATATAGGATTCACACCTAATTGTAAGATTACTCGGTCAATGGAGTTCAGAACCACATCTATAATTTTGAGGTACCCACACTTGGTTAGAACTGAGGGAGTACCGACCCCATTTTTATTTGTAATACAAAATCCTGAATTTTATTGGGGTGTAAAGAAATAATGAATGAAAATAATAAGGGGGACCAATACCTAGTTATATAATTACACAAGGGTAGTACATACTTTGAAATACTCTTATCATTACATCAAATCCATGTTGTGAAATCTATGAGGAAAATACAAAATATTCCAATTTTTATCAAAAATAGAATTTTATGGATAATATAATTATATCATTGTGATATATGTATAGAAATACTTAGGGTAGAATTTTTATTTCTTTTCTACTTGATACCTATGGAATTGGATCATCAAAACACCCAGTAAAGGAGTTGATGGTCTATTTGGTTGACTATGGGATAACCACATATTTTGATGGTAGGTGGAGGAATTCCAATCATTGGAATACAATGACCATACATTTCAAACATATATTGGAAAACTCTTCTTAAGTTATGCTTGACCAAAACTGACCCAGAACCCTTCCATGCTCAAAAATTGATTTTTCATGCCCACTTGGCCCCTCACATGGCCAATTCTTCTCAAAATCACACACTACCTAGACAATTTGTGGAAAATTTCTGATCCATTCCAACCAACCACGTATCAGGTAGGGTGTTTTCTTTTTCTATAGTATTATACCTTTTCATGGAAACTCCAATTTCACTATCCTCTTTATATGGTGACACATGATCATTTCTACACACACCCATCGACCACACTTTGTGACACACCTGTTGGTGTCATTTGATGACTTCTATAGTCGGATTCTCACTATCATCATCAAACTCAAACCTTAGACTCATTCCACTGTACCACTACCATTACCATTTTTTCCATGACCATCCATCATCTATTCTTTCGAGAGCCAGCACCATGTATAATGAGACGCCTTAATAAAAGTTACCCCACATGAACCATTCCTAGGTCGATCCCATACCCACCGTAGGTGCCCCAAAATGAACTATTTATACCCTTACCACAATTGATAAAAATCATTAATAGTTTATATATAAAAATAAATAAGAACAATAAAAAAACATATAAGTCACATATATGATCTAGATAACCTTAAATTAAAATAAAAAACTAAACACGAGATTCAACTAAAAACCCTTGTTCATCATAAATGAATAATAATGAAAATTTTTTAATAATACAACAATCATTGGTGTAGAAGATATGTTTCTTCATTAACATTAATATTGGGTCCCTATTCATTGATTAAATTATTGAACAGCTCAATTATTCAACTGATCCTCTTCTCTTCCTCTATATCCATCATGGGTTTTTTTGTCACTATCCCTGTTAGGAGGGGGTTAGAGATAATTAAATACTGAAAAAACTACGTTAGAATGTTTAATAAAGGCCCCCACCACCGAGTTGATCCTAATAACAATTCTAGGAAACATAAAATATATCACTCCTAGGGTAAACAATATTATAGACAAAACCTCGGTCATGGTTTTTCCATCTGAAGATATGTTTGAAAGAAAAATCATATTCACATGAATATGAATGAATTTTATAAAATATTTTTTTTAAATATTATTCTCTTGGAACCACTATAATTTAAATTCTATACCAAATCAACATTTCATTTGGAATATATCTTAAAAAATACTCATAATTTCAAACACCAAAAATTGGGGATACCACATCTCTATCAATGATTTTGGAGTAATATTTATTTTGAAATAAATATTAAATGTCCCATTAATCAAAAAATCATATAAATTAAATAAAACATAACTTGGTGATAGTAAAAATATATTCCGATAAATATAATCATTATAAAATTTTTATTTGGTCCACTTCTAGGGTACATATTTTTTTTACTCTAGTGAAGAAACCTGAGTCGTTAAAATTATTAATTGAGCTATGAATTTTATGGGAATGTACCGAAATCACTAATTATTCATTTCTATAAATAATTATATTACTAAAAAAGGAAACAACCAAATCCACTAAGAAATAAATATCATGAAATATACTAATATAAAAAACCGACTATTGCATGAACATCCTTCACCTTTACGGATCAAAATAAAAGAAAACTAAATTTACCCCACCTAAGAATGGAATATCCTCATTCATCATTAAATATAATATATTCACCTCGTCATGAATTCAAACACAATAAATGACATGCCTCTATTTTTGGAGTGTAATTCTAATCCTATTCACCCAAGTACTAGTCCCATCTCGATGGTATCCTACCACATTGAAAGAAAAAAACCCCAAAACACGTAAACCCATCGTGGAAATTTTCATTTCCAAAGATAACAAATGGTGGAATCCCAAGACCCAAACTTTTCATGGTGTTGAGGATTGATGTCATATCAAAATAACTAACCCACACTATTCTCTAACATGATGCACCAAAAGTTTTGTGAAGCATCATCCTGCTCTAGACCCATGACATATTCTCTATCATCTCCTTCCACAAAAGGAAAAAATAATGTATATAGATCATAGATAAAGAGAGATATGGGAATTAATTCCAAATCTAAACATTCATGTGAATCCCAAACAATCTTCCTAATTTCCAAAAGGTCTACATCCATTACCAATGATTAGCTGATTTGGTTATTGTCTATCTTCTAGGAAAGCTTAGTGTGCTCACATCAAGAGAAAACCAGCTTCATCAAATTATACAAAAAATAACATATACCCATTGGCTTCCCCAATCCATAACTATCTATTGTGGTTGTTCTAGACTTTTCAAATCTACCACCTATATAATCTATGGCACCTAAGTCAACACATTATTGAGTAACCAGAGTCCAAAAACTTCCGAAATAGTCTCTCGCTACACTTTATAAAAAGTGTTTCTATGTGATGGGTACACCCACATAGATCCACTGTAAATACCATAATGAGTCCCATTATTTACAATGATGGTCTCCAAAAAAATACCCATCATGATATTTACTATGAATATCAATAGAAAACCTCTAGCTTTATAGGGAAGTGGAAAGAGTTCTCCTCACCTTCTAAAAACCCTATTGTTTTATCACTTGAGAAAATATTGTATCATTGGAACACTATGTAAAAAAAATATCTATGGACCACTCTCAAAAAAAATGAGTATAGGTCTACTTTTGTTGATCAATGGTAATAAATTTCTCTCTCACCATTTAAGAACCAGTTTTTCTGAAGATTGCTACTCAAGAACCCCCTCTTAAATATGAAAATAGATTCATCCACTAGTATATTTAACTACCATGATACTATTGTGACACATTGATATTATAAACCTTTATAACATTTAATTCATGAGGTAAACCCTACAAAAAGTATTTATAACTCACACTACGAGAGTTCTCTACATAGATGATGTTATATAGGTTAGACAAGATCATTTTCTAAATTCCAAATATAATCATTTTCGAATAGAAAGAAGGAAGGATTTGGGCTATATACACATAAAATCTAAACGGATTTCCATGATTCCTATTATAAATATTCAAACAACTTCTAATAGAGTCTATTTGGATGCTTGTACTATTCTATCAATAAGGGTTAACCTTAGGTCACCTTTCAAGAGAATGTAAGAATTCCAGAAAACTCAAAGAATGTGAATTCCCTATATGTGAACATAATCATAGTTTCGTAGTTACCATATAATGGGTGGTTTACTACCACTCATAGAGGTTGGTCTATTCTCACCACACATGAGGGTATCCCACTAACTATTTATTAGGGGAACCACTTTATTTACCTGACTCTGCATCACAACATCATACTAGAACTTATACCAAATCCATATCATGAAACATATTATTTAATATCATATATTCTATAAAGGGTTATCACAAGAAACCAATTTTTCCAATAATTATAAACTCACATTTCTAGGAAGGGTGAGTAAAAGTATTTCTCCATCAACAGAAACTCCATAGACAAAAAATTTAATTATAAAGTTGCACAAAATTTTGAAATCTTTAACATATGATGTTATATGAGGAACATGAACATAATGAATTCAGAATTTGGGGACATTAATAGATGGAATGATTCATACTCTGAGCTAAACCATCTAAGTCTTAAAAAAATCAACTTATCTAGTGTGTCATTCCATATATCTGAATTTTCACACTCCATATCTAATACGAACAATATAAAGTTGGTGTTTTTAGCAGTGGATTGATAAATCCTCCTTATTTTACTACTCTCACATCATTGGATCTTCTAACCTACAACAACCGAGTAGTAAATTTATCCATCAATGGGGAGCTATATAATACTCACATTATTTCTCTCATGTAACTACAGAAATGAAATAACTTTGTATATTAGTAGGAAATTTTTTTTATCTTTATCCAAAATATAGGTTTCACCCCATAAAAAATCATCAATCTACCAATGCATCCTTAGAGGGATGAGGGTAGATGGTGAAACATAGAAATTAAGAAAAAATCCATAATGTCAGACTTATGAACCCTACAACTGAACTACTATTAGTTTGTAATTATATAATGAAAAATATATATGGGATAATTTACATGGTTTGTTGACATCAACACATATTTGGACATGGTCGCACCACCCTACAAAGGGTCCCAACAACCTCAGATATAGAAGTATCTAAAAAATTGGATCAAACTCAAACTAGGGAAGAGGATAAAATAGTGTGTTCTATAAAAACATTATCCACTAATGGAAGACTATTCCATAAAGGGATATTAGTGCATGAATCAACATCTGGTCAGTAATGTCCATAATAGTTGAAATGATGAGTTCCAAACCCCTACCAATCCCCATAAATTAGAGTAATAGGTTCACTATATATACACATAAGGA
This sequence comes from Viscum album, assembly GCA_963277665.1. NCBI lineage: Eukaryota > Viridiplantae > Streptophyta > Magnoliopsida > Santalales > Viscaceae > Viscum > Viscum album. Next base: position 840,234,765 of record OY728152.1, on the reverse strand, counting down.
TGAGTCAATATAATTCACCTAGAAAACCCAACATATGGGGATCCTTATCCAACATTGAGGTAACTATTATCCACTCTTTGGGATTAAATATAATTTAAAATGAAGGGGAGAGAAACATCCTCCAATCACACAATGAGAACTTATATAAAAACATCATTGATGTAATTCTCTATAACTAACTAATTGGAAGTGAGAGACCTATTTAATTTCATTGTCACATTAGAAATATAACTCAATAAAAAAGACAAAAATATACGGGTAAAACAATCAATTAATATTATGAACCCATATTTAAAAGGGAAAACGAAAAAAGGACATGAAATATCATAAATAAGAATAATATAATGGACTCCCCCACTTTCCTACACCCTAAATGTTGTTCCATAGTATATTTTGATGATAAGTAGTTTCTCAAAGTCCATGTGAATGGATACAATGGAAAATGCACCATCACATGATTCCCTATCCTGAAATCTAAAGATGAGATTCCTTATCATAATTTCTCTAAATTCCCATCCGCCTTCTTATGACATCTAACTATAAATTATGTCTCTTAGAAATAAACCAAAATGATACATATATGACACGAGTGGGCTAATTGGAGACCCACATTAACTAGGGGTATGATGACTGTGAGGCCTCAAAACAACCTCTAATAGGATAAGGGACGTGGAGTAGCACCGAGTAGGAATAACGAACAATATGGATGACCATATATAATATGAACCTTCAAGAGACATAAATATATGATACATTAAAATAAAATTACGTATATAAATATAGACTCTGAGATATATATAATACATAAAGGTTTAACTAATATGATCCAAAAAGGGATAATGTGTGACATATTCCATAATAAAAAGGGAAAATATACACACCCAATAATTATAATGGAAAAAACATGACTAACTAATAAAAAGTGGATTCATAGTGGGAATACCAAAATTAAATACATCACCCAATACTATCATATATAGGGACCATTATGATTCTTGAACACTTAATCCCCAAAGGTATCTAGGAATTAACTCCATGCAAGCCAGACCTTCTCTATGACTACTGAATATATATTTGACCTACCCCCCATCTACATAGATAGAACACGGGTGTGAAAAAATACCATATAGAGGTGAGTATAAAAATACAAAATTTAATGACTTGAAACCACAAAAAAAATTATGTCAACTAAAATGAAATTGACGTATTGGGTATTGGAAGGAGTAAAAGAGAAGGTAATCGAGATATCCTCAACCGGAATATTTTTAGGGAGACATAGAATCTATACTGAATCAACACTAATCCATAATGGTTTTAACTCATGTGAAATAATTTATTCACACATAATATAAAGAAATCTCTGAGGTCACTATAGCAACTATATGTCACATATTTAAGGAATATTGGGGGTTCCTGAGGAATCCCAAGTCCCAAAAAATATGACATGTCAGCCTTTCATCTACCCCTCCATCAGTGTCTCCTATGGTAAAATACTCCCCTATTATATATACATATCATTCTTGGGTGTTCCAATCCTTACATTCCAACATTTATATGTAACCATTCATAAATGATTGGGTAATTGGTATCTTGACCAAGGATAGATGTTTATAAATGGAGTATTAAATAATATCATTATAACCAGTTAGGTACACTGTGGGGGGATAAGATGATACATTAGAGAGAGTCCCTCTATTAAAATCTTATCTATATGATTAATCAATAAGAAACTTCCCAAAACTAAATTTTTTAATTATAAAAAGACAACATACCCCCTATTGAAATTCCATAAGGGAAAATGCATATATAGAAGACACCATTGTATTAGGAGTACCCATTCCTATCATTTTTTGTAGTTACTATCACCACTTTGGAATCGAGGGATTATAGACCCAATACCAATTCGATGCACACACACACCATGTATAAGTAAGAGTACCGATCTACATGATGAAATGAATACATGGGACCCCTGACATATCATTATATGCCTTTAACAAACCTATGAATGATATTATTATTCCAAAAAACCCATCATTGTATTATGAATAAATATAAAAAAACTAATTATCATACCTCATAAATGGTAAACGTTGGTAGAATGGACCACACCATTATGATCTACACAATAAATACATTGGATAGTATGTATGTTTGTTTGGATTATTCACCTAGTGTACTAGATTGGAATACAATTCCATAATGGATATAGTGGGCCATGTAGTGGCCTCCATGTGCACTAAGAGTTGGGTGGGAAACATAGTTTTTACATTTAGCATCTTTATACTCTATCAGTTCGATACTGGGACTCCACCCAGGTAATGTGAAGTGGGACACAACCCAAACACCAACACTTCCTAGTACCCTCTTTGCTATGTTTGTTACTATTATAAATTGTTTATTAAAATATATAAAATTTGATTCTAATAATTTAAAATTTTCTCAAATATAATTTAAAACTAAATTTCAATGTAAAAAATTATTTTCATGTATTATTATTTTAAAAAGATTAATAATTATTTCTTAAAATTGTCATGAAATCAATTTTCTTATTTATAACATCAAATTTTTTTGACGACTTTCAATAAATTATGTTTAATATTTTCTATTAAAAATATTGATTATGTTGATTTTTTAATAATTTTTCTAGTGGATTTAGTAAACAATAGGCCCACCATATGAGGGAGATCTCATCAACCAAGCATGAGGGACCTAAGGGTAAACATCATGGGAAAACATGATAAAGGATCCTAAATAGTTTCATGTATGATGTTCACTTATATATAGTCAAGTATGATAGCATTACTATGATATTTAAGGGGCTAGAAATTCTGGTGGCCCAATGTGCAGGGAATAGACTGTGTGGTGGGGTGTGTATGTTTTGTGCGTTCTGACCTCACACCTCTAGCTCAAGGGTGTTATGAAAATAATTTAATTATTTGGAAGTAACAATAATTCAACACATTTAATGTTGTAAACCATACAATTCATATAATATTATTCCTAATTTAATGATATGTACACTTTAACAACCAAATTATGAGAAAAATATGAACTGCCTAAAAAACCACTCATCACCTTCTTCCAATAGTGTCACTCAAGCATCATCCAAGTGATCTAGAATACAAGAGTTGACATTGTAGGCTAAATGAACTGAATTGAGATATGTCTTGAATTCATGAAAAAAACACAAAGATATATTTTTATATGGTGATAATCAAGATAAAAAATAGTTGATCAAGATTATATTTCTAACACAACTATAGTAGTATCATCTACCATTATTGGAAAATGTTCAGTAATGTTAGATTAATTTACCACTTGATGGTAGCTCATGTTTCTATTCCATTATTAAATCTACGGTAGAACCATCACATCTACCTATCTAAAATGGTAGATCATTATTAATGATAGCATTTCTATGTGGGATGGTAGCACCACTCTCATTATTCATTGAAGTACCATATTGTCTTGATGGAAGATCATGTCTTCATGGTAATAAAATGATACAATAGTGGTATATTATCATGAAATGGTAGATCATATTTTAATGATATTTCATCTCCAATGGTAGATATCCTATAATTTTATATCATCATTGATGGTAGATCATCTATGATGGTAGATCGATGTGGTAGTAGATCAAAAAAATGGTAGATCATTAGTAATGGTAGGATGAAATTATATTGTAATGGTAACATTTCAGTTTTAGAAACATCCTTTCACGACATGGTATTTTTAACTAATTCCAGCTAAAATATTATTTTAAAATAGATTTGTTTTTATTTTATTTACTACACGTGAATAACATTTTTAATTTCTATATTATGTTTTCAAAATGAAGATACATATTTTTTAAACTATTTTTTATTATATATCCAATACATACACACATGAAGTATATTTTTATGATGCACAATTTTGTGACTATTTTAATATTTTGATATGTATAAATATTGTTCACATATTTTAGCTATTTTTAAATATTTATTATATATTTATATTGATGATATTATTATATTTTTTTGAATTCAATTTCACACAGGAATAAAATATTGAAAAAAGTCATTGACATTGAGTGTGATATTTTATAAGTAATTACATTATTCCATTTCTTATTATTAATATCTCATGGCATGTCATGTTTGGAAAATAATATTCTCTGAAAAGATCATAGATTTAATAATGATGTTGGATAAGTCTGTTAGAATCTGATCATGGTATTAAATAAACATGATAATTTTTATTAAGAAAACATGATACACAATTCTTACTATATGTAGAATTAATAATCCTATGACTACTTTTCTATATATATGATAAATATGGGACATAGAAATTAAAATATTTTTTACTAAATGATCAATATTATCGATAAACATCATCTACATCTTTTGTAGCCTTCCAATTTTCATTATTCTATGGTTTTCATCATTTTATGTTTTTTCTAATGTTCTTAATTATTCAAGATGATTTATGGTCTGAAAAATCAAAATAAATTCGTTACTAGAAATTATACCTTTCAAATTATGTTCTTGGGATGTGAATCAACATAAAAATTCATGTCCAGATGGTGTTCTGGATCCCGAATGACCTCAGGTTTGTTACTCGGGAAATATAAAATGTAGTACTTATAATAGGTTATCACGCCACCAAAAGGGATTTTCTCATAGTGTATACCAATCCTCTTTGAGATTATAAATGGGCGAAGAGTGTACTATTATCCTAATGATCCAAAACAACTATAATAAAATGGGTTTATTCTTTTATTTACATTTAAAATTATATGTTTAACTCTTCAGTAACTATTTTTTAATTAATAAATTCCTATTTATTATTGTTATAAAATATAAAATGACTCTTCACCAACCTCTAACCCATTTTTTCCATTAATATAGATCCACTATTTGGTATCTAGGCCTGGTATCTAATTATTTTGTGCCTTTTTTTATTTTTATATGATTCCAAATTATTTGTTAAAATGTATTGGTCCCTTTAGAATGTAATTTCATTAATTTATTTTAACTAATGTCCTATGATGAATATTCTAGACTTAATATTCTATGAAATAATTACTAGTTTTGTAAGATTACACGTTTCAAGTCAAATGATGGGTGGATTACCAAAAATACCCTGTTATTTATGCAAGAAACTCTGGATAGTGGAAAGTCCAAAGGAGGAATACCCAAAAATGTTGAGTGTGGATCATTGGAAGATTATGGAGATGAAATTCTAGCTACACAAAGCAAACCCAAAGACTACTTTAGGTAATAACTTTTTCAAATATGTTTTGAATTTTTATTTTTAGAATATTTTATATAGTTCGATATGTATAAGTGTATAATTCCATGTTTAATCTTGTAAGTCAATACAAGACATATAGATATTCCAAAATGTTACTCACTATGAATTATACATTCATAAATAGAAATTTTTTGGAATACTATAATGATAATAACATTACATAAATATAGGATATGAATATTAAATTAAATAGATGTTTTATTCATGTAAAATTATGAGAAATGACAATATTGGACTTAAATAAGTATAAGAAAAAATAGATTGAGCTGAAATATTGTTGAGAGATGTATGAAAATGGTTTCATTAAAATAATTTGTCTATCGATTAGAGTAAAATTTTAACATAGTATAATTTTTATGGACTAATATGTGCTTTTCTGTAGTATGTGTAATAGTTAGAAAACATTACTGATTACAATTCTATAAAGGAAAAATTATAAATGTTAAGTGAAATGTTAATGAATTGTTTAATAATTCTTATTTTATGTTCTAGTAAAGTGAAAAAGAGACGAAACACTTTTGTGTGATGTTTATCATGCTTATAAAAAGAAATGGTGGAAAGAGGTAATTAAAATGGATGTTCAAGGAGTACAAGAAAGATAATTCAAGTAAATACTAAAAATGTTTCAAAATTTATATATTATATGCTAAAGATGAAAGGAAACATCTGATGAGACATCCCTAAACTCAAACATCTAATGAAATATGAAGACAAAAGTTGAAAAATAAATAATATTTTATTTAGATGATGGGATAGTTTAGACAATTCAAACTTGAACAGTTATTTTGGAAGTGAACATGAGACAAGAATCTTTTCCATGATTGGTGTACATTGTGAGGTAATAGGTTTATTGTTCAGTAATATTTTTATTCATGTTACTATTGATTGCAATTTTATTTCTGAAGATGAAAATCCAAATGATTCTAATTCATGTTATGATTCTTATTCTACAAATTATATGGTAAAACATATACTTAATTAAAACAGTGAATTATTTAATTATGGAGTTAGACTTATTGAAAAAATATAGTAAAATAAAAATTTAAAATTGAAGTTAAATATAGTAAATTAATAAATAAAATGTGAATGAGATCCTTTGATTTTTTTGGGTTTACCAAATTAATAAAGCTTAAAAGAATTTTGATTCTAATAGGTTGAAACCAAATGATGAAAATGATATACCTAAATACAATCGAGAAGTGAATAACAATGAATTAGAAGGAATGTTAATTTTTTGGATGATTTAAGTAAAATTGATAATTATTCAACGAAACAGAAGATGGAAAATAAGAAATATGGAATACATCTTATTTATGAAATGTTAAATATTTAAATGATTGATAAATAATTGAAAAAGAAATATGAATTTGAAAAAGGATGTTTTCAATCTTGAAGAATCATGTTCTATATTAGTTTAAGGTAATGTGCAATGTGATTATATGATTTATATTATGAATCCAAACTATCATAATATTGTAATTTGGTTAAAATAGTTTTTCAATAATGATAAAATAGATTACATATGTTAACTGTTCAAAAGGAAGTATTTCTAGTATATATTTCTTTAAATAAAAAACAATAGGAGTTATTCAAATGAATGACCATTGATATTTACATTTCCATTACCATATATAATCAAGTGTATTCAAATAGATTTATTTTATAAACAAACATTTAATATATGTTTTAAATATATTTTTATTCAAATATTTTCTACTAATAAGCTACTTGGACCCATCTTAGCATGAGTACATAAACACTCTTCATGATTGTTTAATTTCTAAAAATCATCATTAGAAGTCTCCATGACTCATGGTACATAGAAAATGGTTTCTATAGAAACATGATTTGTGACATTTATAAATTTATATAAATAAGTTCATATAATACTGAATGTCACAACATCTCTTCTAGAAATTCCCTTAGCCGCAATGCGTCCAGTGTGATGAGATTTTGGGAGACTAATTCTTTCCACATCGGATAGGTATTCGGTAAAAAATTCAATGGCTTCCTCAGCAATATATCGATCCACTATACAACCCTCTGGCTGAATTGGGTTTTTGACATACCCTTTCAAAATCATCATATACCGTTCACCATTATACATCCATCTATAGTGCATAGGACCAGAAAGTCGAATCTCTCTCACCAAGTGAATCATCAAATGAACCATCATATCAAAGAATGTAGGCGGGAAGAACATTTCTAATTCACATAATATGATGAAAATTTCTTTTTCCATAGTTGGAAATTTTGCTGAGTATAAAACTTGGATACATATACCTTTGAAAAAGAAACAAATTTTGGTTAATGTATGACAAACTTTCTTGGAAAAAATGCAACATAAAGCTGTAGGAATTAGATCTTTAATCAAAACATTGCAGTCATGTGATTTCAACCATTTTAACTTCAAATCATTCATTGACACAATGTTCTTGATATTTGATGAAAACCCCTTTAGAACCTTTACATAATTGAATATGTTTCAAAACTAATATCTCTCCTCCCTAGAAAGAGTATAAGCAGATGGAGGAAGAAACATTCGATTTTCACCTTTCATGGGAGCCAAATCTTATCATATTCCCATGTCAACCATGTCCAAACATGCCATAATTCCATCCTTTGTTTTTCCAGGGGAATTTACCAATGTTCCGATAACACTGTCACATAAATTTTTTTCCATGTTCATCACATCAAGAAAATGTCTAACGTACCAACAATTCTAGTATGGTAATTTAAAAAACCGATCTCTTTTTCCTACCAATTTTTATAAGGGTTTTCAAAAATGGTTTACCAAAAATACTGTTCAAATCATTTAATTTCTCAAAAAGTTGATCACCTATTAGTGGAGACAGTGATGTGCTTTGTTCTGAACTTCCATTGAATGATGTCGTCCAAGATCGGTACTTATGCTGATGAGGTAGAAATCTATGATATCCTAGAAAAACAGATATCGATGAATGTTTCAATGTAATTGATTCTGTATCTTCTATGCACATGGGACACCCTTGAGTTACTTTAATGCTATAGCCTAGAAAATTTCCATAAGCAGGGAAATCATTTATTATCCCACACATCATCCCTCTCAACGTGAAGTATTCACTTTTATAATCATCATACAACATAACACCTGAATCCCACAATAACTTCAAATCCTCGATCAAAGGAGCTAGATAAACATCAATATCGTTACCCGATTGTGTTTGTCCTGATATAAGCATAGACAACATGATGAATTTCTGCTTCATTTATAACAGGGGTGGAAAGTTATAATTTACCATCATAACATGCCATGTACTATGAGTATTGGTTTGAAAACCAAATGGATTAACTCCATCTATAGATAACAGAGGACGAAGGTTTCTTGGCTCTTTTACAAATTCAGGAAACTCATGATCAATTTTCTTCCATTGAGGAGAGTCGGCCGGATGACATAATTTACCATAATTATTTCTTTTATCTACATTCTACGACAATTGTGATGCAGTTTCTTCACTTCCATATAGACGCCTAAACCTTTGAATGATTGGAAAGTACCATACATATTTCGTAGGATTGGATTCATCGTTCTTATATTGAGAAGCACCACAAATTGGGAATTATGTAAGTGATTTTTTCTCCTTTCGAAACAATATACAGTATCTTTGGAAGGCATGTATTCTTTCAGAAATCATACCCATCGAGCGTAGCATTCATTTAGCTTTATATGTCTGACTTGGTTGCTCCTTATCTTCCAAGAGCATGTCATTCGAGAGAGCATGTAGTTCCGTAAAACTGACATCACTCGATCAGTTCCCTGCTTTCAAGTTATACAACTTTAGTATAGCTGACAATGTTGTATACATAGTGCAACCAGCATACAATGGTGTATTTTCACAACTCTTTAACTTCTCAATCAATTTTGGGCAATCAAGGAGTTCATCTTCAATTGTCTTTGTCATTTCCTCAATACGATCTTCATCATCATTGACATCTGTAATCACAACCTCCATACAGTCTTCTCCATTATCAATATTTGTATTCATATATGATGATCCATAAAATGCAGTTTTATCCCATCTAGTAGCTAAATTCTCTTTTTCTCCGTGTTTATTCCAAGATTTATAACTTTGACCTACTCCGTGACATATCTAATGTTCTTCCAAATCCTCTGGAGTAAGTAGTCTAGAATAACAACAACGTAAACACAGAAAAAAGATTTGAGAAGGAACCTTTGCGTGATCCTTTGCAAACTTGATGAACTACTTCAATCTATTCTCGTACTCTATTGTCAAATGATTAACATACATCCAATCTTTATTCATCTTCTTCCTATTTGAATCTCAAATATTAGTATTTATGGCTCAAGTACACAAAAAAAGACTTCCAAATATAGTAGAAGAGAACCAATTTCTTATAAAAATAGATATTAATAGAGCCTAACCATTTCCAATAAAGATTTGGAAATCAATAGAACCAGGATATACCCCCCATAAAAATCAATATAGTTTCCAAACACAAAGGGGTTCACAGGGATAATAACTTGTGTCATAGATGGTAAAACTCACACAACATCATCCTATATGGCTCATCCTCCTCTATTGGGTCAACCCTTCTATGGTCAACTAGTCCATCCTTTTATACCTCACCATCCAAAAATACATATGGATGAGAACTAGTATCCAACTCTATAAGTAAAGAAAGGATTATTGTAATCTCTAGAATTTGGAATTAATTAAATATAATTACTTTAGATTCATTATAGTTTCCTCAAATCACCCCAGTCCAAATACTAAAATAATCAAGAATGATAAATCTACTTGTTACCCAAGCAGTCTTCATTGATATAGGTCTGGACAAGGGCAAGGGGATTTTCTCTTGATTGTGGACAACATTTTTTTTGGGTTTTGAACTTAGATAGGGGACCGAGCATGTGATTCATAATGATTATGGGAGCCTTTACATGAGTCTTTAATTTATGTTTCTTGTATGTCCTTCAGCATGGAATTTAGATGGTAAAAATTATGGAACGACGTGGTTCATTAGGTTTTCATTGATCGACTACATGAGGGTAGTAGAGTCCATTAAATAATCTGAAATGAGTGGTAAACCACACCCATACCAAGACTTTAAAGATGGAATTGAGGAAACCCAAATCTAGGATTGTAATTATATTAATTACAATAAACAACCACAATTGTTTCATCAACCTTTCTACCCAATAATACCAATTCAAAACAGAAAAACCAATCAGGGTTACTATCAATAGAGGAGTGGAAAATATCCACCATGAAATCAGAGAAAACCTGGGCTACCACCTCATAATCCATCTCTTCAACCACAAAAAACATTCACACAAAAACCTTTCCCTAATAAATCTCATCATTTTCCACCCCCTCATCAGCAAAACTTTCACCAAGATATGATTAAGAATCCACAAGAAGCCCCAAATCAATAGTCAAATCATCATAATATTCTTATCTCATTCATCTAAAAAGTGTACTAGAGAATTAATACATAATAAATATAGATTTATAATCAAATGGATGCTTTATGAATCCACAATCACAATGTATAGAATATCTCTATGACTTTATTGGATAGACTACTGGGTAAACTACCTAGTAAAAATAAGACACATAGAAGAGAAGAAGAAAAATATGATGTTTTTCATAGTAAAAACGAGATAATATTTAAATAGACATAAAAATGGATGAAAATAGGATTGAAGAACATCAATCACATGCCACAGTCATCAAAAAATCCACAAATGAGAGCAAACACAATGATGATAATAAAAAAAATCTAGAAATAGATAAAACTGAAAAAGCTCAAGTCCAAGACCAACCCTTCAAAGAATATTACTATGTGGAACCTCCACCATACATACACCTTCTTCCATTCCAAAAGATAATGAGAAATGGGAAAATGTAGGGTCAATATAGTAATTTTTGGAACAGTTCAAGAAACTCTAGATTAATATCACCTCTATAGAATCCATTTACTCAAATGTTTGAAATAAGGAATTTTACAACACTCTATTTCCATGAAATGGAAAAAAACATTTGGTAATTCATTAGTCCAAAAGAAGTGATTAACATTCACCCCATTATTTTCAAGAATATCACCCAAGAAGTAGAATTCATGGTATGAATGTGTAATGATGTTGTATAGGTATGAATGAGTTTCCAAGAATTCGATCAACCTAAAATCCATTTTTCATAATGGATGAATATAACCATTTCTGATTGACGACATAATAGTAGTAGAGTCACATTATATCCAAATTTAATTCAAAACTCATTTACACACTATTTTAACTACATTGAGTGTGCCAATAATTTCAGAATCAATTGATGAGGCAACTCCACTTGGTCTACAAAGACATCCCAGGAAATTGCTATTATGATTCCTAAAGACTACTCCAAATCCCAAAGGTCCTAGATTCCCTCTTCCAGAACTATCCAAGTTGCATTGGATCAATCCAGGAAATGAGGGAATCTATATAACAACAAAATTTTCAGAATGAGGTCATAAATTACCTATAATTCCAAGATTCTTAAGAACTAAAATTTCAACAATAGAGTTATTACAATGAAAATTTTAAAGGGAGTTCAAATTTATTATTGCAACCATAATATTTATGAGGGACGATTAAATATTTAAGGGAGAATACCCATGATTCATATTATTTTTGTTGTTACATATAATATAAATCAATTATACACTAGACAGTTGAAGTAAATTTAGTAGTTCTTGGGAGAGAGGAATCGTTGATAAATATTTGAGATTCTCATAGACAGAGGATGTCTTGGGAGGGAACACTTCAATAATATCGAATAAAACATTCCATAGAACTGAGGAAATGTCACATATTAAGAACAAAAGATTGAATTATTTGTTATTAAGGTTTCATAAGACACATTTGGATTAAATATCAAAGCCTACCGATTGAAGGAATGAGACAATAAGAATCTTAGAATCTTTCAGCCTCCATAAAAGAATAACTATATCACCATTGGTATTACACTTTCATGACCCAAACACATCGATGAGATATATCAAATCCTTAGGATTAAATTACCATAGTTTCTAGAAGAGTATGTGTAACAGGGGACCAAAAAAACTTTGCACACCTGGTCCGGCAATGCAAAGATCGAGGGCAGCGGAGGTCTGACAACGAGAAGATCGATGACGACGGAGGTCTGGAAATGCCACGATCGAGGGCAGCGGAGTTCCGGCAATTCGAAGATCGGGGGTGGCCGAGGTCCGGAAATGCGAAGCTCGGGGGGAAGAGGACGGGAGTCGCAGTGTTTCAGTATAGTGAGAGCTTTAGGTCTCAATAAAACGAGGACATTGTGTGACTGAATTTATAAAATATGGGACTACGATTTTATCAGGGCTTTTTTAGTGATGATAAAGGTCCCCTTTATCATAACTAAAAAGGCGCTGATAAATCCTACCTGTATGAGCACTAAAATTTTAGTGCCAATACATGTCTTCCTTATCAGCGCTTTTTTAGCACTGATAAAGGGACTCTTTATCATCACTTTTTAGCACTGATAAAGGTTACCCTATATCAGTGCTAGAAAAGCGCGGATAAATAACCCTTGTATAAGTGCTAAACTTTTAGTGCTGATATAAGGTGGCGCTTCCCTTGCCCGTTTGTGTAGTAGTGTTTTTTAAGAGTCTATTAATTTCAATATTATTGAAAATATTAATAACATGTAAAATTATGATTTATGTAATGATAATGATAAATTTGGTGAATTTAATTTTCGATAAATAATGACCAAGAAAATTATTATTCATCTGCTGAAGGGGGATATATATATTCTAAAATTTTTCATAAATATTGAAAAAAATGAATATCATAAAATTAAAAAGTAACTAGAAATCTATATTTTTATACACAAATATGAATATATATTTTAAATTACCATATTGATTCATCTTTTTTGAATAATTTTATTTTTGATATAATTGATGAATATTTATTTTATTTAAAATTGATTAATTCTATGAATGATGAATTTAAAAAATAATAAATAAATAATGGGTGTAATTAATTTCAATTTTCAAATGATATATATATCATAGTAACTAAATAATTTTTTCATAATAGTCTTGATTAATCTAGAAAAAAAATAAAAATAAAGAAATACAGGATGATCAAGATTATTCTCAGGAAGTGGGTATTGAAAATGAAGATTATTTTTATTCTATTTCTTGGTTGGAAGTAGTTATATGTTTCTTATGTTTTTATTATTTTAAAAATTTAAAAACTATTTAAATTGGATGTTCAAAGTTCATTTTATGTTGAATAATTTCCAAGGAAGTATATATCAAACAAACTCTTGGTTTTGAAAATTATTTATTTATAAATAATTGTTTTAAACATAATAATTCTTTATGGGTGTTCATAAATCTCCTCATGAATAATATGAATGGTTTACTCAATTTTATTAAAAATTGATATTGTAAAATGTATGGTTGATCCTAACATTTTATAAATAGAGATTAAAATGGTATTTTTATTATATTAATTGATGTTGATGATATAATATTTGGTTCAAAAATTTATTTAATTATTAATGATTTTTATAAACTAATGAAAAGTAATTTAGACATAAGAAAAATGAGAGAATTATATTTTTATGGCTTAAAAATGCATCAATGAAAATATGGTATTCTCATAACTCAATCTAAATATGAAAAGAAAATGATAACTTTTTTGGACTTGAATGATGAAATACTATGAAAAAACCAAGGGTTACTAATTCCAAATTGTAACTATATGATTTTTATATGTATGTTTATATTAAATTTATAGATGAATGATTGTTATATTACGATATGGAATATAATATAGACCCGTTATAAATCATTTTGTCTTCTTATGTGATAGATTTTATTACAAACCTAGGGAAATTCATCTCAATGAAGGAAAGAGATTAATTATATATATTTATATAAATGTAGGTACTCGTTTATATTATTCAAATTGTAATAGTTTTTGATTTAATATTTTATATTGAATAATAAATTGGAGGTGCTAGGATTGAATAAATTATCACAACATGTATGTGTAACGCCTTTACCCCAGAAGCCCAGAGTCTGTACATTATTACGTATCATTTCCATGATCACAATAGATCATGTCTCGAAAGACCGATTAGTTTAGCAGCCTTGGTAATACCAGATACATTCATAAGGTTTACATTACATCATTAAATGGAATACTACAACAACATTTTTACCATAGGCAACACTTAGTTCCCATAGACAATCCTCGTAGGTCCATCATAATATACTTCTTTGCATCCTGGAAAAAATAAGTCATAGAAAGGGGTGAGCTCAAATGCTCTGTAACGATAACAATATAGCGAAAACTTCCCCAAATCAACATAAACATTTAAGGCAATGTATAAAACTAAAATAAAATCCCTTTAAACATAAGCTTTATCATAATATGGAAAATATAAATCAAAATAATTACATTTAATTACTCACATGGATATTATACTAGTCTAATAATCATAAGAAATATCAATACCCACTTTCATAATGATGGAATTCATAATGCCAAACATTCATAACCACATAGTCAAGGCCTTGTGCCAAGACTACAAATAAGATTTTTTCAAGGCCTTGTGCCAAGAAACGAGTTTGTCTCATTGAACCTACCAATGCATAGAGGAGATATTGAGGGCTCCACCCATAATATACTAAGTCCAATGCATTCCTCATATGAAAAGGTTTAAACATAACATAAAAATTCATATTAAAACTAGCATAAGAAATGTCCATACTTTATCCATAAACCATGAATGGTATAAAAATAACACATCCAATGTGAAATATATCACAAAACCTTCAATACAATATGGATCTTTTTGTCATAATAAATAAACATCAAATAAACTTAAAATCCATCAAAGGATGTTGACATAGATGAAATCATAACCTTTTTTAGAGAAATATATCTTTCTATTTTGAAATCATTTAAAATTCATATAATTATAAAAGAAAAAATTTATTTTGGAAATATTCTTATAATCTTGTAAGGGAATTTGTGAGGCTGTTATATTGTCGGAAAATAGCTTCACCCTCCGTATAAGTTAAAAAGACATTCTTACCAAAATTTTGTCGAAAAGGTTATAAAGGACCTTGTTTGGAAAACGATGGAAGGATTTGTTTATAAACATATTATAAAAAGTCAAACAAGGTTATAAATGACATTAACCAAAATTCTATAAAATAGTAAGAATTTTTTGAAATACATTTTTATGAAACATGGATGTGGATGATAAAGAGGTCAAAGTAGATACTTACGTAAAAACAACCTCGGATAATAAAAAGATTGTGAAATTAACCCTTACCTTATAATTTTCTTTGGTCGAGGGTAGGTTAACCTCCTGTATAATGGTGAAATAATTGTAATTAAATTATAAAAGAATCAAATACAATAATTTGATATCATATATGATCTTTTAACATTGTTTTGTTAATAATATCTTAGTATTATCAGCGTTTTGGGTGTTAACTGATTTGTTTTCCTTTATATGATTTCTTATGTAAGTATTTTTTATTATGGATAGGTTGTATCTTATTCATATTCAGAATTATAGTATGTCCTTAAACATTATTTTTAATCATCTAATGAAAACTATTCTTGAGTGGATACGATGGGGAATTAATCTCATTATGTTCGTGGACACGATAATCCATACATATGCATGAGCGAAAATATCATTCTTTTGATATGAAAATAATATATAATTGGATGGTATATCATATATAAATAATCCTTATCAATTTATATTTATTACTTACCTGAATTACACATCATTATTATACCCATCCAAATAATAATGTGTTGAATAACAATTACACCACGATGTGGAGATGGTAATCTGTACGTACTCACGTATGGTGACATGTCATTGAAAGGATGGATATAATACTGAATATGGTTTTACCATATTTATAATAACATCATTGTATGTTGAGTATAATTTTTTTATTATTTTATAATTGAATCAACAAAGAAAGAGGAAGCGGAAGAAGAAAGGAACTTGAAAGATGTGATGAAATATTTACCTCATTTTCGGGCTCTTCCTTTTGATTTTATGAAAAGGGGTCCTTAGGATGTATTTATGATTAACGTATTGCCTCTAGGATGAAGGGAGGAAAGTTTATAGGGTATTTGGTCTGGGTTTGGCCGAGCCAAATGGCTTTGATGGTGTGAATTAAAGAGAATGGGAAGTGCCCTTTTATAAGAGGGGTGAGGGGCACCTTAGGAAAATCAAGAAATATTGTTTTATAATAAAATAATTTTCCATTTATAATGGATCCAAAATTAATTATTTAAAGTTTAAGGTTGTTATGGGTCTAAAACCAGTCAACCAATATGTTTAAGATAGGTTTAAATTACTATATTGACTTTATCTTTTAGATTTAACTATTGGTTAAATACTTTTACATTTACCATGTCTGTTGGTATATTTATATTATATGGTGAATAAACAAACTATATACTTCCATGAGAACCCCAGGTGATACATTAATGTTTAACCTATCATTATATATGACTTTTGACCGAACCATATATTTTTAGGAATAGAATATCAATTAATAATATAAGATTTGTTTTAAAAACTCTTTTATGTCAATTTTGACACTATTTAATGTTATGTTTTTTTCTAAAATCATAACATCATTATTACTTAGAAATAAATTCATCTAACCAACCATAAAATTTCATATTAACCTAGAAATTTTTGTAACTCATAAAATGTATCAAATTATATTTATTTAGATATTTATAATACCAATTATTTTAATATTTCATTAACTAGTAAATTACTACACCATCATTGTGTCATAAATAAATTAAATTATTTTATGTCTAAAAAATATAAACAAAATACCATTATATAATAAATACTTTTACCTTTTTAATGAATATTTATAGTCGAATTTATCTTATTTTTAACCCTACATTTAAAATGGTTTAGTTATGAAACTTTGAATTTAATACTTTTAACTCTTCTTTAAATTAAATAATACTAAATGTCCTAATCTATTTCAAGTGGACCAAATATGTTCATAATTTATTTATAACATTATTTTTGGTCGAATTATACTTTTCCAATAGAATTAGGACATGTGTTAGCGTAATAATAATATAATTTTTACCCTTAATTACCATATGTACTTTTCACCGTGGTAAATAAAATGCAAAAAATTAATATTCACCAAAAAAATTCATCTTATAGAACGAAATTTTAAATACTGATGT
This sequence comes from Viscum album, assembly GCA_963277665.1. NCBI lineage: Eukaryota > Viridiplantae > Streptophyta > Magnoliopsida > Santalales > Viscaceae > Viscum > Viscum album. Next base: position 840,217,178 of record OY728152.1, on the reverse strand, counting down.
CAATCGTGTCTCTTGGATTTTCAAAAATCAACTCACAGAAGTGGTAAAATTATGTTTTATGTAAATTTGAAAATGCTCCTAGGAGGAGTGAAAAATACAGTGAAAAGTTCAATAAAATTTTATATGTCTAATATTATTACAAAATTACTCCAATGAATTAAATTGAATATATATAGGTATTAAGTATCAATTTTGACCTGAAATAAATTTAATTAAAATAATTAATTATTTAAATAAAAATTCAGTTTTAAAAAATAACTCAATGTTTTTTCACTATTCATCAAAAATTGGATGTTTTTAGAAAAATACCAAAAATTAACCCTAAGATAATTTTGATATTACGAATTAAAAAATGAAATATATTTTACCAAATTTCATACATAGAAGTTTCATTTATTAATTTAAAATTAATTTATGTTGTCAAAACCAAAAGGCATATTTTTTAAGAAATAATAACTATCAAAAGATAGACACATGTTGATTTGCAATTTCAAAGTAAAATTACATAAAATGACTAGAATTAGATTAAATGGAAATAATATAATATATATATATACATAAAAAAAATTAAAATTTATAATTTAAAATGATAAATTATTTTGATTAATAATGTTGTTTTTAATTAAAATATAGTATTTTTCACTATCCATCAAAATATTTAAGTTATTAGAAAAACACCAAAAATTTAATAAAAATAAATTATTATGTCCCAATTATTATGAAGAAGTTTATTTTTTAAAATTGAATATATTAAAGTTTCAAATATTGGATTTAAAAAGGGTTCACTATTAAAAGGTGGTAAAAGTGCATTTTTTGAAAAATACTTCTTTTATCTGAAAAAAATGAATCAGTTATTACATTATGTCTATGGAACTCATAATATGGATTCCAAAATTATAATAATTATGTAATGTTATTAATTTAGTTAATACTATTCATAACCTCTTTTGAATAACTAGTTCGGTAAGTCGTGGTGTGCTTGAACTCGGTGTTGTGTGTAGTGTATGTTATTAAATTACTTTGAAGAAATAACGTACTATGAAATCATTGTGTGTTACATTCTTCACTCCTTCAATAAAATTCATCCTCGCAATTTGAAATTGTTTTTTTAAAATAGTTGTTTGAAAAGAGAAAATACCTTTCTGGAAAAACCCACATCCGAAATTGGGTTAATAATATTTAGTCTTAATAACAGGAAAAGGGGAATGAAAAAGTCACCACCAAATTATGATCTCAATTAAGAGAACATTGGTGGAAATTGGAGACACATAATCGGATGAAAAATGTAAATATTTATAGGGAGTGATTGAGGTCATCAATAACAAACCATTGTAGAATTAAGGGCCTCAATGACATCAATCTATGATGATTTAAAATATTATTGGTTAAACAATGCTTAAGGTATTAGGATAAAAAAAATTTAGTTTTGAGACCCCTTACATAATTTTTAAGAATTAATTTCTTTATAGAATAATAGAAGAAAAAAATATATACTTGACAAGTAGAGTTCCATCCTTTAACTAATTTCTACCACAAGCTCATCTTTCACTCTAAAAGATAATAGAACTTTAAAAAATATTCTATTTATCCTATTCTTATTGGGTTCCAAAAAATGGATTTATAATTCATCAACCCAAACATTTAAAAAAACAACATTATTCAGTCCCGGACATCACATGGGCCAGTGATAGGTGATGCACCCTTGTCGCCCTTTGAATGCGGGTTCAAGTCTCCCGGACTTTCTGAACACGACGGGTTGCCGCCTAACCTCCAGGTTGTCCTTTTTATGGAAATCCAAAAATAATCTAAAACTAGACTTAGAAAACTACTTTTTCCCAAACTCACAATCTGAAATTTATTAGGAAGTTAAACACAATGAAGATCCTTTTTCCATGTAATAACATGTGAACAAATTTATCATGTATTCTTTTAAAACATGGCAACATCCGAAATTACCATAAAACCTTATTGATTACATTTATACTCCCTTATTCCTTATAGAACACTGGATATACTTCTTCTCTCCCAAAATGTTGTAAACTCCAACCATGATGGAATATACAAATCATTAATCAGTTTCAAGGCAGTCAAGAATAACCAATATAATTTATCCAAATCAATAATGTATTATTCCAAAATCACAACCTCAGTCCCCAAACCATATTGTGGTTTATCTTTCTCCCAACCATATATTTTCAAAAAAATTAACCTGCTATTGAGTCACTTTTCTTGGTTCCACACAATCTCAAGTACTTAATGAAATATTACTTCAGTACAATCCTTATATACTCTATAATTCTTAAAACATGTACATCATTAATACAATACTCAAATGAAACAATAATTTAATAACAACGTAAGAAATATATTCATTACTCTTCATCTTCGGTAGTATCATAACTTTATTATTATCCAATAGTAGCATTTGGGGTATACTATGATGATTTCGACATTGATTCTCGTAGTGTCCCAACTCCTTGCAGATGAAACATTGTACATTTGAAATTTTTTTACCCTTGCAATCACGTACTTAGTGTCCTTTTTCTCCACAATTATAAAAAAATCACATTACCTTCAATCATTTACCAAGTTGATTCATTCCACATTTATCACATGTGGGGAAATTATTTTATTCCCTCTTCCCATTATACATCTTTCTCTCTTCCATGCTTTTTTTTTCATTCCTCCCTTCAAATCCATATGACTCTGAAAATTATTTACTTATCTTATTAACACGTTATACTATTTACTCATATGTTGAGAATAATTGGGATACTATTTACCTTATAAATTTTGGATTAATACTGGGAAAGATAAGATCCTTCTTACTCTTTGGATCATATGTATTGCTGGAGTTCACATTCATTCTTCTAGGCACCATTTATATACAATGGCATACACTAGGTCAGTTTATGAATTGCAATGAATAATTCCAAACTTGTAAAATACCTAATGTAAACTGAATAGTTTGTGGATATAATCCATAATCAAAAAAATATTTTCTTTGAGGAGGTATATACTTGTAAATCCTTCATAATTGTTTGTAATGAAAATTAGAATTATCCTAAGTATATCCCTCGAGAGTGTCGTAACCAAGAGTGTAGAAAGACCCGTTTTCGTGCACCAGTTCCCATTCGAGTCTAGCTCAAAGCCGTGTTTTAGGGTTTTAACCCTAGGTACAACTGTGCTAGAGCCGCCTCAACCTTCTCGTATCCAGACATGGATGTATTTCTTAGAATACTCAAAAAATCTATACAATACCAAAATTCTAGGAAGTTATTCTATACTAATCCTCAAAGTCAATCTTAGGGTGATGTGCTATAATTAGAATTTATCTAAATATAGATTCCAAGGATTGTAGTAAACTTCCTCTGATACCAACTGTAACGCCTCGAACCCATAAGCACAGAGTCCGTGCGTTATTACGTATCATTGGAATGATCACAAATGATAAAGTCTCGAATGACCGATTAGTTTAGTAGCCTTGGAAATACTAGATATATTCATAAGGTTTACATTACATCATAAAATGGAAAACTACAACAAAATTTTTTCCTTATACAACACTGAGATCCCATAGACTATCCTTGCAGGTCAGTCATAATATACTTTTCCACATCCCAGGAAAAATAAAACATAGAAAGGGGTGAGCTCAAATGCTCAGTAAGGATAGCAATATAGCGGAAACTTTCCCAAATCAGCATAAACATTTAAGGATATGTATAAAACTAAAACAAATTCCCTTTCAACATAAACTTCATCATAATATGGAAAATATAAATCAAAATAATTCCATTTACTTACTCACATGGATATTCTACTAGTTGAATAATCACATGCAATACCAATAGCCACTTTCATAATGATGGAATTCATAATGCCAGACTTTCATAACCACATAGTCAAGGGCTTGTGCCAAGACTACAAATATGATTTTGTCAAGGCCTTGTTCCAAGACACTAGTTTTTCTCATGAGACCGAACGATGCATCGAGGAGCTATAGCGGGCTCCACCCGTCACATACTAAGTCCAATGCATTCCTCATATGAAAAGGGTTAAACATAAAAAAACATTCGAATTAAAACTAGCATAAGAAATGTAAATACTTTATCAATAAACCATGAATGGTATAAAAATAACACATCCAAAGTCAAACATATCACAAAACCTTCAATAAAATATGGAAGTTTTGTATCATAATAAATCAACTTTAAATAAACCTAAAATCCATCAATGGATGTTGACATAGATGAAATCAAAACCTTTTTTAGAGAAATATCTCTTTCTATTTTGAAATCCTTTAAAATTCATATAATTATAAAATAAAACATTTATTTTGTAAATATTCGTATAAGCTTGTATGTTATGTTTTGAAGATGTTATAATTGCGGAAAATAGCTGCACCCACCGTATAAGATAAAAATTACATTTTACCTTAATTTTGTCAAAACTTTTATAAAAGACCTTGTTTGGAAAATGACAGAAATATTTTTTTATAAACATCTTTTAAAAATTCAAAAAAGGGTATAAATGACTTTAACCCACAGTCTATAAAATAGTAAGAATGTTTTGAAATAGATTTTTAAGAAACATTGATGTGGATGATAAAGAGGTCCCAGAAGATAATTACATAAAAACTAGTTTGGATAATAAAGAGATTGTGAAAATAACCGTTACCTTGTAATTTTCCTTGATCAAGGGTAGGATAACCTCCAATATAATGGTGAAAGAATTGTTATTAAATTATACAAGAATCATATACATTAATATGATATCATATATGATCTTTTAACATTGCATTGTAAATAAAATCTTAGTAATATCGTTGTTTCGGGTGTTAACAGATTCATTTTCCTTTATATGCTTTGTTACATAACTAATGTTTTTTATGGATAGGATGTATCTTATTCATATTCAGAATGATATTAAGTCTTCAAGAATTATTTTTAATCATTTAATGAAAATTAGTCTTGAATGGATACGATGAGGAATGAATATCATCACCTTCGTGGAGACAGTAATCTGTACATACACACGTGCGAAAATATCATGCTTTTGACATTAAAAGAATATATAATTTTATGGTATATCATATATACAGAATCATTATAATGTTATATTTATTACTTACATCAATTAAACATCATTATTATACACATATAAATTATAATGTTTTGAATAACAATTACACCACGGCGTAGAGATGGTAATCTGTACGTATTTCCGTTTGGTGACATGTCATGAAAGGATGGATATAATAATGAATATGGTTGTACCATATTTATAATAACATCACAGTATATAGAATATAATAGTGTTATTATTTTATAATGTAAACAACTAAAAAAGTGGAAGTGGAAGAAGAAAGGAACTAAAAAGAGGTGATGAAATATTTACCTCTTCTTCGGGTTCTTCCTTTTTATTTGATAAAAAAGTCTCCATTGGATGGCTTTCTGACTAATGGAAATCCTCTAGGATATAGGGAGTATAGTTGAGAGTGGATTTGGGCTGGGGTTGGCTGATCCAAAAGGATTTGAATGTGTGAATTACAATGAAGGGGAAGTGCCATTTTATAAGAGGGGTGAGGGGTACCTTATGAAAAACTCGAAATATTATTTTATAATAAAATAATTTTCGGTTTCTAATGTCTCAAAAATGGATTATTTAAATTATAAGGTTGGTATGGGTTGAAAACCACTCAACCAATAGGTTTTAGATAGGTTAGGATCACTATATTAACTTTATCTTTTAGATTTAACTCTTACTAAAATACTTTGACATTTACCATGTCTATTTGTATTTTTATATTATATGGTAAATAAAATTACTATATAATTCCAAGAGAACCCCAAGTTGTTCATTAATGATACATGTATCATTATATAAATCATTTTTCCAATCCTAAGATTTTTAGAAATAGAATATCAACTAATAATATAATATGTGTTTCAAAAACACTTTTATGTCAATTTTGACATTATTTGGTATTTTGTTTTTACTAAAATCATAACAGCATTATAACTTCGAAATAAATTCATCTAACCAACCCTAACATGTCATATTAACCTATAAAAATTGTAGAAATCTTAAAAATTCTCAAATTTCTTTTATTTAGATATTTATAATACCAATTATTTTAATACTTCATTAATTAGGTAATTACTGCATCATCATTGTGTCATAAATAAATTTAATTATTTAATTTCTAAAAAATATAAATAAAATACCATTATATAGTAAATATTTTTATCCTCTTAATGAATATTCATAGTATAATTTATCTTATGTGTATCCCTAAATTAAAAAATATTTAGTTATTAAACTATGAATTTAACTCTTTTAACTCTTCTTTGAATTAAATAATAACAAATGTCCTAATCTAATCCATGTGGACCAAAAAGGTTCATATTTTATTCCTATGGTTGTTTTTCATCTAATAATACTTATAAAATATAATTAAATATGTGTTAGGTTAATAATAATATCATTTTAACCCTTAATTACCCTATTTACCTTTAACTGTGGTAAATAAAAGTAAAAATTACTATTCACCAAAAAAATATTTTCATCTTATCGAACTAATTTTTACTTACCGATATCAACCACGTCTCTTGGATTTTTTAAATTCAACTCACAGAAGTGGTATAATTTTTTTTTATGTAAATTTGCAAATGCTCCTAGGAAGTGGGTAAAAGACGATGAAAAGTTTGATAAAATTTTATATATATAATATTATTACAAAATGAATACAATGAATTACATTGAACATATATTGGTATAATGTATCTATTTTGAACTAAAATAAATTTATATAAAATAATTAATTATTTAAATAAAAATTCGGTTTTAAACAATAACTTAATGTTTTTCACTATTCATCAATAATTGAATGTTTTCTGAAAAATACCAAAACATTACCATAAGATAATTTTGATATTCCAAATTCAAAAATTTAGTCTATTTTACCAAATTCAAAACATATAATTTTCCTTCATTAATTTAAAATTAATTCTCATTGTCAAAACCAAAAAGTGTCTTTTTTAAGAAATAATAACTATCAAAAGATTGACACTTGTTTATGTCCAATTTAATAGTGAAATTACTTAGAATGACCAGAATTGGATTAAATGGTAAAAATATAATATATTTATACTTCCAAACCATTTAAATTTATAATTTAACACTATAAATTATTTTGATTAAAAAAGTTGTTTCAGTTAAAATATAGTATTTTTCACTATTCACCCAAATATGAAAGTTATCAGAAAAACAACAAAAATTTATTGAAGCTAAATTATTATGTCCCGATTCTAAAGAAGTAGTTTATTTTGTAAAATTTAATATATAAAAGTTTAAATATTGGATTTAACAAGGTTTCACTATTAAAAGGGGGTAAAAGTGCGTTTTTTAAAAATACTTCTTTTATCTCAAAAAAATGAAGTAGTTCTTAATTTATGTCTACGGAACTCATAATATGGATTCTAAAATTATAAGGATTATATAATGTTCAAAATTTAGTTAATACCATTCATAACCTCTTTTGAATGGCTAGTTAGTTAAGTCATTGTGCGCTTGAAATCGGTTTTGTGTGTAGTGCAAGTTATTGAATTACATTGAAGAAACAACGTACTATGAAATCTGGGGGTGTTACAGTATGTGTCCTTTTCTCGGTAAAATTTTAATTTCATTGAGTTCTAAGAAAAAACTACAAATTTTACTATGTACATCAAATGTTTGGTATCTTTTTGTTCCTTGGCGTTTTAAAAAAATGTGGATTAAAAAAACATGATTCCATTTTAATATGTGTTTTTCTAAAAGTAAAACTTTATAGGATAACATAAATGCAATTTAAATTCCCAAAAACAATAATAAACACTCTTGAACAAAACATATCGACGTTATATTTAATTTTAAAAGGGAGAATGTGAATAAGGGATATATATGTTTAAAATTATTTCCCATTTGAAAAAGTTGGATTACATATTCACTAAAAATTTAGATTATTCCAAATTTTTTAAAATGAATCTTGAACTATGTAGGTTAGAAGATTGATATTTAATTTATTATAATACTTTTTCAAATGTATATTGATTAAAATATATTTTTACATGTGTACTTAATTTAAATGATAGTAATGGCTATTTTATACTATTACTATTTAATAGAAAATATATTAACAATTTCGATTCCATTAATTTCAAACACAAGCAAAATATTTTTAGAAAAATAAATAAACGTTCACTTTTTTTAATTTAAAAAAGTGGTTGATTGTTAGGGTTGGAGCTTATGAATTAAAAATTTAATAGTTTTGGGACAATTGAACCATGGAACCATCATGGTAACATGTATGAGGTTGGTCCATGTATAGGCTTGAAGGATAGAATGCATGTGATAGTGCATGGGATAACAATGTCAGTGGTCTAACGTGTGGAGGTGTGGCTTGTGTGGCATGCAGTGTGTGTGTGTGTATTGGGTGTTGATACCCATATTATATCTTAATGGTTTTGTGACATCAATTGAAATATATTAAATTAGTCGACCAACCACATATTCGATATGGGATTTTGTCTAGTGTAGATATTGTTCCTATAACAATTGAGAAATAGAAATTTCCTCATTCATACAGTGATATGTTTTTTATTCAATCAATCACGATTGTTGGTCATATTCTTCCTCAAGTGACACATGATCTCCATCCAAGTACTTTAGTATCCTATAGTTGATGTTGGAACTCTAAGTGATCGACCTGAATAATATCTTTCAGACATATAAAAAATGGTAAATTTATTGAAAATGGATAATTGAATTGTGTTATATTTCATCATTATTATCTTGATAACAAATTATAGTAATAGAATGTACCATCAAATATTGTAGTTTAGAAACTGATGATTAATATATTACTCAATGGTATCTCTTGATTCAATGAAATGTCCATTACCACAGTAACCCAAAGCTGGTGCCTTACATTATTACATTACCATATATACCAAGGGTAAAATCCTAATGTAACAATCCATAAAATACTTTGGATAAATAGATAAAAACATGATACTCATTTAAAAATGGAAATTGAAAATAAAACCTAATACTTAAAAAATTAAAATGAACTACATCACTGAAAACTCATTCTAAAAATTCTTTGTCATATCCTTGGGAAAGGAAAAAAATTAGGGTTATATCAAATTCTAAGAAAGGGTTTTTTATATGGGAAGTTTTCATAACTACTAAAAAACAGGTTTATCCAGAACTAGGGTTTAAAGAGATCTCGCTAAAATCACTTTTAATATCCCCTTTTTGAGTGCTAGAAAGAGTGTTGTTAAATGGGGTCTCTAAAAACACATTTTTTGTAATGTTATTGGGGGTATTTAAAAGTTATAATAATGTGATATAGGTGGGGTACCATTATGATATATTTTAAAAAAGGGAGAACCCACCTTTTTCAGAACTAGTAAAAATTCTGTAATAAAACTGATAGTTATCAGCACTTCTAAAAAAGAACTGATAAAGGTGGTCATTATCAGCACATCTAAAAAGCGCTGATAAAAGGGTGGTCTTCATCAGATATTTTTTGAGGCAATAATAAATTCCTCCCCTTTATTAAATATTTTTTTACTTATTCCGATAATATTTATATTTTAAAAATATAAATATTTCATTAACATACACCCTTAGCATATGTTATGGTTTTTTGGAGTCCTATTGAGATGTTTTTCATCAATATAGATTATTGAGGGTAACTTTGGGTTTTCTATATGTATAAATCATCACAATATTTGATAAGATATATAAAAAATGAAAAACAGTCTCTCGGTTCTGAAGTTATGGTTGTTTGAAAGGCCGTTGAATGTGAAAAGGTGTTAAAACCGCAAAAAAACCATAAAAAACATTGTAGGATCATATGATTCGTTATGTAAGTCAATTTTAAATCCCCATCAAGTGAAACACAATCTCATGAACCGATATAAAACCTTGTTATATTCAATTTAATTTGAAACTAAATGAATGTAAGGTATTAAAGATTCAAAAAGGTCAGAAATATAACTCAAACTTCAAACAACCATAACTTTTGTTCTGAATGTCTGATTGAGCTCTACCACATATAAAATTGATTCCTATGATGGGAACTATTATGTATAGGTTTAGGAGTAGATAATTGAGAATTTTTAATTTTTCACCTATAATGGCCAAAAAGGCCTCAGAAATATTGCTTTTAGTCATCGACTGCAATCTCTTAATATTTAAATGGATATTACATTAGATCTGGGTGTCTGTTCAGCCTGTAACATATATCATATCTATTTTCATTTCATGATATTTGATTTGACTATTTTTGGAGATGAAATAGAACATTGGATTATATGTTATGGTTATCTTAGTGTTTTTATAGATTTTATGGGTTTCAGAGTTTGATAATATTTTTATGTGTTTTAAGGATTTTTAGAGTTAATAACCAATTTAACAAATATATATAAATAATTATTATTTTAATATATATATATATATAATATAAATATATGGATAAAAAATATAATGAAATATATATAAACATATAAATATATGATAAAATGTGAAACAAAATATTATAAGGGAGTGGAAAAGGAACCTGTGTGAAAGATGGAGGTCCAATGTTAGAAACTCACTAGAGGTAGGGGTGCGTTCGCAATAACTAATAAACGGACAGAGGAAGCGCTGATAAATTGGGGGGGGGGGAGCACTGACAAAGAGGTGGGATGTGTACCAATAATGCAGGGGCATGAAAACAATTATACACTTTATTAGAAGGGGATTTATCAACAACATTTTAGCTCTATTAAAGGTTTCCCTTAACGGTGCTAAACATAATGTTGATAAAGGTTTCCTTTAAAAATTTTAAAAAAACACTGATAAAATCCCGATTTATCAGCACTAATAAATAACTGATAAATCCCCACTTTATTAGTTCTACTTTTCACACGGATAATGGGCACCATTAATAAGAATTTTTCAAAGGTTTTTAAAGCCCACCATTTAACATTTCGTACATTATCAATGCTTTTATAACACTAATGAATCCCTTTTAATAGCATTTTTAAATGCCTGATTTGCAGTAGTACATGTCTCAACAAGCATAATCAACATGTAATGGTAAATAACTGAAACAAATGCCATTTATAAAACATTCTTATCCTGATAATATAAGTGAAAATCTATATGGAAATTTAAAAAACATAAAACACATGACATACAATAAATAACAGAGAATAAAGTTCCTCTAGTGATGATATCATGCTGAAAATATAATGTAAAAAATAATATCTAAATTATTAATGAATAAAATTATTAATTATTAGATAGAATTTCTAGGTTACATGATATCTCTATACTCAAATTGAATTAAATACATAATTATTAGACATTATCTCTATGGAACATTATATCTCTACCCTATAGATATATCCTCAAAATTATTTAAACTTATCCAGAAATAACCCTTCTAATTTTTCCAAATGGTATGTCTTTTGAGACACTCTGATGCAACAAGATTCTATCTATAAATAGGCCCCAACCATTTTTATATATCCAAAACATTACTCATATATCAAATAATCTGTTTAGTTAATTAACAATGTACATTATTAAGAATAATTTTAATTGGGTAAATGATACATATTTATCAATATTTCCCCATGTAAAAAATGACATTAAAATTATACACTATATGTAAAATATGTTATATAGTTTAAAAAATAATATTAGACAACCTAAACTAATATTTATATCTAAAATAAATATTATTAATAATGAAAAATGATCACAATAATTTTATTTTTTCAATAAATTGTTAACAATCACAAAAGAAAGTGATATTGTATAATAATATTTACCACATTTTATTTTTCATGTTAAATACTTTGGATAGAATAATGAAAAATTATATTAAAATAAAATTAATAATGAAATAATCATTATATTTCTTTTCAATGGGGAATTATATAAATAATATAAAATAAATTAAGTTCATAACATCAAAAAATCCCTCAATGAATTGAATTTGAGATGAAGTCCCTTACCTCACACTTTCCTTTTTTTAAACAAGATTTAAACTCTTGTTTAATGGTGTTATGAATGTAAATGTTCTTTAAATTAATCATATTTATATTTATAATATCATATATTACCATATTAGTTCATTTTACCATGCATTTGTAAATAATTTTTCCTGATTTTCATTATTTTGGGAGTTAATTGCCTTTTTTCTTACATGTGTTTTTTCATGAAAGTTATGATTTATTTTTATGTAATATAAATCTATAATATACATAACTATATTAATATTTTAAATATAATATTTATGCAGTATAGAAATTATTATAACCCCTTATGAATGTGGAACAAGGAAAACGAATAACATAACTTCGTGGAGATGATAGGTCATACATACGCACTAATAATGAAATAATTACACTAATTAGTAAATGGATAAGGAAGTGGGTGATATATTAAATTTATAGATTCTATAATAGATCACATATATAACATATATTTATTATATTTATTTTTAGTACATTCCATGTTATGAGTAATGAAAAAAGGAATCACATCACATTGTGAAGAGGTAGTCTACTGCACTCATGTGCAACATTATCATATTGTAAATGACATGGAATGTAAAAAGGTATTTGTGATATTAAAAATACAAAATCATAATAATATCAAAAATATCATATAATGTTTTTAATTTATCAGTATATCTATCCTTCAATTGTGGAAATAGGAAAATGAATGACATAAGTTCACAAGGTGGTAGTCCACTATACACACAAATGAAGATTTCATAAACCATTTAATGGAAGTGCTGATAGATTATTATTATTAAAATATCATATAAAAAAATTATAATATTCTATACAATTTTTTTATTATATTTTATATCTTAATGAATAATTTATTTTGAAAAAAATGAAAGACCTTCATGTAGATAATCACATTTTTTAAGAGAAACCTCATTTATATGTCATATTAAGAACATAATGGATGGTATTTTGGGTGGGAAATAATATATAGGATGTGTCTATGGATTTTGCGGATATAATTTGGTAGTTTTTTTGTAGAAAAATGTAATTGGAGGTGTGTATAAGTGATGGGAGGTACTGTCCTTTTATAAGTGCAGAAGTGGAATCCTTTGGGAAATTACAAGAAAATTTCCTTAAAGTATCCTAAATGAAAAATTAATTTGAAGGAAAAAAATCATAAAAAATACAATAATTCTTAAATTAAAAGGATAATATAGAAATATGGACATAAAATAAATTTCTTACAAACTTTTAGGTATTTATAACCCATATCCTTTTAGTTTAACCCCATAGTTAATACAATTTTACCTTAATCGTGGTAAATAATTTTTATTTTTTAAACGATCGATTTTTGTGGAACACTATTTTTATTAATTAGATAATATAAATCATTATTATTCAAAATATTTTAATAATTTTAGAAAATTTCATTCATATATGTGGAGAATGTTAATTTTATATTAACCCACACAGGGGAAGAGAAAATAGGGTTTTAATGGGAAAATGCTCCCATGATGAAAACGTTTTTATATTAAAGTTAAACATGAAAATATTTAAATTATCCTAAATTGATCTAATTGATATAAAAATGAACTAATTATACATTAATACCAATTAATAATTTAATTTTAATTAAAATGTTATTGAAATTATAAATTGAATTTTCAATAAGAATTCAGTATTTTCCATTATTCATCAAAAACGAAACATTTCAACAAAACAACAATGTATCCCCATAGAATAATTTTGATATTATTAATTTAAAAAATAATATAATTTTCCAAATAATGTTTCTAAAAATTGTAATAAAAAATCCTAAATCATGTGTGAAATGTATGACTAAAACATCTTTTATAAAAATATAGTGTTTCAGAAAATATATCATTTTAATTTAAATGATTCTTATTTAATTTCAAATGAATGGATAAAAAAATACCACAAATAAGTATGTAATATTCATACCCACCGTTTTATCAGTTTTGTGATAACTATAATATTAAATATTAATATTTTAATAATAATTCAGGTTTTTTAGATCGGTGTTTCACGTAACATATGCTAAACTAAATATTGTATATAATAAATGTTATAAAATTGATTTAATTTATATAGAAATAATATTATCATAAATTATTATATGGGTAGATTTTCATCTAAGATTTGTGTTTAATTTTATACCCTTTATCAAATAAAATATGTCTATTTTATAATTTTGGGCTGCTACATTCTCCCCCACCTAAAATAAATTACATCCTCTCAATTTGTACATTATCTAGATAATCAAGGTTTTGACATTTGAAAATTATTTTGTGAAAAACCCCACATCGTAATAGGATTAATTAAAATATTTTCTAAATAAGATATAAATGGAAGCATAAAGGTTGTCTGTAATGACACATACATGGTTTTGAAAAAGGAGAACATATGTGGGAATTGAATATAATGAAATAAAAGATAAAACGAAAACCAAAATAATGATATAGGGTGATAGAAAACATATTCAATAGGATATTAATGAGCATAAGTCCATAAAATAGAGGAGGAAAAATTTTCATTGATATCATAAAAAATTATGTTAATAGGATTTTTTTAAATATCATTTTCCCAATGATGAGGAATTTATTTTCTCTCTATAAACATAAGGAAATATACTTACATAGTAAAATTTTATTTTATAGGAACAATTTAATCCTTTTTTTATTCTTTAATAAATCCCCACATAATCTCTTGACCCATGAAATGAATATCCAAAAATTATTTTTAATTCATGAATCACTAAAATTATGTTTTAATTGTTTATAATATTGATAAAAGAGTAATAATTGATTCATTATTTGTTTATAAAAAAATGGTATGAAAATTGTATCTGGTTACATGCAATTTTCAACTTAATCCCTTACAAAAATAGTGAAACTTAATTCTTATCCAATATATGTTGGAAAAAATTTAGATAGAAGGACACTAAATAAAAAATATATTCCCAAAAAAAATTAATGTGTCTATTAATGTTACATTCTAGTCATATAGAAACCTTTAACACCGTAAAACCTTAATGAAAACAGAATACATCCAAAAAATAAGACCTCTAGTTTTCAAATACATTCTATGAATCCAAACATGTTGTAAACTCAAGAAAAGATAAAATTTAACATCAAACTATTGACCAATTTTAGGGTCACAAATACTATCTCCTTAATTTATTATTGTCATTGTTCTCTCAATATAGGTCATATAATAATGGTTATATTCCATTAATCATGTGTTTTCAAGAAAATTCAACTCTCTACTGAGTTACATTTCTTAGTACCATTCCAAACATGATTTCAAATCAATTTTCAAATAGTATTATAGTACAATACTTATATGTTTAATTATTGTTATAAAATTAATATCATTAATAAAATACATTTACTACACATTTAATGGATCTAAATTCAAATGAAATTTAATCATTTCACTTCACTTATATTAATAGCTTAAGATTGACCTTGATCTGATATATCCGTCAGAGGTATATTACCTTGATGATTGGGGAATTAGTTTTCATAGACCCTTGTGTCATTACAATGGATTAATTGAAAATTTGAAATTTATATATTTCCATTTCAATCACTATAATTAAGTAAATTTTATCTAAACTTTTTGAAAACACCCATTCTATTCAAGAATGTACTCAGGTGTTTTTTCTACAATTATCACATGTGGGAAAATCATTCATACCCTTATTAACATTATCCAATTTTCTCTATTCCATCCTCACCATATTTTACTTCTATAGAAATCAATAATACATATATAAATTATTTTTTTATCTTTATAGAACATAAAAATATTTTAGTGTGTGAAGAAAATGATTCTGAGACCCATTCTAATTGGAAAATTGTCTTAATACATTTAAATAAATGATAAAACTTGCACTGTGTGTTGCATATTTAATCATTATCATACATATCCAACCTTTTAAAGGTATACTAAAATTATTCCACATATTCTTATTCCATTTTAATTAATCTAGGGAACTGTCCCTTCATATTTTTTTCTTTTTCATGTGGGAATATTTGTCAAAAAATGTATCCTTAAAAGTTTACCATTCCATGTGTTATATTAATGCTTCCTCCTTAGTATTTTGTATCAAAAATCAGTATTGAACAACATATTCGTTTATTGAAAACAATAAAAGTGAAACCTTTTCCATTTTTCTAGATCAAAATTCCATAAATATATTTTCTAGTTACTTAATATACTACTTTGATAACACTAAAGTAGAAGTCCCAACAAATGATATAGGATTCAATCGTATATATTGATCAAACAAAAGAGAATTTAGAAATGGAATAGGTTGTTCTATCTATGAATTGTTATTTTAATTAAGTTAATTAATCTTTACTAATAATGCCATAATTTTATCGGTTCCAATATAAGCTGTTTTGGAATCCTATTCTAGGAAATATCTACATTGGACTCATATGTTAATACACTATTTACTTCTAGGTTCTATTTCTAAATGATGGATTATAAAATATAATCTCATAAATTTGTGAATTTTAAAACATAATGTATAATTAAATATATGTTGTTACACCTATATTTGTAGAACAACTCATTTTCATTCACTGGGTGAATATATGGTCTATCACAATGCAGTATTTTCTAAGTTATTATCCCTAGGCACCTTTGTTCCATAACCACATTCTATTATATTATCTATAGAGGGATTTTAAAAAAAAACCCCACATCATATATTCATTGTCCAAAAAATTGACGTTCTTTTATACTTATTTTCATTTTATATCAAAGGGTTATGTTACTATATTATATTTTTTCCATTATATAGTTCATAAGGATTATTATAAATTTCCGTTGATAATAACTATAAAGACTCTAACCCTAGTAACCTAGAGCTGGTGCCTTACATTATTACGTTGGCATAAATACCAAGTGTAAAATCATAAAATACCAATCAGTTTAATAGTCATGGATAACCAGATACATACATTATATCCATTTGAAATTGGTAATATACCATAAATAAAATATATAATTAAACAAAATAAACTGGATCCTTGAAAACTCATTCCCAAAATTCTTCTTCATATCCCATGGAAAGGAAGAAAACAAGGGTGAGATAAAATTAATAGTAAAGGTTATGTTTAACATAATATACCATGTATTTGAAATCAAAATCAATATGCCAAGTTAAATAACATACACACATACCATTTACACAACATTACTATCATGTTAAGAGAAGGAAAAATCTATATGGAAAAGTAACTAGAAAAAAATTCCATTTAATCAATAATTGAGAATTAGATGCATCCAAATATAATTTTATCGACAAAATATCTTGAATAATTATAATAAAGTAATTTCCTATGAAATTATTTATTAAATATTAGACTCTATGTCTCATGGACATGATACCTATACTATCATTATTTATCCTCATGAAAACTCAAAATTACTCGGTAAAAACCCATCTTATTGGGACAACTAATTTTTCTTATTATACCTTTTGATGAATTATGGGGATATCAATAACTATTATCCATATTTGTATCATGTGAAATGAATTCCTTGTATATATAATAATCTATTTTATTCTTTAACTATGTGCCGTATCATCAAATATCTGAATTTATAAAAGGATATAGATTTGACAATATTTCTCTCATCAATCAAATAACATTCAATGTATACAATATATATAAACAATAGGTATATGGTTTAATATATAATCATATCCATCATACAAGAATAAGGATATTTATGTAAAATTTAATTTACAATGAAAATTGATCACAATAAGTAGAATGTTTTAGGTGAAAGATAATAACTACCCAAGAAATTGAAATTGTAAAAAAAACTTATACCACCAGGTAAATTTCAATCAAATCCCATTTAATGAAATAATTAAAATTGAAAATTAAAATACACTGAAATATTAATGAATAAAGATATTACACTTCATTTTCTTGGTATATAAATCATATAAAAGGAATTAGGCATATATCAGTACAAATTGCATCAATGAAAGGAAATTAAGACAAAGTGTCATACCCGAAACCTTCCATTAGTTTAACATATATTAAACTAGTATATAATTGTTTTAAGAATGATATTAATTTTTTCCAGAACCATATTCAAATTTATAATACAATATATTATCAACTAATTACATTTACACAATCATTTTTTATTAATATTTCATTATTTTCATTATTTGGGGCGTTAATTGCATTGCATTTTCATGAGTGTTTTATCAGGAGTATTATATTTCATTTCATATAACATATATACATAATACATAGAATTATATTAATTTTATAAATATCATATTTACTAATTATACTCATTATTAGAACCATTAATGAATGTTTAATGTGTAATATGCAATACATCTCTTCGTAAGGATGGTATTATGTGAATATGTACAATTGACGATATCATTACCTTAATGAGTAAAAGGGAAATGAAGTGGGTGATATTTTACATATATAAAATAAATAAAATTTCATATATATCACATATATTTATTAATTTTATCATTACTATGTTCCGTTAATGTGTAATTTAAAAATGAATTATATCGCTTCGTGACGAGGTATCCCATTATACACACAAGTAACATTATCATATTTTAAATGTAATGGAACATAAAAAGGTATACGTGACATTAAAAATTATTAAATATAATAAAATTAAGTTAAATCCATCATTATGTCTAACTGTGAGAGGTGGTTGGGGACAAATGAATGACATTGGTTCACATTGTGGTAGTCCACCATACACATGAATGACGACTTTGTAATACATATGATGGAAGTAGAGATAGATAATTATTATTCAATTTATATAATAACATCTCAATATATTTTATATAATGTTTTTATAATATTGTATGTCTTAATAAAAAATTCAAGATATAAAAATAATAAAGAAAATATAAGAGCTTTGTTATGAAAATTATCTTCTCTAAGAAAAACCTCATTTTGAATCACCTCATATTGACCCTAGGGATGGTATTTTGTGAGTAAAACGATCTCTAGAATGTAGATGAGTATTTTTGGAAGATAATTTATCCTGTTATGTTTGATAATTTTTTGGGACGTGTTAATATATGATTTAAGGGGGTTCCCTTTTATAAGTAGGGAAATGAAGGCCTCTTGAAATTTAAATGGAAATTTCTATGATAAATCCCAAATTATTGTTATTCATATGAAAAATTATTCCAAATGTCAATAAATTAATTTATATGTTGTATAATATGAAAATATGTCTATAAAATAATTTTTTACATGTTTTTAGGTAATTTGGACAATTATCATATTAGTTTAACACCTGGTAAATCTATTTTTACTGTAATCAATATAAATAATTTTTACAGTTTCACATTTAATTTAGGTGAAAATTAATTTTAAATTATTAGATAACATAATTTATTAGTTTTATATATTTTTAATCAAATGTCAAAAATTCCACTGACATAATTTAAAAAAAATTATTTTTAATTTAACTCTAGATACATGATGAGAAAACAAGTTCCTATAGAGAAAATGATCAAAAGAATAATAAGAATTTATATAAAGATTAAAGGTGAAAATTACTACAATAATATACATTTAATTTATCGATATATAAATTATATAATTTTACTTTAAATCCAATTCAAAATATAATTTTTCATTATAAATTATTTAAAAAGGAATTTTTCAATTAAAATTCTTTAATTTTCATTATTCTTCAAAAAATGGAACACTTAAAATAAATAATAGAAATTATAATTAGGATAATTATGGTAAACTAATTTAAAAAAAAATTATTTTTATAAAAGAAATTTTTTAAAAGCACTAAATATAATTTTTAAATTAGGTATGCAATGATTAAAAAGTATTCATTTTGATAAATAGTTTTTTTGAGCAAACAATTATTTTCCTTTAAAATGATTTTAATTTATTTTCTAATCAATAGAGAAAAAAAATTCATAAATGTTTAAGTAAAATAAATTCCTACCCATTTATCATCTATGTGCTAATTATCATGTAAAATTTTAATATTTATAATACTATGACATTTATTTTAAACATAATGTTTTTGTAACAGAAAATAAACTCAGTGTTGGATGTAAGGGAATCCATTGAAGAGATTTAATTAATATAAAAATAAATATATCCTAATGTATAGGGGTGTTATATTTTCTTCAAATATTTTTGTTTATTTTCAGACACTATAAAATACAATGTTTTTATTTTATAATTTTGTGGTGTTACATTCTATGCCTTAGTAAATCCATGAGAGTATCCTTGTATTTAATATTCAATAACGATAGATCTTCATTGACAGTAGGATAACCATTCAGGATGGTATTACCACTATCCACTTTCATGGAAGTACTATATGAAATTGATGGTAGATCACCTCTTCATAATAGTATCTTTCTACACTAGTAGTAGATCGGTATTGAATGGTAGATCATACTTTTATGGTAGATAATCATCTCTGGTTGATCTTTTGAAATATTAGATCTCCCTAGATAACAGATCATGTACAATTTTATATCCACATGATGATAGATAAATGTGACGGTATATCTTCTATGATCCTTGCTTTCCTCTATCTAGTACCAGTAGCATGTTAGTAACAACCACATCTTTCTTCTGCCATGTATTTTCATCTACTTACATATAATATATTTTCCTAAAAATATAATTGTATTTTATTTGAATAATATGTTTACATTAGTATATTATTATTTCAAAAATAAATTACATATTATTTAAAATATTTTCAGCAAATATCCTACAATGATAGTCATTTTATGATGGTTTTCATATTTTAAAATATGACCGTATTTTCCTGATATTATAACTGTTTTATTAACATGTTTTATACATACTAATATTTATGATCATATTGATGGGTTTTGAATGAAATTTTATTAATTAAGAAATAAAAATGAATATTTGTAGACATTTAGTGCAATATTTTATAGTCTAAGACTTTATTCAATATATTTTAATTTTACAACTTGTTAAAAAAAATTGTTGGACAATTAGATGATCCTATAAGATCAAGGAGTTAATTATGATTCATAATTATTCCATAGGAATTTTATCAGGGGATTATATTAAAATCATTCATTTTCATTGAAAAAAAGTGAAAAAAAATCTAGATCTACACACAATCAAGAACTCCTTCAACTTCTATACCATTTATACATTCATGAAAGAACTTCTTTGTTATTAACCTTACCAGTGTAGTGGTAAAGATAATAAAACATCACCAAGAACATATTTATATCCCTACTAGTATTTATTATTCTCTAGTTTTCATATTTTTATGTTCCTTTCATCTATTTTCAATTTTTCAAATCACTCTATGATTTCCCAAAAAAAAGGAATATTTAACTAGTAATTTTACAACCCAAATAGATGTTTGAGGGATGTGAAACATGACGAAAGGTTATGCTTGGACTAAGTTGGGACTCCCAAGAAACTTTTGGGTTTCACTTGCTGAAAATGTAAAAGGAAGTGTCTATAACTCATTATCAAACCTCTAAATGTGAGTTTCTCTTAGTGGGTACCAATATTCTCTCTAAGTAGAAAATGTTGAAGAGTGGACTAGGATCTAAGTAATCTGAAAAACTATAAAAATATAGTAATCATTCATTTATTTGAACTAAAATATATATATACTGAACATTTTAATTAGTAAATATTATTTAATTAATAAACTGTAATTGATATTTTTTCTAGAGTTTTTAACAACTATTCAGACCCCTAGAGTCTTTTTCCACTAATATCAATCCAAAAATGTGTTATTTTCCCCTTGTAGGGGTTGGTCCTAGTCCATCCCCACCTTCAACCTAGAAGAAAGGGTGCTACCTGATCATTCATGATTAGATGGTTGGAGGGAAACCATATTTCACACTTAATCTCCAACTAGTTCCATACTACAGTTTTATCACACACCCACTGACGACACCATTATTCACCCCTACTGTAATCATATGTTGTTTTGGGTGGATGAACAGTTCCTATCATGGATATACTCTTTCCACGACCCCATCCCATTGTTCCCACATGTTCATCCTCAGAGATGTCATGAAATTATATATCAACCAACACCAATAGATTTCTCTACATTATATTCCATTCCCCGATACACACCACCCTACTAAAACATTTCTTGAGTAGAGCCTTCACTTATCTTTTGTATATATAAAGTCATTATTGAATCCAATATTCATGATTAATGAAAAATTTGAAGAATAAATAAATAAAAAAGGATAAAAACATAAAATCTCACTCATTATGGAGATAAGAATAAATTAAACTCAAAAAAATGAAATCCCTAACAAAAATAAACTAATTCATTAATAATATTGAAAGAGGATGAAAAGAATATGGAATGTGCTACCTCAATACCGATTTTTTGTTACTTCCATAGAATAAAAGTTGGGATTTAATTCTTTGATATCATCATCAACGAACTCATCCTTACCAATGATACAATCTTATTCATTTCCTTCCATCTAGGAATTCCTTTTGGATAACCCTAATGAGAGGGGATTAATGATCCTTAAATGGTGTAAAACCATTTTTTTCAGAGTTTATTCATGAAATATTCCACCAGGGTAAATCTCATAACCTAATAATGAAAAAACAATTATAACTCAATTATTTTACCCCCCATATTGACACAACCACAGTATCGTATTTTTTATCAGAGGATCCATGTTGTAGTAAAATCACAATTTACAAGAATATACATTAGGCCATGGAAAATATTTTTATACACAAAATACTATTTTCAAGGCATAGTCAGTACAATAATTCTACTCCAATGGAGAATTTCATTGAAAATATATATTATCATTATTATAATGTTGAAAACCCAATAAATGTGGTCACCACATCACTATTCGAGTTATAGGGGTAATATTCATTAATTAATAAAAATTAAAAATCATAAACGACTCCAAAAGATAAAAAATTCATAAAACTCACCTTGGGCTATTAAATGTGTTATAAGATCAACAAAACCATAAAATATATTTTACAGGGTAATATTCATGATTAAATTTACTGGTTTTCACCAAGGGATTTCACAAGTCTCTAAAACATAAATTTTAATGAATTTACACTGAGAAAAATGCCATCGTCACTGTAGTAAAATACAATATTAATGAATGAAATTGGATTAAAAATTTATTGTTAAGGGAACTATAAAATGGAATTTGTTTTCCACATATTATTTGTATGGGATTGGGATCTGTTAAATTAGTTTTTCGTATGTTTTATTTGGGGCTTATGGTCTAGATGGGTTCCTTAGATAATTTCTTGGGAGCATTGTCTCACAACATAAATTACTCTCTTGTAGAAAGTCATGTCCATAGAACAGTTTTTTCTATAGATTTACAGACATAATTAGATAAATTAAACAATTATTTTTTCAATGTTAAAGTGAAAAAATTAATATAAAAGCATGGATCTATTATAAATCTTATTTAATTTCCACATACATTATGAAAATAATCCATCACTACTCCCTAGGAACCACTGGTGGACGGATGGTGTTCAAATGGATGGTGGTTGTCATGGAAATAACCCAAGATATGGATAAAGGTCAACACATATAGAGCATAAGACATAGGAAAAATGTCAGGAGAGTGAATAATACGTGGTAATATGGGATTTTTAGTGACGGTTTTTAGATTTTTTAATTTCAATGGAAACATACCAATTGGTAAATATCAGTACGTGCTTTTCTATCTCACTTTTTTAATAATTCTACAATATTTCCTTGTTTACAATGGATATAGACTCTTACATGGTCGTAAAATTAGTATTAGGGAATTTACTTATACATTGGTCCATAACATACTATATTAGAACATGTAGAGGATATATCAATAAAGATGTGGATATTATTCTCACATGGTATGAGGGAAACATGGAATCCAAACTCGTTTCCCCTATAGGTGGGTTGTATGATACTCTCAGAATTCACTCTTGCATAGGATATACCCCATGGATTGTAATACCATTGTTTATGGCTATTTATTTTTAATTCCATCTCTTTAGACCTGTATAAATGATCTATTTTGTTATTTCACTGATTATAATGACATATCAAATTGTGAGGGATAATATGATCCCTTTATGAAATTTAGGGATTATAAGATTGATGTAGAGAACCAACCAAGTAAGAAGACAAAAAACACCACTAATGAGATGGTGAGGATTATCTTTCCCAATGATTCATTGATTATA
This sequence comes from Viscum album, assembly GCA_963277665.1. Classification (NCBI taxonomy): domain Eukaryota; kingdom Viridiplantae; phylum Streptophyta; class Magnoliopsida; order Santalales; family Viscaceae; genus Viscum; species Viscum album. The sequence goes on along the minus strand of OY728152.1, from coordinate 840,192,847 downwards.
TAAAATATTTTTGTGTATGATCCTAACTCACTCTATGATATAAACTATAGTGGAATGATTTCCATGAATGGTTGAACTACAACTCTTTAGTCATGGTGTGATTAACGATGAGTCATAAAAATATTCCATTATTCTTTTGGGTGTACGAATTATAGAAGGATACAGAAGCACTAATTATAGTTTTGACTAAATATTCATGAAACATTCCATACATGTTATTTTATATGAATTAAATAGTTTTTTCACATATATGTGTTTTGACATGAAGAGTTTGTTAAGTGTAATCATAAAAAATATGCATCTCGGAGAAAAATTTGTTCCTTTATATGATATCTGAACGAAACAAAGATGATATTTTATTTTTTCCTACCTCAAATAGAAAATAAATAATGTAAAGATAATTCATATTTCTAAAAAGGGACTGCATCTCTAAATTATTTAGTGGGATTAAGATAAATATCAATAAAGTTAATGGTAAAGATACACAAGAGTGGTAACATCATCTTTAACACCCCACGATTTCATAGTACGTTATCTCATTAAAGTAATTCAATAGCTTGCGCTACATGAAACACCGAGTTCGAGTGCACCACAACTTACCAAACTAGCCGTTCAAAAAGTGTTTATGAATAGTATTAACTAAATTTTGAATATTATATACACTATATTATTTTAACATCCATATTATGTGTTTCTTAGACATAATATTAGAAAAAAATCATTTTTTCTAGATAAAAGAATTATTTTTCAAAAAAAAATCAATTTTAAAACTTTTTAATGGTGAACCCTTTATAAAACAAATATTTGACATTTTTATATATTCAATTTAATGAAATAAAATTCTTATTTATAAGCAGGACATAAAATTTTATTTTGGATAAAATTTCGGAACTTTTCTGATAACTTTCAAATTTTGAAAAATAGTAATAAATACTATGTTTTAATTGAAAACAACATTTTCAATAGAAATAATTTATAGTGTTATGAATTTGAATGGTTTTGAAGTATAATTAGATTATATTTTTATCATTTAATACAATATAGGTCGTTATATATAATTTCACATTTAAATTTGACATAAACTCATGTCAATCTTTTGATGGTTTTTACTTTTCAAAACCCTGCTTTTTTCTTTTGACAAATAGAATTAATTTTATCTTAATAAATGAAACCTATATGTTTTGAATTTGGTAAAATAGACTTCATTTTTTAATTCATAATATCAAAATTATCTTAGTGTGAAATTTTGGTATTTTTCTAAAAACTTTCAATTTTTGATGAATAGTGAAAAACATTGCCTTAATATTTAAAACCGAATTTTTATATATATAAATATTTATTTTATTTAAATTTATTTTAATTAAAAAAAAGATATTTAATTCCAATATATGTTCAATGTAATTCATTGGAGTCATTTTAAAATTAAATTAAATTGGATTGAACTTTTTAACCTCTTTTACCCACCTGCTAGGAACGTTAGAAATTTAACATAAAACATAATTTTACTGCTTATATGAGTTGAATTTAAAACATATGAGATACATGGTTAATATAATTAAGTAATTTGTTGTTCAATAAGATGAAAATAATTTTTGGTGAATTGTAACTTTGGAGTTTTATTTGCCGTCGTTAAAAGTAAATAATGTAAATAATGGTAAAAATGATATTATAATTACCCTAAACATTGTCCTATTTCTATTGGACAAGTGTAATTAGACCAAAAAAAATCAGGAATAAAATAAGATCATTTAGGTCCTCTTGTATGATATTAGGACATTTATTATTATTTCATTTAATGAAGAGTTAAATGTGTTAAATTCAAATTTTATTAACGAACCCATTTTTAATATTGGGTTATACATAAGATAATGTATACTATAAATATTCATTAGAAAGATAAAAATATTTACTACAATATAATATTTTATTTATAATTTTTAGAGATTAAATATTTAAATTATTATTGACACAATGATGATACAGTAATTACCTTCTTAATAAAACATTAAAAGAGTTTATATTATAAATATTTAAATAACTAGAATTTAAAAGTTTAAATGCCATATACGAATTTTCTAGGTTAATATGACATCTTAGGGTTGATTAGATAAATTTGTTTTGAAGTGACAAGGTTTTTATGACTTTCACAAAAACAAAATACCAAATAGTGTCAAAATTGAAAAAGTTAATTTTTAAAACAAATACAATATTACTGGTTGATAAAATATTCTAAAAAATATAAGGTTCAGCCAATGGGCATAAATAATATTATATATGTCATTAATGAACCACTTGACATTACCTAGGAATTTTAGAGTATGTTTATTAATCATATAGTGTAAGAATATAAGAAGACACGGTAAAAGTAAAATTATTTAACAGAGTTAAATCTAAAAGATACAGTAAAATGGTTACCTAAACTTGTCTAAAACCAGTTTTCTGAGATTATTTCAAGTCATAAACACCTAAGTCTCGAAATAAATTCATTTGGAGTCATTATAAAACAATTTGTTTTATTATAGAATAATATTTTAGGCTTCTCCTAAAGTGACACCTCACCTCTCTTATAAAATTGTTCTTCCCCTTCTCTTAATTTCACACCTCCAAATCCATTTGTCTTGGCCGTACCCTGCCCAAATATCATAAAAACATCCATAAAATCAATATATAGTCCTTAATTGGATCATAAATTCAACCTAAGGAGCCCTTTTTAACAACTCAAAAGGAAATAGCCGAAGAAGAGGTAATAATTTCCCCACCCACTTTCATATTCTTTTCTTCTTCCTCTTCATATTTATTTGTTTTTTTCCAAATAAAGATAAAAAATTCAGTACTTCCTACATACTATGATGTTATTATAATAATGGTAAAACAATATTAGTTATTCTATCCATCCTATAAATGACAAAGTCATCATACGTGTATACGTACGACTTACCATCTCCATGTTGTGGTGCTATTTGTTATTCAAACACTTCATTATTTGGATGAATATAATGATGAGTATACAAGATGTAAATAATAAATATAACATGTTTATGATTCTTTAAATAGGATATACTATCCAATTACATATGACTTCACCATCAATATAATTATATTTTCACTCGTGTGTACGTACAGATTACCGTCTCCACGACGCGATGAGATTCATTCCCACGTTCAACATTCAACGATGATTATAAAAATATATATTTTTAATAAGTTTGTAATATATGAAATAATTATGATATTGGATATATATATATGTGTGTGTGTGCGTGTACTTATATATATTATTCACTTACTTCTGTTCAATACGATATGATAACAGAAACAACATCTATGCGTACGTACGACATACTGTCTCCATAAACTCTGCCTTCCATTTCATATATCTATCTATTATAAATATTTATATTCTAAATATATGTTATATATAAATCATGGTTTATATACTGGATGTATTTAAATCATGATCTAAAATATACGATCAAGAATAACAAGTTCAAACACATACGATAAAGAAAGTGATTATTACACAAAATGTTAATATAACATGGAAATAATTATTAAATGGGTAGTATAAAGTCATTAATAAATCATGTTTGATATAATAAATATGAATATGGTTCTTTATAATTTAATAACATACTATGGTCATTATACAGGAGGTTACACATACCCTCGGCCAAAGGAAAGTGCAATGTATGTGTTAATTTCACAATCTCTTTATTATCTAAGGTTGATTTTACGTATATATCTACTCAGACATATTTATTATCCATGTCCATGTATCATTAAATACTTTTCAAAGGGATTATTTTTAAGTTATTTTTTTACGAAATCATCATATTAAATGTTTTAATGATTAATTCTTCTCAACATTTCTCAATAATGTCCATGTTTTGAAAATGGTTTTAAAGATTTATTTATATGGACATGAATGTTTTAAAATGTTAATTCCTTTCAAAAGTTTCAATGTGGTATGGGAAACTATGATTCCAAAATATCTTTTAAATTAATTCCTTTATAAATTATGTGACCTTTAAATGATTTCATGAAAAAGGGATATTTCTCTCAATGATATTTACTGATCATTTCTAACTATGTCAACATCCTTTAAGGGATATTATTCTTGATCGAGGTTGATTTATTAGGATAAAAATATTACATATCATATTGATTCTTTTGTGATATGATTGACTTTGTATGTTTTATTTTGATACCATTAATTGTTATGGATAATGTATTGAAATTTCGTATTCTAGTTTTAATATGAATGTTTATGTTATGTTTAAACCTTTTCATATGAGGAATGAATTGGAATTAGTAAGTGACAGGTGGGGCCTACTATAACTTCTTGATGCATCGGTAGGTTTCATGAGACAATCTAGTGTCTTTGCAGAAAGCCTTGGAAAAATATTAATTGTATTCTTGTCACAAGGGCTTGAATATGGGGTTATGAAGTCTGGAATTATCAATTCCATCATTATGAAATTAGAAATTGATATTACATGTGATTATTCGACTATTAGAATATCCATGTGAATAAGTAAATGAAATTATTTGATTTATCATTTTCATATTATGTTGAAGTTTATGTTTAAAAGGATTTTGTTTTAGTTTTATACATTTCCTTAAATGCTTTTTCTTATTTATGAATGTTTCTCCATTATTGTTATCCTTACTGAGCATATGAGATCACGCCTCTCGATGTTTTTTTATAGGATGCGAAGAATAATATTATGATAGACCAGTAGAGAAAATATAAGGGATATGAATGTGGTAAATAGAGACAATGTTGTTTATGTTTTTCATTTTATTAAGTAATGTAACGTTCATGTATGTAATTTATATTCCCAGACTGCAAAAATGATTGGTCCTTAGGGACTTGATTCCTTGTAATCATGACAATTTATTAAAATAATGCACCTACTCTAGGTAATTGGGGTCATGGCATTACAGTTGGTTTTAGTGGAATTTTATAAATAACCTTGGAAAATTGATTTAGATAAACTCTGATTATAGAACATTACCCTAAGATAGACTTTGAGGATTAGTATAGAAGAAATTCCTTGAATTTTGGTAACGTATAGATGTTGTTAGTTTTCTAAAAAATACATCCCTATTGAGATACGAGTAGATAGAGGTGTCACTGGCTCAGATGTACCTAGGGTTAAAACATGAAAACACTGCTTTGAGCTAGACTTGAATGGGAACTGGTTCATAACAACGGGCCTTGCTGCATTCTAGGCTACGATACTCACTGGGGATATGCTTAGGATAATTCTCATTTACAATACAAACCATTTTGAATGATTTATGAGTATATACTTCTTGAAAGAAAACATTTTTACGAAATGGATTATATCCATAAACTGTTCAAATTATGTTAACTATTTTACATGTTTGGAATTATGTATTGTGATTCATAAAATAAACTAATGTATGCCATTGTTTAGAAATGGTGACCAGTAGAAGGAATGTGAATTCCAACAATACGTATGATAGAAATATTAAGAAAGATCATATATATCCTTTTATTAAGTGAACAATTAAAAGGGAAATAGTCTCATATGTAATCTCATCATATGAAGAAAAAATATCATGTGTTAATAAGATAAGTAACAAATTTTTTGAATCCTATGGCTTTGAAGGGAAGAAACAAAAGAAAATGATGAAAGATAGAAATATGGATAAAGGGAAGAGGGGAAAGAAGGATTTTCCCATATCTGATAAATGTGGAAAGAATCACATTGTAAAATTCTTGAAGGGAATGGGAGTTTGTTATACGTGTGGAGAAACAAGGATGCCAAGTTCTGATTTCAAGGGTAAGAAAAAAGGTTTCAAATGTACAATGCTTCATCTGCAAGGAGTTGGGACATTACACGAAGAAATGTCCAAATCATCAAAGTATACCCCAAATGATGCTATTGGAAATTAATCAGGGTATGATACTACCGAAGATGAAGGGGAATGATTAGATTTCTTATGTTGTTATTAAATTGTTGTGTCATTTGAGTATTTTAGTAATGATGTACATGTTATAAGAATTATATAGTATAAAAGGATTGTACAGCAGTACTATTTCATTAAGGACTTGATATTGTGTGGAACCAAGAAAAGTGACTCAATAGCAGGTTATTTTTTTGGAAAATATATTTTTGATAGAAAGATAAATCATAAAATGGTTCTGATACTAAGGTAGTGATTTTGGAATAATATATGATTGATTTGGATAAATTATATTGGATATTCTTTACTAACTTGAAACTGATTAATGATTTGTATATTCCATCATTGTTGGAGTTTAAAACATTATTCGATAGAATGAGTATATCAAGTATTATATAAGGAATAAAGGAGAATGAATGTAATCAAAAATTATTTTTGGTGATTTACTGTGTTAAAATGATTTAAAAGAATACATGATGAAAGTATTCACATGTTATTATGCGGAAAAAAGGATCTTCATTATTTTTACCTTCCTTATAAATTTTGGACTCTGAGTTTGGACAAAATTATTTTTGTTAAGTCAAAAGGTTGGAATTGATTAAGTTTGAGATTGGATACTATTGTTAAGGTTAAATAATTTCTTGATATTATTTTTGGATTGTCATAAAAAGGACAACCTAGAGGTCAGGCGATAACCCACCACGTCCAGAAAAGCTGTGATACTTAAACCTGTAATCGATGGGTGACAAAGGTGGATCATCTACCACTGGAATACGTGTTTTAATGGTTTTTATAATGTAGTTTTTAAGTACTCTGATAGTTTTATTATAAATTTATTATTTTTGGAACCCTATATGATTAGGATAAATAAAATATTTCTGAATTCTATTATATTTTGGAATGAAATATGAGTTTGTGGTAGAAATTAGTTGTAGGATGAATCTCTACTTTTCAAGTATATTTTTTTCCTCTTATTATATGAATAAATTAATTATTAAACTTTAGGGAAAGGATCTTAAAACTAAAAATGTGTTATCCTAATAACATATTTTTTGTTGAACTAATGATATTTTAAATCATCATTGATTTATGGCTTTGAGGCCTTCATTTTTACACTTGTTTGTGATTGATAACCTCATTTACTCCCTATAAATATTTATGTATTCCCTCCAATTATGTGTCTCTAATTTCCACCAATGTTCTCTTATACGAGATCATAAATTGGTGGTGACTTCTTTATTCCCTTTCTCTCAAATTATGACTAAATTTTATTAACCCAATTTCTGATGTGGGTTTTCCACAAAGTTTTTTTTACAATTTTTAACCTTTTATTTTCGAAGAACAATCTCATATTGTGAGGACACAATTTATTGATGTAGGGGAGAATGTAACACCCCAATATTTCACAGTACGTTATCTCATTAAAGTAATTCAATAGTTTGTGCTACCGAAAACACCGAGTTCGAGCGCACCACAACATACCAAACTAGCCATTCCAAAAGACTTTATGAATATTATTAACTTCATTTTGAATCATATATATACTATATAATTTTAACATCCATATTATGTTTTTCTTAAACATCATATAAGAACAAATTCATTTTTTCAAATAAAAGAAGTATTTTTCAAAAAAATGCAATTTTACCGCCTTTTAATGGAGAACCCTTTATAAAACCAATATTTGAAACTTCTATATATTAAATATAATTAAATTAAATTATTTTTTATAATAGGGACATAAAAATTTAGTTTGGATAAATTTTTGGTACTTTTATGATAACTTTCATATTTTGTCGAATAGTGAAAAATGCCATGTTTTAATTGAAAATAACTTTTTTAATATAAATAATTTATAGTGTAAAATTATGCATTTTAATTGTTTTGAAGTATAATTAGATTATATTTTTATCATATAATACAATGTAGGCCATTATATGTAATTTCACATTTAAATTTGACAAAAATACATGTCAATCTTTGGATAGTCTTTACTTTTTAAAAACACGCTTTTTGCTTTTCACAAGGGGGATTAATTTTAAATTAATAAATGATACTTATTTGTTTTGAATTTGTAATATAGACTAAATTTTTGAATTTAGAATATCAAAATTATAATAGGGTAAATATATGGTAATTTTCATGAAAACGTTCAATTCTGGATGAATACTGATAAACACTATGTTATTATTTAAAACCGAATTTCTATTTATATAATAATTTATTTTATTTAAATTTATTTTAAGTCAAAATATATATATAATACCTATATATGCTCAATTTAATTCATTGGATTTATTTTATAATAAAATTACTTGTACAACATTTTATTTAACTTTTTAACCTCCTTTACCCACCTTCTAGGAACATTAGAAAATTGGCATAAAACATACTTTTACTGTTTCTGTGAGTTGAAATTCAAGAATCCTAGAGACACAGTTAATATTTACAAGTAAAATGTTTTCCAATAAGATGAAAATTATTTTTGGTGAATAGTTACTTTTGACTTTTATTTACCACGGTTAAAAGTAAATAGTGTAATTAAAGGTAAAAATGATATTATAATTATCCTAACATTTCTCCTAATTCTATAGGATAAATTTAATTCGACCAAAAACAACCTTAGTAATAAAATATGATCTTGTAGGTCCACTTGGATGAGATTTGGACATTTATTATTTTTTATTTAAAGAAGAGTTAAAAGTATTAAATTCAATGATTATTAACTAAACAATTTTTAATATTGGGTTATACATAAGATAAATTAGTCTATAAATATTCATTAGAAATATAAAATTACTTCCAACATAATTTAATTTTATATATAATTTTTATAGATTATATAATTAAATTTATTTATGACATAATGATGATGCAGTAATTATCTTCTTAATGAAATATTAAAATAGTTTATATTATAAATATTAAAATAAATATAATTTAAAAGTTTTGATTCCATACACGAATTTTCAAGGTTAATGTGTCATGTTATGGTTGATTAGATAAATTTTTTTGATGTGATACGGTTGTTATGATTTTCACAAAAACAAAATACCAAATTGCGTCAAAATTGACATAAATTAATTTTAAAACAAATACTATATTATTTGTTGATATAATATTCCAAAAAAAACTATGTTCTTACAAAGGGCTTAAATAATATTATATATGTCATTAATTATCCACTTTAGGTTCTCTTTTAAGTTTAGAGTAAGTTTATTAACCATATAGTGTGAGAATATAAGAAGACACGGTAAAAGTTAAATTATTTAACTTAGAGTTAAATGTAAAAGATAATGTTAAAATGCTAACCTACACTTGACTAAAACCAATTGGTTGAGAGTATTTCGACCCATAAGCACCTAAGGCTCTAAATTAATTCATTTGGAGCCATTTGAAACCAAAAATGGTTTTATTATAAAATAATATTTCAAGATTTTCCTAAAGTGACCCTCACCTCTCTTATAATAGGGTACTTCCCCTTCTCTTAATTTCACATCTCCAAAGCCATTTGGATCCACGAACCCCTGCCAAAATATGATCCCAACTTCCAAAAAATAAACCTAGAGTACTTACTTTGATCATAAATCCATCCCGAGGATCCCTTTTGATCAACTCAAAAGGAAACGCCCGAAGAAGAGGTAATAATTTCACCACCCTCTTTCATGTTTTTTTCTTCCAATTCCTCGTTCATTGTTTTTTTTATATCAAAATAACATATTTAGTACCTATTACATAATTTTATGTTATTATAAATATCGTACAACCATATTCGTTATTCTATCCAACCTATAAATGAAAAAGTCACCATACGTGCGTACGTACGGCTTACCGTCTCCACGTCGTGGTGTTGTTTGTTATTCAATCACTTCATTATTTGGATGAATATAATAACGATTATAACTGATGTAAATAATAAATATAACATGTTTATGATTCTTTATACATGATATAACATCCAATTACATACGATTTTACCATCTATATAATGATATTTTCCCTCATGTGTAGGTATAGATTCATGTCTCCACGACGCAATGGGATTCAATCCCATGTTCACCATTCAATGATAATTATAAAAATATATATTATTAATATGTATGTAATATATGAAATAATAATTCTAGTGGAGATATAAATATATATGTGTGTTTGTGTGTGTGTACTTACATATATCTTATTTACTTACTTCCGTTCAATACAATATGAAAACGAAAACAATGTTTAGGCGTACGTACAACCTACCATATCCATAAACGGTGCCTTCCATTTCATATATCTATCTATTATAAATAGTTATATTCCAAATATATATGATATATAAATCAAGGTTTATATTTTTGAAATATTTAAATCATGATCTAAATGATAGGATCATGAATAACAGGTTAATACATGTACAATAAAGAAAGTGATTATTACGCAAAATGTTAATTTAACTTGGAAATAATTATTAAATGGGTAGTGTAAAGTCATAAATGAATCATGTATGATAAAATAAATATTAATATGGTTATTTTATAATTTAATAACAAACTATGGTCATTATACAGGAGGTTAAGCGTACCCTCAACCAAAGGAAAGTGCAATGTAAGGGTAAATTTCACAATCTCTTTATTTTCGGAGGTTGTTTTTATGTAATTATATACTGGGAAATATTTATTATCCATTTACATGTTTCATAAAATATTCTTAAAAGTGATTCTTTTTAAGAGACTTTTTTACTAAAACATCATTTTAAATGTTTTAATTTTTTATTCTTCTCAACCTTTCTCATTAACGTCCATGTTTTCAAAAAGGTTTTAAGGGTTTATTTTTATGGACGTGAATGTTTTAAAATGTTAATTTTTTTCAAAAGTTTCAAAGTGGTATGTGACACTATGATTGAAAACTATCTTTTAAATGAAATACATTATAAATTATTTGTCTTTTAAATGATTTTCATGAAAACTGAATATTTCTCTAAAAGATTTTTACTGATCATTTTCAACTATGTCAACATACTTTACGTGATATTATTCTTGATCAAGGATGATTTATTATGATACAAATATTATATATTTTATTGACGGTTTTGTGATTTTATTGACTTCGGATGTGTTATTTTTATACCATTCATGGTTTATAGATACACTATTGACATTTTGTTTTCTAGTCTTAAAATAAATGTTTATGTTATGTTTAAACCTTTCCATATGAGGAATGAATTGGACTTAGTATGTGATGGGTGGATCCCTCTATAACTCTTCCATGCATCAGTAGATCTCATGAGACAAACTTGTGTCTTGTCACAAGGCCCTTACGAAATCTAAATTTTAGTCTGGGCACAAGGCCTTGACTATGTGGTTATGAAGTCTGGAATTATGCATTCCATTATTATGGAATTAGATATTGATATTACATGTGATTATTCAACCAGTATAATATCAATGTGAATAATTAAATGAGATTATTTGATTTATGTTTTCAATATTATGATGATGTTTAAGTTTAAAAGCCTTTTGTTTTAGTTTTATACATTGCCTTAAATGTTAATGCTTATTTATGATAGATTCTGCTATATAGTTATCCTTACTGAGCATTTGATATCACCCCTTTCTATATTTTATTTTATCCAGGATGCGAAGAAGTATATTATGACTGACTTGAAGGGATAATCTAAGGGATATTAATGTGGTCAATGGAGACAATTTTCTTATTGTTTTTCATTTTATAATTTAATGTAACATTCATGTATGTAATCTATTTTCCATGACTACTAACCTGATCGGTCCTTCGGGACATGATTCCTTGTATTCATGCAAATGTATTAAAATAAAACCTAGAATCTGGGTAATTGGGTTTGGGGCATTATATCGTCAAATTCCATAAGTCTTAGTGGAAGAAGATATTCTAGATACTCAATTATGGAATAGGACAACTAGAGAGGTCAAAGAACCCCAGAGATTTGGTTTTATAGTCACTAATGAAGGTGAAATATTAGTAGTTTATAATAAGTAACCTCTATTATACATGGTTATAGTAAAAAATTCATAAGTTTCATTGTTATATGAAGCCATAAATTATAATATGGACTCTATATACCAAAACATGGTTTGGGTTTTTTTATATCCTTTGGATGATGTAAATATTGTTTGGGGAAAATGGGTAGTCAAGAAAAAAATATACATGGTTTGTAAATATTTCACATATATTGAATTCATGGTTTTTAAATGGTTTATAAAATGTTTAGGAATAAAATAATCATAATCCATTTCACAATTATATGTGATAAAATCCATTACAATTCTACTTTCTATAGAATCTTACCCAAATAATTAGTTTTGGATGAGGGATGTTAAGAAGACCTTATTTAATAGAATCATTATTTAATACACCTATATGAAAAAACTTAATCATTTTTGACCCCAAAGGATTCCAACAAGGACTGTTTGTTATAGAGATCAATTTATGGGTTGAATCAAGCCTTAATATAGTGGAATAAAAATAATTATGATGAAATATCAATATTTCATTTAATAAAGAGTTAATGTTATCTATTTGTCTACAAGTGGTTTATGGGGAGTGAATTAGTTTTCTAAGTATTATATGTTGATGATTTCCAATTAATATGAAACATGACACCATTCTTACTATCTATTATGTAATGGTGAAATAAAATAACTTCTATGAATGAAATGTGAGGAGCAATATCATTTTATGGATCAAGATCTATTGTCATAGATATAAAAGGATTCTTTAACTAAGAAAAGTTATATACATTGTCATTATCACAACTGCCCTTTCCTTTTTTATTATTTCTTGGTTTCGAGCGTTCGTGCCGAGGTCCTGGCTGAGCCCTGGATTAAAATTTGTGGTCGTTTAATGTCTTTACTAGGTTTCGGACTCGTGCGCGGCTGCCACGCGGTTGGCAGTCGCCGCGCAGTCGGCCTAGGTTTCGGGCATTTTTTCCCCTTTTTATATTTTTATTATTATTGATGATATGGTGTAATTAACATTAACATTATATTTTTATTTTTATTAATCTTAATTTCGTTGTATTTATTATTTTTATTCTTGTGCTACTATTATTATTATTAAGATTATTAATATTATTATAGTATTATTATTATTGTTATTATGTTTATTATTACTATTATTAATATTTTAATAATAATAATATTATAAGAAAATAAGAGAATGAAACCTAACCTAAATCCCTCACCCCCCTCTTCCTCGTTCATGTGAGTCGCACCCAGACCCCCTCCCAGCGGCGCAGCAGACCAATTTCCCCCTTCCCATTCCTTGCGTGAGCCGCCTCCCCCGATCCACATTTCCTGCATGAGCCGCTCCCTCCCCTTCTTCTTCCTGCGCACACCACGTCCGGCCTTCCTCCTGCGCGCAGTGCCTTTCCCCCTTCCACCTGGTTCACACGTGGCTGACCTCACCAGGCTGGACCTCGCCGGCACTCCGGCCGCACCCCCTTCACTCCAACCGTGTCTCCACCAGCGGAGAACCCCTATCAGCCATTTCCATTCGAGACGCAGCCCCCCTCCCCTTGGTGCGTCCTGCTGCGCATCCCTCAACACAACTCATGGCCTCCCTTTCCAGTGCATAGCCTTGCCCCTCCTCCCTTGCTTCAGCGCACCTTCGGCGAACCCTCTATGCAGCGCCTCCACCCTGATCTGGCGCGACCGCATTTCACCTTTCCATCAGCCTTCTATTCTTCCAGGAATGCATATTGGTCATCGAGACGTTTCTCCCCTTCTCGGAGCATTGGGTTGCATTCGCACACCGACCAGTAGGTGTCTCCATACCCTTTCGTTCAATTTTATTCAACATGATTATTGTGTTTTAGTATTAAATCCTTAAAACATATTTCTCAGCCTTATCATATTCATGATTAATTAATGGTAGCATTTTTTTATTTATAGATTTGATTAATAATAGGTTTTAGATTTTTTATATACTTATTCCCATGTGTGTTCCTTGCCCTTCAATCTGAAACCCTTAATTGATCGACTGTTTTAAAAATATGTTTTATATTTATATAGTATTTACATGCTAGGAGATCTGGTTGTGGTTGTTAGAAATAGTTATTTATTGGTTATGCATGATTTTTTTAAACCTCCAACGTGAATTTTTTTGTAGAGTAATATGTCATCGACCTAGTTTGGAAATTAGTGATGTATTTCGAGTTCTCTTTTGGTTTTTTTAATTTTAGTACTTGAAAAGTGGTTTTCTAAATGGTTCAAGTAGTCCATTAATCAATGAAGATGGTTCGAGTTGTGTTTTGAAAGTAGGTAGAGGTGGTTCTTTTGCGTTATTTGTTCATTTGGATTGTTTTAAGTCGGTGTTTATGTATTTTAGTTATCTTTGCGGTTGCAGCGTGTTGGCAAGGTTTTTCCACACTCATGCGATCGTCAGCTTGTATGCACGCTTGCGCGCCCCGTGCGAGGCGTGTTGCGTCGTTGTGTTTGGACAGCGAGCCGAGGTAGGTTCCCCATTGCACTCACCTTTAAATTTAGAATTTATTTATTTCTTGATGTTTTGTTAATTTAAATGAATGATAAATAATATTAGATAATAAAATTTTAAATGATTATTTAGTGTGAAAAGAGCCGTTTATTTTATAACGAACACTTGGAAGATTTTCTTGACGGGCGGACACACAGCATTGAAAGAAAGCTCATTTGGAATTTAAACATAATTCACAGAATTTCAAATGTACTTCTAGTTTTAAAGATAAATGATTTCTTCTGAACAAGTGTTTTGGGTTTTCTCGAGAAATGAAGTTATGATTTAAAATTGGTGAATGCCCGTTTGGAACATTAATAAAATAGATTATTTTGGAAAACCCACTCAGGGGTTATCTTTGGTGTGTGTTGATTGCATGAGCTATATGTGATGTTAGTTCTTTGTGACTTCTTGATTTACATTGTGACGCACCCCTCTTTTATTATATGTGTTGACATGGGAACCTAGCATAGTTAGTGAATATTCTGAGAAAGATTGCTTCACTAGATTAGAACACACACTGGCATGTGGCCCCATAGTAGAGGAATACTGCGTTATTGCTGCTATGGGGATTGGGCCCCTCGGTTAGGCCATGAAGGGCTATACCTGGTAGTAGTATGGTCATTATGACGTCATCGAGTTAGGGAATTCCCTTAGGATGAGTTAGATGTATTGTATGTTCTGGATTGTTCACGATCTCCTAGGTTCGACCCATGTCTCTTTTAGTGTTTATATGTATGTGGCAGATGATTGAGAGGTCGAGTTCGGATGCCGACCCTTGTGTTCCACTTTTTCCCATTGCCCTTAGTGTGTGTTTTGTGTGATTTTCCTTTTGACTGACCACTAATGTTTGGATTTCTAAATTGTTCGCAAAATGTTTTAAAATGCAATTCACCTATTTCTTTCAACATTGAACTTGTTCTAAATTAAAAAGGGCAATGGACTGTCACTTGTTTTAAAAATGAATGTGTGTGTGAAAACCAATATTTTATTATTTAGTTCAAACCTGGAATTGATAAATTCTTTATTTAAGGGTATGTGCATTGGGAATAGAATTAGTCGGTCCTACCTACTGAGTTTTAATACTCACGCCTATAGTGTTTTCTTGTTTTTAGTTCTGTTTCAGGTTCCAGCTTCAGTTGTTCTCCTTGTGAGACGTTGGGTTGTGGTATTGGAGAGTGACCCCTGGGGTCATGTGGAGTTTTGGTTGTGGTCAGGTTAGTAGCGTTGTTTGTTCTTTATTTATTTTCTTTTGTTCTATTTATTTATTTCTGTTGCTTAATTTATTTTCTTTTGGGCCAAATCGTTCCCACCTGTTTACTCTTGATGCCCGACATTAGTTGTCAGCCAGTGGGGATCAGGAATTCCCTTTGGGACTTGCCGTGGACCGGCTCGGGTGACTGGTTCAGGGTCGACCCAGGTTGGTTCGTGACAAAATGGTATCACAGGAGGATCCCGTTATTTGGGGTGTCTTGTAGATGGATATTAGGATTTTCGGGACTCGAGAGGTAGGTATGAGAAGGATTTCATGAACCCTCGCCCGTTCCGTACCTCGAGTCACCAGGTATAGTCCGGAAATTGACTCTTTGCTTCATTCTGGATTGTTTTGGATTGAGGGATGACAACGAAGGTAAACTGATGTTACATCGTGATGTTACATGGAGTAGTGACCCATGTGGAGTCCGAGTACATGGTTTGAATTCCTCCTAGTTGTTGATAATTACTTGGGGCATGGCCCACTACCATTTCGCCAAGTTAAGCGTGACTACTAGTCCCTCACTCCGGTGTTTGATGCAATTTGAGTGGTGTTTTCGTTCTGGTTGGTGTAAGTGCATTTTTTTGAAATGAAAAATGGTTTTGAAAATGGGACTGATTTCTTTTAAAGGACTTTAAATGTATGAAATGGTTTAAAAAAACTGTAAGCTGTTGATTTGGAAGTCTGTGGTTTTCTTGGTTTTGGTCAAGAATAGTTTGGGGTGAAACCTCATGTACTCCTTATGGAAGTTTGCACATGGGTGAGGATGCGTGGAAAGTGCGTGATGGTGCGTATGAATGAAAGTGGATGGAGACATGTGCAACGGTTCATGGGATTACCTGGGTGGGTTTGAAACTAAAGGCTTGACCCTGTTTTCTAAATTGTCTTTTAAAGAGGAAAATGTTTTTGGAAAGTGATTTTATTTTGAAAGGGATTTGGTATTTGGAAACTGGTCTTGAAACGAGAATTTAAAAAGAGGTGGTTTTGGAATCTAAAATGAAATGAAAATTTTGGATAAGGAATTTTGGGTTGTGTTTTCGGTTGTTTTTTTCTTTTGAGATGGTTGTTTTGGATGAAGCCACTTTCATTGATGTTTCTTAAATTGATATTGGTTTCATCCTGGTGTTATATATCTTGTTCAGAAATGCTGCCCAGAAAGGTCCCTAGAGTTTTGATGAGTCATGCCCGGTTTTTGGTCTTTCTCAGACGTTGTCTGTCCTTCATTGTGATTGGAGTCTGTTAGAGACAGTGGAGTGGTTTGAAGAGGTCGAGTGCATCTTCAGTGTATTGGGAACTCCCAAAACTGTTATAATGCAAGTCGTTTTGGGTCTGTTCGGAGGTCTAGCTCTGGACGAGTAGGAGTTGTTCGCCCCTCCATTACTGCAAGTTGGGATGATGTGGTATGTCTTTAAAGCCGTCTTTGTTCAATGGTTTATACCTGAACAAGTGAAGGAGGATAAAAAAGGAAGAGCTTGTGCGTATTCAACAAGGCCAGTAGATGGTGAAAGCATATATTGACCATTTTAGGGATCTTGCATCTCTTTTTCTGGGAGTAGTGTCGCATGACTGGATAAAGACTTCTCCCTTCCTCATGGGTCTTCGTCCAGAGATCAAGAAGTGAGTCATCCCCTTTTTGGGAGCATCACTTTTGAGAAGTTGGTGCATGGGTTGTTCTTAGCTGATTTGGTCTCCGGAGTGCAAACAGTTGGTGATCCACCATATCCAGTTTATCATGAAGGTCCCCCATCTAGCGAGCAGAGTGGGTTAGATGGATCTATTTCTAAAGAGTCCTCTATAGTGACTCTGGTTCCCAGTTCAACGGATTGTCCAATGGCGTACCGTCAGTATGTACATTTAGGGCATACAAGCCCTAATGTCACACCCCTCCAAAGACGTGTCTTCATTGCAGGTGTCTAGATCATCTCGAGAAGCTTTGCAGGAAGCATCGTCTGAGGAAGACACTGTGACTAGAAGATTCCAGTGCCTGACTATGAGGCAGAAGATGCTTCAACCATAAGAGCCCCAACTATAGGTCTTGGGGTGAAGCTCGCATGCAGTCAGGAGTTGTCAGGGGTGTGACGCCTCGATTAGGGTTTCGTGTTCCGTGTTGGAAACAGAACATTTAAAGTCCTTCTGTTATCGTCCTTCCACTGTTAATGTTGTGGCGTTGTTGTAGGTTCACTGTTTCGTCGTGGAGTTGGGATGGACGTGTTCATTGTAATCCAAAATGTTTGGGTTGTCTGAATTATGATTCTCTGAATTATATGTTTTTTTCCTTTAAAATTGAGTTTGATCCTTGTATGGGTTCATCTCAGTTTTACTGTGTTTTTTGGAGATGTAAGTGCCTATGGAAGGATCGACGTTTGTGGTAACGCTCGAGTTTACTTCTTGGGTTAAGTTCTATTCGGAGGTTTTCCCTAGTGTTTGGGATTTCTTTGGTCTGAGTCGAGAGTTCTATGTTTAGAGAAGCTGTTTCGATCATGCTATAAAGGTTAGTTTGGGTTAGTTGGGAGTTCCCGTGTCGACCCCCCCTTCCGGGGTGGTATGATTGAGTGTTAAATTTCCACACTAGTTGAGTTCTGTGGTGGGGAGAACCCAACCGTGTTCTCCTGTTCTCTTGTATTGTGGTTTCTTTCGGTTTCAACTGGGCATGATTTCTTGTTTTGTTTAGTGTTCGACTGGATGACTTTATGGGGACAGAAAGTGTCTGTGGTGGGGAGAATTGTCACAACTGCCCTTTCCTTTTTTTTATTATTTCTTGGTTCTGAGCGTTCGCGCCAAGGTCCAGGTTGAGCCCTGGATTAAATTTTTTTGTCATTTAACATCTTTACTGGGTTTCGGACCCATCCGTGGCTGCCACGCGGTTGGCGGTCGCCGTGCAGTCAGCCTAGGTGTCGGGCATTTTCCCCCTTTTTAATATTTTTATTATTTTTGATGATATTGTGTAATTAACATTATATTTTTATTTTTATTTTTTTTAATCTTCATTTCGTTGTATTTATTATTTTTATTCTTGTGCTACTATTATTATTATTAAGATTATTAATATTATTATAGAATTATTATTATTGTTATTATGTTTATTATTACTATTATTAATATTGTAATAATATTATTATTATAAGAAAAAAAGAAAATGAAACCTAACCTAAATCCCTCGCCCCCCCATCTTCCCCGTTCCTGCGAGCCGCACCCAGACTCCCTCCCAGCGGTGCAGTAGACCAATTTCCCCCTTCCATTTTCTTGCATGAGCCACTGCCCCGGATCCCCATTTCCTTCATGATCCGCGCCCTCCCCTTATTCTTCCTTCGGACGCCCCGTCCGGCCTTCCTCCGGCGCGTGGCGCCTTTCCCCCTTCAACCTGGTTCGCACAGGGCCGACCTCACCAGGCTAAACCTCGCCGGCACTCTAGCCGCACCCCCTTCACTCCAACCGTGTCTCCACCAGTGGACACCCCCTATTACCCACTTCCATTCAAGGCGCAGCCCCCCTCCCCTTGGTGCGTCCTACTGCGCGACCCTCAACACAACTCATGGCCTCCCATTCTGGCACACAGCCTTGCCCCTCCTCCCTTGCTCTAGCGCACCTTCGGCGAACCCTCTATGTAGCGCCTCCACCCTGATCTGGCGCGACCACATTTCCCCTTTCCATCAGCCCTCTCTTCTTCCGGGTATGAAGATTGGTCATCGAGATGTTTCTACCCTTCTTGGAGCATTGGGTTGCATTCGCACACCGACCAGTAGTTGTCTCCATACCCTTTCATTCAATTTTATTCAACGTGATTATTGTGTTTTATTATTAAATCCTTAAAACATATTTCTCAGTCTTATCATATTCATGGTTAATTAATGGTATCAGTTTTGTATTGATAGATTTGATTAATAATAGGTTTTAGATTATTTATCTATTTATTCCCATGTGTGTGCCTTGCCCTTCAATCTAAAACCCGTAATTGATGGACTGTTTTAAGAATATGTTTTATATTTATATAGTATTTACATTCTAGGAGATCTGGCTGTGGTTGTTAGAAATATTTATTTATTGGTTATGCATGATTTTTCTAAACCTCTAACGTGATTTTTTTTCGTAGAGTAATATGTCTTCAACCTGGTTTGGAAATTAGTGATGTATTTCGAGTTCTCTTTTGGTTTTTTTATGTTAGTACTTGAAAAGAGGTTTTCTAAATGGTTCAAGTTGTCCATTAAATAATGTAGATGGCGCGAGTTGTGTTTTGCAAGTAGGTCGAGGTGTTCTTTTGCGTTATTTGTTCATTTGGATTGTTTTAACTCGGTGTTTATGAATTTCAGTTATCTTTGTGGTTGCAGCATGTTGGTAAGGTTTTCCCACAATCATGCGATCGTCAGCTTGCGCGCACACTTGCCCGCCCGTGCAAGGCGCGTTGCATCGTTGTGTTTGGACAGTGAGTCGAGGTTGGTTCGCCATTACACTCACCTTTAAATTTAGAATTTATTTATTTCTTGATGTTTTTTTAGTTTTAATAAATAATAAATAATATTAGATAATAAAATCTTAAATGATTATTTAGTGTGAAAAGAGCCGTTTATTTTATACCAAACACTTGGAACATTTTCATGACGGGCGAACACCCACCTTTGAAAGAATTCCCATTTGGCCTTTAAACATAATTCACGGAATTTCAAACGTACTTCTAGTTTTAAAGATAAATGATTTATTCTGAATAACTGTTTTGGGTTTTCTCAAGAAATGAAGTTTTGATTTAAAATTGGTGAATGACCGTTTGGCACTTTAATAAAATAGATTATTTTGGAAAACCCACTCAGGGGTGATCTTTTGTGTGTGTTGATTGCGTGAGCTATATGTGTTGTTAGTACATTTTGACTACTTTATTTACATTGTGACGCACCCCTATTCTATTATATGTGTTGACATGGGAACGTGGCATAGTGAGTGAATCTTCTGAGAACGATTGATGCACTAGTTTAGAATACGCACTGGCTTGTGGCCCCATAGCAGGGGAATACTGTGTTATTGCTGCTATGGGTATTGGGCCCCTCAGTTAGGCCATGAAGGGTTATACCAGGTAGTAGTATGGGCGTTATGACGTTATTGAGTTAGGGCATGCCTTCAGGATGAGTCAGATGTATATTATGTTCTAGATTGTTCACGATCTTCTAGGTTCGACCCATGTCTCTTTTAGTGTTTATTTGTATGTGGCAGACAATTGAGAGGTTGAGTTCATATGCCGACCCTTGTGTGCCACCTTTTCCCATTTCCCTTAGTGTGTGTTGTGTGTGATTTCCCTTTTGACTAACAACTAATGTTTGGATTTCTAAATTGTTTGCAAAATGTTTTATAATTCAATTCACCTGTTTCTTTCAACATTAAACTTGTTCTAAATTAAAAAGGGCAATGGACGGTTTCTTTTTTTAAAAATGAAAGTGTGTGTGAAAACCAATATTTTATAATTTAGTTCAAACCTGGAATTGATAAATTCTTTATTTAAGGGTATGTGCATTGGGAATAGAATTAGTCAGACCTACCTACTGAGTTTTAATTCTCACGCAGATATTGTTTTCTTGTTTTTAGTTCTGTTAGAGGTTCTAGCTTCAGTTTTTCACCTTGAGCGACGTTGGGTTGTGGTATTCAAGAGTGACCCCCGAGGTCATGTGGAGTTTTGGTCGTGGTCAGGTTAGTAGCATTGTTTGTTCTTTATTTACTTTCTTTTGTTCTATTTATTTATTTCCGCTGCTTAATTTATTTTCTTTTGGGACAAATCATTCTCACCTGTTTAATCTTGATGCCCGACACTAGTTGTCAGCCCGTGGGGATTAGCGATGCCCTTCGGGACTTTCCGCGGACCGGCTCGGGTGACTGGTTCCGGGTCGACCCGGGTTGGTTCGTGACAGTCATGGTGCTGAGTAGAATCAATATGGAACAACATAGGAGATTATTATAGATTAGGCCACATGGTTTACATAAATCTATGAAAATTTGTAATTAGACACAAAAAAATAGTGTAATAATGAATATAAACCCTTATGATTCAGTAATAGAACATACAATGAAGGTAATTCTATGTACTAGGTTTTTTTCTGAACTATGAGCATGTTATAATAATATTAAGGTGACATAGGAGAGCCACATTGGTCACAAGTAATGATTATTCTAATGTACCTGGGGCATAAAAAATATTTACTGTATGTTAATGCATAATATTGAGAACTATTTTTACAGATATATATATATTATAGTATCCAAAAAGACTACAATGATCTAAAATTGTATTCAGGATATGTGTTTTTTGTTAATGGATGAGTTGGGAGTAGGAAGACTTCTTAGTATAAAGTAATCACTAATTCTATAATAGATTATGGGATTATTAAGGCGCATTTTATAGGAAATGAAGATGTGTAGAAAAATAATTATTCTAGGATCTTGTTGATATACCTATCAATAAAGATGTTATCACCCATTATTATGATAAAAATACATTAGTGGATCTATCCAAAAATCACAAGACACATAAATGGATGAATCATATACTTCATATGTATCACATTTTCAGGAATTTTCCATAAATGGATGAATCCCTCATAGATAGATTACATATACAATAGAACATAGTAGACCCATTCCCTAAAGTATTATCTAATCCAAAGCATGAATTTCACATGAGTGGTAAAAGAGTAAAATCTGTTAGCAGTTGGATCTAGTGAAAGTTGGAGTATATTAGATATGGTTCCCTAAAACAAACCAACATTACACTTTTTTATTAGAATTTTAATAAATATATTATCCCATGATGGTTTTATACAATGAATCATTAAATTGATAATATGATTATCGTATTTATCATATCTAAAGGTTATAATAGTTATCCACCACAATTAGATATAATAAATTCTATGAAATTCTTTTAAAAATAGGTCATATAGTATTGAAAAAATCTATCTGATGGGGAAAATGATATTTTATTATCAGATATAGGATCCTCATAAGCAATTGATAATTCTTCATGTGATGTTTACAACTATTAATCACCACGAAGTGTTCTTATGGGGACATACATACTAATTTTAATACCATATGTTTATATTTCATTGGAAATTCACATTTGGGGAAAAGTTTATTGGTCCTTAGAAATTATATTATTATTAATTTATATCATGAATTTGGTACATTAATGTATGGATGAGAACCATAATTGATATCCTCATAAGAAGGAATCATACTTTTTTCTTTAACAATTGATATGACATTAAATGAATATGTGAAGAAAATAATTTCCCGTTTAATTTAATGTATGAAGATACCTATTACCCTTTGATTAAAATGTAACTATCTAATAAAACACATGGATATGGTATTTCATTAAAGTTTTCATTTTGAAGAATAAATGAATGGTATATTAATCATGTTGGATAAGAAAAAATTATGAATCCTAATTTATCCTAAATCACTACTATGAAACAGTCCTTCAATAGAACTAGAACATACCTTTATTAGAGATAAAAAATAACTGATTACTGGAGTACTATTAAAATACATAAGACAAAATCAATTTTATAAATGTACTGATAAGGGGCCCTTTAACAGTGCAAAGGGAATTGATGATAAATGATACATTCATCAGCACTGACAAATGGACCCAATTATCAACACTTTTATTTATCACTAATAAAGGGACCCTTTATTAGTGCTACTAAATGTACTTACAGAGGAAACTATTATTGGAACTTCTACACACACTGATAAAAGGCTTGGTTGTCATCAAATATAGAATTTATGATAAATGATGCATTTATGAAGAAATTTAGTAGCACTGATAAATTAAAATAATACAATTACAACTTACTACAACACCATAAACAACACACACTACAATGTGTTGAAAAATCACACTCCAGATCAAAAAAACTCAACCAAAAAGTTACAAAATCAAGTAAAAATAAATAATTTTAATGGAATAAAATTTAAAAAAAATAATTTAAAAAAAATGTATTTTAGAGATTTCAAGCATTGAATTATAAAATTACTTAAGTGAGTAAGAATTATCACATATATTCTAAAACATCAATGTTCCATTGTCTTTTTCCATAACCCTGACTCATTTTATTACTAAAAAACCACATATTCTCAAGATAAATAATGCACTTGTATAAAAAACAATTATTGTATTTTCTATAATATTAAGAAATAAATTAAATAAAAAGTGTTAATTTTAAACAAAATTATGAGTCATATGAGGAACACTGGGTATCAGATTCAGTACCAGTTGAATCTTTCACATCACACTTTTTATTTTTATTTTCTTCAAGAATTATATTTGAGAAAATTAAATATAATCGTATAAGATAAAAATGATAAGAAAATTAATTAGGTAATATCTTAGATAATGATAAAAAAATAATATGGGATCATTTTCAATGATTTGGAAATGTGATGCCGGTTTTAAACTAAAATGACACATATTAATTGAAAGGATGCAAATAGTGCCATATAAGTCCCACAATTCATCCAATTGAGTCTTGTATAATTCATACAAATTTATAAATAATTAGGGATTATTTTCCTAAAATATCAAAATAATCCAAATGTGTTTTCTCAGTTTTTTGTATGCCACTTGTGTTTTTTACTAAAATGTCATTTTAAACTGGAAACATAAATTTTTCATCATAATAGTCACATAATATTTTGGTATAACTTGATATTGATTATTACACCTAAAAATTAATTATGAATCATTCTCCTAAAATATAATTACATTCTCAGTGTGTTTTCTTGTTTTTCAATGAGTGGCACTTTGCGAACTAAAATGTCTATATTAAACTAATAATAGACAATTTGATTCATGTTGAGGCCATAATGTATTATATTGAGGAGACGTTGATCTCTAAAAATTCAGAATGTCATATGGATCATTTTCATAAAGTACAAACACAATCATAGTGCATTTTCGTGCTACGAAGTATGTCAGTTGTCTTTTTTGAAAAAATTAATGTCAATTTTAAATAAAATGATGATCATAAAATCATAAGGGTCTCATCGTGTGTTAGATTAATGTGAGACTAATTCCAACACATTTCAAATTACACATGGATCATTTAAATAAATGTAAAAAACAATATTAATGTGACTTTTTTGGGTAAAATGTTTTTATTTTTTACTAAAATGTAATTTTACATTGGAAAAACACACTTTGAGTCATAATGGTCATACCAGGCTTCAGTATAATGTGATACTTATTCATACATGTCCAAAATTCCCTATGAATAGTTATATAAAAAATTATCAAGATATTCCAAGAATATTTCTTTAATGAGTGACACTGTTTGAACTAAAATGTAAATTTTAAACTGATAATGACCACTTTCAGTCATTCAGGGCACATCGTGTATCTGATTTAGTTGAGGCTAATTTCTATATATAATAAATTAATTATTTACTATTTTACTAAATTATCATAAATATATTAATGTTTTTTCGTTTTTTTTATTATATAAATTTATTTTTCACTAAAATTAATCTCAATTTTAAATAAAAACACATAATTGGAGTCATACCAATCCCACCATTCATCATATTATGGTGTGGATAATTCATATATATCAAAAATTACATATGTGTAATTTTATATAAGTATATATACAAGCCAAATTTATTTTTTAGTTTAGAGTATCCCACTTGTATTTTTTATTAAAATGTTATTTTAAACCAGGAACACGCTCTTTGAGTCATACCGACCACATAGTGTGTTTATTTTGTTTGAACCTAATTTCTAAAAATTAAAAATTACTTATGAATCATTTTAATGAAATATAATTATAAATTGAGTGTTATTATTGGTCTTTGGTGAGTGACTGTTTTTTAAATGAATTCATTATTTTAAGCTCATAACATACATGTTGAGTCATTCATTCCATACCGTCTATCAAAATGAGGCGAGGATTATTACTACACATAATAAATGACATTTTAATTATTTTATAAAATAATTAAGACTATCTAATTATTTATTCCTCGTTTTCAGGGAGTGGCACATTTTGAACCAAATTGTCAATTTTTTCTGATAACAGGGAAATCAAGTCATAAAGTGCACATCGTGCATCAGATTGGGTTTTGGTTAATTATAACTAGTAAATAATGTCATGTGGATATTTTTATTAATGTATAAAAACATTATGAATGTGTATGACTAGTTTTTAGTTTTCAATTGACATTTATCTTAAATTAATTTAAATTTAAAATATATTGACACTCCTAGAGTTATACAGTTCACACCGTTGGTTAGAATGATTTTTTCCTGATACCTACATGTCCCAAATGAAATATTTATTATTTTTATAAATTATTAAAACATTAAAATACTTAATTTCTCATTTTTGAGTATGTTATTTTTTTACTAATATGAAATTTTAAACTAGAATAATGGATTTTGAGTCAAACCAGTGACATCGTTTGTCAATTTAATGTGTGGAATATTCTTATAAAAATAACATATTATTTATTTTCCAAAATTAAAAATATAAATAGATCATGTATTATTCATTTTTATTGAGTGACACTTTTAACTAAAATATCCATTTTAAAAAAATAACAGACACTTTAAGTCATACAGGACACATCATGTATTATATTGAGGTAAAGATTATTCCTACATATAAAAATGAAAAGTGCATCATTTCCTAAAGTATAAAAAATATATATGTGTTTTATTAGTTATGAATATATAAATTTTATTTTTTATTAAAATTAATGCTAATTGCAATGAAAAAGGTACACTTTAATTCATACTGATCATAGTGTGCATTGGATTGAGGCACAACTGATTCCTATATGTGCCAAATGATACATTCATCATTGTACTAATGTATCAAAACAATCTAAATGTGTTTTATATATTTTGAGTACTTCAATTTTGGTTTTTACTAAAATTTCATTATAATTTAAAAACATGAAATTTCAGTCATATTGGTCACATTGTGTATCATTTTTATATGAGAAAAAAATTTACATTTTAAAAATGACCTTTTAATCATTATCCTAAATTATCAAGATAATACGAGAGTTTATTTGATGGTTTTAGCTTTTCACTTTCCTTTATTACAAAAATTAATGTCAAATTTAAATAAAAATTAGTAGTTAGAGCCATTTCTAGAATACCATGAACTAAATTTATGTGTGGATGATTAATTAACATCATAAATGACTTGTGGATTGATTTCCTAATTTATCAAGACGAAATTAATTAATTTTCTTAGTATTGAATATATAATTTTTTGTTTTGAACTAAAATATAATTTATAAACTAAAAACATAAAGGTCGATTAATTATAATCCCACTATTTTTCAGATTGAGGTTCGACTGAAAGAGTATGAAATATGTGTTTTTTTCATGTATCTATAAAAAAATAAAAAGGAGACCATGTTCCATATTGATGGAAGAGAAACTCCATTCTATCTAAATAACATCACATTTAAAACAGCATGGGGTTTCCACATCCATTAGAATGGAACCTTATCTCTATATTGTATCTTATTTCAGATAGTTGAAAAAATATGAATTCCCAAAATATCATGGGAAAAAATTAAATAAATAATAGTTAAAAATTATAATGTAATTTACATACAAATAATAGATAAAATGATGAAAAAATTAATTTAATTAGTTGTGGAAATTCACATTTTCAAAAAGGGTGTATACATTTTCAACCCATTTCATTGTTGATATAATCTTAGTTTCATCTTCGATGTCTAATTTCTTAAAATCATGAGAATTATAAAAAAACACCACAAATCAACCAAAAGAATACACCAATATAAGAAAACAATTCATACGTGAAAAATAATAAAAATAAATAATCTAATAATAAAAATGAAGGAATATATTACATAAATGTAAAATGATTTTATTGTACAATAATTATGACTAAATTTGTGATTGATAATATGATGAATTTTTTCCCTTCCTGCAATGGTAGTGGAGGGATATTGATGAAAATTTTAAAATTCCAGCACTGTAGGGGTCAATAGGTTTTGAGGGAGAAGAATTACATTGATATTTTGGCAGAGAAAGGAATGAAATATGGAAATAAATATTATAAATAAAATAAATATACAAGGAATTATGAAAATTAAATCAATGATTCATTATATAATTTTCAGCTAAATAGATAATGTATATCATAACATTAACATTACATATTTCCAACATGTTTTCTTTGTTATATTATGGTCTTCTGTGAAATTTTTAACATCATCTTGTGTATAAGAGATTGTATGCATGGGTTCCCAAACATTAAATTTAGATTATGTTAAACTAGTCAATAATATATCGTATAATGAGGAAACCCAAATTACAATAAAAACACTTTTACTTTCACATTGAACACTCATTCGTTTTTAATTGTTTTATGGATCATATACTATTTTAATAATCCAAATGCCCTCTTTATTGTCCCCTATAACATAAATTATGATTTATACATTTTGAATGGAATTAACTGATTGTGATCTCCCAATGAAATGTTCACCGTAGATTGATTCTTAAACTAACCGTACTATTATTTTATTTTTTGACCAAAAAATTGGCCAATTCTTGTTTTTTGGACTTGAGACATAAAATACATTCCCTGCTAAATATTCTATGATGAACCTCTCTTCATTTTCCCCTTACTCGTAGGAATTCAACTCCACAAATACCATTTCATCAACTTTCATTACACTTCTATTTTAAACCAATTTTCCTTGGAAAATCATTCTTTGAAATGTTTTATAATAAAACTCATATACCTATTCTCTAATTCCAAAATATTACATGTTTATATAAATTGGATTTGTATCCTTAGAAAAAATACTTACATGACTTCTTCCAGTGGTATAACTCCATTATTTTTGGTCTTACTATAGTTATCATGTTCTTTTATATAGAACAGGTAACCATTTATTAAATGACTAGTATAGGATATAACATTTTCATTTGGTCACCCTCATTGCTATCAAAGATGTTCAACCATTGAATTTAGATATTCTGATAACTCCTTTTAAATTTAATCAATGAGCATTCATATAATACATTGATTATGTGTATTTGATATTAATCATTTATCCCTTGATAGATTCAAATATATAATAATTTGTTTGTGTGATTAAATATATGGATCCATATCCCCAATATTTGGACAAATGTAAAGGTGCACATTATCCCACTAAGTGATGGTAATTATAACAACTCCTCTTCTAGAATACCTTCCCTAATAATAAATCTAGGGTGAAGATACATTTGGAGACCGATGATATCAAAATCTGATAGGTAATATATACAAAATTAATAAAATTCTTTAAAAAATATTGTTCTATAATATACCTTTTGGTTAACTAAACTCTTGATATACCCATTCAAAATCACCATACACCATTCAATGGGGTACATAAATTAGTAATAGAAAGGACCACATAATTGCACCTCTTTATCCAAATGCACATTTAGGTGGACCTTTATATCAAGGAATGATATTGGGAAAAATATATTTAAATCAAAAGACATGATAGAATCCACGTTATTCGTGATTGGAAAAATATAATATTTAATAACTTTACTACAAAAGGGTTGTAAAAAGAATTAGTGTCTCATTAATATATGTTGTACATTTTTAGGCAGAGTACAAAAGAAAGAAATATGCATCAAATCTTAGTTAAAAACATGATAATCATATGATTTTTGTATATTTATCTTCAAATTATTCATTTAAATTGTATTCTTCAAATTTTATGAATACCCATGAACCTTTCACCATTAACGAAATGGAAAACATTAAAATTTTCTTTTATGGATAATGTATGTTGTGCGAGGAAGCAAATTACACCATTTACCCTTCTCATGTGCCAAGTGTTCCCTCATCCCCATGTGAATCATGTATAACCTTGATTTGATGTATTTTTTATTCATCTAATAACATTTAGCAGCATGAAAATAACAATATCAAATACAATTTTTTTCTATATGCATAAAATGAAGAAACTTTCTGGCATTCCAAAACTCTAAAACAATAATTTAAACAATATTATATATTCTAAAAAATTGATTTTTTATGTTTTTTCAAAAATAGTTATCCAAAAATAATATCAATGTGTTTTAATTTATTTAAGAGTTGATCACCTGTTAGTGGAGATGATATTTTACCCTATTCTATATTACCATCAAATTTTATCACCCAAAAAAAAGGATTCATGTCTAGGATGTAAAAAATTTGAAATGTTTTAAAAAATATTGCCTTCAAGGAATGTTTCTTATGAAATACATGTGTGTGTTCGTCAAAAATGGGACACCCCAAATTCCATTAATTCAATAGCCTAGAAAATTTTGATAAGAAGGAATTCCATTTTTCATCCCATACATTATGGACCTCAATGTTAATTCTACACTAATATGAGCATAATATATTATAACACAAGTATCTAACATAAATTATAGATCTTAAATCAATGGAATAAAATATAAATAAATATAATTAATGTATTTTTTTATAGATAGATTAAAAGACAATATAATTTATTTACATTTTATACATAACCATGGTAAGAAGTTTTGATTTACCAATATGATAATCCATGTACTTTGGGTAAAAATCTATAAACCAAATGGATTTATTCCATTTGTAGATATCATTATATGAATGTTTCATGGGACATTTGAAAATAATAGATACTTGTAATATGTTTTCTTATACAGAGGAGAATCTTCTGGATGATGTAGGTTCCCATTTTTATTTCATGTATCATAATTCCATGTCAATTATCACTTTCTAGAGATTATTCCCATTGAATATAGAATTATTTTAATATAATATGTTCTATATGAAATTTAGTATTATTCTATTAGATTATCATTCAAGAGACCATGTTGTTCCATAATGCTATTTTATCTCCATCCACTATTAGCCTTCAAATTATACAACTTCAATACAGCTAAAAATGTACTGTATATAATAAAACAGGACTACAATTGCATCATAGAAGAACTATTTAACATCTCAAAATACTATTCACAATCATGAATGTCATATTCAAAATTCATTTTTATTTATTCAACTGAATCTACATTATCATTAATAATGGTATCCATATCAAATGATCAGTAAACCAATATATTATATCATTCAGTGTTGAGATTTAGTGTTTCCTCATGTTTTGTCTAATTATTATAACTCCAGTTTATTATAAAACTAATCAAATTTTATTCCAACTCTTAAAGACTAATCATTCATGAATACCAATAAGTTAAACATGGAAAAATTATTTGATAATAGTCAAATTCATTCTATATTTCAATCTTGATAAACTTTTTAACTCCATCTTCACAAACTTTTTTCCAACAATTAGAATGTTTCCATTTTTGACACATATCGATCCTATTAGCATCAAATAATAACAATTTTTAAAATAAATAAATAAATACACATAATATATTCTTTATTAATGGTGAAGGTTATAGATAATTCAAATAATGGGATCCAAATATTTGATAATTTGAAATAATTTTAGTATTCTTTGAAGAAAATGGGCAATTAAATTTAATAAGAGTACTAAAACACTATGTTAGATCTTCAAATTGAATTTATCCAAATATAAAAGTTATAGAAATATTTTATCCTTATCATATTCCTATCCCAAAGATATATTATAATATTTTTCTTGAGACTTATTGCCCATCTATTATGGGCGTGCCCCGATGTTTCTTGAACTACTCAAAGCTAACATCATTTAATAAATCACGCCAATTAAAATTTTGAATGAATAATTCTCAGATTAGTTTGTACAACATAGAAATATTTATGGGATGAGTTTGAAAAAATGAAATCAAATTGTAATTGGATAGGAGATGTGATGATGAGGATGGAACTGAAATATTATTATCTAAAATAATGGTGGTGCTTATAAATTTTCATTGTTTATATTACTAATATACTTAAAACTAAAACAAAAATAATTAAATAAGTAATTTTTATATTGAAAATAAAATATATCATATATAATAATGAACAAAGAAGCTAATTTCATTTATGAATATATATTTTTATACATCATTACGAATAAATTTTATTAACAAAATAAAAACAAAATTGTTCATCATATCCATATATCTAGTTTTTCATCTAGTTATTATATTATGACATGGAATAAAAATAATTCTTGAGTTGAACCTAAATGGAATCCAAGACCTAGAAATCAAAAACATCAATATCCTGAATTCATATATTTCAAATTCTCCATTTTCTTTTTCATACGGATGAACATAATAATATCCTAAAAAATATCAGACAGTTCTGACCATAGAAGATGATATCATGTTATATAAAGAAGTTTTTTATTGAAAATAAACTGCATTCTAGAAAGAGTCATTTAATGATGAAATGGATTATATTATGATAAATAATATGGGTATATTTATAAAATTTCCAAAATATTCAAATCATATTGTTTTTAAGTGTGTATTTAGAATCATGTATGGATTTAATGAAAATGTTCTCGTTTTTTATGCTGGATTAGTAATCAAATACATAAAAAAATCCAATTAATTGATTATATTGATTATAATAATAATTTACTTAACAATACAATAATAAAGATATTTTTTTCCTTTTAATTAAATAATTCATTTTTTTATTAAATGGATGTTAAAACATTATTTTTAAATGGAAATTTAATTAATGAAATTTACATGGAATAATATAAAGGTTTTATATATAATATATTTAATATAAATTATGTAAATTAGTTAAATATATGTATGGTATTAAAGAAATAGTTAAACAACATTAGAATTATGATTATATTATTTTACCCAAGATATTTCAACATAATAATATTGATAAATGTACACTTCATGTTCATAAAATAATAATTAGTTATTATATGTGTCTATATTAATGAATTATTAATTTTTAAAAACAAAATAACTGGTATTAATGTGTTTAGGAAATATATATCTTCAATAATTAAAATGAATAAATTTAGATTAATTTATACTATATGATTAATTAATGTTACAATACTTAGTGAGGGATATTATTTATGCCAAACAAATTATATGGTGAATATGTTAAATAAATTATGTATGAACTATCTAAACTTGAAATTACCTAAATGGATATAATAAATCACAATTTGGATGCATATTTACTCTTAAATATTTTTCCTTTTTTGGGATAGGGAATAAATATGGATTTTAACATTAGTCATTAGATTCGGAATTTAATACATTAACACGATGTATAATAAAAAACAAATTAATCATAAAATTATTAACAGAATTTGAGTTATTTAACACTACGAAGCCTATTATTTCCATTAATTATGGAAGTGAAAAAACAATATAAAATTTTTATAGTTTCATGTATAATGCAATGTATACACATATTAATTTTAGACGTAATATGTGAGAAAATTCTTTTAAAATGGAAACATAATAATTTTTTTGGAAAAATCATTTAAGATCATTGCAGATCAATTCATAAAATATATATCCACCAATATTTATGAACAAATTAGTAGATAAATTGTTATAAAACAATTAAAATGGATTATTTAGTGAAAATAATGATCATATACTTGTGTAATACTCAACTCAATATATTTCAAAAAGCTATCCAAGGGTTCTCTTGAACTGTATGTGGAGGAGGGAAATAAAAAATAACACATCTCAATTGAAATAATATTTATCAAAATAGTTTAAAATACATAAACCCACTCTCACATTTGAAAACCCATTAATGACCAACCTCTTTCCTAATATAACAAATAATATAATGACATCAATTACCACTGATCAATCTTTATAACAATAATGAAAAAATTTCCAATTATGAATCCATAAGTGGCATAACTTCATGGGTGTATATAAAAAAACATATTTCTCAAATTGGGATGAAATTTCAAAAATAGATTAATTCCTTTAAAAATGTGATAAAATACAACAATCATTCCATTTTAATCCCATCCAAAGAACATAATACTCAAAAAGGAATCCATAATTTCGTGTTATTTTATATCTTAAAAAGAAAAATGAAAAATAGTCAAACATGGTTAAATTCAGAGAAAGTATACATAAAAACATAATTGAAATTCATTATAATTCAAAAAAGTCATTAAATTAAATCTATTTCATTTTATTCCATTAAAAATCATGTGCTGGTTTTTAATAAACACTTTTACGGGTTATTTCCATGGAAGGGAGTTCAAAACATTTAAACTTAGGAAAATATAGTTTTATGTTATTATAAAAGTAAGAAAAAAATTATAAATACATAACATTATCATGTATATCTGTAATAGAATTTAATTTAGATAAAAACATGGATTTAAAAAACAAAACAACAATTTTACCACATTTAATGATAAATGAATGGAACCACTTACCAGAATGGATGAAATCAGTGTGTGGACATCATAATATGCTAAATGGATGAAATAAAATTCTTTAAAGGGTCAATAAAAACACAGAATCCATGGAAACCACAATTTAAAAATCATTATAGAAGGGAAAGCTACAATTGATAATGAATAAGAATATATAATAGAAAGAACCAAAAAAAAGGATACAACAATACAAGCACACAACAAGTGAGGAAGAGGATAAACATTAGCATACAATTGATTATGGATTTGATTCATCTAAGGGAAAGTATATACATCACCAAATCATGGATTCAATTGATTCTTTGATTTTTTTGTGCCTTGATCAGTTTGATCATTGGTTTTTTAAGCCTAAATTTGACCCTTGATTTGAGGTTGTATTTGATGATGACGAGCAACGACAGTTGTTAGATTCCACAAAAAGCCTCAGATATTGTGATAGGATGTGACTGGTTAGGGTTCATTAAATATATCGGGTGCAATTTTATAAGCGCATCCAAATAAGTTCTCAAAATGATACATTTTATAAGTGCTAAATTAATAAGAACCAGTAAAAGGAATCTTTTTCAGTGCTAAAATAGCGACGATAAAAGGCATATTTATCTACACTAAACCTTTAGAATTGAAAAAGGATTTAATATAACAATTGTAAATAATATTTTTATAAATATATTAATCTAATTATATATTTCTTATTATAATTTTAAAATTATTTTAATATATAAGTTTTTATTTAGAAATCTATAAATAATACTTTTTAAAAATAATATTATTTATTTATAATACTAAATAATTAACTTTATAAATATAGTAAATATAAATTTATAACTCAATTTATAAATATATTTATATTTAATTATATTTAATTATTTTTAAATATATTTATAAATTTATATTTTTATATTTATAAATACAATTTTGTAAATATATTTTTAAATAAAATTATTTATAAATATAAATATAAATATTGTAAATATATTAATTATTTAAATGAATAAATTTTATATTTATAAATTTTAAAATATATATAATAATTTTTTTGTATTAAAAACCAATCATGGAAAATAATATTTATTTATTTATAATAATAGATATATAAATATATTAATATTGTAAAAAACCATTTGTAAATATATATATAAATTTTTTTTACATTACAAATGAATATATAATCTTAAAGGAATGCATGATAAAAATGAGTGAATTTAATAATTAAAAATGAGTATACATTAAAATTTTTATAAAAATGGATAAGTTTTATTAATTAAATATAAATTATTAAATAATATGGATATATACTGAAATTACTATGAATACACATTGAAAATATTAAAACCTGGTAAATAAATATTCATAAATAAATAATAGAAAATTATTAAATCCCAAAAAAATTTATTAAAAATGATTTAATACCTTAAATTAATAATATTAAAATTAACTAAATAGATTTTACCGATTAGAGATATAATAAATTAAATGGATCAGGTTATAATGATATTCAAAAATGGATACTAAAATTTGAATACATTACATAAATATTTGGTTTATATTTGTCTATGTAATATTTCATTAATTATGTAAATATTTGTGTGTGTGCATTGAATATAAAAATATATTCATTATGTATATGTATTTAAAATAAATATAACCAAAATTCAATATATGTTAAATTAGAAAAATCAAATTATAATCAATTATATTCACTTTTTAATGCAATTACACAGTATTTATAATTAATACTAATTATCAATTATAAACAATTATTTACTAAACATATTACTTATTTAATGTAATAAATAAATATATTTTATTATATATGTCATATTTAATGAAATATTACATTCATAATATATATATACCCATAATAAATCATGGATAACGGGTTTCGTTTATCAGTGCTAATAATAATGATAATAGGATCCCTTTAGGAGTTTTTTTGTCCAGCATTGATAAATACCAGTGTTGTCAAAGGTCTGTTTTGTAGTATTCCTTGATAAGATATCTAAAAAAGGGATTATATTAAATAGTAAAATTTATATGATGGTTGTTGTCGTTGGGAAATTACCTTCTTTATTTAGGGGTTCTTTGATGTATTACAAGATGTTGATATTGGACATTAGGTATGTTAAACTATTTCCACAATGAAAGTGGCATAAAAGGTTATAAAATATGCTTATCCTAAATCATAGGAAATTTTATCTAATTTATATATCAAGAGTAAATATTATTTTCAATATTTCGAATAATAATTATTCATTTGTCATTGATTAAAAAAGGTCAATCAATCGGTATTCTAGTATAGAATAGGTGGGTTGAATTTTACCTCATATTTATAATTCATGAAGTAGTAAATAAATGTTTCTTAGTCGTATGATTTATGAATATAACAATATACATATTTATTTAGTTACAAGAATACTAAAATAAATATTTACTTATGAGTATGGTCAATATATTATAAATTTATCTATTTAATGGATTATATTTATCTATTTAAATAAAATAATATTTTTCTATTCAGGGTATGATAAATATCGTGGAAAATTGATATGAAGAGATAATAGCCCAAAAATGAAATCTTTTATTTCATTTCATTGAAATAGATACTAATATAAATATTTAGTAAAAAATATTTAAATTAACACATTTCATGGAAATAACAATTATAATAACATTATTATTAGTCTTGGGAAACAATCTAGAATGAATATTTGGTATAGGGAAGCTACGAAATTATGAAATTTTAATGTCAAGAATATATTACAAAATGTATTATTTTAGAGGTTGATTGGTTGTGACCAATATAGAATCTATTAAGAAATAATCTAAAATCCTAGGGAGAATATTCCCCTTCCTCTCAAGAACAATGGAGAGTAATTAAATCCTCGTTTTTTCAGTCAATGGAATAAAATTTGAATTACATGATTCTTCCATGATACCTCCCAGAATACTAAGAGAATGTGATATAGATTAATTGAATAAATGTGGATACATCTACAGTAATCCTCACATAGATTTGCTACTGCAAGGATGACTTGACAAGAGATACATCAGTGTTAATCAAAGAATAACTATCATGTTTAGGGTACTCAAAGAAGAAAATTAAATAAAAATCAAATGCGAAAGATAAATTCTATGAGATTCAATGGCTTCTATCTTCATTTTCAATTTATACTAAACATTGAAACTGATGAAAAAAAAAAATTTGGCACCAGACAAATGCTTTAACTATTCCCTAGAATCCTAAATCTATACTTATGTATAACAAAAAAAATAATAGTAGAAGTACATGTGACTATATCATTTG
Source organism: Viscum album (assembly GCA_963277665.1). Classification (NCBI taxonomy): domain Eukaryota; kingdom Viridiplantae; phylum Streptophyta; class Magnoliopsida; order Santalales; family Viscaceae; genus Viscum; species Viscum album. The sequence continues at coordinate 840,155,456 of OY728152.1, read as the reverse complement.
GGACATTATTATTAGTTTTACGAATTATGGTTTAGTAAATTCCAATGTGGTATGTTTTCTTTTATTTATAGATATTTTTTATTTACTCATAGAACACTATATAAAAATGGTTTGTGTACATCCATCATACACATAACAACGATTCATATGACATGACATGATTATGTGTGATTGTAAATTAGTGTATGAAATTTTAATTTAATTTATATTTACTGATAAAAGTATGATGAATTTCACAATTTTATTTGGCTATATACTAGGGGAAGTATTTTCAAGTGGTAGTTATGAAGTGTAACACTTCTAACAAACATTTTATAACATTCCTTAGTATATTCTTACAACTTAAACCTATAGTTTTTATCATATAATAATGAAATATAGTGGAAATTCAATATTATTTATCCATCATTTCCCTTTAGTCTCCGTAGTTACCCATCTAACCTATTCAATCAACCACTTCCCCTGTGTTCTCCCCCATTAAACCCTCTAGTGGTGCTTTTTTTTGCTTTCCATTTACAGAAGAACTGCACTCTTACACATTTCCCCAAAACTGGATTAAGAATTTCTATTAATACCATTCATAAATTCTCATATATAAATTAAACCAACTCAAAATTTTCCATCTTCCTTATAAGGTTGTGACACTAATTATCCTCAAATTGATCCTTATAGAGTTGTTCATATTGTTTGCATCCATTTTTGAGAATTTATATTCCTATCATGTTGACCATTCAATAACATTCTGTACTCATCAAATTTAATTTTTTGTGATATGATCCCTTTAGTCGTGGATTTCACCCTTCTAATTACCGTAATATATTGCCTCTCACATAACCATCTGGGAACCCATTTGGAATTGATCTCCTTGGTATGTGTCTATCATTGGAAAAGCATGGAAATTTTGGTTCTTTTGATCCAATTTTAACCCATAGTAGTGGTTGGGATCCCATCTAAGTCCTTCTCCATTTTCCACCACTACTTTATATTTCACTAATTCTATAGTTATGTTGTTTCACCATGTTGAAAATCAATTGAGGAACAATTCCCACTATAATGTGATACTTCTTCAAAAATATTATGCCTCATGTTATATTCATCCTATAATGTTACACCTATTGAATTTGGTGACAATATTCCATTATGTTGGACCTCTTATCACACCACAACCCATGTGTTTTTTTATAATTATATTTATTTAATTAATTTTTATATTTCCCTATAATCCTAGGATGATATTGTTTATGATTTTTTAGAATTTGTAATTTTGTTAGAGGTTCACAATAGTCTCATAGTTAGTAGAAACCATGTGGAAACCATAAAAATATACCTAAAATTTAAATGATACAAAATAATTTGTTGGAATATATCATATCTAACCATGATTAAATCCCATTTGAGGTTATATAGGTTATTCTAGTAGGGGACACATGTTTCAAAAATAGTTTAGCCTAATATGTATAATAACTATAGGCATTGTGAATATTTAATAAAATTGGAAATACTTATAGTAACCACCCATAAATTTACACCTAAAATGAAACCTATATACATATTACCCCTCAAAAATGATCCCCATTATAAGAGGACCCATTCGATTGTTAATCCCCTCTTCCATATGAAATTCAAGTTCCCTCATTTTATTAATTTGATAGAAATTCATCCATGTAAGTGTCCCTTCTTCTTCTCCTTTTTCTTACTCTCTAATTATTATTTTTTATCATCATCCCTCAATACACGCACCACTAGGAAAATTCTTATAAAGTGTTTTCATAGGATTTATTTGGAGAATATCTAATAGGGAATAAAAATCCCTCTGGTGACAACCATTCACTATTTCAAAGGGTTTTTATAATCTATGGAAGTTCTTTGATGGTTTTCCTATGTTTGGACCTTTAAATTTTTTATATTTACTCATTATGGTGTAAATTCATGTTTTTATTATAAAATAATAGTATTAAATCATGGTGTTTTTATTTATATAAATAAATTTGGTTCCTTTTTGGATAATATATAAATTGATGATATTATCTATTTTAAATAATGACATAAATTTGATTTCATTTTATCATGCACACCACATGTTTGAAAAATATAAAGTACATGATTCAAGAATAAATTAATAAATATTGAACAGTGTTTTGGTTATTTAAATTTAATCCTCATTTGGAAAAAAATAATTACACGGGGTTTCAATATATATATGAAATTTTATGTATTGATAAAATAATTCAGGAATTGTTTTAACTTAAATAAATGGTTCAAAATTTTCCAACTCTATCTTGGTCATGGATATATTAAAGAATAAAATTTAATGGTTTGTAAGATATTAACATAGGAGGGGTTGATTTATATATCTGATTTAAAAGTTTCTTACAAGGATTCATAATTTAGGCTTCTAGTATTTTATATACATGTTTACGTATATATATAGGAGAATAATTGTAGCATTATGTGTATAAATACATACATATATATTCTTATTTTCACATGTACATGTTTTATCTAATTTTTTATATACACATATTAATTTACTTATACAATATATATATATATATATGTGTGTGTGTGTTTTTATATCAATTAGCTTAAAACCAAATTCTTTCTTGTAACTTGAATGGAGGATTTCAAATAAGGATTTTATTTAGATGAATCATCTTTTTAAATAGTTTCTAGTTTTTATATTTAAATTAAAAGGGGTGTAAATTGAGATGTTTTATTTTATATATTGAATGATTCTTAATATATTTATTTGGAAGTGGATAGTACATGTAAACCCTTGGAACCTAGATCGAATGATATAGAATGTATGCTAGGTAAGGGTCAACCCTATATATCCATTGTTATATGACAACAATCTAACTGAACAACATGAAGAAACAAATTTTAATAATGAAATAACTTTAACATCATCCTCTATATCATGTTATCTACGAGAGAGGAAATATGTTGCTGATCTATAAGAGTAAATGAACTCTATGGTGGTAATGAAAATATGCACCATTAGGTTTCCCATGGTGTTTGGTTTTGGTTCATTTTTAGTTCATTAATTCCTTTATTACTTTTTATTGATTTCTAGTTATATATAAATTATTAAAATCATGTTTCTCACATAAACTGTTTCCAAATTTTTGAATAAATGTATAATTTTTTACTATCTTTTAAATTTATAGTTTTATATTTTATTCTTTTCAAACTAAAAAGAAAATGGAAATTAAATCAAAGGGTTAGAATGTGGAAATGAGTGTGGTAGAATACAAGAATTATTATTCTTATACATATTTAAATTTCATTTCATGGTTCTCACAGCTTATGACCACTCTTGGAGTTGGTTTCTCAGGATGGTTGATAGTGAGTGGCCATGGGTCACACAAGGTATGTAAGTATTTATTTGTAACATTATTTTCTTTATTATAAATGATGGAGTTTACATATTTTAGTTATGTTTTCTGGTGGAATAATTATATCTATTGAGGTTGTAGTGGTAAAAGGGGTTGTTTTGTAGAGGGAATTGGTGGGAGATATTAGGTATTTATTTGTTTAAATTATTTAATTTCCATCATAATGTATTTTTTATTTCATATTGGTAAACAAACCTCCAAAATAATGATTGGTAATTCCTGTTTTCAACTATTTGTTTAATTTACTTTGGGGGTAAAATCATTCGTTAATGCTTTATTTGATGTCCTAGTGCTCATCTCAACCCTAAGATGATTTGTAACATCCCTCAGTGATGTCACATGCCAGCTTATGAATCCATTTAATCGATGACTTGGGTTTTTTTGTGAAAAATGTTATCAGAACTTCCCATCATTTTTTGGGTGGTATTTTTATATTGGATGAAGGACTATCGAAACTCATGAGGCTTGTGTATAGAGTGTGTTATGAATTCCTTTTCATAGTGAGAACATTGTTTACAAACTAATATGTTATTTAAGATAAGAAATTTTAGTTTTCATTATATATATTTTTGAAAATTTATATATTTTGGGGGATGATAACTGGAGTGGAAGAAACCTCACACAGTGATCTCACATAGCCTAGAAAACCATGTAGGTCTCATGTTCTTAGACCAATGTGACATTTATTGGTTCTTTGAAAACTGGAGCAAGGTCCATTGAACCATGTGACCAAGAAATACACAACCAATAGTCCATCTAAATTTGATATTGTTTTCTTATGATATTTTGGAAAGAGATTTTGGCTAGTATTTTGTGTTATAGTTTTTGGTTTAAAAAATAAAAATCATTTGTGTTTTGAAAATGAAAAAATAATAATTTTATAGTGAGATACTAATTTTAGAAATGTTTTTAAATGATTAATTTTTTTTATATGAAAATTGGGGTTCTAAGAATTGTAAAAGGGGATTGAGAATATTATAAGTTATTTTGAAATAAAATTTTAATATTTTAAATTTAATGTTTTTAAATTGAGAAGTGTTCAAAGAAATTTTAAGAATGAAAATGATTCAACAGTGATATTTGAGTTTTTTAGAAGAGGTTTCTCATGAATTATTTAAAAATGATTCAATTTCCAAAAGTTATTGATTGGTTTTTTAAAAGTACATATTAATTTAAAATTTATTTGAATTTGGTTTTATAGGATTTAAAATCTAAATCGAGTAATTATGAAGTGGTTTTGAAAAGAGTGTTTTGATTTGTTTCTTTATGTGGTTATTTAGATTATATTGGGGATTTATTTTATTAGACTCCAATTTTGAGTAGATTTTTTGTCTAGGAAGGGAATGATTAATGTTTGAGATGTTACTAACTATTAATATGTATTTTTTTACTTTGAGTGGTCCTCATAAAAAGGTATTGACTGGTTATTGGACTAAAACACTTCCAATTGTGGATCGTTTGACTCTTTTGAGTGTCTTTGGTTATGGTGGTTTTTGAATTCTATAATTTGGAATGGGTTAAACCTTGGTTTATTTTCTCGACTGACTATGATTTCTGTTGAAATGATCAGGCTTATGCACTATCAAGTGATGGGTTTATTCATTCATGGATGGACATGGCTAGAGTTCCAGATAAGAGGCCATAGGGAACCCTTACTTCATCATAACCTAGGGTGAGAGCCCATGTTATTCTAAATAATTTATATTTGTGGGATGCTCCTATTCCCATATTTGTACATTAGTGAGAGGAAAAATGTGAGTGTTTTGGTGATTTTAATTTTGAGTTTTTTAAGTACTCTTGAGGTTAGAATTTTATTTGGGATCGGTTTTTTTGATGTTTTCCAGGGTCACAAATATTATTCCATTAACTGAATATTTTTTTGATCTGTCATTCCACTGTATTTTTTAAAATTAAGGATGTATTTTTGATAGAATTTATTAGTTAATATTGATTCAATTGAAGATTTGTGACACCCCTACCTAACTAACCTCTAAGACCAAGGTCGGACTAGTCACCACATGGCCCAAGGCATGCCTCCCCATACGCCAAAGGATGTCAACTAGTAGAAAGGGTCTATTGATGGTATATTTGGGAGACTATAACCTCTAGATCAGAGTATCACAAAATTTTATTAAATAATTATAAATAAAAAAAATTGTTAGTAGTAATAAAATAATTATAAGAAGTGGATTGTTAATATCATACATGCATAAAAATAGCCACTTTCAATTTAAAAGAATGAATGTATGTTATATGATGCTTCAAGTTAAATCAGTATGAATTTCAATAGAAATATAGTGTAATAAAATGAAACCTTCCAATGTTTAATTCCAAATGTATCATGATCCATGTCTTGGTCCTCTACTTCTAACTCCCATGTACTAGCCAAATAGCACAATAAATCAACCATGGTCATGAAAATATAAGTTCTAATCATGTACTATAGTGCAGTGGTGGAATGATCTCAATGTGAGATAATAATATCCATTGTTAGATAGCCACATAGACTATACTTATCCATTACTTTATAGGTAATTTAATTAGTGAATAGATATAAGTTGAAAAATAAACAATAAATAATAATTAAATAATGAACAATCCACCTAGGTTCTTAAGGGACACCTGGTGTCTATAACGGCTTTGGAACCAATACAGATATCTATGTATGTGTATAGATCCTCCTCCATCAGGATTGAACCCCCAAATTAGTAAAAAACTATAATGTCTCCCTTAGGCTTCATGTTATTGTGAATCTATCCATATGGTATCTTAAATAATAATATAATCTTCCATTGAGAATTTATTACTGGTACACATACCCCTTAGGAAGTATGAAAATGTCCATAAATCCCTTAGGCATCAACACCAATCATGACTCCTCAGACATCTGATATAATCATATACTCTACCATCAGGCATCATATACTTGTGAACCATTCCATTCGGCTATATGAATGAACATACACAAGGACCTCATCATTTAATACAAATAAAAAATAAATCCCTCATGTATCAATCACATCAAAAACACATAATCCAAATATCTATGAAAGTAAAATTACAATTCAAGTATCAGACATTCTAATTTTTTTTTCATACGACACAATAATTAAATTAATAAAATTACCACATGTCAAAAAAGTTAAACTCATTAATCCTAGTTTCAAATTATCATCATTATTATACCAAAACTAGTCTAATTAATCATTTGACCCTAAGGTTGTTAATATATCAATTAACTAAAATTATCCCGGGTTATTCTTCTATAAGAAATTAATTTTTTTTATTATTCATCCAATTCAATACTCTATGGAAAAAATCAATCAAATAATACAATTTTTAATACGGATTGTAAGTCAAAGAAACATATTCGAAATTAAATTCAAGTCTAGCGCACCTATCGGGTTGTTGTTGGTCTTAGTATATTTTCATGTGTACCCAAAGGGATTCAATGGTGGTTAAAAAAATAAAATATTATTTTTTAATACTGCTTATCCAAAATAAATTGTATTTCTAGTAGTATGCTGACATGGTCTCACATATCACAATTTCTATCGATAATTTTAACAGATAAAATGTGATCTAGTTTATAACTTCCAAATGAATTCCATTTAATTCAATTCATTTAAAAAAATGTTGAAAATAAAATCAATCAGGTCAATCCATTCCATCCGATTTTTTCTATTTAATTATAGTAATAAAGGAAATTAATTTGTAAAGGTTCAAGTGGTAATTATTATGTTCAAGGGGAAAACAAGAAAAATGCATACATTGGCATTCCCATTTTATAAGAAATTCATATTCATCCAATTTATATGATTGGCCAAGCACGTTGATGGTTCCATGGTCCATTACAAATTTTATAAAGGGGACTATATTTTTTTAATTCCATTAGAATCCACATCCAAAACATTACATATATCAATCATAAACTCAACACATAATGAAACACAAATTCAATAATACAGGAAAACATAAATGTCTAGTCACTACTTTTTATCTTAGAATATAGTGCACCTCTGTTGGTGGGTTTTTAAAATAAAAACATGAAATTGTTTATAAAACAAAAAAAATTCCCATAAATTTGTACTAAATTTAAGAATCTCGATTCCATTAATCAATGATTAATTAATAAGGAAACTAATGAATTATTAAATTTAATGTGGAAAAGAAATGGGTTCCTACCTCAAAAGTATATCAATCCAAGACAAACACATTTTCAATTGACATTTTCTATGTAAATTATTGCTTCACACTAGTACACACATACATTCCAATATAAATATTACATAATATAATGTAAATATTCCCTTAACCATGAGAAAATATGAACAAGAAAGATATATACAAAAGAATACATGTATATATGAGTGAAATCTTTGAAGGAGTCACTAAACACTCTCGAGGGGATGACAGCATGCTAAATCAATCCTGAATAGGACAATTATCATAACAAAAAAATACTTAGAACTCAGAAACTATGAAATCCCTTAATATAAATTGAGAGAAAATTAGGAATAGAGGAAAACATTACCCCAAAACGATGGGGGACAAAAATGATCCTAACCACTTCTCCATTGATGGAGGTTGCCAAAATAAAAATAAGGGAGTCCTAAGAGACCATAGGAATAATATAACATCTGAGGGAATTATGAAAATATGGGTTAGCCAAATCTTGGAGTTCGACGTTACATCACCCGGTGATCAGGGAAGAAAAAAACTCTAAAAAAGAAGAAATATAAGGAGATGAGACCTTAAATTTATGAATCGAAGGTGAAATCAAGAATCAAAATGGGTTGAAATACTTCCAAAAATCAGTTTAAAAAAACAACCATCCAATAAATTCTAACAGTTCAAATTCTCTTGTATTTTTTTCCTTGTAAAAAAAAGACAATATCACCTCCAAACCTTAGAACTTATCATCTAAAAGAATCCTTTAAGAACAAAAAAAACATCACCAAACCTACAAGGGTCGTGAAATTCCATTGAAATAGTCATGTTGTGTTTCCAATACCCAATGCACATTAGAGCATCCATTTAATCACTTTGCACTTAAGGAGACAAAATTAGAGACAATGTTCATTTCCTAATTGAGTCACTATGATGGTTCTTATTCAAGCCCATTTATATAGAGGCATTACCATGCCATCATCTCATTATATGTTTAGCTGACGGTGCTCCCACCATTGGTCTCAATAGAAGGAAGGGAAAATTCTAAGACACATAACCTCTACCATAGGAATTGCCTAGGATTTATGCCTCATGAATTCTGGCAATGTACTAGTGAGATTTTTAAATGGTCAGATGTTATATTCCCCCACCAACCTTGTTTATCCAGGTTGAGAAAGCTCCTCATGAAAACCCCTCAATGACGCAAATTGTACTTCGTGCACCTGACAACTTGCCAAAAATGGTCCTTCACTGATTGATCTATTGAACAATACAGATAACTAGTCGAGAAACTCTATACATCTATTGAATAAGATGATCGACTTAGATTGTTGGCATTTTACAAACATAATTGTGATTCTTTCTCCCCAGGAATCTCACATTCACCACATCAATGTTCACCAATTTCTATACCTAACATCCAGTGACATTCTATGGACAAAAAATCACCTAAAAAATTGATGAAAGGTCTATGATAACCACATATGGAAATTTCATGAGTTTACTGAGTTAACAAAAGGTTGTCCATACTCTATGAGTCTGAGTGAAACGTTGGTGCACAACCATGATGTCCACTTCCGAACATTGACTGAGCCTAGAGAGGCCTCAACCACGTGGTCCTATCCAAAGAAATGGACCATGTAAAAGTGTTTTTACAAGTCATTCCAGCATGGAGATCCAAGGGAAACTCAATACTAACCATGACTTAATAAGAAACACCCATTCATAGTGAAATATTTAGAGTCCACATAAACCACCCAAAAAAATTAATCTAAAGTGTGGTGTAAAACCGATGATCTCTTAGTGTATCATGAGTGATGTCAATATAAGGTACATACTCATATATAAAGGAAGAGTACATTAAGAGAATTTTCAAGATTACCAAAAGGAAAATTGATGATCCCTTGCATGTCAATACCATATAAGAATCTCAGCTTCACTTAATGATGCACCATCAACCAAACCATGATGCCTTTACAACCTGGGGATCTTTCATGATCTCTCACACATAACAACTGGTTCTCTATAAGACCAATGATTTTTTCAAAAATATTTATACATATAAAACCTTAATCGATTCATTTACATGTATGTACCTCCATGATTTAGACATCCATGCCTCTGGGGATTTCAAGAAAAATCCGACCATGTTCCAATGGTCCTCAAAGGTTGTGTTCCTTCAACGTGAAAGGACACACTTACAGAACTGACATGATCCTCCCCAACAAAGGAGTGTCCTAGTCATAAAAAAGAAGAAAATTATAGCCATTCAAAAGTTCAATAGGTCTTATTCACTTCGATTGAAAATGTAAATCATTTTTCCTGAAAACAAAAACCAAAATGACAAGATTGTAATATCACTCGAGTCTTCATAAATAGTTATTCTGATTATTGGGATGAACATGATTGAATTAATCCTAGGTCACTATAAAATAGATATTTCTAAAAACTATAGTCAACATCTCAGGGCTCAATGAATCAACAAAACATGAAAGGTTAGTTAAAAAATATGGAAACTTTGTGGTACCACACTCATAAATGCCTAATATCCCATGGTTTTAGAAAAAAAATCACTTTAAATAATATTAATAGGATTTAATCCCGGTGATTTAAATTATATTGTGGACCATACATGGTATTTATCCCAAATTTTTACTACCCAACCAACATTTAAATAACTAGAAACCTCCCAAACCACCCAAGGAAGAAAGGTAAAGGGTGAAGCAACCTGAAAAATGGATGAAAATGCCCAAGCCACGAATAAATAGCTAAAACCAATATTTACTCAATGATCATTCCCATAAAAAAGACAAGGAAAATGTGACCTCCCATCCAAACAAGGGATTCATTTAGATCAAAACATCATAAAAGGGACAATGACACCTGAACGACAACAAGCTTTAGAAATATCATTGTGTTAGAAAGTAATTTATACAAAATGATGATACCTAACACGAGATATCCCATTAGGGTTATAGAAGTGTTGACCCTAACACTAGGTCACACCAAACTATAGTCACTAGGTTCAAAATATAATCATATAACACATTAATAAATAGGATAAGGACAATAGAAAACACTTGCAATTCCATTCATAGGAAACCCTAGGGAATTTATAATTTACCCTTACATTAGTGTTTAAATGAAATAAATCACCTAGGGTTCGTTTTTAAGGCCATTACATTGATTAAAATTTAAAATTTTAAACATATTAAAATTGTAATGGGAAACATAAAACACTTTTTTAAAACGAAAACACTAAGAACCTAATTTTTCCAATGCCCCATGGGAAAATAGTAAAGTCATATAAAACTTTATTTTTGAAATTAAGAATTCATTGAAATATCATCATCATTATGAAATTATCACATAAATTCTTTTTTAATAGATAAGGAAATATATGATGGTCCTAATAAGAAAAAATATGTTCATAAAATTGAAACCGAACAATAGTTAATTATTTTATAAAAATTACAATCCCCCAAAGGGGTCATCTTATAAGATACATGCCCCAAATTAGCTACCTGGTTCTAGTTGAATGTTTCACAACTAAAAAAATTTATATCAGTTAAAAAGTAAACATTTTTCACATTTATAAGCATTTTAAAATAAATCATGCTCATATATAATTCTCCAGTAATATGGGTGACCACCTACCAATCTATAAAGTTATCATTCACATTACAATTTTGCCTTTGGAACTCATTAATGAAAACAAATTTTCTTTAACATTTTAATTTAGTAGCCTTCACATTTTAACAAAAATCCAAAACAATTTTTATCTGTAAAACAAAACAATCATTTCATCAAGAAATAAGAACAGAGAAGCAAGTTATGACAAAAAATCATGGAATATGAAAACTAAGGAAAGGAAAAAGTTTCTGAAATTAAAAACCTAATCATGTTATCTATAAAGGAATTATAAATAATGAAAAATCAGGGAATAGAACTCAATGAACATTGAAAAATTAGTTGGGAAACTACAATGAAACTAAATGGCATGGCACATACATGCCATGTTAATCCCAATTTTCCCATAACGATGCATATAATTTTTCATCCATTCCATACCGGGCAATGGGTAAAATTAAATAAAATCCCATAAATCATTTGAAGGAAAAGATACAAAATTTACACAAGGTAAAATCATATCAAATTTAATAAAAAAGCATGGACAAAAATCTGATCCCAACTAATATAGTCATTTCCCATATGTGGAGAGATCAGTCCAATGAAAAACTATTTACCAAGCACTAAAACATTCCTAGTCTCCTATAAACTAGCTCAAAACAGTAAGATAGAATAAAAAGAGACCCCTCTAATGCCACTTTGTAATGGCCCAAACCAAATCACCACTAAGATGGTGGCTGGGATGGTTTCCATAGGGCCTCAAGCACGCATCCCTATATGCTAGAGGCTACTGAATAGAGGAGAATGTGTATTAGTGGTAGAGTGGGGAGAATATACCGTCAAATGATGGGTAAACACATATTTTATCAAATAATAACAAACTGAAGCATGTTGAAGTACTAAAAAAAGAAGGACAAGAAGTGGGAGATTAATATAATATATGTATAAAAATCGAAAACAAAATTTTTCTAGAATTCATGTATTTTAGATGATGATACAAGTGATATTAGTATGAATTATAATAGTAATACAATTTATTAAAAGAAAACTACCCAATGACTAGAACCATTACCATCCCAAGCTCAGGTTCAGTCTTGTGCTCCTCACTCCTAGGTACAAGATAAACATCATACAGAATCTATCAAGGTACTATAAATATATGGTCTACTTAGGTACCCCATTTCATTAGTGGTCTGAGTAGGGTATAAGATAATTATCTCTATAAGATGACACCCATGGTGTCTAGACTAATTCATTACTGATATGTAATATAAAGTAGTCAAAATTTATAAGTAGAAAAATATACAAGTAGTGTTGAATAAATAAGAAACAACCCAATCTGTTTCCTAAGGGACACATGGTTGTTGTACCTACTTCAAGGAACTACAATATATGTATGATTATTGATGGATCCTCTTTTATCAAGATATATCATCCAAATTGGTGTCATATTCTCCTACTGAAGATGAATCACGTAGAATATACCATAAACATATGGATACTACCCTCATGAAAACCATGATATCATCCATATGCATAACTATAATATTTCACTGAGGCATTGTGTGACCATGAATATATGCCTTAGGAATATATCAGAACCATATAATCTACCCTCAGGAATTTAGTACAAGTTCACCTAGCCCTCACACTTTATAAAAACATACACCAATCCCTCAGGAATAAACACTAATCATGAGTCCTCAGATGTCCCATATAGTCATACACTCTTCCATAAATCATCTTGTAATTTTTCAGCTTTCCCTCAAGAGATACTGATGAACATGCACTAGGACCTCTAGAATCAACACCAAAAAATATCAAACAATTAGGTATCAATCACATTACTATCACATAAGTTCAATACCTAGGAATGAAAAATAAAAAAAATTAACAAACATACCATATTTATCATCATAATACATTAAGATAAATTTATAAAAATTACCAATTATCTATAAAATTAATTTCACTAATCAAGGTCCATAATTATCATCATAATTATATCAAACCTATTCAGTTAATAATTCGACCCTATAGTCACTAATATAACAATTAACCAAATTTAACGATGGGTTTTTTTCAACTAGAAATCACAAAAAATTAATTATTATGTAAATTCAAAAGTGTAATTCAGGAAGAAATAAAATTATCCATTTATTATAGTGTTTGAATATGAAACATACTAGGTCATAATTAAATACATAGTTGGCACACCAATCAGGTGGCTATGGGTTTCAGACTCCATATCTATGGTCCCAAATTTATTAAATAGTGGTTCTGAAAATATAATATTATAGTTTAGTAAGGATTATCCAAAATACATAGTCATTGCCCTGACTTGCCTATGCGGTCACACATATCAAAATTAATATAAATAATAGTATAATTTAAAATTTGATTTAGTTTGTACAAAAAAATAAAATAAATTTAATTTAAATCATTTATAACATTTACTGAATTGAATCCATCATGTCATGAAATTTCATTAAATTAATTTCATTCAATTAAACATGCCATGAAAATTCATTTATCATTATTCAATTGGTACATAGATTCTATTGTGGGAAATAGTGAAAATTCCAAAAAGGACATTCCCTTTTTATAAGGCATGCCATTCCACTCAATTTATAAGATGGGACAAGCACATAGAATGTTTTTTGGTTCTTTAAAAATTGTAAAAAGGGAACTCTGTTTCCTAATTCCATTATAAGACATTTAAAAAATATAACATATATCACTCATAACCTCAATTAACAAATAAAAACCAACACATTATGGCAAGGAATCATAAAATTGTAACCTCTACATTTTAGCATTGATGAAAGTGCACCTCCATTGGAGGGGTATTATTATAAAAACACAAAAATGTTTATCTATCTAAACATTTATTACAAAAAATCATTTCATTGAAAAATATAATTTTTTTTCAAAGAATAATTAATTAGGAAAAATAATTCATTATTATATTGAAAGGGTGAAGTAAAATGGATCCAACCTCAAAATAGGACCAGGCCATGAAAAAAGCTTAGAAACATGACATTTTCAAGGGAAAGGATCATTTGACACTTGCACACACACACACACACATATATATATATATATCATTTAATCCAATGTACATATTACCCTCTACGTGACATAATATTTATAAGGAACATATATATATACATATACAATCCTATATATATGAGTGAACACCTTAAAAGAGCCACCAAATTCTCTTGATGCAATTATGGAAAGACGAACCCATCGTAGCATGGCCAACACACATGAGGAAAAAATAAGAGGAACTCAGAAAAAATGAATTCCCAAAATATAAATTGAGGTATAATTAAGAACAGAGTAAAACCTTGCCCCAAAACAATATAAGACTAAATAAAAAGAACTAATTTTCCTTTAGTTGTGATTGCAATAATACGAACAAGGGAGTCATGAGATACCCATTACACAACCTAATAAAATATGAAAAACTGAAAATCAGGGTTATCACAAACCATGGGTGTGGATGAACCTCAGTAGGTGTTGAGGAAATAGAAAAAATACCAAAATTAAGGAGAATAAGGACCTAAGATCTGGCCATAATGAATCAAAGGAGAAATCCTGAAGAAAACAGGTTGAAATAGTTGAACGAAGAGAAACTGGGAGGGGGTGGGTCACACGGTAGTGAGGATGGGGAGGTGGTGTCAAGAAATTATAGAGGGAGGAGTGAGGAGAACCCTTTTTTCATAAACCTAGATCACATAATAATAATAATAATAATATAATTATTATTATTATTAAAACCTTTCTTTATTATTTCATTTAATATCATTAAATATAGTGTCATTTTAGTTTAGAGTTACTTAATTTATTTAAAAAAATTCATCACAATATTCCACATCTTGAAAAAAGTGTTCCAAAACTCGTTTTAAGAACAACCCCTTCAGTAAATGCCAAAAGTTCAAATTGCCATTGATTTTGGTTCAGTTCATAGTAAGGGATGTTATTTGATGCACGTGTTTATTTCATAACCCTTAGTTTCCTCCCATTACTTTTCCATAAATTACATATTACATGATAATGTTTTATATAGGGGTCACATTCATGTGATTTTATATCGAAATCCTATTTGGTTAGTTATGCACCTTGTGGAACTGTGAACAATGTTTTGTTTTGGTGATCTACTTGGATCCCCATGGATGAATGTTAGTATTGTTCATAGAAGAGGTCACTTTGAGTTCCACGTATTATGGAAAAATATTTTATGTGAGTCTTTAAATAGTTGGGATACAACCTTGTGTCACAAAACATTTTATCATTCCTTATTTGGTCATGTGTGACTTTTGTAGTTGAATGTCATGTTAAGTTTAGTAATATTATTTTGTGTCACAAAACAAAAAATTTATCATTTGGAAATTTATTATAATATCTTAATATTTTAAAGGAGGAACATAAATGTTGATATCTTTTATGATACACAATACTAATATTATAATAAAATTTAACATCCTTATACTTTATGATAAATTCATTTTTATATAAAATCAATCTCATCAATTGTTTGTAGAACACACATCCAGAAATGTAAATGAACGTTAATATAATATACCATTATTAAAAATCCTGTAATTCCAAGGTTATGACAAAAACATATGTTTTTTAAACCTATATGTATTAAAATTTCATAATATAAATTCAATGGTTATCTATTGATTGGAAATAAAATAAGAATCTTTTTAAAGAAAAATTATTATTTTCTGAAAACAATATTTTTTCTAAAAGGAGGTAAATTTTTTGTTTGCAAAGATATTATAATGTTAATTTTTACAACTTTTGGAAGAAATTTTATAAAATTTAAATAAATTATTATATTATCATAATTATTCAAAATTATGGTGAATATTTTTGATTTATCGGAAAATGATAAACATCCAGTGAGTACTAAAAATTTAATCTTTTTTTAAAATTTAATTTATTTTTTAAAAATTTAGTACATGGTATTTTTAATATTTTTTAAAATTTCAATAATTATTATAGAGTAATATTTAATCCAAAAAATTTCATTTTAATTTTTTTACACTATATTTATGTATAAATTTTATTTTATGATTTAGAACACTTTTTTTTAAAGACTGTTTTAAACTGTGTAATGTTTATCCATTTGAAATAATAAAAATACCCCCATATGCGGAATTGCATATATAATATATATATATTATATTTATTTATATATTAATTAAAATTAATTTAATTATGATTAATTTTCATATATTTAATATGAAATCATTTTTCATAAAAAAGGCATTTTTTGAAAAACTGTCTTTTCTACACCACTGTGTGTGTAATTTAAAATTAAATCATTCCAAATATCGGGTTGAATTTAAAAAAATTATTATAAATTTGAAATTAGAATAATTTTAACTATCTACTCTGTTCAAATTAATTTTTGACTCTAATTAATAGTGAAGATAGTAAAATTTATTTACATCAAATAAGGTAAAAACTTATTGACCAGGGGGTTAGAAAAATGATAAGTGTTAAAATAGAAAAAAAAACATGTATAATTCATATTTTTTTGTCCTATTTATATCTTATATATTTTATATTTATAATACGGTCTATTTTTTACCTGTGTGTCATGAGAAAAATGTCGGTGAAATTTTTTCTTTTAAAAAATTCCATGTGTGTCCTCTACCCCATTTATATAATGCCTACCCATCTATTATTATTTCAAAATATATATAACACATTGGCATAGTAATTTTTTCCCAAAATAACTTTAATAATTTCAGAATATAATCATATAATACTATTTTTGGTTATAAAACCAGCTTAGGATGGATTTTGGTGAAAACTCAAATAAAATTTCTGAAGAAGGTGTAAAATCCTTAACCGAACATTTTATTTTTATTTTCTCCGCATTCTAAATATATAGTTAAAAAATGATTTTAAAATAACTTAATTATACTTTTTTTTTATTTTTTGGGAATGACCGACAACCACCTCCTCCTCTCTCAAATGGGTAGTAAAACCCTTGATCATGTGTGTGACAGACTACCACCTTTGGAACCGACACAATTTTTCTTCTATAACGGCTTATTATTGGATGGATATAATGATATTAATGATGGAAATAAATTATATTTATTATAAAAGTATACTTAGTTAATTTTAATATCACATATACCTTCTTACATTCTGTTTCATAGACAACACAATAACGTTCTCGTGTGTACAACAGACTACAGTCTCACAAAGCGATGTGATTTATTTTTCACTTAAGAATAATATATAAGGTAATAAGGATTAATATGATATTGATATATAATATTTGTGACCTATTAATCATTATTTAAAATAAATATATAATATAATTTTTCACAATTCCATTTATCGAATAAATTTTTATGGTCTTCGTGTGTATGGATGATTTTCGATTTGTGAAGCGATGGAAAGAATTTTTCCCTGACGATTTTAATGCAAGAAAAAATGATAACATAATTAATATATGTTATAGGAATAAGATGACATTTAATTTTTAAAAATAATATAAAATCCAATTCATTACCCATTCACCCATTAAGAAAACGTTAACATTGCTTGTCCGTCAATACGACAAGCTATATCCCCAAAGCGATATGATTCATTATCCACATTCAAAATTAAATAATGAGTATAAATATTTATGTAATGAAAAAATTTAATTTATATCATTAATATAATTTAGAATGTGATTGAACTATAACCTATGTTCTATATCCCAGACATTCATGACGAAACATGCCGGAGAAGATAAGGAAATTAACACCAAAAAGAATACTAACAATTAATCATTATCGATGAAGAGATAATAAGATGTTATGAAATAATCATAAATGAAATTATAAATAATAATAATTATTATTATTATGTTAATAACCCGATTAAAACCACTCTATAGGAGGTTAAAGTGTTCTCTACTTAAGGGAAGCGTGTGGTGAGGGGTTTTTTGGCTCAATTTCCAATCATTGAGATATATATATTCCACATTGATTATATTATGAAAATATTATGTGTGAAATAAATTTATTTTAGTTAATTATTTTACTTCGAATTTTATATTTTTTGGATTTACATTTTTTACACATAGTCACATCATATATTAACTCTCACTTCAATGATACAAAAAGTTTAAAGGTTTATTCTCAAAATTTCCTTTTATGATACACATGTTATTTTAAAATAAAAATTTCTTTAAAATGGTTTTTATAACTTCCAACTAGATACTATATCATGAATTATTACTAATTAAATATATTTTAAGTTATAGTTGATCTACTTCATTCATGGGATGTTATGATTCAAAATTTACCAAAGTGGTAAGGGTGAATTTTTCAATATCTTTTTAATCAGGACTGATTATGCCAAAATATCCATTACTAGAATTTATTTGATAATTGTTTAATAAAAACCATATATTTCGTTATACTATGGTTGTTCATAAAGTATAAATTAATAGGAAAATTTTCCTATCTATTG
This sequence comes from Viscum album, assembly GCA_963277665.1. Classification (NCBI taxonomy): domain Eukaryota; kingdom Viridiplantae; phylum Streptophyta; class Magnoliopsida; order Santalales; family Viscaceae; genus Viscum; species Viscum album. The sequence continues at coordinate 840,136,758 of OY728152.1, read as the reverse complement.
AAATTAAAATGATAGATAAAATGTTTATATGAAAATATGATATCATTTCTCTTATCGATCAAAAATATGTTTTCATTACAAATCCATGATTTATAAAAATTATTTCAAAATTGCTTTACTATTTTTATTTAATGTCAATTTTAAAATTAATTTTATTTTCAAAATTTAATTTAATATTAATCATCCCACTATTTTCACAAAAAGTAATTGTTATTAATTTTGTTACAAAAGTATAAATGGAATATTCGTTTTTATTATATTTTTCATGTGAAAAACTCTACCAACATCATGATCACTAAATGTTATAATTATCCCACATTAATATTCAATTTTTGTTTTCTTAAATTTCTATCTTTAATATTTGATACTTTTTTTAGATTTTAAATAAGTGATTTCAAATTAGTAAAATATTTTCCACAAAAATGTTAATAGTGACATTTCAAAATCAATTTCCATCTAAGATGACATCTTTTGATGTTACTCAATTTAAAAATTTTATTTTCCTCATAAAGGTTTTTTATTTTTTAAAAAAATTTAATCAAAAACCAAAAAATTAATATTATATATTAATTCTAAATAATATATATGTCCCTATAAAATATATACCTAGATTATTCTCCCTTACTTTGATGAGGTTATAGAAGACTTATGATAATTTCTCAAAAGAAATAATTATGAGTATTTGTTTCAATATTATATGAAAAAAATTGTGAATCCAATTTTATTTTCAAGGGCAATTTTTATGTTATTCATTTTTATCAATTTTCATTATGTGGAACACAAAGATCATAAAAATGGTATGATGGGTATGACTAGATAGAACACTAATAAATTGGGTAATGCTTTTGTCTCATGACACATATATTATGGGATTAGGTAGTGGACATAATCCCTTATGGGACTCTATCCACCATGTGATGTTGTCTATAATGTTAACCTTGAATTATTCTTTAAGTAATGTTTTATATTTATTCCTCATTCTATATGATTACATTTAATTATAATACCATGTTATTTATATTATTATTCCATGTAATTAATCATGTTCCTTATTTTTATGTTATCATGTTATACCATTGACTCAAATTTTATTATCACTTATCGTGTTTATTTAAATAATGGTGTTTTGATCTCACCAATTTCTTTATGTATTCCCTATGTTATCTAGGGAGTATTAATATTTTTAATGGATTATCAATTAGAAATATAGATAATAAAAATTGGGTTCTATGTTTTATGTTTCATGGTCTTTGTCTACCTGTTCTACAAGTCCTTTACGATTCATTTTTCATAATTATTGGATATTTATATTTTAAAATCATGTAATAATATATGTAAATAGCATGGGTCACCATATATGGTATTACTGAAAAGTTTTAGTTAACATTTTGAAATGGGGTGAGAAATAATTTTTTATAACAATAGGAATAACCGTAATGATAACACTATATATAGAAAAATATACCCAATTCATAATGTATATAGTAACTGGATTCTGAGGAATTTTATAAATTACTAAAGACAACAATTGGATGTTGATCTATAATAGATATAACTAGGCCTAATGACTCCAAAAAAAATTTTTGGGGTGAATAAAACACTACCTGGTTTTTTGAAATGGTTCTTACTGCACACCTACTTTTATACTCCCGAGTATTCTGTATTGGAAATTGAAAAACACTTCATGAACTTGTAACACCCAGTTTTTCATGTATTGGTTTTGATCTGGTTCTTGGGAAATACCAATCTGTTTCATTAGTGTTGGGTGAGTTTAATTATGAATTTTTCAGTTCCATCTATTTGTAATCATCCTACCATGGGTTCGTTATAGATTGTGGGTTTTTGGAGAAACAGATGGTTACTTCATGATTTGGGCCAAACTGTGATCCTGTTTTTAATTTTTTTTTTAAAATCAACTATAGATCCCCTTTTTAAACATTTTTAACCCATTAAAAATCCAATTTTTCCTCACCTAACCAATTAAAACCACCATATCTATTTGTACCCCTTAAGAATTCATTATCATGGTGGATTTGGGTTGTTTATTCAAGTATAGGTCCAGCACATGTTCCCAATTCTAGTTTAAAAAAATCTTTTATTTCATTTATATCATATTTATATTGTAATATTTTTTGTTCATTCCATCTCTCAGTTGATCCCAGAACCTTCGGTGCACCCCCAAGTTCCATATTCCATATTTGGGCCTCATCGTCATTGGGGATTAGGGAAAACCTGCTTAAGGGTTCCCAAATTATCCTGAATTGAAAATGTAATTAGTTTCATTCATAAATAATAAATTTTTTACTCTTACACCCCTAAATCATCTTTCCCTAGTACTTCCAGACCAGAGGATCCTCTCCATTGTTTTCCCATCCATTCCCTCTCCTCTAAGGGTGTCGATCTAAGGGACGATGATGATTTCTCTAGTTATCAACGTGATTTTCTTTTTCAATTCTCCTCATTCATACCCCTTTCCAATATTTCTTGGATATATCTTATCCCCAAGTTATTAAAGACCTAACTCTATGTTATCCCATGATTTATTGGTGTTTTTTATCATTTGGGGATGGTATTCATAGGTTTAGGGTTTATAAACCCTTGTAATGCGTTATCGAGTGTGCCTTTCTATTTCACCTTGGTTTTTGGTATGTTCTCCCAAGAACATCATTTATAATTAATGATTCATAGGTTTCATTATTTCATAACCTTATATGTATTCTATGTATTTTTTCACACTTTGTATTAATTATTTAGTGTTCAAGAATGGTTGTTTATGCCTTTTTTTTGTGTAAATTGTGTTGTTTTGGTTAAAGTGTGCACACTAAGTGTTTTTTTAAACGATCCATTTAATTTCACATATTAATAATAATTTTTTTAACAAATTTTAGAAATTTAAATAAATTTTTTGAATGAAAATTTTGTTTTATAACATATTTATTGTTAAATACAATTTGTTTTATTAATTGTTGCATGCACCATTTGTTGGGAAATGCTCAGTTTCCTTTTTTGTGCTCATGGTGATATTAAATGTTTGTTTTGGATTATAAATTTTTTTGGAATCATGTGAATAAATTTTTTTGGGTTCCTTATGTTCTTTCCTATCTAGTTTTGGGTTTTATAATTAATTGAGTATCGGTTTTTAGGGTGTTTTCGCATGTGTTCACAGAAAATGGCCCATTGAGAACATTTAGAGAAATGGATGGGGTTTGAATGTGTAACCTGAGATTTTAAGGTTTAACTAAATGTTCTATTTCAGCCGATGGTCTTTTTACACATCATTAGTAATAGTGGAATGAGTTATTTTGATAAATTTAGTTTTTGTGAAAAAATTTTATAGCCTAGTTTGACATTTTTCTTGTAAAAATAAATTTCATGTGTACTTCATGTTGTATCAATTGGAGCCATTTTATTTTCCATGAAATTGATTTATTATATGATGTTGGGGATAGAAAATCTGGTTTTATAAGGTAATGGTGGGTGTTTAGCCTTAAAAGGTTATTTTTGAATGGATTTTATGTGAAAATACTTGTTATACTCATTGAAATTGTTTTTTGAAAATTTTATGTGATTTATTGATTCGTAAACGAAATGTGAATAATGTTTGCAGGATGGTTTTCTGTGCCTGATTGTGAATGAAATTTTCATGTGAAAAGGCTATTTTATTGTATATGGAACTTGATTGAGCACTAAAGTTAAACCTGGATATCTAGTTGGGCGGACGTGTATTTGTTTACTTGTTATCCAGAGTGGTTTCAAACCTGATTCACATTACAATTTTGATGATAATAACACTAACTACACTATGAAAATAATGATATGGACAACATGGTTGTGGGTATTTATTCCCTATTAGTGTATCTTGCACAAGAATAGATATTATTATGGTTACTTTTACACTGAGATATGAGTTACCTGGCACCCACAATGAACTATTTCCTAGGTGTGTTCCCATGAATTGTGCTAATTGGATATTTTGTACTCACCATCAGAATATGGTGTGTTTGGTTCATAAATTCATCAGTGTGTGTGTTTTATTTAAATATTCAAATTATTTAATGAATCCCTCTTGAAAACTATTTTTATTTTGAAGTTGAATCTCTTTGAAAACAGTTACAAGCATTTCATGGTTATGAAAACATGAATCCATTTTATTTTATAATGAATCTTGCATGAAACCTTGTTTAGAAAACATAATTTTATATTTTTATTTCAAAAATTTATTCTTTTTATTTTTTTTAATTGATATGCATTGTGGTTAGAATATAGGGATAGTCTACTGAGTTTTAATTATCACTCCTACAGTCTCCTTCAGTTTTTATCACTTGTGTTGATTTTAGCTTTACTTTGATCACCTTGGGAGAAATTGGGCCATTTTTAAAGAGAGTTACTATATATTTCACATGGATTTGGTTTTTCATAAGGTATATTTTGATTTGTATTATCATTTAGTTTCACTTTCAGTTTTGTCGTATAAATGATATCGGTTGAATTTTTATATAAATGTGTATTTGGATGTCCATTCTTTCGAATGTTTTCATTTTTATTTATATTTGGGGGATATCATTTGTTTTTTACTCTAATGATGCCTCAAGTTCTTGTCTCCATCCCTGGAGGATCGAGAACACCTTTTGGTACTTTTTGCGAAGTATCATTAGTGACCGATTCAGTGTCGAATCAGGATGGTTTGTGACATAATGGTATCAGAGCAGGTCAGCTCATAGTGGACCTTTCCTTTTAGAGTGCCTCTGTTTCTTTAATCGGATGTCAAGGTAGATGGAGTAGGATTTTCAGGACTTAAGGGGTAAGTGTGGGAAGAGCGTTGCAAACTCTTTCCCATTCTGATCCTCGTGTTTCCATGGGTTGTCTGGTTTTATTAGTTTCCATTGTTCTTGTTGATTGTTTGGTGTTGGGAAATGAAAGGGGAGTTGGAATAATTGTTTTGATGATCTCATTGGGCCTGGAAAGCCATGTGTAGTCGGGTCATGGTCCTAAGAAGGCTCTCTATGTTGGTGGTGTGTTTGGCATGTGGATACCAACCATAAGGTCAATTCACCCACCAACAATAGTACACTTTTGTAGGTCTCTTGGACAATTTTTGAATTCAAAAATTATTTTAAAAATCCTCATATAAGAATTTGGGTACTTTGTTTTGAAAATATCATATAATAAAGGTTTTGGAATGTTGTGTTTTTTGAATAAATTCTTGGGAATAAAGTGAAAATGATTTAACCAGATTGTATTTTCCCTAATCTAAACTTTTGGTTTCTTGAAATAATTTTTTTAAAGCATGGATCATTTTAATGTGATTCAGAAACTATTTTTAAATTATATTTTTTGGGATGTTGGAATGGTTTTTAATATAATAAATTGGTTTTGGAAATTAGTATTGAGTTTTTCGTGTTTTCCTAGAATGTATCTTGGTCTATGTGGCCCTCAGATTATGAAAAAGTGACCTTGATAAATTTTGGAAAATGGGATGGGGTTGTTTGGAGTAACATGGTTTTTTGAATGTTTTTAAAAATGAAAAGTAGTAGGTTTCAAATAAAACGGTTCTAGATAAATTTTGGTTTGTTTTTTGAAATATGAAATGGGTTTTTAACATGGTGGTTAGTGTTCCATTGGAAGTTACATGATTTTTTGAATGGAATTGTCTTGTTTTAACCATGGGTGTTTTCATGGGTGTTTACATGGATGGTAATATGGATATCTGGATGGATGGATGGTATGGAAAGGTGGTTGGGTGCTCAGGGGGGAATTGAAATGTTCATGTGAGTGAGACATGATAAAAAACCATTGGTGAATAAGGAAATCCACCAAGTGAGTTTTTTTTAAAAGTTTTGAAAAATTATGGATTTTTTCTTTAAACTGATGGTTATATGGATGGTTTTTCCTATTTTATAGAAGTTTGGGTTCTTTGGAATGCTTCCATGTGATATAGAAGTCATACTATTGTTGTTTCTTAATATGGAATTTAATTGGTGGCTCAGTTTTTGATTAATGTTATGTTGGTTTCAAAAGATGTGTTGGATGTTGTGATGTGGCCATAGATGGTTCTCCATTGACCAGATTTCTAGTTGACCGGAAAAAGGGTTCGTTCCAAGGGATAAATCCACTTATTTGAAGGATTCCTCATCCCGTTTGATAGAATAGAGAGCTGTTTGGGGTTGGATTAATGTTCCTTCCTATTATGGTGATTTTCTCAGTTGTAGTAGTTGTGTTCAGTGATATTTATGGGATTTTTCGAGTTCCTTGTTCATTCTACTCATCCTTCATAGTGAGGGAGAATAGTGATGTGTATCTTCCAAATCATTATTTGGGTAAAGATTTTGTGATTGAGACAGTTAGTTTTATGGGATGTTGTTATCCTTAAATCCTGACAGCAAGGATGTAGATGCTTTAATAATCTGATTTCCATCCATATGTCACAGAGTGAAGATAGCATGTAGTTAAGGATCCTAGTGGGGGGGGGATCTATATATGTTTGAATCTCCAACATTGTGTTGAAATGGTTTTGGAATTTCTATTATGGTTTAAAATCACATTGAATTTTCTTTTTCTACAAAGGGAATGGTGGAATTATCCCTCATGCAGTTTATATCATTATACCATCTTGGATGCGAGCATTCAGTAAATGTTCTTATGTAGACAACCCATAGGAATTAAGTGCGGTATTGGATTTTATTCATCCATAAGTGATGTTTGGTGGGTGGTTTTTAGCTTTGGTATTAGCAGTCCAATCACTAGGCCTCTTCCCTCCCCTCTCAGTGTGGTAGTGGTTTTCAGTCCATGCGAGAAGATTTGTCTTTGTTCTTGTCCCCTCTATTCGGGAGTGAGCAGTATATATGATCATGTTGTGTTTTTCTTGGCTTGGGTTTGTAGGCCATTGTAAGGGAGTATTGTTTGGCCTATGTGGAGATGCCCAATTATATATCATGTGTAATTCTTGTTTGGTCACTATTGGTTGTTTGTTAATGGTGAGAACTCCTATTTGGACTTCCATGAAATCTATGGATTAGATGATTTTAATTAAATTGGGGTGGTCATTAAGATCTTTGGGATAAGTCCCAACAATAGAGTCTTGGATCTGTTGTGGATGTGTGGCTTGATCTTTCCATTTATTTTTTGGAAGTGATTGTGAGTAGTTTTTTCATTTCGAGAATGAGGATTATTTTCTGTTTTTTTTGGGTGAAATGTCTTTGGATTAAGTGGATGGATTGTTTAGATGAGAAGTACATAGCCATTGATCAATCAACTGGAATGTGTTATAGACTTTTGTGGATAGAAATATTTTATGGTGGGGAGAATTATTGCACCCAATTTTTCAGGTCATGGTTTTGATCCAGTTCATTGGAAATCCTAATACGTTTATTAAAATTTGTTTGAGTTTAATTTAGAGTTTTTAAGTTACATCTATATCTAATCATCCTACCATGGGTTCCCCATAGCTTTTTTGGGGGTTCTTGGAGTAAATGGTGGTCATATTATAATTTGGGTCCTACCGTGAGCATGTTTCATGATTTAAAAACTATTTTTTCTTTTATAAATCATTTTTAACACTTTTCAATGAATTGAACTTCTCAATTGGCCTTCCCTGACCTATTCAAACAACCATATGCATTTGGACTCCTTAGTTATTTATAATCCTTTTGGATTTTGGTTATTTATAGATGTGTTTGTCATGTCCGTGATCTCATTTCCATTTTTTTAAAATGTTTCTTTTATATATTATTATTTTTATTATTTTTCAGTCATTCTGTCTCTTACTCGAGCCAAAAAACCCTAGGCTCACCCCCTTGTTTTCTTTTCAATATTTTTACCACATCTCCATTGGGGATTTGGGCGAACATTCTCAAGGTTTCTGAAATCGTCCATATTTGAAAAGCTAATTTGTTTCATTAATAAATCATTCTATTTTAAATCTCCCCCACAATCATATTTAAATGTTTTTTCCATTCCAAAGGATACTTCCCATGGTCTCCAACTGATTTAGTCACATTTATGGGTGTGTATCTGTTGGAATATGAAGATTTCACTAGTTATCAAGGTGAGTTTCCTTCTCCTTTCTCCCCCTTCATCCAGCCCCTTCAAAGTTTTCTTGGCTCTCTCTTCTCCCCTGGTAAGTCACGACCTAGGGTTATGTTATACCATGATTTTTATTGGTTTTTTCTTATTTAGGTCTATTATTCATGGGTTTAGGGTTTATAAACCATCAGAAGGTGTTATCAGGTGTGTGTTTCCATTCCACCAGGGTTTTGAGGTTGGTTCTCCCATGCACTACCTTTATAATTCAAGATAAATCCATTTCATGATGTTTTAACTATATATGTATTCCACTTATTGTTTTTTACCCTTTGGTTAAATTATTTATTTTTCAGGAAAGGTAGTTTATGCCTTGTTTTGTGAAAATTGGGTTCTTTTGATTAAAGTGTTCACACCATGTGTTTGTTTAAATGATCGATTTTCATTCACAACTGAAATATGAGTTCTAAAACCTATTTTAACAATTTAAATAATTTTTTTCACGATCATTTGGTTTTATAACATTTTTTGTGTTAAATAGAGTCTGTTTTATGAATTGTTGCGTACCTCGTTTTAAGGAATGTGCCAGGCTGGCTGTTGTGTGCTCAAGGTGATATAAAACGTTTTTTTGGCTTATGAAAAATATTTCAAGAATATAAATCAATGTTTTTGGGTTCCTTATGTAGGATCCAAAATTGTTTTGGGTTTTATAATGAAGTGAGTATCAGTTTATATGGTGTTTTGGCATGTTTTCTTGGTAAATGACCCATTTGGAATAATTATAGAAATTGATGGGTTCTGAATTGTAACCTGGGTTTTTTAGGGGTTTAGGTAAATTTTATTTTACTAAAAATGGTTGGTTTACACCACATTATAGGGATTTAATTTTTGGCTCCACATTTATCTGATGTGCCAAAGGATTATTCTTCTTTGTCTAGTTTTTTCTCTATTCTTGGCCGCATATGTCTTCATTCCCTTATGGATCATCCATTGATCCTAAATTAATGTTCAAAAAATGTGTTAAATAATATCCTAAAAAAATGATTAAATAAAATAATTACTTCCACAAGAAGATGATTCATTAAGCACAAATTAACACACATTACAAATAAATTTCACAATGATGTGAAATGAAGTTCAATTTATGAAATTATTTAAAGCTACTGTTTAAGGAAAATGAAACACATCAATATAAAAATGTAAAATATTTATATTATCCTCTTTATGTGGCTAATACGACCCCCAACATGAGTTTTTCTAGTCCCGAGTAAAAAGTGACTAAAAATGAAATTTGATCCCCCTTTTGTAAGACAATTTGACATAACATTCTCTCTAAAATACATCAAGAAAAAAACCTTGAATCCAATCAAAAAAATTCATAGAATAAATGTTCACAAGAATATACCAATTCTAAACCCATTTTTATTTTAATATTAATCTAAAAATTTCATCCCATTTAAATTTGGTATGATGATGTGTTTTGTATAAAAAAATACATGGGTCCCATTTTCTTGGTCAAGTGGAAACAAATTTAAGCCCAAAGTGGGAATCACATTGAACATTAACATGAGAATCTAATTTTATCTTTTCCCATTTTTTTATTTTTTATTTTCAATTTTTTTTCATTAATCGTCAATAGTGATGAAAAGTCTAACTATGTTAAAGAAAACTATGGAGTCAAAATAACAAAGTGAATAACTCCATTCATATTGTCAATTCTATGCCCTATAATAGAGATGTATATCCTAACTCTGGGCAAGGAAACTATTGATTTACAATCACCATGTGACAAAAACCATACATTTGGAAAAAAACATTCCTTTATCTGGTCATTATATTTATTTTATTCTTAGAATAATCAAAATAATCTAAAATTGACCCCAAACCCCATGTAATGATGAAAGGGACCAAAGAAATAAATATTACACACAAAATAAAATATACATGAATTTTGGAATTTTTATTAAATGAATAAAAATTTTAGTAGTGAAAAATCACATCGGATAACTGTACTTTCCAAAAACTATGCTCATAAACATAAAAATTCATTAAAATCATAATAAAGGAATTAAAATCATTTCCTATTCTATTTAAATAATTTTAAATATATATTAACAAATTTATGGATAACAAATTGATTTTTGTTTCATAATAAAATATCATATTTTCAGACAACCAAACATTGAAGGAAACTTCTCTATGTGTTAAAAGTGAAGAAACAAGAGGGTTTAGAATTAGGAATAAAGAGGGGTATAATGTGATTTAATGGAAATTCATTAAAAAAACACCTCTTGTTTATTTTATGTCCAATAAATAATAATTTTTTAACTTTTCCTTAAATTTACAGATAGATTCATTGGTGATGATTGATGAATACAAATGAACTTTAGAAAGTCTGGGTTTTATTTTAAAATAAAAAAATTATTCATTATCTAGATATCACAAAAATTTGGCATTATATCGCATTGTTAACCACAATAATATTCACTAAAATAAAAAACAAACAAAAAAACTAAAAAATCATTACAAAAACTGGTTTTTCTCATAGAATGTGCATATTTTAAAGTCATTAGATTGACATGGACTCCAAAACTTATCCCATACCAATTTTCACCATTTTGAGGACCCCATTTTCTCAACATAAACTAGATTGGGTTTTATTATTTATTTATAAATATTTTCCAATAAAATCATATATTCTATACTGTCTGGGAAAATACATATAGTGTCAAAAAATTTTGTTCCATTTGGTTTTTTTCCTTTCCTTGGACATTAATGAATATTCATAAATTATTGGTTCTAAGTTAAGAATGAAAGAATTAGAAAATGTGTTGGTTATCACAAGTAAAGGGATAATTGAGTGGGGGATTAAGGATAATAAAATAGAGCCTTTATTGATTTAAATTTCTTATAGAAGTTTTCAATTTGAATCAAAAACATTTTAATCTACATAAAAAGTAGTATGAATTTGTTTCTTATGAAAATATCATTCAACCACCAAATTTCCCATTTTAGTACTAGGGTTTTGTAAAGACACATAGTTGGAGAAAATATTAAATGGTTCAATGTTGTTTGGTGTTAGAAAATCTAAAATGGAGTAACACTCAGGAAACACAACCCATGAGGTGAAATGACCATATTTTTAATATACAAAAACAATTTTCTATTTATTAAAGAACTCCAAAAAATTATTTCATCTTCTCCAGCTATCCCAATTCCAAAGTTCGGTTCAACCTTATATTCATGGGGAATTGTCCTAGATAATATTATAAAATTAGTGATGTGAGAGAGACATCATGGGTGGGAATCTAAATAATGAAACATAAAAATTAATTTTATCCATTTGTTGAAACATTTTTTAATAATTTTTCGGAGATTAGGCTCCATTGGATTTTGGAAATATAGAGTTCCTCATGTCTGATCCTCTGAACATCCCTTGAGAGTGCTGGGAATTTATCCTTTAAATTTTCATCATCACACCAATTTTACATGTCATTGGGTGCGTCATAATCAATCAAGGGTAGATCAATGAAATTTTGAATGTTAGGGGTTCTGAATATTTATTTCTAATTTGATTTAATACCGAGTTTTCATTAGAGTAATGTTAAAGGTTCTCCATTGGAGAAGATAGAAATTTGATTTTTTGATTTTCAGGACACAGAAAACAAGAAAGGGGAAAATATAAGAGAAATTATGGTGAGAAAATGGAAATAGGGGAGAGTAGATTGAGATTCTAAGATGAATTACGAAGGCCTCCAACAATAGTGTCAAAAATTTTTGATGCACAAATTAACTTTACCCGTAAAAGAGGTCATTAGAGTATAGGTAGGTATTGAATCCACACAGGCCTAAGAAGAAACCTAATGACACAATAATTTTATGATGTATTGGATATGAAGTGGAAACATTTGTGGTTGATTGTGATTTGGATGATAGACTACTAAAGTACTTAAGTTAATTGATTGTATTTATTAATGTAAACACATAATTATTGGAATATAAATAATTATATAATATATTTTGATACTAGTTTATTTTTAGGGATAGAATTTATGTAATTTATTTTCTAAGAATTTTTCGTTCAGTAGTTTAATAGGCATCCAATAAATTATATAAGCCACCAATATCAATCTCTTATTTAATTAAAAAATAATAATAAGAATAATCCACAATTCACTTAGAGGATAACATTCTTGATCACCAAAAGGAATTGGATCATACTAGCACTGACAATGATTTGTCATTAATGTTAGTGAAGACAAAGAAGTAAATAAATTAGAAAAAGGAACTCTCAACCCAAAGAACAAATTTATAAATTTAATAAAATCAAATAAAATCCAATAAAAACTCAAAAAACTGCCCAGAATCCAACCACAAAAGTTACATCCTTCAATATATGAATGGTATAAAAGGAAGGTGGACGTCGATTTATAAATGAAGAATTGATTAAATCAAAAATTATGAAAAAATAAATACTCTATCATCGTGTGAGATATTTCAAAATTGTTGGGGAAAATAAATTAACATAAGGATTCATGAGTATTAACATGGTAAGATTATGTAAATATTAAAATAAAAGTTAGATGAATATGAAATTTTTTTATGAAATAAATGTGAATGAAAAATTTACAACATAAAAATTGATGTAGATATTACAAAATGAAATTATGAAATTACAATTGAATGAGTAAAACATAGATCCATGATTCCATCACTAATCCACCATAAATAGTAATATAATGAGCCTAGTGTTGATCCCCCACATTTTAATTCAATCCCCATTAATTAGTAGAGTAAAAGATGGATGAGAAATCAGAATAAATTTGTCTTTTCAAGGTTGACCTCAAAAATTCGACCATATTAATCCCCCTTTTGGACATGAGAATTTGAAATTTAAGTTGGATGAAAATAAATGGGTTGTACATAATAATTATATTCTTATTGGGGACCAAAAATATTTGTAAAACATTAATTCCAATTAGATCAATCACTATGATGTTATGATGAAATTCGTGGGTTGACATTACTTTCCTCAAATGTGTCCCATACATTAGTCCTCAACATGGGCCACTCAAATCACCACAAAAGCATCATAATTTTCTCTAGTCATAGGTAAAGGAAATGTTCACCATAATTATATATATATATTTGAAATTTTAACTTTAAGGGGCATGAATTTTTTAGCCAGTTTTATTTGATGGGATGTGACCCATTCTGCATTGACTAGTAATTTATGAATTCATGGCCAAAAATATCTTCCTTACCTTGGGATTAATCCATTTATCCTAAAAGTTAAAATTTTCAAACAATATATCAATAAATCCCCAAATTATAAAATTTAAATAATTTAAATAATTAATTCAATGATTAGATGATTAATGGGGCCCAAATTGAAAATAATAAAGACATGAATTGCACAATGATATGAAATTTGTCAAATTTATGAAATTAACTAAAAATGATTTTTATTATAATTTAACTCCATAAATAGTAAAATATAAGCAATTAATACCATCCTCTCTGAGTGGACATTCAAAATCAAATGTTATAGGGAATGTAATAATTTTCCAAATGATATGAAAAGCTAATGTGAAAAAAGTTATACATCTTATGACTATTAAAAAAATGAACTATCTCGAAATTAAATCAAGAACTAGAATATTTTTAATTTCCAATGGTGTCAAAGAAGAAAGGATGGATCCACATGGAAGGTCAATTGTTAATGTTGGAAATGAAAATAAGATTCAATTTCTTACATTCTAATAATATTGAAAGAGTAGCCATGGATAGTTACTTATAGGAATTGGAATATGATTTACATGTTGGAAATTATGGAACAATGAAATTAATTGATGAAGAAAAATTAAGATTCTAGTCAGAAAGATACAGTGAAATAATGTTCAAACATAGGAAATACTGGAAATTTAATTTCCTAAATGTGGGGAATTTGGTCATTATCTATGTTGATGCCTTAATAAAAGGATAATTTCTAAAAAGTGTTTTATAAAAAGCATTTCTATGGAATTGTTAATGTTTTAGGTGTTGGAACAAAAAAATAATAATATTAGAGTATTTTAATCAATGGTATTCTTGTTATTAGAACTATGAAATTTTTAAGGATTTTTTGTAGTTTTTGATTATAGATTTTCATGAATATGATGATTAGTGCTAATGACATATACATATTTTCTAATTGTAAGGTGCTACTATATAAATAAAAACATAAAGGTATAAAAGATAATATTGGATATTTTATTTATGTTGGGGAAATTATAGTCAATTGAAATTAATGGATTTTGTATCAACAATTGAGCTGTATAAAAGACCCTAGTGGTTACAAAATGTTATTTGATGACTAATGTTATTTTTTGAATATGACAGTCATATTATTGATGAAATTTTTAGATCAAGGTTAATTATTAATATGATAATTAAATAATATTATTTATATTTTTAGAAAAAATGACAACTTACATGCCGAGTGACAACCCATCACTTTAAACATGGATGGGAGGCTTTAACCCAGAACCAAAGGGTGGGAGGGGTCCAATGCCTATTATTTCTCAACATGATGTATTATTTATTATATGTTTTTTATTTAAAATATACAAAAAATAAATATTTATATTATTAAATATTATTTAGGTGATTAATGATATTTCATGAGATTTTCAATTAGGTAGAAGTTTATATGACCTTGATGATTAATGTAATGAATTATTTGGGATGAATAGAATTATGTTTTTAGATATTTATGATGAAGGGTATTAAAGATAGAGAGTTATTTAATGGATTATGTTGAACATTAGGAGTACCATTGAGGTATTAGATATTAATTTATGTGGAAACACATACATTCCATTTTATATTCAGTAAATATTGAGGATATTCTTTTTTTATTACATATCTTTTTAGAACATTTTTTATGGATTAATTCATTAAAAACTCATGTTGAGTTATTATAATTTGTAAAAAAAATGTGATATATTTTTATTTCATAACAATTTTTTGTTTTTCTTTATTTTTAAGAGAATATTTTTCTTAAACCTTTTACAATATGGAATTTTCTACAATGAAATATTCAAATGTTAAACCACTGATTTTTGTGATCATGATCCAACTATGTGGAAAAATTTTATTTAAGGGGGTAGGATATAACACCACAATATTTTAAAAGATTAAAATAATGTTTGATAGTGTATATAAAATGAAATCGAGTATTATAATAGAATTTATTAACACAATATATTAATTTTTAGTTCTTTTTTAGACAAATATAATATCTTTGATATCTTAACGAAAATGAAACCCCATATATAAAAGAACTATAATATAATACACTATTATAAAATACCTGTGAATTCAGTGGTATTGAATAGGAATAATAAAATATTGAAAATTTAATGTTTAAAAATGTAAAAAATAAATTCAATGGTTGACTATTGATTATAAAAAAATAAGATCCATTTGAAATAAAAAGATTTATTTTCTGAAAAATATTAATTTTCTAAAAGACAATTTAGTCTCTCTTTGCCTTGATAATTTTAAATATATATTTAAAATTTTTTTAATTTTTTTTTATAAAATTAACAAAATTTCATAAATCCCAATATTGATATTTACTTTTGGATAGATTATATTATTTTATTTGAAAATGTTTTTTAGAGAATAGTGAAAAATATCATTTTCAGTAAAATTTACATTAATTTTTAATAATTTAATTTTAATTATTTTTTTAATTTAATTAAAATTAAAATAAATATTTCAGTTATTTGAAATTTAATAAATTAAATTTTAATTATCTATATACTAGATTTATTTATATTTTTAATTTTACGCTTTAAAACACATTGTGCTAAAACTATTTTATAGTACAAAATAATTATCCATTTTAAATAATTTAAATAACCCCTATTGAGTGATGATTTAAATAAAATTTATATATTATATAACTATATATATTATCTTAATTTTATATAAATATTAATATGTCTTAAATTTTTAATAGAAGGCCATTTTTACCTTATAACATTTTTTCTTGAAAACCCATTTTTCAACATGATAGTAAGTTTAATTTCAAAATAAATTCTTCCACATATTTGATTTTAATTTGGAAAAATTCATTACAAATCTAGAAACAGAATAATATATATTATATAATAAGGGAAATTAATATTTTACCATAATGATTTGTGAAAAATGTAACAATTATTTACCACAGTTGAAGTAAAAAAGACATTTATCATGGATTAAACTAAAAAGATAATTGTTGAAAATGATTGAAAAATGTCTAATTATTGTTTAATAATCATATATAATAAAAAAATCTTAAAAGGTTATATAATTATTCATTTTTTATCCTTCTGTGATGAGAAAAATATATGTGGAATTAGTTCTTTTGAAAAATTCGAATTGTCTCATGTCACATGCATATAAATAGACACCCCATATCCTATAATTTACACACATAAAAAATCATTATTTTGGAAGATACCAGTAACAAATCACAACCAATTACCTTATATAATCTTATACTACTTTTATTGGTCATAAATCTATTCTAGGATGGTATTTGGTGAATACCAAAATATGCTTTCCCAAGAAGAGGTAAAACCACTAATGGACCATTTTTTCCACCACCACCAAAAAATATTATTAAAATATGATAATATATTTAAATAATTATATATATATATATGTGTGTGTGTTTTAATGATATTTTCATGACCTTAAACAATATCCTCCTCCCTCAAATGTGAAACAGAATCGTTGATCATGTGTACGGAGGACAACCACCACTTGAACCGATGGAATTAAGTTTTCATTACCACTTCATACGGATTTATAAAATGATTTATATAAGAATTATATATTATATATATGATATAATTATATTTATTTAATTTTTATATCACATATAACATATAATTTCAATTATATAGAGAATATGATAATAGTGCTCATGTATACAACAGATTACATCATCGCAAAGCGATGTGATAATTTTTTTATTCCAATTTAAATGGTAGTAAATAATGAATAATTTTATGTTTATATATTTTAATAATTACTTATTAATAATTATATAAATGAAATTTATTTTATTATATCTTATATACCATTCATTAAATAATGTATAAGGTTGTTTGTGTGTACGGTGGACTACCACCTTTAGAAGAAATGTGATTCATTTTTTATAAATTATATACATAGAAGGTAAATAAGTATAAATTTAATCAATAAATTTGATATATTTTAAATTATATTTTCTCATAAAAATTAATCTTCATTTGAATTAATTTCATTTTCAACCATACAGAAAATTAAAAGGTTACTCATGCGTATTTATGGCTACGATCACAACAAAACGATGTGATTAATTATCTACGTTAAAATTTAAATAATGATTATAATGATGTATCTAATGAAGAAAATAATATTTATAACATTAATACAACCTCAGTGATGATTGAAAAATATCCTACGGATCAATATATGTAACATTAATGATGAAACATGTTGGAGAAAACAAGGTAATTAACACCCAAGACAACAGTGATAATGAATGTTTTTAATAAATGGTAATATGATTTTATATAATTATAATAAGTTATATAATAAATAATAAAAGGATTTTATAATTATGTATCACATTACAAATAATATATATAATTTTAATGAGTGCTCATCTAAACGAAAGATAGAGGTAAGGGGTTTTTGGATTCAATTTCCATGTATTAGGTTATATGTTTACTTTATTGATAACAATATACTAATATTATACATGAAATGAACATTTAATTCTTTATTAGTTTATTTTAACTTTTATTTATATCGATTAAATTTAATATACAGATAATCACATCATTTATTAACTCTCAATTCAATGATATGACTTGTGTAAATGGTTTATCTCAACACTTCCTTCTATGAGACATCTGTTATTTTACACGCCTAATCTATTTTAAATGTTATACATAATTATATTTTAAAATTATATATCCTTAATCATTCCTACATCATGATATATTATTTGACAATTTTTCTTTATCATTTATGTGATGTTATGATTCAAAAGTTATAGAATGTGTAAGGGTTTATTTTTTCAATATCATTTTAATTGGGCTTGTTTATGCCTAAATTTCCATAAGTGGAAATAATCTGATAATTTGATAATAGAAAACATTAATTTTATTATCCTATATTTATTCAATATGTTTTCATTTAATTTTACCATTTTTATCTCTTCAAAGCTGAATAAAATTGAGAAATTGTAATTTTTTTTTTAAAATTTGATTAATTTAAATCTTTTTTCAAAAATATTTTTCATCCAAATCCATGTTCTATAAAAAAAATTCAAAAATTTTTAATATGAAATTTGAAAGACATTATTACACACAATTTTATTCTGAAAAACATATTTAAAACAAATCATCCCATAATTTTCGGAGCACATTACTTCTTGAAATTTCAAAAAAAAAATGAATTGAATCAATTATTTTAATGTGTTAATCATGAAAAAACTCATACCCTAACAAGAGAACAAAATGTTTTAACGATTCATCTCTATGTTTCAATGGTTAACTTTAAAAATTATTGTCATTATATTTTTAGAATTTTTTTGAATTTTTTTTATGATGGAAATTATATTTTCTTTAATAAATGATCAAATTGACATTTCAAAATCACTTTCCAACTAAGATGAAATCCTTTGATGTTACCAGTTTTAAAAGTTCATTTCACTCAATAATTTTTTTAATATTTTAACTTTATCTTTATTAATGACAACAAAAATTAATGTTATGATTATCTTCCAAATTATGTATATATGTCTCTTATATATATTCCAAGTTTATTGTTCCTTCCATTAATGGAGTAATACAATCCTTATAATCATATCTCAAATGCCCTCATTTTGAAATTTACATAGAATGTGTTATGAAGAAATACAATAATTTTTTTTATTTCTACATGTAATTATTATATTAGGGATTATGATTTATTTCTTTTATGTGTCACACAGTGATCAAGAACATGTTGTGATTGGTGCAGCTGGAGAGTGAAACAATGCATTGGGTAATTTTTTTATTTCATGGGACATCATATATATGATTAAGGGCTGATTTTAATCCATTTTGTGGATATGTACACCATTTGATGTTGTGTTATTATTTATATTTTATTTATCCATATTTCACATTTTATGTTGCTAATACATTTCCTATGATGACATGACCTTATGATACTATGTTCTTTATATTATGGTTCCCTGTGATTATGCATGTTCCTTTTATTTCCTAATATCATGTTATCCCTTTTAGTAACATGTTATTCGATTTTGTAATGTTTTTTTCCTTACATAGATTTTTATATTTCCCTTATATTTATGTGTAATATAGGTTATTCCATGTGTCTTTATGATCAAAAATTATTTTCCATATCTCATTGTGGAGATTAGAATATGAATTCCATTTTTCAAGTCATTGATAACCCTGTCTACCAAAGAAACATTCCCTCTATGATCGTTGTGTTCTAATTATTATATATTTATGTTTAGGAATAATGTGATATTTTTTTAAATGTATTTGTTCCCCATACTTATTATTTTTTGGTTGAGACTCCTCATATCATTCTCCATTTGATATTTTATTAATTTCCAGGGGAAGAAAGCATTATTTCAGGGAGCTATATCTGAACCTGAGCAAGATTTTTACTTAATATTTTGTTATTTAATAATTTTTTATATTCTCCTTAAAATACGAGACAAAATGATTCTATATTTTCAAATTTATAAATTTAATCACATTCAAATGGTTGGGGTATAATTAGTTGAAACCAAATAGATATCATGAATATAAATTTATAATTTAACTAGGGAGAAATGACTTAGGGGAACATGCATTTTATGATTGTCCATCAAGATCATGTGGTTTTCTCTACGTCCTATGGTAGGAGACTATGAATAGTGCTTCATTTAGTGAACAATAATTCCAAATTGTGTGGAGTGTCCAGAGTAAATAAAATTGAAAGACTTAAACTTCCCTCCCCCTAATTATACTCCAAAACCCAAACCTTTACTGCTCACACCCCTCTCACATGAAATACAAGATAGGATGACCCCTTTCCACATAGATATATTCATCCACCTTCTTATTTTTGTGTCCTCCCCTTGGAATTACGAGTGTGATTTATCTGGGATATTGTAAATCATTGTTCTGTTTCTTCTTTATCTCCATTCTTCTCGATTGGTTCTCATCCCTCCGAGAACAATCTACTAAGCCAAACCCAATATAAGGATTTGATCTCAAGTCATATGGTTTTCTGTCTTACAGGTGATAAATCTTTTTGTGTCCTCCCATTCACAGTTTTTAAATAGATTATTTATCCATGCATGTTCTTGGATCATTTACCAATATCTAAGGATTTTATTTTTTAACCATTGATTACTCGAGGTGTTAATTAATTTTTTAATTAATAAACGATAGTCAAAAATTATTTTTACTGAATTACTAAATAGAAAATTGTGTTTTGATTTATATTTAATTGAAAGAACAAAATTTCTATGTTTTAAAGAATAAGATGTATATATTTTTAGTGGATAGTGTAAAATACACCGGAATTTTTTTTGAACTGATTTTTTTAATAAAATTTGAAAATTTAAAAGGTATGTTGTGTTTTTAGTAGAATCCTCGGTTTGGTCAAAACTATTACATGGATGTTGGAGTTATACATGAATTTTAATGTATATATAAATTATTTCTGATTGTTTTAGTAATAATTTATGGTCTGAAAAATGTTAGCCCCCCTTCAAATCATGGGTTAAATTAAACAAATGCCTTTAATTCTTTTCCTGAGAATTAAAAAAATTAGGGTTTTTTTCTTAAATGGATTTAAATGTTAATTCTAGAGAAGAATGATTTAATTTGGGCATGAAATAGTTTATATAAATGTTTAAATATATGTATATTAGAATCTTTATATTAATATATATATATATACATACATACATTCATATATATATATACACATGTAAATGTGTTAGCATAATTACATACATAAAAAATTCATTTACATATATAATATTAATTATATATATTTTTATATTAATTGGTTTAAAAAAGGACCATTAAGTAATTATAAGGGGGAAAATTTTATATAAAACATTGATAGGAAATGGATTCAAGTAAAATGATTTCCCTTTAATATTTTTGAAATAAAAATATTTGAAATTAGAATATTTTATTTGATAAATTGAATGTAATTATAGAGATTATTGAAAATGGGATAGCAATTGGGAACCCTATGAACCTCAGTGGGATAGCTAGGAAATATAAACTAGGAAAATGTCTGCACTACCTAGTCATTAGTCCACAACAACCTACTTGCCAAAAAATATAATTACATGGATTTGGATGATGCTAGTATTTTGGATTCATCGTCTCTAGTAGCTTGAACATAAGATAAGTTATATATGGTTTGATCATTGAGATTATGAGGATCCTAAGATGAGGCCCAAACATAGGCACCCTTGGGTTACCCATGATGCTGGGTTTTTACTCATTTTCTTCTGAATCATAATATTTTTTATTTTGATTATTTTTTAGTTTTACCAATTTTGTTAAAGGCATGTTTAACATTAAAATTATTTTCAAATATTCATGTAAACATATTTTTTTATTTAAAAATATTTTTTCGATTATTTATTTTTACCAAAAAGTAGATTTATTATGACTCTTTAATTAAATTAGATGCACGAGACAAGGATGTTGTTCTCTTACTATGAATTCGTATTCTTATTCCAAAATATATTTCTATTCATGATTTCAGAAGTCAATGACCACTTTTTGATATTGGTTAATGAGATGTTGGATGAATAGTCTAATTAGGTCACATCGGGCATGTCTCTAATTATTTTTATCATTTATTATTGCATTGGTTATGTATGATTTTTCTGTATTTAATTACGTTATTTATGGGAGAAATATATAACTAGAGGTTATAGTCGATAAATGATCTATTTAATTTCAGGGTATTAGAATTTAATTTGAGGTATTTTTTTAATTACTTTTATGTTTCATTGTTTAGTTTTTTGATAATTCAAGTGCTTCCTATGAACATAGTGGTTGTTCTCTTTTTCCTCTTTATATTAATTAGTTTAATAGTAATAATCAATATATTGAAATTTATTTGGTTACCTAGAGATTTTCACCAACCCGAGTTAACCGGGAACATGCCTTAGAGATGTTGCAGGCTGCCTTAGGAATCTAACAGTTGGATGGCTTGGGTTTTGTTTAAAAAATTTATCCACTGGTAAATTCTATCATACTAGCTATCACTTAGTGATGATCCCCTAACCATTACTTATCACCTTGTGGGGATTTATCCTTTTTATAATCTTCATTCATAATTATTTGTTTTAAATCTTACCCTTATCATGGATTGATTACATTTACACCACTCAATCATCCGGAATCAGTGTCCCCATCTATCCCTCTATAGTGTTGTTCACTTCGAATAAAAATATTCTCCGCCTCCAGTGTCATCACTGGATTATGTTATTTTTGTTTTTTGGTATTTCAATTGTGCTATTTATTATTGGTCTTATATTTTTCAAATTTATATTCATTATTTATATCTGATATTGTGACACCCCAAGCTTCCAATGTATGTTTCCCATTGAATATTGTAATTGCTTTCATTATACGCAACTTCGAGATTCTAACACACCGCGACCAATCAAACTAGCCATTATGAATAGTAATACCCACTTTTTTAAATTTTATAAATTTTATTGTTCAAAATGGACTTTATTTTTGGATTCGGAATATCGAAAATAGCTTAGGGTGAATTGTTTGGTATTTTTCTAAAAACTTTCAATTTTTGATGAATAGTGAAAAACATTGAGTTATAGTTTAAAACCAAATTTTTATTTAAATAATTATTTATTTTATTTAAATTTAGTTTAAGTCAAAATATATACATAAAACCTATATAAGTTCAATGTAATCCATTGGATTCATTTATAATAATTTTATATATATATAAAGTTTATTGATCTTTTTTACCGTCTTTTACGCACCTCCTATGCGCATTTTCAAATTTGAATACAACAGAATTTTACCGCTTCTGTGAATTGAATTCCAAAAATCCAAGAGACACGATTGATATTAGTAAGAAAAATTTGGTTCAATAAGCTGAAAATAATTTTTGGTGAATAGCAACGTTTTACTTTTATTAACACAGTTAAAAGTAAATAGGGTAATTAAGGGTAAAAATGATATTATTATTACCCAAAAACATGTCCTAATTATATTAGATAAGTTTAACACAACCAAAAAAACCCTAGGAATTATATATGATCCTTTAGGTCCACTTGTATTAGATTAGGACATTTATTATTATTTAATTCAAAGAGGAGTTAAAAGTGTTAAAATCAAAGTTTAATAACTAAACAATTTATAATATAGGGTTACACATAAGATAAATTCAACTATAAATATTAATTAGAAAAATGAAAAGATTAAATAAATTATTTTATTTTATTTATATTTTTTATACAATAAATAATTTAATTTATTTATGACACAATGATGATGCAGTAATCCCCTACTTAATGAAATATTAAAATAATTGATATTATTAACATCTAAATAAATGTAATTTTAGACTTTTTGTAAATTAAACTAATTTTATAGGTTAATATGACTTGTTAGGGTTGGTTAGATGATTTTTTTGGAATTAATATTGTTGTTATGAATTTAGAAAAAAAATACCAAATAGTGTCAAATTTGACATAAAAGAGGTTTTTTTAAAAAAAATATATTATTAATTGACATTCTATTCCTAAAAATATAATGATCCACTAAAAGAATTATATAATGATATGTGTATCATTAATGAACCACATGTGGTTCTCTGGGAATTATATAGTAAGTTTTTTAACCATATAATATAAAAATAAAAAGAGACATGGTAAATGTCAAACTATTTAATTAAGAGTTAAATCTATAACATATGGTTAATATAGTGACCAAAACCTATCTAAAATCTATTTGTTGAGTGTTTTTTGACCCATAACCACTTATACATTAAATAATACATTCTTGAGTCATTAGAAACAGGAAATGATTTTATTATAAAATAATATTTCTAGCTTTTCCTAAGGTGCCCCTCACCCCTCTTATAAAAGGGCACTCCAACTTCTCTCTAATTCACACCATCAAAGCCATGTTTTACATCCAAAACCTGCCCAAACACCCTCTAAAATATCTTAACTTCATCATAGAGGTCTTAATTTAGTCATAAAGCCATCCTAAGGATCCATTTTGATCAAATCAAAAGGAAGAACCCGAAGAAGAGGTAAATATTTCATCACCTCTTTCAAGTTCCTTTCTTCTTCCACTTCCTATTTCATTGTTGTTTCTGATATAAAATAATAAATCCAGTATATTCTATATACTGTGATTTTATTATGAATATGTGACATCCATATTTATTATTATATCTATCCTTTGAATGACATGTCATCATACGTGCGTACGTACAGATTACCGTCTCCACGTCGTGGTGTAATTTTTATTCAATACATTATTATTTTGATCGGTTAATTAATGATGTGTAATTGATTTAAATAAAAAAATTAACATTATGATGATTATTTATATATGATATACCATCCAATTATATATTATTTTAATATCAAAAGAATGATATTGTCGCTTGTGATTACGTACAGATTACCGTCTCCACGAACGCGATGAGATTCATTCCCCATCGTATCCATTAAAGAGTAATTTTTATTTTGATGATTGAAAATAATATTTATATACATGCTATAATTCTGGATATTAATAATATGCATACCATCCATAACATATATTACTCACATAACAAAGAATATAAAGGAAAGTGTGCCTGTTAACATCTAAAACAACAATAATACAATGATATTATTATAAAAGCATTGTTAAATGATCATATATGATATAATATTAATGTATATGAATATTTTATAAATTAATTAGTGTTATTTCACCATTATATAGGTGGTTAACCTACCCTTGAACAAGGAAAAGTACAAGGTAATGGGTTTCTTATCTCACTTTTAATTCTATGATATTTCCATTGTTCGCCACATATTTATTGGATGGGGTGTATTGTGTACTGCCATTTGATATATATTATCACGATTATCTTTATATTCATGGTGTTCTATTACTCATTTGGTTTTTATTAACTTTTGGTCATAGTAATCGGTTGATTACAACGAAGTAAGGTTTTTTTTCATCTCACTTTTTATTCTCGTGAGATTCATGCTATATTGGCCACTATTTCCTTTTGTGTGGAATATGTACTGTCCATGACTATATTCTTAGTGTAATATAATTTTATTTATGGGTATCTACATATTCATATTATGATCCTTATTTCATGTGTTGTATGTTTCATAAGTTACCAAATCGGTAAGGGAATTTCAAATTCCCATTTCCACTCAGTGGGATTTACGCATACTTCATTGATTATTTTACTCCAAGATTATGTTTGGAATCACTATTTATTATATATTTAGTAATTTCCACTCCCCATTGCGTGGATAACATTTTGATACACATAATCACTCCATTGATAATTTCTCATGTCATTGATATAAACTTGATCATAACTCAACTTCCATTCATTGAGTTAAACATCCAAGTCATTGGTATTGGTTTTACAAAAATATCTGTGAATGTACTATTATTGGTTTACACTTAATATCAAATCATAATGAGTGTATTTATATTTTTCACACATAATTATGTCATTTATTTATCCTTTACCTAAGGATACTATCTTTATAATGGATTTCATCTCAATTTACATTCCTTTGAGACTTCATTGTTGTTATGCACCAATTCACTTTTATATGGTGTACATACTTTACTTTTACATAGTTTATAATGAAATGTTTTACTCTCAAGATATTATAAAGTTTTTATTACCTCAATTATTTGTATAAAATCATCTCTGATTTGGTTAGGACCTCTAACTAAAATATCAATAATAATGTTTTAAAAACTTATTCTTCTAAATCATTTTCATTAATGCCCTTGTTTTAAAAATGGTTTTAAGGATTTATTTATATGGAAATTAATGTTTTAAAATTAAAATTCCTTTTAAAATATTCAATGTGCTCTCAGACACATTGATTTAGAAATCTATTTTTAAACAGCTTCTTGAAAAATACTGCGACTTTTAAATGTTTTCAAGAAAAAGAGGGATATTTCCCTCTAATAGTTTTGATGATTATTTTCATCTATGTAAATATCCTTCATTATTCTCGATTTCAGTTAATCTATTACAATAAAATCTTCCATATTGATTTTAATGAGTTATGTTTGACTGTGGATGTGCTATTTTTATACCATTCATGGTTTGTGGATAATATATTGACATTTCATATGATAGTTTTAATATGAATGTTTATGTTATGTTTCAAAAATATCACATGAGTAATGAATTACACATAGTAAGGGATGGGTGGAGCCCACTATATCTCCACGATGCATTGGTAGGTCTCATGAGACAAACTAGTGTCTTGGTACAAGGCCTTGACAAAAATCTTATTTGTAGTCTTGGCACAAGGCCTTTACTATGTGGTTATTAAAGTCTAGCATTATGCATTCCATCATTATAAAAGTGGATATTGATATTTCATGTGATTATCTGACTTGTAGAATATCCATGTGAATAAGTAAATGTAATTATTTGTTTTCATCATTGCCAAATTATTTTGAATTTCAAGTCAAAAGGATTTTGTTTTAGTCATATGCATTGCCTTAAATATTTATGCTTATTTTTGAAAGTTTCTACTATATTTTTATCCTTACAAAGTATCTGAGCTCACCCCTTTCTATGTGTTAATTTTACTAGGGCGTGAAGAATTATATTATGAATCACCGGTAGGGATAGTCTATGTGATCTCAGTGTTGTCTATGGAAACAATGTTGTTGTAGTTTTTAATTTTATAATTCAATGTAAACCTTATGAATTTATCTAGTGTTTCCAAGGCTACTAAACTAATCGGTTTTTTTAGACATGATAATTTTTGTGATCATTCCAATGATACATAATAAGGCACCATATTTGGGCTTCTGGGGTCAGGGCATTACAGATATTTCATTCATTCTAATAAAAATTCATAAAAATTTCTTATTAGGATTATATGGTTAATAATAGTAGAATGATATAGGATTTATTGGTATTGATTGGGGAATGAGAATTTGATTCCACAAAATGCATGTGACTGGGTGTGTAATTAGTATTAAAAATTATTGTGTTTATATTTAAATCAATTTTTGAATGATAATATATAATTTTAAAGTATTATACTACAAAATTATCAAGGGGAGTTCAAAAAATGCAGAGAATATCAACATATTTTGGAATTAACATTAAATATCTGAGTGAATTAGAAATATATGAAGATCCTATTAAGGGTATTTAAGAGACTAGAAATAGGAATTTCAAGGGGTGAGGACCCGATTGATTAATTCACTATGGAATATTTAATGAAAAATCCATGTATTTTATTTTAAAATGTTTTATTTCAGGATTTAATGGATTGTATTATATTGAAACCAATATATATGAGGGACCGCCATAAAAATTGTGGGGAATGTTTGTTCGGGACATAAATCATTAGGATATGTCATGGGATGAATTCCATAACTTAAAATCAAGATTTTTTTCACAAACACAATATTGATATATTTGATTAATTTTTTTATATAAATATAGCATGTTTTTTCTTGATTATGGAACATAATATGACGTTTATGGACATTTTATATTTTAAATCAATAATGGGAGGACAGAAGGCCACTACAGATAATCTATTTGATATTGGAGTATAATGAATTATTTCAAATAAGGTCAGACTATTTATTATATAAAAATATAAAAAATTTGTAAAATAATATTTCATTATAATAAGGAACTTTCAATTTCTTGGAAATTAGATCAAGCATATTATATTGGGAATATATAGATTATATATCACTATGGATGAAGGAGATGGTTACAGGATGTATACATGGGTGGCATGAAATATTGAATCCAAGGAATAAATTTATATTTTCATCTTACTTTTGGAATGTGAATTATAGATTTATGTTTTCATGGGATAATATATTTCACATCACAAGCATGTATATGTAATCCATAGACTTCCATTAATTTGATGGGATGTCACACCTACATCAGTTCAACTAAAGAAAAACATTGGCTGGTAGCTAGAAAGTATAAAAACAAACATAAGTATCATGAATCTTTTTAGGTGGTCCTCCATAGAGTCATAATAGTGTAATGACTAGAAATCACATAAAGAACAAAAAACTCTCCATAACATGGTCATTGGGTCCCAATCTACAAGGAACAACAAACTCCCCCATATACCCACGGTCCCCCCTTAGGTACTACCCAGAAACCAAAATATATCATCAGAATAATGGTTGTAACCACATACCAACACATGTTTTTTTATTTTTCTTTTTCATTACTTACACAATATTGGTGAAACATCTTAGGATTTTAACTATCCATACTACTACTCTTGGATAAGAATGCTTACCAATGGAGTTCTAATAAAATTAGATCCCTAAAAGGAGGATCTTTTTAAAATGGTCCATAAAATTTAGTCATCCATGCCTTTATCATTCATGGGTGTTAAATTAACCCCATGAGAGAAAAATTCCCTCATATTTCACCAATATATAGAACTATAATGTTTTAATTCACTTTCAACTAGGTACTTCTCTTATGCAAGTTTATCAACCATGCCTCCCTGACAACACCGAGAACCCACCATAACATTTCTTACAGGTCTTGGATAAACATGAATCACTTGTTACCATATTAAAATGTGGTCCCCTACTAGGTCCCACCCACCTACCAAGATTTATCATTAGAACCATTATTTTCCAAATAAGACAACACACATTCTTTTTGTGGGATTTTTTTCCTCACTCACTCACACCCTGGGAAAGGTAAAAGGAGGGCACCCATCTGAACCACTCCCATAAGACACAAATTTTTTACTATAGAGTTATTATTTTCTATGATCCTAAAATAAATTGTTCTAAATGATGAAATTGGCCATATAATTTACTCATTTAATAGTTTTTTTATTATATTGTGCTAAATTGAAAAATTTTACCACAAGTGGGGGATTCCAGCCGTATTTGATTAAATCTACTAGCTTTGTTCTCAAAGTATAGATCAAATCCAATAAAAACAATAATTCACAAATCGTAAAAACTCTACCCAATAAAATAATCCAACATGGACACTAGGGTTAGAGGATATTACTGAAAAAAAGCGGTAAACCAAGATGAAGAGAGAAGAGGAGCTCATACCTCTTAAACCATTTCAAGAATAACCAAAAAACAACTATGAAGTCACCTTGATGAAATTTTTTATTGGGATAGGTCACCATGGGTTTAATATTGGTTGTGGGGTTTGAATGAAGGTGTCTTGGGTGGTTATTTCAATTAAAAATGATGTCACAAGTCAACAATACCCCAAATTTGACATGAAAAATGGTTATCTCAGATGGTTTATCAAGCCATATGAAGGCCATATGTCTACCATTGTCCCAAAACCCATGGGTAAGATTATTTACCCACATGGTTTCCTTAACCAAGAAAAAAAATACTCATATCTACCCACCATTGTAAGTGAATCATGGCTAATGTGAAATTTTTACAACCCGTGTAGTAGAAACTGTGTGGCCCTTAATGTGGTGGATAGAGGGGTGTTCACCGTTTGCGCATGGTTATGAAAACCATGCTAAAAACATGGGGATAATGGGATTTTTCAGAGTGTTTGACACATGATATGAACATGTTTTTTCAAACCATGAGAGAAAATGATGTGATCTGACCAATTTGGGGTACTTATATTTTCATATTTTTTTAATTGGGGATTCCTCCCCGAGCCACCCTCATTCAATGATCAAGTCCCTAATGCATCCCATGAGATTATATCCCTCTCAAAATATTCTCTAAGGCAATTTCATGTTTTATTCCTAGTGATTCTTCACACATTTGTAGAGGTATGAGATACTTTTATCTCTTTTTATTGGTTTCTATCTATCTCCCTAATTTTCTCTTAACATTATGGGCATGTTGGATGATTTTATTTGTTATTTTTTTATTTTTTTATTATTTTGGTTTTTATTAGTGGTGATCCATCCTCTAGGATATTATATAATGGATTTTTTTGAAGGAAAAAAGTTTCCACCAATTGAGGATGGTGTTTCCATTTTATTTCATTTTATTTAAGATGTATATTAATTAATAAATCTAAAAAAATGTTATTTGAATTAAAGTCAATAGGTATTTATTATCTATTTTGTTTTTTTCATTCATTGTTGTAATTTACTTTTGAAAAAATATATGTATTTCTTATTGATATGGAACATATATTTATAATGATATTTTATATATTATTCATGTTTGGTAAAATTAAAATGAGGGTTTTCAAAGAGAAAAACACATGTTCATGGGTTTTTAAGACAAATTGGGGTTTCAGTATAGGTTTCACATGTTTTGTTTTATGGGTATCATTATTTCAAATGGGGTGCGGTGTTATAATGTGAAATGGTATTTTCCTTGGTTTTTTTGATAATGATTATTAATGATTATTCTTTCCATTGGAATTGTGTTGGGATTCCGAATCATTTTAAAAATGTTTCTGAAAATGTATATTATATATGTGACATGCGTTATCATAGTGGAAACATTATGAAGTGATGTTGATTGGGCCCTTCATGAGCCCCATTATATTGTTGATAATGATTATGTTTACCCATGTAATGGGTTCCATGATATTTCATTGATTTTTATAATGTGATGGGTTACTATATGATCCCCCATGTATTCTAGTGTTGGATCTTGGGGATTTATTATTGTTATATGATGAAATTTTTTTCTCATGACCCACATTCATTATTAATCCATAGTTAGACCGACGATACTATATGGGAAGTATTAGGATAGTGTATGGCTAGTTGAAATTAATGCATTGTCTAGTCCCACATTGTTGTACATAACAACTAGATAGTGGTACTTTCAATAAGGGGATTTGTTATAGAGATTCGATTGATAGATGTGTGATCATTAACCATCTCAAAGTAAGTCCACCTATTCATGACCAAATCTATACAATTAGTCCATACCATGCTTCTTCATATGATGTATAATCTATTATTTATTATATATATATATATATATATATATTCAATTTTATAGATTATTTATGTATATTATTTCTTGATGTGTTGGTCCTCTTATGGTTGAGTATTGATGTTGAATAGTTTTATTTATTCCTATTATTATCCTTATTTTGAACATTTAAGGTTATGTTTTCCTTATTTTTGATATTTTTTCCTCCCTTAAATATTAGTTTTCTATGTAAAATATGTTAATGGAAAACTTGTAATTGTTTTCTAGAATTAAATTATCAGCTGTGAAAATTATTTTGAAATGTTTGAACTAGTTTTTTTTGTTATAAAAAAGGTTAATTTTTAAAGATAAATGATAATCAGTTTAAAGTGATATGAATTTTAGAAATAACTCATTACGTAATGTTTTATAAAATAGTGCATTAAAACATTTAATGTTCATTACATTGACTATTCCTATAACAAGTAAAAGTGAAATTGAAACCAATTTTTTAAAATTAATTTGAAATTAATACTTTTGGTTTCTTTTAAAAAAGAAATGAAACAAAATCATGGTAGTATCCTACTATATTTAGATAATACCCTACATAATCATGTTTGTGGTTATTTAGTCACCATGTCCTGTGCCAATTATTTTAGGAACAACTTCAAGATTTAATACAGTGTCATTTTTCTTGGTAAGTGGATTTATTTTGGGATCATAGTGGTGAATTTAGTGTCACTTACAGATGGTTATTATTCATTCTATTTCATTGAACCAGGTATCTTGAGTATTTTAACCTCTTTTTTCTTCTATTTTATTTTCATTTCATCACTAACTTTATTTTATTAACAATTCCTTAATTTCTAATTTTTCTCAAGTGATTTGTTTTCATTTTTCATTTTCTCATTACACATATTCCATGTTTATTTTTTTTGTTTGGATTAATTATATCGAAATAGTCTTTAATATTTATGTTTGATACCCTTTATTCTTTCCATTAGGTAGGGGTAGGGGAAGCACCTCATGTATGTGGGGTTAGTTTGGGAACTATTTTAGATAGTGGTTCTGGATGGTTCATTAAAAAAGTGGTATTTGAGAACATAGGTTTCTATAAAGGGAATAGATTCTATAAACTCACTTTTTTATTTGGGGACCTATGTTAAAAATAATATATAACCACCAGGGCTCAAGGGGTAGGCCCATGGATGGGCTTGTCCCACTCATCCTCGTGTTTGATCTAAAGTTTCCATGGGTGGTCGTGTGGATTAATTGGAAATTTTTATTATATTTTTGATTTGTTTCAAGACATTTTTCTATGCATTACTATTACTCTAAATTTTTTTGATGTTTCCATACACTGATTTGGATATTAGTCATTTTATTTTAGAAACTGGAATTATTTTATATGGTGTATGATTTAGGTTCATGGTCTATCAAACCAAATATAAGACATAGGAACCATGATGTATAACATCAAGTGGTTCATGCATAGATGTCACATGGTCTGAGAAATTTTTTTGATAAATCATTCCTAGTGAGGAATTTTTTGAATTTTTTATCTCAATTGTTACATTTTAATTTTTATTTGGTTGACTTTATTTTATAAGGATGTTTTAGTAGAGTATGTGGGTTGTATTTTATTTGAAAATAGGTTTTAAAATAAAATTTTAATGATTTTTTGGGTGGGATAGATTGAAAAAGAGAATTTGGTGAGTGGGGGTGTTTTTAGGTTTTTTAAAACTCATTGCATTCTGTTTGAGTAAAATGATATAGTTTTGGTGTTGTGTTAGTTTCAAAATTATTTGGATGTTTGGTGAGAAATATATCTAAAGTTTTTGGGTAAAATTTCTAAATATGGACTTTGTAACGTTGATTAGGTTTCCTTGATATTTGGAACCCTTGTTCGGAATTTTGAGATGGTGTGGAATTTTATTACCTTAAATAGTTAGGGATAACCATTTTTTAATTTTTCCTAGTGGTAATTTTGATTAATATTTTTTGTTTTATTTTGTGGGGATTTATAATGCGTCCCCCATAAGTGAACTATAATCTCAATATTGGAATTCCATAAATTTTTTCCCTAGAAATTTATGAGTTTCCCCTAAAGTCAACAACTCAATCCATATTGTTGAGGGAGTGGTAGATCCATTTTCATGTTACCCTATGGTTCATCCACAGTATATTCCTAAATAGTATCCTCCAATATTTTATGGAGATTGAGGACACCAAGAGTCTATTGAGTGAAAGACATGGTTGAAGTTATTCTCTTCTTTCTAAACACACCAGAATGATATATGGTGAGATGCATAATTCCTTTCTTTTAAAGGTTGTGTTTTGATTGGTGGATGATATATACTTACATAATCCTATTTGAAACAATCTTTTGGGGATATTTTAAGGCCTCCATCATTTAGAGGTTTTATCATGAAAATGTGAGCATTGATAAGGAAATAAGATTATTAAATATTATCTATGGTGATTGATCAGGGAAAGACTATATTGAATGCCTCATTGGTTTGGTACCCTTATCTCTAGATCAGGCTACTAATTATTCGATGAAGGTATGTTTATTTTCTAAGGTCCTTTATCTATATCTTCATTAATCACTGATTCATTATTGAATTAAAAATTATGTTGAAGTGGTTTCAAAGGCCATCATCATTGATGTAATTTTAGTAGGTAACCCTATGATGGGAGTTGCTTCTATTTATATTATATTTAGTTAATATGTTTTGAATAATGAAATGTATAAGAAGGATGTTGATTATAGTGGAATTCTATCTTCTCTACCTACCATTCCAATTTAAAATGTACAAAATTTCAGTTTTGTTTTTTTAGTGTGGGAAGATCTAGAACATTAAATCATATTGTATTTTATCTTCAAATACCTAAAATCTATGCAGCCATCCTGGACACAAATAATGGTTTTTTATTTGTCCAAGAATTTTCTGAATTAATCTATGATATAGATAGAATTTGATCTAGTTTTATCACTATATCCTCCATTGGAGAGTCAAAATCTGATCATTTCATTAGGATCATCCACTTTTTTTATTTTTCCTTTTTCATAGTGTATTCCCCATCATTTCTACATCTATTTCCAATAAAAATGGATAAATGGGGGTTTTACCCTTTTTATATCTATATAGATGTTCTTTAATCAATAATTCTCAATTCATTATGAATTTTATAAATGGTGTAGAAAATATGATAATGATTGTTTCCTTGATGACATGGGGGTTGTATTTGGTGTAGGATATCATAACAAGGATAAGTTATTGGTTTCTAGGTAGACCATGAGTTCTACCATGATAAGATTTTCTTTGAGATCCCCTTGAGTGGGTGTTTAAATAGTACAAACCCATTTGACATCTATATAGTTCCATGACTCATTTATGAAACCATAATATTCCTTGTTATGACATGTGCCTATCAGATATACCAATTATTTCATGGAGTTCATTCCATGGTAAATGTGTCTGATGTTTTTTTGTTCTTTCATGGGGAAGTGATATTGGGTTGGTTCATGTCAATTTAATTGGTTTATAGAATCATGCATCGTTGAGGATGATCATTAATTTTGGTCATCTTAACTATTGTTTCACCATTATAGAGTTATTATAAATAGTGGGTTGACCTATGTTAGGTCTCCATGTATTTTCCCATGATCTAAGTGT
Organism: Viscum album; assembly: GCA_963277665.1. Lineage (NCBI taxonomy): Eukaryota > Viridiplantae > Streptophyta > Magnoliopsida > Santalales > Viscaceae > Viscum > Viscum album. Next base: position 840,101,855 of record OY728152.1, on the reverse strand, counting down.
AATCCTTTGGGGTACCTTTTCATGGGATATTCTCTTTCTTGGATCTAGTGATATCCGATGTTCTTGTGGTTATGATTATTTTCGTCTCTATGATCTGGTTTTGGGATTTATGTGTATCTTAAGAAAAGTTTTTGATACCATCAAATTCATGATTCCAAAGAGGATCAAAGGAGTGTATATACCAAAATCAAAATTCCCTATATCTTCTTTCCCATTTAGAGAGGGCTTTTCATTATAATACTAATAGTTCATCTATTTTTTGGGAATTATAAATCATTCAGTAATGGTTATCCATTAAATGTTATTTTTTCCTTGTTTCCCTGGATTCATGGTTTCGGATGTGGGATAGTAATTGAGTACTCATTATAGGGGTGGTGGTTATGAAATTCTCAATTTTCCAATGTTTCTAAGGAAATTCTAGTTGATGAATGAATTATGGTAGTGATTTTTTGAAACCATGAGTTGTCATATTATTAGTATTATTTTGTTTTTCCTTTTACGGGTTGTGTTCTAGCTGTTCTAAGTTTAGAATTTTTGAGATATTTTGGTATTTTCTATGGGTGACCATTTTAGGAACATGGTTTGGAAATAATATAGCAGAAAACATGATGACCTTTCATTGGAGGAAAGAGGTAAGCATACATTGTTCCCATAATTACGGAAACCATATGAGACAACTGTCAAACCTATAGGTATTGGGATAGTATAAGATGCACAATCGATGCATAGTTTGACAAACCATGTGATATGATCATGTAATCTACACAGTATGGGGTATTTTTGTTCTTTTACCTTCTTTTTAATTTTTGTCATGAACCAGGCTGGGTCGCCATCTGACCCGGCACCCGACCCAGTCCGCGACATGGCCCAAAGGGTGTTCCAAATCCCCACGGGCTGGCACAAGTGCCTGGGTATCCAACATTACCTAGGAATGATTTACTCGAAATAAAAGTGAGAAATACAACTAACAAAATAAAGAAACTAAAACTAGAAACATGCAACCAAACACGCCTTTAAACTATAACTAGGTTTAGAGTTTACAATTCCACTAAAACCCAATGGGAACTACAAAAAAGACATAAAACTAAAAAATCTAACTCAATACTCCAAATGACATGAGAAGTCATACCTCCAAGCAACACACACCAACCTGCATGAGGAGACCGACAATAATCCGAACCACCATCACTGAGCATGATGTCAACAATATGGAGACCACAAGAAATAAGGTCTAAATACACCTGAAGGTGTATGCAGGGTGTGAGCAAAAATCCCAGTTGGACATCACCCAATTAAAAGGTTCCATTTGTAAACATTAAATGATAAATACATTTACAGGATAAATAAATGAAATGACACCAAAGCTTGCACAATTTTAACAAAATAGTTTCTATAAAGAAAACACTTTCAAAGAAAACAACTTTAATAATTAAACAAAAACACCCATGTATTTAAGAAAAATAAACCAAACCATAAAAAACACCCAAAAGATACACTTTATGCCGACGGTGTGTGTATAGTAGTCCAGACGCATGAAAAGAGGGAGAGGCCCTAAAGGTACCAGAAAATGGAATGGGACCCTAGACCATCACGTCTCGGTGAAAAGTATAGGAAAAACAACAAAATATGTTCTCATGAATGAGCCACTATTAGGGAAACACATCCATAACCTAGTGGTCTCCTGTAATCATCAAATGTTTAGTTAGTGTTGTAATTATCAAGCCAGCTATGTGAACCTGGGCCAGTTCTGCTTCGGAATCACTAGCACGCTAGATCTATTCTGCCCACTAAGTACCCAGGCTTCCCCTTGTTTGCTCAAGATGTTCCAATTTCACATTTCATTTCCAACTCAGACAAATAAAACTTCCAGGGTGTTACATAAAACAAACTCCACACATTCACACACACACAAAACCATTTGGAAAAGTGTGCATGCCAAAAGACTATACCCAACTCAATTAAAACAATTTCTGCATTGCAGATAATTGTTTATTAAAATGAAATTAAATTGTTATCATTAATAATTTTATTAATTCATATTTAATTCTTTGTAAACATGTCCTTTGAAAAGAAACATAACATGGCTTTAACATGAAAAACCAACTCAACCCTCTTTCATGACCAAACACACCCAACACCACATCAAGAACACAAACTGCATAGTTTTCACAACTTCCCAAAACAAACACAAACCTTATAAAAACACTTGAACACAAACATTGAACTTTGCACATTTTTACAAAAAAACACAAAATTTATTAAACAATAGAAGATATCTCACATAGGTTTTCATACAAACAACCTACTCAACCATTAAAACACCTTCACTTACGACCAAGAACATGAAACGCCAAGTCGACACACAATTAACACCACATTCAAAAATGAAAAGCTAATTGTACATATGATATAACACTGACAATTTATAAAGATAATTTTTCTGCCAAATGAACGCAACAACCCATATAAACGTACTACCAAAAAAATTTAACACATGAAAAATATCGAGAAAACAAAATCCACACCCAAAATAATTAATCAATGAACATAATAAATTAACTAATCTAGAAAATCAATTTGTTAAAAAATGTTTAAACACGGAACCACCTACCTCGAGTGACGAAGAATTCAACACTCAATGCGAAACTTCAATCGCTTATCATTCGAACCACAAAAAACGTAATGCAAACCCACAACCATGAATTCAAACCGAAAAATTCTAGTTAAAACCCAAAATTAGAATATATACCCACTGAAAAAAAACAACCAAACTCAAATGAAAATAAAAAAATCAGAGGAAGACATAACTCGGGGGTTTGATGCCGGAAAAGGGGAGGAGAGGGATGCCGTTCGGGAGTTGCGTGGTGCACTGGCCGGCATGGGGGTTCTAGGGGGGTTGCACCTCAAGCTATACAAGGCGAGAAATGAGGGTCTGTGCGGCGGTGCTAGCCGGGAATAGGGGTGTAGCTGGTCCGGTGCGCGATGACGATGCTGGCCGGGAAAGGGTGCAACGACAGAAGGCTGAGGGAGGTAGTTGAGGTTTGGTGCGATAGGGAGTGTGCAGGGTGATGGGGATCTAGGGGGAGGAAGTTTTGGTGTGGCGGGGTGCCAAGGAGATGGGGTGAGACGGGATACGAGGGATGTATTAGTGGATTTCAGGGGATTCGCAGCATGACCGGCCGACCAAGAGGGAGGCACAGTGCAAGCAGCTTGCCCGAAAGCAGGGAACAACTGGATAGTGGAGGAAGGCATGAACCTGGTGTGGGAGGCCAACGGGGAAAAAGAGAGGGAGAGTTAGGGGAACAACACGCAGAGCATACGGGGTGTGGCAGGATAAAAAAACCAGGAGGAGTGGAGGGTTCCAGTGGCTGGTGTGGAGGGCGGCAAGACATTGAGAGCTTAAGTGGGGAGAGAAGTGGCCGAAAAAAAGGGGGAAAACCCTACTCAAAGAAAAGAAAGAAGTAAAACAATAATAACAAAGAAAACTAAAAAAACTAAAAGTAAAAATAATTTTAATAACAATAATAATAATAATTTCACTTGTGATTATTATTATTATTATTATCTTGGATAATAATTTAATTGAGAGTATTATTTTTATTATTTTCATTTTATTAAGTTTTTTATTGTAATGTTTATTATTTATTTCCCAATCCACCCTTATTCTAACATTATCATCCAAAATGGCTCTGATGGGGTTTTATGCCTCTCCTATGTTCCTCTAATGTGAATTCAAGGTGGTTTCATGGTTATTATTCACGAGGTTGAAGAGTTATGAGGTCCTATATTTTTTTCATTCAAGTTTCTCTAATTTATCACCATTTTCATATTACCATAGTTTCCATATTTATTAATTATCATTGATTGGTTTTTTTTAATATTTGGGATTTTTTTTGTATTGGGCGTGATCCTTCCATTGAGACCTATCTCAATGGATTTCATTGAAGAGGAGATTATTCCACCAATTGAGCTAGGTGTTCCATTTTAATTGCATTTTATTTATGTGTTCCATGAATTCATGATGAGTTAAATGGGGTTTGAATTAAAATTGAGATATATATGATAATTTTTATCATTTTTTCTATGGGTTTACATGCATGGATTGTTCTGCTTTATAAAAAATCATTCAATTTAATATTTTTAGGGAACATTGATTACAATTGATATTTTATAAAATCTTTATGTTTTATTAAATGAAAATTTGGGTTTTAATTTAGAAAAACAAATTTTCATTTTGTTTTAATGCAAATGGGGTATTCAATGAAGGTTTCCCTTACATATTTAGAGTCTCCTTGTTTTAAATGGTGGTGTGGATTTATGAATTGAAATATTGTTTCCCTTGGAATTTTTGATCATTATTGTTGATAATTATGAATTCTATTAGAATTATGTTTAGATTATATATCATTTTAACAATGGATTTCCTAATATATATTATATATGTGATTAGTGGAATCCTATTTGGATCTTTTTGGTGTGATTTAGATTTTTTCTATATTTATCCCACTTATGTTTTAGATTAATTTTTATATTCTCCCATTTGATGAAGGATTTGATGTGTGATTAATCATGTCCTCATGGTTTTGGGATATTTATATAGTATTTATGCATAATAGGAAAGAGAATATTATTATCTCTTACCTTGTGGATTTATTAATGTCATGTGGTGACATTGTTATCTCATGGACCCCTCCATTATTATTCCATGGGGAGACCAAGGGACTATGTGAAAATTATTTGGACGATGTTAGTATAGTTGAAATTTACCGATGCTCTAATCAAACCTAGTTTTATACAACACCATTATATTAGGAATTTAACATAGGAGACTAGTTAGAGTGACTCAGTTTTTAGATATGTGACTATGGACGTGGAAACAATAGGTCCGCCAATACAAGTCATGTGTTATTCCATTGGTCCCTACAGTGCTTCCTCATACTATATATCATATGTTATTTATTTTTTGTATATATAGTCTTTATGGTTGTGTATTTCTTTGATATATTTGATTTTTATGTTCATTATTATATGGTTTAGTGTTAATGTTAAGTAGTATTATAGCATTGATTTAATACCAATACTGAAACTTTTTATGGTTGTGTTTTAATTATTTCATCCCATATTTCCTAACTTACCTTTATGTTGGTTGTTCAAAATTTTTTATAGGAAAAGGTGTATTGGTTTCAAAAATGAAATAAAATATTGTGGAAATTATTTTTAAATGTATAAACCTTATGTTGATTTATTTTTAAAAAAGTGTGGTTTTTAAAAGATAACTGAGTTGCACTTGAAACTGTCATCGTTATTCATAATACCTACTTATGGAAATCTTTATAAAATAATTTCATTTGAAAAGTGCATGTTTCATTCCTTGTTTAATCTTATATTGTATAAATTGAAAACAAAATCTATTAAATTACAATACATTAAAAGAAACAGTATTGGTTTTTATATAAATAAAATGGAATGGAGTCGTGGTGTTATCCTATTGGATTTGAGAAACACACAACATATTGAGGTTAGTGGGTATGTAGTCATCATGTCATGTGAAGGGTCATTTAGGTTCATCTATTTCATTTGATCATGTGTCGAATTCTATGGGAAGAAGACTATTTCTAGCACCATGGTTGTGACTTTAATGTCACATAAATATAGGGATTTGTTGCTTCGATTTCATGGAACCCATTGGATTGAGTTTATTTTTTTCCTCATTAGTCTCTCATAGTTTATTTATTTTTTATCGTATTGTAGTTTTTTAACTGTCAATTAAAGGATTATTTTTCATATGTGTTTTATTGGAATTTTTTTCCTTGTACAATTATTCCATGATATGGTTTTTTATATTTGTGTTATTGTGGGTGAAATCATCCACATTGGATTAGTTAGAGGCCACTGATGCTTTTTTTTTATTCTGGGGGGGGGGGTTATGGGATGCTTCTTGTATATATGGAGGGATGCATCAAACACTAGTTTTGATGACCACCCGGGTTGGTTCATTAAAAAATGGGATTCATTTGGAAATCCATTAGGTTGTGAATGATAGGGATCATATTGACACTGTTAATTAGGGATAACAATACAAGGGATTTGTGGTACTTATGGATATGATCATGGTATATGTTCATGTCATCACCCAGTGATTATGTATGTTCCATATAATGATGCTTAGGGACCATATATAATATAAGGAATGATTTTATTGGCTTCTTTTTCTTCTAGGTCGTCATTCTGATTAATTTTTTAAATTTTTTTATAATTTAATGGTGAATTATTTGTGTGTGGAAATAGAGTGTTTGAATGGTTTTTTATACTCAAAAATCAATTTGGAAATAAAATAGATTTTATGAGGTGGTATCAAGGTTGTGAAAGAGTGGAGAGTGGCTACAAGAATACATAGTACATTCATACCCTATAAATGGTTTTTAGAAATTATTACAAGAATAAATTAGTTGTTAGTGGATAGAATATTTCAGAGTTATACTTTTTGAGTATTATATATTCTTTGGATTGTGAGTTTTATAGGTAGGATATATGTGAATTGTCCTATTGTTGATGGGTCACATCATATCATAAATAAAAACCATTTGTTCATGGGGTTGTAGATGGGTTAGTGAAACCATACCCTCCTCTATTTATTTACCAATTTTAGGATATATTCCAAAAAAATCATATTTATCCTCATAGAGGGAGGATTTTCTGTATATTTATTTACAATTGATATTCATGTAAATATTTAAATAACATTAATATATAGATATTGATATGTATAAGGAATATATAGTAAATCATAATGTAATTCAAGAAAATGTGTATATCGGATAAAACAATTGACTATGGAGTACTCCAGTTTTTTCCCATGGGATATGATTATTTGTTTTAATATATAGATTATTAATGATTGAACCTAGTGATGATCATGATCATATATCCTTATATGTGTACACATTATTTATTTCATTTGTTGAGGGGATCCTAGAAGTTATATAACATAAATATTTTATATGATTACTATATTCTAAAAGTATAATTTACAGTTATTTGATAGATGATGTTAAAAATTCAATATAGATTATAAGTGTTAATGATTATTCCATTTGGTGTGAAACTTTTTCCATTTTTGTTACTGGATTTGATGAATCAAATTTTTCATCCTTGTATGAAATCCTTCATACTGGGGTTTCCAAAATAAATTGGTATATACCTAGCCATAAGAAGAACGTGTATGAAGTTTAGAAATCATTTTAAGAGAACCAATATAGAACTAACATTATGAAAAAAAATAATTTTGTTACTTTTCAATCGAGAATATATTATGCGGGAGATTCCCCCAATCCCACACACATGGATCTTATTCTAAAATGATATTCGTTAATAATGTATTTGATAATAACTAATAATAACTAAAGATAGCTAACCACCACTATGATATCGAGAAAATGTATTGTGTAACATACACACCTAATTTCATATAGTTTTCATGTATTATGAATTTTTTAAAAAACCTTTAAATAGAAATTCCAACATCCATCCCCACAGATGAATATTTCATCCAAAAAATAAAGGATTCATTATTTTACAATAATAATTCAATATATCCCAAAAAATTCACCACACATTATACCAACATAAGAATACCATTTTTAATACCATAAATTGCATTTTTTATAAAAACACCTTTTAATTACATAGAGATAGACCAATTATATGACCTAATGGCCCATATGAAGATAGGATTTAGATAAGTTTCCCAATGGTCCTACCCCAGATCAACCCCCCTATTGTACATATCATCCACATAAAATCTCATTAAGAGTTAACATAAGTAATAATAATCAAAGAAAATATTTTTGTATAAGATAAAAAATGCAGGAATAAGAATATAATCATGGTGTAATGAAAATATATAAAAATAATAATACTGAAAACAACATAGATCCTATGTTCTGAGTTATTATTTAATATTTTGTGCATAATAATATATATATCATAGGTTCTTGGAATCATAACAGTGTGGAAATAATATTGATAATGTCACTATAATCATATGTTAAGGGACATGGTTAATTTAAAATATCTTAGTGTCAAATTCCCATAGTGGATTGGGTTTACTCAATAGTCACATAAATTTCATCTCATTATATATAAAAAATTACACTTGATATGGGAAGGATTTATAATTATTGGTCCACCCATCAGATAATAATATATACACGAATATGTTGTTCCAAAAATAAAACATTCATAAACACATCACTATATATTTGACCATCAAATAAATTGGATTCATTAAATATTTCCCCAAAACATGATCAGAGCCATCCTAATAAGTAACATGGATAGTATCATTAGAGAATATCTATAATAATGTATAGTAATAATTAAAGGATGTTGAATTAGACATTATTGGAAATGGGATCCATACCAACGGTTTTCAAAAACCATTATTATAGGTACCCATATGCAAATATTTTAGAATTATTATTGGTATATCCTATTTGTTGGAAGTTTATACCAATTATTTCCTTAAAAATTAGAAATGGATGATTCAATATAAATAATTTTTTAAAAAAATTGTATATTGTAAGGTTATACTAATGTTTTTTTAGAATGTTTTCCTATCCATCATCACATATCCCAGCCATAGGACATCCCTCCTCCAATATCAACCAAATCTAGATTCAAACCTATGATAAGTATCCCCTTTTCTTTATCAGCCTTGATTATATCTTTTTAGTTTCTATTTTGATTATAATATTATTGAGCATAAAATTGGAAATCTCTAAATCCATCAAAACTTTTACCAAACATCATTATCATTTTTATAGGTAAAAGTTACTAACCTAGATTCTTTTATGTCTAGATTAATCCCGATTCATTTAATTAGGGTTATTTTTTATTAAATTTCTTATTGTATTTCATAATATCTCTAATTTTTTGTAATTTTTTAATTCTATTAATTCTTTATAATATTTACATACCATATACACATATTATTTTCTATGATAAATGAGGTAAATGATTAATTTATTATTTTACTATTTTTTGTAAATGTATAAAGGGGTTATGAAAGTTTTCATTTCAATGTTTTATTTTAATGAATGAAATTGTTCATTTCAGTACATAAAAATATTTTCATTTTTAATCTAATATATGGATTTTATATAAATGTTGTTATTTTTTAGAAAATTATTTATATTTATGGACTTTTTCTAAATAAATATGAATCTAAAATTATGTTTATTATGGGGAATGAATATTTATATAAAAGATAATTTCTATTATTTTAATATGTTTGAAGATATGTATTTTATTCCTCATTCCTTATGGGTGATGTTTTGAGTATGAATTTTTTATGACTGACTCCATTCTAAAAAATGAAATAGTTTTATACAAATATTTTTTATTTGTTGACAAAAAATAGAAAATGTCATGTCAGTTTTGTAATATGTTATCTTACAATTATTTTTGTTTGATATATATTATTTTATTTCATTTTATAATTCTTATATGGAATTTTTTAGGTGTTATTGGATATATATATTTTCTGTATGTGGTATTAAGCATAGGTATTACTCATTGATATAATGAATTTCAATATTATGGTTATATATATATATATAATATCTTATTATCTAATGGTATCTTGTTATTTAGTTTTCTATATGGGTGATTAATATATAGATTGAATTATTTACAAATGGCCTTTTCCCTTCCAAAATTGTAGTTTTCATGATTATTTTTTTTTCATATTGATGTATTCATGTATGCTGAAATTGGAATTTGTTCCCATATATAAAGCGTGATTTAAAGTGGATTCGATTTCAATCATAGTTCAATGCATTCAAAAGTGACTGACATAATGTGAACCAGGATCCTATCCTTAAATGTTTTAATGATTTAACTGATTCATAATATATATTCTTTTATGAAATTTCATATAACTTTTAGTTACCAAAATTTATATAAAGTGGATTTATGAAACGGATCATATATCTATAGAGTTTCAAAACAAGTTAGGGAGTATTTTAGATTATTCATTTATTAATGCATCAGATAGAGGTCTTATACACTAACTATGTAATAATTCTGTTAGAACAACTTGTTTAATTAGAGATAAAGTTACATAAAATAAAAATATATATTTCAAACAAAATATAATGTTTGTTATCATAATAGAGGTACAAGATAAACTCAAAATTTTCATGATCTGAATGACAGGATTGGATTTGGATTTTTTTATCTGAATGGTTTCAGTTTATTCTTCATTGTGATAATGAATGTATTCCAGTGAAATAATAAATTGATATGTGTGTGTGGGATTCATTCAATTATACCAATGATGTTAAATGGATGAATACATTGAAGTATTATTCCACGATTCTTTCATATTAGCATTGTTCAAATATAAATAAGATAGAATTTTTAATATGAACGATTCATGAGAAAAACATGCGTACAATTTAGAGTAATGCCATAAATTATGTTCATAAATTTTTTAAATACATTTTTATAAATTATACATATAATCCCATGAAACATTATATTGAATGAAATATAATTTACCAAAATGTATTTTATGAAAACAGACCACTTGATTTCTATAAAAATTGTAGCTTAATTTTGTTGGAAATAACTGAAATAAATGATTACATAAAATTTTTAATATAATAATGGAAGCCAAATAATGATTTAACACCATCACATGATCCAAAAAAATAATGTGAATATTTTAATTGATTTCTATACATTAAAATATTTTAATTATCTATGTATGAAAGAAAAAATGCCGATGGAATGATAATGAGATAAATAAGGATAACGATGAGTTTGTTTATCAAATAGATCTATTAAGGTTGTGTAAATTTAATTATAAATATATTTATTTAAAGGGGGTTTTGTGTAATGTGATGTTGGGACTATCATGTGATATTTTTGATCTGTGTGGTCAGATGTATACTCACACAACTCAGGGATTATTTTCAAACATTTATAATATTATTCAAAGGATTAGTTTTTAAATCAATTTTCTTTTTTTATTAAACTAAAATCAAGAATTTATAATCTATAAATGATATATATGAAAACTTTAAACATTTAGTAAAAGAGTTGAACTATCATTGTTGGGAAAGTGTGGGTACATACAATGCTTGTTCGAAAGAAATATATCAGACGCATCCTATGGTTATGTGGTTGATAATCAAATTTTCAGCATTTGAAATACTAGAATTATAAAAGATGAAGGGAAAATTTTATATTCTTATTTTTCAGAAGAATATAAAATCTATATGTATTTAATATCATCATAGTTTTTTTTGGAAATTTATAATTCTTGACAAGGGATTATGTATAAAAAATCTTCAAAAGTTTGCAAATACCATGTTGAATGAATATAAAACAGAGGATATATATGGAACTGAGGTTATATATGATTTTTTAGATGTTATTTTTTTACTAGGTAATTTCCATATGAAATATATAAAGAAGAATAACTCTTTAATTGAATCAAATTAAAATAGGAAGAATAAAATAATCTTCATTGAGTTACCTTTTTATCCAACCAATTTTTATGTTATTGTTTATATGTAATTCCCATTGAAGAAAATATATGAAAAATATTTCATTAAATTAATTTAAATAAAAAAGATATGAATGAACATATATTATGAGTTTGGTATGGCTTGGTGGATTATGGAATCCGTCCATAATTTCATCCTTTGTGTCTTAGTGAAAATAATTGGGAATTTACATGTTAGTATTATGTGAAGAAATCTATAGAAACATTATGTATATAGAATTACTAGAGAATATCATGACATCCATAAATCATAGAAAAATGGTTCAATAGAATATATTTCAAGCTGAAATAAATGATGACTCATTATTATATAATCCTTTATACTGAGTGGATTCTAATAGAATGTTGTAATCTACTATCTAATAATTCATGGGTGTTAATTAATATATTATGACATTTTTATAATGTTCTTTCTGATAAAATATTTTTTAATTCTTTATTTCACATCATTGATGATGTGGAACCATTAATTTTGTGTGGATTATAAATTTTTTACTCTATTAGTTTTCACATGCATGTTACACAAATTATCCATCATCCAACTAGAATACAACATTGAGGAATTTGTTTCATTTCATTATATGTATCCAACTAAAATAAATATGTTTACAATTAAGTGTAACAACTAGAAACCGAATCATCCAGATGTTTTCATTAGGAAAAGTTACTTGTCTTTTGAATGTATGGGTTTTTGTTCATTATAATTATTGGATGTGACCCTGATTCACAACTAGAATATGAGAAATAAATAATTGAATTATCATAAAATCGAACAAATAATTCCACTAACTCCCCAAATGGGGGTATTAATATATAAAAATATTTAAATTAATTAATCATTGAAGAGACAGGGATGAAATATTTCACAATCCGGGTAAATTTTGAATTTTTATGCCTATTTAATGTAATTAAATTTAACATGTATATTCTATATCATCCCTTTTAATTATAAATATTTGGTATACTATTTATATCTACTTATGTAGGAAATATAAAAAAAATTATAAATAAAATTCATTGTTCATTACCATTTATAATGAGAAATTCATTTCATAGAAAATGCATTTTTCTTTTAGAAACATAATGTTAAAGTATAACATGAATAATATAAAAAAATTAATATTTATGAATATTTATTTATTGATTTTACATTACAACATGGTCTCCAAAAAAATAAGAGATTTGGTTTTTGGTCCAAATTATATGTTGAGTGAATGCAAATCAACTATAATCAATGGGTAAAAATTTATTATCAATGAATTGGTAGTGAACTTGAAAACAAAACATGGTGGTGTTATGGTAATTGAAATAATTAACTATTACTGTAGTGCATTAGATAGTAGGCCTTAATATACAATAATATTTTATTGTGGAGTTATTTAGATTGTACTAATATTACATTATTACACTTATGGTCAATTCACATTTATAAAATTTGGGTAGTTTGAATCAATGAAGGGACATGAAACATGTATTTATGACTATGTATTTTGAGTTATCATAATGACTCACAATTTTTTCTATTGCTTATCCGTATATTTTGGAATCATTGAAGAAACATGTTTTTTCCATTAATGATCACAGTAGACAAGAATTCATTTCCATTAACGAAGTAACCCCAAGACATATTTTTTTGGGGTTAGGGATGAAATGGACAAAATTATCTCCCCCAATAGATATGATCAATTTACTATTTATTTAGAAACAAATTTTCCAATTTTTTATGTTATTTTTGAATCTATTATTATAGTGGGTAAATTTTAGAATATTACATATATTTTCTATGTTATTTTTGTTTATATCAACATGGATTTCTCAGGAAGAAATTTTTTAAATTTCATTAATGCTGGTTTAAATTTTTTTTTATCCAAAATTACCATCATGTGAATTTACAATATATAGTGTTTCCAATTTTCATTGAGTTTCATTTTTTGAACATGAATTTAATTTTATTAGTACCTAAAAAAATTAAAACAATCCAATTGAACAAAGAAAAGATAAATTTAATGGAAACATATTGAACTATTTTTGTGGAATAAAATAATGAAATTATTTTCCTAACCAATATATGACCAAAATGTCTAATTGCCTACCTGAAATATGAACCATATGACGTAACAAAAAATGGAAATTTAATAAATAAATTTACCAAAAATAATCCCAACAAATGATTAAAATCAAAAATGGATCAAAATTAATATAGGAAAATAACACAATATCATTATCATGTATAACATTATCTTTATAATTTGTTTATCATTCAATGACATTTGTTTTATGTTTTGATATTATTCCCTTTAAATATGATTTTATTATTCAATGTCCCTACATATCCTTTATTTGACAGGAAAATTGGTATCCATTAACTATGTTGTGTGGCCTGTTATTTATTGCCTTTCTTAAACAAGAGAAATAAATTTATAATTAATTGAATATATCATTTTCAATGTAGGAAATAAAACATAATAGAAGAGATATGAAGGAAGAATTTTTTTGATAATAATCACCGCATGAGAGAGATGTGAATTCATTATCTGTTACATGTTGTGGGTATTTTATATCAAATATATATATATATATATATCAATAACATATAATTTTATTTCATTAATCATTTTTAAATTTTAATCATGAACTAGCACCTAGGTTAGAAATATTCTAAGACTAGCCTAGTAGAAATAGTCTTATGAATGATAATTAAAGGGTAATGAAACTAGAGCTACTCACACTACTTATCATACCCTATCACACCAAGACACTTCATTTAAAATACAATGAGACAGAACTTTGTATCCCACAATGCTGTTAGAGGCCCCAAGATATTTAGACCGACTATGAATTCACAATAATTTATGTTTGATACTCCTCATATATCTTTTTATTATATGATAATCACTCCCACTGTGTAACCATATTATCGATTTAAATATATGTCCATGACAAAATTTTATCCAACTAATTCATTATCTTTGGGATTTTATGTTCATGATCCTCCAAGTTCCTCTCAGGTTCATTCTGAACCTCTTGATTATATTTTATCATCATTAGTACACATTAGACCCCACTAGTACTACACAGGTCAATGATCCTTTACAAATTAGGGATATAACAGTACCGACTGATCTACGTCTCTCTGGTATATGTATATAAACCTAGTAATTTAAATTAAATAATTCTTTTTTATTATAAGATTTATTAATTAACTATAGTTAATTTATTCTTTTATAGATATATATTCCACAATAAGGTTTTGTTGGAGTACATTCTTGAGAGAAGTGTATAACTAAAACACATTGGTGATAAATGAGTTCATGAGGATAATCAAATTATTGGTAAAATATTGAAATAATTCAAGAGTACAGTGTAAATACATACCAACTACCATGACCACATTACCATCAACACACCCTCATAGAGACACAAAGAATATGAGAAAAAGGATATTTCTTTGGAAAAAAATATGTGTATGAAATTTCCTTTAATTTAATGTTATATTAATATTTTATTTATATGTATTTATATTTTTTTATCATCATTGTTATAATTTTCTTAATAGTGAGGCTTTAAGGAAAACAAATCAAAAAGAATTTGGTGATCTATAGAAAGAATATTAACATGAGTGGTATGATGTATTTGTTTATAGATTTCGAATAGATATATAGTCTATTCCTATCCTAAATGACCATCAAATGACATAGTATTGGGAAATGATAGCACATTAGAAGAGTGATGATCTTAATTTATTAATTTTTTTGGGTTTTGATTAAAAATGATGATGATTTTCATTAATAATCTATTGTATATTACTGAATATTCTTTTTTATGGAAGTATAAAAATAAAAAAAAACAAGGATGACGTGATGTATCTCCACACAATGGGAGGAACAATGATTCTGGAACATCATAGGAATCAGATATATTTTATTAAAACATAAATTGAATTATGTATGAATCGAAATAAAGAATTATTGTGGAAAAATTACAAAACATTACAAGGCTAATATCATCATGGGGAAAACATTTAACAACATATACGGTTTGAAATACTAATCATCAATTGATTCTTAGGCTATTATCAGAAGATTCATCTTGAATTCTAGTTGAATATTGTTTAATTAATTTTATAACCCTTCCAACAGATCATGAAATAAAATAATCTTACTAATTTTGGGAATGATTTCACTAAATAACATAATCATAAATAACATGTAAAAATATGATAGGATGGAAAACACCATATAACTTTTTTCAATTTTTAGATCATCTAAAATTCCAATTATTAATTTTTCATAGATGAATGAAAGGTTGGTAAAATTCAATGATTCTGAACTCATTATGTATTATGGAATTCAGAGATCTATATTTTGATTAATAATCATAAATGGAACATACATTCTTGAAAACTGATGATCTATATATAAATTATAGAAATTAGGTGAAATTTTAGAGCATCCTAGTGAAAATATCAACCTTTATTATAGTTAATTGATACGATGATAAATATCATGTCTATCCATCTTAATAAGAATAACACAATTCTGATATATATAGATCATTTTACCATAAAATATTATGGAAACATAAATATGAAAATATGTTGTGTGAATGAAGAACTTCAATTTCATGATGACATGATTTTTCTATAGAAAGACTTCGAGATCCTGTTTTGGGTAGAGTGTGTCCCAGAGACTCTTCGTGCAGTGCGCATACAAGAGCTTCTTCATCTACAACAGGGCAGCATGACTGTACCTCAGTACTTAGCGAGGTTCACTGACCTCTCCCGCTACTACACTGCTATGGTTTCAGACCCTTTCTTCTGGGAATGGACCTTTCAGTAGGGGCTCCAATGGGAGGTAAGGGCTTCTATGATCTAACTCAGCATCCTGACGTTGGAAGGGGTGTTAGAGAGAGACATCTTTGTGGAGAGTTTCCATGACGAGCAATCACCAGCGGTGAGACCCACTACCATTCATCACGTAGTGGATTATTCTGCGGTTGGAAGTAGATATATGTCATAGAGGTCCAAGAGGAACAGAACTATATGTGGACAACCACATGACGCAGGATTGGTTGTGTGGGGAACCCGAGGTGGAACCAGTCAGGCAAGGATCATGAAGTGTTACTCATGTGGCGGGCAAGGTCACATGGCTCGTGACTATCCAAAACGTCATACAGAAGATCAGCAGATGGATGAAGGACCAACCAGATAGAGAAAGAGGTTCAACCGAGGAGGTCCACATGGAGTAGGCGGACGTGGCAGAGGAGCTGGTAGTGCAGCTGACGGTGGATTATGATTCAAGATGTTACCGCCACCACCACTAGAAGGCCCACCCCAATCGTAGGGAGCAGGCTGACAGGATAGAGCTCAGCTCCAGGAAGCTAAGGCCTAAGATCACGGTGCCCAAGAGATGATATGAGGTATGATCTTTGTCTACTCCACCTTAGTTGTTGTACATATAGACACAGGTTCCAGTCATTATTTTATTTCCACTTCCCTCATTTGGAGCTCAAAGATTCCGACGGAGCCGTTGGCTCAATTTTTACGGCTAGAGACTCTTATGGGAGTGGATTCGATGATTACGCTCTCGTTACGACAGTGTGATCTTGCTCTAGGAGGTCAGAGCTTCGGATAGGATCTTCTTGTAGTGGCGTTGAGACCTTACGAAGTCATCTTGGGTATCGACTGGTTATCTACAGTCTATGCTCAAATTGATTGTATTAGGCACTAAGTGAGGTGTGTCCACATAGATGGGACCAGGTTTACGTTCACCGGTGAGAAGGGTGCCTTTGCAGCACAAGATGGACTTACCCGGATGGGAGTGCAGCCGATCACTCACCAATTGGCTAGCCTTCCCCTCATAGATGTTGATGTGGAGAGTCCGAGCTATCCTGTAGTGGGGGACCAGTACACAGATGTTTTCCATGATGATATTTTGGGTTTACCTCCTCGTAGAGAAGTAGAATTTTACATTGAGTTGTACCCCAGGACGAAACTGATATCTACACCATCATATCAGATGGATCCTGTGCAGCTTCATGAGCTGCAGGTACAGTTGGAGGACTTACCGGGGAAGGGGTTCGTCCGGCCCAGTGTTTCACCATAGGTAGCTCCGATTTTGTTTGCCATGATAGAGGATGGGAGCTTGAGAATTTGTGTCAACTATTGGTTCCTGAACATGGTGACTATGAAGAAAAATTACCCACTCCCAAGGATTGATGACCTCTTTGATTAGCTAAAGGGATCACGGTGGTTCTCTAAGGTAGACCTCATATCAGGCTACCACCATCTCAGAGTGCGAGATGAGGTTGTGCAGAAGATGACCTTAATATGTCGGTATGGCCATTATGAGTTCCTGGTGATGCCCAATTGGCATGACCAATGCTCCAGCAGTGTTCATGGGACTCATGAATAGGATCTTTTATCCATACCATGATCACTTTGTATTAGTCTTCATCGATGACATTCTGATCTACTCGGCTACTAAGGAGGAGCATGCCTATCATTTTAAGGTAGTACTGGACACACTCTGAGAGAATCAGCTTTATGGTAAGCTCTAAAAGTGCCATATTTGAATCAGATAGGTTCACTGTATAGGGAATGTCATATCAGAGGATGGATTTGCAGTGGATCCAACAAATATTGAGGTATTACATGATTGGGAGCCACCTAGGAGTGTGGAGGAGGTACAAAGATTCATGGGTTTGGCCGGATGTTACCAGAGGTTTGTTCCAGACTTCTCCAGAGTTGCAACACCACTATCAGCATTTATGAAGAAGGGGAAACCCTTCGTTTGGATGAATAAATTCCGGAGCAGATTTCAAGAGCTGAGGCAAAGGCTGACTACTGCCCTCATCTTGAGGCTTCCATAGGAGGGTGTAGGGTACATATTTTACTGCGATGCATTAGGGACCAGACATAGATGTGTCCTGATGTAAGAGAATGCAATGATCGTATATGGTTCTTGACTGTAACGCCCTGACCCCAGTTACGTAGATTCGGTGCATTATTACATAACATTGGCATGATTACGAGAAATATCAAATCTCAAAAGACCGATTAGTTTAGTAGCCTTGGAAACACTAGATATATTCATAATGTTTTACATTATACCATAAAAATGAAAACTAAAACAACATAGTCTCTATAGTCTACACCCTTATCCCCTCATAATATCCCTGTATGTAATTCATAATTTACTTCTTTACATCATGGGAAAAATAAAACTTAGAAAATGGGTGAGCTCAAATTCCCAGTAAGGATAATAATATAGTGGAAAGTTTCATAAATAAGAATAAACATTTAAGGCAATGTATAACTAAAACAAAAGCCATTTAAACCTGAACATTAACATAGTATAGAAAAAATAAAATGAAACAATGCCATTTACTTATTCACATGGATATTCTACTAATCGAATAATCACATACAATATCAATAACCACTTTCATAATGATGGAATGCATAATTCCAGACTGTCATAACCACATAGCCAAGGCCTCGTGCCAAGACTACAAATAAGATTTTTTCAAGGCCTTGTGCCAAGACTCTAGTGTGTCTCATGAGACCTACCTATGCATCGAGGAGCTATAGCGGGATCCACCCATCACATATTAAGTCCAATACATCCCCATAAGAAAAGGTTTAAAGATAACATAAACATTGGTATTAAAACTATTATAAGAATTGTAAATAATTCATCCATAAACCATGAATGGTATAAAAATAACACATCCACAGTAAAACATATCACAAAACCTTAAATACAATATAGAAGTATTGTATCATAATAAATCAACTTCAAATAATCATCAAATCCATCAAAGGATGTTGACATAGATGAAAAAAACTCTTTTTAGAGAAATATCTCTTTATATTTTGAAATCATTTAAGAGTCATATATTTATAAAATAAAACATTTTCTTTAAAAATATTCTTATAAGATTGTAAGGGAAGCTTCTACGATTTTATAACTGTGGAAAATAGCCACACCTGCCGTATAAGTTAAAAAAACATTCTTACCTCAATTCTGTCGAAAAGGATAAAAAACACCTTGTTTGGAAAATGTCAGAAAGATTCCTTTATAAACCTCTTATAAAAATTAAAAGAAGGGTATAAATGACTTTAACCCATATTCTTGTAAATATTAAAAAAAATTTGAAATAAATTTTTAAGAAACATGGCTGTGGATGATAAAGAGATCCCAGTAGATTATTACATATAAACAACCTCGAATAATGAAGATATTGCAAAATAAACCCTTACATTGTACTTTTCATTGGTTGAGGTTTGGTTAACCTCCTTTATAATGGTGAAATAATTGTTATTAAATTATACAAGAATCATATATATTAATATGATACCATATATGATCTTTTAACATTTCTTTGTTAATAATATCTTACTATTATCGTTGTTTCGGGTGTTAACTTACTCATTTTCTTTGATATTTTTTGTTACGTATGCCAGGTTTTTCATGGATATGATGTATCTTATTCATATCCATAATGATATAAATTCCATAAACATTATTTTTAAATAATAAAATGATAATTATACTTGAATGTGAAGGACCCCAGGACACCTTGAGAGGGGAGGGGTGAATCAGGGTGACCACTTTTTCTTTTAATTTGTTGGATCTTGTTCCCACGTTGGTAGGAACTTGTTGAACCTGTATGATGATTACGATCAAAAAGAAAAAATTCACATGCACAGAGAAGACACGGTCATTTTTACTTGGTTCACCACTAAGGGCTACATCCAAGGAGCATACGCCGACAGGTTGCCGGTCGTACCTAAATCCACTATGCTTCACTAGCTGCGGATACAAAAGTTCGGGTATAGACACTTTTTCCCAGGCTCACTGCCTTTACAACAGTTCAGGGATAACTCACTGCGTCCCTCGGGTCACTCCCGTTGACTCCCCCTGGCTCACTGCCGTTGGTGAAGTCCCACTCAGTTTATAGACGTGTAGGTCTCTTATTCATTTGCATAAGAGTGCATCCTTTGTTGAATGTAGATGCTCTATTGAAGTCCGATTCTCACCAGAAGAAGAATATCACTTTTCCTCGAATGAACCGAGTAGTTTCTCGGCTTTCGTGCAGCTCCAGCAAGGCAGGCGTGCTTCAATAGTGTCTAGGTCTCCTTTTCAAGCCCGGCGCGCAAGTCTCCCGGCGGCGCGCAAGTCTCAGGCGCGCAAGACTAAACTGGCGCGCAAGTGTCACTGAAGCACCTGCGTGACACTGCCTTCTTGAACTAAATACTTGCATGATCCACTTCCTTTCTCTTCCAAACTGCCTTGGGAGATCAGCCAAACACCGGCGCGCAAGCTCTACTTGCGCGACAAAAACAACCACCTGCGCGACTCAACCACCTGCGCGACGAGAGCTCGAACAATCTCTCGGCCTTGAACTCCGTTAGAAATGAGGAGGGGTGGTCCAGTATTTATAGGCAAACTGGACCCCCTGCGCGGCTAAACGCAAGTCCCTCGACGACGCGCAAGTCCTGTCTCCAGATCCTCTGTCGCGCAAGTTACTTGCGCGACCCAACCAACACTTGCGCGACCTTCTTTCCTTAGCCAAATTGTGATGTTCTGATCCTCAAAAACATATGGCGCGCAAATCTTTCATCCTCCAAGAGCTCGGCGCACAAGTATCTTTTCCAAAAACACTTTACTTTATTTACGGATTTTCAGGCCCAAAAATTTGGCAAACACTGGGAAACAGCGCCACCTTCACTACTGTTTTCTTCCTGAACGGTATGATCGCTTTGTTGGTTCACACCCTGAACTTCCACTGAGGATTGACAACAAACACAAACCATACACCAAATCATGCTTTGAAGAACCTGGTTCCAACAATCTCCCCCTTTGGGTTTGTTGGCAATCAGAATAAATTCAATAGATCTCCAACCATGAGAAAATCCAAAACGCAAGAATCAACTCAGCTAACACTCTAAGTCTACGTGAGCAATGCTCGGTGTAGAAAACAAGAGATAAAGCTTGAATTGGGTCTTAGTGTGTTGAAATCGTACACGAAATTCTCCATCCCGATGTTATCCTTATTAAACTTCTCATCACAGAAGAATTTCTTGCCTTGAATTTATTCCTTTCTCCCCCATTGACAATAAAACCAAAGACCGAAAAGTTTGTTCAACGTTCAGCTCAAGACATACTCCCCCTGGATAGTATCTCCCCCATAAACATGCATCACAGTCATAAACAGATAAAAACAGTTAAAACAAACGGGGAGAGGGGACTTCCGGAGCCTCCTTATGCAGTAGGAGGTGGTCGAACACCGAGGTTCAACCGATGCTTCTCGAACACAGCCGCGGACAATGGCTTGGTTAGGATATCAGCCACTTGCTCATTAGTTCCAACATGATCCATTTTAATCACGCCTTGTTCAACCTTTTCTTTGATAAAATGATACTGTATTTCAATATGTTTTGTACGAGAATGCTGAACCGGATTCTTCGTAAGATCAATTGCACGTTTGTTATCACAATAAATCACCATTGGTTGCTGCACCTTATCACCAATATCTGTTAGCTGCTGCTTCATCCAAAGAAGTTGAGTGCATGCTTTTGTGGCGGAGATATATTCAGCTTCAGCAGTACTAAGAGAAGTACTTTCTTGCTTCTTGCTCAACCAGCCAACAAATTTATGCCCAATATAGAAAGCTCCACCACTAGTGGACTTTCTGTCTACTACATCCCCAGCCCAGTCAGCATCAGAAAACGCTGATAATTCACTGTCCCTGCCTGCAGCAAAAAATAACCCGAAGTTATGTGTGCCTTGAATATAGCTCATGATTCTTTTTACTGCTGACATATGTTCCTCCTTTGGATTACTCTGAAAGCGGGCCGCAAGGCAGGTTGCAAAGACAATATCTGGCCTTGTCGCTGTCAGATACAGTAGGCTTCCAATGATCCTCCTGTACATGGTGGGATCAACAGAGTTCCCATCCTCATGCTTTCCAAGTTTAGTTCCAACAGGAATCGGAGTTGACATTGGTTTGGAGTCTTGCATATTGAACTTCTTCAGCAACTCTCTTTTATATTTTTCCTGAGAAATTAAAGTGTATTCCTTCTTTTGAATTACTTGCAACCCCAAGAAATATGTGAGCTCCCCAATCATAGACATTTCAAATTCTGATTTCATGTGGTTGGAAAATTCATCCACTGATTTCTGCCTGCTGCCACCAAAAATGATATCATCAACGTAGACAAGAACCATGAACTGATCTTTTGGAGAATTCTTCACATAGAGATTGTGATCAACTCCTCCTCTTTTGAATTCCAACTTCTTGAGATATGAATCTAGCCGTGAGTACCATGCCCATGGTGCCTGCTTCAAACCATATAGAGCTTTCTTTAGTTTGCAGACCTTTGTTTCATCGGTACCCAAGACAAACCCCACCGGTTGTTCAATGTAGACTTCTTCTTCGAGTACACCATTCAAGAATGCTGTCTTAACATCCATTTGATATACTTTATATCCTCTTTGGAGTGCCATGGCAAGGAAAAGCCTGATTGATTCCAGTCTAGCAACTGGAGCAAAGGTTTCTTCAACATCAATACCTTCAATCTGGGAGTATCCTTTACATACCAGTCGTGCCTTGTTTCTGATAACACTTCCATGCTCATCAAACTTATTTTTGAAAATCCATTTGGTACCAATCACATTGTGACCTTCAGGTCTCTGGACAAGATCCCATGTCTGATTATTATCAATCTGATCTAATTCATCATTCATGGCTTTCACCCAAGATTCATCTTTTGCAGCTTCTTCAAATGAGGATGGCTCTACAACTGATAGAAATACAGATTGTGTGGTATTCCTCATCCTTCTGGTTTGTGTGGGTGCACTCCTATCCCCAATTATGTTGGATGGATCAATCTCAGCTCTTCGATTTCTCCTGCGAGGTTCAGTAGTATTCTCTTCAGCCATAGTTTCTTCTTCAGATTCTTCTTCTGAGTCAGCATCATTATGTGATTGATGAGTGTTTTGAACAGCTTCCTTTATTTCTGCATTTTTAGTTTCTTCATGTCCACATTCTTCATGACTTTCTATCACATCAGCATATGACGTCCGTGAAGCATTTGTGGTTTTCTCTTCAATTATCTTAACATCATTGCTTTCCACAATCCTTCCCAAACGATTGTTGAAACATTTGTAGGCTTTGTTGTTCATTGAGTAACCGAGGAAGATTCCTTCATCTGCGTTGTCACCATATTTCCCCTGATTTCCTTCTTTGTTCCTGATGAAGCACTTACTTCCAAAAACACTAAAGTATTTTAGAGAAGGCTTCCGTCCATGCCACAATTCATATGGTGTCTTCGTCTCACCCATATAAAGTCCTGCTCGATTCTATATGTACACTGCAGCTTGAACAGCCTCTTTCTAGTAATGTCGTGGAATACGACTCTCAATCCTCATAGTTCGTGCCATGTTGTTCACCTGTCGATTCCTTCGTTCAACAACTCCATTTTGATGTGGAGTTCTCACAGCAGCTACCTCATGTTGTATCCCATGCTTCTCCAGATAATTTTCAAATTCAATGGACGTGTATTCTCCTCCATTGTCAGATCGCAACACTTTGATTGTTCGTCCAGTATCATTCTCGGCGATTCGCCGATATGTTTTCATGCAGTCAAGGACCTGTCGTTTCCGGTGAATGACCATCACACATGCCATTCGACTGTAATCATCTATGAAAAGGACAAAGTACCTTTCTCCATGAGTTCCGGCAACATTTATTGGACCACAAAC
This sequence comes from Viscum album, assembly GCA_963277665.1. Lineage (NCBI taxonomy): Eukaryota > Viridiplantae > Streptophyta > Magnoliopsida > Santalales > Viscaceae > Viscum > Viscum album. The sequence goes on along the minus strand of OY728152.1, from coordinate 840,077,510 downwards.
ATCTGTATGAATCAGATCAAGAAGGTTAGATGCCTTTTTCTTCTTTGGCCGATATGAACTGCAGACCAACTTCCCACGAATACAAGCATCACAGGATTTTTCACGCTCACGCTTCAGGTTGGGAATGTCCATGACAATTCTCAATTTTGATATTTTCTCCATGTCTTGTTGATTGATGTGTCCCAATCTCCGATGCCACAGATTGTTTTCTTCTTCAACAGTCATGTAACATACATTCTCTTCACTATCAACCTGATACAAGTTTCCTTCTGTTCTGCATCCCTTCATGAGAGAATTGCCAGTTTTTCCCTTGATAGTGCAGCCTTTCTGATTAAAAGTAACAACAAGTCCTGAGTCACAGAGTTGACTCACGCTGAGGAGATTATGACGTAGGCCATCTACGTAAAGGACTTCAGTCTTCTTTAGTTCTCCATTAGCTAATTTGGTACTTCCACTCCCTTTGATTTTCAGAGCCCCATCATTACCAAATCTTACTGTACCATCAACATTCTTTATGATATTTGTTAGTAGGCCGGCATTACCTGTCATATGAGATGAGCAACCGCTATCTAGAATCCAGGTACTGTTGTTCTTTGTATCTTTGAGAGCTACCTCTGCAAGGTTTGATTTCTCAATCTTCCTCCTTTCCTTCCATGAGACATTAGATTGAGTATATAGAACTGATGGCCTTTCAACTATCTCTTCCGCAAACCCAGGTTCTTCATAGTCAAAGTCTTCTTTAAGAGGTGAGAACCTGTTTGAAAGAGAAACATCGTCTTGCTAACGAGACTTGACATGTCTGGAACTTCTGCATGAGGTGTCAATGTCCCTTCTCTTCCTGCAATTAATGGCCTTATGACCAAAGTTAGAACAATGAAAACAATATCCATAGAAATTATTTCTTCTATAAGAATTAGGATATGAAATTGTTCTCCTTTGTTGAGAATCTATATCTTCTCCATTCAGATAGCTTCTTGCCTCTTCACAATAGGACATGGTATGGCCCAGATAGCCACAGAACTGACACTTCATGAGAAGAAATGTCTTCTCACTTGAATTTTTCCTTATAGCTTCTTCCTTGGGAGAATAGTAAGACTGTCTGCCATTTTTGAAAGTTTGAGGATAATTTTCAGGTCTCCTTTTAGTTTGGATTGAGGGTTACTTTTTCAGCACTCTAGGTAACATTTCAACATGTTCAACTTTCATCTTATCTTTCTTTTGGATCTTTGCGCTTCCAGCAGTTGATGACTCAGCCTCACAGCCAATTCCACTCTTTCCCATGCAAGCAGGTCTTTGATCACTCAAGACTTTTCCAACCCCATCTGAACCACACTTGGCTCTTGCAAGTAATTCTGCATCTGAGAATCTTCCGAACTGTATTTTCTTCCTCGATTCTTTTGGAACTGATTCTGTCTCCATTTTACTCCTCAGAGTAACAACTTCCTCCTCAAGACCCTCAACAGTCTTGGATTTTTCATCCAGTATGGATGTGAGGTCATTGATGACCTTTGCTTGCTCTTCAATTCTCAGCTTCAGATCAACTGCATCATCATTGCTTTCAATTATTTTAGACTGTACCTTCACAAATTCTTCCAGTCGTTCAATTTCAGCTTCAAGTTGATCAACATATTCAGTTGATTCTTCTACAATTGATTTCAACTTATTGCAGCTCTTACATTTAATCTTAAGCTTACTAACTGCATCCTTAAGTTGCACCTCAGGATCTACACAAGTTCTCAGTTGTTTTTCACCATCAGTATCTTCTGACTTTTCAACAGTGGCCATCATAGAAGCATGGTTCCCAGTTTTGAATTCTGGTTCTTCTTCATCATAGAATTCATTGTCATCTTCTTCCTCTTCACAGACAAAACTCTTTCTTTGCATTTTCTTACCAGATTTGAAGTCTCCCTTTTTGAAGAACCTTCTTTGAGGCTTTTTGAAGTTTTCATCTTCACTGTCATCATCATTGATATTCTTCAAGCACTGAGAGGCAATATGCCCAACTTTTCCACAACAGAAGCATGCGAGAGGTAACTTCCCTTTGAATTTCCCTTTCCCCATCTGGAACTTCTTTGCAATGAGAGAAAGAATTTCTTTCTCTTCGTCATCATCACCGCTACTATCCTTTGAGATTTTCAATTTATCCATGGCCTTGAATGCCATTTCCTTGCTCACCCGAGTCGTAGCATCTTTTGGTTTGACTCTCATTTCATATGCTACCAAACTGCTCAGTAAGTCATCTAGAGAAAGTTTGGAAAGATCTCTTTCCTCAAGAGCTGACACCTTCTCATTATACAGAGGTGGAAGTCTTCTTAATATTTTCTTTACAATATCAATGTCTTTTATTTCTTCGCCTAGACCCCAAATTGCTCCAACCACTTCAGTAATTCGATTGAAGAAAGAGTCTGCATTCTCGTCTGGATGCATCTTCAGATCATCAAACCGATTGTGTAGCACTTGTAGTTTCGCCTCCTTCACTTTGCTATCACCTTCATAAATATTCTCAAGTTTATCCCACATAGATTTTGCTGAGGTGCAATTCATCACCTTCAGGTAAATCTGATCAGAAAGGGCAGCAGTGAGAGCATTCTGTGCTTTGGCATCTGCATCAAGAAGTTTCCTGTCTGTTTCAGTCATAGCCAGACCTGTTGGATCAGTGACATGTATTCCTTGCACAGTAGAAAAAAGAACTTTCATTCCAAGAGATCTTGGATGAGATCTCATTCTGTTCTTCCAGATCTGGAAATTGCTTCCATCGAAGTGAGGGACTCCCCTGACATTGATCGTGTTTTCCCTGACGAAGAAGGTCAGATTCAACGCCAGCAACCTTTACCCTCTGATACCACTTGAAGGACCCCGGGACACCCTGAGAGGGGAGGGGTGAATCAGGGTGACCACTTTTTCTTTTAATTTGTTGGATCTTGTTCCCACGTTGGTAGGAACTTGTTGAACCTGTATGATTATTACGATCAAAAAGAAAACATTCACATGCACAGAGAAGACACAGTCATTTTTACTTGGTTCACCACTAAGGGCTACGTCCAAGGAGCATACGCCGACAGGTTGCTGGTCGTACCTAAATCCACTATGCTTCACTAGCTGCGGATACAAAAGTTCGGGTACAGACACTCTGTCCCAGGCTCACTGCCTTTACAACAGTTCAGGGATAACTCACTGCGTCCCTCGGGTCACTCCCGTTGACTCCCCCTGGCTCACTGCCGTTGGTGAAGTCCCACTCAGTTTATAGACGTGTAGGTATCTTCTTCATTTGCATAAGAGTGCATCCTTTGTTGAATGTAGATGCTCTATTGAAGTCCGATTCTCACCAGAAGAAGAATATCACTTTTCCTCGAATGAACCGAGTAGTTTCTCGGCTTTCGTGCATCTCCAGCAAGGCAGGCGTGCTTCAATAGTGTCTAGGTCTCCTTTTCAAGCCCGGCGCACAAGTCTCCCGGCGGTGCGCAAGTCTCAGGCGCGCAAGACTAAACTGGCGCGCAAGTGTCACTGAAGCACCTGCGCGACACTTACTTCTTGAACTAAATACTTGCACGATCCACTTCCTTTCTCTTCCAAACTGCCTTGGGAGAACAGCCAAACACCGGCGCGCAAGCTCTACTTGCGCGACAAAAACAACCACCTGCGCGACTCAACCACCTGCGCGACGAGAGCTCGAACAATCTCTCGGCCTTGAACTCCATTAGAAATGAGGAGGGGTGGTCCAGTATTTATAGGCAAACTGGACCCCCTGCGCGGCGGCGCGCAAGTCCCTCGACGGCGCGCAAGTCCTGTCTCCAGATCCTATGTCGCGCAAGTTACTTGCGCGACCCAACCAACACTTACGCGACCTTCTTTCCTTAGCCAAATTGTGATGTTATGATCCTCAAAAACATATGGCTCTCAAGTCTTTCATCCTCCAAGAGCTCGGCACACAAGTATCTTTGCCAAAAACACTTTACTTTATTTACGGATTTTCAGGCCCAAAAATTTGGCAAACACTGGGAAATAGCACCACCTTCACTACTGTTTTCTTCCTGAACGGTATGATCGCTTTGTTGGTTCACACCCTAAACTTTTACTGAGGATTGACAACAAACACAAACCATACACCAAATCATGCTTTGAAGAACTTGGTTCCAACAGAATGGATACGATGGAGAATGAATCTCATCGCATTCGTGGAGATGGTAGTCCGTACGTACGCACGAGCGACAATATCATTCTATTGATATTAGAATAATATATAATTGGATGGTATATCATATATACAGAATCATTATCATGTTATATTTATTATTTACATGAATTACAAATCATTATTATACCCATACAAATAATAATATATTGAATTACAATTACACCATGACATGGAGACGGTAAGCCGTACGTACGCACGTATAGTGACATGTCATTCAAAGGATGGATAGAATAATGAATATGGTTGTACCATATTTATAATAAAATCACATTATATATAAGATACTGGAGTTATTATTTTAGAATGGTAATAACAAAGAAAGAAGAAGTGAAAGAAGAAAGGAACTTGAAAAAGTGTGGTGAAATCATTACCTCTTTTTTGGGTTCTTCCTTCTGATTTGATCAAAAGGGCTCCATAGGTTGGCATTATAACTAAAGTAAAACCTCTAGGATTAATTGAGGTATGTTTAGAGAGTAATTTCATAGAGGTTGGCGGAACCAAAAGGATTTGAAGGTGTGAATTAATGTGAAGGAAGAGTTCCCTTTTATAAGAGAGGTGATTGGCACCTTTGGAAAAGCTATAAATATTATTTTATAATAAATTCATATTCTGTTTCTAATGGATCCAAAGTTTATTATTTAAAGGTTAAGGTGGGGATGGGTCAAAAACCACTCAACCAATAGAATTTACACAGGTTTGGGTCATTATATTAACCTTATCTTTTAGTTTTAACTCTTAGTTAATTAGTTTGACACTTACCATGTCTCTTTGTATTTTTATATTATATAGTTAATAAACATACTATATACCTCCAAGAGACCCCCAAGTGGTCCATTAAAGATACAAATATCATGATATAAGTCTCTTGGCCTAACCTTAGATTTTTAGGAATTTAATATCAATTAATAATATAATATTGTTTTAAAAAACTCTTTTATGCCAATTTTGACACTATTCAATAGTTGATTTTTGTAAAAATCATAAAAGAATGATTACTTCGAAAAAAGTAAATTAAATCAATCCTAATATGTAATATTATCCTATAAAATTATTTTAATTCATTAAAAGTCTCACATTATATTTATTTGGCTATTTATAATGTCAATTATTTTAATTTTTCACTATTATGGTAATTACTGCATCATCATTGTGTCATATATAAATAAAATTATTTAATGTCTAAAAATAATAAATAAAATATAATTATGTAGGAAATTTTTTTTATATTTCTAATTAATATTTATAGTCTAAAATAAAACATATATAACCCTATGTAAAAAATTTTTTTCTAAAAGATATATTCTTATGTCATTTTTGTATTTATTTTAACTTAATTAAAATAAAGTGTCCCCTATCACCTACTAGTGGCTCCATGGGGTACCAAAATCGACAAAAATATGCCCATGGTCGTACATGTATCCACCAATAAGGTTAAGACATGATTTAGGGTAATTTAGTGTTATTATAATATTAATTTTTTAACCCTTATTTACTAGATTTACCCTTTAACCATGGTAAATAAAATATTTACCAAAGTAATTATTCAAAATGTCTAAAAATAAAAGTTAACTATTTAAAAAATTTGAAAACAATTATTCCAAATATGGAATCCATTTTCCCAAATTCAAAACACAGATGTGGCAGAAATTAATTTAAAATTAATTTCTGCTATCAAAACAAAAAGCATGTTTTTAAGATATAATAACTATCAAAAGATTGATACTTTTTTATGTCCGGTTTAATTGTGAAATTATGTACAATGATGAAAATTGTATTAAATTTTAAAAATATATTCTAAATATACTTTAAAACCACTCAAATTCATAATTTATCACTATTAATTATTTTGATTAAAAAAGTTGTTTTTAATTAAAATTTAGTAATTTTCACTATTCATCCAAATATTAAAGTTACCCGAAAAGTACCAAAATTTCACCTTAGGCTAAATTAGATACTCCGAATCCAAAAATGAAGTCCATTTTGAGAGATAAAATTTATAAAATTTTAAAAAGTAGGTATTACTATTCATAACGTCTAGTTTGATCGGTTGCGGTGCGTGTTAGAACTCGATGTTGCGTACAACACACGCGATTGCATTATTCAAAGAGAAGCGTACCTTAGAAGCTTGGGGTGTTACATTCTCCCCTCATTAAAATAATTTTGTCTTGGAAATTTCTATAATACTACCGCATGAAAAGACTTGGGTGGTTCTTCATCATAAGTTCCTCGGGTTCCCACGTTGCATCTTCCATCTTATGGTTTCTCCAGAGAACTTTTACCAGATGACTCGTCCGGTTTCTCAGTACTTGTTCTCTCATATCAAGATTTTTTATGGGATATTCACAATAAGACAGATCGGGTTCTAGTTCTAATTCCTCATAGGTGAGAACATGCGTTGGGTCAGGCATGTATTTCCTCAATAGAGATACGTGGAACACATCGTGAACTTTGGAGAGACTTGGAGGCATTTCCAATCGGTAAGCTACAGCCCCAATTCATTCTAGAATTTTGAAAGGTCCGTTGTACCTGGGACTCAATTTACCTTTCTTACGACAATGTATGACTACCTTCCATGGAAATACCTTCAGGAAAACATGATCACTGACTTGAAATTCCAAATCCTTCCTTCGATTATTTCTATAGCTCTTCTGCCTACTTTGACCTGCCTTGATATGGTTTTTGATTACCTTCACCTTTTCCATCGTTTCCTCCACCAGTTCTGGGCCTACATGTTTTCTTTCACCAACTTCATCCCAAAAGGTTTGTGTGCGACATGTCTTTCTATATAACGCTTCATATGGTGCCATCGGAATACTCGAATGGAAGCTATTGTTATAAGAAAATTCTACCAGAGGTAAATATTGATCCCGCATACCCTAAAAGTCAATTGAGCAGGATCTCAACATCTCTTCTAAGGTTTGAATAGTTCATTCTGATTGTCCATCTGTTTGAGGGTGGTAGGCAGTGCTCAAATGAAGTTCAGTATCCAAGGATTTCTGAAGACTTTTCCAGAATCTTGAAGTAAAACAGGGATCATGATCAGAAACAATCGACAGGGGTACTTCATGAAGTCTCATGACTTCATTAATATATAGTCTTTCTAGTCATTCAAGTAATAAATCATCCCTTATAGCATGAAAATGTGCTAACTTGGTAAGACGATCAACAATGACCCATATTGCATCGTTCCTTCTAGGAGTCTTTGGTAGCCCCATGAAAAAGTCAATCGTAATATTATCCCATTTCCACTCCGGTATGGGAAGAGGTTTCATGACTCTTCCAGGCTGTTTCTTTCCAGAATTCACTTGTTGAAAAACCATACATCTTGACACAAAATCAGAAATCTCCCTCTTCATGTTGTCCCACCAAAAATGTTCCTTCAAATCTCTATACATTTTGGTGCTCCCAGGTGTATAGAGAAATTGGAACAATGAGGATCATCTAGAAATACCCTTTTTAGATCAGGTATATCGGGAACATAAAGTCTCTTCCCAAATTTCAAAATTCCATATTCATACACAAATTCTCTCAATCTCCCATCATTCACAGCTTTAATCTTCTTTTGAAATTCTTCATCATCGGTCTGAGAACTCTTAATCCATTCTAGTAAAGATGGTTTGGAAACCATTTGAAAAAGAATTGATGTTTCACCTTCCCTGGTTATTCCCATGTCCATCTTCACTAGATCCATGAAAATTGGATCCCTTTCAATTCTCATATTGTTCAAAACTCTATGATCTTTTCTGCTCAAAGAATTTTCCACCTTGTTTACCTTCCCCGGGTGGTAGTGTATCGTGCAATCATAATCCTTGAGTAATTCAAGCCATCTCCTTTGCCTCATGTTGAGTTCTTTTTGTGAGAAAATATACTTCAAACTCTTGTGATCAGTATAAATCTCACATTTTTCACCATAGAGGTAGTGCCTCCATATCTTCAAAGAAAATATCACAGCTTCTAACTCGAGATCATGAGTAGGATATTTTTGTTCGTGAATTTTCAACTGTCATGATGCATAGGCAATAACCATTTCATTCTGCATAAGGACACAACCAAGTCCTTTCTTCGATGCATCACTATAAATAACAGACCCATCATTTCCCGATGGTAGAGTCAATATAGGATCATTGACTAATCTTCACTTCATTTATTCGAAACATTATTCACACACTTTTTTTCAAACAAATTAAACCCCTTTAAGTGTGAGATTTGTTAATGGGTTAGCCAACTTGGAAAAATTATGGACGAAATGTCTATAATAACCTGCTAAACCAATAAATCTGCATACCTTAGTTATACTCGTCGGTGCTGGCCATTATTGGATTTTCGTGGTATTAGAAGGATCAACAAAGATTCCATATTTAGAGAAAATATGGCCATGAAAACAAGTCTCCTGAAGCCAGAATTCATAGTTGTTAAACATCCCATATAATTCATGTCTTCTCAGAGTTTTTAGGATAATGCGGAAGTGATTTTCATGATCCTCGTAGCTTTTGGAGTATACCAAGATATCATAAATAAATACCACCACAAATTCATCGAGATATTCCTTGAAAACTCTATTCATCATATCCATTAATACAGAGGGTGCATTGGTCAATCCAAAAGGCATTACTGTAAACTCGTAATGCTCGTACCTAGTTTGAAATGCTGTCTTTCGAATGTCTTCCTTCTTCACACACAACTGATGGTATCCAGATAAAAGTTTAATCTTTGAAAAGTATTGAACTCCATGCAGTTGGTCAAATAAATCATCAATGCGAGGTAGGGGATAGTTGTTCTTTATTGATATATCATTAATCTCCCTGTAGTCGATACATAACCTCATAGATCCATCTTTCTTTTTAACAAATAGAATCGGGGCTCCCCATGGAGAAACACTAGGGAGAATAAATCCCTTATTACTCAGTTCCTCTAGTTGTTTCTTTAGTTCAACTAATACTACAGTGGCCATTCTATAAGGGGTCTTTGATATAGGTCTTGATCTAGGATTTAAATCAATGGAAAACTCAACTTCTCGTTCTAGAGGATGTCCAGGTAAATCTTCCGGAAACACATCTACATATTCTTTCACAACAGGTAAATCCTCTATTTGAACATTCCTTTCCTCACCCACTGTAATTTCATCCTATTCCTCCCCAATAATTGAATTTAGTTGAGCTACTGGGGGTGGATCTAGATAAGAATTAGGTGGTGACAATTCGTCTCTAAAGATAAGGTGTTCCTTATCATCATCAACAAATATTGTAACCTCCTTCTTCTTACAATAAATCTTCGCATCATAGTCTGAAATCCAATCCATACCGAGGATTATATCAAACAAAATCACAGGTATGACGATGATATCAGCGGATAAAGAACATTTATGTTCTCTAATGAGGACTGATTCACAAAACATTGTTGCAATGATACTTCCCTTAGGAGTTTTAACTGACAACTCCCTTGTTAAATCAAATTGGAAATATCTAATTTTCTTACCAAAATAGGAAGATATGAAACAATGCGATGATCCAGAATAAAATAATTCATTTTCTAAACTTGAGGAAACCATTAAATTTTCTGCCACCACATCTTTTGGAGCTTCTACCTCAGCAGTAGTGATAGCATAAGCTTGGCCTTGATCCCTTCGCCTTTTCTAAGGTATGTTCCCCTGACACTTAGGACATTCATTTGCATAATGTCCCATCTCCCTGTAATTGTAGCACTGAACATCGATAGCTTCCTTCTTCCCTTTGCAATCACGAGCTTGGTGGCCTTTTTCACCACACTTATAATAGACTCTTGTTCCCTTCAAGAAAGTACCGGGGTGTTTCTTACTACATTTACCTCGGGATGGATATTCAAAATTTCCCTTCTTCCCCTTATTTCCATTCCCAGATTGATCAGAAGATCTCTTCTTCTCTTGCTTTGATTTAAAGTCATAAGACTTAGAGAATTCCTTTTCTGTCTTGATATCACATGAGACAATGTCTTCGTATGATGAAAAGGATTGTGGGACTAATGCTCGATGGAGAAATGGTTTTAACCCATCAAAGAAACGATCAATATTACTTCTTGGGTTACGTATATAATCTCGAGCATACCTTGCTAACCTTGTAAAGTTAGCCTCATACTTTGTGACATTATCATCCTCCTTTTGTCTCAGACTCAGAATTTGTCTTTCCATATCTGCTCGATGGTCATGAGGAAAGTATTTTTCTAAAAATAGATCTTTGAACTCCCTCCATTCCATATTTGATAATTCATCATATTCCATCCTGTTTTGAATCAATGACCACCATTAACCAGCATCTCCAGTGAGGTGGTAAACTGCCATGATAACTTTTTCCCTTTCACTACTCCCCAAAGCCTGAAATATTTTCTCTAGGGAATTTATCCATTGATAAGCTACACTAGGATTTTTAATCCCATTGAACGTTGGTGGTTTTTTCCTCATGATGCGATCTAACATTGATCCTCCACACTGCGGATCAAGGTGCTCCATACGAGTAAGGTTATTATACATAACCTGAGTGAGTTGTCCAAGTATGGTGATTAGCTGATCGGTACCAGTTGCATCACCAGCTCCACTATAATTATCTTGAGAAGGAGGTAAATCCCTACATGGAGTGTGTGCATTGATACAGTTTACATTTCTTCCACTAGGCGCCATTTCTAAAAAATGGCATAAACTAGATCAGTTTATGAATCAAAATACATAATTTTGTACTTATAGAACACTTAACGTAAATTGAACTATTTATGGATATAATCGATAATCATAAAAACATTTTCTTTGAGGAAGTATATACTCATAAACCCTTCATAATTATTTGTAAAGAAAATGAGAGTTATCCTGAGCATATCCCCCGGGAGTGTTGTAACCAAGAGTGCAGTAAGGCCCGTTGTCGTGCACCAGTTCCCATTCGAGTCTAGATCAAAGCGGTGTTTTCGGGTGTTACCCATAGGTACATATGTGCCAGAGCCGCCTCTACCTGCTCGTATCCAGAGAGGGATGTATTTCTCTGAAAACTCACAAAATCACTACAATACCAAAATTCTAGGAAATTCTTCTATACTAATCCTCAAAGTTCATCTTAGGTCTATGTGCTCTAATCAGATTTTATCTAAATCTAGCTTCCAAGGTTTGTACTAAACTTCCTATGATACCAACTATAATAACCCGACCCTAGTTACCTAGAGTCGGTGCATTATTACTTAACATTGGAATGATTACAAGAAATATCAAATCTCGAAAGGCTGATTAGTTTAGTAGCCTTGGAAACACTAGATATATTCATTATGTTTTACATTACATCATAAAAAGGAAAACTACAACAACATAGTCTCCATAGTCTACACTATGTTCCCCTCATACTATCCCTATCGGTAATTCATAATTTACTTCTTCACATCCTGGGAAAAATAAAACATAGAAAAGGGGTGAGCTCAAAAGCCCAGTAAGGATAACAATATATCGAAAACATTCATAAATAAGAATAAACATTTAAGAAAATTTATAACTAAAAAAATCCTTTTAAACTTGAACTTCAACATAGTATGGAAAAAATAAAATGAAACAATGACATTTACTTATTTACATGGATATTATACTAATCGAATAATCACATGCAATATCAATAACCAAATTCATAATGATTGAATGCATAATTTCAGACTATCATAACCACATAGCCAAAGCCTCATGCCAAGAATACAAATAAGATTTTGTCAACGCCTTGGTCCAAGACACTAGTTTGTCTCATGAGTCCTACCGATGCATCGAGGAGCTATAGAGGGCTCCACCCATCACATATTAAGTCCAATGCATTCCCATAAGAAAAGGTTTAAACATAACATAAACATTCGTATTAAAACTAGCATACAAAATGTAATTACTTTATCCATAAACCATGAATGGTATAAAAATAACACATCCATAGTCAAACATATCACAAAACCTTCAATACAATATAGAAGTTTTGTATCATAATAAATCAACTTCAAATAAGCATAAAATCCATCAAAGGATGTTGACATAGATGAAATCAAAACTCTTTTTAGAGAAATATCTCTTTATATTTTGAAATAATTTAAGTGTCATATATTTATAAAACAAAACATTTTCTTTGAAAATATTCTTATAATCTTGCATGGGAAGCTTTGACGATTTTATAACGGCGGAAAATAGCCACACCCGCCGTATAAGTTAAAAAAACATTTTTACCTTAATTCTGTCAAAATGGTTAAAAAGCACCTTGTTTGGAAAACGATGGAAAGATTCCTTTATAAAACTCTTATAAAAAGTCAAACAAGTGTATAAATGAATTTAATAAATATTCTTGTAAATAGTAAAAATGTTTTGAAAAACAATTTTATGAAACATGGATGTGGATGATAAAGAGATCCCAGTAGAATATTACGTATAAACATCCTCGGATAATGAAGAGATTGCGAAATAAACCCTTACCTTGTACTTTTCTTTAGTTGAGAGTAGGTTAAACTACTGTATAATGGTGAAATAATTGTTATTAAATTATACAAGAATCATATATATTAATATGATATCATATATGATATTTTAACATTGCCTTGTTAATAATATCTTAGTACTATCGTCATTTCGGGTGTTAACTTACTTGTTTTCTTTGCTATGTTTTGTTACGTAAGCCATGTTTTTCATGGATAAGATGTATCTTATTCATATCCAGAATGATATCAAGTCCTTAAAAATTATTTTTAAATCATCAAATTATAATTATACTTGAATGGATGCGATGGAGAATGAGTCTCAATGCGTTCGTGGAGACGGTAGTCTGTACGTACGCACGAGCGACAATATCATTCCTTTGATATAAAAATAATATATAATTGGATGGTATATCAAATATTTAAAGAATCATTATCATGTTATATTTATTATTTACATGAAATAAAAATCATTATTATACCCATCCAAATAATAATATATTGAATTACAATTACACCACGACGTGGAGACGGTAAGCCGTATGTACGCACGTATGGTGACATGTCATTCAAAGGATGGATAGAATACTGAATATGGTTGTACCATATTTATAATAACATCACAGTATATATAAGATACTGGAGTTATTATTTTAGAATGGTAATAACAAAGAAAGAAGAAGTGGAAGAAAAAAGGAACTTGAAAAAGGGTGGTGAAATCATAACCTCTTCTTCGGGTTCTTCCTTTTGATTTGATCAAAAGGGATCCTTAGGTTGGCCTTCTGACTAAAGGTAGGCCTCTAGGGTGAAGTGAGTAAATTTGATAGAGTATTTGGGTAGAGGTTGGGCGAACCAAAAGGCTTTTATGGTGTGAATTAATGAGGAGGAGTGCCCTTTTATAAGAGGGGTGAGGGGCACCTAAGGAAGAGCTAGAAATATTATTTTATAAAAAATTCATATTCGGTTTCTAATTGCTCCAAAGTGGATTATTTAAAGGTTAGGGTGGGGACGGGTATAAAACCACTCAACCAATAAAATTTAGATAGGTTTGGGTCATTATATTAATGTTATCTTTTAGTTTTAACTCTTAGTTATTTAGTTTGACACTTACCATGTCACTTTGTATTTTTATATAATATAGTTAATAAACTTAATATATACCTTCAAACGACCCCCAAGTGGTCCATTAATGATAAAAATATCATTATATAAGTCTCTTGTAAGATCTTTATATTTTTATGAATTTAATATCAATTAATAATATAATATTTGTTTTGAAAACTCTTTTATGTCAATTTTGACACTATTCAATAGTTGATTTTTGTAAAAATCATAACAGAATTATTACTTAGAAAAAATTCAATTAAATCAATCCTAATATGTCATATTATCCAAGAAAATTATTTTAATTCATTATAAGTCTCAAATTATATTTATTTGGGTATTTATAATATCAATTATTTTAATCTTTCACTATTATGGTAATTACTGCATCATCATTGTGTCATATATAAATTATATTATTTAATGTCTAAAAATTATAAATAAAATAGAATTATGTAGGAAATATTTTTATCCTTCTAATGAATATTTATAGTCGAAAATCAAACATATATAACCCTATGTAAAAATTGTTTTTCTAAAAGATATATTCTTATGAAATTTTTGTATTTATTTTAACTTAATTAAAATAAAGTGTCCCTATCACCTACAAGTGGCTCCATGGGGTCCCAAAATCGAACCAAATAAGCACATGGTCATACATGTATCCACCAATAATGTTAGGACACGTTTTAGGGTAATTTAGTATTATTATAATATTATTTTTTTAACCCTTATTTACCAGAATTACCCTTTAACCATGGTAAATAAAATATTTACCGATGTAATTATTCAAAATTTCTAAAAAAAAGATACCTATTAACACAATTTGGAAATCCTGATTCCAAATATGGAATCCATTTTTCCAAAATCAAAACACAGAAGTGGCAAAAATTAATTTAAAATTAATTCCCGCTGGCAAAACAAAAAGCGTGTTTTTAAGATATAATAACTATCAAAAGATTGATACTTGTTTATGTCTGGTTTAATTGTGAAATTATGTCCAATGATGAAAATTGTATTAAATGGTAAAAATATATTCTAAATATAGTTTAAAACCACTCAAATTCATAATTTATGAATATTAATTATTTTGATTAAAAAAGTTTTTTTAATTAAAATTTCGTAATTTTCACTATTCATCAAAATATTAATGTTACCCGAAAAGTACCAAAATTTCACCTTAAGCTAAATTCGTTACTACGAATCCAAAAATGAAGTCCATTTTTAGAGATAAAAATTCAAAAAATTTAAAAAGTATGTATTACTATTCATAACGGCTAGTTTGATCGATTGTAGTGCGTGTTAGAACTCGATGTTGCGTACAACACACACTATTGAATTATTCAAAGAGAAGTGTACCGTAGAAGATTGGGGTGTTACATTGAAAGTTGAGACAATACGATAAGAACAATGCTACCCATCAGCTGGAGTTAGTAGTAGCGGTCTTCTCCTTGAAGATGTGGCGACACTATCTGATGGGAATGCATTTTACCATGTACTCTGATCACAAGACTCTCAGGTATATCTTCTCTAAGAAGGACCTGAACCAAAGGCAACTACATTTTCTTGAGCTCCTCTAGGACTATGACTTCGAGATAGTCTATACTCCTGGGAAGGGGAACTTTTAGCAGATGCACTTAGTAGGAGGTCTGGTATACAGCTTCTAGGCAAGGTGATAGAGCATCTGGCTGCTTTATAGATATCTTTTGTGGATAGAGATGGAGAAGCCTTTATTCTGTCTCTTACAATCACTCCCATAGTCCTTCATCAAGTCAGGAGGCACAGTGTGGGGAAACTGACTCTGAGACATGATATGCTTAGATATTCGTAAGACATACATCATATGAATTTTCTGAAGGTGGAGAGCACATCATACTCTTCATAGGATGTACCATTGTACTAATATCACTTTAACAGGACGTGTCGAGGGAGTTTCACACTTCCCCTATAGAGGTACATCTAAGAGTGGAAAATATGTACCAGGATCTCCGACGACATCACTGGTGGCTGGGAATGAAGAAAGAAGTAGAAGAGTTTGTCTCTCGGTGCCTCACTTTTCAGTAAGTGAAGGTGGAGCATCAAGTACCTGCAGGCTTGGTTCAACATTTGGAGGTCCCAAAGTGGATATGGGATGGGATACCCATGGAATTCATGACCAGACTTCCTTGTACATCTAGTGGTCATGATTATATCTGGGTGATCGCCGATCGACTCACCAAGTCGACCCACTTCCAACCGATTAGAGAGAAGGTTTCAGTCAAGATCTTCAGATGTCTCTATGTGCAATAGATTTTATGGTTACATGGAGTACCCTAGACGATTATCTCAGCTCGTGATGCACATTTTACAACCGACTATGGAAGGGGGTGCATGAGGATTTAAAGACGCAACTTCGTTTGAGCACTACCTTCCGTCCTCAGACGGATGGGTAGACTGAGCGGACCATTTAGACCCCCGAGGACATGTTGCATGCTTGTGTCCTCGACATCGATCATATATGGGAGGATCACATGCCTTTGGTGGAGTTTTCATACAACAAAAAATATCACTCCACCATAGGGATGACACCTTTTGAGGCGTTGTACGGGCGACCTTGCAGATCAACTTTGTGTTGGACTGACCTAGGGGAGTCAACACTTGTGGGACCAGAGATAGTACGAGCTACTACAGAGAAGGTGCAAATCATCCAAAGAGTAGATGAAGACTGCACAGAGCAGGCAGAAGAAATATACCGACAGGAGATGAATACCTTTGGAGTTCAATGATGGCGACCACGTCTTCCTATGTGTCTCACCCCGATGTGGTTTGCAGAGATTTGGAAAAGGTTGAAAGTTATATCGGAGATTCATCGGACCCTTCTAGGTCATTAGTAGCGTTGGCGAGGTGGATTACCGCTTAGCTCTTCAACCTCAATTTCACCGGGTTCATGACATCTTCCAAGTATCCCAAATGAGGAGATACGTGCACGACCCTTCTCATATCATCGACCATGGCGAGCTGGATGTCAATGATGGGAAGACTTTAATGGAAGATCCAGTAGAGATTGAGGATCGAAAATATTGGGTCCTTCATGGACGGTCGATACCTCTGGTGCGTGTTCGCTGGAAGCACATGAAACTCTAAGAGAGAACATGGGATTGGGAGGCTCAGATGCATGCTCAGTACCCCCACTTGTTCCCTTAGTTTGAGTTATGGATTACGGGAATGTAATGTCCTAAGGTGGGGAGAATATAAAGACCCAGAATTTCCATGTAATTTTTTCTAAATATATTGGAATTTTAAGAGTCCGTGAAAATCAACGGAGCGTGATTCCCAGTCCCAGAGTGCCTGAAATGAATTTCTTAACATTATTTCATGTACGTTCAGGAAACATACAAGCGGGTTTTTATAACTTTTGAACTGGTGCTCAGAATTGAAATCTGAGGACATCGTGGAACTCGAAGTGCCGATATTCGTGTATGGAGACTTCCACATCGATGATAGTTGGTCGAGGGTGGAAGATATTTTTTTTGGTTTTTCATGGAAATAATAAAATAAAATAAACAAACATTAAATTTTATCTTGTTGTAACCACCCTCTTGTAAATATTGTGGAGGTGGGGACCACATGAGTTTTGTTCTACAAATTGAATGCTCAGTGGTGGGGAACACCCGAGCCTATCCTCTCTTGTGGATATTATTATGGTGGGGACCACCTGAGTTATAAACCACTTGAACACCCCTCTTGATGAGGGAGAAACCTCTCGACTCCCTCTTTAAGGTGGAGGAGCCTCTTGAGCTTCTACCACATTACTTCTACCAACACCATAAGTTAATTAAGCAAATTAATTTTGTGCCTACTTCAAATGTGCCCACATTATTTAATTTAACAAACTTAAATTATTATGTAGGATATTTTCATTTTGTTTGTATTTAGGGAAAGGATTGTCAAAGGGGAGAGATCTTTGAGAAAATATTTCCAACAAAGAACGCTAATGAAAACGCTGACTTCGAGTCCATCTTCTTCCTTGGGACATCCGTTGATGAAGAACGTCATCAGCGTCAATGAAAAAAGATATAGGAAACATCGACAACACTGACATCCGTATTTTCCCAACGAAATCATCTTCTTTCCCATTGTAAATCTTCAACTAATTAAATGAACGAAGTAGGGTTTTATTTGTGTATGAATAATTTTCCAAAGTTCTTCCCTTGAATTATTTTTCGGGATTGGGAATAAATCGTTGCAGGAGGTTATAAATCATGAAGTTCTTATTCAAGTTCTAGTTCATCCATATAATACCAACCTAACATGGAAGGTATTGGCCAAACAAACATGGATCGACCCCTCCACAAATCTTGTTATGATTTGTGGTGTTGAACGCGACAAAGGATACGGCACAACGACACCACCCCGTGGTCACCGCTTCCTCGTGACCTCTGTGCCCTTGTGGCACCCCAACGGCTGAGGGGTTCCATATACCCCATGACCACCGCGCCTCGAGGTTCCTCAACATGCGGCCCCACCATTCCCCCCATGGCCCCTGCCACCAACTGGGATGAGTCGCTGCTGCCATCCGCCGAGCTTCCACCACCATCCGTTGAGCCGCCGCTGCTATCCGTCGAGCTATCGTAATCCCGCCATGCCGGGACCTTCCAAGCCTCCCCGGTCGCACTGCCCGCAGCCTTCCGAGCCACCCCGATCGTGCTGCTACGAGCCTCCTCACCACCCAGCAGCCTAAACACGCCGCCCAGTGGCTACATCGCACCGCCCACGGCCAATCCACTCTGGCTGAGCCACCCCGGCGGAGCTGCCCTGCATCCTTACGCCATCTACGACTGAAACCCTGCGGCCCCTCGTGGCTAGCCGGACCACCCAGCAGGCCGGGCCTCCCAGTATGGGCCAGGCGGGACCCATCAATCACGTCTGAACACAACAGGCCGTGCTGCACTGCGGGCTAGACCAAACCCAGTGGGTCGTGTCGGGTCGCCCAAACTGGGTCGATCCGATGGGGTCGGACCGGACATGGGCCCATTACAACCCAAATATGCTCTATGGGACATAACATTGGCACCGAACATCCATTTGAAGAACCATAAATGGTGCTAGAAATCATGGAGGGAGACATTCCCTTTGAGTATACCCCACTGGGGATATGGTTTAAGATGGGGAACAATCAGGTTGGATCGACCACGAATCCAACTGGGCCCCCGGGACTAAAAGGCTAATAACTAACAGACTGAGCTTCCGATTGACGCACAGTATTTATATTGAGACACCTATGGTGTGGCGGACCGTTTTGAAGCTTCTTCCTGGGACTTCGTGGCAGTTGGAGTATCGAACAGTAGCTCGTAAAGCAGATCCTCACAGAGACGAGTGAGAATAGTGCGAGAACCAAGTAGCTGGCTGAGACTTCACGAATGCTGAGCTTTTCAAGTTGGAGGGACATGAAATGCATAGTTGGGAGAGTCTCTGTGTGACGTGGTAGACCCACGGTGGGGAGCACCTCTGTGTGACGCGGCAGACCCACGATACACAACAGGAGGAGTACCTCAACAGACCACTGTGGGGAGGGCCTCTGTGTGACGCGGCAGACCCACAATACATGACAAGAAGAGTACCTAAGCAAGTCACTAGGGGGAGAGTATCTATGTGACTCGGCATACCCATGGTGGGGAGCGCCTCTGTGTAACATGACAGACCCATGGTACTCGACAGGAGGAGTACCTCAGCAGTTCAATGTTTGTGGGAAGCGCCTTTGTGTGATGCGACCGGTCCACTATACTCGATAGAGGAGGGGATCTCTAGTAACCGAGGTGTTCGATAATGTGACGGGGGATGTTACTTTTTAATACCCCTATATTAAATCGGTGTGTGATCTGAGTCAGTATCTCTGTGATTTCCTCATGATTGAGATGAATTACTTGATAACATAGGAATATGTATGGGCATATACCTAAGTAGGATTATCTATTGATTTCATACTTTGTGGTTTATCCTTGGTGGTTTTTGTGAGACCTTGAGGGTCTCAAGGTCCCTACTGAGTATCGTTATACTCACCCATTCACGAGCTATGCCCGCACCTTGTTGTGATGGATGTAGACAACAGACAGTGCTAACCGAGGCTGAGTGTACAAGGACTTGACGCTGCCCGGAGATGGACAATATGGCGTGTCAGTACGCCAATGATATGGGTGGACGTGGAGTACTGAGGAGGTGATATGTACCTTCCCTTCCGGTAGGATCCTCATAGGATGATACAGTAGCTTTTTTCTTCTATTTCTTCAATTTTATTGTAATCCAGTTCTACTTGTACGTTTACTTTTGGGATTGTATTCTGGCCCCATTTTACTTTCAGCACTCTTTTGATTATACAGTTTTCTTGTGTTCTTATCTTGATGTGTGCTTGGTTTCAGGAGTTTACAGGATATAAAGGAAATGCCTTCCCAGTTTTAGGGAAAACACCTTTCGGTGCAAGTCGCCAGCCCTTGGCCAATGGAAGACGAGTTTGGGGTAGTCACAGCATGGGACCCGAGGGATGGTTCATGACAACTCATGCATAAAAATTAAAATATTACAAGTATATAATTCAAATCACTATATTTTTTTCATAAAAAAAACCTTTATAAATAAACATGGTTTTTTTCATGTTTAAATAGTATAACATTTCATTGATCACATAATTTACTCTATTTTTATTTAAGTCTTGTGAAATTTTTTTCAAAACATGGGATAAGCATTAAATGCTCATTAAGGGACACACAATGTAGGAAAAATATTAGTCTTCAGAGAAATGTAAACGATGAATACCATATCATAATGTAGTCATTTACCGTTAAGAAGTAGTAAATAAATATCACTAAATATAATCTCATCACATAGCATTTATATATTTAAATATTAACTTAAAACCCTTAGAGAGTAACATAAAAATATGTGGGTAACTTGGGAGAGAATCATACTTAAATGGAATAACCATATGGTCCAATTCCACACATATCATTAAATGGAATAGGTATATGGATGATTTCCATACATAAATCATTTGATGTCATAATGTTACAACCCGTCCTTAGTTTACCATGTAACCACCTGTCATAGGTTTATCATGTAACCACATATCATTGGATTATCTCATAAGCAACCATAAATTTTCCAATTACAATTATATAATCAAAACTCATGAAAGATTGAAATTTTAAACATTTCACCCATAATATTTCATTAGTAATCAAAAGAAATATTTTCAAGACATTAAAATATTATAACCATTTCCAAAACCCTTTAAAACATTTATTAAACAGTGGTTTGAATAAATATTTCCCACAAAACATTAAAAATTTGGAAATAAATTGAAAATTTAAATCATTCATCTATATATAAATAAATTAATAAAAACCATTTTGAAAACATCATTTAGAAATATAAGGTTTTAGAAAAATAAATATATAAAACATTTAAAATGATGTTTTAGTTAAAGATTAACATACCACTTGACAAACAACTGAATAGAAAAAATTAAGGAATAACATTAAATAAAACGTTAAATATCAAGAGAATATAATAATTCATGAAATAAATGTGTCAAAAGGGTTGTATATATACATTATCACATAAGGAAGGTGCAAAATATCAAGATATGCCTCAAGGAAAGGAGATTGAGATGAAGTCCCTTACCATGGTTCTGACTAGTCTCATATGTTCCATGTTGTTGTTGAATAATAAACATAAGATAATTAATAATTTCATGATAGAATTTTTAATATTTATTATTCATTTATTATCACTTATTACCATGTCATAAAAATTACATAATTATTTATGTTCATATCCGACGTTTTGTCAATATTGGGTACTTCAGTCACAAATGATCTATTGTTGATGTAAATTGTCAAATTGGTAAAAAGTAAAAAATATCCAAAATAATATTCATGATTTAAATATAATAAATAACAATTATATATGTATTTATAATAATCAATAATATAAGGATGTATTAATTAAAATGAATTGTCCATAGAGACGGTAGGCTGTATGTACACAAGTATACTATTTTCATTTCATTTTAATATTAAAATAATAATTAATTGATATAAATGTATAATTTAATTCCAGTATCTTATTAATGATATATATGTCACATATGTATAAGAAAACAATCTTTTATATGTACCATGTATAGCAGGAATGAGTTGCATCACTTTAACGGGGCGGTGGCCCACACTTCCTCAAATTAAATTGTCATATTTACACAACTTGGAATGTTAAAAGGTGTGATCTAAGTAATAATTTTACAATCCTAGAGAAACTATTCATATTATATATATCATATTTTAAAATAATTTTTATTATAATTTACTCCATGGGGGGTTTTGGGGAAATGTGAACAATCATCGTTTCATGAACAATTAGTTTGTTGTAAAGAGAAATTATATGTTTGTTACCCATTAAATAGAGGTGTGTGTATGTGTAGCTGAAAAAAATACAATTCTAACATTATATTATATTTATTAAAATAATGTTGTTACGTAATCATAGAATATTATTATTTTAGGGAGTGGATAATGGAAATTAATCTAAAAAGCATGAGAGAAGGTGTTACCTCTTAATCAACTAACTTTATTTGGTTTATTTGAAAAGTCTTACTTGGGAGGAATTATTCCCATATTAGAGGATTCTAGGATGATGGGTATTATAAGAAATGGTTAGGGTAGGTATTGCCCAATCCAAATGGTTCTGGAAGTGTGAGTATTAGATAAGAGAGGGTATCTTTTTATAGAAGATGGTAGGGTAACCCTTGGAAGTCGTTAAATAATTAAATTATAATAAATTACTTTTTAAATTCAAATATATCCAACCTGAGATACTTATAATATATGAAAAATATTTTTCTAAATCCCATCATCCACTATTTTTTATATGTTTATTGATTTTAATTTAAACATTATTTTTCAATTTACCTTTAATTATTCTTTTTTAATTTTAATTGTGGTAAAAATATTTTAATTATTAAGTGGCTAAATATTTTTCTAATATGGGGTCAATTTCATATAATTGGATGCTAAATGAAATTTTTTACCATATAATCATCAAATTTTCATTTTAAAAGTTTTTTATGTTTTTAAATAATTTAATAAATTACTATTGTTATAAAACATAAATTATGTCTTTTTTACAATATTCGTTTTATTTAATTTAAATAAAATCTAAAAGAATGACAAATTCAAAAATAAACATTTTATTAGTCTTCTAATATATCATATTCACCTATTTTTTTTGGAAGACATAAATAATGTCAAATAAAAATTATTTAAATATTTATATTCTCATTTATTTGATTCTATCATTAATAAATCAATCACCACATCATCACTCTGTCAAAATTAAACTTAATTATTTAATGTCTATAATTTATAAATAAAATTACATTATGTTAAAATATTTTTACATTTCTAATTACCATTTATATTCAATGATATTACTTATATAAATCCATATTAAAATTATTTTATTAAGAATATATTTTCTATAACATTTTTCTAATTACATTAAATTAAAATCTATAAATGTACTAATCACACCCAATTGGATTAAAAAGGGAAAAATTTTGTTCCAAGGGTTTTTCTGGTCAGAAATAATTCCTCAAAAAGGATTAGAATAGGTTTTAGGGTAGTTTTATATTATTATAATAGTATTTTTACCCAAATTTACCTAAATTATCATTTAACCGTGGAAAATAAATATATTTATTAAATTTACTATTCATCATGTCCCAAATTAAAAGGGACCTATTTACATAATTTGGATCTTATGATTTCAATTAAGGAATCCATTTTCCCAAATTAATAATACAGAAGTCGCATCCATTAATTTAAAATTTATTCTATTTCTAAAAATGAGAGAAAGATTTTTTTAATGTAAAAACCATAAAAAAGAATGAAATGTGTTTATGTCAAATTTCTATGTGAAATTACCACCAATGTCCAAAATTGGATTAAATGATAAAAATATAACATAATTATAATTTAAAACCAATGAAAAAGAAAATATAAAAATTCAAAATAATGAGATGAAAATGCAGTTTTGAATTAAAATGCTGTATTTTTTAGTATTCATTAAAATTTTAATTTTATCAAAAAAATTCCCAAATTTCCACCAAAGTAAATTTGGATTTCATTAATACAAAAAAGAATTTATTTTCAAATAGAACATATTATATTGTCAGAAACTATATTTAAAATCTTTTAACCATCAACTAGTGGTAACACTACCATTTTAAAAAATATTAGTGTATTTAATTTTAAAAATTGGATTTATTATCATTTTAATACTATAAAATTTATATGATGAATTTATAAACAATTATGAAACATTTTTGAACATCATATAAATAGTTATGTTCATTCCCACTAATACAACAGCTAGGCATTAACTACCATTAACAATAATAATTTTAATAGTGTATTATTTTTTCGGAATAACTCAGTTTTGTTTGCAACGTCAGATTTCAATGATACTCATTGTTGTGTGTTGGTAATGCTATCAGAAAAAGTGTTATCATTAACATAATAGTAATATATTATTCATAAATATTAAAATATATGAAAATATATTATTCTATAAATACCATGGATGTTACAAATATGAATATATCTTAGAAGTGATTATTTGATTGAAATTTAAATCCATTAAAATATGAAATAAAATAATTAGAGGCTATAAATCACAAAATAGTAGAGTAACATAGTATATTTATAAGAGATATAACTCAATAAATGAAAATTGAGGTATGTTTCCCATTAAGGGTTTGTGAACATGTGAGTCAAAGTCAAATGGAAAGAGAATATGAAGGGGAATTTAAAATCACATAGATAAAATAATATTTATGATAAAATAATTTAATGGACTGTTCGTACAAAATTTGATAAAATAATAGGTGCATAATGAGAAATATGTGTCATGGAATTAAAATTGACATAATGAACCCATACATAGGATTCGTTCTTTGTCGGATGTGACATAACATCATGTATAACACAATATGATTCATTAATCGTCTAGTTTAGAACCTTTTTCACCTTTATTTCATTTTTTATTTATATATTATTTAAAACTCTAAATATTTTAGTAAATATTTTCTTTAATATTCATCTTTAGTATTAGTTGTTTCTACTACTCATTGTCTATTTAAGAATAAAAATTTGTAATCCTTAAATGTTCATGAGTACATCATTTCATGAATATTGAAGGTATTGTAAATTAATTTCAATAAATATTTACTAAACACAGAACCATACAAGATAAGAATTTATAGCATTGTTCTTATATGTGGTTATATCGAACCAATTTAGAACATTCTACAATCCTTAGATGAGTATTGATTTGGCAGTGATTTTCTTACAATATCACTGTTAAGAAAGAATAATGATATTATTTTGATTTTTTAATCACATATATTATAATTGGGAAGAGTTTTTTATGATGTTAAATTAAAAACAATATAAGAAGTTGTTAATTACTAAGAGGAAATTTCATCTCTTCTTGGAAACCATATAGGTGTTGAGGGAATTTAGGAAATATCTAAGGACCAGAAGCTACCCAAAATGGGATAGAAATATTATTTAATGAAATATTATAGATTATGGAGAGGAATTATAATTTTTTGGATGGGGTGGTGTAGTGGTCCTTTATATTTGGGAGAAGTGGAATTTATGTAAATAAAAATTGTAACTTCCTTGGTAATTATATAGTAAAAAATTATCATATCTATTAATATTTATGAATAATATATTAATTTTATGTAAAATGTTATGAAATGTCTGATTGTATACCCTAAACAAAACAATGAGTTTCTCCAAAATCCTATGTTTCACAGAATAATTAGTTATACAGAAAAATAATACATTATTAATTTTATTATTTAAAATGTTAGTTAATTCTTAGTCTTTGTATTGTAGAGAATGAATAAAAATCACTATATATAGTTTACAAATGTTTCTAAAATGTTTTTACATTCATCATATATACTTTACTGGTTTAAAATCAGAATAATTCTAAATTTAATCGTAAAATACTCTAATATTTTTTAAAGAGGTTCTTTTAGCACATTTTGATCAGGAACCCTTTATAAATATAGTTTTTTATAATTTCATATATTAAATTTTTCAAATAAACATCGTATTTGGAATCTCAATATAAAAATTTTCCTTGGTTGAAATTTTTGTATTTTTCTGATTAAATTCTTATTTAAAATAAAAGATAAAAATACAACATTTTAATTCAAAAATATTTTTTCATCAAATTTATTTTTATTGTGATATTATTATTTTAATTGGTTTTAAAGTATATTTAGATTAATTTTTTGTCATTCAATAAAATTTTGGTCATTGGAGGAATTTTCAAATTGAAATTTGTTATAAACACATGTCGACCTTTTGATGGTTTTTACTTTTAAAAAACATGTTTTCTCTTTTTAACAAATGGAATTAATTTTAAATTAATTAATTTAACACCATTGTTTTGAATTCGAAAAAATTTATTACATACATGGAATCATAAGGTATAAATTATGTAAATATATTTGTTTATTCTTGAAGATGAGGAATTGTAACATTAGTAATAATTTTTATTTACCATCGTTAAAGGGAAAATCAAGTAAATATGTATACCAATAATATTAGCATGCTATTAAACTACCCTAAAACATGTTCTAAACCTATTTATGGAGCTATTTCCAACTATGAAAACCATTGGGTTGGAAATTTGGCCTTTTCAATCCAGTTGAGTGTGATTATGACACTTATAACTTTTAATTTAATGTAAATGAAAATATGTTATAAACATATATATTCTTAATAAAAAAATTTTAACATGGGATTATATAAGTGATATCTTTGATGATAAATCATCTTTAAAATTCTATAACTTTTTCCAACATCATGGTATTTAATTTATAATTTTAAGACTTTGAATAGTAAATTTTAATTATGACATAATGATGATATAGTGAATTATTTATTAATGAAGGAATTCAATAAATGATATAACAAATATTAAAATAAATATTATTTTAGATAATTTATGTCATCCATTATTTTTCTAATTTAATATGTCATGTTATAAAACTATTAAATGGTTTAGTTTGATGTTGTATCTATATTTATAATTTATTTAAATTCAATAAAATGAATTGTGTAAAAAGTGATATAATTGATGTTTTACAAAAATATTAATTTATTAAATTCTTTAAAAATACTAAATGTAATTTAAAATTACAATGTGATAACGGTAACGTCTAAAATATCCCTAATTGTCTAATTATGAGAAATTTACCACATATAATTAAAATTAATTTCATCTTAATAATTAAAATATTATGATCACAATTAAATTTAAAATAAAATAAATAAAGGTAAAATGAAAAGGAAAGGTTTAAAATAAAATAAATACATGTCTAAAAATTATTTTATTAGTGGATTTCAAAATATCCTCATTTTATCTTAGACATATATCATGTTTGATCCTTTTAAATTAAAAATTAAGTTATATTAATTTAATAATTCAACTATTACCAATTTTTCCTCTTCCCCCTCTTATAATATCATAACATATCTTCTCTAATATTTACTTTTATTTAGATTCATTCATTTATATTCATAGAAGTGTGGCAGTATTGATGCACAAGTGAGATGGTGAGAAGCGGGTTTCACAAACCTCTTAACAGGTTACTAACCATATAAGGATAATGATGAATCAGGATATAAAATTCATGTTTTGGTAAAAGTTCATGAAGATAGATATTGTGGGATATATTTTTATATACCAGAACTATCAGTAGTTTAAGGTTGAACACTGAAAAAATATTAGTCTACTATGTCCTCTTACCATTAAAATGTGAAAATGAGACGAGTCTTAAATATAATTCTTGAGCTTTATTCCTAGTTCTCCCTGAGGCAGGGATACAAAAAACGTCATTATAGAAAGGTAAAAAATTTAGTTAATTTAAATCATATTAGGGAGACTCTTTATGTTGATTAATTTGGTATAGTATAGATACAATATTGTTTTAGGTTATATTCAGTTTTTGGGAGAAATATATTATAAATATATGTGATGATTACATATATATTCTAGAGGTGGATTTAAAAATCCATTGTCACTGAGGAGAAGTTATACACGACATTTCTTTCATAAATTTATGGTCAATATATCTGTACCATATTTTTTATAGAGGGTATGTTATATCCTCGTATTTAATATATTTTCAATTCATGGTAATAAAATATATATTTTCTATAATTTTTATTCAATAAATATTATTAGGAACTGATATATATATATATAACCATTTGATTCCTTATATATAGGTACTTCGATTCTCTATTTTTATAGATGGATTTGGGGTAAGCATTATTACATATGTTTATTCTTGTAAAGGTGACTAAAAAGAATGTATACCTACTCAACAAATTGATTGAAATGGCTTAAATATATATTTGTTTTTATAGACCCAATACAATAACCATTGACCTTTAGCATTAGGGGTCAGGTGTAATACCTGAGAACCTTCTGTAGCTGGTGAAAAATATATCCCAAACTATCATGAAATTCATTCTTCAAATACTAGTATTCATGAATTTATTTTAAATAAATATTTTTGGTATTTTAAAATAAAAAAACTAACTTCATTTTTAATTCATCATATAAAATTATAATTGTATGAATTTTTGATCTTTTTTTAAGGATCATTATAATATGAAAAATATTTTTCTCACAAAAGATATAACTGGTATGAAATTATCTTTATAAAATAATATAATAGAAGTTTTTAAATCTATTTATGAAATAAATTAAGAATTGAACGAACAGAAATATTAATTTTAAAATATTACTTGAACCTATAAATCCTATGTCTATATTTTATTGAACTATTTAATTTTTTTTCTTAAACAAATTATTTTCATTCTTTTCTCTAACGAATGTATTGTCAAGATAAATTCATTTTTATATTTCCTTGAAAGCCACATTATAAGAACCGAAATTAAAAACCATAAAATCTACTTTATTTAAAAATGAAATAACATTATTTTACCAAATATCATTTTGGCTTAGATATTTATAATATTAAGAATAACTCTTAGAAGTAAATTGATATATTACATGTTGAAACTTTTACACTATATTCTACTTTCCCATAAAAAATTATATAAAATAAAACATTATTTTTATTCAAGTAAAATATTACTTAATATCATATTGACTTCTTATTTTCTCTAATACATATTTAATCCTTTTGAAAAACATTTCAAAATGTGGGGTGAGAACAAGAAGATGAGCGAGGCACAAAAAAAATAAAAATAATTAGTCAATTGAAAAACATGAAAACCCATGTATTATATACCATTATCATTAATGTTATATGAGTTTAATAGAAAATTTACACAACAAATTTGCACACACTTTTTTAACAAATAAAAACATCAAAAACCCATTACATGAAAAAATAAATCTAATATGTAACTTGGGGATCACTATCTTATTATACATAAAAATGGAGTAACCCTCAAGACTATAACTATGGTAACCTTCAAAGTTACAATTGAAATTTCCATTATAGTTATACTTTAAATTAACCTCTTGGTTATAACTTGATTAACCATCAAAGTTACACATTGAGTAACCATCACGATCATCTTCTACTTCACCCAATTCATTAGAGAGCTATAATGGGGTTCACCCAACTCATAATCAATATTAGGCTCTCCCATGTGCTATAATGGGGATGGAACAATCATATAATCGACATAGGTCCCACTTGTGATCTATAATGGGGCACAACCATTAAAAAAAGTTTTATTAGTCTCAATCCTTTCTCATATATAACAATCAACTATCATTAATAAATAGTTTTTTAAAACCTTTAAGAAACAATTTTAACAAAATATGAAAAAATGCTAGTTATCCAAAAATTAACTTTTATTTAACAACCCATTTTTAAAACTATAATACCCTTAAAATAAGTAAATATGGGGTTTTATTGATAACAATATTATGAAAAACATTTTTAAAGAAAATAACCTTTCCATTTTGAAATCACTTATTTTAAAAAACAACGAATGTGTAAAGGAAATTTATTTAATTGAATGTAACCATATAAACATGATATATAACCTTAAGAATTTTATGGATCCATGATAGTGGTAAATTACATATATTCCCTATATTTAATAAAAATTTAATCCTTCTAATATTATAATATTATTTTAAATGTAGTTAACGCCTAGCAGTTCTATTAGTGGAAATAAACAGAACTAACTAAATTATGATTATACCTGTTTTTTAAATGTTTTTACATTTATCCAAAAAAAATTAGAGGCATAAAATGTTAATTAATCTAATTTTAAGCATAAATACTGTAATATTCGTAAAAGGTCGATTTACCTCCATTTGACGGTGAACCCTCTTTAATTATAGTTTTGGTAACATTTATATTTTTTTTTTGAAAAAATAATTTTTTTTTTTCATAATAATGACATCATGATTTACTTTGGGTAAATTTTTGGTATTTTTCTAATAAAATTCATTTTTTGATGAATAGTGAAGAATATTGTATTTTAATTCAAAACTGCATTTTAATCTTATTTATTTGTATTGTTTGATTTTATTTTTACTTTTTTTTAAATGTAAATTGATTATATTTTAACCATTTAATCCCATATTAGTCATTATAATTAATTTTAATTTGAAATAAGACATAAACAAGTGTCAATCTTTTGATAGTTAATATTTCTTAAAAACACGTTTTTTATTTTGACAGCGGGAATAAATTTTAAATTAACTATTCAAACTTCTATGTTTTGAATTTTGTCAAATACACATCATTTATGAATCTAGAATATCAAATATATCTTAGGATTAATTCTTGGTATTTTTCTGAAAAACTTCAATTTTTGATGAATAGTGAAACCACAAAGTAGTTGTTAAAATTTGACGTTTGCATTTAAATGGAATTTTACCACTTCTGTGAATTTAATTTGGAAAATCATACATAGATGGTTGTTATTATAAAAATAAATTTGGTTGAATAACATAAAATAATTTTTGGTGAATAGTACATTTTGACTTTTGTTTACCACGATTAAAGGTTAATAATGAAATTCAGGTAAAAAGAATATAATAATAATAATACAAACTTATCTTAAAACTTGTCCAAAACATATTTTATAAGTCATGTCCGACCATGGCAATCCTTGGCTGTATTTTTGGACCTCATGGAGCCACTTAATAGTGATAATGACACATTATTTTAAATAACATAGAGTAAAGACAAAAATGACATAAACAAATATCTTTTAGTACATTAATTTTTACAAGGTGTTATATAAGTTATCGTTTCGACTATAAATATTAATTGGAAAGATAAAAATATTTCCTATATCATGGTATATTTATTAAAAATTTTATACATCAAATGAAGAAAATTATTTATGAAACACTAATGATGTAGTGTTTACCACATTAATAAATGATTATTAGTTAATAATATTATAAAGTTTAAAATAATATCCAAAACCAGTCCAATTCTTATTGGGTGATTTTATTTCGATGACTAGTCATCTTAGCTTAGACTTTGATTAGTTTTGGGCCTTTTGAAACAAAAAAAATTATTATATAATAAAATAATATTTTCACACTTTCCTAAAGAGACCCTCCTCCCCCTTATAAAAGGACACAACTTCTAACTCATTCCCCACACCTCTCAATCCCCTTGTCTCATCTAACCCCTGCCCAAGTAAGATCTCAATATCCCAATCTTCCACCTAGAAGTATTAACATAGTCATAAGGCACATCAAGAATTCAATTCGATTCAAACCAAAGGGAGTTACCAGAATTAAAGGTTATGGTTTCTCTTAAATTCATTTCATTTATTTTACTTTTTTTAAAAGGTTGGGGCCGAAGCCTCAATTTATTATTAAAGCAAAGACCTTTTTACTATTTTATTTCTCCAACCCATTAAATATTTTTATTATTTTATTTTATAACAAAAAAAGTATCCTCAATATACTATTATGTTGTTATGAGAAGGATTCGAACTACACATTCACACACCTCCGTCAAATGGGTAAAGAAAATAATGTTTCTGTGGATGGAAAACTAACGCCTCACGAAACGATGATTGTCCAATTATCTCTTACATCCTCTCATGGTGGTCATTAAGATGGAACTGTATTTATATATGATATATATTATGTTTTTTTTCTTTATGCTTCTGTATTTTTCATTTATAGCATACCTTTATGGTTTCCATTATGTGTAAACACGATAATTTAATTTGAGGAAGTGCAGATTACCGCCCCCTCCATGTGATATGACTCATTAATTCCATTTGTGGGATGTATAAAGGATGTAGATAATGATAATATATTTTATATTATATTATAATTATAATATACCTATGTATTATTATGTTTAAATTCCATTAAAATTAGAAATAAAAATGAAAGTAGCGTTCATGCGTACACACGACTTACCGTCTCCATGAATGGTGCATTTAATTTTAAACCTCAAAATGTTATGAAATATTATAAATACATGTATATATGGGATATATAAGATATATATGATATATATGATGTCTAAATCATGAATATCATTCTTTATATAATGATCTTTTGACCATGTCAATAACTTGTTATTTTAATAAGTCCATTTTGGACTCAAGTACCAAATATCGACAAAACAACCAATATTAACATAAATGATTAATAATGTTTATAACATAGTAATAAGTGATATAAAATGAATAATAAAATTGCAAAAGGTAATTAAGAAATTTAAATTAACATTTTATTATTATTCTGGAGATTAAAGAATGAACGAGTCATGTCGGACACGAGGTTAGGGACTTCGTCTCAATCTCCTTTCATTGAGTTATATTTTGTATTAATACACGATTTATTTTATATGTTGTGTAAACACATTATAAATTTCATTGCATTCAAAGGGAATCTTTTTCTATGAATCGTTTTACTAATAAACAAAAAAGAATGTTTCTTTTAATATATGCGATGACAATGACCTTTCCGTTGCTGTGAGTATTATTTGATCTTTGGGTGGGTTAACAAGCCGTAATGTTTTTAAATGGAAAATAAAGACCATATACTCTTTTACATATTTTGGTATTGAAAATGGTTTTGATAATGTATTTCTTATGTCAATATATTTAAATGATATATTGTGATTTAAATGTGGAAAATTTATCTTTCCTTTATGTTTGGGTTATGTGTTACGAATATGTTATGGTTCTTGGGAATTGTTACGTATACGGGTGGTTCCGTGGAAAACCTATGGCAAGAGATCCCGCAATAGCTCTCCCAAGAATTGGGTAACGTGACAGAGGTAAACATGAATGTTTCTTCTAATAGATTTAGGGAAAATAATATGATGGGTATTCCAAATGTAACTTCCTATGTAGTTTTGATAGCTAAAATGTATGTATGATATGGATTCCACAATTTTCCTTTTATGATTAATGTTTTCTATGTTTTATTCATAAATCATATGATTTCATGAGGTATGTTAATGAGATTATGTTATGTATTTAGTGATGGACTAATGTTTTATTTCTTTGTTTTATAACCCTTTTGAGCTTTTTATGCTCATCCCATGTTTTGAATTTCTTTTCATAGGACTTAAAGATAAATAGGGTCAATGATGGGATCAAGGAAAAGTCATGTTATCTAAAACTCGGTATTATACCTGACTCTTTTTTCAAGAGTTTTTATTTTCTGAAAAAAAATTTGAAAATGAGTGGACGTGTCTACATAGTAATTTTTGAGATGTAATGTAATAGTTGGGGCCTAATTCTCTAAAACTCTAAACCTGAAGAGATCCTCAATCTGAATTATTATTTTAATTCAAGATTTTGTAATATTTAAGGCTAGGTCCTTATAGTTGGTATCAGAGGTCAGTTTAGATAAATTTAGGAGTTTTGGTATTGTAAAATTAATATCCATTATTTATGTTATGTTAATATTGAAATGATATAGCATTTACAGATTACCATGTTGCTTAGCCTAATATCTTTCTATGTTCAGAATGGTTTTCCGTAGAGGAAACACGACACCTATACTAGGATGACATCAGGAGGATGAGAACCTTCCCAATAAGCAACTTGAGATAGTCAGAATCAGAACTGAACAGTTTTTTGTAGTGATGGAACAATGGACTCAGGATATAAATGGTTGTGGTATCCATGCACAAGATTATCTAGTCCAACGACATAGGAACATTTCAGAAGTGGAGCATTTTATGAGGAAACGTCCTCCATTATTTAGAGGATCATCTGACCCTTTGATAGCTGAAGGGTGGATTAAAGCACTGAAGGGTTGATTAAAGCACTGGAGTAAATTTCAGTTCATCCTCGTTGTACTATGATGCATAGAGATCTTCGGGAATATTACTGGTGGGATAGAATGAAAAGAGGT
The DNA here is from genome assembly GCA_963277665.1 of Viscum album. Classification (NCBI taxonomy): domain Eukaryota; kingdom Viridiplantae; phylum Streptophyta; class Magnoliopsida; order Santalales; family Viscaceae; genus Viscum; species Viscum album. Next base: position 840,043,300 of record OY728152.1, on the reverse strand, counting down.
ATTGCTGATTTTACTGTTAATTCTTTTACTTGTCAGTAGGTTAAAGTAGAGAGGAAGTTACCAAAAGTGATGCTTCAGTATTTACCAGTGCCAGATTAGAAATTGGAAAATATATCCATGGACTTCGTTGTGGGATTACCGAAGACATCTTTAGGTAATAATGAAATTTGGGTTATTGTAGATCGGTTGACTAAATATGCTCATTTTCAACCTATTCTAGATACTCTATCTCCAGATCAACTTTCTCAATTGTATGATAAAGAGAGAGTCAGGCTGCATGGTGTTTTCCTCTCTATTGTATCTGATTGTGATCTCAGGTTTACTTCTACCTTTTGGAAAGGCCTTCAGAAGTCATTGGGTACTGGATTAAATATTAGTACTTCTTTTCAACCATAATCAGATGGGCCATTAGAAAAACAATTCAGACCTTGAAGTATATGTCATGTTCTTGCTAAATGGATATCCAGGGATATAAGGACCAACATATTTCATTGAGGGAATCTTATTATAATAATAGTTTTTATTCCAGTATATAGATGGATCCATTTGAGGCATTATATGGCAAGCGGTGTCAAACTCCAGCTTTTTGGGATGATGTACGTGAAAGGATGTTTATGGGACTAGAACTAGTAGAGGAGATGGTAGAAAATGTTCATTTCATTTAGAATCACAGGTGAACAGCTTAGAGAAGGCATAAAAGTTATGCGGACAATCGGAGGAAGGATCGTTCTTTTGAGGTTGGTGATTAGGTCTTTTGCGACGTTTCTCCCTAGAAATGTGTGATGCATTTTGGTAAGAATGGAAAGTTGATTATGAGGTTCATTGGACCTTATGAAAGCCTGTATAAAGTTGGATCAGTTGTGTACAGAGTGGATTTACCTCTATGTTTGTCCCAGGTACACAATGTTTTTCATGTTCAAATTTTGAGAAAGTATATGCCATATCCATCTCATGTTTTATGTCCAGAGGTATTTCAATTGGAAGAGAATCTCTTATATGAGGAACACCTAGCCCAGATTCTTGACCGAAGAGAGCATGTGTTGTCTAATAATGTAATTCACAAGGTAATGTTTTTGTTGAAAAACCATATGGTTGAAGAGGTAATGTGGGAATCTTAAAATGCTATGAGGTAAAAATACCCCCACTTATTTGATAAGTGAATAAAAATTGTGAGGACACAATATCCAAAAGGGGGGAAGGATGTAACAACCCAAGTAAGTAAAGAAATAATAAATTTTCATAAATATTTACATTTGTGAATTATATATTTATTTTACTTTAAATGGGATGATATGGTCGATGGATTTACTCGATATTAAACAACAAGTTTCTTTGAAATCATACGTTACACACTAATAATATAATATTATTATTTTAAATGTAGTTAATGCCTAGCCATTGTATTGGAGGGAATGAATATAACTAACTAAAATATTATTATACTTGTTTGTTAAATGTTTTTAAATTTATCCAATAATTTTTAGAGGCTCAAAATGTGAATTAATCTATTTTTAAGCATAAATACTCAAATATTATTTAAATGGTTGATTTACCGGCTTTTGATGGAGAGCTCTCATTAAGACTAGTTATGGTAAAATTTATATGTTATTTTTTAAAAAATAAAATTTTTCTTCGGAAACAGGACATAATGATTTACTTTGTGTAAATTTTTGGTATTTTGCTTATAAAAATCTTTTTTTGATGAATAATGAATAATACTGTATTTTAATTCAAAATCCCTTTTAATGTATTATATTTATGTTATTTGATTATCATCTTAATTGGTTTTAATGTGTAATTATATTATATTTTTTATATTTAATACAAGGTTGGCCATTGAATTAATTTCACTTAGAAATTGGATATTAACAAGTGTTAATCTTTTTATAGTTAATATTTCATAAAAACACGCTTTTTGTTTTGACGACGGGAATTAATTTTAAATTAATTAATTTAACTTGCATGTTTTAAATTTGGTAAAATATGAATCATTTGTGAATTCTGAATATCAAATATATCTTATGAAGAATTTTTTTGTAGTTTTTTGAAAAACATCAATTTTTGATGAATAGTGAATCCACTAAGTAGTAGTAAAAAACTGACCTTTTCATTTTAATGAAAATTTGCCATTTCTTTGAATTTAATTATGAAAATCCGACATACATGGTTTTTATTAGTAAGTAAAATGTGGTTCAATATGATTAAAATAATATTTATTGAATAATAACTTTTGACTTTTATTTACCACAGTTAAAGATAAATATGGTAATTCAAGTTAAAAAGAATATCATAATAATACACAATTGTCTTAACACCTATCCTAACCTTATTTGTTGAGTCATGGACTGCCATGGTAATCTTTGGGTCTATTTTGGGAAAACATATAGCCACTTAAGAGGAATAATGACACTTTATTTTAATTAACTTAAATTAAAGACAAAAATGCCATAAACAGATATCTTTTAGTAAATTAATTTTTAGAAGTGGTTATATAAGTTATTATTTCGACTATAAATATTAATTGGAAAGATAAAAGAATTTCCTAAATAATTTTATTTATTTATAATTTTTAGAAATCAATAAAATAAAATTATTTATGACAAAATAATGATGAAGTGTTTACCTCATTAATAAATGATTTAAATAAATAATATTATAAATATTTAAATAATACCCAAAACCTATCCAATTCTTATTGGATGATTTTATTTGGACCATGATTCATCTTATATTCAACTTTAATTTGTTTTTGACCTTTAGAAACCGATTATCATTATATAATAAAATAATATTTTCACGCTTTCCTAAAGAGCCCCTCCACCCCCTTATAAAATGACACCACTTCTAACCCATTCCTCACACCTATCAAGTCCCTTGCCTTGACCAACCCATGCCAAAATAATCTCTCAATATCCCTCTCTTCCACTGTAAGCCTTAACTTAAGCAGAAGGCACTTCAAGAAGTCATTTTGATTCAAACTAAAGGGAGTTACCCGAATTAAATGTAACAGTTTCTCTTAAATTCATTTCATTTATTTTACTTCTCCAACCCCTAAAATCTTTTTATTCTTTTCTTTAATAACAAAAACAGTATCCTATGTATACTTGGATGTTTTTATGAGAAGGATTATAACTACAGATTCACACACCTCCATCTAATAGATAAATAACATACGGTTTCTGTGGATGGTAAACTAACACCTCGCATAATGATGATTCTTCAATTATCTCCTACTACCTATAATGATGGCCATTAAGATGGATCTGTATTTATATATGATATATATTATGTTTATTTTTTCTTTATGGTTCTTTATTTTTCATTTATATCATACCTTTATGGTTTCCATTATGGGTAAACACAATAATTTCATTTGTGGAAGGGTCCACTACCGGCCCCTCAAAGCGATATGACTCATTAATGCCATATGTGGGATGTATAAAAGATGTATTTAATGATATTATAAATGATATTATATTGGAATTATAATATACCTATCTATAATTATGTTTTAATTCCATTAAAATATGAAAAAAAATGAAAGTAGCGTTCATCCGTACGTACGTCTTACCGTCTCCATGAACGATGCATTTCATTTCTAACCTCCAAATGTTATGATGTATTATAAATACATGTACATAATAGATATATATTATATATATGATATCTAAATCAAGAATATAATTCATTATATAAAGAACTTTTGATGACAAGAATAACTTGTAATTATAAGAAGTTTGTTTTTGACTCAAGTACCAAATATCGACAAAACGACCATTATTAAGATAAATGATTACATAATGTTAATAACATGTTAATAAGTGATATAAAAGGAATAATAAACTTGAAAAATTTTCTTATGAAATTAGAAATTAACTTTAGTTTATTATTCAGGAGATTAATGAATGAACGAGTCAAGTCGGACACGATGTAAGGGACATCATCTCAATCTCCTTTCATTGAGGAAAATTTTGTTTTATTACCCAATTTTTTTATATGAAATATAAAAAACGTTTACATTTCATTTCATTCAAATGGAATCTTTTTATACAAATTGATTTACTAAATGAAAAAAAGAATGTTTCTTTTAACTTATGTGGTGACAACGACCTTTCCACCACCGCGAGTATTATTTGATCTTTGGATTCCTTAACAAGCCGTATTGTTTTTAAAAGGAAAATGAATACCGTATGCTCTATTAGGTATATTCTTTATTGAAAATGGTTTTGATAATGGATTTCTTATGTCATTATATTTAAATGATATATTATGATTCAAATATGGAAATTTTATCTTTCCTTTATGTTTGTTTTATCTGTTATGAATATGTTATGGTTCTTGGGAATTGTTACGTATACGGGTGGTTCCATGATAAACCTAGGGAGGGTGAGCCCGAGAGAGCTCTCCAATGTATTGGTTATTGTGAAAAAGGTAAAAAAGAATGTTTCTCCTAAGAGATTTAGGGAATATACTATGATAGGTATTCCAAATGTAACTCCCTACATAGTTGTGATAGATACAATGTAAGTATTACATGGATTCCACCAATTTTCTTTATGATTTATGTTTTCTATGTGTTATTCATAAATCTTATGATTTCATGAGGTATGATAAAAAGCTTATGTTATTTATGAAATTATGGACTACTATTTTTTTTCTATGTTTTATAACCCTTTTTGAGCTTTTTATGCTCATCCAATGTTTTGAAAAGCTTTTCATAGGACCTAAAGATTAATATGGTCAATTATGGGATCAAGGAAAATTCATGTTGTCTAAAAGATGGGACTAGACATGACAATTTTTTTCAAGAGTTTTTTTTTCGAAAAAAATTGAAACTGAGTAGAAGTGTCAACCTTGTAATTTTTGAGATTTAATGTCATAGTTATGGCCTAATTTTCTAAAACACTAAACCTAAAAATATCCTCTATCTAAATTATTCATTTAATTCAAGATTATGTAATGTTTAAGTCCAGGTCCTTATATTTGGTATCAGAGGTTGGTTTAGATAACAATGGGAGTTTGGGTATTGTAAAATTAATATCCATATATTACGTTATGTTAATATTGAAATGATATATCATTTACAGATTACCATGTTGATTCTCCTAATATATTTCTATGTTGAAAATGGTTTTCCTTAGAGGAAACAGGGAAGCTATGCTAGGATGACATTAGGAGGAAGAGAACCTTTCCAATCAGCAACCTGAGATAGTCAGAATCAGATCTGAACAGTTTTTTGTAGTGATGGCATAGTTGAATCGGGCTATAAATGGTGGTGGTATCCATGCACGAGATTAGCTAGTTTAACCGCCTAGGAACATTTCAGTAGTGGATCATTTCATGAGGCAACCTCCCCCATTTTTCAGAGGGTCATCTGACCCTGTGCTAGCTGAAGGGTGGATTAAAGTACTAGAGTATATTTTTGACTTCATGGGCTGTTCATAACATCAAAAGGATAGTCTCACTATTTACCATTTTGAAGGTGATGCTGATCAGTGGTGATCTATGGTGAAAAATATCAAATATAGTTAGGAGATTGATGTTATTGATTAGGATTAATTCAAAGTTATGTTTCGTTAGAAATATTTTCCTAAGGTGGTTCTTCTTAGAATGGAAAAACAAATTCTTGGAGTGGAGGTAGGAGGATGACTCAGTGGCTGCATATGAAACAAAATTCACTCGATTGGAAAGGTATGCTCAAAATTTCATATGAGATGTTGATAGTAAAATAAACCATTTTTACTCAGGATTAAATCCAATGTATCAATGGGTTTTAGCTTCTCATGACTTGAAAAGTTATGAAAAACATGTTCTATGTGCGGAGAAGCAGGAAATGGAGTTTGTCGATGATCAAGTGTTATTTGAAAAACAACTGAATGAAAGGTCAAGGTGGCAGGGAAAAGGGAAGAATTATTCAATAATGTCTGATTGTAAGAAACATAAGTTTATATTTTGTGAAAATTACGGTAAAAGGCATGATGGAGAATGCATTTTGAATTCTGGTATGTGCTACCAATGTGGTAAAATGGGACATAATTCTTGTAATTACTCTTAAAAAGATTAGGGTAATGGTTAGACAAAATACAATTTACAATCCATAATATGTTTTAAGTGCAATGAAATGGGTCACTATGAAAATGAGTGTCCAATGAAGAACTCAACCGAGGGAAACCCACTAGACTACAAGTATAAAGGGGTGATGACGTCCTTTGCAACTACTTCAGTAGATGTTGGGCCATCAAATTAAGTAGTATCAGGTACACTATTTGTTTGTTTAGATTATATCAATTTGTTTTTTGATTCGGGGTCTACCCATTCATTCATTTTGAAGAAGTTTTCTAGTAAAGTTGGAATTCCATATCAATATATGAATCTTGAACTTATGGTAATGACACCAAGATTAAATGTTGAAACAAAAAGAAATTATAAGAAGCTTCATGTCCTTGTGTGTGAAAAGTGTCTACCTACAAGCCTTATTATTTTTCCTCTAGTAGATTTTGATGTTATTTTGGGTATGGATTGGATTTCTAATTATGATTCTAAGATTGACTATAGAGATAAAGATACTTCTTTTGAAGATGATTTTTAGTTTTTGTACAAGAATGAACCCTTACATTTGATAACATATCAGGAAGCTGAGAAACTAGTAAAATATGGATATGAATTTTTCCTTGAAAATATTGTAGAAAACAAAGGAACTCTTCAGATTTGTGATGTGCCAGTGGTAAATGAGTACCTTCATTTTTTTTCTGATGAGTTGCCTAGTATCATACCTGATCAAAAAGATGAATTTTTTGTTGACTTGGTTCCTAATTCTAAGCCAATTTCAAAACCCCCTTATCAAATGGCTCAAATTGAACTTTTAGAGTTAAATATGCAATTTCAGAAGTTTTTAGATAAATGTTTAATTCAACCTAGCATATCGTCATGGGGTGCTCTTGTCTTATTTGTTAAAAATAAATATGGTTCAATGAGACTTTTCATTGATTATAGAGCATTGAATATCATCACTTCTAAGAACATGTATCCTTTAGCTCATATCGATGATTTGTTTGATCAGATCTAGGGAGCTCATGATTTTTCTAAGATTGATGTGAGGATGGGGTACAATCAGTTGAAAGTAAAGGAAACAGACATTCCAAAGACTCTCTTTCATAATAGATATGGCTAGTATGAATTTGTAGTTATGCCTTTTGGTTTAACCAATGCACCTGCTGTATTTATCGATCTTATGAATAGAATTTTCAGTGAGTTCTTGGATAAGTTTGTGGTTGATTTCATTGATGATATTTTGGTTTATTCTAAAATTACAGAGGAACATTACAGTCATTTAAGTGTTGTTTTTAAAACCCTAAATGAAAAGAAACTATTTTGGAAATTTTGCAAGTGTGAGTTTTGGTTACAGAAAATTTCATTCCTTGGTCACATTGTTTCAAAAAATGGCATAATTTTTTATCCTTCTTAAAAAAATGTTTGTGAAGAATGGCCAAGCCCTACAAACATAATCGAGATTCATTATTTTATTGGTTTTACAGGTTATTACCTGAGGATTGTTGAGAAGTTTACATGGTTATCTAGTCCAATGACAAGGTTAATTCGAAAAGGTGTTAGGTTAATTTGGACAAAAGAATGCGATGATTGTTTTCAATAATTAAAAAGAATACTGTCAAATGATCTAGTTTAAGCACTACATTCCAGAAATGGTGAGTTTTTTATTTATAGTGTCGCTTCCGTGAAAGGACTTGGTTGTGTTCTTATGCAGAATGATAAGGTAATTGCTTATGCTTCATGTCTATTGAAACCTCATGAGTTAAATTACCCTACACATGATTTGGAATTAGTTGTAGTTTTTTTGCTTTAAAATTTTGGAGGCATCATCAGTAATGATTAAAATGTGAAATATATATTGACCACATAAGTTTGAAGTATATATTCCTTCATTAGGAATTGAACATGAGACAGATGCGATGGTTGCAATTAATCAAGAAGTATGATTTCACGATTCATTATCACCCCTAAAAGGAAAATAAAGTGGCTGATGATTTGAGTCGAAAAAATAATGCTTCATTGACCATGATACGTTTGGAATGAGATCATTTATTTTCTGATTTGATGAAACTTGGCATAGAAGTTATCGGTGCTGGGGATTCTTCAGTTTTGTTTCTGGTGTCAGTGAAATCATATATATCAGATAGAATAAAGCAAGCGTAGAAGGAGTACTATGTGTTCCAAAAAAAGGTAGAACTAGTTTAGAAGGGTAAGTGGCCAGAATTTAACATTGATAATGACTGTGTTTTGAGGTTTTGGGAAGAGATTATGTGTGCCTTGTGATTCATAGATGATGAATGAGTTGTTATGTGAAGCTCATAGTTCTATGTTTTCAGTTCATCCTGGTTGTAGTATGATGCACAGATATCTTCAGGAATATTACTGGTGGGATGGAATGAAAAGAGGTATTTCTGATATTATTGTGAAGTCTTATACTTGTCAGTCGGTTAATGTAGAGCGGCAATTACCTAAATTGATGCTTGAGTCTTTACTGTTGCTAGATTGGAAATGGGAAAATATATCCATGGACTTCATTATGGGATTACTGAAGACATCTTGATATAATAATGCAATCTGAGTTATTGTAGATCGGTTGACTAAATATGTCCATTTTCTCCCTATTCGAGATACTTTGTCTCTAGATCAACATTATCTGTTGTATAATAAAGAGAGAGTCAGGATGCATGGTGTTCCCCTCTCCATTGTATCTGATTGTGATCCCAGGTATACTTCTAACTTTTGGAAAGGCCTTCAGAAGTCGTTGGGTACTAAATTAAATTTTAGTACATCTTTTAATCCTTAATAAGATGGGCCCATAGTACAAATAATTCAGAACATGAAGGATATGTTATGTTCTTTCTCAATGGATTACCAGGGATATTGGGACCAACATATTTCTTTGGGGAAATTTTATTATAATAATAGTTTTTATTCTAGTATATAGATGGATCTATTTGAGGCATTATATGGGAAGCGTTGTCGAACTCCAGCATTTTGGGATGACGTAGTTGAAAGGAAGTTTATGGGACCAGAATTGGTATAAGATATGGTAGAAAATCTTCAGTTGATTTAAAAGCACATGGGAACAACTCTGAGCAAGCAGAAAAGTTTTGCGGATAATCAGAGGAAGGATCTTTTTTTGAGGTAGGTGATCAGGTCTTTCATGATGTTTCTACCTGGAAAAGTGTGATGCATTTTGGTAAGAAAGGAATGTTGATTCTAAGGATCATTGGACCTTATATAATGTTGGATCAACTGCGTACAGAGTGGCTTTACCTCTATGTTTGTCCTAGGTACACAATGTTTTTCATGTTTCAATTTTGAGAAAGTATATGCTAGATCCATGTCATGTTTTATGTCCAGAGGTAGTTCAGTAGGAAGAGAATATCTCATATGAGGAATAACTAGTATAGATTCTTGACCTAAGACAGCATGTGTTGCGTAATAATTTAATTCACCATGTTCTGGTTTTTTTTGAAAAATCATATATCTGAAGAGGTAATTTGGGAATCCTAAAATGCTATGAGGGATTAATACCCCCACTTATTTGATAAGAGAATAAAAATTTCGATGACAGTATTTCCAAAAGGGGGGAAGTATGTAACATCCCTAGTAAATAAAGAAATAATAAATTTTCATAATTATTTATATTTGTGATTTAAATATTTATTTTACTTTAAAGTGGTTGATATGCTCGATTGCTTACTCGATATGTAACAACAGGTTTCTTTGAAATCATACATTGCACACTAATAATATAATAATATTATTTTAAATGTAGTAAACAACTAGCCGTTGTATTGGAGGGAATGAATAGAAAAACTACAATATGATTGTACATGTTTGTTAAATGTTTTTAAATTTATCCAATAAATTTTAGAGGCTCAAAATGTGATTTAATAAATTTTTAAGCATAAATACTCAAATATTCTTTAAAAGGTCGATTTACTGCATTTTGATGGAAATCCCTCATTAAGTCTAGTTCTGGTCACATATATATGTTCTTTTTGACAAAATAAAATTATTCTTCGGAATCGGGACGACAATATTTACTTTGGGTAACTTTTTGTTATTTTTCTGATAAAATTCATTTTTTTATGAATACTAAAAAATAATGTATTTTAATTCAAAATACCTTTTAATATATTTTATTTATGTTATTTTATTATATTTTTAATTGGTTTTAAATTGTAATTATATTATATTTTTAATATCTAATTCAATGTTGGTCATTGAATTAATTTCACTTAGAAATTGGATATTAACAAGTGTCAATCTTTTTATGGTTAATATTTCATAAAAACACGCTTCTTGTTTTGACGATGGGAATTAATTTTAAATTAATTAGTCCAACATCCATGTTTTGAATTTGGTAAAATAGAAATCATTTTTTAATTCGGAATATCAAATATAGATTAGGTAGAACTTTTGGTAGTTTTTTTAAAAACTTCAATTTTTGATGAATATTGAGACCACTAAGTAGTAAAAAAACTAACTTTTTCATTTTAATGAAAATTTACCACTTCTGTGAATTGAGTTTTTAAACTCTTTCAGACATGGTTGTTATTAGTAAGTAAAATTCGGTTCAATATGATGAAAACAATTTTTGGTGAATAGTAACTTTTGACTTTTATTTACCGCAGTTAATGATAAATACGGAAATTCAAGTTAAAAAGATGATCATAATAATACAAAATTATCTTAACACTTATCCTAACCTTATTTTTTGAGTCATGGAATACCATGGAAATATTTGGGTCTATTTTGGGACCACATGGATCCACTTAAGTGTGATAATGACACTTTATATTAATTAACATAAAATAATGACAAAAATGACAAAAACAGATATCTTTTAGTAAATTAATTTTTAGAATTGGTTATATAAGTTATTATTTCGACTAAAAACATTAATTGGAAAGATAAAATAATTTCCTAAATAATTTTATTTATTTATAATTTTTAGACATCAAATAAATAAAATTATTTATGACAAAATAATGATGAAGTGTTTACCTCATTAATAAATGATTTTAATAAATAATATTATAAATATTAAAATAATACCCAAAACCTATCCAATTGATATTGGATGATTTAATTTGGACCAATAGTCATCTTATCTTCATCTTTAATTAGTTTTGGACCTTTATAAACCGAATATAATTGTATAATAAAATAATATTTTCACACTTTTCTAAAGAGCCCTTCCACCCCCTTATAAAATGACACCACTTCTTACCCATTCCGGACACCTATCAAGACGCTTTCCTCATCTATCCCTAGACTAAATAAGCTCTCAAGATCCCTCTCTTCCACCATAACCCTTAACATAGGCATAAGTCACTTCAAGAAGTCTTTTTAATTCAAACTAAAGGGAGTTACCTAAATTAAATGTAACTGTTTCTCTTAAATTCATTTCATGTATTTTAATTCTCCAACCCCTAAACTCTTTTTATTATTTATTTTTATAACAACAACAGTATCATAATTATACTAGTATGTTTTTATGATAATTATTTGAACTACACATTTACACGCCTCCATCTAATGGGTAAAGAACATACTGTTTCTGCGGATGATAAACTAACGCCTCACAAAACAATGATTATTCAATTATCTCCTACCGCCCCTAATCATGGCCATTAAGATGGAACTATATTTATATATGATATGTATTAGGTTTCATTTTTATTTATTCTTCTTTATTTTTCATTTATATCATACCTTTATGGTTTTCATTATTGGTAAACGCAATAATTTCATTTGAGGAAGAGCTGACTACCGCCCCCTCAAAGTGATATGACTCATTTATGCCATATGTGGGATGTATAAAGGAGGGATTTAATGATATTATATATGATATTATATTGGAATTATAATATACCTATATATAATTATGTTTTAATTCCATTAAAATATGAAAAAGAAATGAAAGTAGCATTCATGTGTAAGTACGTCTTACGACTTTCATGAACGATGCATTTCATTTCTTACCTCCAAATTTTATGATGTATTATAAATACATGTATACAATAGATATATATAATATATATAATATATAAATAATGACTATCATTCTAAATATAATGATTTTTCTTTTGAACATGATTTTCTGTTTTTGTACAAGAATGAACCCTTACTTTTGATAACATATCAGGAAGCTGAGAATCTAGTAAAAGATGGAAATGAATGTTGGCTTGTGAATATTGTATAAAAAAGGAAATATTAAGATTTGTGATGTTCTAGTGGTAAATGAGTACCTTGATGTTTTTTATGATGAGTTTCCTCGTATCATACCTGATCAAAAAGTTTAATTTTTTGTTGACTTAGTTCGAAATGCTATGCCAATTTCAAAACCCCCTTATCGTATGGCTCAAATTTAAATTTTAGAGTCAAATAATAAATTTCAAGAGTTATTAGATAAAGGTTTAATTCAACATAGAACATCACCATGGGGTTATCCTGTCTTATTTGTTAAAAATAATGATGGTTCAATGAGACTTTTCATTGATTATAGAGCATTGAATAACATCACGGCTACGAACATGAATCATTTACCTCATATCAATGATTTGTTTGATCACCTCTCAGGAGATCAGTATTTTTCAAAGATTTACTTGAGGATGGGGTACAATCAGTTGAAATTAAAGGAAACAAACATTCCAAAGACACTCTTTCATACTAGATATGGCCATTATTAATTTTGCAGTTATGCCTTTTGGTTTAACCAATGCACCTGCTGTATTCATGGATCTTATAAATAGAATTTTCCATGAGTTCTTGGATAATTTTGTGGTTGTTTTCATTGATGATATTTTGGTTTATTCTAAAAGTAAATAGGAACATTAAATTCATTTAAGGGTTGTCTTTAAAACCCTAAAATAAAAGAAACTATTTGGGAAATTTAGCAAGTGTGAGTTTTGGTTACAAAAAATTTCTTTCCTTGGTCACATTGTTTAAAAAAATGGCATAATTTTTTATCCTGCTAAAACAAAAGTTGTTGAAGAATGTCCAAGAACTACAAATATAATTGATATTCATTGTTTTCTTGGTTTTACTGGTTATTACCTGAGGTTTTGTCGAGAATTTTACATGGTTATCTAGTCCAATGACTACGTTAATTCGAAAAGGTGTTAAAGTAAAATTGTAGAAAAGAATGTGATGATTGTTTTTAAGAATTAAAAAGAAGATTGGTGAATGCTGCAGTTTGGGAACTACCTTCTGAAAAATGGTGAGTTTTTTATTTACAGTGATGCTTCATTGAATGGACTTGGTTGTGTCCTTATACAGAATGATCAGGTAATTGATTATGCTTCATGTCAGTTGAAATCTCATGAGTTAAATTACCCTACACATGATTTGGAATTTGTTGTTGTTGTTTTTGCTTTAAAAATTTGGAGGCATCATCAATATAGAGAAAAATGTGAAATATATACTGATCATATAAGTTTGAATTATATATTCACTCTGTAAGAATTTAACATTTGACATATGAGATAGTTGGAATTAATCAAGGATTCTGATTGCACGATTCATTATCACCCAGGAAAGGAAAATAATGTGTCTTACGCTTTGAGTTGAAAAAGTAATGCTTCATTGACCATGATATGTTTGGAATGAGATCAGTTAGTTTTTGATTTGATTAAATTTGGCATACAAGTTGTTGGTGCAGGAAATTATTCAGCTTTGTTTCAGGTGTTAGTGAAATCATCTCTATTAGATATAATAAAGAATGCACCGAAGGAAGATTGTGTGTTACAAAAAAAAGGTCGAGCTAGTTTATAAGGGTATGTTTCCTGAATTTAACATTGATAATTACTGTGTTTTGAGGTTTTGGGATGAGATTATGTTTTTCGTGTGATTCATAGTAGCTGAATGAGTTGTAATGTGAAGCTTAGATTTCTCTGCTTTCATTTTATCCTGCTTGTACTATGATTCACATAGATCATGGGGAATATTACAGGTGGGATGTAATGAAAATAGTAATTTCGGATTTTAATGTGATGTCTTTTACTTGTCAGTAGGTTAAAGTAGAGCGGCAGTTACCGAAAGTAAAGCTTAAGTCTTTACTGGTGCCAGATTGGAAATGGGAAATTATTTCCATGGACTTTAGTGTGGGATTACTGAAGACATCTTGATGTAAGAATACAATCTGGGTTATTGTAGATCGGTTGACTAAATATTCTCATTTGATTCCTATTCGAGATACTTTGCCTCTAGATCAACTTTCTCCATTGTATGATAAAGAGAGAGTTAGGATGCATGGTGTTCCCCTCTCTATTATATCTGATTGTGATCCCAGGTTTACTTCTAACTTTTGGAATGGCCTTCAAAAATCGTTGGGTACTAAATTAAATTTTCATACATCCTTTCATCCGTAATCAGATGGGCCATTAGAACGAACAATTCAGACCTTGAAGGATATGTTACGTTCTTGCTCAATGGATTACCAGGGATATTGGGACCAACATATTTCTTTGGGAGAATTTTATTATAATAATATTTTTTATTCCAATATATAGATGGATCCATTTGAGGCATTATATGGGAAGCGGTGTCGAACTCCAGCATTTTGGGATGACGTAGGTGAAAGGAATTTGATGGGACCAGAGTTGGTTGAAGATATGGTAAAAACGTTTAGTTGACTCAGAAGCACATGGGAAAACTCAGAGCAGGCAGAAAAGTTATGCGGATAATCAGAGGAAAGATCTTTCTTTTGAGGTAGGTGATCAGGTCTTTCGCGACGTTTCTTCATAGAAAAGTGTGATGTGTTTTTGTAAGAAAGGAAAGTTGATTCTTGAGGTTCATTGGACCCTATGAAATCCTGTATAAATTTGGATCAGTTGTGTACAGAGTGGCTTTACCTCTAATTTTGTGCCAGGTACACAATGTTTTTCATGTTTCAATTTTTAGAATGTATATTCCAGATCCATAACATGTTTTATGTCTAGAGTTAGTTCAGTTGGAAGAGAATCTCTCATATGAGGAACAACTAGTCCAGATTCTTCACCGAAGAGAGCATGTGTTGCGCAATAATGTAATTCACCACGTAATTGTTTTTTTTTTGAAAACCCATATGGTTTAAGAGGTACCTTGGGAATCCGAAAATGCTATGAGGAATAAATACCCCCACTTATTTGATAAGTGAATAAAACTTGGGAGGACACAATTTCCAAAAGGGGTGAAGGATATAACATCCCAGGTAAGTAAAGAAATAATAAATTTTCATAATTATTTATATTTGTCAATTAAATATTTATTTTACTTTAAAGGGGTTGATATGCTCGATGGCTTACCTGATATGCAACAATGGGTTTCTTTGAAATCATATGTTGTTCACTAATAATATAATAATATTATTTTAAATGTAGTTAACACCTAGTCATTGTATTATAGGGAATGAATATAACTAACTACAATACGATTATACATGTTTTTTAAATTCTTTTACATTTATCCAATAAATTTTAGAGGCTTAAAATTTGAATTAATCTAATTTTAAGCATAAATACTCAAATATTCTTTAAAAGGTTGATTTACTGCATTTTGATGGAGATCTCTCATTAAGCCTAGTTTTGGTCACATTTATATGTTCTTTTGACAAAATAAAATTATTCTTCAGAATCAGGAAATCATGATTTACTTGGAGTAAATTTTTGGTATTTTTCTAATAAAATTCTAGTATTGACGAATAGTGAAAAATACTGTATTTTAATTCAAAATCTCTTTTATTATATTTTATTTATGTTATTTTATTATCTTTTTAATTGGTTTTAATGTGTAATTATATTATATTTTTAATATTTAATACAATGTTGGTCATTGTAATTAATTTCACTTAGAAATTAGATATTAACAAGAGTCAATCTTTTTTAGTTAATATTTCATAAAAACATGCTTTTTGTTTTGATGACGGGAATTAATTTTAAATTAATTAATCCAAATTCCTTGTTTTTAATTTGGTAAAATAGATATCATTTTTGAATTCGGAATATCAAATATAGCTTAGGTAGAATTTTTGGTATTTT
Source organism: Viscum album (assembly GCA_963277665.1). Taxonomy (NCBI): domain Eukaryota; kingdom Viridiplantae; phylum Streptophyta; class Magnoliopsida; order Santalales; family Viscaceae; genus Viscum; species Viscum album. The sequence continues at coordinate 840,027,221 of OY728152.1, read as the reverse complement.
TCTGAAAGAAATTAATTTTTGATGGATAGTGAAACCACTAAGTAGTAGTACAAAACTGTCTTTTTTCATTTTAATGAAAATTTACCAATTCTGTGAATTGACTTTCGAAAATACGACATATATGGTTGTTATTATTAAGTAAAATATGGTTCAATATGATGAAAATAATTTTTGGTGAATAGTATCTTTTGACTTATTTACCGTAGTTAATGATAAATAAGGTAATTCAAGTTAAAAGAAATATCATAATAATCAAAATTATCTTAACACTTGTCCTAAACTTATTGGTTGAGTCATGGCTGACCATGGGAATCTTTGAGTCTATTTTTGGAGCACATGAAGCCACTTAAGAGTGAAAATGACACTTTATTTTAATTAATATAAAATAATGACAAAAATCTTATAAACAGATATCTTTTAGTAAATTAATTTTTACAAGTGGTTATATAAGTTATCATTTCGACTATAAATATTCATTGGTATGCTAAAAATTATTCCTAAATAATGGTTTTTTTATAATTTATAGACATCAGTTAAATAAAATTATTTATGACAAAATAACGATGAAGTGTTTACCTCATTAATAAATGATTTAAATAAATAATATTATAAATATTAAAATAATAACCAAAACATGTCCAATACTTATTGGATGGTTTTATTTGGACCACGAGTCGTATTATATTCTACTTTAATTAGTTTTGGACAATTAGAAACCAAATATCATTATATAATAAAATAATATTTTCACGCTTTCCTAAAGAGCCCCTCCACCCCCTTATAAAAGGACACCACTTCTAACCCATTTCTCACACCTCTCAAGACCCTTGCCTTATCCAAACCTAGCCAAAATAAGCTCTCAAGATCCATCTCTTCCACCATAATCATTAACTTAGGCATAAGTGACTTAAATAAGACATTTTGATTCAAACCAAAGGGAGTTACCCGAATTAAAAGTAACAGTTTTTCGTAAACTACTTTCATTTATTTTACTTCTCCAACCCCTAAACCCTTTTTATTATTTTCTTTTTTAACAACACCAGTATCCTAATTATAATAGTATGTTGTTATGATAAGGATTCTGACTACAAATTCACACACCTCCACATAATGGTTAAAGAACATATTGTTTCTGTGGATGGTAAACTAACGCCTCACGAAATGATGATTGTTCAATTATCTCCTACGGCCTCTAATAGTGGCCGTTAAGATGGAACTGTATTTATATATGATATATATTATGTTTATTTTTTCATTATGCCTCTTTTTTTTCATTTATATCATACCATTATGGTTTCCATTGTGGGTAAACGCAATAATTTCATTTGAGGAAGTGCCGACTACCGGCCCTCAAAGCGATATGACTCATTAATGCCATATGTGGGACGTATAAAGGATGGAATTAATGATAGTATATAAGATATTATATTGTAATTATAATATACGTATGTATAATTATGTTTAAATTCCATTAAAATATGAAAATGAAATGAACGTAGCGTTCATGCATACGTACGTCTTACTGTCTCCTTGAATGATGCATTACATTTTTTACCTCCAAGTGTTATGAAGTATTATAAGTACATGTATATAATAGATATATATGATATATATGATATCTAAATTTTGAATATAATTATAGATATAATGAAATTCTGACAACATGAATAAATTGTAATTATAAGAAGTTCATTTTCGACTCTAGTACCAAATATCGACAAAACAACCATTCTTAACATAAATGACTACATAATGATTATAACATTGTAATAAGTGATGTAAAAGGAATAATAAACTTGAAATATGTTATTAATAGAGTAGAAATTAACTTTAGTTCACTATTGAAGAGATTAATGAAAAACCGGTCAAGTCGGACACGAAGTAAGGGACTTCGTCTCAATCTCCTTTCATTGAGGAATATTTTGTTTTATCACAAGATTTTTTATATGCTGTATAAACACCTTTGACTTTTCCTTTCATTCAAATGGAATATTTTTCTATGAATCATTTTACTAAATTAAAAAAAGAATGTTTCTCTTAACATACGTGGTGACAACGACCTTTCCGCCGCCGCGAGTATTATTTTATCTTTGGATTCCTTAAAAATACGTAATGTTTTAAAAAGGAAAATAAATATCATATTCTCTTTTAGGAATTTTTTTATTGAAAATGGTTCTTATAATGGATTTCTTATGTCAGTATATTTAAATGGTATATTATGATTGAAATATGGAAATTTTATCTTTCCTTTATATTTGTTTTATGTGTTGTGAATATGTTATGGTTCTTGGGCATTATTATGTATAAGAGTGGTTCCATGATAAACCTAGGGCGGGTGAGCCCGAGATAGCTCTCCAACGCATTGGGTAATGTGACAGAGGTGAACATGAATGTTTCTCCCATGATATTTAAGGAATATACTATGATAGGTAATCCAAATGTAACTCCCTACGTAGCTGTGACAGCTACAATGTAAGTATTATATGGATGCCACCAGTTTCTATTATGATTTATGTTTTCTATGTGTTATTCATAAATCTTATTATTTCATGAGGTATGTTAAAGAGCTTATGTTACGTATCCAATGATGGAATAATGTTTTTTTCTTTATTGTATAACCATTTTGATCTTTTTATGCTCATTCCTTTTTTTGAAATTCTTTTCATAGGACCTAAAGATAAATAGGGTCAAGGATGGGATGACAGAAAAGTCATGCTGTCTAAAACCTCGGATTATACATGACTCTTTTTTCTAGAGTTTTTATTTTTTGAAAAAATGTAATCTTAGTATAAGTGTCTACCTTGTAATTTTTGTTATTTATTATAATAATTATAGCCAAATTCTCTAAAACTCTAAACCTAAAAAGAACCTCAATGTGAATTATTCATTTAATTAATGATTATATAATGTTTAAGGCCAGGTCCTTATAGCTGGTATCAGAGGACAGTTTAGATAAATTTAGGAGTTTGGGTGTTGTAAAATTAATATCCATAAATTAGGTTATGTTAATATTGAAATGAAATAGCATTTACAGATTACCATGTTGCTTCGCCTACGATATTTCTATGTTCAGAATGGTTTTCCATAGAGGAAACAAGGGAACTATGCTAGGATGACATTTGGAGGAAGAGAACCATCCCAATCAGCAACTTGAGATAGTTAGAATCGAAACTGAACAGTTTATTGTAGGGATGGCACAATTGACTCAGGCTATAAATGGTGGTGGTATCCATGCACGATATTAGCTAGTTCAACCACATAAAAACATGTTAGTAGTGGAGCATTTCATGAGGCAACGTCCCCCATTATTCAGAAGATCATCTGGCCCTGTTCTAGCTGAATGGTGGATTAAAGCACCGGAGTAAATTTTTTTACTTCATGGGGTGTTCAGAACATCAAAAGGTCAGTCTCATTGTTCATAATTTTGAGGGTGAAGCTGATCAGTAGTGTTCTATGGTGAAAAATATCAGTGATAGTGAGGATATTGATGCTATTTATTGGGATTAATTCAAAGATATGTTTCTTGAGAAATATTTTCCTAAGGCGGTTCTTCTTAGAATGGAAAAACAATTCCTGGAATTGAGGTAGGAGGATGACCCAGTGGCTGCTTATGAAACAAAATTCACTCGACAGGCAAGGTTTACCCCAAATTTCATAAGAGATTTTGATAGTAAAATCAACCATTTTTACTCAGGATTAAATACAATTTATGGAAGGGATTTATCAGTTCAATAATTTAAAAGTTATAAAAAACATGTTCGATGTGCAGAGAAGGTGGAAATTGAGTTTTCTGATGATCAAGTTTTCTTTGAAAAACAACAGAATGACAGGACAAGGTGGCTGGAGAAAGGGAATAACTATTCAAAAATGTCTGATTGTAAGAAACGTAAGTTTATAGTTTGTGATAATTGTGGTAAAAATAATGATGGGGAATGACTTTTTAATTCTAGTAAGTGCTACAAATGTGGTAAATGGGACATAAGGATCGTAATTACACTAAAAATAGATGGGTAATGGTAAGAAAAAACCTGATTACAATCCGTAAGATGTTTTAAGTGCAATGAAATGTGTCACTATGCAAATAAGTGTCGAATGAAGAACTAAACTGAGGGAAACCAATTATACTACAAGTAGAAATGGGTGGTGATGTCCATTGAAACTACGTCAGCAGATGTTGGGCCATCAAATGATGTAGTATAAGGTACACTATTTGTTTGTTCAGATTATGTCAATGTATTTTCTGATTCTGGGTCTACATAGTTGATCATTTTGAAGAATTTTTCTAGTAAATTGGGAATTCCATATCAAGATATGAATCCTGAACATATGGTAAAAACTCCAAGAGGAAATGTTGAAAGAAAAAGAAATTATAAGAACCTTTATGTCCTTGTGTGCGAAAAGTGTCTACATGAAAACCTTATTGTTTTTCCTCTCGTAGTGTTTGATGTTATTTTGGGTATGGATTGTCTTTTTGATTATGATTCTATGATTGAAAACAGAGATAAAGATGTTTCTTTTGAAGATGATTTTCATTTTTTATATAATAATGAACCCTTACTTTTGATAACATATCAGGAAACTGAGAAACTAGTAAAAGATTGAAATGAATGTTACCTTGAAAATATTGTAGAAAATAAAGGAACTCTTCATATTTGTAACATGACAGTGGTAAATGAGTACCTTGATGTTTTTATTGATGAGTTTCTTGGTATAATACCTAATCGAAAAGTTGAATTTTCTGTTGACTTAGTTCTTGATGCTACGACAATTTCAAAACCCCCTTATCGAATGGCTCAAATTGAACATTTAGAGTTAAATAAGCAATTTCAGGAGTTATTAGATAAAGGTTTAATTCAACCTAGCACATCACCATGGGGCGCTCCTGTCTTATTTGTTAAAAAATAAAGATGGTTCAATGAGACTTTTCATTGATTATAGAGCATTGAATAACAACATTTGTTTAGAACATGTATCCATTGCCTCTAATCGATGATTTGTTTGATCAACTCCATGGAGCTCAGTATTTTTTGAAGAATGACATGAGGATGTGGTACAATCAGTTGAAAGTAAAGGAAACATACATTCTGAAGACTTTCTTTTGTACTAGATATGGCCATTATGAATTTGTAGTTATGCATTTTGGTTTAACCAATGCACATTCTGTATTCATAGATCTAAAGAATAGAAGTTTTTGTGAGTTCTCAAATAAGTTTTTGGTTGTTTTCATTGATTATATTTTGTTTTATACTAAAAGTATATAGGAACATTAAATTCATTTAAGGTTTGTCTTGAAAACCCTAAAAGAAAGGAATATATTTGGGATATTTATCATGTGTGAGTTTTGGTTACATAATTTTTTTTCCATGGTCACATTGTTAAAAAAAATGGCATAATTTTTTATCCGAATAAAACAAAAGTTGTTGAATAATGGCCAAGACCTACAAATATAACTAAGATTATTTGTTTTCTTGGTTTTCCATGTTATTACCAGAGGTTTTTTGAGAAGTTTCCATGGTTATCTAGTACAATGACTAAGTTAACTTGAAAAGGTGTTAAATTAATTTGGACAAAAGAATGTGATGATTGTTATCATTAATTGAAAATAAAATTGGCGAATGCTCCCGTGTTGGTACTACCTTCTAGAAATGGTGAGTTTTTTATTTACAGTGATGCTTCCTTGAAAGGACTTGGTTGTCTCCTTATATAGAATGATCACGTAATTTCTTATGCTTCACGTCAGTTGAAACCCCATGAGTTAAATTACCCTACACATGATTTGGAATTAGTTGTTGTTTTTTCCTTAAAATTTTGGAGGCATCATCAGTATAGAGTAAAATGTGAAATATATAATGACCACAAAATTTTGAAGTATATATTCACTCAGTAAGAATTGAACATGAGACAGATGAGACAGATGGAATTAATCAACGATTATGATTGCACGATTCATTATCACCCAGGAATGTCAAATAAAGTGGATGATGCTTTGGGTCGAAAAAGTAATGCTTCATTGACCCTGAAACATTTGGAATGAGATCATTTAGATTTTGATTTGATTAACTTTGACATATAAGTTGTTGGTGCAGGAAATTCTTTTGTATTTTTTTTCAGGTGTCATTGAAATCATCTCTATCAGATATAAGAGAGCAAGAGTAGAAGGAAGAATGTGGGTTTCAAAAAAAGGTTAATCTAGTTCAGAAGGGTATGTTTCCTGAATTTCACATTGATAATGACTATGTTTTGAGGTATTGGTAAGAGATTATGTTTGCCTTGTGATTCATAGATGAAGAATGAGTAGTTATGTGAAGCTCATTGCTCTCCGCTTTCAGTTCATCCTAGATGTACTATGATGCACAGAGATCTTCGGGAATGTTGCTGAATGGATGGAATGGAAAGAGGTATTGCTGATTTTACTGGGTAGTCTTTTACTTGTCAGTAGGTTAAAGCAGAGCAGAAGTTACCGAAAATTATGCTTTAGTCTTTACTAGTGCCAGATTGGAAATGAGAAAATATATCCATGGACTTAGTTGTGGGATTACCGAATACATCTTGAGGTAAAAATGCAATCTGGGTTATTGTAGATTAGTTTACTAAATATGCTGGATTTCTTCCTATTTGAGATACTTTCTCTCTATATCAACTTTCTCGGTTGTATGATAATGAGAGAGTCAAGTTGCGTGGTGTTCCCTTATCCATTGTTTCTGATTGTGATCACAAGTTTACTACTATCTTTTGGAAAGGCCTTTAGAAGTCGTTGGGTACTAAATTAAATTTTAGTACATCTTTTCATCCAAAATCAGATGGGTCGTTAGAACGAACAATTCAGACCTTGAAGGATATGTTACGTTCTTGTACAATGGATTATCAGAGATATTGGGACTAACTTATTTCAGAAGGTGAAATCTATTATAATAACATTTTTTATTCCAATATATAGATGGATCCATTTGAGGCATTATATGGGAAGCGGTGTCGAACTGTAGCTTTTTGGGATGATGTAAGAGATAAGAAGTTGATGGGACCAGAATTGGCAGAAGATATGGTAGAAAATGATCAGTTTATTCAGAAGCACAAGAGAACAACTCAGATCAAGTAGAATAGTTATGCAGAAAACCAGAGGAATGATGTTTCTTTTGAGTTAGGTGATCAGGTCTTTCACGATGATCCTCCCTGGAAAAGTGTGATGCATTTTGGAATGAAAGGAAAGTTGCGTCTAAGGTATATTGGACCTTATGAAATCATATATAAAGTTGGATCAGTTTCGTATAGAGTGGCATTACCTCCATGTTTTTTCCTGGTACATAATATTTTTCATGTTTCAATTTTGAGAATGTATATACCAGATCCATCTCATGTTTTATGTCCATAGGTAGTTCAGTTGGAAGAGAATCTCTCATATGAGGAACTACTAGTCTAGATTCTTGACCGAAGAGAGCATGTGTTGCGTAATAATGTAATTCACCATGTAATGGTTTTTTTGAAAACCCATATGGTTGAAGAGGTATCGTGGGAATCCGAAAATGCTATGATGGATAAATACCCCCACTTATTTGATAAGTGAATAAAAATTGTGAGGACACAATTTCCCAAAGGGGGGAAAGATGTACCATCCTCGGTAAATAAAGAAATAATAAATCTTTACAATTATTTATATTTGAGAATTAAATATTTATATTAATTCAAAGGGGTTTATATGATCAATGGATTGCCCGATATAAAACAACGGGTTTCTATGAAATCATACGTTGCACACTAATAATAAAATAATATTATTTTAAATAAATTTAATGATTATTCGTTGTATTATATATAATGAATAGAACTAACTACAATATGATTATACATTTTTGTTAAATGTTTTTATATTTATCCAATAAATTTTAGAGTAACAAAATGTGAATTAATCTAATTTTATGAAAAAATACTCAAATATTCATTAAAAGTTCGATTTACCACCTTTTGATGGATAGCATTCATTAAGTCTAGTTTTGGTCACGTTTATATGTTCTTTTTGAAAAATTAAAATTCCTCTTCATAATCGGGACATCAAGATTTAATTTGGTTAAATTCATGGTATTTTTCTGATAAAATTCATTTTTTGATGAATAATGAAAAATACTGTATTTTAATTCAAAATCCCTTTTAATATATTTTATTTATGTTATTTGATTATCTTTTTAATTGGTTTTAAAGTGTAATTATATTATATTTTTAATATTTAATACAATTTTTGTCATTGGAATTAATTTCACTTAGAAATTGGATATTAACAAGTGTGAATCTTGTTATAGTTAATATTTCATAAAAACATGATTTTTTCTTTTGACAACGAGAATTAATTTTAAATTCATTAATCCAACTTACATGTTTTAAATATTGTAAAATAGACATCATTTTTGAATTCGAAATATCAAATATAGCTTATGCAGAATTTTTGTTAGTTTTCTGAAAAACTTCAATTTTTAATGAATAGTGAAACCACTAAGTAGTAGTAAAAAACTGACTTTTTCATTTTAATGAAAATTTAAAACTTCTGTGAATTGAATATCAAAAAAACCAACATACATGTTAGTTATTAGTAAGTAAAATGTGGTTCAATATGATGAAAATAATTTTTGGTGAATAGTAACTTTTGAATTTTATTTACCGCAGTTAAAGATAAATAGGGTAATTCAAGTTAAAATGAATATCATAATAATACAAAATTATCTTAACAGTTGTCCTAACCTTATTGGTTGAGTCATGGACAACCATGGGCATATTTGAGTCTATTTTGGGACCACATGGAGCCACTTAAGAGTGATAATTACAATTTATTTTAATTAGCATAAAATAAAGACAAAATGATATAAACAGATATCTTTTAGTAAATTAATTTTTACAAGTGGTATTATAATTTATCATTTCGACTATAAATATTCATTTGAATGATAAAAAGATTTCCTAAATAATTTTATTTTTTATAATTTTTATACATCAATTAAATAAAATTATTTATGACAAAATAATGATGAAGTGTTTTCCTCATTAATAAATGATTTAAATAAATAATATTATAATTATTAAAATAATAACCAAAACCTGTCCAATTATTATTGGATGATTTTATTTGGACCATGAGTCATCTTAAATTATACTTTAATTAGTTTTGGACCGTCAGAAACTGAATATCTTTATATAATAAAATAATATTTTGACACTTTCCTAAAGAGCCCCTCCATCCCCCTTATAAAAGGACACCACTTCTAACCCATTCCTCACAACTATAATGCCCATTTCTTCATCCAAACCCAGAAAAAATATTCTATCAAGATCCCTCTCTTCCTCCATAATCATTAACTTAGGCAGAAGGCACTTTAAGAAGTCATTTTGATTCAAACCAAAGGGAGTTACCCAAATTAAATGTAACAGTTTCTCTTAAATTCATTTCATTTATTTTACTTCTCCAACCCCTAACTCTTTTTATTATTTTCTTTTATATCAACACCAGTATCCTGAGTATACTAGGATGTTGTTATGAGAATTATTTTTACTAAACATTCACACACCTCCATGTAAAGGGTAAAGAACATATTGTTTCTGTGGATGGTAAATTAACGCCTCACGAAACGATGATTGTTCAATTATCTCCTACCGCCTCTAATAGTGGCCATTAATATGGAACTGTATTTATATATGATATATATTATGTTTATTTTTCCTTTATTATTCATTATTTTTCAATTATATCATACCTTTAGGATTTCCATTGTGGGTAAACGCAATAATTTCATTTTAAGAAGTTCTGACTACAACCCCCTTAAAGCGATATGACTCATTAATGAAATATGTGGGATGTATAAAGGATGGAATTAATTATATTATATAAGATATTATATTGTAATTATAATATACCTATGTATAATTATGTTTTAATTCCATTAAAATGTGAAAAAGAAATGAAAGTAGCATTCATGATTGTTTACATCTTACCGTCTCCATGAACGATACATTTCATTTATTACCTCAAAATATTATAAAGTATTATAAATACAAGTATATACTAGATATATATTATATATATGATATCTAAATCATGAATATCATTCTGGATGTAATGAACTTTTGATCACAGGAATAAATTTTATTTTTAGAAGTTTATTTTTGACTCAAGTACAAAATATCGACAAAACGACCATTATTAACATAAATGATTACATAATGTTTATTACATTGTAATAAGTGATATGAAAGAAATAATAAACTTGAAATAAGTTCTTAAGAAATTATAAATTAACTTCACTTTATTATTCAGGATATTAGTGAATTAATGGTTCAAGTCGGTCATGAAGTTAGAGACTTCATCCCAATCTCCTTTCATTGATGAATATTTTGTTTTAACAGACGATTTTTTTCATATGCTGTATAAAAACGTTTGAAATTTCATTTCATTAAAAGGGAATATTTTTCCGTGAAGAGTTTTACTATATGAGAAAAAGAATGTTTCTTTTAACATACGTGGTGACAATGACCTTTCCGCAGCCGTGAGTATTATTTTATCTTTGGATTCCTTAACAAGCCGTAATGTTTTTAAAAGGAAAATAAATATTGTATGCTCTTTTAGGTATTTTTTTATTGAAAATGGTTTTGATAATGGATTTCTTATATCAGTATATTAAAATTTTATATTATAATTGAAATATGGAAATATTATCTTTCCTTTATGTGTGTTTTATGTGTTATGAATATATTATTGTTCTTGGGCATTGTTACGTATACAGGTGGTTCCATGATAAACCTATGGCGGGTGAGCCCGAGACAGCTCTCCAACGCGTAGGGTAATGTGATAGAGGTAAACATGAATGTTTTTCCTAAGAGATATAAGGAATATACTATGATAGGTATTACAAATATAACTCCCTACGTAGCTGCGATAGCTACAATGTAAGTATTATATGGATGCCACCAGTTTTCTTTATGATTTATGATTTCTATGCGCTATTCATAAATCTTTTGATTTCATGAGGTATGTTAAAGAACTTATGTTATGTATGAAATTTTGGACTAATGTTTTTTGTCTTTGTTTTATAACCCTTTTTAGCTTTTTATTCTCATCCCATGTTTTGAAATGCTTTTCATAAGACCAAAAGATGAATAGGGTCAAGGATGGGATCAAGGAAAAGTCATGTTGTCTAAAACCTGGGATTAGACATGACTAATTTTTTCAATTGTTTTTATTTTTTGAAAAAAAATTAAAACTGAGTAGAAGTGTCGACCTTGTAATTTTTGTGATTTATTGTAATAATTATGGACAAATTCTTTAAAAATATAAACCTGAAAAGATCCTCAATGTGAATTACTCATTTAATTCAAGATTATATAATGTGTAAGGCTGGGTCCTTATACATTATGTCTGACTCATCACATACATTATTTATCCACCTAAATAATAAGAATAGGGGAATTTATAATTTATTTATACCCTTTTGTAGTTTATTTTTTATATCACTTATTACCATGATTTGTACAATTTAGTATTAATTTAAATTCACATCTGATTCTATGATGATATTCTGTTCATAAGTCAAAAAAATGAATCTAGTAATTTGAACATGGTAAAATAGGTCATTGTTTAGTCATATATAGAATAAAAATAATTAAACAATTTTATTTTCTATAAATCAATTATAATTTTAAATCCATCCATTATAAATTATTTTGAAAAATTGAACATTGTTATAATCATCTAGATGAATGGGCGGACATACGATTCAGTAACACTTCCATTTTTCAATAATTAGTATGGAAACAAGGTAAATACCATTTTTTAATTAAATAATGATTATAATATTATAAATATAATATAAATTTTTCAAATAAAATTATATTTATCATCTATATGACGTGGGTATGAAAAATGAATCACATCACTTTGTGGAGGTCGAAGTCAACACGTACATCCGAAAAACATTATAATATTTATGTGTATGGAAATGTATGAAAATAAATGATATATTAACATTTAAAAATTATAAATATGACTCTAATATCGTATATAATTCTATAAATATGAAAATTACTGATAACCTGTGATGAAAACATATTACATCACTTCATGAGGCGACAATCATTCATACACACCAACGATGATTTTTTTATTTTTATTGGAATTGGAGATATATATAGGTTCTAAAAAATCATAATAACATATTCGTGTAATGAGGATAATTTATTTATAATACTATAATGGTTTAAGATGGTCTTAGAGATGTTCATGAATAATCAAAACCAAATCACTCGATTAATAATCATACATCTTCTTCTAACAATCTGTTTTTCCTTCCATATTATGACCATTATAGTCAGTGTTAAGCTTAAAAAAATATCCTCTTGAATGGTGGGAATGGTTCAAAGAATTTATTTGAGTATATCGTTAATAGATGGATTTTAATTGTGATGAAACATGATGAATCAGTGGCCTTTATAGGAGAGAGGAGGGAAACAAATAGAATTTACCAAAATATAAAATTAATTTAAATTAACATTTTATTCAAAATGGATCTAGATTGAGTTATATAAAATATAAGATAATAATAGGTTGAAATACCCTCATACACTATAAAAATACATTTTTACTATATTTATACCCTTATATTTTTGTTTTGACACCTAATTTACCCCCATTAACTTTTAGAGTTACAACACGATTTTTTATTCATTGAGGGTCAATATAGTTAAAATATAATAAAAAAAGACCCATAAATGGACTATGGTTGATATTATAAAACATATCATAATAACATGTCCAAATTGTTGACTTTTAGGAATTTTATATCATTTAATAATTTATTATTTAATATATATTATTCATAATGTAAATTTTTATAACAGTACATTAATTTGAAATTTATAATATCTGAAAACATCTATATTTCAAAATAAAATATTTTTAATATCTCTATATTATTATGAAAATCATAAAAATATATTTATAACATTATTTATCTAAAAATTTATTTATATTATAATTTTTAATAACATTTTTTATTTATACATTAATTAAAAAATTACTCTATTAGTGTTGTTAAATCATTTAATGTAATTAACTTTCCACTAAAATTTGTACATATTTTTACAATATGGATATAAACATGTTATATTTTAAAATTATATTTATATTCAAACATATCTATGGCATAACTCCACATAATAAATTTTACAATTACTTTTTAACTAGTGTTACATGTTTTATATTTCATTAAATAAAATACAATTATGGTAATAATCTCAACCTAGTGGCCCAAAAGGTCCTAAATTATAAATATTTATTTTAATGGTAAATATATAATAATAAAATAATTTTTAGGTAAATTTTATATAATTTAATAGTTCATAACAAACTTTTAACCTTATTTAACAGATATATCGAATACCTTGGTAAAAAAAATTACTAAGGTTACTATAAATTTTCCGAAAATATAAAAGGGACTTGATTAAAAAATTTAGACCTACTAATATCCATTATGGAATTATTTTTTCAACAATAAAAACATATATATTGTGTTATTTAATTTAATATTAAACCGAAATGACACTAACAAAATTTTTTTTTGAAAAAATGCACTTTATAAGTATTAAATGTTTTCATACTAAATTAACTTATAAAACCCTTATAAGATATCATATATGAATTTTTGTAAATATAAATTAACTAATTAAAATTTTAAATTATTAAAAAACATAATTTTAACTTTTACATACATTGAAATAAAATAATATTTTCTAAAAATTCAGTATTTTTCAATATTTCTTGACGAATTAGTATTTTTATAAAATTATCAAAAATTATTTATAAGATAAATTTTACATATTGAATTTTAAAATATGAATAATTTTTTCAAATAAAATTTCTTTAATTTGAATTTTAATCAGTAAACAAATATCATATGAAAAGAGTTTAATAAAACCATTTCCATTCTTATTTTTAGAAATTTGTTATATATTTATAATGAATATAAGTACATAAATCAAAAAAACTAAAAAAATATTAAATATCTTATTTTATAATTAGATGGGTTGTTACAATCACCCTGCCATTCTAAAACTGTGTCTTGGATATTTTGAACTTGGGATTGGTAAACAAGGATGACCTTTCAAAATACCTTTATTGAAAACCCACATCACAAACAAGATTAATAAATCTTCCACATGAAAAGAAATAAATGAATGTTTGAAGGTTACTCAAGAAAATACATAAAAGGATTCTGAATAGGTTACAATTATTGGGTTTTGAAAACATGTCCATGGAAGAGAAAACTAACAACTAATTAATGATAGAGAGTGATAGAGAGAAAGTTTATAAGAATGTTAACCATTACAAAACAATTAATCAATGATTGGTTAAAATGAAATTGATTTATCAATAAAAAATTAAAAGGAAAATATTTTTGTTGTAAAACAATTTTCCAAAATTTGAGGAATTCATTTAACAAATAAACATTGATGAAAATATAATATAATTATTATACAGATGTAATATAATTCATTAATAATTTTTCACCCGGATCTCATATTTTTCTCCCCACTATGAGAATTAATAATGATTTTCTCATGATTCAAGAATTTGAATCAAATTCAAAGGATCATAAATAAAATAATAAAGATATATTCCTCCTAAATTTAGAAATTATCCAAAACCAAAAATTTTATCACATGATAAGATAATTACTAAAATATGAAAATCATTGAATAAGGCTAAACTACTTTTAATTTAAAAAATTAAATAGTACTACCAAAAATTAAACATAGATAATTCAATAAATTGAAATCATTATAACTCATCGAAAATATTCTATATTATTTTTGAATCACAAAATTTATAATTACACGATCAAATATCCATCCAAGTTAAATTTAATCTCTAATTAAAATAAATCACTATTAATGTCGCATACCAACAAATGTATTCATTCTTAATCACATAATCTCCAAGATATGAATCCCATTTCCATTAACTACAAAAATCAGCATAATTAAACAATGAAATCATAAATTATTCAAAAATATAATTCATCGATTATGACACAAATTAAATCCCAATAGTATTTTATTTTTCTTAACCAAATAGAGTTCCCAAAATAGTGAATTGTTTCTGAAATAACATTAATTAGTTTATCACAAAATCTTTTTCCAACCTCATTGTTATATTTTTGATAATGAATATTTTACAAAAATTAATATAACAATCTTCTGTTAGTTATTTTAAATCATAAATTTCAAAGTAACTAGTTAATCATGTATTCTAGTGATATGTGATTCACCATTGTCACCCTTCGGTTGTGGGTGAAATCCCATATGGCTTGCTAGATGTGACATGTTGTCACCCATTCGATATGTTTTATTTTTCATAATATATATTAATTTAATCCTTATAGCATTTAAAAAACATGATAAATATCATAAAAATTAACCATAATATATTCTACATTAAATAAATGTTTTAATCTAAAATATTATCTCATACCATTCATGTTTCATCAACAAATTTAATATCATATAATTACCAACAAATTAAATGAATCCAAATGTTTCATTTTTCACCTTAAAATTTCATAACATAATGTCTAAAAAAGGTTTTCTAATAAATAGAACATATGATCAAAAATTATTTTATAAACCCATGATGGTATCCACAACACTTTTAGAGAATGTCAAAATACAACATCCTCTTCTCCAATGTTGTCTAATCCCTAATATGAAGCCTATAATAAGGAACCAAAAATAAACCCCACATAATATTGTTTCATTAAATTTTAATTAAATTTTTTTAACCAATGATATTTTTGGATTAAGGATTTATAAAATTAGTAAAACCTATTTCATCATAATCCCATACATTTCAACTTAACACTTCGACACAATATCCTTCTTCCCTTAAAACAAAAATAATTAAAATAAAACATGATTTTTTCAATGAAAAATATTTAAAACATGAAAATTTAATTCATTATTTATCATCCACATATTTTAACCCTATGAATATTTTTGAAATAAAATTGAGTGAGATAAATAGCTCAGTATGGGATATAAATAGAAGGAAAACTATCAGTCTAGTAAAAAACTTGTAATTTGTTTCTTTATCATGAATATTCATTGAGTGTAATAAAACATTTAAACATGAAAATAAAACACACTTTTTTCTAAAAAAACCCCTTAAAACAAATATCATAAAGAAATAAAGCATATAGGTATATTGAGGAATCAGTTTTTTATTATACATGAACGTGGAGTAACCATCATGGATAAAACTAGATTGACCCTCATAGTTACACATGGAATAACCCAAATAAATACAATTGAAATAAACCACATTGTTATACATGGAGTAATCAACATATTTAAACATGGAGTAACCATGACAGCTATCTTCTTACAAACCTAACCAATTCGAGAGCTATAATGGGGCTCACCCATTATATACGAAATATTGGGCCCACCAAAAAGATATAATGGGCCTCAACACTTCGTGTAAGCTGTATCAGGATCAACCATGAGATATAATGGGACTTTGACCATTTTATAAAATGTATTGAGATAACCTTTTTCATATATTTCATGCTCATGTATCATGATTAAAAAAATTAAATAAACCTTTTAGTACTCTGTTAGACCCATATGAAAAACACTTTCAGATATCCAAAATCCCGTTCTATTTAAAATCTAAATTTCAAAACCATAGTACCTATAAGAAAATAATTATTAGTTATTATTTAATAAAATATCATTAAAACCATTTTTCATGAAAAATCATTTCCATTTTGAAATCACTTATTTTGAATAACATTTCATAAAAAAGGAAAACATTTCCTTTTAAAGGAACCATATAATCATGTAATGTAACCATTGAAATTTTAATTCACCATGATAGCATCAAATTTTCTTTTTTAAAAAAATTAAAGGAAAATTGTTTTTACATTTGTTAAAATACTTGAAAGGGGAACCTTAAAAGAGAATTTTTAATATAAGTCTCTTATCTTGAGTCTAATTCTCCACATACATTTTTTATCTTCCAAAATAATAAACATAGGATAATTTATACTTGATTAATAACCTTTTTCAAGTTAATTAGTAATTTTAAATCACTTATTAAAATTTTATTTACAATTATATAATCATTTAAATTCATGTTGGATGCTTTATTTGGTTCATAAGTACAAATTATTACTTCGGTAACATGACTATGGTTTGTGAGGTAATTATTACATTATTTACATATTAATAATCATGAAATAATTATCATTTTTATACCTCAATTATATTGTTAAATATTTTTATTAAATATGGTTATAAAAAATGAACTACATTACAGTCAAGGATACAGACGCATGTACATATTCAAGAGTATTGTTTCCATTTTTAATTATCATTATATAATGAAGGTGATTACAATTTTAACATTAAATAATGGACATAAAATAATAAATACGATATTACGTATTAAAATATACACATATTTAACATATATATGATGTAGTGATGAAAAATGAATCACTTTTCATTGTGTAGGTGGTAGTACACACACATGCCTGAACAGAATTATCATTTTTCTATGAATGGGAGGGTATGAAAATAAATAATATTTTATCTTTTTTTAATGATATATATTAAATGAGAATAATATATAAAAATTCAGTCTGTCACTATAATTGGTAATTATATATGGTTATGGAAAACATGTTACATTGGTTTTTGAGACGGTAGTCCTATGTACACATATATATAATAGTTTGATAAGGGTACAATTACATTAAACCCGCACACAATACATGCATAGGTTGGAAAGGAGGACCATATCCCCCCAGGGATATACATCCCATCAAGAATTATTTATTTATTATATGGAGTTAAGAAATAGTGAGCATGAAGTCGATTTCATGGGACAAAGGCTCAAAATCTACCCCAAAGGCCCATTGTAGTGTCATTCTTACATCACCACCTACCTGCATCATAGCTTGCATGTGTAATTTCACTCCCACCCAGATTTTAACTCAGGAATGATGTAGAGTCATGGTGAACCTTTACCACTAAGGCACACCCAAACAGAACTCTATACATAATAACATATCTTTATGTAGATTATATTGGAGTTATTATTTTATCATGGTTGTCGAACATTTTATTTTTTTGGATTAATAACCATAATAGAAACAATCAACTAAAAACGATATATATTATTTAGACAATATGCTTTTATTGACAACTTAGCACTACTAAGGTTAGCGTAACTCCTTCAAAAATATCTTTATAATTAGTCTATGTATTATATTAATATATTTGGGATGGTATTGGATAACTAGAAATGTGATTTATGTGTGAACACGTGATATTAAATGGTTCCCTTTTATATATTTTGTGGAGGGGAACTCTAAGAATTTCCAATAATATTATATTAATATAAATTAATAATTCAATTAAAAAATCCATCAAAAGTGAGTTATTTATGATATAATACATGTATTGGTCAATATAACTACATAAAATAAAAATTAGTTATGTTTTGAATATTTTTCTATAGTGATATTTTGGTTTTACCCCTATTTTTCCTCAACAACTCTTACATTGACAACATGGATTTGAACTCATTGGCGGCCAATATAGATACTATATAATGAAATGGACCCAAGAATATAATATGGATTATATTTAAATCATTATCATAATTACCTTGAATAGTTTAATATTTTTAGGAAGTTTATTCCATTGAATAAAATATTATTTACTATAAAATATAAATAATGTCATATTTTAGAACAATTAATTACTTTCAGAATAATTATATCATGAAAATAAATAAAATTAATGAAAATATATTTAATTATATCCCTATAATTTCATTGTATCATAAAAATTGTTTTATTGGATTATTCATCTCAAATTATATTTATTTTATTACTTTTATTAAAATTTATTTTATTTTTACATTAATTAATTGATTATTGAATCAGTTCTTGGAAATTATTTAATGAAATTATTTTTCACGTAATAATAAAATATAAATCACTTTGATGAAGATAAATATTTCAAAATTAATAATAAAATTTATAGGAAAACATATCTTCCAAATAGCACTATTTCAGAAATATTACAATTTTGTAATATAAGTTTGTGACGTGTTTGACATTTCTTCAAACAAAATACTATAAAGGACATATTATCATACAAGGGGAACCAAAAGATCATATGTTAGAAATTTGGATCACTTTGGTATATATATAATCATAACCTAATACTTAGGTAAGTTATTGGGTCATTTTAATGTTCTTATAATCTTATTTTTAACCTAAATTACACAATATACCTATAACCTTGGTAACAAAAATTACTAAGGTTAGTATTCATATTTTACTAAATTAAAAATGAATCCTATTTAACTAAATTTATACCAAGGATTAAAAATTTTAAATCCATTTTTATGAATAAATTTATATAATTTTCATATTTTTAATTAAAATTGAACAAACATTACATAAAAAAATAGTATTTTTAGAAGAAATGAAAATTTTAAATTAGAAATGTTATCACAATAAAATTAAATATAAAACAATTTTCAAAAAAAATATATTATTTTAAAATAAAATGAACTAATTAAAATTTAGAATAAAAAATAAATAGTACTTTACCTTATAAATACTTTAAAATGGAACAAATTTATCAATAAAAAACATTACTTTTCACAATTACTTTATAAATCATCATTTTCAAAAAAATATAAAAATATTTATACTCTTCAAATTTTGGAATAGTGTATTTAAAAATTAATTTATTTTTCTAAAATTAAAATTATATAATTTGAAAATTAAAATTTTATTTAATGTGTTATATAGAATCAGTTTAATAAAACCGTTTCCTTTTTGATTTCATGAATTACATAATATATTTATAACTAATATAACACCAAAACTCACATATTGTAATAAATACAAAATTTATTAATTCTATCAATAATTGGGGTTCTATAATTATTTAATATTTTTTAATTAAATTAAATTAATTCATTTCCTAGTAATATTTATCCAAAATAATTTCATTTTATATATAAATTTAAATCATTGAACATAAATTTTTTAAAAACGGTTTTTATGTGATTACGTGTGGTTTTATTGAAACTATCATTTCATACATTTGAAAATTTTATTGGATAATTATTTTAAAATTTGATATCAAAATATTGAAAATAAGTATAAAGGTTGATAATAATATTTTTTAATAAAATTAATTAATATGGCTTGATTTTAATTTCCAAGGTCAATGTAAATGAAGGAAAATCCAAAAGTGAAAAAAGAACTTTTAGAAACACACGAGGGTTTCATTAAAAAGGAGTGGTTGTAATGGATTTTTACCCAATGTCACTATCCCCATCACTTAATTCAATTTGTTTCCATTGAACCATGAATAATAAGATTAAATTTTTGATAGTGTAAGCATCACTACTAAAATTATCATTCCCCTCACCTTTAGAAGGGTATAAATCCCAACACATGAAGGATGAATTGTCACTCTAATTTATCAATAAAACTTTTAATTTTTTCTTATACTAGAACATTATACTATTTTCAAAATCATTTATTCACTATTAGTTAGCATAAGGAATTCATTTCCTGTATAAATCTAAGGAATCTTTATATCTCCAATGTGAGTATAATCATATACAAAAAATTTCCAATTATTTATAATCAGTCATTTTTATTCTAGAAAAATTAATTTACGGATATTAGTATCATTTATGTACTTTAATGTCACTATTTTAAGCATACTATAATTTTTTATTCATACACCACATCAATTATGAAATACAAAACATTAGTTCATGCATTGCGTAGACCATCACCTCCAGGACACAACATGTCTCATTTTCCATAAAGAACATAAAATAATAGATATAATGAAGATAATAAAGCATAAATGTTATTTATTTCATAAAATTAATTATTTATTATGAAAAACCGGACAAACTATTAATGATACAATTTAAAAACTACAATATTTAATTTAATTATTTAAAATAAGCATATTATGAGTATAACCTTTTTATTAAAATTTTTTCATATTTTTATTGAATTAATTTTTATTTTAAATCCATACAATTATGGTATATAAAAACAATAATTACTATATAACATTATTACGCTTATCGTGTAATGATTTTATAAGAAACCCACCTTATAATCATTTATTAAATTAGATTATTTTTCTGTTTGGTTTGTTTAATAACATATATTTAATATAATAACAATTTAAATAATTAATGAATATTAGAAAATAATTATATAATTGATATAATACAATTTTTTAAAATATTTATTCTTTTTATCATAGAGAAAAAATATCAACATTTTTATTCATAATTATTAAAACAACACTCAATTATCAAGAATCACTGAAACATGTTTATTATAAATTTCATATTTAATGATAATGACTAAAAACCTCATCAATTGAACTATAAACATAATAAATCATTATAATTCATCCCTAATAGTAACTTTAATCACATATTAATGATGATATTAGTATGGAGAATGAATATAAAGACCACTGTTATGAAACACGTATAAATGATCTAAACTCTAAACAACCGATGAAAAATATATGAAGAATTATTATAGGTATTCGATATTTATGAATAATAAAAATTAAAATAGATATGAATATGTTTATGAAATTAACTGATTATGATAGTTATGTTCATTAAACAAGAGGTTAATGTACATTTGTGGAATTCATGATAAGAAGTATGGGTTTTCTATCTCAAATTTCACTTTTATTATAATCCAAATTTGTTTTGTTATGTACATAAATAATTTTAATGATTATGTATTGTGAAATTAACTTATTATTGGTATTTTAAGATCAATTTTAATCACTCTATTTCATCAAATTTTGAATTAATTATTTCCCATTAAATAAGTGGTTTTTTACATCCTAGTTATCCATATTTTGTAATCATGTTATATTCAACCCATATTTCTTTCTTTGTGGTAAATAAATTTACATGGAAGAATTTTTTTTGAATTTTAATATTGATAATTTTGGGATTTAAAATTATGTATTATTATTTCCCTCTCAAATTCATTTTATTCAATAGTAACCAAAACTGTTTAGAAAATCATTATTCTATGGGGGAAACATTATCCAATGTTTTGGATAATTAAATGTTTGTATAATTTCATCATAAAAACATATATTTCTGGATAATAAAATTTGAATGTATCTATGGGAAGTTTACCCATGTGTTAATCAACCATAAATGTATTGTTTTGATAATTGATTCAATCATCACCTTGATTCATGTTGTGTGGTCCTAGGATCCCTATCCTAATGATAAACTACAATGAAATATACATTGTAATATTAACATGATCTTTATGAACCATGGTGAATTATGTTTCCTACCATTTCATTGGTCTCCTACTAATATAAACTATTGAACCAAATTACTATTTTCCATGTATAACTTACCGGATTTAGTGTACCCTCTCCCTTATATATTATTGAATTTGGTACTTCATATTACCATTATTACACCCCAATGTTTCTATTTGGGTGAACTAATGTTCTCCCATAAATCGTCATTATTCAATTGAATGGGGATGTATTTTACATACATATTTCTAATTTTACATATATCAGTGTGTTATTCAGTGTGTTGTTCTGTAAGGAATGGTATAAAAGGACTTTTTGACTAATATGGGGAATAAATTAGACTTAATCAGGTGAATGGTGTGGCCCAAAATTATATATCCCCTTTATTCATTGATAGTGTTCATGGGAAATAACATATCGTGTTTCTATGTATACCTATTACCATGACAATATAGTGTCTTGGAACATGTCCAAGATAATAAGATTTGATATTCACTATTATTCATTCCATCAGTATATGGTCAATGATTATTGTAATGCATTATTTATTTTATTATCATGTAAGTATCATTCCCTCATTATCAATTGATTATGGAATAATTTAGTTCATTTATCCCAATAATATCCCTAATTCCTATTTTATGTTGCTAAAGCTCCTTATGTATGTTACTCTTTGTTAATAATCTACACTCATCCTTATTTTTTCCATTCCATATGATCCCTATAGGTGAAATATGTATTATTTATAGTTATATGATATAATTTTTACTAATGTTTTCAAAAAAAATTTATGTAATATCATATGTGTTGAAATTTAACATGTATATGCTTCTAATCTTCCATTACTACAAAACTATTATTTATTTCAATTACAATTTTTTTATACTAAAAGTATAATATAATATAAATAATAGATATGGGGTTATCTATTCTAAGTTGTTACATTTGGTATAAAATTATATTCTATAGAATCCTTGGGGACAATATTTTGAAGAATCAATTATGATATATCAAATTTTGTGAAAAACACCCTATATTTCAAAATACCATCTAGAAAACACAAAATAAAACTATATTTTATATTCCATAGTCATATGATTATTTTGTGTATACCATTTTAAAAATATGTTGAATAATAGGAGGAAATTGAACTATATAAACACTTGTAGTCAATTTATGGATATTCTACCATAAAATGTTAATAAATATTGATTTAAATGTACTTAGTTCATAACCATATTTGGGAATTTAACCTGGGTTTTTACAATAATATTACCTATATAGAGAAAAATACTAATCCAAAATAATTTGTTTGTATATTGGATCATTTCATGTGAAAACAACCTTCAATATTCACTTGAACTATAAATCCATTTGTAGATGACCAATTGATCAAGTCCCTATAGAAGTTTTTCTCACTTTGAGATATATTGGAATGAGGAAAGTCATCCTAGAATACTATCATATGTATGGACATTTAGACCAATATTGCATACTAATTAATTAATGTAAGGGATAATTTACAACAAATTTCATGGAATGGGGAAATTTTAAGGAAGTATACTTTAGAAAATTATTTCCTCATGACAAAAGAGATTAAATGGAATGATTTTTTTTCAATCAAATAAAAAATGAGGTGGATAAAATTATTGAGTATGAATCTACCATTACAAGTATAGATTGATTTTTCTGAGACTTTGTATGGATATGTGAAGTATAGATTCATCATTTTAAAAACAATTTAATGTCAAGCCCTCAAATAGAGTTGGACTATCAGAAATTTTCATTATATGATGATATATTCTAAATAATTATAATTTCAAAAAATAGATCAATATAATGTATATATTAAAGGTAAATTAGGAGATTAATGGGCCTACTGATCATTATTGGAAGGGAAATTCATCAAATGGTATGAATGGTTATTTAGGATTTACCATGTGTGATAATTTTAGGAAGAAACATCATGATGAATATAGGAATGAAACCATTGACTGTTAATTTTTTTTGAGAAAGGTATAAAATTATCACTAATGCAAGGGAAATGAAGAATCTATTTATGTTTAATTACTTTCATACTGGGATAAAGGAAAAAATGTGAAAAAAAATACTAAATCTTATAAGAATTCACCACATTAAAGGCCAATGTAGCATAAAAAAGCTTATTTGATTTCCAAAGCTCTAATCGAAGTTCCTAATGACATGGTGGTCATTACATGGATCATATTCTCAATGTAATATAATTTGTTATTACATTCAAATTATTCAAACACTTTGTACATTTCATGTTAGTAAAAAACATTATATATTTCCCTATCACCCTTGAAATGGAATTATTATTTAAGAAACTAAGTGAAAGTATTATTGTAACAATAATGTGTTAATGAGTTCTATGTACAATTCATGTGCCTTCCATATTACCACTAATGGTTAACATTACTATGATTCTATATGATATAATCCATGGTAGTAGTTTTATTTGAAATTATAATGAAAATATTTATTTCTAATAAGAGGAAATTTCTATTTGTGATGTTGGTGTTAAATCTTTAATTTTTAAATAGAAAAAATCATCATCAAAATCATGTGTGGATACAACCCCAATAGACCAATTTAATGTTATTCTAATAAGTGAGGAAGATCAAGAACAATTAATGTTTAAGTATGATATCTCTATTATGGAGGATGTACATGTGGTATAAAAATTCATTAATATTTTTCAAGAAGAATTAACATGTCACCCTCTAGAGTATGATGTTTAGTTTTCTATTGAACTCATTTCTGATGAAATACATATATCTAAAACACCTAATAAAATAGAACTAGTGTATTTTTTCGAGTTGATGAAGTAAATGAAGTAGTTGAGCTATATGGTATTTATCCACCCTAGTGTTTCCCTAATGGTTTCCCCCGTTTTATTTGTGAAAAATAAATATGGGTCTATTATAGTGTTCATTAATTATATGGAAATAAACACCATTAATATTAAGAATATATATCCTTCCCACTCATTGATAAATTATTAGATCAACATCAAGTTTCTTGATACATTTTAATGAAAGTTTTTATATAGTTGTTAATATTTTTTGCGTGAATAAGGATGATATTTAAAAAAAGAGCTTCAAAAAATGAATTAACATTATTAGTTTATGGTAATTCCTTTTTGGAAAAACTAATTAAACTTTTTTATTTATGTATATAATACAAATTTTATTCATGTATTTCTGTAATTACATTTTTTTGTATTCATTGATTATATATTTATATACTCTATGATCTATGAAGATAATGGGGGTTATCTAAAAACAATTATGGTGATTCTCCGTAAAAGGAGTTACATGGGAAATATAGTAAGTGCGAATTATTTCATAAGTAAGTGTATTTACATGTCCAAATTATCTTTAATTAGAAAATATCTATTTACCTTTAAAAGTTATATTTATTCAAATAATTTCCAATTTTTGATGAACATCATAGATATATCAAGTTTCATAGGATTAGTTGGTTACTATTGGTGGTTTGCTAAATAATTTCCCAGTTCACCAGCCACTTAACCAAGTTAAATTGTAAAGGGGTTAAATTCACATTGTTATGGGAATGTGAGGATTTTTTTATGAAATTAATAAGTTACTAATACATTTTCTGGCATTAAATATTTCATAATATAATGAATGATTTATAATTTATAGTTATAAATCAATAAAATAACATGTTTTATCCTTATGTATAATTATAGGTTAATTGTTTATGAATCACGATAATTGGATGTAGATAAAAAGAACTATTAGACTCATTAACCTTAATATTGTTTCCATAACATTTTTAATGAAAATATAGATACATTACCTCTTTGGAAAAAGATTTGATATATATACTGAACCTAATATTTTGATGTATATCTTATCTTAGAAAGACCTTAACCTGAGGAAAGGAATTTTTTTTAAAAAAAGTTGGATGAATGATTTTTGGATACACTACAACCATAGGATGGTAAATAATGTTGTTGATGCATTGAGTAGGAGGGACCTCAGTGTCTTGACCATGATGTAGATTAAAAAGGATCTCATATAAAGTGATATGATAATTATGGATATGGGGATATTTCAGAAAGGGTACCATAATTCCATTTTCATTAAATTACTAAAACAACCTAACATGAAATGATAAATAAATCCTAGTAGGAGGATGACAATATAAAAAGTATTATTAAAGTAGATAACGAGGTAAAATTGATATAATTGATCTATAGGGATGTATTATTGAATATAGTAACGATGGTATATGTTCTATCCATAACTAAATTTAAGAGTAAACATATTTAATATTTAAATAGGATCATTTTCTAAACACACCCTACAAGAACAATAATGTATTGGTAATTTACAGAACATTTTTTCTGGGAAGGCATGGAGAAGGAAATTTAAGGCAATGTGTTTAGATTCATTGTATTCTAGTAGGTATATTCTAAAAGATAATATCTAAAGGGAGTCATGGAATTACTGCTTATAACTATATGGATGTGGGACAATGTTTCAATAGACATTTTCACTAGTCTCTTAATGAATAAATGGAAAAAAATGAAGCTATAGGGCCACCAGTGATTATATTTCTATGTGTGTTTATTTTATTTTGATAAGATATGATATACTCCTTTAGTTCCTTTCAATACTCTATATCAATGAAAACCTAATTCTACATAGGTTTACAGTATCGATTGTATCTAATCGGTACCCTCAGTTCATAATGAAATTATTGATGTTTCATTAATGGGATTTCCATAATATGTTACTTTTTATAACCACCCATCATCCCCAGATTGATGTGAAGTCGAAAATTTGTATCTATATTTTGAATGACATGGTGAGATCATTAACTATTGGATTTCGTGTAATGTGCGATTAGTATCAACCATTGTTTAATTTTTCATATGAAATTATCTTATATTCGATCATCCAAATGGTTTTATATCAAGCATTGTATGAAAAGATGTTTTGTATTAAAATATTTTCGGATGAATATGGATAAATAATTCATGTTTTTTCTATATATTTTTGAGGATATGATTTCTAAATGATCCACTATTTAAAATTATATTAAAGAGACATAAATATGGAAATATTGATGTGTTGAATATCAAATGAAATACTTGGATTTTTTTTAGGGATCGTGTATCCTTAAAGGTTTCATCATGGAAGAGAGTTGTAATATTTTGAAAAGTGGAAGTCAATCCCTTTGCATATTGGGCCATTTTAAATAATAAAATAAATAAGGATATAGGTTTCTAATTAGCTATTCCGCTAAAAATTTCTATTAATCATAATATCATATATTTTTAAATACTATGCTTATATATGTGAGATCCAATGTATGTTGTCACATATGGGGAAATATAGTTGGATCCTAACTTTTCATATAATGAGGATCCTATATAGAGTCCTGATAATAGAGATAAAGTATTGTGGAATAAGAATAATTGATTGGTGAAAGTATGATACTGGAATGAAAAACCAGAAGAAAAATCTTGTTGCCATAATTATCTGTGAGGATATAATACACATATTTGTTCAATAAATGACACATCACCCATTTTTTTAAGGAATTATCTAAGGAGGTATAAATTAACACATTATACCTTTATATAATAGCAAAACACCATATCGCGAAATATCACACAACACTCCAATTAATGAACTTTTATTCATGACCTTATTTAAATGAATAGTTTTAAAATTATAAATTGAAAAAATAAATTCAATCATGAATTAATCATATAAAAATTATCATAGTTTGAAATATTTATCATTTTCTATAAAGGTCTGTTTTTAGTCATAAAAATACAGTTTTTACAAAAAAAGTAATTTTTATGATATAATTTTTAAATAAAAATTAAATATAACTTTAACAATCTCTTTAGGAAATTAGATATAAATTTAAGGAATAAAAAATTTCATTTTAAAATATTTTTTTAACTTAAAAATTCTATAATAAGAATTTTTTGGTGTAATTAAAATGTTACTTCAATAAAAAAACAAATTTCAGTATTTTCATTGAATCAAATATTTTCAATGTAGAATTGGTTTCTTATTTCCATAATATAATCATATCTTTTATTAATTTCATAATAAATTTATTTTTGTCATGAAAATATGTATCCATGATAATTTTATCTTATATTTAAACTGAAATCATAGTAACGTTAGTTTTCAAATACATATTTATATTGTTAAATGAAATTTTCACACCATTAATTGTTTTATTTGATAAAATTAATTTTTAATTATTTATTATTTTATAAAATTATTTAGAATCATTAATAATAATTCATGTCATTAAAACTGATTACTATTGATTGAATTTAATTACGACAGTAAATGTAAATTAAGGTAAAATACAAAACTAAGAATGCCTAAAATAATAAGATATTTATAATAAGTGTTTCACGTTAGATTAAATCCAAAATCACTATTCTCAACATTTTATTTTTATTTTAGGGCAATTTAACCTTTAATAGTAACCTTACATTATTGAAAATTTAATGGTTACTCCAAAAACTACCATTCACATCACTCAAAAATGGGTAACATTCCCACCACTTCAAGTGTTACATATAATTAAAATTTCTCTATAATAATATTCTATTTTTATATTCGAATAACCAAATCCCCTTTTTAGATTATTTTGGTCACCATTAGTTATAAAAATGACTTCATTGCAATGGACACATCCAATGATAATTCAAGTCCCTCATGTGATATTATCAACATCATCATTTTTCCCCTTAATTTATCTTTATTAAATTTCATTATATAAAAAATAATTTATTTATATTAGTTTCATTTATATACTAAAATTTTATAACTTTAATAGTAATATCATTTTTATACATATACCCCTTCCATGATGCTACATCTTTAATTTTCAATCACAGCCCTAAAATGATGGATCTAAGAGTTATATTAATGGATAACTTTATTTATATGATATATTTAATGTTTTAATGACAAATATGAGAACTGAATATTTATAAGATCATAAATCTACAATCATTAATTCAATCATTTAAAATACGCAATGTAATTTGAGAAACTTTTTTTCAAATGGTGTAATATTTTCACATGAATTAAATCTTCCTTTAATTTCTTAAAATTATGATATATCACACAAAAAACACTAAATAAGATAATTATACTTATGTTATAATGATATTATAGAAATAAACATCATAATCATTTGATAAATAATGGTGTGTTCGTGATTAGTAATGCTTAACCACTAACTTATATAATACTATAAATTTATATCATGAATGTATATGGAAGAATAAATTGAAGAATCATATAATATTAATGAGTAAATAACAATTTTTTTCCTCATGAAATTATATTAATAATTAATATATTAATTAATAAATAACAATTCGATTATTATGAATCTCCAGAACATACTTGTTACCAATTTAATCTTCATAGATAAAGAAAAAAACAATCATGAAAATAATTTGAGACATCATAAATAATTTAAATCACCCCAAAAATTACATTTAATGAAATAGTAATAATTAAATTTTTTATGATATTTAATACATACACCTATATTATAAATCATGTATAAATGATCAAAACTATAAAAAATTATAAATATTATGTAGTATTCATATAAGGGAATGAATATTTATAGAGAGTATAAATGAAAATTTATAAGATTAAAGTTATGAAATTCTATGATTAAGATAGTTGTTTTTATGATATATGAGGTTAAATTACATTAGTGGAACATTGGAAAAGAGTTGAGTGTTTTGCATCTCAAATTCATCACCTGAGACATGATTTGTGTTATGATTCTAATTTTCATTTTGTGGTCTATATAAAACATTTTTGAGATGTTATATAATGGGATTCATCTATTCATGTTATTTAGTGATCAATTGGAATCCTTATAATTCAAGATATATTTATTCCATTGATACCCATGCCATTAGTGGGGAGTTTTAGTCCCAATTTTCATTTATTACGACTCATGTTATATTCAAGACACCTTTATTTTTGTTTGGTATATACATTTACACAAGAAAATTTTTACCCAATATTACTCGAGAAATTTATGGGATATTAATAATTATATTTTCATCTATCTCTCATATTAATTTTATTCAATAGTTACCAAATCCATAGGGAAACTCAATATTTTCCAATTTTGAAATGACAACTTATGTTTTGGTAGTGTAATATTGTGTATAATTTAATTGGAAGTATTTCCATATTTTTATACTAGATTGTTGATGGGGTTTGGGAAAAGATTCACCTAATGGTATTCACATCAAAAGGGTTAGTTGTATATCGAAACAATCATCATCCTAATGTAAGATGAGTAGGCCTAAGAGCAGACACCTAGAGAGTCATACCTCAAGGGTATTATTTGGAATAATAAAAATCCTATTAATATAACATGATAATGTATTTTTTCTAAAATTTCCTTGGATTCCTACCAATAAAAATTTATTAAACCAAATTACAATCTTCTATGGATAACTGATCACATTTAGTGTACCATCACACCTATATTTATTTTATGACAATACTCCATGTAAGTTTTATTATTTCCTAGAATTTATGTTTATTAAGTTATGTTTTACAAGAGATACACATTATTACATTCAATTTTTTAGTATTTTTCTATTTATCAATATATGGATGACCATTTTTTATTCAATAAGTGGTTCCTTTGAGGATATTATAACTGGTCTGGATGAATCATACAGAGAATGCATTAGAAAAGATAAAGAGACATATGATCCCTAAAATTTGATAGCCCCTATATGCATCAATATGTCATATGAGACAAAACTGGTTGGTTTTTAGGGTATACATATTCCCATGACAGGATAATATCATAGATCAAGGCAATAAAAAAATTGATGTTCATCATTATGAATTTCCTTCATATGTGATCAATGATTATTATTTTCCATTTTTTCATATATTTCCTAGATATATCATTCTTTTAGTTTATTCAATTATAGAATCATGTTATTCATTTATTATATCCATATCACATATTCCATGTTTCTATTATGAATGCTTCTATAGTATGATACTTATTATTTATAATCTGATCCAATACATGTTTGTTTTGTTTCCCCCACCTATGGACTATGTGTAATTTTTGGGGATATGATGGAAGGAAAAATAATGTTCTCACAATATGATCTTATCCAATCTTATTTCTTGAAATGTAATTTATGTATGTATGTAGTCATCAAATACTTTTAGTCCATGAGATCATTCAATAACATTTTTATTCTATACAATTCAAGTAATATATCAACCAAATATGGGTTTCTAGTGTCTAGGATGTAACAAGAGGTGTTAAAATAGGTGTCACCATGGTTGGGACATGGTCATTTTGTAAATTATAGATTTTAACTCACCAAATCGTGTGGTTTCCATGATCATGGGAATGAATAAGGAATTGGATTAATTATTAGCAATTCCTTCTCAATTTAATAAATTTCATGATGATGTTTAACTATCTTTTCTATATAAATATTATTTAGTCCCTTTACACATGATTAATATTTATGGACGGCTTTAGAGGTAGATTCCACATATATGGAATTATATGTGTATACCATTGATCGGAGTGAAAAGAATCTCCATTGGATGAAATTCCTATATTATGGGTTTTATAGATGAATATCCAGTTTTAGTAGGTGTTTTGGGAGTGATAAATAATCATAAGGTCTCAATTGATGAATTTTTTCACCAGATAATATCAATGATGCTTCTAATGGATTATATGCCCTATGACAGGGCTCTTGTAACCACATTTTATTTTTTTAGTACATTAATTTTTTTAATTTAATGATGAATTATATATAATTATTGGTAAAAATTGAGTTAGTGGGGAATATGAGGAGAAAAATAAAAAAATTGAACTATAACAGTTGGTGGGAAAAGTGAATTCCACACAAAAACCTCATATTAGAAGCATGATGGGATGATATTAGCTAACACTATTTTATTTTCAACCACCGAATATATGGTCATGGGTGTTAAAATTCTTTTTGTTCAATAGAATTATAGTTATAGCCCTGATCCATATTTCAAAATACATTTTTTTTATTTTAGGAAGAAATTTTAAAAAAACATTCTTGTTTTTAATTTCCCTATGTTGGGGTAATAATTAGAGTTTCTTCCCCTTCCCAATGATTTTTTTGTCACTTATTTTTTTATCATTTCAGTTTCATGGATATGTGCAGGGTTTAGCCTTCCATAAGCGATGATATGTTTAGGTCACTTTTATATGGTTTTTAACCAATTATTGACTAAGTTTCATTAAAAATACTATTTTATAATAATTTTTTAAGTTTTAAAAGAACCTAAAAATTAGATTTGAATCATTTAATGATTTTTTAGGTTGAATGATGTAGACCTATAAAAGAGGTCTAATGAGTCTACAAATTAGGGAAACAAGGTTGGATCCTATGTAGGATATAATAACCATTCCTCATCAATTAAACTAGATTTTCAGTTGTTCAATTATAAGGTAACACTTTGATTAGTGATTCTTTTTTGAATGGGGGACTTGGAGAGGTTTCCCATTTTTAGGAAAATAAAATTAATGGACCCATATGATCATATATGACTGTGAAAAATTATATTCAATGGTACAAGTACATTCGCTTCATTGATTATGAAATTTATAAATGGGGGTTATTTTTTTAATGTGAAATGGATGGTCTAAGGACCTTGTATATTCTTATTAAAATTGTAAATTTAAATATTGTATTTGGGTGGGAAGAAATTTACTCAATTAGGTACAGTTGAGTGCATCATATGAGGAGATATTATATTTGGCATAACTCAGATGGTTAGGGATATAGTTTGTGATGGTTATTAATCATTTATTTATTAAATTGTCTATCTATATAAACATTATATCTAAATTATCAATTTAATGTTGAAATTTTTTTATTTTCTGTATGTTTGGTTACAAGATCAGAGAAAAGACAATTATGATTACTTGGAAATGATAGGGGTTATTCTTAGGTTGGACCATTCCATGTGGATTGGTTTGAATGATCCATTATATTGATGATTTCATATATTATATGATTAATATGGGTGTTAAGGGGGATCTATGTTACATCATAACCACTGCATGGAAATTAAGGGTGAGATAGGTTATTTGAAGAAATTTAATGTTATACCAAGGATATGTTATATTACGTAGTGACCTAAGATTCAATATTATCATACATGACACGGTTAGACATACACAGTTACACTCCTCCCATAGAAACAATTCTAATAGAATGTTATTTTATCTGAAGAACCTTGATATTATACCATGTGTGGTCAAGGTCACATCATGAACTAGGATTCAATGGTGTGATATTTGATTCCACTTATTCCATGTCACTATATTACTATTCTCATAATGTGACATGTTTCCATAGTAAAATAGTATAAATTATATAGTTAAAATAGATGATGCAGTGAGGGTCGAGATTACAGTGTCCTGACACCCACCCTCCAAAATCCATTACCAAAATACACTATATATTATTTAAAAAATAACTTCAAAATACAATATCATTTAAAAATAATGATCATTTTTAGTATATGATTTGGAGTAAATGGAAACCCGATATAACATATGAAAGATAAAATAATTAAATAATAGTAAACATCTATTTTGAAATCACCCATACTAACTCTATAATGAATGTAAACTCTGTTGGAAATTCTAATGTTCTTGTGAATAACATTTTAAAATTTAGGGTGTGCATAAAATTTCCCAGTACGTGGTTTAAAAGTAGTTAATATTTTTTTCAAATAATATTTAAAAACACATTTGAAAACAATTTTTTCATTATATAAAATATAAATTTTTGATATATACATCTCAAAAATATAATTATATGGTTATCAAAATAAAATGAAAATTAATTTTCAAAATCTATTGAGAATACTTATAGATTTAAAAAAATCAGGAACAATATTTTAAAATTATAATAACCATTGAAGATAATTATTTCATTTAAAACATTATAATGAAAACACTTTACAAAAATATAATAACCGCATAAAATAATTGGATATCGACTTTAAATTTTATATACATTTAATTTTGAATATAATAACTTTTACAGAAGGAAAATAATAATTGGAATCCCAAAAATATTCATATGTCCACTTGCTAGATCAATTTTGGAAAATGTCCACTTACGGATTTGGGTTGACTTCTTATTCCAGGTAATCTCATTTTATACCCTAGTGTCGACCTTTTATAAAAAAAATTGTTTCTGATTTCTCATTTAAATCCTACTAATAATCTTATTATAAACTATACAAAGGATATTAAATAGAAATCAAATTTTTATCAAATATTCCTATTATAAATCATTCTTTTAAAATTCACCCTTATTCCACAAAAATATAGAAAAATTGAAAATTAATAAAAAAACTCATTTAAAAGAATAGTTTATTTTTTTAAAAAAATTAAATATTTAATTTCATGAATAAATAAAAAATATGGCCATTTATGATCATGAATAGAATTAATTTTTTTAATGAACAAGTCATGTATAAAATGATATGTTTGAACAATAATTTTTAGTGTAAAATAATTCTATTATAATCAAGGAACATGAAGTGGTAAACAATATAATTTTGTAGAAAAATTCCCATTGAACTAAGAAATTAAATTTCCATTTTTATTGACCTATATAATTGCAAATAATGTTTATTGAACTCACATTTACAAACATAAATAATTTATTTATGTAATAAAATGTATATATATAAAATATAATCAATTTTCATTATTTTTCTTTATATAAAAAACATTTTTAAAATATAGATTCTTATCCACATAAATAATGAAAAAAATATTATTCTGAAAATAATTATTCCATTTACAATACTATAAATTTGAAAATAATAATTATTGAAATCTAACACCTTTATATAAACAAGGTTTTTTGGAAAATTATAAATAAAATATAATATTATTTTGAAAAAATAAAATAATACTTATATATAATATATTTGAAATAAAATTTAGATATACCCATATATAAATGATTTGGTTTTATTGAAAATAGATGTGTAGTAAATTATAAATACCTTTTTCAAAGGATGGTGTGAAAAAATTAGAGTTTCTTTTAAAAATAATATTCTTGATAGTTTCACTCCCCTACCATGAAACTGCTAATCGGGTTAGGTAGTCTTCACATCAAAATCATAAACATAGTGGGAAGATATGGAAGTAGATGTGTAAATTGGGAAGGGATTAATCTGGTAATGAGTGGGGATTTACTCAATGTATATTCATACACCTATTTATAAAGGATATGTGGGTTCTTAAACTGTTAGAAGAAGCAAGTTAACCGAATGGAATAAATACAAAAAGAATATATTGCACCAGTTTCGTAAAATTCAATGAATCAAGATGTTCAAGCTCTTCTGAGGTGTTTAGTATATTTCCCTAAATATTTATATCATGATGAAATGGGTTTAAAATGGGTCTATTTTTTTTGAATTGACATTACTTGGTTTTAATTTTGATAATCATCGATGGATATGAATTTATGTACTTCCAAGAATTCTAAAATTCAGAAAAAAAATTATGACCACTAGAAGATGTTGATTTATATAGTATGAACACATACACTTAGAAGTTTAAAGAGGTTTTATATTATCATGTAAAAAATAAATAGTGGATTGAAACTATTTTTCAGTCACTCTGTTGTTTTTTCCGTACACCAAAAGGAGAAGAAGAAGATACCCTTGTCAAGAAGAGATTAATATGATGGTGGAAAAGGGACCACATTATGAGGAATAAGGGTGAACAATAGTTTTTTTGTGAGGAAGACAATATGAGAAACGGCTGAATGACTATGATGAATTCAAATGGATGACAGTGATTTAAAAAAAATTAAAATTTAAGAACACTAAACAATCCAATCAATATCACATGGGTAAATTTAATGGTTTCTATCTCTCATATAAAATAAATTCTCTATAATGACGCACATAATCAATTAAAGGGGTATAGACCTATACCAAAAAAAGAGGGAAGAGGCCCACCAAACCCATGCACTCACAGGAATACAAACGGCTTGGTGGGTGCTTTTCACCATCTATTCTACCCAGTCTCATGTGAGGTGACCTACCTCCCTTCCTCATCTCTCTATAACTATGTCCAGTCCACACATGTGGTTGATAAAGCATAGTATACTCCCCCATCGTGTGGCTGACCTGGCCAATCTTGTTTGCAATAATGGCCTACATTTTCCCCATATTAATTTTTTTAATAAATATAATAATTTATTAATTCATATAACATTATAATGATTATTTTTTCCTATTTCCTTTTTATGTAAATTTAACATTTTAATTTCAATATATTTACCATGATAACCACCATTTTTTAAAGAATGTTATATTATTATCATGCTAACATCACGATGATGATTAGTTTTTATAATATCTAACATATTATAAATATTTCTTTCAAACAAGAATGTAATTTATTTAAATTTTATCATAATTGAAATTTTTAATAATTATATATTTTTAATAACATTATGTTCTTCAAAAATACATATTTTAAATATTCAGGTCAATTATTAATATGATACATTGTTTAGAATTTATAAAATTTTAAATTTAATTATAAATTAAATAATAACATATGTATTCCTATATATATATTATCAGAATATCAAAACAACAATATTTTCTATTCATCTTGCCTTTTAATTTTTTAAATTAAAAATAAATCTCAATTGCTATTTATTATATTTAAAAAGTTAATTTTTCCTCTAAATATACTACATTCAATTCATTTTTAATAATCTAATCTCTATGTGATTGAAAAACACTAACATTGAATGTTTTTTATTATATTTCCATCAATATGCACTCAAACTCTTGTTCTCTATAGAGGATTCCTAATCAAGGAGGATATAGATGAATATACATATAATTCATTTGTTATAATGTTCAACGCAACTTGTTGTCTTTTATTAAAGATTTATCTTACTAGTTTAATTTCTTTTTAATTAGATGAAATTTTTTTAATAAAGTGTTATTGAATCAAATTCATAGATTATGTTCTATATTAAATTACATGTACTATACTCTGGGAGAAGTTTTTAGGACATCCCTTATATGTTTAAACAATTATTACATAATAAAAATATTGGGATGTTAGATTCTATACCTACCCCAAGCTAGGTGGAATATTTCAGCCACAATTCATACACAATCTAGGTATTGATTCCCAAAATTTAATTTATAGGTTCTATGTTGCATCAAAATAACTTCATTAACAATATTAAAAATAGAAATTTGCTTTTATCAATTCACTTAAAATTAATGATACTATTTTCAAGGTATTTATTTTTTTATCTCTCACAAAGAGAAAGGGTTATTTAATTGAAATGGTAACTCAGGTAATTTTCAATATCCATTCATTCTTTTTTTCATATGTTACTTCTGAATTTTGGATATATTTGATGATGTCAGTGGTAATTTTTTGAAATGATTTTTTTACTAGTATATAATTTGGACATATATTTGATCATGATTTATATACCATAAGCTCATTTAATCATCCTCAATGGTTCCAATATTATCTAGGATGCCTCCAAAACTATAGAAATTTGACATTTTACACGTATAAGCTACTTGGAAGTCACCCTCTTATACAACTCCTACAAAATTGATGGGTTTTTCATATGCCATAGTTATGATAAAAAATAAAAAATATCCAAATAGTACATCCCACAACTTGTTGAGAAATAAATATGAGAATACAAGATTTTTTCATATACAATCAATAATACTATAAATAAATGAGGAATTGTTTTGTATTAGATTCCTCATATAGTAGTTTATATATGAATTAAATGTTGGAAATTGTTTTGAAGATATTTAACCATAAATTCGGGATTATTTTTGTTGTTGTATCATCTAGAAGAGAAAGAAGAGTATTCTGGGATCTTTCTCCTTTAATATATGGAATTATCCTTAAATTAAAATTATTATAGAGTAATGGATTTTATAAAACTATGTATAATTTAGAAACTGATGATAAAAATCCTAATCTATAATGTTGTATAAAAAATTTCTTTAATACTAAATGTAGTGTCTCGATATCCCATATTATGGATCTGGTACAATAATTTAGTATTTATTATATAACTAATTAAATAATATATAGTCCCAAAACATGATTTTCTTTTCTGTTCAACAAATTGGAGGAAATGGAAAACTATAACAACATATCAGAGTTTAAATGATTTTAAAAAATAAAAATTTACTTGTTCTTTGCTCATACACCATTTTTACATTTCTAAACCAATTT
Organism: Viscum album; assembly: GCA_963277665.1. Taxonomy (NCBI): domain Eukaryota; kingdom Viridiplantae; phylum Streptophyta; class Magnoliopsida; order Santalales; family Viscaceae; genus Viscum; species Viscum album. The sequence continues at coordinate 839,988,443 of OY728152.1, read as the reverse complement.
GGATTGCATAATGAGCCTATGAAAACCATGTTAAATCATCGGGTGAGCATTAAATTTCCTAGTAAGTGGTTTCAAAAACTAGTTAGAAACATATTTTGTAAATAATATTTAAAAACTAATGTGGAATCATTTTTTTATTATTAAATAAATTTTTTGATATATAATTTTCCAAAATATAAATCATGTAATTTAAAAATGTATATAAAATTACATATCAAAAACCATTAAAAATACTTATGACTTTAAAAATATTGATTTTAGAACAATTTTTTTAATACAATGACCCATGAAATCACTTGTTTCTAAAAAGATATTTCATGATAATAGATTCCCAAATTATCCAAACCATTGAAAATTATTAGATATCTACTTTATGTTTTAAATACCATCATTTATAAAAATAAATAATTTTATTGAAAAAAATGATAATCAGGATCCCCTAAGAAATCTATATGGATACATGTCGTATCACCTTCGATAATTTCTACATGAGGCCATATGATCACACCTAATTTCATATTGTCCCATTTGATATATAAGTGATGAGTTTAAAAAAAATCTATTTGGGTTTCCATTATCATTTAATTTCCACTAAAAAATCATTTTGAAATATGTATAATTATCTTCAATAATAAAACAATTTGTCATCAAATATAATTTTTTTTAAATTATAATTTTTGAAAACAACCATTTTATACAAAAATTAGGAAAAATATAGTGCTTATGATAATATAATATAAATAACCTTCTTGAAATGAATAACTGATCTTATTTCCAGGACTATCAATGAAATTTCATGAAAATATAATTTATGGACATAATAATGATGTTGAATGACATTCATACGTTTTATTAAAAAAACACATGCATAAAATGACATATTTAAACATATATTTGAACTGTAAAATAGTTATATTAGAATGGAATAACATGACATGATAAATATTATTACTTCAAGAAATTATACATCGAAAATAATTAAAATTTCCCTTTTTAATGAAATAAATAATTTTTAATTAATAGTTTGTAAACATCATTTAAATATATAAATAATATCCTGATGTAATGAAAATAAATCACATAAAACAATAGTAATTCCTATCATTATTCTTTATAAAAAATAATATTTTGAAAACATGTATTTTTATTAACATAAATAGTTATAATCATTTTTTTCACAAACAAATTATTCAATTTACATCACTATAAATTATAAAATAACAATTATTGACTTCGAAAAACCTTACATAAATAGAGGTGTTTTTAAAATATTAAATAAAATATAATATAACTAAAAAATTAATTAATAATTACATATAAAAAAATATAAAATCATTAGATATACATTTATGTAAAAATGAATTTTTCTTCTTCAAAATAATTGTTTAGTGAATTAAAAATTGGTTTTCATAGGATTGTTTGAAAATAAAACAATTTATTTTGAGAAATGTAATTTTGATAGTCTAAATCACTTACCATGAAACTACATATCTATTTAAGAAGTCTCCAATGCCAAATACTGAAAATTAGGTGAAGAGACGGAAATAGAGGGACAACCTGGTCAGGTTTTCTTTTGGTGTTGAGGGGGTTTTCCTCTGTTTATATGTACAAAAGTTTTGATATTTGGTATGATGGGTCTTTAGCTACCCAAAAATGGTAGATAATCTATTGGAATAATTGAAAAAAGTTGAATTTTTCCTATTTCAAAAATACCCAATGCATTAAATTTTCTTAGATCACCATAGTGGTTTTAACCATTTCACAACATTGGAATATTCAGATTAAAATGGATAAAAATTATCAATGTTTTTTAATTAAATTTTCCTATTTTCAATTTTGATAAAAATTTAAACATATGCATTTATACATATTTACATTCATTCAAAGCTTCCTTAAGAGTCAATTTTTTCTTCGAATATTCAAGGTTCTCTTTAACCCAAACATATAAGGTGGGTAGTTCAAATAGGTGGTTTTCCACCATAAACAATTAAACAGTGACATAATAATGTGTGTACATATCCATGTTATTGTTTCCATGAAACAGAAGGAAGTGATTATTTCACCTAATTATGTGAGATAGGATGATGGAAATGGATTTGGTGTTTCATGATTATGAAGACATGTGAACTGTAAATGACTATGAGGAAGATAACGTGGTAAAAGATAAAATTATGATGATGAATTCAATCAAATGACCATGATATAAAATAGATTTTTAGATTTTGTGAACATTTAACACTTAACTTAACCCCACATAAAATATTTAAGGGTTCCCCACTCACATAAAAATTATATTATCCCCAATAGTGGCCAGAAGTGATTAACATGGAACGATCAAAAAACACACAGACAAAAATGTGGCCCACAACCCCCCAAACCTAGGTTCTCCTGGGCCTATAAAAAACATGAAAAGCAATTTTCCTTTGATATGATACCAATCCTCATGTTAGGTTACCTACCTCACTTCTTCTAATCAATATATCGAAGGCCAACTAGCACATGTGGTTGAGGATTCCATGTATGCTCCCACATTGTGTAGTTGAGCTGGCTACACTTGTTTGCTAGGTTGGACAAAATTTCCAACTATTTAATTTTTTTTAAATATATAAGTATTCCATATTTCATGAAACAATATCTCTATTATTAATTTACCTTTCTTTTTAATAATCATTAATCGTTTTATTTTCTATTTCAAAACAATAATAATATCTTTTTTTATATACAAGCCATATTTATATCATATGAACATCAATTTTTTATTTGTGATAATATATATCTTATTAAAAATATTTCCTTGAAAAAAGAATGTAATTTTATTATAATTTTCTTACCTATCATTTTTGGAAATCACAACTTTTTTATATCATTATTTTCATCTAAATTAATAACATTAATCATTCTAATATGTTATAAATATGATACATCGTGTATGATTTATAAAATTTATTATTTCATTCTAAATTAAATTATTACATATATATTCTTATATATATATATATAATTTATAAAATGATTACAATGGCTATATTTTATTTTCATAATTACTCTAATTATTTTTTACTCAAATGAAAACTCAATCTGTACATAAAATAGTGGAAAAAGCATCTTTCTTATAAATAACCTACTTTGAAGGAGTTTCTTAAAACTAAACTCTTCGTGATTGAAAATTTCTCACTATCAACGATGTTTCTTACCTTTCTATTACAATATATTCTTACACCCATTATCTTTGTATTATTCATACTCATAGAGGATCTAGGCAAATACTACTATATTTATTCTCTTTAAATATTCATCACATCCCATCCTTTTTTTTCTTATTTCCCCTAGTATTTAAATTCATCTTTAATTAGTTTTAATCGTTTTAAATCTAGTGTTATTGAATAAAATTATTGGTTTTTGTGTTACTATTTATAAAATTAAGCCTATTATATTCCTAGTTTTCAACACTTTTCATTTAAATTTAAATGAATATTAAACAAAAAAAATAATGTTTTGTTACTAAGTTTCATGGAGGCCTCATAAATAGATGATGAAAAATAAATTGAATTTTTTACATATTTCTGTAAATTTATTTTATTCAGGTTCAATCCTAAGCTCTAATATATTAGAGGAATTTTTAATGGATAATAGATAGTTCGTTATTTTGTTTCAAAATCACTCCCTATTGGTGAACCATATTTTCATTTGAAAGACCATGTATTGTGATAAATGAAATGGAAAAGTACTAGATTATAAGTTGTTATGTTGGATAGGGATTGATGGTAGAAATAATAGAAATATTAGGGAAGATTTACCAAGTACATTTAGGATATAATATCTACATTTGTTTTATTATATATATATAATAAATTTTACCAATTAAGAAAAACATGATGTATAAATTAATGAGTTGATATAGTTTTACATGACTTATTTGTTATATTTTTTTAATTATATTTTTTATTTAAAAATTGTGAATCCACATGAATTTATTTTTATTGTGTTATAATTAATATTGTTTTATTTCTTGGGATTGAGTAGTATATAATATATAAATTCTTGGTAAATAACTTCATAATGTCATATACAAAGATCTTCAACACAATTCTCAGACCTGTAGTGATTGGAGAATGTGCTTGATGTTTGTGGAGATGTGTATTGGATCATGTGATCAATTTAAGGTTTGAGTCATTAAAAATTATATTTATTCAATTGAAATTCATTAAATGTAAAATAATAGATAAAAAGTATAAATTATTTTTGTTCCAAATTCATACATTTCTTACAAAATACATTGTTATGACCAATAAACTATTTTTCTTTGATAATTTATTTTTCATAGATTTATTAACGAAGAATGAAACTCCTTAAAGAAAACTAAGATCCTTATATATAATTATGAATAATTTAATAATTTATTAGAAAAAATTCCACAAGATTATTAATCAATTTCATTATTAATAGATGATGTTATTAGATATACTAGAATTGAGATTTACTCCTGTACATATATTTTGATATTACCAAAAATTGGTCATCTTAAAAAATGTGTATAATTATTCATGTCTAGTTATTCATTTTTATATACACCTTGTATAACTACTTCTATATTTTAGATGACCCGAGTAAATTAAAAGTTTCCTATTCATTTATATCATTATTTTATTATTTTGAAAATATTATGGAAGATGAAATATTTAGAATTTTCTATTTAATAAGGGAACATTTTTTCTAATCCTGGTGTTTTTTACAAAAGTGAAAAAAAAATATCACAAGTATTCACCCCCACTCAAGAATATGTTTCTATATTAGGACTATAATGATTAAAATTTTTATTATATCCAATTGTTTTTGTGGATAAATTTTTATGATTCACTAATTTTGAAGTTAATGTTTTTATAGAGTATTTAGTATTGGAAATGGGTGTCCCAATATTTAATAGAAGCTTATTTTTATCATGGAAATGTAAATCCGTTAAATATTTAGAAATTTCTAATGATATTTTATAGGATAGAAACTCATACCACATTATACTTATCATGTAAAATGGATTAATTTATTGTTAATAAAAATATTAGAAGATGATATTTGATTAAATTTTGAAGACATAATTTTTATATTAATTGAATCATACCATGTACCAAAAAATTTGAATGGATAAATTTTAAAAGATTTTCCAACAATAATAGAGAAGTTATATTCATATTGTTTCTTATTATAAGAATAAAACATTATTATTTTAATAAAATATGGAATAATTTGTTAAAATGGAGATATAGATGTATGTCATAAATATATAATTTGTCTTTCCTGAAAAATAATAAAATGAATATCCAATATGAAAAATGAATCGAAGTATGGGGCTGTGGAAATAATAAAAAGCGAATAAGATATTTGTCATAAATATGATCTTTTTCAGTCTTTTATTGAGTCTTTTACTTTAAAAATTATTTAAATAACTCCATTAAAATAGACGAGACAAATGATGAAAATGTTGACGTAAAAAATATTTCCAATATATAAATCCTTGATATGTGAAAAATTAATGATGAAGTAAAGGATTATGGTCTTCTTCAAGCCAAAATAATATAGCTTCATCAATAAGAAATTAATGTTTATAAGAAATTTTCAAATGTAATATAATTTTTATATAAGGAATAAAATTATTGATAATGAATTAATTGAATCATGATAAACTATATTTAGGATGAAACAAAAATAAATAATGATTCTATGTTGATGAATCAACATTACTCAAAATCTAGAAGGAATAATGAAATATGAAAAGATAAATTAATTTAATGTTTTATAAAAAATAATAATTTGAAGAAAAATAATTATCAATATAAGGAATTATGAAATTTAAAATATGATTATTCATCTAAAATAGATTTATATGATAATTATAGATACTAAATAAGTGTTAATCTCCACAAAATAAAGTGTATTGTTTTCATTTTTTATCATGATATTAATTTAATGGATACATTGAATAAATCGTATAATCATTAATGTAAGAATTATACTCATTATGGAATATGAAAAAACATATAAAAAATACAATTGAAATTTATACATTACTCATGAGGCAGTGATCTCAACACATGGGAAAATATAGGGGTGGATTTTATGGAATGACAGAAAAAATGATCCAAGGTTAACTAATTCAATAACATTACTCTAGGGAAAGGAAACGTTAGATAATCTCATGAAAATAGATATTTCTGATATATATTTAAAATTTTATACAATGATATTTTATAGAATATGTTCATTTTGTGGTTAATATGGGCACACTTTGAATTATATCAATGTATTCTTATAACCCATGAATAGAAAAAGAAATGGAAAACTGATACAATTTTAGAACATGAGAATTTAAGATAATTGTGTACATTTTATGGTATATAATTTATATTTCATATCCATTTTCATTTGGATCATGATAAGAGTGAGGACCATAGAATAAGTTTAATTAGAATGTGTGAGTGAATTATTAAAAAAATAAAATCCTTTTATGTTTTATTGTAATATGCCACTAACACATATTATAAAAAACAACTATATATGGTGTTCTTAGTTTATTAATTCATTAATGCCAATTTTGGTAAAAAAAATCAATTAAAAAATTTATCATATTTTAAAATTCTTCAACTACAATTGGATCCCAATGACTCACATGTTTTTTTGATCAAAATGAATTAATATATTATTTACATAATCTAAAATCACCAATGATCATATGATCTATTTGATATATCCTGGTAAATATAATGAATCGATGAATTGAAAGGTAATAATAAAAAATTTCCACTCTTAATGTGTCATGCCCCAATCTTGGAAATTATTTATTATTATTATTTTTCTAGAATAGAACCTTTAGGATGAGGATCAGGTTGAATTATGGTTGGCCTTAATACATTTTGTATTTTCGTTGGTGAGTTTTGTTGAAAGTATAGTTTTTGGCATTGGTAGTAGGTGTATCATGGTGTTTACATTGATAGGGTATAGTGTGTGGCTTCACCCATGAAACCATGTGATTTTAGGTTTAGTTCTTGGGCCACAGTGCACGAACTACATATGGTTAGTGAAATGGTACAACTAGCTTTTGGGGTGGTTATTAATTTTTGGGGTGGCATTTGGTAATTTTGGTGTATGGTTTGGAAAATATTGGCTTATCTTATAGGGGATACTTATTCTCTAGTATCTTCTACATGGTTGCTGCATGGTTTGGAAAATAGTGCCACCAAGCCGTGTGGCGTACAAAGATCACTTAAAATATTACATTCCATGATTTTCCCTCCAATATTTAAACTTATTTCTAGTTTCTCCATCCTTTTCCTACCTAGGTTCACTAGGGGGACCTCCAATACTCTTCTTTCTTTCTCCCCATCCATTTTAGAATCCATAGGATAGTTCTTATGTTGTTATATTTGGATTTATGGTCGATTTATTCCCCTTATTTTCCATATCTCATGAGTACTTGGTTTCTCATGGCAAGGGATTCCTCTTGGCCATGACATAGAGACAAGAGATGAAGTGTGGGTTTCTATTCATTAATGATATTGTGAGAATATTGTATCTTTGTATTGTTATTCCTGTTTATGTTTGGTTTTATTCACACATAAATGAGGTTTGTGTTTCCATACATTTTTTTCCATCACATCTCACTGATGCTCAATCATTCCTTAAATTCAATCAGAATGACAAAATCATTATTTTGATGTGTTGAAATAATTTTTTTTTGTATTTATATGATGTAAAATTTGTGAAAATGGTTTTCAAATGAATAATTTAAGGATAATTTTTTTAATATGGATTGAAGGTGTTTTATGAAATTAAAATTGAGTTTTCAAAGTGATAATGGGTGTTTTTGGTATTGTTCTCCACTTATTTTATGTTGGTAATTTCTATAGATTGTGATTAGGGTTATATATGATGAAATTGGAGGGTTTTATTGAATGAATCTTATGTGTGGCTTATAGTTTTGGTTTATAAGAAAGTGATGATTCTTTAAAAAGATGTTTTCAATATGGTATGAAGTGTGAATGTGTTGAAAGTGGGGTTTCCAAATAGGATAGGGTATTTTAAAAGTGAGTATCCTTATTTGGTTTCTTGAATATGTGTTATGAATTGTTTAATGGGTGTGAAGCACATCATAAAATGGGTTGGGTTTTCTTGTGGATTTTATAGAGGCATTCCATATTGAATTGGTTGGATATTATGTGTACCTTCCTATAGAATTTCCAAGTGGGTCGTATAAGTTGTGAATGTAGCGTGATAGGTGTTTCCACATGTACTTAGGTCTTGAGTGAATTTATATTTGATTTCCAATATGTTTTTGAGAGATTTTACCATTACTGATTTTGAGATATGGTTTAGAAAATTATTGGTTTAAAGGCACATCTAGAACTTCTTATGTCATTGCATATTTTCAATTTTCTTTGGGAAGTGTACTGGAGTTCAAATTTGAGGGCTCATTTGGCATTTTTCTCATGACAGTTTTATATTTACGTATTTTAGTAATGGTTATGAAATAGATTTATGAATGTATTTGTTGTGGTATTGTAAAGGAACGGTTGGCACTTTGTGTTGTCTTTGAAAAGTTCATTTTGATGTAAAATATCCTGATTGAACAATTTCCATATTTTCATATTTTGGGAAATGACTTCTATTACATGTGAGGTGAAATCCCAACTAGAATTTTAAAATATTGGGAATGTGTTTTTTATTATTGTAAAAGTGGGTTCATGTGAGGCTTTGTTATTGAATGAAATTCCTTGTTAACGAAATGGGTTGTCATTCATGATTATGATGTATAGATTATAATTGGATACCATTTTAATATTGGATGGTATCCTCTCCCATGGTTCAGGTGTAGAAGTGTTGGTGGTATTGAGTCAAATATAACTTGATAGTTGTTCTGCTATAATTGATCATGAACGAGTACATTATTGGTTATGGTTTATATACCATTTGTATCCAAGTATTATTATTATTATCATATGATTTATGGGAACCATCTAGAGGTTCATGTGGCATTGTCTTGTTATCCCTGATTAGATGGTTTGGTACCCCCTTTACTTGATAGGGCATGTGGTTGGGGGGGGGGGTCAAATTGGAAAATTGAGATCATGAATCATTTTTCAGTCTCTATTTTTTTTATTATTGTTTTTCTCAGATGCTTTCATATGTAGAAATATTTTTATTTAATTATATCTTGTGGTTGGTTTTTCAGTATTTTTAATGTGGTTCCTTTTGGTTCTAGTTTATTTAGGAAAATAATTATTCATATATTGATTAATTTTATTATTGGCACATGTTGTCAGCCCATGTGAATCCAAAACTCCCTTTGGGACACATCAAAGACGAGTTCAAAAGTCTGGATGGATGGAATCCTAGAATTATTGAGGACCTAATTATATAGAAATAATTAATTATACTTAAATCAGAATGATCTTTTAAACCAATCACTCCCAAAAATAAGTATATAGTTTTTTATTCCATGAATTAACTTGTAAAAAAGAGTTATTCTTTATTGAATAAGATAACAGTAAATATTTCATTTTTATTATTTGATTTTTTCTCCCAAAAAAAATTCTACTCAAAGAATTTAGTTACTATTTATAAAATCACTAATATCTAAAAACTCTTTTATTTATTCAATACATAATTGATGTATAAACATCACTTAATTGTATTTTTTACATAATGGATACATGATCTATTCTTTTTCATCATGAGTATATTCCTCTCTTACCCCCTTTGGGTAATTTCTTCTCTTTCCATTAGCAATATCTCTACACTGTAAAACATATTTGGTACACAATGAATAATTATTTTTTTAGTATTCTAAAATCAAAAAGGTGATGAAATTAACCATGGTATTTTTTTCTTCAATTATTGTCATCCCAATACAACATAATAAAGATTCAACATTTTTATTCCAAATGTATAAAATTTGTTCACATTAAATATGGGTTCACATTATAAAACATTAAATACCCCAGAATCTGTTCATTTCAACATGACAACTAGCAACACCATGTTTTTTAAAATGACATCGACTATTGAATGTTTTTCTATGATGTGAAAATCATTATATATAATATAAAAATAAACACTTCTTGGGTACTATGATAGACTATTTTGGAATAGGAAATGGAATGGTTTTAGATAGATCCATCACTAGGACACAGCATTCATCATTTATCAAATCCAATCAGTCCTAAACACTCATCAGACTTATTTGACATGCCAATCAACCATTACTGATAAAATTGATTAAAACAATGGTTTATCAATAAAAAATACATTGTAAACCATGTATCCAAATTAAGTAAAAATTAATTGAAAAAAAATCACTAGTTAAACATTTCAATCCTCTCATCTCATCTTCATGTCATGGGGTTCATTGATCATTATAATATCAATATATGATGAAATGTGGAAAAATTTAACAATAATTCCATCCCACTAATTTATTTATCATTTATATTAATAATTCTTCCAAAATTATTAGTCTACAAAACTTAATAACAAAATAGATGATTATTCATTTGTCTAAATAAATATTGGTGAAACATTAATCAATAAACTATTAGTCTAATTGAGTGGAAAAATATAGAAATCATGATTAAAATATAAATATCATATATAATTTCTAAAAATATAAGCATAATCTTCAATCATAAAAAACCAATTATATCATAATAAAGATACCCATGTCTGAAAGAAATAAACCCTTGTATGTATATATTACAATGAAATCAGAACAATTCTACAAAAACCCAATAAAATCATAGAATACACATTATCATTAACACTAAAAATAAATTCTCCCCTATCATGGAAATAAATTAATGAATTTATTTTCATTTTATTTTCACGCCTTTGAAAACAAGAATACAAATAAAAATGCAAAAAATCATAGTAACGCATACCTCAATGAGTGAATGATGATAGAAAACATATATCCATCAATATCTACTAATGAATCATCTTCCATCACGTTTTTTGAAATAATACTAAATTATTTATCCCACATTTTGAATTTAGATAATGACATATGAATATGAAAAATCCCATCTTTGTCTTATAATCTCCATTATCAAATAATTATTCAAACACAGAAAATAAAAAATTATGGACATTGATATTCAAAAATTACATTTCTAGATTCAACCGAGTACTATCTTAATTAGTATTATGAAATCTAATAGTAAAATTTTGTACAAAGGATGATTAATTTTATTGTTATTGAATATTTTCTATACAAGAAAATTCAAATACATATTTTTTCTAACTATACTCAACAAATTCATCTTTTTTTAAAAAAATCACTTTAATATCCACTAATATCATCAAAATATATAAATAATATTCACTACTTATGTATTGAACTCATCTATTTTATCTTATACAAATGACCTTATTCGTTAATAAAATAATTAGTTCATCCATTCTAGAGTTAATATTTTTCTTTGAAATTGATTTCAAAAACTCCACCGTTATACATGATAAATTTTTATGGACTAATTTTTTTAATCATAATTATATAATTTTAAAACACATATTTAAGATTTATTTGATCTAAAAAAATATCTCAACATTCATAAGGAACATTAGTTGAATCTTCAGACCATTAATAGAATTCATCCAACATAAAAATTTAATTAACCAAACTAATTTAGTCAATAAATTTTTCAATAATAAAAATATTATTATGAATGGTTCATCTCCATATATCTGTCTATATTTTATCTCCACTCATAGGATAATATTTTCTACTTATAAATGAACACCATTTAACATTATTTCTTCATAAATTTCTTTTAAAATTATTATAAAAATAATTTCATTACACTAAAATAATGTTCCATCTATCTTAAGTACAAATTTGGGATTATTTATTTTGGTAAAAATGGCATTCTTTATTTTTTGAACTAAAATACCTTTGTTAACCAAATTTTATTTCTCTTAAATTTTGAAGGATTCATTTAATTTTTATTTTAAAATATTATGGATGTTTTTACTTAAAATAAATATATTATAGAATTAATATATTTATTCAATTTTAACATTTTTACTGAAAAAAATCACTCTCTTATTAAAAAATCATGCCCCAAATTTATATAATAAAATAACAAGAATATTATTTCCCATTTTTTGGTCTTCATTTAAGGAAATCACTATCATCACTGATGCCTTATAATGATTCTTCTCTTACGTATAAAACTATATTACTCTAGGAATTTAATTTTAATACTCAAAAATGAATTTATTCAAAACATTTCTTTATCTAATTTTATAATTGATTTAAAAAAATATATGTATCATTTTAAAGAAACTATTTTAAGATATATAGTCACATTGTTTTAAAGGGTGATTGAATCACTCAATAATTTATCATTATCAAACAATTCAATTACATTATTCAAAATACAATCTCTTTCTCAATTTAAAAATTATATTATATATACATAAATTCCATTTAGTTATCAAAATATAATTAGTTAGAGACACACGCCTTTGAAACATTCCTTAAAAATAAAATTATCTGAATTTAGATATAATATTAACTTCTTCCACAATAATTTAATAACGTTTTTTCCTTTTAATTACATAAATCCTTAACATCCATATTTGAAATTATTTTCTTTTATCCTTGACAAAAAAATGATTTAGAACTCTAACTATCACTACATGATTCTATATCTATATTTATAATATTGTTATTAATTTTAATTTATATTTTTTTGATGATATATTTCTGGTACATAATTTCATAAACTTATTTCTATTGAAATATTTTAGTTTGTCTTTAACATCATCATTCTGATTATCAAACATCTAATAATTTGTTGTAAAATATCTAATTTGAACAGAATATAAATTCTTTTAAGGAAATATTTTTTGGAATTTTCAATCTTAATTTTTAAAACCCTCCGTAAAATAAGAGGTAATAACATGTAAAATTCAAGATCTTCCTTTTATTCTTCCAAATAAATATTTGACACCTCAGTATTATACTAGGTATGAATATTTTTTAAATCATTAAAATCCATATTTTATAATTATTATTTATCTCTACTACCAAATCCCTATTCATCATATAAGACATAAAATTTCTATATAAGTAACCAACTGGAAATAACTCCAACTCATGTATTAAACCAATGAAATATTACTATATATACACTTTAACAAATAGTTAGAATATTCATCAATATTCAAGATTCTTAAAATGTCTCTCATGACTATGTAAAATGGAAAAAAATCCCATTTACTAGAGTAAATATATAATTAAATAACTCATCATCCAACATAAGAATATCCTCAAACGTCTCATACAAAATAAATTTCTCAATATATATTAATTTATTAAATCATTTTTATATAATTATTATTTAATTTGAAATACCAATATTAAAATTGATTCCGATAAATTTTTAACACATTTAATACAAGTGAACTAAATACAGAATTCCTCTCTATACCAAAATTCACAAAAAAAATTCTTCATTCATTATCACAAACCCTTCTTTAATATGTTAAAATTTTATTGTGATGAAATTTCTCATTTATAATCTATTTAAAATTTGATAAATAATCACCCTATAAATATAAATATGGTAATTCATCTAATAAATAATGGAACTCCTTTAACATAAAAAATAAAATACACAATTTTTTATGAATATAAATTGTGAAAAATAAAAAAAAATCAAAAACATAATATTTTATCAACAAATGAATATAAAACAACAACAAAATATCCTTATGAAATCTTGGAGGTAACCATATTATCTAAAAAAAATCATGAGCCACAATAATTTCATTTACAAAGAAGGTAGGGGTTGATCAGTTGGAAATTTTATCTAATCCATGTATTATTTATTATAATAATCATCAAAAGCATATTATAGTGAAAAAATAATTATTATATATTATTTTTGTTTACTCTATAATTTGAATTCATTAAATTTATGGAAAATTAATTTACAAATAATTAAATGGATGAAATCATCTATATATAGAATAAAATTATTTAAAAGTTTCACTAATGCAAATGAAAAACTATATCCTTGGATTTGTTCATAATCTCTCGTTATTATATGGATGAAAATAATGACATTTTTGTAAATTAATAAATTATTTTCTCTCTTTACTTATTTAAAAAAACATATCATAATGATATTCATTCATCTAATCACACTCAAAACTAATCCTTAATATATATAAATGTCACCTAAATTTCGATTTCGTGGGTTTTTCTACATGAATCCACTTATAGTTTTGTGATATTCTATCTCTAGAAATAAAAATATCCTTCATTAATTGATTATACCATTTTAAATGAGAGAAATAATTATCTCATTAATCTTTAACAGAGAATGAAATCCTAAATAAAACATTAATATTCTTTATTCTTCAACAAAAAAACAGTTCATCGAATTACTCTTATCATATTCAATAAATAATGGATATGGTTATTTTTCTTATTCTTCATCTTCTTCTTATTATTATTATTATAATTGAATCTATTAATCTATTATCATATTTAGGTTGTCAAAATTCCATAAAATAACTCTATCTCTACGTTATGACACTAATCCAACAGTGATTGAATTTTAAAAAGTATTTTTTGGTATTATTAAAAGTTGGGGGGATTGAAATTATCTCTACATGAAACACTTATATTTAAGTGTTAATATTGAAAAATAATCTAAAAACTAGAATTTAAACATAAATATTAATGGTTTATTAACCCTTTATGTAAAATAATAATCAGTTTCTTGACAAATTACATGATGTATTCCCATTCCCATGTCATCTAATATCCAAACCAAATTCAACATGATATAGGCCTTGTTGTTCATGCCAAATAAATTTTGACCTGTAGCAAAACTAAATAAAACCATGGAATATTGTTACTCTAAAGTGATACATTTTTAATGGATTTGTTATTTGTAGGGGAATATTTGGGTTTATCTTCAAAATGAATTTGTATAACTGAGTGTGTTTGAATTGTAATAGTTTTCAGCAATGTAATGGGGGAATGTTTAAGGAATATAGTTCTATTCTAAGACATTTATATTAGAAAAAAGAATTATAACCCAATGGACTAGTACATGGTACATGGTATGAGTAGAATATTGGAGGTTTAGTAAGGTCAAGTGGGAACTAGTTTGATATGGGATATGAACTTAGTGGTTATCTGGTACAATGTTTTATGGGATGAGGTACCTAATTCCTATATGCGAGGTTTTTTTAATTTTGTTAATTATTTAATAATTATATTAAATATAGGAAACCTCAATTATTTTTCCAACAACATAAAACTATTTACATTACCCTCCCTCTCTTATTATCTCTCCCCCTTTGTGGGATCTCACCCATTTCATATCAGTTCTTGATGCCTTTAATCATTAGGAGTCACTCTAGGTAAGGATAATCCTACTTAATTATTTTTTTATATCCGTTAATGTCGTTTCATGTTTTTACTAAAATATTTGATCTAATAAACTTTCTAATAGTTTCTCTATTTATATATAATTATTTTGAATAAACTAATAATAATAAACTTCATTTCCTCTATTAATATAATTCAGTTTGTTCCAATATATTTCCATTATTGTACACGTATTTATTCATCATAAGATTTTCAATTTTGGGTAGTTTTTTTCCTACGACTGGGAATGTAACCACTTATAGTTTAAATAGTTTTTGATAAATGGATACGGATAATCTCATGTGGGATTCGATGAAAAAGTATCAGTATGTATTGTATTTCCTAGTTTCAAGAATTAGATATTTATTACAATGTTTTTATGTATTAATAAAAGGTGGGTTGTGGATAAGATTACTTAATGTTTTTTTTTTGAAAATTACATTTGTGGAATATGTACCTATAAGGTGACATGGTTCATGGGAAACTGTAATGGTATCATCAAATTCACTGATGGTTGTGAGATATTGGTTTGTTTTTTTTTTGGTATAAGTAGTCGATCATAGAACCCACCATGGAGGGGATTATATTATGGTAATGTGTACATAAGAAAATTCCCTTGAGGTGGTAATGTCCACTAGATGTGTAAAGATATACTCTTTAGCTAAAAGCCTTATAGTGATGGTGTAGACCATCAAACTATATGATAGATACCATATAGATGACTACATGAAAAAAGGGGTGATTTGTATCAGCTTATGGGAGTTGAATAATCTTATTATGTATAATTGTTTACTATTTTTTTCTATGATTTGTGGAGGATAGTTGTGATTTGTGTTTTTGTAATGTTTTTCTGGTGCCTATGAGAAAAAATAAATTTCATTTCTTGGTTAAGAGATGAGGGTTGATGAAACAATCTCCCTTATATTGTGTTTAGACTATGAGTGCATCTTTGTACTATGAAATTGTCCATAGAAGGTAATGTTCTGAACCATGGTTGACAACGCATTGATTGGAGCTGATAATGTTAACATTACAAGTTTTAGTGCCTTTTACATTACATACACTCATATATGTATGGATAGAATCTATGGGAACCTTTGGAGCTGGACAACTGAGTTCATAATCATGCCCTACATGATCTCTCTAAGATATATATAGACTTCATGATTCATATTATAAAAAATGTTAAGGGACCTATAACTAGAATTTAGATGGACAGAGGTTTTTGAATGAATAGTGGAACATTGATGTATTCATGGTTTGGATTGGGAGGATCCTTCATTATGATATATAGTTTGTTTTTTTATTTTAATCTTTTCTATATAATAGCATCCTATATGTGATCTAGTTTACTTTTTTTTGGATAATGAGAAATTTTTTAAAATAATTTTTCTTACCATATTATATGTTTTTAGATGTACTCTTCAGTTTTTATTATGATAAATATAGTTGTATTTTTTCTTCTATTATTGTAATAATTATATAAAGAGGGCATAATCTCCCCAAAATCATCTCTTAGACATATGGACATCTAGTTTAGGTGTTGTTCTAAATATATGGGTCCGGGATTCTATAATATTTTATTTGAGAATGCTTGTTATAGTTTGGTACTGAGCGATTATGTTTTATTTGAGACAAGATAGATAAATATTTATGAATATTTCAGGACTTGGGATAAATATTTTACTATGTTCCGTGGTTGAACAAGTTTACGGTGAAGTCCCTGTTTTTAGTATAGATGGCATTGATGTTTTATTTTTTGAGATTATAGTCATGTTAAATAACTTGGATAAATTTTTTATTTTATCTTTTGGATTTATCTTTTTGACTATTAGACCAAAGAGGAAATAGGTGACACTCATGAATCATAATACAAAAATTAGACTCGCATGGCATGCATGTTCATGGGTGTGATTTATTCTTCTTAATGTAGGGGTTTTATATATTTAGAATTCAGAATAACATAAATTGTGTTTTATATTAAGGTTCATTTGTGAACTTATACTTGGATATATTAGGTTTATGAATCATGTTGTGACATTGTATATTGAACCAATGGGAATGTGTTACATGGACCTAAGGTGGGTTAGTGGGGCCATGAATTAATATGTTTTGATTCATTTTCAAGAGTAGGCATGTGTATGGGATAGTTAGATGTATTTATAGTTATAAATTTACAAATTTATTATATTTATGTTATTATATATTTATTGAGAATATTATTTGGTTCTAAAAAATATTCCAATATGATAGGCTATATTAGAGCCTCAGGAGGGTAGAGATATCATTCCACTAAGGTGCGATCTAGTGGAGTACCCTAATAATTGGGATCAGAATTAGTTACAATACAAATTTATGAGATAGATATAACACATAATTGATCACTATAATTTTATTCATGGTCATATGCGGGTGAATTTGAAATGGTTCATTCTGATTTCAAACAGAGTAACTCATTGACTTGATTCAAATATTGCATATCTAACCCAGGAATTTTAGTCTTACTATCCTCCCATCTTTCAAGGATTGGGTAGACCCCATGTAGCTGAGTCCTAGATTGGGCAAATTTAGAGTATATTTAATTAGAATGAGTTTCCTTCATGGTGGAGTGAAAAAAATAAATGATTAATATTATCATAAGAATAAAAATACAGTGGACTGACATGTAGTTACGTGCTATTATACATGAGTGTATGACATGAAAGGACTTTATAGTTTGTTTTTTCAGGATATTTTCCCATTGAATTTTATATTGGACAAATCCCTTTAGTACATTCACCTATTTAATGATACAAATTATTTCAATGATTATACATAAATGTTCACAGAACTATTTCAATTTTCATTAATGTTGGTGGTAGATGAGATCACAATGGTGCAGTTATTTAAGGATAGTCTCAAATAAGATATTAGATTATATGTGATAATTTTTTAGTTTACCACATTTAATTAGGATTTTAACCAAAAATTGAACATGGTGAAGAACATGAGTGATAAAAATATAACATGCTATGGAGTTGAAAATGATGAGGCCAGCAGTGGGGCTTCAGGTAGTCCGATTTGCGGGTATTGGGAGGCATGGAATGTTTTCTAGGGTAGGGATCATCATTTTTACATTTGGATGTTCCATATTAAATATGATAACATTATGGATAGAAGGAATATTTTTTCACTCAATGTGATCTGAAATCGAATGTGTTTCGGGCAGTTGTCCATATGTGGAATGTCAAATTTTTTTGATTGATTGTCACGAATCAAACTATTTGTCTGGATCTAGTCGGACCAAAAATATTCATGTAGTATATGAAGAAGTTATTGGAGGTAGCATTCAAAGTTCATTCTCATATATAGTTTGTGGAAGTGGATAATGTTATTAGACAGGTGGTAGTAGCTATCATGAAATTTATCTCTATAAGGAGGTCATGGATCCAGAGGTCTAGGCTCAGGTTAGATTCAACCCATTTTGCTGATATATTCTATGAAGAATGGAGAGTTTTTTATTAATAAAGGAATTATATTATTATTTAGATTCTTCTTTTTTCAGGACAGATAAATTTTTATATTATGTGTTTGTATAATTGGATTGACCAGGTTTTGGTTGAGGTATGAAAATCAGTTGTGATTAATGTTCACTATATGTTGATGGATGTTATGTAATGAATTTTGTATAATAGTTGGGTATGGTTGCATCCCCATGTCAGCTTGCTTGGTTGCAAAGAGACTGGGTAGGTGAATCCGATGATGGGTATTCAGATGGTGAGAATTAGTTTCTGTGTATCTTTTGGTGATGGTGACCTAGATTATATAGATTCATTCAATATTTATTTTATATTTTTAGTGTATTTTTTTGAATCTCACTTTCCAATTAGATTTGTATAGTTTTTTAGAATGATGAAAGTCTTTGATGAAATTATATATGGTTAGGAGGATATAATAGACCATGTATTTAATGGCGGAAATTTGGTTATTAGTATATACTGAGGATGTGTAATTGGTTATGTAATATATTTTTGATGTTTAATGAAGTCCATGGTGATGGTTTTCAAAATATATTTTCAATAATGAACAAATTTCTTGGATGATAAATTCCACTACGTACTCAGAATACTTGTATGAGGTACTCACCAAGACAAATAAATTTGGGGTGGTATTATGTGGTCTTTATGTGACATAGTAGATCTAATATAGGTATTTGATGGATACTTTTTATCAAGTGGTTTTATTCTATTTATCTAGTTTTCGTTATCCTATTTTATGAATGTTAATTGAATTTAATTATTTTTTCATTTATATAATGGTATTCCTCATTTGTGAGACCATATTCTCTGGGATCTCACAGTTAGTATCTTTCTTTTCATCTCTCATCCCCTTAGTGGAATCATTCCAATTTAATATTGGTTCTCTGGGAAATTGATGTTTCATAGTCATTATATGGAATGATTTCCCTTATTACCAATTTCTAGTTTTTCCACGAATATGATAAGTTTCAAATAAAATTTAAATATTATGGATTTTACAATAGTTTCTAAATTTATTTGGAATAGATTCAATTGAAAAAATGGTATTTGACATACATGCCTCTATAAATATCAGTTAAGTGGTTCCTAGATATTTCTATTATTATACATGTGAATATAAATTATGTTATATTAGGGAATTTTTTGGGTCATTTATTTGACCCTTAATAAAACCTTCTTTGGTAAGAATTAGTTTTTATAGAATAATAAGGTAGCCTTGTGTTGGAAATGTTAGGATAGGATAGGTAAGATTAATTCATTCTTGGATTGAAATTGTACAGATGGCTTGGAAATTGGAATCATACTATAAAGAGGTGGTTATTGGGATGAATTGTTGGGTGAAAAATACTGGGAATGTGAAAGGTATGACTCATTGGACTATGGGGATATGTATTTCAAAAACTTGTGTGAGTGTGATATCTCATTCACCAATGGTGGGGTGATATAAGGTCATTGATTTTATGCCATAGGTTTTTCGTAATTCTATTCAAACTAGGTCTGTGAACATAGGGGATACATTTACATGGAATCATTCCCATGAAGTGTTATTAACCACTGTATGTTTGGTAGAATCATCCATAGTTGAGTATCTTAGGGTGATGGCGTTGAACATCCATACAAATAAGTTATATTCTATAGGTGACTGTAGGAACTGAGAGGTGATTATGATCGCCATATGAGCATAGAATACTCTTAATATATAGTTTTTTTGGGATTGTTAAGAATGAAAGTGTGGCGTATGGTTGCAATGTGTCATTCTATGATTATATAATCCCCATGAGGACATGGGGATAGAGGTTTAAGGTTTCATTTTTATTATATTATGGGGTGATATATCATTCTCCATCATGGTATGCTTTTATTGTACGTGTATCATCCCACTCAGTCATTGGCCATGAAATGTAATGCTCCAACTGAAGGTTGTCCAAGAAATACATAGTGAAAATTTGGTTGAACGTATTGGTTTTTGTATATTTCATATTACAAGAACACATATATAAAAATATTTTCTAGTAACACCAGGATTTTTTGAATAATGAGTTTATAGAAACACACTCTTCCTGGGTCCTCTAGGACATATGAAAAGTTTATGGTTAATGACATTGGAAAATGCAATGGACTTGTGACAACAATATAGCTAACTAGAGTTGTAGTGGATACATGGTGGAATTATGATGAATATTAGGGAAGGACTAGGTGGGTCCTCGATGTTGATATATATTTTTGGAAATTTTTTATACATGATCTTCCTATTTTTGATCTTTTCTAATTTTCTATGGTTAGTGTGACATTAAATATGTTTAGTTTTTTTACCTTTCATTATATTTCTATCTATAAAATTTATTTTTTATTATGATGATTGTTTTTTTAAATTATTTACACTATTTTTTCTTTCATTATATATATTTAGTATAGTATCCCAATAATGACATTAAAGACACTATTTTATAGTTACCAGCCTTCTGTATGATGGGAAGTATTACTAAATCCTTTACCACTCTAGATTATGCGCCATTCTGGTAATTCATCCCTGGAGACTTATATTGTTGGAACGAAACATGGTGTGTTGGAAGCTGAAATAGTTTATATTTGGCTAGTTACATACTTTAATCGCTTTTCATATTATATTTTACATGTAATCATTCATATAATCTCAATGTAATTCTCTAATAGGTCAATGATCCTTCTTTGACTACATTAGTTGATACATTAGTTAATGAAGGGATATCATATTGAGATAATGCATCATTTTTAACAAAACTTCTCAGAATACATTCATTTATTTCTATATTACTTAAAATATCTGTTCATTTCTTTATATTATGATCTTCATTCTTCCTGATATCATTGATCTTAAAAGAAAATAAATATAGTGTCTCAGTTATAAGAAAAAATCGATGACCGTGGTTGAAAATTATAACCACTTTTTAAAAGATAGATACAATTTTAAAGAATGTTTTTTATAATAAATAATTGACTTAAATATTAGGATGAATGATTCTATAGAAATTCACACTATATTACCCCACATATAAAAATATTTCATTTTATATTTTAGTGTATTATGTGGTTAAAATCATTCTCTAATAATATAAATTTATTATTGAATCCTATTGATATACTCTAGATTTTGAACCAATGGTTAATAGAGGTATAGTGTGAATTAAGGGTTATTGGGGATAGGACTCTAAGGTTGTATTAGAAGAATTGTTTTTTTATTTAATAACAAAATACATAAGTTATATAATTACTAACATGGATAGAAAAAAATAAATACTAAAAATAAATGATGTAGAAACAAGTCATCAAAAAATAAAAAATTAATAAATGTGGGAGTTGTTATATCATTTAATTATTTAGATGAATTAGAAAAGGTGTAAAAAATTTCAAAATATTATATATACTTAAAAATGAATAAAACACTAAAAAGTAATCAATTTTTAGAAAGGATATCCCATGGGTTTAAAGAATTAAATTTTTTTAATAGAAATAGTGGTCTAATATTTATATGAACCGGTAGAACACAAGGTTATTGATAACATGAAGGGAATATAATAATGGGATAATGAATATATCCTCCATAGGGAAACTGAGTGATGTTATAAAATTGATATCATGAAAAGAGATTGAGAATGTATTGTTGGTGATTAATTATTTCAAAGGATGAAACTTTGTCTCGGTGGGGACCAAATTCCTAGGGAAGAGAAAAATTAACAATTACCATGCCCAGTAGTTTGCATTTGTTACATAATATATTACCTTGATGGTGAACCCATGTAATTTTTACTAGATCCTTATACATGTGTCTAGGTCACTTTTCATAATCCCCTTGACACATTCTAATTTCTCTTATCCTACACCTCATTGCATGACCTAGTTTACACATGCACATGACCATATCCCCTCACCCAAACTATTAGTGCACCCATTTCTACCTATAAATAGTTCCCCATGGGAAATCATTGAAACCAAAGGAGGAAATTAAAGAGACACTATTCAGATACCCATGAGAGAGGACCTTAATGTGTGCCCATGTTTTAAACCCCCTTTAGTTGTATTTTTATGTCGAATCATAAGGGAATTAACAAAAATCAAGGTTAATTTCACCATCGGAAAAAGTTATAAAAATTAGATTTAATGAAATAACACTTCCCATAGGATCCCCTAGGAGAAGGGAAATGGACCCCAACCCACAGACACCTCACTAGTGTTAAACCACTCCCAATTCAGAATTCTTGGGAAACCACTTTTACCCACCCAATAGTAGGGTAACCACTTAACCCTACACTATATTAGGATAAACACCTATCACTTTCCCATATAATGGAGACCAATTTTAACCATCATATATTAGGGATACCACTTTTTTCTACCTTATAAATGGGAAAGATATCTCCATGTTCGGCATCTAAGAAACCATATCAGAAATAAAATATAAATATAGCACTAATTATCACTCCACTCTACTAGGGTTGTAGTTATTAGAGGTACACCACAAGGGTGAAATTCCCATAGGTACCCATAACTGGGAACCCCTTGCACCTTAGAATCCTACCAAGGTTCCATCCTCACCCAATCCATAAACCATAGCACCACACTTGGCCATGTCACTTTCCTGGGTTCATATTCCTTATGTCCAGCGCCATGATGTGTTAAAATTCATGATATGGCTATACAAATTAGAGATTGTAACCATTATCATGCATTCCATTAATAAAATTTCTCTCAAAAGGTTTTAACCCATAACTATAAGACCCTTAGTATAAGACGAATCTTGTATTCCATTGATAATTAGGTTATCTATCATCAGTATACTAATGAAGCATCATCCAAATCATGAAACACAAAATAGATAATATA
The DNA here is from genome assembly GCA_963277665.1 of Viscum album. Taxonomy (NCBI): domain Eukaryota; kingdom Viridiplantae; phylum Streptophyta; class Magnoliopsida; order Santalales; family Viscaceae; genus Viscum; species Viscum album. Next base: position 839,964,629 of record OY728152.1, on the reverse strand, counting down.
TTTCCAATGTCCAATTATCAAAGGTAGCAGGAAGACCCATTTTTTCAACACGGTGAGTGAAGTATATGAAACACGCCTCCTATTAGGTTTAATCTCAAATAAAAACCATCACCCATTCATCGACCAGGTTTGAAAAATTTAGTCATCATATGTATAATCCCTACACGAATTCATTCAATTCCTATATAAATTGGGGTCCTATAACTAGATGTAATCACCTAATCAATCATCAAAATTCTATATTCCTTTTGAGCCATTATTCATTTAAGGGATATATTCTATAAGATATAATATTCCATCAAGGGTCATATTTTATATGAAATGAACCATAACAGGCCTCTCAGGAAAAAATATAATTCCAAACATTATTTGGAATCCTTTTTCCTAGTTTTATTACATTATACCTATATAATTTATTAACAAATTTGTCACTATACGAAGTTAAACTACATGAACCAGTCCCATCATATGTCTATAATAATTGAAACATGAAGTAAATGGGATTGCATTACTTTCTACCAAGATTAGTAGGATGAAACAATGAGGTTCAATCCCAACACCTATTAGGTCCTCCCACATGACCAAAATATTCACTTCTCACGGACACGGTCTCATGAAATTAAAAGGAAATGTAGTTTTTCTTATCATAAAACTATTAATGGTATGAATTTTACAATTAAGAGATAACAAAATACATGGATTATAATTAAATTCAAATGGATATATATAAACAATTCTCATAAGAGTTGGATTGATAATTCAAAATACATATAACTTCCCGAGATGGAAATGAAATCTATAGTTCCCATCTATATGGAATTTAATCATAAAATAATTGACTTATATGATCATTATAGAGAATGGATAATATATAGATGTTGATATCGATACATGATTTTGATTGATAATTATAACCATGTAAAATTATTGTAAACAATGATTTAGTAAGGATTCAATAATATTTCCTAAATATATAATAGAGTCTTAGACTAGGAAATAATTCCCTCCAAAATGGTGAGATGAGATCGTCATACCAACCACTAAACCAATTTGCACAAAAATCAATTCTGGTAATTATCTAGTAAGTACCTTCCTTTGAAAAGTAGAATCACATTATAATAAAATGAAAATGGTCATATACACATCATTTATATAATTCTGAACTTTATTTGAAGCATTTACCCCTAAAATATATCTAATGATCATGCCCTTACATATGATATTTAATTGAAGAGTTTATAATCTATAGAAGCTTACCCCCTTCAAGACAATCACGAACCTATTTAGATCTCTCTTCAATCCAAATGTAAGAATATCATCATACATGATATAGTTTATACTTCCATGGAAGGTTATACTCCTCAGTCATAATGATGGTTGTGGATCTGTAACTAAGGCGATGATATTGAAAACCCCACATCTCCAAAATCAGGTTGAAAAATAAATTGATGTAATATTACTTCCCCAATGAATCTATTCCCCACATGGAAGTGTATTATGAATTACTCCATGTGATGACACTATAGGGACTATCACTCCAATGTAGGGACAATGGGAAGTTAGTGAAACATGTTAAAACTTGAAACCAGTTCGGGATATTACCCTGGAGCCCAACAATACCCGCATCCATTATCATATGGTGATATAGGTGGATATGACATGTATCCCCAATTCTATCTAGGGGATACCTAAGATGTATCCTCATATATAATGTAGCTACTAGTAGGTATGCATGACATAAAACCCTTAGGAATAATTTTTGGAGGTCTTCCAAGAGGTCTCAACCCAAATTGCATAAACAAGGGAAACCAAAAGGAGGCCTCACTATGGAAGGCCAATGAACAAACTATGGAACTATCCCATATCAATATTAACATTAGTAAGTTCCACTAGTATATATGGGAGGAAAATATGGATCATTTCCTTTTATCACTTCCACATACATAACTAATTGACACATCCATATAGAAAATAAAGAACGTAAGTTGGATTATATCTTCATTATTACAATAGATGATTGTAAGTATGATATTATGGTGACACAGGAGCATGTATATATCCCTTCCTACAAAAAATAAACATTCCAACATATTATTTCAATGATATAACACACCCATTGAAATATTTATATAGATACAAGGGGTAGAATCATATTCAGGTATCTACAACCATAAATTGATAGCATCTATATATATCGTTGGATAGTCATGAATAATCTCATACACATGTCAAAATTCAAGTTTATATTTGGAATATGCTAATGAATAAAGATGTCCAATAGTGTTTTGATATCTTAGTTCCTACTAGAGTTCATTAACATATCCTAAAATTTTCACAAGGGTATTCTCTTATCCCTAAAATGACCAGATAATTTTTATTGTATATCTTAATAGTCACACAAGGATTCATTCATATACTTCCTTTTAATGTATATGATTACCAACATGTATTGGAGACAACATGAGATCATTATTTCATCCCTACCCATATATATGAATCCTAAGGAAATATCTGGGTGATTCCTATTGGGAAGGAGGACCAAATTTCTATTGTCACCCATGAGGCCAGTCGGCATATTTTGATTGATGTTTAAGACCAAAACTAAATTCATTTCCACATTAGTATTAATGTTTTGAAAGAATGCATTCATACTCCAACTGTTATCCAAGGAACTCAATGACATATTTCAATGGAAATTAGGGTTTTTCCTTTGATGGATTGTAAAACAAGGGTCATTTCCTTCATAGTCTAAATCTAGTAATTTTTGAAGACTCTACATAAATCAACCTACAAAAATGATTTTGAATGTATCATCAAGGGAATCACAAATCCATGATCTAGAAAATATTTGTTCCGTAATAAATGTTGTTACTCTTAAATCCCTTCAACATCATTCAACAATTGAAAAAGAGTATATTGAATATTATAATATAGAAGAAGGAATCTAAAACAATAGAGATATTCCTCATGGTTCCATGATCTGGGTATTTGGAGGTCCTACCAAGTGTATAGTCAAGTATGGTGTTCCCTAGGGTATTGTGAAGATAAATTAGAGATGAAGGTTTACACATTTTGAAGGCATAAATTGTTTGTAACCATACATATTATCCCAAAAGAATCCAACCTTACAACCAAGGGGATAATTTACATGGTTATCATAGGGAAGTTATTCCATATAATATCTTTTCTTCTTGATATGATGTTACAATCTACATCGAATATAATCTATGATTTCCCTCCTGTTGATATTCTCTAGAGAAAATGAGGATGAATACAACAACTACAACATAACTCACTAGTGAAGTCTTATAAAAATTATATTCTATGTAATAGTCATCATATGTACCTCCCTTATATCACTGAACGTTATATATGATATAAGATATCCTCAATGACCTTGAACCACTTAAAAAGGAAGTGGGGAAATAATGAAAATATCTGCATCAGGTAATGTAATCCCTTTACAAAGAAGAAGAATGTGGAAGGTTCATGTGGATGAAACTATTCAAACGAAATATATCAATAATATTATAGCTGATGGAAACTCAATGATATTATATTCTAGAAAATTTAAGGAGGAATACTTTCTTAATATTAGAAATAACTTGTGGGAGATTTTCAATAATACCATGACAAAAATATGTCTTATGAAGAGTATGGTAACCACATTATAATGATGATATAGTATATAAATCATGTTAATATAGATACCATATTATTAGAAATAAACCCTATGGATTTAAATCAGTTCGATTCCCTCTAACATTATTAGCTTAGAAATATGGAGGTTTTCCACAATACGAGATTTGGATATCTAACTTGACCTACACATCATATGGTGGGGTGAATATGGAGCGCAATAATTTTCCCTACTCAATGGCATACTTAGTAGAATGGGAAAGGTAGAATGTAATTCCATCACATTATTCTTGTTTTAGTTCTAGGTTTTACCTACATTGAATGGAATGTGAAGAGAAATCATGCTACAGTTAATTCAAAGAAGAGTAATATTTTCTTCTAACACACTATCCAAAAACTATAAAACATGCTCCAAAAATGGTTGAATATGAATCCATTATAAGGTATTAATATAATATCACCATATATTTAACTTAATCTTCAACCATATATCACTCTAATAATGTTATTCATCATGGAAAGAGCTTGGTTGTGGCCTAAATATCAAGAAAATCAGTGATAATAATTGACTCAACAATAGTATAGAGGGAATACATTCATGAAATGATGGGGGAATTTTTACCACCACCCCCTTATATCATCAAGGATAAAAAAATTGAGATGTGATGGTGGTAAGACCATGTAAAATAGATATAGTACTATTGGGGGAATTATAATCCCTCTTTCTCCAAACAAATCAGTATTCTTAAAATTACGTTCATCATCCTAGGACGAACCATGTAAATTAATAATATTATATGATATATCTTCTCTACTATGAGTGTGCTCGGTGAAATCCATTCATGACTCTCTATAGTTCTCAATGCGTTGAACGAGGACGATGATGTCTGGTTGGGTTTTCAAGACACAACAGTTCACCAAAAATGTTGATATCAATATTGATTAAAAATTTCCCAGGATGGGTCTTCATAGGATGAAAAAACCTCTAGTAATATGAGGTGGATGTGGTCATTACTCAAACATCATGCTTCATGTAAATAATAATTAGTACTTCCAACATCATAAATAACTCATGTAATAATAATTGTATGTATGAACATGATTAAGAGACATAAACTTGAGACATGGGTTCTACATAAGTTTCTGAAAAATGCATGCATACTTTCCATTAAAATAATGACCATTCTTTAAGAGATATTTTGAGAATTCTACTACCTCCAACTCAATGAGTATTGGATAAATAAAAAAGGTAAATCCATTGCTATATCCCATCCACTATTTAATGGAAATAATCCTGTCTCTATAAATGGGATTTTTTAAAATATGGAGTTGAGATCAAAAATTTCAGGTGACCTAATTTTGTTATTGTCATATATAATATTCATACCATGTAAAACTCCAATAAAAATACATGCTTCTATCATTTGGTGCATATTATATTATAAGGAGATGATATACTTATATGCGTAGATTCTATTAATTTAACTCGGTCAAGGTCTAATATATTGGTCCCTTTAATCCTAGTGGATAAATAGAATAAGGAATTTACTCTACTAGGGAAGAAACTACCACCATTTGATGTGAGAAAAAAAAGATGTTAGACCATGTTGGTTATTGAAAAAAAATTGCAGGGGAGCCAACTATATAAGCATCCTACATTTTCCTCCATGATATCATTAAAAAAAGTGACACTACTACTGGATCAGAAGGACTACTTCATGTCCATCATCAGTCGAACGGATGCTATGAATAGTTAATTCACATATATTTATCTACATTGGAATAAATAACCCAATTTTTTTTGATACAATTCATTCCAAACACAAATTTAGGAATACAATCTTCCAAATATTCAATAACATGGGTAACATAGAGAATAAATTAAAGCACTTCTGGTCTTAGTGTAGTGCCATGACCGAGGTAATGCATTATAAATAAGTAGAAAAGATGAAATGTTTCATCCAAACCCTAGAAGGATGACTATTTTTCTTGAATTATGTTTTTTTCATGATCCATTTTCAATTAAGAAGATATAAAATAATATTTTCCTCACCAGTTAAGATCTATTTAGAAGAATAAAACTATCCTTGACCTCTAAAACTGGAAAAAAATATGGAAATGGCATGGTCATTGGCTTCATTTTAAGTTGGATGGGACAAAAATCATCCCTATAAATGAAACTTTCTCAAAAGTGGTTATATATGATCTATATAGAAAATATCTATGATTAATTATATTCCCCCCAAATTCCATTAAAATAATGACTGACTGAGAATTATTTTTTTATTGACAATAACCCCGTTTCAGGGCTTAGGGGAAACCCATCATGACATTATTGACTAGACAACAAAAACAGCCCCAACAAATAAAAGACTAAAGACCAAAAATTCCATTCTCAATAATAATGAAGATCTACCCAGCAACAAAAACATTAATTCCACTTCCCCCTATCTCAGAACAAAATGGATTGTTATCCCATGAAAAAGAGCATGGGCCTGGATCGATGGTTGAAGCCATACCCTCTCAAACATCTGATTCTAAATCGCCATAAAATAGTGATAAGTCATTTCCCTACACCTCATATGGAAGAAATTCTTGTAAAAAATTGGATCATAAATCCCTTTAGCTGCAGACCACCAAGGCCAAAACAAAAATGACATCATTGATAGACAAACCACCATGAATCCCACATCAACTAATGAAATTGTTCAAGTGCTTGGACCAACATAACTATTGAACCACACCAAAACACATGAAAGACCACAATAAAAATCAATGAAATTAGAGAGCCCTTCATTTCCAATCAATGAGGGAAAACTGAACCTAGCCATACATCATCCCTCAACTGAAGACCTTCCATTGCATGAGCCATTTCGACAAATCTCATGGAACCAACATAATCAAAAATAAACAACAACCCTCAACTGAGGATTGCAACCCACCGCTAAAATCGGAACCAGAGTCCTCACCATGTACACAAGACACCCTCCAAAAAAATGTAGAAAACTAGAGAGGAAGTTGAACCAAGTAGTATGAAGCGGAGTCTTTTTCACCTTAGGACAGGAAGACGCAACCACAACTCGATATGAGAATCACCGTTGAATAATAGTTCGAGGATCAAATGTGGTTCTCGATAGAGAAATCATGGTTGAGATTAGTTGGTCAATAGAAGAAATATAGTTGTTCAAGGATGAAAAATTTCATGACCAATACTGAAGAAACCCCAACTCATACACCCAGTCCCTCTCAATACAAAACATTGCCTTGACCTGAATTAAAAAGTGACAAACAAAATCTTCATAGGGATAGAATAAAAATATAAAATCAACCAAATATTTAGGATTTGATGAATACAATCTCTTATTTTTTAGTAATGTTGGTTCTAGGATATTATATCATTTATATGAAGACAAAACTATTTATGATTACAGAGTCTAGAAAATCCAATGAAGTGAGTATAATAAACTATCCATATTATATCCCCTATAATCAAATAATGGGGAAAATATCCTACAATTCTTCATCTTAATGGATATGCACCAAAACAAGTATTAATATAGGAATTTAAATCTAGGAAAATCCTCAACATAATTGAATAAGTTTTCATATGCCCCACTAGAAACAAAACAACTGTTAAATAAGGTATGAAAAATCAGTGAATGAAAATTTGTCAACTAGATGTCCCAGAAATTAGTCAAATGTGTAGATACAATACTTAGGGCTTAACATAATTAGATTGATATGATATCATAACACCCTATTAAATACAAGATGAAATATTAATTATGATTATCATCTAAGAGTCATAATAATTAATTCTATTTAAAAATTTGATAGAAGGAAGAGTCCATTCTAGTACCCAAGTCGATCTATACCCTCTTGGATATCATACACACATCGGAAAGAGGATGGGAACCACCCAACAAAATGAGGCTTTGGTAACCACCACACGATACATGATTATAATTTAACATAGAATCATAATTTTTCTAAGTAAATTTATTCAACATGATATATCCCTTTTTGATGATGATGATTCATATAAACAATATTTCCCCTAAAATAATATTTAAAAAGCTCATGGTCCATGGAGACAGAGGAAGATGAACTCATGTAAGACCTTTATATTCATTAATTTTATTAATTAAACCTTATAAATACATAAATGCAAATGGAATTCACTCAAAAACTATAAACAAGAACATCAATCAAACACTGAATTTTTTATGGATTGTTTAGACCAATATATACTTAAAAACTAAGTATCCGGCCTGAGTTGTTTGACCATGATCAAAATGTTGTATGAAAAGATCACTTGAAACCAATTGTAATTACAATTCCACATGTTCTAGTAAATTAAATGATAAAAAATTGTAATCATACTCATTTTATAAAACACATTCCAAAGAAAGGCCTCAAGTCAACCATCACAAATTATTTGTCTAGAAATATAAAATCAGGAAGGTTTTCACTATTATTCCGGTCGAGACCTTTATCATGTATTATATTCACCTTTCAATGGCTGTTATATAATACATTATCAATGATATATAATTGAATCAAGAGTTTAGGGATGAAATAGTAGTAGCCAATTCTTATAATGTAGAGGTTCGTTCTACTGAATGTCACATAGTCATTTTCCCAATGGAACTATATCTGGAATCTACTATACATGGGAACATCATACTGTTCTACATCAATAAATGAATAGAATATATTTATACCCATATTTACCTAACTAATAATGTATACAAGATCAAACTCAAACAAATTTTTACCCTACATTGAGTGGGTTATTGTGAGGTGATACTTCTCCCCCTATCTATCCATATTGGAGTTTGATAATAGGGACAAAAATCACTAGGTGGGATAAAACTCAAAACCTAGTTTTTAAATCTCATTTATATCTATGAATACATGTTTTTTAATTTTGATAAAGAATCAAATTCTTTATAGGGAGTCTGTGGATCCATTTAATTGTGTTCATTCCTTCACTATAATATTAGTGCCTTGTGTATAAGGTCAAAAGAATATATTGGGTACAATATGTTGAAAATTAATTAATAATTTATTATTAGTTCTTGTATATGTACCCATGGTTCAATAATATCAATGTTAGATAGTTGATTTTAGAAAGTGAAATTTTGAAAAATTCCTTCAACAACATAGAAGCTAACTCTGTCAATCCATCGAGCGATCAAACAAAACCATTTCATCCCATCAATAAAATTAATGAAATAATTCCAAATCTATAAATTCATCAAGTCAAATGGTTTCTATTTGATATTTATATAAATAAAAAAATAATTTATTTCAGATAATGCCCAGATGAAAATATCCATAGAACAAACACAATCGTGTAATGTAAAGACTATTTCCAAATCAATGCATATCATCCTGAATCCAAAGAATCATTACCATATTTTGTATATAGTCATTACTTATCTAAAAAACAAAATTCATTAATTAGTTGAATAATAATCCTAGAAGTATAATAATATCAATTGTTTTAGGAATATTTTCTCCAGTTATTATAGTGATTGATGCATTATATGAGAAATACTATCATGGTGAAGGATGAGAGAATTATGGGAGTAATAAAAATGACCTTGTATCTCCAATGGGATCTATAGAATCTCTCTTATAATGAATCATATCACATAATTACAAGGAATCCTTGCCTTTTTAGAGTAATGATGAATAGTAATATAAAGAATAACATCTTATAGATTCCCCTATAATATTTCAAGAATTTTTCCCCACCATCATTTATGAACTCTAATAGGTGATTATGTATTTATAATAAGATATAAATTTTACATTGATTAGTGACTCTATGGACCCCAAATAATAGAATTTAAATATCTCATTTATAAAACAACATTGATATGTATTCACATCAGACTCCACCAAAATAAATATTTTTTTATTTCAATGTGGGTACCCATCAAATAGGTTTTCCAAAAAAAACCTTGGTTATAAGAAGAAATAAATGAGAATGAATCCAAAAAATGATGCTAATGTGTAAGAAGAATCTCATAATCATATCAAAGTCAACATTATTGAAATAATGGGGAAATGTGCATTTTCATCAACACGATATTTCTGAATCATAATTTTAAAAATTATGATTTTATACACCTGATGATAGAGCTATTGATTTATTAATTTATTAGATTCCAATAAATCTCATTCATGGATGGATATTCCAGAAATATCCATATCTGAGTTGTTTTTATTAAGGAGGGGGACACTTCATTTAGGGAACCTCATGGGGTATATTTATATAATGCAATTCCATTTTTGTTAAATATTTATGGAACCAAATATAAAAACAACATGAAATATATCATTATGATATTCCTATCAATTATTCTTGAAATATTTATAGATGGCCTTGTAGTAAATTCCTTGGAATCCTATGTGGAGGTTACAAATCATGAATCAGTTTTCAATAAACTACGAAAACAAAACTTAAAAATGAACCCATTGAAATGAAATTTTGAGGTAACATTATGTAAAATACACTAATTAATAATATTCCACCATTTTATTGAATTCAATGCCACAAATAAAAATGGAATCATTGATAAGAATACACTAAAAAAGATCATAGAGATGAGGGTACTAGAAGCATATGTTTCTTATATATGGTGATTCATAACCATCTATGCAAGAAAATGTTTTACATATGTTATGTTATTGAAAAATGGGATTATAAATTAGTGAGGTTAATATTTCCAATAATGTTTTTATCATCCGATGTGATATATTCTATATCCACCAGTATAGATGCCTTTAGAAAATGTAAGGCATTTTTTTATATGGAAACCATTGGGAGATAGCTCGGTAAAGTCCTTCCACATAAGAATAATTCTTGTAAGCATAGAAAAATTTATTATCCCAGTAGGAATAGTCTGGATACAATGATCCAATACTCTAAGGTCATCATGTTCAATATAAAATTAACTCTTATATTATAGAAATTGATGTACCAACTATAACACCACATGATCCACCTTATCTCTCATGTTAACATACTAATGTATATTCACAATTTTTCAACGTTATCTAGGAATCAATCATGGTTGGAATTAATTCTAGAACATATTTTTTTATTTCAGTTATCCAAATGAATTAAAAGGTTTCATGTTAGTAGATTTCATTACATGAGACCATATTATAGAGAAGTCACTATTTGAAAAATAAATCGTTGATGAAGTGTTTTTCTCTATCAGTGATTCTCCCAAAATCAAGAAGTTTTACAAAGGATGTGATTCTTGGACAGTAATGAGGGGGAGGGTGGAACACATTAAGAATTACAAAGATGGCTTGCAGATTGTACTTTTCTCCCATTAGATTGATGTTATTCCATAATCCCTTTAAATTTTAGAATTATTCACAATAAATAATGAAGAATTCCAAACCCTATTAGTGGGCTTGGAGCTAGAACTGTCGATATCAACTACCAATAATTGAATAAAAAATGACTAGTGATTTATTATAAAAAAGATAAATTGTGTTTTCTCCCATTTTTAGCGATAACTAAATTCCATTATTGATCATAGAATGTGTTTATTACTGAGTTCCCCTAAAAAACAAGAATATATAACATCCCATATTTATATAAAACCAAAGTAGTGTAACTGGCTAGTGAAACTTTGACATTGGAAGATATAGAATATAATAAAATGTTTATACACATCACACATCATAGGCTGGTGTCTCTTTTCATCAATTTTAATATATATTAGACTAATCAAAATAGTAATAACCCTAAGAACTATGGGAACATTTCCTCACAAAATGAATCCAGCATTTTATGGATATCCCACATTATATAATTTAGTGACCCTACTTTTTATTACATTACTATAATATATTTTAATAATAAAAACATAATATTGTTACAAATATTGGATCAAAATGTCTAGTTTTGTAGAGAAATTATGATTACACAGAACAATTACAGAATAAAACATTAAATTTATTTACTTCCATCTCCTCAATCTTCATTTGTTCATTCACATTCTTCTTAGTAAAAGAAACCAACTGAGAAATCACCTCAATAAAAGGGGTGAGCAAAAATCCCAGTGAGAGGATAAATAAGGACAAGATCCAATAATGCATTTGTGGGAATAATCACCTTTATCATAACATAGGCATGGGATAATAATCATAATCATTATAGGAATAATTATATAATGTTATGTAATGTTTAAATTCATAAAAATAAAACATCTTGTCTTAGAAGTCAACAACAAAAATAGTTTTGAACAAAGGTAGCATCATGTTCACACATAACATATGTGCATAATCATAACATCATCATTATGAAAAAAATATAGAATCATGTTCTCACACATTGCACATTATCTCATGAGATAAATCACATTATCCAATACATTTTAGAACTTTATAATTTTGGGTGAACCCATCACATAAAAATAATTAAATAATCATTCAAGCCATATAAAATGAATAAAAGTATTTTCTATAAATTAAACCATGGAATGTAATTAGTTGTCATGAGAAATTTGTAGATTCTAAATTAATGAATATACATTAGGGTTGTAATATTAATTTTTAATAACATACTATGTATAATAATCATCAATTGTGAGTGAAGAAGAAACAATATCTAGAGATGTTAAAATGTGTTTTTTAAGGGAGAGTTCTTTTGAAAAATCAATGCATTTTTCCCAAAATTATTTTTGAAACATGTATATCACATTAATAAAATATATATTAAATAAGTTATATTTTAAGAATATTATTTTAAAATCATTATTAAATTTTTTGTGAAAGAAGAATAACCAAAAGAATGGAAATTGGGAATGATAATTCCTTTACCTAATCTATGAATGTGTTCTTTACATTAATGTCATGTATAATAAAATTAGTTTAAATAATTAATATATCAAGAACCTATTATTAATTTATTTTATTCACTATAATGTCAATAATTTCATTTATACCCATTTTTATGTGTAATTTTTTTCAATTTCATCATTCAAGAGTGTTCGTTTTCCAAGTTTTCATGATCAGTTCAGTTTTATACATGTATGAAAGATGATGTAGGATGTGTATATTAATAAATAATTGAAATTATATGTCATTAATGAACATATTTATGATTAATTTTTTCTTATATTTTTTTTCTAAACAAGGATATGATTAATTACATAAAACGTCAAAGATAATCGTTTTGATGAATTTTTCGGTTTTCAATCACATCAAACTCGTTTTATTTTATTATTCATTATTCCATATATATGATAGTTCCACAACATAAAAAATGTTAGAATAGAACATTTAAAATCTATTCAAACCATTATAATGGTTTAATGACCATACATGAAGGTGTTAATGTAAAATGAAATCATGTCATCTTCAAAGCCGATAAAACAACACCTCATGGATGATGGTTTAATTTTTAGAATAAAAGATATAATATAAGAGGATTGATGATGTAATATTCCATTAACATAATAAATTTACTGTATATATAATATAATAGAGTTATCATAAATCTTTTATGAGGGTTGGTATGGATATAATAAAAAATATAAAGAACATGAAAAAAATTAAAATAAAAATAAATAGGGTTTTACCTACTAAATTCTTCTCCCTAAAAAACACTATAGGAAAGTTAGATTTGGTATTGTGTAGAGATCCAAGGCTATTGAACATGGAGGAGGGGATTGGAATTATAATGGGTTATAAATTATACACGAATCAATTGTTGTAATATGTGAGGAGATAAGATGGTGTGGTGGTATTAATAGGGCAGGAGAAAGGTGTTTTTTGATTATTCTGATTTGTTATTTTCTTTTTTTTCTCAAATAAATGAATTGTTTTGATTATGATGACTAAATATAGTTAATGGATATGTATTGTTAAATTTTACATCCTTAAAGGAGTTATACATCATCTATGAATCAATAATTCATGTATTTGTTAAATTCCCAAAAAAATTTATACATCTCTATTCACCAAAAAATTAATATTTTTAGAGAAATACCATAAATTCACCATAACCATATTTTGACCAATAGATTTAAAATTAAGAATCAATTTTATTGAAATAATTTTTTAAATATGAATAATTTATTTTATATTTAAAATCATCATTTAATCATAAAATAATGATTTTATAATTATATCTCATTTAATTAACCATTGAAAAATAAATTAATTTCTTATTAAATTATGGGTGAATCATAAGATAGAGAAATGTTTATTTATAAACATTATTAATGAAAATTATTTTATATTATGACATTATATTAATTATAAAATTATAAATAAACATTTACTCTTTACAAAATTACCAACACATAATTAATAATTTCTAAAAAATTTATTTTCTTATACCAAGATAAAAATATATGATATTTTAATTTATAATATATCCAAATTTTATTTATACATTAATATGTGAGGTTACCCTTTTTAAGTTATTAATATTCAGAATCATCATGTTACTATTCTAAGGGTCAAGTTACTATTCTAATGGTTTAGTTTTCTTAATTTCGAGAAATACCACGTATTTCATTTATTTAATAATGTGTGAATTGTGTTATCAAGTTGATATTATATTGTTTATACTATGTGATAGAATAATAAGAAATTAATTTCCATTGACAAATTTTTTTGTAGTTACAAATAATATCCCCTAAAAGTAATTCATTAACCATATTAGGAGAATAAGGAATGGATCTGGTGGAAGGCCAGAAACATCATCCTGTACAATGGATGGAATTGCTTGAAATTTTGTATAAGTGAGGATTTGATGGATTTTTTCCCATAATCATTAAAGAAGTGGATAAACCTTATATTATATATGAAGTCTATATTGGAAATTATGGGGTTCACCTATTGGAATAAAATCTCTTCCATGAAATATATAAATACGAATACTTTTCGACATCAATGATCTAAAACATTATATATGACATGATGAATTTCCATTCTTGTTAGATACATTACAACTTCATTTATCAAGCCCCAAAAATTATATATATAAAGAAACCAAATGGTTGATTTCTATGCATAGAATATATGTCATTTGTGAATGTCCACAAGTTGTTGTAAGATAGCTAATGTATAAATATTCCTCTACTAAAATAATATCATGGTCATTTGGGGATATGTACATAAACGTTATCTTGATGAAGGCTATCATCCACTTCATGAAGAAAAATATGATCACATAACATGGTGTCCCCCACCAAATATTTATATACGATACCATGTTTTATTGATATAGAATGTTGAAAAGGAAATAAAATATTCAGTTTACTAGATTTGTAAAATATTGATCAGAGATTGGGAATGCAATTAATAGGGTTAGAATGGATGAAAATGGTGTTTTTATATTTGGAATGAAGATTTGTTTATAGATTAATGGTTTTAGGAGTGTCCTAAGGGTTTGATACCTGATACCAATGTTTTTGGAAAAGGGAAGAAAATGGAGCATGGTTGGAATATGGTTAGTGTTAACCATCTGACCAAACCATGATTCCTAATTTTTTTAGGTGCATGAGATGGGAGACCATGCAACTATATAAGGAAACCATGTGATTTTCTGAAATTTATTTGTAGACGTGTCGTATGGCTGGTGTGTGTTCTACTAAATCATGTGCAAAGACCATGTGTGGGGTTATTGATTGGATAGTTCTAATAACTTGGTTGATACGTGACTTGGAAAACCGTGCAACTCATCCTTCTGTCCCATTGAAATTTTAAAAAATGAATTTTTTCCCTATTTTATTTATGAGTAATGAACTCATTTACCTAACTACATTCCCATGGGACCTAAGTGTAACATTCCTCACATTCTCCTTCACTTGGTAGTTTATCCTCTATTTATGGTCTGAATCATACGTCATTAGTTGCGTTGAGAATATTAATGTAATTATTTAACTCTAATAGTCTTCTTATTGTTCTCCTTTTACATCCTATAACCTTTTTTCAACATGTTAGTTATTTTGGTCCGGATTTAATTGGATCTTGGTAGACTCAGATAGTGGTGTTTCTGGGTTTCACTCTACCTTGGAAGAGGGTGAACGGGATTTCATCATCACTTAGTGTCATTTTGATTCAATATGGTATGATTCCATAATGAATTTAAAATGAATCAATTATTATAATTAAATTTAAGGGTTGGTTGTTTTCACATTGTTTCATTAGGATTATAAAAAATTCAACAATGATTGTGTACTTATTATTGTTGGTTAGCATTTGGATTCCATTTTGATGCGATGGGATCAGCCAGTGATAAATTTGAGCATCATGATCTTTTTGAATAAAGTGATTTTTCATTACAGATGGATTCTATGGTTTTAAGAATTAATTATATTTTTTTAATAATTTATTAATTATGATGTTATATTTGTGAGATAGTTCTAGTATGACATGGAGGATCCTAGAATGGAATTGTCAAATTTAGATGGACCTTGTAAAATAGATGGGAGGCATCGTGATGATAGGTTCTCAATCATGAAATCCATTTAGTATTTAGTAATTTTTATGGTATTATGTGGATTCTCAGGATTTCTGCTTTCGGAAACACCCAATGTTTAAATGCATTCTATTGAATTATTTAATTAAATGAAATGGATTGTTCATACTAGATGAATTACCTATGTAACTAACCACCATAGTGCACAAGATCCACCCCCCAACATGAGTCTATAAACATGATCAAGGATCTCCAGTTGGATGTCCCACCTAATTTATTTTCATGATCACAAGTGGGATGTCTCAGTTTATCCATGGAAATTGATTATTCCATGTAGGATTCATCTCCATCAGTTTTGATCTTGGGGAACTAGTGGAGGGCCTAATTCTTGGCTGACCCTGATCTAGTGCATTATGGGTTTGGGTAGAGATGGTAGTGGGTGTCACCTTAGAACTGATAACAATCATGTAACTCACGAGGTTCTGGAAGTAGTGGTGGGTTATGTGTTCTTACTACCTTTTACATTTATTTAGGCTTTCACATGGTTACTATAGATTCAACTATCAAAATCATAGGTCTTTTCTGGTTTGTGGATAGTGTTCCTAGCGGGATGTGATATTCAGATGCCCAAATGTACTCCATAGGATCCATCATATGTGCCTTTTGTATTCCTAGGGTCCCAAAACATAATCTTTTAGACCGAGATGATTATTAAAATCTATTGAATATTTTCAAATCATGATTACCATAAAAACATCCTCGAAACATGCTATAGATCTTTACTACTTTCGTATTTCTAGACACACAACATGGAATCTCGCTTCTAAGCCTTATTTTATAGGGATTTCGAGATATACTTCCTAGGGTTCGACTTATGAGCTTACATGATTTAATGTTACTCTTACACTTACTGGATGTTCCATTTTTCAGGTGGATTCCTCCTTGTTTAGGTATACATATGAAGGTTCTTGAAAGTGTCTGGAACCCCCCTTTCATAGTTTTTCTCAAGAAATAGTTAAATTGCTAGTATTCCAAATGATTCCATGTGTTTTATGGTTGGAATATTTCTTCCGAGTAGTGGGATGATGATGAACTATCTATATATGGACTTGATATTATCATTTAATTCCTAGGATATAACCTAAAATCGATGGACATACCATTATAGAATTTCCCTAGAATGTTTGGGGATGAGTTTATTAAGCTAGTCATTGATGGATTATGTGTCATTATAACAAATAAGATATTATTCCTTACATATATCATAATAATTATCCCCCTTTTGTATCATCCAAAATGTAATGTAAAGATTATTTTTAGACAGAGCCCTGGGAATGAGACAAAAGATTGGATTACACAAGGATTGAGTAGTACAAAATCTATATCAATTTTATATTTTCCAGATTTCTAGTTCACACAGTGAACTACTAATCATAGTAATTGGAGGAAATTATAGGTGAAACTAGTGATAGTAAATATATACCTATATGTTCTCTCGGTATTCATTTAAATGGATTCATGCCCATGAGGTTTTATTGACCACTCTCAGTTTGGTAGAATCATCCATAGTTGATGGTCTTAGGGTGATGGTGTTGAAAATAAAACTGATGATGTTATATTCTATTGGTGTCTATATGAATTAAGAGGTGATTATGATCACTATATGAGAGAATAATACTCTTCTTGTGTAGATTTATTTTGACTGTTAAGAAGAAAAGTGTGGAGTGTTGTTGCAGTGTGTCAGTTTATGTTGCTACAATCCCCATGTGGATAGGTGGATGGGGATTTTATGTTTATTTTTTATTATATAAGGGTTTGATGCATCATTCTCCCTCATGGTGTGTTTTTTCATTGGTGTATCATCCCACTATTTCATTGGTCACCGATGGTAATGCTCTAACTCAAGGCTGATCAAGCAAGACATAGTGTGAATTTTGTTTAATGAATTTGTTTTTGTACATTGTACAATATAGTACAAGAATATATATAAATATTATCTAGTAACACAAATAGATTTTTCCTAATGTGTTCATACCCACACACTTCATGGGTCCTTTAGGTAATAAGAAAATTTGATGGTGCGTGACATAGGAAAAGTCATGGTACTGGTGGAAAAAATGTAACAGACAAGAGGTGTAGCAGATACATGGTGGAATGATGATCAATTTTACTGAAGGACTATGTGGATCCTCGATGTTAATATATTTTTTTGGACATGTCTATACATGATATTCCTATACGTTATCTACTTTAATTTTATATGGTTTGTGTGATATTATAGATGTTTATTTTTTTCTTTCATTATATTTCTATATTTAGAATTAATTTTTTTCTTTTGATGAATGTTGTTGTGATTTGTTTACAGTATTGTTGATTTATATATATGTACACGGTATAATATCCCTAAAATTACATCAAATACACTATTCAATTTTCAACAGCCATTAGTATATTGGGAAGTATGCCTGAGGCCTTTAACACTCTGGATCTTGTGCTATTTTGGTAATTTGAGCCTCTAGTTTTTTATTGTTGGAACCAAACAGGGATTGTTGGAAGATAAAATAGAGTATATTTAGCTAGTTAAAAAATTTAATCACCTTACATATTATATTTTGAATATTAATATTCATATATACGCAATGTACTGCACTAACATATCAATGAAAAATTATTGACCACATTAGTTCATACATTGGATAATGAAATGATAACACATTGAAAAAACACATTAGTTTTTAACAAAACATTATTGAAAAAATTATTAAATTTCATCATTACTTTATAAATCTCATAATTTCATTATATTATGATCTTATTTCTTCATGATCTCATTAATCGTACAATAAATGAAAAATAGTGTTTTAATAATAAGAAATATCATGAATGATAATGGTTTAAAATTTTAACAACTTATATAAATATATATCTAGTTCTAAAGAATGATTTTTTATTTAATAAATAAATGATCACAATATTAGGATGAATTATTTTATAAATGATCACACTATTACATATGTCATATAGAAATATATGATTTTAAATTTTAGTGTTATAATTCATTAAAATCATACAAAAATAATATAAATTTATTATAGAAACCTATTGATACACTCGAGATATTTGGGAGTGGTCTAAAGGTTAATAAAGGTATATTATGAATTAATGGTTATCTAGAATAGGTCTCTTAGGATGTATTGGGGGAATAGTTTTTTTATTGAAGCACGGAAGTCATCAGTAACATAATAAATAACATGAAGTGAAAATAATAAATACTATAAGGTTATGATGTGGGGAAAATTCCACAAATAATAAAAAACAAATAAAAAGGGATATTTTATCTCATTCAACTATTTTGTTGAATTATAGAATGCGTCAAAAATTAAAAAATATTAGATATATTTAAAAATTAATAAAACTCTAAGAATTTATCAAATTCTACAAATGATATCCTAACAGTTGAAACAATTTAAATGATTTAATGGAAAGAGAGGATAAATATTTGTATGAATAAGTGGAAATCGTGTTTATCTAAAACATTATTGTAATATAACAATTTGATAATGAATAAAACCTTTATGGTGAATCTTATAGAAGTTATAACAATAGTATCGTGAAATGAGATTGAGAATATATTGTAGGTTATTATTTCTTTCAAAGGAGGTAACCTGGGAAAGGTGGGGTAAAAATTCCTAGTGAAGAGAAAAATTAATAATGACCATGCCCAGTAGTGGTCCTATGTTACTTCATCTATACCCCATCGGATGAACCCATGTCACTATTACTTGACTAGCATACATGTGACTAGGTCACATTACCCCTTCACCTTGAAATGTTCCTAGGTCTATTATCCTACGCCTCCATGTATGTCTTAGATTACCCATGTGCATGCCTAGATCACGATCACCCAAACTCTTAGTGCACCCATGTCTACATATATATATTCCCCCACAAATAAAATTTAATCAAATCAATGAAGTTAAAGAGACTCTATACAGAGCCCCTTGAAAGAGGACCGTAATGTGTGCCCTTGTTTTATACCCCCTTTGTTGGATTTTTTTGTCGAATCCTAATGGAATTAACTAAAATGAAGGGTAATTTCATCACATAAAGAAGTTATAAAAATAACCCTTCATGAAATAAAACATCACACTAGAACCCTAGTTAGAAGAGAAATATACCCCTACCTGTGGACACCTCACTAGAGAGAGACCACTCCCATGTCCACATTATAGATAAACCACTTTCCCCACACCGTATTATGGTGAAAAATTAACCCTATACATATTAGTATTAAAACCTCCCCCTTTACCGTATAAATAAGACCACTTTTCCCAATAATATATTTGGGACACCACTTTTCTGTAGCATATAAATTAGAGAAACATATCCTTGGATGACATATAGGGAACCATATCTAAACTACATTGTAAAGAGGAAACCAATTTTCCATCATATCCCCTAGGGATCCAATTATTCCTGGTAAACCATAAGGGATATAATTCTCATAGGTACTCATAATTAGGAACCCCATGTTTCATGGAATCCTACTAAGGTTCAATCCTCATCCAATCCACGAACATTGGCACTCCTCTTGGACATGTCCCCTACCTGGGTTCCAATCCCTCATGTCCCCTTCCATGATGTGATAAAATACATGATCGGGATGTAAACATTAGAGGTCACCCCCCATGATCTTGTATTCCATTAATAAAATATCTCTCCCATGGGTCTATTTTATAATGATATGACCATTAGGATAACACCAATTAGGTTTTCCATTGATAACTAGTGTCTCTATCAAGAATATACTAATGAAGCATTATCAAAATCCTACTACACAAAATGGATGGCTCAGTTCTATAGTCTGATTGTACGAGGTAGCCAGTGGGCCCAATTATTAAAATTATTGATTGAGGTATATGCCACATACCTTCTATTAGTTTTATGCTCATATATACACCTTCATCCTTTTCTTTGATCGGGTTTAGCACATTCAGTCACCATATATATAAGTCCCCATTGTATTCATCCAATTCCTTGGTTGAGTGAGGATATGTAACTATGAGTAATCCCAAAATAAATCCTCAAAATTAAATATTCCTTATGATCCATTTTCCCTTGCAAGGATATATTCATTGAGATCAAATACTACCTAAAAGGGCCATATTATAAATGAAATTAACCATAATGGGCCACTCATGCATAATTCCAATGAAAACAACACTTGGAAACCTCTAACCTAGTTATCTGTACATTATAACTCTATAAAAATTACAAACCATTTTACCATATGAAATTAAACTACATAAACTATTCCAATCACACAACCATAAACATAAAAACATGAACTAAATGAGATTATATTCATTTCGACCAAGATATGTAGGATTCAACTTTGAGGTTTAATCGCAACACCTAGTAGGTCCTCCCACACGACCATATAATTCACTTCACTTGGACATTATTTCATGACCATAAAAGGAAATATATTTTTTGTTATCATAGTACCATAAATGATATTATATGTTAAATTAAGAAGTAAAAAAATACAGGGATTCAAATTACTTTCAAATAAATATGAAAGAATCACCCTCATAAGATCTTGATTTGGACTTCACAACACATACTACTTCCCATGATAGAAATGAAATCAATTGTACCAATATATAAGGAATCGTATCATAACATAATGTACTAAAAATAGAAATATAGAGAATCACTAATATCTATAGATGTTGAGATCGACACATGATTTTGAACAATCACTATCACCATGGAAAATACTTATATAATGGTTTTTAGAAAGGATTCATGAATATGTCAAAAATATAAAAGAGATTCCAAGGGAAGGAAATAATTCCACCAAAAGGGTGATATGAGATCATCCTAACATCATCTAAACCAATGTCCACACAAATCATTACTGATAATATTATTATATGCGCCTTCATTGGCAAACCAGGTTCACATTATCATAAAATGAAAATGGCTAGATACACATGAAAAACAAACTGTTGATCATGATTTGAATCTTTTAACAATAAAAACAATCTATAAAACATGCCATTAATTATGATTTTTCATTGAAGAATTTCATATCTATGGCTTTTGATCCCCTTAAAGACACTATAGAACCCATTTTGATATTTCTTTAATCGAACTGGAAGAATCTAAAAATACATGATCCAATGTTTTATGTCTAGGAGAGATATACCCCACAGTCGTGATGATGGTTATGCCTGCATAACCTAGGAGATGGTATTTCAAACCCAACATCTCTAGCACTAGGGAGAAAATAAATTGATTTAATTGTAATACCCCAATGACCATATTCTACACATAGATATGTCTTGTGAAATCCTACATGATATGACAACATAAGGATTATCACACCAATGTAGGAGAAAATGGATGTTATTGCACTTTTAAAAACATGAAACATATTCATGAAATTAACCTAGAACCCAACAATACCCACTTCCCTAATCATAGTTTGATATTGGTGGATATGACATGTGTCCCCAATTCTACCTAGGGGATACCTAAGAGGGATCTTGATATATAATATGGCTACTAGTAGTGGTGCATGACACCAAAACTTCATGATTATTTTGTGTAGGTCATCCAAGAGGTCTCAACCTGGATTACCTAAACAAAAGAAACCAAATGGAGGCCTCCCCAAGGAAGGCCATTTACCAAATTAGGGAACAATATTATATCACCATTTACATTATTAATGCTCTATAGTATATATGGGATGAAAATAGTAAACATTTTATATTTTTCACTCCAAAATACATTAAAAAATAACAAATACAAATATAATATAAAGATAAAATGATTTATTATATCACTATTCGTACCATGGAAGACTGTTAGTGTGATATTGAGGTGACTAAGAAGCATGACCATATCCATTACTACTCCAAAAAAGTCTTCCATCATATTCCTATAATGATATAACATACCCATTGAAATATTTCCATTGATACAATTGGTAGACACATATTCTTGTATCCACTAACATAAATACATGTCATCAATATATATCAATGGATACACAAGATTTAGCCTATACTCATGTCAAAATTTATATTGATATTTGGAATATCCTAATGAATAATGAATGCTAATAGTTTTTTTATATCGTATTTCTTACAAGAGTTCAATGTAATACCCTAAAACTCTCTCAATGTTATTCATATATCCCAACAATGACTTGAGAATTTCTCTAGTATATCATAACAGTCAATCAAGTATTGTTTCATATACCTACGATCACTATAGAATATTACCAACATGTATTGGATAAAATATGGGATAATTATTTAATCACTAACCATATGTATGAATAATAATGAATATCATGTTGATTCTGGTTCGGAATGATGACTAAATTTCAACAATCACCCATGGGGCATGTCATCATAATTTTATAGATGTTGAATACCAAAAGTTGACTCTTATCCCAATTAATATTAATTATTTCAAATAACTATTTCATACTCCAGCTGTTATCCAAGAAACTCAACAAAATATTTCATTAAAAAGTAGGTTGTTTCCTATGATAGATCTAAAAAAAGGATTTTTTCCATCATAGTGTAAATATAGTAGTGATTGAGGTCTGTACACCAATCAACCTACCATGATGATTCTAAATGTATCATCATGTGATTTATAAAATCAATGATCTTGGAAATGTTAATTCCTCAATAAATGTTGTTAATATTAAATCCCTTCAACGTTATTCAATAATGGTTGAAGAGACTACTGAATCATCTCTAGTAGAAAAAGAAAGTTATAACCATATTGGCCCTCCTTATGGTTCCATGAATAGTGTTTTCGGAGGTCCTCCCAAGTAAACTAGCTATAAAGGTGTTCCTTGGGGATGTGTGAAGATCAATTTGAGATCAAGGTGCTCACCTATACCAGGAACAAATGTTGGTAAGCATAGAGGTTATCCAAATAGAATCTAACCTAACAACCAAGGTGTCTCATTATGGCATTCTCATTTGGATGTTATTCCATGTAATAACATTTCATAATGAGATGAAATTACTATTTACAATGAATATACTATATGATATACATAATTTTGAGAAGATCTACATAAACTGTGGCTGAACATACCAACTACTTCATCACTTACAAGTGTTGTCTTATAAAAAATATGTTCTATTGAAATAGTCCTCATATGTACTAGCTGTCAATAACTAAACATTATATATAATAGATGGTATCCTAATTGACTTTAAACCAATTAAAAAAGAACTAGGAAAAGAACGAAAATAGTCACATCAATTAAAATAATCCCTCTACAAAGATGTAGAATGTGATATGGTCATGTGGAAAAAACTACATTTGTAAAATATAACAATAGTGTTATGGCCCATGGATACACCATGGTATTTTATTCTATAATAATTTAAAGATGAACAATTTCCTTATATTAGAAATAACTCATGTGAGACTTTCAATAATACCAAGGATGAAATATGTCTTATGAGGAGTTTTCTAACCACTTAATGATGATGAGAGAGTACATATATCATGTTAATATTGATTCCATATCAGTAGCCAGAAACCCTGGGAATTTAAATCAAAATGATTTCCTCTAAAAATATTAGCTTAGAAATTTGGAGATTCTCAAATAGATGATATTGGATTCCTTTATTGTCACGCACATTGTAGGATGTAGTGAATATGGAGCACTAAAAGTTTCTTGATCAAATGGATTACATAGTCTACAGGGAAGAGTAACATGAAATTCCATCACATTATGCCAGGTTTAGTTCTAGGTTCCTCCTACACCAGAAGGAATGTGAAGAGAAATATAGCTACTATTAATTAATAGAAGAGGAAAATATTCTTGTAAGACACTATTTAAAAAATATACATCTTGCTTCGAAAATGGTAAAATAAGAATCCATTTTATATAAAGAATTGAATATTTCCGTAGAGTTACTCTATGATACTACCATATCTCACTCTAAAAAGGTGATTAATCCTTCTCATAGCAAAGTAGTGGCCTACATATCAAGAAAAGTGGTGATAATAATTGACTCAACAACAGTACAGAGTCCATCCATGTTTGAAAGGATGGGGGAATTTTACCACCACCCCTTACATCATCCACGGTTGAACAAAATTAAGATTTTATGGTGGTATGACCATGCCAAACAAATATTTTAGTGTTGGGGTAACTACAATCCCTCTTCCATGGAAATCATTTTTCTTTAAATTAGGTTCATCAACCTAGGAAGGACCATATCAATTCCTAACACTATTTGATATATTTTCTTTACTAGGACTGTTCTTGGTGAATTCCATTTAAGATAATCAATAGTTATACATGCATTGATAAGGGAATATTATGCCATATAGGGTTTTAAGACACATCGGTTCACCAAGAATGTTGACATTAATGTTGATAAAAAAATTTCCCATGAAGGGCCTTTATAGGGTCAAAATCCTCTAATAATATGAGGTTGGTGTGGTCATTACTCAAACATCAGTCTTCACATAGAGAAACATAATTAGTTATAAAAACATAGATAACTCTAATAAAAACCACGGTATATTGGAACAAGATTAAAATACCTCTTTTTGAGTTGTGGGTTTCACATATGTTCTTAAAGAAAGTGTTCATACCTAAACATTGAAGAATGATCATTATTTTTGAGATATTCTATGAATTCAAATTCCACATACTAAATGAGTCTTAACTAATTAAAATTGTAATTCCATTGCTCTATCCCACCCACCACCTAAAAGAATTGATCCAGTCTCTATAAATGATAAATTTTTATAATATGAAGTTCATATAGAAAAACTCAGGAGACTTAATTTCATTCTAATCCTACTAAAACCCATATTTTTATCCTTTATTGAATATTTTATAATATGGATTTGAAATAATTATATGATTATATTCAAAAAATATGACTAGATCAATGTATATAAATTAGGTAATTTTAAACATAGTGGCTAAAGATAATAAAGAATTTATTCCCCTGGGAAAGTAGCTACCACTATTTTATGTGAGAAACAAAATTCTATATAAATATGGATATTGAAAACAATTGCATCCAACCATATTAACAACCTCCCTTTTCTCCTGTGAGGGAATCCAAACATGTGACACTACTATGAGACCCCATGGACTACATCATGTATATCACCAGTAGAAAGGAAGCTATAAATGGTTGATACACACGTGTTCATACAGATAAAAAAAATACCCCAATTGTGTGGTTATGAATCATTCCAAACACAAATTTTGGAATTAAAGCATACAAAAATCAATGACATGGGTAACATTGAGATTAATTTGAGTAACTTCTTATCTCATTGTCTCCCCATAATAGATACTATGAAGTGGAAATAATTAGAAAAGATTAAATTTTTCATCTGAACCCTAAATTGACAACTATATTTCTTGTATAATTATATTTTTTCATGAACTATTTCCAATTGGGATGATATAATATAATATTTTTTTCATAAGATCAGTTTAATATAAAAGAATACAACTATACTCAGCCTCTCAAATTGAAAACAATATGGAAACGACATGGTCATTAACATCAATTTTAGTTGGAAGGGACCAAACTATTCCCTAAATATGAAACATCCTGAACATAAACATTTGATGATCTATAAATAAAATATATATGATTTATTATATACTCCAAATATTCAATTAAAATATCCTAGTGGTTTTTTAGAGTTTTATTCAGTTGAAAAACAGTTTGAGGATCGAATCCGGGGATCAAAAGGAAAATCTTGGCAAAGATCATAATCTCAATGGATGAAATAAAGTGGGGTATGGACCAAGAGTTTCATGTTAAATATAGCACCATCCCCAACTGAAACACCCAATACCTCTCAATACGATATGATTCCTCCACCTGAATTAATTAGTAATAAAGAAAATCCATTATATGGATAGAAGAAAATGAGAAAAGCAATCAATGATTAAGGATAAGATGAATAACATCTATTATTTTTTTATGAGAGAGGGTTCTTGGATATTATATATCTTCTATGAAGACAAACCCATTAATTCTTATGGAGGCTTGAAAATCCAATGAAGCTAGCCCTAAAAACTACCCATATTACTTACTCTTCAATCAAATTATTTAAAAAACATACAATAATTCTTCATCATCAAGGAAATCCTACAAACAAAGGATGAATATAAGAATTAAAATCCTAGAAAACCCCCAACACAAGTGAATATAAGTTCTGTTTCTCCACTAGAATGAGAAAAATAGTGAAATAAATTAAAAAATAGGATTGAATAAAAATATTGAAACTAGATGACCAGAAAATCAGTCATTTATGCTGATACAATACAATGGGATCAACAGAATTAGATAGCTATGATATCAGCACTCTATATGAATTCAATGATGAAATCATCATTATCATAGTCATACAGGAGTCAAAATAATTAATTATATTGAAAAATTAATATAAGGAAGAATCCATTCTAGTACCCAAGCTAGTCTATACCATCTTGGTTATATAAACTCCATCGGCGAGTTGATGGAAACCATCCAACAAAATGATGCAGTAGTAACCACCACACTATACCTGGTTATAATTGAACAAAGAATCATAATTTGACTTAGATAATTTCCTCAAATTCATATATCACTTTTTTGATGAACAAAATTCATATCAACTTGAGATCCCCTATAATAATCAAGGAATATATCACAGAGTCCAAGAAGATTTACGATGATGAGGTCCGGGATGACCATGAGATTCATGAATTTTTTATAACGAAAATTTATACATAAAATAAAACCAAAGGAATTCACTCAAAAATAGTCCACAAGAATATAAATTGGTCCCTTAATTATTTATGGCTTGTTTAGACCATGTTATTCTTGAAAATAGTGTATCAGGCTTGAGTTTTCGATCATAATCAAAATATAGGACGAACAGATCACACCAAACCAATGTTTCTAAGAATTCCCCATTTTCCAGTAAAATTGAAGTTCCTCCATTTAAATCAACCTCATTTTATGATCCCCAAGCCAAAGAAAAGCCTCAAGAGAACCATCACAAACCTTTAGTCTAGAAATATGGTGTCATGAAGGTGTTTTCTATCATTCCAATCAAGATATTTATCTTGGATTCAATTCACCTCTCTATGGATGTTATTTAATCCATTATAAATTATCTCAAAATGAATCATTTTTATGATGTTGAAATCATAGTTTCCAATGAATGCCATGTAGAGGTTGTTTTTTTATTATCACAAAGTAATTTAAATGATGAAAAAAGACCAAGAATCTACCATACATGGTAAAATAATACTATTCTACATATAAATATGATTATAATATATTTATATCCATTAGCACCTAATTGATAATGTCTGCAATATGAACCTCACACTTGTTTGAACCCTATAATGATTTGTTTATTTTGAGGTAGAAAAGACTCCCTCCCATCTAACCATTTTGGAGTACAATAAGAGTTATGAGAAATCACTTGGGAGGATAAAGCAAATAACAAATTAGTTAAATATCATTAATAACTCTGAATTAATGTTCTTTTACTATGGTAAAACATTCAATTATTTATGGGGAGTCTCTGGATCTATTTTTATGTGTTATTTCCCTCACTATAATATTAGTTCCCCATGTACTATACCAGAAGAATATTTAGGGTACTTCATGTGGATAATTAATTATTAATTTCCTACTATTTATTTTATATAGAACCATGGTTCAAAAATATCAAGGATAATAAGATTATTATAAAAATATATGTATCAACAAACTCCCTCAACAACCTAGATGTCAGCTCAATCAATCCTTAAAGAATATGAAAAACATTATTTCATCTCGTCAATAAAATTGAGGAAATAGCTTATAATCAATACATTCATCATGTTAGAAGTGTTCAATTTTATAATTAGATAAAAAAATTAATCCCTTTTCTTTTATATGATGTTATGATGAAAATAACTTTAGAACAAACATTTAATGAAGGTTTCTTTCATATGTGAGTAATAAAAAATAACCTTGTATCTCCTATGGGATCTATAGATTCACCTATAAAATTAATCATACCTAATAATTCCTAGTCATATGATACTTCTTATAATAACCAGGAATAATAATATGATGAATATGAACTTAGAGATTCCTCAATAACATTTTAAGAAGGTTTCTCAACCATTGTTTATGAAATTCGATATGTGATTATGTATTTATAGGAAGATATATATTATATATATATTATTGTATCTATAGACCCCAAATAATAGGATACATATATCTTATTCATAAAAAACATTTTTATGTGTCTTCTTAGAACTCTACCAAAATACATATGTTGGATCTCAATGTGGTTGCCCATCACATAGGATTTCCAAAAAACTAACATGGTCAAAAGAAGGAATCAATAAGAATGCATTGAGGACATAATGTTAAATTGGATTAAGATGATCATAACCATATCAACTTCAACCTCATCTATGATGTCTAATACCAAAAATGATTGGAGAAAAGAGTTCCCATAAATAATAATAGTGGGTAAAATTGGGGTTTCATCATCATCAGACAACCCAACCATAATTAAACAAATTATTATTTTTATCACTTGATGATAGAGATATTTATTTATGAAATAACTGAATTATGATAAATCTCATTCATATATGGACATTCCAAACATAACTATATATTATTGGTAATTGTTGAGTTGGAGGAAACTACCTTTATGGAACCTCATGGGGTATATTTATATCATGTAATTATATTTTTTTAAAAGAACGATAGAACCAAATATCAAAAAAAACCATGTAATATATCATCATTATATTCCTATGAATGATTGTGGAAATATTAATAGATGAACTTTTGGACAATTACTAGGAATATTTTTTAGAGGATACTAATCTTGGATGAGTTTTCAGCAAACTACGACTACACAACATGAAAAATTTAATGACCTAAACTATTATTAATTAAAATTACTCTTGATTTAATTAAATGTATTATTATATAAGATGGTTATTGAACTTATAAACATACTTGGAATTGTTTTTTTGGATTCTAAAATACCATTACGAATTTGGAACATTGCTAATATAGCCGTTGAGCAGTGATCACCTGATTAGTATAAATACAGGGCTTTAACAATTCAAATTTACTCAGAAAAATGAAGAGATGGACACATCCAATAGACATGCCCCATACGAAGCCCATTTTTTCGGAGCCCGGAAAGGAGGTGTCATCATTGGGCTTCGCTCTTGACCATGCCCAAGCTGAACTTCAACATGTTAATCTCTAACGGATCCTCCTACAGGAGAAGTGGAATTTGATAGAGATTACCACCCGAGCGATGTTATCCAATCCACCCCAGGAGTCTGTCACCATTTCACACCTTACCCTTCGGTCTTCTGCACATTTTATAAGGGGTTATGTAACAAGACCTTATCACTATGATTATGTGAATAATTTTTGTATATAATAAATGATATACATTCATTTTATTATTATAGTTAATTTGTCAATAGTTTTTATAGAACAAATCGTATTTTTAGTTAATATTAAACTATGAAATATATTTTGATAAATTAATGGATTTTTTAATTAAATAATATTTTAATAAAATATTATTACTATTAAATTTCTTTTTACTATGTATAAATGATTGTATAAATTTTAAGAAAACAATTGTAATTTTTATTAATATTTGAAAGTTGTTTTTGTCCAAACCCATGAATTTTCAATAAAAGTAGGTTTTTATTTTAAAGTAAAAATTCAAATATTTAGAAAATTATTTGGATGAATGTGATATTATATTTGGAATTAGAATGTCATAATTATTCAATGCTGTATTTTTCATAATTATCAGAGAAAGCCGATTTTTTTGTTTAATAATTAAAAACTGTTTAAATATATAATGTGTTTTATGACATAATAATGACCCAATAGTGAGGTAATAATATTTAATAAACATTATATTCAGACAATATATGTTTTACCATTAAAATAATGTCATTTTAGGTTTTATTTATTTATTTTACAAATCTTTAGTGGACCCTCCAAGACTTATAAAACGTTTTTTCTTTTTAAATTGATTTCCTTGACTTTGTGACTCACCACCACATAAGAAACGCTATTATGTTAAGAATTATGTCCATTGGAATTATAAAATATTTATTTCCCCCTCCCTTTGGAAAAAAATATAGGCATCCACGATGGGCCGGTTTGTGGTTTGGATTAGTTTAATGTGTGGTGACCGAAACCAAAATAATAATGAATTCCCACTCCTTTCCTATATAAACCCACCCAACCTCGCACTTAATCTTCTCTCAAAGACATCTTGTTCATCCAAAATCTTCCCTCATATCTCTAAAATCCTCCCAAGGCACCCAAATCTCCCATGAAGCATCTCTCAAGCCTCTCCCATGCCTTTCGGATGACACTTCCAAGTAAGGGATTCCTTCCATTCTAATTTTATCCACGTTTTTTAATATTGTTATGACATTTTATTTTCAATTATAAATGTTGGGGTATGGTTTCTCACCTCTCCCATACTTCCCTCTTTATGTTTAAATGATGGGAGACCCCTTTCTCTATAATTAATTCCCTCCATGTACACCTGTTAATATGTCAAAATTCCGTAAGGAATTTCACTCTCCTTATTTACATTCAAGAAATTCAATTGAATTATGAATATAAATTCCATTAAATATGTTGGGAAATATATATTTATGAACCCCTAACATTCCAGTTCATAAAAATATGATGAGACACCCCTTTCTCTCTCATCAACAACTTTTATGAATTCTTACGTCACACTATTATGCTTCCCAAATTACACCAATTTTCCAAGACAATGTCATTGAATAGTGAATACCATTCCCATTTCTCTATCAAGGGTATTATACATTATGAAAATTTACTTATTGATTATAAATATTCATGTACATAATCCACATTCCTTTTTCGGGGAAAAAATTATGATGATTGATTCCATGTTGTATGATCCATGTGGCACACTTATGCATGAAATGAAATGTTTAAGAAGGGTGCGCCCGGATAGCGCTTCAATTCATTGGGTAATGTATAGTATCATGATATGTCATTTGAAAGGGATTTTGACTCATTGTAATTAATTTTAAATAAGGTTTTACTCGTGCTTCAGGTGCAATAAGGTTTTACTCATGCTCAATGTGCAATGAGACTTGGCGCACACTAATACCTTATAAAGTGTTGTTTCCAAATCTCCATTTTCTGATTATCATGATTTATCATGCGTTTATGTTCATGTTTCTCTTGTGCTCTGTTGATATGCCTATTTTCTAAAATTTATTATATTCAACATGTTATTCCATGTTTATTCCCTTACTGGGCTTATAACTCACCCCTTTCTTTGGTATGTCATCAGGATATCCCATGCAATTTTAAGTACAAAGGAATGATGTGGTCATGTAAAGGATGTCTTCAATAAATATGTTGTATTTCATGTTTCTAGTCATTATTTAATGTTTATAAGCCCCAAATAAACTTGATATCTTGATCTTATATGTTGTTTGAAGAGATATTTTAATGTAACAAATCGTGTCTAATTGTGTAATATAATGCGGGGTTGTTCTAGTTGGAATCATATGATAGGATTAGTTATTTTTGGGATTAGGATTAGAAAACCCTAGTGGATCCATAGAGACAAGAATATGAATAATAAAAACATCCCTATATTTTGGAGAGTATTGAGTAAGTGGTTTATCATGAAAATACTTCCCTGTTTTGGATACGAGCAGGTAGAGGGGGCTCTGGCACAGATCTATCTAGGAGTGAAATCTCTAACGATGAGTTTCGGGCATGACCCGGGGTATCCTAGTACACGTCAACAGTCCATGCTGCACTATTGGTTATGACACACCTCGGGGATAGGTTTTGGTAAATTCACTAGCTTAGTATGAACCATTTTTAATGGAATTAAAAAAACACCCCTAAGAATATATGTTATAAATTAGATCATGGTTAACATAGATTGATACCAAAAGATTCACAAGTTATGGAAATGAAATTTATTTATAAGTCCTCCATTTTTTACATTGGATTACCATTCATGCGTTACCCCTATAATTCCTTTTATTCCACCCAATGGGCGGAAATAGGACGGCTCGGGATAAAAAAAATGAGAAAATCAATGTCATAACTACTCTAATGAGAAGCCCTACCCAATGGGAACGGGAATCGTGAACTTTTTCAGAATACACTCTCAGTTAACTCGATATTTTAATAGAAACATGGGTCAAGAGGAATGTTCAACCCCCCCCCCCCCCCCCAAGAATAAAAAATTCACAATCGAGAGCTTCATGAGACAAATGACTCATTTTTTAATGGATCATTCGATCCCTAAATCACCAAAAAATGGATTTACTCCATTGAAAAGTTCTTTTCCATCATTAAATGTTCCTCACAAGATAAGGTCTTCTGGATTCTTATCTTACGGAGGGTTAAGCCGTTCAAATGTGGTCATTGATAAAAAATATGAAGCCTAAAGAGGAGATCGAGGCGTTGGAATTCTAGAAATATTTACCGCTCACCCTCTGACTAAATATGGAAAGGGACTTCCTTGCCCTCAGTAAAATGGACAATTAATCCATCAGAGAGTACGAGGATACTATCGAAAGTCATGCATGATATACCTCTGGATTTTTCATTCCCCCCTAATGTAATATTGACTGCTTCTTTGGTGGGATGAAACCTAGCCTAATGAATGTCCTGGTGATCCATGACTTCGACAACTATAAGGAAATTGTCTGATGTGTCCTCAAGGTAGAAATAGAAATCGGGGAATCTCAGGGGTATCAAGGGGATATGAAGCATTAGGTGGAAATCATTTCTGAAATTTCGATTGATAAATACAACAGTGCTCTGAAAATCCCACACCCCACATGACAAAGGTGCGAAAAGAAGTACCCCAAAAATTCCCTGAAAGAGATGAGAAAATGATTTAGGTGTGGATGATAAGGGCACATAGCCATCAACTAACAATGGTAAAGATACGCGGCTGAGACAGAGGAGACTAATACTCCGTTCGACTCTTAACGCATTCTTCGTTGCTTCAACTACAAAAAACCAGGGCTCCTTTCAAATCAGTTCCCTAAGACAAGGTTTTGTTTAGAAAACCAACAGCCTCCATAAATGGAAGGGAGATATTTTTCCATCACTACTACTGAAGTGAACCCGACAAAAAAGTGGTGACATGAACTCTAGTTATTCATTCATGAATAGCAAACAAACTTATTGATTATGGTTCTACACATTCTTTTTTATCTTCAGATTTTAGTAGAACAATCCCATACCCACCACAAATCATGGAAGTAAAGATGTCGGTGAGTACGGATAATGGGTCAGTCATTGCATCCCATGATTATAACTCCCCCTTGTCATAATTTGTGGATAGAACTTCCTAGATAACCTCATAATACTCCATTTGGTGTAATTTGTTGAAATTCTCATCATGGATTGGCTATCCTTATATAGATCCAACATAATTATTTGTGAGTGGGAAATCACTCTCCATATAGTGAATCCACCCCTGATTCTATGAAATTGCAAGGATGAAGATGAATCTTCGTTTGCACCATCATCTCAAGTGTGGATATTACTACCCTATGAACAGGTGAATCTGGCTCAGCTGATTGAGTCTAAGGAGGAAACCATAATTGAAGACATGCCTATTGTGAGGAAATTTGATGATGTTTTTCCTGAGGAATTGTCTTGTCTCCCTCCTTGATGAGACGTTTCATTGTCAGTTGACCTTATAACTGTGGAATTTCCAATATCCAAGACTCTGTATCGAATGTCTATTATAGAGATTGAGGAGCAGAATAAACCACTACAGGAGAATATGGAAAATGGTTTATACGCCCATGTGCTTCACTATGGGGTGCACCGGTCTGCTTCATCCAGAAGTCGGATGGGTCAATGCACATTTCCATTGATTATCATGAGCTCATAAAAATCGTGATAAAGAACAAGTGTCCTTTGTCTCGAATTGATGACTTGTTCAATCAGCTGCATGGAGCACAATACTTTACCAAGTAGTATTTGCAGTTAGGATATTATCATGTAAGGGTAAAGAAATAATATATCCCCAAGACTACTTTTGTACATGATACATGTACTGTGAATTCATATTAATGATTTTTGAACTCACTAATGCTCCATAAATCATCATGGACTTGATTAATATATTCTTTTGAGATTACCTCGACCAATTTGTGGTAGTCTTTATAGATGTTATTCTAATATACTCCAAAACCAAGGAGGATCATGTGTAGAATCTATGAACAATACTAGAGACGTTGTAGAAGGAGAAGATCAATGAAAAGTAAAACAAGTGTGAGATCTGGTTTAATGAGGTCTCATTCTTGGGTTATATAATTACAAGCAATGGGATATCAGTGGATCACTCCAAGATAACTACAATTGAGTGATGTTCGAGGCCAACATCAGTAAAGGATATCTGAAGCTTCATAGGGTCAGCTGGATATTATCATCAATTTTTGATAAATTTATTATGATTTTCCAACCCTCTTACCAAGATAATATGGAATGGAGTGAGGATTTCATGGAGTGATGAATGCGAAGAGAGCTTCAAGGAGTTGAAAAAAGGCTTATCATTGCACCCATACTCACTTTACCCACAATGTGAAGAGATTTCTGTGGTATTCTGCGATGCTTAAAAGAAGGTCCTAGGTTGTGTGTTGATGATTAATGACAATGTGATAGCCTATGTCTCAAGGAAACTAAAAATTCATTAGCAAAACTACCCCACGAATGATCTAGAGTTGGTGGATGTGATTTCGCGTTGAAAATTTGACAGCATTATCTCTATGGGGAGAAGTGTGAGATATATACTGATCACAAGAGCCTCAAATATATATTCACGCTGAAAGAGTTTAATATGTTCCCTTGAATATGGATAGAACTCTACAACGATTATGAATACTCGATCCATTACCACACTGGGAATGAAAACAAGGTGGCATATTCACTAAGCATAAAGGATCATGCATCATTATAAATGATGGGAATTGAAATGGATCCAATCTTCTAATATTTTCAAAATATAGACATGGGAATAATTAAGGGAGGAACATCATCAATACTTTCTCAAATTATTTCTCAACCATCCCACATGGAGAAAATAAAGGATGCTCAAAGAAAGGATATGGAAATTCTGAATAGTGGGGAAGAAATCCGAAAAGGGAAATCCTTAGAGTTCGTTGTTCACATGGATGAAATTCTGATATTTGGGTCATGATTATGTTTACTATATGATCTATAGATAAAGAAGGATATTCTGAATGACGTGCATAGCTTAATCTTCTCTATTCACCTGGGGTGAAAAATGTTGTATCGAGATGTCCGAGAAAACATTTGGTGAGACAATATGAAAATGGATATTGCTGAATATATATCAAATTTCCTGTAATGTCATCAAGTGAATGATGGGAAGAAAAGTTATAAGAGGATGATGCAACCACTTCCCATACCAACATGAAAGTGGGAAAACATTACCATGGACTTTTTCACTGGACATACAAGGACATATAGAGGAAATAATGTTATATGGGACATTGTGGAAATTCTAATGAAGACTGCACACTTTATCACAACTAGAAAATACTTCTCATTGGATCAACATGCAATGATTTACATAAAATAATTGGTAATCCTTCCTGGAGTACCACTATCTATTGTATCTGATCGTGATCCTAGATTCTCCTCGAAGTACTAAAAAAGTCTCCAAAATGCTCAAAGCACTGAACTGAACATTAGTACAGCCTATCATTATCAATCTAATGGCCAATCAAAGTAAACTATTCATACACTAAAAGATTTGTTTTTCTCATGTTCTATAGACTTCAAAATAGGAGGAGACCAACATCTTCCACTGGTTGAATTCTCCTACAATAATAGTATCCACTCGAGCTTCTGAATGGAACCACATGAAGCACTTTATAGGAAAAGGTGTAGAACACCATCGTTTTGGGATGAAGTTGGTGAGCGTAAGCTACTAGGACCTGAAGTGGATGACGAAATGGTGGAGAAGGCGAAAACCATTCAGAAACATATCAGGGCAAACCAAGGTTGAAAGAAATGTCATGAAAATAACCGTCAACGAGACCTTGAGTTCAATATTTGATACATGGTATTTCTACGCATATCTATGTGGAAGAATTTCATGAGGTATAGAGGGAAATGGTATTTTTTTCCTAGGTACATCAGCCTCTTCTAGATTCTTGATTGTGTAGGATCTTTGGCCTGTCGACTAGTGATTCCACCTATCGTGACTAATGTACAGGATGCAATTCATGTATACCTCTTATGGATATTAATACCAGGCCATTCACATGTACTATCTTAATAGGTAGTACAGTTATAGGATGATATTTCTTATGAGGAGAAACCAGTGAAGATCTTAGACATTTGAGAAAAAGTTATACGAAATAAGACAATGCCCCTCGTCGAGGTGTTGTGGTGCAACCACAAGTTTGAAGAGAAAATATGGGAATTTGGGGAAATGATGAATTAGAGTTACACACATATGTTTTAGGGTAAGAAAAGGGAATTTCGAGTGTGAAATTTCTTAAGGGGGGCGATTGTAATGACCCAAAATTTTATTAATGAAAATTCCACTTGATCTAATTAAAAGACTTATTATGTGAGATGGTTATATAACATATGCACTTCTTTGGTTTTAAGTTTTTAGATTTTAAAATACCTTTAATAATAATTAACATTGCTAATATATATGTTGAATAGTGATCACATGATTAGTATAAATATAGGCCATTAACAAATCCAATTTACTCAGACAAAAGAAGTGATGGCCTCATCTAGTAGACTTTCCCCTTACGAAGCCCATTTGATGGAGCTCAGTAACGAGGTGGAGTCATTAGTGTTCAATCATGACGAATCCAAAGCTGATCTTCAACATGTTAAGCTTGAACGGAACTACCGACAGGAGAAGTGGATGTTGATAGAGATTACAACCAGAGCGATGTTATTCAAGCCACCCAAGGAGTCTGTCACTATCACAAACCTTACCCTATAGTCTTATGCGGGTGTTATAAGGGGATATGTAAAAATACATTAACATTATGATTGCG
Organism: Viscum album; assembly: GCA_963277665.1. Classification (NCBI taxonomy): domain Eukaryota; kingdom Viridiplantae; phylum Streptophyta; class Magnoliopsida; order Santalales; family Viscaceae; genus Viscum; species Viscum album. Next base: position 839,926,356 of record OY728152.1, on the reverse strand, counting down.
TGATCTATTTTTTTATATAATAAAGAATATAAATTCATTTTATAATTTTTGTTTCTTTGTAAATAGTTTTTAAAGCACAAATCATATTTTTAGTTAATATTCAACAAAGAAATCTCTTTTGATAAATTAATGGATTATTGAATTAAATAATATTTTAATAAAATATTATAATTATTAAATGACTTTTTATTATTTTTAAATGGTTGTATAATTTTTATGAATAAAATTTTTATTTTTATTAATGTTTGAATGCTGTTTTTTGTCAAAACCCATGAATTTTCGATAAATATAGATTTTTATTTTCAAAAGTGAAAATTAAGATATATAAAAAAAATACGATAAATTAAATATTATTTTTGGAATCATGACATCAAAATTATCCAACATCGATTTTTTTCATAATTTTCTGAGATAATAGATTTTTTGGAAAAAAATTAAATACCGTTTAAATATATAATGACTTTTATGACATCCTAATAACCCAATAGTGATGTAATAAAATACTATACACATTATTCTCGTCCAATATATGTTTTTCCATTAAAATAATATCATTTTGGGTTTGTTTTATTTATTTTAAAATGCCTTAGGGGACCCTCCAAGACTTATAAAAGATTTTATCCTTTTAAATTGGTTTCCTTGAGAGTGTGACTCTCCTCCACATAAGCAAACATATTATTTTAAGATGTTCGGCCAATGGCCTTATAAAATAATGTTTTTCACTTCTCTTTTGAAAAAACCATGGGAAAACACCATGGGATGGTTTGTGGTTTGTAATATTTTAATGTGTGGTGACCCCATCCTAAATAAGAAAGAATTCCCTCCCCTTTCCAATATAAACCCACCCAATCTCCAACTTCCTCTTCACTCAAAGCCCTTGGAGTTCCTCCAACATCTGACCTCCTATATCTATAATACTCAAAAGGTACCTTAAGCTCCCAAGAATCTTCTATAAAGCTTCTCCCAAGCCTTTGGTATCACACATCCAAGTAAGGGATTCCTTCCATTCTCATTTTATCCAAGTTTCTTAATATTGTCATGCCATTTTATTTTCAATTATAAATGTTGGGGTATGGTTTTGAACCTCCACCATACTTCCCTAATTATGTTTTAATTATGGGAGAACCCTTCCTCTCTCATTAATTCGTTCAATGGGAACTCATTACTATGATAAAATTTAGTAAGAAATTTCTCTCTCCTCATTTACTGACTGAAAATTAAATTTTTATTAAGAAACACTTTATGGAAAAAGTGAGAAACCAATGAATGTTACACCCAATAATCATCCTCATATATAAAATTTGAAAAATCATGCTCCCTCTCTGATTCGATATCGGAATCCTCTGGCAGGAGACTAGATTGGCGACAAAAGGAGAGAGTGCGCATCCTTCCTTCCACCTCCTGATTATCAAATAACTTTGAGGAACCACCATGGTTGGACAACTCTATTGATTGTCCTCCAATTTTTGGCATTTTATTTGGCTAAGTGTCATCCTCAAGGGTTTCAAGATGATTATGGGAAACCATAGGTGAATCCAATTCAGTAAGAGCCCCCATTTCACCGGTCGAAGTATAGTCCCCGGTCGAAACGGCAACAATAGCGACGTTCTCTTTGATGGTAGGTTTAGCCGCCACACCATGCACAAAATTAGCATAGGAAGATCTAGAACCCCATGAAATAATAGTGATGCACTTACCTTTTCTATGACAGCTCGACACCTTCATAATAGAGGGGAGAGTAAGAACAACCAAACCTGGTAGACTTGAAGTAGTGGGGGATTTGTCAGGTCTTGGCATGGTTGTATCCTGTTGGACACCTGGGGGAGTGATGACCACCTGAATGTGGACTCGTCTTGCCACCAAATGGAGGTGTTCCATCAACCGTTGGGACCATGGGGGTAATGGGGGTTAGTTTTCTGTGCCGCTGATCCCTTGCAACCCCTCCTCCCACATCGAGAGAAAAAATATGTCTAGTGGCCTTGTTGACAGTAAAGAGAACAAAGGCCAAAATATTCCTTATAATGAATGTGCTTCCAAAAACAAAACATACCTTCCACCTTGAGACAAAGAAATTTTGGGAGAGGCTCTGATAGGTCTGTCTCAATATATAGGCGAGTAAAGACAAGTTGTTTCATACAAATAGTATGATCTTCTGTCTGAAGAAAACTATTGATGTTGTCACCAATGCATTTTTTAATAGATGGGTTCTAAAAGGGGATTGGAATACATGGAAGTAGAATCCACACCGCTTCATGATTGTAGTCACGACTATGATCAAAATCAATTTTCCAGTGGAAGAGAAGGAATCATTTTTTATCACACAGGTGTGATTCTAATGACCAGGAAAAACTGAAATCCCCATTAGAAAACAGATGAATGATCAGGTGCTGGCAATCCATGTTCCCAAAAACTGCTCGGATACGAAGACCCCATGTCGAGTTGATGAACCCTCAATCACCTCTGACAAAGGTCGATCAGAAAAAAAATCTTTCCACATTCATCTGGGAAAGAAAATATGTAGAATTTTGAAACTCGGAATTAGAAATACAAACTGCTAGGGAGCCTTTAAATGAAGATCATTCCTTCAGAAAAAAATTGAATCAAGGGAATCGTTGGTAGAACTGGGGAAGTGACGGCATGGGTAAGAGTCTGCGGAAGATCCAAATAGAACGAAAGCAGTGGAATCATTGGCCAGACCTTACCACACACAGTGGTGCCTCCATCTCCATCAATGGGGTTTGGTGAGTTTCATGGGCTCCATCGTCCAAAAGATCCCACTGAAGGGTTTCTCTCTGCCTCCTTCTGGTCCCCCCGTCCCATCCCGAGGTGCGCCAGGTTTGGGTTCTAAGCCGAGGTAGGTGTCGTAGGGTCTTCTGCAACCTCCTGCTCTGAAGATTCAGCCTCCTGATCGTCCTCCCATAATTTCGTTGAACGTCGCCTCACTACATTAGGGTTCCGAGTTGGGGAAGTAACCACGTTTGGGTTCACCATCCTCTCATGAATCTGTTCCATGGTTGTTCACTCTCTCCTCATTTACATTTAATCAATTATTTTTTATTATGAATCTAAATTACATTACATATGTTGGGATATATATCTATATGTTCCACTTACTATACATTTCATGTACGTATTATGTGACAGTAATTTCTCTCTTATTATCCATTTTTATGAATTCTTATATCCCGTTGTTACACTGCTGAAATTGCTCCGAATTTCCATGACAATGTCATTGTGTAGTGAATACCACACACATTTATCTATCAAGGGTATTCACCTTTATGCACAATTATATATTGATTATAAAGCTTCATGTATGTATTCCATATCCCTTTACCATGGAATAAATTATGATGATTGATTCAATGTTTTATGAACCATGTGTCACACTTATGCATGAAATGAAATCTTTAAGAAGGGTGTGCACGGATAGTGCTCTAATGAATTGGGTAAAGTATAGTATCCTGATTCGTCATGTGCAACCAGTGTTTACTCATGCTAATTCAAGTTCCACAAGTTTTTACATGCACTCCATGTGCAATCAGGCTTTACTCATGCTCCATGTGCATTTATCCTTGTCTCATGCTAATACCATGTTAATTGTTGTTGCCACATATCTATGTTATGATTATCATGCTTTATCATTCCTTTATGTTAATGTTTCTCTTGTTCTCCATTGATAATCCTATAATCTATCATGTATTTTATTCTTCATGTTATTCCATTTTTCTTATATTACTCGGATTTATAGGTCACCCCTTTCTTATGTATGTCCTCAGGTTATCCCTTCAAATGTTAAGTACAAAGGAATGTTTTGGTCATGTAAAGGATGTTTTCAATAAAGATGTTCTATTTCATGTTTTAAGTCATTATGTGATTTTTCTAATCCCAATGAAACTAGTCATATTGATCATCTATTTTGTATCATGTGAATGTTTTATGTAATAAATCATATCTAAGTGTCTAATATAAAGTAGGGTTGTTATAAAAATGAACCCATTAAAATTCACTTTTGATGTAATGTTGGGTTAGTATCTATGATTAAAATAATTCAATCATTATAGGTAATTAAAATCAAAGAATAAAAATGGAATCATTAATATCATTCCTCCAAAAAATATCATAGATATGAGGGAAGTTGAAGGATAAACTTCCTATATCTATTGATTCATAACCATCCATGCAAGAAAATGTTGTCTATTTTTGAAGTTATTGAAAATTGGGATTACTTATCAGTGAGATTAATATTATCAATAATCATTTTATGATACCATGTGATATATTCTAAATCCACAAGTATTGTTTCTATTAATAAAAGTAAGGTCTTTAATCTTCTATATGGAAACCCTATAGATATCTCTTGGCAAAGTCCTTTTAAAAAAGGATAATTCATGTAAAGAGAGAAATAAAAATTATAAAAGTAGGAATATCCTAGACACTAAGAACCAATACTCCAAGGTCATCAATTTAAATATGGAATTAACTCTTACTGTAAATAAGATGATGCACAAACTTTAACACCGCATGATCCACATCATCTCTGATGTTAACCTGCTAAAGTATATCATAAGATGTTAGATGTTTTCTAGGAATCGTTCATCATGGGAATTAATTCGAGAATTTTTTTCTGTTTCATATATACAAATGTAGTAAAAAGTCCAATGTTAATAGATATCAATACATTAGACACCATCATAGAGAATTATATGTTTGAAAAATAAATCCTTGATGATGTCTCATTCTCTATCCTTGATTCTACACAAATATCGGAGGTTTACATTGATGATTCTAACTGAAAACTATTTAGGGAGTGGATAGAACACATAAAGAATTACTAGGATGGCTTGTGAATTTTACATTTCTTCCAGTAGAAGGATATTATTCCATACTAGTTAAATTTAGAATTATCCACCATTAATAAGGATGAATTCAAACTTCTATTTGAGGGCTTAAATCTAGAACTATAGAAATCAGTCACCTTTTTTTGAATCAAAGGTGAATGATAGATTGTAATAAATAAGATAAAATGTGATTTCTCTAATTTTTATGAATAAAAGATTTAATTTATTGATTTTTGGATGTGTTTCATATTGAGTTCTCCTAAAAAACACTATCTATCATCCCTTATTTATATAAAACCCATGTTTTTTACTGGACATTGAAACTATAACCTTGGAAGATTTTGAATATAATAAAATGGTGATTCACATCACACATCATAGATTGGTTTCTCTATTAATCAATTAGGATATAGATTAGTATAATAAAATCATTAATACCCCCGAACAATATGGGATCATATCCTTAACAAATAATGAAAAAATTTGATGAACGTCTCACATTATAGAATATAATGATCCTAATTTTTTTACATGACTGTTACATGATTTTAATGATGAAAAACATAATATTATTACAAATACCAGATCCAAAAATTTAGGGACTTGGGGAGATTATGTTTACACACAAATTTTATATAACAAAACATTAAAATTATTTAGTTCCACATCCTATAGATTCATAGTGGCCTCCAAATTCTTTGTAGTGAATGCAATCACATGAGGATATATATATATTAATGTAAGGGGTGAGATAAAATCCCAGTAAGAGGATAAATAAGAACATGATCCAATAAAACCTTCATGAGCATAATCATCTTCATCCTAACATAAACATGGGATCATAATCATAATCATGAGAGGATGCATTATATAATGGATTGGAATGTGGAAATGTATAAAAATGAATAAACATGTCTTAGAGGTCAACACCAAAAATAGTTTTGAACAAAGGTATCATTATGTTCACCCATAAAATATGTGAATAATTATAACATCATCATTGTAAAAAAAGACAGAAATAGGTTCCATAAAATTGAACATTATCTCATTAGATACATCACATTACCCAATTTAATTGAGTACTATATAATTTTGGGATCACCCATCACATCATAACATTTAAATAATCATGCAAACCACATATAATGTATAATAACATTTTCCACAAAATAAACCATGAAATGTAATTGGGTTTCATGAGAATGGTATAGATTATACATTCATGAATAAAAATTGGGGTTCATATAATAAAAAGGGGATTATTTACTTGGTATAAGAATTATCAATCTTGAGTGAAGAAGAAATAATCTCAAGAGAAGTAAAAAAAGGTTTTTTCTTGAAGGAAGAGTTCACTTGAAAAAATCATAACATTTTTCACAAATTTGTATTTGAAACGTCTATATCCTAGAAAATAAATGGTAAACTAAATAAGTTATATTTTATGAATATTTAAATAAAATCCCCATATAAATGTTTCATGAATGAGTAATATTGCAAGGAAATGAAATTAGGTTTGAGAATTTCCTTACCTTATCTCTGAATGATTTATTCACGTTAATATCATGTATAATATAATTATTTTCATTTATTCATTGATAGAGAAAAAATTAGAAATGTATTTTTTTAATTATAGTTTTTTATGTTAACTTTTGGATATTTTTAATAGTGATTGTGTTCAATTTTATCATTCAACAGTGTTCGTTTACCAAATTTTCATGATCAGTTTTGTTGTATACATGGGTGGAAGATCTTGTACGATGGGTATAATTATCCATATTTAAAATTATATATTATGGATGAACTTATTGAACTTTAATTGGTATTATAAATTTTTTTTGAGATATGATGATGATTAACTATATAAAATGCTAATGATAATCATTTGGATGAATTTTGACGATTTTCAATCACATAAAACTCATTTTTCTTAATTATTTAATATTACATATATAAATATATGATAATTAAAGAACATTGAAAAGTGAAGAAAATAAATTTTAAAATTTGTTTCATCCATTTTAATGTTTTTATTACTAGCCTTTAAGGGGGTAATGGAAAATGAAAACATGTTATCCTTAATGGAGATAAATCAAAACCTCATGGAAGATGATTTCCTTTTAGAATAAAAGGGAGAAGAAAAGAGGTTTGATGATGAAATATTACATTAAAATTATAAATTCATAGTATATGTAAGATAATGGATATATAATAAAACTTTTGTGTGGGTAGGTCTGGAGAGAATATGAAAATAAAAGGACATGAAAAAAAATTAAAAGAAAAAGAAAGACGATTTTACCTCTTGAATTATTCTCCTTGAAAACCACCATAGGGTAATTGGATTCGCTATTGTGTAGAGACCAAAGGATCATGGACACTGTGTAGGGGATTTGGTTGAGAATTAAGAATATATTGGAAAAGAATCAATGCATTGATGATGTGAGTATAAATATGTCCAGGGGTGGTATTTGTAGAATATGATAGGGGTGTTTTTTTATTTTATTATTTGTTTTATTATTTTTTATCATTAAATTGAATAATCTTCATTACCATGAATTAATAAAGAAATGGAAGACTGAATTTCCTATATTATGGCCTTATTTAAGCCATACATCATCTATGAATCCACAATTCATGTATTTTTTAATTACTGTAAATTACCATACTTCACTATTCAATAAAAACTAACTATTTTAGAGAAATCCAAAAAATTCACACAAACCATTTTTTGATATGTATAATTAAAAAATGACCTCCATTTTTTTAAAATAAAATTTTAAATATGATAAATTTAATTTTCATTAAAAATCATCATTTATTCAGAAAATAACGATTTTAAAATTATAACAAATTTAATTACAGTTTCAAAATTAATTAATTTTTCATTAAATAATAAAATAATCATAAAATAGAAAAATTATAAATTATAAATATTTTTTATTAGAATTAATTTATTTTAATACATTATATTAATTAGAAAATAGTAAATTAACATTTACACTTCACAAAAATACTAACACTTAATTAATAATTTCTAAAATATTTACTTTTATATACCAAGATAAAAATATATGATAATTTAAGTTATAAGAAATCCAAATTTTAATTATACGTTCATAGGTGAGGTTACTCTTCTATTTGTGAGATTACTGTTCCCAATGGTGATGTTACTATTCTAAGGGTCATGTTAATATTCCATTATTTTGGGTTCCATAATTTCTAGAAATAAAACTTATTTCATTGATTTTATAATGATTTTATTTTGTTCTCAAACTGATTTTAAGTTGTTTATAATATATGAAAAAATTAAAACAAGGGAATTTCCATTTATATTCTTTTGGGTAGTTACATTGAATACCCCATAAAATTTAATTCTTTAACAATATTAGGCCAATAACGAATGGATATACTGGAATCCGATAAACATCACCTTCTATAATTTCTTGAATTTCAAGAAAGACATATATAAGGGTGTATTTAATGGAGTTATCCTCATATTCATTAAATAATTGTAGAAAGAATCTAGTATATAGGATCTCCATGTCAAAAATTATAGGTTTCACCTATTAGAAGAAAACATCTTCCATCGAATATATAAATTTGAATACTTTTGGACATCATTGATGTAAGGTATTATAGAGAACATGATGAAATTACATTCATCTTAAATACATTACTACTTCATTTATCAATCCCCAAAATCCATATAGATCACAAATTTACTTGGTTTCTATCTATATATATAATCTATGTCATGAGTACATGTCCTCCAAATAATGTCAGAAAGCTAATGTATACACTTACCTCTACTAAAATATTATCATGGTTAGTTTAAGATATGTACATAAATGGTTTGTAGGGGAAGGCTATCATCGACTTCATGAAAAAAAATATACACACCTGACTTGGTTTCCCTCGCCAAATATTGATTTATTGTCTAATGTTTCATTGAGATGGAATTTTAATAAGGAAATAAAATTTTCAATTTAAAATATGGGTAAAATATTGATCATAAAATAGAAATATAATTTGGAAGGTTATAATTCCTTTGAATGATATTTTTATATGTTTAATGAGGATTGGTTTGTGGATGAAAGGTTTCATGAGTTTCCTTAGGGGTTGATACTTGAGACCAAAGTTTTGGGAAAATTTTACAAAATGGAACACGATCAGTGTACAGTTAGTGTTAACTAGCTATCCAAACCATGAAACCAAATTTTTATAAGTACACGGGCTGAGAAACCATGCCATAATCTAGGAAAATCATTTGAATTTTTGAAATTAATTTTCATACATGTCACATGACCCTTGCATGGTTTGTTTAACCATGTTCCAATACCATGTCTGGGGTTTGTGATTGGATAGTGCCAATAAAATGTGTGATGTACAACTTGGAAAACCATGCATCCAAACTATGTGTCCTATTAAAAATTCAAAAATTAAATTCTGTCCCCTGTTCTTTTTAAGGGGAATGCACTTTTTCCCTTACCACTCTCTCATGTAACCCAAGTGGCCCATACCTCTCCTCCTCCTTCCCATAGGCAGATATCCTCTATTTATTGTTGGAATCAAATGTCATTAGATGAGTTGGTAATCATAAAGCTAGTCTTTAACTTTGTTACCCTCTATCTAGTTCTCATTTTCCTTCCTCTAACTTTTTTTACAAATGATAGTTATTTTGGTTTGGATTCGAATGGTATATGGTTGATTTAGATATTCGTGTTGGGGGTTTCACTAGACCTTATAAGAGAGTGAACATGATGTTATCTGCACTTTGTATCATACCGATTTCTCAAGGTTTTCTTCCATAGTAAATTTATAATGATTCAATTATTTAAATTAAATTTATGGGTTGGTTGTTTTGAAAAAGTTTATTTGGGATTTTTACCAAATTCGAGGATGATTGTGTACAACTTGTTGTTTGCTAGAATTAGGATTCCATTCCAATGCGACAAGATCAGATAATGATATTTTGTGATTTAAGACCTATTTGAATAATGTGGGTTTCCTTTACTTATAGATTTTAGGGTTTTATTAATTTAATATAATTTTTTTATAATTATTTAATAATGATTGTATGTTTGTGAGACAGGTTCAGTATGACTTGAAGATCATGGATGGGCCTTGACACATATTTTCGGTCCCTGCAAAAGTGATGGAAGGTGATCTATCATACTACCCATTTAGTGTTAATGATTTTTTTGGTATTATATGGATTCTACGGCATTATCCTTTGGTAAACACCAACTATTTAAATTCATTCTAATGAATTGTTTATTTAATTTAAATGGGAATTTGGTACTAGAAAATGGAAAATTTAACTAAAAACCCTAGTGTACATGATTCTTCCCATGACAGTAGGTTATAACCCAGACCCATAATTCCCAGAAGGATTACTAAACTAATTCCTTTTTTAGATCTCTAGAGGAAATTATCGGTTTTACTATGGACATTGAGGATTCCTAGAAGGATTCTTCTCCATCATTTTTGATCTATGGGACCCTATGGGGGCCTGATGTTTGACTGACCATAAGCTATTGTGATAAGGTTTTGGGTAGAGATGATAGTGGGTTTAACCATAGAACCTTGACCAAACATGTAAGTCATGAGTGTATGGATGTAGTGATTGGTTATGTTTTTATACTACCCCATTCATTTATTTATTAATTCACATGGATGTTTTTAATGATGATATCATAACCATAGATTATTCTTCGATTATGGATAGTGTGCCTGGTGGGATGTGATATTCAGATTCCTAGACGTACTCTGTTGGATCTATCATATGTTCCAATTGTATTCCTAGTGTCCCCAAAAAACCTCTTTGATTCCTCAATGATGATCCATATCTATTGAATATTATATTATCATGATTCCCACACATATATAAAATGATTAGGCTGTTGAGAGTAATACTTTAGGATTTCTAGACACACAATATGGATTCTCACTTTTGAGCCTTATATTATCCGGATTCATAAATTTACTTCCTACGGTCCATCTTATGATCTTACATGATTGAATGTTACACTTGCACTTACTGGAAGTTCCATTTTCCACTGATATTCCCCATTGTTTAGGGATATACAGGACGTTTCTTGAGAGTTTCATAGAACCCTTCATTTATAGTTTTTCTACAGGAAGTGTTAGACCCCTATCCTTAAATAGGATTCCAATGGTTTCATGGTGGGAACATTTTTTCCATGTAGTGGAATGATTATGAGCTCCCTGAGGATGGACATGATATCCCCATTTAATTCTTATGATACTCCCTAGGATTGATGGCCAGACCATTATAGTATATCCTCATCATGTTTCGGGATGAGGCTATTGATAAAATTATTGAATAATCACGTGTCATTATAATAAATTAGGATATAATTCCGGACATATAGCATAAAAATTATTCCTCTGAGGGATTATCTAAGCTACAATGTAACGATTATGTGTGGATTGGGACCTAGGAATCTAAAAACAGATTAGATAACACAAGGATTTAGTAGTGTGATATCTTGATCAATTCCATATTTAAAGGATTTTTTGTTGACTCATATAATTCCTTATCATAGTTATTGAATAAAATTATATTTTAACCCTATTCTAGGAAATATATCCCACTATGGTGATGTAGCTTTATCAGAGATATTCTGGTTCTTGATAATGCAGGTATTGTCGAATGGTATTATAGATATTAGGATAAAATTAATTTTACATGGATTGATTAGAAAAAAATAAATCTCAATGAACGTTTACATGATATCTAGTTCACTAGATCATGGACCCATTCATCATCTATGAATTGAGTTTCTTATGATTTAATTCATTTCATATATAACTGTTTATGTTAGAACCTATATATATATATACATATATTTATGGGGATACAAAATTACACATTCATATATATATATGGGGATATATGAATATCCATTCACATATATATATATATATATATTTGAATAAGATGGAATTGTGTCCAGAAGATTAGCAGCACGACTATAAGGATAATTTTTATACTTGTTTCATTTATTTTTAGAAGTTACATATTCCATTATTAATATTGTTAACCAACTTATTACCTCACATATATTTACACTATATACTATTAGCAATGAATGAGAACATGTTGGTGGTTTCCTAGAGAGTTTGGTACTCACACCTTGCTCAGAGTACCATTTAACTGCGGTAATCGACATGACATTCCCCTGATTAGAGCTATAGGTTGAGCTAAGGTCAACACTGATTGCATAGGATGAATCAAATTTTTATGTAGAGTTCATGTATGTGATTCAGATCAGAGATAACAATGGAAATTCATAAATTTATTTTTTTTCATTACTTTACTCCTATAAATGTGATCAGCCTAGTGGGCGGTCAGTGTTGTATGTATGACACGGTCCTTCGGGCCATTAATAATTTCTATATATTATTATAACATGGTCCTTTTTATATTTACCTATTACTTCTTCCATCTGTTTTTTTAATACATTAGATGATATTTTTTTTATTTTCTATATTTTTACATTAGTATGAGGGTGTATTATCCCCACTATACTATAATTAGACCCTCACTAGATGTCACAATCCTCTATTGAATGGGGTGGAGTTCTTGGATCCTTATTGAGAACTGGCTTAGAACACTAGTTTAGTGGATCTTATGTCATTATGTTATAAATTATCAAATCCATTCCATTACATTATATTCTTTTTAATGTGAAATGGTAGATAGGACTATTAAGAATGGATTGGAACCATTGATGGATATCAGATTGGTGCATCAAGAACACTTGTTCTGATAACAATTCCTTATTGTCTTGGATGTGGGTTTGATGTTCTATTCTATATTGTTATAGTTCTATGTTATTTTCACTTTTTATAATTAAAATGTTGCGTTGATGTTATTATTAATAATGAATGTACCTCTCTTCACTCATTTCTAAGAGGCCAGTGATGGATTTTGACCATTTTATAGAAAATAAAATAGATTTCTAATAAATAATATTTGGTACTCTATAATCAATTTTAACAGGCATGATAGTGTGTGAATTTATTGATAATATTTGTTAGTTGTGTAAATTTTCAAGAAAATCCACAATGGTTTTTCCCATATATGTTTTTTTGGTGTCATTCTACTCAATTAGTCCAACATGAATATATATATCATTTATATGGTAGTTGATGTGAATCTATATTGAGATGTTTAATGGTTAGGCTAATGAATCTGATCTCATGCACTAGAGGTGAAATGACCCAACTAGGTCGATATAGAACATGATGCCCAAATGTTTGACCCATTATAGGGTTTTTCCTTGATGTTAATTTATCTAATGTTTTAGTATCAAACTATAGATTGTTTTCATGTATATCATTGAATGAAATTATACTTAACCCATCCATGTGATTTTTGTACTAACTCATGTATCTTAGTACCATTAGTTGATGCTTATCTAGTCCCCCCATTATGGTTTTATCATTTTTTTTTCGTGATCTAGTCTGGTCTATTTTTAGGATTCCAATTGAAAGCTAGTTGTTTATAGTGAATTAGACCTTACAGGGGTAATAGCATATACATATTTCTATTTAGATTAATTTTAATGTTTTTCTTATGTTATATTTTGACCTCAAGGGTGTATTTACATATGAGTATTCTCATCGATGATCACAGACCTAGTATGAAAATGTTAAAAGATCTGACCACCATAGATCAATGTTATATTTAACTCCCTTGGATAGGTCTGGGGTTTGGTATAGGAGGAGAGACATATATAACATGTTTTGATACTTGATTAGTAGTGATACATGGGCGACCTATAGGACCTTAGTTTTGACTCCGACCGTTGTATGATTTTTTTTTCTTTTAGGCGGTAAACCATTGCATATGGTAGGTATAGGGTTTAATGATACCACCATAGGTAGTGAGATAGGTTATAGAATCTTTTGTGAATAATGCATGCTTATTTATCGAGTTTTGTGAAATGGAATGTCAATGAAATTGGATATTGATGAAGCACCTATGGTTTGTTGGTATCACGCATATCTTTACTATAAAATTTTATTTATGTTCATGGTCTTTTTTCTATAATTACTAATGTATACGGATCATGATAAGATGATAATGACTAGAACTACAATGTATAATGGGTGGTCATGCGAAATATTGTTTCGTTTTTGATATATACGATTTTGAATAAGAGTTCTAGGGGATATTCTATATTTTCAAGATTAACATTCCATGTAGCAAGGTCATCTTGGTTTTTGTGACATGATATACACTATAGTATGAGTTGGGTAAAAAGGTACACACTAGTTGTGTGTGGTACTTTTTATATCATAAATCAATGAGTGGCCAGATGTGATCCATGGATTTAAGGTTTAAAACAACCATCATAATGGTTTCATATATGTTTTTAAATTGACTAATCACCGTCAGTGGTAGAGGAGACATCAAGGATAAGTCATGTTCCTTGATGCAATTGACCCATGGTTGGACCTAGTAAAACATTTTCAAGAGAGGTGGTGTCAAGTGTAGGTTATATGCTGGTGAAAACCATTTTGTTGTGATAATGGATCAGTAAAGCTATACTAACATTTTGATATAATCAAAATGAACCTCTAGTTGGAAATAATCATTGAATATATCATTACATCAACATGAGTTTGTTGATACATAATCAGTTGTACGCTGAGTTTATTTTCATTTTAAATATAATTCATGGTCGGTTAAGGAACCTATTTATGTTGAACTCACTGGGGGGTATATTTAAAGACTTCTGGTAGTGATGAAACATTGGTTATTTGAAGGTTGTGACCCTACCCATGAGTATACATTTTGTGGTTTCCATGGAAACCATTCTTCAGAAGCATGAGTTGGTGATTCTTGGATGTTGTTTGTTGATGCTCAAGAATAATTGGGTATCTAGACATGATTTTTTTTTCAAAAATGGAAAAGTAATTGGCTCTAATGATTGGGATTTCATTTCTTGAATGTGATAACAAGGCTTCTCCATAGATGAGTAGTGGGAGATAGGTAATTGGAGGGAGAAGAACATGTTGTAATGGTCATCGGACCCTATGAACGAATATATGATGTTTTTTTGGAACATGTATGTCATTTCATGAATAGAACATGCATATATAGGAATGTCAGTAAATTCTAGGTACATGTTCGATTATGGATCCTAGTTGAATCCAAATGTGGGTGTTAAAACCAGTGTATATTCTGATAATGCATGAACAATGGATCTATTTCCTATTATTGATGGTGTTAAGTGATGAATATTGTTTTGATTGAGATATGGTTCTATCTGACGATGTTATCGGAAATTTTTTCTGGGCTTCAGTGAGATTGTGAGTAATAATATTCATACAACTTGAGAAAAGGCCTCACAAATCTATTTTCGATGTTTTTTTAGTTGTGAGAAGTAATATTTCATGGGATTTATAAAATTATGATAAAATAAATGACAAATGATAATCCCATAATGTTTTATTTGATTAATAATTGGTAGTGTCCCGAGGATAGTTAGAACATTACCCAATAATTGAATCAGATAGTGGGAGTACCATTTCTCAATTTTGGAAGTAGTACTTCAGTACTTATGGGAGGGTTGGAATAGAAATTTTAACATTATAGATTATTATGTGATCATGTATCAGGTTATAAAATCTCACATAATCACCATCTTATAGTTTCTATGGTGGGTTTAGGTGTTGGATCACATTTTGAAGGCATGGGTACAATATGTTCGAAATGACTCTTAGAGGTGTGTTGGGTGATTGGAAACAAAAAAATCAATTTAATCAAAAAATCACAAAACCTAGTAGGTTGTGAAATAATTTTATTCCACTAGGGATTATGGGGATGGGATTTTATAAGGTAGTAGGTAGGGATGTCCTCTGTTTTTTGGTGCTAGAAATTTCAAAAGGAAATATAATTTTAATATTACAAGATCGGTCAAATTTTATTCGAGATTAGAAATGGATATAGGAATAAATTGATGAATCTAATTGATATTTTAGATGTTAAATATTGAATACATTTTAGAATGGGGGTTTTTGGATTTTCTTGAGGATTCATGTCTTGAAACTGGTGTTTTCTGAAAAGTGAAAAAGTGGGCGTGATGATAGCACATGGTTAATGTTATCCATGTGAAAAAATTGTGTATTATAATATTTATAGGATATTGGGATGGATATACCATTTGGTAAGATGGGTAAATAGATGAGGGTGTCAAAAATTTTATTGCAGAAATATTGCATTTGTAGTGAAGGTTCTGTTAAACATTGAGCCACACTCATGCATGAGGTTGGTGTTTGGACATTTCCATCTACATGTTTGGCACATGGTTAGGAAAACTGTGTGGGAAACCTTTATTATCCATTATAAACTGTATAAATATGTTTTTCCACTATGATAATTAATAGGGAATCACCCTTTTCCTTCCCCCTCTCTCATCTGACCCAGGTGGCGGGGAGAACTCATCCTCCACCCCCGGTGGTCAATTTCCCTCTGTTTATGGTTATAATGAAATACCATCACAATCAATATGAATTTTAAGGTAATTAATTTACACTGTTATCCACCTTTATGTTCATATGCTTCTTCCTATAACCATGGTTACCCTAGTTTTAACATCCCAGGTAAATAAAGAATAAAACATTTTTATATTTATTAATATTTACAAATTAAATATTAATTTTACCTTAAAGGGGTTGCTATGTTCGATAGCGTACCCGATACACAACAGAGTTTCTTTGAAATCCTAGGTTGCACACTAGTAATAAAATAATATTATTTTAAATGGTAGTTAACACAAAGCCGTTGTATTGGCGGGAATGAATAGAAATAACTAAAATATTATTATATATGTTTTTTTAAATGTTTCTACTTTTATCCAATAAAAGATAAAGGCTTGAAATACGAAAAGAATTCAATTTTAGGCATATATACTCTAACATTCACAAAAGGTCGACTTATCACCTTTTGATGGCGAACCATATATAAATATAGTTCTGGTCACTCTTATACATTCTATCAGACCAAATAAAATTCTTCTTTAGAATCGGGACATGAAAATTGACTTTGTGTAAGTTTTTGGTATTTTTCCGATAAAGTTCATTTTGAAAGGAATAGTGAAAAATGTTATATTTTAATTCAAAACCTCTTTTTAATCTAATATATTTATATGATTAGATTATCTTTTGAATTGGTTTTAAAGTGCAATTAGAATATATTTTTACAATTTAATCCAATAGTGGTCGTTGGAATTAATTTCACTTTGAAATTGGACTGAAATTAGTGTCAATCTTTTGATACTTATTGTTTCATAAAAACACGTTGTTTACTCTGACAGCAGAAATTAATTATTAAATTAATTAATTAAACTTATATGTTTTAAATTTTTTAAAATAGACATCATTTTTGAATTCGTAATATCAAATATAGCATAGGGTGATTTTTTGGTATTTTTCTGAAAAACATCAATTTTTGATGAATAGTGAAACCACTAAGTGGTACTTAAAAAACTGATTTTTCGTTTAATGGAAATTTTACCACCTTTGTGTTTTGAATTTCAAAAATCCTACATACATGGTTTTCATTAAGAAGTAAAATGTGGTTCAATGGGATTAAAATAATTTTTTGGTGAATAGTAACATTTATGTTTTTAATCGGGATTAGAGGTAATTAGTATAGTTTAAGGTAAAAATAATGTTTTAATAATATTAAATGACCTAGACACATGTCCTACCCTTATTTTATGTGTCATGGCCGACCAAGACAATCCATGGGTCAACTTGGGGACCCCATGGAGCCACTTTTCTAGGAAAATGACATTAATACCTTTTTTATTTAAAGTTAAAATAAAAATGTCACAAACATGAGTTGTTTTAATAAAACAATTATTAAATGGGGTTATACAAGTCAGATTTTTGACTATAAATATTAATTATAAATATAAAAAGATTTCCTACATCATGATATTTATTTTTATAATTTTTAGACTTTAAATAAATTAAATTATTTATGACACCATGATGATGCAACAATTACCTCATTATTTAACGATTTAAATAAAATGATAAGATAATGTAAAATATAAGACCTACAAATGTCAAAAACCTATTGGATGGGTGGATCTCAAACTCTTATCACCTTATCCTCTAAATATATAATTTTGGGACCATTTTTATCAGCAAATCATTTTATAATAAAGTATCTTTTCTTAACGTTCCAAGAGTGCCCCTCCTCTCCTCTTATAAAAGGCCCCCACCTCTACCTCCTTACCCACACCTATCAAGCCTTTCGTTCGGCCAATCTCTGCTCTTTTTGTCTCCCCACATCCCTCTATTACTCCTATAAGACTCAATGTGGGCAGAAGTCTTCCCAAGGAAGCCTTTGAGCTCAAATCAAAAAGAGTTACCCGTTTTAAGGTAATGTCATCACTTGTGTTATTTTGTATTATTTTGCTTCTCCAACCCCCTAAACTCATTTTATTCATTTCTTTTGTAACAACTCCTGTATATTAAATATACTAGGATGTTGTTATAATATTTATTCGAGCTACACTTACACACACCTACATCTAATGGTTAAAGAACATACTGTTTCTGTGGATGCCGAATTTATGCCTCACGAAATGATGATTGTTCAACACTCATATAACACCTTCAAAGGAGGCCATTAAGATGTCACTATGTTTATATATGATATATAATATTTTTATTGTTTTCTTAAGCTTCTGTATTTTTTCATTTATGGCATTCCTTTATGATTTCCATTTTGGGTAAACATGATATCTTCATTTTAGGAAGTGTGGACTACCGCCCCCTCAAAGTGATTTGATTTGTTAATACCATATGTGGTACGTATAAAGGATAGAATTAATGATATTATATATGATATTATACTGGAATTATAATATACCTTTATATAATTATTATTTCTATCCATTAAAGTATGAGATAGAAATTAAAGTAGTGTTCATGCGTACGTACGGCTTACCGTCTCCATGAACGGTGCATTTCATTTCTTATCCCCAAATGTAATGTACTATTATAAGTACATATATATAATGGATATATATTATGTATGTTACATCTAAATTATTAATATAATTCTGGAATTAAAATATACATATCTCTCATTTAGTTTTAATTCCATTAATATGACATAGAAATGAAAGTAGCGTTCATGCGTACGTACGGCTTACCGTCTCCATGAACGGTGCATTTCATTTCATACCTCTAAATGATTATGTAATATTATAAATAAATGTATATGTTGTATATATATGATATATATTATATCCAAATCATGAATATCATTTTGGATATAAAGATCCCTTGACCACACGAACTACATGTAATTGTAAGAAGTCCACTTTCGACTTAAGAACCAAATATCGACAAAACAGACATTATTAACATAAATGATTACATAATGTTTATAACATGGTAATTAGTGATATAAAAGGAATAATGAACATTAAAATGGTTCTTAAGCAAGTATAAATTAACTCGAGTTTATTATTCAGGACATTAAACAACGATCGAGTCAAGTCGGACCCATGGTAAGGGACTTCGTCTCAATCTTCTTTCATTGAGGCATATTTTATTTTATACAAAACTTTCTTTTATATGGTGTATAAACCCATTTGACTTTTAATTTTATACAAAAGGAATTTTTTTCCATGAAGTGTTTTACAAAACGAAAAAAAGGAATGTTTCTTTTAACGTACGCGGTGACAACGACCTTTTCCGCCGCTGTGAGTATTATTGGGTCTTTGTCTTCCTCAACAAGCCGTAATGTTATTTTTTAAATGAAATAAATACCATATACTATTTTATGTATTTTTATTTTGAAAAGGGTTTTTTATAATGGATTTGTTATGTCAATATATTTAAGTGATATATTGTGATCAAAGTGTGGAAACTTTTTCTTTCTATTATATTTTTTTATGTCTTATGATTTTATAATGGTACTTGGACATTTGAAGAGTGGTTACATGATAAACCATATGACGGGTGGTTATGTTATAACATCCAATGCATAGGGTATGGAAGTCGGCCGTATGGCTATTCCATTAAGTGATATGTGTGGAAGTAGACCGTATGGTTATTCTATTTAAGTATGTTTATGTCCCAAGTTACCTTTATATGTTATGTGTTATTTATATGGGTTTTATGGTAATATTTTGGTTACAAAAGGGTAAATGTTGATCTTTTATTCAGTGAAGAGTTTTTACTACTTCATAAAGTGGAAAAGTGTTACTTTGATAAAGTATACATGGTTTACTTGTTGTTTTTAAAAACTAACAGTTTCCATTCTTTGTGTTTCCCTTACTGGGCTTTTTATGCTCACCCTAAGTTTTTTTGAAATGTTTTCCACATGAATTAATGTGGAATAGTGTCAAGGATGGGATAAAGGGAAATTATTGCTATATAAAACATGGAACCAGACATGTTTCTTTTTAAGAGTTTTTATTTTATGGAAACTTAGTACAAGTGTCTACTTTGTAATATTTTGATATGTAATAGTTAAGATATAATTCTCTAAAACTCTAAACCTGAAAAGATCCTCAATGGGAATTATTCATTTAATTCAATGTTAAGTAATGTTTAAGGCTGGGGCCTTATAGTTGTTATCAGAGGTTGGTTTAGATAACTTTAGGAGGTAGAATTCTATTAAATGATTATCCAAAAAATATTTTTTTATGGTCAAATTGATATGACATAGCATTTACAGATTACCATGTTGCTTCACCTAAGGTATTTCAGTGTTAAGAATGGTTTTTCGTAGAAGAAACAGAGAATCTTTTTTTGGGAAGGAATACTGAGGGAAATGATCTTCCAAATCAGCATACTGAGATCGTCAGAATTAGAATTGAGCAGTTTACTACAGTGATGGATCTGTTGAATCAGGTGATAAATTTTGGTTGTGTTATTGATGATATTTTGGTGTTTTCTAAAAGTAAAGAGGAGCATGAAAGTCATTTAAGGGTTATCTTGAAAACCATAAAAGAAAAGGAACTGTATGGAAAATTCAGCAAGTGTGAGTTTTGGTTACAACAAATTTCTTTCCATGGTCATATTGTTTCTAAAGATGGGATAACTGTTGATCCTGCAAAAAAAATGTTGTTGAAGAATGTCCAAGACCCACAAATGTAACTGAGATTCGTATCCTCCTTGGTTTGGCAGGCTATTACCAAAGGTTTGTTAGAAATTTTTCATGGTTATCCAGTCCAATGACTAAGCTAACTCCGAAGGGTGTTAAGTTTATCTAGAAAAAATAATGTGATAATTTATTTCAGGAGTTGAAAAGAAGATTGGTGAATGCTCGAGTTTTTGCGCTACCATCCAGGAATGGGGAGTTTGTTATCTACAATGATGCTTTATTGAAAGGACTTGGTTGTGTCCTTATGCAGAATGATCAGGTAATTGCATATGCTTCACATCAGTTGAAAACTCATGAGTTAAATTACCCTACACATGATTTGGAATTAGATGGTGTTGTTTTTTCTCTAAAATTTTGGAGGCATCATTTGTATGGAGTAAAGTGTGAAATATATACTGATCACAAAAATTTGAAGTATTTATTCACTCAGAAAGAATTGAACATGAGACAGAGGAGATGGCTGTAATTAATCAAGGATTATGATTGTACAATTCATTACCATCTGGGAAAAGCGAATAAAGTGGGTGATGCTTTGAGTCAAAAAAATAGTTCTTCATTAACCATGCTACGATTGGAACGAGATCCTTTGGTTTTTGATTTGATGAACGTTGGCATGGAAGTTGTTCGTGAAGGAAGTCCTTCTGTTCTGTTTCAGGTATCAGTGAAATCTTCTCTATCAGACAGAATCAAGCAAG
Source organism: Viscum album (assembly GCA_963277665.1). Classification (NCBI taxonomy): domain Eukaryota; kingdom Viridiplantae; phylum Streptophyta; class Magnoliopsida; order Santalales; family Viscaceae; genus Viscum; species Viscum album. The sequence goes on along the minus strand of OY728152.1, from coordinate 839,904,649 downwards.
CACAGAAGTAAGACAGTGAGTTGCAGAAAAATGTAGAGCTGGTTCAGAAGGGTAGTTTTCCTGAATTCAACATTGATAATGATTGTGTTTTGAGATTTGGGAAGAGATTGTGTCTGCCTTGTGATTCACAGTTGAAGAGAGAGTTGTTATGTGAATCTCATAGTTCGCCGTTTTCAGTTCATCGTGGCAGTACTAAGATGTACAGAGATCTGCGGGAGTATTACAGGTGGGATGGAATGAAAAGAGATATTGCTAATTTTACTGTGAAGTGTTTGACTTGTCAGCAGGTTAAAGCAGAGTGGCGGTTACCGAAAGAGATGTTGCAGCCTTTACTAGTACCATAGTGGAAATGGGAGAATATATCCATGCAATTCGTTGTGGGATTTCCAAAGACACCTCAAGGTAATAATTCAATCTGGGTTATTGTTGATCGCTTGACTAAATCTGCTCATTTCCTTTCCATACGAGATACTTTTTCCCTAGATCAACTTTCCCATTTGTATCTTAAAAAGATAGTCAGGTTACATGGAGTTCCTCTCTCCATTGTATCTGACCATGATCCCAGGTTCACTTCAAACTTTTGGAAAGGCCTTCAGAAGTCGTTGGGTACTGAATTAAATTTTAGTACAGCTTTTCATCCGCAATCAGATGGGTAGTCAGAACGAACAATTCAGACATTGGAGGATATGCTACGTGCTAGTTCGATGGATTATCAGGGATGTTGGGACCAACATCTTTCTTCGTTTGAGTTTTCTTATAATAACAGTTTTCATTCCAGTATACAGATGGAACCATTTGAGGCATTATATGGGAAGTGGTATCGAAATATAGCTTTTTGGGATGAAGTGGGTGAAAGGAAGTTAATGGGACCAGAATTGGTAGAAGAGATGGCAGAAAAAATTCTGTTGATTCAGAAACACATGAGAACATCTCAGAGCAGGAAGAAGAGTTATGCGGATAACCGGAGGAAGGATCTATCTTTCGAGGTAGGTGATCATGTTTTTCTTAAAGTTTCACTGTGGAAAAGTGTGATGCGATTCGGTAAGAAAGGAAAGATGAGTCCAAGGTTCGTTGGACCATATAAAATTCTTAAGAGAGTTGGATCAGTTGCTTACCGAGTAGCTTTAACTCTGAGTTTATCTCAGGTACATAATGTTTTCATGTTTCGATGTTGAGAAAGTATATGCCATATCCATCTCATGTTTTGAGCCCAGAGGTAGTTCAGTTGGAAGAGAATATCTCTTATTAAGAACAACCAGTCCAGATACTTGATCGTAGAGAGAAAGTGTTTCGGAATAAGGTAGTTCACCAGGTAATGGTTTTATGGAAAAACCATATGCTTGAAGAGGCAACATGGGAATCTGAAAATGTTATGAGGGATAAATACCCCCACTTATTTTGATAAGTGAATAAAATTGCGAGGACGCAATTCCCAAAATGGAGGAAGGATGTTACATCCCAGGTAAATATAGAATAAAACATTTTCATATTTATTAATATTTACGAATTAAAAATTATTATTACTTTAAATGGGTTCCTATGTTCGATAGCGTACCCAATACGCAACAGAGTTTATTTGAAATCTTACATTGCACACTAGTAATAAAATATTATTATTTTAAATGGTAGTTAACACGTAGCCGTTGTATTGGCGGGAATGAATATAAATAACTAAAATATGATTATATATGTTTTTTTAAAATGTTTCTACATTTATCCAATAAAAGATAAAGGCTTAAAATACGAAAAGAATTCAATTTTAGGCATATATACTCTAACATTCACAAAAGGTCGACTTATCTCCTTTTGATGGAAAACTATCTATAAATATAGTTTTGGTCACTCTTATACATTCTATCGGACCAAATAAAATTATTCTTTAGAATCGGGACATCAAAATTTACCTTGTGTAAATTTTTGGTATTTTTCCGACAAAGTTCATTTTTAATGAATAGTGAAAAATGTTGTATTTTAATTCAAAACCTCTTTTTAATCTAATATATTGATATGATTAGATTATCTTTTGAATTTGTTTTAAAGTGCAATTAGAATATATTTTTACCATTTAATCCAATAGTGGTCGTTGAAATTAATTTCACTTTGAAATTGGACTTAAATTAGTGTCAATCTTTTGATACTTATTGTTTCATAAAAACACGATATTTTCTCTAAATGTGGAAATTAATTATTAAATTAATTAATTCAACTTATATGTTTTGAATTTTTTAAAATATTCATCATTTTTGAATTCCGAAAATCAAATATATATTAGGGTGAATTTTTGGTAATTTTCTGAAAAACATCAATTTTTGATGAATAGTGAAACCACTAAGTGGTACTTAAAAAACAGTTTTTTTGTTTAAATGAAATTTTACCACCTTTGTGTTTTGAACTTCAAAAATCTGACATACATGTTTTTCATTAATAATTAAATTGTGGTTCAATGGGATTAAAATAATTTTTTGGTAAATACTAACTTTTAAGTTTTTAATCGCGATTAGAGGTAATTAATGTAGTTTAAGGTAAAAATAATGTTTTAATAATATGAAATGACTTAGACACATGTCCTACCCTTATTGTATGTGTCATGGCCGACCAAGACAATCCATGGGTCCACATGGGGACCCAATGGTGCCACATTGGTAGGAAAATGACATTAATACTTTTTTTATTTAAAGTTAAAATAAAAATGTCACAAACATGAGTTGTTTTAATAAAACAATTCTTAAATGGGGTTATATAAGTCATATTTTTTACTATAAATATTAATTAGAAAGCTAAAAATATTTCCTACATCATGATATTTTTGGTATAATTTTTAGGCATTATATAAATTAAATTATTTATGACACCATGATGATGCAGTGATTACCTCATTATTTAACGATTTAAATAATATGAAAATATAATGTAAAATCTAAGACCTACACCTATCAAAAACCTATCAGATGGGTGTATCTAGAACTCTTATCACCTAATACTCTAAATATATAATTTTGGGACCCTTTTTATCCGAAAATCATTTTATAATAAAGTATCTTTTCTTAACTTTCCATCAGTGACCCTCCTCTCCCCTTATAAAAGGCCCCCACCTCTACCTCCTTACCCACACCTCTCAAGCCTTTGGTTCGGCTAGGCTCTACTCATTTTGTATCTCCACATCCCTCTATTACTCTATAAGCCTCGCATTGGGCATAAGTCTTCCAAGGATTCCTTTGAGCTCAAATTAAAAAGAGTTACCTGTTTTTAAGGTAATGTCCTCACTTGTATTCTTTTGTTTTATTTTTCTTCTCCAACCCCCTAAACTCATTTTATTCATTTATTTTATAATAACTCCAGTATCTTAAATATACTAGGATGTTCTTATAATATTTATTCGTGCTAAACTTACACACACCTACATATAATGGTTAAAGAACATACTGTTTCTGTGGATGGTGAATTTCTGCCCCACGAAATGATGATTGTTCCACACTCATATAACACCTTCAAGGGTGGCCATTAATATGTCACTATGTTTATATATAATATATAATATTTTTATGTTTTTCTTAAGCTTCTGTATTTTTTCATTTATGGCATACCTTTATGGTTTCCATTATGGGTAACACGATATCTTCATTTTAGGAAGTGCGGACTACCGCCCCCTCAAAGTGATTTGATTTGTTAATACCATATGTGGTATGTATAAAGGATAGATTTAATGATATTATATATGATATTATACTGGAATTATAATATATCTTTATATAATTATTATTTCTTTCCATTAAAGTATGAGATAGAAATGAAAGTAGCGTTAATGCGTACGTACGGCTTACCGTCTCCATGAACGGTGCATTTCATTTCTTATCCCCAAATGTAATGTACTATTATAAGTACATATATATAATGGATATATATGATGTGTGTTACATATAAATGATTAATATAATTCTGGAATTAAAATATACATACCTCTCATTTAGTTTTAATTCCTTTAATATGACATAGAAATTAAAGTAGCGTTCATGCGTACGTACGGCTTACCGTCTCTATGAACGGTGCATTTCATTTCTTACCTCTAAATGACTATATAATATTATAAATACATGTATATTCTGGATATATATGATATATATAATATCCAAATCATGAATATCATTCTGGATATAATGAACCTTTGACCACACGAACAACATGTAATTGTAAGAAGTCCACTTTCGACTTAAGAACCAAATATCGACAAAACAAACATTATTAACATAAATGATTACATAATGTTTATAACATGGAAATAAGTGATATAAAAGGAATAATTAATTTGAAAAAGGTTGTTAAGCAAGTAGAAATTAACTCGAGTTTATTATTCAGGATGTTAAAGAATAATCAAGTCAAGTCGGACCCGAGGTAAGGGAATTCGTCTCAATCTCCTTTTATTGAGGCATATTTCGTTTTATACACAACTTTCTTTTATACGGTGTATAAACCCCATTTACTTTTACTTTTATACAAAAGGAATCTTTTTCTATGAAGCATTTTACAAAACGACAAAAAGTAATGTTTCTTTTAATGTACGCGGTGACAACGACCTTTTCCGCCGCCGCGAGTATTATTTGGTCTTTGGATTCCTCATCAAGCTGTAATGTTTTTTTAAATGAAATAAATACCATATACTATTTTATGTATTTTTGTTTTGAAATGGATTTTTTATAATTGATTTGTTATGTCAATATATTTAAGGGATATATTGTGATCAAAGTGTGGAAACTTTTTCTTTCCATTATATTTGTTTTATGTCTTATGATTTTATAATGGTACTTGGACATTTGATGGGTGGTTGCGTGATAAACCATATGATGGGTGGTGCCGTGAATACTAGTATGGGTGGTTACATTATAACCTCCAATGCATTGGGTATGGAAGTCAGCCGTATGGCTATTCCATTAAGTGATATGTGTGGAAGTCGACCGTATGGTTATTCCATTTAAGTATGTTTATGTCCCGAGTTACCTTTATATGTTATGTGTCCTTTATATAGGTTTTATGGTAATCTTTTGGTTACAAAAGGGTAAGTATTGATATTTTATTCAGTGAAGAATTTTTACTACTTCATAAAGGTGAAAAGTGTAACTTTGATAAACTATACATGGTTTACTTGTTGTTTTGAAAAACTAACAGTTTTAATTCTTTGTGTTTCCCATACTGGGATTTTTATGCTCACCCCAAGTTTTGTTGAAATGTTTTTCATAGGACTTAATGTGGAATAGTGTCAAGGATGGGATCAAGGGAAATTCATGCTATATAACCTATGGAACTAGACATGTTTCTTTTTAAGAGTTTTTATTTTATGGAAACTTAGTAAATGTGTATATATTGTAATCTTTTGAGATGTAATAGTTAAGATCTAATTATCTAAAACTCTAAACCTGAAAAGATCCTCAATGGTAATTATTTATTTAATTCAATGTTAAGTAATGTTTAAGGCTGTGGCCTTATACTAGTTATGTATTTTATTCCAAATTCCACTAGATCATAGTAGAATTAGATATTGTTTTTAGTGGTTTCAATATTCCTTGGAAGGGGTTGACACATGATGATTTCTACATTTCTTTGCATATCGATTCATCGATGAATGTTTCCATAGTGAATTTATAATGATTCAATGATTTTAATTAAATTATTTTCATGATTTTTTGAATAATTTTATTAAGTATTTTACCTTATTCGAATTTTATTGTGTACCTATTATTGTTGGGGAACACTAAGTCAACATTTCTATGTGATAAGATCAATCGATGAGATTTTATATTTTGTACACTATTTAATATTGTCTATTTTCTTTGTTTTCTAATTTTTTGTTTTATTAATTTATTGTGGGGTTGTTATAATTTATTTATTCTAATGGTTTTATTGTGAGACTGGTCCTGTATGACATGGATGAGCATAGAAGGTCCATCGAACATACTTTCAGCCCTTGGAAAATAGATATAATTTTTTCTAATGATAGGTGGTATTTCATATCTTCCATTAAGTACTTATTAATATTTATGTTATTATGTGGATTCTCTGGATTTCCCCTTAGTGAAATACCCCATTTTTAAGTTTTTTATAATTAATTTGTTAAATAAATGATGTTGACAGTTGGTGCTAGATGAATTCCCTAGGTCACTAACATACCATGTTCTATAGATTTTTCCCACTTCCTGAGGCTATAACCATGACTAAGGATACACATAAAAAGTCATCTACTAATTAATATTTAGGATCCAAAGATGAATATCTCTAATTACTTGTGGTCCTTAATGAATTTGAGAATGATTACTCTCTAATATTTGTATTTAGGGGACCTAGTGGGTTCATAGTGCTTGACCAATCATGATATACTATGTTATGGGATAGGGTAATGATATTAGTGGGTGTCACATTAGAACCTATACAAATCCTATAAGTTGTGAGGCTTTGGAATTTGTGGTGTGTTAATTGTTCGACCACCCTCATTCTATTATTTATGCATTCTGTTGGTTTCTATTGATCCAACTAACAGAAAAATATATGTTGGTTATTTTGTTGTTTTTGTTTGTGATGTGATGCAATAATGGGATGCTTAGATATAATCCATGGGACCAGTCTTATGTTTCTATTAATTTAATGTCTTCAGTAGTAAAACTCATTAAGGATTGGTTGATTATATCTTTTTATTGACAATTACCTTATCCCGATGCCAAGATGTATCCAACCATTGAACCTTACTATTTAATATTTTTAGAATTACTAAATGGAATTTGGATTCTAAGCCTCTTTTAACTGGGTCTTCAAAACATACTTATTTTGGATCGTCTTATGGGATTACATTATTTAATTTTAGTTTTATAATTATCGAAATTCCTATTTGTCCCTATTATTCCTCCCTATTTGGGGATAAAGAGGAACAAAGCATGTCTTCAAACCCATCCTATATTGGGCCACTCTAGGAATGTCTAGTTCACTATAATTATAGAGTATTCCAAGTGTATTTATGTGGGATATTTTCCCCCGAAGTAGTGGGATGATGATTCGCTACTCAAGGATGGACTTTCTATCATCATTTGATGCCTAGGATACTACCGGGAATTAGGGGATTCACAATTGAAGAATCTCCATGAATTCTTTGTGGATGAGATTATTTGTCAAGTTGTTGAATGGTTATGTGTTTCTATACAGGATCCAGTGAGTATTCTTTATATATCCCCTAATGTTTATCCCTCTTAATGATCATCCATGTTACCATGTCATGAATACCTAGGGACAGGGACATGGGAATCCTACCTTATATTGGACTACATATTGATTAATTTATTTGATATATAGAAAATTTCCACATTTCAGGATGATATGTAGTTACTTGGTATTATCTATAATAGTTATTGTTTTCCTATACCGGTGAAACATTGTCTAGGTTATTTATCCCCCTTATGGTGAAATTTCTTGCCCAGAGACATTCCAGTTTCAGGAAAAGTTTCTATTGTCGATATGGAATACTAAAAAAAGGATTGAAATAATTTGTGATGGAATGAGGGGTAATACATCCCAATAAATGGTCATTTACACTAGGTCCCGTTGGTAGGATCATGGATCCAAGAATATATTTGGACTGAGTTATTTATGATTTCCAAAAATGATTACATAAATTTATTTATAAGAACATGTATATATTTATATATTTTTATGTGGATATAAAAATAAAAATTAATATATATACATGTATAGGATGGAATTGAATTCAAATGATTGGGTTCTTGGACCAAATGATTAGTTATAGACTTTTCTCTTTCATTTTAAGATGTTATTTAATATTTTTTTTATTAATTTTATCATGTTAAGTATATCACATATACATAAAATGAATTATATTGGCTATGTATGAGACCATGTTGGTGATTCCCTACTATGTTTTGTACTCAAAACCTAATTAGTACACTATTATATGAGTTTACCTAAGAATATGGTCACTTTAATGTAAGAAGAAATTGGGAAGTGGCTCGAAAATTATATAGTTGAATGGATTGTATTTTTATTTTGATATTGTGTATTTTTGCAACTCAAAGATATAAGTACATACTTGTATTTTTTTTCATTTCCATTATTTAATCATTTATATATGATCGACCTATTGGGAGATTAGTTTTTTGTGTATAAAATCTTCATTTAGGCCTTTAATGATTTAAATTTATTATTATAGGATTCAATAATTTAATTTTATCCAAATTTTCCACCCTCTGTTTATTTATTGAATTTGATAAGGTATGGATATATTTCCTATTATTCCACTTATATAAAGTTATTTTCTCCCCATAATAAATCCCATATAACGTTGTTTTTTATTAGTAAACATTCGTGTATGGGGGGCGTCCATGATGCATTATAGTGAATTATCTTAGAGAAATATTTAGTGGAATCCAGGTCAGGACTACATAATCCATACATTAGGGAACTATTTTTTTCATATTTTGAGTTTAAACGTATATATAAAAAATTAAATATCCAGTGTAACAACTCATTACATTATAATTATGTACTGAATAGATACTTTTATGTTTTAAATAGTATAATGATTAATAACCATTAGATGATGGAGGATATGGAAAATAGGCCATGGCTTGGCAAAATCCTATATTATAAATGGGATTATTTTACTATGACCTTTAAATCCATGAAGGAGGCCAAATATTACCTTTTTTGTGGGACATAGGTAGTATTTCCTATTGAGTATTGACATCCCTCGCATATTATTCCCATATATAATTAGTTTTTGAAAAAGTGTGGTTGTGGATCATGATGGATGATCCAAGGAAAATCTATGAGAAATGGCCACTAATTAAATATAACCATGATTTTCATCTAAATAAAATACCACAAGAATTCAAAAATAAGATTCACATCATATCATTACACAAAGTATAATTTATTCTTTCTATAACACTACTACAAAACAAGGTTTATCTAGTGTTGGGGCTTTAATAACACTAGCTAAAAGCACTAATAAAGCTCCATTTCATAGTACTAGAAAAGTATTATTAAAGGACCACCTTTAAAAGTGCTTTTTTTAGCACAGTTAAAGAAGATATTTAATGATGATAAAAAGTTTCTGATAAATACCCTCTTTATTAAGACTTTTAAAAAATAAATATTAAATGGGTGAGCCTTTATAAGCTCTTTTCTTGAAACGCTGACAATGACAATCCTTTATCAGTTCTTTTTTACCAGAACTATTATTGGATATATTTCAAAAATATATATATTCCATTAAAAATAATATATTAACATTTAAATATATATTTTATTAATATAAATACTATATATTTTTTAAAAATATTTTTTACAGTTGGTAAATAGGAATTTAAACTTTATATAAAAGATATTTACTGAAAATGTTTTATCAAATAAATAAAATTAATCAATAATTTTCTCATTATTATCAATTAATAGTCAAACAATATCAATATTATGATTACAAATCAAAAAAATTATAAAAAGTTCAAAAATAAGTTAAAAATGTAACTCGAACATCAAACGACAATAAATTTTTATCCAGGTGTGGATTTGGGATCTACCCCATATAAAATTGAATCTTATAATTAAATCTACATGTTTGTGACAGTTTTACAACTCTATAAAATATTTAAAGGCCTTAAAAAGAAATTATGTCCTTTAATAGTGTGATTTTATCAATGTTAATGTGTCCATTATAAAGATTTTTTGGCGTTGTTAAAGACCCCCCATTTAACATCACTCACAACATCAGTGTTATTTATGTTCCAATAAAACACTTCATTTGTGCTGTTAGAGACCCAAATTGTTGTAGTTTAATAACATCACTGATATTGGGGAAGAATCCTTCTATACTATAGACAAAATAGGAAATATAATATATTATTCACAATGTCTGGTCAAATAAATCCTACCTCTTGATTATGATGGATGAAGTGCAATTTTTCCCAATTCTAATTATTAGTTTCTTAAGAACTATTTTTCCTACCTCCACATTTGGTTCACACATCCTTATCACATGAAATTGAACTATAAAACATAGATTCCTCAAAAAATGATTCTAAACTATAGGATGAAAAGGTCATCACCATAGGACTATAAATTGTTGAATATTTATGTCTATCTTTCAGGATGTTAAACTTCACAACATATACTGTATTCCATATGAGTATAAATGTATTAGACTTATTCATCGCACTTGAACCTCGACAGATTAGATGGAATACTTTTTTATATCATATATCAATGTTCCCATCCCATATATGTGAGATAAATCTTTATAGGTTTCCATTATATTTTTTTGGGGTTCACAGGTTTGGGATGGACATTCTAAACATAATTCAACAGTTTAACTAACCCCAAAAAATGACCCTTAGTAAGAATTATGTGTTTCATAATTCATATTATCATATTATGTGTTGTTATATATAGATCTTATATAGCATGTCAAAATTAAAATCCCAATAAAATTATAGTTTTTTACTAATGTTTGAGCCATCTATGTCTTGTTAGATTTAACTCTAAAGTTCTGTTGGTATAAAAAAGACCTTTCATTTTTCATTTGCATGATCTAGATCTACACAAAAACCACTTATATCTAGGTCCTTAATATATGACCATAAAATGACCTAAAATATTATTGCATGTCACATGATATTAAACTAAATACCAAATGGTCTACCAAGTATGTCACAAAATGGATTATAATGTCCCATCCCACTAGACTCTTCCTTCATATATATTATCCAAATCAACATAAGAACCCTAGAAATTTGGTTGTTTACTCATGATACTTTGCATAAATAATTCTCCTATATTCAAATGTTCTATTTATTTTAGAGATCTCTTTAATCTAAGATGTTATGGATATAGTTATATTTTCCACATGGAGTTTCATGATTTGTGTAACATATTACCAGAATAATTCTCTCATATATATATGAACAACATGTGTCCTATTTCATGCTAACTTAGGATACATAGTGATACTAGGATCTCAAATCATCAACCTAAGCATAAATTCTATTTCCATAACTAGTTCTAATCCTCATCCTACTATATGGGCCCACTAAATCATGTTGGATTTTACATCCTAGGTTTCATAACCCATGGTACCTATTTAACTTGTTTTCCGAAGAAAATTTTTTGTAATGACACATAATATGGTCTTTTATATATGTAAAAATGTCATAGAACATGGAACTTTATCATGTGAGGTTTAACTTGACCACATATGGTCAAACATATATAACCATAAACCTAGTAGTGTTTTCTATCCTATATATCCCAACATCTATACATCATAAAAAAATAATTGTAAATGAACATTACATGTTGTTCCTACCAGAAAACTCATGTTATGGATGAAATAATCCATCCTTGAAGAAATCTTGTATCTTTTATCCTATGAACATGTTCTGGAGATTCTTCCTATTCTAATCTCATTCTAGAGATAAAATTTTCCTCCCTTATATATGAGATATACTATTTCAGGGGAGATTTGATTAAAAAATATTTTTGGGCTGATTATTATTATTTTATGATACAAAGTGATACATAATTATTATATTTTATATACTACCACAATTTCCATCACAGCCAAACTCTTCTTAGTGGATGGAATTCTTATTCACATCAGGTTTTTCAACACGAGACTATAATCTTGGTTGAAATTTCCTATTTTATGAACTAAATGTGGCTTCACTACTATTATATCGAGATACATATTGATTTAGGAAGGTATATTTTAGATGATACTTGAAATAACCATTTATTTACACTCATTTAAAAAGGTATATAATAGACCAGTCTTGCTTATTTGTGACTTAAAGTCCCCCGTCACTTTTTAATGTCCCCTTTCAATAAATCATGACTTATATGTCATCAGTTTTTAATCATCAAAAAACATTCATGGAAATCAGTAGTGAGCTTATTTTAATTAAAGAGACAACAATATATTAAAATTTAATTTATTCTTGAATATTTAAAATTTCTATATAGTGGAATGGTTTCTTCCTTAGGAGGATTTTCTATCATATATATGATCTCATTCAATATTTTTATGGGATCTATCATTAAAATATAGGTCAGCTATCAGGATATATATCAGATATTCTTACTTATTTATTTGAATAAATCATGTAATTTTTTTTAACATTATGATAAGACATTCAAATGGTTTTGGGTTCTCTTAAATCTTAAACCCAATCTATGTTTCCATATCAATCCCCATTAATTGCCTAATAACCAGAACATTAAAAAATGATACCACATCCGTGAGATATTTTACTTTAGCATTGGGTTTCTCATTAATGTCATGTTTTTACATTTCCATTTCTATATAATCTATGTCATTTAGTCCAAAAACAATGACAAAAAACACTATGTGCCTCTCCATGAGGTAGCTAATACTATAGTTTCACTCTCCACTAATTATGTGTTTTCTTCTCCCTATCTAGATAGTTCATATAAACCTTTTGTTATCATTTTATGAAGATATACACCATTAATATTTGGTTAATGTTATATAAACCTAACCCCACAACATTTGGAAAAATAATGATGACTTTAATCCCAAAAAACATTCAAAAAAAGTTGTTTTTACTTAAAAAATAAACCTCAATGGTGTAATGTGTAAGACTCTTAAATTGGAAATGAATGTGAAATAACAGGATTTTCATGTTGAAAATATGTAAGGGAAGTCTAAAAAATCTTTTATTTCTTAGTAAGGAATCTAATTTCATGATACAAGAAAAACATATAATTAAATGGGATGGAAAATATTTTTTAGAGACCTCCATATTGACATATTATCCAGGTTGGAATATTTCTTAAATATAGTGAAAAAATAGTGACAACATATTTAATTCATCCAAATGTAGTGGAGGCTGAGGGAATCTGATAGAACAAAATCAATTCACTCACCTATGAGGGTGACCATGATAAAATAAATAATAGAGTAATTACAATTACTTCCCATTGAGGCGAGGAAATATCCAATGTAATTACCTAAATTCTATATGTGACTTATGATTTTTCTAGAGATTAGGTTATTATATATTCATAATAGATAAAAAAATGGAACAAAAGGGATCATACCTTCCATAAAGATCGTTTCTGATCATTGAGGAGTTAGTTTCAATTATATCCATGGTAATATTAGTGGATGGGTAGGTGTACATCCAATTATAAAAAATGATCTTATTCTATAAGATAATCACCCATCCCAAATATTATATTTAATTAAGTGATCAATAAACCTTTTATGTCTGGGACAACTCCCCCCCCCCTCTCATAAAGTCTCCATAACTAAAACCATCAATGGTGAGTTTGAGAACATTAATAGTGGATTCTATCAAACCCATATTCCGGACCAAACCACCATTTTCAAAGTAGGATTGTGTATATTACCATTCAAGATAATCCTCAGGGAGTATTAATAGTCTCATTGTTCAAACAGAGAGGCTATATCAAATTCTAGGAACCCAAACCTTGCCTATATTTCTAATATTGAGCTTGAATTACATTCCACCAAAGTTTTTTTCAGACATCCTAGATTCAAAATCATCCTAATGAAATTATAGTGTCCCCTTTCATATACTTAAATATATTCACCTCCACTCCCTAAAACTGAGACTGAATAAAACTATTTCCATTTCCCACTGATAGATAATCTTTTTTGAGACCCTCAAATCCACTCCAAGATTCCCTTTCCCAATCGTTGTCCAAATATAGGGTTTTAGCTGGCTCTTCTTTAGGTCCCTAATACCATAGAATTTTATACACAATATAGAAATATTTTTGTTTGATCACCAAATCAAATGAATTATCATGATGAAAAATACACCAAAAAAATATTAAATTTGGTCAGTATTTCCTTACATTATAGGTGATTGTTCATTACAACTTAAATACATGCCTAGATGGATTATAGGAAATACTTGGATGATAAATGCCTCAATGATATCCTAATGAAGATATTCCTATCAAGATAAATATATAGTTTAATATTTTTGAAGCCCTCAAATTGATTAGGGTTGATCATGGCTAGGGTGAGCGTCGTAAATATGGAGGCATGAGAAACAATGATGTAGGGTATAGGTAAACCCAAAAATATAAAGGGAACACCTACCTAATTTTCATTTAAACAAGTGATATTCTCACACCACACTATCTACAGAAACCACATTTGGGGATCTAGTAGAAGACCAAACAAAAAATTTAAATGGAATGATAAATTTTGTTTTTCCTTTCCCAGACAAGCTCGATACATTCCCACAATAAATCTTCCCATTTGAGCACGCTGCGCTAGAACATCCAACACCATCAGGTCATGAAATATTTCCTTGGGGTCAAAAAAATCATTAGAAATAAACCACCAATCTCCACCACCTTAACTATTATAACCAAATATTCCTAGTGAAAATTACAATCCATATTGGTTCCCCAAAATAAATTAATTAACGATTCTATCATTGTTGTTAACCATCATTGTTAGTGATTTTAGAATAGAGAGAATGTGCATTATAATGAGAGTAAAAATCAATTGAACAGATTAATAAAACACCCAAATGATAAAAAGATAAGATTATATATATTAATTTGTCCATTAATTTGGGAGACTAGGATTTCAAAATGTCAGATGTGGAGGCCTCTAGTGGAAATCTGAGCTTTTAAATAGTCCATGTGGAATCCTATTCTGTTAATACATAGTAGGTCTTAAATTATTTTGACATGCTGATCCAAACAAGATTTTGGAATATAAATACTAATATATTCAATGTTTATGCATTTGACGGTAAATTTTTAATATTCCTCCTTAGCATTGATGATTCCTTGAATAGATCACAAAATGACATTAATGAAAAGATAGATTTAATCTGCAAAAATATGGTGAGAGATTCCAAGGAAGTGACTCATACATATTAAGCGGTGTATAATTATACAATAAATGTATCTGAAAAATAGTTTTCTAATGAAACATTTTTCCATGATAAAGATAATTATAGAAATTAAATGTCTATATCAAATCCATCGAGTAGATTTGAAAAAGACATAATTATTGTACATAAAGTTATATGAAAACCAAGGTGTGCATAAACATCAGTAGAAAAAATTATATGTAGATCTATAATATCCCATTAAATAAATCACCCTATGGATTAAGACCCATTAATGTTTATCCAAATTCTTTTCTATGTCAACTTTAATTGCAATGTTTGATCCCATAGTCTTCTTGTTGATGACTCCAATCATATATTGGGAAGTCCCTATGTAAGCCTAAGTTGATGTACAAATGACAAAGCCATGTTGTTCTTTTAGAATCCACTCAAGAAGATGAAATTTATGGTTCCTATATATCACACAAAGAAGGAAATTTTATAAAATGATACTAATACTAATAGGTCTATAATGTCTAATGGAATATGGGTTTGTAACCTTTGGAATATGAATAAGAATTGTTTCACTATCCACCCGAGGAAAACTAAATCCACAAAATAAATCATGAATCAAATCTATATGTCCATCATGAAAGGCTCTGATTATACAAAATAGAATGATCGTAGAAAATATTATTATCCGAGTGGTTTCCCTTGATTGAGAGAAACCACCATATCATAGATCTCCCCATCACCTAGAACTACCTCGATCCATTGGTTCACAATGTCATACATGAAATTAGAGGTAAAAATATAACCCTAGCCATATATTCTTTCTCATGTTATTTTATGTTATATAAATTCACATTTTCAATTTGTTTAATACACAATGGGCTAACATTTGTGGTTTTAAAATGCTTCTTGAATCAAATTTTCCCCTTGAAACCACGTCAAAAATTATACTACTGAATCACTAACACATTGATTCCATGAGTAGAGATACCCCTCTAGGAAGATGACAACCAAAAGGGAATCCCATTATTTCTTCCTTTCATAGATATTATAAAGAATTTTATATACTGATCTGAAGAAACCCACAATTTAAATATCAATAACACAACTTCATTTATTTCTTGTATGTAAAGACAAGGGTTAATTTTGATCATAAAGGAAAGGCTCCACCTAATCCCTATGAACTACAATCATAATGGTGTAGTGATAGTATCTCCATTATAAATTGTTAACTTATTCCCATCGTTATCAATTTGTTAATGACTCAAACATTATTTTTTTTATAATTTTCATATCTTATAACCAAACTATTAAATATAATTATAATACCCTTTATGTTAAACAATCATTTTTCATTCACATTTTTTAATTCAAAAATATGAAATATTACTTTTGATCCTTTGTTGAACCCTATAACATGAACCTAAATAGCATGACATAATGGTCTGAGTACTATGAACATAAACTATGTTCACCCATCCATGGTATTGTTTATACATGAATTGGTATTTTCATTCATGTCAAGTCATATTTCCCTTATTGGTTAGACTATATAATTTTTACCAATTAAATAATATCTTAAACATTATCAAAAAATTTCCTAATAACCATTATCATAAATTACATCCACCCATCTATGTAATATTCTTTATTATCATTGGTATTTTATTTTTATCATGTAACCTACCATTTAAAGATACATTGGATCACCTTTTAGTTAAAATCTACAATATTTTAATATTATCAACAACTAGTCCAATAATTATACCCTTAATCATTATGATCCCTTCTTCAAGGACATTTGTAATATCAAAATTGGGATATAATTCTCATGAGGTTTTTGTTTAAAATGTTTCAGTATAGGTATCATCATCTTTTAGTCAATGAAATTTGTCTCTAAACCAAAAGTAATAAATGGTCCACCTTTTATGACATTAAACTACCCCTTAAAATATTCAAAGTACTCATTACGTCAAAACCCACATAGGTAGACTTAGGAAATAATCTAGAAATTGGTGAATGAGAAAGAACATTATAAAACCAATGTGAAATGTGATTG
The DNA here is from genome assembly GCA_963277665.1 of Viscum album. Lineage (NCBI taxonomy): Eukaryota > Viridiplantae > Streptophyta > Magnoliopsida > Santalales > Viscaceae > Viscum > Viscum album. Next base: position 839,887,690 of record OY728152.1, on the reverse strand, counting down.
TTTTGAAATTAAAAAATGGAAAAAATTAAGGATGGAAACAAAAAAGGGATGAGAGAGAAAAAAGTTATGTCCCTTCCTACTTGACCACCCCCTCCATGATTTTGTAAATATTTACGGCTATATGAACAAAAAACTAATTGTGTTCGTACTGCCATACATCCCTATAAAACAATGCTCTTCTATATAGGTCTATTGGCCTTAGATAAAATTAGAGTAGTTGTTTCATCGTGAAATACACAAGGATGGGATTTCGTCCTGATGGTTAGATTGATTGTGGGGGGTTCAATTCCTTGCTCAATAATATTAATTATTATTCCAATTTTTTATACATCCTTAGAATCTGAAAATAGTTCAAACATCCATAATTGTGTATGGACCTTCATTCCAATGGTAGGTGTTCCTTTAGGTTTTCTCACCCAACAACTCTTAGGAACTCAAATTGATCGAGAGGATGGGAGGTTGGGATCATTTTATAGTGACCCAAGCTTAATATACATGGATATGACCTCATTTTATATGTGTATTCATCACATTACAAGGATACACACATGATGACAATAATTGTTTAGTGTCTTTGTAAATATGGAAAATATTATTCTAGTGTGGTGAAATATCTTTAACAAATTATTTAAAGATATTACCCTTTAGTACTATTACATAAAAAATTTCTTCATAAACTGGGGAAATGAAACCTAATTATGCAGTGAACTAATTTTTTTTTAATCTTTAAAAAATTAAATACATATTCATAACATGAAAATAATGTTCTGAGCACATGATCATATCATTTTAATATCATTCACTGTATAAAAGATCCTAATAATGAGACATGGAATAAGGATTGTAATTTTATAAGACATGAAATTATAAGATAATCAAGAACATGAACAATGTGAGATTATCAAAGGAATAACACATAGAATTTTTTTTCATACACATAAACATGTAACATCATTACCTATATGTCAAGTCACATTTCCAAAACATAAAATTGAATTTCATGGGTAATGCACCGATTTTATGGCATACACTACCATATTATTCTTAGTCCTTTCCTTATAAAGAATCAGGTTTCCGCATTTTCCCATATTTGACTGGGTGTCTCTATCATCCCATAGTGGACGGTTTTCCCCATCTTCCCATAGTGGATTAGGTTTCTCTCTCTTCTATTGTGGATTTGGTTTCCCTAACATCTATAGTGGATCAAGCCCTTCCACATGACTCCCATATTTATCACATGAGATATAAATCCTTAACCAATTAATTAGGTGGAGATATATGTCTCATCCATCACATAATAAAATCATATATACTTGTTCTAATGTATAAAAAATCTTCCATTATATCATCACCCATAAAAAGTGATTGGTTACAAATACACCATATAATAAACCATGAAATGAATTGGGTATAAAATGTTTTTATCATATAATTTACTATGGAAAATTTATAGGTTTCATAATCACTTAATCAATGAATAACCCATGAAAATAAATAGATTTCATAAGAATATAACTCATAAAATAAGAACATGTTTCATACACATCATTTCAACTAAACATAAACCATTCAAGAAATAATATCAATGGTATTTTTGGATCATATCCTTATTGAATCATAAAATATAAAAAAGTATGGCATCATAGTTGGAGAAGGATTCTGGAATAAAACATGGAGCCTTTATTAGGATAAATATAAATTATTTGAAAATCCATTTTATAAAACCATTTCAGAAATCCATTTCTAGTTAATAATGATTTAACATTTAATTTGAAATTTTCATATGGAAAATATTCATTGTTTTTTGAAAAATCATATTTCAATAATAGAGTCTTTTGAAAATAAATTTATTTGAAAATAAATATTAAAACCTATAAATGAATACTCAAAACAATTAAATCTCATATTAAATTTAAAAATTCATTAAAATATCTTGAAATATATTTGACAACATTTAAAGGGTTATTTGAAATTCATTTAAAACAATTATTGAATATTAAAAAAATTGAAAACCTTTTCATTGAAAACCACATTCTAAAAAAGGAAAACCCATAATTTTTCGAAAATATTTTTCCCTAAAACAATCTTCTAAAATTGATAAGGAATCATAAAAGGAATAACATATTGGATGAAAGATAAATTGTACATGCCAAACATTCTTTTTTCACCTTAAATGGTTAAAAAATGTTTATGATTCAAAAAAAGGAAATAGGATTCCTTTTTAAAAAAATTTAAAGAGGAAAAATTTAAATAAAATTTCCATTAAATATAACATGATAATAGTAAATCAATTATGAAAACAATTTTATAAAACACAATTTGTAAAGGGCATTGATTTATGACTGAAAGGAATAATATTATCGAATTATCATAAAATGTTTTCTTAAGTATATTAATTAACAATGAGAGGAAAAATGGTTTCATTACTCAAATATAAAATTAGTAAATAGAGGGTTGAAAATTAATGAGTGGTCTTGATATATGGATCTTCATATTTAATCCCTGGATGAAAAATAATAAAAATCTCGAACATGATGAGATAATTGGAATAACCCATTACTAGTTTGGTAACATTTAATCATAATAAAATGAAAATATTAACATTAAATTATGATTAAAATAAAATTAAAATAATGGGATTCATGATATAACATTTAAATGGAATTAAATATAACTTATAGAAAAATATAGGTGAATAACATGTCATGTGTCCTAAAGAAGGTGAAGTCAGACAAAATTAAATTACTAATTTGGTATCTTTGGAATATTAAATGCCATGAAAGAAATATCATCAAATGGATATGAAAATACGTAAATTTTTTGAATAAGAAAATTATAATTCATATATGGTAAGAATATACCACAAAAAAATGAATCAAGTGGGGAATATGGCAAGTATGACGTTGAAAAATAAAAAGTGAGATGAAATTACCAAACCATAATCCTTGACTTTCTTTATACATATTAAAAAATCTTGTATAATAAATATAAGTTTATTATAAATATACCATAGAGACATATTATTGTATCTTGTAACATGTATTATTTTTCTATGAAATTATTTTACCTCTTTATTAACAACTCTAAGTTAATGTTATGTTTTTTTATTTCTACTTTATTTTTTGTATATGTTTTTTACTATCATTGTTGGTCATGTTACATAGATCATGAAACAATTATTTCAAAAATGTTATTAATGATATAAAATAAATATATATTCTTCATACTTTTATTTATAATAATCTATAAAATATAAAAATATGAAATCGAATACAATATTCTGGGAGATGATAGACCATACGTAGGCTTGAATGTCCATTACAATTAGTTGTTGTATTAAAAGAACGAATGTAAATTAAATTTAAATATATATATAATAAAAATAAATTATATTTATTATGTCATATATGTCTTATAATTAGATTATACCCATCCATAATACATTCCATGTAGAGAGTAAACAAATTTCATCGCTTCGAGGAGGCGATATTCCATATGTCCACAAACAATGTTATCACATTTACACAAAAAGGAAATAAAGAAAGTATATTTTATATAAAACATTAAGAATAATACATATTTCATAAATGACATATATATCATATGAAAAAATAGTTTACATCATAATTCAATAATGTGAGAGTTGGAAGAGGAAAAAAAACCACATCATTTTGTGGGGAGGTATATTACCATACACAAGAATGGTAAGTTTGTTACCCATTACATGGATGTTTTTATATGTGTATATAGACCAATTATAATTAAACAAAATCAGTATATTTAGTATAATATTTATATTATAAAATCATTACATAAAAAATTGAATAGGAGTAAAATTAAATGAATCAAAAGATGATCATTCAAGAATGTTACATAGTTTTCAGGTAGTTCCATTTTGTTTATACCAAAATAAAATCTTGGTAGGATTTATGACGAAGGTGAGACATATAGGTTGAGGGGAGGTATGGGGGGATTTTTTAGGAAAATATTTTCTTTGAAAAAGTTCCTTAGAGGTTTCAATAAATGGGAGGGGTGGGTTCCTTTTTATAGTGGAGGAGAAGTGCATTCTTGTAAATTTTTTAAAAGGGAATTTCACCCCTATTTTTTCTAATAAAATTGGAAAAAATAATAAAAAAATTAAAAAAATGTAATATTGGGTATAAATATTGGAAATTCATGAATTTTGGAAAAAATATATGTCATTTTTCCCCTGAAGTGTAAGGATTAGTTTATTGTCAAACAGGTTTACCTCTTAATCATTATAATCAATTTTTTTCCATTCACTAATAATATTTGATATAAAATAAGATGATGTTATTTGAAATTATATATTGTAATGTTAAAAAAATATTTAATAAAATTTTCTAAATTTCGAACACGTAAGAGGAAGAAATGTATTCAAATTTAATACCACATACGGGACGACACAATTAGTTTTAAAGAAAAATTTTATAATATTTGTTAAGTTTTTATATCAAATTACAATGTGAAATTTATTAAAGTGAGCTAAGTTTGATTAACTGATGTATGATTTATATAATTGAATATCAAACCCAATAATAATCATAATTTATCTTTATAAATAAATTAGATGATAAAGTAGGATTGAATTAAAATTCAGTATCTTTCACTATTCATCAAAAAATAGAACATCATGAAAAATATCACAAATTCTCCATAATATGATTTTTCTATTCCTAATTAATAAAAGAGGATTATTTTGTCTAATTAATCTTAAAAATGTGTCAAAAATGATTTTTAATATGGGTTATCCACTAAAAGGTAATATTACCATTTAAGAAAATATATGTTTTTATTCTTAAAATTGTATTTATTATTATTTTATACTTATAAAATAAATTGGATGAGAAACAAAATATTTATTGAAAAAATAATATAAAAATATTATTTAAATAACAATAAAAGGTTTATTATTTAAATTAATCTATTAATATTGTGTTTTTGGGTAGAAAACTAGTTTGCATAGAAAAGTAATTTCGTTATTTTCCAATAGTTATAAAATTTACTTATAATAATTGATAACAAAAGGATTCATTTTATATACATGTGAAAAAAATTAAACAATTTATTTAAAATTATTCAAAACATCCATTCTAGTTACTAGGTTCTGGCTTTAGTAATATTTCAATAATAATAATAATATTATCCTGTAGTCCTGTAAAACATGACCTTGGTGTAACAAAAGCTATAGAAGGGACTTTTTATTGTGTGAAATACAATCCAAACATAGTATTGCGTGTGACACAAGCTAATCTTGGTGTTTCATGTAGAAAAATATTGACTTGGTATTATGTATAACGTTAGCCACACATAGTTCTTATTTATAAAAAACAAATTTAATGTTTCGTGAAATGAAAAATATCAAAAGATTAAATTAATTCGAAAAAATAATAATTCAATAAATCTTTAGGTGTTACCTTATACACCCAATAAAATTCATTTTCCTAGAAATTCTTCTTGGTTTTAAAAGTTTTAATTTTTGAATGATCTATTCATCGAATCCAACACTGTAAATATAAATACTAAAACTTCCTTAAAAATGGAATGATGGAAACATAATTATTACAAAAAGTATCACATAACTAGGATTAGACATAGGATAAAATTGGATATAAGGTAATATTGGACATTAAAAATCATAAATAAATATATATATTCATAATGATTCTTTATCCCCAGCAATTGAATGGTCAATGGAATGTTAAAGCACTCATAACCATAATATATGATAATTTATGAGACCATCTATTTAATTGAAATGAAGGATTTAAGATAAATATGTTCGAATATAAATTTCCTAGAGTTCATGAATTACTTTACAATCTATGAATTTAATAAAATATACTAACATTATTTTATTACATTCCATATGCACAATCTCAATATTTGGTTGTGCCTTGTTCATTTTCTACATTATCTCTTACTCTATGAAATAATTGTGAATTTGTCTTTATTGAAGTAATGAAAGATCATGGGGTAGATATATAGGTCAATCCATCTGTCATTAGATGCCATCTATAAAATGTGGATTGAATAGTTTGTCCAATATTTAGAAATCCTGATGTGATGAGATAATAGTTTAATCTAACAAACATTTTCTGATGTTCAAATAAACAATTCTATAAGTGGTTAACCATATAACCCTTATTAAAGATGAAAAATAAAAAATTGAATTATGGTCATGAAACAATCTTAAAATTGATGACCAATATATCAAAAAGTAGTTATTGTCTTTCACATTAAAAACATATAAATTCCCTCAACAAATATTCTCTAGAAAAATGGTATGAACCTAAATTTCCATAAATCTTTTTGGAAAACATGCATTCATTATTATTCCAATGACAAATAAATATATTAAATAAATATAAGAAGTTTTAAAATTCATCGATGAAAACATTGACCACTCTGTACGTAAATCCATTATTAGTTATGTTGTTATAAATACTTTCCATTTTCCATCATAAAAACTAGTCATCTCATTATCAAAGCTAAAAAAAATTGTCTCAGCATATTGAACACATTAATGGTTGCCTTCCCCTATTTCAAAATGTCACTATTCCATTAAATCACATTTTATTTCTTCATAACCATTCAATATATCTTTTTCAATCATTAAATAAATAATTATACAAAAAATTATTATATATTTTAGGATTCATATAACATAATATTTCAATTCCAAACCATATTCATTATAATATTCCAAATTTATTCCTGAATTATTACTTGGGATTCTTCGTCTTATTTCTTAAAACTTCATTACTATAATATTAAAAATTAATTTTTTATTATGGTTCCCCAGTCTCAATCCAACCATTATTCTATTGTTTATTTTAAATAAAACAATGGAAAAATACCATATATTTCACATTTCATTTAGAGTTTCTTATTCTTCTTCAGTGAAACCAATACTTGTGGACATTCCTGATTCTATTCATGATATTTACAATTAGTAAATGTATTTTTACCACTCCCATTCTTTAAAAATTGAAAAAAAATAAATGTTATCCCCATTCCAAATAGTTCCTGCTATTGAATAAAACAAGAAAGCATTGGGTGTGAAACACTTGTCATAGCAGAAAATCACATAATAGTGAAAAATAATTATAAATTTTTTAAATAATTATAAATACTTATTTAATATATTACAACTTGTTTTTATATTAGGATATTCATAATGAAATTATATTTAAATCCTTCATGACTGATCAAAAAGAGTTCGTCAATTCCCAAATCATATCCCCTCATATTGTCAAACCATGTGTGCGGCAAGACCCATTTTCATGCAGTTACTGCCGATCGAGTCTATCTAAACACTTTGTTTTTTGGTTTGATAGCACTATATACATCTATTCTAGATACATGTACAATTTTAGTTTCTAGAAATGTATATTTTGTTGTGAAACCACTCTCTCTTCCTTTACCAAAATTCCATGAAATGTTCCTATAATTTAGATCATCGTTAGACTTATCCTTAGAGACATCCCTCAACATATACATAGAAATATCCCATGGGATATCACTATTATTTTATCCTCCTAGATTCCAAGGGTTGAAAGATCCTATACATTGATATAGACTATAGTGACCCAGGCCAAAAATAGATGGAAATTACATCAATTTAGATAAGCATATCAAAAAGATAAACAAAAGAGTACCATAATAGTTTAGTGTGTTTGGAAACATGTAACACATTATTATAGTTTGGTGAAAGATATTTTAAATCTTCTATAAATATATTCCACTATAGTATTTCAATTAAAAATATTTCATCACAACTAAGGGAAAGGAAATATAAGAAATGGGTGATCTTGAATGCTCAATATTAGTAATTAATGGAAATATGTAAGCATAAAATGAACATATCGGTATGAGAACATGATAATAACATTTGAATATCATACCCTACATAAAAAGATCATCATGATAAGACATGGAATGAATATTAGTAGTTCATAAGAAATGAAATTATAAGATAAATAAGAACATTAACAGTGTGAGCATATAAAAGGAAAAATACATAGAATTTATTAAAAACACATATTCATGTATCATCAATCCTAATAAGTCATGGTGAATATTGAATAATTCACATGGAACATCATGGCGAATAAATATACTGGGTGGCACACACTACCATCTCCAGTCATAGTACATTCATTATAAGCGATTGGGTTTCCCCATCTTCTCATAGTAGATCGGGTTTCCCTATCTTCCTAAAGTGGACCAGGATTCCCCATATTCCCATAGTGGATTTTGTTTCCCTATATTTCCATACTAGATCAGATTTCCTCATATCCTATAGTGGATTAGGATTCCCCACCTTCCACAGTGGATCAAAAATATCGACTTGAATCCCATCATTATATCATGAGATATAAGTAATTACCCAATACACTGGAAGGAGATATAATCCCCACTCATCACATTATAAAATAATAAATTCATGTTCCACAAGATAATAAAACACTGCATCATATCATGACCCATAAAAATATATGGGATTTAGAAACATAATATCATAACCCATTATATGAAATGGGTATCATATCATTTTATCGTATCATTACCAAGTGAAATGAGATAGGTTTCATAATATTTTCATCAACTCATAAAACATGTATTGAATTGGGTTTCAAAATCATAAAACCCATGTGATAAGAACAACTATCATAAACACCATTTAATCTTAATAGAAAACATTCATGAAAGAGTATGAATGGAATTCATGGATCATATATCTAGAAAAGAATTAACTATAAGAATGTATTTCATGTTATATTTAGAATGATTTGGAAATAACACATGCATCATTTCATAAGTGAAATAGCCTTTATTTTAACATCCTTATCATAAAATCATTTAAAAATAATTTTCTTATCAAGAATGATTTACTATTTTATTTTAAATGTTTCTTGATGAAAATATCCATTATTATTTGAAAAATTATTTTCAAAACATAAATCCTTTTGAAAACCATTTTCATTGAAAATATATATGAAAACATATGAAGTAAAATAAAAAAAATTAAAACACTATTTAAAAATAAAAACTATTGAAAAAAATTATTTCTAAATATATTTAAAAAAATTATATAATATAGGAAAATAATTTAAAATAATTCATCAATCATAAAAAAATTTTGACAAACATTTTCTTTGAAATCCACATTAAAAATAATTAACTTATAGAATATTATGAAAATATTTTTTCACAAAAAAAACTATTAAAATTTTGAAGGAAGCATCAATGGAAGTATTTTCATGATAGAGAATAAATTCATACATGCTGACCAATCCTTTTGTGTCATAAGAGTTTAGAAAATTCCCTAAACTAGAGAACGATGAGAATATTCCTTTTTAAAAACTTTATAAAAAAATATAATAAATTTATAAAATTTATATTAAATAATTTATTATAATATTAAAACATTTTAGATATTTTTTAAGAGATCATTGTTTTGAAGGAAGACAAATTTTTAACCCAAAAGAGAAATATAATCAAATTTTATAAAAAAAACATAATAAAATTAACTACCAATGATTACAAAAATGATATCCTTACTTTAATATATCATGAATAAACATAGGATAAGAAAATTTATGATATTTCATGAGAGATGGATCAAAATATTTCCCTAATGGTATCATAAAAATAAACATTCTCGACAAATTATGAGATTGTAGCAGTAAACCGTTACCATATTGGTAAAGATGAATCATAATAAAATGGGAATAAGAAAATTAAATTAAGTTTAAAATATAATTAACGTAATTATATTCATTATATAAAATGTCAAATTCATTTTATACACCTCATATGAAAATATAGGTTAATAACATGTCAAGTGTCTCAAGGATGGAAATATGAGACACAATTACATTATTGATTTGATACCTTTTGAAACATAAACACAATGAAATAAAGATCAAAAAATGTACATGTTAATACACAAAAATTTATGTCTAAAAATAATAGAATACGTCAATTGTAATTATATACATCACATAAATGAATCGTGTGGTGAATGTGGCCAGTTTCTCATGGAAATAAAAAGTGAGATGGAATTTACATTCCTTAAGACATGACATTATTCTTACACGGTCAAACCTCCTTTATAATTAGTTTATATTTATTATATATATAACACTACATAATAGTTTTATATCTGATAATATATATTTTTTTTATGAATTTATATTACCATTTTATTAATAACTCCATGTTAATGTTTTGTTTCAGGTAATATCTATATATTTTTTTCTTATATGTTTTTCCTTGTTATTTTTTATCATATAATTTAGATCCTCATTTACTTATTTACAGGATGTTATGAATGCTATAAATATCATATATATTTCATATATATTTATTTCTAATAATATAAATGATATTGAAATTTTAAATTTAATAAACTGTTCATGGAGACGGTAGGTCGTACATACACATAAACGTTGTTTCCATTTTAATGACATACTAAATTAAATATAGTAATTGAGGTATATATATAATATCATTCCATTAAAAATTTTATATCTTATATATCGCATAGTTTAACTAAAAACATCTTCAATACATTTCATGTAGAGTGTGAACAAATCACATCACATTGAGGAGGTTGTAGTCGACGTGTCCACAAAATGAACATATTTACACAGAATTAAAAGAATGAATTTTTTTGTTACATTAATGATTCCAGAAGAATATTAATAAAAAATAAAAAATATAGCATATAAAAATTCATTTTCCATCTTAATTCTTAACTATGAGAGTTGGTGAAGGGAAAATGAAGAACATTGTTTCTTGAGGTGGTAGTTCACTGTATATCAAAGAAGTAAGTTCGTTACCCATTAGATGGAAGTGTGAGTAATTGTTGTCCTCAATGATTAAATAGTTAAATCTCAGTATATTTAGGATACTATTTTTGTTATATAATATGAATTGAAAACTTATTCAATGGGTGGAGAAGTAAATGAACTAAATGATTATCATTAAAGAATACTACCTCATTTTTGGGTTACTCCATCTAGATTATTCCCAAAAAATTACATGGTTAGAATAATAACTAATGCTGGTATTATATATTTAAGGGGATAGATTTTGAGATATTAATTGGATATTTTTTGATCGATACAAAAGTATTGAGATGTTTTAACAAATGCGAGGAGTGAACACATTTTTATAGTGGAAGAGGATTGTAATTCAAGTAAATTTTGAAAGGGGAATTCCACACATGTTTTTCTAATGAAAATTGGTTTTAATAATATAAATAATTAGATAAATTTTTGGATAGTGTAAAAATATAGGAATAATATTTCTTTTCTAATAGTGGATAGGTCATTTTGGCCCATTACTATAATTTTTAGTTTCTTTGTAAACCAATTTTACTATTAATCGTTGAATATAAATTTCATTACATTCCCAAAATATTTTATTATGAAAAAACAATTTGAACACATATTGAAATTATATTTTATTATTATTAAAAATATATAATACATTTTACAAAATTCAAATAATAGTAGTGGAAAAATTAATTCAAATTTAATCTCATAGAAGGGACGACACAAAGAGTTTTTAAAGTAAAAATGTTCAAAAGTGAGAATGTTTTTTATATCCAATGTCGAAGTGAAATTGATTATAATTAAATAAATTGAATACATTGATTTATTTTTTATCTAATTTAACATTAAAACCATTAAAAACATAATTTTACTGTGTAAATAAATTTGATAAAAAACTAGTTTGATTTTAAATTTAGTATTATTCACTATTAATCAAAAACATTATTTAAAAAAACCAAAAATTTAACGAAGTCTTTTTTTATATTCCAAATCCCGTAATGAAGTTAAATTTTTTAAATAGAAAGTATAAGTGTCAAAAATTATATTTAAAATTGTTTCATAATTAAATGATGTTATAATTATCTTTTATAAAAATACATAATATTATTCATAAAATTGAATTTATTCTTATCTTATACAAATCAAATATCTTTAATGAGAATCAAATATATTAATTGAATATGTAAAATATAAATTTTAATTGAAAACATTAATTAAATGTTGTTTATTTAAATTACTGAGATAAAATTTTATTTTTACATAGAAAAATAGTTTTCATAGAAATGTTATTTCTTTAATCTAGAATAGTTCATAAATTCACTTATACTAATTGGAAATAAAAGGATTAATTTTATATACTTGTTTAAAAAATATTTTCACAATTTAGTTAATCATATTCATGACTTACATTCCATATTATAGGTGGTATAATTTATAATATTTTAATATCAATATCGTCAGTATCTTACAGTCCATTAAAACTCGTCCTTGTGTGTAACCCATGATATCAAAGGGAGTTTGTATTTTTTCATTAAATCCAAATATAGTGTTGTGTGTTCTGCAAGATAATCTATAGGTTGTGTGTATTGAATTCTTAACACTGTTTTGAATATAATTCAATCCAAAATTAGTGATTTCATATAACAAAAGATACATTTAGTGTTTTCTGAAATGAAAGGAAAAAAGATTAAAATTATTCAAAAAAAATAATTCAAAAAATCTTGGGTCGTTACACAACACAATATTTTAATGGAATTTTCTACATACATCTGGAATCAATTATAGATTTATGATATGTTTGTGAAATCCTTCCCAGACCCCAATATGGGACTAGTTACCCCTATGTCAATGAATTGATTATGAACCTGTACTGATAAGTATAATTTCATGCATATATGACGTTCTCTATCACATTCTTATTTTTTGATGCTTTGAGTTATGGCCTTATATGCTCACCTTGGAGTTTATTTACATCCGAGAAGGAGGTAGGTGTCTTGGGGATGGATTGGACCTCTACTAGGTGTCGCACATATCCCGTGAAAAAAGGAATGAAAATCCATGAAGTTCATTTGACATAGTTTAAGGACATGTGATTGAACCTATCCATATTGCTAAACATCATGTGATAAGGATGTAAATAACAATCTTGGACCATAGTGAGACATCATACATATCTTGATTTTGGTTTTAATCATATTCTATTTAGTTATTATAAGGGTCACACGTGTGGTATACGATAATAGAGGCCCTAGGAATGTCTTATTCCTATAATACTACACTAGATTTCATTATCAGGAGAATGGCCCTTTGAGTGGAGGTGAGATTTAGTCAGATATACATCCTAGTGGTGACCTCATAAAGTGGTAATCCTCATCATTATACTGGTATAATACTTTCTAGTCTGTATGACCACTTGATTCGTACTTAATGTGATAAACAAGAGATAACAGAAGATCATACACATTGCTTGAGAGCATATATGTATAGGGATTACCCATTAAATTGTCCCCTAGAGATGAAATATTACCAAGAAGAAATGGTATGTGGCTTGAGACATAAGAAGGAATCCTATGAATCCAATTTCATAATAGGAATTAGAGTCTCATAGTTTATTTCATCACTAACCCACATATGGGTTTGCGGTACTCAAGGGAATGATCAAGACTGATGCATTTGATGATTCCCATTTATGATCCCCTTATCATATACTAATGTTATATGATGTGTGGTCTTCCCATGGAAATTATTGGTTACGTATGTCAGAAATTTTGGATACCTGATGGGAATTACACCAAGGTAGAGGCCCAATTTAGATCATTTAATAGAATGGAATCCTATGTATCCTGGTTATTACATGAATCAGAGTTCTAGCAGTTCAATTTCCCCAAAACCCATTGATGAGACCATGTAGGTGATCACAGTCAAAGAAATTTTATTATCCCTGAGGTTTTTGGAATGCGAGTGACATATGCTAGGACAGATTCCCATTGGATCTCGGTCCTTAGATATATGACTTACATATCATACTAGGATGTGAATCGGAGATGTCATAGTAATTTTTTTTGGGTATTACACAAATATATTCCCTATTGATTATGGATTACACACTATGGACCTATAATTGATCAAGTATTACACAATAAAGATTCCCTATTTTAGACTTATTCATTATCTTCTATAATATTAAGGAGATACAATGATGAATATGAATGTTTTGATGGATATTTTATGGCATGACATGGAGAGAATTTCTTAGATAATGACACAAATCAGGCCACATGAGTATATAATGTTATCCGATTAAATATTTATCCCTTATAAACATGTGATTGTTGAAAGAGATTCTTGACTAAGGTCCACATGGAATGAGTCTGAGTGTGTTTACTAGATGAAGAAGAAATATCATAGGGGATTTGGCTTACATTTCATGTATACCAAGAGGAAATTTCTTTATTGTACCCATGAAATGTCTATGATATCATCATGACATGGAATACATGTCCAAGGGGGGCAGTCCAATGAATTGGGGGTCTTGGATGTTTATACATAATCAAAATGAACATGTCTAATGACCTTATAATGATCAAATGAATCATCTTGGATGTCTTCATATGAGTAATGTGGAAATTTACAAGATACATTTCATCACCTAAATAGATATTTCTGGGTTTTTCTATAATTAAATTAGGAAATGTAAAAAGGGAATCACTTGATCGTGCGAACATGTCAATAAGATGTCATGAAACTGATATTATTTTTCTTAATCCAATCTTGTGAAAATGTAGAAATGTGAAGGTTTTGTTTCATAATCAATTGGGATTGTCGTCATGATTTTTTATGATCAATGATGAATTTTCACGAGTCCATTGCAAGAACAGACCCACTTTTCTTGGAATCCATCACTTGATCTCAACTAGATTTTCTAGAGGGAATCGAATCATCTAGCTGACATAACCTCATTTCATTTCAGAAGGCTAGTTGAATCATTTGGATGAGATTCATTAGATTAAAAAAAATTATCGGGACAGTGATTCATGAACAGGCTGAAATATCTATATTATATCGCAAAATCTAGTTGACATTTCAGAGGGACATCACAAGAGCCATCTAACATACCCTTGTGCTACCATTATACTCTACTAAAGTGAACTGGTAACATAATATGATCTAAAAAATGTCTAGTGGTCATTTATAGGTTTTGGTGGCTATAAAAATTAATTTATAATGAAATTTGTTGAATTATTAAAGGGTTCCATGTTACTTTCTCCGACATGTCCATGGGACTTCACATGATCCAAATTGTATACCAAAGAAGTGTCACATGATCTGGGTGAAAAACCTTATAACTTTCATGTGACCTAGATAGTTTACATGAAGCACATGAGGATCAGCGTATATTTTATTCTCATATTTCTTCTATCATTAGTCTTTGTCCGAGTATTTCATTGTATATTCCTTAGATTAGTTCTGTGTAAGTGTGTTTTATGTCTCATGTGTTTTAGAAAATTTGTGGGTTTTATTCCACATAACCTTCTAGAATCCATTTGTGTTATCTATGAGTGATCATTGGAAGTTATTATGAATAATTCAGGGTCACCCTGGTTGTTCCCTAGAACATACAAGATGGGAAGATTTTCTAGTTTTGACATTATACACTCTGATAAATCCTCTCTATTTCAAGGTTGCATCAGTTCTAGGTTCCAAGATTTTGTCCATGTCTCCCCCATTTTTATGCAGTGTTTTGATATTTATATGCCTATCCTCCCATGTTTTTCTTAGCTATACATGGTGAAAATTTAAATAATATAGTATGGAGTTATTGTTGGTATTCTGCATCACATTTCTTCATGAAGTGCAGATGTTGGTTATTCTAGGGGCATCACCTTATTTTCATATACCTAGAAACTATCCCATCGATGAAAGAATTTTTAGATTATTTCCAATTACAGGGGGATTTCAAAATCATGTAGACATGCTCAGGGACATTCAATTTTTTATAGTTGATATGCCATAAAACATTATCAATATCAAGATGGATTCTTAAGGGGAATTACAGAACCGTATAGCAGTATTGCATGAGTTTAGTGTCCCAAAAAGACTCTATCCTCTACCTTTTATTTTTTCATTGTTTAATTTAAAAGGTAATGGGGTCATGAAATATTTCTTGAGTTTGTTTAAAGAAAATTAATCTCCCCATTGGGGATGGATCATGTGACCAATAACCGGTCTCGTGGGGATTCCCAAGCATTTCATGTAAAAGCAGTATATTGTCCGTGGTTCCATAGGTGAAGAATAAGACATCCTGAACATGTTCTAAGCCTTTCATGTTATGGTAGTGACAAGCTCATTGGATTTTGAATTACCATGAATACATTTCACTGGGGTTTCCGCGATATCTGGAGCAAAGCAAGTGTGCGTCATGTTAGTTTTATGACTGTAAAAGGCTCCCACCATTCTCCATTTTTTTCATTTTTTATCACTAAACATTTGGGTATCTTGCAATATTTTATGACTATTTTCTAACAAAATTACTCTCTTAATTGGTGATGTTTCATATGAATAATAAATTATATTGTGGTGATAGGTTATAACTTCATGGAAAAACACTTATGTCTGACTTATAGGACCAAATGGTGAGTGAGATATTGACTACACATGTCTGACACCATTCCTGTGATGGGGTGACATGCCAGTGAGCTCTTTCATGACCCACAAAACATGTCACCAGGGATTTCACATTGCCTTGTGGGATGCATGGGTGTGTCACATGAGTTTTATAAATGAAAGAGGCTATAACCTTTCACCATTTTTATTTCCTTTTTTTAGTTCTCAATTTTTGGGATCACTCATGATTATAAAAGTGTTTTCGAAGATAACTACCAACCTCATTGAGGATGTGTTGCTTGACCAAGATTGGTTTTTTTGTTATGCATGAGCAAGCCATGGATAAACACTTTTTTTTTATTGTGGGGAAAAATTTGGATCACGAGACCACCTGGGAATTTCCAATTACATTCATGTGATAGGGGTTACATGCCAACATTTTCTTTCATGACTATGAATACATGCCACAATGAAATTCATAGTGGCTTGCTGGCTGTATGGGTTTGTCACTAGAGTTTTATGATCGTAAGAGACTCCCAAATTTCCACTTTTTATTTTCATAGTTTTAAAAGGTGTCTTCAATCCTTCACCTCTAATTTTCGGTGATGATTCCACGTGATCAAGGGGAATCTCCTAGTGGTGTGAACACCTTTCCGTTGTTAGTAACCTTGTTTTCCTATGGAACATTGCATGATCGGTTCAAGATCTTACTTTGACTTGTGATCCTTATAGGGGATGGTTTCTCTACATTCCATTTAAGTGTCTCATGTTAATTGACAGATATCATGACAAAATTAGTACATTTTTTGGAAAATATATTTTCTCACATTTGATGGGACATCTTTTCAATGATGAATCTCATGACAGTATTCAAGAAATTTTAGATAGAGTCTCTTTGATTCCATTTGATGTGTCACATATTTATGGATGTTTGATGCCATAGTGTGACCGATGGTATTTTTATGTAATGGTCATATGTCAAAGGGCTCAATGCTAGTGTTTCAAGCTTTCACTTAAATTTCACAAAACCCACTCACAAGACGTGCCTAGAACGAATATTTATACTCTTAACAAGACGATATCAAGCATGACATGGAGATTCTCATGCACACATGAATTTAACAATTATGTGGTAGTGAATTCCATTGAATTGGAATGGTACATCAAATATTTAGATTTATTTATGATTGAATATTATTGTTCATAAAAAATCTATAGGACTTGATCATAGAAATAATTTACGTCACTATCCAATATTCTTATAATAAATGGGGTTTTCATAATTTAATCTTCTTCTGGGAGAGAGAGAGATGATGATATTCTCTTGATTTTGTGTTTTTCTTATGGAAATGTTGTCATATAATAGAAATGTTAAATATGACCCCAAAGCTAACTTATGCGAAACATGATATGCCTAAAATTAATCCTCCCTTGACGAAGTGTGTGATACTCAATTTTGTCTGTAATAAAATATTCCCCGTGATATTTGACTCATTCAGCAAGAAAAGAATCTAATTATAAGAAAATTTTATATCACCATTATGTGTATTTGAGTATATAGTTGGCCTTAATATTGACCTCTAAGAGAGGATATGCTTATACTGTGTCTACTCAGGGATTTCATGCATTATCATGAGGAGACACCCGACTGTGAGTTCATGGATTTGAATTAATGTTGTGTGAATCATCAGTGTTTCTCATCCTATGTATAATATCATGTAAACATTAACTACTAGATATTATGTTTTAAATTCTAAAATATTATCCTCAATAAATGATCATGAATTCCCATCAAGATGATGTCTCTTACTGTTATATCTACTCTAGCTATTTTGAGATTACTTGATTGAGATGTGGATAATTTGGTGGAATATGTGTCCTAGAGAGAGTGTGATTTATCATTTTACAAATCCTATAGGTTATGTGAGAGTATCTTTATTTCTCCCATGCCCATGTGGTGGGACTTATGATCTTTTCAATTCATGTAGTCTTTGTCACTGATGTGCTATAGTTTATGGTCTTTTAGATTAGACCTTATTTCACTATATTTAGGGTCTTTTAGCTTGTATCTATGATCAGTATAGTTTAGGTAAATTAACTCAGACCTTCTATAACTTTTTTAGGGTCTTTTAACACAGACATTGTATAGCCATAGTTTATGGTCTTTTAGATCAGACAATCTATTTTTGTATTTTAGGTTCCTTTAGCTCAGACCTTCTATCATTGAAGTTTATTTCCATTATACTCAGATCATATATCCCTATAGTTTAGGGACTATTATCTCTGGCCATTTTATTCCATGTAGTTTAAAGTCTTACTACTAAGGCTTGATCTACTATCATGGAATCTGGTGGTCAAATTCTTAGAAGACCATTATGGGATACGGTTTATGGTCATATATCTTTTAAAAAAGTGAAAGCTATTTATAGTCATGAATCTCCTGGAACTAATATGGGGGATGCTAAAACGGAGAATAATTTGGATACATAGGGTATAGATTACCCCAAAATACTTCTTAGAGAGAGTTGAATTTTTTTCAATCACATCTCAGGGTTCCCAGTTCATGTGGAATTTATAGGAAAATCATGTTGGGAATAACCCAACAAACTCTCAGGTGCTTGGTTCTTCCACGGTGATGTTAGGATAACAATAATCATAAATCCCATTATATTGGGCAGATAGGTATCTAATTTTTATGTATAAGACCATATGAATCAATATCAAGGCCAGGAAGAGATATATATTTTTCTTCTTAGGGGTTATGAGAGGTCAGGTTTCTCCTGTGGTGTTGAATACATGTAGTATAGTATATGGATCATGGAACTTAATTGATGGAAGAAGCACCCCTTACACAGGTTAACCATATAGAGGCTTTTATGATCCTTTAATAAGATATGATTATGGGTTTTAGTCTTTAATGATTAAAATCATGTAGTGGGGTCATATATTTATCTGTGTAGTTTAACATCATGCAGTAAGGAAATTTTCCTTGTAGTCTAATATCTTGATGTAAGGACGTATTACTTGTGAAATTTTAATGTCATGAGACAATGATGTTTTCCTTTTAGTTTAGCATCATTTTGTAAGGACATAGGAAAAATGTGATAAATTGAGAAAGCTAAATTACATGTACAAAGAGGTTTAAAGTTGATATGACTCATACATAGGAAAAAATGGGCTCATATGGCTCAACATCAATGTTTTTATGGAAAATTTTTTTATTGGTTGTTGTAGTTAGTCCTAAGACTAAGGATATAGGTGTCACTATGTATTCTGAGATGGAAATAATCATTCCACATGTAGTTATAGATTTAGAAACTCTATACTTATGTCTCAAACATACACAAAGATGAGAATCATATCTGCTAATTATTTTAGCTAAGGCTAGGATTGGAGATCCATGCATTATTTTTTTTCCTGTAATGAACCAACCTAGGTCAACCCGAAACCAGTAACTCGAGTTTATCTTAGACAAGGTTTGTAGGTTGTTCTTGATAGCCAATGGCTCTCCACTAGTTTTCAACATCAAAATAAACTTGTTGGAAATGACATTCCCTATAAGAAATGGCTGAATACCAAACATTAAAAGAACAAAACATGTAATAAAAGAAAAAACTGAACAAAATGGTAGTGGAAAAGGGAATAAAGTAAGCAATGATAAATACCTCAAATGACATCATGGGTCACCACATATCATAAACAACACTCTATCTAAGAGATATCTAATAATAGAGGAAGCTAAAATTGAAAAATAAAGAAGTCGTGATCACCAAGACTCTTATTAGGTATGTCAAAGATTAAGAATGCCTAAATCCCTTACCTTTAAAAAGAAACCAAAATCAGTATATTTTGAAAATATAACCACATAAGAATAATATTTACCAACATTAAAAATTTAGGAAATCCATTTCTAAGAAAAACCTTTCCCTTTTTATCACATTTCCAAAATAGTTTACAATCTTACAAAGTCATTTTAAAGTTAATGACCAAAAATTTAAATTTAAAACATGTATTTTTACAATGGGGGAAGCATGCTTGAAGCAACTGAAATAGAAATCATTTCAAAAATTCCATGCGATATGGGAAAACCATATTCAATCTCTATAGGAAACTAGTACGAATGGGGCCCTATGGTATCGTAGCTTAGTGAAATGTTGTATAGAAACCATGACAAACTACATTCTTATAGATGATCCACTAGTATTGGACCTCCCTATAAACATAGTGATCTCCAATCAGCTTCCATGGTTGGTTAGAGATGGAATGTCAATCCTCCTTGATGAAATCATGATGAACCACTTTTGAATCATCTAGTGTACTAGTCCTATTCCACCCACCTAGATACCACAGGCTCTCCATGTGCTCTATTTCAATTGGTAGTAAGTTTCCATTAGTCTAACATATATGATTACATCATTATTTCTATTCAAAACCACACTCACCCTCTCACTGCTGGTCTCCCTCCTGGAGAACATCCCCCTTTTTCTGTCATACAAATTAATGACCATGCCTCTCTAATATGAACGTATAAAAACTCAAAGATTCCACAGCATCATTTTCTAAATCTAGTGGAATGCCACAAGAAGGTTTTTAATTTTACACAAATCATTCTTAAAGTTCCAAACGAGCTTAATGATCTAAAAGGAATATTTTTCTTTTTATATTAAATAATCACCCAAAACATTTAAATTCCAAAATCATTTAAAATATCAAATGAAAAACCAATGTACAACACATTTACAATCAAGCTTAAACCCATGCTAACAATGAACCAATTATTCCAAGAATTTCAAACAACTATTTAACCTCATGTTCACAATAAAACCCATTTTTTGAAATGACATTGGAGCTTCTTGGAAAAACCAAAATGTGTCATTACGCTTTGATAACTAAACCGGTTGAAAGACCAAATTCCTTTTGAAATATTCAGTACCAATTCCAATCCTCTTAGGAAATAACTTTTTATGTAATGTCACATAAGGCGTAATGGGAATTATAAATACATTTCATTGTCAAAAACAAAGGAATAATAATTTATAGCAACCACAACCAGATTTCATAGAATATGTATATTGCATAAATATAAAACAAGTATTTAAAACAAGATAGAAATCATAAGATTCAAATTTGAGGCATATGAATAGGGTAACTACCTAAAACATTTATCTCTTTGATGGAAATCACCCAAATTGACACTTCACACTAACACGCACATGAATTTATACATATATATGTAAATACCCCTTGTTTCATTGAAAATATTCCCCTCACCATGAAGGAATATGTTCAAAGAGGGAATATATATATATATATGCCTTACCCTATGCATGCTCATGTAGGCATTCTTGACACTCGCAACTCGAAACAACATCCATACGACTCAATAAAATCTATTAAAAATTATCAATGACTCAGAAATCATCAAACCCCTAAATTAATATTACACTAAAATGAATAAATTGAAAATTCATTACCCAAAAACCATGGTGAACCCACTACCCCTAATGGAACTTGCTCGAACTGGCCATAATGGAACCCAATGAACCCTCAATAACACTAATTGGTCAAAATAAGAACCCCAAAACACATTAGGGTTCATCAAAGTTATGTGAACCATGAATAATAAAATAAAACCCACAAAATAGGGGGAGGATATGGGAGAGGAGACTCACTAGAGGGATTCACCCAAACAATCGAGAGGAGGATCAGTCGCTGGAGGGAGGGAGTGGCACACCAGAGCTGTCCCGACCAACCAGGTTGCATGAGAAATAGGGGTCTGCTATGAAAATGGGAAGGGAATGGGAGAATCCTTTTGAGGGGGTGGCGTGATGTATGGTTCTAGATGAAGGGTTTCATACACGAGGATGGTGGGGGGGGATGGTAGCACCCAAGAGAGCGGAGTGAAGGGAGGAACGCTGCACATAATGGAAGGGGGGAGTGGGGGAGTAGGGTTTAGAAATCCTAAAATAATAATAATAATAAGTATCTTAATAATAGTAGTAATAATTTAAATAATAATTATAATAATTATGATGAAATTTTTAATAATAAAAATCATTTTAATAATAATTATATTGAAATTAATAATATTATCATTATTAGTACTATTGAAACATTTATTATATTTTATTATTACTATGAATACATTATTTTTATTTTATTTCAATTTTTTCATATTGTTTTATTTTTCAAAATCATAGAAACCAGACATGATTTGGATGCACAGTTGGTCAAACAATGCACCAGGCATGCATCACTACTTATGGCCCCCATTATTTAAAATTTAATACTAGTTCAATTATAAATTCAAAGGTAAAACCTTATACAATTAAATAATATATAAATTATCATCAGGGTGTGACAAGTATCCCACCAAAAACACCTTTTTCCCTAGACTGTCACTCAGTCAAATGAGGAATAAAACTCGAGTTCAAAACTGAATGAGGCCAAAGAAATCACAAAATCTGTTCAATTTTTCAATCCACCAGTCACACATGACCACCTCTAAGGTAAACGAAAATGAGAATATACATCATGAAATGAGGAGTTTTCTCTCAAGTAATAGAATGTGAATAGAACAACAAACATTGAGACTCTTAGTATGGGCTAACTCTAGAACTTTCAACTTCAAATAAAGTGGAAACCAAAGACAAAGACTAAAATTCCCCCATAGAATAAATCTAATAGAAGGAACAATAAGATCCAAGATGGGTACCCACTATTTAAGAACAAGACAACTTTTCCCAACTAGCACAAACCAGTACAGAAACATCCAACCCATACTAGAAACCTCTAACACAACGGGAAAACCATAGAATGAGGTCAAAGCAAACATCCAAATGAACCATGATTAGTCATTTCCACAAGACACCAGTATCTACAATACAAACACAACATAAAACAAGAAGGATCCCCAAAAGGGATAATAACAAATGAGGGGAAACCATTCAAAGGATCGCATTTTAGGAGGCCCAACTACTATAATTTCAAGAAAATGAGATCAACACGCATTCTTAAAACCAAAGTTGAGTACACAAAGAAAAAATAAAAAAAATGAGGTAATGGGGACTCTACACATCTTAAAACAAAAGAACCTTTAAATATTAGGAAGCTATAATAGAGAAATATAAATCGTCCTCATTCCATCATTGGAGACAAAAGCCCGACCAAGTTCCTCAACACCCAATGATTTTTAGACTGCATGAAAAGAATCACTCTAAGAACTATGGTAGGATTTATGTTGACATTAAGCATCTTCTACATCATATTTAGGAGATGAAAATCTCAACTAAAAATTATCTTTCAGTAGTGCAACTCATCCAACCCCTTCAAATAGCTCAAGAGACCATGCTAAACAAACAATCTTTTCGTAAGACAATACAGATGAGTCATTCTTAGGTTTTTGAGAAAATGAAGGTGGTAGAAAAATTAGAATACTTGGGTGTGGTACACAATCATGAAATTTTCTAAGTACATCACTCAATTTAGATTCTGGGTAAAGTCGTCAATGAAAATAATCTATGAAATAGTCATTCGGAATTTCCTTTTAAAAATTTCAAGAAACTATATAACAACCATCCCTTATATAAATCCTTCAAAGTATGATGATAACAAAAACATAGTATACTAAAATTGACTATATAAAAAGAAAACAAGAGAGTGGACTGACTATTAAAAGATGGAACTGATAAGAAGACGTATCAAAAACTAGTTCATCCAGTTCGCCCTCCTCACCAGATAGGGAACCGTATCGAATTCAAAAATATGAATAAGTCCTTGAAAAAAGGATTTAGACACCATATAATTGATTATTTATCTAATTTTACGACATTATCTTTGGATAAAAAGCAACCAACTCCTTGAGATGCCCAATGTAGGCCTCTACTATTTGTTGGTCAAGCTGAACACTCATAAGCTCTACCAGTTTCCACTCCTTCACCTCGTCAGTTATAAAACTTCAGATGAAATTTGTATTAATCAACTTCAATGACCTTTAATCAAGAAATTATGCTCGTATTATCCCCTTCATCAATCCAATGTTAATCTATCAAATGTAATCGCACCAGTATGAGCTCTCGTAGCTTTGGGAGTTCGAAAATACCTAAAAACACTAACGATTTAACCAAGCTAGTCTGGAAACTTAAATAGATCATGATCGCCATGAAATATGGAAAGTAGATGAATAGAATTCAATTCCTACTCTTTGATGAGATTTAGGGTAGAACAAACATCTAGAAGAGACTCACAAGAACCCTGACCAAGAAACCCCAAAAGGTTCAAATGTGGATTGTGTGGAGGAGTCCATTGAAGATAGTAAGGGAATTTATGTTGGGGAAACCTGTCTGAGGAGTAACAAGAGTAAAAAGATAAGTATGGTTAGGAAGGGCTAATCCTAATTTCCACCTCCTTTGAGGACTCTGTCAGAAAAAAAGAAAATGGATGGGAAGATGGAAAGAATGGTCATGTGTCATCCGAAATCAACTTGCAAACTTGAACTATCCTTGGATTTGATTATGATTTCAGAAGATGAGGTGAAAGTGTAGGTGTTGTTTCTTAATGGATCTGAAGAGGAATCATCCAAGATAGTGTTAAGAGCTATTAAAGTGAATCTAAATGAGATGCATTATTAATGGGTTGAAAAATAGGACACTATTCTTGTTGGGGGTTTTAGTAATGGGATGATCAGGCTCGAGGAGTATATACAATTCTGGGATAAACTAACTTCTTCATTTGAAGACTAGTTAATTGAAGAGATGCACACTCAGGTAACCAAAAATATCTTGGTTT
This sequence comes from Viscum album, assembly GCA_963277665.1. NCBI lineage: Eukaryota > Viridiplantae > Streptophyta > Magnoliopsida > Santalales > Viscaceae > Viscum > Viscum album. Next base: position 839,862,431 of record OY728152.1, on the reverse strand, counting down.
CTTTTATATGGATTCTGGAAGAATTAAATTTTACTTTCATGATTCTTCTTTATCCTTTTCTGGATAATTCTTGGCTTCTCACATTTCCTTAAAGTGTTTGAAAATGAAGATTTAATTATCATTTAGTGTGAAATGAGGTGAATTAGGTGTTACAATTCCATAATTTTTCCTAATTCTACGTCATATAGGGTTCAGAGCATGACAATGTCACTTCTACATGGCACTTGGAGTAGAAGACTAAGAGGGTATGGCATGGTCATTAGTTCTATGCTCTTGAATCATTCCACGGGACTGTTTGCTGACTGCTCATGATTTGGCGGAGGGCCTTAACATGATTTAGTTGTTGTAGAGAGGCAGAACCTATAGTTTTCATGGGGTTCCCTATGCTGTTGTATTTGGTTGTTTTTCTTGATTTTGTGGTTTCTCACTTTTCCTTTTAAAGTGATTTTATAATAAAATAAAAAAAATTCAATAAAAAATTCCCTTGAAAAATGATATCAAACATTAAAATAAGATGTTAATAAATTTCCCACCAACATTTCAAAAAGTTGAAACATCCCTTTTTGAAAGCCATTTTTTTCAAAAAAAAATACAACTTAAATATCAACCACCATTATTCCATGAATTCTCATATATATATAAATATATATATATATATATATATACTTGTGATAGCTCATGAAACCATTCACACATACCAAAAATAAACTTTGTGTCACATGGATACCTCCATATGTGGGATCACTCATAGTAATACCAATGGTCAATTAAAAACACATCTCACTTTCCAAATAGATTGTTCAATATAAAGAAAAAATTTTGAACCAGTTTTCTTTTCACGTTCCAAAATTTATTTCCAAAATCCATTGACTTTCAAAACACATTCCATATCACTCTTTAAACATTACATAAATAGTTTCCTTATTCAAAAAACAACATTCCCTTTTGAAAACCCATTTTCCTAAAAATAAATTTTGTTTTTGAAATACACCCACACGAACAAAAAACGAAGTCCAAAAATAACTCATTTCCAAAAATAAATAACTAGTGGCTCTACCTCTCAAATTCATGGCATAGAAAACCATGATTTGAGCGAGCATCCACCATAGGAAGTATCTTGAACCGTGCACTCGGGCAGTACATAGGTTGCTACTCCATTCAAGCTTGTCGCGTAACATCATCACACTTCCTTTGTAATCCCTTATCCACATAGATGAAGCATATTAAAGTAAAATCATGGACTACCCATGGAAACTCATGGCATGGGATGGTTAAGGGTTTAGGACATCCTTCCAGCACATAACCCTTTAATCCAATGAAACCGAATTTCCATGATACCTGACACCCCAAATAATAAGGGCCTCCTCTGATACAATTTTTTCATGAACAAAATGGATTAACCCTAAACCGGTCACCCGAACGGATCTGCGATAAAGAACGAAGGGCGTTCAGGATCTTCATGGGTGGGAAACTAGTTCCAGGAAACAAAATAAAACATATGGGAATGATTTTTCCCATAACATCAAATAGTTAACTATATATAAATAGAAAAAACATATAAATAATAAAAAATAAATTGAACAAACTGGTATCTGAAAAAGGGAATAAAATAAGCAATGAGACAAAACCCAAGTGAACTTTTCGGTCACCATATAACATAAACCACACTCACCCCAAGAGAGATCCAAAACAATGCAAACCTAAAACTAAAAAATAATGAAGGCGTGAAATCCGATATACTCAGTAGGAATGTGAAAGAATAAAAACTACATGTTACCTTGCATTTAAAACGAATTTTAAATCAATCTAGATTGAAAATAAAAACCACATAGGAAAAATATTTAAAAAATTTAAAAATTTAAGCTATACTTCTCCTTGAAAAACCATTCCTTTTTATCAACTTTTCAAAAATAGTTTACAAGAATTCATTGTCATTTTAAAATGAAAGAAATAATATTTAAAAGTGGAAACATGTATTTTTACAAAGGGGGAGGTAGGCTTTAACAAACAAATATGAAAATAATCTCACAAATACCCTTACATATGAAAGAATTCTGGTCATTACCTATAGGTAACTATGAAAAACTGGGACCCTGGGGACCTCATACTTAATGGAAATGTGGTATAAATACCATGACCAACTAAATTATCATTCACGATCCACTAGTAAGGGACATCCCCATAACCCTTCTTGTCTCCAATCATTAGGCATATTTACATAGAGTTGTTTCTTCAATCATGCTAGAAAAAACTAAGATGAACTAATTTCGAATCATCTTGTGTACTAGTCATAGTCCGACAGCCTAGATGCCTCGTAATTCCAATGTGCTCTATTTTCAATTGGTGGTGATTTCTAATTAGACTGACATACACGAATACATCATTATCATTATTCAAAACCACACTCACCCTCTCACAACCATTATCCCTCCTTGAGTACATCCCACCTTCTTTCTATCAAACATAAAATACATAAGTTTTTTTACTAGGAACATATAAAAATTCATATATACAACAACATCATTTTCTAAAAAAAGGGGCGTGCCTCAAGAGAGGTTTTACTTTTACAAAAAAATCATTTTTAATTTTTAAAATGAGATTAATTATCTATAATGAATAATTTTCATTTTAGAACACATAATCACACAATAGTATTATGTTCCAAGACCATTTAAAAGATCAATAGAACAATCAGTCCATTACACATTTAAAAACAAGCCTGAACCCATACTTATAATGATATAATTCTTCCAAGATAGTAAAACCACCATTTTTCCAAAAGATTAATCTAAAACCCATTTTTTTAGATCACATTGATGGTTAATGGAAAAAAAATTTCATTACACATTTATAACTAAAATGGCTGAATAGAGAAACAAATTTGGAAATATTCATTACCAATTCATAGTGATATCAAAATCAATTTTCAAGAAAATTCAATTAAGAACAAATTTTCATTAGAAATACATTTCATTTTCGAAAATAGAGGCATAATCATTTCTAGAAATAGAAACTATATTTCATAGAATGTTTATATTTCATAAATAAAAAACACGTATTTAAAACAGGTATGCAATCTTCAGATTCAAATTAAAGGCATAATAATTGGGCACCAACATCAGACATGATGCTCTTTGACGGAGATCGGCTGAACCAAAACCTCACACTAAAACAAATATTTAGTTATAAATATATATGTCAATACCCCTAGAAATATTTAACATATTCCCCATTTCATGAGGGAATATATATATAGAAGGAATTGGTTTATATTTACCTTACCCAATGCATGCACATGTGGGGGTTGTTGACACATGTACCTCAAAACTACATCAAAAAGACTCATCACAGTCTATAAAAAATTATCAAAAACTTATAAATAATAAAACCCATAAATTAAAATTAATTTTCAATTATGAAATTGAAAAATCCTTACCCAAAAATCATGGTGACCCCACTACCCTTGATGATAGTTCCCAGAAGCGGCCACAATAGTAACCAATTAACCCTAAATAATACGAATCAGTCATAATAAGAACCAAAAAACACATTAGGGTTTCTACAAGGTATGTGCACCACCCGGAATATAAGAAAAAAAATAGAGGAGGGAGAAGAGAGAGGATAATCATCAGAGGAATTATCACAAACAATCAATATGTAGAGTAGTCGTTGGAGGGAGGGAGTGGTTCACCAGAGTTCTTTAGGTTGTCCAGGTCGTACAAGAAGGAGGGGTTAGTTGCGTGAGAGATCAGGGAATTGGGAGCCATCACCGGAGGGGGTGCCACGCCGTAGGGTTCTAGCTAAATGGGATCTCACAAGATGAAGGTGGGGTAGGGGGGATCTTGGCACGTAAGAGAGGGGAGGGAAGGGTGGCGCACTACGTGTGATGGAGGGGGGAAGAAAGTGGGGAGTAGGTTACTGAAATCCTAAAAAAATAGAATATTAAAAATAATAATTATAATATTATTATTATTATTATTATTAAAAACTATAATATTTTCAATACTATTATTACTATTAAGACATTATTTTAATATTATTGTTAGTATTAAAATTTTCATTTCATATTTTTCATATTATTTTATTTTTCAAAATCCTGGAAACCACATATGATATGGCTGCACCATAGGTCAAACCATGAGATAGCCATACACCTCTACTAGAGGCCCCCAAAATTTAAAATTTAAAACCAGTTCGACTGGAAAATCAAAAGAAAAACAAGATATAATTAAATAATTGATAAATCGTTTTAAGGATGTCGAATATCCTGTAACGGAAACAATCACACCATCCATAGTTCATGTGTAACTATATAGTTTACCATTAGGCATAATGGATGATGGATTCCTGATGTGAATGGTGTATAATGGCTAGACCGAAGGATTTAAATCTAGGATTCTCTACATATACTACAAATTTAAGAATAAAGACATATATAATTCATAAATAGAGTTTTGGAATGAGGCCAATCACTAAAAATAGTGGTCCTCTTGGGTGTGCTCCACATGAATGTATAGATTTTATGATGTTCAAAGAACATAAATCATGCAATTTATTTCATTCATCAAGGAATCGTGGTATTCCATTAATGGAATTTCATTTAGGATCACAATAATCATGTCATGAGATAATATACCTTTTTATATAGGGAACCACCAACCAAAATTTGTAAGCTAACCGGAGTACTGTGCTCTGTGCGAAATAAGGAATGGCCAAGCTTCCACTAAACAAGTATAGGAAGCTAAATCATGGATAGGTTTCATTTGTATTCGGTGGTGGATAGACCAAGATAGAAGATTGTTAAATCTCGATGAATCTCATTAAAAATGAGAATCTTTCCATATATATTACAGAAGAACCCATGTAGTGGTAATTTCAAGAAGACAACAATTTTTATTTGATGTTTAACGTAATACAGTAAGGGTGAGAATCACCTGTCATGAATAATGATGGATGTTATGGATCCATTTCGTTTAACATCATGATGTAAAAAAATTTCTGTGTAGTTTTACATCATGCGATTAGGATGAGGATAACCAGACATGAAATAGAATGAGTGTTATTACTGGACACAACACAAGAGATTGAGGTGTCACTATGTATCTTTTGATGGGTGTGTCAGCGGTTACAGCAATGGCAGTAGACCCAGTGGTCCCAGAAGAACAAAGTAATCCATAGGGGAGGCCATCGAGAGGATTCCATAGAATATCCACCCAGGCTCTAGGGAAGAAGATGTTCCATATAGACATGTCGGAGAATGATGCATTCCCAGAGGCCCGGGACATCTAGGATGTCAACAGGGAATTCCTCGGCCCGTCCAAGAAATGGAAACACTTGAATCGTCTCGGGATGGACTTTCCAGGAATTGGGCCTATCCAGGCTAGATTTTCCATAACCCAGGACGAGGTGGAGTGATACCTGACCATGTTGGTGGATTTTGTCCACTCTCAAGGTTCCCTATGTCCAATGACAGGTCAGGTGAAGGAGTTGTTGGATCGAATGACCCCTTTATAGTTATCAGCTATCGAATTGAGAGAGTGTTTTCCTCTGCTGGAAGAATCGGATGAGTCCTCCTGGGGGGAGGATACTAGTAGAGGGATCCTGTTGGAGGAAGGTGAAGTCAGTGATCAAGTCATAGATCTTGAGTAATTCACAGATGCATTTGAGGTAAAATCCTAAGCCCTTATTCAGGGTCTATTTCTAGGTCATTTTTAATTCCTCAATAATATTTGAATTGTGTAGGAGAACCTTATACACCGAACCCACTCCTGCCATATAGCAGATGCAGATGTAGGGCCTTCAGGATCTGTTCCCACTACTATGGAGATTAGTGCACCTGGCAGGGGCAAGGCACCCATGATGGCTCCCTCAGAGTTTTTAGAATTCCCTATAATATACTAAGGGCCACGTCTTGGGGTCCCCACAACGATAGACCAGTAAAGAGACCGAGAGTTCGACCTATGTATGATTCCATCATGCAATTCATGACTATCCCTCATTGACCAGGCTAATAACATATGTACCCCTTTTGGTATGCATAGTTTTTCTGATGGCATGGGCCGCCTTGGTGAGTTTTTTCAATACTTATGGTGGCACCTTTCCTATGGTAATGTGAGTGATCGTGGAGGCGTAGATCCAAACCGACCAAGCGGAAGTGCTCCTGATCACTAATGGGACCATTAGCGGGGCTGAACCCGAGATCATTGAGGTGAGATTTGACGTTGAGGATCGATCGGACATCCCAGGCCCAACCATACCTGATCAAAAACCAGATGTGGACCTTTCTGATGAGTTCCTAGGGGTGTTCCCCATATATGATCATGCCAACTACGCCAACTAGGAATAGATGTCCTCTGATGAAGAGTATATCAAGATATTTTGTCGCCGATCATGGAAGCTGATCAAGCACATCATTGATGACACCCCCAAGTGTAATGGATGGAAGAGATGGATAGACATTTTTTGCAGCTTTATGAACTGTGTTTTGGGGGAGTGGATGCCCAGCATCCCTACATGCTCATCTGAGATCTTATGGCGAAGAAGATTTGGGAGTGTGACTATGGCCTCAGTGTGGCCTGGTAGCGGAGGATAGCTGTGAACATCAAGAGGCTCTCGGAGGATGAAAATGAGGTTCAGTGGCAGCAGATCTGGGCAAATTAGCAATCATCCTCCCTCAATTAGAAATTGGAGCTTATATTGTGATTGAAGGCCTAGTTGGCAGAGGCCGAGAGCACATGATGTCAGCCTCTGAAGAGAGGATGGTCATCCAGACCAACATAGACTGGGCCCAGATTGAGGATGAAAAATTTCACTACATCGTTTCCAAGGAGGAGTGAGAGCTTAAAAGGTGACGAAATATCCTATATGCCACATGCCAGTGGGTGGCGGAGCTGCAATGCTCTTTAATGGGGTTAACCCATCACAGGGAGGGATTAGTCCTTGGGTAAAGTAATGATTACAAACCCTTGAATTTAATTTCATTCTTTGATAGTTTTATGCTAGATGCATACATGAGTTCTATTATTTGTGTTGGTTTATTGCATTCCCATCATATTCTTGGAGCATCCAATGACCAATCCTTAAGCTCAAGTAGGTCGGGCCCTGTGTGAGAGACAAGGGATGAACAACTTATTATTCCACCCAAATGAAAGTGTGAGAACCAATATTTAGGCATCTGGGATGTTTTTAACAACCATTCTAGGTTTCGGGAAAGAAGGGGGGAGGCCTGGCTGGAGGATGAGGACCAAAAACAGTCAAATCATGGCTTTCCCAGTGTGCAGTAGTGCACGAGTAGAGTAACGGAAGGGGCATTGCAATTAATCCTAATATTGGAGATTTGAAAGTATGAATCACAATACTGAAAAATTCGGACCACTGTAGGATGTCAAGACAATGATGAATATATGTTGACCGTGTTCGAAACATAGTATCACTATTGCGTTATCCTGAAATAGAGATAAAAAATGAGGGCCGACCGCTGACCAGGTTAGAAACACAGGGCCTATCATGAAATGTCATCCATTTGTCTTTTAGAACATTGACCAAGGATAGTAGGCGAGCCATAAGCCAATCATCCATACTATTAGGGTGTTCTTTTATGTGTGAAAGAGGACAAGGGTATGAATAAAAGGAACACAAATCGTGAAGGTTGGAGTGATAGGTTGTTCGAATGGAGTCCAACAGTTTTGAAATTACGCCACCATTGTGGAAACACATTAGGTTGGTGTATCTGTCTGATTAGGGGTCAATCTTACTACCTAACAGGATCTCTCTGGTAAGGACCTACAATTACGTGTAGTTATACATCATACCAATTAGGAAGATAGACATGTATTTTAATGACAAAGGGTGAGGATAGTGCACATAGCTTTAAGGTCATACATCATGGATCATGGTTAACAGTTTAATGTCATGGTACATGGACTACAGGCTCATAGATTATGGTCATAGACAGTGGACCATGATTGGGGATAAGGGGCCAGAAGGGTTAATGACCATGGGGCTACGTATGAGGCGAAATGCCTAGGTGTCGCTATGTATCCCAAAAGGATGATAATCAAGACAGACATATTTCTTAAGAACGGTGTGGCTGAGGGCCAACACTGATAGGGAAAATCCTCTCTAGCAAGGGATCTAGTGCATCCCATGATGAACATGGGGCTTCCTAAACTTATTCTTGGTAGAACCGCAGTTTAGTTTCATGCATCAAGGACATGTGGACTCGTATAGTTTACTGTCATACGATAGTACAAATAGTGATAGGGAATATCCTAGGAAGGGAGTATGTGGTGAAATAGATGTGAACAAGTTGTGAATGAAGGTATAATCCCATACATGTATCCATGAAAGAAGTTATTTAGGACAAGGGACCAAAAGATAAAGTTAGTCTAGGCCTGAGGCAATGTGTCGAGGCGTTCCTCCATACCCCTTGAGGATGGGAATCAAGCCATACGTAGTTCTAAGGGCACAATTTAACGTCATGTGGGATGATGAAAGTAATATGTGGCATGGCTACACTAGTACATGTTCTACCAGAACTACTAAGCCCACATGAGTCATGTTCGATGTGGGAAACAATAAGTACTGATGGGACTTTCCTAACACAGGTAGGAACATGTTAGGGGCAATGGGACACTAGGTGAATGACATCCCAATGATGCTGACCTGTCAATATAATGCACCTAGATGCGTGGAGGAGCAAAGCCGAGTATGTTGGAATTCAACTTGAACATAAAAAAATGGAAATATGTGAATCATGATGCTCGAGAACTGGACCACATTTATTGTGGCATGGTGATAGGGGATAACTGTTGACCATGACCAAAACACAGCATCTATATCATGTTATCCTTGAATGTGGATAGACAAAGGTGGGTCGACCACTGACCATGTTAGAATCATGGGACCTGTCGCAAATGTTGTCTGAGGTCCTCATGGATGTTGGCCCAAGACGGTAGGTAAGCCAGTGTGGCATGAGACCAAGCCGTAAAGGGGGTCCCTTCAGACATGAAAGGGGATGAGGATCCAAATGATGATCTCACAATGTTTGGACATGGAATGATGGAGTGTCCCAAAAAAAATTCACACATTATGCACATCCATAACACAACTGAATATGACAATAAGAAATATCATATTGAGGGATTCGAGTCCCCCTCCAAGGAAAAGGGTCCAGAGGTTGCAATCTTTTAGCTTAATGGTTATAGGATGAGCCCTTGAGGGGGTTTTATTTAATGGACTGGGTGAAGGGAGGTGATGTAGCCAAACCCAACATGACGTTTCTATAGGGAGATCTTAGGTTAGGGTCATAGAACTCAGAGCAGGTTGGGAAAAGACATGAGGGCACACAGTACAACTATTGAAAAAACTCGACATGAATGAGGACCCATGAGGTACTCGCTACACCAAATGTTCCCAAGAGATTTCAGGCCGAGGGGCCAAAAGAGAGGATATGATTTTAGATTCCTAGGGCTGGACCCAGAGACAATGTGTCTGGACGGTCCTACATATCTCAAAAGGACCAGAATCAATCCATAAGTAGTTCTAATAGATGTCGGGAAGTTTAACGTCTTGTGGCAAGGACGCAGAGTGATCTTAGTTTATGGTCATAGAACTTGGAACAGAGAAAGTATATAATTCATGAGACACATGGTGAGGTAATTTTGAAACCTAGGATGAATGAGGACTCGGATTCCAGATCACTATGTGTTCCTTGGAGAGGTTTTAGGTTGAGGAAACGAAAAAGAAAGTTAGGTTGGGGCTAGGGAAATGTGCACGTGCATTACTACATATCCCATGAGTATGGGAATAAAGCTACAAATAGTTATAGTTATGGCATGGTAGGATGCCACTGTTAGTGATAATAAGGTTTTGGGGTTCTGGCCCTTGCACCGAAAGAAGCGGTATTTGATAGATCTTTTTTGTCCTTTATGATGAATGAGTGTTTTTTGTGAAGCGATGGATCTAGGATAGAATGTTCAGGAATCACCACAAGAATCAAGATGTATGAAGGCATTTACAAATGGTATGGTTTGTGACTGATACCTAACATAATTCCGCCTTGAGTGAGGATATCACGGTACATGGCAGTTTTTCGTCATGCGACCAAGATGATAATGTCACAGTTTTAGGGACATGTGATAGGACCAAACATGCACTTTAATGTCGTGTGGTATAGACTTAATATTTTAATGTCATGTGGGACTAGACATGATTGTTTAAATTCATATGGCTCTGAGATATACCGGAGAGATGAGGTTCCAAAGGGAATGTGCACAGCGTGATAAAGCATACCCGATGGGAATGAGGACGAGGTCAACATCATACCGTTTGCGATTCCAAGTTGGAAACCTTGGGCTGAGGGGCCAGAAAAGGTTAGAGGACATGGGACCGGAGTGTCTAGCCCTCAGTTGAGCTAGTCCCAAAGACGAGATTCCCAAGTGTTCCTATGTATCCCATGAGGATGGGAATCATGCATCACGTAGTTCCTAAATGTGTCTTTTAACGTCGTGTTGGATAACTTATAGTTTAATTTCATGTGGGAAAAGTAGTATGGGGGACTAAATACTAGAAAGGGGAGTGCGTTGTGTGGATATTGCAAACCTGATGTCAATGAGGTCATAATCCCATATGCACCACACCACACGGTCCTATAATAGTGAGATCCCAGAAGGCATAACAGGAGAGATAAATTAGTGTAACTCGAGCTGGACCCAAAGACAAGTGGTATAGGCATTCGTACGTATCCCATGGGAATGCGAATCAAACTGTACGTAGTTCTAAAAGTGATCTTAGTTTAAGGTCATAGATCTCAAACCTTGGAGAGGCGGAATCCTACCAAGTAGGTGCAGACCTCAATCCAATTTCCAAGCCCAGGTGAGTCAAACTCGGTGTGGGAAACATGGAAGAAGAGGTTTTTTGCAATACCTGGAATGCACGCCAAAGGGAAGTTAGTGCGGAGCTCCGAATGATGCCTTACCACAGCTTCTCTCTCCTAACGTGCAAATGTGCGGTGATGGATAGTGATGGGAGCATCAAAACTCCACTAGGAGATGATGGGTTGGAAAATAATTTCAATCATGTAACTAACATTCAAGTATTTAAGGGGTAGGTGTGATGATGGAGGATAACTGTTGACCATGTTTGAAACACAACATCCATATCGTGTGGCTTGAGTATGAAATAAAAAATGAATGTCAACTGCTAACCATATTCGTAATGTGGAACGTGTATTTATTTTTCATCTGAAACCCTCACGGGCGTTGGCCCGTAATGGTAAGGGAGCCATTAGGCATAACATCCTTTCCATTTGGGGGTCCCTTCTGATGTGAAAGATATTGGGAGCCCAAATTACGGGGAACATGAAACCTGCATATTGGGGGAAAGCATGTCCAAGTTGAATCATACCCTCTAGGTTCTAGACCAGAGTACTCATGGTCCAATTGGTAAATCACCGGAGAGGGCTGAGGAAACCAACTTAAGGGAAGCCGACTCAAAGAGACGATAGAAGAGAAAGGGAGTGAAGGCCACTCAGGAGAGATAGGTATGCAACGTGATTGTTATAAACCTGACGCATATGAGGATATAATCCTGCACCACACCGTATACCCCTCTTCAGGAAGAATGCGGGCCAAGGGGACAAAATGATAGGGAGGTTTCTAAGAGATGGGGCTGGACCTGAAGATGAAATGTTTGGGTGGTCCTATGTATCCCATGAGGACGAGAATCAATCCATATGTATTTCTGGGGGTGTTGTGTAGTTTATCATCACGATGATAAGGAAAAAGATCGGGGAAAGGTATCACATCCAAGGATGTGTATAGCATGGCGAGTAACCCCGGTGTGAATGAGGACATAATCCCATACCACACCATACAATCCTAAGTGAGAAAATGGGATAGGGACAGAAAGGTCAATGGACCTGAGGTTGGGCCTCGAATCGAAAGTCACTGCCAGTTTACAGTTTAACATCTTACAGTGAGGATGAAGGTGATCTTAGTTTAGGTTCACAAATCTCAGACTATGTATGCCTTGTTTAATGTCATATGCATGGGATAGAGAGGGAGAATCATCATGCCTATGGAAGACCACAAAATGGTAACAATGATAGAGCAACACTGTTGACCAGATTGAAAACCCAATATCCACCCTTATGTGACCAGAATTCAGGGAAAAAATTGAGCATCGACCATTGACCATATTCGCAACACGGGACTTGTATCAATCTTCCACTTGCAATCCTCGAGGAGTAAGCCCGCAATGGTAGGAGAGGCCTTGGATAGAGCACCCATGCCATTCAGGGGTCCGTTTGGATATAGAAGATGATGGAAACCCAAATGATGGGGCTCGCGAAGCACAGTAGGGCCAGTGTTTGTTGAAAATATGATAAATGGAGGGATGTCTCAAAGGGGGGGTGTGCAGGGTGTCCAAATTGCCCAACGTGAATAAGCAAATGAGTCCAGACCACACCAGATACTCCTAAATGAGAACTCAACCTAGGGTGCTGAAAAGGCCAAGGGACCTGAGGCTGGGCCAAGGATGGGATGTCCCAGCCAGTTTATAGTTTATTGTCATGTGGGACAATCGTTGAGTGGTTTTACGTCCTTCGGTTTGGATGGATCACCTGGTTTAACATCATGTGATATGGATAGTTGTGATCCTAGTTTATGGTCATAGAGCTCGGACCGTTTTGTAGTTTATTTTCATGTAGGACGATAATGAGCAGTTTAATGTCATCATAGGCGATGATGCAATTTTACATCGTGCGGGACAATAATGATCATTTTAACATCTTGATGGATGATGATACAGTTTAAAGTCATACATGATGATGATGGGTAGTTTAACATCATGACAGACTAAGATGAACAATTTAATTTCATGTTGGATGATAATGAGCAGTTCAACTACATGACAGATGAAAATGAATAGTTTAACACTATACAGAATGATGATGTAGTTTAACATCATGAGGGACAAAGATGAATAGTTTAACATCATATCGGACAATAATGCAGTATAATGGCATGAGGGATGAAGATGAGAAATTTAAGGCCATGTGGGGAGATAATGAATAGTTTAACATCATGAAGAATGATAATGCAGTTTAACGTCATGCTGGATGAAGATCAGAAGTTTAAAGACATGGAGGACGATAATGAGAAGTTTAACATCATGACGGATGATAATGCAGTATAACGTCATGTTGGATGAAGATGGGCAGTTTAATGTCTTGTAGGATGATAATGCTTTGTTTAACATCATGACGGACAATAATTTTGTTTAATTTCATGCAGGACGAAGATGAGCAGTTTAAAGTCATGCAAGACGATAATGAGAAATTTAACATCATGATGGACAATAATGCAGTTTAACGTCATGAGGGATGAAGATGAAAAATTTAACATCATGTGAGACGATGATGCAGTTTAACATCATGCAGGACACAGATGAGCAGTTTAAGGTCATACAGGATGATAATGAGCAGTTTAATGTCATGATGGATGATAATTCCGTTTAACATCATGCGGGACAAAGATGAATAGTTTAAGGTCATGTAGGATGATGATGCAGTTTAACATCATGCAATTGGGAAATGAAACCACAGAGATTGTGTCAATAGATGGATAGTCATCTCTACCCCATTTTGGTTGTTTGATATGAGGGGGGAATCTATATTATGGGACTTTCCAAAAATTCATCAAGTTTATGCATGTATGCTCTTCATGCTTGAGATGGGATACCTCACAGTGGACATTCCACAAGCTGGTGTCAAGGCCATAGGGAGGATCTCTATGGTTGATGAAATGTGGTATTTGGGGGGACACAAAGTGTCACAAGGGTGTTAGGGATGACAACATTCCTTCAGTCTGGAGGGGCGGTGAAGCCAGGATCATGGGTACAATGGGGAGATGTATCCCAAAAGGCGTGGAAGCCTGGAATGTTAGAATGATAGGGAGATGGATCCTGGAAGTCATGGATGCTTGGAACGTTGGTACGATGTGGGAGATGGTGCCTCGAAGGCATGGATGTCGGGAGCGTCGGTAGGACGGGGGCGGTGGAGTCCGGAAGGCATGTAAGCCTGGAGCACTGGTACGACATGGGCGATAGATCCCGGAAGGCGTGGAATCATAGAGGGTTGGTAAGACGGGGGCGATTGATCCTGGAAGGTGTGGAATCCTGGAGGGTCGGTATGATGGGGGAGATGGATCCCGGAAGGTGTGGAAGGCTGGATCATCGGTAAGACAGGGGAGATGGAGCCCAAATGGCCTGAAATCCTGGACTATTGGTACGATGGGGGCAATGGAGCCCAAGCCACGTTGAATCATGGAGGGTCGGTACGATGGGGGCAATGCAGCCTAGGAGGCATGGAAGCCTGGTGCATCGGTACGTCAGGGGCGGTGGATCCTAGAAGGTGTGGAAGCCTAGACATTGGTACGACAGGGGCAATGGAGCCTGGAGTGTGTGGACGCCTCGAGCGTCGGTACGATGGGGAAAAAAGAGCCTGAAAGGCATCGAATCATGGAGCATTGGTATGATGGGGCCAAAGGATTCCAGATGGCGTGGAAGCTGGGAGAATCAGTACAATGGGGGAGATGAATCCTTGAATGTGTGGAAGCCTGGAGCATCGGTACAATGGGGGCGAAGGTGCCGGGAAGGCATGGAATCTTGGAGCGTTAGTACGACGAGGGAGAAGGAGACCAGAATGTGTGGAATCCTTTAGCGTTGGTAGGATGGGGTAGAAGTAGAATGGAAGACATGGAATCCTAGAGCGTCGATACGATGGGGGCGATGGATCCTTGAAGGCGTGGAAGCCTGGACGTCGTTACGAAAGGGGCAATGGAGCCCGGAAGGCGTGGAAGCATGGAGCATCAACATGATGGGGGCGATGGATCCTAGGAGGCATGGAAGCTTAGTGATTCATTACGATGGGGAATATGGATCCTAGATGGTGTGGAAGCCTGGATGTCGGTACGATAGGGGAGATGGAGCCCAGAGGGCATGGAAACCTGGAGCATCAGTACGACGGGGGTGAAGAAGCCCGAAAGGCATGGTAGCTTGGATCGTTGGTACAATTAGGGCGAAGGGGCACTGAAGGCCTGAATTGTAGGATCATCAGTATGATAGGGGTGATGGAGCCTGGAAGGTGTGGAAGCCTGGACATTAGTACGATGGGGGTGAAGGATCCCAGAAGGCGTGGAAGCCTGGAGCGTCAGTACGACGTGGGCTATGGAGGCTGGAAGGCGTGGAATCCTGGATGTCAGTACGATGGGGGTGATGGAGCTTAGAATTTATGGAAGCCTTCGTGCCAAATATTGGTGGTATGGGGGGCACCTCTACAGTGGTCGGTCATAACGGTGTGGGTAGGACCTTCGCAGTGGCTACATGAGGCGATATGGTCGACAAAGAGTCGATAGAGTTGGGGGCGGATGCCCCCTGCATGACCTCTTAAAATGGTGGGGTCGGTGATGAGACGAAGGAGTTGGGGTAGATGCCCCCTATGCGGCCTCTTGAGGAAATGGGGTTGGCGAGGAGCCCATGGAGTCGGGTGGCGGATGCCACCTGGGTGGCCTCTTGAGGCGGAGAGGTCTGCGAGGAGCCCATGGAGTTTGGTGGCAGATGCCACCTACGTGGCCTCTTGAGGCGGAGGGGTCCATGAGGAGTTGTTTGGGTCAGGTGGTGTATGCCACCTTCACGGACTCTTGAGGCGGTGGGGTCGGTGAGGAGCCTATGGGGTTGGGTGGCGGATACCACCTTCCTGGCCTCTTGAGGTAGTGGGGTCAGCGAGGAGCTGACGATGTCGAGTGATGGAGTCCACCTGGGAGGCCTCTTGAGGCGGCGAGTTTGGCGAGGAGAAGAATGAGTCAGGGGTTGATGCCCCCGACACGGCCTCTTGAGGTGGCAGTGTCGGCGAGGAGATGATAGAGTCCACTGAAGGATACCACCTATGCGGTCTCTTAAGGCGGCGAGGTAGGCGAGGAGCTAAAGGAGTCGGTGGTGGATGCCCCTGCATGGCCTTGTGAGGGGTGGGGTTGGCTTCAAACTGATAGAGTTGGTGGTGGATTCCCCATGGGCACCCTTTTGAGGCGGCATGGTCGGTGAGTAGCCAATGTAGTCGAGTGCCAGATGCCACCTGCACGACCTCTTGGGGAGGTGGGGTCGGCGAGGAGCTGAAGGAGTTAGGGGTGGATACCCCCTACATGGCCTCTTGAGGCGGAAAGGTTCGTGAGGAGCTAATGGAGTCGTGTAGAAGATGCCACCTGCGTGGCATCTTGAGGCCAGGGGGTCAGTGTGGAGCCGATGGAGTCAGGTGGTGGATTCCACCTGTGCGGCCTCTTGAGGTGGCAAGGTAAGAGAGGTGCTGAAGAAGTTTGGTAGGAAGCCCCTATGTGCCCTTTTGAGGCAGAGAGGTCAGCAAGGAGCCAATGGAGTCAAGTGGTGGTTGCCTCATGTGCAGCCTCTTGAGACAGCAGGGTCGGTGAGGAGCCGATGATGTCGGGTGGTGGATGCCACATGTGCATCCACTTGAGGCAGTTGGGTTGGAGAGGAGTCAAAGGAGTGGGGGAAGATTCCCCTTAAACGGCCTCTTATGGAAACGTGGTTGGCGAGGAGCCGATGGAGTCAGGGGAAGAAGCAACCCGCACAGCCTCTTGAGGCGGCAGGGTTTGGCAAGGAGCCGATGGAGTCGGGTGGCGGATGCCACATATGCGACCTATTGATCGGGTGGGGCCAGCGAGGAGCTGATGGAGTACGGTGGAAGAAGCCACATACGCGGCCTCTTGAGGCGGCAGGGTCATAGAGGAGCCAAAGGAGTCAGGGCGGACTCCCCTGGATGGATTCTTAAGGTGGAAGGGTCAGTGGGGATCCAATGGAGTCATGTGGTGGATGCCACCTGCATAGCCTCTTGTGGTGGTGGGGTCGGAGAGGAGCCGATGGATTTAGGTGGTTGATGCCACCTACGCAGCCTCTTGAGGAGGCGGGGTTGGAAAGGAGTAGAAGGATTTGGGGGTAGATGCCCCCTGTGCGGCCTCTTATGGCGGCGGGGTCGGGGTGGAGTTGATGGAGTCAAGGGAGGCTGCCCCCTACGCGTCCTCTTCAGGAAGAGGAGTCAGCAATGATCAGATGGAGTTAGGGGGCAGATGCCCCCTGCGCGGCCTCTTAAAGCAGTAGTATCTATGAGGATATGATGGACCATAGTCTTCACACACCCAATGGTACTCATCCTCTCACATATGATGGATAGGGGATTCACATGGGTGATGCCTTCATTTCCCTGAAATATTTTGTCTACTCACTTTTGAAGGAGAAGAGCTACACATCGGGTTCCCCATTTCAGTTTCCAATGCTTTTGCCAGGGTGCACGTGTCCATCCATGGAGGGTGCGTAGTTTTTTCCCCACATTCCCACTTTTCAAGGGTGGGTGAAATTTATTCCTTAATCACGGAATATTTCTTCTTGATCGAAACATGATGGTGGGAGGTCGGTTCTTCCTTCCGTGGATTCCTCAGAATTCGTTACCTAGTACGGGTATCCCTTAAAGATTAAGTCATGGTTTGGGAATCTCATTACCGGGTCCATATATTTGTGGATTCCAGTTAATTAAACTACATTTTTAGGAAATTCCATGTATTCTTGACATGGTAGAATCCTTCGATCGGAGTAGACAAAAACAATAGGCATTTCGGGGCATATCTGGATGTGTGGGAATTGGGGAACCTGTATTCTTCCTCATAAGAGGGCATCTCATGGGGGGGAGAACTCGAGGAATCCCACATCAGTTTCGGGGTATCTTATGTTGGAGGCATGTCACTAATGGTTTCCTCAGTTTCCCTTGTTTAACATAGGGTATGCCGCGAGGTTAACGTCTTGAGGAGACAGTTACGCCAATGGCGTGTATTTCAAGGTTTCCTCAGGCATCTCATGTTTAACACGAGGTAGGACACGAATTTAACGTCTTGAGGATACAAAATGAGGGTGATCAGAACATACCATAAAGATGGATCAGATATTTATATCCCTAGGAGGGAGTTCCATGAGTGTTTACCATTGGCTGGGATTGAACCTCGTGGAGGTTTCCTACGTACCCTGTGTAGACGACAGGGATAAAAACCCACATAGTTCGAAGGGGTGATGAATCTGGGTGTACAGAAAGCACAAAAACCCGGATACATGCTTGGGCTTACACATGGAAAGCAGCCCACGTACTACTAGGAGCAGTGAGGAGGTGGATGACATGACCCCATAGGGATGTGGCGGCCTGGGTAAGAATCAAGATGGATTATGGAGAGTTGAATTTAAGTGGAGGTAGAATGAGAAGGAACCAACGTGAGGACAATGGTGATGTTGAGCCTGAGCCTTGAGGAGACTTCCTACATTTCCATGTGGCAGGGAATCATAGTCCGTGTAGTTCGGTGGGACGATGGGACACCTGAAGAGACAACCCGTGAGAATGGACACATGGATGGGATATGGAGGAAATTGAACCTCTAGGATGGGGAACGATCATCCTAGAACACATGGGATCTATGGATAGATTAGGATGAGACATGGGTGATGGGATTGAAGCTTGGGAAGGCATCCTACCTATCCTCGTGGAATGGAATCAATGTATGTGTAGTTTATTTGACAATGGCTTACCATCGATTGGGGACTTCTATGCCTTACCGCTAAATGGGGTCACAACGGATTACCATTGGATGGGGTCACAACGGCTTACTGCTGGATGGGGTTGATAATGGATTATCACTGGATGGGGTTGATCCTCATGGAGGCTTCCTACGTACCATGTCTAGGAGACAAATATCAAATCCCATGTATTTTAGGATGGCGGATGTAGTTTATTGTCTTGCAGGATGAAAAGGGGGCATAAATCTTAACGTCATGTGGTACGAAGGTGTTCTGGCGTGAAGGGGGTTGAGACCAATGGGTGTTGGGCTTGAACCTCAGTGAGGCTTCTTATATACCTAGCAATGACAAGGATCAAAGTCCGTATAGTTCGGGGTGTTTTTTGGTGAACCAACGTGAATATGGTTGGGACCAATGGGTGTTGGGATTGATCCCCAGGGAGGCTTCCTACGTACCTTTCCTTGGCAAGGATCAATGTACTCGTAGATCAAGAGTGAGTTGAAGAGTTGACTTGAAGATAGTTGGGACCAATGGTTATTGGTCTTCATCCTCAGGGAGGCTTCCTACATACCTTTCATTGGTAAGGATCAAAGTCCACATAGATCAAGCGTGGTGTGGGGATTAAACTCTAGGCTGCATAGAGAGGATTTCATGGTCGATGCTTTCCCTAAGCTTGTGTGAGTCCATCTCGGTGTGACAAACAAGAGGAAGCAAAGAACGGATGATGACGTTGCGGATGGTGTGTCATTGGTAAGTGGAATGGGGGCTTACACTTGGTTAGTGACCCAAAGAGGAAATAGGGGCTTATGCGTGGTTAGCAGCCCATGGTGATTGAGATTGGGACTTACTCTTGGGTGGAGGAATCAGTGGTGACAAATCCCAACAGGAGAGGGATGGGATAACGGAGGCCCGATGCCCATATCTCCTCTTTTCTTTGTAAAGGAAGAAGATATGAGGAGCAGAGGTGATTCCTCCAGCAAGAAAAGATATGGGATTACACCAATGTTGTTGGCCTGTCCCAGTGGATAAATGCCACTCCCATAAAAAAGACCTCATTCCATGTGGGGAATGAATTCACTCCCGTAGAGACTAGTGGGTGTAGAGAATGTCTGAGATGGGGAACCCCACATATGATTCCTGTGAAGAGGCCACATTTTAATGTCATGTGCTGGGGACGATGGTGCTTGGCAGCTTAACGTCCAGCTGAGATGAGGTGGGTGCACTCTGCACCCCTAGGACTTACATAACTGATACCCACCCACCCATGAGGGAAGGAAGGCATCAGTAATTCCATGTTGGGGGGTGGGTTATGGAGCGATCCATTGAGGGGTCTACATTTGCGTGGCTATGTGAATAAGAAAATATAACAGCGTGCCAATGCGAAGAAGCATGAGGCAGAGCAACACAACGGGAAGAATCGCCCAAGGGTCCATGAAATTGCTTCATGAAAACCTGAAGGGACACACGGGAAAAGGAGTTGCTGTTGAACCCTCTAGGAATCTAGTTGATTTTTTATATTTTGATAATCCCAATTATGATTATTTGTATTTTGTTAATCCCTAGTTGATAAATGGTTAAATACATATTTGGGAATCTAGCTATTTATTTGCTTTAAGTATTGCTCTATTGTTCTATGATTAAATATTAGTCCTTCGGTTACTGGATGTTTGTACACTATGGTTTAACCTATTCTGCCAATAGAATGCTTAAACAGAACAGAGCTACCGATACAGTTAGGTCTAGCACTATGAGAGAGCTACCGATACAGACTAGTCACCATTACAGAACAGAGCTACCGATACAGTTATGTCTACCGCTATGAGAGAGCTACCGATACAGACTAGTCACCGTTAAAGAACAGAGCTACTGATACACACAAGTCCACCAATAATTTGAAGCTACTATTATCAAAGGAAGTCTACCGATATATCAAAGTCTACTGATATATCAAATTCTACTGATATATCAATGTCTACCGATACAAGACAAAGATGCCACTACAGCTATAAGAAGGTTACCGTTACATCAATGCCTACCGATACTCAAAGGTCACCATTATGTAAAGCATACTGATATAAAGCTACCGATACAAGACCATCTACCGTTATACATCAAGTCTACCGTTACTCAGCCCTACCGTGACATCTACCTACCGATATCCAAAGCTACTGTTCTAGAGATAGAACCCGACACTGCTTTGAATTACTTTATTATTATTTAATATAACCAACAGTCATATTTGGTATATTTTAATACACTGACATTTATTTAATATGTGTTGTTGGTTGTCAGGGAACCGTACCTCGTACCTGCAAAAAGTAAATCATCTTTTGTCGGAGCTCGTGCTTTAAATAAAGGAAGGATGTGCTACTGAAAATGAAGACAGATATAGACAAATACATAGATATATACATACCATGAGGTGTGCTAGAAGAACAACTGAGTGTCAATGCAAAGAGATGACTGAACATACACGAAGAACTCATTCATCACTACATACGAGTGAAGAGCTCAGAACGAGAACATAACAAAAGAACTTCATCAACTACTTTTTCTCTATCTCTGAACCTGAAATTCAAGGAAGCAGACGACACTCTGTTTTCCAGAAAAATACCAGAAGAGGACTAAGAACCAATTATGATCAATCCAAATGAGTCTAGAGCTGCACTGCAATCACTAG
Organism: Viscum album; assembly: GCA_963277665.1. Classification (NCBI taxonomy): domain Eukaryota; kingdom Viridiplantae; phylum Streptophyta; class Magnoliopsida; order Santalales; family Viscaceae; genus Viscum; species Viscum album. The sequence goes on along the minus strand of OY728152.1, from coordinate 839,841,127 downwards.
ATCCATTTCTAAACTCTAAATCTTTTCCTCTATGATTTATCTTTTTACATACTGAGCAGTGTGTGTTAACTGCTGTATTTTACAAACACACTGTCTCCTGTACTTTAACTGGAGGATCTATAAATCCTAACTCAAAAACTTTCATCTTTTATTTCCCACTAGGATAGTGGTAGAGGTCGTGCGTGACCTGGACAACTGGTTTGCTGTTGTTTTTGTTCCCACGGATAACAGTGGTAGAGGTATTGGACATGGACAGTTGCATACAGTTGTAATCCCCTATCCAGGGTGTGGATCACTTTTATATAAAGTTTTTAGAGGACTAAATCTGAGCTTGAGACTGAACCTCCTGGTTAAATCTTCTGTGCTTATTTGTTTTCAAAGTTATTTTTATTCCGCTACAAACTACTTTAAAACCAAAACTGTTTTAAAGTCCCTTTGATAATTAAACTCGCAAGTGTTCATATTAGTTGTAAATCAGTAAGTTAGTTTCAAAAGTTAATCAATTCTTCTAATTTGATTAACTGGGATATAATCAATCCTTTGAGAACCTAACAGAACCTTTATTTTGATATAAATTCACTACAGTTTAATTCTGTGTTTTATTTGGGGGATTTTAAGACAAAGTTTTTAAACAGAAATTTTAATTGGAACTCACTTCAGCCCCCCCCCCCCCCCCCTCTTGAGTGTCCACTCCGACCAACATTTGGTATCAAAGGATGTATAAAATATTTTGTACTTTATTTTTCAACTGTGATTTTAGTTGTATTTTAAAGTTCTTAAAATTTATGTTACTTCTAAAATTTTTATTTCTTTAAAATCCTTGCTTTTAGTAACTTATCATGGATAACAGACATGAAGGTGTTGCTACCAATAGACCACCATTTTACAATGGCACTAACTATGCTCAGTGGTAAATCAAGATGAAAATTCATTTAGAGAGCATGGGTTTTGATATTTGGACTGCTATAGAATCAGAATATAAAATTCCTACTACTATTAGATCTACATGGAATGAAGCTACTAAGACAGCCTACAACAATAATTGTAAATCCATGAATGCTCTATACTGTGTTTTAGGAGATGAAGATTTTAATAGAATATCTTCTTGTAAAACTGCTTATGAAATTTGGGATACCTTAGATGTTTCTCATGAAGGAACAACTAATGTTAAGGAAATGAAATTGAACACTTATACTATTAAGTATGATAAATTTAAGATGAAGCCTGATGAACCCAATTCTGACATGTATCTCATGTTCAAAGAAATTGTCAACACAATGATTTCTTTGGGAAAGGATGTTCCATCAAAGGAACAAATTATGAGAATTATGAGATGTCTACCTAAAATATGGAGATGAACTTCTGTCTCAATTAGAGAGTCGTGTGATATTGGTGGAATACCAATCAAGGAATTAATTGGCAAGATGATGAAGTATGAAGAAGAACTCAAAGTGATCAAAGAAGAAGAATATGAACCAAGAAGGAAGTCGGTTGCGTTCAAGACTTCAACTTCAAAGAAAAAGGATATGGAGAAGCTCCAAGATATAAATGAAATTTCAAGCTATGAAGACAGTGAAAGTGCTTCTGACAGTGATGCTTCGATGGCTCACATTGCCAGAAGGTTTAAGAAGTTATATAAGAAGAAGAAGTTTTTCAGAAAATCAAATTACAAAAGTAAGTATGATAGCGAGGGACATTGGAAAAAGGATTGGAAGAAATATGAAAAATCAGATGAATTTTTCTGCTATGAGTGAAAAAGAAAAAGACATATAAAAGCAGACTGTCCAAAGCTAAAGTACAAGAAGAAATATGATTACAAGGACATTAAGTACAAAAAGGATATGAAGGCTACTTGGAGCGCTTCTGAGGATTTCTCCAGAGAATCTGAAGCCTCTGAGACTGAATCCATAAATAAGGAAAATATGTGTTTCATGAAAAACACATCTAAGGTAACATCTAAAACTCCTTCTTTAAATTCATATTATTCAGGAAATGATTCTGACTCAGAAAACATGACAAAATCTGAAATGTTTGAATATTATGATATGTTAGAAGAAACCTGTAATGAGCTGAAAGACAAATACAAAGGTTTAAAGAAACAATATGCTTTAACTGTTAAACATAAATCTGATCTTGATATTGAAATAGAAAAGAATGCTCAGTTTCATAAAGAGAATACTGAACTAAAATTATCTAATGAGCAACTTAATAAAGACTTAGAAACGTTTATAAATGGTAAATATAATCTTACTCAAATGCTAGGTAAGCAAATAGAACCTAGATACACTACTGGTATAGGATACCAACCTAGACAAAGGAAAATTACCAAAACTAAATTCATTCCTAAATCTGGACAGAATGTAGCTAGTTCTGGAAGTTCATATGCTTCAACTAGTTATATTCATAATTAAAAATCCAATAAAGTTTATCTTTCAAAATCTATTGATTCTAGACATATTATGAGACCCATTAGACAAATCTGGGTACCTAAAGTTTTGTTGGCTAACCTTTCTGGACCCAAGAAAATTTGGGTACCAAAATCATTTCCTTTATAAATATGTTTTTTAGGGAACCTGCTTAAAGAGCTCCTATACAAAGACCTGGTACTTGGACAGTGGATGTTCAAGACATATGTCAGGATACTTCTCATGCTTTAAAAGCTTAGTCAGTGTTGATGGAGGTTTTGTCACTTTTGGTGATAATTCAAAAGGGAAAATCATCGGCTGAGGCCAGATTGGTAACACTGACTCAATATTAATTTCTAAAGTTTTATTTGTTGATGGACTTAAATATAATTTGATAAGTATTTCTCAGTTATGTGATGATGGTTTTTATTTTAAATTTGAAAATAATTCTGGCAATGTTTTTAATTCTAAAAATGTTTTAGTGTTTTCTACATTAAGAAATGAAAATGTTTATGCTCTTGATTTAAATTCTTTAGCTAAGCAGAATATTACTTGTTTAAATGCTTTCCATAAAGAGTCTTGTCTTTGGCACAGAAGATTAGGACACTGCAATGTACACTCAATTAGAAAACTTTCTAGGAAGAACTTAGTTAGAGACCTACCCAAACATGAATTTCCAACAGAAAAAGTTTGAAATCCCTGTCAAAAGGGAAAGCAACATAAAGATTCTTTTAAATCAAAGAAAGATGTGTCAACTTCTCAACCTCTCGAGTTGGTTCACATGGATTTATTTGGACCTTCTAGAGTTTCTAGTTTAAATGGGAAGCATTATGCCTATGTTCTAGTAGATGATTATTCTAGTTATACTTGGGTATATTTTCTAGCTCACAAAAGTGAAGTTTTTTCTTACTTTGTTAAATATTCCAAGTCTGTAGAGAACCTTAGTGGAATTAAGATCAAAACCTTGAGAAGTGATCATGGTCGTGAGTTTGAAAATCATGAGTTTGAATCCTACTGCTCACAAAATGGCTATTGTCACAATTTCTCTACCTCTAGGACACCCCAACAGAATGGTGTAGTAGAAAGAAGGAATAGAACCCTTCAGGAAATTGCTAGGACTATGCTTAATGAGTATGAATTACCTATTTATTTTTGGGCTGAAGTTGTAAATACAGCTTATTGTGTTATCAATAGAGTCTTGATCAGAACTGTTCTTAAGAAGACCCCTTATGAGTTACAGAACCATAGGAAACCTAAGGTTAACTACTTTAGGGTTTTTGGCTGCAAAGTCTTTATTCTCATCACCAAAGACAATCTTGACAAGTTTGCGTCCAAGAGTGATGAAGGAATTTTCCTAGGTTACTCTACTTCTAGTAAAGCCTATAAAGTTTTCAATAAAAGAACCAAATGTGTGGAGGAATCTATTCACATCAAATTTGATGAAACTGATCCACAGGAACCTAAGACATCTTTTGAAAATCTTGAAGACGATCTATCTGCTTTGAACCTTAATGATAAGGACAGTGGACCTGTAGTAAAAACATCCAGTTCTGGAAATTTCCCAGAACCTGCTTCTGATGATTCCCAACCTATAGATGAACCTGATATCTCTAGTACTAACTTGTCTAGACCATCTAGGACTCTAAAGAACCATCCTTTATATGTTGTTGTAGGTAATTTAGATAGAGGAACACCGACTAGAGCTTTTCTAAGAAATCAGGTTGAACATCAAGCCTTTCTTTCACAGTTAGAACCTAAAAATATCAATGATGCTATCAATGATGAATTTTGGGTAATGGCTATGCAAGAAGAACTAAATCAATTTTAAAGAAAAAAAGTCTGGAAATTAGTAGAAAGACCTAAGGACACATTCACCATAGGCACAAAATGGGTGTTTAGAAACAATATTGATGAATCTGGAAACATCATTAGAAACAAAGCTAGGCTAGTTGCACAAGGTTACAATCAAGAAGAAGTAATTGACTATGAGGAATCCTTTGCACCTGTAGCTAGATTAGAGTCTATTAGGATCTTACTTTCCTATGCATCACATCTGAATTTCAAGTTATATCAAATGGATGTGAAAAGTTATTTTTTAAATGGTTTTATTTCCGAAGATGTTTTTGTAGAACAACCACCTTGTTTTTCAAATCCTCATTTTCAAAATCATGTTTTTAAACTTTCTAAAGCATTATATGGTTTAAAACAAGCTCCAAGAGCTTGGTACGAAAGACTTACAAATTTTCATATTTTAATAGGATTCTCAAAAGGAATTGCTGATCCCACTCTTTTTATAAAAAGGATTTCGAAAGATGTTTTAATAGTAAAATTCTATGTTGATGATCTTATTTTTTGATCTTCTAAAAATTCTTTATGTATTGATTCTTCAAAGGATATGCAAAATGAGTTTGAAATGAGCTTAATGGGAGAGCATAAGTACTTTCTTGGATTTCAAAATTTTCAAACTAAAGATGGTATTATTTTAAATCAAAGTTAATATACTAAGTATTTATTAAAATGTTTTGGTTTGGATAGTATTAAGGGAAGTGATACACCTATGAATACCACATGTAAATTGGATATTGATGAAAATGGTAAACCAGTGGATCAAACTAATTACCGAGGTATGATTGGGAGTTTACTTTATCTTACTGCTAGTCGACCTGATATTATGTTTATTGTATGTATGTGTGAATGATTTCAAGCTAACCCTAATGAGTCACACTTACTTTCTGTTAAAATTATTTTCAAATATCTTAAAAATACTGCTAATTTGGGGTTGTTTTACCCAAAAGGACAATCTTTTGATTTAATAAGTTATTCGTATGCAGACTTTGCTAGATGAAAGTTAGATAAAAAAAGCACTTCTGGAACATGTCATTTACATGGAAAGTCCCTAGTATCTTGGTGTAGTAAGAAAGAGAACTCAGTTGCATTATCTACTGCTGAAGTAGAGTATATAGCTGCTGGTAGTTGTTGTGCACAGATTCTATGGATGAAACACACTTTATTGGACTATGGATTAGATTCTAAACTTGTTTCAATTAACTGTGACAACACTAGTGCGATTAACATCTCTAAGAACCATGTGTCTCACTCTAGAACAAAACAAATTGATGTTAGACACCACTTTTTAAGTGATCATTATCAAAGAGGTGATATAACACTTGAATTTATAGGCACTGAACTTCAATTAGCGGATATTTTCACTAAGCCTTTAAGTTCAGAAAGATTAAGTTTCATTATACACGAATTATGAATGATAACTCACCCTTAACCCATTAGGAAACCTCACCGTTAGAAACCTCACCGTTAGAGACCTCACCATTAGAAACCTCACCGTTAGAGACCTCACCATTAGAGACATCACAGTTAGAAACCTCACCGTTAGAAACATCACCGTTAGAGACCTCACCGTTTGAAACCTCGCCGTTAGAGAATCCTCACTATTAGAGAATCCTCACCATTAGAATACCTCACCGTTAGGAGACTTTACTGGTATATATCGCGCTGTTTTAAACTTATTTAAAGCCGAGACATCTAATTTTTTTATGATTTATTTTATTTGTGAATCCTAAATGATATTAAACCGAGACTAGACTTCGCTCAATCTCACCGCGAACTCTTCTGTTCGAATCCCTCCAACCTAACCCTCTCAAGCCGCAAAACCCTAATCCTCGAATCTGTAATGGCCCATGTCAAGAGACCACAAGTTACAGATGGGAGTGATGAGCCGCAAGTGAAAAGACAGAAAGTAATGAATTCTAGTACCAATGGAAGTGGAAGTATAGCTCGAAGAAATCCAATAAACCCGCATCTCTCAAAGCGAGATATTATCGTTGAGAAAGAGGTGTGTGCAGAATGGATCATGGAGAGCAATTCCTTGGTTCTTAAAGTTTTAGAAGAACAAGGTTGGACTGAGTGCTTCGCAAACAACAATGGACCTTATTATCCAGGACTGGTGAAATAGTTCTACGAATTCATTCGTTTTGAAAAGTATGAAGAAGAGAGCAGAATGATATCTGTGGTAAATGGTCAGGAAGTATCTTTTACTTCAGTGGAATGGGATAGGAACATAAGAGTTCCACATAAAGGAGATTATGTGTTCAACTCAAAGTATGTACCTTTGACCAGTGATGTGTTTCAATATAAATATGATTTGATAGAGCTTATAGGGAATGGGACCCCTATAAAGGTGATTTCTGCAGAGATGACAGGAGAAGATAAGCTGTTGTTTAAATTTATCAAGCATGTTGTTAGTCCTAGAAGAGGAGATTTTGCTACTTTGAGATTCCAAGACATATATATGTTATATTTGATGAAGCACAGTGTGAGAATCAATCTATGTAGACTGATTATGGTTCAAGTGGAAGATATGACTAGACCGAAGTCCAAATCAAATGTACTGTTTTTCTCAAAGCTAATTTCTGTGATGCTAAAAGTGAAAGAGGTAGCTGGACCTCAGGATGAGCTGGTAGTGGTTAAGGACAACTTCTGTATTACAAGAACTGTCTATAAATACATGAAAGTCAGTTGGAATCCTTGGAAGTAATCATGGGTGAATGATGACGGAAAAATTTATGACAAGTTCACTCCAGTGGATCATCCTTCTAGACCAAAGGATGTGAGGGATCCTGGTCTTGGACCAGATGAGACAGAACCGGTCTACAGTGATGAAGATGAAGCTGAGGAGGAAGATACATCAGTATAGGATGGAGGATACCCATACTTACCCCCTAGTCCAGTGCATCAAGTTATTTCTTATGGAGAATCTAGCCCTCCAAAAAGGCTACCAAAGAGAGAAACTGTCCTGATGGACAGTGATACAAAGACTACAGAAGAAGGAGAAGAAGCATGCCAGTATGTTTTCAAGGACACCTCTGAGGAGGATGAGGCAACCTAATCTGATCATGATGTTAATAAATAAAAGGAGGCTTATGGTGAAGCAGATGATGAGGAAAATGTTGAATAAGAGCTTAGTTTGAGTCCACTAATAGATAGTACAGTCAGGACAGTGCATGATCAGGAATAAGTAACAGCAGCACCTGTTGATGAGAGAGTCATTAATGAATCAGAACAAATGGCTATTTAATCTACTGTAGTTATAGAGGAAATTGCAGAATTACCTCAGGAAGAACCGTTGGAGGAGATACCTCAGGAGAATATTCCAAGTGAGGGGGAGAATCTTGGCTCAGTATCAGTGCTATATGACATTGAAGGTTGGACATCAGATCCCAGATATATGATTCTTGGACTTTCATATAGATATTATGATGAGGAAGACCAGACCCAAATGGAATCAGTTACCTTACCCACTATAGCTGAAAATGTGGCAACTAAGGAGGACCTTGAGTCCTTAAAAGCTGAATTGAAAGAAGCAATAAGGGAATCAGTGGAAGATATGAAGAAAAGTATGGTTGAAGAGATTAAAAGCGTGGAGCAATCCCTTGAGTTATCCATTGGATATGGTGTATCCAGTCCTGTGAAAGAAATAATGGATGAACGTAAAGTGTTCCACACTCAGATTGAGAGTTGGACAGGAGCTGTAGTTGCCGTGAGACAATCAATTACTTCTCTGACTACCATGAATAGCTCTCAAAATCAAGTAAACTCTGACATTCGATATATCAAAGAAGTGGTCAAGCAATTTGTGGATGTTTTTGATGCCATTAAGAATTCAGTCAGAGAAAATCTGAACAGTCAGGATGAACTTGTTCAGAAGGTAGTTAGTAGTCCGACTCAATCCTTCAAGGAGACAGTGGCCTTCTCTATGAAACATATTCCCTCATCTAGCTCTAGTGTGAACCTTTACCAGATCCGCTCTATTTTTCATGAAGAATTGGCTATGTCCAGTCCCAGTGGTGCATCAGATTCTCAGATTCTTGCTACCACAGGGAAGTTAGTAGTTTTGTTCGTGATCACCTGCGGGCAACTACTGCTTCTCAAGAGGAAATCAAGAATAAGGTGGATTCCTATTTTGAAAAGGTTTATACCAAGCATCAGCTGAACAACCATTTCAAGCTCTTACTGGAAAATATAAAGTTGCCTCCAGTGACCCAAGCCTTCAGAGAATAGGTTAGTAAGCTCAGGGAGCTTACTCCTGCTTTGGATAAATTCATTACAAATAGAGATGATTTTGTGTCTGCAATGGAGAGAGGAGGAAGCGTTATAATGGATTTTAGGAATCTGCTGCTACCATTCTTGCATGTGGATGAAAGACCTGTAATTTTACCTCCTGCCCTCCTGGCTTCTGCCTCTGGGAGTACCCCTCAATTGACTCCAGTTCAAGCCATCAGGATCTTGACACCAATGATCACTCAGAGGAGTACAGATTTCAAATCCGGTATAGTTTTTGTAGCTGAACTACCAGTTGTGCCATCATCCATTCTGAAACCCTCTGATGATCCTAAGGGGAAGACACCTATTCAGGAGGAGGATTGAGTGGTTCTAGATCTTTTTGATAGGATTCACTTGTATTTTTTTGTTCTGATTTAATCAGTGTATCGTTTGTATATTAATGACATTCCTCTTCATTCTCTACTTTACTGTGTTTCTACTACCTTGGCATTTATTCTCTGCTAATATTTATCTTTTCTCTACTACCCTTCTTTTTGTTAATCAAAAAGGGGGATAAAATGAGCAAATGAGCCAATGAGAGCAGATAAGAAATGAGACCCAAGAGTTACCAAAGGGGGAGAAACACACATAGGGGGAATGAGAAACTGTGACTTGGGAAATAGGCTTAAGAGAGAATCTTGAAGTATAATTGAAAAGGGGAGGAATATGGATGTTTTGTTCTGAACAAAACAAAAGAACCTTTTCCTCTGAGGCTAATTTTTTTCCACTTTTTCCTCTGATATTATTTCAATTTTTCTTTTGCAAAAGTTGTGATTATTAAAAAGGGAAAGATTGTTGAACCCTCTGGGAATCTAGTTTCTTTATTATATTTTGATAATCCCAATTATGATTATTTTTATTTTGTAAATCCCTAGTTGATAAATGGTTAAATACTTATTTGGGAATCTAGCTATTTATTTTCTTTAAGTATTGCTCTATTGTTCTATGTTTAAATATTAGTCCTTTGGTTACTGGATGTTTGTACACCCTGACATAACCTATTCTGCCAATAAAATGCTTAAACAGAACAGATCTACTGATACAGTTAAGTCTACCGCTCTGAGAGAGCTACCGATACCGACTAGTCACCGTTACAGAACAGAGCTACCAATACAGTTAAGTCTACTGCTATGAGAGATCTACCGATATAGACTAGTCACCATTACAGAACAGAGCTACCGATACACACAAGTCCACCGATATGTTGAAGCTACTATTATCAAAGGAAGTCTACCGATATATCAAAGTCTACCGATATATCAAAGTCTACCGATATATCAAAGTCTATCGATACAAGACAGAGCTGCCGCTACCGCAATAAGAAGGTTACCCTTACATCAATGCCAACTGATACTCGAAGGTCACCATTATGCAAAGCCTATCGATATAAAGATACCGATACAAGACCAGCTACCATTACACATCAAGTCTACCGTTACTCAGCCATACCGTGACATCTACCTACTGATATCCAAAGCTACCATTCCAGAGATAAAACCCAACACTGCTTTAAATTTCTTTATTATTATTTAATCTAACCAACGGTCATATCAGGTATATTTTAATACACTGACATTTATTTAATGTGTGTTGTTGGTTGTCAGGGAACCGTACCTCGTACCTGCAAAAAGTAAATCATCTTTTTCCGGAGCTCGTGCTTTAAATAAAGGAAGGATGTGCTACTGCAAATGAAGACAGATATAGATGAATACATAGAGATATACATACCATGAGGTGTGCTGGAAGAACAACTGAGTGTGAATGCAAAGAGACGACTGAACTTACACGAAGAACTCATTCATCACTATATATGATTGAAGAGCTTAGAACGAGAACATAACACAAGAACTTCATCAACTACTTTTTCTCTATCTCTGAACCTAAAAGTCAAGGAAGCAGACGACACTCTGTTTTCCAGACAAAAACCGAAAGAGGACTCAGGACCAATTCTGATCAATCCAAAGGAGTCCAGAGCTGCACTACAATCACTAGAGCCATTTCTAAACTCTAAATCTTTGCCTCTATGATTTATCTTTTTACATACTGAGTAGTGTGTGTTATCTGCTGCATTTTACACACACACTGTCTCCTGTACTTTAACTGGTGGATTTGTAAATCCTCGCTCAAACTCTTGCATCTTTTATTTCCCACTAGGATAGTGGTAGAGGTCGTGCATGACCTGGACAGCTGGTTTGCTGTTGTTTTTGTTCCCACGGATAACAGTGGTAGAGGTATTGGACCTGGACAGTTGCATACTGTTGTCATCCCCAATCCAGGGTGTGGATCACTTTTATATAAAGTTTTGAGAGGACTAAGTCTGAGCTTGAGACTGAACTTCTTGGTTAAACCTGCTGTGCTTATTTGTTTTCAAAGTTATTTTTATTCCGCTGCAAACTACTTTAAAACCAAAACTGTTTTAAAGTCACTTTGATAATTAAACTCACAAGTGTTTATATTAGTTGTAAATCAGTAAGTTAGTTTCAAAAGTTAATCAATTCTTTTGATTTGATTAACTGGGATATAATAAATCCTTTGAGAACCTAACAGAACCTTTATTCTGATATAAATTCACTACAGTTTAATTCGGTGTTTTATTTGGGGGATTTTAAGAAAAAGTTGTTAAACAGAAATTTTAATTGGAACTCAATTCACCCCCCCCCCCCTCTTGAGTGTCCACTCCGACAAACAGTTGCAGATCAAAGGGGTTTATATGTAGAAGCCTTGTGAATCTCTGGTGCTCTGTGAATAGGAGAGGCTTTGCGAAGGGGTTTTATTTGAGAAGTGATTTCGCCTAGCCAAGGCATAGGGTATAGGTGACTATGGAAGGTGCTTCTAAATGTGGAAAGGCATTCTCAGGGAAATAACTCATGAAGCAAGGGTGCCTTGCGATGCATAACATTGTGAAGTAATGTGCATCACAATGCACAATGACTACGCCTTAGCATGTGGGTCACATGTGTACGAAGGGTACCTCATGACGAATAAATGCTCTGCGATGACACGAGTCCCCTTGGGGATCTCCTTCCTTCATAGAGGCCCGTATGATCCATGAAGGGAATCCCTCTTTGAAGAGTGGTGGAATTCATGCAAAGCGGAAGGAACCTCGCGATGCAAAAGTACTTTGAAAATATCATGGTTCACAGTACTGAAATTGGTTCACGATGTGGGAGATCAGAAGGTGAATGTTCGAAGGATCCACCCTTTGGGATCAAGACGAGCCTGATATTTATAGGATATAGGCACCGCATAGCAGAGCTCACTCAGTGCGATGACAGAGCTTGCTCCGCGGCGGGTTCGCGAACATCCAAGGGGTTCATAGAGCATCCCACCTCCTTGCTCCATAGCAGGTTCGCGAGCGTCAAATCAGTTCACTGAGTATCTTGCCTCCTTGCACCATGTAGGGTTATCGAATATCAAAGAGGTTCATGGAGCATCCCCCCTACTTTTGATATAGTATAGAAATCTTCTCTAATGTCGTTATATCTCAAATGGGAAGGAAATTAGATGATTTAGTTAATCAATCACTAATAAACCTAAATCACATCGTTACATCATGAAATCATTGGAATTCCCCAAAAAAGAAATCAACTGATATAAAACACAATTTACACTCCGGTATTAGAAATGATCGAACAACCCCTTTAATAAATATTATTCTCCTTCGACTTGCTGACAAGTAAAACACTTCATAGTAAAGTTACTAATGTCTATTTTAAATATTTTGCATACGTAATATTCCCAATGGTATCTCTTTATCATAGTGTTACTGAAATGAATGTATAATAGAAAACTATGAGCATCAATCAACAAGTATTTTCCCAAATGGGAATCATAATGCACAGACCATATTTTTCCAAATCATAAAAAATCATATTCATCAATATTAAAATAAATCAACTAACCTTTATTAAGGGATTGTAATTTTTCTTTTCATGATTGGTACACCTTTAATCTCTCTTCACTCATTCTGAAAATTTTGACTAATTGGAATACTAAATAAAAATATAGGTTATCCCTACATCCAAAAAATATAGGATAAATTTCATCATATATTTAACCAAAGGGTCATGTTCCAAATGTATCATGTTTAATGCAGCGATAATTTATTGAATAAAAGAATAATCCTCTTTATTTTCTATTCCTAGATGTTAATTAATCATGAAACCATAATAGTTTCTCAGTTATATCCATATTTTATTTAACATGTTCAATTCCTTCTATATAAATATATACATCAATCTTTGTAACATTTATGCACAACACACATTAATCCATAAAAATGTTGCCTCTAAATTTTAATAGTAATTAAAAAAATAGCCATTTTTAAATCATGTGTGGGGTAATTCAACTAACAAGGTTTCAACTAATGTGAAACATTACTAATTAACCGATCATTTTGTATAATGAGAAAACCTACTCCTTCCAATGAATAATCACTCTAGATAAATAAATAACCGTTTATAGAAGGATGATCTAAAACTAGAAAATTCACCAATATTATATTTAGTTCCTAAAAACATTCATCACAACCTTTTATCTATGTGAACGTATCTCCATTTTAGGTTAACTATGTTAGTGGGATGGAAAACTAAGAAACGATTTCAATAAATCACATTTATTAACCTTCTAATCCATGAAAAATAAGAATCTCTATGAAATTTTTTGGGTCTTTGTCATTCATTTATAACTTATTTCGAAGGATAAATGGTGATACTATCTGTATAAATAATATAACCAAGGAATGAAATTTATATTAACTAAAATTCAAACATTCAAAATTTCAAATATAGTTTATTTTAATTTGGGGTTATCAAAACAACCCTTAGGTGTTTTCCATGATCATGTTGACTTTTATAAAATAAAAAAATGTATTCAATAAACACCAGAAAAAACAAATCCATGTACTATTGAAAAATTCTATTTGTATGATCCACGAATACAATAGGAAAATTATATAACACAAATAGAATAACTAAAAATTGTAGTGTCCATATGTAGTCTAAAACACCGTCTTCAGAATGTCATCTTCTTTCAATTTCACCTGATAGTACCCTGACCATAGCTCATCCATTGAAAAATATTGTGCACCCAAGAGGTGGTTAAGGAAATAATACATATGAGGAAATATATTATTTTTCATGAAATTGATATTATTTAGGGCTCTATAATCAATGAAACATATCATCAATCCATGATTCCTTTTAAAAAGATATATTGGATCACCCCATGGTGATGAAAATGGGAAAATGGAAACATCATAAAAAATATTTCTATTTTTTCAAGTATAAAAATTTTCCTCGAGCCGTTTGATTAGGGGGTTTAAATATAGTCTTAGAATCAAGTACTGATTCAATAATATACTCAACCCCATAATCAGGAATAACACCATACCAATCATCTAGAAAAATATCCATCTATTAATTCAGTACAGGGATGAAACTAATTTTAATAGTTTCATTTTAAAAATAAATTATCTAGTTAAATTTCATTTCCATATCTAATAAACTTATAATATTAATGGTAAGTTATCGAATTCATGTAATAATATGAACACAAAATTATTATAACTGAATTATATATTAAAAATATAAACCTAAATCTAATCCATACCAAGAATTATATCAAACTCTACTATGTTTAGTTAAAAAAGATATACAGGAAAGACCATCCCACTGATGAAAATAAGAAGATTCATACAAATCAAGGATTTGTTAATACATCCACTAGGATTTTTTCCAAAATTTATGTATTACATTCATCATGTGATATTATAAATTTAGTTTCAAATTTCTTGTAAATGAATGAATGCAAAGATACATAGTCAAATAGGGTATTGGGATAATTGAAAAACACAGTTAACCTACCTCTAACCACTTCATTTGAGAGCCCATAATTAATTTTAGTTGTATAAAATGACTTCGCTACACCATTATTTTTCTTGTAATGAATATTTACATCCCATGGAACTAACATAAAACATTATGTAACATAATGAACCATCTCATTACAACTAAAACATCTCACAAATGGGTGGTTATCAGTTACCACATTCATTGATTCTAACAGATTCATTTCCTTGAATTCATTTTCCATGTGGCCAAACATTGCACATCTATAAAACATTCTTATCTTTATATGAAATTATATAGGGTGATTTTTACGACACAAAATATAATATTGGAACTTCATTTTCCAAACTCGATATTTTTTATATTTATCCATCATCTTCCATCCATGTTTATTCTGACATTCATCAATACATGTCACATAAGAGTTAGAAAAATCATCAAAATATTTTCATCAAAATAATATTATTTATCATATATTTTAAAGTTTCATGAGGCCAAATCTATTAATATATATGGTTTCAATCATGAATATAAATGATTAATTTTTTTATCATGGTCCCAAATAAAATTCGGCACAAAAAATCCTAAGATTATGAAGTTTCCTTCATATAAAAATAAAAAATCATTATCATTTTTACTCAATTCAAGGAATTGTTTTTCCATTTCAATTCAATCAATAGAAGATAATTATTTCTCATGTAAATTATTCTTGAATGTTTCCCATTCCATGATAAAAAAGATAACATTTCTCTCTGGTATTATTAACCAAATAGCACCATCGATCAACTTCACCTTAAAACTGATAAACCTCAAGGGTTACATTTTGATGGTTTGAACATCCCTTGCCATCAAATATCTTTTCCTTAGCATTGATCCATGCTTCGGCTAGCACAGATTCAGATTATCCATATAATAATGGGATATTTTCATCATGAATTTATCCTCAATATAAATATCCCATAATGGTTTTTTCAGGTTCCTATCATGCATTGATTTTACAACCAATTATCTATGAATTCAACATATCCATTAGTACCCCAATCTATTATTCCCTAATTCCAAATATCTTGGGATTCTAATTTTGAAGTATATCTTCCTATTCATTCATAACCACTATGTAATCTTAGTTTCCTCTATGTAAAACCATTTTGAATATATATAGTTTATATGAAAAAACATGGTAATATTCAAATGATGTAACATTATATCTTGACTAGAAGGTAAAATATTGAAATGGAGTGATATTAATGTCACCCTAACCTCATTAGTTATCCAAGATGGCCATTGATATAAACTATGAGTCCTAACTCTTAATTATTACATAATATTGTGTTTTTCTCAATAAATTTAATTCTATCACATTGATTTTCTTTTTATGATTAGAGTTTTAGATAATTTTGACATTAATCATACATAAAAAACCATAAAATACAAAGGTGATAGTTCTGATTAGTATCTATTTTTAACATACAATAAAAATATTATAACAAATCATGATCTCTTTTATGAAAACTCATCACATAATTCAATATGAACTCATCCAATCCCGTTGTAATATTTCAATACATGGAAAAATATGTAAAAATAAGTGATGAGTATAAAAATAATAGTAAGGGATATTAAAAATAAGGAATCTTTTAATCATATAATAAACATTTAAACTGATGTTAAAAAACATATCTTTAAAACATAAAATTTTACCCCAAATTGGAAAAAATAACTCATATTAAGAATAAAATTTATTTTAAAATTTTGAAAATAATTTATTTTAATGAAAAATTGTTAGAATGTATAGAATCATCATGTAGGTACATTGGGACACCATCAAATAGAATCCTTATAGAACCATAATATAACTCTAATATTTTGGAATAAACATTTGTCTTTCTACCAAATCAATCTTTAAAGAATATAATCATTAACCATTTAATTTGAATGTTATCTAGGTTCACCTGTTATCTAAGCTATAAATGGTTCCCTCGACGCTGATGGAGATCACCAAACATTTATAATGTTCAAGAACAATATCATCAATAAAACATTTAATTATTTTAGGAACTCCTTTAATATTGTTTGCAAATCACTTTTGGATATAAAAATACCATTTTCATTCAAAAAAGAATATTTTCAATAAAAAATACAATTTTATTTTGAAAACCCATTTTCAATAACAAAATTCCCTAAAAAGGAAATATGATTTTTCATTTATGAAAAAATATAATATTACAATGAAATAAAAAAATTAAATAATTACCATGGTGTTTGTAAATTTATTTTTATGGTTTATGTTAAGAATAGTTCATTCCTTCACTTTTTTTTCCTAACATTCTGTTTGAAACACATAAAAAGATTCCATTTTGAAAATGGTTGAATAAAATTAATTATATAAATAATATTTAAATTATTACCATTTTATATAATTAAACATATAAAAATATAATTAAGGAAATTATTTTTAAATTAAATCATTAAACATTTGAAAAGATATTTTAAAATCAATGTATCTCATACCACTATGAAACTTTTGAATAAAAAACTGAAGAAGGAATAAAATTTTACAAAACATTAAATAAAATGAGTCTAAATAAAATAATGATATTATATCTCAATGGTTATTAATATACTCCTAATAAAAGAATAATGGTGCACAACATCATGAATTTCCTTAACAAAATTAAATTGAGATGATTCCCCTTACATTGAGTCTGAATTGTCACTTGTTTGATTATCTTCCTTAATATTTACCTTATAATAATATTTAAATTTCATAAAAAAAATCAGTTTTATCATTAGTTTTATTTAAATTATAACAGTTTTTGAAAAAAACTACATAAATATTAATGTTTTCATTGGGTGTTATAACTATATTACATTTGTGTTTCAAAAAAACTATTCAGCTCAACTAAGTTTAAATGGGTAATTATTAATACATATATAGAATATTAATCAAGACATAAACATAATATTTTTTTCATCAATTATACTTTTAAACCCAATAATGAAGTATATTTATGAAAAATTTAACAAAGGTTACGATCTTCGAGATCACAGGTCTTACGTACACATGAGTAACATTCCCATTTTTCGGTTTTCATTATTGAAAGAAGATAAAGTAAAACATACCTGTAGAAATGATCATAAAATATTAAATACAATTATATATAATAATATATATATATATATATCATTTTATGTAAAATTAATCACATCACTTTGAGGATGTGGTAGTCTATACATCAATGAACAACGTTATCACATTTTTAGTGTGTGAAATGGGTAACAAAAAAATAATATATTATATTTATAAAAAAGTAATTTTTTTGTTAATATTATATATATGTATGGTTTTTACCATTTTTTTATTAATCACACATTTAATACATTCCATGTAATTTTTGAATTTATCACATTGCTTTGAGGTAGAGGTAGTCCACCAAACCACAAACGATGTTATCATATTCCAAAAAAATGGAAATAATAGACGTATGTGTTATATAAAAGTTAAATATGTATTTAGACATAATGTATATCATATAGATCAAAAAACTATTATCTTATTCATAATTACCAACCATTAGTGGTCGTGATGGAAACAAATATGACATTGTTTCACGAAGCGGTAGTATATCATACACACGAATAGTGATTAATTACCTTTTTGATCGAGGTGTCTATAGGTGTAGATTCAAAAACTATCATTACAACATATAATTATATTTATTATACTAAAGTTATTATATATTAATTATATATTGTGAAGTGAAGCTAGTGAATAACGAAACAAAATAATAATTAATGTTGATGAATGTTACTTCTTCTTTAGGTAACACATTTTTTTCCACTGAACAACTTCATTGGATGGATTTCTGTTGATGTTGAGGACATTATAATGAGGGGAGGGACGGTGGGAGAATAGTTTTTTAGGCTCTGGATGATAAAAAGGGTCTGATATTTGTGACAAATTTAAGGGGGTGAGTTCTATTTTAAAGTGTAAGAGTAGAGGTACTCTTGTAAATACCAAAAGGTGAACACCAATGGGGGGTTTCCCATACATAATGTGCCTCAAATAAAGAAAAAAATTGATTAAAAATGATATGTGGCCAAATTATGTCTATAAAATGAGGTTTTACAAGTTTTTAGGTCATTTGGACACTTATGATCAAATTTTACCAAATAAGTACACACATTTTTACCTTAATCATTGTAATTATTTGTAATTTTATTCACTTATATTTTAGGTAAAACACTATTTTGACATTAATATAATTTATAAATTATTCATTTTATAAATAGTGAAAGTATTATCAAAATTCAAAATATAGAAGTAGATTAAATTAATTTAACATTAATTCCACCTTAGGGATGAAACACAATCATTTTAATGCAAAAAATATTTATATTATTAAAATATTTTTATAACCAATTTTAATGTGAAGTTGGTTAAAATGACCTAAATCAGATTTATTTATGTATAATTGAACTAAATATAAATTAGAACACCTATAAAATATAATTTTTATATATTAATAAAATAGATTACAAAATAGTTTTCAATTATAAATCATTGTTTTTCATTTTTATTCAAAAAATGAATATTCTCAGAAAAATACCAAAAAAAACTCCATTTTTTTGATATTTCACTTTCAAAATGATATCTATTTTGTAATTTTTATGTTCCAACATTTTGTTTTAATGAATTTTTAGGATTAAATGGTGGAAAATTCCATATTAAATAATAATGGAAGTATTATATTATTGTTTGGTATAACTCAGCCTTTCATCCAACGTATGATTTCTATGATGATAATATTTTCATTTCATATGTTCTATTTAACATTGATTCTCTTTTAATTTAAAATCAATATAGAGTTATTAAAAAATAATAAATATCAAAAATACTTATACATTTATTACATGATCTGTCACATTATCTGACATTCAAACAACACATTCGTTTAACATAATATAATATTCCCATAATCAGAAATATGATTATGGAAAGAAGTCATATCCCATGGAAAATATCCCAGAACCTCTCTATAGATACATAAAATATCTACTATGGGTACCTATTTAATGAATATTTTATGACTATATTTATGTCTAGGAAATTGAAAACATATTCTGTGTTTTTGTTTTTATGATTTTTTTATTTTTCTATCTGCATAACATATAATTTTAAAAATTAGTATAAATATTTATAATCAAATTTTATAATGTTTCAATAGTTATTGATAAAAGTGATATTATAATATCCTTTCGATGGAAAATGATTCATGGTATGAATGCATGAAAACCCAATAAACTCAATAATATGAATATAAGTGATCGAAATCATAATAGGATATGGTAATATTATATGAAAAACTGTTCATGGAATGTTATGATGTGTACCCCATGTTGAATCCCTAGATCATCAATCCCACACTCCTAATAAAAATGGGTAGTAGTAGTAGCATTGTTATCCTGTGAAACTATAAGAAACATGCTTTAAACCTAATATAATAAATTCCCATTGAATTGAGTTAATAAATTCAAAAAGCCATTTTTTGGTTTACATTTTTAGATAATTGGGTGATTACTCATACATGACAACCCCTAAGCATAAATAGTGAATATAACAAAAATAATTTACATTTTTTTCACAAAATTAATCCTTTAAAATGAGATATTATTTTTATATGTGACAAAACATCCTGACTTTATACTTGAATATTTTATTTCCTTTACCCATCCATTAACCATATAAAAAACATTATTAAAATTGGGATGGTCAAAAAAGTGCAGTAAGGAACATAAAAATATAAATGAATCCTTTATTGCCAGAATACTTATAATCATATGAAATGATTTCAATAAATACCAACTTCACATCCATTATGTATCATATAGTTACTTTACGAAAAAAATGATATTTCAATAAATAATAAAAAACATAAATAAACAATTACGTATCTTGGGGAATTAGATACATAAGATTGTAACCCTCCGGACTGCCATATGATTTGTAACTCTCACAAATTCCTAACATTGTATCCATCACAACTACCATACCCTGTAGCACTTAAGACTACCATATGGTGTAAAAATCATAATTAAACTTGGAGTAACTATACTTTCAACCTCAAATATAAATATACCCAAATAATCCGAGGGGGATATAGGTCCCACCATTCATCATAAAAGATTAACAATGACTAGAGCATAATCATAAAACAAAAATACTCAAATCATAAAATGATTATTTTTAAAAAATATATATATAAATTTAAATTTAAATTTTTAATGAATATTCCTTTACATATTGTTTGTCTTATATAATAAATGTTAAAACATCCTCTTGAATTCTCCTCATTGAGAAATTTTTTAAGCCACTTGGTTACATACTTTTGGTGATACTAGTATGTTGTGGTCATGTGGAAGAGGTTAAGAATGAGAATTGACTTGATATTTAGCACACTACAAGGCATTGAGGCTTCAAGAGAAGTGGTGGGGAGGGGTGGGATTTATAGTGGATGAGAGGGGAGTATTTGATTATTATATTAATTAGTTTATATTTTGGTTCAAGAATAAGAGTACACTGAGAATTATACCGATATATTAAAATAGTGAAGGAGACTTTTTATATTTTGTGCCCAAAACATCCTTACATCATATATGACTCAATAATTCATGAAATTATTAATAACCTTAAATTACAGTAGTTCACTATTCACCCAACATTCATGTATTTTAGAAAAATACAAAAAATTCAACCAACAAATTTTTCAATGTATATATTTTAAAAATAGACTTCGTTTTATGAAAAAAAATAATTTATATGAGAAATAAAATCTTTTATAATTTAAATAAACATTTATTTGATAAATATCAATTATATAATTTTATCTCATCTAATAAAACATTGAAAAATTAATTAATTTTTCAAAAGAAATTCTTATAATAATAAGGCTAAAAAATAATAATTTATCAATAAATTTTATTGAAATGAGTTTTATATTAGGTTTATTTGTTAATTATAAAAATATAATTAAATATATATGACTAACCAAAAATATGAACTCTTAATTTATAATTTTGAAAAGAATAATTTAATTATTCCATGATATGAAAATATCATATTGTAACTTATAAGATACATAAATTTTGTTTATAATATCACAGGTGAGTTTAATATTATATAAGTATAGATTCATTATTTTTTATAACTATCACTTAAATCATTATACGTTTATAATGAATTTATGTATTTTATTACCGAATGAAAATAAATTATTTTGTATATTAATGGTTTGTTGTGTCCCCCCAAACATCTAGAAATAACATCCACACAATTTATTCACATATTAAAAAAACGAACATACCTTTCCCTCGTAGCATTTTTAGATTCCCATATTGCTTCCTCAACAACGTTCTTTCTCCATAAAACCTTAACCTGATGAGTTATCTTAGTCTACAATACATGCTCTCTATGATCAAATATTTGAATATGAATTTCCTCATAAGTAGTTTTCACTTCTTACTAAACAAATTTTGGGCTCAAAAGATTAATTGAATCAGGAACATTGTGTCTTTAAATAGAATCATTAAAAACATTATATACATGGGAAAAACTCATAGGTAATGATACTATGTAGGAAACTGGTCCATTGTTCCCTAGGATTCCATACAATATAATAAACTATAGAATTATATTTCCTTTTTATCAAAAAGTCATAAACCTTTTCCATGGATAGAATTGAAGAAAAATATGATCACATACCTCTAAAGAAATTTCTTCCTCCTACTATTTACATAACATTTGTGCATACTGTGAGCTATCCTCATCTATTTCAAGATCATATCACTTTCTCATCCATATCCTATACTAAATTGGGTCTAATCAACACCATTTCCATGAATTCATCCCCAAATGCTGGAGTTTGACACTTCTTCCCATATAATTCCACAAAATATTCCATCTATATACTGGAATGAAAAATGCTATTATAATAAACCTCAATTATAAAAATTAGTTGATCCCAACATCCCTGGTAACCTATTAAAAAATTTATAAAAATAAACTCCATTTTATAAATTTTTACATGGGCTATCTATTCGATCGAGGAGAAAAATATGTGGGGAAATTTAAATAATTTCTTAATGACTTATGATGGACTTTACAAAAGATATTAGTGATACCGAGATCATGGTTAGATATATTCGAGAGAGGAACACAATGTAACAAAAAATTCAAATTAAGCTATAACCAAAAATCTATTTCTAAATATAGTCTATATAAATTTGGTATAAAATGTTATGATCTAGTTATTCGAAAAATAATAACTCAAATAGAATTGATAATTTGATAAGTTTTCGGTAGTTTCACTATGAAATCCATGGATATATTATCCCATTTCCACTCTAGTACGAGAAATTGTAGATGTATCCCTATTGGTAGTTGTCACTCTACATTATGCTGTTCAAATGTCAAATATTTGATGGTAAAATATGCAATGTATCTTTTTCTTCCATACCACCAGTAAAACTCCCAGAGATCTCTATCATCATAGTGCTTCTAGGATTAACCGTAAACAGAGAACAATGTGCTTCACGTAACCAATTTTTCTTCAGGTGTGAATTATAAAGCACAAATAATCTATTCAGAAATCTCAAAACACAACATTATTATCGATGTTAAATTTAGAAAATTTTCATTTCTTCGCCAATTAACACTTTTTATATAACTCATGATCTTATTTATGAACTATAATAATTCTTTCTAAGAGAGATGACTATACAAAAATCTAAAACAAAATAGGGGAATTTCATGCACCAACAAATTCCAAGACAATATTCATCATATCATTAATTTGGGGGTCGTGTTCCAATCAAAACATGGTTAATGTACAACCAATTTTCTTACTCAAGTAATTTACTTTGTTTTTTTTCAATGATGGTAATTTATCATGTAATAATAATCCATTATAAGTTCCATCCATCATATATACATCATATCCAGTTCAATATGAGTGAATATATTCTTCAAACCTTTATAGTCATTATATATTTAACATTGGTAATTATATAAATTATGTCTCCATATTTTTATTCTAAAAACCATTGCTTCTAATTACAAATAATGGGTGGGATAATTTTTCTCATTGGGTTTTAGTTTTCTAGAAGCATAATAATTTACCTCATCATTCTATATTAGAGCACATCCAAGTCCATTCAATAAATAATCATTATATATAAATTATAACCATTTCAATATGGCATGAAAATAACTAGAGCATTAACCAATTTTATTTTCAAGCCCAAAAATAAAAAATCAAAGTCTTATGTATAAAAATATTTAACTCCATTTTTGTTAATGTAGATAGAGGGCTACACATCTATCCAAATTTAATAACAAACATTCAGTTATATCTAGAAAATCCATGATAAATAAGAATATTAGTAACATTTTTATGTAATTGATATTCATAAACAACTTTTGTTTTGGCGGGGTGAAATGCTATTCAATCTTTCTTTACAATTTTCTTATGAAATGAAATCTATTGAAACAAACAATATCATTTTCTAAAATTCATGTATATCCTATTCTCTTTGTGATTTTTCAAAAAAAGTTAATATTATTAATGATATTAATATTTTTTTAAATATATCAGTAATAAAAACAAAAACATAATTATCCAAATATTCACATAATATACTATTCTTAAAATACATAAATATATATGGGGAAGTTGTTAAAACAAATTTTATAACAAAAAAATCACAATTACCATATTTAGTGTGGAACATTATTTATGGAATTTCATATTCCTTCACCTTCACCTAATGTTACTTGGATATAAATGAAATCATGAAAAAAATACTAATCTTTCTCGAGCTGATCTAACAAGACACTGATATGTCGCAATGGACGCATATTATTAAAAGTAATTTTATTCATATATCCATAATCAATGAAAATATTCTTTCAACCATCATACTTTCTTACAAAAAAATTAGCATCACCCCATAAAAAGATTCTTAGATGAATGAATACTTTATAAAGAAAATATTTTAATTTATTTTTCAATTATATACATTCCACATAAGGCATTTGATAATGGGGATCATAGATTGGCATAACATGAGGAACTTGGTCAATAGTAATTTCAACATCCCAATTAATAATAAGTTTGAGTAACTCACCAGAAAAAAATGTATTCATTTACAATTGGTACAACATTAATCCAAATAGTTACATTGTTTGAATAAATATTTTGAAGATAACTTTCATTTCCATTATTTAACAGTTTTCCAGCTTCATGATATGTTATCAATTGATTGGGTTAATTCATGTAAAAAAGTGAAGCTCTTTCAGAAAATCCATTCTTGTTATCTACAATAAATCACAGAATGATAAAAAATAAATCCATTCCATTTAAAGAATAACATAAAATTATACCAAGGGTAAAACAAAATTTATTCTAGGTAATGTAGGTCAACAGACAGAAACATGAATATTCTTATAATGTCATTTTACAAAAAAAATCCCAAGGTTTTATAACCATAAGTTATGATTTCATTTATTAAGGTGAAATTTCCCATTTAATATTAAAATTATTAGTAATAATGTAATATGTAGAACAAGTATTGACTAGTTCATTAGAAATCTTTTAGTAAACAAAGTACATAAAACCACTTCATTGGATAGAGGAACAACTTCCAAAGTAGTAACAAAGGATTTCACATCACATTTCTTCTTATACTCTTGTTACATCAAATCATTCAGATATTTCTTTGGGTATATATTTACCTAATGACTCATATCACAACATTTCATTCAATTTAACATTTTCTTATCAGAATTAAACAAACCAACAATATTGTATCTTACATTAAAATCCTGAGCCATATGTCCAAACATACTTGATTAAAAAGACATCCATTTTTTCTTAAGGCATTCCTCGTGGTTCTTTTAACTGCACATATCAGAATCATGAAACTAGACAATCTTTTCTTCATATTTTAGTATATTAATACCAATGAGTTTTCATATGTTTCTTTTTTATTGACTATTTTCAATGTACATGTGATCATCAACAAATTCCATTTCTACCCTATCATCGCATTAGACATGTTTCTCATAAATTTTTAATTCACATGAGGCCAATGAGCTTATATGTATTAGCTGTAATCTGGATAAAAATGATTTATTTTACTATCAATAACTCAAACATGATTTTGAGAATACCATTCGAATCAAGTGATGTTTTATTCAGACATAGACACATAATATTCCACATTTTTTCATTTATAGGAATTTATTTTCAATCATAAGTTGAACGAAATTAGTAAAATATTATTTCAAAAAACAAATTATTAAATGCATCACATTACAAAGACTCAATCATCTTGTTATCACTAATATTATTGATTACTATCCATAGCTATTAATCTTCACATTAAAAAGATAAATTAAATGCCTAACCATTTCATTATATGAACACCCCATGATGTTGAATATATTTTTTTGTTCATTAATCCACCCTTTATAAAATATTAGGTCAGATGATCCACTTAAATAAGGACGATGTTTCCTCATAAAATGTTCCACTATCATCATGTCCAATTGTGGTAACTCTGGTTGTTCTCTTTCATGGATGCAACCACCATTTAAATCTTCTGTAAGATGAGACCCTATAGTCACAAAGTATTTTTTTTAGTTCTCACTAGTACATGATGTAGATTTTGAAGGATACCATTTTATTGGTGCCTTCCTACTGTATCCTCCCTATTTATTCTACGCAAAACAATTATGAAATGTAATATCATGGATGAAGAAAATGATAATCTTTAAATTCAATATCATTTCAACTTATCCATAAGTTCAAATTAATTGATGGTATTCTATTATCATAATCCTAACCTATAATGATATCTAAATCATGTTTTGATACCAACTATAGGACCCAACCTTAATAAAAATTTAGTTAATTCAACTAGAAATCACTTGTTACATTCACAATGACCTTTTTTTGTTTAGAGTATTCGAAAATTATTTCATGACTCATATAGGAAAACCTATAAGAATAAAAATTTGATACAAATGAAACATTATCCATTTTTCAAAAAATGAATCATTTTTAACAAAACAAGAATTAATTATGAGGAAATATATATTGAATTTAATCATGATTCCTTTACATTTCCCATCCATAAACTCTATGAAAAAACCTTAGTAAGCATGGGATGAGCACAAAAGGTCATTAATGAACATAAAAAGGTAATGAAACCATTATTCCATCAATACATATAAGAATATGAAATTGATTCCATAATGACATACTTCCACCAATTATGTATCACATATTTATTTTTTGAGAACATGAAATTTCCAAAAAACATTAAAAAAATTTAATAAAAAATTAGGCAACTCAGGGCATTACATATTTACATTATAACCCTCATGACAAACATATGATTTTTAATCTTCACATCTACCTTTCGGTGTATCCCTTATGGACACCAAACACTGTAACCCTCAAGACTACCTTATAGGGTAACCATCATGCTTACACTTGGAGTAACCATATAGTTGATCTCAAATTTAAACATACCAATTGCATTGGAGGGATATAAATATCACACCCTTCATCATAAAAAATTTTCATGAAGCAGAACATAATTCTAAAACAGTAATACTTGAATCATAAAAATATTTCTTTTATATTATGTAAAAATATAAATTTAAAAGCATATTTCCAAAGAATAGTACTTTACATCGGGTTTATCTTACATTAAAGCTTTTAAATACTCATCTTTAATTATCCTCCATGTTAACCTCATTATGGAACATGAAATCAAACGATTGGTGTGACCAGTATCTCTTGGACATGGGGAAGAGGCTTGGGAATGAAATTGAGAAAACGTAAATAAGTTACATGGATTTAAGGTGTGAGGAGAATAGGTGTTGAAGGGTTGTATTTATCGTACAAGAGAGGGGTGTTTTCCCATTATTATATACATTAGTTTATTATTGTGTCCCTAGACTAGGAAAATTTTTATAATTATCACTATAAATTTAAAACATAAGGATAGTTAAATATTTTGGGATTTCATCAGCCTTACATCATCTGTGACTATATAATTCTAGAATTATTTAAATAACGTTAATTATTATATTTCAATTTTCCAAAAAATTCATTCATTTTAGAAAAGAAATTCCCAAACCATTTTTTAAAATTTATAATAAAAAATTGGAATCAATTTTTTGAAAATAATTTTCATAAAATGATAAATTTATATTTTTAATTAAAATAAATATAATTTTCAAAAAATAGAAATTTAAAAATTTTAATTTATTTTATGACACTTTGAAAAATTATTAATGTCTCATAAATTTATTATTTAATCATAATACACAAAAATAATAAATTATGAATATATTTTACCAAAATTTATTTTTTTAAAATCATCGAATTAATTATAATATTGGAATTTAATACGTATGAATAAAAAAATACCAAAACATAAGTTATAATTATCAAATATAAATATTTACTTTTTCAATGATATAAATATATCATATTTTCAATTATAAGATACATAAATTTTTTTTATACTCTCATAGGTGAGGTTACTATTATATTTGTATAGATTCTGTAATTTTTATAATTACCACTTATTTCATTATACATTTATTATGAATTTAAATATATAATTACAAAAAGAAAAAAATTATTTTATAAGTACCTATGTTATTACAGAAACCATTGGACCATATATATAATTAAAAGATTAACTCTCTAATACTCTTAGTGTGCACCATGTAGAAGGAGTATAATGGTTACAAGATTCTATAGAGAAGCTTCCATTTTTAAAACCATTTGAGAAAGACATTCCCGTAATATATTTTCAAAAATATTTTTGTCAAATAAACCATTAATAAAATTACATGCCATTTTATTAATATTATACAACTTCATATTAAAAAATAATTCACATGTGATCATATAATCAGTTTTCTTGGTTTTTATTATTATAACCAGAACCCATTATGAAAACAAATATCTTCTTCTTTATCTTTTACCTCCGATTGAAGACTAAAATGTTCAATATTGTATAGGAAAACAATTTGTTGTGATTTCTTTATTGGTTTGACTATAATAAATTATTCCACCTTCATATCCCATTTCATTAATGAATACTATTTTTTATGGAAAATGGCACATTACCCTTAATTTAATATATAATCAAAATCATATAATTTTTTCCCTTGGAAAGAAAAATATTTTGTTGATGATGATCACTTTACCCAGTATTGATCAACTGAGATAAATTTACATAAGTTGTACTTTAATGATTATTTCATTATATGACTTTTAATATTGGCCAACGTATTTTTTGGATAAAAAACATAAAATTTCCCCAGATATAATTTAACTAGATATAACAAACATTATTTCTATGGAATTCCTAATCTGTAATAATTATTAAACACTTTATTTCAAAATTTACACACATTCTATTTTTAAGAAATGAATCTACAAATATTTTATGCATTTAATCTTCAATAATACACTATATGACCTCAAGAGAAATACTTAAAATCATCTTGTCATTTTGTTCTATTATCAAAATTGTTTATGTATATATAATTAATTTAAAATATTTTTACTTAAATTATATACTTATTGATATATTGTTATTCAAAATATATATTTTAATTATGAATATATACTACATGAAAACCAATAAAAAAATTATTTTTTATCCAATTTTTCAATCTATAAATCATTTTATTTTGAATCATAAGAAGTGATGTAATTTTTTTTATTAATTCAATAATATATGTATCTTTACAATTAGTATCGAGTAATTCATATCTATGATCTTATCATAACTATAAATCTACCAATGAAAATGTGTTTAATTTTCTATCTTATAGAATAAAATATGAAAATATTGATGATTTATAGTAGTATGTGAATGATTTATATTATCATCAATGCATATTATTTGAACAAATCTCACATCAATAAATTCCAAATAAAATAAATAGAGTTTCATCTGTTGCTTGGAAATGTAGTCTTCAATAATAGACCCTTTTAGTTGAGAATTAATGTTCACATATGAAATAATATGACTATCATTCCTTATGAATAAAATTAATGATTTATATGTAAAATCCATATATATGAATTGGAAAATTCAAATTAACTAAAGATAATTAAAATATAGTACCTCTTTAAGGGATATATCCATATGTATTGTATGGTCCTAAAATATTAGATTCTTAAAAAATTAATATTCAAATTAATCATCAGAGTAAAATATGACCTAATAAGTATTTAATCCCAATTAAATATGTTTCATTAAATTATTTCATGAATTTTATCCAAATCCATTGGTATAAAGGCTTTCTAACAATGCTTTATGAATAATTAACATAGGTTAATTAGAAAAAAATTTATTATTTCTTGTATCAAATTATAAATTCCCAAATGTAAAAAACTTGTCCATTAAAATATATGATTCTTGAATTTTGAGTCCAATTAATTTTTTTTACTCAAATCAATACAGCCTTAAATTTTAGTTAAATATCCCTATGGTGCATTCAAATTTTTTATTCTTAAAAAGCAAAAATATTTTTACATATTTTTCATGGAAAGAATTAATATTTCACAATTATTATTCTTGTTTAAAACGGATCATGATTCATATTTTCTAGTTGTAGGTCCCTAATATAATTTAGATGATAATTATATTTCTCATCCACATTTTTCATTTCATAATGAATATTTTCATGAATATTATTCTTAATGTTCATAACAGCAAGATTATAATGAAAAAAAATTAGTTACCATTATAAAATATTGAGAATTATAATCATTTTCTCCCATTACTACATTCCAATTATATATAATGTTGTTGGATGTCATTTGATGCATTAATTTAACAAAAGGTATCACCCAAAATATGTAACATTATATTATAATTAGGACAATAATTTTTATCCCAATAATTTATTTGGTTAAGACAGTAAATATGTTTCCCATTAAATAGTGACGTGTATAATAAAATTTGATGTGATTTATCAAGGAAATAGTGAGGAAACATGAAACACCTATTTTTTATAATATTAAATCATAGTGGATAAAAATTAATGTTTCAAATTGTTCAAGTTAAAATGTTCACTGTGTTGAAAAAATATCTTATTCCTGGAAATTAATAAATGATCCACATTAGTGAATCATATGTTTTACAAAAAAATATCATGGAAGATAAATCAAATGTTTCTATACTATCATTCAATAACTCTATTTAGTATTGTTTATGTGGATAAATATTGAAGTCAATTTTACTTCCAAGATGTTTTTATATCAATTAAAATAAATACTATAAATTATTTGTTTACATAAACATCAACGAAGGAAACTTATAATGGTAAAAATCGACCATCAATATGGTATAAATTTAGCATGTTGTCATAGATGAATAAAATACATCTTATTAAAATCTGAAAAATAAATTTCTATGGTCACAACATAAATGAAATTTTAATTAATAGAATATATTACATGGTATTGAATCTCTTTCATGTTGCATGAACTCATCATTGTTATTTTATGACACATGACACTTTATATGCTAAGTGATTTTATATGAAAGAAAAAGTATTTAAAAATCTAGTTTTAGTGGAATTTAATGAAAAACAATTGTTCTAGTTTCCTAATTCTTTTTCTTCATGGTAGAACATGATTTGTAGTATCATCATCACTTGTTGAAATCCATCTAAAAGTAAAATATATGTTTCTATGTTCTCTATTAGTATCATCCCTCGAATGTAACATTAATTCATTAGGAAATTATATTATCTTTATATAAATGATTATATGATTTATACGATGTTTATTCTTCCCATATAATGGTACAGGGATAATATCATCCTTAAATATTCCATGAAAAAATTATAATATAATAGATATTATATTATTTGTAATTCAATAAACTCACATGATATATTCTAAATTCAATAGGAAATATATTTTTGAATACTTGGCAATATCCTTCATATAATTATTGATCTTTATCATCCAATAATTTATAAAAGGATGTAGTTTTCTCAGTTATGTTTTCAATTATATTATTCAACAAAACAACATCCATTAATATGTTATATTTTTCATCAGTAATTCCTATAAAATTGGATGTATCATTAATATTTTGACACTAATATGTGTATCAAATGATGAGTTAGTGACTTAATATCGATTCCATACTATGGAAAAATAATTATTTAATGTTTTTTTTGTATTTCATTAACCACCATCATAGAATCATCCCATTCATTATGATGTTTCACACAACATATCAATATTTATATAAACTTTGATTCTCCATTACAATTCCAATGTACAATAATGGAGGTAATTATTTAATTATTACATTCTCAAAACATTATATCACTTCTACCATAATCTCAAATTATCTTTTGGATATGTACATTTTGTTTTTTAGTCTGATGATTTATATAAAATTTTTGAAATCTAAAAACTTCTCCGAAAATATTATATACTAAGAATTTTTATGAAGTTATGTAATCTAAATTTTATCAATACATTTTTTATTGACAATAATTTCAACATTAAATTATAGTTATATAAATATAATGGAATAAAAGAATACATTTTAAAAAAATTGGAAACCACCAAATCCAAAACATAAAAATACACCCACAAATGAACAAATATATTAAATGAAACGTTATAATGTTCACCTCCATTTCAATATTAGATATATTTTACAACTATAATCAAAATGAGGCATGAAAATTATAATTTTAAAAAAAATTATTGATTAATATATTCCCATAATAAATATTCTCTGTGGAAAGAGAAATATTTACAATGTGCCAGTGAAATATTAATGTACATGCTGGTGGGAGGAAAGGGAAGAGATATAATTAGTTAGGGTGTCGATATCCCATCAAAATAATCAAACTATTATATGATATATGGGGAAAATTAGTACCATTTTTATAAGAAAAATATACCCATTTTAAAGAAAATCTAACATTATTAGAGGATAAGGAAATTAGTTTTACCATAAAGCATGACTTTCTAAAACATAACACATTTGAAAAAAAAAATTATACCATTTAATAATATTGGATAAAAATAAACACAATGCTCATGATCAAACGTAAAATTATCCAATAATAAAAATTAACTATAATTTAAAAAAACATAAATTTATGTCTTAAGAGGTTAAAATTTAAATAGTAAATATAGTCTTCACATCACTTCAACAATGAAGTTAATATTATTAACATTAACACTTAAAATGGTGCATTACATAATTACATAAATTTCAAATATAATAAGAGGTGTAATAACATGTTTAAATTTATGTGTGATAAAAATATACAAAAACAAGGCTTCAATATGTATATGAAAAAATACGGAAACACAATTCTTTGTGGGATGAAAGGATCTAAAATTGGAAGATGTGTGGTTAGATATTGAATAAGTGCACACATAGAGGGATTTATCATGCGATTTCTAGTGACATGATGTTATTTAAATTATAGTATAGGATGGGAGGTTATTAATGGTGGTGGGGCATATTGATTGGTCTTAGACACATGGATGTCGTTGAGGTGATGGTGGCATTGTCGAAGTGAAGAAGTGGGATGGATATAGAGGAGGAATATATAACCAGTGTTTTATATAGTTTTATTTCAATGAGTAATGGAAGATGGAGATATTATTTTAAGAATACCTATTTTATCTTTAAATAAAATCTACTATTAAATAAAAATTAGCATGGGTTTTAAATAAAACCACATTTAATGACATAATATAATGATTCATTTAAAATAATCATCTGAAATAAAATATTTATCTTTTTATAGACGGATTTGGATTCTGCTGCTATATAAGCACCACTATGTATGTTTTTTTATTTTTTTTTTGAAAAAATATAGATTCAATAGGTGTGGAAGGAATTTAGGAATCATTGGAAAAATATTTCTATTATTTTTTGAATGAAACTAAAATATATGAGAATCATATGATTTATAAATAAATCAGGGTTTATCAAATGTATTTTTATTAACCCTTAGAAAATATAGATCATTAAACACATAATTATACTAAATTAATGATAATAAATCTCTATAAGAAAGTTTATTTTCATAAACATGGTACAATTATTTTACCTTCACATTAAAATTTTATTTTTTTGGAATTTTAATAATGTGAAGTTACGATGAAAATAAATTTAGGATATATGTTGTAACAACATGATTATCAATGAGATTTGTTTCTAACCAGTATTGGTTAACCTTTCAGTGAGTGGAAAGAGACATTGTAGGTGAGGTGATCCATGGAATATAATAGGAATGAGCAATGAGTATTAGGATTTGATGGATTTATATAGGTAAAAACCTTTTCTAAAAGGATAAATTGGTGAGACTAGGTAGTAGTATACTATTTTATAATGGATAAGGCTTATGTGAATTATATATCTATTTTATTTATGATTAACAATTATTAAAAATCTGTACTTGATCAATGTTTCAATAACTTCTCTTGGACATGGAAATTGAGGTACTAGAAGAAGAAATAATGTGTAATATTTTATTAAGATAGGTAAAGTGGATAATTAAATAAGGAAGATCATATGACACTATACTGGTGGAAATAATTTGATAATGGATGCTATTATTGATCAACTATTGGACAATCAACTAATAATATAATGATTTATTCCTTGAATATGATATATTCACCATAATGAATACCACGTGGAAAGTTAGTGTAGGTATAGCATGATAAGAATAAGATATTTAATACTTAAGTTGGAGTGTGTAACTTATATAATCTATAATAGGAGTAAAATTAGGGTTGTATATTAATAATTTTTTTTCATGATACAATATGTATCATCATTCTGTAATTAGTGAAATGTTTGAATAAGTAAGTATTTTGGACTGTAAACGTGATGTAAAATGTCGATATTAAATGTAGGTGTAGTAAGAGTTTTTGATGTATGATGGGATCACTTCGTTTTAGGGATTCAATGGAATTTCCATCGAGTGAGGGAGATAATAAAAAAAATTATAATTTACTAAAAAGGTTGTATGAATCCTAATAAGTGAATAGAAGTTATAGAGTAATGAAATCATAGCGTTCAAAGAAAATATTTGTTGTACTTTGATTCATATCATCAAAGCATATGGGATTTATGATTTATAAATATTTGTATTATCACATTAATACAATACAAAAAAATATTAAATATTATTTGATTAGGATTTTATAAATCTATGGAAGAGTTCGAGATTATTCTGTACGATGGATGAAGATAAATGGAATCACACTACAGAGAATAAAATCATAAAATATCATTTTAATTTTAATATAATATTATTTATTCGGTGTAAACCTAGAAAATAGTGAGTTTTTATTATGATTTGAGATATATACACAACATAGATGGTCTTATTTGGACACATTTAGTAATTTCAGACACATGGATTGATCTTGGGTCATGTAGGAGTGACGATTGATCCATGAAATTGAATTATGGGATTGGAGTTACATGTATATTTCAAAATTTCTCATCAATGTTTTGGAAAAGTCATGAATGAGGAACATGTTTCAACATGAATTTATAAAAGTGGGATTATATCTATATTGTCTATTTTTATTTATACAATAGGTGAATACAAGAGAAACAATGATAAACATCCATTAAGTACATTTTATTTTTAGGAGGAAATCAAGATGAAGAAATAATTCCATTAAAATTCTATATAGTGGAATCAAGTGTGTAATAATGACACTTATAGTGTAGAATTTTATTGATCTGGTGGTTTTTAATCCTTTATATGATATTTTGTTGAAGAAAAAGATCTATCTCACTTATTTTGAAATAATTCTCAAATATCATTAGTGATAAAGAACAACTAAAGAGAATAAGGAATTTATTCCCCTGAATAAGTAGCTAAAAAACTATTTTATGTGAGAAACAAGATTCTATATAAGGATTGATATTGAAAATTGTTTCATCCAACCATATTAAGAACATCCCTTTACTTCTATGAGAGCATCAGAACATGTGACACTACTATGAGATCGCATGGACTAATTCAAGTCCATCACTAGTAGAATGGAAGCTATGAATTTTTGATACACACGTGTTCATCCGGAATAAAAATACCCCAATTGGGTGGGTATGAATCATTCCACACACAAATTTTGTAATTAAAACATACAAAAATCAATGGCATGGGTAACATTGAGAGTAATTTGAGGCACTTATTATCTCATTGTCACCCCATAATTGATACAATTATGTGGAAATATTTATAAAATATTAAATGATACATCTAAACCTTAGAAGGAACACTATTATTCTTGTATAATTTTATTTTTTCATGATCTATTTCCAATTGGGATGATATAAAATAATATTTTCCTCATAAGGCCACCTTTATGTTGAAGAATACAATTATCCTCAACCTCCCAAATTTAAAACTATATGGAAATGAGATTGTCATATACACCATATTTAGTTGGAAGGGACAAAACTATTCCCTAAATATGAAACATCCTCAGCATCATCTTTTGATGATCTACATATAAAATATATATGATTTATTATATACACCAAATATTCAATTAAGATATCCTTGTTATTTTTGAGTGTTTTTTTCAGTTGCAAAATAGTTTGAGGATCAAATCAGTGGATCAAAAGGAAAATCTTGGCTAAGATCAGTATCTCAATGGAAGAAATATAGCGGGGTATAGACCAAAAGTATCGTGTTCAATATAGTACCATCCCCAACTGAAACACCAAATACCTCTCAATACGACATGATGCCTGCACCCAAATTAATTTGTAATGAAAACAATCCTTATAGGGAGAGGAGAAAATGAGAAATTCATCCAATGATTAAGGATTCGATGAATAAAATCTATTATTTGTTAAGAGATAGGGTTCTTGGATATTATATATCTTCTATGAAGACCAACATTTTAATTGTTATAGAGGCTAGAAAATCCAATGAAGGTAGTCCAGAAAATTACTCTTATTACTTACCCTTCTATCAAATTATTTAAAAAAACATCTAAGATTTCTTCACCATCAATGAAATGCTCCAAAAAAGATAAATATTGGAATGTAAATCCACAAAAACCCCCCAACACAAGGGAATATGAATTATGATTCTCCACTAGAATGAGAACAATTGTGAAATAAATTAAAAAATTGGAGTGAATAAAAATATTGGAACTAGATGACCGGAAAATCAATCAACTATGTAGATATCGTTCAATGGGATCAACTGAAATAGATACCTATGATATAAACACTCCATATGAATTCAATGATGAAATCGTTATTATCCTAGTCATCCAAGATTCAAAATAATTGATTATATTGTAAAATTAATATAAAGAAGAATCCATTCTAGTACCCAAGATAGTCTATACCATCTTGGTTATATAATCTCCATTGGCGAGAGGATGGAAACTGTCCCACAAAATGATGCAGTAGTAACCGCCACACTATACCTGATTATAATTGAACAAAGAATCATAATTTTATATAGATAATTTCCTAAAATTGATATATCATTTTCTTGATAAAGAAAATTCGTATGAACCTGAGATCCCCTATAAAAATAAAGGAATATATCAAAGAGTCCAAGGAGATTTAGAATGATGTGGTCCTAGATGACCATGATATTCAGGAATTTTTGTTATTTAAAACATATACATAGAAGAAACCCAAAGTAATGCACTAAAAAATGGTCCACAAGAACATCAAACGGGCACTGAATACTTTATGTCTTATTCAGACCAAGTTATTATTGGAAACAGACTATCAAGCATGAGTTTTCTATCATGATCAAAATATAGGACGAACAGATCACCCAAACCAATGTTTTTAAGAATTCCCCATGTTCCAGTAATATTAGAGATCCCCCATTAGAATCAAACTCATTTTATGAACCCCAAGCCAAATAATAGCCTCATGCCAACCATCACAAACCTTTAGTCTAGAAATATGGTATCAAGAAGGTGTTTTCTATAATTGCAATCAAAATTATTTATCATCGATTCAATTCACCTATATATGGATGTTATATAATACATTATAAATGATCTCAAAATTAATCATTTGTTTGAGATTGAAATCATAGTTTCCTATTCATGTCATGTAGAGGTTTTTTTTAATGTCACATAGTAATTTTCATCATGAAACAAGACCTAGAATCTACCATACATGGTAAAATCATACTATTTTAAATATTATGATGACTATAATATATTTATATCCATCAATGCCTAATTGATAATGTCTTCAATATCATCCTCACACCTATTTGAACCATATAATGATTGGTTTATTTTGAGGTAGATCAGTCTCCCTCCCATAAAACCATTTTGGAGTATGATAAGAGTTATCAAAAGTAACATGGTAGGATAAAACTCAAAAACAATTTGTTAAATATCATTTATCACTCTGAATTAATGTTCTTTCACTAGGATAAAACATTAAATTCTTTATGGGGAGTCTGTGGATCTATTTTCATGTGTTCATTCCCTCACTATAATATTAATTCTCCATATACTATGCCAGAAGAATATTTAGGGTATTGATTGCAGACAATTAATTACTAATTTCCTATTAATTCTTTTATATAGACCCATTGTTCAAAAAATTCAATGATAGGAAGATTATTAAAGAAAAATATATATCGATAAATTCCCTCAACAACCTAGATCCTAGCATTGTCAAACCCTATAGAATAATTAAAAAAACTATTTCATCTCATCAATACAATTGATGAAATACATCCTAATCAATACATTAATCATGTCACAAGTGTTCTATTTGATAATTAGATAAATAAATGAATCAGTTTTCTTATATATGATGGTTTGATGAAAATAACCTTGGAACAAACAGTTAATGAAGGTTTCTTTCCTATGTGAGTAATGAAAATGACCTTGTATCTCCTATGGGATCTATAGATTCTCCTATATAATGAATCATATCTCATAATTCATAGTCATATGAAACTTCTTATAATATCCAAGAATAATAATATCATGAATATGAACTTAGAGATTCCCCTATAACATTTGAAGAAGGTTTCCCCACCACTGTTTATGAAATTCGATAGGTGATTATGTATTTCTAGGAAGATATAAATTCGATATTTATTAATGTCTCTATGGACACCAAATAATAGGATACATATATCTCATTCATAAAAAACATTTATATGTGTTTACCTATAACTCTACCAAAATACATGTGGTGGATCTCAATTTGGTTTCCCATCACATTGGTTTTCCAAACAACTTACTTAGCCATAAGAAGCAATCAATGAGAATGAATCAAATCCATAATGTTAAAGTGGATTAAGATGATCATACGATTATAAAATTCAACATCCTCGATGATGTCTAATACCTAAAATTATTGGAAAAAAATTTTATCATCAATATAAATAGTGGGTAAGATTGGATTTTCATCATCATCAGACATCTCAACCAAAATTAATCAAATTATTATTTTCATCAGATGATGATTGAGATATTGATTTATGAAATGAATAGATTCGGTTAAATCTCATTCATAGATGAACATTCCAGATATAACTAGATATTAATGTTCATAGTTGAGTACGAGGAAACTACCTTTGTGGAACCTCATGGGGTATATTTATATCATGTAATTCCATTTTTGTTTAAGAACGATGGATCCAAATATCAAAAAAACCATGAAATATATCATCATGATATTCTTATGAGTTATTGTGGAAATATTTAAAGATGAAATTGTGGACAAATACTTGGAATTTTGTGTAGAGGTTACTAATCTTGGAACAATTTTCAATAAAATACTACTACACAACATGAAAATTGTAACGACCCAATCTTTTATTAATGAAAATTCCTCTTGATCTAATTAAATGTCTTGTTATATAAGATGAATATATAACGTATGATCTTACATTGATTTATTTTTTTGGATTTTAGAATACCGATAAGAATTTAGACCATTGCTAAAATAGCCATTGAGAAGTTATCACATGACTAGTATAAATATAGGTCTTTAAAAATCAAATTTACTCAGAAAAAGGAATCGATGGACATATCCAGTAGACATTCCCCATACGAAGCCCATTTTTCTGAGTCTGGAAAGTAGGTGGTGCCATTGGGCTTCACTATTGACCATGACCAAGCTGAACTTCAATATGTCATGCTCGAACAGAACTGCCTACAAGAGAATTGGAAGTTGATTGAGATTACCACCTGAGCGATGTTATCCAAGCCACCCTTGGAATTTTGCACCATCTCACACCTTAACCTTCATTCTTATGTAGGTTTTATAAGGGGTTATATAACAAGACCTAATAACTATGATTATGTGCATTTTTTTGTATATAATAAATAATATACATTCATTTTATTATTGTGGTTTCTTTCTAAATAGTTTTTTGAAGACAAATTGTATTTTTTGTCAGTATTCTACGAAAAAAATATATTTTGATAAATTAAGGGATTTATTAATTAAATAATATTTTACTAAAATATTATTACTATAAAATAAATTTTTCTTAATTATAAATGCTCATATAAATTTTAAGAATACAATTGTAATTTTTACTAATGATTGAAAGCTATTTTTTTCAAAACCCGTGAATTTTCGATAAATATTGGTTTTTATTTTAAAAGTGAAAATTTAAATATTTAGAAAAATTTTGGGATAAAATTGATATTATTTTTGGAATCATAATTTCAAAATTACCCAATAGTTAATTTTTCATATTTTTCAGAGATAACCAATTTTTTTGGTAAAATTTAAAAACCACTTTAATATATAATGTGTTTTATAACATCATAATGACCCATTAGTGAAGTAATAATATTTTATAAACATTATGATCGGCCAATATATGTTTTAATATTAAAATAGATTTATTTTAGGTATGTTTGATTTTTTTTACAAAGCCATATAGGACCCCCAAGACATATAAAACATTTTAGCTTTTTAAATTGATTTCCTTGAGAGTGTGACTCACCTCCACATAAGAAACCCTGTTATTTTAAGATGTATATCCATTGGAATTATAAAATATTTTTTTCAAATTACCTTTGGAATAATATATGGGCAAAAACCTTGGCTGGTTTCTGGTTTGGATTAGTTTAATGTGTGGTGACCCAAACCTAAATAATAATGAATTCCCTCTCATTTACAATATAAACCCACCCAAGATCCCACTTCCACTTCACTCAAAACCATGGAGTTCATCAAACATCTTCCATATTCTCTCCAAGATCCTCCCAGGGAACCCAATTCTCCGATGAATCACTTCTAAAGCCTCTCCCATGCCTTTTGGATCACACTTCCAAGTAAGGGATTTAATCCATTCTAATTTTATCCAAGATTCTAAATATTGTTATATCATATTTTTTCAATTATAAATGTTGGGGTATGGTTTCTCACATCCCCCATACTGCCCTCTTTATTTTTTAATTATGGGAGACCCCTTTCTCTGTTATTAATTCCTACCATGTACACCTGTTAATATGCTAAAATTCCGTAAGGAATTTCTCTCTCCTCATTTACATTCCAAAAATTATTTTGTATTATGAATCTAAATTACATTAAATATGTTGGGACATGTATACATATGAACCCCTTAATTTCCATTTCATTAAAATATGATGAGACACCCCTTTATCTATCATCAACAATTTTTATGAATTCATACATCACACTGTTACACTGTAGAAATTGCACCGATTTTTCGAGCCAATGTCATTGTGTAGTGAATACGATGCACATTTCTTTATCAGGGGTATTAAACTATATGAACATTTACTTATTGATTATAAATATTCATTTATGTATTCAAAATCTATTTATCAGGGAATAAATGATGATGATTTATTCCATGTTGTATGATCCACGTGGAACAATTATGAATGAAATGAAATGTTTAAGAAGGGTGTGCCCTAATAGCGCATCAATGCATTGGGTAAAGTATAGTATCATGATACATCATGTTCCATGGGTGTTGACTCATTCTAATTCATGTGCAATGAGGTTTTACTCATGTTTAATGTGCAATGAGGTTTTACTCGTGCCCCATGTGCAATGAGCCTTGGCTCACACTAATACCTTATTAAGTGTTGTTTCAATATCTCCATGTTATGATTAGCATGATTAATCATGTTGTTGACGCTCCTTTCGTTATAGAATCTAAAGATCGGAAAAGGGAATATCTGAGCTCAAAGTGATTCAGCCTTTGAAGAAAACATCAAAAATCAACAAAGGAAGGAAGAAAGGATCAACAGCAACCTCACCGCGCAAGTTATCTTACTGGCGCGCAAGTGTACTTGCGCGGCTACCTTGGTCGCGCAGGTGACTTGCGCGACCTAATTGGTAACCGCCCGATAACCGCTCGGGGTCTTCTTTTGCTTATAAATAGACCCTGTGGTCCCCCCATTCGGGAGGATCTTTTTCTAGAAACTCGGATTGAAGCTCCCGACGCCCAAGTCTTTTCTCAAAGCTTCCGGAACACTTCTAAGGTAATTTCTTACCTAGAACGGAAGATTTAAAGAGAATAAAGAAGGCATAAGTGTTGAAACTTATTAAACACTTGCGCGCCGACTTATTTCCTTCAATATAACTTGCGCGTCCCTTTTTTGGAAGAACCTCGAGAACATTCTAAAGGGTTTAAAAAAGAGTCGCTCAAGTATTTCAATGCTGGTTGAAAATCGCGCAAGTACACTATGTGTCGCGCAGGTATACCTGCGCGACCAATACTTGCGCGCCCACGGAAGACTTGCGCGCCTTGCAAGACTTGCGCGCCCCTATCTTTTTGGGTGCCCATCTTGCCCAATTTTACCCCTCTTAAGCCATTTCACCTTTCCTTTTCAAGATTCAGTCTTCAAGACACTCTTCAAAGCCATTTATGGCATGATTTCTTGATTTGACTTTCTTATCTGAAAGGAATTCTGTGGAATCTCTCTCAAAGTCTAGTGATTTAAATATCCTTATGTCACTAAAATACGGAGAGTTCATTCATTCAACCTCATCCTTTAAGATGAGAGAATCCTAACCTGGGTCTCCTTTTCAGGAATAATCCCCAGTTATAAAACCTCTAATCTGGGCATCTTCCTCAGGAGTAAGCCCCAAATTCTTAAAGTTCCCAATCTTGGGCATCCTCCTCAGGAGTAAGCCCCAATCAAGTCCTTTAATCTTGGGCATCTTTCTTAAGAATAAGCCCCAACCTCAAATATGGGCATCCTCCTCAAGAGTAAGCCCCAAACCTTAATCCCTAACCTGGGTCTCCTTTTTTCAGGAATAAGACTCAGTCATAATCTTGGGCTTCCTTTTCAGGAGTAAGCCCCAAGTCCCTTAACCTGGGTCTCCTTTTAAGGAATAAGACTCAGTCATAACCTTGGGATTCCTTTTAAAGAATAAGCCCCAAGTCCCCTAACCTAGGTCTCCTTTTCAGGAATAAGACTCAGTCATAACCTTGGGTATCCTTTTCAAGAATAAGCCCCAAGTCCCCTTAAATTTATCTTAACCAGTCATAATTTACCTTTGATTTGGGTTTCCTTTTTAGGAGTAAAACCCAATCATAAGTCCCCTCCTAACTTGGGTATCCTCCTTAGGAGTAAGCCGCAAAATTAGAGTATTCAAATCTCCATGAAGCACATATAACTTTATGGACCCTGTTCATGGATTTTCTCCCTAAAAGTAAATCCTAAACCTTCATCTATCTGGGAAGTCATCCATACATAAGCCCCAAAAAAATTCTTATGATTGCATCTTTCATGGAACAATTGTCTAAATTTTACCAATACCTCTTGTTTCTCACACCGAGCATGACTCACGTGATCTTAGAGTGTAAAAGTAATTATGACATTCATCTTTGAGCCATCAATCATAAACATCATACTCCATTTCTCGAACTACGTGGGTTCTGATTCCTTTTCCAAAACAAAGGATACGTAGGTAGCCCATTTATGGGTTCGATCCCAACTTTGAAATAATCTTTGTCCTTCTGAATGACGATAAACTTCAAGTGCCCCACTGAGTGTCTTTAAAATCAGCCTGGTCATCATAAATGACCAAGAGACTTTTATATAAATGTTTTGAAGGATACCATTGACCAAGAATCTCTAAACAGATATAGATGATTCTCTATTGATGAAGAACATCGAATACATATAAAAGATTCTCTAAATTTCTTTTCATATTTAATCATTGATTGTTAAAACTAAAGGAAAGCACATTTTATAATTGGTAATGTAATAAGTATTCACGAACATAACTTAAATCTATAAAGAGAGTCCCAGAGTAGACAATAATTCCCCTCAAAAAACGTGTGATGAGTCCGACCTCCCATCCTCTCCACCAATGCAAATTCCCAAGCCTCATTAGTCCACAAGCTAATGAGCGCCTGCCTTTGGAAAGTATGTCCAAACGGATGTGGAATCATTGGATGTTTCCGGTTCTACGAACAAACCCGTTAGAAACCGATCAGAACGTTTTAATCTCCCGTCTAGGAGGTCATCCCCGGATTCCGTGCGAAACAAAAATGGTGAACCCGACGTGAATCCTTAACCAAGTTAAAGTGATGTTCTTCTTATTTGTTAGGCCCCTTGGGCCAGCAAAGAAATCATTGAAATGTGCTTATCCAAAAGATGCAGTGGCCGGATTCATCTCGATTATGTCTGTTACATGGAACAGGCACTCTTTTCTCAAGATCTTATGCAAAATGGCTTTCCTTAAATTCACCCATGTGAATACTGCTGTTGTGAACACCTCTACTGTGAGGTCTGCTGCTGTGAAAACCAATGCTGCTACTCCTGCTGGAACGTCATCCGCTCTGAGGATGACATCACCAACTCAGCTTCTTCAACGCTGGGTTTCTAATGCACTGGTTAAGGAGTACCGTCGCAACGGTACTATCCCAACCCTGGAGGCCGCTCGTCAAGCCCTCCAAGTTAACAACTCTACCTGGTCGTCCGGACAACGGCGGCCAGCAATCAAGAAGCAGGTGGTGCTGACTACCGTCTCCAACCGTTTCGGGTCGTTATCCCCGGAACGCAATTTCCATTCACTCCATTACTCTGAGGAAGTGAATGAGCAGGTCCCTCAGGGCCTTAGTTCAAAAAGACAGGAGTCCTTCCCGAGGTCTCCCATCAACAATAGCCGCCAGACTCGTGCGGTAGTGCGCCCTCAACATGATGAGGGTACCGACTCCAGGCATTCAGCTCAGGTTCCTCGAACCCGAGTAGGCAAGATGAACCACCAGAGACGGAATCCGGTTAACAATAGGCAGGTTTTCATCCCTGCCATCTCCGGAGAAGTCCACCAACCTTACTTGGTGGCAAACAACAAGCAGGAATACACACCTGTTCGTTTTAATTCCAC
This sequence comes from Viscum album, assembly GCA_963277665.1. NCBI lineage: Eukaryota > Viridiplantae > Streptophyta > Magnoliopsida > Santalales > Viscaceae > Viscum > Viscum album. The sequence continues at coordinate 839,796,294 of OY728152.1, read as the reverse complement.
TGTCCAGCAGACTCGTCTGGCAGCATCAAGCCTATCCCGCCAGGCAATTCCAGCGGAGTACCATAGGCAGGAACATACACCTGCTTATACATCACCAGTTAGTCAGCAGGCTCGTCTGAATACATATGATGGATCTCGTCAACCGCGTTTGGCGAAGTGTAATCAGCAGGCACATACACCTGCTAATACTAATCAAGCCTACCAACAGTCTCGCTTGGTAGCACACAGAGAAGTCAGTCGGAAAGTCCCGATGACAAACAGGGGGCAGACTCAACTCTCTGCCTCCACACTTGAGTACTGTCAGGATTCACTGACAGGAAAAGGAGGACAGGAGTAGGCACATACACCTACTCCAATCCTGGAATGGACGTATATCCCCGTTCCGGTGGCGGAAGTCACCAAACATATTTTGTCAATGGTGAAAGAGCAGAAGAAAATTCCTGCTCATATTCTGGATGCTTGCCAGGATATCATAACAGCTTCAGCATCATCTCAGGGACAGACACATAAATCTATCCCTAGCAATGGAGTGACACATCAACGATTCACTCCGGAACAGACACACACATCTGTTCCAGTCCAAGAGGGTTATGGGGCATACTCCCCCATATCATACGGACAACCAAGTCAGGAACATACACCTGATTTGAATGGAGATCGTCAGCCTAACCTGACCATCTTTCCTGATCAGGCACATACACCTGCTCAGAGCAATCACTTTCTTCATTAAGTGGTTTCTAAAGCGAGTAAGAAGGCATCTAAGAAAAAGATCCGCCCAGCACAGTCAGGATATCAAAGGCCAATCTGTAACCAAGCCTTGCTCGATGCTGGAGTTCTTGAACCCTCAGACATTTATCTATCGGAATTCAGGATTCTACTCCCTCAGTTCCCAATAACGGGAACATTAATTCTGAAGGTCTTCAACAGACACTTCCTCATGAAGACTTGCTTCATGAAAATTCGGTCAATATTGAAGTTTCTTCTTCAGATGAGAGCCACAGGAACCCTCTGTGTGGTCAGAAGACCATGGATCAAGAGATTTCATCTTTTGCTGTAACCCATCATGACGGTCCTCCTCATGGTGATGAAAATCGCTGCGAAAGTCCTCTCCGCAGTAGTGATTCACGTTGTCTCGAAAATTCTTCAGAAGGCAATGTAGTGACGAGAAAGCCCTCCTATCTCGAGGCACTTGCAAACGTAAAACCAGTCATGTCTTATGCTTTACTATCGGCAGGTGAAACTCTTTCTCCATCAGAAGATAGCCTGGGGTTCAGGTTATTCTCCGAACCATCCCTGGGTCATTCATCTTCCAGCATGAATAGTGATTTCTCTACCAATCTTGTTGAATCCGATGAAGCAACAAGGAAACACCAACTCTGGTCCAAACATGTACAAGAATCTTCATTTAATGATAAAGAGGAAATGCTGAACATGAGGAAAAAACTGGCAAAAGGTGAAGTGCCAGTCATGTTTTGGCCTTTGGCTGACTCCCAGTACGACATTCCAAAGATGTTGATGGATGATGGAATCCATGATATTCGTCTCAACATATGGAAAACTATTTTTCAACTAAAGAAGAAGGTATTATCTTACGATGAATATGAAAATCATCTTAAGATAATAGAAGGGCTACAACGTCAGATTGATTTGGCATCTCTATCAGTCTCTCGGTATCCGAAGGCTGAAAAGAAACAGAGAACCCTTCAATGTTCATGCCTTGGCGCACTAAGAAAATTGTGTCAGTTAATTTCCAATGCTCCATCTGATGTTCATATCAGAGGATGGGGTGTTCACGGAGCACTACATTTCACAGTGCTTTCCGGTCAGCAAAGCCCGCCGAAAATGGTCTCATGCAATGTTATTGCCCATGGCTGGCCACAGTCAATGAGATTTGTTCATAATCAAAAGCTTGCTCAAGAACAAGATTCAACTAGTTCCTCTCAAAATAAAGTATTTAGAGAACAAGTTGTTGAATTGCTCCTACATCAAGCAGGAGAGAATATTGCACAAGCCTCTCGTCTGGAGCAAACACGTCATCAAATGACAGAAGTTTCGGAAATCATCCAACGGTCTGTTGAACCAGGTGATAAAAGTGGATACAGGTTAATGCATCCATCTAATTTCCGAACTAAGATTCGCAAGATCAAGAGTGATTTTAAGAATATTTCAGACATAGCTTGTCAAGAGACACCCCATCTTTCCAGACTGGGGACTTCTCTAACCCAACCCTCAGAGTCAACAAATGGGATTCGAGGAGTTGAGTGGAAGCAGCAGGAACATCCCCAGTCCACCGGACTGGGGACTTTTTCAAATCCTCAATCCCTCCCTCAGAGAAAGTCAGTATTCTCTCGATTAGGGAATAAGCCTCAAGAGGAACTAAGAGCCAAGCTGTCAGGAGATTCTCTCCAAGTGACGGTTCTCCAAGAAATTCCTGAGGGATCAAGTCAATGGAATTCCATGTCTTATCATGGACATGGAAGGAGACAATATCACAGAAATGCTGATAGAAAGGATTCCATGCAATATGCATCCATTAATGTCATCAATGTCGTTGCTGCTGATTCACCAAATGAGGCTTAATCAGAAGGATCAGATGAAGAGGTTCCTACTCAAGAAGTTGCGCACACAGACCTAAATGAAGAAGGTGTGCGCACACGTAATCAAAGGATTACCCAAAATCTCGGTATTCCTTCAAATAACCCACTTCCCCCTCTCCGAAAAGCATCCAATAAGGGGAAAGGAAAGAATCAGGTTACTTCTCACCCTTCCTTTGAAGGAGGTCAATCACTCTCATTAGAGAAAAGGTTTTCACAACAGGAGGAAGAAATGAAAGAATTAAGAAGGTTGAATGCAGAACTACTTCAGAGTATTCTTCTTCTTAAGAATTCTGAAGTCCGACAGTCGAAGAAAGTTTATTGTAACTACTAAGATGGATCAAGAATATCCTCCTTTATCAGTACACCCACAGAGGTCTAATCTTATGGGTCAAACTCAACAACGGTTGGCAGCACTACCATCAGTTGCAGCACCAATCACCACGTCTGTCCAAGCTACATTCATTGCACCAACCCAAAACCAAGTTCAACCTGACGTTTCTCAAAATTAATAACTACTATTGAGTCATTAATAGCTCGGTTAGAAAATATGGAAGGGAAACGGGCGCAAGTTCAACCTGAAAAGAAATTTTACCCTGAATGGGTAGATTCAATTTCTCCTCCATCCAGTTTTGGAAACCCTATTTTTCCTACATTCAATGGATCAGGCGACCTTGAACAACATTTGACGCATTACGTGTCTTGTTGTGATCCTATGATGGGAACTCCAGAGCAGTAAGAAGCAGTGAAACTCATATGCTTCGTGCGAACCTTGCAAGGACCAGCTTTTGTCTGGTATACAAGCTTGCAATCCCGGTCAGTCATCGGATGGGAGGATCTTCCTCAAAAATTCCTTCTTCAGTTTAGCTCAACTTTGCCAAAAACGACAGTTTTCGATCTTACAAACTGCAAGCAAAGGGAGAATGAAAGAGTCTATGATTTAATTGCTCGTTGGAAGGGATTAACATATTCCTTGAGTTTATCACTCCTTCAGGAGGAATTATTGCCAATCTGTGTGGCAAATTTGCGTGACGAATTACGCACGCCATTGATCCCTGTGAAATACACAGGAGGGTTTCGAGACCTTACTTCAATCGCTCAACAGATTGAAGATTCCCTTATATAGGCTAAGGTTAAATCTCGTGTAATTCCATCAGCTCCAGGAAGAAGAATGGGTAAAGCAGAAACTGCTACAGTTATGCTTAAACAGGCACCTGTACCTATTTCTACTTCAAAACCTTCATCTTCTCGAAGGGCTCCACCTCCTGAACGCCAACAACAAAGGCTGTTTCGTCCAAATGATCAAAAAGATCAACGATGAAAACAATTTGAGGATATGAAGAGTAAAACATACTCTTTCCGAAGTGAGCAAGTTCCTGGTTACTTCATTTCAGCTCTGGAAAATAATTTGGTTCAATTACCAGTGCCCAAGAGGCCAAACAAGGAAGGAGATGAAGACCGTCCCAATTATTGTCCCTTTCATCAAATGTTGGGGCATCCCATCCAGGAGTGTTTTGTCTTTAAAGACCTCCTGCAAAAGATGGTCGACTTGGGACAAGTCAAATTGAAGGGTTCTTCAGCTCATGTAGCGTGTATTACCGCTACAGATCCAGAGGAAGGAGGTGAGTGGCAGGAAGTCAAAAGCAAAACTGCGAAAAAATATGATGATTGGATGATCAGAAAGACAATCAATCGGACCCATTCCATTTTGCGAACACAATTGAAGAATCCAATTGTGTCTCCTACATAAGCTGCAGTAAAGCCTCCATCAAAAGAGAAATCCTAAAAAGGACAGCGCAATTCAAAGAAGAAAGAGGAATCAGGAGAAGATGAGTATGTATCAAAGCCTAAATTGTCTTTGACTCTGGCAGATTTCATTCCATCTACTTCGAATCCACGGGCACCGTCCCACCAAACGGCACAGCCTAAACAGGCTAACCAGGCAGAGTCTTTATCAGACGAAGAGTTAATCTTTGGTTCTGTTAATATGATTCAATTAACAGATTCATATTCCAGTCTTGATGAGCCTGAATTCCCTGTATCAAATAAGGGAACCCGAGGAAGTTCTAGAGGTTTAGGATATTGGGGAAGACATGGATCTTTCCGAAGCCACTACTCTAATTCTACCCCTGCTAGCACTGTATATGCAGCAGAAACTCGTGGTAGAGCCCTTCAGCGAGTTCAAAAAGAACAAGCAAGTTCTTCTGCCAATGGCCAACTCAGCTTCGGCACAGTTATTTTGGAAGACCGATTAAAGGTTCCATATTCTTTATCTCAGCAAGTAAATGGATCTAATCAGTCTAATATTCCAAAACCAAGGATGTTTCCAACTTCAATACAAGATTCATCAGCTTCCAAAGCATCTGCTTCCAAGGTACCTGCTAAACCACATATTCCTATTGGGAAACGCAGACCTCTAGATCAAAAGTATGATATATTGAAACACTTGGCCCAAGTACCAGCCAAGTTATCAATTTTGGATGCTTTGAATCTGTCAAGAGATCTTCGGGAAGCACTCATCGAAGCTTTGTCAAGTCCTCAGGAGTTTGAAGCTGAAATTGCTGCAGCTGAAATCTATCACATAGAGAATAATCCTGCAGAATGCCATGTAGTGATATCTTTTACTGATAAAGATGAAGATGATGTTGTTCATGGGCACATAATACCTTTGTACTTATCTGGAAAATTCAATGGTATAGATGTTCGAAGAGCTTTCATTGACAATGGTTCAGGATTCAACCTCATGCCCATTCGCACACTTAGTCGATTGGGCCTCACGGAATCTGATTTATCTCCTTCTACCATGATGTTGCAAGGATATGATAAGAATGAACAAGAACCAATGGGAGAAGTTACGCTCAGAACTCAGTTTGGAGATCTTGTTTCCAATTCGGATTTCATGATTGTTGATCAAGACTCAGCTTTCAATATCTTGCTTGGAAGACCCTGGCAACATCAGCATGCAGCTATTCCGTCATCATACCATCAATGTCTCAAATACTGTTTCGATGGTCAAGTTGGAACATTGTATGGTGATAAGGCCTCGTTCAAAACATGTGAGTCTCAATACATTGAGGCGGAATTTTATCACATGAAGGGAAGAGAAAAATCTATAATGAAGGAAATCACCAAAGTTAATGCTCCATATGGTTTGGAAAAAATTCCAATAAATCCATTTTCACATGTGAGTACAGATTATGTGTTACCTATCAGTCAAATTGAAAAAATAGGCCCAAATCAAAATACTCTTATGGAAAGATCCATAATGTCAATTACGGCAATCGAGCCAGACAACATGGGAGAAATTGGTAACTTACCAAGCAGTGATGAAAGCATAAGTGGTGACGTTTTCATTTCGTCTGCTGAAATCCAACAAGTCTATACTTCGCTAATCAGGCCAGAAGAAGTTATAGCAACACCAGAGGTGAATATTGATGTCGATTCTCAATCCATCATCTCCTCTTTATTTCCCAAAGAAGACCCTTTATCATCAATAGGGTCGGAAATGGAATCTTCTTCTTCAAAATGTGAAAATTTTGACATCTCTTATGATCATGAGAATTTTGTTTTTTCATCTACTTTGCAAGTAGAAACGAAAGAAATAACACATGATAAAGAGGAAGAGGAATATCTTAGAGATGCTCCTCCAGCATTTGAAGAGGGTATCTCTACCACTGTGGATGAAATCAGAGAAGTAAATCTGGGTACAGAGAAAGATTCACGCCCCACTTTAATTAGTGCGGCCATGACCCTTGAAGAGAAAGAGATGTATATTTATTTTCTAAAGCAAAATAAAGTTATTTTTTGCTTGGAATTATACAGAGATTCCTAGTCTTGATCCTGATGTTTCCACCCATCATTTGGGTTTGCCAAAAGAACATCGAGGATTCAAGAAAGCCGCCAGAAGAACACACCCAACCTATGCTTCCAAAATCGAGGCTGAAGTGGATAAGATTATCAAAGCTAACTTCGTCAGAGAAGTTCAATATCCAAAGTGGTTGGCTAATATTTTCCCTGTAAAGAAGAAGAACGGACAAATTAGGGTTTTCATCGATTTTAGAGATCTTAATCGGTATTGTCCTAAAGATGATTTCCCAGTTCCGATTACAGAACTCTTAATTGATGCGACGGCTTGCTATGAAGTACTTTCTTTTGTGGATGGATATTCTGGATATAATCAGATATGAATGGCCCTAGAAGATGAGGAATATACAGCCTTCAGAGCTCCTCAAGGTGTGTTTTGTTACCGGGTGATGCCCTTTGGTTTAAAGAATGCAGGTGCAACATATCAATGCGCCATGCATCATATCTTCAAACCTCTTTTAGGGAAATTTGTTGAATGCTATGTAGATTATTTGGTGGTTAAATCCAAACAACGTTTTGATCACTTGGATGATTTGGAAGTCGTATTCCACAAGCTTCGACAACATAATTTGAAGATGAACCCCTTAAAATGTGCTTTTGGGGTAACCTCAGGAAAATTCCTCGGCTTTGTTGTACGCCATCGTGGTATTGAAGTCGATCCTGAGAAGACCAAATCAATCCTTGGTATGTCACCTCCTCAGAATTTAAAAGAATTAAGAGGACTTCAAGGACACTTAGCCTATATTCGGCGTTTCATCGCCAATTTGGCAGGAAAAAGTTTACCCTTTACCAAATTATTGAAGAAAGGAGTCACTTACCAGTGGACCGAAGAATGTCAAGAATCATTTGATGTTCTCAAGAAATACCTCTTGAGTCCACCAGTACTCATGCCACCTGTTGAGGGTATACCTCTTATCCTCTACGTGACAGCTTTAGAGCGATCATTGGGTGCCTTTCTCGCTCAAAAGAATGATGCTGGGAATGAAAATAGTCTCTACTATCTCAGTATAACTATGCTTGAAGCAGAAACCCGGTATTCAAGTATTGAAAAGTGCTGCCTAGAATTAATCTTTGCAGTTCAAAAACTGAGACACTACCTGCAACATCATGAGGTCCAATTGGTATCTCGTAATAATCCGCTCAAATTCATCCTTAGTCGTCCAATGCTTACAGGATTTCTGGCAAGGTGGGCGGTTATTCTACAGCAGTTCGACATTCAGTATGTGTCTCAAAAGGCAATTAAGGGCCAAGCTCTGGCTGATTTCCTGGCTGAACATCCTTCAGTAGAAGACACGTATTCAGATATCGAACTCCCTGATGAGGAATTTTTCTCTATTCAAGAGAGTCCTCAAACATGGGAAACGTATTTTGATGGTGCTTCTAGAAGTCCAACAGGGAAGAAAATGGAAAATCCTAAATTCAACAAAGTTGGTTTAGGAATTGTGCTCATTTCTCCAGATAAGGCAGTGTCACCTTATTCCTTTTTATTGTGGGAAGGTGGTACCAATAATGAAGCTGAATACCAAGCTCTCATTACAGGCTTGGAGTTAGCGCTTCAAGCACAAGTGAATCACTTAAAGGTGAAAGGTGATTCAGACCTGTTAATCAAACAAGTCAATGAGGATTATGCCATCAGAAAAGAATAATTAATCCCTTTGTATGATTACGTCAGAGAGTTAATGTCGGAATTCCCTTCAGAACCGACATTTTCTTATGTCCAAAGATCACAAAATGCTCAACCTGATGAACTGGCTAATATATCCACAGCTTTAGCAGATCCAAATCGGGACGAGACAACCATCTGTATTGCCCACCGTCGTGCAATTTCACCTTATGTTCAAGTCAGAACAGAGGAAATTAATGAAATTAGTCCCATTCCTGAACCGTATGGTCATACTACAGGATGGATGTCACCTATCAGGGAATACCTTCAAAATGGAACACTTCCACCTGATAGAGCCGAGAAAGAACAAATTCGGCGACGTGTGGTCAATTTTACTCTTTATGATGGCCCAAACCACCGCGAGAAAATTCTCTACAAACGTGGTTTTGATGGAGTTCTCTTCAGATGTATTGATGGTGAAGAGACAATGGTTGTCATAAAAGAAGTGCATGCAGGAGTCTGTGGTGCCTACCAGTCTCGACATAGACTGTCTGATCAAATTCGAAGGCTTGGATACTTTTGGCCTTCAATGATACAAGATTGTGTTAATTTCACAAAGAAGTGTCATTCATGCCAACTATATGACAACTTCATTCATCAACCTCCAGAGTTGCTTCATACAGCTAAATACTCATGGCCATTTTCCACATGGGGAATGGATGTGGTGGGACCTTACCCTTCAGCTACGGCCAAGAAGTTTATGTACATTCTTACTGCTACTGATTTCTTTTACAAATGGGAAGAGGCAGTACCTCTCAAAGAAGTCAGTTCTAAATGCATTGTTAGCTTCATCAAGTCTAACATCATTACTAGATTTGGTGTCCCTCATACCATATTGACGGACAACGGCACCAACTTCTGTTCTTCTGAGGTAAAGAAATTGTATCAAGAATACAACATTAAGTCCAACCATTCATCTCGATATCATGTAGCGGCTAATGGCCAGATAGAGGCCTTCAACAAGACACTTTCAAATATACTGCAAAACATGGTGGATAAAGATAAGAGGTCATGTCCTGATAAACTCTTTCATGCTTTATGGGCTTATCGGACTACCACTCGCAATGCAACACGGTCTACTCCATATTCATTGGTATATGGAACAGAAGCAGTCTTGCCAATTGAAGTTCAATTGCCCTCACTCAGAATAGCCATTTGTGATCAGTTATCAACAGATGAGAAATCCCAAAAGCGGTTGAATGAATTGGAACAGTTAGATGAGAAAAGATTGTGCACTTTGCACCACTTGGAAATCTATCAGAATCGGATAGCACGAGCTTTTAACAAAAAAGTTCGTCTTCGTTCATTCATTCAGGGAGAATTGGTATTGGTTCTCAGAACACCAATGATACCAGGAATGAAGCCTCCCAAGCTTGAACCAAAATGGGAAGGACCTTATTCAATACATAAGGTCTACTCCAATGGAGCGTATTCTCTGATCTCAATGGATGGAGAACACATCACGACTCCAACTAATGCAAGATTTCTGAAGAAGTATTTTTTATAAATACAAAATATTGTTCCCAGATCCAAAACAATCACATTAGATCCTATATTATGTCCTACATGACATTAAACTGTTATTATGTCCTATCTAAATGACATTAAACTGTACAGAAGATCCTATATTTTGTCCGAGATGACATTAAACTATATTGTGTCCTAGCAACAAGACATTAAACTGTGTGGCACTTCCAACGTCCAGCATGACAATAAACTGTAAAAAGTCCCCAGAACTGATATCCTCATATTGGTTCACCTTAGTCCTAGCTACATGACTTTAAACTGTGCAGCACCAGTTCGTCCTTGCTATATGACATTAAACTATACAGCAATGGTCCAGTATGACTTTAAACTGCAACTTCGTCCCACACGACATTAAACTGTGAAAAAGTTCCCTAAACCGTCCAGCATGACCTTAAACTGCATCATCCCTGGTCCATGTATATGACCATAAACTATTTGCAAATCCCTTATGTCTAGCAAGACGTTAAACTGTGACGTCCTAAACTACATGACTCTAAACTGTATAAAAGTCCCTCACGTCCGGAAAGACGTTAAACTATATAATCATCAAAGGTCCAACATGACATTAAACTTCACCATCCACGGTCCATGCATATGACCTTTAACTATTCACACTTTCGTCCAACATGACATAAATGGTGTGTTATTTTGTCCTTACGGCATGACATTAAACTGCACAGTCCCCCTTTCATCCAATATGACGTTAAACTATTTTATCCCCATCGTCCTAACTACATGACGCTAAACTGTACAGAAAATCCTTGATAGGTCCTACATGACATTAAACTGTATTTTGTCCCTGCTACATGACACTAAACTGTGCAGCACCAATAGTCCTAACTGCAAGACTTTAAACTGCATAGTCCCTTTTTTTTATGTCCTACATGACATTAAACTGTGCATCGTTAAGGTTGTTATTACCTCTTGTTTCTCACACCGAGTATGACTCACGTGAGCTTAGAGTGAACATCAACCATAACACTCCCTTTGGTCCACTAACCATGTGTAAGTCCCAACAATATTTTTTTTATTAGATCATTGTCCACAAGAACAACTTGATCATTAATTCATTATTTAATTGGACTACACGGACTTTGATCCTTGCCCTCCAGGCTGGGTATGTAGGCAACCTCCCAGGGTTCAAGCCCAAAAAACAATCTCTTCACATCGGTTCACCACCATCTCATATGATGTTGATTCGTGAAACCGCCCCTGGAATCAATATCTTTACATTGATTAACTTTCGTCCTTGTTATATGACGTTAAACTATACAACACTTTTGTCTGGTACGACAATAAACTACAATATTATTTGATTTCCTCATTTGAGAAGGAACCATTATTGACATTGATTTTTTCAATCATGTTTCATTTCAAAAGACTACGTGCATACATGTTAATGCCTAAACTTTTTATCTTAGGTTAAACCATCATTGCACTAAAGTCCCCTTTCACCCTTCACATATACGAACCAAATTTTTACAAAGGGTAGTTCTAGAACTATGTGGACTTGATTCCCATCCTTATGGGATACGTAGGAACATTCGAGTGTCCCTCGAATCCAGTCCCAAGCCTTTTGGGACTAACCCCAAATTTCACTTTCAGTCCCTTGGATGAAAAGTCCTCATGAAAACACACACTATGTATTCATTATTATGGTCCGAATTCTATTACCCTAAACTAAGATCACTCATACTTTCGTCCTGCACGACGTTAAACTGAATTTCAAGAACTTCGTATGGCTTGATTCTCATTCTTATGATATACGTAGTAAAGTCCAAGTTTTCAGGACCCAGCCACAACATGATTATGGTTATCATTGACCTATGTATCTCTATATACATTGGACAATACCCATCATTATGTGTTATAATCCTAACCTTAAATATTTTCAAATCTTCATAACCCTATTCGTGACTTCTAATCACAAAAATGTCAAACTTCTGAGAATTCTTTTGCATGACTATGCAGCACGTGCCCATAGGTGGCCTTGCATAAACAGTCCACATAACAGACTTGTCAGCCAAAAGATGCTATTTATTTGACCATGCAGCCAATGCCCTTAGGTGGCCCTGCATATTTCAACCCCCTAACGGGTTTTGTTAAATAATAGTAACTTCATTCTTGGGAAGAATGCCTCTTTTGTCCTTATTTGTCTTAAACGACAGTATGTAGGGATTCTCAAAAAATAGCCATCATTAACATATTTGTCCCATATCCTTTTTCATGATCTGAAAGTATTCAAGTCTATGGTTTATTCTTCTTCCCTACGTTTGGGTCAGACCTTCGTAGGAGTGATATTCATCTAGTTCTTCGATATTCTTGTTCGGAAATATCTTCTCCATATTAAAGTTCCTATTTCCATACAACAAACTCTATACTTTAGAAAATTTGAATCTCCATAAACTTTCACTGGCTTTTAGCACTAGGAAAGTAAATTTATGGGAGTTATTTTGCCTGACTATGCAGCACGTGCCCATAGGTGCCCTTGCATAAACAGTCCACATAACAGACTTGTCAGCCGAAAGATGCTATTTATTTAACCATGCATCCAATGCCCTTAGGTGGCCCTGCATATTTCAAACCCTAACGGGTTTTGTTAAATAATAGTAACTTCATTCTTGGAAACTACTTCTTCTAATGACTTTTAGCTCTCTTTCATATCATTCCTCAGATTCAAATATTCTCCAGCCATAGTTTACATATTATCCCTCATACTTGAGTATGGTAGTATGTTTTCAGATGAACTTTCAAGGAATTGTGTCAATTTTAATCCATTTCGGTCAAAGCTATTTCGACCTTAAACATTAGCCCCTTTATGTCCGGCATGCATGACTTTAAACTGCCCACAAAAGACAAAGGAACTATGAATAAAATTCAAGTTCCAACACACTTGTGCGCTGCCTTCTGCGCACTGAAGACTTGAAAAACACCTTTTTCTTTGGATGTCTTTGATTTCCTCAGAGTCAAATCCTCATTTCTCTCCAGATCCAACTCTGAGGGGGGACTTTTGTTGACGCTCCTTTCGTCACAGAATCTAAAGATCAGAAAAGGGAATATCTGAGCTCAAAGTGATTCATCCTTTGAAGAAAACATCAAAAATCAACAAAGGAAGGAAGAAAGGATCAACAGCAACCTCACCGCGCAAGTTATCTAACTGGCGTGCAAGTGTACTTGCGCGGCTACCTTTGTCGCACAGGTGACTTGCGCGACCTAATTGGTAACCGCCCGGTAACCGCCCGGGGTCTTCTTTTGCCTATAAATAGACCCTGTGGGCCCCCCATTTGGGAGGATCTTTTTCCAGAAACTCAGATTGAAGCTCCTGACGCCCAAGTCTTTTCTCAAAGCTTCCGGAACACTTCTAAGGTAATTTCTTACCTTGAACGGAAGATTTAAAGAGAACAAGGAAGGCCTAAGTGTTGAAACTTATCAAACACTTGCGCGCCGACTTATTTCCTTCAATATAACTTGCGCGTCCCTTTTTTGGAAGAACCTCGAGAACATTCTAAAGGGTTTAAAAAAGAGTCGCTTAATTATTTCAATGCTGGTTGAAAATCGTGCAAGTACACTATGTGTCGCGCAGGTATACCTGCGCGACCAATACTTGCGCGCCCACGGAAGACTTGCGTGCCTTGCAAGACTTGCGCGCCCCTATCTTTTTGGGTGCCCATCTTGCCCATTTTTACCCCTCTTAAGCCATTTCACCTTTCCTTTTCAAGATTCAGTCTTCAAGACACTCTTCAAAGCCATTTATGGCATGATTTCTTGATTTGACTTTCTTATCTGAAAGGAATTCTGTGGAATCTCTCTCAAAGTCTAGTGATTTAAATATCCTTATGTCACTAAAATACGGAGAGTTCATTCATTCAACCTCATCCTTTAAGATGAGAGAATCCTAACCTGGGTCTCCTTTTCAGGAATAATCCCCAGTTGTAAAACCTTTAATCTGGGCATCTTCCTCAGGAGTAAGCCCCAAATTCTTAAAGTTCCCAATCTTGGGCATCCTCCTCAGGAGTAATCCCCAATCAAGTCCTTTAATCTTGGGCATCTTTCTTAAGAATAATCCCCAACCTCAAATATGGGAATCCTCCTCAGGAGTAAGGCCCAAACCTTAATCCCTAACCTGGGTCTCCTTTTTTCAGTAATAAGACTCAGTCATAATCTTGGGCTTCCTTTTCAGGATTAAGCCCCAAGTCCCTTAACCTGGGTCTCCTTTTAAGGAATAAGACTCAGTCATAACCTTGGACTTCCTTTTAAAGAATAATCCCCAAGTCCCCTAACCTGGGTCTCCTTTTCAGGAATAAGACTCAGTCATAACCTTGGGTCTCCTTTTCAGGAATAAGCCCCAAGTCCCCTTAAATTTCTCTTAACCAGTCATAATTTACCTTTGATTTGGGTTTCCTTTTTAGGAGTAAAACCCAATCATAAGTCCCCTCCTAACTTGGGCATCCTCCTTAGGAGTAAGCCCCAAGATTAGAGTATTCAAATCTCCATGAAGCACATATAACTTTATGGACCCTGTTCATGGATTTTCTCCCTAAAAGTAAATCCTAAACCTTCATCTATCTGGGAAGTCATCCATACATAAGCCCCAAACAAATTCTTATGATTGCATCTTTCATGGAACAATTGTCTAAATTTTACCAATACCTCTTGTTTCTCACACCGAGCATGACTCACGTGAGCTTAGAGTGTAAAAGTAAATATGACATTCATCTTTGAGCCATCAATCATAAACATCATACTCCATTTCTCGAACTATGTGGTTTCTGATTCATTTTCCAAAACAAAGGATACGTAGGTAGCCCATTTATGGGTTCGATCCCAACTTTGAAATAATCTATGTCCTTCTGAATGACGATAAACTTCAAGTGCCCCACTGAGTGGCTTTAAAATCAGCCTGGTCATCATAAATGACCAAGATACTTTTATATAAATGTTTTGAAGGATACCATTGACCAAGAATCTCTAAACAGAAATAGATGATTCTCTATTGATGAAGAACCTCGAATACATATAAAAGATTCTCTAAATTTCTTTGCATATTTAATCATTGATTGTTAAAACTAAAGGAAAGCACATTTTATACTTGGTAATGTAATAAGGATTCATGAACATAACTTAAATCTATAAAGAGAGTCCCGGAGTAGACAATAATTCCCCTCAAAAAAGGTGTGATGAGTCCGACCTCCCATCCTCTCGACCAATGCAAATTACCAAGCCTCATTAGTCCACAAGCTAATGAGCGCCTTCCTTTGGAACGTAGGTCCAAACGGATGTGGAATAATTGGATGTTTCCGGTTCTACGAACAAACCCGTTAGAAACCGATCGGAACGTTTGAATCTCCCGTCTAGGAGGTCATCCCCAGATTCTGTGCGAAACGCATGCCTTCATGTTCATGTTTCTCTTTTGTTCCATTGATATGCCTATTATATAACATTTATTTTATTCCTCATGTTATTCAATGTTTATTCCCATTCTGGGATTTATAGCTCACCCCTTTCTTTGGTATGTCATCAGGATATCCCATGCAATGTTAAGTACGATGGAATGATGTGGTCATGTAAAGGAGTTTTCAATAAAGATATTGTATTTCATTTTTTTAGTCATTATATAATGTTTATAATCCTCAAATACACTCTATCTGTTGATCATCTATGTTGTATCAAGTGAAGGATTAATGTAATAAATCATGTCTTAGGGTGTAATATAATGTGGGGTTGTTATAGTTGGTATAACAGGATATGTTTAGTTAATCTTGGGATAAGGATTATAAAAACCTAGTTGATCCATAGATACCAGACTATGTATAATAAAACATGCCCAAATTTTGTTGAGTATTGAGTAAGTAATTTATCATGCAAATAAATCCCTATTTGGATACGAACAGCTAGAGGCGGCTCTGGAACAGATCTATCTAGGAGGGAAAACTCCGACAAGGAGTTGCAGGCTTGACCTAGGGTGTCCTGGTACACAAAAATGGGCCACGCTGCACTCTTGGTTATGAAACACTCAGGGGATAGGTTATGGTAAATTCACAAGATTAGTATGAACCATTATTAAGGGAATTAAAAAACCCTCTACGAAGATATGTTATAATGTAGATCATGGTTAACATAGATTGAGGCCTATAGATTCACAAGTTAAGGAAATAAATGTTATTTATAAGTCCTCCATTTTTGTCATTGGATTACCATTTATGTGATACCTCTAAAATTCCTCTTATTGAAGCCAATGGCCGGCAATAGGAGTGCTCAGGATAACAACCGATGTGAAAATCAATGTGATGACTGTTCTAATGAGATGCCCAACCCAATGGGAGCGGGAATCACAAACATTATCTTAATACACTCGCAGTTAGCTCAATATTTTAAAATAAACATGGGTCAAGAGGAATGTTCACCCCCCCCCCCCAAGGATGAAAAATTCATAATCGAGAGCTTCATGAGACAAAGGGATCCTACTTTTAATGTATCATTTGATCCCTCAATTGCCAAAAAATGTATCTACTCCATTGAAATGATAATTTCCATCATTAAATTTTTCTCTCAATAGAAAGTTCTTCTGGATGCTTATCATATGGAGGGTGAAGCTGATCAATGGTGGACATTGATAAAAAATATGAAGCCTAAAGAAAATATTGAGGCATTGGAATGGAAGGATTTATGGAATATTTTTTTCCAGAAATATTTTCCGCACACCCTCTGACTAAATATGGAAATGGACTTCCTTTCCCTCAAGAAAAAATACAATGAATCCATCCGAGAGTATGAGGAAAACAACGCATATCATGCACGATATGCCTCTGGATTTGTCATTACCCCCGAATTCAAGGTAAACCGCTTCTTTGGGGGGCTGAAACCTAGCTTGCGGAATGTCCTGGAGATCCGTGACTTCGACAGCTATGAGGAAATTTTCTGATATGCCCTCACGGTAAAAAAGGAAATCGGGGAATATCATGGGTATCATGGGGATATGAAGCATTAGGTGGACTTCATTTCTGGAAGTTTGATGGATAAATCCAACAGTGCTAAGAAAATCCCGCACCCCACTTGACAAAGGTGCGGAAAGAAGCACCTAGAAATTTCCTAAAAGGGATGACGAAATGATTTAGGTGTGGATGATAAGGGCACATAGCCATTAACTACTGACAAGAAAAACCCATGGCTGAAAAATAGGAGAGGAATTCTCCTTTTGACTCTCATCGCAAAGTTCATTACTTCAACTGCAAATAATCAAGTCTTGTTTCAAATCAGGGCCCTTAGCCAAGGGTGTTTGGTGGCAACCTACAACCTCAATGGAAGGAAGGGAGATATTTTTCCATCATTACATCTGAAGTGAAACCGACAATGATGTGGTGATAGGTACGCTATTTATTCATTCAAGAATAGAGAACATAATTTTTGATTTATGGTTCTATGCATTATTTTATATCTTGAGAGTTTTAGAGAACAATCCCAACACCACCACAAATCATGGATGTAAAGATGTCAGTGGGTACAGATAATGTGGAAATAATTTCATCCCATGAATATAACTCTTCCATTGTCATAATTTGTGGAAATACCATCCTGTAGAACCTCGTCACACTCGCACTGGAGGAATTTGACGCAATTTTTGGCATGTATTGGCTATCCTTATAAAGATCTTACATAAATTTCCATGATAGGGAAATCACTCTCCATATAGAGAATCGGCCCCCAATTCTATGCATGTGCATGGAGGAAGATGAATCTTCTTTATAACCATCATATCAAACATTGATATTATTACCCTATGAGAATGCGTATCTGGCTCAGATGATTGAGTCTAAGGAGGAAACCATCCTTGAAAACATGCCTATTGTGAGGGAATCCGCTGAAGTGTTTCCTCAGGAATTGTCTAGTCTTCCTCCTAGAAGAGATTAGGAATTGTCAATTGACCTTATAACTGAGTAGTTTCCAACATATAAGACTCTGTATAGAATGGTTTTTGTTGAGCTTGAGGAGGTGAAGAAACAACTACAGGAGAATCTGGAAAATGGTTTATACACCCATGTGCTTCACCATGGAGTGCACCAGTCCACTTTTTCAAGAAGTTAGATTAGTAATGCACCTTTCCATTGATTATCATGAGCTCAACAAAATCATGATAATGAACAAGTATCATTTTCCTCGAATTGATGACTCGTTCAATCAGCTGTGTCGACAACAATACTTCTCCAAGGTGGATTTGTGTTTGGTATATTTTCAATAAATGGTGAAGAAGGAATATATCCCCAAGACTAATTTTCATACAAGATATTGGAACTATGAATTCATAGTAATTATTTACTAACTCACTAATGCTCCAGCAATCTTCATGGACTTGATAAATACAGTCTTTAGAGATTACCTCGACCAATTTGTGATAGTATTTATAGATGATATTCTAATATAATCCAAAAACAAGGAGGATCATGTGGAGCATCTTACAACTATAAAAGAGAACTTGCGGAAGGAAAAGCTCTATTCAATGTACAACAAGAGTGATATCTAGTTGAAGGAGGTCTCCTTCTTTTTTCATATCATCACAAGTAATGGGATATATATGGATCCATCCAATGTAACTGCAATTGAGGAATGTATGAGGCCAACATCAGTAAAAATATCCTAATCTTCATGGGGTTAGCTAGATATTATCATCGATTAGTGAGAAATTTATAACGATTTTCCGACCCTCTTACCAAGATAACATGGAAGGGAGTGATGATTTCTTGGAGTGATGAATGGAAAGAGAGATTCAAGGAGATGAAAAAAAGTCTTATCACTATGTATGTTCTCACATTAACCACAATGTGGAAAACTTTTTGCAATATTCAGTGATGCTTCGAAGAAGGTCCTAGGTTGTGTGTTGATGTGGAATGATACAGTGATAGCCTACGCCTCAATGCAACTGAAAATAGATTAGAAAAACAATCCCACAAATGATCTGGAGTTGGCGGTTGTGATCTTGGCATTGAAATTTTTTTGTCATTATCTCTATGGGGAGAATTTTGAGATATATACTGATCCCAAGAGCCTCCAACATATATTCACACAAAAAGAGTTTAATATGCGCCAACGAAGATGGATAGAACTCAACAAGGATTATGACTTCTCGATCCATTACCACCCTGGGAATGCAAACAAGGTGGAAGACTCTCTATGAATAAAGGATCCTACATCATTATAAATGATGAGAATTGAAAAGGATCCAATCTTCTTAGATTTTCAAGGGATGGACACGAGATTCATTAAGAGAGGAAAATCATCAATACTTTCTCAAATGATTGCTCAACCATCCCTCATGGAGAAAATAAAGGATTCTCTAAGAAAGGATGTGGAAATTCTGAAAAGGGTGGAAGCTATCCAAAATGGGAAATCCTTTGAGTTTGTCGTTGACATTGATGGAATTTTGAGTTTTGGGTCATGATTATGTGTACCATCCAATATATAGATAACGAAGGATCTTCTGAATGAATCACATAGCTTAATCTTCTCTATTCACCCAGGGAGCACAATGATGAATCGAGTTCTCTGAGAAAATATTTGGTGGAACAATTTGAATAGGGATTTTTTTGAATATACATCAAAGTTACTGGTATGTCCATAAGTGATGGATGAGAAGAAAATGTATAAGGGGATGATGAAACCACTACCCATCCCAAAATGGAAGTGGGACAACATTAGCATATAATGTTTCACTAGACTTACAAGGCCATACAGATGAAATAATGATTTATGCGTTGTTTTGGAAAGTCTAATGAAGACAGGAATCTTTATCATGATTAGAGAGGACTTCTCATAGGATCAACTTGCATGGATTTACATCAAATAATTGGTAAGGATTCCTGGAGTACCGCTATATATTTTATCCGATCGTGATCCTAGAATCACCTTGAAATTCTGGAAAAGCCTCCAACATGATCTATACACTAAACTGAACTTTAGTATGGCCTATCATCATCTAAATAAGGGCCAATCTAAGAGAACTCTTCAGAAACTAAAATATATGTTATGATCATGTTCTATGGACTTCAAAGGAGGATGGGACCCACATCTTCCACTGGTTGAATTCTCCTACAATAATAGTTTCCACTTGATAATCTGAATGGTACCATATAAAGCACTTTATAGGAAAAGGTGTAGAACACCATAGTTTTGGGATGAATTCGGTGAATGTCATATCCTAGGACTTGAAATGGATGAAGAAATGGTGGAGAATGTGAAAACCACTTAGCAACATATCTACACAACCCAAAGTTGATAGAAGAGTTATACAGAGAACCGTCAATGAGACCTTGAGTTCAAATTTTGAGACATGGTATTTCTATGAATATCAATGTGGAATAAAGTCACGAGGTTTGTAAATAAAGGTCATTTATGTCCTAGGTACATAGGCCCCTTTGTGAATCTTAATCGTGTTGATTTTGTTACCTATCGACTAACACCTCCACCTACCATGACCAAAGTACATGATCTAATTTATATATCCCTCTTATGGATGTACAAACCAGACCATTCACATGTTCTATCTTTATAGGTAGTATAGTTATAGGATGATCTTTCTTACCCGGAGCATCCAGTGAATATCTTAGATCTTTGATAAAATGTTCTATAAAATAAGACAATGCCCCTCGTCAAGGTGTTGTGGCGCAACCACAAGTTTGAAGAGGCTATGTGGGAATCCAGGGAAGTGATGAATCAGAGTTACCCACAAATGTTATAGGGTAAGAAAAGGAAATTTCAGCAGAAATATTTCTTAAGGGGGGGTGATTGTAACGATACAAACCTTTTTAAGGAAAATTCATCTTGATCTAATTAAATTTCTTATTATGTAAGATGGTTATATAACTTATGCACTTATTTGGTTTTATGATTTTGGATTTTAAAATACCTTTAATGTTTTTTAACATTACTAATATATACATTAAATAGTGATCACATGATTAGAATAAATACAGGGCTTTAACAAATCTAATTTACTCAGACAAAGGAAGTGTTGGCCTCATCCAGTAGACTTGCCCCTTAAATAGCACAATTGTTGGAGCTCAGAAAAGATATGGCGTCATTAGTCTTCACTCTTGAACATGACCAAGATGAGCTTCAACATGTTAAGCTTGAATGGAACTGTAAAGACCCGCAAATTTCAAGGAAATTTTTTTCTTAATTTTCTTTGGAATTTTACAAGAGCGCAGCTTCAGACGGCACCTGATTCCGAGGCCCGGTGTGCCCGGAATCAATTTCCGAAGTTTGGCTCGGGTACGTTCAGTGAACGGACGAGCGGGTTTTTCTATCTTTTGAACCGGTGCCCGGAATCGAATTCTGAAGGCACCGATGAAATCGCAGCGCCGGTATTTGCTTAGAAACGCCTCTTCCGGAGTTGCGTTTGCTCAGACGTGGTTTTTAAATTTTGCGGCTTTAAGTCAGAAATAAAAATAAAGTTTGTGCGACAACTTTATTTTATTTCACTTAAACTGCTTGGAAGCCACTTAAAGTCACTTAAAGGCGGCTTGAACTGAGTTGAACTGGATAGGATGCTATCTAGAAATATCCTACCCCTTGGTAGGATATTTGTGCGGTGGGGCCCGCACGAGCCCTGCTGTTTCTTTCGCTAAGTAACGCACCCGCGAAAACCCGTCAAAGTAACTGAAAAGTCAACCGACGCGTTTTCTTTAATTCTTAACAGACCATTTAATTGGGCGGTTTATTTCGTGAATTAAATGGACTGTTTCTTCGTGAATTAAATGGGTCGTTTCTTTCGAATTGATGGATCGTTTCTTAACCGGTTTCGTGTTGGCATGTTTATAAAATAAGACCAACATAAAAAAATCCTTGGAAAGGATTTGAGAGAATCTTCGTTCCTCCACCCTCTCCGCGAAGAACGCGAAGAACGCGAAGAACGCGAAGAACGCGAAGAACACCGAACCCGGAAGTCGACGACGCTTTCGCCCGAGACGTTCTTCCGATCTCCGATCTCCGATCACCGACCATTCGAGGTGAGTGATTTCGGATTTCCTCTCAAGTTCTTTTCTTTGGTTTTAAACGAAACACAGATTTAAATATTAATAATTTAAATCTGTTGTTCTTGATTTGTTGAGCTCGCCGGCTCAACGCCGGTTTCCGCGACGACGCGACACCTTCCCGCGACGACGCGACGATCGATCTCTTCCGCGACGATCTCTTCCGCGAAGAACGCCCGCGCTCGACGATCATCAAGGTAGGGATTTGATTGTGATTCTTTTTCCCCGTGTTTATTCTTTTTAAGTGAAGAACATGATCTCCGACAATTTTAATCTATTTAAAAATTGTTGTTGATTATTCCTCCCGTGATTTATGACTAACGCGGAGGTTGCGGGTCTAACGAACAAGACCCGACAACCCTCCGCCGATCTCCTTGTTGTGCGGATATGGCGGACGACGACAAACCGTGCGGCAGAGGCAATCTGTCGATCCCGCAGTGAAGATCGGCCCCCGGGAGGAGCAACGGCGCAGACGGGAAAGAAATCGGGCCACCGGAGCATCTCCGGCGGCCCGCGGAAGGCGGCGGCGGCGCGGGTCGCCGGCGCGGCGGCGCCGGCGACCGGAGGCGGCGGCGCCCGGCGCGCCGCCGCGGAGGAAGCCCGCCGCGGCGGCAACGGCGGCCGGTTCCGCGGCCGCGCGGAACCGGGAAGGACGCGGCGGCCCGGCCGCGTCCGCGAGACAGGCGGCCCCCCGCGGGGCCGCGGTTTCCCTCAAGCCGCGGGTTCAACCCGCGGCGGCAGCGGCTCCCTCGGCCGCTCGGCCGAGGCCGAGCCGGCCGGTCCGGTCGGCCGGGCCGCGCCCAGGCCGGACCGGACCCGGCCGAGCCGGTTCGGCCGACCCCAGGGGGGGGGGGGGTTCGGGCCGGGTCGCCCCGGGCCCAGTACCCACCGTTTCGGGCACTCTACGGTCTTTCGCCCATATCTTGGGCCTGGGACCTCCGATTGAAGAACCGTCAGCGGCTACGCGATCCTTGGATCGAGACGGTCGTTTCGGTATATTATACGCAAGGTTTCGGAAGACTTTGGGTTCGGCCGGGTTGGTTCGTACACGAAGCCAACCGGGCCCTCGGAGCGGAAACGCTCATAACTTGAGCTACGGACGTCCAAACGACGTTCCGTCAGCTGTGGTAGTTTCCTCTAAGTGAGACAGAACTTTTGGCATACTCCGCCCGAGGATCGGATACAGGCGGAGTATGGTCGGGTTGGTTTTGCCCTAAAAACCAACCGGGCCCCTGGGACGAAAATGCCAATAACTCTCAGACCGGGCGTCCGATTGACGCGCCGTCTGTCGCGTTGAGATCCTGTTGTCGATACGGAACTTTTGGATACATCAACTTCGGACTACGTGTCAGTTGATGTATCAGCCCCTCGGCTCGTGGAGCGGACCCTCCTAAACGAGCTCGCTACGTGCGGGAACCCTAGCGCTGGCTGTGACCTCGACGACAGAGCAGAGATCCTCCGTGGACTGCGACGACGGCAGAGCAGAGATCCTCCGTGGACTGCGACGACGACAGAGCAGAGATCCTTCGTGGACTGCGGCGACGACTGTGCAGAGATCCTCAGTGGACTGCGTCGACTACTGCACTCAGCGATCCCACGTGGATCAGTGCTTCAGGTTCTGTGTGAGCCCGATCCTACGTGGGTCCTTACTACCGGTTCTGTGTGAGCCACTGCCTACAGGTTCTGTGTGAGCCCGATCCTACGTGGGTCTTTTTGCGGGGGTTAGTACCTATCGATCCTTCGTGGGTCCGACGACTGAGACGGATCAGTGATCGTCTTTGACGTCATCTGAAAAAGTATACCTGGTTGAGCTGAATCTTATGTTACTCTCCTTTGTGGATTATGTTGAACTATCCTATGTGGATTTACTGTTTACTCTCCTTGTGGATTTGAGTCTTGCTTTCCTTTGTGGATTGAGTTGTTCTTGAGCTCGTGAGCAGAGCTAGAAGTGGGGACTTAGGTATATGTATGGGCATATACCTAAGTCAAGTCAGATGTTACTTCGTGATTGCATCTTTCTTTTGTGCTATATCCTTTGTGGATTTCGGGAGACCTTCGGGGGTCTCGGGGTCCTTACTGAGTAGTTGTACTCACCCCTGCACGGGCTATGCCCGCACCTTGTTGTGTTGGTTGCAGACGACGGACAGCGCTGATCACGGTTGGGCGTAGAGCAGGACGGTACCTGGAGGTGGACCACTGGGCGGGACGTGCTCGGAGCGGACGTGGGACCCGAGGAGCCTGGAGGCTATCTGTACCCACCCTTCAGGTGGGATTGCCAGTGGACGACACGAGGCCGCCGTCTTTTCTTCAGTTGCTGTTTTTCTTTTCAGTTGTACTTTACAGTTGGGCTTGTATTTCCGGCCCCTTTACTTTTCTGCACTTTACTTTCCGCTTGCTGACTCTGTGTGGTTGTTACTTATAAAGGCAATGCCTTCCCTGTTTACTGGGATTTTACGCCTTGGTGCTAGTCGCCAGCCCCTGGCCTATGGAAGGCGGGCTTGGGGTAGTCACGGCACGGGCCCCGAGGACGGGTCGTGACAAATTGGTATCAGAGGTGGTCGGTTCTACCGCAGACTCTGATCGTCCTTTCTTTCCATGTGAAGCAATAGTGTTTAGTGTATTGAGTGTGGTTATCAGTTCAGGGAGCCCAGTGTTGGTGCGGCGGCCGACGTATCCGTACACCAGGACCCTGACTCCTGATTTCCGACTTAATGCATGAAAACATTGATTGCGTATGTGTTTCAAGTTTTTCTTTGTGATTGCTTGTGTCAGCTCACCGGGTATACTGATCTGCTTTATGAAAGTCTCAATTTTTCCTTGTGATTACTTGTGCCAGCTCACCAGGTATACTGTTCTGACTGTGGTGCTCTTGTTCTCCTTTTCAGGATGGCCCCGCGACGACAGCCAGCTAGGGTTCCGAGTGTAGGGCGCGACGGCAGCCCACCGAGCGACGAGGCCTCGGTGCAGGGCCCTTTGCCAGCTGTGGCACCGGCGGTAGCTTTACCCGCCGAGCCACCGATGCTTCCAGTACCAGACGCTGACGATGCACGTCGCCTCAGGGCACTGCACGAGTTTCAGATCCAGCGACCGCCCAGGTTTCGCGGTGAGGCGGACCCCCAGGCCGCCGAGGACTGGCTAGAGGCGGTGGTACGGATCTTCAGGCTAGTGAGGACACCAGCGGATCTCATGGTGATTCTCGCAGCGAGCCTCCTGCAGGCGGCGGCAGGACGATGGTGGAGCCTGATGCTCCAGGTTCACGACGAGGCATCCTTGCTCTGGGCGGACTTCGAGAGCCTCTTCCGCTCTGAGTTCGTCCCAGCCACCCTCCGAGCGGTGCGCATCCAGGAGCTCCTCCAGCTGCGCCAGGGCAGCATGACGGTCGCTCAGTACGCGGCGAGGTTCACGGACCTATCTCGCTACTCGACCGACATGGTACGGGACCCCTTCTTCCGGGCCCGGACCTTCGAGCAGGGCTTGCGACAGGAGATTCGGGCGTCGCTGATCTCCCTCAGCATTCCGACCCAGGCGGGAGTGCTGGAGCGAGCCCTCCTGATCGAGAGCTTCCTGGCAGAGCCTTCTTCAGCGGCGAGACCTAGCGCAGGGCGGCAGGTAGCTGAGTCTTCGGCAGTAGGTAGCCGACGGATGACTCTCGGGTCCAGGCAGACCAGACCCCCACGCAGACGGCCTCAGGACACCGGCTCAGCGGTGCGGGGCACACAGCGGAGTGCCAGCCTTTCGAGAGGCAGGCTGTGCTACTCTTGCGGCGGGCAGGGTCACATGGCTCGTGACTGCCCGACTCGCCGATCAGAGGAGCAGCAGACGGTGGAGGGGCCACCCAGGCAGAGGCAGAGGGTCGACCGTGGCGGTCCGCAGGGAGGAGGCGGACGAGGCAGAGGAGCTAGCCGAGCAGCGGGTGGTGGGCGACGCTTCCAGGCTCTACCCCCACCCCCACCAGGAGGGCCACCTCGACCACAGGGAGCTGGCGGGCAGGGACAGGCCCAGCTCCAGGCAGTGGAGGCCTACGACCCCGACATGCCAGAGATGATTCGAGGTACGATCTGTGTCTATTCCACCCTTGCTGCAGTTCTTATAGACACAGGAGCGAGTCACTCTTTCATAGCCTCTGCCCTTGTTCGGAGCTCGGAGATTCCGACTGAGCCGTTGGCTCGATCCTTACGGCTAGAGACTCCTACGGGAGCAGACTCCACGATTACGCACTGGTGCCGGCAGTGTGAGCTTACTCTAGGAGGCGAGAGCTTCGGCTGGGATCTCCTTGTAGCGGCGTCGAGGCCTTACGACGTCATCTTGGGCATGGATTGGCTATCCACGGTTCATGCCCAGATCGACTGTTTTAGGCGCAAGGTGCGATGTGTTCGTACCGACGGGAGCAGGTTTACCTTCACCGGCGAGAAGGGAACCTTTGCAGCACAGGATGGACTTCCGCGGAGGAGAGTGCAGCCCATCTCTCATCAGTTGGCTAGCCTCATCCTAGGAGCAGTGGACGTGCGGAGTCCGGCTTTTCCTGCAGTGGTGGACCAGTACGTGGACGTCTTTCCCGACGACGTTCCAGGGCTACCTCCTCGTAGAGAGGTAGACTTTTACATCGACTTGTACCCCGGGACAGCCCCGATATCTACTCCAGCATATCGGATGGCCCCCGCCGAGCTTCGGGAGCTGCGGGTACAGTTGGAGGACTTGCAGAGCAAGGGGTTTATCCGACCCAGTGTTTCACCCTGGGCTTCCCCGATTTTGTTCGCCAAGAAGGCGGACGGGAGCTTGCGACTATGTGTCGACTATCGTCGCCTGAACCAGGTGACAGTGAGGAACAAGTATCCGCTGCCACGGATTGATGACCTCTTCGATCAGCTCAAGGGAGCGCGGTGGTTCTCGAAGATAGACCTCCGGTCAGGCTATCATCAGCTCAGAGTTCGAGACGAGGACGTGCAGAAGACGGCCTTCAGGTGTCGGTATGGCCATTATGAGTTCTTGGTTATGCCGTTCGGCGTAACCAATGCTCCAGCAGTGTTCATGAGCCTCATGAACAGGATCTTCCAGCCATACCTCGACCGATTTGTCGTTGTCTTCATTGACGACATTTTGGTATACTCGACGACTGAGGAGGAGCATGCCTACCACCTGCGAGTTGTGCTAGACACGCTCCGAGAGCACCAGCTTTATGGCAAGCTCTCAAAATGCCAGTTCTGGTTACGTGAGGTCCATTTCTTGGGGCACGTCATTTCTGAGGCGGGAGTTGCAGTGGATCCCGCGAAGATCGAGGCAGTGCTAGCTTGGGAGCCACCCAGGAGCGTGACAGAGGTGCGGAGCTTCTTGGGCCTAGCGGGATACTATCGGAGATTCGTGCCAGACTTCTCCAGAGTTGCGGCACCACTCTCAGCCTTGACGAAGAAGGGGAAACCCTTTGTGTGGTCAGACAGATGTCAGCAGAGCTTCCAGGAGCTGAGACAGAGATTGACCAGCGCACCTATCTTGAGGTTGCCTGAGGAGGGAGTTGGGTACGTAGTTTACTGCGATGCATCAGGGACTGGACTCGGGTGCGTCCTGATGCAGGAGCGGGCCGTGATCGCCTACGGATCACGTCAGTTGAGGCCGCATGAGCAGAACTACGCCACTCATGACCTGGAGTTAGCAGCAGTGGTCTTCGCTCTGAAGACTTGGCGGCACTATCTGATGGGCGAGCGCTTCACGGTCTTTTCTGACCACCAGAGTCTCAGGTATATCTTCTCTCAGAAGGACCTGAACCTGAGACAGCGGAGATGGCTCGAGTTCCTCCAGGACTATGACTTTGAGATAGTCTATACTCCTGGGAAGGGGAACGTGGTAGCCGATGCCCTCAGTAGGAGGACGGGCATTCAGCTACTTGAGGAGGCGACGGAGCAGCTAGCCTCCTTGCAGATATCCTTCGTGGATAGAGTCGGAGCAGCCTTTCTTCAGTCTCTCACAGTCTCTCCTCCACTTCTACAGCGAGTCAGAGAGGCTCAGCGTGAGGACGCCGACTGTGAGACCCGGCGTGCACTGATATCCTCAGGTCAGGCGCCTGATGGTTTCTCCCTTGGAGCAGAGCATGACATCCTTTTCAGAGGACGTACCTTCGTACCAGCCGCTTTGCGAGAGGAGGTGCTGAGAGAGTTTCACACTTCTCCCTTGGCGGTGCATCCCGGAGTGGCGAAGATGTACCAGGATCTCAGGCGACAGCACTGGTGGCCGGGCATGAAGAAAGCTGTGGCTGAGTTCGTTTCACGATGCCTCACCTGCCAGCAGGTGAAGGCAGAGCATCAGGTACCAGCAGGCTTGGTACAGCCCTTGGAGGTCCCGGAGTGGAAGTGGGACGGCATATCTATGGACTTCGTGACTGGACTTCCACGCACTTCCAGAGGTCACGACTCCATTTGGGTGATTGTCGACCGACTCACCAAGTCGGCACACTTCTTACCCATCAGAGAGCAGGGCTCAGTGGAGAGCTTGGGACGTCTTTACGTCCAGGAGATCGTACGGCTTCACGGTGTGCCATCATCTATCGTCTCCGATCGAGATGCTCGTTTCACTTCCCGGCTTTGGAAGGGGTTGCAGGAGGCGTTCGGGACGCGGCTCCATCTGAGCACAGCCTTCCACCCTCAGACGGATGGTCAGACGGAGAGGACCATACAGACACTCGAGGACATGCTCCGTGCATGTGTTCTCGACTTTGGTCGCAGCTGGGAGGACCACCTACCCTTGGTGGAGTTCGCGTACAACAACAACTACCACTCCACCATCGGGATGGCACCATACGAGGCGTTGTACGGCAGACCCTGCAGATCACCGTTGTGCTGGACAGACCCTGGGGAGTCAGCACTCGTGGGACCAGAGATGGTCCGAGCCACGACAGAGAAGGTCCAGATCATCCAGGAGAGGATGAGGACAGCTCAGAGCCGGCAGAAGTCATATGCTGACAGGAGGCGGAGGCCACTGGAGTTCGAGGATGGCGACCACGTCTTTTTGCGTGTCTCACCTCGACGTGGTTTACGGAGATTTGGCCGAGGCGGCAAGTTGTCTCCACGCTTCATCGGGCCTTTCCAGGTCCTCAGCAGGATAGGAGAGGTGGCTTATCGCCTGGCTCTACCAACTCAGTTGCACCGGGTGCACGACGTCTTTCACGTGTCTCAGCTGAGGAGATACGTGCACGACCCGACGCACATCATCGACTTTGGGGAGCTGGACGTAGACGATGGGGCGACTTTTGCGGAGGTCCCAGTGGAGATCGAGGATCGACAGGAGCGGGTCCTACGTGGGCGGTCGATTCATCTTGTGCGCGTCAGATGGCAGCACGGGAACCTCCAGGAGAGCACTTGGGAGCGGGAGGCTCAGATGCGTGCTCAGTACCCCCATTTGTTCCCCTAGTTTTTGATGTATCTTTACGGGGACGTAAAGCCCTGAGGTGGGAGTAATGTAAAGACCCGCAAATTTCAAGAAAATTTTTTTCTTAATTTTCTTTGGAATTTTACAAGAGCGCAGCTTCAGACGGCACCTGATTCCGAGGCCCGGTGTGCCCGGAATCAATTTCCGAAGTTTGGCTCGGGTACGTTCAGTGAACGGACGAGCGGGTTTTTCTATCTTTTGAACCGGTGCCCGGAATCGAATTCTGAAGGCACCGATGAAATCGCAGCGCCGGTATTTGCTTAGAAACGCCTCTTCCGGAGTTGCGTTTGCTCAGACGTGGTTTTTAAATTTTGCGGCTTTAAGTCAGAAATAAAAATAAAGTTTGTGCGACAACTTTATTTTATTTCACTTAAACTGCTTGGAAGCCACTTAAAGTCACTTAAAGGCGGCTTGAACTGAGTTGAACTGGATAGGATGCTATCCAGAAATATCCTACCCCTTGGTAGGATATTTGTGCGGTGGGCCCCGCACGAGCCCCGCCGTTTCTTTCGCTAAGTAACGCACCCGCGAAAACCCGTCAAAGTAACTGAAAAGTCAACCGACGCGTTTTCTTTAATTCTTAACAGACCATTTAATTGGGCGGTTTATTTCGTGAATTAAATGGACTGTTTCTTCGTGAATTAAATGGGTCGTTTCTTTCGAATTGATGGATCGTTTCTTAACCGGTTTCGTGTTGGCATGTTTATAAAATAAGACCAACATAAAAAAATCCTTGGAAAGGATTTGAGAGAATCTTCGTTCCTCCACCCTCTCCGCGAAGAACGCGAAGAACGCGAAGAACGCGAAGAACGCGAAGAACGCCGAACCCGGAAGTCGACGACGCTTTCGCCCGAGACGTTCTTCCGATCTCCGATCTCCGATCTCCGATCTCCGATCACCGACCATTCGAGGTGAGTGATTTCGGATTTCCTCTCAAGTTCTTTTCTTTGGTTTTAAACGAAACACAGATTTAAATATTAATAATTTAAATCTGTTGTTCTTGATTTGTTGAGCTCGCCGGCTCAACGCCGGTTTCCGCGACGACGCGACACCTTCCCGCGACGACGCGACGATCGATCTCTTCCGCGACGATCTCTTCCGCGAAGAACGCCCGCGCTCGACGATCATCAAGGTAGGGATTTGATTGTGATTCTTTTTCCCCGTGTTTATTCTTTTTAAGTGAAGAACATGATCTCCGACAATTTTAATCTATTTAAAAATTGTTGTTGATTATTCCTCCCGTGATTTATGACTAACGCGGAGGTTGCGGGTCTAACGAACAAGACCCGACAACCCTTCGCCGATCTCCTTGTTGTGCGGATATGGCGGACGACGACAAACCGTGCGGCAGAGGCAATCCGTCGATCCCGCAGTGAAGATCGGCCCCCGGGAGGAGCAACGGCGCAGACGGGAAAGAAATCGGGCCACCGGAGCATCTCTGGCGGCCCGCGGAAGGCGGCGGCGGCGCGGGTCGCCGGCGCGGCGGCGCCGGTGACCGGAGGCGGCGGCGCCCGGCGCGCCGCCGCGGAGGAAGCCCGCCGCGGCTGAAGCCGCGGCGGCAACGGCGGCCGGTTCCGCGGCCGCGCGGAACCGGGACGGACGCGGCGGCCCGACCGCGTCCGTGAGACAGGCGGCCCCCCGCGGGGCCGCGGTTTCCCTCAAGCCGCGGGTTCAACCCGCGGCGGCAGCGGCTCCCTCGGACGCTCGGCCGAGGCCGAGCCGGCCGGTCCGGTCGGCCGGGCCGCGCCCAGGCCGGACCGGACCCGGCCGAGCCGGTTCGGCCGACCCCAGGGGGGGGTTCGGGCCGGGTCGCCCCGGGCCCAGTACCCCCCGTTTCGGGCCCTCTACGGTCTTTTGCCCATATCTTGGGCCTGGGACCTCCGATTGAAGAACCGTCAGCGGCTACGCGATCCTTGGATCGAGACGGTCGTTTCGGTATATTATACTCAAGGTTTCGGAAGACTTTGGGTTCGGCCGGGTTGGTTCGTACACGAAGCCAACCGGGCCCTCGGAGCGGAAACGCTCATAACTTGAGCTACGGACGTCCAAACGACGTTCCGTCAGCTGTGGTAGTTTCCTCTAAGTGAGACGGAACTTTTGGCATACTCCGCCCGAGGATCGGATACAGGCGGAGTACGGTCGGGTTGGTTTTGCCCTAAAAACCAACCGGGCCCCTGGGACGAAAATGCCAATAACTCTCAGACCGGGCGTCCGATTGACGCGCCGTCTGTCGCGTTGAGATCCTGTTGTCGATACGGAACTTTTGGATACATCAACTTCGGACTACGTGTCAGTTGATGTATCAGCCCCTCGGCTCGTGGAGCGGACCCTCCTAAACGAGCTCGCTACGTGCGGGAACCCTAGCGCTGGCTGTGACCTCGACGACAGAGCAGAGATCCTCCGTGGACTGCGACGACGGCAGAGCAGAGATCCTCCGTGGACTGCGACGACGACAGAGCAGAGATCCTTCGTGGACTGCGGCAACGACTGTGCAGAGATCCTCAGTGGACTGCGTCGACTACTGCACTCAGCGATCCCACGTGGATCAGTGCTTCAGGTTCTGTGTGAGCCCGATCCTACGTGGGTCCTTACTACCGGTTCTGTGTGAGCCACTGCCTACAGGTTCTGTGTGAGCCCGATCCTACGTGGGTCTTTTTGCGGGGGTTAGTACCTATCGATCCTTCGTGGGTCCGACGACTGAGACGGATCAGTGATCGTCTTTGACGTCATCTGAAAAAGTATACCTGGTTGAGCTGAATCTTATGTTACTCTCCTTTGTGGATTATGTTGAACTATCCTATGTGGATTTACTGTTTACTCTCCTTGTGGATTTGAGTCTTTCTTTCCTTTGTGGATTGAGTTGTTCTTGAGCTCGTGAGCAGAGCTAGAAGTGGGGACTTAGGTATATGTATGGGCATATACCTAAGTCAAGTCAGATGTTACTTCGTGATTGCATCTTTCTTTTGTGCTATATCCTTTGTGGATTTCGGGAGACCTTCGGGGGTCTCGGGGTCCTTACTGAGTAGTTGTACTCACCCCTGCACGGGCTATGCCCGCACCTTGTTGTGTTGGTTGCAGACGACGGACAGCGCTGATCACGGTTGGGCGTAGAGCAGGACGGTACCTGGAGGTGGACCACTGGGCGGGACGTGCTCGGAGCGGACGTGGGACCCGAGGAGCCTGGAGGCTATCTGTACCCACCCTTCAGGTGGGATTGCCAGTGGACGACACGAGGCCGCCGTCTTTTCTTCAGTTGCTGTTTTTCTTTTCAGTTGTACTTTACAGTTGGGCTTGTATTTCCGGCCCCTTTACTTTTCTGCACTTTACTTTCCGCTTGCTGACTCTGTGTGGTTGTTACTTATAAAGGCAATGCCTTCCCTGTTTACTGGGATTTTACGCCTTGGTGCTAGTCGCCAGCCCCTGGCCTATGGAAGGCGGGCTTGGGGTAGTCACGGCACGGGCCCCGAGGACGGGTCGTGACAGGAACTGCCTATGGGAGAAGTGGATGTTTATAGAGATTTCCACCCGAGTAATGTTATTCAAGCTACCCTAGTAGTCTGTCACTGTCACCCACCATACCCTTCGGTCATTTGTGTGTGCTGTAAGGGGTTATGTTACAATACCATAGAATTATGATTATGTGCATTATTTTTTTATATAATAATGAATATACATTTTTTTAATATTTTTTTTACTTTGCAAATAGTTTTTAAAGCACAAATCATATTTTTAGTTAATATTGAACAAAGAAATCTATTTTGATAAATTAATGGATTATTGAATTAAAAAATATTTTAATAAAATAATATTATTATGAAATTACATTTTATTATGTTTAAATTATTGTACAATTTTTATGAATACAATTGTAATTTTTATTTTGGTTTGAATGTTGTTTTTTGTCAAACCCCATGAATTTTCGATAAATATCAGTTTTGATTTTTAAAAGTGAAAATTCACATATTTTGAAAATTATTTGGATAAAATATGTATTATTTTTGGAGTTAGGACATCAAAATTATCCAACTATAAAGTTTTAATAATTTTCTGAGATAATCGAATTTTTGTGTAAAAATTAAATATCGTTAAATATATAATGATTTTTATTACATATTAATGACCCAATAGTGATGTAATAAAAAACAATAAACATTATGATCTGCCAATAAACATTTTACCAATAAAATAATGTGATTTTAGTTTTGTTTTATTTATTTTAAAAATCCTTAGTGGACCATCCCTGACTTATAAAACATTTTACCTTTTTAAATTGATTTCCTTGAGAGGGTGACTCACCCCCACATAAGCAACCCTATTTTTTAAGATGTTAGGCCAATTTCCATATATAATACTGTTTTCCACTACCCATTAGAGATATCCATTAGTAAAAACCATGGGCTGGTTTTTGGTTTGGATTAGTGTAATGTGTGGTGACCCTAACCTAAATAAGAAATAATTCCCTCCCCTTTCCTATATAAACCCACCAAATCTCCAACTTCCTCTTCACTCAAAGCCCTTGGAGTCAGTCCAAACTTTTCCATACTCTCTATATAATCCTCCCAAGGTGCCCCAAGCTCCCAATAATCCTCTCTCAATCCTCTCCCAGGCCTTTGGTATCACACATCCAAGTAAGGGATTCCTTCCATTCTCATTTTTTCCATATCTCTTAATATTGTTATGCCATTTTATTTTCAATTATAAATGTTGGGGTATGGTGTTGAACATACAACATACATCCATATTTATGTTTGAATGACGAGATAACCCTTTCTCTCTCATTAATTCCATCCATGTTCACTTGTTACTATGCCGAAATTCTGTAAGAAATTTCTCTCTCCTAAAATACATTCAATCAATTATTTGGTATTATGAATCTAAATTCCATTACCTATGTTGGGACATGTATATATATGATCCCCTTAATCTAAATTTCATGTAAATATTATTAGACACCACTTTCTCTCTCGTCATCCATTTTTATGAATTCTTTCGTCACATTGTTACGTTGCTGAAATTACATCTACTTTCCAAGACAACGTCATTGTGTAGTGAATACCATTCACACTAATCTATCAAGGGCAATCACCTTTATGAACAATTAATTATTGATTGTAAAGATTCATGTATGTATTTCTAATCCCTTTATTGGAATAAATTATGTTGATTGATTCTATGTTGTATGATCCATGTGGAACACTTATGCATGAAATGAAATGTTTAAGAAGGGTGCTCCCGGATAGTGCTCTAATTCATTAGATAAAGTATTATCGTGATACGTCATGTAAAATGGATGTATACTCATGATAATTAAAGTAAAACAAGGTTTTACACGTACTCCATGTTCAATGAGGCTTTACTCATGCTTCATGTTCCATGATCATTGGCTCATGCTAATACCATGTTAATTATTGTTTGCCACATATCTGTGTTATGATTATCATGCTTTATCATGACTTTATATTCACGTTTCTCTTGTGCTCCATTGATATTTCTATTGTCTAAAATTTATTTTATTCCTCATGTTATTACATTTTTATTATCTTACTGGGCTTTATAGCTCACCTGTTTCTTATGTATGTCCTAAGGTTATCACATGAAATGTTAAGTATGAAGGAATGTTGTGGTCATGTAAGGGAATTTTTCAATAAAGATGTTGTATTTCTTGTTTTAATTCGTTATTTATTTTTCATAATCCCCAATGAAATTAGACCTATTGATATTACATGTTGTGTCGTGTGATGGTTTTATGTAATAAATCATGTCTAAGTGTGTAATTTATAGCAGGGTTGTTATAAAAATGTACCCATTGAAATGCACTTTTGTGGTAATTTTGGGTAAATAAATTTGATTCAATGTATTCAATAATTATATGTAATTAAAATCAATGAATAAAAATGGAATCATTGATATAATTCCTTTAAAAAATATCATATATATGGGGGAACATGAAGGATAAACTTCCTATATATGTTGATTCATAACCATTCATGCAGGAAAATGTTTTCCATTTTTAAAGTTATTGAAAAATGGGATTACCTATCAGTGAGATTAATATTTTCAATAATAATTCTATGATACCATTAGATATATTCTACTTCCACCAGTATTGTTTCCATCAGTAAAAGTAAGGTATTTAATCTTCTATATGGAAACCCTATCGAGATCGCTTTACATAGTCCTTTTATAGAAGGATAATTCATGTTAGGAGAGAAATACAAATTATCATAGTAGGAATACCCTAGACATTAAGAACCAATACTACAAGGGCATCAAGTTCAATATGGAATTAACTCCTATAGTATAGAGGATGATCCCCTAACTATTACACTGTGTGATCCATATCATCTCTCATGTTAACCTGCTAAAGTATATCATAAGTTGTTAGATGTTTTATAGGTATTGTTCATAGTGGGAATTAATTATAGACTTTTTTTTCTATTTCATACATCCAAAGGTATTGAAAAGAATAATGTTAATAGATTTCAATACATTAGACCTGATACTAGAGAATTATATGTTTGAAAAACAAATCTCTGATGATGTTTTGTTCTCCATCTACGATTCTCACAAAATATTGGAGTTTTACATAGATGATTCTAACTGAAAACTATTTAGGGAGTGTATAGAACACCAAAAGAATTACTAGGACAGCTTGTGCATTTTATATTTCTCCCAGTTGAAGGATGTTATTCAATACTTGTTAAATTTAGAATAATTCACCATTAATAAGGATAAATTCGAACATTTATTTGAGGTCTTCAACATAGAACTATAGAAATCAGTGATCTTTTTCTGAATCAAAGGTGACAGATGGATTGTTATAAATAAGATAAAATGTGATTTCTCCAATTTTTATGAATAAATGATTATATTTGTTGATTTTTTGATGTGTTTCCTACTTATTTACCCTAAAAACAAACACTATCTAACATCCCTTATTTATATAAAACCAATTTTTTTACTGGAAAATGAATCTATAACCTTGGAAGATTTAGAATATAAAAAATGGTCATTCACATCACACATCATAGGGTGGTGTATCTATTAATAAATTTTGATATAGATTAGTTTAATAAAATCATTATTACTCACGAACAATGTGGGATCATATCCTCAAAAAATAAGGCAAAAATTTTATGGACATCTCACATTATAGAATATAATGAGCCTAATTTTTTTACATGACTGTTACATGATTTTAAAGATGAAAATCATAATATTGTTACAAATCCTAGATCAAACAATTTAGGGTCTGGGGGAGATTATGTTTAGAAAAAAAATTAAATAATAAAACATTTAAATTATTTAGTTCCACATCTTATTACTTCATAGTGGCCTTCACATTCTTCGTACTGAATGTAACCACGTGATGAAATATATTAATGAAAGGGGTGAGATAAAATCCTAGTAAGAGGATAAATAAGAACATGATCCAATAAATCCTCCATAAGCATACTCTTACTCAACCTAACATAAGCATGGTATCATCATCATAATCCTGAGAGGAAGTATTATATAATGTACTAGAATGTGGAAATTCATAAAAATGAATCAACATGTCTTAAAGGTCAACCCCACAAATAGTTTATAACAAAGGTAACAATATGTTCACACACAAAATATGTGAATAATCATAACAACATCATTGTAAACAAATATAGAATCAGGTTATCTCAAATTTAACATTATCTAATGAGATACATCACATTATCCAATTCATTTGAGCAATGTATAATTTTGGGTCCACCCATCACATCATAACATTTAAACAATCATGCAAACCACATATAATGTATTCTAATATTTTCCACAAAATAAACCATAGAATGTAATTGGGTTTCATGAAATTGGTATAGATTATACATTCATGAATAAACATTGGGGTTCATAAAATAAAAAGGGAATTACATACATGGTATAAGAATCATCAATCTTGAGTGAAGAAGAAATAATATTCAGAGAAGTAAAAAAGGTTTTTTCTGGAAGGAAGAGTTCTCTTGAAAAAATAATAGCATTTTTCACAAAATTATATTTGAAACATGTATACCCTACAAAATAAAAGGTATAATAAATAAGTTAAATTTTATGAATATTAAAATAAAATCCACATAGAAATGATTCATAAAAGAGTAATAGCGCATGTAAATGAAATTGGGTTTGAGAATTCCCTTACTTTATCTCTGAATGATTTGTTCACATTAATATCATGTATAATAAAATTACATTCATTAATTAATTGATAAAGAACCAATTATAAATGTATTTTTTAAATATAATTTTATTATATTCATTTGTAGTCATTTTTAATAGTTATTATGTTCAATTTCATTATTCAGAAGTGTTCGTTTACCTAGTTTTCATGATCAGTTTTGTTGTATACATGTGTGGAAGATCTTATTTGATGGGTATAATTATCCATATTTGAAATTATATATTATTGATGAAGTTATTGAGAATTAATGAGTATTATACATATATTTTTAAGATATGGTGATTATTAATTATATAAAATTCTAGTGATTGTCATTTGGATGAATTTGGATTATTTTCAATCACATAAAAGTCATTTTTCTTTATTATTCAATATTGAATATATATATGATACTTCCAGAACATTGAAAAGGATTGCAAATAAATTTTAAAATTTCATTCAACCATTTTAATGGTTTTATTACCATCCTTTATGGTGGTAAAGGAAATTGAAAACATTTCTTCCTCAATGGAGATAAATCAACTCCTCATGGAAGATGATTTCCTTTTAGAATAAAAGGGAGAAGAAAAGAGTTTTGATGATGAAATATTACATTAAAATTATAAATTCGTAGTATATGTAAGATAATGGATATATAATAAAACTTATATTACGATAGCTGTGGAGATAAT
This sequence comes from Viscum album, assembly GCA_963277665.1. Taxonomy (NCBI): domain Eukaryota; kingdom Viridiplantae; phylum Streptophyta; class Magnoliopsida; order Santalales; family Viscaceae; genus Viscum; species Viscum album. The sequence continues at coordinate 839,758,324 of OY728152.1, read as the reverse complement.
ATGAAAATAAAAGAACATGAAAAAAATTAGAAGAAAAAGAAAGAGGATTTTACCTCTTGAATTATTCTCCTTGAAAACCATCATAGGGAAATTGGATTTGTTATTGTGTAGAGACCAAATGATATTAGACATGATGGATGGGATTGGGATGAGAATTGAGAAGATATTGGACATGAATGAATTCTTTGATGATGTGAGTATAAATGGTGGTGAGAGATGGTATTTGTAGAATAAGAGAGGGGAGTTTTTTTATTTAATTTTTTATTTTATTGTTTTTTATCATGAAATTGAATAATATTGATTTCCATGACATTATAGGGAAAATGAAGATTGAATTTTCAATAATATGTCCTTATATAATCCATACATCATCTATGAATTAGCAATTCATGTATTTTTTAAATACTGTAGATTACCATATTTCACTATTCAACAAAAACTAACTATTTTAGAGAAATCCCAAAAATTCACCCAAACCATTTTTTGACATGTATAATTAAAAAAATGGACTCCTTGTTATTAAAATAAATTTTTATATATGATAAATTTTATTTTTATTTTAAATCATCATTTATTTAGAAAATAACGATTTTAAAATTATAACTAATTTAATTACACTTTCAAGTTTTAATTAATTTCTCATTAAATTATCACATAATCATAATATTGAAAATTTTTAATTTAAAAATACTTTTTATGGGAATATATTTTATTTTAATACATTATATTATTTATAAAATAGTAAATAAACATTTACGGTTCACAAAAATACCAACAGTTAATTTATAATTTCTAAAATACTTATTTTTACATAACAAGATAAAAATATGTGATATTTTAATTTCTAATATATCAAATATAAATTATACATTCATAGGTGAGGTTACTCTTCTATTTGTGAGATTACTATTCTTAATGGTCATGTTATTATTCTAAGGTCATGTTAATAATCCATTGGTTATGGTTCCATAAATTCTAGAAATACTACTTATTTCATTGATTTTATAATGATTGTGTTGTGTTCTCAAAGTGTTTTTATGTTTTGTATACTATTTGAAAAAATTAATATAAGGTAATTTCCATTGATAATGTTTTGGGTAGCTACATTGAATACCCCTTAAAATTAAATTCTTTAACAATATTATCCCAAGAACGAAGGGATATGGTGGAAAGCCATAAACATAACCCACTATAATGGCTTGAATTCCCAGAAAGACCTATATAAGGGTGTATTTAATGGAGTTATCCTCATATTAAATAAATAATTGTATAATATTTTTGGAATATAGGTTTTCCATGTTAAAAATTATATAGTTCCCCTATTAGAATAAAACATCTTACATCGAATATATAAATTTGAATACTTTTGGAAATCATTGATGTATGACATTATAGAGAACATAATGAAATTACATTCATCTTAAATACAGTCCAACTTCATTTATCTATCCCCAAAATCACTATAAATCACCAATTCACTTGGTTTCATTCTATATATATAATCTATGTCATGGGTACATGTCCTCCAACTATAGTCAGATAACTAATGTATACACTTACCTCTACTAAAATATTATCATGGTTAGTTTAGGATATGTACATAAATGGTTTTTACAAGAAGGTTATCATCAACATCATGAAGAAAAATATGATCACCTGACTTGGTGTCCCTCTCTCAATATTGATTTATTATCCAATGTTTTATTGAGATGGAATTTTAATAACGAAATAAAATTTTCAATTTACAAGATGGGTAAAATATTGATGAGAAAATAGAAATATAATTAGGATAGTTAGAATGCCTTTGAATGATGTTTTTATATGTGTAATGAGGATTGGTTTGGGGATGAAAGGTTTCATGAGTGTCACAAGGTGTTGATACCTGAGACCAATGTTTTGGTAAAATTTTAGAAAATGGAACACGATCAGTGTAGAGTTAGTGTTAACTAGCTAACCAAACCGTGAAACCAAATTTTTATATATACACGGGCTGAGAGACAATTCCACAATCTTGGTAAAACATGTGAGTTTTTGAAATTAATTTTCATACATGTCCCATTGCGAGTGCATGGTTTGTTTAACCATGTGCCAATACCATGTATGGGGTTTGTGATTGGATAGTGCCAATGAAATGTGTGATGTACTACGTGGACAACTGTGCATCCAAACCATGTGGGCTATTAAAAATTTGAAAATTATATTTTGTCCCCTGTTATATTTAAGGGGAAGGCACTTTTTCCCTTACCTCTATCTCATGCGACCCAATTGGCCCATACCTCTCCTCCTCCTTCCCATAGGCAGATATCCTATATTTATTGTTGGAATCATATGTCATTAGATGCATTGGGAATCATAAGGAAAGTCTTTAACTTTGTTACCCTCTATCTAGTTCTCCTTTTCCTTCCTCTATAATTTTTTCCCAATGACTTTTATTTTGGTTTAGATTCGAATGGTATATGGTTGATCATATATTGGTGTTGGGGGTTTCAATATACCTTATAAGAGAGTGAACAGGATGTTATCTTCACTTAGTATCATATCAATTTCTCAAGGTATGATTCCATAGTCAATTTATAATGATTCAATTATTTAAATTAAATTGATGGGTTTGCTGTTTTGACATAGTTTGTTGGGAATTTTTACCAAATTAGAGGATGATTGTGTACAACATGTTGTTAGTGAGAATTAGGATTCCATTCCAATGTGACGAGATCAGATAATGATATTTTGTGATTTATGACTTGTTTGAATAATGTGGGTTTCCTTTACTTATAGATTCTATGGTTTTATTAATTTAATATAATTTTTTATAATTATTTATTTATGATTTTATGTTTGTGAGATAGCTTTAGTATGAATTGGATGGTCATGGATGGGCCTTTCCAAATATTGTTGATCCCTGCAAATGAGATGAAAGGTTTTCTAATTTTAGGTGCTCTATCATACCAACCATTTAGTGTTAATGATTTTTTTGGTGTTATATGGATTCTCAGGAATTATCCTTTGGTAAATTCTTAATATTTAAATTCATTTTAATGAATCATTTATTTAATTGAAATGGGTAGTTGGTACTAGAATAATGGCCAGTTTATCTAAAAACCCTAGTGCACATGATTCTTCCCATGACATTTAGCTATAACCTGGACCAAGGATTCTGAGAGGGATTACTAAACTAATTCTATTTTATATCATAAGAGGGAATTATCAGCTTAACTATGGACATTTAGGATTCCTAGTAGGATTCCTCTCCAACATTTTTGATCTATGGGACCAAGTGGGGGCCTGATGCCTGACTGACCCTAAGCTACTGTGTTAAGGGTTTGGGTAGAGATGGTAGTGGGTTTCACCATAGAACCCATACCAAACATGTAAGTTATGAGTCTATTGATGTAGGGATGGGTTATGTTTTTATACTACCCCATTCTTTTATTTATCCATTCTCATGGATACTGTTGATGAAGATATCATAACCATAGGTTCTTCTTTGTTTTTGGATAGTGTGCCTGGTGGGATGTGATGTTCGAATTCCCAGATGTACTCCATAGGATCTATCATATGTTCCAATTATATTCCTAGTGTCCCCCAAAAAACACTTTTCTACCCCAATTATGATCCATATCTATTGAATATTATATTATCATGATTCCCAGACATATAAAAATGATTAGGCTATTGAGACTAATACTTTAGGATTTCTAGACACACAATATGGATTCTCACTTCTGAGACTTATATTAGTAGGATTCATAAATTTACTTCCTATGTCCCACCTTATGATCTTACATGATTGAATGTTACACTTAAACTTACTAGAAGTTTCATTTTCCCCTTATATTCCTCGTAGTTTTTGGATATAGAGGATGGTTCTTGAGAGTTTTTTTTAGAACCCCTCATTTATAGTTTTTCTATTGGAATTATTAGATCCCTATCATTACATTGGATGCCAAGGGTTGCAAGGTAGGAATATTTATTCCGAGTAGTGGGATTATTATGTTCTCCCTAATGACGAACATAATATCTTCATTTAATTCCTATGAAACTCCCTAGTATCGGTGGACACACCTTTATCGTATAACCTTAGCATGTTTGGGGATGATGCTATTGATCTTGTTATTGAATGATTATGTGTCGTTATAATAAATTAGGAAATAATTATTGATATATATCATAAGAATTATCCCCCTTAGGGATTATCCATGCTATAATGTAATGATTATGTGTGGATTGGGACCTCGGAATCTGCAAACGTATTGCATTACACATGGATTTATTGGTATGATATCTTGATCAATTACACATTTAAAGGATTTATAGTTGATTCATATAATTCCATGTCATATTTATTGGATGAAATTATAGGTGAACCCAATTCTGGGATATATATCCCACTATGGTGATGTAGCTTTATCAGAGAAATTCTGGTTCTTGACAATATAGTTATTGTCGAATGGTATTATAGAAATTAGGATAAAATTAATTTTACATGGATTGATTGGAAAAAATCAAGCTCAATGACCTTTTACAAGATGTCTAGTTGACAAGATCGTTGATCCATAGATTAGCTGTGGATTGAGTTATTTATGATTTACTTCCTTTCTTATATAAATGTTTATGTTAGAACATATATAAATAAATATATTTATGGGGATATAAAATTTTACATTCATATATATATATATGGGGATATATAAATATCCTTTCACACACACACACATATATATATACTTGAATAAGATGGAATTGTGTCCAGAAGATTTGGAGCACGACCACAAGGATAACTTTCATACTTGTTTCATTTATTTTTAGCAGTAACATATTCCGTTATTATTATTGTTACCCTATTGATTACTTCACACATATTTACACTATAGACTACTGGCAATGAACGAGACCATGTTGGTGGTTCACTAGAGAGTTTGGTACTCTCACCTTGCTCAGATTACAATTTAACTACGGTAATCGACATGACATTCCCTTGATTAGAGCAATAGGTTGAGCTAAGGCTAGACACTGATCATGTAGGATGAATCAAATTTTTTTATAGAGATCATGTATATGGTTCAGATTAGAGATAATAGTAGATATTGGTAAATTTATTTTTGTTTCCTTACTTTAGTACTATATATGTGATCAGCATAGTGGGCGATCAGTGTAATATGCATGACACGATCATTCATGCCTTTACTAAATTCTATATATTATTACAACATGGTCATTTTTAATATTACCTATTACTTCATCCATCTATTTTTTACTACATTGGATGATGTTTTTGTATTTTCTATATTGTCACTTCAATATGATTCTGTATTATTCCCACTATACTACAATTAGACCCTCACTAGAAGCCAAAATCCACTATTGTATGGGGTGGAGTTCTTGAATCCTTGATGAGAACTAGCTCAGAACACTAGTTTAGTGGATTTGGGGGAATTATGTTATAAATTTGAATCAAATCCATTCGTTTACATTATATTTTCTTATTTGGAAATGGTAGATCAGACTATTAAAAATGCATTGGACCCATTGATGGATATCTGATTGGCGCATCAAGTACACTTGTTCCGATAACAATTCCCTGTTGTCAGGGATATAGGTTTGATGTTCTAATCTATGATTTTATTGTTCTATGTAATTTTCTCTTTTATGATGAACATTTTACATGGATGTTGATAATAATAATGAATTTATGTCTCTTGAATCATTTGTAAGAGTCCATGGATGGATTTTGACTATTTTATAGAAAATGAAAGAGGTGTCTGATGAATCATATTTGGAACTCTATAATCACTTTTAATGGGCATGCTAGTGCGTGATTTTATTGATAATATATGTTAGTTGTGTAAATTTTCAAGAAAAACCAAAATGGTGTTTCCCATATATGTTTTTTAGGTGTCATTCTACTCAATTAGGTACCATGAATATATATATATATATATATCATTATGATGGTAGTTGATGTGCATATACATTGAGATGTTTGATGGTTAGGCTAATGAATCTGTTCTCAAGCACTAGAGGTGAAATGACCCTAGTAGGTCGATATAGAACATGATTCAAAAATGTTTGACCCATTGTGGGGTTTTGTCTTGAGATTCATTTATCTAATGTTTTAGTTACAAACTATAAAATTTTTTCCTGTAAATCATTAAATGACTTTATACTTAACCCATCCTTTTGATTTCTGTACTAACCCGTGTATCTTAGTATCATTAGTTTATGCTTATCTAGTCCACCAATTATGGTTGTATCCTTTGTTTTTCGTGATCTAGTTTGATATATTTTTAGGATTCCAATTGGCGGCTAGTTGTTCATAATGAATTAGACCTTAAAAGGGTAATACCATATACTTATTTCGATTGAGTTTCATTTCATTGTTTTTCCTATGTTATACTGTGACCTCAAGGGTGTAGTTATATATGAGTATTCTCATCAATGATCACAGACCAAGTGGGAAGATGTTAAAAGATCTGACCAGCATAGTTTAGTGTTACATTTACCTCCCTTTGACAGGTTTGGGGTTCCGTATAGTTGGAGAGACCGATATAATATGTTATGATACTTGATTAGTAGTGATACATGGGAGACCTATAGGACCTTAGTTTTGACTCCGACTATTGTAGGATGATTTCTTTAATGAGGGAAACCATTTCATATAGTCGGTCTAGGGTTTAAAATACCATCGTAGGTAGTGAGTTAGGTTATACAATCTTTTGTGACCAATGCATTATTAGTTCTCGAGTTTTGTGATAATTGAATGTTGATGAAATTGGATTTTTATGAATCACATAGGGTTTTTTGGTATCAAGAATATATTTACTATAAAATACTATTTATGTTTTGGGTCTGGTTGACTGGTTTTCAACAATTACTAGGTGTACAGATCAAGGGAAGATGCTAATAACGGGAACTACACTATATAATGGGTGGTCATGGAAAAAATTGTTTCATCTGTGAGGTATACAATTTTGAATAGATGTTCTCGGGGATATTCCAAATTTTCAAGATTAACATTCCATGTATCAAGGTCATCTTGGTTTTAATGACATGATATACACTATTTAATGAGTTGGGTAATAAACATACACACTAGTTGTGTGTGGTACTATTTATATCATAAATCAATGAGTGGAAAGATGTGATCCATGGATTAATGGTCAAAAAAACCTTGGAATGTTTTCATATATGTTGTTGTTAAATTGACTAATCACCCTCGATGGTAGAGGAGACCTCAAGGATAAATCAATTCCTCGATGCAATTGACCCATGGTAGGACCTATAAACACATTATAAAGAGATGTGGTGTCAGGTGTAGATTATATGAAGGTGCAAACAGTTTGGTTGTGATAATGGGTCAGTAGAGCTATACACACCTTTAGATAGAATCATATTGTACCTCTAGATAGAAATAATAATTGAATATATCATTATATCAACTTGAGTATATTTACACAGAATCAGTTATACACTGATCTTATTTTCATTTAAAATATCATTCACGATCTGTTAAGGAACCTATTTAGGTTGAATTCAAAGATAGGTATATGTAAATACTGGTTGGAAAAATTTCTTATTTGAAGGTGGTGACACCCCCCATGAGTATAAATTTTGGGTTTTCCATGGAAACCATTCTTAGGAAGCATGAGTGGGTGATTCTTGGATGTTTTTAGTTGATGCTCATGAATAATTGGGATTCTAGACATGATTTTTTCCCAAAATGGAAAATGAATGGCCTCTAATGATTGGGATTTCATTTCTTGAATGTGATAACAAGGCTTATCCATAGTTGAGGAGTGGGAAATAGGTCATAGGAGGGATAAAATCATGTGGTAATGGTCATGGGACCCTATGAAAGAACATATGACATTTTTTGGAACATGTATGTCATTTCCTGAATAGAACATGTATAGATAGGAATATTAGTAAAATATAGGTACATGTTTGATTATGGATTCTGGTGGAATAAAAATGTGGGTGTTAAGGCCATTGTAGATTTTGATCATACATGAATACAAGATCTGGTTCCTATTATTGATGGTGTTATATGATGAATATGGTTTTGATTGAGAGATGGTTTTATCTGAAGATGCTATCGGAAATTGTATATGGGCTTCAGTGAGCATGCATGGAATAATATTTGTACGACTTGAGATAAGACTTCACAAATCTATTTTTGAAAATCTATTAGCTGTGATAGGTAAGAGTTCATGGGATTTAGAAAATTATGATAAAAAAAGACTAAGGGAAATCCACTCATGTTCTATTTGATAAAAAATTTGGTAGTGTCCCGAGGACAGTTAGAATATGTCCCAATAAGTGAATTATATAGTCGGAGTACCATTTCGTAGTTTTTTAAGTAGTAGTTCAGTACCCATGGGCGGGGTGACATAGACAACTTGACATTGGGGATGATTATGTGATCATGTATCAGGTTATACAATCTCACATAATAACTATCTTAGAGTTTCTATGGTGGGTTTAGGTGTTGGGTCACATCTGGATGGCATGGGTACAATATGTTCGAAATGACTCTTGAAGGTGTGTTGGGTGTTTGGAAACATAAAAATCAATTTAATAAAAAAATCAAAAAACCCAGAACGTTGTGAAATAATTTCATTCCACCATCAATTATTGTGGATGAGGTTTTATATGGTGAGGAGGCAGTGGTATCCTCAGTTTTTTGTAGTTGGAAATTTCAAAAGGAAATCGAATTTTCATCTTGTAGAGACCCGAAGCTTGACGTACATGGACATTACATTACTTTTGTGGAATAATTAATATATAAGAAAAACCAACACTCAAGGATTGTAATAGTTTAGTGTCTTTGGAATCTCGGAACATAATCTTCAAATCATGGTGAAAGATCTTCAACATCTCCCATAAGGATCTTCCCCTTTTTTTCTTACATAAAACCTTTCTTTATATCCCGGGGAAATGAAAACATATAAATGGTGATCTAAAATTCTCAGTAAGGGTAAGCATGGAAAAAATAAAACAAACCATATACATTTGAACTTAAAAACATGAACATAATGTTTAAACATCAAAATCTTGAGCAATGACATAAAGCATGGTAGTACATAAGGCATAGATCATAATGGAACATCAATCATGATAAAATAGCATGAGAATAAAAGATGTAATTGCACCAAAACACTAATCACATGATAATATTTCCATAGTAGCCAAGGCATTACTACCAAGACCATCATAGTGGACAAATTACCTTACCGAATCGAGTTCACCCCTCATTCCAGCCCTGTATCACTAAATCGGAATAACTTGTTGTTCCAACCATGTCTATCTCATGAGATATAAATCTTTACCCAATGAATTAGAGGGATATATAGGTCCCACCCATCTCATAATTAAATCATCCTTACGTGTTCCACAACATAAACATAAATCATTCATCATAACCCAAATAATAAAATGGATTTCATAAACATCATCCAATAATAACACAATCCATACAAAACAAATGGATATCATTTTATCATAAAAAAAGTGAAACCATGTAAATATTAGAGACATTATTCTTGAAACATAATCATACTAAATAATTTCATCTTATATGGATAATATTTTTGACAAAACCCTTGAAATGAATTCTTGGGGAAAATGTCCTTTCTTGTTCTAAATCATTTTGTTTTCACAAAATTCCATGAAATTTTAAAAGAAAGGGATTTCATTGAAAATAATCATCAAATATTGTGGAGGAAACTTCATGAAAATAAGGCTTTATGAAACTATAAAAATATGTTCATGTCGTATAAGTTAAAAAAACATTCTTCTTGTACTTTTGCTGGAAAAGTCAAAAAGTACTTCATATGGTAAACAAAAGAAATATTCCACACATACCATGTAGTAAAAGTCAAAAATGGGTAAAAAGGACTTTAAAAATACATGAAACCATTTTTAGAAAACAATGACATGGATGATAAATATATCCTCAGTAAATACTTACGAATAAACAGTCCTAGATAAAAATGAGATTGGAAAAGTTATCCCTTACCTTATGTCTGATGTGCTTCGTATGTATTCGAACCTCCTATATAATGATTTAAATAATGTCATTGACTTATTAAAAAATCATTTTCATTGTTATGATATTATATATGGTTCACTTATGACATTATATTACACATTCTTTTGTAAATTCCATGATAAAGCAGCGTTTTAGGTAAAACCGTTTCATTTATCTTACGTGTTTTGACTTGTTGTTCTTGATATTATTACTTATATACTGAATTACTTAATTCCATAATGTAAACTATGATTTATATATAATATATATTCTTCATATAAATATATATTATAGATAGGTAAATGGAATGAAATACACCGTTCATGGATACGGTATGTCGTATGTACGCATGAACGCTGTTTTTGTTTCCTTATTGAATTGAATTGAATTAAGTAAATGAAACATATAGGTAAACAAATCTAGTATCATTATTATGTAATATATTTCATGATTATTTATTATATATACTTTATAATCATACTTGAATGTTTAATCATCAAAAATGAATCTCATCGCCTTCGTGGAGACGGTAGTCCGTACGTACGCACGAGCGATGATATTGTTCCCATAATTATTGAATAGAATTGTAGTGGATGATATAATATATCAGAATCATTATGATGTTATAATAAACATATATATTTATTATTTACACCATTATACCCATCCAAGTATGGTGGGGGTGGAAAATCTGATTACACCACGGTGTGGAGACAGTATTTCGTACGTATGCACGCGCGGTGATTTCATTTTCCGTATGATGGATAGAACATGAAATGAGGTTTTTTTAATATTTATAATATCATATCAGTATATTAGTGATATGGATTTTATTACTTTATAATGAAAAAACTAAAGAGGAAGAAGTGGAAGAAGAAAGAAACATGAAAGATTCGGTAGAAGAGATTACCTCTTCTTCGACGCACCTCCTTTAAGCTTCCTCTTAAGGAACTATAGTTGGTATTTTGAGAAGAACAGAACCTCCAAAATGTTTCTACGTAACTGTAGAAGATATATTGTCAGGGTTTGTCTAAGCTTTAGGGCTCAATGTTTTGTGAAGAGGAGAGGGACGAGGTTCCCTTTTATAAGGGAAGAGAAGGGCACTTTTGGAAACCTCAAAAATATTAATTTATAATAAACTCAAACCCCACATAAAATCTTCCAAAGTGACTCAAATTAGTATATGAGGTAATATAGGATTTTAATATCATCATATAATAAAATTTAGACATGTTGGGAAATTATTTTAAACCTTATCAATTTGATTTATCCATATTTAATTTATTTAATCTTATTTGTGGTAATAATATTCTAAATTTTAAATTGTTATAAATAATTACTTATGTTCTTTGAATTATCCATAATTGGGTGATTTATTACATTTTAGACCATATAAATTTCAATTTATAATTTTTAAATATTTATGTGATTTTTAATCAATTTAAAAATATGTTATTTTTATAAAATAACAATAGTTTTAATTTTTACACTATTCATTTATTTGAATTTAAATAAAATCAACATAGAGGATATATTAGAATAAAAATATTTAATAGATTCATAAAATGTCATATTAATCTAGAAAATTTGTTTAGAACATTAATTATTACACATAATGTTTATTTTAATATTTATAAAACCATTTAATTGATATTTCTCTAAATAAAACAATTACTACAAATTTTTTGTATAATCATTTAATATACTTATTATTTTCATAAAAATTAAAAATAAAATCCTATTATGAAGCTAAATATAATACCTTTAATAATAATATTTTTACATGAATTTATCGTCTTAAAATCACAGCATGTAAATTGTTATATTACTAAATTATGAAGGTGACATATTTGACATCATTTAAAATAAAATAATATAAATGCCCCAATATGTTTAATACTGCTCAAAATGGTCCAAAAATAGGCCATTGGATTGTTAGGGTATATATATACACTAAAATAAGTTTTGGTCAAGTTTCTGGTCCTTTTGATAGGTATTATTATTTTAATAAAAACAATATTATCGATTTCTCACTAAATAAATAATTTCTACATCATTAATGTATAATTTATTAAGGTAATTAAATTTTTTAAAAATTAAAAATAAATTACCATGATAGATAAAAACATTTTATATTTCAAATGAGTTTTTATAATCTAAATTATATTCTGGATAACCTTATATAAAAAATAATTTAATTATTAAAGTTTGAGTGAGACATATTTCACTTTCTTTAAAATAAAATAAATTAAAGGTCTTAATCACATCCAAGTGGGTTCCAATGGATTTCATTTCGACCCAAATATTTCTTAGAACTAAATATAATCATCCAACTATATTAAGAAAACTGTTAGGTAATTTTATAATATTATTTTTACCCTTAATTACTTAATTTACCTTTAACTATGGTAAATAAAATTTACTGTAGATACTATTCATAATGCCCAAAAATAAAAAGTAGCATATTAACATAATTTGGACATACTGAATCCAAATATGGAATCCATTTTTCCAAATTCAAAACACAAAAGTTTTATTGATTAATTTTAAATTAATCTCGGTGTCGGAAAAAAACGAGTTTTTGTTTAAAACATTGCAAAAGATTGAATTGATTTAACCTACGAATTCAATTTAAAATCAATGATTATGATATAAATTATATTAAATGGTAAAAATATATTCTATTTATACTTTAAAACAATTTACTATTATAATTTAACCATATAAATTAAATTGATGAAAAAAGTTGTTTTTAAGTAAAATTTAGTGTGTTTTTACTATTCATCAAAATAAGAACGTTCTCAGAAAAATATAAAAACATTATCCAATGTAAATTTTTATATCATGATTTAGAAGAAGAAGCTTATTTTGTAAAATTTAACTTATAAACTTGTCAAAAATTATTTTTAAAATGCGTGTGCCATCAAAAGGCGGCAAAACTGCATTTTTTGAAAAATACTTAATTTACCCGAAAAATATATTTTTTCCTCATACGATTTTCTAGAAAATGTGTAAGATGAATAATAATGTTATAAAATTCAAATTTAGTTAATAATATTCATAATTGCTAGTGGATAATAATATTATAACCATATATTGTTGTTTAGTGAAACCCTGTATTGCGTACAACACACGCTATCGGGGAAGATCGTGATTGTGTGTAATGCAAGCCAAGTCAGGGTTGCGTGTAGTGAAAGACCCCTTTATTGTTGCTTATAAAAAAATCCAACCATATTTCATTTATACATTTAATATATATATATATATACTCAATTTTGTATAGAATAACTACTATCAATCAAACTTGAAATTGTGTGTAACACGATCCAAGAATAGTGTTGTGTATACTACAAGATAATACGATGATGCATATAGAGCAAGATAATATTGGTGTAGCATAAAATAGTAGTATGAAAGAAATTAAAAAGAATATATCTTTTAAAATCTCTAGGTGTTACATTCTACCCCCCTTAAAATGAATTTTTCCCTCAAAATTCATCGGGGTTATAAATGGTTTATTTCATGAGATTTTCTTTCATAGAAACCCACATCGTAAAAAGGAATACCAAATCTTACCTTTAAAAAAATAGTATGAAACTTAATGGTTACCAAAATTAACTAATAACTTGGTTTCCAAATAGGTACACATAGGTGAAAATATGGATATGAAAGAGAAATCTTACCATCAAGTTCTGGTGGAGAGTGGTAGAGAACTTGCTTATGAAAAATCCAACAATCACAAATCCATAAATTTGTGATGATATAGGGTACCATCTTATTCATCGGATATGAGGACACTAGGAAATAATTTTTTGTTTTCAAGATCATTTCCCTAAAGTTGAATAATTTGAATTAGAAGAAATACTTACTTTATTTTGGTACATTCTCACAGTTGTTCATGCATTGAACAATTTACACTTTGTCTCTTAACGAAATGAAGTTGAATTTATCATTCTTGATGTGTTAGCAGATCATGTGATAGAATGATGGTTCATTCCATCTGTCTCAAACAAAAGGTTAGCAAAAGTTATCAAATATACATAAGTCCATCTATGGTGAGGTTAATCGTATATGATTCCAAAAATGGACTTATACATCATCTATCATACCGATTAATAAAATAAAACTAGTTTCTACTAACCATGTACATCCTGTAGGCTAGTGGAAGGCGATAAAGGCATGTTTCACTTCGGTTGTGGGTTCGATTCCCATAGCCATGTCCGATGCAACGGGTTGTCTCCCATCCTCTAGCTTGTCCTTCTTTTAAAACTAAATTATTATAACATCCCATCAATAATATCAAAAAATGTTCTATCCTAAAACAATAATAACTTATGTCCAACATAATCCATTCCAATCTTTAGGCTTATGTAATATACTACTGTCCAAGCTCATAGTATAGAGAAAACAATTACTAGAAATGTCATCTACCGAGCATGTGAATACCATCATTTATCCGCCATATATCATACGATATATCTTTTTGGTCACATGCCATACATGTGAATAACTTAATCATGTATTCTCTTTAAAAATGAATACCCATTGAACCATAGTGAAAACATGAATGTTGTAAAAAGTTAACTATTTCCACATACCAAAATCCCACAATTTCTATATACTCAATCCATGATATAACTTTGTACTTATATCAGTCATGAGTTCATTTCATTTTCTATTTATCCCTTAATTATGTGCATATCATCTTATTTCCAAAAATATTTCAATCACTCTTTATGGTTATTCGTACGATAAAATTATTGAAAACCACAATAGACCAATACATAAATATTCAAATATTCCACGATACTATATACAACATTATTTTGGAATCCCATTACATAAACATTTAATCATTTCACCACATCGTTGTCATATTCAACATCGCCAATAGTGATCTCATGTGACTTCCCTTTGTCCTTTTCTTTAAGAGGTTGCTCACGTCGATCATCATTAACCCTTGGATTTGGGAATTGATTAGCATAATGATCCATTTATTTGCACTTGAAGCATTAAAGTGTTGGTGGAGCGTTCTCTATAGTCTTTTATCTACTCACATCATTAGCTACCTATTTCCCATTACTTAAACTCTCAGCGGCTCGATGCCCTTATTTTACACGCTTAAAGCATTTCCTAGTACCTTTTAGGCATTCTCCACCATGCTTATTTCCACACTTTGAGCATAAAGAAACATTCCTCTTCTTTTCACAATTGTTTTGAGATTTTTCCTTGAACTCCATCTTTCATTTCTTGTCAAAACCAGGAGATGGATATGTAACACCAACTTCCATTTCTACCTTAATAGCACAACGCACAATTTCTTCATAGCTACTGAAGTCTCTTATAGCTAATTACCTTTGAATACTTGGTTTTAATCCACTAATGAGTCGATCAACTTTACTTTCAGGTTGGATGATAAATCTAGATGCATAACTTGCAAGCCTTGTAAAATTCACTTCGTATATACCGATGGATTCATCATCCTTTTTCTTAAGCTCATGGAAAACCTTTTCCATCTTTGTTCGAAGAATACGAGGGATGTACTTACTGAAAAACATGTTCATGAACTCATCCCATTCTATGGATTTGATTTCATCTTTGGGCCTCGTATTATTAATTAGAGTGCACCATTGGTCTGCTTCACCTTTTAAATGGTAAATAGCCAGAATGACTTTTTCATGTTCCGAATAGTGAAGTATGGAAAATATCTTTTAAATGATACTGATCCATTTTTAAGAAACAAGTTGATCAGAAGACCCACTGAAAGAAGGTGGAAGTTGCCTCATGGAGGACTCAATATAATATTGTTCCATTCTCTGCTCATTTGGAAGTCCATAATGATTCATAGCTTGTGTAAGTAAAGCAATAATATTTTTCACTCCATCTCCCATAACATTGGTTTGTTCAGAAGGACGATCATTTCATTGTCCATTAAATTGATCAACATGGTTCCTTCGGGTTATATCCATCGTCTAAAACCCAAAAAAAATAGTGTGAGAGAAAAAAATCATTCTAGGTAGAACAACATAATAAAGGGGAAGTACCTTCAATATCTAACATCTTAGGTTTAATTATAATATCGTTACCGTAATTCTAGGACTATAACCTATACTTATACATCACCTTAGGGACATCCATAGACATAGCTTAGAAATATCTCTAGGGATCTCATTAATGTTTTCACATCCTAGTTTCCAATGGTTAACTAAACCTTTCCTCTGTTACCAACTGTAGTGACCCGAAGCATGACGTACATGGACATTACATTAATTTTTCAAAATACATAATACAAAACAAAAACCAACACTCAAGGATTGTAATAGTTTAGTGTCTTTGGAAACTCTAAACAAAATCTTCTAATCATGGTGAAATATCTTCACATATCCCATAAAGATCTTCCCCTTTTGTTTTCTTACCTAAAACCTTTCTTTATATCCTGGGGAAAAGAAAAAATATAAAGGGTGAGCCCAAATTCTCTATAAGGGTAAGCATGGAGAAAATAAAAAAAACCATATACATTTTAACTTAAAAACATGAACATAATGTTTAAATATCAAAATATTGATCAATGACACAAAGCATGGCAGTACATAAGGCATAGATCATAATGGAACATCAATCATGATAAAATATCAAGGTAATAAAACATTTAATTGTGGAAAACCACTCAGTACTTGATATGATTTCCATAGTAGCCAATTCATTTCTACCAAGACCATTATAGTGGACAAAGTCCCTTACTGAATCGAGTTCACCCTTCGTTTGAGTCCTGTATCACTGAACCGGATTAACTTTTCATTCTAGCCATGTCTATCTCCTAAGATATAAATAGTTACCCAATTCATTGGAGGGAGATATAGGTCCCACCCTTCTCATAATTAAATCATTATTACGTGTTCCACTACAAAAACATAAATCATTCATCATAACCCGAATAATAAAATGGATTTCATAAACATCATCCCATAATAACCCAATACATATAAAACAAATGTATATCATTTCATAATAAAAAAAGTGAAACCATCTAAATCATAGAAAAATTATAATTTAAAAATAATCATACTAAATAATGACATCTTATATGGAAAATAGTATTGACAAAGCACATGAAATGAATTCTTGAGGAAAATGTCGTTTCTTCTTCAAAATCATTTTATTTTCACAAAATACAAGAAATATTAAAAGAAAAGTATTTTTTTGAAAATAATCATGAAATATTGAGTAAGAATATTCATAAAAATAAGGCTTTATGAAACCTCAAAAATCTGTTCATGCCGTATAAGTTAAAAAAACATTCTTCTCGTACTTTTGCCGGAAAAGTCAAAAAGTACCTCGTATGGTAAACAAAAGAAAGATTCCTTACATACTATGTAGTAAAAGTAAAAAATGGGTAAAAAGGAATTTAAACAAACATGAAATCATTTTTATAAAATAGGTACTTGGATGATAAATATATCCCTAGTAAATACTTACGAATAAACAATCTCGGATAAAAACGAGATTGGAAAAGTTATCCCTTACCTTATGTCCGATATGCTTCGTATGTATCTGAAACCCCTATATAATGATTTAAATAATGTCATTGGATTATTAAAAAATCATATTAATTGTTATGATATCATATATGGGTCACTTGTGTCTTTATATTACCCATTCTTTTGTAAATTCCATGTTAAAGAAGTGTTTTGGGTAAAATCGTTTCATTTATCGTACGTGTTTCGACTTTTTGTTCTTGATATTATTACTTAAATCCTTATTTAATTAATTCCAGAGTTAAAAACATGATTTATATATAATATATATTCATCATATAAATATATATGATAGATCGATAAATGGAATGAAATACACCGTTCATGGAGAGGGTAGGCCGTACGTACGCATGAATGCTGTTTTTGTTTCCTTATTGAATTGAATGGAATTTAGTAAATGAAACTTATATGTACATAAATCCAGTATCATTATTATATAATATATTTCATGATAGTTTATTATATATACTTTATATTCATACTTGAATGGTTAATCATGGAAAATGAATCTTATCGCGTTCGTGGAGACGGTAGTCCGTACCTACGCAAGAGCGATGATTTCGTTCCCATAATTATTGAGTAGAATTTTAGTGGATGATATAATATATCAGGATCATTATTAAGTTATAATAACCATATATATTTATTCTTTACAATAAAACAACTAAAGAATCAGAAGTTGAAGAAGAAAGAAACGTGAATGAATCGGTAGAAGAGATTACCTCTTCTTCGATGCACCTTATTTAAGCTTCCCTTTAAGAAACTAGATTTGTTCTTTTGAGAAGACTAGAACCTCCATAATGTTTCTAGGGAAGTAGAGAAGAGAAATTTTCAGGTTTTGGCCGATCTTGAGGGCTCAATGTGTTGTAAAGAGGATAGGGTGGAGGTTCCCTTTTATAAGGGAAGAGAGGGGTACTTTTGGAAACCTCAAAAATATTAATTTATAATAAACTCACACCCCACATAAAAACATACAATGTGACTCAAATTTGGATATGAGGTATGATACAGTTTTAGTCTCATCAACCGATCAAATTTAGAGATGTTGAGAAATTATTTTAAACATTATCAATTTGATTTATCCTTATTTAATTTACTTAATCTTATTTGTGGTAATAATATTATAAATTTTAAATTGTTATAAATAATTACTTATGTGTTGTGAATTATCCATAATTGGGTAATTTATGACATTTTAGAACATATAAATGTCAATTTATAATTTTTAAATATTTATGTGACTTTTAAACAATTTAAAATTTTGTTATTTTTATAAAATAACAATAGTGTTAATTTTGACACTTTTCAATTATTTGAATTTAAATAAAATTCACACATAGGATATATTTGAATAGAAATGTTTAATAGATTCCTAACATGTCATATTAATATATAAAATTTTTTTATAACATTAATTAGTTCACATAATGTTTATTTTAATATTTATAAAACCATTTATTTCATATTTCTCTTAATAAAACAATTACTACGTAATATTTTTATAATCATTTAATATACTTATTAGTTGCATAAAATTTAAAAATAAAATCTGCTGATGAAGATAAATATAATACCTTTCATAATAATATTTTATCTAAAATTTATCATCTTAAAATCACAAAATTTAAATTGTTATATTTATTAAATTATGAAGGTGACATCTTTGACATCATTTAAAATAATATAATATAAATGTCCTAATCTGTATTATAAGGCTCCAAATGGTCCAAAAATCGACCCTAGGATGCTTAGGGAATATATATACTTGAAAAATAATTTTTGGTAAAGTTTAGGGTCCTTTTTATAGGTATTAATATTTTAATAAAAACTATATTATTGATTTTTCACTAAATAAATAATTTCTACATCATTAATGTATACGTTATTAAGGTAATTAATTATTTTAAAAATTACAAATAAATTGACATGATAAAGAAAAAAAATTATCTTTAAAGGTAGTATTTATAATAGAAATTATATTATTTATAATCTTATATAAAAATAATATAATTATTAAAGCTTGAGTGAGACATATTTCACTTTCTTTAAAATAAAATAAATTAAAGGTCATAATCACATCCAAGTTGGTTCCAATGGATTCAATTTCTTCCCAATTATGCCTTAAGACTACATATAATAATCCAATTATATTAATACAAGTGTTAGGGTAATTTTATAATATTATTTTTACCCTTAATTACCTAATTTACCTTCAATTGCGGTAAATAAAATTTAATGTAGTTACTATTCATAATGCCCAAAAATAAAAATTATTCTATTAAAATAATTTGGACCTACTGATTCAAAATATGGAATTTATTTTTCTAAATTCAAAACACGGAATTTTCAGTAATTAATTTAAAATTAATCCTGTTGTCGAAAAAAAAAACGGGTTTTTGTTTAAAACATTACAAAAGATTGAATTGATTTAACCTACGAATTCATTGTAAAATCAATTATAATGACATAAATTATATTAATGGTAAAAATATATTATATTTATACTTTAAAACCATTTACTATTATAATTTAACCATATAAATTATCTTGATGAAAAAATTTGTTTTCAAGTAAAATTTAGCGTGTTTTTACTATTCATCAAAATAAGAACGTTGTCAGAAAAATATCAAAACATTATCCAATGTAAATTTTTATATCCTGATTCAAAATAAAAATTTTATTTTGTAAAATTGAACTTATAAAATTTTAAAAGTATTATATTTAAAATTGGTGCGCCATCAAATGGCGACAAAACTGCATTTTTTGAAAAATAGTTATTTTACCCAAAAAAATTATTTTGTTCTCATACCATGTTCTAGAAAATGTGTATGATGACTAATAATGTTATAAAATTCAAAACATAGTTAATACTATTCATAATGTATTGTTTATAATAATATTATAACCATATATCGTTGTTTAGTGAAACTCGATATTGCGTACAACACATGCTATCGAGGAAGGTCGTGATTGCGTGTAATTTAAGCCAAGTTAGGTTTGAGTGTAGTGAAAGACTCCTTTTTTGTTGTGTATATCAAAATTCAACCATATTTCATTTATACATTGAATATATATATTCACACTCAATGTTGTGTAGAATAACTACTATCAAAAAAATTGAAATTGTGTGTAACACGATCCAAGAATAGTGTTGTGTATACTACAAGCTAATACGGTGTTGTGTATAGCGCAAGATAATCCTGGTGTAGCGTACAACAGAAGATATGAAAGAAATTAAAAATAATATATATTATAAAATCTCGGGGTGTTACACATCATACTAGATCAGTCAAATTTTATCAGATAATAGAAATGGAAATAAGAAGGCAGTAATGAATCTAAATGATGTTATAGATGTTAAAGGATACTTAGTTTTTAGAATGAATGATGTTGGATTTTCTTGAGGGTTCAAGACCTAAAACTTGTGTTTTCTGAAAAGTGAAAAAGAGGGTGCGATGATAGCACATTTCTAATGTTATCCAAGTTAAGAAAATGTGTATTATAATTTTTATAGGATCGTGGGATGGATATACCATTTGGTATGACAGGTAACTACATGAGGGTGTCAAAACGTTTGTTGCAGAAATGATGCATTTGTAGTGAAGGGACTATTAATCATTGATCCACGCTCATGCATGTGGTCGGTGTTTGGAAATTTCCATCTATATAGTTGGCACATGGTTTGGAAAACTATGTGGAAAAACCTTATGACCCATTATAAAGTGTGTAATGAACTTTTTCGACAATGATAATTACTAGGGAATCCTCCATTTTCCTTCCCCCTCTCTCATGTGACCCAGGTGGTGTGGAACTCTCATCCTCCTCCCTCGTGGTCTGTTTCTCTCTGTTGATGGTTTGAATGAAATACCATCACAATAACTAGGAATTTTCTGGTAATTATTTGACTCCATTTGCCACTATAATGTTCATATGCTTCTTCCTATAAACATGGTTCCACGAGTTAATCATTTCTGTCCAAATTTCACTAGATCATATTAGAATTTGATACTAGTGTTAGGGGTTTTAATATTTCTTGGAAGGGGGTGAAACATGATGTTTTCTATAGTTCATTGCAAATTGATTCATCAATGAATGTTTCCATAGTGATTTTATAATGATTAAATTATTTTTAATTAAATTGTTTTCATATTTTTTGATGAATTTTCTTACGTATTTTACCTTATTCAGAGTTGATTGTGTACCTATTATTGTTAGAGAACACTAAGTCAATAGTTTTATGTGGAAATATCGAAAGGTGAGATTTTATATTTTATACACTATTAAATAAAGTATATTTTCTTTATTTTTTTTTGTTTTATTAATTAATTGTAGTGTTGTTATAAATAATTAATTCTAATGGTCTGTTTGTAACACTGGTCCTATATGACATGGATGTGCATAAATGAGCCTTCGAACATACTTTCAGCCCTTGGAAAATATATAGAGTTTTTTCTAATGTCAGGTGGTCTTTTATACCTTCTATTTCGTATTTATAAATATTTATGTTATTACATGGAATCTTTGGCTTTCACCTTAGAGAAATACCCCCTTTTATGTTTTTTCTGATTAATTTTTTAAGAAAATGATGTTGGCAGTTGGTACTAGATAAATTCCCTAGGTCACTAGCATCCCATGTTTTATTGACTCTTCCCACTTCTTGGGGCTATAACCGTGACAAAGGATACACATAGAAATTCTTCTACTAATTAATATTTAGGATCCTAAGAGGAATTTCTATATTTACCAGTGGGCCTTAAGGAATTTGAGAATGATTACACTCCAATATTTTTATAAAGGGGACACAGTGGGTTTTTAGTGCTTGGCTGATTGTGATATATTGTGTTATGGGATTGGGTAGTGATCTTAGTGGGTTCCACCTTAGAACCTATAAAAATATATATGTTGTGAAGCTATGGAATTTGGGGTGTGTTAGTCGTTCGACCACCCTCAATCTATTATTTATGCATTCTATTGGTTACTATTGATCCAACAATCAAAACAATAGGATTTTCTTGTTATATTGTTGTTCTTTATGATGTGATGTGATATTGGGATGCTTAGATATACTCCATGGGAGTAGTATTGTGTTCATATTACTTTCATGGGTTCTATAGTCATAATCATTAAGGATTGGTTTATTATATCTTTTTATTGACTATTACCTTATCATGATTCCAAGATTTATCAGACTATTGATCCTTAATATTTAAATTTTTTAGAAGTACTAAATGGAATCTTGATTCTAAGCCTCTTTTAACTGGGTTTTCTAGACATACTTATTTGGGTCCATCTTATAGGATTACCTGATTTAATGTTAGTTTTATAATTATCAGATGTCCCATTTTTCACAATTATTCCTCCCAATTTATGTATAAAGAAGAACAGAGCAAGTCTTCAAACCCCGACTATATTGGTACACTCTAGGAAGGTCTAGTTCACTATAATTATAGAGGATTCCAAGTGTATTTATGTTGGTTCATTTTCCCTCAAGTTGTGGGATGATGATTTGCTACTCAAGGATGGACTTTATATCCTCATTTGATTCCTAGGATACTACCCGGAATTAGTGTATTCACAATTATAGCATCTCCATGACTTTTCTGTCAATGAGATCATTTATCATGTTTTTGAATTATTATGTATTTTTATACAAGATCCAACAAGTATTCTTTACATATCCCCTAAGATTTATCCCTCTTAATGATCATCCATGTTACCATGTCATGATTACCTATAGAAAGGGACTTGGAAATACAACATTATATTGGATTTCATATTGATTAATTTTTATGAAATATAGATCATTTCCACATTTCAGGATGATATGTTGTTACTCGGTATTATCTATCATAGTCATTGTTGTCGTGTACTGGTGAAACATTGACTAGGTCATGTATCCCCCTTAGGGTGAAATTGTTTTCTTAGAGACATTCCAGTTTCAGGTAAAGTAGGTATTGTCGATATGGAATACTAAACATATGATTGAAATAATTTTAGATGGAATGAGGGGTATGACATCCCAGTCAATGGGCATTTACACTAGGTCAAGTTGACAGCATCATGGATTCAAGAATATATTTGGACTCAGTTATTTTATGATTTCCAAAAATGATTGCATAAATGTATTTATTAGAACATGTATATATTTATATATATTTACATGGATATAAAATAAAAATTAATATATATACATGTATAAGATGGAACTGAATCCATATGATTGGGTTCACGGAACAAAGGATTAGTTATATAATTGCCTATTTTATTTTAAGAATTTAATTAAAAAAAATTATTATTTTTATCATGCTAAGTAGATCACATATACATAAAATGCATTATATTGGATATTTATGGGACAAAGTTGGTGATGCCCTACTATGTTTTGTACTCCCAACCAAATTAGTACACTATTATATCAGTTTACCTCCGAATATGCTCACTTGAATGTAGAAATAAATTGGGCAGAGGCTCGGGAATGATATAGCTGAATGGGTTGTATTTTTATTTGGATATCAGGTATTTCTCCACCTCGAATATATAAGAACATACTTGCACTTTTTTCCATTTCCATTCATTAATCATTTATATGTGATTGACCTAGTGGGAGAACCATTTTGTGTGTATAAAATGGCCATTTATGCCTTTAATGCAATAAATGTTTTATTATATGATTCTCCAATTTCGTTTTATCCATTGTTTCCACCCTCTGTTTATTTATTGAATTCAATAATGTCTGGATATATTTTCAATTATTCTGCTTATATAATGTTATTTACACCCCACAATAAAACCCATATAACCCTGCTCCCTATTTGTAATCATTGGTGTATGGGGAGGCATGCATGATGCATTGTGGTGAATTATCATGGAGAAATTTTTAGTGGAATTCATGTCAGGACTTCATAATTCATACATTAAGGAACCATTTTTTCGTATTTTGAGTGTAAAAGTATATATTAAAAATAAAATATCCAGTGTAACATCTACTTTTATTATACTTATGTTGTGAATAGATACTTTTATGGTTTCAACAATACAATGATTAATAACCTCTAAATGATGGAGGATATGGAAAATAGATCATGGATTTACAAAATCCTATATTATTAATGAGATTATTTCACTATGATCTTTAAATCCATGAATGAGACCACATATTACCATGTATGTGGGACATAGGTAGTATTTCTTATTGAGGTTCAACATCCCTCACATAGTATTCCCATAAATAATTACTTTTTTGGAAAAGTGTTGTTGCATATATTGATGGATGGTCCAAGGAAAATTTATGAGAAAAGGATAAAAATTCAATATAACCTTGATGTTAATATAAATAAAATCCAACAAGAATTCAAAAATAAGATTCACATCCTATCATTACACAAAGTATAATTTATTCTTTCTATGAAACTACTCCAAAATAAGGTCTATCCAGTGCTAGGGATTTAATAGCAATAGCTAAAATCACTACTAAAGACTCAATTTATTAGTACTAGAAAAGTGTTGATAAAGGCCCACCTTTAATAGTGCTTCTTTTTTGCACAGCTAACCCAGATCTTTAACGATGTTAAAAATTTTCTGATAAATCCTCCCTTTATTAACACTTCTAAAAATGAAATAATAAAAGCGGAGGATTTATATGCTCTTTTCTAGAAATGCCGATAATGACACCCGTATATCAATTATTTTTTACTAGAACTATTTTAGGATATATTTCAAAAAAATATATATTCCATTAAAAATAATATATTAACATATAAATATATATTTTATTAATATAAATACAATATTTTTATAAAATATTTTTTACAGAAAATAAATAGGAATTTAAAATTTATATAAAAGTTATTTACTGAAAATGTATAATAAAATAATAAAAAAAATTAATCAATAATTTTCCCATTATTATCATTTAATAAACATTTAATATAAATTTTATGAATAAAAAACAAAACAATTATAAAAAGTTCAAAAATAAGTTAAGAACGTACCTCGAACATCAAACGACAATAACTTTTTATCCAGGTGTTCATTTTGGGATCTACCCCATATAAAATTGAATCATGTGACAAGATCTACATGCTTGAGTTAGTTGTACAACTCTATCACATATTTCAAGGCCTAAAAAGAAAATTAATTCATTTAATAGTGCCATTTTATCAATGTTAATGTGTCCCTTAAAAAGATTTTTAGCGTTGTTAAAGACCCACCCCCCCCCCCCCATTTAAAATCACTCACAACATTAATGCTATTTATGTGTCGTTAAAACACTTTATTACCGATGTTAAAGTCCCAAATTGTTGTATTTTAATAACATCACTGATACTGGGGAAGAATCCTTCCATACTATAGAAAAAATGGGACATATAATATGTTATACACAACGTCTGGTCAAATAATTTTTACCCCTTGATTATGATGGATGAAGTACAAATTTTCCCAATTTTAATTATAGGTTTATCAAGAACTTTTTTTCATACCTCCACATTTTGTTTACACATCCTTATCACATTAAATTGAACTATAAGACATAAATTCCTCACAAAATTATTCTAAACTACACAGTGAAAAGGTCCTCACAATATGACCATAAATTGTTAAATATTTATGTCTATCTTTCTTGATGTTAAACTTCACAACATATAGTGTATGACATATGAGTCTTAACGGATTACAGTTATTCAACCCACTTGAACCTCAACTGATTAGATGGAAAAAAGTTTATATCCTAGATCAATGTTCTTATCCCATATATGTGAGATCAAACTTTATAGGTTTCAATTTTATTTTGTTTGGGGTTCACTGGTTTGGACTGGGCTTTCTAACCATAATTCAATTGTTCAGCTAACCCCTAAAATTACGATTAGTAAGAATTATGTGTTTCATAATTCATATTGGAATAAGATATGTAGTTATATATGGATCTCTTATAACAGGTCAAAATTAAAATCTCAATCAAATTATGGGTTTTTATTAACGTTTGAGCTCTCTATGTCTTGTCAGATTTCCCTCTAAAGGTCTGTTAGTACAGAAAATCTATTTCATTTTTCTTATGCATGATATATATCTACACAAAACCACCTATATCTAGGTCCTTAATATATGACCTTAAAATGACCTGAAATATGATTCCATGTCACATGATATTAAACTAAATAACATATGGTCCACCATGTATGTCACATAATGGATTAGAGTGTCCCATCCCACTAGACTCATACTTCATATATATGAGACAACTCAACATAAGAACCTTATAAATTTGGTTGTTTACTCATGATCCAATGCAAAAATAATTATCCTATATTCAACAGACCTCTCTATTTTAGAGATATCTTTAATCTGAGATGTTATGGATATAGTTATATTTTCCACTAGGAGTTTCATTGTTTTTGTAACATATTTCCAGAATAATTATCTCATATATATATGAACAACATGTGTCCTATTTCATGCTAACTATGGAGACATAGTGATACTAGGATGTCAATTCCTCAGCCTATCCATAGCTTCTATTTCCATACCTCGTTCAAATCCTCAGCCTACTGTATGGGCCCACTCATTCATGTTGGATTTTACATCCCAGATTTCATTACCTAGGGGACCTATTTTACTAGTTTTTTATAAGAAAATTTGTTGTAATGACACATGATATGGTCTTTGATATATGTAACTGAATTAAATAGAACATGGGCCCTTTTCATGTGACGTTTAACATGAAAACATATGGTCCAACATATATAACCAAAAACCTAATATATTTTTATATCCTATATGTCCCAACATCTATACATCATAGAAAAATAATTTTAAATGAACCTAACTTGTTGTTCCTACGAGAAAACTCATTTTATGGATCAAATAAACCAGCCTTGATGAAATCATGTATCTCCAATACTGGGAACATGTTGGGGAGATTCTTCATATTCTAATCTTATTCTCGAGATAAAATTTTCCACCCTTATATATGAGATATATATTTTCATGGGATATTTGATTAACAACCATTTTTGGCCTCATAATTATTATTTTATTATAAAAACTGATAGATAATTCATATATTTTATACACTACCACAAATTCCATCACATCCAATGTCTTCTCAATGGATGGTCTTCTTATTTACATGAGGTTTTACTACAAGAGACTACAATAATGGATGAAATTTCCTATTTATGAACTAAATATTGCTTCACTGCACTTATTTCAGGATACATATTGATTAAGGAAGGTATATTTTAGATGAAACATAAAATAACCATTTATTGCCACTCCTTTCAAAAGGTAAATAATAGTCCGATCTGGCTTATTAGTGACTCAAATTCCCCCGTCACTTTTGAATATCCCATTTCCACAAATCATGATTTATATGTCATCTTTTTTTAGTCATCCCAAAACATTCATGTAAATCAGTAATGATATTAATTGATTTTAAGGGATAACACATTATTATAATGTAATTTTTTCTAGAAAATTTGAAATTTCTATATAGTTGAATGATTTGTACCTAATGAGGAGTTTTTTTCATATACATGCTCTATAAAAAAATTTATAGAACGTATCATTAAAATATATTTAAGATATCAGGATACAAATCAAATATCCTTACTTATTTATTTGGATAAATCATGTAAAAGTTTTAATCATTGTGACAATACATTCAAATGGTTTTTGGTGCTATTAAAACATAAACCCAATCTATGTTTCAATATCATTCCCCATTAATGGTCTAATAACCACAACTATAAACAATGTTACCACATCCATGAGATATTATACTTTAGAATTGGGTTTCTCATTAATGTCATGTTTTCACATTTCCATTTCTATATAGGCTATGTCATTTAGTCCAAAAACTATGACAAAATATACTCTACGCCTCTCCATGAGGTAGGTAATACTATAGTTTCACTATCCACAAATTTTGTGTTTTCTTCTCCATATCTAGATAGTTCATATAACCCTTTGGTTATCATTTAATGATGATAACCCCCATTAATATTTGGTTAATTTTATATAACCCTTACCCCCACAACATTTGGAAAAATAATGATGACTTCAAACCCAAAAATATTCAATCAAATCTGTTTTTCCTAAAAAAATAGACCACTATGGTATAATGTGTAACAATCTTAAACTTGAAATGAATGTGACAAAACAGGATTTTCAGGTTGAAATTATTTAAAGGGGATACTAAAAAAATTCTTGTATTTCATAGTAAGAAATCTAATTTCATGACAAATGAAAAATATATAATGAAATGAGATGGAAATTTTTTTAGATCCCTATATATTGACATATAATCCATGTAAGAATATTTTTTAAATATTGTGAGAAAATAGTGCAACATATATAAGGCATCCAAATGTACTGGAGGCTGAGGGCATCAGATATAACAAAATCAACACCCTCACCTAGGAGGGTGACCTTGAAAAAATAAATAATAGAGTTATTACAATTATTTACCAATGAGGCAGGGAAATACCCAATGTAATAACCAATATTTAATATGTCATTTAGGCTTTACCTAGAGATGATGTTCTTATATATTCAGAATAGATAAAAAACTGACCAGGAGGGATCATACCATCCATAGAGATGGTTGTTGGTCATTGAGGAGTTAGTTTCAATTTCATCAATGGCAATATTAGAGGAAGGGTAGATGTCCATCCAATTATGAAAATAATGATCTTATTCTATAAGAGAATCACCCAGCCCATATATGCTATTGATTGAAGTGATCAATGAAACTTTGATGTTTAAGACAACTCCTCCCCCTCTCATAATGTCTCAATAACTAAAACCATCAATGGTGAGTTTGGGAACATTACTAGTGGCTTCTATCAAACCCATATTCCTGACCAAATCACCATTTTCAAAGTAGGATTGTTTCTTTTCCCATTCATGATCATCCTCATGGAGTAGTAATAGTCTCATTATTCAAAAAAAGAGGCTATATCAAATTCTATGATCCCAAACCTTGTTTACATGTCTAATATTGAGCTCGAAGTACATTCCACCTATGTTTTTTTAGACATCCTAGATTCAAAATCATCCTAATGAAATTATAGTGGCCCCTTTATTCTATTTCAATATATTCACCTCCACTCTTTAAAACCGAGACTAAAAAACAATTTACATTTCCCACTGATAAATAAATACCTTTGAGACACTCAAATCCACTCTATGCTTCCCTTACATAGTCATTGTCCAAATATAAGTGTTTCAGTGTCTATTCTTTAGGGCTTTAATAACATAAAATTTAACACACAATAGAGATATATTTATATCTGATCACCTAACAGAATGAAATATCTTGACGAAAAATACACAAAAAAATAATATTAAATTTGGTCAGTATTTCCATACATTATAGGTGTTTATTATTTCCAACTTCAATACCTACCTAGACGGATTATAGGTAATCCTTGGATGAGAAATGCCTCAATGATATCCCAATGAACACATTTCTATCAAGATCAATATATAGTTTAATATTTTTTAAATCCCCAAATTGATGGGGGTTGATCAAGGCTAGTGTGAGTGTTAGAAATGTAGAGGCATGAGAAACCAAGATGTAGGGTATAGGTAAACCCAATAATCTAAGGGGACCACCAACCCAAATTTAGTTATAACATGTGATCTTATCAAACCACACTATCTACAGAACCCATATTTGGAGATCTAGTATAATACCTTATGAAAAATTCAAATGGAAGCATACATTTTATTTTGTCTTTCCCAGATAATATCTATACATTCACACAATAAATCTTCCCAATTGAGCACACTGCTCTAGAACATCTAATGCCATCATGTCATGAAATATTTCCATGGGGTCAATAAAATTAATTAGAAAAAGACCACCAATCTCAAACACCATAAATAATGAATCCTAGTGAAAATTACAATCAATATTGGTGCCCCAAAATAAATAAATTATTGATTCATTCATTATGGATAATCATAATTTTTAGTGATTTTAGAATAGAGAGAATGTTCTTTAGAATGAGAGTAATAAATCAATTTACCAGATTAATTCAACACCCGAATGATAAAAAGATGATATTATAGATATTAGTTTGCCCATTAATTTGGGAGACAAGGATTTCAAAATGTTATATGTGGAGGCCTCTAGTTGAAATATGATCTCATAAATAGTCCATGTGGAATCCTATTCTGTTAATACAATGTAGTTCTTCAATTATTGTGGCATGTTGATCCAAACAAGATTTTGGAATATAAACACTACTATATACATATTATTTGAATTTGATGCAAATTTTTTAATATTCCTCCTTAACTTTAAAAATTACTTGAATTGATCATAAAATTAAATTAATGAAAAGATAAATTTAATTTGGAAAAATATGGTGAGAGATTACAAGGATGTGACTCCTACATCTGAAGGGGAGTATAATTATACAATAAATGTATCTGGAAAATAGTTTTATAATGGAATAATGTTCCATGATAAAGATAACTACAGAAATAAAATGTTCATACCAAATTCATCGAGTAGATTTGAAAAAGACATAATTCATGCTGAGAAAATTATATGGAAACCAAGGTGTTCATAAAAATCAGAAGAAACAATCAGATGCCCATCTATAAAATCCTATTAAATACATCACCCAAAGGATTATGACCCATTAATTTCTATCCCATTTCTTTTCTATTTCAACTTTAATTGCAAAGTTTGAACCTGGAGTCTTCTTATTGATGTCCCCAATCATCTATTAAGAATTCCCTATGTAAGCCTGAGTGGATATACCTGTGACAAAACCATCATGTTATTTTAGAATCCACTCATGAAGATTTAATTAATGGTTCGTATCTATCACACTAAGAAGGAAATTTTATGTAATGATACCAATATTAATAGGTCTATAATGTCTAATAGAAGATGGGTCTGTCACCTTTGGAATATGAATAAGAATTGTTTCACTATCGACCGAAGGAAAACTAAATCCTCTAAATAAATCTTGAATTAAATACACTTGTCATCCTGAAAGGGTCCAATTATACAAAATACTATGATTATTGACAATATTACTATCCCAGTGGGTTCCCTTGATTGATAGATACCACCAAATCCTAGATCTCCCCATCATCTAGAACTATCTCGATCCCTTAAGTCACATAGTCAAACACGACATTAGAGAAAAAATATTACCCTCTCCATATATTCATGCTCAATTTATTTTATGATATATAAATTTACATTGTTAATTTGTTTAACACACAATGGGATAACATTTGGGGATATCAAATGCTTCTTGAATATAATTTTCCCCATGAACACACATCATACATTATATTACTGAATAACTAACACATTGACTCCATGAGTAGAGATACCCCTCTTGAAAGATGGTAACCAAAAGGGAATCAAATTGTTTATTCCTTTCATAGATATTACAATGAATCTAATTTACTGATCTGAAGAAACCCACTATTTAAATATTAATAACACATTTTCATTTTTTTTATGTAGGTAAAGACAAGAGTAAATTTTGATCTTAGAGGAATGGCTCCCCTTAATCCCTATGAACAGTAGTCATAATGGTGTATTGATAGACTCTCCATTAAAAATGGTTAACTTATTCCCACCCTTATCAATTTCTTAACGACTCATACATTATTTTTTATAATTTTGATTTCTTATAAACAAACTATTAAATATAATTATAATACCCTTGAAGTAAAATAATCATTTTTAATACACATTTTTTAATTCATGAAAATGAAATATTACTTTTGGTCCTTTGTTGAACCATATAACATGAACCGAAATTACATGACATAATTGTCTGAGTATTATGAACATAAACTATGTTCACCCATTCTTGGTATTGTTTATACATTCATTGGTATTTTCATTCATGTCAAGTCATATTTCACTAGTTGGATAGAATACATAATTTTTACCAAATAAATAATATCTTAAACATCATCAAAAAAATTTCTAAGAACCGTTATCATAAACTACATGCACCCATCTATGTAATATTCTATATTATCATTGGTATTTTAATTTATTTTAGTTAACCTACCATTTTATGATACACTGGATCACAATTTTGTTCAAATCTCCAAAATTTTAATATTATCGACCACTAGTCCAATCATTATGCCCTTAATCATTATGATCCCATCTTAAAGTATGTCTGTAATATGAAAATCGGGATATAATTAACATTAGGTTTTTGTTTCCCATGTTTTAATATAGGCATCCCCATCTTTTCTTCAATGAAATATTTCTCTAAACCAAAAGTAATAAATGGTCCACCTTTTAATACATTAAACTACCCATTAAAATATTCAATGTAATCATTAAGTCAAAACCCAAAAAAGGTAGATTAAAGAAATAATCTAGAAATTAGTGAACAAGAAAGAACATTATATAACCAAGGTGAAATTTGATTGTTTTGAATTTGAAAAACGGAAAAAAATAGGAATAAAAACAAAAAGGGATGAGAAAGAAAAGATTATTTCCCTTCCTACTAGACAACCCCTCCATGATTTTGTAAATCATTAAGGCTATATGAAAAGAACTTATTATGTTTAGACTACCACACATCCCTAAAAAACAATTCTCATCTCTATAGTGCTATTGACCTCAGAAAAAATTAGAGTAGTTGTTTCATCATGAATGACACATGGATGAGATTTCGGCCTAATGGTTATATTAATTGTGGGTGGTTCAATTCCTTGATCAATAATTTTATTTAGGATTCCAAATATTTATACATCTTTAGAATTTCACAATGCTACAAACATCCATAACTGAGTATGGAACTCCATTCCAATGGTTGGTGTTCCTTTAGGGTTTCACACCCAACAACTCTTAGGAACTCACAATGATTGAGAGGATGGGAGGTCGGGCTCATATTATATTGACCCAAGCTTAACATACATGTATATGACATCATTTTATATGTGTATTCATCACATTATAAGGATACACTCCTGAGGACTATAATTGTTTAGTGTCTTTGTAAATATGGAAAATATTATTCTAGTTTGGTGAAATATCATCAACATTTTATTTAAAGATATTCCCATTTAGTACTCTTACATAAAACATTTCATAATAAAGTGGGGAAATGAAACATAATAAGGCATTGAACTCAAACTCTTTTTAATAATTAAAAAAAGGAAATAAAAATTCGTAACATGAAAATAAGACTGTGTTCACATGATCATATCATTTGAATATCATACCCTGGATAAAAGATCATAATAATGATACATGGAATAAAGTTTGTAATTTTTTATGACATGAAATTATAAGATAATCAAGAACATGAAAAATGTGATCATATCAAAGGAATAAGACATTGAATTTTTTCAGACACATAAACATGTAACATCATTCCCTATATGTCAAGGCACATTTCCAAAACATAATAGGGAATTTCATGGGTAATGCACCAATTTGGTGGCATACACGACCATATTATTCTTAGTCCGTTCCTTATAAAGAATCAGGTTTCCCTATTTTTCCATAGTTGATTGGGTGTCTCTATCATCCCATAATGGATGGTTTTCCCCATATTCCCATAGTGAATCAGGTTTTCCTATCTTCTATTGTGGATTGGGATTTTCTATCTTCTATAATGTATCAATCCCTTCCAGTTGACTCCCATATTTATCTCATGAGATATTAATCCTTAAACAATTAATTGGGTGGAGATATATGTCTCCCCCATCCCATAATAAAATCATACATACTTGTTCTAAAGTATAAAAAAACATCCATCATATCATGAACCATAAAAAGATATTTGTTACATAAACTCCATATCATAACCCATGAAATGAATTGGGTATCATTAATTTTTAGCATATAATTTACTATAAAAAATTGATTGGCTTAAAAAGAACTTAATCAATGAGTAACCCATGAAAATAAATAGGTTTCAAAATAATATAACTCATAAAATCAGAACATGTTTCAAACTCATCATTACATCTAAACATAAATCATTCAAGAAATAATATCAATGGTATTCTTGGATCATATCCTTAGTAAATCATAAAATATAAAAAAGTATGTCATCATAGATGGGGAAGGGTTTTGAAATATCACATGGAACCTTTATTAATTTAAATATACATTATTTGAAAATCCATTTTATAAAACCATTTCAAAACTCCATTTCTAATAAATAATGATTTACCATTTAATTTGAAAATTTTCATATGGAAAATATTATTTGTTTTTTGAAAAAATATTTTTCAACAATAAAGCCTTTTGAAAATAAATATATTAGAAAATAAATATTACAACTTATAAATGAATATTTAAAACAATTAAATCTCATTTTAAATATAAAAATTCATTAAAATTTTAAAATAGATTTGCAAAATTTTATATTGTTATTTGAAAATAATTTAAAACAATTATTAAATACTAAAAAAATTGAAAACCTTATTCTTTGATAACCATATTATAAAAAATGAAAATCCAAAATTTTAGGAATATATTTTTTCATGAAACAATTTCTAAAATTTATAATGACGATTAAAATTAAGGAAATATTGGATGAAAGATAAATATGTACATGTAAAACATTCTTTTTTTCTCCTTAAAAGATTATATAAGGTTCATGATTGAAAAAAGGAAATAATATTCTTTTTTAAAAAATGTTTTTAAAATTGAAAAACTTGAGTAAAATTTTCCATTAAATATAACTTGATAAAAGTAAATCAATTTTGAAAGAAATTTTCTAAAACTCAATTTTGAAAGGGCACGGATTTCTGACCGAAAGGAGAAATATTATCTAATTGTCATAAATTGTTTTCTTAATTATATTAATTACAAATGAGAGGAAAATTGGTTTCATTACTCTGATATAACATTACTAAATAGAGGGTTATTAAATTCATGATATTTCATGATATATGGATCTTAATATTTAATCCATGGATGAAAAAAATAAAAATCATTAAAATGATGAGACAATTGAAATAACCCATTACCACTTTGGAAACACTAAATCATAATAAAATGAAAATAATAACATTAAATTAATCATAAAATAAAATTAAAATAATGGGATTCATGATATAAGATATAAATGGAATTATATATAACTTATAAAAAAAATAGGTGAATAACATGTCATGTGTCCCAAAGAAGGTGAAGTGAGACAAAATTATATTACTGATTTGGTACCTTTGGAATCAGAAATTCCATGAAATAAATTCTATAAAATGGATATGAAAATAACTAAATTTTTTGTATAATAAAAATCTAATTCATATAGGAGATGTATATACCAAAAAAAAATAATCACGTGGGGAATATGAAAATTATATCGTGGAAATAAAAAGTGAGTAGAAATTACAAAATGCTAATCATTGACTTTCATTATACATATTCAATACTCTTGTATAATAAATATACATTTAATATAAATATATGACAAACGCATATTATTTTGTCTTGTAACATATATTACTTTCCTGTGACATTATTTTACCCATTTATTAACAACTCCATGTTAATTTTATGTTTCTATTAATTTCTACTTTATTTTTTGTATATTTTTTTTACTATTAGTATTGATCATGTTGCATAGATCATGAATCACTTATTTAAAATGATTTATTAGTAATATAAATTAAATATATATTCATCATACGTGTATTTATAATAATCTATAAAATATAGAAATATGAATTCGAATACAACATCCAGGGAGATGATAGGCCATATATAGGCATGGACGTCCATTACAATATATTGTTGTATTAAAAGAATGAATGTAAATGAAATTTGAGAATAAATATAATAAAAATTAATTATATCTGTTATTTTATATATGTCATATAATTGCACAAAACCCATCTTTAATACATTCCTTGTGGAGTGTGAAAAAATTTCATCGCTTCGAGGAGGCGATAATCCATATATCCAAAAACAATGTTATCACATTTACACAAAATAGAAAGAATGAAATTATATTTTTTATAAAATTTTATTAATAATAAATATATCATAAATGAAATACATATCATAATAAAATAGAGTTTACATTATAATTCAAAAATGTGAGAGTTAGGGGAGGAAAAACAGACCATATCATTTTGTGAGTAGGTAGTTTACCACACACAATAATGGTATGTTTGTTACCCATTACATGGATGTTTTTATATGTGTATATAGAATAATTAGAATTAAAAACAATCAGTATATTGAATATTGTATTGATATTATAAAATCATTACATAAAAATATATAAACAGGATTAAATGTAAATGAATCTAATGATGTTAATTCAAGAATGTAACTTTGTTTTCAGGTAATTCCTTTTTGTTTATTCAAAAATACATTCTTTCTAGGATTTTGATGAAGGTGAGACCTATAGGTTGAGGGGAGGTATGGGATAGATTTTTTAAGAAGTTTTTTTTCTGTGAAAATTTTCTTTAGAGGATTAAATAAATGGGAGGGGTGATCTCATTTTTATAGTGGATGAGGAGTGCATTCTTGTAATTTTTTTAAACGGAATTTCACTATAGTTTTCCCAATTAAAATCTACTAAAATAATAAAAAAATTAAAAAAATGTAATGTTGGGTCTAAATATGGTAAATTCATGTATTTTGGAAAAAACATATGTCATTTTGTCCCTTAAGTGTATGTATTAGATCCTTGTCAAACAAGTTTTCCTCTTAATCGTTGTAATTAATTTTATTTCCATTCACTAATAGTATTTGACAAAAAATAAGATGATCATATTTGAAATTATATATTGTAATGATCAAAAATATGTAACAATATTTTTTAATTTTAGAACACATAAGAGGCATAAATGTATTGAAATTTAATACCACAGACTAGATGACAAAACCAGTTTTAAAGAAAAATATTTAAATGTTTTTTTATGTTTTATATCAAATTACAAAGTGAAATTTATTAAAATTACCTAAATTGGATTAATTGATGTATAATTGATATAATTTAACATTAAACCCAATCATAATCATAATTTATCTATATAAATAAATTAGATGATAAAGCCGATTTGAATTAAAATTCAGTATTTTCACTATTCATCAAAAAATTAAACATCGTGAAAAATATCAAAAATTCACCACAATATACTTTTTATATTACTCATTAATAAAATAATATTATTTTATCAAATAAATATTAAAAATTCGTCAAAATTGTGATTTAATATGGGTTATCCACTAAAAGGTAAAATTAGCATTTAAGAAAATACATGTTTGTATTCATAAAATTTGATTTATTGTAATCTTATACCTATAAAATAAATTGAAT
Source organism: Viscum album (assembly GCA_963277665.1). Lineage (NCBI taxonomy): Eukaryota > Viridiplantae > Streptophyta > Magnoliopsida > Santalales > Viscaceae > Viscum > Viscum album. The sequence goes on along the minus strand of OY728152.1, from coordinate 839,720,468 downwards.
GAGAAAAAATATTTATGGAAAAAATAATAATTAAATCTTATTTAAAAAAATAAAAAAGTTTTCTTATTTAAATTAATCAGTTAATATTGTGTTTGTGTGTAGAAAACTAGTTTTCAAAGAAGAATAATTTCTTTAATTTTAAATAGTTCTAAATTTTACTTATTCTAACTGATAACAAAAGGATTTATTTTATATACATGTGAAAATAAAATTATAAAAATTTAATTAACATTATTCAAAACATCCATTCTAGTTCCTGGGTTCTAGTATAATAATATTTCTATAATAATATATATATTTTCTTGTAGTCCCTTAAAACATAACCTTGGTGTAACACTAGCTTTAGAAGGGACTTTTTATTGTGTGTAATACAATACAAACATAGTCTTTTTTGTGACATAAGATAATCATGGTGTTTCATGTAGAAAAATCATGACTTTCTGTTGCGTTTAACATAATCCACACTTAGTTATTTTATAAAAAAAATTAATGTTTATTGAAATGAAAAATAAAAAAGATTAAATTATTTCGAAAAATTAATAATTCCATAAATATTTATGTGTTACCCTATACACCCCTTAAAATTAATTGTCGTATAAATTATTCTTGGTTATAAATTTTTTATTTTTGAAATATCTATTCATGAAAACCCACATTGTAAATATAAATACTAAAACATCCTTAAAATAGAATAATGGAAACATAATTATTAACAAAAGTATCACATAACTAGGTTTCCACAGAGTAGAAAATATATTGTATGAAAATATTGGACATAAAAAAATAACATATAAAAATAGATATTCATAATGATCATTTATCCCCAGTAATTTAATGGTCAATGGAATGTTAAAGAACTCATAACCATAATATGTGATAATTTAGGAGACCATTTATTTAATTGAAATGAAGGTTTCAAGATAAATATTTTCTAATATCTATTTCCTAGAGTTCATGAATTATATTTAAAATATATGAATGTAATGAAATATACTAACATTATTTTATTACTTTCCATATGCACAATCTCCCCCTTTGGTTGTGCCTTGCTCATTTTCTACATTATCTCTTAATCTATGAAATTATGGTGAATTTATCATTATTAAAGAGCTAAAAGAACATGGGGTAGAGATATAGGTCAATCCTTCTGTCATTAGCAACCTTAAATAAAAAGTGGTTAGATTAGTTTTTCCAATATTTAGAAATCCTCATGTGGTGAGATAATAGTTTAATATAACTAACAACATCTGATATTTGAATATAAAATTATATAAATGGTCAACTTTAAAAACCTTAGTAAAGATAAAAACAAAAAAAATAGAATTATGGTCATGAAATAATCATAACATTAATGACCCATATATCAGAAAGTAGTTATTGGTTTCACATTACCAACATGTGAATTCCCTCAACAAATATACTATAGAAATATGGTAAGAACCTGAATTACTATAAATCTGTTCGGAAAACATGCATTCTTTCTTATTCCAATAACAATGGGATATATTCTATAAATACAAGAAGTTTTAAAATTCATCCATGAAAACATTGACCACATTGTAAACAAATATTTTTTCAGTTATGAGGTCATAAATACTTTCCAATTTCTATCATAAAAACTAATCATCTCATTATCAAAGATAAAAATAATTTTCAGGATATATTGAACTCATTAATGGTTACCTTCCCATATTTCAAAATGTCACCTTTCCATTAAATCAAATTTTTTGTATTCATAACAATTTAATATATCTTTTTCAATCCTTACATAATGAATTATGCAGAAAATTCTTATATATTTCAGAATTCATATAACATAATATTTGAATTCCAAACCATATACACTATAATCATCCAAATTTATTCATTATTTATTACTTGTAAGTCATTGTCTTATACCTTAAAATCGCATTCCTAGATTGTGAAAAATGAATATTTTATTATGGTTCCTCAGTTTCAATCCAATCATTCTTATATTGTTTAATGTAAATAAAACAAGTGGTAAATACCATATGTTTCACATTTCATTTCGAGTTTCTCAATCTTCATCAGTAAAACCAAAACTCATGGACATTCTTAATTCTATTCTGGATATTTACACTTAGTAAATATATTTTTATCACTCCCGTACCTATAAAATTTAAAACATTTAATGTTAACCTAATTCCATGTAGTTTCCTATATTGAATAAAACCAGAAAGCATAGGGTGTGAAACACTTATCATTGTAGAAAATCACATAATAGTGAAAAAAATAATTATAAGATGTCTAAATAATTATGAATAATTCTTTAATATATTACACCAAGTTTTTATCCTAGGATATTAATAATAAAATTTTATTTTAATCATTCATGATTGATTATAAAAAGTTTATCAATTCCCAAATCATATCCCCAGGGAGTGTCAAACCATGTGTGTAGCAAGACCCATTTTCATGCAGTTGTTGTCGATCAAGTCCATCTCAACACTATGTTTTTAGGTTTGTTACCCCTATATACATCTATGGCAGATACATGTATAATTTTAGTGTCTAGTCATGGATATTTTTTTATTAAACAACTCTCTCTTCCATTACCAAAATTCCATGAAATGTTCCTATAATTTAACTCAGCGTTAGACTTATCCATAGAGACATCCCTAAAAATATATATAGAAATATATTAGGGGATATCACTCTGGTTTTATCCTTCTAGATTCCAAGGGTTAAAAAATCATTTCCAATTATATAGACTATAGTGACCCAGGCCAAAAAAATAGACAGACATTACATCATTTTAGGTGAGCATATCAAAAAGTTAAACAAATGAGTCCCATTATAGTTTAGTGTGTCTGGAAACATGTAACACATTATTATAGTTTGGTGAAAGATATTTTAAATTTTTTATAAATATATTCCTCTATAGTAATTTAATTAAAAAATTGTTCTTCATAACTAGGGGGGAGGAAATATAATAAATGGGTGATCTTGAATGATCAATATTGGAAAATAATGGAAATATGTAAGCATAAAAGGAACATAAGTGTTTGAGAACATGGTAATAACATTTTAATATGTTACCCTACCTAAAAATATCATTATTATAAGACATGGAAAAAATATTGGTAGTTCATAAGACATGAAATTATAAGATATATAAGAACATAAACAATGTGAGAATATAAAAGGAAAAAAGACATAGAATTTATTGAAAAGACATAATCAGGTATCTTCAATCCCTATAAGTCATGGTGAATATTCAATACCTCACATGTAACATCATGGGGAATACATCTACTGGGTGGCATACACTACCATCTCCAATCACAATACTTTAATTTTAATGGATTGGGTTTCCCCATCTTCTCATAGTATATCAGGTTTCCCTATCTTCCTAGAGTGGAAGAGGATTCCCCATCTTCCGATAGTGGATCGAGTTTCCCCATATTTCTATACTGGTTCAAATTTCCCCATATCCTATAGTGGATTGGGTTTCCCCACCTTCCATATTCGATCAAAACTATCTACTTGACTCCCATTATTATATAATGAGATATAAATCATTACCCAATACACTAGAGAGAGATATAAGCCCTGCTCATCACATTATAAAATCATAAATTCATGTTCCAAAAGATAATAAAACATATCATCATATCACAACCCATAAAAATATATTGCATTTAGAAAAATCATATCATAAACCATTATATGAAATGGGTATCAAAACATTTTATCATATCACTACCAAGTAGAATTAGATAGGTTCCATAATAATTTCATTAACTCATAAAACATTTAGTGAAGTGGGTTTCAAAATCATAAAACCCGTGGAATAAGAACAACCATCATAATCACCATTTAATCTTTATAGAAAACATTCATGAAAGAATATGAATGGATATCATGGGTCATATCTCTAGTATAGAATAAACTATAAGAAATTATATCATGTTATATTTAGAATTATTTTGAAATATCACATGCATCATTTCATAAGTGAAACAACCTTTATTTTGAAATCCTTTTCATAAAACCATTTAAAAATAATTTTCTTTTAACGAATGATTTACTTTTTTATTTGAGATGTTTCTTGATGAAAATATCCGTTTTTATTTGAAAAATTATTTTCAAAACAAAAATAATTTTAAAAACCATTTTCATTGAAAATTAACATGAAAATATATGAATTAAACTAGAAAAAATTTAAAACACTATTTAAGTATAAAAAATATTTGAAAAAAAAATTATTTTTAAATGTATTTTAATTTTTTCTAATTAATATAGGAAAATAATTTAAAATAATTCATCAATCATAAAATATTTTTGAGAAAATTTTTCTTTGAAATCCACATTAAAAATAATTAATGTATAGAATATTAGGAAAGTATTTTTTTCATAAAAATATTAATATTAATCTTTGAAATTAAAAATAAATGTAAGTATGGTCATGATATAGGATAAATTCATACATGTCGACCTATTCTTTTGTGTCATAAATGTTTAGAAAATTCCCTCAACCGGAGAATGATGAGAATATTCCTTTTTAATTTTTTTTTTAAATATTTAATTAATGTATATAATTTATATTAAATAATATATTATAATAGTAAAACATTATTTAATTTTTTTAGTGAACATAGTTTTGAAGGAACACAAACTTCTAACCAAAAGGAGAAATAAAATCAAATTTTATAAAAAAAATTCATAATAAAATTATGTACCAATGATGGTAAAATGGTATCCTGACTTTTATATATCATGAATAAAACTAGGTTAAGAAAATTTATGATATTTCATGAGAGATTGATCAAAATATTTTACTAATGGAAGCATAATCATAAACATTCTCGAAAAATAATGAGAATGTAGTAGTAAACCATTACCACTTTGGTAAAGATGAATCATAATAAAATGGGAATAAGAAAATTAAATTATGTTCAAAATATAATTAATTTAATTATATTCATTATATTAAATGTCAATGGCATTTTATACACCTCATATAAAAATATAGGTTCATAATATGGAAAGTGACTCAAAGATAGTAATGTGAGACAAAATTACATTACTAATTTGGTAACTTTTGAAACATAATCACAATGAAATAAAGAGCCTAAAACGAACATGTTCATACACAGAAATTTAAGTATAAAAATCATATAATACTTCAATTTTAATTATATACATCACATAAATTAATCGAGTGATGAATGAGGCATGTGTCTCATGGAAATAAAAAGTGAGATGAAATTTACATTCCTTAAGACATGCCTTTATTCTTACATGGTCAAACCCCCTAGATAATAAATATATATTTAGTATATATATAGAAATATATAATAGTATTATGTCTCATAATATATATTATTTTTTTAAGAATTTATATTACCATTTTATTAATAACTTTGTGTTAATGTTTTGTTTCAGGTAATATCTACATTGTTTTTCTTATATGTTTTTCCTTGTTATTTTTTATCCCCTTACATAGATCCCAATTTCCTTATTTATATAATTTAATGAATTATATAAATATCATATATAATCTATATATATTTATTTTTAATAATATATTTGTTATAGAAATTTTAAATAGAATAAGTTGTTCATTGAGACAGTATGTTTTACATACACATGAATGTTGTTTCCGTTTTAATGACATACTGAATTAAATAATTTAATTGAGGATTATATATATATATATAATATCACTCCATTAAAATTTTATTGTCATATATATCATACAGATTCACTAAAACCATCCTCAATACAATTCATGTAGAGTGTGAACAAATCACATCGCATTGAGGAGGCTGTAGTCGACAAGTCCACAAAATGAACATATTTACAAAAAATTGAATGAATGAAGTTTTTTATTACATAATAATTCTAGAAGAATATAAATAATAAATAAAATATATATCATATAAAAATAAATTTTCCAACATAATTCCTAACTATGGGATTTGGTGAAGGGAAAATGAAGACCATTGTTTCGTGAGGTGGTAGTTCGCCCTATATAAGAGAAGTAAGTTCGTCACCGATTGGATAGAAGTGTGAGAAATTTTAGGCCTAAATGATTAAATAATTAAATCTCAGTGTATATAGGATACTATTTTTATTATATAATATTAATAGAAAAATTATTCAATGTGTGGAGAAGTAAATGAACCAAATGATGATCATTGAAGAATGTTACCTTTTTTTGGGTTACTCCATCTGGATTATTCCAAAATAATTTTATGGTTAGACTAATAAATAATGTGAGTATTGTATATTTATGGGATAGATTTTGATATATTAATTGAATAGTGTTTGGTTAATACAAATGTATTGAAATATTTTAACAAATTGGAGGGGTGAACTCCTTATAATAGTGGAAGAGGAGTGTAATTCTTGTAAATTTTGAAAGGGGAATTCCACACAAGTTTTTCCTATGAAAAGTGGCTCGAATAATTGAAATAATTAGATAAAAGTTAGTATAGTGTAGAAATATAAGGAAAATATTTCTTCTCTACAAGTAAATAGGTCATTTTGGCCTATATGTGTAAGGTTTAGTTTCATAGTAAACCAATTTTATTCTTAATCATTGAATTTAAATTTAATTACATTCCCAAAAAAATTATTATGAAAAAACAATTTGGACACATTTTGAAATTATATATTATTTTATCACAAATATATAATACATTTTACCAAATTCAAATCATAGTAGTGGGAACAATTAATTCAAATTTAATCCCATAGACAGGCTGGTACAAAGTGTTTTTAAAGTAAAAATGTTCAAAAGTTAGGAAGTTTTTTATATCCATTGTCAAAGTAAAATTTATTATAGTTACATAAATTGAATTAATTGATGTGTTTTTATCTAATTTATCATTAAAACCAATAAAAAAATAATTTTACCCTATAAATAAATTAGATGAAAAACTAGTTTGATTTTAAATTTTGTATTATTCACTATTCATCAAAAAATTATTTAAAAAAACCAAAAAGTAAACCTAGTCTTTTTTTATATTTCTAATCCTGTAATAAAGTAAATTTTTTTAAATATAAATTATAAGTGTCCAAAAATTTATTTAAAATGGTTTCACAAATAAATTATTATATAATTATCTTTTATAAAAATACAAATATTTATTCATAAAATTGAATTTATTCTTATGTTATACAAATCAAATATATTGAATTAGAATCAAATATATTGATTGAATATGTAAAATATAAATTTTAATTGAAAGCATTAATTAAAAGTTTTTTATTTAAATTATTGAGATAAAATTTTATTTTTACATTGAAAAATAGTTTTCTTAGGAATGTAATTTATTTAATATAAAATAGTTCATAAATTCACTTATACTAATTAGTAATCAAATGATTAATTTTCTTTACATGTATAAAAAATATTTTCACAATTTATTTAATCATGTTCATAACATCCATTCCATATTATATGTGGTAGTTTAATAATATTTTAATAATAATATCAATGGTATCTTATAGTCCATTAAAACTCGTCCTTGTGTGTAACCCATGATATCAAAGGGAGTTTGTATTTTTTGTCAAAACATAGAAACATAGTGTTGTTTGTTCTACAAGATAATCTATGTGTTGTGTGTTATGAATTATTAACCTTGTTTTGAATATAATTCAATCCAAAATTAATGATTTTATATTACAATAGATACATTAAGTGTTTTCTGAAAGGAAAAAAATAAAAAAATTAAAATTATTCGAAAAAAATAATTCAAAAAAACTAGGGTTGTTACACAACACACTATTTTACTGTAATTTGATACATACTTCCAGAATCAATTATAGATTAATGATATGTTCAACAAATCCATCCTAGACCCCAATATGGTACTAGTTACCCCAGTGTCAATGAATTTATTATGAACCTATCCTGATAAGTACAATTGTATGCATATCTGATGTTCTCTATCGTACTCTTATTTTTTGATGTGTTGAGTTATGGACATATATGCTCACCTGGGAGTTTATTTCCATCCAATAAGAACGTAGGTATCTTTGGGATGTATTGGACCTCTAAAGGTGTCCCACATATCTCGTGAAAAAAAGGAATGGAAATCCATGTAATTCATTTGACATAGTTTAAGTTCATCTGATTGAACATATCCATGTTGCTAAAAATCATGTGAAAAGGATGGAAATATCAATATTTGACCACAGTGACGCATCATACGTATCTTTTTTGTGGTTGGAATCAGATTCTATGTCATTATTATAAGGATCACCTTTGTGGTATATGATAATAGAGGCCCTAGTAAGGTCTTATTAATATAATACTACCCTAGATTTCATTATTAGGAGAATGACCCTTTGAGTGGAGGTGAGATGAAGTTAGACATAAATCCAAATGGTGACCACATGAAAGGTGAATTCTCATCATTATACTGGTATAATACTTTCTAGTCTCTATGACCACATGAGTCTTACGAAAAGTGATAAACAACAGATAACAGAAGATCAGACACATTACATGAGTGCATATCTGTATAGGGATTACACATTAAATTGTCCCATAGAGAGGAACTATTACCAATATCTTAGAAGAAATGGTATGGGGAATGATCCATATGAAGGAATCCAATATATCCAATTTTATAATAGGAATCAGAGTCTCATAGTTCAGTTCATCAATGACCCACAGATGGGTTTGGGGCACTCAAGGGAATGATCGAGACAGAAACATATGATGATGACCATTTACGAGACCCTTATCATATACTTATGTAAGATTATGTGTGGACTTCCCATGGAAATTATTTGTTATGTATGGTGGAAATTTTGGAGACTTGAGGGGAATTACACCAAGGTAGAGACCAATTGAGATCGATTAATAGAATGGAATCCTATGTATCCTAGTTATTACATGAATCAAAGTTCTAGTAGTTCAATTTCCCTCTAACCCATTGATAGGCCCAAGTAGGTGATCGCACTCAATCGAATTTTTGATATCCCTGAGGATTCTGGAATATGAGAGAAATATTCTAGGATGGATGCCCATTGGATCTCAGTCCTTAGATATAAGATTTACATATCCTACAAGGATGTGAATTAGAGATGTTGTAGATATTTTTGAAGGGAATTACACAAATATGTTCCCAATTGATCATAGATTACACACTATGGCTCCCCAATTGATCTAGTATTACACACTAATGTTTCCTTAATGGAAAGTTATTATTTATCTTCTATAAGATTAAAGAGATATGATGATGACTATGAATGTTTGGATGGATATTTTCTAGCATGACATGGAGGGAATTCCATAGATAATGACACAAATAAGGCCACATGAGTACATAATGTTATACGATTAAAGATTTATCCCTTATTAACTGGGAATCGTGATAGATATTCTTGACTATTGTCCACATGGAATGAGTCTGAGTGTGTTTCCTGGATGGAGAAGAAATATTACAGGGGATTTGGCTTACATTTCAGGTATACCTATAGGAAATTTCTTGATTTTACACATGAAATGTTTGGGCAATCATTAGGACATAGAAGACACATCCAAGGGGGTAAGTCCAATGAATTGTGGGTCTTGTATTTTTATACATAATCAAAATGAACATTTCCAATGTCCTTATCATGATCAAATGAATCATCATATATGTCTTCATATGAGTAAAAGTGAAATTTACAAGTTAAATTTCATCACCTAAAAAGATATTTAAGGGTTGTTCCATAAGAAAATTATGAAATGTCAATAGGGAATCACTTAATCATGTGATCATGTCGATCTGATTTCATGAAACTGGCATTATTTTTCTAGATCCAATCTTGTGAAAATGCTGACATGTGAAGGTTTTGTTTACAAATCAATTGGGATTGTCCTCAAGATTTTTTATGATCAATGATGAATATTCCTGGGGACATTACAAGAACAGACACACTTTTATTAGAATCCATCACATAATATCAACTGGATTGTCTAGAGGGTGAAGAATGACCTAGCTGACATAACCTCATTTCATTGGGATGGCTAGTTGAAACATTTGGAAGAGATTCATTAGAGTGAAAAACAATTATCTAGCGTGTGATTCATGAACAAGCTTACATATCAGTATTAGATCATGAAAGCTAGTTGACATTTCAGTGGGACATCACAATATCCATTGACATACCTTGGTGATGCCATTAGACTCTGTTAAAATGAGCTTGATCCATAATATGATCTAAACAAAATGACTAGTGGACATTTCAACATTTTGATGGCTATCAAATAGATTTTTGAATAAATTTTTTGGAATTATAAAAGTGTGCCATGTGACTTTCTCTGACATGTCCATGGGACTTCACATGATCCAAATTGTATACCAAAGAAGTGTCCCATGATCTGGGTGATAAGTCCTATCACTTTCAATTGACCTGGATAGTTCACATGAAGCACATGAGGATCATGGTATATGTTATTCTCATATTTCTCCTATCATTAGTATTTCTCCTAGTATTTCATTTTATATTCCTTATTTTAGTTCTGTGTTAGTGTGTTTTATGTCTCCTGTGTTTCATAAAATTTGTGGTTTTTATTCCACATGACCTTCTAGAATCCATTTGTGTTATCTACGTGTGATCATCAGAAGTTATTAAGAATAATGCATGGTCAAACTGGTTGTCCCCTAGAACATACATTATGGGATGATTTTCTAGTTATTATATCAATCACTCTGGGAAATCATCTCTATTTAATGGGTGCGTCGGTTCTAGGTTTTAAGAGTTTATCCATGTCTCCCCCATTTTTATGCAGTGTTTGGATATTTATATTCCTCTCCACCCAAGTTGTTCTTAGCTCTGCATGGTGAAAATTTAAATAATATATTATGGATTTGTTGTATGGATTCTGTATCACACGTTTTTGTTAAGATGTAGGTTATTCTATGGGAATCACCTTATTTTCAGATACCAAGAGACAATCCCATCAATACATGAATTTTTCGATTACTTCCAATTATAGGGGTCTTTTAAAATAATGTCGAAATTATGAGGGACATTCATTTTTGTCTGGTCGATATGCCTTAAAACATTATCAATATCAAGATGGGTTCTTAAGGGTCTTTACAGAACCGTATTAGAGTGTCGCTTGAGTTTAGTGTCCCAAAAAGACTCCATCCTCTACCGTTTATTTTTTCCTTGTTTAATTTAAAAGATACTGGGGTCATGAAATATTTCTTTATTTTAGTTAAATAAAATTAATCTCCCCATCGGGGATGGATTATGTGACCTAAAACTAGTCCCTTTGGGATTCCCAGGCATTTCATGTAAAAGCATTATATTTTTTTGGGGTTTCATAGGTGGATAATAAGATATTCAGGACATGTTCTAAGCCTTTCATGTTATGGTTTTGACAAGATCGTTGTATTTTGAATGACCATGCAGACATGTCACAAGGGTTTCTACTATATCATGAGTGATGCATGTGTGTATCATGTTAGTTTTATGACTACAATAGGCTCCCTCCTTTCTCCATATTATTGAATTTTTATCTCAAAACAATTGGGTATCTTGCAAGACTTTATGATTGTTTTCTAAGAACATTACTCTCCTAATTGGTGATGTGTCACATGAAAAACAAATTTTATTGGGGTGATTCATTAGAACATCATGGAAAAACTATAATTTTTGTCTTATAGGACCAAATGGTGAGTGAGATACCGCATACACATGTCTGACACCATTCACGTGATGGGGTGACATGCTAGTGGGCTCTGGCATGACCCGCAAAATATATCACTGGGGATTCCACAATGCCTTGTAGGCTTCATGGGTGTGTCGCATGAGATTTATGAATGAAAGATGCTATAACCTTTCACGATTTTTATTTCCATTTTGGTATTTCTCAATTTTTGGGATCAGTCATGATTATAATAGTGTTTTCGAAGATAACTACCATCCTATTTGATGACATGTTTCTTGACCAAGATAGGTTCTTTTTGTGATGCATGAGCACTCCATGGACAAACACTTTTGTTTTTATTATGGGGACAAATTTTGAGCACAAGACCACCTGGGCATGTCTGACGACATTCATGTGATGGGGGTGACATGCCAACATTCTCTTTCATGACTAGGAAGACATGTCACCATGGAATTCACAGTGGGTTGTAGTCTGTATGGGTTTGTCACTAGAGTTTTATGACTACAAGAGACTCCAAGATTTCTAATTTTTATTTCCATAGTTTTACAATTTGTTTTCCATCCATCCCCATTAATTTTCTGTGAGGCTTCCACATGATCGAGGTGGAATCTCATGGTGGTGTGCACACCTTGTCGTTGTTAGTCACCTAGTTTCCCTATGTAACATAGCATGATCAGTTCAAGATCATACATTGACTTGTGATAATTATAAGGGATGGTTCTCTACATTTTATTTAAGTATCTCATGTTCAATGATAGATATCAGGATGAAAATAATACATTTTTTAGGAAAATTTATTTTCTCACATTTAATGGGACATCTTTTCAGTGATGGACTCGTGATAGTATTTCAGCATTTTTAGATAGAGTCTCTTTGATTCCCTTTGACTGACATGTACTTATGGATGTTTGATTCCATAGTTAAACTGATCATGTTTTCATGTACTGGTCATATGTCGAAGGGTTCATTGCTAGTGTTTCATGCTTTCACATAAATTTCACAAAACCCAATCGCAAGACACCCCTACAAAGAATATTTATACTACTAAAAAGATTTTAACAAAAATGAAATGAAGATTCTCATGTAGACATGAATATAGAAATTGTGTGGTAGTGAATTCCATCGAATTGGAATGGTATATCAAATATTTAAATTTATTTATGATTGATTATTATGGGGCATCACAAAAATTATATATGACTTCATCATATAAGGAATCTGAGTCACTTTCCAATATTCTTCTCATAAATTGGCTTTTCATAATTTAATCTTCTTATGGGAGGGGGAGAGATCATGATATTTTCTTGATTTTGTTTGTTTCCTGAAGAAATGTTGGAATCTAAGAGATATGTTAAAGATGACCCCAAATCTAACTTATATGTAACATGATATGACTGAAATGAATCCTCCCATGATGAAGTGTGTGATACCCAATTATGAGTTTCATAAAATATTCCCTGTGATATTTGATTCATTCAACATGAAAAGAATCTGATTATAAGATAATTATAGATCACCATTATACATATCTGAACTTCTAGTTGGCTTTAATATTGGCCCCTATGAGAGGATATGCCAAGAGTGTGTCTACTGAGGTATTTCATACATAATCAAGAGGAGACAACCGACTGTGAGTTCTTGTATTTTAATTAATGTTGTGTGAATCATAAATTTTTCTCATCCTCTGTATAATATCAAGTAAACATTAATTACTAGATCTTATGTCTTAAATTCTAAAATATTTTACTTGATAAATGATCATGAATTCCAATCAAAATGATATTTCTTACTCTTATATCCACTCCAGTTATATTGAGATTACTTGATTCAGATATGGATAATTTGGTGGAATACATGTCCTAGCGAGTGTGTGATTTATCATTTTCCAAATCCTATAGGTTTTGAGAGAGTATCTTTATTTCTTCTAAGCCCATGTGGTGGGCCTTATGATCTTTTCCATTCATGTAGTCTATATCGCTGATGTGGTATAGTTTATGGTCTTTTAGATTAGACCATATTTAACTATATTTAGGTACTTTTTTCTTGTATATACAATCAATATAGTTTATGGAAATTTATCTCTGACCTTACATCCCTTTTTAGGGCCTTTTTACTCAAACATTTTATAGCTATAGTTTAGGGACTTTTAGATTAGATATTCCTTTTTTGTAGTCTAGGTTCCTTTAGCTCAGACCTTCTATCATGGATGTTTATTTTCATTTAACTCACACCATATATTGCTATAGTTTTGGGTCTATTACCTCAGTCCATTTGATTCCATGTAGTTTAAAGTCTTACTATTAAGGCTTGATCTATGATCATGGAATATGGGGATCAAATTCCAGGAAGGACCATTATAGGATATAGTTAAAGGTCCTATATATTTTAAAAAAGAGAAATCTATTTATGGTCATGAAGCACATGGAACTAATATGGGGGATGCAACAAAGGAGAATAATTTGGAATCAAAGGGTATAGATTAACCCAAAATAATTCTTAGCGAGAGTTGAATTTTTTTTCAATCACATCTCAAGGTTCCCAGTTCATGTGGAATGTATTGGAAAATCTTTCGGGGAATAACCCAACAAACTCTCAAGTTCTCAGTTCTTCCACAGTGATGTTAGGATAACAAGAATCATAAATCCCATTAAATTGGGATGAGAGGTATCTAATTGGTTTTTCTAAGACCTTATGCATCAATATAATGTCCAATAATAGATATATATATTCTTTTTTATGGAATTTTAAAGGTTGGTTTTATCCTGTGGTGTTCAAGACATGTAGTGGTATATGGATCATGGCACATAATAGATAGAAGAAGCACCCCTTACACTGGTTAACTAGTTTGAGGGTCTTATGGTCCTTTAATAAGATATTATTATGGGAGATGGTCGTTAATGATTAAAATCATGTAGTGGGGTCATATATTTCTCTGTGTAGTTTAACATCAAGTGGTAAGAAAATTTTCTTTGTAGTCTAATATCATGATGTAAGGATGTATTAGTTGTGAAATTTTAATGTCATGAGACAAAGATGTTTTCTTTTTAGTTTAACATCATTTTTTAAAGTCATAGTAAAAGATGTGATAAATTGAGAAAGATAAATTACATGTACAAAGATTTTTAATGTCGATATGTCTCATACATACGAAAAAATGGGCTCATATGGATCAACATCTATGTTTATGTGGAAAATTGTTTTATTTGTTACTATTTTTAGGTATATGACTAAGGATCCAGGTGTCACTTTTTATTCTGAGATGGGAAGAATCATGCCACACGTAGTTATAAAATTAGAAACTCTATTCTTAGGTCTCAACCATACACAATGGTGAGAATTGTATCTGCTAATTATTGTAGCTAGGCCTGGGATTCGAGATCCAGACATTATTCTATGTCATGTGATGAACCAAACTAGTTCAACCCCAAACCGGTAACCCGAGTCTATCTTAGAAAAGATCTATAGGGTGTTCCTGATACCCACTGGCTTTCAACTAGTGTTCAACATCAAAATAAACTATTTTCAAATGACATTCCCCGTAACAAAATAATGAAAAACAATCATAAAAAGAAAAAAACATATAAAAAATGAAAATAAACTGAACAAATTTTAGAAAGGAATAAACTAAACAAAGAGAAATACCTCAAGTAACATCGTGGGTCACCACAGAACATAAACCACACTCTATCGAAGATATATTTAAAACTAGAGGAACCTAAAAATGGAAA
This sequence comes from Viscum album, assembly GCA_963277665.1. NCBI lineage: Eukaryota > Viridiplantae > Streptophyta > Magnoliopsida > Santalales > Viscaceae > Viscum > Viscum album. Next base: position 839,705,093 of record OY728152.1, on the reverse strand, counting down.
ATAAAGAAGTCTTGAGCAATAAGGTTCCTAGTATAAATGTCAAATAATAAGAATTCAGGATGCCCATACCTTTAAAAAGAAACCCAAATCATGATATTTGGAAAATATAATCACATAAGAATAATATTTACAAATGTTAAAAATTTAGTAAATCCATTTCCAAAAAATCCTTTCCCTTTTTATCACATTTCAAAAATAGTTTACAAAAAAGTATAGGCATTTTGAAATTAAAGAAAAACGATTTAAATTTGAAACATGTGTTTTTACAACGGGGGAAGCATTCTTGAAGCAACAAAAATGGAAATCATTTCAAAAAGACTATGTGATATGGGAGAACCATGTTCAATCTCTATTTGTAACTAGAACAAATGGAACCCTATGGCATCATTCCTCAGTGAACTGTTGTACAGAAACCATGACCAACTACATTCTCATGGACAATCCACTAGTGGGTGACATCCCTATAAACCTAGTGATCTCTGATCAGCTTCCAAGGTTGTTTAGGGTTGTAAAGTCAATCCCCCTAGATGAAACCGTGATGATCCACTTCTGAATCATCTAGTGTACTACTCCTATTCCACACACCTAGATACCACAGGCTTCCCATGAGATCTATTTAAACTAGTGGTGAGTTTTCATCATTCTAAAATACATGAATACATCATTATTTCTATTCAAAACCACACTCACCCTCTCACTACTGGTCTCCCTCCTTGATTACATCCCCATTTTTTACATCATAAAAATTATGTACATGCCTCTTTACTTGAACATATCAAAATTCATAAATTCCACAATGTCATTTTCTAAAACCAGGGGAATGGCTCAAGAGGGGTTTGTATTTTATATAAATCATTTATAAAGTTCCAAACTGGCTGAATTATCAAAAAGGAATATTTTTCTTTTTAGAAAAAATATTCACCCAATAAATTTAAATTATAAAATCATTTAAAATATCAATGGAAAAACCAATGTACTTCACATTTACAATCATTCTTAAAGCCATGCTTACAATGAACCAATTATTCCAAGAATATCCAACCACCATTTAACCTCATGTTCACAAAAAACCCCATTTTTTTAAATCACATTGGAGATTTTTGGAAAAACCAAAAACATGTCCTTACGCTTTTATAACTAAACCAGTTGAAAGACCAAATGCCATTTGAAATATTGAGTACCAATTCCAATATTTATAGGAAATCACTTCTTACGTAAGTTTATATAAGTCCTAATTGGAATTATAAATAAATTTCATTTTCAAAAATAAAGGCATAAAAATTTATAGCAACCACAACCATATTTCATAGCATATATATATTGCATAACTATAAAACATGTATTTAAAACATGATATAAATCAAGGGATTCAAATTAAAGGAATATGAATAGGGTAACAACCTCAGACATTCAGCTCTTGGATGGAAACCACCCAAATTGACACTTCACAATAACATGCACATGAATTTATACATATATATGTAAATACCCCTTGTTTCATTGAAAATATTCCCAGCACCATGAAGTAATATGTTCAAAGAGGGAATATATATATATATATATATATATATTCCATACCTTATGCATGCACATGTAGGCATTCTTGACACCCACAACTCGAAACTTCATCAATATGACTCAATCAACTCTATAAAAAATTCTCAATGACTCAAAAGTCATCAAACACCTAACTTAATATTAAACTGAAATGAATAAAATGAAAAATCCTTACCCAAAAACCATGGTCAACCCACTTCCCCTGATAGAAGTTGTTAGAACCGGCCTTGACGGAACCCAATGAACCCTAAATAACACTAATTGTTCAAAAGAAGAACCCCCAAACACATTAGGGTTCATAAAAGGTATGTGAACCATGAATAATAAAGGGAAACCAAAAAAATAGAGGGAGGTTATGGGAGAGAAGACTCACTAGAGGGATTCACACACACAATTGAGAGAAGGATCAGTTGCCGAAGGGAGGGAGTGGCACATCAAATTTGTCCTAACCATCTAGGTTTTATGAGCAAGAGGGGTTGGTTGTGAAAAAGTGTAGGGAAGGGGAGAATCCTCTATAGGGTGTGGCCCGATGTAGGGTTCTAGATGAAGGGATTCATGCATGAGGATGGTGGGGGGGAGGGGGTTGCGGCACCCAAGAGTGGGGAGGGAAGTGAGGAATGTTGGAGATAAAGGAGGGTGGAGAATTGGGGAGTAGGGTATAGAAATCCTAAAATAAAAATAATAATAATAAATATCTTAATAATAATAGTAATAATTTAAATAATCATTATAATAATAATGATGAAATTTTTAATAATAATCATCATTTTAATAATAATTATAATCAAATTAATAATATTATCATTATTATTACTATTAAAACATTTATTTTATTTTATTATTACAAGGAATACATTATTTATATTTAATTTTAATTTTTTCTTAATGTTTTGTTTTTCAAAATCATAGAAATCTGGCATGATTTGGCCGCACGGTTGGTCAAACAATGCACCAGTCATGCAACACTACTTACGACCCCCATAATTTAAATTTCAATAATAGTTCAATTAGAAAATCAAAGTAAAAAACCATATTTAATTACATAATTGATAAATTATCATTAAGGTGTCACAAGTATCCCACACAAACACCTTTTTCCCTAGAATGTCACTCAGCCAAACAAGGAATCAAACTCGAGTTCAAAACTGAATGAGGCCAATGAAATCACAAACTCGGTGCATGTTTTCAATCCACCAGTCACACCTGAAAAACTCTAATGGAAACAAAAATGAGAAAATCCATCATGAAATGAGGAGGGCTCTCTCTAGTACTAGAATGTGAATAGCGTAACCAATATTGAGACTCTTAGTATGGGATAACTCTAGAACATCCAACTTCAACTAAAGATAAAACCACAAACAATGTCTAAAACACCCCATAGAATAACTCTCAAAGAATGAACAACATGACCCAAGGGGGTCCCCACTATTTAAGAACCATCCAACTTAGCCCAACTAGCACAGACATTTACTGGAACATCCACCCCGTACTAGAAACCTCCAACACACGGTGAAAACCATAGAATGAGGTAAAAACAAACATCGAAATTAACCATGATTCTTCATTTTCACAAGACACAATTATCTCCAAGATGAACACAACATAAAACAAGAAGGATCCCCAAATGGGATAACAATAAAAGAGGGAAAACCATTCAAAGGATCACATTTTGGGAGGCACAAAAACTATAATTTCAAGAAAATAATATCACCATGTCGTCTTAAAACAAAATTTGAGTACTCAAAGAACAAATAAAAATGATTAAATGAAACCTCTATACATATTAGAACAAAAAACCTTCAAATATTCGGAATCTATAATAGAGAAATGTAAATCATCCCCATTACATCACTGGAGACAAAAGCCAGACCATGGTCCTCCACACCCAATAATTTTTAGACTGCATGAAAAGTAACATTCTGAGACCTATGGAAGGATTTATGATGACATTAAGAATCTTTTAAATCGTATTCACAAGATGAAAATCTCAATTAAATATTTTCTTTCAGTACTGCAACTCATCGAACCCCTTCAAATAACCCAAGTGACCTGGCTAAAGAAAACATCTTGTCATAAGACGATACAAAAGAGTCATTCTTAGGTTTTTAAGCTAAGGAAGGTGGTATAAAAATTATAATACAAGGGTGTGGTCCACAATCATGAAATTATTTGGGTACATCACTCAATTTAGATTTTGGATAAAGTCTTCAAAGAAAATAATCTAAGGAACACTCATTCATAATTTCCTCAAAAACCCTAAACTCATCAATTTTAAAAATTTCAATCCAATAAATGACAAAAAATACTGATGAGAAGCCTTATAAGTATAATGATAAAGAACATAGTTTACTCAAACTGAATATATAATAAGAAAGAAAGAGAGTGGACCAACTATTAAAAGATGTAACTAATAAGATGAATTATCAAAAACTTGTTCCTCCTGTTCACTCTCCTCACCCGATAGGGTACCTTATCGAATTCCAAAAATGAATTAGTCCAAGAACCATAGATTGAGACCCGACATAATAGAAGCTTTAACTAATTTTATGACATAATATTTTGAGAAAAAAGAGCCAACACCTAGAGATGCCCAATCTAGGCCTCCACTATTTGATGGTCTAGCTGAACACTCATAAGCTCTGCCAGTTTCCACTCCTTCACCTCCTCAGGTATAAACCATCAGATGAATTTTTTATTAATAAACATCCAAGACATTACGTCATGAAATAATTTTATTATTATATCCTTCATCAATCCAATGTTAAACTATCAAATGAAATCGCACCCGTATGAGCTCTCGTAGCTTTGGGAGTTCGCAATTACGCAATAAAACAATTGATTTCACCAAGATAGTCTGCTACCTTTAATAGATCATGGTTTCCATGAAATATGAAAAATATATGAATAGAATTCAATTCCACCACTCTTATGAGATTTTGGGTAGAATAAATATCTTGAAGAGACTCACTAGAAACCTAAACAAGAAAACCCAGAATGTACAAATGGGGACTGTGTCAAGGAGTCCATTGAAGCCAATAAGAGAATTTATGTAGGGGAATCCAGTCAGATGAGTAACATGAGTAAAGATAAGAGGAATTCTAGGAAGGGATAATCCACATTTCCACATCCTTCGATGACTCGGTCAGAAAAAAATGAAAATGGATGAGAAGATTGAAAGAGAGGCCATGTGTCAACTGAAATCAACTGGTCAAATTTAACTATCCTTGGATTTGATTATGAGTTCGAAGGATGAGCTGAAATAGTAGGTGTTGTTTCTCAATGGATCTGAAGAGGAAGCATCCAAGATGGTGGCAGGAGCTGTTAATGTGAATCTAAATGAGGATCAATATTCATGGGTTGAAAAAATAGGACATGATTATTGTTGGGGGTTTCAATAAGGAGATGATCATGCTCGAGGAGTATATAAAATTCTGGGATAAACTGACTTCTGGATTTGAAGTCCTGATAAGTGAAGAGCTACACCCTCATGTAACCATAATATCATGGATTTTGTTTTGGGATTTGGATTCTGGAAGAATAAAAGTTGTCTTCAATGATTATTCTTTTTCTTTTTCTGTTTAATGCTTGGCCTCTCACCTTTCCTTAAAGTGTTTTAATACCAGGATTTATTTATCATTTAGATTCACATGAGGTGAATTTGGTGTTTCAATTCCATCATTTTACCTACTTCTGCATCATAAGGGGTTCAGAGCATGAGGTCATCACTTCTGTATGGTACATGGAGTAGAAGACTTAGAGGGTATGGCATGGTCATTAGTTCTCTGGATGTTCATAATTTAATGAGACTTTTTGCTGAGTGCTCATGATTTGGTGGAGGGCCTTAACATGATGTTGTTATTGTGGAGAGGTAGAACCATTATTTTTTTAGGGTTCCCAATGCTATTGTATTTGGTTGTTTTGTTGGATTTTGTGGTTTCTCACTTTTCCTTTAAAATTGATTTTATAAAAAAACAAAAATAAAAAATTTCAAGAACAAAATCCCATAAAAATGATATCAAACATTAAAAGAAAATTTTAATAAATTTCCCACTCACATTTCAAATTGATCAAACATCCCATTTTGAAAACCTTTTTTTCTAAAAACAAGACAACTTAAATATCCACCAGCATTATTCCATAAATTCCCATATATATATATACTTGTGATAGCTCAAGCACCCATTAAAACATACCATACTTTAACCTTGTGTCACATGCATACCTCCATATATGTGATCACTCATAGTAATACCAACGTTCAATTAAAAACACATCTCATTTTCAAAATAGATTATTCAATGTGAAGAACAGATTCAGAACTAGCTTTCTTTCCACGTTCCAAAATTTATTTCCAAAATCCATTGATTTTCAAAACACATTCCATATCACTATTTTCCCATTACAAAAACAGTTTTCTTATTCCAAAAACCACATTCCCTTTTGAAAACCCATTTTCCTAAAAATAATTTTTCTTTTTTTTAATCCACTCTCATGAACAAACACAAAGTCCAAAAATAACTCATTTCCAAACATAAATAAGTAGTGGCTCTACCACTCAGATTCATGGTTTAGAAAACCATGATCTGAGAGCGCATCCACCACATAATGTATCTTGAACCGTGCATTTAGGCAGTACATGGGTTGCTACTCCATGAAAGCTTGTCGTGTAACATCATATCACTTCCTTTATAATCCCTTATCCACACAGAAAAAGCATATAAAAGTTAAATCATGAAATACCCATGGAAACTCAAGGCATGGTGCGGGAAAGGGTTTAAGACTTCCTTCCTGCACATAACTCTTGAATATTATGAAAAATAATCTTCAAGATACCTAACATCCCAAATAATATGGGCATCCTCTGATAAATTTTTTTCATGAATGATATGGATCAACCCTAAACCGGTCACCCGAGCAGATCTGTGATAAGGTCCAAAGGGAATTCCTTATCTCCATGGGCGGGAAACTAGTTCTGGGAAACAAAATATACTATATGGGAATGATTTGGCACATAACATCAAATGGTAAAATATATATAAACTGAAAAAAAGTTATAAATTATAGAAAATAAATTGAACAAACTGGTATCTGAAAAAGGAAAAAAATAAGCAATGAGATATAACCCTGGTGAACTTGTGGGTCACCATATAACATATACCACACTCACCCCAAGAGAGATCCAAAACAATGGGAACCTAAAACTGAAAAATAATGAATAGTGATAACAAATATACTCAGTAGTATTGTGAAAGAATAAAATCTCCATATTCCCTTGCATTTAAAAATAATCCCAAATCATTCTAGATTGAAAATACAACCCTAGAAGAAGAATATTTACAACACTTACAAATTTAACCAATCTATTTCCCTAAAAAACCAATAACTTTTTATCACCTTTACAAAAATATATTACAAGAATGCATAGTCATTTTAAAATGAAAGACGTAATATTTAAAATTGAAAACATATATTTTTAAAAAGGGGAAAGTAGGCTTACAGAAATAAAATGCCAATAATTTCACAAATACCCTTTCATAAGAGAGCAACATGGTCAATAATTATAGGTAACTATGAAAAAATGGTACCCTAGGGACCTCATACCTATGGGAAGTGTGGTATAAATACCATGAAGAACTACATTCTCGTGCACGATCCACTAGTAAGGGACATCAGCATAACCCTTCTTGTCTTCAATCATTATAAATATTTACATAGAGTTGTTGCATCAATCATGCTAGAAAAAACTGATTTGAACCGCTTCTAAATCATCTATCATACTAGTCCTAGTTCACCAACCTAGATACCTCGTAATTCTTATGTGCTCTATTTTCCATTGGTGGTGATTTCTAATTAGACCAACATACATGAATACATCATTATCATCAGTCAAAACCAAACTCACCCTCTCACAACCATTATCCCTCCTTGAGTACATCCCCCCTTTTTTCCATCAAACAAAAAATGCACAAGTCTTTTTACTCGGAACATATCACAATTCATACATACAAAAACATCATTTTCCAAAATAAGGGGCATGCCTCAAGAGATTTTTTCCTTTTAAAAAATTCATTTTTAATGTTCCAAATGTGATTAATTATCTACGATTAATAATTTTTATTTTAGAACACATAATAACCCAATAGTTTTATGTTCCAACATCATTTAAAATATCAATTGAACAATCAATGCCATACACATTTAAAAACAATCTTGAACTGATGCTTACAATGATGTAATTATTCTAGAAAGTAAAACAAAAATTTATCTTAACTTTCAAACCAAAACCCTTTTTTTGAAATCAAATTGGAGGTTTTTGGAAATAAAAAAACATTTCATTACACATTTATTACTAAAATGGCTGAAAGGACAAAAAAAATTAGAAATATTCATTACAAATTCATGATGACATCAGAAATCAGTTTTCAATAAAATTCAATTAAGACCAAATTTACATTAGAAATACATTTCATTTTCCAAAATTGAGGCATAATCTTTTCTAGAAATAGAAACTGTACTTCAAAGGCTGTTTATATTGCATAATTATAAAACATATATTTAAAAAAGTTAAGCAATCATGGGATTCATATTAAAGGCATAGTAATATGGGACCAACATCATACATGCTTCTCTTTGATGGAGATCACCTGAACCAAAACATCACACTGACACGAAAAATTATTTGTATATATATATGTATATAAACCTAGCTCTATTGCACATATTCCCCCATTTCATGTGGGAATATATATAGAGAAGAATTTTTTTTATATTTGGCTTACCCTATGCATGCACTTGCAGGTGTTCTTGACACCCATACCTCAAAACCACATCAACAAGACTCTGCACAGTCTATTAAAATTTATCAACAACTTATAAATTATAAAACCCATAAATTAAAATTAACCAGTAATGATGAAATTGAAAAATCCTTTCCCAAAAACCATGGTGATCCCACCTCCCTTGACGATAGTGCCTAGAAGAGGCCAGAACAGAACCCAATTAACCCTAAATAATTTGAATCTGTCACAATAAGAACCACAAACACATTTAGGTTTGGCCAAGGAATGTGCACCATCCAGAATATAATAAAATAAAGAAAATAGAGGAGGGAGATGGTAGAGGATACTCACTAGAGGGATTATCATAAACAATCAAGAGGTGATGTGGTCGTTGGAGGTAGGGAGTGGTGCACCAGAGCTCTTTAGGTTAGCCAGGTGGAGAAAGAATGAGGGGTTAGCTGCATGAGAGATCATAGAATGGGGATCCATCATTGAAGGGGGTGGCACGTCATAGGGTTTCAGCCGAATGGGGTCTCACAAGAGGAAGTTGTGGGGAAGGGGGGCTCTTGGAGTGAAAGAGAGGGGAGGGATGTGTGGCACACTGTGTGTGATGGAGGGGGATGAAAGTTGGGATTAGGTTTATGAAACTCTAAAAATAATAATAATAAATACTGTATTAAAAATAATAATTATAATATTATTATTATTATTATTAAAAATTACAATATTATCAATATTATTATTACTATTAAGACATTATTTTAATACTATTAGTAATATAAGAAATTTTATTTAATTTTATTTCATATTTTTCATATTATTTTATTTTTTAAAATCTTGGAAACCACAAATGATTTGGCTACACAGTAGGTGAAATCATGAGCTAGCCATGCACCTCTACTAGAGACCCCCGAAATTTAAAATTTAAAACTAGTTCAACTCGAAACTCAAAATAAAATTTATATATAATTAAATAATGGATAATTAATTTTAATGATGATGAATATCCTATAATGGAAATAATAATACCATCATTAGTTCATGTTTAACCATATAGTTTATCATTAGGCATAATGGATGATGGATTCCTGATGTGAAAGGGGTATAGTGGCTAGACCGAAGGATTTAAATCTATGTTTCCGGAAATATTCAACAAAAATGAGAATAAATACATATATAACTCATAAATGGAGGTTTGGAAAGAGACCAATCACTAAAAATAGTTGTCCTCTCGGGTGTGGTCCACATGAATATATAGATTTTATAATGTGAAAAGAACATCAATCATGAAATTTAATGTCATTTTTCGAGGAATCATGGTATTCCATTTATGGAATTTCATTCTGGATCCCAGTAAGCATGTCATGACATAATATACCTTTTTTATATAGGGATCCACATACCAAAATTCATAAGCTAACCTGAGACATGCTCATAGGGAGAAATAAGGAATGACCAAGGTTCCTCTGAACAAGAAAAGGAAGATAAATCATGGACATGGTTCATTTGTATTTGGTGGTGGATATACCAAGATAGAGGATCATGGAATCCCGATGAATCTCATTGAAAATGAGAATCTTGTCATATATAGTACTGGAGAACCCATGTAGTGGGAATGTCATGATGAAAATAATTTTTCTGTGCAGTTTAAAATAATACGGTAAGGATGAGGATAACATGTCGTGAATGAAGATGGATGTCATGGATCCATGTCATTTTTACATCATGTTGTGAAAAAAAAATTTGTGTAGTTTTACATCATGCCATAAGGATGAGGACAACCAAACATGAAATAGAATGTGTATTATGACTGGACCCAATACAATAGATTTAGGTGTCACTATGTATCCATTCATGGTAGGAATCAAGACACATGTAGTTCATTAATGAATAAATCCTTTTTGTAGAGATGAATCGCACATGGGAATAGTGAAATTTCATCCTTCATTTGCATTGATCTAGAATATGTGTAGTGATTAATTAGAGATATGGTTCTTCCCATGAATTTTAACATCATGCAGTGAGGATGTGCTCTATATAGCTTATTGACATGTGGTTTGGACATGACAGACTATGATGTTTAAAGTCATTATACTAGGAAGTGATACATTATGATGTTTTATGTCATTTTTCTAATAAGTGCAATGTATAATTTAAACATAATGTGGTTAGGATGTTCTCCATATAGTTTTACATCATTTTGTTAGGATAAACTTCATATAGTTTAACATGGTGTTTTTAAGATGAACTCCATACAATTTGACTCCATGTGTTTATGATTAACCCCAAAATGTTTAAGTCACACGGTTAAGTAGAACTCCATATATTTTAACGTCATGTGGTTAAGAAGAACTCTTGAACTGCCTGTTTGACCTATCTGTGATGTTGTAACTGGAATTGGTAATGGGTTTGGGTATGTTTGGGAGGATTATTCTGGATAACACTCTCTATAACTCTATGCGATCTACCTCTTCCAATGATCTTTGTTTCATTACCTGGTTAGAGAAGAGAGGTAGCCTCTCTTGGACGAATGATGACCATGGTGAAGTGCTGCTAGTGATAATCTAGAACTATATATGGATAACCATGGTATTATGATAATATTTGTTTTGAAAGGTGCATAATATTATTAAAATACATTTTTATGAAGGAATTTTTCAAATTTGGTAACCTCTCTATACAGAGGTGTCTAGGTACGGAGAGTAATTACTCATGTATGGGAGATGTCACCATGGGCATGTTTACCATGTCGGACATTAGGAGTAGTGTCCCAATGATCTATCTCCATGCTACCCAGAGGAGGACTATCATGGTATTGATATACTTCTAAATTGGTTGAAGAGTTGATTAACCATTCGAGTATTTGGAATGTGTGTCAAAAAAACTAAAAAAACAGGGCATTGAGATGGTTAGTGGTAGTAGACTTACTCTACATCATGAAAAAAAATATGTGTGTCCTATCTTTTTGGGTTGTGATGTGATATAATAATAATGTATGATGGATAATGGAATCTATTAATATCTATATGGTGTTGCAGGAATATGATCCCACTACTATGAAGATGTTAGTGTATGTCAATGAGCTTCACTGGCAGTAATATGAGAATGTCCTGAGGTGTGTGCCACTCTCACTTAGTAGGCCTAAGCACGAACGGGGGTTTGAGCCCGATATTGGGCCTTTGTAATATGCTTCTAGTATTTTACTATGAGAATATGAGAATCGCTTGAGGCATTTCCCATTATAACTTGTCAGTACATCGTTGGAAAGGGAATATGATCCCAGACTGAATAGCATTCACCATCAAAATATGTCTATTGACCACTACAATTATAGAAGGGATATGTGCCTCCTCATATATGTTAATGCGATATGTTGAGTAGCTTTGTTGGCATGAAAATGAGTTTATCCCAAGTAATGTTCCACTCACACTTAGTGAACCTCATCCAGAAGTGGGATATGAGCCAGATCCAAGGACTTTGGAGTTTGTCAAACATTTTTTGAATGAGACATAAGGCTATCCCTACATATGTAACACTCTTACAAGGAGAAAATTGTAAATAATGGGGATATGAGCCTGATTTTGGGCCTTCTAAATATGTCACTAGTATTTTAGAATAGGAATATGTGCCTGTATTGAGGTATGTGTCACTCTCACTTTATGATCCCTCATTGGAATAAGGAAATGAGCATGATTTGTATTCCATATCCTTTAATATAATTTTCTAATAATCCATCTGTATGAGACCAAGGATATGTTATTTCTTTGGAGTATCCACTTGTTCATACTAATCTTAGATTTTTTCTAATATAAAAATTTGGATAGTAATATATGCATATCACTACATCTTGATGAAACTATTCCAGTGGAGATCCTATGTTGTTGTCACATAGAACTGAAACATCAATAATTCATGTATGGTATAAGATTTTAGGATAGGTTTGTTAATGTATATGATTGAAGAGTGTTTATATTCCAACTCTCATATTTTGATTGACATCAGAATATAATGAAGGAATTTTTTCATGTGGGTGAAACTTAATAACTTCCCCATACTTGCTACCTGGATATGATAACAGACTCTAAATGAACTAGCAGGGGTGTGAGCCTTCTTTCTATGCTCCGCTAGTTTCTAAATCGAAAAAGCTATCCATGACACTCAAACATGATTTTTTGTGAATGTGACATGTTAGATAATGACCATAGTAGGTGAATAAAGGGTATTAATGATTTTAGGTTATAGAAATAATTGAGATTGTACTATATTAATGGTTCTTAGAGAAACTATAATTTCCACATTTTGTTAATTATGTCTCCCAAATATAGAAATGCTGCATAATTCTTTATCCTATGATCAGGTTGTTTTCATTATAGTTTATATTTATGCATTAATGACATGAATAATGGTGTCTAGCCCAAGGTATAGGATCTAATAGTCCCTAAATATCTCATTTTGGGTATGAATAAAGTAATATGTACTTCAAAATAACCATATAGTTTTAGTATTTTGAAGAAAGGAAATTAGTTGTGATGTTAAATGTCTTGCAGTAAGGACTTGAATATAAGTGGATGGGTTCGGAAATATGATCTAGGAGTCAATACATATCTCACTATGATAGAATCAATCCATGAATAGTTCTATTAAACCTGGGTTGTTTTAATTTCATGCCTAAAGGGAATTAGTCATGTAGTTTAATAACTTTTGGAAAGGATGTGAATAAAAGTGGTTGGGCCATGATATTAGACCAAGGAGTCCCTATGTAACTCATTAGGAAGAGAATAAAGTTGTAAATAGTTCTAGAAAACTCAACCAATTTAATGTCATGCTGAAATCATATCAGCCGTGTAGTTTCATGTTATGTAGTAAGTACGTGATCTACAATGTTTAACATCTTGTGGTAATGATGTTGGCCAAGTATTATAGCATTTTATGATAAGGATGACAGAATTGTAGTATAACATCTTGCATTAATGGTGATGGACATCTTGTTTAACATATTGTGGTAAGTACACTGGAAATGAAGTTTTATGAATTTTTTACGGACATCAACTGTTCAGTTTAATGTCATATTGTAAAGGAATAATCCTTATAGTTTGACATCTTGTGGTGAAGATGATGGACATTCAGATTAATATCTTATAGTAAGTAAATCTACTTTCAATTTTGATGTCTTATTGTAAATATGGGTTTGAATAACTTATAATGAGAGTATCTCATCAAATGTATATAGGAATGCATTTTTTCATATTCGATGAGTTTTGGGATCCTTCAACACCATCAATTCAATAATGACCTGTATGTCCAACCAATCCCTGAAGACAATGCATCTATCTATTGTGTTCATGATACTATGATGGTAGGGTTAATAGTTTTAATGTCCTATCAACCATTCCTAATTTAGATTCCTTATTGTTGGATTTTCCTTAAATCAATTTTCCATCAAAAAATAAAAATATATAGGTACATGTTCTTCTTATAAAGAATATGATTTATTCAATATCATATTGAAATATGGTCTATTATCCTAGGGATTTATGTGGATCATGATTTTCTTAAAAAATTTGACATATGATTCAAAATACATAGATGGATGGAGAGGGGATTTTGGTGTTAGTGGATACCAAATCCCCATCACCATTTTTACATGATGCCAGTATTTTATTTAAAATAATCCTTATATTGTATGATCGAGAAGTCAATTGTAGCGGAAATGGTTGTCATGGAGAATCATCCAACCCTTTCCCATCTTTTTCATCACTGATAAATCTATCAAACTATTTCTCAAGGAATAGTATAAATACCTAGGAACATTTCATGATTGGATGGAATATACTTTTATCATTATGTATTAAAGATAAGGGAGATCATGTTGGTTACCCCGTATGTTATATATGCCTCCCTTAAAGTGGATGACTGATTATGTTAGGACCCCATGATAACAAGTCTCATCTTCATTGGTTCGCGGGTAGGTGTTTAAGCATTGGGGTTTTGGATGATGCAATCACTTCCCACTTATTAAAAGATACCAACCCTCCTTGAGGTTTTATGGAAACATATATGGTAAATGGTTTCAAAAATTTCCCTGATGAGGTGGTGGTAAATATGGAAATTCCCCATGCCTTTTAAGATGTAGATAGGTGGAAAAATTCCTATATTTTACCTAATGAGGGGATGGATAATCTGAAAAATAACCCCAACCCTGTGGGATGGGGAACATCATAGTAAGGTGGGATTTCATAGGCTAGTACATGTACATAATATTGAGGTATATATATTTAGAGTATTACCAAAATTATTTCCGAGAGATCCCTATTCTTTCATTGGAGATGGTGATCTATTATTAGGTAGAAATTTCCTTATCATCTTTATCAGGATGGGTTTTTGGAAACAAGACCAAAACCTCTCATCTATCAGGTTTAGGGATAGTGGATGATGAAAAGAGTTCTGACGTGAACCCTATAGACTGAATCATCGGCTAACACTATCCATATGATCTATTTTCATTACTCTATGAACCGCCAACATGATTGGTGACACCCCAATATTCTTAATAGAATCCAATGATAAATTCTTTTACTATGACAGTAGAAGAAGGTAGGCTAAATGGATGGGACTCATATGGTTGTATGAAGGTATGACTATTCCCTTTAAAAGTGTTCCTTTTTGTATTTGATGAGGAATATTCCGATCTGATTGATATAATATTGACTGAGACACCAGCAGGATGGTACTCCACTTCAAGGGAGTATCTCATTTTTTTGCAGCTATGTGCTTGATATATTGTTTGAGGGGTCAGTTCCCAGGGCATAGTTTGATATTTTGTTTCCTGTGGTACCGACTGTGGGGTTAATGCCCCTGGTACAATTGACGAGGTTGGTGAAGATGGTAATATTTAATGGGATGGTCCTAATGGTACCATTTTAGGGGTTGGTGCCCATGGTACCCATTGAGGGGTATGTTCCCATAGTAATGTATGAGGTGTAGGTTCCAATATTGAAGGATAACCCAAGGTAAAATATGATAATTATATCCCCCAATTCTATTGGATGGGGTTCTTAATGGGATTTCTCAATAAATAATGTCAGTTGTGGGGAATTAAGATGCTCCTCGAGAGTGATAATTCGGTATTGAGTCTAGTGAAATATTAGGATACACTGGTGGGCCTAAAAAAGATTATAGATTGGAGGGATTTAATTCATATTTGAGAATCATTTTTCAAATTCATATTACAGGCTCTCCTACTGGGTGCCCCATCCTAGATTGTTGATTTAGGAACAATATCCTATATAGTTCCCTGTGGAATTCTGGTCACATCATAATTATAATAAATAGAATGGATTGGATCCCTCCAAGGTAGCTCATGAGTGACTATGATGAATTGATGGTTTTCATCATCATCCTCCATAAAGTGGTTAAGAAATGTGACGTCATGATCTAGGGATAGAATCCCAAATATATTGAATGTTCCAAAGAGCTACATTTCCACTCCTATGGCCTATCATGGGAAATGAAATGAATGGGAATTACTCATCTTATGTAATTCATGGTATCATTCTACTATCATGTTGGAGCTTTTAATGTTGTCTTCTTAGACCATGGAATTCACTAAATGGAATTGGTAGTGGTGTGTTGGTGAAAATGTACATTATGGCCTCAGGGCCAAATCATATTGTTCATAAATCTCGGAAACCATTAGAAAATTCTATGATGTCATTTAGACTGTATGGAATCTAGAAATCCCTAATAAGGAAAAATGTTCCTTATCAACAAATCGTCAAATATAAGAATACCTGATTGATCCATTAAATTCACAGTTAATGTATAAAGAGGTGGTCCACACATGTAATGAAAGGTTTAGTGTGGTTAAAAGAATCTTGTCATCGTCAATATTTTTGCATAACGAGCATAGAATGAAATGGACTGATGGGTTCTAGAAAATCTATGTTTTTAACCCAAGAAATGGATGACATAGTTAAATAATTTCATGTTGGTTTCACAATTTTGTTTCATTGAGAAATATATGTGGATGGGATTCCATGAAAGTGGTTTGATTGAATGGGGTCAATGGCTTTATAAATCATTCGCATTTGGGTTCCCATTTTTTATTCTTCCCTAAAAACTCCCAATGGTTCCCATATCCACAACTGAGTATGAAACATCCTTCCTAATACCAGTGGTCCATTGGAATTTCACACCCAATGATGCTTACAAAATTTACAATACTTGAGAATATGGCAGGTCAGGATCATCTCACCCTTTTGGGGGGAATTTCTATATACTTTGTGACTCTCTTATAGATTTAATATACAATCGTAAAATCCATCCCAAACCCCAAATAAATACTAGTTACCCTTATATCAATAAATTTATTATTAATTTCTATCGATAGGAACAATTCCAAACATATCACATGTTTTCTATCATTATATAATTTATTTATGATGCTTTGGGATATGGATATAATTGGGAAGTCTGGAGTTTATTTTCATCCAAGAAGGTAGTTTTTGTGTTAGATATGGGATTGGACCTCTACATGGAATTATACATATCATTGAAAATAAGAATCAAAATCGATGTTGTTTCATTAACATTGTTTAATGTTCTGTAATTGGAGCCATCTATGTAGTTTAACATCTTGCGGTAAGGATGTAAATATCTCGATTAGAACTCAGTGAGTCATCCTATATATCCTATTTAAGGAATGAATTAGTTTCTATTTAGTTATTATATTTGGAATCTAAGTCATATGAGATACGATAATGTGGGCCCTAGGTGGGGCTTATGCATACAAGACTTCATTGGATATCTTTTTCAAGAGTATGTACCTTTGAGTGGAGATTATATGTAATCATACATACATCATAATGTTGAATCAATATTGGGGAAATTAACATTATACTATTGGTACAATCTATGCTAAACTCAAATACCACAGGAGTCATACTCGGTGTGACAAAAAAGCAATAACAGATGATCAGACATATTTCATGAGTGCATATCCATACAAGGATTACACATTAATGTTTCCCTTAGAGTGGCATGATTACCCATCTTGTAGAGAATATTTTTCAGAGACCATACCTTAGTAAGGACTCCTAAATATCCTATTTTATATCATGAATATGATTCATCATAGTTCAGTTCATCCCAAACCCACTGATTTGTTTGGGCTACTCAACGACATGGTTGAGGTTGATACTTAAGATAATGCCTATGTACAAGACCCCTTTTCTTTTGTTGTTGGATGAGGAAGAGAGAGAAAAAAAGGTAATGATGATTCCCTTAGGGTTGAAATGTATGATACATGAGAGTATATACACCAAGGTGGAGGACCATTTTTGATCATACCATAAAAATGCATCCTATTCATCCAGGTTATTGTAAAAATCGACTTCTCGTAGATCAGTTTCCCCATAACCCATTGATGAGCCAAGATTGGTGATCATTCACTAATACATTATTGTTATACATGGGGTTTTAGTAATTATATATGATTATACTATAATGGATTTCCATTGGAGATCGTTCCTCCGAGAGGCATCCTACATACCCTTCTTGGGAAGGAATCAGAGTTCTCATAGTTTGTTTAGTCGGGGCTTATGCACTGAGGATTCCCAATTGACTTGGGCTTACAATATATTTTTCCCTATTAATTGGGGCTTCAACACTATGGATAACCTATTACATTCTCATTCATTATATTCTGAAATATTAAAGAGAGATGATGATGGCCATGAATGGTATGATGGATATGCTTGGCATGACATAATGGGTAGCTTGTGAGAATGAAACAAATAAGGTATCCCGTGTGTATAACCCAATACCATTATGTATTACTCCAATAAAAATAAGGAATGTGGTTGAATATTATTGACAGGGGTCCACTTGGAATGAATCTGAGTGTGTCTTCCAGCTGCAACATACATGTCTTAGTGGATTTTCTAAACATGTCTTGGCTGCCTACTTGACATGTCTTGATTTACCACTAGACATGTTTGGTCTGTTAGCATGTAATGGAAGACATGTAAAAGGGTGTATCTCTAATCAATAACTTTTTTTTGATATATATGATAAATTGAATTGGAAATTTCCATTTTCCATCACATTATCAAATGGATCATCATTGATGTCTTCACATGAGTAAAGTAGACATGTCCAAGATGCATTGCATAACCTAAATATTTTTTGTATGGGGTCTTCCAAAAAAGGATATAAAATTGTAATTGGAAAATCAAATGATCATGATGACACATCAATAATCTATCATGAGAATAAATTAATTTTTCTAGAGCATGTATTGTGACAATACTGTCACATCAAGGGGTTTTCGTCTAAACAATTCATCTTTTCTTCTGGTTTTTTGTATGAACAAGGCTGACATATCCAGTGGATATCAAAATACCCTAATGGATTGTACTGTAAAATAATGAATGATTTCTACATGTTTTTCTAGATATAATCATATGATTTAGTTGACTTTGGTTTCACTAAAAATTCCAGATGAATCACTTTGGAGTGAGTCATGATAATCAATAGAACATCCGTGGAGGGTGATGCATGACTAAGATGACATGTCTTTATATCATCAGGAAAGTCAATTGACATGCCTGAGGGACATCACAAGACCCAGCTGACATACCATTGTGCTAATATGGGACTCATTGGACATGAATTGGTGATGTCATGTGACCTGATTGACATGTATAGATGACATTTTGAGGCCTTGTTGTCTACCTCAAAGGGTTTCTGTAGACATGAGTGGCATGCTCAGAGGGTTCCATTTGAATTTCATTGGCATTTCTAGGGATCTCACATGATCCAAATTGTATACCAAAATACCATCACACTATCTAGAAGACATTTCTTAGTGCTTTTTCGTGATTGGGTAGTTCACACGAAGAAGATGAGGATCAGAATAAGTGTTATTTTTACAATTCATCCATCATTAGTCATTGTACCAGCCTTTCATTGTATATGCCTTAGTTTTTTGAGTTAGTTTTTTTATGTCTCATATGTTTTAGAAAATATGGGGAATATCATTCTTGTGACCCTCTAGAATTATTTCACATGATCAATGATTGATCACATGATGTACTTATTCATGATTCATGGTCACTCATGTTATTCCCCGTATTTACCTAAACAGAAACTTTTCGGATTACGGGATCATCTTTTCAGATAAATTCTATCTGGTTCTCAGGTATGTCAATGAGAGGATCTAATAGTTCATCCATATGTCCACCATCATTTTTTCATGAGAGGGAGGGGGATTTATATGACTCACCAACATTATTGTATCATGTTACATGGGTAACATATTGAATAATTCAACAATTATGTTAGTGGAGGGATATTACATCAGATGTCTTCACGAAGTCCTTCTATAGGTTATTATGGGGTAATTGCCTAATTTTCCGAAATCGTGAGACCATACCATCAATTAGACCTTTATTGGATTATTTTTAATAAAATATTTATTTTTGAGTCATGCGAACATTCTGACGGACATTGATTTTTTAGGATGAAATGTTTGAAAAATATCACATGATTAGGATGACATGTAAAGGGGTGTTTCAAGACCATGATTATGTGTCACATGAGTTTTATGAATGTAAGAGGCTCCCACATTTCCTCTTTATTAATTTCATTGTTTAATTTTTATGGGATGGGGACAATTGATTTTTATAGAGTGTTGTTGATAAAAATTACTCTTCCCATCAGTAAAACATCATGTACCAAACAAAGGGTCTATGGGTGACGCATGAGGACTTCATGGAAAAAACCTTATGTTTGTCTTATGGGTCCTAGGGGGCCGAGGGACTGCCTAAACCTATCTAAATCATTTTCCATGATGAAAATTACATTCCAATGTGCTCTTTTTTGACACGGTGAACATGTCACTATGGTTTCAGTGGTGTCATGCAGTATTTAGGCGTACGTTGTATGAGTTTTATGATCACACGAGGTTCCATACATTCTCCCCATTTATTATTTTGTTTATTTCTCAATGATGGGTGATCTAAAATTTTTTTCAGTGTTTTCAATGATAATTAGTCTCCCCATTAGTGTTGTGTCACGTGAACAACAAAGGGTCTTATGCAGATGTGCATGCACTTCATGGAAAACACTTCTATTTGGTTTATGGGGGAAAATGGGGAGAAAAAAAATTACCTTGATATGTCTTATGTCATTCACATGATGGGGGTGACATTCCATTGGGTTCTTAAATGACTAAAAAAACATGTCATCGGGGCTTCCACAATATCTTGCAGGCGGCATGGGTTTGTCACATGAGTTTAATGACTAAAATATGATCCCTTTATTCTTCATTTTCATTTAGTTAGTTTGTTTCACAAATCATGGGGATAAATGAGAGATTTATGACCATTATAGAATACAATTACACTCCCTGTTGGCGATGTATCATGCGCCCAACAAAAGGTGTTATAGTGATTCACAATTTCTTCCGGGAAAATACTTCTGCTAGTCTTATAGGAAAAAAGAGGTAGCATGAGACTACATGGGAATGTATAATTCTATTCACATGCTGGGGTGACTTTCCAGGGGCTCTTGCACTACCAAGAAGACACGTCACCAAGCCTTTTTCATTGTCACACAGGTTGTGTGGGAGCATCACATGAGTTTTATGACTATAATAGGATCCCTGCTTTTTCTTTGTTATTTTAATTTTTTTACAGGGGGTTTATAGCCTTCACCCACAGATTTTACATTAGAGCGATGTATGCTCAGTATGGGATCTCATGATGGTGTTCACACCATGTTCTGGTAAGTCTCCCTGGTTTCCATCAGCATATCGCATGATCTGTTCTAGATCACTCTACAACATATAGACATTGATGAGGTTAGTCTCTATTACTTCTATTATTGTGTTTCATGATCATTGATAGATATCATAAAAAAATCTAAAACATTTTCAGTTACAACCATTTTCTCATCTTTGATGTGTCACATTTCCAATGATGGATCTCGTGATGACATGTAGACATTATCAAGGAAAATGTCTTTTCTCTCCTCTGAAGTGTTATGTATTCATGGTTGTATGATGTCATAGCATGATGTGGGTGTTTTCTTGTCATGTATGGATGCGAAATGGTTCATGGATATTGTTTCCTACTATTTCATAAATTTATCATATCCAAATACCCTAACACATATAAAAGTAATATTTATCCTCTTTACATGATATTATAATGTGCGACATGGAGATTCTCACAAACACATGAATATTGAATGTGTACAGTACGGACATCCGTTGGATTCTCATGGAACATTGTGTCTTGATTGTTACTTATTATCAATTATCATTGCGCATCAAATAAATTCATTAGGACTTGATTGTAGCTATAATCCATGTCACTACCCACAATTCATCACCAAACCATGTATGTGGTAATTTAATCTTCATATAAGAGAAAGTGGGACCATGATACGTTCTTGGTTTCATGTTTTATTTATAGAAAGATATGATTCATGTTCTAGATTAAATATGAACTCAAATCTCACTTATCCATCATGTTATATTCCCTACATGTGTCCTCCCATGGGAACTTATATGATTTGGTATTTTGAGTGTCAAAAAAAGTCTTCTATCCCAAGCATATATTAGTTTATATGATCTACACAAATACTCTATGAGGGAACTATGGGTTATCATTCTATCAAACTAAAATCATTTTTCTTTATATTTAATAATAAAGAACCTTTGGTTAAGTGAGAATCGTAAGATATTAGTAGACCTTAATCAAAAACTTCCCAAAATAAACCCAATATTCAATGTTCAAATGAATAGATCATTTCAATGAATTAGAGTGTCATACAAAACCAAAAAACTCAAAATTCCAATTTTAATCAAAACATACATATCATAAAATTAGACATCTATTAATGTGATCCTTGACTCACACACCTTAATGCACATCAACACAGTCATATCTCCCTCAACATAACGCAAGATTCTCTAATAAGACCACATGTTTGATACCTCTTAAAAATTTGAATCCTTATACAAAAATTCCCCCATAATGATCTCTGTTGACAATAATGTAAAATTTATGAATCAACAAAACATATTTTATAGTATTTCTAAATATAACACCATATCCATCCAACCTATAACTATTAGAGTGGATACTTACAAGGGGGACCATATATTGTATCTAAGTGACATTAAATTAGATTACAATGATAGAATATATTGTAATAAATGTGGCATGTATATATCCATTTATGTGTACAGACATAGAAGGAGAACCGGTCCCATCGTACATTGTCTCACAAGACTCAACCTAAATTATGGATATTGAAGAAACAAATCCATAACCAAACATACTATATTTTTTGAGGGTTCATGTTTTCGGGTTGATAGATCAATTCCTATTTTATATTTGACATATATATTTGGAGAATATGATGTACTTATTTCATCCGCATACAATTTTCAGGTGGGTTAATTTACTATTTTATTTCTCTTTATGATTCTTAGAAATTTTCAGGGAATAATGACTAAAATGAGATGGGAGAACTAAAAAATTTCAAGTAAAATTCTATTTTTTTCATTTATCAATTAGAATATGACCATTATTATTTTTTAGTATAACTGATTTTATATAATGGACCCATGGATTAGAACATCACAATAAGGAATTGCTCATATAATCTCAATGTTAGGCCATTTCTTACATTGATTCAATGTTTTCTTACATAGTTGAGCTATTGTGTTTTATCTAATCTCCTTACCAAGACAAAATATTTATAACGATGATATAATACCCACAGATGAATTTTTTAATCCCATGAAATGATTATATAGATCCTTTTCCAATTACTAGGTAAAGGAAAACTCTAGATGAAGTTTTTTTATCTCTTGATGATGCCTTCCAGCAAAGTTATTTCATTCTATTATCTATTGGTATGGCTTCATTTTTGCTACCACATATTGAGAAGATTCTTGAATCCTGAAAATACTGACGATATTAGATAATGATATCAATTCTACCATGAATACTTTTAGTTTGAATATATTCTGAATCTTCCATTAATGAATAATCAACTTCACTATAGTGTCGATAGATCAGAAATTTTACCTATTTTATACCATTTATGTGATAATATATTGAATCTAGTGTATTATTTTATATATTAACATTATGTTGGTTATAGGAATCAACTTATAAATTCATTTCCATATATTTTATTAGTATTTATGTAATAAGTTAAGGATTCAGGGCCTTAATTAGATTCACTTTTAGAGATAGGAATATGCTCCATAAATATTTCACATATAGGGGCCATCTATACATCACCCTTTCAAATTTTTGGGTCATAAAATAGTATTTGTTTTTTTGTTTATCTGCAAATTGTGACACTAGAATGGTTTTTCCATTTGACACCCTCATCTATTTGAGATTGTGGTTCTTATGATGACATAAATAAATTTATACTTATACCCATGGATACCAAAGTAAACCAAATTCATTATAGATACTCATACATTTCCTCTAGATCAAAAACATATTTAGATGATGTAAATTCATCTAAATATACCTTCTGATTATCTCTTATAGTTGGGTTTCCCTCCCTTATGAGGATAGGGAATAAATTTACACTAATCAAAATAATAAATAACACCTTGGAAGTGTCTCCCCCCTCATCCATTACATGATTAGGATAAATATAATTACACTTACCATTGAATTCACCATAAAAATTGGTGATGTGGGGGTATCATGATTCAAAAATCCATTCAGTGTGAACCTAGGGATCACCTCAAGTATATCTTGGGGATTCCCATCATCAATTATTGATATATCAATACCCCCTAGAATAGCTGATATGGTCATAATATCCCACTAACAGATCAACCTAAAAAAATTTCAATAGATAAATATCTATTTAATGGAGGATCAAATCATCATTCAATTTTGATAAATGATTTAATAACAATAAGGAAAAAACATGTATTTGGGAAAATTTTATTTATATCTTTGAATTCATCTAGAGAGGAGTAAACATATAAACTTGATATGTGTTTATTTTGTGGGATCATCTTTAGTGAAGACTATGAACCCAAACATGGAGTAAAATTTCCACTAGATGGTATTAAATGAAATAGATGATAACTAAATAGTTAAGAGTGATCTATATATTCCACTAATAGTAAAGGGGGTCAGGGAAACCATTATCAATGTCCCATACCACCTTAGAACTGCTCCTCCTTTGGGGGAGTGTGTAAAGAAATCATAAGACTCCATTTCATTTCCCATAGAGTTTATCTCTTACAGTTCAATTTTTGAGAAATGGTTCATTTCACTTTAGAATTGTGTGTTAGTAGTGATTCAATGAAGAGATGATGATAATTTCGAAGAGTGAACTCTCTCACCCATCAAAATTTTATTTCTTGGTGTCTTGGTGTTCTTCACAAATATAATCTCTTAAGGAGGGTATTAAACATTTCCTGTAGTTAAATAGACTACAGAAGAAGGAAGATTGAAAATATATTTATAACCTGATCTTCCCCCAAAGTCATTCAACCAGATGACATCCCTTTTTTTCTAGGTTTTCTATTCTGAAAACACATATTTAGGATCCACCCATGGTGTAATATGAAAATTACAATAAATAAAACTTTGGAACCTTGTTATAATTAAAAATAGAAAGTTTTTTTGTTTTGTTTCTGAGTCTTTCTTCGGTGCATGCGCGTCCGTCCGTGGAGGGTGCACAGTTGTTTCCCTACAAAAATTCCTTCTGAAGGTCGATGACATCCATTCCTTACTCAGGGAATATTTCTCCTTGATCAAAATGGGATGATGGGATGTCAGTTCTTCCTTCTGTGTATTCCACCTCATAACTCGTTACCTAGTCTATGACTCCCTTAATGATTATGTCATGGTTCGTGAATCTCGTTATCGGGGCTATATCTTTGTTGACTTAGGTTAATTACACTACTTCAGTCAAGAAATTCCAAGGGGTCTTGACATGGTAACAACCTTGGGTCAGTGTAGATGGTAAAATCAAACATGTCGGGGAATATCTGGATGTGTGGCCATTGGGGAACTTGTATTCTTTATCATAAGATAGAATCTCAAGGGGGGAGAATTTGAGGCATCCCACATCAGTCATGGGTTATCTTATGTCGGAGGCATGTCTCTGAGGTTTTCCTCAACTTCCCATGTTTAACACAGGGTATGTCGCTTGTTTAACATCTTGTGGAGATGGTTACACAAAAGGTGTGTCTTTTGAGGTTTTCTTCAGGAATCTCATGTTTAACATGAGGTAAGCCGGGAGTTTAACGTCTTGAGAAGTTGGAATGAGGGTCATCATAACGTCCCATAGAGACATATCATATTGGCATAACCCTAGGATGGAGTTCTAGGAGTGTTTACCATTGGCTGGGATTGAACCTCATGGAGGATTCCTACGTACCCTGTATAGACGACAGATATCAAAACCCATGTAGTTCGATGGGGTGATGAATAGGGGCGTACAGAAAGCACAACAACCCAGATACATGCTGGGGATTACACATGGAAAGTGTCCCAAGTACTGCTAGGATTAGTGAGGATGTGGATTACATGATCCCACTGGGATGTGGCGGCCTTGGTAAGAATCAATATGGATGATGGAGAGTTGAATGAAGTGGAGGGATAAAGAGATGGAACCAGTATGAGGACGACAGTGATGCTGGGCTCGAGCCTTGAAGAGACATCCTATGTATCCCCGTGGTAGGGAATCAAGGTCCCCATAGTTCAGTGGGATGAGGGGACACCTGAGGAGGTGACCCATGAGAATGGATGCATGGATGGGATCTGGATTCAATAGAACCTCCAGGTTGGGGCATGATCATCCTATAACACATTGGATCTAGGGTTAGATTAGGATGAGACATGGGTGATGGGATTAAACCTCGTGGAGGATTCCTACGTATCCTCGTGGCAGGGAATCATAGTATGCGTAGTTCATCTGACGACAACTTAATGTCGATTGGGAACATCAACTCCTTACCATTGAATGGGGTCACAACGGCTTACCACTGGATGGGGTCACAACGGCTTACCGCTGGATGGGGATGACAATGGCTTACCGCTGGATGGAGTTGAAACTTGTGGAGGCTTTCTACGTACACAATCTAGGAGACAATGATCAAATCCCACATAGTTCACGATGGTGGATGCAGTTTAACGTCTTGTAAGATGAAAAGGGGGAATGCAGTTTAATGTCATGCAAGATGAAGGTGGTCCGACGTGAAGGATGTCAGAACCAATTGGTGTTGGGATTGAACTTGAGGGATGATTCCTACATACCTATCCTTGAAAAAGATCAAAGTCTGCGTAGTTCAGGATGTTCTTTGATTAACCAACATGAATATGGTCGGGACCAATGGGTGTTGGGCCTCAACCTCAGGGAGGCTTCCTACGTACCTTACCTTGGCAAAGATCAAAGTCCCCATTGTTCGGGAGTATGTTGGAGAACTGACGTGAAGATGGTTGGGACCAATTTTTGTTGGGATTGAACCTCATGGAGGATTCTTATGTACCTTGCTTTGTTAAGGTTCAAAGTCCATGTAGTTCGGGCGTGGTGTGGGGCTTACACTTTCGGCTTCCCAAAGAAGATGTCATGGTTGATGCTTGCTCTAAGATCATGTGAGTCATCCTCGGTGTGCTAAAAAAGTGGAAGAAAAGACATGAAAATCATGTCATGGAAGGTTCATCTGTGGGATGTGGAATGGGATCTTACACGTGGTTAGCGACCCAAAGAGGAAATAGGGGATTATGTGTGGTTAGCAGCCCATGGTGATGGATATTGGGACTTACTCTTGGGTGGAGGCCCAGGTGGAGAAAAAAATCCCAATGGGAGAGGGACAAGATAACTAAGGTTCTAATGCCCATATCTCCTCAAGTAATTGGCAAGGAAGAAGATTGGAGGAGTAGAGGTGATGCTTCCTGCTAGAAAAGCTAGGGGCTTTCACCAAAGTAGATTCCATGTCCCCGCAGATAAATGCCACTCCCATAAAGAGGATCTCATTCCATGTGAGGAATTATTTCAGTCCTGTAGAGACCAGTGGGCATAGATAATGTTCGAGACAGGGTGCTCCGTGTATTATGGATGTGGTGATGCCACTGTTTAACGTCATGTGCTGGGGACGATGGTGCTTGGCAGTTTAACGTCCTACATCTTGGACGACGTGGGTGCACTCTACACCCCAAGT
Source organism: Viscum album (assembly GCA_963277665.1). Lineage (NCBI taxonomy): Eukaryota > Viridiplantae > Streptophyta > Magnoliopsida > Santalales > Viscaceae > Viscum > Viscum album. Next base: position 839,677,532 of record OY728152.1, on the reverse strand, counting down.
ACTTACATAACTGATACCCGCTCACCCTTGAGTAAAGTATGGCATCATCAATTCCATTTCAGGGGGTGTTTTGGAGTGATACATTGAGGGTCCACATTAGCATGGCTATGAAAAGAATCAATAACCCTTAGCGTGTCTATAGGAAGAATCATGAGGCGAAACAATGCAACAATATTCATTGCACAAGTGACCTTGATATTGATTTGTGAAAACTTGAAGGGCATTAGGGGAAAAGGGGTTGTAGAGCAAAGGGGTTTATAGGTAGGATCCTTTAGATGCTCTGGTGATCCATGAATTGGAGAGGCTTCGTGACGGGGTGTGCTTTGAGATGTGAGGTCGCCTAGCCTAGGAAAAGGGAATGGGTTCACATATAAGGTACTTCTCTATGTGGAATGGAATTCACAGAACAATTCCTCATGAAGAAAGTGTTCCTTATGAGGCATAACATTGTGAAACAATGTGCATCGTGAAGCACAATGACCACGCCTTAGCATGCGGGTCACATGTGTACGAAGGGTACTTCACGACGAAAAAATGATTTGTGATGACCTGAGTCCCCATGGGGATCTCCTTCCTTCGTAGGGGCATGTGGGATCCACAAAGGGCATCCCTCTTTGAAGAGGGGCAGAATTAACACAAAGGGAAAGGCAGTTCGCGATTCAAATGTACCTTTAAAAGCTCATGGTTCGTAGAGCTGAAATTGCTTCGTGATTTGGGAGCTCAGAAGGTGAAAGGTCAGAGGATCCATCCTTTGGGATCGAGGGGAGCTTTGTATTTATAGAAAAGAGGCGTCGTGAAGCTAAGATTCCTCGGCACAATGACAAAGTTTGATCCGTGGTAGGTTTGTAAACGTCAAAGGGGTTCATGGAGCATCCCACCTCTTTGCTTTGCGGCAGGTTCGTGAATGTCAAATCGGTTCATGGAGCATCCAACCTTCTTGCTATATGGCAGCATCGCAAACATAAAAGGGGTTCATGGATCATCTCGCCTCATTTCTACAAGGGGGGTCGTGAAGGGGGAGCTTTTCCCCAACCACAAGGCCACGGGATCGCTGCGAGCAGTCTTCACGAGGTAGATCCTAGTGCTTTTCCTTTGTTCTTTCTTTTCCCTGATTTTGGAGTCAAAAAATGAACCCCTTGTAATTTGAGATGAGGAGAAAAGGAGTTCAAAATATAGTGGTTAAACCACCAAAATTCCTCCATCAACTGTGAAGGTGTCTTGTGAAGGGGGCTTGCGAGGCGGAGTGACACACGCTGGCTGGAACACCGTGAAGATCACCGTGGATCGGACGCGCCGTGAAGATCACTGTTGATTAGATGCACTGAAAATAACCTGGGGTACTCTCCTATAAATAGGAGAGTAAACCTATCTTTTGTCCTTTCTCTTCTATGTGTTTTAGTCTTGCAGCACTCTTGATCTGCGAAGCTCTGCATACTCTATGATTGCTCTCCATGAATCGGGCCTTCTGCTTCACGACATACAATGAGTCTTTTACTTCACGTTGGTGAACTATGTGAACATTGTCTGAAGTCTGGGACAAGACTCTAGGAAATTCCTTCGTGCCTGAGCTCCATGAACTTGGTCTATGAACGAGCTTCATGAACCAAACCCAAAGAATGTGTAGACTTCAAAACTAAATGGGTCAATGGGAGGCTCTAGGGGGTCCTTGCAGACATAGCCCGAAGGGATGAGTTGGATATAGTGGCAGACCCCACATGTCTATTTAGGGGAGTTCCATGATGATTGTTTGTGTGTGATGAGGCAGTTGTGGCTCATGTTCACACGGGAGGACGGGAAGATGCAGAATGAGCTTCCCCCACCCACGACCATCTACAGGTTGGTGAAGGAGTATGCCAAAAGCTGGGAGGTGGCCTACCTAGGGGAGATGCTGAAGCAATCAACCATTCTTCTAGTGATGGTGTGCCTCCCTAACCTCGAGGCTGGGGCCAAAAGGCGACAAGGACATCTCGCGGTGGTGGGGTTATTGTGATGGCAAGGCCTGTACTGCTTGACTGGGAGGTGGCAGCAGCGGATCCAGCAATGTCAACGGACTCGGTGGTCTTAAAAGAACAGATTTATCTAGAGGGGATTCCATAGAGAGGATTATGTAGAATATCCACCCAGGATCTGGGGAAGCGGTTTCGCCATATAGACATACTGGAGACTACCGCCTTCTCATAGGCCTAGGTCATCTGGGATGTCAACCTGAAATTCCTCAGCCCATTCGAGATGTGGAAACACTTGAACCGTCTAGGGATGGACTTTCCAGGAATTGGCTCTATCAAGTCTCAATTTTTAGTATCCCAGGAGGAGTCGGAGTGATACCTGACCACGTTGGGTGATTTCTTCCACTCCCGGGGTGCCCCGCATCCAATGACAGACTGTGTGAAGGTGTTTTTGGATCGAACATCCCCTCCGCAGTTATCATCTGCCAAACTGATTGAGAAATTTCTGCTTCTAGATGAATCGGACGAGTCATCCTGGGGGGAGGCGGGTATAGGGATCCCATTCGAGGAATGAAAAGTTGGTGATCAAGGCTCAGATATTGAGGAATTTGTAGAGGCTCTTGAGGTAACATCCTAAACACATTCCACAGGGTCTGTTTCAAGTTCATTTTGATTTCCTAATTAATATTTGAACCGTGAAGGAGAACCTCGTACAAAGAACCCTTTCCCACCCTACAACAGATGCAGGTGCCGGGCCTTCGAGATCTATGCTCGCTGCTATGGAGATTAGTGCACCTGGTGAGTCCAAGGCACCTAAGATGGATCCCTATGAGTTTTCAGACTTCCATATAATATACGGAGGGCCACGTCTTGGGGTACCCACATCGACAAACTAGGAATGAGACTGAGTATTCGACCACTGTAAGTTACTATCACACAATTCATTATTGTCACTCATTGACCAGGCTAACGACATCTATGCCCATTTTGGTATGGACAGTTCTTCAGATGGTGTGAGCCACCTTGGAAAGGTTGGTAGGGACTTCTATAAGCACCTTTCCTAGGGGAATTCTGGTGATCGTGGAGGCAGATATCCAAACCAACCAAGCGGAAAAACTCTTAATCACTGGTCGGACCGTTAGCAGGGTTGAACTACAGATCATTGAGGTGATATGTGACGAGGAGGATCGATCAGACACCCCAGGCCCCACCATTCCCAAATAAACACTAGATGTGGATCCTAAGGATGTGTTCCTGGGGGAATTCCCCACATATGAGCCTACTAACAATTCCGACTAGGAATAGATGAACTATGATGAAAAGGATAGCAAAATAGTCAGTCGCTGATTGTGGAAGCTGATCAAGCGCTTCATTGATAACACCCCCCCCCCAAGTGAAATGGATGGATGAGATGGATAGACCTCGCTCGAGGCTATGTGAACTATGTGTTGGGTGATTGGATTCCCAGTGTCTCCACACGCTCGTCCAAGATCATATGGATGGGAATATTTGTGAGTATCACCATGGCCTCAGTGTGGGATAACATCGTAGGAAACCGGTGAATATCAAGAGGCTCTAGGAGGATGAAAACGAGGTTCAGTGGCTGCAGAATCAGGAGGATGAGCACTCAGCCTCCCTCAATTTGCAATCAGAGCTAATATTGTGATTGAAGGCCCAGCCGGAAAAGGCTGAAGGGAACATGATACAAGGCTCTGTAGAAATGACCATCAACCAGTCCGACATAGAGTGGGCCCGGATCGTGGCTGAAAAATTGCACCCCATGACTTCCAAGGAGGAGAAGGAGCATAAAGGGCGACTTCAAATCTTGGACGCCACAAGCCAGAGGGTGGGGGAGCTGCAACGCTCTTTTGGTGGGGTTAACCCATCCATGGTAGGGGTCAACCCTTGGGTACTGTAATGATTACAAACCCTCAAACGCACTTTCAAGCATTGGTAGGTTTATTCCAGATGCATACATGAGTTCTATTATTTGAATTGGTTTATTACATTCCAATCATATTCATGGAGCATCCAAATATCAATCCCTAAGATCACATGGGTCAGGCTCGGTGTGTGAAACAAGGGATGACCACCTTATTATTCAACCCAAATTTAAGAGTAAAACCCAAGCTTTGGTCATCCGGGGGTTTTGAACAACCAATTCGGATATTCAGAAAGAAAGGGGGAGGCCTGTCTGTGGAGGATAAGGACCTTAAAATAGACAAATCATCACATTCCCGGTGTGAAGTAGTGCATGAGCAGTGTAACACCAGGGGCATTGGAATTAATCCGAATATAGGAGGGTGGAATATGTGAATCACAATACCCAAAAATTCAGAACACTGTAGGATTGTGTGACAATGAAGAATAGTTGTTGACCATGTTCAAAACACAGTATCCCTATTGCGTTATCCAAAAATGGGGATGACAAATGAGGTTCGGCTACTGACCAAGTTGGAAACATGGGGCCTGTTGCGAAATGTCATTGATTTTTTTTCAGAACGTTGGCCCAAGACAGTAGGTGATCTATAGGCTGATAATCTATACTATTAGTGGGGGTTCCTTTAGGTTCGAAAGAGTAAGAGGGTCTGAATAAAGATAACACAAAGCATGAAGGGTTGAGTGATGGGTTGTTCAAATTGAGTCCAACAGTCTTGAAATTATGCCACTGTAGTGGAAACATGTTAGGTGCGTGTATCGGTCTGATTAGTGATCAAACATACTACCGAAAATGACCTATCTATTAAGGACCTGGAATGACATGTAGTTTCATGTCCAACCAATGAGGAAGATAGACAAGTAGTTTAATGTCGTACAGTGTAGAAGGTGCATTTAGTTTTATGGTCATACTGCCTGGACCAAGGTTAACAGTTTAAAGTCATGGCACATGGGCTACATGCTCCTATTTTAAAGTCATAGAGAGTGGACCATGATTGGGGCCGAGGGGGCAGAATGGTTAATAAACCTGGGGATGTGCCTGAGGATAAATGCATGGGAATTGATATGTATCACATAAAGATGATAATCATGCCAAACATAGTTCTTAAGCACGGTGTGGACGGAGGCCAACACTGATAGGGAAAATCCTCTCTGGAAAGGGATCTGGTGCATCCCATGACGAACATGGGGCATCCTGAACATGTTCCGGGTAGAAACGTAGTTTAGTGTCATGCATCAAGGACATCTGGACTCGTGCAGTTTAACTTCATACGATAGGATGATGAGTTAAAGGGAAGATCCTAGGAAGGGAGTTTGTGGTTCCGTAGCTGTAAACCTGACGTGAATGAAGGCATAATCCCACACACATATCCCCAGATGAAGTTCTTTAGGACAAGGGAACAAAAGTTAAATTTAGGCTGGGCCTGAGGAAACATGCCCAAGCATTTCTACGTACCCCATGAAGATGGTAATCAAGCTATACGAAGTTCTGAGGGAATATTTTAAAGTTATATGGGACGATGAAAGGCATGTGTGGCATGGATGTGCCAGTACACATCCTACCAGAACTACTAAGCGCACATGAGTCCTGCTCGATGTGGGAGACAAAACATAGTGATGTGACTTTCCTAACATAGGAAGGAACATATTAGGGGAAATCAGACACAAGGTGAACGACGTACCAATGATGCTGACCCACCTATATAATGCACCTAGATGCGCGAAGGAGCAATGCCGAGTATGTTGGAATTTAACTTGAACATAAGAATATGGGAATATGTGAATCATGATGCTCGAGATCTAGACCACCTTGATTGTGGCATGATGATAGGGGATAACTATTGACCATTATCAAAACACATCATTTATATCATGATAGCCTTAAATGGGGATAGGAAAATGAGGGTCGACCACTGACCATGTTCGAAACATGGGACTTGTTGCAAATTTCATCTGAGGTCCTTAGGGACGTTCGCCCATGACGGTAGGTAAGATAATGTGGCATGAGACCAGGACGTAAATGGGGTCCCTTTAGGCATAGAAGAGGATGGGGATCCAAATGACAGGATCATGAAGATTTTACATCGAGTGAGGGAATGTCCCTATGAAAATTACACACATAGGGTGCTGCCATGACACATTTGAACATAACTATAAGACGCATCATATGGAGGGAGTCGAGTCCCCCTACAAGTTCAAGGGTCTTGAGGTTGCTTGCTTCCATCTTAATGGTCATTGGATGATCCATTGAGGGGGATTGATTTAATGGATTGGGTGAATGGCGGCAAAGTAGACAAACCCAATGTGTAGTTCCTATAGGGATATCTTAGTTTAGGGTTATAGAACTCGGACCAGGTTGGGAAAATACATGGGGGAACATCGTGCAACTATTACAAAAAACCCGGCATGAATGAGTACCCATGAGGTAATCGATACACCACATTTTCCCAAGAGAGTTCGGTCCGAGGGGCTAAAATAGAGGATATGATTTTAGATTCTTGGGGATGGACCTAGAGACAATGAGTCTAGGCCATCCTACACATCTCATAAGGATGAGAATCAATCCATACTTAGTTCTAGGGGATGTCGTGCAGTTTAATGTCTTGCGGTAAGGATGCAGAGTGATCTTAGTTTGTGGTCATAGAACATGGACCAGAGATGGTAGAAAATGCATGAGACACATGGTGAGGTAATTATGAAACGTGAAATTAATGAGGACTTGGTGTACAGTTCACTATGTGTTCTTTGGAGAGGTTTTAGGTCGAGGAACCAAAAACGAAAGATAGGCTATGGTTGAGGAAAAGTGCACGGGAATTCCTACGTATCCTATGAGGATTGGAATCATGCCACACATAGTTCTAGTGATGGCACATTTGGATGCCAGTGCCAGAGATAATAAGGTTGTGCGGGTTGGGCCCTTGCATCAAATGACGTGGTATTTAATAGATCTCGTTTGACCTTTAGGATAAATGAGTGTTTTTTGAAGTGATGGATCTAGGTTATATAGTCCAAGAATCACCACAAGAATCAAGCTATATTCTGGCATTGAAAAATATTATGGTGTGTGACTGATACCAATCATGATTCCCCCTCGAGTGAGGATATCATGGTGCAGTGATGTTTTTCGTCGTGCAGCCAGGACGATAACGTCACAGTTTTAGGGTCATGTGATAAGACCAACCATGCACTTTAACATCGTGTGGTACATAAGTAACAGTTTACTGTCTTGTGGGACTTGGCATCATAGTTAAAATTCTTATGACTCAGAAATATACAGGAGAAACAAGTTTCCAGAGGGAATGTGCAAGACGTGATAAAGCATAACCGGCGTGAATGAGGAAGAGTTCCACATCTTACGGTGTGTGATTTTGAGGAGGAAACCTTGGGTTGAGGGGCCCGAAAAGTTTAGAGGATATGGGACATGATAGGCTAGCCCTCAGTTGAGATGGTCCCAAAGACGAGATGTCCGGGTTTTCCTATGCATCCCATGTGGATGGGAATCAAGCCACATGTCGTTCTTGAAGGTTCCTCTTAACGTCGTGCGAGACAACATACATTTTAATGTCATGTGGGATAAGAAGTAAGGGGGAAAAATATAATAAATGGGCATATGTGGAGCGACTATTGCAAACTCGACGTGAATGAGGGAATAATCTCATATGCACCATGCCACGCGGTCCTATAATAGTCAGATCCTAGTAGGCAGAACAGAAGAGATAAATTAGTGGAACTTGAGCTGGACCCAAAGATGAGCTATCTATGACTTCGTACGTATCCCACGAGAATGTGAATCAAGATGTACATAGTTCTAAAAGAGATCATTTATTATGGACTTAGAGCTCGGACCTTGGAGAGGTGGTATCCTTCCAAGTAGGTGAAAACCTCAATCCAATTACTAAGCCCACGTGAGTCAATCATGGTGTGGGACACAATGGTGGAAGAGGTTTTCTACAATACCATAAACGCATGCCAAAGGGAAGTCGAAACATAGCTAAGAATGATGCCTTACCATGGTTTCGTTCTCATAACATGCAAATGTGCACTCAGGGATAGTGTCGGGAGTGTCGAAATTCCATTTGGACATGATGGGGTATAAAATAATGTCAATCATTTAACTAACATTAAAGACTTGAAGGGGTTGGCCTGACGATGGAGGATAAATGTTTACCATGATTGAAATACAGCATCTATATCGTTTGTCCTGAAATGGGAACAAAAAATGAGCATCGACCACTGACCATATTCACAAACATAGGACATGTATTAATTTTTCATCTGAAATCCTCGAGGACGTTGGCTCGTAATGGTAGGAGTGCCCTTAGGCATAGCACCCATGCCATTTGGGTTCCATTATGATGTGAAAGATTATGGACGCCCGAATGAAGGGGAAAGAAGCCTCAAAATTTTGTGAAAGAAATTCCAAGTAGAATCTGACACTCTAGGTTCTAGACCAGAGTACTCATGGGCGAATTGGTGAATCACCGAACAGGGCCACGGAACCCGACATAAGGGCAGCCGACTCAAAGAGATGAGAGCATGGAAATGGAGCAAAGGATGCTTAGGAGAGAGAGGTATGAAGTGTGGTTGTTATAAACCCATCATAAATGAGGAAACAATCCAACACACCACCGTATACTCTTATTTTTGATGAACGTGGGCCAAGGAGCCAAAATTATTTGGAGGTTTCAAAGAGATGGGGTTGGACCCGAAGGCAAAATGTTTGGGTGGTCCTATGTATCCCATGAGGATGGGAATCAAGCCATACATAGTTCTGTGGGTGCCTTTCAGTTTATCATCATGATAGTGAGGATGAAGATAGGGGTCAGGTATCTCATCCAAGGATGTGTATGGAAAATAGAGTAATTCCGACGTGAATGAGGACAAAATCCCATACCACAACATACAATCCTAAGTGAGAACGTGGGCCAGGGACAGAAATGTCAAGGGACCTGAGGCTCGTCCTCGAATAGATTGTCACTGCCAGCTTACAATTTAACGACTTTCATTGAGGATGAAGGTGATCTTATTTTATGGTCATAGAGTTCTGACTATGTATGCCTAGTTTAATTTCATATGTGTGGGACAGAGTGGGCGAATCATTATGCCTATGGAAGACCACAAAACGGAAACAATGATAGAGGGCCATTGTTGAACAGAATCAGAACATAGTATCCACCCTTGTGTGACTAGAATTCAGGGAAAACAATTGAGTGTCAACCATTGACCGTATTCGCAACATGGGACTTGTATCAATCTGTCACTCGCAATCCTCGAGGACGTTAGCCTGCAATTGTAAAAGAACCCTTGGACCGAGCATCAATGACATTCAGGGGTCCTTTTGGATATAGAAGATGATTGAATCCCAAATGATGGGTATTGTGAAGCACAATAGGGCCTTTTATTGTTGAAAAGATGATAAAGAGAGAGATTTCTCAAAGGGGGGATGTGCTGCATGGAAAAATATCCCAAAGTGATGAAGAACGTGAGTCCTTACCACACCGCATACTCCTAGATGAGAACTCAGGCTAGGGAGACAGAAAGGCCGAGGGACCTGAGGCTAGGCCAATTATTGGAAGTCCCATCCACTTTAAAGTTTATTGTTATATGAGACAAGTGCTGAGTGGTTTTACGTCCTTCAGTTTGGACGGATCACATGGTTTTACGTCATGTGATATGGAAATTTGTGATCTTAGTTTAAGGTCATAGATCTTGGACCATTTTGAAGTTTATTATCATGTAGGATGATAATGAGCAGTTTAATATCATGACAGATAATGATGCAGTTTAACTTCATGCAGGATGATAAAGATAATTTTAACATCATGATGGATAATTATGTAGTTTAAAGTCATGAAGGACGATAATGACCAATTTAACATCATGAAGGATGAAGATGAACAGTTTAACATCATGCAGGATGATAATAACATATTTAACATCATGAAAGACGAAGATGAATAGTTTAACGTTATGCAGGATGATGATGTAGTTTAACGTCATGCAGGATGAATATGAACAGTTTAACGTGATGCTGGACAATATTGCAGTTTAACGTCATGCGGGATGAAGATGAGAAACTTAAAGTCATGTGGGATGATAATGAGCAGTTTAATGTCATGATAGACGATAATGCAGTTTAACGTCATGCCGGAAGAAGATGAGTAGTTTAAAGTCAAGCAAGATGATAATGAGCAGTTTAACATCATGACAGACGATAATGCAATATAACTTCATGCTGGATGAATATGTGCAGTTTAATGTCATGCAGGACGATAATGTGAAGTTCAGCATCATGACGGATGAAAATGCAGTTTAACGTCATTTGGGACGAAGATGAGCAGCTTAAAGTCATACAGAATGATAATGAGAAATTTAAAATCATGATGGATGATAATGCAGTTTAACGTCATGTGGGACGAAGATAAATAGTTTAACGTCATGCAAGATGATGATTCATTTTAACATCATGCAGGACAAAGATGTGCTGTTCAAAGTCATGTAGGATGATAATGATCTGTTTAATGTCATGACGGATGATAATGTAGTTTAATATCATGCGGGACAAAGATGAACATTTTAAATTCATGCCGAAAAATGATGTAGTTTAACATCATGTGGGATGAAGATGAGTCATTTAATGTCATGTAGGATGAAGATAAACAGTTTAACGTCATGCAGGATGATGATGCAGTTTAACAACATGAATCTAGAATATGAAACTACATAGATTTTGATGGTATAGGGATGGTCATCTCTACCCCATTCTAGTGGTTTGGGATGAGAGGGGTTCTATATTATGTGATTTACCTAAAATTACTCAACTGTATTCATGGATTCTCTTCATGAATGAGTTGGGCTACATCATAGTGGACATTCCACAAGCTGGTGTCAAAGCCACATGGAGGATCTCTATGGTTGATGCAATGTGGTAGTTGGGAAGAAAAAAAGTGTCACAAGGGTCGTAGGTATGACAACATTCTCATATTCTAGAGGGGAAATGAATCTAGGATCGTGAGTATGATAGGGGGATGGATCCCAAAATGCATGGAATCTTTGAACATCTGTATGATGGGGAAATGGGGCCTGGAAGGGATGGATGTTTGGAACTTTGGTACGATGTGGGCGATGGATCCTGGAAGGCGTGGAAGCCTAGAGAAACAGTACGGCGGGGGCGATGGAACTCAGGAGGCTTGGAAGCCTGGATTGTCAGTATTATAGGGGTGATGGAGCCCGAATTGCATGGAAGCATGGAGCGTTATTACAATAGGGGTGATGGGGCATGGAAGACGTCGAAGCCTGGAGGGTCGGTAAGATGGGGGCGATGGAGCCTGAATGGCGTGGAAGCCTGGAGGGTCGGTACGACGGGGGCGATGGGGCCTGAAATGCATGTAAGGCTGGAGAGTCCTTAATATGGGGGTGATGGAGCCCAGAAGGTGTGGAAGCCTGGATCGTCGGTACGACAGGGGCGGTGGAGCCTGGAAGGCATTGAAGCCTGGAGCATCGGTACGACGGTGGCAATGTCGCCTTGGAGGCATGGAAGCCTGGAGCATCAGTATGACAGGGGTATTGGATCCCGGATGGCGTGGTAGCCTGGACACCTGTATGAAAGGGGTGATGGAGCCTAGAGGGTATGGAAGCCTGGAGTGTCAGTACGACAGGGGAAAAGGAGTCCGAAAGGCATAGAATCCTAGAGCGTTGGTATAATGAGGGCGAAGGAGCCTTGATGGTGTGGAAGTCTGGAGGGTCAGTACAATGGGGGTGATGGGGCCCTGAAGGTGAGGAAGCCTGGAGCATCGGTACGATGGGGGTGAAGGTTCCCAGAAGGTGTGGAAGCCTTGAGCATTAGTACGATGGGGGTGAAGGAGCCTGAAATGTGTGGAATCCTATAGCATCGGTACGATGTGGCCGAAGGAGACCAGAAGACGTGGAAGCCTCTAGTGTCGATATGACGTGGGCGTTGGAGCCTAGAATGCATGGAATCTTGGAAATAGGTATGACGAGGGTGATGGGGCCTGGAAGGCGTGGAATCTGGGAGCATCAGTACAATAGGGGCGATGAATCCTAGAATTTATGGAAGCCTAGAGCGTCGGTATGATGGGGGCAATGGAGCCCAAAAGGCGTGGAAGCCTGGACGTCAGCACAACAGGTGTGATGGAGCCCGTAGGGCGTCGAAACCTGGAGCATCAGTATGACAGGGGTGAAGAAGCCCAGAAGGCATGGAAGCCTGGAGCGTCGGTATGATGAGGGTGAAGGAGCCACGAAGGCGTGGATGCCTCGAGAGTTGGTACGAAGGGGGAAATGGAGTCTGGATGGTGTGGAAGCCTGAATATTAGTACGATGGGGGGGGGAAGGATCCCAAGAGGGGTGGAAGCCTGGAGAGTCGATATGATGGGGGCTATGGAAGATGGAAGGCGTGGAAACATGGACATCAGTATGATGGGGGCGATGGAGATAGGAAGGCGTGGAAGACTTCATGTTCAATAGTGCAGTATGGGGAGCCCCTCCGTAGAGACTGGTGATAGAGGTGCGTAGAGGACCTTCGTAGTGGCTGCTTGAGGCGATGGGGTCAACAAAGAGATGATAGAGTTGGGGGAGGATGCCACCTGCGCGGCCTCTTAACATGGCGAGGTCAGTGAGAAACTGAAGGAGTTGGGGTCGGACACCCCCTATGTGGCCTCATGAGGCAAGGAGGTTGCCTAGGAGCCGATGGAGTAAGGTGACAGATGCCACCTGCGTGGCCACTTGAGGTGGAGGGGTCTACTAGGTGCTGATGGAGTCAGGTGGAAGATTCCACCTTCACGATCTATTGATTCAACGGGATCGGTGAGGAGCCGATGGAGTCGGGTGGTGGATTCCACCACCGCAGCCTCTTGTGGCAGCCGGGTCAGCAAGGAACCAATGGGGTCGGGTGGCGGATGCCACCTTCATAGCCTCTTGAAGCAGCGCGCTCGGCGAGGAGCTGAAGGAATCAGGGGTGGTTTCCCCCTATACATCATCTTGAGGCAGCAGGGTCAGGGATGTGATGATGGATAATGGTGGTAGATTCCACCTGCGCAGCCTCTTGAGGCGGCAGGGTAGGTGAGGAGCTGAAGGAGTCGTGGGGTGGATGCCCCCAGCACGGCATCTTGAGGCAGTGGGGTCGGCGTGGAGCCGATGGAGTCGAGGGTAGATTCCACCTGCATGGCCTCTTAAGGCAGCGGGATCGGTGAAAAGCTAATGGAGCCGGGTGGCGGATGCCACCTGCACGGGCTCTCAAGGTGGCGGGGTCGGTGAGGAGCTGATAGAGTCGGGTGGCGGATTCCACCTGCATTACCTGTTGATGCGGCGGGGTCGGTGAGGAGCCAATGGAGTCGGGGTCGGATGCCCCCTACGCGGCCTCCTAAGGTGGCAGGGTCGGTGAGGAGCCGATGGAGTCGGGTGGTGGATGCCACCTGCATGGCATCTTGAGGTCGTGGGGTCGGTGAGGAGCCGATGGAGTCGGGTGGAGGATGCCACCTATGAAGCCTCTTGAGGACGTAGGGTCAGCGAGGAGGTGAAGGAGTCATGGAGGATTCCCCATCTTGTCCTCTTGAGGTGGCAGGGTCGGTGAGAAACCGATGGAGTTGGGTGGCAGATGCCACATGCGCGGCCTCTTGAGGCGGCGGGGTCGGCAGGGAGTCGATGGAGTCGGGTGGCGAATGCCACCTGCGCAACCTCTTGAGGCGGTGGGGTCAGCGATGAGACGAAGGAGTCGGGGGAAGATTCCCCCTACGCGACCTCTTGAGGCAGGGTGGTTGGTGAGGATTTGATGGAGTCGAGGGCGGATATTCCCTTCACTACCTCTTAAAGTGACATGGACATTGAGGAGCCTATGGAGTCTGGTGGAGGAAGCCACTAGTGCGTCCTTTTGGGGTGGTGGGGTTCGGTGGGGAGCCGATTGAGTCGGGTGGCGGATTCCACCTGTGCGGCCTCTTGAGAGGGTGGTGTCTATGAGGATCCGATGGAGTCGGGTGGCGGAATCCACCTGCGCGGCCTCTTGAGGTGGTAGGGTCGGCGAAGAGCCGAAGGAGTTGAGGGCGGATGCACCCTGCACGACCTCTTGATGTGGCGGGGTCGGTGAGGAGCTGATGGAGTCGGGTTATGGATGCCACCGATGCGGCCACTTGAGGCGGTGGGGTCTGCGAGGAGCCGATGGAGTCGGGTGTCTTATGCCACCTATGCGGCCTCTTGAGGTGGCGGGGTCAGTGAGGAGCTGATGGAGTCGGGGATTGATGCCCCATGTGTGGCCTCTTGAGGCGGAAGGGTCGATGAGGAGTTGATGGAGTCGGGGGCGGATTCTCCCTACACGACCTCTTAAGGAAAAGGAGTCAGTGAGGAGCTAATGGAGTCGGGGGACGGATGCCCCCTACACGACCTCTTAAAGCACCGGAGTCAGTGAGCAGTCGATGGAACATAATCTTCACACACCCAATGGTACTCATCCTATCACACATTAAGAAGAGTGGATTCACATGGGCGATGCCATAATTTTCCCGACATATTTGGTCTAATAACTTTTGAAGGAGAAGAGCTACACGTTGGATTCACCATTTCTGTTTCCGAAACATTCGCTGGGGAACGCGTGTCTGTATTTGGATGGCGCGCAGCTCTTTCCCTGCATTACCACATTTCAAAGGTGGGAGACATCCATTCCTTACTTAGTAACGATTTCTCCTTGATCAAAACTAGATGATGGGATTTCGGTTCTTCCTTCTGTGTATTCCTCCTCGGAACTCGTTACCTTATCTGGGTATCCCTTAAAGATTAAGTCATGGGTCATGAATCTCATTACCAGTGCCATATATTTTTGGATGTTAGATAATTACACTACATTCTTCAGGACATTCCATGGGGTCTTGACATGGTACCAACCTTCGGTCGGAGTAAATGGTAACATCAGGCATGTCGGGGTGCATCTGGATGTGTGGGAAATGGGGAACCTGTATTCTTCCTCATTAGAGGGCATCTCAAGGGGGGTGAACCTCAGGCATCCCATGTCAGTCATGGGGTATCTTATTCTAGAGTAATTTCACTGAGGATTTTTTCATCTTCCAATTTTTAATGCATGATATGCCATGATTTTAACATCTTGCATAGACGGTTACTCCCAAGGTGTGTCTTCCAAGTTTTTTCTCAAGCATCTAATGTTTAACACGATGTATGTCGTGAGTTTAACGTCTTGCAGAGATAGAATGAGGGTGATCATAACATCCCATAGAGATGTATTAGATTGTTATATCCCAAGGAGGGTGTGCCAGGAGTGTTTACCATTGGCTGAGATAGAACCTCGTGGAGGTTTCCTACGTGCCCTATGTAAACGACTAGGATCAGAACCCACGAAGTTCGAAGGGGTGATGAATCGGGGTGTATGGAAATTAAAAAAACCATGGAAACATGTTGGGGGAATACACATGGAAAGAGGCCCAAGTACTTTTAGGAGCAGTGAAGATGTGGATGAAATGATCCCACTGAGGTGGGGAGGCGCATGTAAGAATCAAGAAGGATGATGAAGGGTTGAATGAAGAGGAGGGAGAATGAGATGGAACCAATGTGAGGACGATGGTGATGTTGGTCTTGAGCCTTTAAGAGACTTCCTACATCTCCCTTTGGCAAGGAATCGAAGTCTTTGTAGTTCGGTGGGATGACTGGACACCTATGGAGGTGACCTATGAGAATGGACACATGGATGGGATTTGGTGGAAATAAAACCTCCCTGATGGGGCATGATCTTCCTGGAACACATGAGATATAGGGATAGATCAGTATGATACATGGTTGATGGGCTTGAACCTCATGGAGGCTTCCTACACATCCCCATGTCATGGAATAAAAGTCTACATAGTTCATCAAAAGATGTCTTACCTTCGATTGGGGACTTCAACGCCTTACCACTGAATTAGGTCACAACGGCTTACCGTTGGATGGGGTCACAACAGCTTACCACTGGATGGGATTGGCAATGTCTTACCGCTAGATGGGGTTGAACATCATGGAGGATTCCTATGTACCCTGTCTAGGAGACAAAGATCAAAGCATATGTAGTTCAGGATGTAGGATACAGTTTAATGACTTGCAGGAAGATAAGGGTGCATGCAGTCTAAGTTCATGCAAGACGAAGGTGGTCTGACGTAAAGTGGGTCGGAACCAATGGGGTTGGGCTTTATCCTCAATGAGGCTTCCTATGTACCTACCATTTACAAGGAACAATGTCCGCATAATTCAGGATTTTTTTGGTGAAATGACATGAAGATGGTTGCGACCAATGGGTGTTGGGAATGATCTTTAGGGAGGCTTCCTACGTACCTTACCTTGGCAAGGATCAAAGTCCCTGTAGTTTGGGAGTGAGTTTTCGAGCCAACTTGAAGATGGTCGAGACCAATGGTTGTTGGGATTGAACCTCAGGGAGGCTTCCTACGTACCTTGCCTTGGTAAGGATCAAAGTCCACATAGTTCGGGTGTGGTGTGGGGATTACACTCTAGGATGACCTGAGAGGATTTCATGGTCGATGATTGCTCTAATATCACGTGGGTAAATCTCGGTGTGAGAAACAAGAGGCAACAAAGACTTTATGATCACATTGTGGAAGGTTCATCTGTGGGAAGTGGAATGGGGTCTTACACATGGATAGCGAACCAAAGAGGAAACAAGGGATTCGGTGTGGTTAGTAGCCCAGGGTGATGGAGATTGGGACTTACTCTAGGGTGGAGGCCCGAGTGGTAACAAATCCCAATGAGAGAGGGATGGGATAATGAATTCTCAATGCTCATATCCCCTCTGGTATTTGGAATTAAATAAGATAGGATGTGTAGAGGTGCTACCTTGTTCAAGAAAAGCTATGGGCTTACACCAAAGTAGTTTCCCTATCCCTAAAGATAAACACCTCTCCAATAAAGAATATCTCATTCCATGTGTGAAATGATTTCACTCCTGTAGAAAATGGTGGTTGTAAAGAATGTCTGAGATGGGGCACCCTGCGTATGATGCATGGGGCAAGGTCATATTTTAACGTCATGTGATGGGGACAATGGTTCATGGCAGTTTAACGTCCTGCAGCTTGGACGAGGTGGGTGTACTCCGCACCACTAAGATATACATAACTGATACTCGCCCGCCCTTGAGGGAAGGAAGGCATAATCTATGCCGTGTTGGGTGGTGTTATTGAGAAATCCATTGAGAGATCCATGTTATCGTGGATATGTGAAGAAGCAAAGATATTAGTGTGCCAATGAAAAGAACCATGATGTGAAGCAATGAAACGGGAAGCATCGCCCAAGTGACCATGAAATTTCTTCAGGGAAACCTGAAGGGCCGCATGGGAAAGGAGTTGTAGACCATTGGGGTTCATAAGTAGAGGCCTTGTGAACCTCTGGTGCACCATGAAGAGGAGAGGCTTTGTGAAGGGGTGTGCATTGCGATGTGATTTCACCTAGCCTAGGCATAGGGAATAGGTGCATATGGAAGGTGCTTTGCAAAGTGGAATGGTATTCATGGGGAAATTCCTTGCAAAGAAAGGGTTCCCTGGGTAGCATAACATTGTGAAGCAATGTTCTCTTCAAAGCACAGTGACCATGCCTTAGCATGCCTGTCACCTATGTACAAAGGGTACATCACAAAGAATAAACACTCTGTGATGACCCGAGTGCCCTTGGAAATCTCCTTCCTTCACGGAGGCCCATGGGCTTTGCGAAGGGAATCCCTTTTTGATGAAGAGTGGAAGTCACGCAAAGGGGAAGGCACTTCGTGTTTCAAAAGTACCTTCAAAAGCTCATGGTTTACAGAGCAAAAAATACTTCACAATGTCGGAGATCAGAAGGAAAAAGGTCGGAGGATTTGTCCTTTGGGCTCAAGGGGAGCCTAGTATTTATAGGCAATAGGAGCTACGAGGCAGAGCTCTCTCGGAATGAAGACAGATCTTGCTCCATGGTTGGTTTGCAAACATCAAAGGGGTTCGCAGAGCATCATGCCTCATTGCTCCACGGTGGGTTCGTGAACGTCAAATCGGTTCGTGGAGCATCCCGCCTCTTTGATCCGCGGCAGTTTCGCGAACATCAAAGGGGTTTATGGATCATCTTTCATCCTTTTGATACAACATATAAATGTTATATAAAGTCTTTATATCTCGAATGGGATGGAAATTTGAATATTTAGTTAATCAATAATTAATAAAACATATGGAATTGTTACCTCATGAAATCATTGGAATTCCCAAAAATGAAATCAACTAATATATAACACTATTTACACTCCAGTATTAGAAATGATCGAACAACCCATTTAGTAAATATTATTCTCCTTCAACATGATGACAAGTGAAACGCTTAATGGTAATGTTACTAATGTCACTTTTAATTATTTCTCATAAGTAATATTCCTAAAGGCCTCTCAATATCTTAGTGTTACCCAAATGAATGTATAATAGAGAACTAAGAGCATCAATAAACAAGTATTTTCTCAAATGTGAATCACAATGCACATACCATATTTTTCCAAATCGTATAAAATCATACTCATCAATATTAAAATAAATCAACTAAAAATTATTAATGGATTCTAATTTTTCATGAAATGATTGGTACACCTTTAAGGTCTCTTAATTCATTCTGAAAATGTTGACTACATGGAATAATAAATAAAAATAGAGGATATCGCTACATCCAAAACATCTTGGAAAAATTTCATCATATATTTTACCAAAAGGTCATGTTACAAATGTATCATGTTTAATGTAGCTATAATTTTTTAACTAAATGAATCATCCTCTTTATTTTCTATTCCTAGATGTTAATGAATCATGAATCCATAACAGTTTCTCAGTTATATCCATATTTTATTTCACATTTTCAATTCCATCTATGTTAATATATACATCAATCTTCGTAACCTTTATGCACATCAAACATTAATCCATAAAAATGTATCCTGCAAATTTTTATAGTAATAAAAACAATATCCATTTCCAAATCAAGTGTACAGTAATTCTACAAAAGAGGTTTCAACTAATTTGATGCATTAATAATTACTTGATCATTCTATATTTGAAAAAAAAACATGCTCCGTTCAATGAATAATCACTCTAGATAAATAAATAACCATTTATTGAAGGCAGATCGAAATCTGAAAAATTCACCAATATAATATTCAGTTCCTAAAAACATTCATCGCAATCTTTTATCTATTTCAACATAAATCCTTTTCATGTTAACTAATTTAGTGAGCTGAAAAACTTAGAAATGATTTCAATAAAGCACATTTAGTATCCTTCTAATCCATTAAAAATAATAATATCAGAGAAATTTGTGCATCTTGGACATTCATTAACAACTGTTTTCAAAGGAAAAATAGTGATACTATTTATATAAATAATATGACCAAGGAATGAAATTTATATTAACTAAAATTTACACTTTCCAAATTTCAAATATAGATTCTTTTCTTGTAGGGTTTTGAAAACAACCCTCAGATTTTTGGGATGATCCTATTGACTTTTATAAAATATTAAAATGTCTTCAATAAACACCACAAAAAAACATATACAAGTAATATTGTAAAATTATATTTCTATGATCCATGAATACAATAAGAGAATTAGATAACACAAATAGAATAATAAAAAATTTGTAAAGTCCATATGTAGTCTAAATCATAGTCTTCAGAATGTCATCTTCCATCACTTTCAACTGATGGTACCCCGACCTCAGTTCATCCTTTGAAAAATATTTTGCACCGAAGAGGTGGTCAAGGAAATAATAGATATGAGGAAAGAGATTCTTTATCATGAAATTGTTATTTTTTGGGGCTCTATAATCAAGAGAACATATCATCAATACATGATTCCGTTTAAAAAGATATATTGGATCACCCCATGGTGAAGAAAAGGGGAAAATAGAACCCTCATCTAATAACTATTTCTATTTCTTATTCTATTATAAAATTTCTCCTTGAGCCATTTCATTAGGGGGTTTAAATATATTCTTAGAATCAAGTAATGATTAAATAATATACTCAACCCCCTAATCCGGAATAACACAATATAAATCATCTGGAAAAATATCCATGTATTCATTTAGTAGAGGGACGTCACTAATTTTAATAGTTTTATTATTTTTTAAAAATTTATCAAGGTAAATTTCATTTCCATATCTATTAAACATATAATCTTATTGGTACATTATCGAAGGCATGTAATAATTGAACACAACATTATTGTCATTGAATTCTATATTATCAAGACAAACTAAAATCTAATCCATACTAAGAATTATATAAAACAATACTATGTTTAGTTAAACAAGATATACAGGAAAGACCATCCCACTGATGTAAATAAGAAGATTCCTATAAATCGGGGATTCATAATACCTCCACTAGAATTATTTTCCAAAAGTTATGTAATACATTCATTAGGTGATATTATAAATTTATTTTTAAATTTCATGTAAATGAATGAATTCAAAGATACATAGTCAAATAGGGTATTGGAGTAATTGAAAAACACATGTAACATACCTCTCAAAACATCATTTAATGTCCTATGGTTTATTATAGTAGTATACAATGACTACACAGCACATTTATTTTTATTATAATGAATATTTACTTCACATGGAACTAACATAAAACATGAAGTAACATAATGCTCCATTTAATTACAACTAAAACATCTCACAGATGGGTGGTTATTAGTTACCACATTATTTGATTCATACATATTTGTTTCCTTGAATCCATTTTCCATGTAGCCAAACATTTCACATCTATTTAACATTCCTATCTGCATATGAAATTATATAGGGTGATTTTTATGACATAAAAAATAAGATCGGAACTTCATTTTCCTACCTCTATATTTTTTTTATATTTATCCATCATCTTCCATCCTTTTTAATTATTACATTCATCATCGCATGGCACATAAGAGTTATAAAAGTCATCAAAAAAAATTCATCACAATAATATAATTTATCATAGATTTTAAATTATCATGAGGCCAAATCTATTAATAGATATGGTTTAAATCATGAGTATAAATGGATAAGTTTTCTATCATGGTCCCAAATAAAATTCGGCACAAAACATCACAATATTATGTACATCCCTTCATATAAAACTACATAATCATTATCTTTTTTACTAAATTCTAGGAATTGTATTTCCATTTCAATTCAATAAACCATAAGAAAATATTTATCAAGTAAATTATCCATGAATGTTTCCCATTCAATGAAAAAAGATAATATTTCTCTAGTATTATTAACCAAATAGCACCATCGATCAACTTAACCTTCAAAATCATATACCTCAAGGGGTACGGTTTGATGGTTTGAACATCCCATGCCATAAAATATGTTTTACATAGAATTGATCCATCCTTCGGCTAGCACAGAGTCAGAGTATCCATAGAATAATGGGTGATTTTATTTCTGAATTTATCCTCAATATAAATGTCCCATGATGGTTTTTCGGGTTCCTATCATGCATTTATTCTACCAAAATTTATCTATGAAGTCAGTATATCCATTATTACCCAAATCTGTTCTATCCTAACTCCAAATATCTTGGGATTATAAATTCAAAGTATCTCCCCCTATTCGTTCCTAACCACTATAGATTCCTAGTTTTCTCTATGGAACACCATTTTGAATATATATAGTTTAGATAAAAAACATGGTAATATTCAAATTCTATAACATTTTATCTTGCCTAGAAGGTAAAATATTTCAATGGAATGATATTAATGTTACCCTAACATCCAAAGTTATCCATGATGAGTATTGATACAAACTATAAGTCCTCACTCTTAATTATTACATAATATTTTTTTTCTCAATAAATTATATTCTATCACGTTGAGTTTCTATTTAGGATTTGAGTTTTAGAAAATTTGGACATTACTCATGCAAAAAACCATAAAATACAAAGGTGATAGTTCTTATTAGTATCTATTTTCAATTGTTGGCACCAAAATTTGGCATGAAGAAGCGACCCCAAGACGGCCCCTCGGACAGCCTCGTGAAGCCACTTCGTGGACTCCCTTGCACTGTGGCCACCGCGAAGCAAAGGAGGTGGGATGCTCCATGAATGCATTTGACATTCGCGAACCCGCCACAAAGCACAGGAGGTGGGATGCTCAATGAATGGGTTTGAAGTTCGTGAACACACCGCGGAGCACAGGAGGTGGGATGCTCCACGAACGGATTTGAAATTCACGAGCTCGCCACGAAGCAATCGATCCCCTCTTCATGCCGCGTGAGCTCCGCTTCGTGGCACCTCTTGCCAATAAATACTAAGCTCCCCAAGAGCTCTCCATATAGCCAGTCCGACCTTTCAGCTTCTTAGCTCTCGAATCACGAAGCACTCTTCCGCTTGGTGAATCATGAGTTGTGTGAGGTACTTCTACTTCACGAAGTGCCTCCCCATTGATTTGTTTTGATTCCCTCTTCTGAGAGGGATTCCTTTCGCGAAGCCTAAGGGGTTTTGTGAAGGAAGGGGATCCCCAAGGGGCCCCGGGTTGTCGTGGGGCATTTATGCTTCACGAAACACCCTTCATTTACACTTGATTCATTTGCTAAGGTAGGATCATTGTACTTGCCGAAGAAAATTTCTTCCCGACATCCTGTTTCACGAGGCTCCTTTGATCTAAGAGGATGTGCTCCGCGAATGCCTTTCCACTTCGTGTAGAACCTCACATTTGCACCTCCACCCCATGTTAAGGCTAAGGCACCCCACTTCGCGAAGCACACACCTTCACAAGTTCCCTCCACCATGCAGAGCAACCGAGCTCTACAAGGCCCCTGCCTATGGACCCCTCTGCATGGAAAATCATTTTCTCGTGCGACCCTACAAGATTGCACGATGCGTCTTCAAAGTCCCCTAGACGATACTGCCCATAGAGTTTCTGCGCCTAATGCTTCTTCGCATAGGCATGCTAATGGCTATCGCTTCTTCACATAGTCATGCTAACGTGAACCCCTCGATGGTTCGCTGCGCGACACCCCCTCACCATGTCATTGCTGGTACCTTTCCTCCCATAAGGAGTAGAGCGTACCGGTTATGTGACTACTACGGGTGCGGAGTTAACCCACCTCATCTGACCTGCAGCACGTTAAACTCCCAAGCACCCCCGTCCTTAAGACATGATTTTAAACTGTGACCTCGCGCCATGCCCCGCTCGAAGGGTCCCCCATCTTGAACATTCTCCATACCCCCTGGTCTTTATAGGGGATGATATCCTCCTTCTTGGAGTGGCATTTTTCCATGGGGAAGGGCAGCCACCTTGGTGCCCCTATATTTTCTCGCAGGAGGCAGCGCCCCTGCTCCTCCTCACTTCCTCAGTGCTCCCTCCTTTCATCTTCGGCCCCCAAGGCCACTAGAGGATGTGATAAGGAACAAGGCCCCTCCTCTCTTCCTGGGTTCCAAATCCCTCTCCCTCTACGCTTTTTCGCCCTCGGGCCTCCACCATGGAGTAAGTCTCGGCACCATGGGCCGCTCAACGTGCAATCCCCTCTTCGATTCCCATGGACGCACCCTTCATGACGTGATCATCATGTCTCTACTACCTCTTGTTTGTCACACCGATCATGACTCACGTGGGCTTAGAGTAAGCATCGACTATGAAACCATCCCCATCCCGCATGATGTTAAACTATACCTGAACTACGTGGACTTTGATCCATGTTAAGGCATGGTACGTAGGAAGCCTCCACGAGGTTCAAGCCCCACCACCATGGGTCGTCTCAGAGCATAATCCCCAAATTCCCTCCATCTAGCATGATGTTAAACTGCATTCCAATCTAGCGGTATGCCATTGAGACCCACCCGAACTATGGGAACTTTGATCCATGTCAAGGCATGGTATATAGGAAGCCTCATGAGGTTCTAGCCCAATACCTATCGGACCCCCGATCCATCTTCACGTCGGTTCACCGACACGCCCCCACCTGAACTACATGGACTTTGATCCATGTCAAGGCATGGTACATAGGAAGCCTCTATGAGGTTCAAGCCTGCCACCCACCTTGACCAAGGTCCTCATTCACGTTAGTTCTCAGACACTTCCACCACCCGAACTACAAGGACGTTGACCCATGTCAAGGAAGTGTATGTAGGAAGCATCCACGAGGTTCAAGCCCACCATCCAGCTGTTCGGACACCCCTTCATATCGGTTCAACAACCCCTTTCCATCCCAAACTATGAGGACTTTGATCCATGTCATGGCATGGTATGTTGAAAGCCTCCACGAGGCTCCAAGCCACTACCCAATCGTTTCGACCTCATTCACGTCGGTTCACCTACCACCTTGGGCGGCCTAGAGTGCAATCCCCACACGTCCATCCCAAACTACGAGGACTTTGATCCATGTCAAGGAATGGTACGTAGGAATCCTCCACGAGGTTCAAGCCCATCATCCATTGGACCAAGGTCCATCTTTACGTTGGTTCACCGGAAACCATCCCGAACTATGAGAACTTTGATCCATGTCAAGGCATGGTACGTAGGAAGTCTCTTCGAGGCTCAAGCCCACAAACCATCGTTAATTTTGATCCTTATCTAGGAAGACACATCCTGGTGAGATCATGCCACCTCATTCCCCTCCATAGAATTCGGGAGGCCGCCCACATATTGACCCCAACATCGGTGTTCCCTCCAGGGGTTCTTCAATCTGATCCACTATAATCAGTGTTCCGATCAGTCCAATCCATCTCCACTGGATGTTAAACTTGTGGCATACCCCATGTTAAACACAGGAAGCTGAGGAAAACCTCAGATATATGCCTATGGCATACGATTCCCCGCGCTCGATGTGGGATGCCTCGGGATTCTGTTCCCTCGAGAAGCCCTATAATAAGGGACTGAAGAGAGACACACAAATCCCCATTGTCCAGACACGTCTGTGATGCCCCAGCGTTACTACACCTCAAACTGAAGGTTCCTACCCCAACCGAACCCCTTGGAATGTCCTGGAAGAAGCGGTGTAATTAACTTGTGTCTATGAAGATATGGCCCTGGGAAGAGTTTCATGAACAACGTATTAAATCTATGAGGGAGACCCGGACTAGGTGATTAGTTCCAAGGAGGAATCCACGGATGGAAGAATCGACATCCCATCATATCGTTTCAATCATGGACCAAACTTCCCTGAACAAGGAGTGATTTCCACCCATCTTTGGAAAGGAGGAATATGGGGTAACAAGAAGCCACACCTATCGCACTAGAGCAGACAGATGTGTGCACCCCAGAAAAAGCGTCGGAAACAGAAATGGTGAATCCGACTTGAATTTATTCTCCCCAACATGTAGATTAGTAATGCTCGGGGCATCCATAGATTGATATGTCACCAGATCCAGCTATCTGACGCTGGGTCCTGCCAATAAAATGGAGGGCATGGCGTGAGACTCACCTGAAGTGGGGGCAGTATAATGTTGGGAATCATGTTCTGTGACGTTGTCAGCGTGGATGCCTCTAACTGACCATGGAAGATGGAATGGCGTTGGGGCACTAGTTTTCGATTTCTTTTCCTAGAAGTGATGATGAGTTAATCTCCCTGCTTCCAGGAATTAGGTTGCTGCCACAGGAACATGATCACTACTTGCCTTCCTTCGTAGGGGCAGGGGAAACACCAGCACAGCTGCTCCATGTGGCTCCACTGTTGCCGCAACGACGTCTGTATCCACGACCACGGGGTGCCCACGCCCCATCTACCCATCAGAAGTCATCCAACGAAGGGTGATTAATGACCTTGTACATCTTTACGAGGAGGAGGGCATAATCCCAACCAGGGATATGGACCGCCTTGACCGGGAGGAATCTATGACCCGCCGTCAACGCCACCCCCGAGGGCCACGTCGGGAGCCGCTGCTCCCCACCCCAACATTTAATCATTTCGGGAGCCTGTCCCCAGAGTGATTTGATGAATCACACCCTTACGCTGATGAGGTGGGTGACATCTGGCTCAGCCCGGTTAGAGTCCTGATCCAGGGGCTCCAAGAAAGGGAACCCACCTAGCCACATCAGTGCCACCGTTCGGCCCTGCTAGGGGAGTAGGTAGGCTATGCGCCTGCACCACCAACACCAGCTCGCCTAACTTGACGCCAGCATCAGGCACGGGCTTGGGAGAGCACTCTCCATAGGGTGGCAACGTCAATGGATTTTGTGGCCCAAGCCACCGCCGACACATATCATCAGGTCCCTTCACACACTGAGTAGGGGCACTTATATGACCAACCAGGATCGAGGCCCCAATATCCCCACAGGCAGGCTGGGTTGACTCTCCTCGTCGCAGGTATGAGTGGTGATTGTCACGAACCAACCCGCGGTGATGCCACCCCATACGGGACTCCTCCCCGTACCACTACTACACAGAGCGTGGGCCTTCCCCGCACCGAAGCTCACCATGGAGGTATGCCCCGTGCAACCCCCAACATGAGTGAAGGTCTGCCTCGCGGCAGTGACACTCGGCACTGACACCTCTCCGATGCCCACCACACTGGGTATGAAGTTCTACCTCCTACCCTCGGTTTTCAATGTGGAGACATTACCCATCCAGTCCCTCTCCAACGTGGGGATCCTCCCTAAGTCCTCTCCGTAGTTGGAAAAGGTCCACCTCGCCCCGGCAACCATAACGGTGAAGGCCATCCTCTTTTCATCTGCACCAAGATTAGAGGGGCCCCCATGCTCCCATCAGTTCCAGTGGAGGTTTTTCATGATCTAGTGTTGTTCATGGAGGTCCTCTCCATGTCCCCTTCGACATATGTCCTGGTGCTCCTCGCACCTCGGCTGTATTAAGTGGAAATCATCTCCACCCTGGCGTCAGTGTGGTTGAAGGACCACATGTCGAAAATCTTCCCTGTCTAGAGGAACCGCCCAGGGTCAGGAGGGCGAGTCATCGTCGCCACAAGAAGAGTCATGGGAAGGTCTGACCGGAGATCAAACTGGTCCGCTTCACAGACTCTGAAGCGGAGTGCGACTCATCTCAGGAACCCTTCCCTCGCTCGTCCGAGTCAAGAGTCGGGGTAGGGACAAGGCGCATCAGCCTAGGGCTCCTAGAGTGTGAGGTCCACAGGATTACCGCTTCCCTCCGCAGATTTATCTAGGATGATGAAAATATGGCGACCCCATGGGTTACGGTCGTGAAGTCACTACCATCATCACTGGAAGCTCTTTATACCACCACAAGAGATCACGAAGAGCTATTCTGGGGATCAATGGTAGGAAAACAGCAGTGCGACCAACCACCACCAGCCCCGGCCCCTGAGCCAGGAATGACGGCCATTAACCACTCTTACCATGACATGGTGGCCAGGTCGATCCACTCATCATAGGACAGCCCGATAATTGGCAGCCAATCAGCCCGCTCACCATATTCCCCCCCCCTGGCCAACCTGTCATCCCAGTGGTCTGCCTCAGTACTGTTGCCAGTTCCTCAACCACCCCCAGTTGGAGAATGGGGCATTCAAGGGCCAGACCATGAATTTGAGTCAAGGGGCTTCTGGAGCATCCTTGTAGTGGACCACTTCCACAAGAATTTTTGGTCCGTAGTGGCACGATATTTCGGCATACCCGAGTCCCTCACCCCAGAGGAAGTCGAGTGTCTCTGTTACACCCTCTATGCAATGCATCTCAGTCTCCTTCATCATGATGTGTTATATCCAAGGATCCCAGTGCATTTTGAAGACATTAGCGAGCAGTATCATCTAGTTGATCTGGTTGCACTCCCGGTGGCCCAGTGCCCCGAGTCACCAGGTCATCATGAGGCCCTCCAGTAGTAGTGTGTTTAGAGTATTAAGGTACTCCGCAAAATTATCAAGGAGGCCACCCCCCACGTTCAATTCCATGGCTGGGGAGAGTATGACGCCCTCCTCTTCAGTCCTATATGGAATTATCCAAACTCATTATGCGATATCAAGGACATGCTCCCAAGAAGGGTCACGGTCCACATGGATGACGTTGTGGACAAGGAGGATGAGCTTGCGTTTCTTGATGGAGAATTACCTCTTGAGGGAATTCCACCACTATTGGACCCATCAGGAAGGATTACCCATCATCAGAGGAACCTCCTGAGTCTCTCTGCGCCCACCGAGTCATTCGTACTCAGTCGGAATGCCGGTAAGGGAAAAGTGCATGTCGGAGCTGTCAAGAATTCGGAATCGTCTGCCTCAGTGCAGAAGATATAAGAGGACCTCGAGAAGGACGCTTTGTGCCAACAACTTGCTAAGAAACAGAGGTTGGTAGACAAACTCTTGGCTGAATGCACAGGGGACTAATGACCCAACTATGGTGATCCTAGGCCGGGGCAGTAGGGGAAGGAACAAATTCCCCCCGGTGAGATGCCTCCAGGAAACCTTGATCATACTGCTCCCACTGACAGGGCAGAATCAGGAACTCACGGCAAGAGGGCGCGGTATTATCACTAAACCCTCTCGAACGGTGTGACAATCTGAGGAATCTAGCCCGGGATCCCCCAACTGCCCTGAAGGCCGCTCCACCATCCGCTCCCCGAGCCTCTAAGGCTCTCTACTGTGTTCAAGAACACGTCAATGCACTTGTGATTAGGGATCCGCGTCAAGAAATGGACCCCTTCCTGGATGATCTTATGGCGGCACTCATTGCCCACCTTGAGGCATTGGAAATGCGGAAAGTGGAAATCCCTCCAAATGGAAATCCATACTTGGCTTGGGTGGATGATATGCTGGCACCTCCGGGTTTTGGGAATCCCACCTTCTCCCCCTTTAACAGGACGGAGGACCCGCTGCAACACCTGGCCCACATTAACTCAAGGTGTGGGCCTATGATAGGAACCCCAACACAGCAGGAGACCACCAAGCTCCACTGTTTCGTTCAGACGCTAGAGGGAGCGGTGTTCCTATGGTACAACCAGCTCCCCATTATATCTGTGACTAGTTGGGAGGACCTTCGCAGGCAGTTCCTATACGAGTTCAGCTCTACCACCCAGAAGACCAGCATCGCAGACCTTATCAAGTGAAAACAATGGCCTGATGAGCGAGTCACGGACTTCATCGCCCGGTGGAAGGGGCTCACATACTCTCTTGACATGTCACTGACTCAGGAGAAATTACTGATGATGTGCGTAGGGAATGTCAAGACCGAACTGAATCCCTCCTTGATCACTCATTACTATCTTAGAGGGTTCCTAGACTTCTCAAACAAGGCCCAGTTCCTTGATGAAGCCCTACAACAGGCCAAGAAGTCACATCTGTTGCCCCCTACAATTCCCGAAAGGAGAGCTTCCAGAGGTGAGCCCGCCGTGGTGGCCCAGATAGAGGCCCCCAGGCAGCTAGAATTGGTACTAGTTGCACCGACCCCGCAGCCTCGCAGAGGCCATCCGCATCAGGCGCAGCCTCCATCTCCTCAGTGTCCTCAGAATCAGCAGGCACCTCCGCGTAATGTGCCGCCACCGTAGAGGAGGGACAATCAAGGTCCACCTCCTCAGCAAGCCCCTCCGGCTCCTTGACAATGCCAGGCTCCAAGGGCTCCCTATCTAGAAAGAAGACACCAGACATAATACTTCAGTGAGAATCAGGTCCCTGGTTACTTCTGTAGTTCCCTAGAGAAGGGGATTGTACCCTTTCCTGAGTATAGAAGGCCAACATAGGTGAATCTCACCGATCTCCCCAACTACTGCCCCTATCATCGGATCCTAGGTCACACCATCAAGTAGTGTTATGTGTTTAATGAATGGCTCCAAGTCTAGGTCGATAAAAACATATTCAATCTGGGCCCAGCCCCGACACTAGTGGTTGATGTCTTTGTGTGATCAGAAAGCAGTAACGACGACGAAGGTGAGTGGCAGCAGGTTCCCAGTCGCAGATCTTAGAACTACGGTGACTGGATGGCTCGTAAAACGATCGCTCACTCCTATGGAATTATCTGTGAATGCTTGAACTAGCCAGAGTTGTCAGAAGCGGCGGCCAACAACTCTGTGTCATCATCTCAGCCGGTCTCTTCCCATAAGCGCAAGCATCGGCGGCGCAAGAAGAAGCAACGTGCAACACCAATGTCGTCGTCGTCTCGCACTGTTGACAATTTCATGCCCCTCGAAATGGGGGTCCCTCCCAGAATCCACCCAGTGGTGGATGGTTCGTAAAGTGATAGTCAGGGGTACACTTCGTTTAATACCATAGAGTTGGTAAATCACTATATGACTCCCGATGAGGGGGAACGCCAGACGAACCTCCCCAAAATTTCCAGCTGATGTCAATGGCGGCGGAGCCACAGCTATATAGGTCGTCGAGTCTCATTATTCGGCACCTTTATCCAGGTCATGCATGCCACTGAGACCAGACAGTATGCGCCACACAGAGCTCATCATGCACAACCTCTTCATCTGGCATCATCAAGACCGCCTCCACCACCATTTGTGCTATTGGATCAAGCGGAACCACCTCAGTCATGTCGCGACCATCTTTGCCCAGCTACTGGTCAACCTCAGTCGCATGGTCATCATCCGGAAGCTACTCTCCAGGCTTCGACTAACAGGCTGCATGATGTACCAAGCACCAGCCAGCTGTCGGTCCAGCCGGTAAGGCCTGCCATGCCTCCAGTCACTGAGCAGCCTCCTGTAACCAGAAGTTCTCACTTGGCACGGAAGTATGATGTTCTGAAGCACCTCGCCAGCATCCCAGCTAGGCTCTCCATCCTTGAAGCTCTTCTCCTATTTCCAGACATGCGTGAAGCCCTCACCGAGGCTTTAAAAATCCCCCTTTATTTTGATACGGAGGTAGCAACTGTAGAAGCCTTCCACGCTGAGACAATTGAGAACACCGAATTTCAGGCCATCATCTCATTCTCAGGTGAAGATAAAGGCTCTCCCATACAAGGGAACATCTTCCTGTTGTACATCACTAGTTAGTTCAATGGTGTGGAAGTCTGTTGTTGTCTTGTTGACACCGGCTCCGGGATCAACCTTATCCCGGCGCGAACGATGCGGAAGTGAGGGTTATCTGAAGATGACCTGACTCCCTCTGATTTAAGGATCTAGGGATATGACAGGACAGAGCCGACCCCGGTCGGAAAGATCCTTTTGAAGACCTAGTTCGGGGGCCTCATTTCCAATACTGAATTCATGGTTGTCTCCCAGGACACCACGTACAATGCATTGATGGGAAGGCCATGGCTCCACCTTCACACGGCGGTCCCCTCATCATATCAACAATTCCTCAAGTACTCCCTTAATGGTCGAGTAGTCGTGCATCAAGGTGATGCATCTCCTTTCACCTCTTGTGAAGCCTGTTATCTGGATTCTGACTATTACAAGAGCAAGGATAAGTAGATTCTAGCAAGTGAGGTTGAACCCGCCCCAGTCACTAGTGATCCTTGGGAAGGTATGGATGACGCCTACATCATCCCGAGCCATCGGTTGGAGGCCATGACCCCTGACATGGGGAAATGCTTTGTCATTTCAGGGACAAGAGGAAGGCATATTCCCAAGTCCAAGAGATAGAAGAAAATCACCTCATACTCCTACACAAACCAGGCTCAGGTGATCCTAGATCCTCTTACCCCCCGTACGTTATCAGGACGTCCAGCTCATGGAAATGATGTTTAGTCATACTTGTCTATTTTTCCAGGCTGGAATTAACCGGCTCAAGACGACGCACCACTAATACTTTGATGTCATCAACCGTGGCCCCTTTGGCCAAAGGCTAGATGGGATTGGATCGAATGCTTTCATCACCATGGTCTCAACGGCGCGTGAATCTCTTGATGCATTGTCCACTATTATCCAGGCTGGTACCAACCTCCCGTCAGGTTCCTCTGATGAAGGGGAAGCTTCACCCACTAGAAATACCTCCTCTGCAAGTGAAGAAGAGTATTTGGAGGATGCCCCTCCTGCTTTTGAAGAAGGCGTCTCTTCCACGGTCGATGAACTGGTATAGGTGAACCATTGTTGCGAGGCAGATATGAGACCCACATTGATCAGTACCTCCATGTTCCTTGAGGAGTAGCAACGATCTGTGGACTTACCTAAAGAAAACTGTGATGTGTTTTCCTGGAGTTATGAAAAGATTCTAGGACTAGATCATCAGGTATCCTTTCACCTCCTCGGTCTCTCGAAAAACCATTGTGGGTTCAAGAAGCCTCCCAGAATGATGCATCCATCTCACGGTGCCATGGTTGAGGCTGAATTTGATAAGATCATCAGAGCCAACATTTTCAAGGATGTTCAGTATCCCAAGTGGTTATCCAACATCATGCTAGTAAGGAAGATGAATGGACAGATCAGAGTCTTCATCAACTTCTGAGATCTCAACCTCCATTTTCCGAAGGATGATTTTCTCGTTCCAGTGATAGAATTTCTGATTGTTTCAATGGCCAGGTTCCAAGCCCTCTCCTTCATGGATGGTTACTCTGGATATAATCAAATCTGGATGGACCCCAAGGATGAGGATTCTACTAAATTCAGGGCTCCCCAAGGTACTTTCTGTTACCAGGTTATGCCCTTCGGCCTGAAAAATGCAGGTGCCACCTATCAGCGGGCCATGCACCGCATATTCAAGCCAATTCTCATAATGTTGGTGGAATACTATATGGATGATCTGGTGGCCAAATCTCCCTAGCACCAGGACTATCTCAAGGATCTTGAGAAAGTGTTCGGCTTCCTCCCTTCCTACCACCTAAAGATGAACATGTGGAAGTGTGTCTTTAGGGTCACCTCCAGGGTGTTTCTTGGCTTTGTTGTCAGGTACCAAGGCATCAAGATCGACCTGTAAAAGATCAAGTTCATCATCCAGATGCCTCCCTGATAAATATCTGAGAGCTTTGCGGTTTTCAAGGCCAGTTAGCCTACATACGCAGATTCATTGCAAATCTGGATGGTTAGTGTAAGCCCTTTTCCCGTCTTATGAAGAAAGGCTTCATGTATGATTGGGACGAGGAATGCCAGACCGCCTTTGAGGAAATCAAGAAATATTTTCTCCAGCCACTAGTCTTGATGACACCCATCTCCAGAAAGCCCTAGATCCTCTATATCACTACCCTAGATTGATCTCTCAGTTCCCTTCTCACCCAGAAGAACAACGAGGGGACATAGAATAGCCTCTTCTACCTTAGCCACATTCTCCTAGATATAGAAACCAAATACTCCACCATCAAGAAAAGATACCTTGCACTCATAATTTCTATGCCAAAACTGCAGCATTACCTGCAGCACCACGAGGTACAGCTGGTCTCTCTTATAGACCCGCTGAAGTACATTCTGAACTATCCCATGTTGACTGGCCGACTAGCGCGGTGGGCGGTGATCCTCCAGCAGATTGACATCAGGTTCATGCCTTAGAAGGCTATCAAGGGGCATGCATTGATAGACTTCCTAGCTGCCCATCCAACCTCCATGGACCAGTCCCTGGACCTGGATTTTCCCAATGAGGTAATCCTCTCGGTCGATCAGGTCATTCCATGTTGGAAAATGCACTTCGACGGTGCCTCCCTGAGCCCTACCGGTAGGAGGCTCAATGATCCTAGGCTCAACAGAGCAGGCCTGGGTATCATCTTCATCACCTCGGTGCAAGAAATCCTTCTATACTCATTCATATTGTCAGAAGGATTCACCAAAAATGAGGCTGAGTATCAAGCCCTCATTACTAGTCTCGAGTTGGCCCTTGAGATCGATGTGCCCCATTTTCATGTGAACCGGGATTTTGAGCTAGTCATCAAGAAATTAAACAGTGAATGCATTTTCAGGAAGCCATAACTCATTCCATTGTTGGAGTGCACCCTCTATATGATGGCTCAGTTACCTTCTCGACCGGATGTTACCAATGTCCCTCGGTCACAGAATGGTCGAGCGATGCTTTGTCCAGCCTTTCCATATCACTTGCAGAGCCCGAGTCGGACGATCTGATTATACATGTGGCCCACCGGAGAGTCAATGCCCCCATCACCCCAGAGGAAGACGACGGCTTGTGAGTAAGACATCTTACCACTGGATCCTCCACGTCAGGAGCCCCAGGTTCTCCAGATGCAGTGGTTGAAGTTATTCCCGACTAGAGAGATCCTTTTGTCGAGTACCTCCAAAATGGTTACCTCCCAGCCAATCGGGCCGAGCGCGAGCGAATCTGACGCCACGCACTGTAGTTTACCCTCCCGAGTGGTCCCAGTCCTAAGCAGATCCTCTATAAGTGCGGTTTCAATGGTGTTCTCCTCCGTTACATTCAAGGATTCGAGATCTCTCAGGTCATGCAAGAGGTGCATGCCGGTTCCTAGAGTGCCCACCAGGCTCGGCCAAATCTATCCCATCAGATCCAGAGACCGGGGTACTTCTGGCCCTCTATGATCCACGATTGTATCGAGTTCACCAAGAGATGTCACGCATTCCATGTTCATGCTAATTTCATGCATCGTCTTCCATAACCTCTCCACTCCACCAAGTACTCTTGTCCATTTGCGGTGTGGGGACTGCATGTCGTAGGACCATACCCACCAGAAATAGCTCGCCAATGCAGGTTCATCCTTACTACCACATACATCTTTTCCAAGTGGCCAGAGGCAGTTCCACTTGAGGAGGTCAAGGTCTGTTCCATCGTTGACTTTGTGAGCTCCAATATCATCCACCGGTCTAGAGTCCCTCACGTTGTCCTCACCGAAAACGACACCAACTTCCGAGAAGCTAAGCTGAAGAAATTGTACGCAAAGTAAAATATCCATTCAAACCATACCTCCCGCTATCACGGGAAGGAAAATGGGCTGATCGAGGTGTTCAAAAAAACCCTCTCTCACATTTTGCAGAAGATGGTTCATCAGAACAAGAATATTTGGCCGGACAAGATCCCCAATGCCCTCTGGGCCTATCGGATGACGACTCGCAATTCCACCCAGGTGACTCCATATTCCTTAGTGTATGGCGTTGAGGCCGTCCTTCCTATCAAGATCCAACTACCTTTATTACGCACTGTAGTCTATGACCAGCAGGTACCAGATAAGGTGGCCAAAATCCGTCTAGCTGAATTGGAAGCACTTGACGATAGTAGGCTTTGTGCCCTGCACAATCTGGAAAGGAACTAGAACAAGATGGCTAGAGCCTTCAACAATAAGTTTCACCTCCACTATTTTCTGCAAGGCGACCTGGTATTGGCCCTTCGAGTTCCAATGATCCCTAGCAGGAAACCACCTAAGTTGGAGCCGAAATGGGAAGGACCTTACATAGTCCACAAGGTTTACCCCAATAGAGCATATTCCTTGGTGACCATGGATGGTGAGCGCATAACTCCTCCCACCAATGCCAAATTCCTCAAGAAATACTTCGCCTGAGCACAATGGTCATGAACGACCTTAAACTGGACGGTACCGCATGACCGTAAATTGCACAATGGTCCCGCATGACATTAAACTACACAACGGTCCAGCACGACCTTAAACTGCATGACGGTCCCACATGACATTAAACTGTCCTGTCCTACACAACATTAAACTGTGCATCACACTGCATGACGTTAAACTGCATCTTCATAACTACGTATGGATTGATTCTCATCCTTATTGGATAAACAGGAATGCTCAAATGCCTCATTTTGAACCAAGCCCCAAACTATTCTCTTCAATTATTCCCCCTGGGTATAGTTATCTCAGAGGATCCTTGAATGATATGGGCTTCCTCATCCCCACTCATACAAGGGTTATAATGGTCGCATCATGTGACCACTCTCATTATTCAATCCTTCCACATCCTTACTGCAAGTCGTTAAACTGCATGGCCTTCAAGAACTACGTATGGCTTGATTACCATCCTTATGGGATACGTAGGAACGACTAGACATTTTTTCCATTGGGCCAGCCCAAAATCCAGAATCTTCCCCTCAGGTCAAGACATATAGAGGAGTGAATACTTTTTCCCCAATTCAAGTCGAGCGAGCCTCGATCTGGCTGTACGTCCCCCTCCCTAGAGATGTTCGCCTCTTTCATAGATGGGTACAGCTATGCTTCACCCACTCCTTGACTGGGATTCCATCACCTTCCCCATCCGGAAAGGCCCCTGAATGGTATGGATGCTAGGCCTAAGGGATCTCCTTCCACATTGGGACAACACCCTCGAGGATTTTGAGCAACAAATTAATACAAATACCGCATTGAAAATATGTTCAGTGGTCGATGCTCATTTGTTGCTCCAATTTCAGGTCACTATAGGGACGTTGTGTTTTGAACATGGTTAACAATTGTCCTGGATCGTTAGGGCCACCCCAAGATGTTCCAAACATCGATTGTAGTGGTTCTTTCTACCCCATTGTATCTATGAGACAGACTCCCCTTGGGCGATGCCAGCTATCAGGACCTGTTGGACAGAAATAGCCAAGACCGGCTCTTTGTTTCCCACACCGAGAACCGCTTACATCGTCTTATGAGCTGTGATGAGGCAGTAACCGTACAAGAGGGTGTATGACCTTCCACCCATCTCGGGTTCTCTCTTCTATGATTGTACGATGTGGTGTGGGATTATGTCCTCATTCACATCGGGTTACTCGCTGTGTCGTACACATCCCTAGATGAGACATTCCCCAGCCCTCATCCTCACTGCAATATATTAAACTGAAAGCTGGTC
The DNA here is from genome assembly GCA_963277665.1 of Viscum album. Classification (NCBI taxonomy): domain Eukaryota; kingdom Viridiplantae; phylum Streptophyta; class Magnoliopsida; order Santalales; family Viscaceae; genus Viscum; species Viscum album. The sequence goes on along the minus strand of OY728152.1, from coordinate 839,641,080 downwards.
AGGCCTTCCTGACCGAGGCCCAGCCTCAGGCCCCTTGGACTTTTTGGGCCCTTGGACCTCGTCCTCACTGCAAGTCGTTAATCTTCAAGCTAGTCAGGACTTCCTGAACAAGGCCCAACCTCAGGCCCCTTGTCCTTTTCACACCCTCGGCCCTCATCCTCACTATAAGACGTTAAACTACAAGTTGGTCAGGCCTTCCTGACCGAGGCCCACCCTCAGGCCCCTTGGCATTTTCGATCCCCCGACCCTCATCCTCACTGCAAGAGGTTAAACTGCAAGCTGGTAAGGCCTTCCTGAACGAGGACCAGCCTCAGGCCCCTTGGCCTTTTCGGGCCCATGGCCCTCGTCCTCACTCCAAGATGTTAAACTACAAGCTGGCCAGACCTTCTTGACCAAGGCCCAGCCTTAGGCCCCTTAGCCTTTTTGAGCCCTGAACCCTCATCCTCAATGCGAGACGTTAAACTGCAAGCCGGTCAGGCCTTCCTGACTGAAGCCCAGCCTCAGGCCCCTTGGTATTCTGGGGCCCCCGACCCATGCTCTATTATGGGAGTGTATGGTGTGGTGCGGGATTACTTCCTCATTCACGTGGGTTTATTCCCCGTGCCATAAACCACCATTGTTTGGGGGTATCCTACTCCCATCCTCGTCCTGCACGACATTAAACTACATCTTGAGAACTACGTATGTCTTGATTCCCATCCTTATGGGATACGTAGGACCACCCGACTGTCTAGGCTTCGGGTCGAGCCCCATATCCCAGAAATATCCATTTCACCTTAGCCCCTTGGCCTACGCTTCCCTGGAGAGGGTAGTATATGAAATGGCGTGGGATTATGTCCTCATCGCGTTGGGCTTTTAACAACCATTCCATGTAACTCTCGCTCCTGATCCACCTCGTCGACCCATTTCGGCGGTTCACCAATGTTCCTAAGGGTACTCTTGTTTAGTACCTGAAATTTCAGACTCTGCTCAGACATGTTTTCACCCACTTTTCAGGATTTGTGTTCCCCTTCATCAGGGCATTCATCACCATTGACACCCGGAGAGACCCCAAAAAAATGGCATGGATACCATTCCTAAGGGATCTCCTACCGTTATGGGCCAACGCCCCTGAGGGTTTTAAACAACAAATTGATACAAATCCCGCATTGCAAATATGGTCAGCGGTCGATGCTCTTTTTTTGTTCCCACTTCAAGCTAACGTGATATGGATACTATGTTTCCGCCACGGTTAACAGTTATCCTCCATCTCCACGCCAACCCTATTAAGCCCAAACTGTCAGTTACATGATTCACATCCTTCTCCACCTCATCATGTCCAAGTAGAACTTCAAAACTCTTGAACTACTGGAAAACTAACCTATACCAGCGGTTTGGAACCATTGGTATAGGCTTCCAAACTGTTGGTATAGCCTATACCAATGGTTTGGAGAACTATTCCCAAGTAAGTTGTTGGGATAGTTCTATACCAACGGTCTTGGAAACCGTTGGTATAAGTAATATGAAAATCTATACCAACGGTGATGGAACTGTTGGTATATGTATTTCAAAAAAAACATCCGCTGGGATTTGATCCCAGGACCCCTAGTTTATCATCGAACTAATTAACCACTAACCTAAAATGACTTTTGTGAACATAATTATATAAATATATATATGTATTCTCATAATTATTTTAAATTTTTATTTATATAATGTTCTCAGTAAGAAGATCTGATAAAAAATCAAAAGAACTATGCCAACGGATGTCAAAACTGTTGGTATAGACCTATACCAATGGTTTTGACAACAGTTGGGATAAGTCCCGAATCTAGATTCTATTGGGCACCTTTCCCAACAGTTTGGCCAAACCGTTGGGATAGGTATACCCTTTCCCAACGATTTTGACAAACCGTTGGGAAATGTGTCGACAAAATGGGATTTCCCAATGGTTTGGCCAAACCGTTGGGAAAGGGGACCTATACCAATGGTTTTTACAAACCGTTGGTATAGAAGTGTTGGGAATGGTCAAATGTCCAGTAGTGTTGGTACTATTCCATAGTGCGCATCCACGCATTAGGAGGACCAAAGATGTGATGGGGGCATCATTCAGGGCTCCACACCGATTTCCCTTTATCGTGTGTTCTAGGTATTGTAATTGACATCTTCCACCCCTTTTTCCCACACCGAGTTTATCTCACGTGGGCTTAGGGATCGGGTTGTGGTCTGCACTTACTTGGAGGGGTTTTACTTCATCCATGGTCCGAGCTCTAAGACAATAAACCAAGATCTCATCAAGAACTACATGTGGCTTGATTCACATCCTTATAGGATTCGTAGGACCACCCGGATGTCTCGTTTTCGGGTCCATCTCATTTGGGAGCTACTCTCTCCTCCCCTTTACCTCTTACCTCTATGCAGGCCCTTTGTCCTGAAGTCCCCCTCTTGGAATTGCATACGGTGTGATACGGGACCATGTCCCCATTCACGACGGGAATGTTTTGTTGCACCGAACACATTCCTCGCCTAGCATCGTCTCTGCTATGTCTGTGTTGCATGAAGATAAAATACATGCTTGGTCCTATCACATGACCCTAAACTGTGACATTATTGTTCAGGCCGCATGAAGAAAAACGGAACTGCATTGTGATTTTCTCACTCAAGAGGACATCACGTTTGGTATCGGTCATTTAACATACCATTTGTCAATGCCTATATATGGATTGATTCTTGTGGCGATGCCAGGTCCTGCTACCCTAGGCCCGTCACTTCACAAAAAAAACAACACTCACCTTAAAGGACAAACAATATTTATCAAATACCGCTTCTCTGGGTGCGAGGACCATGCCCGCACACCCCTTTTTCCCTGGCACTGGTAACTTACCGTGCCACCACAAGAACTATGTGCATCTTGATCCCCATACTCATGGGGTACGTAGGAACGCCTGTGAATTTTTCTCAGGCCCAGCTCAACTCTCTTTTCCAATCCCTCAACTTAAAACCTCTCTATGAAACATGTGGTGGTCGGAACCCCCGGTTCTTATTCACGTCGGGTATTTGTAGTTTCCCCATCACCTGCCTCTCGTGTTTCCTACCACCTATGGTCCGAATTCTATGACCCTAAACTATGATCTCCCTATGGGATGGGGATCGAATCCCTCTATCTAAAATTTCTTGTTGTCGTATTCAGATGCATTTTGGCAAAGAGCCCGAAGTGTGTGATTTCCATGGGGACATTCCCCTCGTTCCGTGTCCAAGCTTCATGAGCTCACTCTCTGGATCCTCATCCTATTCCACATATAAAAGGACCCTCAGACGACATGGATTCTAGGCTTAATGGATCTCCATGGATGCTAGGCCTAAGGGGTCTCCTACCGTTTCGGGCCAACGTCCCTTAGGATCATGGATGACATTTACGACAGGTCTCGTGTTTCTAACTTGGTCAATGGTTGACCCTAATTTTTCTGTCCCCATTCCAGGCTAATGCAACATGGATGATGTGTTTCCACCACAGTCAACAGTTATCCTCCATCGTCGCACTGCCATCATTGTGATCCAAATTTGGAGCGTCATGATTCACACATTTCCACTTCCTCATGTTCAAGTGGAATTCCAACATACTCGGCTTTATCTCTTCACGCATCTAGGTGTGCTACATAGATAGATTAACATCATCGGGCCGATATTCACTTAGTGCCACTTCTCCCTAACATGCCCCTTCCTATGTTGGGAAAGTCCCGCATTACTTCTTATTTCCCACATTGAGCATGACTCACGTGGGCTTAGTAGTTTTGGTTGGATGTGTACCTGCACAACCAAGCTTCTCCTTGTCCTACAGGACATTAAAATGTGCCTGAAGAACTATTTATGGCCTGATTCCCATCCTCATGGGATACGTAGAGACACCCCAAAATTTCACCTAGGGTCCAACCATATGAATCATAAGTCTTGTTCCTCCCTATTTTCGGCCCATGGACTAAAATCTTGTGAGGAACTGCGTAACTGTGACCTTACCCGGAACAAGTTTGGGATGCCCCAAAATGACATTAGGAAGCTACATCCCCCCTTACTAAAGATGCCCTTTATGAAAGAAGGAATGATCCATGATCAAATCGATGCACCCATCTAGCATACTCCCACCACGGTGGCGTAATTTTGTGAGTGTTGGATTTTGTTCGAACAAACCATCACTCCACATCCCATGCTTTTCATACCCCTTATTCAGACTCTCTTACTCTTTCATGTCTAGAAGAACCCCCTGATAGTATGGATAATCAGCCTATGGCCCGCCTACTATCCTAGGACAATGTTTCGGAAGACTAATGGATGGCATTTGCGATAGGTCATGTGTTTCGAACATGGTCAATGGTCGACCCTCATTTGTCTATCCCCACTCCAAGCTAATACAATAAGAATACTAGGTTTCAAATGAAGTCAATAGTTATTATTTATTTTCAATCCACCCCCACAATGTTCTGAATCCTAGATATCGTGATTCACACTTCCCATTCCCATCTGTTCAGGTTGATTTCAGCACCCCTGGCATTGCACCGTTCGTGCACAAGAGCACACTGGAAAAACGGTAATTCGGCTGTTCTGAGAACTTCATTCTCCAGTCAGGTCTCTCCCATTTCCTGGAAATCCAGACCGGTTGTCCAAACCCCGGAATCCCAAAGCTTGGTTTTCACTCCTTCGTTTGGATGGGGTGATGAGGTGGATATCCCTTATTTCTCACATCGGGCCCGACCCAAATGTTCTTTGGGAATGGTTGTTGGACATTCCGCGAAAATGATAAGGATGCAATAAACCAATGTAAACAACGTACCTCGTGCATGCTACGACATTCAAAAAATCAAAGCATGAATGTACGTTTAAGGGTTTGTAATCATTACAGTACTCAGGGGTAAATTCCCCCATTGACGGATTGACCTCATCAAAGGAACGTTGCAGCTCCTCCACCCTCTGGCTGGTGGCATCCAAGAGAGGCTTTCGCTTGTTCACCTCCCACTCCTCCTTAGCAGCGAGAGGGCGCAACTCATCGGCCGCGATCTGGGCCCACTCCACATCAGCCCTGATGGTGATCACCTCCCCAGAAGCCTACTTCAAGCCCTCTTTGGCTTCCACCAGTAGAGCTTTTAACCGCGAGATGAACTCTGATTGCACACCGAGAGAAGCAAAATGCTCGTCTGCCTGATCCTGCAGCCGCTAGAACTCATCTTCACCCTTCTGGAGCCTCTTGATGTTTATCACCTTCCTCCGCTTTCCTCCTCACGCACCCTCTTCACGAGTCAACACCGTGAATGACTAATGATTTTGGCGATTTCCCTAAGACTTCGACCCTTGATCCCTCTATGGCTCCAAGTCTGGGGGTGGGCATTTGTTGGCGCCAAAATCGGGAACAAAGAAGAGACCCCAAGATGGCCCCCCAGACTGCCTCGCAAAGCCACTTCGCGGAGTCCCCAGCATTGCGGCTGTCATGAAGAAAAGGAGTCGGGATGCTCTGTGAATGCATTTGACATTCGTGAACCCACCATGAAGCATAAGAGGTGGGATGCTCCGTGAATGGATTTTACGTTCGCGAACCCACCGCGAAGCACATGAGGCCGGATGCTCCATGAATGTATTTGATGTTCGCAAGCCCGCCGTGAAGCAACCAAGCCCCTCTTCGCACTGCGTCAGCTCCGATCCACGGTGCCTCTTGCCTAAAAATACTGAGCTCCCCATGAGCTCTTCAGACAGACAATCCAAACTTCCAGCTTCTCATCTCTTGAATCGCGAATCACTATTCTCCTCTGTGAATCTTGATCTTTGAAAGGTACTTATACTTCGCGAAGTGCCTCCCCATTGACTTTTATTGATCCCCTCTTCCGAGAGGGATGCCTTTCGCGAAGCCTGAGGGATTTCCAGAAGGAAGTGGATCCCCAAGGGGACTCAGGTTGTCGCAGAGTGTTTATGATTCGCGAAACACCCTTCATGTACACTTGATCCATTTTCTAAGGCAGGATCACTGTACTTCACGAAGCACATTGCTTCCCAACATCCTACTTCGCGAGGCACCATTACTCCACGAGGCTATGCTCCGTGAATGAATTTCCACTTCACGAAGCACCTCCCATTTGCACCTCCTCCCCATGATAAGGATAAGGCACCCCACTTCACGAAGCACACCCCTTCGCAAGTTCCCTCCACCATGTAGAGCAACCGAGCTCCACAAGTCCCCAGCCTATGGACCCCTCTGCTTGGAAAATCCTTTTCCCGTGTGACCCTCCAGGTTTGCAGGATGCAACTTCAAAGTCCCCTGAACGATATTGCCCGTAGCATTATTGAACCTAATGATTCTTCGCATAGGTGTGCTAATGGCTATTGCTTCTTCTCATAGCCATTCTAACGTGGACCCCTCAATGGTTCACTTCGTGACACACCCTCACCACAACATTTATGGTACCTTCCCTCCCATAAGGAGTAGAGGGTACTGGTCATGTATTTCCTAGGGGTGCGGAGTAAACCCACCTCATCCGAGCTGCAGGACGTTAAACTGCCAAGCACCCCCATCCTCAACACATGACGTTAAACTGTGACCTCGCCCTGTGCCCCGCACGCAGGGTCCCCCACCTTGGACATTATCCATGCCCCCTGGTCTGCACAGGGGATTATATCCTCCTTCTTGGAGTGGCATTTGTTTGTGGGGAAGGGCATCCACCTTGGTGTAAGCCCCTATCATTTCTCACAGGAGGCATCACCCCTCCTCCTCCTCACTACCTCGAGGCTCCCTCCTTTCATCTTCGTTCCCCAAGGCCAACGGAGGATGTGATAGGGAACATGGACCCTCCTCTCTTCCTGGTTGCCAAATCCCTCTCCCTCTTTGCTTTGTCACCCTCAGGCCTCCATCCTGGATTATGTCCCAGCACCACTGGCTACTCAACGTGCAATCCCCTCTTCAATTCCCATGGACTCACCCTTCACCACGTGATCATCAGGTCTCTACTGCCTCCTGTTTCTCACACCGAGTGTGACTCATGTGGGCTGAGAGTAAGCATTGACTATGACACCATCCCCATCCTGCATTATTTTAAACTGTACTTGAACTACATGGACTTTTATCAATGCTAAGGCATGGTTCGTAGGAATCCTCCACGAGGTTCAAACCCCACCACCATAGACGGTATCAGACCGTAATCCCCAAATACCCCCATCCCACATGATGTTAAACTGCATTCCAATCTAGTAGTAAGGCATTGTAACCCACCCAAACTACGAGGACATTGATCCATGTCAAGGAATGGTACGTAGGAAGCCTCACAATATTCAATCCCAACACCTATCAGACCCCTGGTCCATCTTCACGTCGGTTCTCCAACAAGCTCCCACCTAAACTAAATGGACATTGATCCATGTCAAGGCATGGTATATAGGAAGACTCCCTGAGGTTCAGGCCCACCACCCACCTGGACCAAGGTCATCTTTCACGTCAGTTCTCCGACACTGCCACCACCAGAACAATGAGGACTTTGATCCATGTCAAGGAATAGTACGTAGGAAGTCTCCACGAGGTTCAAGCCCACCATCCAGTTGTTATGACACCCCTTAATGTTGGTTCAATATCCCCTTTCCATCCCAAACTACAAGGAATTTGATCCATGTCAAGGCATGGTACGTAAGAAGCCTCCACGAGGCTCATGCCCACCACCAGGTCATTCCGACCTCGTTCATGTCAGTTCACCTACCTCCTCGGGAAGCCTAGAGTGTAAGCCCCACAAGTCCATCCCAATCTATGAGTACTTTGACCATGTCAAGTCACGGTAAGTAGGAAACCTTCATGAGTTTCAAGCCCATCATCCACCCGACCAAGGTCCATCTTCATGTCGGTTCGTCGGCATCCATCCCAAACTATGAGGACTTTGATCCATGTCAAGGCATGGTACGTAGAAAGTCTCTTCGAGGCTGAAGCCCACAAACCATCGTTAATCTTGATCCTTACTCGGGCTGCCACATCCCAGTGAGATCACGCCACCTCATTCCCCTCCACATCATTCGGGAAGCCACCCGCGTACCGGCCCCAACATCGGTGTTCCCTCCAGGGGGTTATTCAATCTGATCCACTATAATCAGTGTTCTGATCAGTCCAATTCATCTTCACTGGACGTTAAACTTGTGGCATACCCATTGTTAAACATAGGAAGCTGAGGAAAACCTTGGATACATGCCTATGGCATATGATTCCCTGTTCTTTATGTGGGATGCCTCGGGCTTCCGCACCTTTGAGTAGCCCTATAATAAGGGACAGAAGAGAGACACACCAATCTCCAGCATCCAAACACATCAGTGATGCCCCAGTGTGACTACTCCCCTAACCGAAGGTTGCTTGCCTAATCGGACCCCTTAGAATGTCCTGGCAGAAGTAGTGTAACTAACTAGTGTCCATGAAGATATGGCACTGGTAAGAGTTTTACGAACAACTTATTAAATCTATGAGGGAGACCCAGACTATGTGAAGAGTTCCGAGGAGGAATCCACGAAAGGAAGAACTGACATCCCATCATCCTGTTTCGATCAAGGAAAAACGTCCCTAAACAAGGAGCGAATGTCTCCCACCATTGGAAAGCGGGAATGCGGGTTAACAAGAAGTCTTGCCTGTCGCACTCGAGCAGACGGATGCACACGCCCCGAAGAAAGCATCAGAAACCTTAACATAACATAAAAATATTATAATAAATCATGGTCTCTATTATGAAAACTCTTCACATAATTCAATATGAAATCTTCCAATCCCATAGTAATATTTCAATCTAGAGAAAAAAATTTAAAATTGAGTGATGAGTATAAAAATAATAGCAAGGTATATTAAAAATAAGGAATATTTTAATCATTTAATAAACATTAAAACTCATGTTAAAAACATATCATTAAAACATAAAGGTTTACGCAAAATTGGAAATAATAATGCATTTTAAAAATATAATTTATTTTAAAATTTTGAAAATAATTTATTTTAATGAAAACATGTTATCTTGTATAGAATATTCATGTAGGTACATTATGACACCATAAAATAGAATAAATTATAGAACCCTGATATAACTCTTATATAATGGAATAACCATATTCCTGACTTCAAAAAATTTCTTTAAAGAATACAATCATTACCCAATTCATTAGAGTGTTACCTAAGTTCACCCATCATCTATGTTATAAATGGTTCACCTGACGCTGACTGTGATCATCAAACATTTATAATGTTCAAGAAGCATATCATCAATAAAACATTTAAATATTTCAAGAACTCATTTAAACTCGTTTTTAAATCACTTTTGGACATCAAAATACCATTTTCATTTAAAAAAATAATATTTTCAATAAAAAAAATACAGATATCAATTGAAACCCCATTTTCTATAAAAAATTTCCCTAAAATGGAATATGTTTTTCATTTATGAAAAAATAAAATATTATAATTAAATCAAAAAATAATAATTTCCATAGTGTAAGTAAATTCATATTTATGGTTTATGTTAAGAATAGATAATTACTTCAGTCGTTTTTCCAATCATTATGTATGAAATACATAAAAAGATTTAATTTTGAAAAATAATTAATACGATTAATTATATACATAATATTTACATTATGATCCTTTTATATGTTTAAACATATAAAAATATAATGAAGGAAATTATTTTGAAATTAACTCATTAAACATTTGAAAAGATAGTTTAAAATCTATGTATCTCATACCACTATGAAACATTTGAATCAAAAACCCCAGAAGGAATAAAAATTAACAAAACATTAAATAATGTGAGTCTAAATAAAATCATGATATTATATCTCAATGGTTTCTCATATACACATCATAAAAGAATAATGGTGCACAAAATCACACATTTACTCAAAAAATTGAAATTGAGATAATTCCCCTTACATTGAGTTTGAACTGTCAATTGTGTTGTTATCTTCCTTAATAATTACCTTATGTCAATATTTTAATTTCATCAAAAAACATTTTAGTTTTATCATTAGTTTTATTTAAATTATAACAATTTTTTAAAATTACTACATAAATATTAAGGTTTTCCTTGGGTGTTTTAACTATATTACATTTATGTTTCTAAAAAAATGTTGTAGGTCAACTAAGGTCAAATGGGTTATTATTAAAAGATATAAAGAATATTAATCATGACATAAATATAATATTTGTTTCATAAATTATACTTATAAAACCAATAGTGAATTATGTTTATGATTAAATTAACCAAAGTTATGATCTTGGAGATCGCAGGTCTTATGTACGCATGATTAACATTCCCATTTTTTTGTGTTCATTATAGAAAAGAAGATAAATTAAGATTTTCCTCTACAAAATGATCTTAAAATATTAAATACCATAGTATTTAATAATAAATATTTATATATAGAAATAAATCTATGTAAATTTAATCACATCACTTTGAGGACGTGGTAGTCCAGACATCCATGAACAACGTAATCACATTTTTTTGTGAAATGGGTAATGAAAAAATGATATTTTATATTTATAGAAAAGTAATTATTTTTTTAATATAATATATATGTATGGTATTTACCTTTTTTTTATTAATCACACTTTTTAAACATTCCTTGTAATTTTTTAATTTATCACATCGCTTTGAGGTAGAGTTAGTCCACCCAACCATAAATGATGTTATCCTATTCCCAAAAAAGGAAATAATGAACATATGTGTTATATAACAATTAAATATGTATTTAGACATAATATATATCATATAGATCACATAAAAATAGTATTTTCTTCATAATTACCATCCGTTAATGGTGGTTATGAAAAAAAAAGACGACATTGTTTCACGAAGCAGCAGTCTATCATACCCACGAATAGTGATTCATTTCCTTTTTGATCTAAGAGTCTATAGGTGTAGTTTAAAAAACTAACATTAAAACATATAATTATATTTATTATACCGATGTTATTATACATTAATTATATATTGTGAAGTGAAGGGAGTGGATAACGAAACAAAATAATAATGAATGTTGATTAAAGTTATTTCTTCTTCAGGTATGTCATTTTGGTTTGCACTGAAGGACTTCATTTGATCGATTTCTGTCAAAGTTGAGGATATTATTATGAAGGGAGGGATGGGGGGAGAATATTTTTTTGGGTTCTAGATGACACAAAGGGTCTGATATGTGTGATGAATTGAAGGGTGTGAGTTCAATTTTATAGTGTAAGAGTAGAGGTACTCTTGTAAATACCAAAAGTTAAACACCATTGGGGGGTTTCATATACATAATATTCCTCAAATAATGAGAAAAATTGATAAAAATTGAAATATGGTCAAATTATGTCTATAAAATTGGTTTTGATAAGTTTTTTGGTCATTTGGACACTTATGATCAAATTTTAAAAAATAATTACACACATTTTTACCTTAATAATTGTAATTATTTTTAATTTTATTCACTTATATTTTAGGTAAAACACTATTTTCACATTAATATAAACTATAAATTATTCATATTATAAATAGTGAATGTATTTATCCAAATTCAAAATAAAAAAGTGGTATAAATTAATTTAATATTAATCCCACCTAAAAGACGAAACTCGGTCTTTTTAATGTGAAAAAAATTATAAAATTATAAAAAATTTATGACCAATTTTAATGTGAAGTTTGTTAAAATGACCTAAATTGGATTTATTGATGTATAATTTAACTAAATATAAATTAAAACACATATAAAATATTATTTTCCTATGTTAATAAAATAGATTACAAAATAGTTTTCAATTATAATTCGTTGTTTTTCATTTTTCTTCAAAAAATGAATATTCTCAGAAAAATACCAAAAAAACACCTTTTTTTATATTTCACTTTAAAAATGATATCTATTATATAATTTTTTATGTTCCAACATTTAGTTTTAATGAATTTTTAGGATTAAATAGTGAAAAATATGACATATTAAATAATAATGAATGTAGTATATTATTTTAGGGTATAACTCAGCCTTGCATGCAACATATGATTTCTAAAAATATAATTTTTGAATTTCATATATTCTATTTAACATTGAATCTATTTTAATTTAAAATCACTATAGAATTATTAGATAATAATAAATATCCAAAATACTTATACTTTTATTACATGGGCTGTCACATTATATGACATTCAAACAACACATTATTTTATGATAATATAATATCCATAATCAGAAAAATGACTATGGAAAGATGTCATATCCCTTGAAAAATATCTCAGAACCTCCCCATATATACATGAAAAAACTACTATGTGTGCCTATTTAATTAATATTTTATGACTATCTTTATGTCTATGAAATTGAAAACATATTGTGTGTTTATGTTTTTATCATTTTTTTATTTTTTACCTACATGACATATAATTTAACAAATTAGTATAAATATTTATAAACAAATTTTTTAATGTTTTAATAGTTATCAATAAAAGTTACATTATAATATCCTCTCGATGGTAATTGAATCATGGTATAATTGCATGAAAATCCAACAAACTCAATAATATGAGTATAAGTGATTTAAATCATAACAGGGTATGCTAATATTATATGAAACAGTGTTCAAGGGATGTTATTATGTGTACCCCATATAGAATCCCTAAATCAACTATCCCTCACTCCCAATAAAAAATGGGTAGTAGTAGTGGAATTGTTATCCTGTGAAACTATAAGGAACATGCCTTAAAAATAATCTAATAAATTCACCTTGAATTCACTTATTAAATGCCAAAAGATATTTTTTGGTTTATAGTTTTAGATAATTGGGTCATTACTCATATATAACAACACATAAACATAAATAGTGGATATTTCTAAAATAATTTACATTTTTTCACTAAATGAATCCTTTAATGTTAGACATCATTTTTATATGTGACAAAACATCATGACTTTATACATGAATCCTTTATTTCCTTTACCCATCTATAAACCATGTGAAAAACATATTTGAATTTGGGATGACCAAAAAGTGCAATAAGGAACATAAAAATTAAACGAATCATTTAATTCCAGAATACATATAATCATTTGAAATGATTTTCACAAATACATACTTCACACCCCTTATGTATCATATAGTTACTTTATGAAAATATGATATTTCAATAAAACATAAAAAAACATTAATAAATAATTAGGTATCTTGGGTCATTATATACACAAGATTGTAACCCTCAGGACCGCCATATGATTTGTAACCCTCACAAATTCATTAAATTTTATCCATCACAACAATCATACACTGTATCCCTTAGGACTACCATATGGTGTAATAATCATAGTTACACTTGGAGTAACTATACTGTCGACATCAAATATAAACATACTCAATGAATCAGAGGGAGATATAGGTCCCACCATTCATCATAAACAATTAACAATGACTAGAGAAAAATCATAAAACAATAATACTTGAATCATAAAAAGATTATTTTATATTTTAAAAAATATAAATTTAAATTTAAATTTTTAATTAAAATTCCTTTATATCTTGTTCGTCTTACATCAATCATGTTAAAACATTTTCTTGAATTATCCTCCTTGAGAAATTTTTTAAGCCACTTGGTTATGTACTTTTGGTGAGACTAGTAGGTTATGTTCATGTGGAAGAGGTTTGCGATAAGAAATGACTTGAAATTTAACATGCTACAAGGATTTTAGTTTTGAGGTGAAGTGGTGGTGAGGGGTGGGTTTTATAGTGGAGGAGAGTGGAATATTTCATTATTATATTAATTAGTTTAAATTTTGGCTCCAGAATAAGAGTACTCTGAGAATTATACCTATATGTTGAAATAGTTAAGGAGTTTTTTTATATTTTTGGCCCAAAACATCCTTACATCATATATGACTCAATAATACATGAAATTTTTAAATACCATAAATTACAGTAGTTCACTATTCACCCAACATTCACGTATTTTAGAAAAATACAAAAAAGTCAACACAATAATGTTTCAATGTATATATTTTAAAAATGGACTTCGTTTTATGAAAAAAAGTTCTTTATATGAGAAATTTAATCGTTTTTAATTTAAATAATCATTTATTCTAAAACTATCAATTATAAAATTATAACTCATTTAATGAAACATTGACAAATTAATTACTGTCTAAAAAAATTTCTTAAAATAATAAGGCTAAAAAATAATAATTTATCGATAAATTTTATTGAAATGAATTTTATTTTAGGGTTTTTATTAATTATAAAATTATAATTAAATATTTATGACTCATAAAAAATATGAACTCTTAATTTATAATATTGAAAAAAAATAATTTAATTATTTAATTATATAAAAATATGATATTTTAACATATAAGATACGTAAATTTTGTTTATAATCTCACAGGTGAGGTTACTATTATACTAGTATAGATTTCATATTTTGTGTAACTACCATATAATTAATTATACATTTATAATGAATTTAAAAATTTTATTATAGAAGGAAAAAAATTATTTTATAAATTCATGGTTCGTTGTGTCCCCCCTAACATCTAGAAATAAATTCCACATAATTTACTCACATATTAAACGAACGAACATACCATTCCATCATAGCATTTTTAGATTCCCATTTTGCTTACCCAACCACATTTTTTCTCTAAAAAAACTTTACCTGATGAGTTATCTTATTCTACAATACATGCTCTCTATGATTAAATATTTGAAAAGGAATTTCCTTATAAAGAAAGTTCACTTCTTACTAAACTAATTTTGGGATCAAAACATTTTTTTAATTAGGCACAGAGTGTATTTACATCGAATCATTAAAAACATTATATACATCAGACAAACTCAGATACAAAGATACTATGTAGGAAACTTGTCCATTATTCTCTAGGATTCCATACAATCTAATAAACAATAGAATTATATTTTCTTTTTTTACCATAAAATCATATAACTTTTTCATGGATAGATTTTAAGGAAAACATGATCTCCTACCTCTAAAGAAATTTATTACTCCTGCTATTTGCATAACATTTGTGCATACGGTGAGCTATCCTCATCTGTTTCATGATCATCTCACTTTCTCATCCATATCCTATACTAAATTGGGTCTAATCAGCACCATTTTCATGAATTCATCCAAAAATGATGGACCTTGACACTGCTTCCAATATAATTCCACAAAAATTTCCATCTATATACTGGAATGAAAGTTGATATTATAAGAAACCTCAAGTAAATTAATATGTTGACCCAAATTTCCCTGGTAACCTATTGAACAATCTATTAATATAAACAACATTTTATAAATTTTTTACTCAGACTATATATTAGATCGAGGATAAAAGGAAATGGAAAATTTTAAATCGTTTCCTAATGACTAATGATGGCCTTTACAAAAGATATAAGTGAACCCGGGATCACAGTCAGATATATTGGATGGAGGAACACAATGTATCTGAAAAATCAAATTAAGGTACAACCAAAAATGTTTATCTAAATATAGTCTATCTAAAATTGGAATATAATGTTATGATCTAGTTATTCTAACAATAATAACCCATATAACATTGATACCTGAAATTATTTTTGTAGTTTCACTATGAAATCCATGGATAAATTTTCCCATTTCCACTCTAGCATTAGAAATTGTAGTTGTATCCCCTATGGTAGTTGTCAATATACATTAAGCAGTTGAAATATAAAATATTTGATGGTAAAATTTGCAATGTCTCTTTTTCTTCCATACCACCAGTAATACTCCCATAGATCTCTATAACTCTTAGTGATTCTTGGATTAACTCTAAATGAAGAACAATGTGCTTCACATAACCAATTTCTCTTCAGGTGTGAATTATAAGGCACACATAATCTATTCACAAATCTCAAAACACAATATTATTATCAACATTAAATTGAGAAAATTTTCATTTCATTATCATTTCTATCATTTTATATAACTCATGGTTTTCCTTATGAACTTTCATAATTCTGTCTAAAGAGATGACTGTACAAAAATATAAAACAAAATAGGGGAATTTCTTTCACCAGCAACTTCCAGGAAAATATTCATCATGTCATTAATTTGGGGGTTGTGTTCCAATCAAATCATGGTTAATGTATAATGATTTCTTACTCAAGGAATTTACTAATTTGTTTTATTTTCAATGATGGAAATTGATCTTGTAATAATAATCCACTATAATTTCCAACCATCTTCTCTACATCATATCTATTTCCATGTGATTGAATACATACTTAAAACTGTTATGGTCAATATATATTTAACATTTGTAATTATATAAATTTTGTCTCTGTATTTTTATGGTGAAAACCATTTGATTCTAATTCTAAATCATGGGTGAGATAATTTTTCTCATGAGGTTTTAATTTTCTAGAAGCATAAGCAATTACCTCATCATTCTGTATTAGAGTGCATCCTAGTCCATTCAATAAAGAATCATTATATATAAATTATAACTATTTCTAGATCGCATGAAAATAACTAGAGCATTAACCAATTTTTTTTTCAAGTCCTAAAATAATACATCAAAATATTATGTATAAAAAAATTTAACACTGTTTGGGTTAACATAGATATAGGGCTACAAAATAATACACAATTAATAACAAACCTTCCGTAATAGCTAGATAATCTATGATAAATAATAATATCAGTAACATTAGTAGGTATTTTATATTCATCGACCACTGTTTTCTTGGTGGGGTGAAATGTTATTTAATCATTATTTACAATGTTCATATGAAAAGAAATATATTGAAACCATCAATCTCATTTTCTAAATTTCATGTATATCGTATTCTCTTTGTTATTTTTCAAAAAAAATCATTTAATATTCTTCTTGATCTTCCTAATTTTTTAAAAATATCAATAATAAAAACCAAAACATAATTATCCAAATATCCACATAATATAGTATTCTTAAAATACATAAATATAAAAGGGGAATTTGTTAAACCAAATCTTATAACAAAAAATCATAATTACTATATCTAGTGTGGAACATTATTTTGGAATATCATATTCCTTCACCTTCAGCTAATGGTTCTCGGATCTAAAGGAAATCATGAAAAAAATACTAAGCTTCCTCGAGATGATAAAAAAACATCAATACGTGTCAATGGACGCATATTCATAAAAGTAATTTCATTTATATATCTATAATAAATGAAAATATTCTTTCAACCATCTTAATTTATGACAATAAAAATAACATTACCAAATAGAAAAGTGATAGGATGAATGAATACATTATAAAGAAATTATTGTAACTTATTTTTCAATTATATAAGTCCCACTTGAGGCATTTGATTATGGAGATTTTAGATTGGCATAACATAAGGAATCCGGTCAATAGTATGTTCAATATCCCGATAAATTTTAAGATTGAGCAACTCATCAGGAAAAAAATCTAGGTATTCATTAACAATTGGCATAACATTAATCCAAATATTTACCTTGTTTGAATAAATATTTTGAAGATAACTTTAATTTCCATCATTTAATAGTTTTTTTGCTTCATGATATGTTATCAATTGAATCGATTCATTCATTTAAAAAAATGAAACTCTTTCTAAAAAACCAATTATTTCTATCTATAATAAATCATATCATGATAAAAAAATAAATCCATTATGTAAACATAATAACATCAAATTAAACTAAGGGTAAAACAAAATGTATTCTATGTAATTTATGTCAACAGACAGAAACATGAATATTCTTATAATATCATTTTCCATAAAATTTCTCCAATGTGTTTTAACCATTTGTTATGCTTTCATTTATTAAGATGAAATTTCCCATATAATAATTAAATTATTAGAAATAATGTAATATGTAGAAAATTTATTGAATAGTTCATTAGAAAAATTAGAGAAATAAATGTACATGATACCACTTCATTGGATAGACAAACAACATCTAAAGTAGTAGTAAAGGATTTCACATCATATTTCTTCTTTTACTGTTGTTGCATCCCATCATTCAGATATTTCTTTGGGAATATATTTACCTAATTCCAGATATCAAAAAATTTCAAACACTTTACTATTTTCTTATCAGAATTAAACATACCAACAATAATGTCTTTTTTATTAAAATCCCGAGACATATGTCCAAATATACTAGATCAAAAACACATCCATTTTCCTTAAGGAATTCCCCGTGTTTCTTTTAACTGCTCATATCCCAAACATGAATCTAGACAATCATTCCTTTAGATTTTAACAGATTAATACCAATGATTTTTCATACGTTTCTTTTTTATTAATTATTTTCAACGTACACGTGATCATCAAAAAATTCCATTTCTACCCTAGCATCACATCAAACAAGTTTCTCATAACATTTTAATTCATACGAGGCCAATGTGAATCTATATATTAGCTTCAATTCAGAGAAAAAATGATTGATTTTACTATCAGTATCTAAAATAAGATTTGGAGCATACCATTCCAATCAAGCGATGTTTTCGTCCTACATAGCCACATAATATTCGACCTTTTTTCATTTATAGGAATTTATTTCCTGTCGTATGTTGAATTAAATTAGTAAAATATTACTTCAAAAAAATATTAAATACATCACATTCCTAAGAATCAATCATCTCGTTATCCGTGATATTCTTGATTTTTGATCATAGCTATTCATCTTCCCATTAAAAAGACAAATTGAAAGCCTAACCATTTCATTATATAAACACCCCATGATGTTGAATATCTTTTTAGGTTCATTAATCCACCCATTATCCACTATTGGGTTATATGATCCATTTAAATAACAAGGGTGTTTCCTTATAAAATGTTCCATTATCATTATGTTCTATTGTGGTAACTCTGGTTGTTCTCTTTCATAGATGAAACCACCATTTAAAGCATGCGTAAGCTGAGACACTATAGTCACAAAGTATTTTGTTTCAGTTCCAACCAGTAAAAGATGCAGATTTGGAAGGATACTATTTTATTGGTGCCTTCAGACAGTAGCCTCTCTATTTCTTCAACAAAAAACAATTATGAATAGTCATATCTTAGATGAAAAAAATGAAAATCTTTAAATTCTATATCATTTCAACTTATCCAAAAGATAAAATTAATTTATGGTATTCTATTAGTATATTCCTAACCTATAATGGTATCTAAACCATGTTATGATACAAACTATAAGGACCCAGCCTTAATAACAATTTAGTTAATTCAACTAGAATGCACTTGTTACATTCCCAATGATCTTTTTTTTGTTTATAGTATTTGAAAATTATTTCATGACTCATGTATGAAAACCCATATGAAAAAAAATTGATACAACTAAAACATTATCCATTTTTCAAAAAATTTATCATTTTGAACAAAACTTGCATTAATTATGGGGAAATACATATTGAATTTAAACATGAATCCTTTACATTACCCATCCATAAACCCCATTAAAAACCTTTTTAATCATGGTATGAGCACAAAAGGTCATTAAGGAACCTAAAATAGATAATGAATCTATTATTCCATAAATACATATATGAATATGAAGTCATTTACACAATGACATAATTCCCACCAATAGTGTATCACATATTTATTTTGTGAGAAGATGAAATTTGCATAAAACATAGAAAAAATTAATAAAAAATTAGGCAAATCAGGGCATTACATAATTAAGATTGTAACCCTCATGACTACCATATGATTTGTAACCATCACAACTACATGTTAGTGTATCCCTCATGGATACCATACAATGTAACCCTCAAGACTACCTTTTAGGGTAAACTTCACGGTTGCACTTATAGTAACCATATTGTTTATCGCGAATATAAACATACCAAATGAATTGGAGGGAGATATATGTCACACCCTTCATCATAAAAAATTTCCTTGAAACAGATTATAATTATAAAATAGGAATAATTGAATCATTAAAATATTTCTTTTGAATTATGTAAAAATATAAATTTAGAAGCATATTTTTAAAGAATAGTACCTTACATCAAGTTTATCTTACTTTAATGGTGTTAGATACACATCTTGAATTATCCTCCATGTGAACCTCTTTATGGAACATGAAATCAATTGTTTGGTGAGACCAGTATCTCTTAGACATGGGGAAGAGGCTTGGGAAGGGAATTGAAAAAAATTAAATAAGTTATATGGATTTGAGGTGTAAGGAGAATTTGTGGTGAGGGGTGGTATTTATTGTTCATGTGAGGGGTGGTTTTTCATTATTACATACATTAGTTTATTATTGGGTCTCTAGAATATGAAAATATTTATAATTATCACTAAATATTTAAAACATAATGATGTATAGTTAAATAGTTTTGGATTTCATCAGCCTAAAATCATATATGACTATATAATTCATGAATTTTTTAAATAACGTTAATTATTATATTTCACATTTTAGAAAAATTCATTTATTTTAGAAAAAATTTCCCATACGATTTTTTTAAAATTATAAATAAAAATTGGACTCAATTTCTTAAATATAATTTTCTTAATATGATAAATTTATTTTTTTAATTAATATAAAAATAATTTTTGAAAAATAGAAACTTAAAAATTAAAATTGAATTAATAACACTTTGAAAAATTATTAATGTCTCATAAAATTATTATTTAATCATAGTACATATAAATAATAAATAATCAATATATTTTACAAAAATATACCTTTTTTAAATCAACATATTAATTATAATATTGGAATTAAATACTTCTAACTCAAAAAAATAATAAAACAAAAGTTATAATTTTAAAAAATAAATATTTACTTATTCAATGATATAAATATATCATATTTTCACTTATCAGATACATAAAATTTATTTATACTCTCATAGGTGAGGTTACCAGTATATTTGTATAGATTCCTTAATTTTTATAAATACCCCATATTTAATTATACATATATAATGAATTGATCTCCTTAATTACACAATGAAAAAAAATATTTTATAGGTACCTAGGTTATTACAGAAACCATTGGACCTTGTATGTAATTAGGAGATTAACTCTCTAGTACTCCTAGTGTGCACCATATATAATGAGTATAATGGTTACATGCTTCCATAGAGAGGCTTCCATTGTTAAATACCTTTAAGAATGAAATTCCCGTAATAAATATATAAAAATATTTTAGTCAATTAAACCATTAATAAAATTACATGTCATTTTATTAATATTATACAACTTCATATTAAAAAATAATTCACTTGGATTAAATAATCAGTTTTTCATAGTTCTTATTATTGAAACTAGAACCCATTAAGAAAAAAATATCTAATTCGTTATCTTTTACCTCCCCTTGAAGACTAAAATGTTCAATATTGTTTGGAAAAACAATTCATTGTGATGTTTTTTATGGGTTTGACTACAATAAATTACTCCACCTTTATAGCCCATATCATTAAGGAGTCCAATTTTTTTATGGAAGATGGAACGTTAACCGTAATTTAATATATAATCAAAATCATATAATTTTTTCCCTTGGGAAGAAAAATATTTTTATGATGATCATCACTTTATCCAGTATTGATCAACTGAGATAAGTTTACAGAATTAAAATTTTAATGATTATTTCATTATACCACTTTTAATATTGGCCAACGTATTTTTGGAAAAAAACATAAAATTTCCCTAGATATAATTTAACTAGCTATAACCAACAATAATTCTATAGAAAGTATAATATGTAATAATGAATAAACGTTTTATTTCAAAAGTTACACACAATCTATTGTGAAAAAATGAATCCACAAATATTTTATGCATTCAATGTACAATAATACATTATAGGACCTCAAGATAAATACTTAAAATCAACTTGTAGTTTAGTTCTATTATGAAAATTTATTATGTATATAAAATTAATTTAAAATATTTTCACATACATTAGATACTTATTAATATATTTGTATTCAAAATATATATTTTATTATGAATATATATAACATGAAAACCAATCAAAAATTTATTTGTTATCCACTTTTTTAATCTCTGAATAATTTGAGTTTGAATCATAAGAAGTAATGTAATTTTTTCATCAATTCATTAATATATTTATCTTTAAAATTAGTATCAAGTAAACCATATCTATGATCTTATCTTAACTATAAATTTATCAATGAAAATGTGTCTAATTTTCCATCTTGTAGAACAAAATATGAAAATATTGATTATTTATTGTAAGTATGTGGATGATTTATATTATCTTCAGTGAATATTATTTGATTGAATATCCCCTCTATAAATTACAAATAAAATAAATAGAGTGTAATCCATTTAAGGGAAATATAGTCATCAATTATAGACCCATTTGGTTGAGAATTAATGTTCACATATGAAATAATATGACTATGGTTTTTTATAAAGAAAAGTAATGATTTATATCTAAACACCATAAATATGAATTAGAAAATTAAAATTCATTAAATATAAGAAAATTAAAATATAGTACCTCTCTATGCGATATATCCATATGTAATGTATGGTCCTAAAATATTAGATCCCTAAAAAATTAATATTCAAATGAATCATCATAGTAAAATATGACCTAATAAGTATTTAATCAAAATTAAATATGTTTCATTTAATTATTTCATGATTTTTATCCAAAACCATTGGGATAAAGGCTTTCTCACAATGCTTTATGAAGAATGTACAAAGCTTAATTAGAAAGAAAAATTATTTTTTCTTGTATCAAATTATAAATTCCAAAATGTAAAAACTTATCCACTAAAATATATGATTCTTGAATTTTGAGTCCAATTAATTTTAGTTTACTCAAATCAATACATCATTAAATTTTAGTCAATTATCCCTAATGTACATTCACATTTTTTAATCTTAAAACAAAATAATATTTTTACATATTTTTCATGGGAAAAATTAATATTTCATAATTACTATTCTTGTTTAAAATAGATCATGATTCTTATTTACTGGTTATAAGTCCCTAATATGATTTAGATGATAATTATATTTCCCCTCCACATTTTTTATTGTATAATGAAAATTTTCATGAATATTATTCTTAATTTTCATAACAACAAGATTATGATGCAAAATTTCAGATACCAATATAGAAGATTGAAAAATATAATCATTTTCCCCCATTACTACATTCCAATTTTACATAATGATGTTTGATTTTATTTCATGCATTCATTTAACTAAAACTATATCCTAAAATATCTAACATTATACTATAATTATGACAATATTTTTTATCCCAATAATATATTTGGTTAAAACACTAAATATGGTTTCCCATTAAATTGTGACTTATGAAATAAAATTTGATGTGATTTAACAAGAAAATAGTGATGAAACATGAAACACCTATTTTTTTATAATATTCAATCATAGTGGATCAAAATTAATGTTTCAAATTTTTCAAGTTTAAAAGTTCAATGTGTTAAAAAATATATCTTAGTCTTGGAAATTAATAAATGATCCACATTTGGGAATCATATATTTTAAAAAAATTCATTGAAGATGAATCAAATTTTTATATACTATCATTCAATAACTCCAAATAGTATTATTTATGTGGATAAATATTGAATTCAATGTTACTTCCAAGATGTTTTTATATGAATTGAAATAGATATTATAAATTACATTTTTATATACATATCAATGGTGGAAAATTATAATGGTGAAAATCCACCATCAATATGGTATATTTTTATCATGATTTCATAAATGGATTAAATACGTCTTATTACAATCTGAAAACATATTTCTATTATCATAACATAAATGAAGTTTTAATTAAAAGAATATATTGCATGGTTTTGAATCTATTTTATGTTTTTTGAACTCATCATTGTTATTTTATGACACACGACACTTCATATATTAAGTGATTTGAGATGAAACAAAAAATCTTTAAAATTCTAGTTTTAAAGGAATGTAATGTAATACTATTGTTCATATTTCCTAATTCTTTTTCTTCACGATAGTACATTATTCTTAGTATCATCACCAATTTTTGACTTCCATCTAAATGTTAAATATATGTTTTTGTGTTCTCTATTAGAATCATCCCGTGAATGTAACATTAAATCATTAGGAATTTCAATTATCTTTATAAAAATATGTATATGATTTATACAAAGTTTCTTCATCCCATATAATGATGTAGGGATCATATCATCCGAAATTATTCCATGAAAAAATTATAATATAATATATATTATATTATTTTTAATTCAATAAACCCACATGATATTTTAAAAATTCAATAGGAAATATATTTTTGAATACATGGGAACATCCTTCATATAATTATTGATTTTTATCATCAGGTAATTTATAATACTATGTTGTTTTCTCAGTTATGTTTTCAATTATATTATTCAACAAAACATCATCCATTAATATGTTATATTTTTCATATGGCATTCCAATAAATTTTGATGATTCATTAATATTTTGACACTAATATGTGTATCAAATGATGAGTTAGTGTCTTAATATCGATTCCATACTATGAAAAAATAATTATTTAATGTGTTTTTGTATTTCATTACCCACCATCATGGAATCATCCCATTCATTATGATGTTTCACACTACTTATCTTGATTTATTTAAAATTTGATTCTCCATTACAGTTACAATGTACAATTATGGAGGTAGTTATTTAATTATTACATTCTTAATACATCATATCACTTCTACCATAATTTCAAATTAAATTTTGGACAAGTACATTTTATTGTTTTGTCAGATTATTGATTTAAAAATTCTGAATCTAAAAAAATCTCTGAAAAATTTATATACTAAGTTTTTATGAGGTTATGTAATCCAAATTTTATCTATACATATTTTATTGACTATAATTTCAAATTTAAATTATATTTATATAAATATAATGGAATAAAATAATACATTTAAATAACTTTTGAAACCAATAAATCAAAAGCATAAAAATACACCCACAAATGAACAAATATATTAAATGAAACATTAAAATGTTCACCTCCATTTCAATATTATAAATAGTTTACAACTATAATCAAGATGATGCATGAAAATTATAATTTTCAACATAAATTAATTTTTCATACATTCCCTTAATGAACATTTTTTGGGGAAAGAGAAATATTTATAATGTGTTAGTGAAATATTAATGTACATCCCATGGGGAGTAAAGGTAAGAGATATAATTAGTTAGGGTGTTGATATCCCATCAAAATAATCAAACTATTCTATGATATATGGGGAAATTGAGTACCATTTTTATATGAAAAATATACCCCTTTTAAGGAAAATCTAACATTATTCGATGATAAATAAATTAGTTTTACCATAAAGAACGACTTTCTAAAACATAACAAATTTGAAAAAATAAATTATATCATTTAATAATATTTGATAAAAATAAACACAATGGTCACGATCAAAAGTAAAATTATAAAAAAAATCATTAACTGTAATTTGAAAAAATAACATAAATTTACGTCTTAAGAGGTTAAAATTTAAATAGTAAATATAGGCTTCATATTACTTCTACAATGTAATTCATAATTTTAACTTCAACACTTGAAATGGTGTAATACATAATTACTTAAATTTCAATTATAATAAGAGGTGTAATAACATGTTTAAATTTATGTGTGATAATAATATACATAACCAAGGCTCCAATATGTATATGAAAAGAAATATGGAAACACGATTCTTTGTGGGAAGAAAGGTTCTAAAATGGGAGGTTGTGTTGATTGATATTGAATAAGTGCACACAGAGAGGGATCTGTCATGTGATTTCTAGTGACGTGATGTCATTTAAATTATAGTATAGGATGGGAGGTCATTAATGGTGGAGGGGCACATAGATTGGTCGCAGACACATGGAGGTCAGTGGGGTGATGGTGGCATTGTCGGAGTGAAGAAGTGGGATGGATATAGAAGAGAAATATATTACTAGTGTTTTATATAGTTCTATTTCAATGAGTAATGTAATATGGAGATATTATTTTAGGAATACCTATTTTTTATTTAAATAAAATTAAAAATTAAATAAAAATTAGTTGTGGTTATAAATAAAACCACATTTATTGACATAATATAATGATTTATTTAAAAATAATCATCTAAAATAAAATATTCAATTTTTTATAGATGTATTTGGATTCTGCTACTATATATGCACCACTATGTAAGTTTTTTATTTATTTTTTTGAAAAAATATAGATTCAATAGGTGTGGAATGAATTTTGGAATCATTGGAAAATATTTCCATTATTTTTTGAATGAAAATAAAATATATGAGAATCAAATGATTTATGAGTAAAGTTGGGTTTCTCAAATGAATTTTTATTGAACCTTGGAAGATATATATCATTAAACACATAAGTATACTAAATTAATGATAATAACTCTCTATAAGAAAGTTTATTTTAATTAACATGGTACAATTATTTTACCTTCACATAAAAATTTTGGTTTTTTAGAATTTGAATAATGTGATGTTAAGATGAAAATAAATTTAGGATATATGTTGTAACAACAAGATTATCAATGAGATTTGTTTCTAACCAGTATTGGATAACATTTAAGTGAGTGGAAAGAGATATTTTGGATGAGGTGATCCGTGCAATATAATAAGCATGAACAAGGAGTATCAAGATTTTATGGATGTATATAGGTAAAAACATTTTCTAAAAGGAGAAATTGGTGAGATTATGTAATAGTATCCTATTTTTTAATGGATAAGGATAATGTGAATTATATATTAGATTTATTTATGAATACCAATAATTAAAAATATATAATTGATCAATGATTCAATAACTTGTCTTGGACATGGAAATTGAGGAACTGGAAGAAGAAATAATGTGTACTATTTTATTAAGATAAGTAAATATGATAATTAAATAATGAAGATCACATGACACTATAGTGGTGGATATAATTTGATAATGGATTCTATTATTGATCAACTATTGTACAATCAACTAATAATAGAATGATTTATAGCTTTTATTGAATGAACTCACAATAATGAATACCACATGGAATGTTATTGTAGGTATAGCATGATAAGAATAAGATATTTAATAATTAAGTGGGAGTGCATACCTTATATATTCTATAATAGGAGTAAAATATGAGAAATATATTAATAATTTTTTTTCCATGATACAATATGTATCATCATTCTGTAATCAGTGAAATGTTTGGAAAATGAAGGATTTTGGAATATAAACATGATGTAAAATGGTGATAGTAAATGTCAGTGTAGTAATAGTTTTTGATGTATGATGGGATCACTTCGTAATAGGGATTCAAAAGAATTTCTATCGAGTGATGGAGATGATAAAAAAAATTATAATTTCTTAAAAAAATTATTGAATCCTGATAATTGAATTTCAGTTAAAGAGGAATGAAATTATGGTGGTCAAAGACAATTGTTGTTGCACTATGATACAGATTGTCACAACGTATGGGATTTATGATTTATAAATATTTGTATTATCACATCAATACCTTAAAAAAATATTAATTATTATTTTATTAGTATTCTATAAATCTATGG
The DNA here is from genome assembly GCA_963277665.1 of Viscum album. Lineage (NCBI taxonomy): Eukaryota > Viridiplantae > Streptophyta > Magnoliopsida > Santalales > Viscaceae > Viscum > Viscum album. The sequence goes on along the minus strand of OY728152.1, from coordinate 839,613,545 downwards.
ATGAGTTAGAGATCATTCTGTGAGATGGATGAAGTTAAATGGAGTCACACTACCAAGAATAGAATCATTAAATATCATGTTAATTTCAATTTAATATTATTTATTTAGTGTAAACATTAAAATAGTGAGTTTTTATTATGATTTGAGATAGATACTCAATATAGATGGTCTTCTTTGGACACATTTAGTTATTTGAGATACATGGACTGATCCTGGGTCACGCAGGAGTGAAAATTCATCCATGACATTGAATTATGGGATTTGAATTATGGGTACAGTTCAAAATTTCTCATCAATGTTAGGGAAAATCCCTGAATGAGGAACATGTTTCAACATGAATTTCTAAAAATGGGATTATATCTATATTGCCTTTTTGGATTTATACAGTAGGTGAATACAAGAGAAACAAAGATAAACATCCTTTAATCAAATCTTATTTGTAGGAGGAAATATAGATGAAGAAATAATTCCATTAAAATTCTATATTGTGGAATTAAGTGTGTAATAATGACACATATAGTGTATAATTTTATTTATTTGGAGGTTTTTAATCATGTATATGATATTCGGTTTAAGAAAAAGATCTGTCTAAATTATTTTGAAATACGATACTAATGACCACGGAAGAAGAAGATGGAGACCTCATCGAGCAATAACCCTCAACCAGGCGAGGTAATTGGGAAATCCAAGGGAAAGGATGACTGTGAGATTGCTGATGAAGATCTAATCGGGCACTCAGATTTATTTAGTCTCTGTGCGAAATGGAAATCTGACAAATCGGGGATTGAAGATTCCTATATTCATTGGAAGAGCTTTGCAGATGTGGCAAAAGGGCTGGAGGATCCTCATTCATGGGCTGTGAAACGGGTGTCTCTGGAGTAATTATTAGGAAAGCTTGGATATCGCATGTATCGGTGAATCAAGATGCTGTGGAAGAGAGGGTAAAACTATGTAAGTTCTCAGTCATAGCTCGTGTTGTGATTCCAAAAGGTGTGCGGCCATGGAAATTTCATGACCTCACAGGTAGACTAGCGGAATTCTGGGGTTTCAGTGATTGGAAGATGACCACCATGGGGCGTGGGTTCTATCATGTCGTTTTCCCCTCTGATGAACGAAAAAGGTGCACATGGAGTGTGGGCTCTGTTCCCTTACATCCTGGTTTCCTTCAGGTTCATGAACGAGATCGTAACATTGACCCAAGCTCGGTCAAGAACTCTTTTTCTCAAGTATGGATCCGTATTCATAATCTATGTTGGCTCTACTGGAATCCTAAAATATTGTGGGATATTGCATCTTATGTTGGAAATCTGATCAGGCCTGATAAACAAACTGATAATCCTAATTTTGGTCACTTTGCGAGGATTTTAGTGGAAGTCGACATGTCTAATACTCTTGTGGAAGAGGTTGTCTTCACCACCAGGGATGACAGTATTAATCTTGAGATAGGTTATGAGAGGAAACCAATGTTTTGTCTCAACTATCATATTTTTGGGCAGACTTTTGCTGAATGCAACAGGAATAAGATTTTATCCATTAGCAATTCCCGAGGGCATGATGCTGGTAGTTGTCGAAGGAAGAAATCTGACAAGGGGCAGGTGAATGACAATGTGCAGATGCAGGATGCTATCTTGGAATCCAATGCTGGAAATGTTCCCACTATTGAGAATATTACTGGTTCAGGGAACCCCCTGTAGGATCCCTCTTTGGTGCATACTGTTGACAGGGAGGATGGCAATAATGAGGTAAAATTATGATAGTTGGCAATACATCTTCTGGGAGTGAACAGAATCTTAATATTTTGGTTTCTGAACCTGCTGGTGATCCTGCTGGGGAGGCACCGGATGGACCTGTGATTTTTTCCAGTATTGAAATCTTTGGTGTTCATCCTATGCAAGCTTCAATCATGCATGAACCCCAGTTGGGTGAGGATCTACCTGTTGGTGATCCTGCTGGGGAGGCACCAGTTGGAACTGTGATTTTGCACAGTAATTATGGTGATCAAATTATACAGGCTTCAACCATGCATGAGACACCTTTGGGTGAGGATCAACCTGGGTAGGAACCTGCTGATGTTATCTCTCAGGTTCCGCTGTCAAAGGTGGAAAAAAGGATTCTTCCTGCCTCCTTCAATATGCCCATCAATTCGGAGAATATATTCATTCCTCTCTATGATGATGTTTGTGAATCTTCCAAGGTTGGAGATCTACCTTGTGAATTAGTGGATAAGGCAGAGTCAGACCCTAGTGAACGCCTAGCTATAAGCTATGATGGACCTTGAATAAGGAAAAGGTCTGTCAATAAATGAAGTTTTTATTTTGGAATTGCCAGGGTCTTGGGAACCCTCCCACGGTCAGAACCCTGAAGCATTTTATTATGACCTATAAGCCCATGGTTTTGGGTATTTCTGAAACTATAATGGATTTTGATAGATGGATGGCCTTCAACTAGAATGCCCTGAGATACTCTCTTACCGCAACTAATCAACAGTAGAATCAAAATGAATCCCTATGGGTGTTGAAACACAATAGTGTTACCATTGATTCTATTCAAACTGATCAACAGTCAGTTGCCCTCTTTTGTTGTTTTCAGTCTAACCCTTTCCGTGTGACTTATGTGTATGCCTTTAATCAGTATCTCAGAAGGAGGATTTTATGGAACACCTTAGTCAGCATTGCTGAATCCATGTCTACTAGATGGATTCTGATGGGTGACTTTAACACCATCTTGAGGCCTGATGAGAAAACTGGGGCCAATTTTTGCAGAGCTTCAGCCAAAGACTTTTCTCTCTGCATTGATCATTGTAAATTGTATGAGGTTCCTATTTCAGGTGAAGATTTTACTTGGAGCAGGTACACTCTAAATGGGCAGAAGGCAAGAAAATTAGATAGGTGTTTTGTGAAATTGGATGACAGGAGTGATATGATGGATATCTCTGGCTTGACTCTTCCTAGATTTCACTCGGATCATAATCCCATTTTGATTGATCTTTGTTTTAGTAACCTGAGGTCAGAACCTTTACACTTTAAGTTCAATAACGCTTGGTTGGTTGTACCTGGTTGTAGGGAAATCATTTTGGTGGCATGTAATTCTGATGTTCTTTGTAGCTCCTTACACATTCTGTCCTACAAGTTAAAAATTTTGAAAGCCAGACTCAAGGACTGGAGTAAAAAATCCTTCTCTAGTATTGTGAGTGATATTAATGAGTCTGAATATTACTTGCTATGTTGACAGCAGAGTAATCTTCATCAGGGTACCCCATCTCTTGATGAGATTCAAGCTTCCTCAAAGCTTGATAATCTCTTGACCTTAAAAGAAAATCTGGATCTTAATCATCTTAATTACAAGTGGATTAAGGATGGGGATAGGAATTCAAGACCTTTTCACTGCTTGCATAGGGAGAAAAATGTTGAGAACTCTCAAGGCCCTTATGATTGATGATGCTTTTCTTACATATGAAAATGACATTACAAATGGGGTGACTTGTTATTTTGAGAAATTATATTCTAATTCTGGAGAAAACAGCTCAAATAATATTATTAGATGTGTGGAACCCAGTGTGGATGATAGCCAGAACAAAAAGCATATTGAGACTCCTTCTCTTAAAGAAATTCATTTTGCACTCTTCTCTTTAAATATGGATAGTGATGCTAGTCCTGATGGTTTCACAAAAAAATTCTTTATGTTTTACTGGGATATCATTCACATTGATGTGATCAATGTTGTTAGAGAATTCTTTCATCACTCCTACTTGCCTTTTAGGATAAACTCTAATTTTATTGCTTTGATTCCAAAAAAGGACAATGCCTTGGACATCAAAGATTTCAGGCCTATTGCCATTGGGAATTCTATTCCGAAGGTTATCAGTAAAATAATTGCAATACGACATGGTGAGGGTGCTAAAAATCTTGTCTCTATCAATCAATTTGGTTTTTTCCCTGGAAGGAATATTCAGAATTGTCTTTTTACTGCTTCCGAGTGAATTAATATTATTAAAGGTAAAACTCAGCATGGTAACATGGCTCTAAAGGTTGACATTTACAAGGCCTTTGATACTATAAGTTTGGAATTTATTTTCTCAATTCTTAAGATGCATGGATTCTCATAAAGATTCATTGGTTTCATCTTTTCTATATTGAAAAGTGCTAGTATTTCAATTATTTTCAATGGTTCCCCCAGGGGTTTCTTTCAATGCACTAGAGGTGTCAGGAAAGGTGACCCTCTGTCTGGGCTTCTGTTCTCTATGGCTGAGGATTATTTGTCACGACCCGTCCTCGGGGCCCGTGCCGTGACTACCCCAAGCCCGCCTTCCATAGACTGGGGGCTGGCGACTAGCACCAAAGGCGTAAATCCCGATGTCTTGGAAGGCATTGCCTTTATAAAAGAAAACAAGCACCACAGAGTAAGCACGTGGAAAAAAAAGTAAACACTAAGTTCAAGAGAAGTGCTAAAAAGTAAATGGGCCAGAATATAAACACAAAAGAAAGTACAACTACAACTGAACAAGTACAACATAAAAGACAACAGCTGGAAGGACGGAAGCAGCTCCTGGGTCGTCCTCCTCGAATCCTACCTGAAGGGTAGGTACAGATGGCGCAGCTCCTGGATCGTCCACCACGGATCCTACCTGAAGGGTAGGTTCTGATAGCCTCCACAACGCCCTCGCCCGTCAACCTGCTCCGTGTGTCATCTCGTCGCAAAGTCCACCTCTGGATATAGACTTGTCGTGTAGTCTACCTCCAGGTATTGACTTGTCATGTAGTCCACCTCCTCGAACACTCGGCCTCCGTCAGCACTGCCATCGTCTGCAACCAACAAAACGAGGTGCGGGCATAGCCCGTGCAGGGGTGAGTATAACGATACTCAGTAGGGACCCCGAGACCCTCAAGGTCTCACTAAAACCAAAAAGGATAACCACAAAGAAGATCTCAACTGATAACCTCTACTTAGGTATATGCCCATTCATACACCTAAGTTATCAAGTAACCCATCTCAATCATGAGGAAACATAAGGGTTATGAAATCAACAGATAACCACTACCCAGGTATATGCCCATACATATACCTAAGTTATCAAGTAACCCATCTCAATCATGAGGAAACACAAAATTCATAGACTCGGCTCAAACCAGGATTTTTTTTATTATCGAAACCGTAACTACAGAAGAGCCCCGTCTCTGGAGTGTACAGTGGTCCCGTCACGACTCCGAGGTACTGCTCACTGACCTAAGACTGCTGAGGTACTCCTACTGTCGAGTACTGTGGGCCTGTCGCTACAACCAAGCGCTTCCCACCATGTTTCTTCCGCTACAACCAAGCTCTCCCCCTCAGAGCCTCAAGAGGTACTCCTTCTGTTGAGTACTGCGGGTCTGCCGCTACAACCAAGCGCTCCTCCGCCATGGGTCTGCTACTACAACAAAGCGCTCCCCCTCAGAGCCTCCAGAGGTACTCCTTCAGCTGAGTACCGCGGGTCTACCGCTACAACCAAGCGCTCCTCCGTCGTGGGTCTGCCGCTACAACCAAGCGCTCCCCACTGGGCTATCCGAAACACACCGAGTTGATCGGTCAAGCAGTCGTCAGGTCTCAGCCGGCTACACGGTCTCTGTAATCCGCATGCTCATCTCCGGGAGGGTCCTCTCCCCGAGCTGCTGTTCAATACTCCAAGTATCTCAAAGACCCACGAAGAAGTATCTCAAAGGACCGCCTTGTCATAGGGGTCTCAACGCAACAGACGACGAGTCAATCGGATGTCCGGTCTGTGAGTTACTAGCCTTTTCGTACCAGAGGCCCGGTTGGTTTCATGAGCAAACCAATCCCGGCCGTATCTCAACTTTACCCCGAACTCTCATAGGGTATACTCAAAGGGACCGTTTCTCAACGTGATCACCAACGCCGCTGACGGTTCGTCAAACGGACGTCCAGTCTGAAAGATATCAGCTTTTCCGTTCCAGGGGGCCGGTTGGATTTCGAGTACAATCCAACCCGGCCACTATCCAAAAGCAACCAAAACTCGGGCGAAGTATGCCAAAAGTTCCGCCTCATCAAGAGGAAATCAACGTGACAGACGGTGCGTCAATCGGACACCCGGTCTGTGAGTTATTGGCTTTTACGTTCCAGGGGCCCGGTTGGTTTCGTGAGCGAACCAACCCGACCGCACTCCGACGGCATCCAAACCTCGAGCGGAGTAAGCCAAAAGATCCGTCTCACTTAGAAGGAAGCATCAAAGTCGATGGCACGTCAATCGGACGTCCGAAGCTCAAGATATGAGCATTTTCGCTCCGAGGGCCCGGTTGGTTTCGTATCCGAACCAACCCGGCCGAACAAAAAGTGTTCCGAAACTTTGAGTGCGATATACCGAAATGACCGTCTCAATCCAAGGATCGCGTTTCCACTGACGGCGCGTCAATCGGAGGCCAGCAGCTCACGTTACGGGAAAAAGACCAAAACAGTCCGAAGACGGGGGGTCTGGGCCCGGGCTGACCCGGCCCGACCCCCCCTGGGTCGGCCGAACCGGGTCGACCCGAACCAGGTCGACCCGACCCGGTCCGACCTGGCTGGACCCGGTCCGGTCCGGCCAGGGCGCGGCGCGGCCCGGCCAGCCGGCCCGGCTCGGCTCGGCCGAGCGGTCGAGCAACGCGGGGGGCACGCTGCCCCCGTGTGACGGCTCTGTGACCCCCGCGGGGGGTCGCCCTGGTCAACAGATGCGGCTTCGCCACGTCCTGTGTGCACCGGACCCGCGTAGCCGCGAGTCTGTTGGCGCCGCTGCCGGCGGCGCACCGGGGCGCCGCCGCCAGTGGCTTCCGTGGGCCACCAGAGTCGTTCCGGTGGTCCGATTCCGTTCCCGTCTGCGCCGCTGCTCCTCCTGGGTCCCGTTCTTCACTGTGGAAACATCAAATCACCCTTGTAGCACGTTTTGTCGTCGACCGTCAAATCCGCACAGCAACGAAGAACTGCGGAGGGTAGTCGGTCCGTGTTCGTTGGGCCCGCACCCTCCGTGTTAGATGATAACAGTCGGGAGAAATAAATTATCATAGGAAAACGTAACAGGATACAATTTTAATAAATTAAAATTGTACTTTTGATCTGGGTTCATTGTTTTGCAAGGAAATAACCACAGAATAAAAAAATATTCTTTCACAAACAAAGCCCCTACCGATTTCCCGCAATCAAGAATACTCATCCCATAACCAAACTTCCCGCGGTTCAACTTAATATTGATTTGATCCGCGTTCTTTATTTTCAAAATGAAACATCCGGGGAAAAAGGGTATTATTATCCTCAGTTAAAAAACCCTACCTCGTCAAGTCGTCGCACGTGCGTTCTTCGCGGAAATTGATCGTCGCGGAAGGAGGGGATCAACGCGTCGTCGCGGTATCTGTCGTTGCATCGACGAACTCCGAGGACCAAGAATCAACAGATTTAATTATAAATAGTTAAATCTGTGTGTTGTTATAAACCACAAAGAAGTTTTAAAAGAAACCCGAAATCTCCTACCTCAGGCAGTTGGTGACAGGAGATCGGGGCAGGGAAGAACATCTCGGATGAAGCGTCATCAATCTCCGAGGGTGAAGGCGTTCTTCGCGTTCTTTGTGTTCTTCGCGTTCTTCACGTTCTTCGCGAAGGAGGATGAAGAACTTGAGGTTTGTCAAATCCTCTCAATGAGCATTCTTCCAGAAGTCGCGTGTTGGTCTTATTTAATTATTACGCCAACGGATTTCAAACAGGTTAAGAAACGAAGAAATTAATTCATAGAATTAAATCAACGAAGAAAACTACTCAATTAATTGGTGCGTTAAGAATTTAAGAAAACGCGTCAGTTGATATTCATAATGACGGGTTTTCACGGGTGCGTTACTTAGCGGAAAAGAAACGGTGGAGATCATGTGGGCCCCACCTCACAAATATCCTACCTAGGGGGTAGGATATTATTGGATAGCACCCTATCCGTATCAACTCTTCTTATGCAGCTTTAAGTGGCTTTCAAGTGGCTTTAAGTGAAATAAAATAAAGTTTGTCGTACAAATTATTTTATTTCTTAACTTTAAGCCCAAAAAATTAAAAACCACACCCGAGCAAACGCAACTCCGGAAGAGGCATTTATAAGAAAATTCCGGCATTGCGATTCCATCAGTGCCCTCAGAATTCGATTCTGGGCACCGGTTCAAAGGTTAGAAAAACCCGCTCGTCCGTTAACTGAACGTACCCGAGCCAAAATTCGGAAGATGGTTCTGGGCACACTGGGCCTCGAAATCAGGTGCCGTAAGAAACTGCGTTCTTGAAAAATTCCAAATAAAATTTAGGAAAAAATTTCCCTTGAAATTTCTGGGTCTTTACATTACTCCCACCACAGGGATTTACGTCCCCGTAAAGCTTCAACATAAACTAGGGTCACAAAAGCGGTACAGAGCACGCATCTGAGCCTTCCGCTCCCATGTGCTCACTTGGAGGTTCCTGTACTGCCAAAGAAAGTGCACCCGAGGAATCGATCGTCCTCGAAGTATCCGCTCCTATCGATCCTCGATTCCCACTGGAACCTCCGTGAAAGGCACTCCATCGCCATCGTCCAGCTCCCCATGGTCGATGATATGCGAATGGTCGAGCACATATCTCCTCAGTTGAGATACCTGGAAAACATCGTGCATCTGGTGCAACTGAGGTAGATGGGTCAAGCGATAAACCACCTCGCCTACCCAGCTGAGGACCTAGAAAAGTCCGTTGAACCTCGGAGATAACTTGCCGCGTTGTCCACATCTCCGTAAACCTCGTCGAGGTGAGACTCGTATAAGGACGTGATCGTCATCCTCGAACTCTAGAGACCCCCAATTCCTGTTAGAACTGAAACTCAAACGAATGTTTCCACGAGGGTAAGTTTAACCAACTCAAGAGTGGTCGGTCGCACCCTCCATGTGCATGAGTTTATCCTAAGCTGCCTCGGGTTTCCTTTTCGCTGACCAAGGAAGACCCATCCCGACGTCGTAGTTAAACCACAACCTTCTTGCCTAATACCATCAATTTGTGTATGAACTGTGATTGCCCAGTCCATACTCAAACCAACTTCATAAGGCCTCAACGCTGCCACCAAGAGATTCCAACCGAAACTCTCGCCTCGAGGGTCTGACCACACCGTCGGTATAAGTGTGATTATCGAGTCTCCTACCAAGGTATCTCCAGACGTGAGGGTCAAGTCCACGGCATACCGGAAACTCTAAGTCTGGAACAAGATTTTTGAAAGCAAGGAATGATTCATATCAATGTCCACTACTACAGCATCTAGTAGTGGACACAGACTGTCCCTTGAATCATTCTTAGAGCCATCGGGTCACTCTCCTTGATCGCATGTAGTCGCACTCTTCCTCCGCCCTCCAGCTCCCTGAGCCTGGCGGGGATAACTGAGGCGGGTGGTTGTAGCATGTTAATATTTACACCACCTCATGCTACTCTCCTAGCTCTGCCTCCACGTTTTCCGCTTCGCAGACTCATATCTCTTTAAAGATTTCTCTTCTTGAGACATCTAACACGCCCGAGTCGCTAAGACTGGCACCGGTTTCCTGTTTCTTACTGCACTGTGCAGTCTTCATCCGCTCCTGGATGATCTGCACCTTCTTTGCCTACGATCTGGAATACCTTCTAAAATTTCTCCTTTGCCGAAAAGAGAAACTCGGTCTCATTCCCTGGATGAACCACGCCCATTTCCTAATACAGTCAATCCTAACATGGAGGATGCATTCATGCCATGGATGACGTTGTAAGGCCTTGACGTAACTACCAAGAGATCCAACTTTCACTCTCGCCTCCAAGGGTCGAGTAACACTGTTGGCATCAGTGTGAGGTTACTGGGTCTCCTCCAGTAGAAATCTCGAAAGTGAGGGTCAAGTCAACAATTTTAACTGGGACCACTCAGCATCAACCAAACATAAAGGACAAGAAAGAAAACATCACAAAGATAAGTGTATTTTTATTATTGCAACTCATAGTACAAAGACACGAATACAACAACAAAATGGAACTAGAGTACAAGGGACGTATCCACTAGTTCTGCTCCTGTCCACCTGCTCCCGGAGCTTTACTGCCTTGTCCACTGCTCGGTGTTGCTCAAGCACCCGCCGATGCTTCTGCCTCGGTGGCTCCTCCAAAGCCTGCGGATCAACTATACGAGGAGTCGGACAGTCACGTGCCAGGTGACCCTTTCCACCGCATTAATAACACTTCCTACTCCTCATACAACTGGCTCTAGTCCTCTTGGACCTCTGCATCATCTGTTTACTACCCATAGATGACTCGGCTACTGATCGAAAACCCTACGGCAAAGGAAGAAGCTCCTATACACGCTCGGGGTGTAGAGCTACTGGCACAAACTCCACCCTGAAGAAGGTCTCGAATTCTTCACATGTGAAGGCCATCCCGTTGCAAAACTGGAAAAAGTGGCTCCACCACCTGCCTGCTGCTGCCTGAAGAAGGCTGGCAGCAAAGATCACCATGAGGTCTGCCGGCGTCCCCACTAGCCTGAAGACTCTCACCACAGCCTCCAGCCAATCCTCAGCCGCCTGTGGGTCCGTCTCTCCCCGGAACCTGGGTGGTCTCTGGCGCTGGAACTCGTGCAGCGCGCTCAAGTGGCGTGCATCGCCTACTGCTGGGGCTGGTGGCATCAGTGGCCCAATATATGGTAGTACCGTTGGTGCCTCCGCTAGTCCATCAACTGCAAGTGGGCCCTGTACCGAAGCCTCGTCTCTCAGCAAGCTGTCAGTACGCACGTCCCTCTGGGCTCTAGCTGGTCGTATGTGAAAAGTCATCCTGAAAGAAACAATGTGACACAGTCAAACGATTATACCTGGTGAGCTAACCTGGTTTGAGCTGATATTTAAAAACTTCTGGAAACACACACGCAATCAGTGTTTTCATGCACAGAGTCGGAAATCAGTTATAAGGGTTCTGGTATATGGATACGTCGGCCGCCCGCACCAACACTAGACTCCCTGAACTAAAAACCACACTTGGTACTCTTAACACTATTGCTTCACAGAAAGGGAAAAAAGATCAGAGTCCCATGTTTTGCGGTAGAACCGAACCCTCTGATACCAATTTGTCACAACCCATCCTCGGGGCCCATGTCGTGACTACCCCAAGCCCGCCTTCCATAGGCTAGGGGCTGGAGACTAGCACCAAAGGCGTAAATCCCGATGTCTGGGAAGGCATTGCCTTTATAAAATAAAACAATCACCACAGAGTAAGCAAGCGGAAAAAAAAGTAAACACTAAGTACAAGAGAAGTGCTGAAAAGTAAATGGTCCAGAATACAAACCCAAAAGAAAGTACAACTACAAATGAACAAGTAAAACAGAAAAGACAAAAGCTGGAAGGACGGAAGAAGCTCCTGGGTCGTCCTCCTTGGATCCTACCTGAAGGCTAGGTACAGATGGCGCAGCTCCTAGATCGTCCACCACGGATCCTACCTGAAGGGTAGGTACATATAGCCTCCACAACGCCCTCTCCCGTCAACCTCCTCCGTGTGTCGTCTCGTCGCGAAGTCCACCTCCGGATACTGACTTGTTATGTAGTCCACCTCTGGGTACTGACTCGTCGTGTAGTCCACCTCCTCGAACACTCGGCCTCCGTCAGCACTGCCGTTGTCTGCAACCAACACAACGAGGTGCGGGCATAGCCCGTGCAGGGGTGAGTATAACGATACTCAGTAGGGACCCCGAGACCCTCAAGGTCTCAATAAAACCAACAAGGATAACCACAAAGAAGATTTAAACTGATAACCTCTACTTAGGTATATTCCCATTCATACACCTAAGTTATCAAGTAACCCATCTCAATCATGAGGAAACACAAGGGTTATGAAATCAACGAATAACCACTACCTAGGTATATTCCCATACATATACCTAAGTTGTCAAGTAACCCATCTCAATCATGAGGAAACACAAAAGTCATAGACTCAACTCAAACCAGGATTTTTTTATTATCGAAACCGTAACTGCTGAAGAGCCCCGTCTCTGGAGTGTACAGTGGTCCTGTCACGACTCTGAGGTACTGCTCACTAACCTAATACTGCTGAGGTACTCCTCCTATCGAGTACTGTGGGCCTGTCGCTACAACCAAGCGCTTCCCACAATGGGTCTGCCGCTACAACCAAGCGTTCCCCCTCATAGCCTCAAGAGTTACTCCTTCTGTTGAGTACCGAGGGTCTGCCGCTACAACCAAGCGCCCCTCCGCCGTGGGTCTGCTGCTACAACAAAGCGCTCCCCCTCACAGCCTCCAGAGGTACTCCTTCAGTTGAGTACCGCGGGTCGGCCGCTACAACCAATCGCTACTCCACCGTGGGTCTGCAGCTACAACCAAGCGCTCCCCACTGGGCTATCTGAAACACACCGAGTCGATCGGTCAAGTAGTCGTCAGGTCTCAGCCGGCTACACGGTCTCCGTACTCCGCACGCTCGTCTTTGGGAGGGTCCGATCTCCGAGCTGCTGGTCGATACTCTAAGAATCTCAATGTCCCACGAAGAAGTATCTCAAAGGACCGCCTCGTCATAGGGGTCTCAACGCAACAGACGACGCGTCAATCGGACGTCCGGTCTGTGAGTTACTAGCCTTTCATCCCAGGGGCCCGGTTGGTTTCATGAGTGAACCAATCCCGAGCGTATCTCAACTATACCCCGAAATCTCATAGGGTATACTCAAAGGGACCGTTTCTCAATGTGATCAGAAACTCCGCTGACGGTTCATCAAACGGACGTCCAGTCTGAAAGATATCAGCTTTTCCGTTCCAGGGGCCCGGTTGGATTTTGAGTACAATCCAACCCAGCCACTATCCAACAGCAACCAAAACTCGGGCGAAGTATACCAAAAGTTCCGTCTCATCAAGAGGAAATCAATGTGACAGACGGTGCATCAATCGGACGCCCGGTCTGTGAGTTATTGGCTTTTTCGTTCTAGGGGCCCGGTTGGTTTCGTGAGCGAACCAACCCGACCGCACTCCGAAGGAATCCAAACCTCTAGAGGAGTAAGAAAAAAGGTCCATCTCACTTAGAGGAAAGCATCAAAGTCGACAGTACGTCAATCGGACGTCCGAAGCTCAAGATACGAGTGTTTCCGCTCCGAGGGACCGGTTGGTTTCGTATCCGAACCAACCCGGCCGAACACAAAGTGTTCCGAAACTTTGAGTGCGATATACCGAAATTACTGCCTCGATCCAAGGATAGTGTTGCCACTGACAGCGCGTCAATCGGAGGCCCGTAGCTCATGTTACGTGCAAAAGACCGAAACGGTCCGAAGACGGGGGGTCTGGGCCCGGGCCGACCCGGCCCGACCCCCCTGGGTCGGCCTAACCGGGTCGACTCGAACCGGTTCAACCCGACCCGGTCCGACCCGGCTGGACCCGGTCCGGTCCGGCCAGGGCGCGGCCCGGCCCGGCTCGGCTCGGCCGAGCGGCCCAGCAACGCGGGGGGCACGCTGCCCCCGCGTGACAGCTCCGCGGCCCCCGCGGGGGGCTGCCCTGGTCAACGGACGTGGCTTCGCCGCGTCCTATGTGCGCTGGACCCGCGCGGTCGCGGGTCCATTGGCGCCGCTGCCGCTGCCGGTGGCTTCCGCGGGCCACTGGAGTCGCTCCGGTGGTCCGATTCTGTTCCCGTCTGCGCCGCTGCCCCTCCCGGGTCCCGTTCTTCACTGCGGATACATCAAATCGCCCTTGCGGCACGTTTTTTCGTCGCCTGTCAAATCCGCACAACAACGAAGAACTGCGGAGGGTAGTCGCGCCGTGTTCGTTGGGCCCGCACCCTCCGCGTTAGATGATAACAGTCGGGAGAAATAAATTATCATATGAAAACGTAACAGGATACAATTTTAATAAATTAAAATTGTACTTTCGATCCGGGTTTATTGTTTTGAAAGGAAACAACCATGGAATAAAAAAAATATTCTTTCACAAACAAAACCCCTACCGATTTCCCACAATCAAGAACACTCATCCCATAACCAAACTTCCTGCGGTTCAACTTAATATTGAGTTGATCCGCGTTCTTTATTTTCAAAATGAAACATCTGAGGAAAAAGGGTATTATTATACTCAGTTAAAAAACCCTACCTCGTCAAGTCGTCGCACGCGTGTTCTTCGCGGAAATTGATCGTCGCGGAAGGAGGGGATCGTCGCGTCATCGCGGTATATGGCGTTGCGTCGACGAACTCCGATGACCAAGAAACAACAGATTAAATTATAAATAGTTAAATCTGTGTGTTGTTATAAACCACAAAGAAGTTTTAAAAGAAACCCGAAATCTCCTACCTCAAGAAGTTGGTGACAGGAGATCGGGGCGGAGAAGAAAGTCTCGGATGAAGCATCGTCAATCTCCGAGGGTGATGGAATTCTTCGCGTTCTTCGCGTTCTTCACGTTCTTTGCGAAGGAGGATAAAGAACTTGAGGTTTGTCAAATCCTCTCAACGAGCATTTTTCCAGAAGTCGTGCGTTGGTATTATTTTATTATTACGCCAACGGATTTCAAACAGGTTACGAAAAAAAAAATTAATTCATAGAATTAATTCAATGAAGAAAACCGCCCAATTAATTGGTGAATTAGGAATTTAAGAAAACGTGTCAGTTGACTTTCATAATGACGGGTTTTCGCGGGTGCGTTACTTAGCGGAAAAGAAACGGTGGGGCTCGTGCGGGCCCCACCTAAAAAATATCCTACCAAGGGGGTAGGATATTTTTGGATAGCACCCTATCTGTATCAACTCCGCTTAAGCAGATTTAAGTGGCTTTCAAGTGGATTTAAGTGAAATAAAATAAAGTTTGTCGTACAAATTATTTTATTTCTTAACTTTAAGCCCAAAAAATTAAAAACCACGCCCGAGAAAACGCAACTCCGGAAGAGGAATTTCTAAGAAAATACCGGAACTGCGATTCCATCGGTGCCCTCAAAATTCAATTCCGGGCACCGGTTAAAAGGTTAGAAAAATCCACTCGTCCGTTCACTGAACGTACCCGAGCCAAACTTCGGAAGATGGTTCCGGGCACAACGGGCCTCGGAATCAGGTGCCGTCAGAAACTGCGTTCTTGGAAAATTACAAAGAAAATTTAGAAAAACATTTCCCTTGAAATTTATGGGTCTTTACATTATTTGAGTATGTGTCTCCATGACCTTGTCAATCGTGGTTTATATCAAAGAATGAGGGCTGGAAGGAAATCCTTTGCTCCTTCGCATTTATTCTATGATGATGACATACTTCTATTCTGTAAGTCCAACAGGGAAATAGTTTCCTGTATTAAGAACATTTTCTCACACTATGGAGAAGTTTTAGGTCAGGTTATCAGTTGGAAAAAATGCTTTGTTGTTTTTGGTGAAGGAATTAGAATCTCTAAGAAAAACAGGGCTGCACGTAGACTTGGTGTCAAAAGAGGTTCATTTCCCTTTGAATACCTTGGGATTCCATTGTTTTGGGGAAGAGTGAAACGTGTTCATTTGGAGGGTATTTCTTTGAAAATCATTTGGAATGCTGGAAAGGGCAGTCCATGTCCCAGGCTAGGAGAGTTTTCTTTGTCAACTCAGTTGTTACTTCTATGTTTGAATACTCCTTTTCTGTTTATAGATGGCCTATTTCCCTTCTTAAGGAACTAAATGGAATGATACGGAACTTCATTTGGACTGGCTTAGTTCATAAGAAAAATCTTTTTACTGTTTCTTGGAAAAACTGCATCAAGCCATTAATGAGGGAGGAATGGGTATTAAAGATGTCAGACTCTTTAATAATGCTCTACTTCAAAACTTCACTCGGAGGATTCTCTCAAATTATGACTTCTCTCTGGAATTTCTGGCAAACAGATTTGTTTATCGACTGCAAAAAATGTATGTGTGTCTATTTAAAATCCTTTGTGTGGTCTTCAATCATCGATTCTTATTCAAATATCATGTCCCATTCGATATGGCCGGTATGCTCTGGCTCTCACCTTAACTGCTGGAGTACTCCCTGGTTATCTTCTCCTATTAATGCTTCTGTTAATGTTCCCCTTTCTTTGAGGAATTTATCAATTGCTGAACTGCATGGCAATGATGTTGCTTATGGAATCATTCCTAATAATCTTCGGGTGGAGCTTGCTAATTATAGTTATGTGCATGCTGACAATTTATTTTGGAAACCTGATATCAATGGATCCTTTTCCAGCTGAGCTTACTATAATCTGCAATGTGGTGTCAGTTCTGGATTTCCTTCATGGCTGGGGGGATTTCGATAGCCCTATATTCCACCTAGTGCCTATCTTCTACTTTGGAGAATCTGGAAAAATAGAATGCCTATTCAGTGCGTGTTGCAGCGCAAGGGTTTTCATCTGGATGCGGTATGTCCCTTGTGCCTTAGCAATGATGAATCTATTTTTCATTTGTTTTTGCAATGCCCGTTTTTTGCTCACCTCTGGAAGCATGTGCAATCCTCATTTCACTGCTGCCTTGATCTTTCATCATTTGATTCGCTGCTCAGTTCTGCTTCTAAGATGGATTTCAGTGATCAAGTGAAATCATTATTTATTGCTGCTGTTGCTTCAGTTTTCTCTTTAATCTGGAAATCTCGGAATGATTTGATTTTTAACAATATGAAACCATCCTTCCGGGATGGTGTTCTGGTGGTTCATAGAAGCATCAGGCTTGCTTCGATGATTCAAACTGGTTCTATGAATAATGACATATTTGACTTTGTTCTCTTGAGAGATCTTGGTGTTCGTGGCAGGGAACGGAAGCCCAGAATGGTCAAATATATTCGGTGGATTCCACCAATTTCTGAATGGTTGAAAGTGAATGTGGATGGGGCTGCCTCTAGTGCACCGGGTCCTGCCGGATGTGGTGGAGTGTTCAGAAAGCACCGAGGCTTCTTCAATGGTTGCTTCTTTCATTATGTTGGATATGCTCATGCAATTGAGGCGAAACTCTAGGCGATGATCAAGGATATCAGGTATGTGGTGCGCTATAGTTGGCGTAGAGTTTGGCTGGAGTTGGATTCTTCTATTGCTGTGCAGATTCTGAAGGATCGATCTCGGAATGTTCCTTGGAGGATGGTGTCTATTTGGATCTCCTGTCTTAGACTTGATGAATTTTTATGCCTTGATGTCTCTCATGTGTATCGTGAAGCTAATCAGGTTTTTGATGCCCTCTCAAAAAGGGCGATTATGGAGGTCAGTTCGAGTTGGCCGTTTGTTCTGCCTAATTATTGTGACAGTTTGGTTTTCAATGATCGGGAAGGTGCATTGTATATAAGGCTTTGTAAGGCTTCTTGTTTTTGAGTCTCTTTGTACTGTTTACTCTTTTTTATTATAGTTTGTTGGGAGCAGGTCTATACCTGTCTGTCGAACCTTTAGGCTATTTTGAAATACTTTTTAAATATCATTAGAGAAAAAGAACAACTAATTAGAGATTATAGAAGAATATAAAATCGACATAGTAATTCAAAATAATCATACATTCTACAAGGATTTCTTAGAGATCCTCATTTTATTAAATTGATTAATCCTTCATAGAATTGTATCATTGAGGAGAAAAATAGGGAGCTACCGATTTGTGAAATGGTTATAAAAAAACAATTAAATGGAAGTGATCCATTGTATGAAGTTAATATGATAAAGGTCGAATCCACTGAACATGAGTAGACATTATTTATTCACATTAACACAATTTTATGTATGATACTCAGATGTATCCCCATGCAAGTGAACAATGTAAAATACATGTGACATCAGGTAAACTGAATTCTATATTTTTTTGTATTCGAGGAGAGATAAGGTTTGGGAGGAGATATTGAATTTGTTCTTTCCTATTTGGGATAAGGATCTGATGGAATATGGTCTTCAAAAGAAAAATTATCAAATTGGGAAACAACCAACTCCAGCCTTTATCGCGGTAAATACATTTATCTTAGTCCGAATAATTTATTTCAGAGCCAATTTGTTCTGATCTGAATGTTTATTTTTCAAAATATTTTTTATGATTTGTTAAATATATATATTTTTCATGATAAACACATATGATTTCAATTATACAAATTTTCATGGTCTAAATGATATTTTTAGGACTATATAGGGTTTTGGTAATGAGGTCATGGAATATGAACATTATGATGTTGATTTGGTAAAATCACAATTATTGAGTATGAGATACAGAGATGTATATAATATATAACATTGATATTTGTAACAAGGTTTTCATGAAGACTATTCATTGTTCTAGTGAATTTCATATATAAATTCCCTCAGAATAAATTAATAGAATATATATTGAAGAAAATAATTAGATGGATCCTACATCTTGAGTGGGATAAAAATGTAATGGTAATGAGATATTCATTGAAATATTTTGTGCAAATTAATTAATATAAAAAGGAATAAAGAGAAGGATAAAGAAGAGGATGAACCCTGAGTAGAAAGACACCCCCATCAAGGAATGTGTGACAGTTTGTATTGATAATTCATCTTTTAACATTTCTCTAGATGATGATTGTAAATATGTAAATTTTGATTATCCCTAGGGAATTTAAGTGGATGGAGATTCCCTTGATTAAGTGTACATGACATATAATCATCCATCGAAATATTTTTCTTAAGAAATAATGATAAGATCCCAAAGATACGTGAAATAATGGATGAATAAGACATAGTATGTGACTTGGATGTCATGTTCATGGAAGAATTGGTGTTTGAAAATTAATGGGATATGGAATATGAGGTTTATTTTAAGGGATTTATTGTATAAATTAGTGTAAAATTTATCAAAGAAATTGATTAATTAGTGAACATGAAGAGGTGATAGTGAAACAAATAACCATGTAAAAGGAGATGAATGAATGTATTAACTCCCACTGAACATAGCATAAAGAGTGGATAAAATATGGGATATAATTATGTTCATGGGGAGAGTGAAGTACTACCTAAATAAGGAGTCGTATGTGATGATCAAAGATATTTAAATAAGATTGAAATAAAAAATATGGAAATATTATGATCTATAATATGGTAGAATCGATAAATGTTGTTATTAAACATGGGAATATAGTAATAACAAGATTAAAATATTATTTTTGATTTCTATAGAGTAATTTTTCCTTTAAGTTGTCTAAAAAATACAATTCTTATATAATGGATCCATTGAAAGTGTTTTTTATTAAAAACATCATATATTATTTGTTTGTCTTGTTTTAACGATAAATTTATTTAAAAGAACAAGTTTACACAGAATTATTTTTTGTGATTAATGGAAGCCTACATGTATATGATTAGATAAAGGACAACAAAAATCCTTGGATTCCTTGCCATTTAGTTCTACTTAGGATATGAAAATGATTATATAAATC
Organism: Viscum album; assembly: GCA_963277665.1. Taxonomy (NCBI): domain Eukaryota; kingdom Viridiplantae; phylum Streptophyta; class Magnoliopsida; order Santalales; family Viscaceae; genus Viscum; species Viscum album. Next base: position 839,594,221 of record OY728152.1, on the reverse strand, counting down.
AATTTATAGGTTAAAAAATGATTAATCTAGAAAACAAAAAACTATGATGATTGGTAACATATTATTTTATATTATTTCATATAATGGAAATTATTCATGTTGATTAGAATGAAATTATTTTGAACGATTTTGGTTTAATAAAAGAACAATCCATTAAATAAATTAAATATATAGTATCAAATTTATTGGTTTGTATCAATTTAATAAAATTTATATGATAGAACATAAATTTACAGAGTAAATTTGTAGATAAATCATAAAGGATCACATGAATGGAATAGAAACTTATCCATTGATGTTGTGTTATACATTTGAATGAATTATATATTTTTCTATTATTGATGAAAATATTTTAAAATATATATATATATATATATTATTTAAAATTAAAAATAGATAAATCTTAAGAATATGTTAAGAATTATAGGATATCATTTATTGATCAAAAAAAGATATCATGGGATCATGGTGATGATTATTAGAGAGTATACCGATAGGATTATTTCATCACATTGAGAGGATTTTATTATAGAAACATTCATGAGTTTGAAATTTTTAGAAATATCCATCAAATACACTAAATCCAATAAGGTTTTCATGCATGGTTTTTCGTACTAATAATTGATTTTATGGAAACTAATTCCATAAAATTATAAATAAAATGTATTCAATATTTAGAAAAAATAATGTTTTGTTATATATATAAATAAATATATATTGGTAAAACCGAAAAGTAATATCAATAGATTTAATAAAACAATTTTATTGAGATAACATACTATAATAGACAAATAGTAGAATGAAAAAATATCCTACTAGGGAATTAGTTTTTTAATTTGAAAATGAATAATTTGTTGGTTTCTGATTTTTTGGAGACTTATTTTACACCTATGGAGTGAGGGAGTATGATATTACTAGAAGAATGTTAAACACCACATCTAGGAATATTTTATATTTTGATATCAATTTTATATTAATCATGAATAGTAAAACAATATTATAAATCATTTTATCCCTTTATAAATGTTGTTAGTGGAAATATTATTGGAAAGAGAGATCCATATACTTATAAGTTGATTTATGAAATGAATGATAATAAAAATATGCGCATCTAGTTTTTCATATATAATCATGAAAATTTATTTGTAAACCATTGATTTACCTTCTATATTTAATGGTGAAATGGTTAAAATATAATTGTTCATTTAATTGTATTATATTATTTCTAATCATTTTTATTTTGTGGCTGAAAATTTAAAAGTAGTTTATATAAAAGGATACAAGATATAGTAAAAAATATATATTTTAATAAAATTAAAATAATATTCATTACTGTAACACACAAGACTCTTAGTGTGATTTATAATTATCATAACCATGGATAAATAACCTTGAAAATTAATGGATCAACATAAAATAATTTTCACTCATGAAATGTGTCATATTGTTTGATACAATGTATCATAGATGAAAAAACGCTATATAGAAAATGTATTACATTTAATCCTTTTGGTATGTTTTTTTATGATATAGGGTTTCATTTCCCATATTCTTGATCATGTATTATGTATGATATGATTGATTCATAGTTCCATGAATCTATTAATTCAATTCATTTGGTTCTTACATTGATAAATAATCCATTAAAACATTAAATATTTATTTTAGAATTACCCTAACATGTAATATATCATTAAAACAAGTGGGGGAGTTAATCGAATAGGTTTTCATGGGATGTAAATTATGATATTACTCATATATATATGAAATGTATTAGTAAATTTAAATCTTGGGGAGTGTCTCTATGGTATGTATAAAGGATTTAATTCAATGAGTATGATGTATTTGTAATTATATTATACCCTTTGGCCAAAAATCACAACTACCAAAGAACTGTTATTCATTACATTTTTCTTATGAGACTCTATAATATCATGAAGGTTCAGAAGTTACTTCTAAAATAATTTTGGTGATTCAGTGATACGAATCAATACTCCTCATAAGTAGATCATTTCAGTTATTACATGGTGATCTTCATAAAATATTTCATGAGATCTATGTCAAAATTATTAGACAGTATAAGGTATATATAATTCATTTATATTTTAAAATTATGTCTATTTCAAAGTCATGGTGATCATGTTTTTTACAGATTCTAATTGCATCCTATGCATTGAATAATAGTTAATCATCCCATTGAAATATTTTAGTCACATCAAATCAATAAAATACTATTTGATTCATGAAATCATGTAGCGAAATGATATAATTTGAAATCAAAAAATTTCCACATTCCTTATAATCAAATATGATAAAGACTATGATTATAACCAAATGAGTCACATCTTAGGATATAATATATCATAGCTATAGAATCATTAAAAATCCATTGGAATGTTACTTGGTGTAGTGTATGACATTAATATATCACAATTAATGATGAATATATGTCATGAGTTTCAAAAATGGAGTATCATATCACCTTTATAATATAGATGCATGTTATAAAATAAGATTGATATGTAATAATTTTTTATTGATAGGTATGGGTTTTCATCAATAAATAAGTTATTAATTTTCATGAAAAACATAAATAACTTTCATATTGTAATCATATTTATTGATTGGACTATTAGTCATAATGTAATCCTAATAGTAAAAAATTATTTTAGTGTTGAATCGTATCAATCGTATCCTATGATTAGTCTCATATATTTACAAATTTATAAAGACAATTTTCACCTTAAAATTCCATTATAATTTGAATTTTATATTTTTGAAATTGTATAAAAATTATTATAAAAGTAATGTTGGGAAATTTGTTAATGTATAAATTTCTTATTAAATTAATTAATTTAAATATATTATGAATTACTTAGTTAAATTTTAATGAACCCTTATCTAAAAAATATTCTCCTATATTATGAGTTAAAATTAAAAATAACATTGTTATATTTTATGGAATGTTTTATAATTTACATATATAATTATTTTATGAAATTTGTTGTCTGATATATTTGATTTTCATCCCCATCATACCTACATCATTGAGTATTTTTTGTAGCATGTTCTAAACCAACATATGTCCAGGTAGTTAAGGAGTATTTTTAGTATAACCTATGCAGAAATTATTCATGCCATTTGGAATGGGACAAAAGAATCAAAACATGACCATGATCCATTCAACCATCAGTTGGCCATTTTTAATACTAAGGTAACTATTGATAATGAAAATAAAATTAAAAAATGAGTTGAAACAAAAATGTGTCAGAAATTTCTGTACTAAGGAGACTCAATACATCAGGTAGATACCCTCTCCCTTTTGGAATTATTGATGTGTTCTAGACCTCTCCAATGGTTGGATTATTAAATTGAAATACTGACAGAGCTTTTAAAGGGAACCCAGGTCTAGCGGGATTTGGGGTTGTCATCAGGGAACAAAATGAGGATATAATTAATTGTATATATGGGCCATGTGGACATTACACATCCATCTAAGATGAAATACATGATTTTATATCGTTTTTCACATGACTTGGAAACAAAATTAGCATAAGGTTTGGATCGAAATTGATTCTATAACTATATTCAATGTGGTGTGGCTTGGTGTTATTCATCTTTCATGGAAACATACCACATGATGGTCAGAATGCATGGAAAAACACTCCACAATGAACTATCTAATCACTCATGGATTTCATGAAGCTAATTCTCTTGTTAATTCTCTTTCTAACAAATGAGTTTTTTAATATTCTTGTAATCATATTGATACAATACCTCTTTATTTTATAAATATTCATAAAAATGATAATAGTGAAATCCCATCTTTTCAACTGTTTTAATTTTCTATTTTTTTATAATAATATATGTTGAGCTCACATTCCATAAAAAAAATAAATTCAGTCAAATTAGTGGACTTAAGTGTATTTAATTTTTCTAACCATGTCAATATATTTTTCATAAATATTGAAATAAAATTATTAAATAATATTAATATGTGATATTTGGATTAGGATTAATGTTTAGATATAGAAAATTGAAATATATCCTTTTTATATTTAAAATAATATCATATTTTTAGTTTAATTGTAATATAATGATTAATATACAGGTGTTCACTTTAGGGGTAAATATAAAGTGTTTAAATTTAATTTAAATATGTTAACAATTAATTAAATGAAAATTAATGATTAGTTTTATAATAAATATGCCAATATAAAAAGAATCAAAATTAAAAATAAAATTATGATATTTTATGGAATGATTTATAATTTACAGATAAAATAATTTTATAGAATGTGCAATTTGATATGTTTTATTTTCATCCCATGTGCATGGATAACATTGACAATTTTTTGTAACTGGTTCTGAGCCTAAAAATTTCTAGTAAGTAAAGGAATCATTTTCAGTGTAGCCTATGTAGAAATTATGCATGACATTTTTCATGGGAGGAATAAATCCAAACCCAATCATGTGTTATTCAGCCTTCATTTTTATTTTCGAATACAAATGTGGCTATTTAAAATGACAAAAAAAATCAAAAAGGGTGTTTCAATAAACCATTGTTATACATTGTTGTACTGAGGAGACGCAATACTTTATGTAGTTACCCTCCCCCTTGTAGAATTCTTGAAGATTTATGGACTCCTCTATTTGTCGGCTGCCTAATGTGCAATACTGATAGAGATTAAAATGGGAACCCTGGTCCATTGGTCTTTGGGGTTCTCATGAGGGACTACCACATAGATATCATTGACTATATCTATGGGTTGGGTGAACATTACACATCCTTGTAAGCTGAAATTATTTCTTTAATAAAGTATTTACACACACTGAGGATATAGAATTGGAATGATTGTTTTCTCGAAAGCTATTTGATTACTATAGTGAAAGTGGTGAGTCATGGTATCATTCACTTGTCGCGGAAGAATAACATAAGATGGCCCAAATACTTGGACAAATTCCCCAAAATGAACTATATAATCACCCATTCTTTTTGTGAAGCTAATTCTCTTGCTGGTCCACTTGCGGACAAAGGATTTGTTGAAGATTCATGGAACCATTCCGATACCCCCCCCCCCCTTGATCATATACATACTCAACAAAACTATCATTATAAAATTCCACCTTTTCATTTGTTGTAATTTTATGTTTTTTATAGTTAGAGCCTACGAGCTCACATTTCTTAAAAAAACATAAATTATTCAAATTTAAATACTTCTTATATTTTTAACTTTTTAACCATATAAAAATAGTTTTAAAAATTTCATAGATTAGAGGATTAAATAATATTAATATGTGATATTTCAATTATGTTTAATGTTTTTATAATCAAAATGAAAATATAAAATTTTAAAATCTAATAAAATATCATATTTTTAATTTAATGGAATTTTAATAATTAATATAAAGGTGTTAATATTATGGGTAAATATAAAGTCTTTATATTTATCTCATTATGTAATGTCCACAATGAGTTATTGTATTTTTATTTTTAATTTATGAATTGATTGTAAATGAATATATCTTGTTTAAATTCATGAATTGTCCTATTATTTGTCACTATTTATTTATTTAATATATATAGCTATTATATTGTTAATTATTATTTTCAATTTAGTAAAAATCCTATACTAATTATATGAAATTTTTATGTCCTACATTGTGTGCTTCGTATGAAATAAAAAGATTTATTTTTCAACTACCTTGATCTAAGTTTTTAATAAAAGTTATTCTCTTAAATATAGTTTCTTAATATAGTCTATATATATAAATTCATGAGTTATGATGAATTTTATTCTCTCTTCATTTTATTATCCTATGGTTGAAGAAATATGAGTCAGAAGTCCCACTTTGTCTTATGCCTTGTTCAAGAAATGTGGGTGTTGTCTATTTGTGTCACCGTGATTATTGATGTAAAAAACTTAATATTGAAATAAGTCTGAACCTTTATATTTTTTATCATTTTATATTATATATTGGATTCATTGGTATATAACTAATGTGATTGGATTTTATTTATGGGAGAATAACACATACTATGGTTTATATAAGGAGATAAACATTAATATGGATTGAAAAAATTAAATTTGTGGTTGAAATAGGGACTTTAAAAATAAATCGTTATAATTAGGAATAAAAATATTGAATTAAATGAAATAATATGTTGATATTAAAAAACCCATTAATATACTAAGTGCATGTATCCTTCAAAAGAAAACACATATCAACACCATAATCATTCAACTGGGTAAGTTATGCTAAATCAGGGTGCCCATGGATTACCTTATATAATCTATGATATTTTTGTATAACACTAAGATTCAGGTAAAAAAATCAATTCTATTATCTCAAGATAATCATAGTTAGGAAACCCTATGATTTCGGATAACATATGAATAGAGTTTAGTTCATTTACATCTAACAGATCTATAAAATGATTGATCCACACTAGTATCCAAGAGTTATATATAAGGAAATTGGGATGTTATACATCTAGACAACTATGTGGTGAGTGTAATTACATAGAGGAATCATTCTTACTAGAATATGGATCTTGGCCCAATAATGAGAATTATCAGCACCAAAGGTGTTGTCATTTTAGTGTGATCCAATTAAATAAATATAAAACATGATAGACATATGATAAATTCTTATATTTTAGATAATTTTCATCTTCATCTAATATAAAATTAAGATCACACATTTAAAAGAATAATATTAATTTTTTAAACTCATAATACTGATAAAATAAAATAAAATCAAGGATTGAGAAATTATATGGGTTAGCTAATCAATTTACTGAGTAACCGAAATACTTATGTTTTTAATAAAGAATATATTGATTCTTATGATATTCAAAAAATTATCCACCTAGGTTTTTAAAGGATTTATATAATTTATAACATATGGAAATTCAGTCTCCACTCAAATATCCGGTATGATTGAGCAATGTTAATGACTTGGTGAAACTCATTATTTTGTTAAGGAATATTCTATTTAAGTAATTCATTCTTTTTGAATATATATTAATGTTTTGAAAATATTAGTGAGTTCAATATATTTTTTCAAATTATTCTGTAGGTGTTGAGGATAGTTTAAATAGGGAATATGTTTCGTAGGTTTCATTGTTATATTGAAAATATAAAAACTCAAAAAGTGAAAAATGGATGAAGAAATGATAATTGGGGAGTCTAACATTGTTTCTTTATGTATCATGTTATGGTCATTTAAACATACAAATTCTCTCTGGTTAGTGCAGTAATGTTTCAATATGATGTAATTCTTCAGGATACCTATGTTGAATTTTTAAACTCTATGGATTTATCCTTATATTATGTTAGTGTTATTAAAATTAAATCCTTTTTTGAGGGTTATTTGATAAGAAATGTATATATTCCAAGTGTTTCAAATATACATAAATGAAAAATCATGGGAATAATTGACAGATCATGTCGTTTTTGTTCATGTGATAATGAAAAGAATTCCAATATCAAATATTTTAACATAAAAATTGATATTCGTATTGGATGTGAATTGTTATATATTTTCTCTTATATGATTAGAGAATTTATTAGTTTAATCTTTTAGTTTTGAAAAAAATGAGATACTTAATTCAATAGGCACAGTTTGTCATTCAATAGATTCTATAACATGTTTTGAGAATAATATAAAGATTAAAGAGTATTATCCAAGATAATGTATTTTAAGGATATTTTTTTGAAATATGATGAGTATGATCCCACCACCTATCAGGGAAAAATTTGAATGAATAATATTATTTTCCATAAAATTATACCAAACATATACAATCCAATTTATAATATGGAAGTAGAAGATTATATGTTAAGTAATCCCACTAGAAAATAATTCATTTTTTAAAACATAGTGCAGTTTTTATTGTGTATCCTAACAAGAAATATTGAAAAGGATTTAGTTTCTATTAAGATGGGGGTGTATGTTTATAATTCAGATGTTAAATTTTTACAAAAAATGTATTTATCTTAATAGTTCAATGTGAATATCACTTTATACACTAAAAGGTTTAGGATATAAAGGAATAAAAAATGTAAAGTGTTAAATTTAGTTACAATAAGAAAATGAATATAAATAAATCCTAAAGAAATTGTACATATTATTAGGAGGTTATATGATTTATTTTTTAAAAATACATGACTTTATTTTCAAATCACTAATAAAAAACAATCATAGATGACAAAGGATTTTGTGTGTTGCAATGAGATATGGATTTTTTGGGATTCAATGAGAATGTTTGTTGGTAAAATTTATAGTGGTTGAGTCTAATGATTTTGACAAATAAATATTAAAGTTATTAAGAATTACTAATGTCTAAGGATGTTAGATATTGAATGTTTTTTTTGAATGATGTAAAGGATTATTTGAGTTAAAAATTTATCTAGTTGTGAGAAGGTTACGTCCATGATATTTGATTATTCTTGAATTACATGTAATGTTCATAATTGTAATTTATTCAAGCAATTGAATAATTTTTCTGAGTAAAAGTTTCTATCTTTTAATAAATTATTGTAATTTTGAGGTTTCTAAATCTATAAGTACTAGATAGAACAGTTTCATCCCACGACATAATGTGAAAAATCAAAAAATCATGGTCTTGGGAATTTGGGAATGTCTTCTTATTAGGGGTTGAAAAGGAAGGTTAAGATAGGAAGTATATAAGGGTAAATATTATTTAACAATTTCTATAGTTTGTCCATTTCATTGAAGGACTATTCAAACCATTAAGCTGTTCAATTGAAATATTTATAGCCTATTTAATAGGAAAGCCTCGTGTTATGGAGGTTATACCATGGTATGAACGAGAATGGGAGTTTCTATATGCCTCTATAAAGTTTATTCTTTCATCATGACTCTCTATATTTATCAGAAATAGTTTCCATATAGATTTACTTTTATTTGAAAGCCTAATGATCACTAAATTAAGGTTTCACCACCATACATTGGTTATAAGGAAAGATTATATTACTTTTGAGGATAATGTTCTCATTTCGTGAAGGAATCATGATACCAAAGAGGATGAATAAGTGAAATTTGAGGGTTATAGTGTTTCTAAAACACTTATTTTATAATACATTTCACAAAGTAAAAAAATAAATAAGTCATAAAAATGAATAAAAACACTTGTTCACAATTTATAGTACCCTACCGTGTCATGAGAATAGTAAATTGGACATTTTGATTTTTTTTGATTAAAATTTTCTGAATGATTTTTTGTTCATTCCAAAATCCAATAACTACAACTAATCATTATTGAGTGGATATAAAATTTATTATGTTTTGAAGGATGAAATATAAGTGGGGATGTAAGATGTTGGGAAGATATTTGAAAATTAAATTGTAAATTACAATCACTCTGAGTTATATTATCATAAATTCATAATTGAGAGTGATTATATATTAAATAAATTATTATGTGTAAAAACATGGATTTTACAATGATGTAATGACCCATTAGTTTTGGATATAAATTCTATTTTATCCTTATAATTTTTCCTTATGGTCTAAGGAAGGATTCAAGAATATATGGGGCATGTTCTGATCCTAGAAAAATATTTTTAGAAGACAAATATGAGGATGATGGTATTCCATAATGTTATTCCAGAGTCTCTATAGTTTGGAAAAATCATGTGGTGTGATGTAGTGGGTTTCAGATGGTGTGCATGAGCTGTGCACAATTTTTCTAACTCTATGCGTAGCATGTGCATTGGGATTTTCACCTAGACAATGCCTAATTCATGAGGTGCACATATAATGGAAAATTGTTCCCATGAACCATGAAAGTGGATTTTATTGGATTGTTCTAGAAAAATATTTGGATTAAAATTTTTAAAACCATGTGGATATTAAATGTACCTTTTTAAAATTGGTCATAATTAGGTTTTCCCCCAAGTATTTTACATATGACAACCCTGTCATGCACTATCATTTTTTAATGGGCTTCATACCCTCTTCTCCATTAAAGATCATATCTTGTACTACCATAGTATTTGAAGGTTCTATTCTATTAATACTCTTATTAAAGTTCCATATATCTCATTTGATAGAATTCATAATTCTCTATATTCCATTCTATAATTTTGTTATTCATTTTCCTACTAATAGAGTTATTTTTGTGTTACCTCATATACCATATCTTCATGTTGTTTATCTATTTTACCATTTTCATCCAATATTTACCTAAATAAATGTGGATACTATCATAGGGTTCCTCTATGATAATTAAGTAGGTTCTCAATGAATACTACCATAAATTCAGTATTTTTATATTTTTTTCATTGTTTAGGACACTAGTTTCACCGAGCATTGCCTCAAAAAATAATATCCCTTAGTTCATTTTCCCTAGTTGGAACATGATAATTATTTTATAATCCCTAATGATTTTTGAGGATGTAAACCTCAATGTGGACCACCCCTTTGGATGTTTCCATTTATATTCCTAGTTGAAATCTATTGTTTTAAAACAAAAACAACCATCATTTTGGTTGGATTAACTTCTAAAATTGGATATATTTAATGGAAATGGATTATTCATAGTGGTGTATCATTACTAACACACTTACTGAAAAAATTTCATTAATAATTAAATCTTTTAATGGACTTTGTAAATTGGAATTTTTTTCCAATGGCCAATGTTACCCTCCGAACCATAAAAAGTAGTATCAATAAGTGAAATGCAATAATATGAATTAAATGGATGTCGTATATTGTAATGATTATCACATGGAAAATGTTCCACATCTAGTACATATAATTGGCCCCAATTATTATGGACATTAAACCTTATCATTAATACAATAATTACAATGGAAAATATTTTATGCACGCAGCGAATTCACAAGATTATAAAATGGCCACTGTTATACTTCAAATTTACATATTTGGTTCCTTTTTATGGACCTTTTTCATATTATATGTGTGGTTAAACTTGAGATCTCCTTAGATTATAGAGTAAATTCCTTGATCTCTAAGTGGAATTCACCCCAATTCATTAAATTGATTGATGTTGGGGAAACCCACTAGGGAATCTAGACCTTTTATTATTACATGAATGCCTCAATGTTGACCAACAATTCACTTGAATTTTTCTTAGATATTATAATTATTTGGGTACTCTACTTCGATTCATCATGAAATCCAAAAAATAGAGTTCCATGGATTCACCGTACTAGACGAAGTCATTAGTAACCAACATCTACTATAGATGATCTATATAGACTCATTTATACTCTTTTATAATGGAATTCCTTAGGTGTACCACTCGGATTATACTCATACATTTATAGTTAGAATGAACGAGTTATTACTATGAGATGCGTAGATCCTAGAGGTCATAGATAACCTAGTCTAACCACATATTCTTTATTTATATTCACTTATTTTTATACTCTCTTTAGATATGTGTGACTCATGAAATACTGACACACTATGTGGACACTTGTGCACTAATCCATATACCAATGTTTGAAAACGTAAATATGTGCATATGACCATCTTACATATTCATATATATATATATATATATATATACACATAATAATAGGGGAATAGAGGCATTTATAGCTTAGTCAGAACATGGTATGGTCAGCCTAGAACACTATGAGAAGCCCTATTCGACATGGTTTCTACTTTAAAAATTTTACAACATTGATGATTAATTTAACTACACACTGTAACATATATATTCACATGAAATATTTATGTCGACGCCATTGGTGGAGACCCAATAAGTGTATCTCACACCCTGTTTGGTCTATCGATTGTTTGCCAGATAGACAATATGGATGCTGGTAGGTACAAAAGAAATATATTGATTTTTGATGAATGAATGATTATAGAATGGGAGATAGGGAGAACATGAATGTGCTATGGATGGTGATACTATCTAGATAGAAAATTTTGGTATTTTTTCCTTTTGAATAACTATATGTACTTGTGCCTAATTCCAAGTTTCTTGTTCCATTTTTTGTGACATGACATTATATCAATTTATATATGGTATAGGTTTTTTCATCTATAGATTTTTTATTAGATAAGGATGTTTTATCATTAGCTGTGATTTTATTTTAGGCTTACTCTATTTATCAATTTATTACACTGATGTGATACTCTTCTTATAAGGGTGTAGTCTCTCCATTGTAACACCATAGACCCTTAGTGTTATTTTAATGCCTATATAATTTGTTAACTCACACTTTATATCATGTAAATGACTTTGTTTAGTTACTTATGAGTGAACTGAGTATGAGATGTTACAAATTGGAATCAAAGGATTCCATTTCCTTTTGAGTTACTATTTGGTTTTATAGAAATGATACTATGATGTATTAGAATTTGGTAATGAGAAAATTCCTAAGAGAAGAAATCCCACATATAGGTTAAAATCCAAAATCTCTTTGGATGGGATTTGATTTTCTAGGATATTGATGTTATAGTCTCTCTAAATTCACAAATGGGTGTCACACATGGATTATGAATTTCATTATTAGTAGGGAATCTTTTTTAACAATGGTTTTCACTATCCTTTGCAACAGATTAGTTTTGTAGAGTGAGATTTTTTGAGGTTGGGATTAGGTATTCCATCTTGTGTAATGTATACATTTTCATTTTGCATAATATATCATAAATAATAAACCATACCCTCATTAGTGAGTTCTAGTTGATGGAATTTAGAAGTACTGGACTTGGTGGTTTGGTGTCAAGGTAGGGTAGTATTGTTTCCAGCAACATGAAACATGTTTTGGAAGATTCTCGATTGTACATAAACAACCATGGTACCCATTTATGTATCTAAACTATATTCAATTTCAATTTTTGGAACAATCATGTAAAAACAAAGGGAGATTTAGACCCTTTTAAATTTTGGGCATGTGGAATGATGGGAAATCTTAATATATTCTATTGGGAATTCCCATCAATTCATGGAGGGGGAGGATCTGTACGAGATTCGGATTTCATAGTAGGATCAGTATCTCCATGTCTGGTTGGAATCTGGAAAACCACTTGACAAAAAATATGATGATGTTGATGTAGTCAATGAGGCCACAATCATGATAAAATGTGTTACTAGAGATGGCCAACTATGAGTAATCCTTTTTTAGTAATGGTAATGGATCATTCTAGATTTATACATTATAGAATATACCCAAGGATAAGGATACTGGTATATCTAAAATTATAGTTATAATATTATTATCCTATACATTTTTATGTGAATATTTTAATATGGGGAAATTTAAATATATTGTATCAATGAATATTGTGGAGAGACACATGAATGATGTTCACTAAAACTATGTTTTCATAAAACATGATACTCCATTGGGATTTTTATTGGCGAGTGTGCTATAGTGAAATTAATTCCCCTTTCATTTATGTAGTTAACATTTGTTATGGGGACTATTCATACTTATGAATATGGGTATTGAATGCATTCTTGGGATGCACTGTTTGGTCCCCTATCATTCTTATATGGTCAACTATCATCGTAGGATACCATTTACATCAACATAAGGGGGTATTTATATTTACATGGGTGAATGGGATGTCCATAAAAGTAGAGATGGACCGGAGCATCATGGGATGGGTGGAGTGTTAACCCATATTATAGTCATTTATATTGAGGATTAAGGAATACCACATGATGATTTTACATTTATAGTTTTTCATTTTAGGGATGTATTCCCAAATGAATTTTTTGAAATACCTTTTAAATGATAGGAAAATTTTACTATTAATTTTTTTCTAGGAGAATCAATAGTATACATTCCAACATATTGGATAGAAATTAAACACTTGTAGGAGATCAAGAGCAAGATAAATGACTTGGATGATAAGGTCTTTATACAAAATAATACATCAACATGAGTTTCACTAATCCTTTTTTTCTAAAAAGGAAGATGGTACCCTTAAGATTTGTCTGGATTACCCTTGATTGAACAAACATATAGTTAATAACTAATATCTATGGAATTATATATTTGAATAATTTTACTAACTCTATAGAGTAAGAGTTTTCTTCAAAAATGATTTGAGGATAGGATATCAATAGGTATGAGTTTTACCATTAGACATACACAATTCAATGTATCACATGAGGAATCATATTTTTGAGTACCTTGGTTTTATTTTTGTTCTCATGAACACACTAGCTGTATTTATGGATTTGATGAATTTTTATTGTCATATGTATGTGGATTTATTTGATTTAGTCTTTTTGGAAGATATCATAGTGTATTGTCATACTAAACATGAAAATTTTAAAAAATGTGATTGAGATTAATGAATTAAGAGAACACCTGATATATTTTATTCCCAATAAATTCAACATTAATATTGATAGGGGATACTTCATGGGTCACATTATTTTAGAGGTAGGAGTGTTATTGACCTAGAGAATGGAAGTCTCATAGTTTACTTGGAAAAACCCAAGAATGTTATTGACATATGTTATTTCCTGAGGATGATTGAATAATAAGGGAACTATATTTAAGACTTTTCATGACAAAAATCACCACCTATGAGATTTAATAAAAACGGTTATAAGTTCATATGAGGAGAATACTACATGATTTCCACTCCAGGGATAAAAGGGAGACTAACATTAGTGTTAATCCCGATTCTACTAGATTTGGGAAGAGGAAATATAGTTCATAATGATGCATAATGAATTTTTTAGGATAAATTAATCTTAGTTAAATTGGTTAGTGGAACATTGGGCATTTTCAATTGGGAGCTCATGAGAGGAATTACCCAATACATAATATTGAGATTGATGTTGAAGAAAAATGGATTATATTTTTGGAGGGCTTATATTATTGGATATCATTTTCTATTTAATAAAAATTTATAAAAACTCATGTATATGATTATATAGTGTGATATAAATATTAGAAAAAATGATTTTTGTTGAATACATACATTCATTTTATAGTATACATGATTATAAACCAAGAAAGGGAAATGCTATAGTGGATTCATTGAGTCTGAGGACTCAGACATAGGCATTTTGAGAGGCCAGTAATGAGTGGTGGTTGATGTAGATTTCATTGAGTTTAAAAATGTGATAAAGGAGAATCAAGGAACACCTTCCCTTAAATAATTATCAATTAAATCATAAATCCTAATTTGAGTGTTGATAAGGCACTTATAAGATCCAAAAGGCTTAGTCCAATGGGAGAGTGTTTCAGGCTGGGACCCACCACCAAGAGGGATCGTTGGAGAGAATGAGTTCTTCTACATCCATAGATGCATCTGGGTTCCTTAATATATCCATGAGGATCTAATGTTAGAGGATTCTATTTTTATATACAAGTTACGCCTAGTGATTACAATGAATTTTCATGACATAAGTCACTAATACTACTAGTATTGTTTGAAAAGGGATAAAGATGGATTGGTTACTAGGTTTTACACATTTCCACTAGTAAAGAAATAACAAAAGAAATTGTTAGGGATTTTACTATAATTTTTTTCCTATGTAGAAATGAGATAATATCACCATGGGAATTAGAACTATCTTATGAAGAACCCCTTTGGTAAATAAAGTGATATGGTTGATTGAAAAAAGGATCACAAAGTTCTCTAACATATTACCTATCAAGGAGACCTTTTATATGGATGATATTTGAAGGATATATGCCCATAAGAATTCACAAAATCATGAAGTCCCATGGAATACTTTATCATACATGGATTATTGTTTAACATACCATTTCTGGAATGGTTTGTAGTGGGATTTTGGTACAAAGTTGTTTCTAAGCATAACATACCACCTATAGAGAAACAGGTTCTCTTTCTATACAATATAGGTGTTAGAGGACATTCTATGTTTAGACGTACTAGATTCATAGCTTCATGGGAGAAACATATACCTCTCCTCAAGATCATAAACAATGGTTGTTTTCAAAATACTAATAAGATGGATCGTAATGTGGCCTTATATGGAAGGCTATAAAGATCATATATATGTTGGTTACTAGAAGGGGAGGTATGACTACTAGGACCTCGTAACATGAAGTAGACATTATAGTATGTCCAGGTGATCAAGAAGAGTATGTGAATATCCCATACTAAGAAGAAGTCATATTCTTACAGACTTCAATGACCACTAGATTTTGAGGATAGGGATTTTTTTTTCTTTCAGGTAGCAACTAGACTGGGACATTGATAGTTTAGGAAAAAAGGTAATATGTCACCTCATTTCATTAGACCTTTTAAGGATTTATAGAGGTTCATATCCATATCTTATTGGATAATTTGTTTTGAAAGATTATAGGATATGGACAAGATGTTCCATTTTTTTAGTTAAATCATGGCTACTGATACCATTCTCAAATTATTCAAAACAATTATATTCCTCTAGAGGTTGATGTGTGATTTGAGAATAATCTTATTTATATTATGAACTAGTCCATAAAGTATCTCCAAGGAAGGGATGCCCCTCTAGTATTTTTTTTGGAATAATGGAATATTTTAGGAAGATAGATGGGAGTGTGAGGCTGATGTGAATGCTCAGTGGATGAAATTGTTCTTAAATGATGCCTTACTACCCAAGGATGAACAAATTGAGGAAAAGTTATCCTATGTAAGGGAGACTGTAATAACCATATTCTTATTATAAGGTACAAAACCATAATACATTGTTTAACATCCTTGTTTTATCATTATAAATGTACCTGACATTCAATGGATGGAATCAAGGGTGTCCAGAACTAGTTCAGAGCTCCAAACATTGTGTTTTGGGGGAAAAGGATGGGTGCACAGTTTTCCTAAACGATGCTCCTATGTCCACATGTTATGGAAAAAACATGTGGTGTTCTATAGTCATATTTAGAGGGTGTGCATGCGATACAAATTATTTCTCTAACTTTGTGGTTTTCCCGTATGAGGGGGGTGTTTCCTGGATAGTGTGCAGTGAATGAGCTGAAAATGGTTTGAAAACAATGTACATGAGAAATTATAGTCTCATAATTGGTAATTTTTTTTGAAATATATGTTCCCAAACCGTGAAACTCTATGAAATTAGGAATAATTATATTTTTCCCATTTTTATATTAAAATATCTAAAACATTCATACTCTAACATTTATCAAGTGGACCGTTTAACCTTGTCCTCTATTGAAGAACCTATATTGAATCTCCTATCATAGACTAAGTAAGACATTGAGATTTTTCTTCCATCCAGACACTAATTTTAGTATCATATATCATGTATTTTTATCATCATAATGATCTCAATTACCCTATCTCCTTTCTTCAGTCATCTCCTTGTCGAATGAGTTATTTTGGTGTCCCCTCATATGCCATATATTGAATTCATTTTTCCATTTTTCCATTATCTTTAAATATATACCAATCCAAATGATGATACTAGATGAGTCATCCTCCCAATGAATAAGGTAGCTGTCCTATAAACTTTTCATGAATGTCTTGGTTTTTTTTCACTGTACCTCATACTAGTCTCACTGAGTGTTTCCCTTAATGGTAATCATCCCTAATTAGGTATCTATAGTTGGAAGATAATGATACTATTATAATACCTATTGACGTTCATTTTCATCAAACGCAATGTGATCCACCACTTTGGGTGTACCCCATTGAACACCTAGATGACCATTATGGTGTATAACTAAAAAACACATATGTGTGTATTGGTTTTCTTATGAAATTGGATATCAATATTGGAAATTGATAATTCATAGTGGTGTAGTATGACTAACAAACTCAAAAATATTTTTGAATTAATATTTAAATGTATAAATGGACATGGTAAATTAGAATTCTTTTCCTATAGCAAATAAAATCATTCCACATGCAATCCTTGTAATCATCCATGGATAGAAAATAACCTAAATTAATTGGATGTAGTAAATTTGAATGATTATAAAATGGAAAATGTTACAATTCTTATAAATGTACATGGATCCTATTATGTGGACCATAATCCTTGTAATCAACATATTAATGTTATTGAAATGAATTATATGGAAGTAGTAAATCGACATGATTATGAAATGTCCAATGATACATTCCATATTCAAATATTTGGTGTCATTTTGTGAAACTTTTTCATTTTATGGGAGTGAGCATACATGATATCACATTGGGTTTCTGATGGAATTCCTTCATCACTCCAAGGATGCCACCTCAATTCATTCCACTAATTTTCATGGGAGATATGGATTATAGAATCCAATCCTTTCGTTAATACTTGAATTTCTAGTTATTGTACTGATGACTAGAGTGAATATTTATTGTATATTATAATGCCTCCAATACACTCCTTTTATTAATATTGATTTTTATAGACACACAACACCATATATTCACCAAATCGGATGATTCATGATTAGCTCTGTGTTTACAATGGATAACACTATAGGAAAATTTCAATTTCGTGGTGGTTATTTTTGGATATGGTGGCTGTTTAAACCACCGCTATATGCTTCTCCAGTTGTTTCGGAAACCCACCGCTAAATTGTGTGTCGGGAAATTATTGGTAGTGGTTAAATTAGTTTAGTAGTGGTTTATGAGAACCATCATAGTTGGTGCATTTTTTACAGTGGTTATAATGTTTTTCTCAGTGGTTGAAATCGCTACTAAAACAATTAATGGCTTTCACAAAAAAATCGCCACCAAAAACATTATAACTGCCACACACAAAAAAGCACGGAATATGGGACATTGTAGCAGCGGTTAGAACCGCCAATAAATTTAAGACTGTAGAGGTGGTTAAAACCGACACTAATAGAAAAATACCAACATTTATCAGTGGTTAAAACCGCTGATAAAAATCAGATGTACAAAAAAAGACCCAGTTTCTGGAACCCCAGTACCAATGCACAAAAAAACCATACCATGAATTCAAAATGACCAACAGAATAAATACTACAGTCAATATGAAAAGATATTTTCATCATATTATACTTTAGGGGAACTTGGGTTGATATCCAATCCTTGGATGAGTTCACATAAAAATAAAACCATAATTCAATTCAAATGAAACATTTTTATGCTCTTTATGGTTGGATGTTTCATTCACTAATATGTTAGCATTAGGATTAGAGGTAGTAATTGTGGGTCATTCGTGATTTTAGAGGCATTTGTGATATTTTACTAGATCAAGAATCATTTAATCACTTCTCATTTAAAATAGTGATCATATGACAATGGTAGGAGGCAACACAAGGAATTCATTGTGGGTGTTTGAGTTTTATTATGGGAGACTCCTCAATTTTGGAATCAGTGATTTCAAAAGAAAATGATTTCATCACTAATGTTTATGGGGTTGCTCAGGATTATTAAGAGTGTCATGATAGTGGAATTCTATTTGGAATTTCCTCCACAATATCAAGGAATGCATGATGTTTTACATGTCTCTTATATTCATTTGTACATTCTCGATCACAATTATATAATCAAATATGAAGAATTTCAGTTGGAGCCTTACCCTACATTTATGGAGCGTTCAGTGTGAATCATGGACTGTAGTGAGAAAATGTTTTCAAGAAATCCAATGTCACTTTTTAGAGACATATGGGGAACATGGACGTACGCATGAAGATTCTTACAAGTGATAATATGATGCACATGTTTAATAACCATAGTTTTTTTTGTGAAATATTGAGGCACTACTCAAGAATGATAAATCCTCGGAGGGGGAGATTATAATGACTTGATGTTTTCCAGGGCCTTAAGGCTTACATTCTATCCTTATTTAATTGTTTCTGAGCTATTATTTTATTGTTTGAATTCTTAGGTTGTTTGTTTTTTAGGTTTTAAGCATTATAAAGGTCTCTAAATGGTTGCATGATAGGAACATGGTCATGGGAAACCTTGTGTTTCTCCCTAGAAAACCATATGGCTTGGTTGAAGAAGAATACTAGGTTGAGCATGGTTAGAAAATAGTTATATATGATCATGACTCATTTACCTTGAAATATATGTGTCTCCGAATAGAGGAATAAAAAATTGTTAGCACACAATATACCAAATGGGAATATTCATTCATTGACGATGTGCTAGAATCTCATATTCAAATAAGGAAGAATGGAGAGAAATGAGTCTCATGGAATCTAGAAAAGACCAAGAGTACCGTCAACACCAGGTTAAGTAGAAAATTTTTATGTTCAATATTTTTAAATGTTAGAAATGGATATTTAGTGGTAATTGAATTGGGCTAGAAAATGTAGGATAAGTTATTATAATGAAAAAATGAATTTAGTAAAAATGAATAATAAAAAATGAATCATCAAAATAAAGAGTATAAATATATGGTGCATACCACACTCAAAAAATCATGACATAAATGGAAACATCGAAAATCAATAAAATACATAAAAGGAAACATGAAAAATCAAGAAAATGTTAGATCAGAAAATGTTTGGTGGCATCTATGTGCCACACATGATATATATACAAACCGAATGTTACAATATTTTTCCAACATATCAACAATACTACTAATCATTTTCTGATGATGAACACATATCATCAGCCTCTCCACCTCCATCTCATCTTCCTGCTACCACCTATAAGAACATTATACAGAAAATTAAATTGTGTTTCATATTTATATTTAGTCTTAAAATCAATAAAACATAACAAACTAAATGATTTTAAATTTTTGTGATTCACCTACTCACTACTAGTCGATGCAATACCACTTTGGGGATATCTACTCATCTACTGATGTATATCAGTCAACACTTTCTACAAAGCGGGTATCTGAGCCCCCTGGTCTTGAATTGTTTTTCGTAGAGAAACAATCTCTCTCTAAGAATCTCCAGGTATGGACTGACTACAACAAGGAGTATATTTAGCTGAAATCCCCAATGGCCTGCCAAAGATCTCATATGGCATGGGTCCCAAACCCATCCTACACACTCTACCAGGATTATCCTTCCCAGGGACTTTATCAACTGGGTCATCCTAGGTGACTAAGTAGGACTACCCAGAATTGGGATCGCATAGTTCTTAAATTTTTACCTACAAATATAATATAAATATATATTAACATAGTAAAATCATATATTATGTTAATATAATGATAAAATGCGTTCATACCCCAACTTCTTTGGGAGGCTCATTAACAAAACATCCATCAGATTTTTTGTGAACATCCAACCACACTTCTGTTCAGGGTGCTTCGTGCCCTCAAATATGTGACTGAAATAATCAAAGATAAATCAACAATTTAATATATTAAATATATAATATTGTCTTAACCAAATTTAATCTAATTAAAATTTACCAGAGTCGATCAGCTTCTAGAAAATCTTTTTGACCCCGCGGTGTGACGGATGACCTGCTTAGCCCAGCTTTTAACATTCATTATTAAGAGATCTAGGAATAAATAAAATTAAATTTAATAGTAATGTATTCAATTTAATATCTTCTTCATATACATGTAAAAAGGTAAAATATGGTTAATATAATAATATATATTTAAATACCAATAGCTTCTCATCATGATGTCTTTCAATAAAAATGTTCCAGTGTTCTTTGGGTACCCCATTGGTTCGCTTCTCTTACATTTATTGGACAGTCAATGAAGTATCATTGACATTGATCCAGCTGGAGCTCGGTGGAGTCATTTTTCACGGGTTCCTCTATATTCATCCTCTTATCTCCCTTTTTCAACCTCCCTACTATATTTCCTATTTTTTGTTACTTAATTATAGTGTTCCATTTTAAATACTTATACGTTTCTACCTTTCTTTTCTCTCTCTCAAAATTTATTCCTATCATTTTGGTGACTCTGTTTGGGAGTGTCGTGCGAGAAATATGTTTGTTGTTTGGAATATAATCGTTGGACATGGAAGCTGATGTAGGTGAAGCACGCTGGGATAAAAACATGAAAGACTACTGAATGGACTGAGAAAATAATTTTGGATGTTTTTTTGGACAAATACTAAAATAGGATGTCGATTGAGTAAGCTAACAGAGTAGTACATTTTTTACGGGGAGTGTGATTTGGCTGAGGTATGCATCCGACACCAGTGCTATAGATGGTGGAAAAAATGAAAAAAAAGGGAAAGGAGAGATCATGCTACATCAGCTGACGGACTGATCCCTCCTAATGTACTTTTACAGTGATGAACTGAGCCTTCCTAGAGCTGTAAATTGCTTTATCTATATTGAGTGGACTTCTCGACAGAAGTTTGCAGTGTCTAATTTTTGATACGATCAAAGAGTTCGGATTGAATAGAGGAGGTCGAGTCATCTTTTAGTTCATTGGAAGATGTGCTATTTGACCAGAGGAGGGAGCCACACACACCTTATAGTATAGGGAGAGCTTTTTTTTTAATACTGGAAAAAAATAATAATTTTTTTTACTGCATAGTTTTTTATGCTGGGGGATTTCATTGGAAGTTGGCTGATCAGAATGTCATTGAGAGTTTGGTTTTCTCTATTTTCAGGAGACGATCCATGTGGTTGGATCACTAAAATGGATAATTAATTCACATTCAATCGGACACTAGAATATATGAAGGTTTATTGGTCATAGTTATGGATGGAGTATTTGGTTTTGTATTGGTTCTTTCCTTGGTTGAAAGAAAACCCTGGTTCGAAATGGGTGCGATTGAAACTATTACTCTGTGGAAAGTATTGGAGAGGTAGGGATCCACATCTAAAAAAGTTATTTGTAGGGGATGAAATAGGGCCAACTGAGCTCTCAGGTGCACAAGAGCAGTATGGAATGGAGGAAGACATCACAAAAACATCTTCCTGTGATAGTGAAAATTTCTCCACTATTCCTTTTTCGGGACTAAAATATTTAAGTGTTTCTAAAAAAGAATTTGCAAATGCAGATTAGTATCCCGCTTTAGGTATTCACCCCATGGTTCTAAAAATTCTAGTTGTGTGCATTACCATGAAAAATGTTTATAAACTGGAAAGGGTCTTTTAATGATCTTGAAATCCTATCCGCTGTTGTTCAAAATGATTGTGAGACTAGTACGGGGGGGGGGGCTCAGTGTAAGTAGTAGAAGTTCAACTAATATCTTTTGCGTGGATTTTGTATGTGAAATAGAGCTTTATATTTCTCTAATTCATTTGAAGGATCATGAAGAAGGGGGGGTTTCAGTGGAAACCTCTTCAAGCGACACGAGGTTCTCTTCCTCGAGCCATGAAAATTTAGGTAGAGCAGCCTTTGGTGTCTAACATGAAGGATATTGGCTATAGCAAGGGAAATTTTTCACCTAGGATTCCTATTTAGTGCATGCTACTTACAGGTTAATTTTTCAACACACACAGTCATTGTAAACATTATTGGTCTACGGTAGAAACTTCCCTCTTATGCGCCTTGATGTTGGGGGTATTTTCACAGACCTGAAATATACTGAACCTGAGGATGGGGAAAATTAATGTGTTTGAATCTAGTATTGAGTTAGGACATTCTATTACTGATGTTCTAGATAGCTATGAGAAAAGTGTTTTTTCTAGAAACAATGAGTATCATTCTAGGCAAGCGATGAGTAAAACTCCTATAGTGGATTTTGTTTGCATGTTGTATCAAAAGCTCCTAGAGGAGAAAAAGCCAGATCAAGTGACCCATGCCTTTTTCCCACAGGACATCCGTGTTCTAGTTGAGAAGTATTTGGTTGCCGAGATGGAGGGTAAATGTTGTTGTGTGGATATTGAAGCACCTAGGCTGCCTAGGATTTCTAGTTTTCCTGCAAGATCTATTTATAACACACGCAGCAAATATATTGACTCTATGGTTTAGCAAAAACTCCCAGGAATAGTTTTTAGACGTGGTGACTATCACTGCTTGGGGAGCCACCTACTCTATTAATTATAGGTTTCTATGAACAAGAATCAAACAAGGGATAGAGTATAAGAATTGTTGCTACTACACGAAGGATGCGGCTCCCCTAGCTGGTTGTGGCTTCCAAAGGACGGTGAACAACAAGTTCATTGAACTTTAATTCTGGTTTTACTCCTCATGCAGTGTTTCCATTGGATTTTGTCGCATTGAAGTTTAAAACATCAAATTTCTATGATGGCACACCTGGTGGGCTGAATGAAAAATCCCTGAAGAAGATTCTATTATGGAAGTTGTAGAATTTGAGGATCTGATGTTGAAAATCCTGACATTAACCAAGCCTTTAAACTAATCAACAATCCTACATTAACTACCATTTATGTTCTCTTGAAATGTGGGACAATCTACCATGGTATCCAGAGGTTATACCCTCTACTCTGTATGATTCCCTTGTTTTGTGTTGGGTCTTTCAGAAGACTGTAGTTGAGAGGCTTATGAAAAATGTGCCTTTTGGTGTGCTGCAAGATGGAAAACTAGACTCAACACCTCTTGTTGATATTGATTTTAAGTATTTATTGAATTTGAAGATGGTGGTCAATGGGGATTACCTTATCACGCTTTCTGTCTTGATTTGAAGTATTTTATAAATTTGAAATCTATCAGAAAAGTAGAAGATTATTTGAGAACTTGACACTATGAATTTAAATTCACTATGCAAGAAGGAATTATTGTACTGGAGGCGGAAAACCTAGGAAGACATGGAATTCTTAACCAGGACTGCACCTTTGCTGCCATGTATAAGTCTACAACACCCAACAAGAAGAAAAGTGTAATCAGAATTGTTGTTCAAATCAAAATCCAAAACTCCTTGCAGAGGTGTGGGATTCTGGTGAATGTATAGGGGATATAGAGGTTCAAGTATCACCATAACGGAAGGATATTCATCAAAAAAAAAGAGGTGGTTCAAGTTATGGAGGTCCACCTTGGGGGAAAGTTGGATTTTCAGTTTGGGGGAAATGTTGGGGATGTGGTTGTCCATGGGCTGTCAGTCAGTGGCATGTGGGGTTGTCCTTGTGTGGGTCTTTGCTGGAGCAGGGTTGTCCCAGTGTGGGGCTTTCTAGAGCAGGGAAATGGTGTAATAACTACTAGGGGTATTTTTTGTATTTTATCATTTATTAGTTTTCATTTTTTCCAGCTGTAGCAGTGAGCTATTGTGGTATTAAAGAGGGAAGTAGGGGGTTGGGAAGGGTATGATTCACACTTGTATTTTCCAGAAGTAGTTGTGGAAAGGGCTAGGAGGTTGTGACGTTCCAGCTGGTGCTCAGTTGAGTCATCATTCACAGGTTACCCTATCTTCTTCCTCTTCTCTCCCTTTTTCTACCTCCCTACTGTATTTCCTATTTTATGTTACTTAATATAGTGTTCCATTCTTAATACTGATACATTT
Organism: Viscum album; assembly: GCA_963277665.1. NCBI lineage: Eukaryota > Viridiplantae > Streptophyta > Magnoliopsida > Santalales > Viscaceae > Viscum > Viscum album. Next base: position 839,568,968 of record OY728152.1, on the reverse strand, counting down.
CTACCTTTCTTTTCTCTCTCTCAAATGTATTCCTAACAGGGTCTTCAGTAGACGAAGGAGTATCCCGAGCAGTATCATACTGAGATAACTAATTATGTTCAGTGATCTGATATATTTCAGCTAGTTCAGTATTAGTGAAAAAGTTAAGAGTTTATCTGAAGCATTATATTATAAGTCAACTTGCAGAGCATTGGGATATTGTCAAGTTGATCATTATGATATAGCATTTTGTTGAATTGGAAGTATTATATTCTACAATTAATGAGAGTATACTGAACCGACATTCATGAAAAGTTATTAATTATATTCTCCGTAAGTCATTGACATTTAGTTGATGTGAGCAAGTGTAAAAAAAATTTATTCTTGGTGGCTCGAATAGGAATACCAATTGTTATTTTGCAGTGGCAGCCTTAATATCTTATTATCTTACTCATTGTGTTAGTGTTGTAATTTTGAAATAGAAGAGGGAGTCAGTATAAAGAACACTGGTGGGATTATAGTATAATTTGGGAAAATGTTCATACCTACCCACCATGGTTCCAGGGTGATACTTAACCATCCCACTTGTAATTTTTGGTTGACTCATAGTGGAGAATTTTTCTCTCGGATCATCCCAAACACAACAAGTATGTAGTCACCCTCATTGGGGGAAACCTTGTAAAAATATTGTGTGTTGTGATTTATTTTCTTGTTGTCTTTCAGGTGGTATAATTGTGGTTATTTACAATAAATATCCATTCACTCTAACAAGTTCAGAGGTTTGATTTAAAAAGGGGGTTAGATAAAAGAAAAGAAAACCGGTAAACACTTGTGTACAATAATTCACCCCCCTCTTAGTGTACCTGCATGATCCAATATAATCTTCAATAGACTATATCCTAAGGTATGATATAAATATGTTGTATAGAATGACATTGAAAAATGCAATGCATAATATAATATTTTTGGGTATATAATTTCTTATAATATAAAGATATCATAATTCACTACCTTGTCCTATTTTATTCTATTACATGGGAATATCGTAAAGCATAGAATCATAATGTACAATTCACATATATTTATATGATTCAGTGGCATCTAAACGTTAATATGTTAACATCTGAGTCATTCTTCCCTATAAGATATCATTAACAATTAAGAAATCAATGAACATAAGAGTTTAGTGCATGAATAGAGGGTTACAAAACATTGTAACTACATTCCATTTACTCATGTGTTATGTAACACATGAGTAAATTCATTGAACTCAAGGATTATCCTTGAGGGACCTTATAAGGTAGCGATCAACATGATATAGGGTGGTGTTCAAGATCAACTTTCCAACTTCTAGCTCTCTAAGTGAGATTTATTCTCCTTCTTCATTTATTGTGTGAGGAACTATCATTCCAAGAGTGATAGGGAGAATATCTATTGAAAGTCAAGTGTGCAAGGGTAACAATTGCATCCCAATAGGGACCCCCACTAGGCCCAGAGCGTGCCACATGTTCCCCATCGAGGAAATGGATTCAAGTCTTCTAAGATAACTTTAAACTACGACATACCACTCCATCTTTATAGATGTTTATAAACTCAAACCTATCCAATTAAGCCTTAATAGTTTGAATTAAACTCTATAATAACCCTTTATGCCTTCTTGGATGGCCTTAAACTCATGTGTAACACTTCCATATTTCAGTAAAACACTAATCTTCGGTGTGGCTCCATTAAGTCTTCCTAGATGTCATTAATCTTCATTGTAACCTTCTATATTATATTATTCTAGTATACTATAACATTAAACATTATTAATTTATAGGAAAAAATAAACACCAGTGTAATATTTAGGACTTTTTGAATGAAAATATCTCCAACTTAACCTTTATGTCTTCATAGACAACAATAAAATATAGCATAAACATTCAATATCTTGGAAGAAAATAAAATCCAGTATAAACCCTTTTATGCTTTTCGAATATCACTAAACTCTAGTATACCATTTATGCCTTCCCATATGGATTTAAACTTGGTAATAACCCACATGGGTTCTTATATGGATTTAAACTATTGCAGAACTCTCATGGCTTCATGGATGGTGTAAAATTCTAGATTGGATTTCAATTTTTATTTAAATTATAGCATAACCACCCCTCTATACATGATTACTGTTTGATCCCCGATGATTTAGGTATGAAATTATTTAATTTTATGGGGTTTCCATCAAATGATTAAAGAAGTAAGATTCAAACAAGTTTAATGAATCCAGCCCAAAATAATACCACAACTGCACTATAATGGTATACAAACGTATGTAGAGTGGTGAAAAAGCTATTCAACAGTGGCGATGGGTGGTGAGGGGCACAGATGGGCGGTGAGAACCGTCACTGGAGGTAGAGAGGCGAGCTAGGGTTCAGGACTCGCAGGGGTTGGGGGAAGAAGGTGGGGTTGCGGGGGCCGAGGGAGAAGGGGGTCGGGGTCTGGTGTTGGGGGGAAGTGGTGTTGATGGGCGGCGAGAACCATCACCGGTGGCGGGGAGGCAAGCTGTGGTTTTGAGAAGGCGGGGATCAGGGGAAGAAGGTAGGGTCGTGGAGGTCGGATAGAGAAGGGGTTCGGGGTCGGGGGAAGTGTTTCCACTGAAAAAATGGGGGGGGGGGGTTTAGTGGTGGTTTACAAAACTGCCGCTAAAGGAGATTTTTATTGTTTTGTAAGTTCCTTAGACTCAGTTAGACTCCTTTATAATTGAATTCCTTAATTGATCAACATGGATTACAATTAGATTATTATAGCCATAATACATTAGTTTTTAATATGAGTTGGATCGAACCTTGAGGACTTGGATTCCAGGGTCTCACCTCATATACTAATTTATATTTTCTAATTTATGATACTCTCTTCAGAGATCTGAGACTTGTGAAATATTAAATCACTGTGTGGAAACTTGGGAACTATTCCATGGGTCTTTGTCAGAGCATGTATATCTATGAATATGATCATATTATGTAGACACATAGATATATATATATATATATATATATATATATGATTGTAGGGGTTCATAGACATTTCTATCATATTTAAATGATAGTATTACTAGACTATTATACTAGGAGGATCATTATCTGAAATTGTTGTTACTTCAAATATTTTACATCACTGATGGTAAATTTACCTGAGCACAGTTACATTTATATTCATAGGAAAGACTGTGATGCATTATCTCGACATTTTTAGTGATGTATTGATCACATTTAGTGGTACCCTTTTTCCTTATTTTGAGTATATCTTGTTCGAGTGTTATGTATTAGAATTTTTGGGTGAAATTGTAAAAAATTTTAAGGAAGAGGGGTAGTGCATAGTTGGGGAATTTTTTTCCAAAACCACGCACCCAACTAAAAAACACGATAATTCTAATGGAGGGGATTCACAAGGCTAGAACACAGTTTTTTAAACTGTGTGACCTCTTAGTAGTAATCATGAAACCCCTGGAGATGAGGCAAACGGTTAGGTGCATGGTTAGAGAAAACCCATGTGCCCCATACATAAAATCAAGAACACAAAAAATCAAACCCCTAAAAATTAATTAAAAAAATTCATGTACCCCAGTCTTATATCTTGAATCACCCATATTAACCCCAAAATTATATCTCTCATTTTAGAGGTTCAATGATGGATTCCAAGGTATTACAACCTCTGTTATTGAAAAATAGATTTCCAAGTTAATGATCTACACCTCTCTTAATAAGATATTACCATATTGATTATTTTCTACTATATCTCAAATCATTCCCCCATACTATGAAGGGATGTTTTAATCCATTAGAATTTGATATTAATCTAGGTTTCTATAGATAAAATACATTTGATCTTTGATCAAGGTTTCTGATCAAGATGTACTTCTTCATCATGATCTTGGTTGTTATGCTTCAACTAAGGATGGGATCATCCTTCAATGATATTGATGTAGTTGGTATGATTTCAATTTCCCATAGTCTCTAATTTGAATTGTGTGATTTTTTTATGAAATTGCATTTGGAACATGTGGAAATAGAATCCAAAATAGAATACATTAGTTGATTAATTAATTCATGGACTTAAGGAATTGATTAATTGATTTTCCTTGTGATTAATAAATGAGTTAAAGAAGGGAAAATTTATTTTTTAATTATTATTTTGAACTTAGGGAATAATCAGAGATTAAATTGATTGATTAATGGGATGTTATATTTAGTCAATTGGATGCATTTTGGAATTGATTTATTAATGGAATATTGAACTAATAGATTAATGGAAAAACCAATGTTTATCTTGACTATTAATGGTTATCTAATTAAAGGTTTCACTATTATTTATTTTTTTAATATTTATTTAATGATATTATTCCAATTTATAGAAATAAATTATTTCGATTATTGTGATAAATTGAATAGGTGATCATAAATGAGAATGGTCGATGATAAGATTAATGATTCATAACCTGCATGTTTATGAAATTATGATTTATCTGACATTTTTTGTATTTGAAGTATTTTTTTATATTTGAGATATATGTGATATAAATGTATCAGATAGGGAATAAGGCTCCAAATACCCATATGAGATAGTGAATGTGGGACAGAGACTGAGGCTCCATGTACCCGTATGTTATTATTATTGTATGGGACATAGACTAAGACTCCAAATACTCATTTGTAATGATTATATGGGATTGGGATTGAAGATCCAGACACACATGTAACACTGTGGAGTGGGGCATTGAAATAGGCTCTAAATACCAATTGGGTGTTAGACATGATGTTATATTCCCATGATATTGCCATTAGACAATGGATCAAATTTGCGAAGTAATTATTTGAAATAAAATGTTAAATAACAACCATAACATTGTGATATGTGATATCCCGTTGAGATAGTTAAGACTATAGCATGAGACAATGACGATATTGATAATATGGGTGTCATCATTAACCAGGGAAACTATGTCTTTGTTAAAAAACAATGAAATGTTTTTACTATTTATTTTATGAATTGTACATTATTCTTTATACAAGATCATAAACTTTTATAGACATCATATTTTCTTAGATGTTGTTTGTGGGGACCTACTATGTTTTACTCACACATTACGTGGGATACCTGATCAATAGCTGAATATATTTCATGATTATAGGTTAGGATAATGGGAAGATCCCAATATGGTTTATTTTGGGTAGATTATGGATGATGGAACCGTACGTGGTGTTCATATCTTCATGGGATTGTCAATGTGTCTTTATTTCAGGTTTTTATTGGACACATGAAACATACATGTAAGGACATATCTGATGTTTTGGTTTTGATATTGTATTCATATTTTAGATATCATACGGTATAGGTTTCTCTGGTTGTTGGTTATTTTATATGATTATTCATATTCCATTTCCACTAATATACAACATTGATAAAGACTTTATAGTCTACCTATGTTATATATTAAACCATGACTCATATTTTATAAAATCTAGAATATGAGGAGGGGATCATGAGGTCTTGTAACCGACAGCCTCAGGGAACCCATGAGTGACACCATGGTGGGGATGTTATAATGTTCTATCAAAGGTGTTTTCTTTTCTTTTATATTGGCTTAATATTTGGGAAAGGTAAAAAGGATATTAGAAATAGTATTGTAATGGACATGATCTTGTTCATGGGATTAGCTTATTCATGTAAGGGAAAAAACCTAAGCACCTAGTGTGGGATAGTTGTTATTATTGTTTTCTGTTACAAGGGGATGTTATTTAACCTCAAGTGATGCACTTTTTGTGAGTTCTGATCATATTATCTAATATTTTTGGAAATTTGAGTCATGGATTGGTATGACACAAGAGTTGAGCATTCCTTCATCATTATAGGCACTAAATTATTCTTTTGACTAACATAATTTTTAAGAAAACCCAAAAATAAGGATTTGGGATTGTTTTTTAAATAGAAATGCATTTCCTGTCAAGTTTAATTGAACTAAAAATTGGGATATATATGGATTTAATGTTTAAAAATGATTTTAAATGTGATGAAATGGATTTTTAATGACAAAATGAAAATTGAGGATGTGTTTACACTTATTAAACATGACCTAGATGTAGGTTGGTTATGGGTGTTGATAGTGCCAAAGTCTTGATTGTGTGGAGGGAAATAGGGAAGACTAGTAATTAATTTATGGGAATACCTGTGTTTTTGGTAATGATGTGAACTATGTCAGAAGTTTTGTGTTATTAATTGTAGATATGTTCATCCACAGTGATTATTTTTGATATGATGATATGTTTATGTGGTTAGAAATGATCCTCTATAAGTGGAACCTGGGGAAAAATAGTCCATGGGATGGAGCTGAGAGATGTTTAATTAGAAAATATCTCTCTCAATGATGTTTATTGAAAGATATAAATTGATGGTTGTGAAAATTATTTCTATCCTGATAGTGTAGTTTCAATTACATAACACTCTAACATTCACTAGAGAGGGTGGACCTGAGGTAGTAGAGTTTTGTATTGAGTCCATCCTGGCTATACATGATCATTTTCAGACTCATTCTGAGTAGAGGGTCAACTTGCCTAAATATATGTTATTAGGATAAGTGAATATGTGGTGGATGTTTAGTATCATAAGGGATAGGTATATGGTATGATATAGAAGGTCTTTCAAAATAATTTCTTTGAAAAAATTTATCCATAGATAGTGAGACAAGAGAGGGAATATGAGTTCAAGCCGTCGACCCAGGGGTGTATGTCCCTAATGGACTATTCATCCCACTTTACTAACATCTATACCTTTTCTATAGCATTGGAAGGGGGTGAGATAGCTACAACAAGGTGTTTCTAGGATGAACATAAATGTGTGATTATATCCCAAGTTAAAATCATTAATTTCATGAATTTTTTTGAGGTGGTGGATCAGGTTCAAATATCTTTGGGGAACCCAAAGGATAATTATAGTGGTCAAAATTTTGATTCATATTAGAGATCTGGAGGTACATATTATGTGATTCAAAATAGACTATAGGATAATTATGACCAAATAAATGCAATGGGGAGTGTAAAGGGGGGAATATATGTTACTTAGGGTCGTACCTGAATACTTATCCACTAGTTCGGTGTGCCATGGTACATTAATAAACATTATCCATGAAATTAAGTAGAGTAATGAGCATACATCAAGATGGGATATTTACCAAAATTCTGTAGGAACCCACGATTATTTTTTAGTGATGGGGCAGCTAGAAAGAACCAGAGTACAAGTAGGGAAACTTCTACACCATATCACCATGGTAGTTGGAGTTATACTGTATTTGGAAGTATAGGTAGTGGGGAAAGTACTTCATGGATTGTGTTCACATATCAATTGGATGTATAGAACATGGGTATCATACTGCATCATAATGAAGTGGGGTTGGATAGTTTCATATTGTTCATCCTACCCAAGTGGATAGAAAATTTGGAACATAGATTGTTAGTGCTACTATTCTAGTAATTTATGCACTATAAATGTCCTAATTTCATATTGGTGCATCTCATTAATTTAAATTTTTATACCTTGTCATAGGGTTGATTCTAGAAGTGGAGTTTATGAATGGGGTTGTGATGACATATACACCTTTTGGAGTATGTTTAAGGGACATCTATTCATGGAAGGAGAATTCTCCCAAGATTGGGGAGTATCATTTTCAATGGGATCTTTGTATCCATCACCTGTAATTCATTTACCTAATTATGGATATTGAATAGTTAGAATCATTCCGACCCCACATTGATTTCTTCCAAAGGAGTGTGGCATTTACATCTCATGTGGGTGATAGTTGTATTCAACGTGGAGAATGAGATATCATTGCAGTTCATGAGTGGAGTGTTCATTAGCAACTAGAGGAGCATACTATAGAGGTTTCTAGTATGTTGTTGGAATATGGGGTATAAAATAGTAAATCATTCAATAGATATCATATAGTTTCCATTATGTATTTATTGAGGACTTCTCTAGGCTACCACCTAAGAAATATGTTGAGTTTAAGTTTGAGATCATGACGGGGGATGAGCGAGTTTCTATTCAACCATTAAAATTACACGAACATAGATTTAAGATATAAAAGACTCAGTTGGAAGATTATATGGATAATGATTTTATCTGACCGAGTACATCACCTTGGTTTATCCAATATAATTTGACAAGAAGGATGATGGAACTCCTCACTTATGTGTTGATTAACATATGTTGAACCATATGATAGTGAAGAATATTTCTCCTATACTATGCAATGATGATCTATTTGACTAGTTTAGAGGATCATATGTTTCCTACAAGACCGAATTGAGATTAGGGTATCATCATTTGATATTTAGACCTTTTGATATACTGCATAGTACTTTCAGAAGACGGTTTGGCATATATGAGTTCATTGTAATGTCGTTCATGGTGATGAGTGGGTCGAATGTTTTTATATTGTTGATGAAAAGAATCACCCATCCATACCAGGAAAAGACAATGGTATTGTTTTTGGATGAAATTTGGTTATACTTCATGACTCATGATAATCATTCTCCATATCTTAACATCATTCTATGTATAATGAGAGAGAATTGACTATGTGACTACATATCTATGTGCTAATTCTCAATTGGTTTTCTATAATTACTGGATCATGTCATCTTAGGGAAGGGTGTGTTAGTGGACCCATAAAAGGTTAATGTTGCTGAATCTTGGTAGCCTCCTAAGAAAAATTTTGATATTCGTAGGGTTTTTTTGGGATAGATGGATATTATCTTTTCTTTCCCATGGATTTTCTCATTTTTAAACACGAATTTTATGATTTAATAAGAAGTTGAAAATGTTTTATTATTATGGGTTATAAGAGAAATCTTTTTAGGTGCTGAAGATGCATTTTACAATTGTATATATTTTGATCATACCCAAGCCATGTGAGGAATTTTACATTGTTTTGTGATGCTTCTCAGGTTGTCCATGGATCAGTGTTGATGTTGGGAGATTGATTTGTGGAATATGGGTCCAGGAAGTTGAGTCCACATGAATGGGGAAAACATATTCATGACCTATAATTAGCTACAATGGATTATGATATTAGGTTTTGGTAGTATTATCTGTTGAGAGAAACTTTTTAATTATATATTGATCCAAATATCATTAATTATAAATTTTAAAATTGAGATTTAAATCTACTTCATTGATTATGGGTTGAGTATATGAAGTAATTTTATTTTTATATAGCATATATTCAAGGGAATTTAAATAGTGTTGATAACTCTCTAAATAAGAAATCTTAGAATCATATGGTTTAGGAGTCTAGTTATGAGTGGATGATGATAATGTTACTGGCTAAGCTGATTCTTGTGTCCCAAGAGAGTTAGAAGAAGGTTTCCCTTGAATATGTTTCAGTGGAGTCTATGCTTTGGAGGCATGTCAAGGAAAGGAATTATGAGAATCCATAATGTTTTTATTTTAGGGAATTAATTGATGGTGGGGAGTCACCTTTTTATTGGACTGTTGATGAGGAAGTTATCATCTATGTACAAAATTTGGTTTTTGTGCCTATGATTATAGAAGGGGAGATGATCCAAGAATTTTATCCCTCAATGTGGGTGGTGCATCTGGTTTCGACCGAAATGTATCGGGACCTATGGAGATAGTACTGTTGGTCGGGTATGAAATGTGAAACTGTGGGGTTTGTGAAAAGATTCCATACATGTCGACATGTGAATATTGAGCATCAAGGACCCGTTTGTATAATAACCTAATTTTCCATTAAATAATGGATGTTGGACAATGTTACTATTTATATTTTTGTGGGTCTCCCAAGGATTCATTAGAAGAATGAGACATTTTTGGTGGTTGTAGACCAACTGATGAATGTATGAATTTTATTTATTATATGGGAGACTTTATCGGTGGACCAGTTGGGAGATTTTTATCTTTTTGAGGTAGTCTATTTCATGGGGTTCCATATTGTATTGTTTTATTCTATGACTCATGTTTTACATTGTGCTTCTCGAACGGATTACAGAAGGAACTTGGTATACATGTTTTACTGAGTATGGATTTTCACCCATCGAATTATGGGAATCTAGAGTGAATAATTATGATTCCTGAGGATATGATATGACCACGTGTTTTAGTCATTGGTTGGTATTGGGAGAAGCAATTATCTTATGCAGAGTTATTATACAAAAATAAATATCAAGAAACAATTCATATTTCACATATGAAGCTCTTAGTGGTAGGCCATACATATAACCTCTATTTTTGATAGTGGTTGGTCTGTCAAAGTTACTAGTACCAAGTGTGGTACAAGAGATGCCTGAGAATGTTCTGCTGACTCAGAAGTGTATCGATATGGATTAGATAAGGAATAATTAATCTGTTGAAAAATTTCAATGACCCCTAGAGATTTCAGAGCGTGGTCATGTTTAACATCAAGTATTTCATATACAGGGTCATTATAGGATTCAGAGGTAGGGAATGTTAGTGCCCAGGTTTGTTGGGCTATTTGCAGTTTTTGATAAAATCAGTCTTGTGGAATACTAATTTTCTATTCCACATAGGTATAATTATATAAATTATGTTTTTTAGGTTCCAAAACATCAGAGGTATCATGCAAACCCTTCTCATGTGGTTGATATGGATCGTGTTGAGCTTGAGACAGATTCTCCCTTTGGGGACCATCTGGTATGTGTTGTGGATCATAGTGAGAATGTGATGAGGTGAGAACATGTTGATAGTTTTTGTATTGTGGAAACAAGGAAATGTTATGGTTTCAACATGGGATATAGAATATGACATGTGGAATTAGTGGACTATCTTTCTAACCATTAATCTTAGATATTCTTGGGATTATAGCGTGAGGATGTGCTATTATAAGCTGGGGAGTTTGTATCAGTCTGAACTTTTATAGTGATGTCTTGTAACGCCCCGACCCTAGTTACCCAGAGTCGGTGCATTATTACATAACATTGGCATGATCACAAGAAAGATAAAATCTCGAAAGATCGATTGGTTTAGTAGCCTTGGAAACACTAGATATATTCATAAGTCTTACATTACATCATAAAATGAAAAACTACTACAACAACATATTTTCTCCATAATCCACACTCATATCCCCACATAATATCCCTGCAGGTCATTCATAATTTACTTCTTCACTTCATGGTAAAAATAAAACATAGAAAAGGGGTGAGCTCAAATGCCCAGTAAGGATAACAATATACCGGAAACTTTCATAAATAAGAATAAACATTTAAGGCTGTGTATAACTAAAACAAAAGCCTTTTAAACTTGAACTTAAACATAGTATGGAAAAAGTAAAATGAAATAATTCCATTTACTTGTTCACATGGATATTCTACTAATCGAATAATCACATGCAATATCAATAACAACTTTCATAATGTTGGAATGCATAATGCCAGACTATCATAACCACATAGCCAAGGCCTCGTGCCAAGACTACAAATAAGATTTTTCCAAGGCCTTGTGCCAAGACAGTAGTTTGTCTCATGAGACCTACCGATGCATCGAGGAGCTATAGTGGGCTCCACCCGTCACATATTAAGTCCAATGAATTCCCACATGAAAAGGTTCAAACATAACATAAACATTCGTATTATAACAAGCATACGAAATGTAAATAATTTCACCATAAACTCTGAATGGTATAAAAATAGCACATCCACAGTCAAACATATCACAAAACCTTCAATACAATATAGAATTTTTGTATCATAATAAATCAACTTCAAATAAGCATAAAATTCATCAAAGGATGTTGACATAGATGAAATCAAAAATCTTTCTAGAGAAATATCTCTTTCTATTTTTGAAATCATTTAAGAGCCATATAAAATAAAACATTTTCTTTGAAGATATTCTTATAAGCTTGTAAGGAAATCTTTGAAGATTTTATAACGGCGGAAAATAGCCGCACCCGTTATATAAGTTAAAAAAAACATTCTTACCTTAACTCTGTCGAAAAGGTTAAAAAGGACCTTGTTTTGAAAACGACGGAAAGATTTTTCTTATAAAAAGTCAAACAATGGTATAAATGACTTTAACCCATATTCTTGTAAATAATAAAAATGTTTTGAAATACATTTTTAAGAAAACATGGATGTGGATGATAAAGAGATCCCAGTAGATTATTACATATAAACAACCTCAGATAATGAAGAGATTGTGAAATAACCCTTACCTTGTACTTTTCCTTGGTTGGGGTAGGTTAACCTCCTGTATAATGGTGAAATAATTGTTATTAAATTATACAAGAATCATATACATTAATATGATATCATATATGATCTTTTAATATTGATTTGATAATAATATCTTAGTATTATCATTGTTTCGGGTGTTAACTTACTTGTTTTATTTTATATGTTTTGTTACGTAAGACATGTTTGTAAAGGATAGGTTGTATATTATTCATATCCAGAATGATATCAAGTCCTTAAAAATCATTTTATAAATCATCAAATGATAATTATACTTGAATGGATACGATGGAGAATGAATCTTATCGCGTTCGTGGAGACGGTAGTCTGTACGTACGCACGAGCGACAATATCATTCTTTTGATATTAAAATAATATATATAAGGATGGTATATAATATATACTGAATCATTAACATGTTATATTTATTATTTACATGAGTTACACATCATTATTATACCCATCCAAATAATATTATATTGAATAACAATTACACCATGACGTGGAGACAGTAAGCCGTACGTACGCACGTATGGTGACATGTTATTCAAAGGGTGGATAGAATACTGAATATGGTTGTACCATATTTATAATAACATCATAGTATATATAATATACTGGATTTATTATTTTAGAATGGTAATAACAAAGAAAGAAGAAGTGGAAGAAGAAAGGAACTTGAAAAGGGGTGGTGAAAACATTACCTCTTCTTCCGGTTCTTCCTTTTGATTTGATCAAAAGGGCTCCTTAGGTTGGCTTTATGATCAAACTAAGGCCTCTAGGTTGTAGTGAGGGATGTTGGGAGAGTATTTGGGAAGATTTTGGCCGATCCAAAAGGCTTTGAAGGTGTGAAGAAATGAGAAGGAGGGGTGCCCTTTTATAAGAGGGGTGAGGGGCACCTTTGGAAAAGCTAGAGATATTAGTTTATAATAAATTCATATTCGGTTTCCAATGGCTCAAAAGTTGACTATTCAAAGTTTAAGGTGGGGATGGGTCGAAAACAACTCAACCAATAGATTTTAGACAGGTTTGGGTACTTATATTAACCTTATCCTTAAGTATTAACTCTAAGTTAATTAGTTTCACTTTTACAATGTCTCTTTGTATTTTTATATAATATGGTTAATAAACTTACTATATACATCCAAGAGACCCCCAAGTGGTCCATTAATGATTAAACTATCCTGATATAAGTCTCTTGGCCGAAAATTATATTTTTAGGAATTTAATATCAATTAATAATATAATATTTGTTTTAAGAACTCTTTTATGTCAATTTTGACACTATTTAATAGTTGATTTTTTTGAAACTCATAACAGATTGATTACTTCGAAAAAAGTAAATTACATCAATCATAATATATCATATTATCCTAGAAAATTATTTTAATTCATTAAAAGTTTCATATTATATTTATTTGGGTACTTATAATATCAATTAATTTAATTTTTCACTATTTTAGTAATTACTGCATCATCACTGTGTCATAAATAAAATAAATTATTTAATGTCTAAAAATTAAAAATAAAATATCATTATGTAGGAAATCTTTTTATCTTTATAATTAATATTTATAATCTAAAATCCAACATATATTACCCTATGTAAAAATTGTTTTCCTAAAAGATATATGCTTGTGTCATTTTTGTATTCATTTTAACTTAATTAAAATAAAGTGTCCCTATCACCTACAAGTGGCACCATGGGGTCCCAAAGTGGTCCCAAAGATGCCTATGGTCGAAAAATTATCAAAAAATAAGGCTAGGACACGTTTTAGGTTAATTTAGTATTATTATAATATTATTTTTTTAACCCTTATTTACCGGATTTACCCTTAACCATGGTAAATAAAATATTTACCGCAGTAATTATTCAAAATGTCTAAAAATAAAAGTTACCTATTTACACAATTTGAACATCCTGATTCCAAATATGGAATCCATTTTTATAAATTCAAAACACAGAAGTGGCAGAAATTAATTTAAAATCAATTCCCCCTGTCAAAACAAAAAAGCGTGTTTTTAAGAGATAATAACTATCAAAAGATTGACACTTGTTTATGTTCGGTTTTATTGTAAAATTATTTCCAATGACCAACATTATATTAAATGTTAAAAATATATTCTAAATATACTTTAAAACCACTCAAATTCATAATTTATCATTATTAATTATTTTGATTAAAAAAGTTGTTTTTAATTAAAATTTAGTAATTTTCACTATTCATCAAAATATGAAAGTTATCCGAAAAGTACCAAAATTTCACCTTAGGCTAAATTCGGTATTCCGAATCCAGAAATGAAGTCCATTTTAAAATATAAAATATATATAATTTCGAAAAGTATGTATTACTATTCATAACGGCTCGTTTGATTGGTTATGGTGTGTTAGAACTCGGTATTGCATACAACACACGCTATCACATTATTCAAAGAGAAGCGTACCGTAGAAGCTTGGGGTGTTACATTCTCCCCTCCTTCAAATAATTTCGTCGTCGAAATTTCTAGAATACTAACGCATGAAAAGACTCGGGTGGTTCTTCATCATAAGTTCCTCGGGTTCCCACGTTGCCTCTTCCATCTTATGGTTTCTCCACAAAACTTTTACCAGACGCGTCGTCCGGTTTCTCAGTACTTGTTGTCTTGTATCAAGAATCCTGACAGGATCTTCACAATAAGACAGATCGGGTTCCAGTTCTAATTCCTCATAGGTGATTACATGTCTTGGGTCAGGCATGTATTTCCTCAACAGAGATACGTGGAACACATCGTGAACTTTGGAGAGACTTGGCGGCATTGCCAATCGGTAAGCTAAAACCCCAATTCGTTCTAGAACATCGAAGGGTCCGATGTACCTGGGACTCAATTTACCTTTCTTACCAAAACGTATGACTCCCTTCCATGGAGATACCTTCAGGAAAACATGATCACCGACTTGAAATTCCAAATCCTTCCTTCGATTATCGGCATAGCTCTTCTGCCTACTTTGAGCTGCTTTGATGTGATTTTGGATTACCTTCACCTTTTCCACCGTTTCCTCCACCAGTTCTGGGCCTACAAGTTTTCTTTCACCAACGTCATCCCAACAGGTTGGTGTACGACATCTCTTTCCGTATAACGCTTCATATGGTGCCATCTGAATACTCAAATGGAAGCTATTGTTATAGGAAAATTCTACCAGTGGTAAATATTGATCCCACATACCCTGAAAGTCAAGTGAGCAAGATCTCAACATGTCTTCTAAGGTCTGAATAGTCCGTTCTGATTGTCCATCTGTCTGAGGGTGGTAAGCAGTGCTCAAATGAAGTTCAGTATCCAGGGATTTCTGAAGACTTTTCCAAAATCTTGAAGTAAAACGGGGATCACGATCAGAAACAATCGATAGGGGTACTCCATGAAGTCTCACAACTTCATTAATATATAGTCTTGCTAGACGTTCCAGGGGTAGATCTTCTCTTATAGCAAGAAAATGTGCTAACTTGGTAAGAAGATCAACAATAACCCATATTGCATCATTCCTTCTAGGAGTCTTTGGTAGCCCCATGACAAAGTCCATCGTAATATTGTCCCATTTCCACTCCGGTATGGGAAGAGGTTGCATGACTCCTCCAGGCTCTTTCCTTCCAGCTTTCACTTGTTGAAAAACCATACATCTTGACACAAAATCAGCAATCTCCCTCTTCATGTTGTCCCTACAAAAATGTTCCTTCAAATCTTTATACATTTTCATGCTCCCAGGGTGTATAGAGAAATTTGAACTATGAGCATCATCCAACAATTCCCTTTTTAGATCAGGTAAATCGGGAACACAAAGTCTCTTCCCGAATTTCAAAATTCCATCTTCATACACAAAGTCTCTCAATCTCCCATCATTCACAGCTTTAATATTCTTTTGAAATTCTTCATCATCGGTCTGAGAACTCTTAATCCTTTCTAGTAAAGATGGTTTTGCAACCATTTGAAAAAGTATTGATGTTTCACCTTCCCTGGTTATTCCCATGTCCATCTTCAATAGATCCATGAAAATTGGATCCCTTTCAATTCTCATATTGTTCAAAACTCCATGGTCTTTTCTACTCAAAGCATCTGCCACCTTGTTTTCTTTCCCCGGGTGGTAGTGTATCATGCAATCATAATCCTTGAGTAATTCAAGCCATCTCCTTTGCCTCATGTTGAGTTCTTTTTGTGAGAAAATATACTTCAAACTCTTGTGATCAGTATAAATCTCACATTTTTCACCATAGAGGTAGTGCCTCCATATCTTCAAAGCAAATATCACAGCTGCTAACTCGAGATCATGAGTAGGATAGTTTTGTTCATGAATTTTAAACTGTCGTGATGCATAGGCAATAACTCTATCATTCTGCATAAGGACACAACCAAGTCCTTTCTTTGATGCATCACTATAAATAACGAACCCATCATTCCCCGATGGTAGAGTCAATATAGGAGCATTGACTAATCTTCTCTTCAGTTCTTCAAAACATTCTTCACACTCTTTTTTCCAAACAAATTTAACCCCTTTACGTGTGAGCTTCGTTAATGGGTTAGCCAATCGGGCAAAATTCTGGACGAAACGTCGATAATAACCTGCCAAACCAATAAAACTACGTACCTCAGTTATACTCGTAGGTGCTGGCCATTCTTGGATTGCTTTGGTCTTAGAAGGATCAACAGAGATTCCATCTTTAGAGACAATATGGCCATGAAAAGAAATATCTTGAATCCAGAATTCACACTTGCTAAACTTCCCGTATAATTCATGCCTCCTCAGAGTCTTCAAGATAATGCGCAAGTGATTTTCATGATCTTCGTAGGTTTTGGAGTATACCAAGATATCATCAATAAATACCACCACAAATTCATCGAGATACTCCTTGAAAACTCTATTCATCAGATCCATGAATACAGAGGGTTCATTAGTCAATCCAAACGGCATTACGGTAAACTCGTAATGCCCGTACCTGGTTCGAAATGTTGTCTTCGGAATGTCTTCCTTCTTCACACACAACTGATGGTATCCAGATCGAAAGTCAATCTTTGAAAAGTATTGAGCTCCATGTAGTTGGTCAAATAAATCATCAATACGAGGTAGGGGATATTTGTTCTTTATCGTTATAGCATTTATCTCCCTGTAGTCGATACATAACCTCATATATCCATCTTTATTTTTAACAAAAAGAACAGGGTCTCCCCATGGAGAAACACTAGGGCGAATAAATCCCTTATTACTCAATTCCTCTAGTTGTTTATTTAGTTCAACTAATTCTACAGTGGCCATTCTATAAGGGGTCTTTGATATAGGCCTTGATCCAGGAATCAAATCAATGGAAAACTCAACTTCTCGTTTTGGAGGATGTCCAGGTAAATCTTCCGGAAATACATCTACAAATTCTTTCACAACAGGTACATCCTCTATTTGAACATTCCTTTCCTCACCGATAGTTATTTCATTCTCTTCCTCCCCAATAATTGAATTAAGTTGAGCTAATGGGGTGGATCTAAATAAGAATTAGGTGGTGACGATTCTGCTCTAAAGATAAGGTGTTCCTTATCATTATCATCAAGAATCGTAACCTCTTTCTTCTAACAATAAATATTCGCATCATAGTCCGAAAGCCAGTCCATACCGAGGATTATATCAAACTCAATCATAGGTATGACGACGAGATCAGCAGATAAAGAACATTTATGTGCTCTAATGGGGACTGATTCACAAAACTTTTTTGCAATGATACTTCCCTTAGGAGTTTTAACTGACAATTCCCTTATTAAATAAAATTGGAAATATCTAATTTTCTTAGCAAACTGGGAAGATATGAAACAATACGATGATCCAGATTCAAATAATGTATTTGCTAAACTTGAGGAAACCATTAAATTACCTGCCACCACGTCTTTCGGAGCTTCTACCTCAACAGTAGTGATAGCATAAGCCTGGCCTTGATCCCTTGGCCTTTTCTGAGGTAAGTTCTCCTAACGCTTAGGACATGAATTTGCATAATGCCCCATCTCCCTGCAATTGTAGCACTGATCGTTGGTAGCTTCCTTCTTCCCCTTGCAATCACGAGCTTGGTGGCCTTTTTCACCACACTTGTAACAGACTCCCATTCCCTTCAAGCAAGTACCAGGATGTTTCTTCCCGCATTTACCACAAGATGGATATTCAACCTTTCCCTTCTTCCCCTTATTTCCATTCCCAGATTGATTAGCAGGTCTCTTCTTCTCTTGCTTTTCTTTAAAGTCATAAGACTTAGAAAATTCCTTTTCGGTCTTGATAGCACATGAGACAATGTCTTCGTACGATGAAAAGGATTGTGAGACTAATGCTCGACGGAGAAATGGTTTTAACCCATCAAAGAAACGATCAATCTTACTTCTTGGGTTACGTATATAATCACCAGCATACCTTGCTAACCTTGTAAAGTTAGCCTCATACTTTGTGACATTCTCATCCTCCTTCTGTCTCAGACTTAGAAATTGTCTTTCCATATCTGCTCGATGGTCGCGAGGAAAGTATTTTTCTAAAAACAGATCTTTGAACTCCCTCCATTCCATATTAGATACTTCATCATCTTCCTTCATATTTTGAATTAATGACCACCATTGATCAGCATCTCCAGTGAGGCGGTAAACTGCCATGATAACTTTTTCCCTTTCACTGCTCCCCAAAGCCTGAAATATTTTCTCTAGGGAATTTATCCATTGGTCAGCTACTAAGGGATTTGTACTCCCATTTAACGTTGTTGGTTGTTGCCTCATTAATCGATATAACATTGATCCTCCACGCTGTGGATCAGGGTGCTCCATACGAGTAAGTTTATTATTCATAACCTGAGTAAGTTGTCCCAGTATGGTAATTAGCTGATCGGCACCAGTTGCATCACCATCTCCACTATAATTATCTTGAGCAGGATGGCAATCCCTACATGGAGTGCGTGCATTGATACAGTTTCCATTTCTTCCACTAGGCGGCATTTCTAAACAATGGCATAAACTAGATCAGTTTATGAATCAAAATACATAATCCCATACTTATAAAACACTTAACATAAATTGAACTATTTATGGATATAATCCATAATCATAAAAATGTTTTCTTTGAGGAAGTATATACTCATAAACCCTTCATAATGATTTGTAAAGAAAATGAGAGTTATCCTAAGCATATCCCCCGGGAGTGTCGTAACCAAGAGTGCAGTAAGGCCCGTTGTCGTGCACCAGTTCCCGTTCAAGTCTAGCTCAAAGTGGTGTTTTCGGGTTTTACCCCTAGGTACATCTGTGCCAGAGCCGCCTCTACCTGCTCGTATCCAGACAGGGATGTATTGCTCGGAAAACTCACAAAATCTCTACAATACCAAAATTCTAGGAAGTTCTTCTATACTAATCCTCAAAGTTCATATTAGGTCTACATGCTCTAATCAGAGTTTATCTAAATCTAGCTTCCAAGGTTTGTACTAAACATCCTTTGATACCAACTGTAACGCCCCGACCCTAGTTACCCAGATTCGGTTCATTATTACATAACATTGGCATGATCACAAGAAAGATCAAATCTCGAAAGATAGATTGGTTTAGTAGCCTTGGAAACACTAGATATATTCATAAGTCTTACATTACATCATAAAATGAAAAACTACTACAACAACATATTGTCTCCATAATACACACTCATATCCCCACAAAATATCCCTGCAGGTCATTCATAATTTACTTCTTCACTTCCTGGTAAAAATAAAACATAGAAAAGGGGTGAGCTCAAATGCCCAGTAAGGATAACAATATACCGGAAACTTTCATAAATAAGAATAAACATTTAAGGCTATGTATAACTAAAACAAAAGCCTTTTAAACTTGAACTTCAACATAGTATGGAAAAAGTAAAATTAAATAATGTCATTTACTTGTTCACATGGATATTCTACTAATCGAATAATCACATGCAATATCAATAACCACTTTCATAATGTTGGAATGCATAATGCCAGACTACCATAACCACATAGCCAAGGCCTCGTGCCAAGACTACAAATAAGATTTTTCCAAGGCCTTGTTCCAAGACACTAGTTTGTCTCATGAGACCTACCGATGCATCGAGGAGCTATAGCGGGCTCCACCCGTCACATATTAAGTCCAATGCATTCCCACATGAAAAGGTTCAAACATAACATAAACATTCGTATTATAACTAGCATACGAAATGTAAATAATTTCACCATAAACTATGAATGGTATAAAAATAGCACATCCACAGTCAAACATATCACAAAACCTTCAATACAATATAGAAGTTTTGTATCATAATAAATCAACTTCAAATAAGCATAAAATCCATCAAAGGATGTTGACATAGATGAAATCAAAAATATTTCTAGAGAAATATCTCTTTCTATTTTTGAAATAATTTAAGTTCCATATAAAATAAAACATTTTCTTTGAAGATATTCTTATAAGCTTGTAAGTAAATCTTTGAATATTTTATAACGGCAGAAAATAGCCGCACCCACCGTATAAGTTAAAAAAACATTCTTACCTTAACTCTGTCAAAAAGGTTAAAAAGGACCTTGTTTTGAAAACGACGGAAAGATTCCTCTTATAAAAATTCAAAAAATGGTATAACTGACATTAACCCATATTCTTGTAAATAATAAAAATGTTTTGAAATACATTTTTAAGAAAACATGGATGTGGATGATAAAGAGATCCCAGTAGATTATTACATATAAACAACCTCGGATAATGAAGAGATTGTGAAATAACCCTTACCTTGTACTTTTCCTTGGTTGGGGTAGGTTAACCTCCTGTATAATGGTGAAATAATTGTTATTAAATTATAAAAGAATCATATACATTAATATGATATCATATATGATCTTTTAATATTGATTTGATAATAATATCTTAGTATTATCATTGTTTCGGGTGTTAACTTACTTGTTTTCTTTTATATGTTTTGTTATGTAAGACATGTTTGTAAAGGATAGGTTGTATATTATTCATATCCATAATGATATCAAGTCCTTAAACATCATTTTTTAAATCATCAAATGATAATTATACTTGAATGGATACGATGGAGAATGAATCTCATCGCGTTCGTGGAGACGGTAGTCCGTACGTACGCACGAGCGACAATATCATTCTTTTGATATTAAAATAACATATAAAAGGATGGTATATCATATATAATGAATCATTGACATGTTATATTTATTATTTACATGAGTTACACATCATTATTATACCCATCCAAATAATATTATATTGAATAACAATTACACCACGACGTGGAGACGGTAAGCCGTACGTACGCACGTATGGTGACATGTTATTCAAAGGGTGGATAGAATACTGAATATGGTTGTACCATATTTATAATAACATCACAGTATATATAAGATACTGGAGTTATTATTTTAGATTGGTAATAACAAAGAAAGAAGAATTGGAAGAAGAAAGGAACTTGAAAAGGGGTGGTGAAAACATTACCTCTTCTTCTGGTTCTTCCTTTTGATTTGATCAAAAGGGCTCCTTAGGTTGGATTTCTGATCAAAATAAGGCCTCTAGGTTGTAGTGAGGGATGTTGGGAGATTATTTGGGCAGAGTTTGGCCGATCCAAAAGGCTTTGAAGGTGTGAAGAAATGAGAAGGAGGAGTGCGCTTTTATAAGAGGGGTGAGGGGCACCTTTGGAAAAGCTAGAGATATTAGTTTATAATAAATTCATATTCGGTTTCCAATGGCTCCAAAGTTTACTATTAAAACGTTAAGGTGGGGAGGGGTCGAAAACAACTCAAACAATAGAATTTAGACAGGTTTTGGGACTTATATTAACCTTTTTTTTAAGTATTAACTCTAAGTTAATTAGTTTCACTTTTACAATGTCTCTTTGTATTTTTATATAATATGGTTAATAAACTTACTATATACATCCAAGAGACCCCCAAGTGGTCCATTAATGATGAAACTATCATGATATAAGTCTCTTGGCCGAACATTATATTTTTAGGAATTTAATATCAATTAATAATATAATATTTGTTTTAAGAACTCTTTTATATCAATTTTGACACTATTTAATAGTTGATTTTTTTGAAACTCATAACAGATTGATTACTTCGAAAAAAGTAAATTAAATCAATGATAATATATCATATTATCCTATAAAATTAGTTTAATTCATTAAAAGTTTCATATTATATTTATTTGGGTATTTATAATATCAATTAATTTAATTTTTCACTATTTTAGTAATTACTGCATCATCACTGTGTCATAAATAAAATAAATTATTTAATGTCTAAAAATTATAAATAAAATATCATTATGTAGGAAAGCTTTTTATATTTCTAATTAATATTTATAATCTAAAATCCAACATATATAACCCTATGTAAAAATTGTTTTTCTAAAAGATATATGCTTGTGTCATTTTTGAATTCATTTTAACTTAATTAAAATAAAGTGTCCCTATCACCTACAAGTGGCACCATGGGGTCCCAAAGTCTACCCAAAGATGACTATGGTCGAAAAATTATCAACCAATAAGTCTAGGACAAGGTTTAGGGTAATTTAGTATTATTATAATATTATTTTTTAACCCTTATTTACCGGATTTACCCTTAACCATGGTAAATAAAATATTTACCGCAGTAATTATTCAAAATGTCTAAAAATAAAAGATACCTATTTACACAATTTGAACATCCTGATTCCAAATATGGAATCCATTTTTTTAAAATCAAAACACAGAAGTTGCATAAATTAATTTAAAATTAATTCCCGCTGTCAAAACAAAAAGCGTGTTTTTAAGAGATAATAACTATCAAAAGATTGACACTTGTTTATGTTCGGTTTAATTGTGAAATTATGTCCAATGAACAAAATTATATTAAATGGTAAAAATATATTCTAAATATACTTTAAAACCACTCAAATTCGTAATTTATCATTATTAATTATTTTGATTAAAAAAGTTATTTTTAATTAAAATTTAGTAATTTTCACTATTCATCAAAATATGAAAGTTATCCGAAAAGTACCAAAATTTCACCTTAGGCTAAATTCGATATTCCGAATCCAGAAATGAAGTCCATTTTAAAATATAAAATCTATATAATTTCGAAAATTAGGTATTACTATTCATAACGGCTAGTTTGATTGGTTATGGTGTGTTAGAACTCGGTGTTGCATACAACACACGCTATCACATTATTCAAAGAGAAGCGTACCGTAGAAGCTTGGGGTGTTACATGTATGGACCTCATTTACATGTAATATTCTTTCCTTGTTATGATTATATCATTTTTGGGTATTACCTATGGGATTTTTTGGATGGAATTAGAGAATTTTGGAAGGAATAGTGGTAGTGGTCTGTTTGTATAAATTTTCCCCAAACTATTATCCAAAGAAATCAAATTTTCAAAATAAAATAGAGTAGATTCAAATGTCTAGTAGATGGTTTTTCAAATTATGACCACTCTTTTAAGTAACTGTGCATCCCCCTATGACATGGTTCATAGTTTGGAATGAATTTAGGTAGAACCGTTCAACCCATATAGGAAAACGTGTGAGCGGAAATCTAAACCCCATAAAATTCATTAGAAAAATTATGAACCCTCCCATTAAATGTCAAATCAACCTATCACAACCATAAACTGATTTCACTCATTTTTATAAAGGCTCTTAAGTTGATTCTAAGGATTTCCCACCTTTGTTCTCGGCGTATTGAATCTCGGATTGGTGATTTGAACCTCTCCAAGTAAGATATTATCATGCTCATTAGTTTCCCGTCATTGTCCCTTATTTATATCATACATTAAAGTGAGGATTTCTTCCATTGGAATTTTATCTAGATCTAGTTTTCCATGGATATAATCTATTTGATCACATATTTAGGTTTCATATCAAGATCTCACTCTTCATTGTGATCTTGGTTAGTCCACTTTAATATGTTATTTTCATTTCTGAGCATCCACCAATGATCTTAAGGTTTGACTCCTATCTTCAATTCCCCATAGTATTGAATTCCAATTTCTTGTATGCATTTTTAAAATTTAATTTTTTTCATTTGGAAATTGAATATTTAACTGAATAAATTATTTCATTAATTAAATAATGGATTTATGAAATTGATTAATTGATTTTTCATCTGATTATGAAATGAGTTGAACATGGGAAAATTTAATTTCATAATATTGATTATGCAATTAGTTATTATGCTACATTAAATTGATTTATTTATGGGATTGTATAATTTGAAAAATTAAGGGGATTTTTTATTTATTGATTAATTGAATGTTGAACTAGATTATTAATGGGAAAAAGGGATGTCTAGATTAACTTTTAGGGTTAATGAATTGTATGGTTTATTTTTGTTTTTGTTTAATATTTATTTATTTATATTATTCCACATGATATAAATAATGAATTATGATTTCCCTGATAAATTAAAATGGATCACCTAAATTTCAATGTTTTATGAGAAGGTTAATAATGCATAACCCATATATATATAATTTTTATTTTTGTAATATTATGATATTTTTTATATTTTTGAGATTTTTGATATATGTGATATATGTTAAATTGTTTTCTGGGATATGGACTGAAGCTCCAAAATTCGATATGTGATGGTGAGTGTGGTATATAGATTGAGGATCCAAATACACATATGTGATAATTAATATATAAGTTAGGGAATGAGGCTCCACATACCCATTTGTGATTTATAGTATGGGATATGGAATGAGTATGCAAATACCCATGTAACAATGATGTGTGGGATAGTTACATGGGATAAAAATACCCTCGGGAGTTAGTTATGAAATTATACACCCAAGATCATTGCATTGGACTATAAATATAATTAAACATGTTATGTTTTGAAATGAAATGATAAATGATAACCATTGTATTTTGATATATTATGTGACTTGTGGATAGTTCAAAACTTTGGTATGGGGTGAATAAGGTATTTTTTATATAGATTTCATCAAGAACTAAAGAAAATATAAGGTTTTTAAATAATAATGAAATGTGATAACTATTTACTTTATGATGAATACTTTATTCTTTATAAAACTACATGAACTGTTATAGGGTGGATTCTATTTTAAACTCTATTGGTTGTGGAGTATTTAGTTGTGACAACACCTTACTCAAGATTCCTTGTTGGTACCCGAATAGACATCATGTTTTCATGATTAGTTAAGGGAAATATTCCTATGTTAGATGGCTGAGTTGGGATAGATCATGGATGATGGAACCTAACATGGTTCTAGTACCCTATTAGGAGAGTTAGTGTACATTTCTATTGGTTTTTCATTTGACACTAGACATGGGCATGACATCACATATATAATTTTTATTATTTGGATCTTGTATTCATATTCTAGTCATCATGTGATATATTTTATTTTCGTTATTGGTCATATCATTTAGTTTTTATTCTTCTATACCTGCTATTATGCTAATTTAATTAAGAGTGTATTGTATCCCCATGTTATATATTTGACCATAATTTCTATTTGGTATCTTCTATAATATGGGGAGGTTCTCTTGAAGTCATTTAACTCTCTTGAATAGGCAATGGAAATGTAGGACTAGTGTTGGTCCATTTAATGTGTAGGAACCATTGGTGTTGGTTTTCTCAGTATATATCACATCATGTTCAGGTAGCTGATTGGTACCCAGAAAGACTTCCTATATGGATGTATGGATTCGGGAAAACACTTGGTTTTCAATTCTTGATTGATTGTAGAATTGGAGTGGGGGAGTATTAGACCGATCTATGGTTGATGATTCTATCTAGAGATAGTATTTTGACCATTTTGGATCTTTTGATATAATTGAATATATGTGTTCCTATTTCCAGGTACTGTGTTCCTTTTTTTAGAGACATGATGTCAAATCATATTTTATATGGTACTAATATTGTTTCTAATGATTGGTTATTAAATATATATGATTTATCTGCTTCTATGATTTTGTATTAATATTTCACTATTTAACCATTTATTAAAATGTTGTTATACTCTTATTATTAAGTTATAGACTTCCTATTGAACATCATTGGATCATGATATCTAGTTGAAAGACACTATCATACGAGGAGGCACACTTGAGGCCCTTTAAATGACCGAGTTCTATTTGTTATGAATGAATTGGGTATGAGACGTTACGACATGCATTTTGGATAGAATAAAAAGGGAGAGAAGAATATTGTGATCATAGGAGGAAAGTGAAATAATTTTGGAATTAATTTAAAATAATTATTATAATATAATTGTGTGGTTCTTATATTATATTTAATTGAAAATAAATTTTATTTAAAATTATTTATAAATATATTATTGAACATTTTTCATTCATGGGATTATATTTAATGTCATGATGAATATTAAATAATACATTAAAATTTTCTAATGATTTTCAAATAATTTTTGGGGTTTATTCATTTAATTGATATATATATCCTATTAAAGTATGAACAAAAAATTAATTGGTTAATAATTCATGTTCAAGAATTAATATATCATGGGAGTATTGGTTTACTCTATGAATGAATGTTTTAAGAGAAAGGTAATGAATATTTTATCAAGTATTTGATCATTTCCAGTTGCTGAAATCATGGGTTGCACACTAGATTTCACTAGATAATCATGATATTGAATTTATGGTGTAGTTTACTTCCAAAATATATGTGGGATTCGAAGATACATTCATGAAAATAAAATAATATGAAAACATAATATTCTAAATTATGATACCTTCATAAAATTAGTAAGAGGAGGAGAAGAAGGAGCGACACTTTGTGAGAATTAATCTTATATTACCCATTTTACTAGAAGTAAGCTTTGGTATGTAATGAACTTATCCCTAAAATAGTTAAGGTACTATGTATTTGTGAGGGAGTCCATACATAAGAATTATATGCAACAAACAGTGTGTTTTAGTGGATCAAGTTAAACAAACACAATATTCATCATACATTCCATTGAGTACACTTTTATTGGATAAAAAAGTAATAACATTATTTTTCATAAATATTTATTACTATATAATTTAGTTTTTTGGGTATATAGACAATTAAGTAAAATGGAGGTTGAATCGTTTATTTTTTTGAATGGATTAAAATCATGAATAATAGTAAAGAAAGAAATTCTTAATTCTTCTTACTCCCTGATTAAACCCCTCCAAGGGTCTCTCGGGTCCCTACGTCTAGTATCAGAGCCAAAAAGTTTTTTTTAATTTAACATATCATATAAATCCTATGGGATATATAATAATGGGTATATAAGGATAAAATTTATGTTATAGATTGTCACATATTTAATATTTCTATCTTATTTTTATTTATTTTTTATGTTATGATGAATGATTGGGGATTTATTATATTGATGGATATCTATAGTGTGTTCTTAAGGAAAATGATTTCAATGAAAATAGATTCAGATTATTGGAATAATTTTGAAGGAGGATTATGAGTATAGTAAATGACATTAGGTTTAACTAACCATACATGAAGTGATTATTGAAAAATTATAATAAATTATTGGACAAAATTAATTAGATAATAATTTCATTTAAAATTGTAGTTAATCATCCAAAATGATTAGAATAATTCATTCTTGTATTGAATTGGTAATTGAGAATATTGTGACTTTTAAGGATAAAATTACAATGTTTAAATTGAATTATTTTTATATTCCCTTTATTGTTGACTTTTTTAAAGTGTAAAGGTGTTGGGGGACATCGTTGGGAAGATTATTCATATGAGTATGATTACAGTACCAATATAAAATTTCTAGTAATATTATTATTGATGTCAATTTAGGTTGAAATTCTTAATAAGAATGAATATCTTGAGAAATTGAAGAAAATATATGATAGTTATATATAAAGGCTCTCTAAAGATATCATTAAGGAAAAAAGTATAAGAATAAGTTTCCTTAATGATTTGATGTTTGTGAATAATGGAGTAGATGATAAATTATCAGTCAATACTCATGGAGAAAATTTTAAATCACTAGAAAGATAATGTGAAAAAAAAGGATGTTAGGAACACTAAGTTAGTTGAAAATGGAACACATGATAAATAACGTTATTTATATTATGTCCCTTTACTATAAGAAGTGTGAAAAGGTGAATCTACTCAAAATAAAGTGATAATACTATAAAAAATAATCATTAGATAAAATAGATCATGTCTACCTAAGGATCTATAAATTGATGTTAATTTTAGAAATAATTTAATTACAATTTATGAAAATAACTAGATTCAGTGTTTATATAGTGGATCACCATGAAGGTTTGAAAAGTAATTTGAATCAAAAATATCAATTAACTTGGCCCAAAAGGGATTTAGATTTTGTTCATTATCTTCCTACAAAATAAAGAATCGTGTTTTTATGTAAATAAAAATTGAAGGAAATTTTTGAATAAATCAAATGGATTCAATGAGTGACGTATGACAATATGTCATTATTTTATTTAATTTATGTTCATACCATAGGATATTGTTATTATTATATTTTCATGTTTATAGATAGGGAAATAAAAATAACATTAATTATTATTAGGATTATTATATTTTTTATAGTGGTGTTGTTGCATTCAATAATATACACAATTTCCAAATATTCATAATTTACAAATATTAAAAAATTCATAATTAGATCAATTTTACTTTTGTATACAATATGAAATTTGATGTATGAGTGTATAATTGCTATTAAAGGCTGAAATAAATACAAGTGAAGAAGAATCAATGATCATTACAATAAAATTTGTTATGAATTTTGAAATAAATTTAATATTTTGAGGTATTGTAATATGATAAAAAAGGGATGTATAGAAGAGGATGATTAATGTTCTTATGATCAATAGGAATAAATATGGTATGAATATAATTTATTTTATATCAAAGAATATATTCATAATTCTAGATTTTTGTGATGTTTAATGGAAAATATGAATGGATCTATATCCATTATGGAATATTCATAGTAGCCAAAATGAATGAAAAAAATAAAACATGGGGAAAAAGGAAAAAAGATGAGGTATCTCACATGGAAATCATGGTGGATTTGAAATGATTGACATTGAACAAAAATAATATATTATCAAATTCTAATATGAATGGGGAATTAATACACATGATTAAAAATGATGATATACAAATAATGTCTTATTTACAAAATTTTAAAATTTAAAGAACATGATTTCTTTTATAACACTAAAAGAGGATATATTTTTATAAATAAGAGTTAAGAATGAAAAAGTGGAATCGTTATAAAGATCACAAAATAGGAAATATCTACAATTGAAATGGATAAAATGAGTGATAAATAAAAAAATCCCAAGGGATAAGGAATTAATTGTATTAGGGAATGATATATCATTAAGGGAGATTTTTATTAATATTAAAAGTAAATGATTATTTTTAAATAACCAAAAAAATTCTTAGACATAGGGATAATAAAGGTAAAATCTCTCAATATAGCCTAAATATTATTTATTGATACAAAATTATATGGTAGATATGATCCATGGGGTTTAAAAAATTAAAATAAATTAATTAACAGTGAATATGAATATGAACCATGAGTTCATTAAAATAATTTAATTTTATGATGAAAACAAAGAAATCTATTTTTAAAATTCAAAGGAAAATGGTGATAAAATGTTACAAGTGGCGTCTATATCTTCCATGATCCAAATCTGATATCAGTAGTAACAAAATGTAGTTTCCATGATGTTTTCATTTTGAATATTTTTATGCATGATGAAATGATGAAATGATGAAATAAATATTCTATTATACCTAATTTTGAGTGGAATATGGGTAAAATCAAGATAACTAATTTCAAATTGGTATCATGTAAATTTTGGAATTTAATTTTTTATAATAAAAAGGTTTATAAGAATAATGTATTATGACCCTCATATGGTTTCCCTATTCTAAATTTGAAATTAATAATTGGTCGCAACCCTGAGAAAGTTAATTAATGTGAACTGATGATGATAATTCAATGGTTTATTATCCCTATCTAACAGTTGAAAATAAAAATGATAAATTTATGATAATTTACATCACATGGTATCACTAGTATTAAATTTATAATTGTTATCAATTTATTTGGTATGAGGAATGTCTCACACAATTTGCCTAATAGTTTATGGAATAATAGTTTTTCATTAACATGATTGATAATACAATAATATTCATTATTAATTTAATTAAACATTTTTTATGAATGTGTTTAATGTAAACTAGTGGGTTATGTAAACAAAAGTGATGTTGTTAATGAATACACTTACTTTGAACACTGAGTTCATGATTAGTAGCATTACATTATTTTATAATAATTCATTTCTATGTGTTAAATCCACTCAAAATTATTTGTACACTAGTAGAATACTAACCTATACCAACGGTTTGGAACCGTTGGTATAGGCCTCCAAACCGTTAGTATAGCCTATACCAACGGTTTGGAGAACCGTTGCGAAGTAAGCCGTTGGGATAGGTCTATACCAACGGTTTTCCCAAAACCGTTGGTATAGACCTATCCCAACGGTTTACAAAACCGTTGGTATAAGTAATATGAAAATCTATTCCAACGGATATAAAACCGTTGGTAAATGTATTTCAAAAAAAATACATGCGCTGGGATTTGATCCCACGACCCCTTGTTTATAATCGAACAACTTAACCACTAAGCTAACATCACTTTTGTAAACATAATTTCATAAATATATATATGTATTATCATAATTATTTAAAATTTAGATTTATATAATGTTCTCGGGTAGCAGACCTGGAAGAAATGAAAGAATCTATCCCAACGGTTCTCAAAACCGTTGGGATAGACCTATCCCAACGGTTCTCAAATGTGTTGGGATAGGTGGAAATTTGCAGGGAGGGTGAATGTTGGTTTTGGTGTGAGTTTTCCCAACGGTTCTCTCAAACCGTTGGGAAAGGGGGGGTCTTTCCCAACGGTTTGGGAGAACCGTTGGGAAAGGGTCCTCAAAACCCACCTTTCCCAACGGTTCTCTCAAACCGTTGGGAAAGGGGGGGTCTTTCCCAACGGTTTGGGAGAACCGTTGGGAAAGGTGGGTTTTGAGGACCCTTTCCCAACGGTTCTCCCAAACCGTTGGGAAAGACCCCCCCCCCCCTTTCCCAACGGTTTGAGAGAACCGTTGGGAAAGGTGGGTTTTGAGGACCCTTTCCCAACGGTTCTCCCAAACCGTTGGGAAAGACCCCCCTTTCCCAACGGTTTGGGAGAACCGTTGGGAAAGGGTATATATAAGTGTTGGGAAAGATCCGATTTCCAGTAGTGGTAGATAAAAGTAAATATATAAGTTAATGTGGGTTTATATTTATTCTGTAATGTAGGTGGATTTATTGTTTTATAATGTTTTTATTATATCATTATAGTTGGTAGGTGAATAGTTTTTTAATAAATATACTTAAGGGGAATACTCTATCTCATTTTAGAATTATTTAAAGTATTAATTATATTGACTTATTAGGAAAATGTTTTTTCATGAATTTTCATTACCCTATTGGTATACGAGATGATGAAGGAATCCCTATGGAGTTCAATAAACATTTGGGAGGTGATGTGATGATAATATATACATGACCCTCTGATTTATATAAAAAATGGAGGTGGAAGGGAGAATGTGAAATCAAATTTTTTTAGGATCATGGATTATGATAAAAATCAGAGATATTATCTCTACCTCATTTGGTTGTTTGTTTTTATTAGTTTTTCATCAAAAAATCCTAGGGGATAATTTTTTCAACAAGAAGGATATATGTTGGGTTTTCTTACAATACCTAAATGAGGATGACTCAAATTGAAGGATTATAAAAATTGGGAAATAAGGGTTTTTATTTTTTACAATATGTTCATGATTTGGAAACATTCATTTAAGAAGGTTACTAGAAAAATTATTATTCATTGAGAAAAAAAATGGTGATAAATTGTCGTTTGATTTTTCGATGATGACAAAAGTATAATGATGTTAGGAATTAAAGTATTTATGAAGAGTTACTTTGATATGTTTTTTATAATGACTAATATTATTAGATAGTCTGTCATCTAGAAGATAATCTTACTTTAGAAGTACATGTGATGTTATTATCGAAATATTTTCTAGTTATTTATAAATTTTTGGGAATATCATTTAGATAATACAAGGATATTTTTATTCTATAGCACTAATAATATATTAGTAGTATATGAAACAATTTGTTGTGATGAAATCGTGAGACAAGACTTGACATTTTTGTATAAAAATGTGGAAAAATATTCTTCTTTGGGATTCAAATATATGTTTATGTTGGGATGAATGAATGTTTAATTTCAATTTAATTTTTTTTAATGTTATATCATTGAATGATAAACTAGTTAAACCCATTAAGATATTAAATATAAAAAATTCCATTTATCTATAGTTAATAGGCTCACATTCTTATGTTCATGCAATGTTGTGAAGGAGAACAAGAGTTGTTATAATCCTATGAATAAATGTGACTTGAAATGTGAAAATTTTGATGATTTCATAATATTATTTAGATAGAATTTAGTGTTATTAGATTTATGATAATCATTCAATTTAGGTTAAATTATGATACATTGGTAGGATGTATAATTTTGAGGGATTCTAATCTCCATGTGATCATGTATTAATTTTTTAAATATTACATAGATGATGTTATAGATTTTAAAGTTCCTAATTTCCTGATTCATCCATTAGAAAACTCATTATACATGGTAAAAAATTAATTATTTTGAGTTAAATAGTGAAAAAAATCCTATTATATGATATTAAAAACACTGGAACTCCAGTATTTCACTAAACAATTAATATTAAATTTATTTTTATTTTTAATTTGTTGATCTATTTATTATTTATTTAAACATTGAATAACTATGAATAAAAAACATATGATGGATATATTATGAATGAATAAATTTGGATGACAGTTAAGGAGCAGAACATAAATATTTTCTTAAGATTTGAATTTTAATTATAATTTAAATCATTTTATTTTATATTATCTAATGTGCGTAATTGAATTATTGGATCATGTAATGAACATAATGAGGACTCTAGATAGTAGAATTAAGGACATATGGACTTTTTTATCTTGGGAGTAAGGTGAAATAAACATGGAGTTCTTGTATGATATTTATTATATAAGAATAGTGTTTCCCTTGGAATATACATAATAGAAAATCTATTTGATGTTGAATATGTTTAACACACTAAATTATCAATTAGAAAATGTTTCAGTAAACTATAAAGATAAGAAGTATATGTAAGAATAAAATAGATAATTTATCTCATTTTTTGATGTAATAGGATATGTTATGCATATAATGGATATTTCGTGAGTTCTAGAGTAAGGAATGAAAATATATGTGATAATTAACTCATTTTCTATAATTATTACATTTAAGTAGTATTGGTTACTGTGGTATACATTTTTTTAATGGGTGTAGGTATAAACCATCAATCAATAATTTGATTATATCTAGTTGGGTTACTAATGAAAATAAACTGGAATACAACGGAGCATAACAATTTAAAATTTATAGTGAAATTTACATCATTAGTTCATGTTGAAATTAGAGGGACCTTAATTTCATTATAATGTGAATAATACCAAAACATATAAAATATTATACCTTCACCAGTATAGTGTATGTAGGAGAATAATATGTAGTTATAATTGGTGTGTAGTGATACTACAACAACCATTGTATGGGAACTTAGCCTTGGGATGCAAGTTTTTATTTAAAAAACATTGACAGACCATTATAGTTGGTATAGAATGAAAAACCTAAGCATTGAATCACCCAAATATTTTTTATAGTGGATCCTCATACACCATCACAATGCTAAGCGTGTTCTCCCTGGGGTAGCCTTTTATTGGTGGACCAAGTAAAATCCCAATGTGCCATATATTTACATTAATATATCTATCCATGTAATTTGATTAGATTTATTATGATATTAAAATAAGGTTGATTTGTGTTCCTTATTAAAAGGGAAAAATATCTTAATGAAAACATAATAAATAAAAGTTTAATTCTTCAAAGACTCGCCACCCCTCATTGGGTGTCCTTGGTCCCTAAAACTATTATTTTATCCACAAGATTAAATTTAAATTCAACCAATCATATAATGTGTCTTATAATTAGAATGAAGGTAAAATAAATATGAATGTAATGTTATATGATTTTCAATATTGAATAATTTTTATCCACTTATTATGGATCCTATATGTTAATATTAATGTGATGGAATTTTAGATCCCAAATTAGAGATTAAGATTACTCTAGAAAATTAAATATTAAAATAAACAATATTTGGAAGATTAAAGGACTATTGAAAGTGGGATACAAGTAAACATGAAAACATAATTCTTAACATACCTAACATGAAAATTAATTTTAAAATATGAATAATTTAATAATAATTTATAATTATATGATTATTTTTATAAAAAAAAGATGAGTAAGAAACCATGCTTATTAAAATTCTGAGTGCTTTGGATGATGAGAGAAATGAGAGACTTCTGTCTCTCCAGTATGAAACTAGTATTTTTTAAGGGAATACTTTTTAGGATCCCTAAAATGTGGAATTCGATGAATGTAAATGTTTTCATGTCCATAGATGTGAATATAATTCATATGGGTATGATGATATTAATGATGGAGAAGTTATAGTAAATGGTTTATGGAAATATATTCAAGAAGTGACTCATAAAAAATTTAAACTTTGGAGAAATTACTAATAGACTAAGATGATGTTATATAAATGATCATTATGGAAATAATTAATAATTAATTTCAAGGAATTTTTTTCTTTAATTAATAAACGATAGAGATTAATGAAGTGGGGCTTAAAATATCATTTAATTATAATGAAAAAAATTGTAACATATATAAGAACTATTTTAATCATGAATTGTTATTAATATTGTACTATTTGCAGTTAAAAGAAAAAATATTAAATAAGTTGAATGTTATTTAGTATCATTAATTGAATAAATTGAAAAAAAATGAATCTTATAATAATTGAATGGAAAGGCAAAGTGAAATAAATTTTCATGAAAAATATTGGATCAACATGAACTGATTTAGAATGGATATTTCGTTAAAAATATATTTAAGACACATTTAATGAAAATAAAAAGATTGAATGTGAAGTAGAGAGTCATCATTAAGGATTGAAGAGTAATATCAAAAAAATATTAGCTAACTTCGTCAAATATGGATTTAGATTTTTTACATCATCTACCAATAAAATAGTGAATCCCATAGTGAACTATAAGAAGAAAATTATTGAAATTTTTGAATCAAACAAAAATATTCAAAGAGAGATACATGAAAGTGTGAATTTATATTGTTTAATTGTTTATCATAAAGAAAGACAATATTAGGATTCCATTGAGATGATTTATGATTCTGAATGAAAGAGAGTACAATTTTTTTTACTAACTATAAGAATGAAAGTAAAATTTATATTATTTTGATTATTATCTATCTAATAGTAGTGATTTTGGATCCAACAATAGATTCAAATCAAGATGAAATATTTTCATTAAAAAGATAAATTCATAATTCAACTTTAGTGATTTTTGTTTTTGTATATCTAGGAAATTTAATGAGTGAATGTAGACTTTCCATTCAATCCCATAGCATGTGGATGGAAAGTTAAATAAATGATATGTATAATAGAATATTTTATGAATATGGTAATAATATCCATATTTAAAGGTATTATAAAATTAAAATAATGAAGGATTTATGGGTAATTATTGGATTCATGTTCTCAATATAAATCAACTAGGTTTTAAAATGAGTTGTTTACAACAGTGAATATATATATTATAATATATGATTATCATGTGAGATAGAAAAGGATAATGCCTCAAAATCACTGATGGATTATTCAATGAAATATAAAGAGAAGGTAAAAGGTTGAGTATATAGAGATTTAATAGAGGAATAGGTATCCCACATGGTTCTAATCATGGATTGAAAATAATTCATCATATTCATCAAATAATATAGGGAATGAAGAAAATATTTATAAAATGAGAGAAGTAATATACAGGACAAAAATTATGGGACTATAAAAGGATGTATTTTTAATAAGAGGAAGGATGTATGCATTTGTTAAATCATTTAGAATATTAATATATAGTATATTTCTATACATCCAATGGGTATGAAAAGTGATAAAGAATTGATTCATGAAAATAAATGAATTAGAGGTATTATTTAATGATATATCATTAGGAGAGCCTGTAATAAGAATAGAGGAAAATTATTAGTTTTTAATAACTTCAAAACTCATCAACATGGGATGTTGGAGACATCCCCTCTCCCCAAGGTCTATATATTCCTTATAAATTCATGATTATGGGGGAGTTATGATACAATGGTAGATATATTAAAAATAAATAAATCTATCGGGAATAAGAATATGTATTTTATGTGGATTCAAGGAATATATTTACAATATGGAATACAACTAATGAAATTTCAAAAGTTTAATTAAACACATAATAAAGTTTTGAAATTTGATTCATGATCAATCATTATCTATGAGTGATACCAGTAATGTTTGAAATTAGTTAACATAAAAATCAATGTTAAACTACGATATGCATGAAATAATGATTAAATAAAGTCAATACTAATCTTAATTTTGAGTTGAAAATGTTTCAAATAAAATCATTATTCTATAATTGGTATAAATATAGTTTTAAAATATTAGAAAAGGGTTCTAAAAACGCTTATGAATGTAATGTAATATAGATAAAAAGTTCTTACCCCATTATAAAGTCCAAGAATTCTAGAATAATTGATGGTAAATTTTAAAACGATGATTATCCATATCTTATATTTGAAATTGACCATGTATAATGTAATATAATGTACATCATTTTTTATCACTATTTTTTTAGTTTACAAGTTTTATCAATTATCTTAATATTCGATATGTTTCAAACTCTAACATATCTATTTATTCACTAACCACATTCATGTAAATGTTATTGGGATTTAATTATAATTTTTAATTAATAGAATGAAATTGTTTTAAATTCTTGTGTTTAATTAAAATTAGTGGGTGACATGGACTACGTTTATATATTTTAAAGTGACTCATGTTTCCTCCACAAAGTTTATAATGGTATGTTTAGTGTATTTGTTTATTATTTTTATCTAATTGGTAAATGAACTCAAATATATTTCTTGAGAAGAGTAAAACTATCAATGAACATGGTTTTATGTTTATGCTTCAATGAATGTAAAATTATGATAACTCCATGGTCCTAATTACATATATACAATTTCTTTGGGAATAATTTTTATTTAAATATTTAATTAATGAACAGTCTCCCTCATTCATGGATTCATTAATATATAATGTATGGGATTTATTTTAAAAAAATCATAAGGCTTATTAAATTTGGAAGTCTAGAGCTCTTATAGGTACCCGTATTGGTTATAAAGAAAATGAGGGAGAGGATGTGAATTTAAAATATTCAATTATGTTATATTTCTATCATATAAGAGGTAGAAATATAGGCCCATAAATTGAGAATTTTATGGGATATTTTGTTATGAGAGATATGGGAGATGTTATATCTATCTATTATGTTAGATTTTATATATGTTTTTTCATGAAAATAAAAAGAATAACATAGATAAAATAAATAGGTAAGTTTTTTTTGAAAATGAAATACTGAAATTGACACTCATTGATGGAAGAAAATCATGGTATTCTAAGGAATTTTTTATAATGGAGTGAGGATTTTATTTAATTTTATTCATTGGGGAAGCTTATTGGAAGTATTTATAATCATTTAGGTTATTTATAATGGGAAAAAATGTGGTATTTATTGATAATTAATAATGGAAGATTATGTAAGATATTAAAGGACTGATGGTTATATATGATAAAAATTTTATCAAATGAAAATAAATTTTTTTGTAAGAAGTTTTATCATCCATATATATATATTAGTCTAGAATTTTAGGTGAGGTTTTTAATGGAAATTCTATTCAATCATTTTACAAATTTTTGGAGCATGATTTTACAATTTATATATAGCTTAGGTAGTTCATATATCTCGAAATCTAAATGTAAAAGATACTATAGTTTTATTACAATATGTGAGGTGGAACAAAAATTCATCTTGGTCTTATTAATTTAGAAAATTTTTCTTCTTAGGGATTTTAATTTATGGTAAACTCAGGCCTTAATAAAATGTAACTTCATTTTCAAATGTTTTATAGAAATATATTGTCATGTTAGAACTGTTTACAACTTGAATTTGATTAATAAAAATTATCTTTTCATGGATGTAGAAGATCCCACTATGGATGATATACTATATTATAAAATATAATAAAATATTTTAGGAAAAATTATATATTTTTTCTGATGACCTGATATATTATCTTACACTATAATTGTGTTTACACAATATTTTTTGTTTTTGGAAGTCTAATAAGTTCTTTACGTAGGCCAGATAATACCAAATTTGTTGGATAGATAGAGTCAAGTTCATATTATGTGAAATTTCTTTTTCCATGAATGTAGGACAACTAAGAGGAGGTTTTTTGAGAAAAAATTATTTTCCCTTGATGTTTTGTGACCCTCACAATACAAAACATGTTACGTGCCAAAAATATATATGGATGTTTTAGTTAACTAATAAAAAAATATTGATAATAATGTAATGAAAATTTCACATCATGACCATTGTATATATGGTATTTTATACATGTTTTTCAGGGTGTAAATATGTGAATTATTTTGTAGTTCTTTTGAAATAAAAAAATTAAAATTTAAAATATATAGTGGCGATATAATCAAATAAGATATAAATGATCAAACTGAAGCGGGGTAATTAAGATGTTTTATTTTGATTTAAATTTCTATTTTTAAATTAAAACCTTTCCATGTTTTGTTATATTATTAGAAGAATTGAATGATAATAGAGAGTCTAGAATATAGTGATGATTCATGATAGTATAATGGGGTAGAGAGAAACTATGATTTCCTAGATTGAAGGTGATGATAACATGGAGTAAATTGAATATCTATATTAGAATCTATAATTTTTATTTGTTATAATGAATTGAAAATATAATTAATACATAATAAGTGTTGAACACATTGTTGAATATTAGAATTTTTAAGGAATAAATTTAAATATAGGATCTATATAGAATAATAATTCTATTAATTTATCTGGATTTCTAAATTAATTAGAGGTTTTATGCATATCATAGATATATATGGACTACTAAATTAAGTAAGAATGATTTCATTTAATAATAATTTAGTTATTTACATTATAACATATAAAAATAATTTTCATTATTTTCATGTAGTGTTTATTTGAAATTTAATGGAATAACTCTTCTCTCAATAAATTTTTAAATATTGGGTTGAAGAATTTATGAAAAAATTATTTTAAACCATAGTTTCAAGATATAGAATATATGGTGTATTTTTCATCATAACTTCATGTTGGATTTCATGTGACCTTAATGTCAATATGTTGAGAAAAAATACCTAAATTTTACAAACAGGTAAATTTTTAATATATATTTATACATGAGATGAATAGGGTTTGTCCATTGTTGGAATGTGACATTACCTAAAACATTATAAAGGTTGTGATTATTTTGAGGCATGTATATTCTTCCTAAAACATATATGTGTAGTGTTTCTTGGTGATAAGTGCCTTAAATAAATATTGTATCCCCCAAAAAATGATTCACAATGGTTCTTGGTGAACAATTTCAATTTTTAGTATATGATACATAGTGTTTTCTTTTGTAGGTAAACCTGTTAAAATATGTATGTTACATTCATTTACAATATTATAACATTTTCAATATTTTATATCAATAATATTTTTATTTTCACACTTTTATGTGAAGATCAACTAGTGGGTGATGTAGATCATGTACCAGAGATTGTGGTGGATCTCAATGAATTAGATATTCAATAAAAAAATAATTATAAGACAAAATAACCACTAAAAAGTTGATATGAGTATATTCAACAATAATAGGCACAACCTTCATGCCTTTAAAAATTTACTGAAAAACAAGAAGTATTTTAATACAAATTTGATTTATATAATACTTTGAATCAAAAAGATAAGGTGTAATCCAAGAATATTGAAAGTATTAGTGATTCTATTGAAGAAAAAAATGAGATAAATATAATCAAAATGAGGAAATTAGTATGTTTAAAAGGAATAATTCTTAGGTTCCCTTCAACGATGAACTATTTGAATGTAAATGTTTGTTGGGATATAGTTTTAAAGATGTGTCTCGTATGTATGATTAAAACAGTAATGGAAAACATATTGTCAAAATTTAAATGAGTGGTAGTGAGTAATAGATTTAGAAGAAGGATGAATCATTAGAGAACCCACTAAACTAATATAATCATACAATAATAATTTTTTCTAAGGATCTCATTGAGAATAATGTTCAAGGAATAATTTTAAACAATTAGTCAATGGCTTGGAATAATGGAGTTGAAAAAAATGATCTATTAAAACTCTTGAATTAAAATTCACAAATATTTAAGGAGCATTAGAATCATGAAAAAAATCCAGGAATGATATATTAGGGTAAATAGAAATTTTAATAAATTAAATGGGTGTTTTTTGTGCATTTACTAGAAAAATATGAATAAACACTGAGGCTATTTAGATGGGAATGTGAAGAAAAATATACATATTTATTATAAAAAGGGAATTGAAAAAATTGATGATATTTTTAATTTATGTTATATTGATATATGTTGTAAAATTAATTATATTAAATCATAAGAATATGGGTGAATCTATTAAGTCATTATTATGGTTTGATGTGTTATGTGATTCACACAAATAAACATACATTGGAATAGTATGATTTAGATCATGTACGTTATGTAATTATATAATAGAGAATATTGGGGAAAATAAAATCCAAAAAATAAAGGATTTTATTGAATAAACAAGTGGATTCAATGATTTATGTTTGATTATATTTATCCATATTGGGGAATGGTTGGTCATATAATAAGATATTTTGAAGATTATATTGATGTGATTTAATATTTATGACATAAAGATATGATTAATGATTTCCAAACCATAGTAAAGAATATATTTCTATTATTGTTCTAATTATTATCTGGTTATTATTTTATGGAGGTTTCAATTACACATATAAATATATATGAATGGTTTTTTCTGAGCAATAAAATTATAATACATATTTATTGGTTTTTGAATTTGTTGGGGATAATAATGAAATTTTATGAGTGATTGAATAATAGTTATTAAAGGAGGAAATACCTAGAAGAGAAGAAGGATCTGTTAGTATCATAAAAAACATTTGATTTGAAAGTTGCATTAATTTTCATATAGAAATCTATTTTAATATTAAAAAATGATGTATTGATAAAGAAGTCTATTTTTCCTGTGATTAGAGAAAATCAAGATTTTTTGAAAAGTATATCAATTTCATCAAAGAATATATTCATCATTCTCGATATCAATTAAGTGAAAATTGAATTGTGAATGACTCAAACATTAGTGATGGTTTATTCATCAAAAATATCATTGAAGGGGAAAAATAATTCTTGGATATATATGTAGAAAAAGTGGTAGCACACATGGTAAACATAGAAAATGTTGAATAAAGGTAAAATATATAATATAATATATCATCTAAATATATGGAGAATGAGGAATTCATCCCCATGTCAAGAATATATGATAAAAATAGAAATATATGTTTAAAATTTGAAAAAATAAAATTACTTGAATGTTTTTAAGCACTAAAATAGGATGTATTCTTATGAAGGTAAAGGAATCACATATCAGTGGAACCATTGGGAAGATTTCAATAAAATAAATATCTAAAATTATAGTGGATAAGTTGACTGAGAAATAATAAATTGATGGGGAAGAATAAATTAGTGGTATTGTTTATAGAAGTATCTCTAATATACAAACAAGAATAATAGAATAAAATGTTAGCTTTTATTAACAAACCACCATCTTGAACATGATGATGTTAGAGGTAACCATTCTAACTATAGAGTAAAAATTATTTAATAATTCTAGATTAAGTGGGTTTTATGATCAATGTTTTTTATTTATTCTAATGAAAGGAATGAATTATAAATATGAATATGAAAATTGTGGGCTTTTAAATAATATAACTTGTAGATTAAAAAAATATTTTACTAGTAGATTGACCAATATGATAAATACATACAAGTTTTTTCTAGAAAACAATTTTCTATATAATATATTAGTAGTGATAATAACCAGATAACATAAGGAATAAATGGAAAATCTATTTATTCCATCCATAATGATGAAATAAATATGTTACTATAAATAATTTAGAGTTTAATAGGAATTAAAAAGGAGTAGTTATGTTTAATTACTATCAAGAATTTTTTTAAATTATAATTAAGAATACTAAAAAGCCAAATTATAGGAATGTATTGATACCAACATGAAATTACCCCATTCTAGTGATTATTTATATAAGTTTTCTTAGTTAAAATATATTAAAATAAATTGGAATTTTTGATAAAATTTCATTGGATGATTAGAAGTTTATGAGAAATCAAATGTCATGAACCAACATGAATACCTTGGTACACTAACATATAGTCTAGTCTATAAATGTTCCATGTGGTGTTTCTGATCCCCAGAAGTTGGCTACTAACACATTCAATTATATCAATTTACAAAGGGATCACATTTCCCTTAAATAATGATAAAACGATAGAAGATAAATCAATATATTTTCAGTATGCCAATCAATCCTAAACTCTAATGTCCATGACCCTAAAATCCCATATATGGTGCCTTACATTATTTTATTGGAATATATAAAAGATTAAAATAATAAACGATCGATTAGTTTAACAATTTTTAAAAACATGATACATATATGATACCCATTTTACATTGGTAAAATTATAATAAAACCTAATAAATAAATAAAAGATAATTAAGAACATCCTTAGAATCTCATTCAATGACAACTTCTGTAACATCCCAACAATTTATAGAATAATAAATTTTTCATATATATTAATATTTATGAATATGATATTAATTTTTTGCTAAAGGGGACACTTTTCCTGATAGCATACTTCACACACAACAATGAGCTTTTGAAAAATCTTACGTTTCACACAACATTGAGATATACTAAAAAAAGATAATAATGTTATTATTATTTTTAATGCTAGTTAATGTGATTCCATTTTATTGTTGGGAATGAATGGAAGTAATTACTATAGTATTAAAAATGTTTGTTAAATATTTTTACATTTATCCAATAATTTTTAGAGGATTAAAATGAGAATAAATATAATTTTATACATAATATACTGTAATATTTTAAAAGGAACATTTTAACAAATTTTGACGGTTAACCATTTTAAATATAGTTTTTGTAACTTTTATGAGTTCTATTTGAAAAAATAAACTTCGTAATAGATAAAGTAACATCCAAATATACTATTGTTGAAATTTTGGTATTTTTTGGATAAAATTCATATTTAATGAATAGTGATAAGTACTGTATATTAAATCCAAACTATTATTTTCGCTAACTTATTTATTATATCATATTGTAATTTATGTTTTTTTAAATGTGTAATTTTATTTTGATTTTATCTCTAAATCCAATTTTTTTCATTTGATTTCATTTCACATTGAAATTTAACATAAAATCTTGTCAATATTTTAATAGTTTTTACTTCTTAAAACACTGCTTTCTGGTTTTAATAATGGGAATTAATATAAAATTAATTTTCTACAATTCTGTGTTTGGAATTAGAAAAAATGGAATCCATATTTTTAATCAAAAGGCCCAAATTAGATAAATAGTTCCCCTTTATGTTTTTTTACATTATAATAGTAACTCGAGTACTTATTTTTATTTTCCATAATTAAAGGATAAATCAGGCAAATAAGGGTAAACAAATAGTATTATAATAA
This sequence comes from Viscum album, assembly GCA_963277665.1. Classification (NCBI taxonomy): domain Eukaryota; kingdom Viridiplantae; phylum Streptophyta; class Magnoliopsida; order Santalales; family Viscaceae; genus Viscum; species Viscum album. The sequence continues at coordinate 839,524,661 of OY728152.1, read as the reverse complement.
TATAAAACTACCCTAACATGAGTCCTAATCCTATTTTTTTTTTTGACTTATGGATAACCGTGGTCATCCTTGGGTTTAATTTGGGACCCCATAGACCCAGTAAAGAGTGATAATGACATGTTATAATAATTTATTTAAATAAAAGAATATATAACATAAACATGTATCTTTTTACTAAAAAGATTTTAAGGTGGGGTAATATAATTGATATATTTGATTATAAATAGGAATTAAATATATAAAAAGATTTCCTACATTAGGGTATTTTATTTATAAATATTAAAAATTAAATAAATAAATTTATTTATGACACAATGACGATGATGTGTTGATTACGTTATTAATGAATGAATCAAATAAATGATATTATAAATAAAAAAATAAATTTAATTTGAACATTTTAAATCCATACAAAAATTTTATGGATTATTATTAAATGTTATCAATGATTTAATGTAGTTTTTTTAAAAGAATCATGTTTTTTTACTTTAACATATATCAATTACTAAATAGTGTCAAAAATGACATAAATGATTTTCTAAAATGGATACTAATTTATAAAATGATATAATGGTCATAAGATTCTAGATTATTCCAAATAAGATATATAATGTTTCAAATTTCATTAATGATCCACTTTTGGTTCTCATGGAATTTTATAGTAACCATATTTAGTATATCGTGTAAAAATAGAAGAGGAAATTGTAAGACTTAATTTATTTACCCAAGGGTTAAAGTCAAAGGATAAGGTTAAATTTTTGACCTAAATATGTCTAAATATATTGGTTGATAGTATTTAGACCCCTATTCATTATATCCTTGAAATATATCACTTCTGGACTATTATAATTAAATAATAACATTTTAATAAAATAATATTTCAAGACATTACTAAAGTGCCCCTCCCCCCTCTTATAAAAGGCCACCACCTCTACCCACTTACTCACACATCTCATTCCCCTCTTATCATTCAACTTCTACTAAAATAAGCTCTAAATATCATTACATTCCTCCTAGAATCCTTACCTTTGGTAGAAGGAAACTCTAGGAAGCCTTTTGACTCAAATAAAATGGATTTATCTGATTTAGAGGTGACATCTTCTCTTAAGATCCTTTTATTTATTTTCTATCTCCATATCTAGAGGTCTATTTATACCATTATTTTATAGAAAAAAAAGTATTCTAACTATACTAGGATGTTTTTATTATATCTTTTCTTCCTACACTAACACAAACCTCAATTTAAGGGATATAGAACATATTGATTCTGTGTAAGGCCAACGACTGCATCACAAAAAGAAGATTGTTCAATTTTCTCCTAACACCTGTAATGGTGGAAAATATGATTGCACTATATTTATATATGATATATATTATATTAATATTTACTCTATGTTTCTATAATTTTTATATATAACATACCTTTATTCTTTCCATGTTCTTTAAATTCAATAATTTTTTTTGAGGATGTGTGGACTACCGCCCCCTCAAAGAATTTTTACTCATTCACGCAATAAATAGAACATATAATGGATGTTTTAATAAATATATTAGACATAAAAGAAATTAAAATCATATTGGTATTATAATACACATTTATATCATTTGATTATTACTCATTTAATATGACAAAGTAATGAATGTAGCGTTCATGCGTATGAACAGCCTACTGTCTCCATGAATGGTATATTTCATTTATTATATCTAAAAATTATGGGTATTATAATTATATGAATTCTTGATATATATGATATTTAAATTATGAATAATATTTTTGAGATGTTGGAATTTTGACTATGTGGACAATTTACATCAAAACAAGTTCATTTTCGACTAATGTACCGAATATCGACAAAAAGACCGATATGAACTTAAATAATTATGTAATATTTATAACATGGTAATAGGTGATATTAAAGGAATAATAAAATTGAAAAAGTTTCTAGAGAAAGTATAAATAAACCTAAGATTATTATTCCAGAACATAACTATTGTACGTGACGAGTCAGACTTAATGAAAGGGACTTCATCACAATATCTTTTCATAGAGGAATATTTTAATGTATACACAACCATATTTTTTATGATTTATAATAAACCCATTTTACCTTTAATTTCATTCAAATGGAATTATTTTTCTATAAAGTGTTTTATTGAATGACAAAAAAGAATGTTTTTCACATATGGGGAAACAACCCCTCTTTCATTGTAACCATTATTTTATATTTGGCATCCCCTATATGCCTTAATGTTTTAAAAGTAAAAGAAATCCACTATTCCATTTTTGGGTGTATTGTTATTGAAAATGGTTTTGAAAGTGGATTTACTATTTCAATATTTTGAAATGATTTCCTGTGATTGAAAATTGAATTTTATGAATAAAATTTTGATAATTGACATCTTTCCCATGTTATGATTATATAGAAGCTTGTGGAAATTTGGTGGGTTGTTACCTGATAAACCCAAGATGGGTAGTTACACGATAAACCAAATACGGGTGGCTTTGTGATATACTAAGTATTTGTGGTTATGTTTCAACCACCATTGCATTGGGTATGGATTTAAGCCGTTTGTTTATTCCCTTTAGTGATATGTGTGGAAGACGATCGTATTGTTATTCCTTTTAAGTATGTTTATGTCCCAAGTCACCATTATATGTTATATGTTGCTTTCTATTGGATTTAGGGTAATCTTTTGGTTATAAAAAGCTTAAGCAATGAGTTTATATTCGGTGTTCTTTATTTACTAATTCATAAATGCAAAAAGTATTGATTTATAAGAAAGTATTCATGGTTTTTAGGATTTCTCGTGACTAATAGTTTTTCTTCTTTGTGTATCCATTTATGATCTTTTTATGTGCATCCCATTTATTGAAATATTTTTCATAGGACATAAAGAAAAATAGTTTCAAGGATGGGATCAAGGGAAATTTATGCTGTTAAAACATGAAACGATACCATGATTCTTTATAAAGTGTTTTTAATAAAAAAAAATGGTTTGTGTGTAGAAGTGTATACTTGTAATGTTTATGTTTCTGTTCGAGTTTTGACATAATTCACTAATGATTTAAACCTAAAAATATCATCGAATTGAATTAATATCAATAGTTGAAATATCTCAATATTAAGTAATTTTTAATGTCGGGGACTTATAGTTAGTATCTGAGGTCTGATTAGATAACTTTACAAGTAAGGATATTGTAAATAGAATATTCATAAATGATTTTTTTACTTTATGATAAAATTGAAAGGAAATAGAATTAGAATATTACCCTATTTCGTCATGTAAGATATATTTGTTCAGAATGGTTTTCTATAGAGGAAACATGGAAACTGTGTTGGGAAGGCATATGAAGGGAAATAACTTTCCATGTTGACATGAAGAGATGGTCGGAATCAGAACTGAATAGATTTTCCAATGATGGATAAGTTGACTCTGGCAATAAATGGTGGCGGTGTCCATGCACGATATTAGTAGACCAATAGTAGAGGAATATATCGATAATGGAACATTTCAGGAGGCAATGTCCCCCATCATTCATGGTATCATCTAACCCAATTCATGGTGAAGGATGGATGAAAGCACTGTAAAATATTTTTGATGTAATGGGGTTTTTAGACAATCATATGTTTAGTCTTGCTATTTATCATTTTGAAGGTGAGGTAGATAAGTTATGTTCAATAAATAAATATATCAAAGGAAGTGAATATATTAGAGACCTATAATGGGATGAATTTAAGATTATATTTCTTGAGTAATATTTTCCTAAGGCTGATTTACTTAGGATGGAAAATCAATTCATAGAATTGAGAAAAAAGGAGGAACATTCTCTGGATGCTTATGATGAAAATTTCACCAGTTTTTCAAAGTACGTACCAAATTTTATCTGGGATATTGATAGTTAGATAAATCGGGTTTTCTCGTGATTGAAGCCAAAATATCAAATTGAGTTAGCTTTCTTGAGTTCCAAAACTATGAGAAACTTGTATGATGTGTTGATAACATAGAAATGGAGTTTTTTGATGAGCATGTGTTCCAGGAGAGAAAAAATAAGTGATCCAGTAGTTAGGCAATTGGAAAGAATACATCAATGAATCCTGGAGGTATGAAAACAAAATTTCTAACTAGGGAGAATTGTGGTAAAAATTGTCCTATAGAATTTCTTTCAATATCCAAGAAGTTATTTTGATCCGGTAAGGCTAGTCATATTTCTCGTAACTATAAGGAGGATGATCAGGAAGGCAATGAAAACCCAGAGGTATGATGTTTTAGTTGCATTGAGATAGGAAACAATGCCAATGTTTGTCCAAAGTTGATTTCCTAGGGTGGAAACCAGCACAGCTGAAAATAGAAACGCATAAAAATCATTTGATACTGCTATAATTTATGTGGTATCACTACGGGAAAAGTGGTCTTTTGCGACGGGGAAATTGCGACTGGAATATATACCATCGCAAAAGGTCCGAAGAACTATGTATTTGCGACGAGAATTTTTTCCCGTTGCAAATAGTAGGTTAATTGCGACATGAATAGGCGACATGTCACAATAGGTTTGGCACAGTTTGCGCGCCAAAATGCGGGAAGGGTATTTGCGATGGAGATGTGTCCCCGTCGCAAATACCATTTTAACTGCCAACTCTAATTAATGCGGGCGAGGGTATTTGTTCAGAATGGTTTTCTATAGAGGAAACATGGAAACTGTGTTGGGAAGGCATATGAAGGGAAATAACTTTCCATGTTGACATGAAGAGATGGTCGGAATCAGAACTGAATAGATTTTCCAATGATGGATAAGTTGACTCTGGCAATAAATGGTGGCGGTGTCCATGCACGATATTAGTAGACCAATAGTAGAGGAATATATCGATAATGGAACATTTCAGGAGGCAATGTCCCCCATCATTCATGGTATCATCTGACCCAATTCATGGTGAAGGATGGATGAAAGCACTGTAAAATATTTTTGATGTAATGGGGTTTTTAGACAATCATATGTTTAGTCTTGCTATTTATCATTTTGAAGGTGAGGTAGATAAGTTATGTTCAATAAATAAATATATCAAAGGAAGTGAATATATTAGAGACCTATAATGGGATGAATTTAAGATTATATTTCTTGAGTAATATTTTCCTAAGGCTGATTTACTTAGGATGGAAAATCAATTCATAGAATTGAGAAAAAAGGAGGAACATTCTCTGGATGCTTATGATGAAAATTTCACCAGTTTTTCAAAGTACGTACCAAATTTTATCTGGGATATTGATAGTTAGATAAATCGGGTTTTCTCGTGATTGAAGCCAAAATATCAAATTGAGTTAGCTTTCTTGAGTTCCAAAACTATGAGAAACTTGTATGATGTGTTGATAACATAGAAATGGAGTTTTTTGATGAGCATGTGTTCCAGGAGAGAAAAAATAAGTGATCCAGTAGTTAGGCAATTGGAAAGAATACATCAATGAATCCTGGAGGTATGAAAACAAAATTTCTAACTAGGGAGAATTGTGGTAAAAATTGTCCTATAGAATTTCTTTCAATATCCAAGAAGTTATTTTGATCCGGTAAGGCTAGTCATATTGCTCGTAACTATAAGGAGGATGATCAGGAAGGCAATGAAAACCCAGAGGTATGATGTTTTAGTTGCATTGAGATAGGAAACAATGCCAATGTTTGTCCAAAGTTGATTTCCTAGGGTGGAAACCAGCACAGCTGAAAATAGAAACGCATAAAAATCATTTGATACTGCTATAATTTATGTGGTATCACTACGGGAAAAGTGGTCTTTTGCGACGGGGAAATTGCGACTGGAATATATACCATCGCAAAAGGTCCGAAGAACTATGTATTTGCGACGAGAATTTTTTCCCGTTGCAAATAGTAGGTTAATTGCGACATGAATAGGCGACATGTCACAATAGGTTTGGCACAGTTTGCGCGCCAAAATGCGGGAAGGGTATTTGCGATGGAGATGTGTCCCCGTCGCAAATACCATTTTAACTGCCAACTCTAATTAATGCGGGCGAGGGTATTTGGGACTAGGCCCGTCGCAAAAGCCCGACGGCAATACATACTATTTGCGGCGGGCAAAGCCACCCGTCACAGATACCCTTTTAACCGCTGACTGTAATTAATACGGGCGAGGGTATTTGCGACGGGGCCCGTCGCAAATACCACCATTTGCAACGGATATCTCGTCGCAACTAACCATGTCGCAACTAATGTAACCTATATAAACCCACATCCGTTTTTTTCCAAAATCACTTAGATCTTCCCCTCCCTTTCTCTTGATTCTCCATTTTTAAGGAAAAAATTCCTTTTAGTTAAAATTTTTTATACGAGAGCAATTGGAAGGTGCCAACACCTTCAGAATATCAAAGTTCAAAGTATTTATATTTTATTTTTATATTTTATATTTATTTTAATTTTATTTATTAATTTTAATTGTTGTTTATTAGTTGTAATTAAATTAGATTTAAATTGATATTTATTTATATTTATTATTAGTAAGAAATTGATATTTTTAGTGATAATTATAAATAATTAGTGTTAATTTTCAATAATTAGAGATTATTATAGATATTTAGCGGAATTTTGTCATAATTAGATATAATTAGGTGTAATTAGTAATAATTAGGTATAATTAGGTATAATTAGTAATAATTAGGTATATTTAGTAATAATTCGGTATAATTAGTAATAATTAGGTATAATTAGTAATAATTAGGTATAATTAGGTATAATTAATAATAATTATGTATAATTAGTAATAATTAGGTATAATTAGGTATAATTAGGTATAATTAGTAATAATTAGGTATAATTAGTAAAACTTAGGTATAATTAGTAATAATTAGGTATAATTAGCAATAATTAGGTATAATTAGCAATAAATAGGTATAATTAGCAATAATTAGGTATAATTAGCAATAATTAGGTATAATTAGCAATAATTAGGTATAATTAGCAATAATTAGGTATAACTAGCAATAATTAGGTATAATTAGGAATAATTAGGTATAATTAGGTATAATTAGGTATAATTAGCAATAATTAGGAATAATTAGCAATAATTAAGAATAATTAGGAATAATTAGGAATAATTAGGAATAATTAGAAATAATTACAATAATTAGAAATAATTAGCAGTAATTAGGATTAATAAGCAATAATTTGGAATAATTTGCAATAATTAGGAATAATTAGCAATAATTAGGAATAATTAGGAATAATTAGCAATAATTGGGAATAATTAGGAATAATTAGTAATAAATAGGAATAAATATGAATACTTAGGAATAAATCGGAATAATTAGAAATGAATTGAAATAATTAGCAATAATTAAGAATAATTAGCAATAATTGGGAATAAATAGCAATAATTAGTAATAATTAGGAATAAATAGCAATAACTAGAAATAATTAGGAATAAATAGAAATAATTAGGAATAATTCTCAATAAATATGAATAAATTGGAATAATTAGTAATAATTATAAATAAATAGCAATAGTTCCAAATAATTAGAAGTAATTATGAATAATTAGAAATAATTAGGAATAATTAGGAATAATTAGGAATAATGAGTAATAATGAGTAATAAATTGTAATAATTAGTAATAAATTGTAATAATTATTAATAATTAGGAATAATTACTAATAATTAGTAATAATTAGAAATAACTAGGAATAATTAGCAACAATTAGATATAATTAGCAATAATTACGAATAATTACTAATAATTACTAATAATTACTAATAATTAGTAATAAATAAGAATAAATTGTAATAATTAGTAATAAATTATAATAATTAGGAATAATTAGGAATAATTACTAATAATTAGTAATAATTAATTATTATTAGAAAAAATTAGGAATAGTTATCAATAATTAGAAATAATTAGCAATAATTACTAATAATTACTAGTAATTAATAATTATTTGCATTAATTAGGAATAATTAGGAATAATTATCAATAATTAGCAATAATTAGCAATAAATAGGAATAAATTGGAATAATTAGAAATAATTAGAAATAAATAGAAATAATTATGAATAATTAGAAATAATTAGGAATAATTAGGAATAAATAGGAATAAATTGTAATAATTAGTAATAAATTGTAATAATTAGTAATAATTAGTAATAATTAGTAATAATTAGTAATAATTAGTAATAAATAGTAATAAATACTAATAATTAGGAATAATTTTCAATAATTAGCAATAATTAGAAATAATTAGGAATAATTAGGAATAATTATCAATAATTAGCTATAATTAATAATAATTAATAATAATTAGGAATAATTAGCAAAAAATTGTAATAATTAGTAATAATTAGTAATAAATAGTAACAAATAGTAATAAATAGTAACAAATAGTAAATATAATTATACCTAATTATTTCTAATAAAAAATTATATTTTCAATATTTATGAAAAAAAATATTAATTTTATTAAAATAATAAAAAAATTTATAAAATATTAAAATTCTCAATATTTTCAATAGGATTTGCTCTATTCTTTACATGTTCAAATCTCAAATGGTCACCAATTGTCATGTCATGCGCAATAAAAATTTTGTGTCATCCATTTCCAATGTAAACTCTATAATTGTCTTTGCTTGGTTGATCACCTTATAAGTAACATTGCAGTAGGACAACCCAAGTCATGCCCTTCTCATTTATAAAAATTATCTCACATGACCCTTTACATAGACCATTCTTCCTTGAAAATTTAAGGGAAATATACTGATATCCCATCAAATTTTTAAGGAAGAATGATCTATGTAACAGGAGGGAGATGATTATTAGAGATGAGAATGACATTACTTTGGTCATCCTATTGCAACACTATTTGCGAGTTGATCAACCATGCAAGGACAATTATAGAGTTTACATTGGACATGGGTGACACAAACTTTTTATTGCGCATGACCAGACAATTGGAGACCCTTTGAGATTTGAACATGTTAATAATAGAGCAAAGCCTATTGCGAATATTGATAATTTTAATATTTTATAAATTTTTTATTATATTAATATTATTAATATTGTTTTTTCATAAATATTGATAATATAATTTTTTTGTTAGTAATAATTAGTAAATCAAAAATGCTTGGATAATGAAGGGAAATTTTGTAATCATCTCCACAATGATGATTACCAAATTTCGTTTCATTATTCAAGCAGTTTTCATTTTGCTAACTATTGCTAAGTATTGCTAAAATAGTATTAAATTGTAATAATTAGTAATAATTACTAATAAATTGTAATAATTAGTAATAAATTGTAATAATTAGTAATAATTAGTAATAATTAGTAATAATTAGTAATAATTAGTAATAATTATTAATAATTAGTAATAATTAGCAATAATTAGTAATAATTAGCAATAAATTGTTATAATTATCAATAAATTGTAATAATTAGCAATAAATTGTAATAATTAGCAATATATAGGAATAAATAGGAATATATAGGAATAAATATGAATATATAAGAATAAATATGAATAATTAGTAATAATTAGTAAAAATTAGTTAGGAACAGTTAGGAACAGTTAGGAAGAAATTTTAATAAATTTTAAGAACTGGGCACAATTTCCAGTGGATTGATGGCACTCCTTTTGCTCGATGACTTTTCTCCTTTCAACTCTCACTGACTTAAAACATTATAAAAAATGTGCTGATACATAGACATAGTTAATCTTTTATGCACGAGATTGGATATGCATTCGTAGGATCATATTTTTTATAATTTTTTCAGGCGGTGGTAGTTGGAAGAAGACGATTCATCAACGAAAAGGGGGCTCTTTTGTTTGAAAGCTCATTTAATTGCATATTTCTCACACTGAAATCACAATGAAGAATCTATTCGAGGGTACTCATATTCATACTCGTGCATACGAGAATGTATATGAGTACCTCTGACCCGATTCTTTATTTTTATTTCAGTGTGAGAAAGATGCAAGAAAATGAGTCGTTGCCAAAAGAGTAGTCGTCAATCCACTGGAAATTGTGTCGCATTTAATTAATGGTAATTATTAAGAATTAGTTGTAATTATTTATCTTCTTTTTTTAGATAGTGTTTTTATAATTTCAAATTATTCAAAAATAGTGATGATTTTATATTTTATGTAGAAAAATATGGAATAAGGAAGTCGACATCAGTCATTATTAGATGATTGCGCTTGGACAAATCAGCACCGAAATCAAAATGTTTCTAGTTTAAATCCTATATATATTGAGGGTGTTGAAGCTTTCTTATCATTTTCATCTTGAAAACCAGAATATGTTTCCGAAGGCACAATTAAATATCCTTATAAAAAATGTTCTCTGAGAACATTTAACACAGTTGACAGGGTTGGGGGACATCTCTTACGGTTTGGTGTTCAACCAGATTATGTTTTTTGGTATCAACACGGGGAACGTAGTTCCAGAGAAGATCCTAATAACTTGATTCTGGATCCATAACAGTTCCAAAATTTAGTACATGATGTTGCAGGTCTATCTGCGTAACAAACTGAAACTCATGATGATATTGATTTAACTCCTGAGTTGGAACCATCTAAATTTTATGAGTTTTTGAGGTGTGCTAAGGATGCATTTTATCCTGGTTGCAAGATAAGAAAATTAGAAGCTGTTGAAAAATTTATGGCTATTAAATTAGATAATGTAATGTCAAACAACTATTTTGATCAGATATTTTCTTTGGTTAAAAAACTGTTACCTGAAGGAAATGTGTTGCGTGCAAATTACTATGAGAGAAAGAGGCTGGTTCGTAATTTGAGCCTTAGTTATTGGAAGATTCATGCATGTTCAAATGATTGCATCTTATATTCTGGAAAAAATGAATCATTGGATAGTTGTCCCAGATGTGGACAATCGAGGTATAATGAAGCTCAACTATGGAAGTCTAGACTGATTCTAGTAAAAGAGTTGATATATTTCCCCCTTACACCCAGGTTGCAACATTTATTTATGTCCAGGAATACGATGACAATGATTTCATGGCACAAAACCAAGATTTCAACTCATATAAGCTTGAATCATCCATATAATGGTGATTAAATGGAACATTTTGACCATCTGCATTCGTCTTTTTCAATAGAATCCTGAAACGTGCGATTGGGTCTTTCTACTGATGGTTTCTGTCCATTTGGTTCTTATGGTAGTCAGTATTCATGTCGGTATGTCTTTATAACTACGTACAATTTGCCTCTATAGATGTTGATGAAGGAGCCTTATAAATTTTTGACTCTATTAATCCCTGGACATCTGAAAACGAATATTGATGTTTATTTAAAACCATTGATTGATGAGTTAAATTCATTGTGGAGTGATGGTGTTAATACATATGATGTTGTTGCGGAAAAAAAATTCATATTAAAAGCTGCATTAATGTGGAAGATTAGTGACTTTATGGCATATGGCATGTTGTCTAGTTGGAGTACACATGGTCTGAAATCATGTCCTTATTGTATGAAAGACAAAAAAGCCTTTATTCTCATCAATGGAAAAAAACCTTGCTATTTTGATTGTCACCGTAGATTTCTTTCAACAGATCATCCTTTTCAGGGGAGAAAATCCCATTTCAGAAAAGGTACAATTGAAAGGGATAAACCTCCAAATATGATCTCAGTTAAAGAGTTAAAATCTGTTGTATTTTCATTACCTCCCATCACATTTGGACTAACAGTAAACCAAAGAAAATTCATGGCTTTGGGAAAGAACATAATTGGATAAAACGGACAATTTTTTGGGATCTTCCATATTGGTCTGATTTATTGGTATGCCACATGTTGGATGTTATGCATATTGAGAAGAACTTTTTTGATAATTTATTTCATATAGATTTGGATACACCAGGTAAGACCAAAGATACTATAAAGGCACGATTAGATCTTGCCCAAATTTGTAGGTGACCAGAACTTGAACTATTTGAAAATGTCAAATCACAGAGGTTAATGAAGACAAAAGTAGCTTATACACTGTCCAAAGAGAGTCTCGTATTATTTTGTCAGTGGATTGTATATTTGAGACTTCCAGATGGTTATGCTTCCAATTTTGGAAGATGTATTATGAATGGTTATATTATTGCATTAAAAATTCATGATTGTCATGTTTTAATGGAAATACTAATGTCGATTGGATTTAGAGGTTTTTTGAATTATATGATTTGGGATTCGATAACAGACATATAATATTTTTTTCGACACATTTGTGCAGTGACAACAAACTATGATGTGCTAAGAAAATTGGAAGAAGATGTTACCATAATTATATTTAAACTAGAAAAAAATTCCTCTAGCTTTCTTTGACTCAGTGGAACATCTGATATTACTTTTGCAACATGAATCTAAATATGGAGGTCCACTACATTTTCTATGGATGTAACCATTCGAGAGATGCATTCCAAAATTGAAGAAAAAAGTATGTAACAAACCATCAGTTGAAGGATCAATTGTTGAAGCTAATTTGGAAGAAGAAATTTATTTTTTCTACTCTCATTATTTTGAATCTCAATATCCCTCAAAACACAATCACATGGGATGAAAAGAGGGTAATGTTAATGAAAAAATGGACAATCAATTAATATTTATTAATAATCCAAATCTTCATTTTGGTGGAGTTCATGAAGGATGGATTTCAGATGATGAACATCACATAGATCATACATATATTCTGCTCAAATGTAAAGAAATGACATCATTTGTCCTATGAGTTCATCTATCACTTATTCTATAATTTATGTTATAGTTTTTAAACTTATTTTATTTTTAGGGTATATGATAATCATATCAAGAAACAACTTCCACAAATTAAAGCAGCTGATCTTGAAGAACGAAGACAAACAAATTTCTTAATGGTTTCAAAAACTGGTAACATAAATTATTGATTGTTTAATATCAATTCCATTTATCATTTATTATATTGATAATTGTTTTACAAATTTTCAGGTGCCTCAATATGCTGATAAAATTGATAAGCAGCTGTGTATATTGGGTAACCCACCATCCAAAATGGATAAATCTTATAATGCATATATGGTGAATGGTTTTCGATTTCATACACATGCATACGGGGAATAAAAAACAATGAACATTGGAGTTTTCATTAGAGGATCACATCATAGAGAAACTAAATTTCACTTTTATAGCATTTTGGATGAAATTATTGAGTTGTGTTATCTAGGAAAGAATTACATAACAATGTTTAAATGTTGGTGGTTGGATACTGAGAGAGGCTTGCATGTTCATCTGGCCCATGGAATCGTCGATATTAAATATAAAAGTCTTCATCCAGTAAATGAACCATTTTAACTAGCTCAATAGGCACATCAAATTTATTATGCAAAGTACTGTGCTACTTCAAGAGACTTGAGCGATTGGTGGAGCATAATAAAATTGAAATCTTGGGAAAATCAGTTTACTCAAACTAAATGTGGTTCCTTTGAAGTGGAAGGAATTGAATTTATTGAAGAGATTGCTCAAAATCCATCTGATTCACAAAGAGACATGAATATCAATGATGACACCCCACAATTAAGGATTTATGGTGATGAAGATGTTAATGATGTTACAAATGAATTTGAAATGATAAGAGATTCTGAAACTGAAACTCATATGGATATTTATGATGCTTATGAGGAAGATGAAGACACTAACATTGATAGCTTTGATAAGAGGATGAAGATAAAAATTGACATAGTTAAATAATGGTTATAATCATAACGTATATATATATATATATATATATCTATATTAAATAGTTATTTTCAACAATCTACTAACAACAGTCATTTTATGTTTCAGTAGGACTCTGATATATTTCATGAGTTGTGTGAGGCTGACCGAACATTGGATGAGGGATTTTTTTTATCATCTGACCCTCATCCTACTGGCGGTTCAGGGGGTACGTGGAGGGAACGCGGTCTTGCACGACAGATGATTCCTGGCCCTATCCCCGAGTGACGTTCACATCTTTGTTTCGATCCAAATACACAGAGTGTAAAGACCCTTAAAATTCAAGGGAAATTTTTTCTTAATTTTCTTTGGAATTTTACAAGAGCGCGGTTTCTGACGGCACCTGATTCCGAGGCCCAGTGTTCCCGGAATCAATTTCCGAAGTTTGGCTGGGGTATGTTCAATGAACGAACGAGCGGGTTTTTCTAACTTTTGAACCGGTGCCTGGAATCGAATTCCAAGGGCACCGATGGAACCGCAGCGCCGGTAATTTCTTAGGAACTCCTATTCCAGAGTTTCGTTTACACGAGTGTTGATAATAAAAATTGTGGAAGATTATTTTATAATTACACTACAATTTTTATTATTTTACTCTAAGTGTTAGCTCTTGATGGAAGTTGGGTAACCACCCAACCTCCTTTGGGAGGTTATGAGGGTGGTGGGTCCCACATGAACCCCACCTCGTCATATCCTCTAAAACCCCACTCAAATCCCACTTAAATTATGTTAACTTAAGTTATAACCTATGACTTAAATGTAATGAGTTTAATGAGGTGATTTGTGTGTGGTTATTGAATTTCAAATTATTGAAATTCAAATGTGTTGTTGTGTTAATAAAATAAGAAAGAGTCTTATTTTATCTTTGTTAGATTTTTTTCTCCTTGAAAGAGTTGGAAAAGCATCTTCTTCTTCTTCATCTTCTTCAACCTCGACGAAGAACGTGAAGAACACCGTTCTTCAACGAAGAACTTCTCTGCCGAAGAACACGGTTCTTCCGCCACGCCGTATCCGCGACGCGACGTTCTTCTTTCGCGTCGTCTCTTCCGTAACGGTTATCCGCGGCGAAATTGTCATCAACGACTTTGAATCCTCACTTTGCGACGTCGACGTTCTTTCCTCCACGACGCTCGTCTTCCACGTGTCGTTGACGAACTCCGTTCCTGAACCGAAGTAGGGGATTATTGTTATTTTGTTAAATCAATTCTGTTCTTGATTCTAGCATGTTGAACTTCGTGGTTAATCGACTAAATGTTATCGTTTAACGAGAGGGGGCTGGACCACACAAACACGGCTTAACCCCCTCCTATGTTCATGTTTGTTTCTTTGTGAATGGAACGGGATGGCATGGTGTCGTCACACCACGCGAGAATCGCTCGACAAGTTATACGCGATGCCATCGCGCCACGCCGAGAAGTCGAACAAGAATGTGACGTCGTCGCGCCGCGTTGAAGGAAGTCGAAGGCGCCACGGCCGGAGCGGAGCTGTGGCGGAGGGGCGCGGTGTTGTCGCACCACACCGGATGACAAGAGTCGCGGCCGGTTCCGGGCCGCGGCGGAGCATGGTGACCGGCGGCCCGTCGGGCCGCCGGTGTCGGAGCTGGAAAGGGACCGGCCACTGCCGGTCCCGTTGAGGACGAGCTGGCCGGCCAGGTCGGGCCGGCCAGAAATGGGGAAATCCAGGGGAATTAAATTCCCCTGGCCAGCCTGAACGGCCCCCCATTATTGAGTGGGGGCCGCGGTTACACAAGGGGGGGGGGGGGCAGGCGCCCCCCGTTTTTCCAACAGCTCGGCCTTCGGCCGAGCTGGCAGCGCGTTGGGTGCGCTGCGCTGAGCCGGACCGGCACCTGGCCGGTCTTCCAGGCCGGGCCGACCCTGTCCAGGGTGGGTCAACCCGGTTCGGGCCAGCCGGGGGAGGGGGTCTCGGGCCGGGTCGGCCTGAGCCCGAAACCCCCGATACCGAACTGTTTGGGTTCAAATGCCCATAACTCGGGCTACGGACCTCCAAACGACGCGTTGTAAGTGGCGATGCGATCCTTGGATCAAGACGGTCGTTTCGGTATATCGCACTCAAGGTTTCGGAATACTTTGAATTCGGCCGGGTTGGTTCGTACACGAAACCAACCGGGCCCTCGGAGCGGAAACACTCATATCTTGAGCTACGGACGTCCGATTGACGTGGCGTCAGCTTTGTTGAGTTCCACTTAGTGAGACGGATATTTTGGCATACTCCTCCCGAGGTTTGGACGCAGGTGGAGTGCGGTCGGGTTGGTTTTTCCTTAAAAACCAACCGGGCCCCTAGAACGAAAAGGCCAATAACTCTCAGACCGGGCGTCCGATCGACGCGCCGTCTGTTGCGTTGAGTTCCTGTTGACGATACGAAACTTTTGGATACATCAACTCTGGACTATGTGACAGTTGATGTATCAGCCTCTCGGCTCGTGGAGCGGACCCTCCCGAACGAGCTTGTTGTGTGCGGAAACCCTAGTGCTGGCTGCGACTGCTACTGTGACTGTGACGACGACTGTGCAGAGATCCTCAGTGGATTCGACGACGACGACTTCAGCACTCAGCGATCCTGTGTGGATCAGTGCTACTGATCCTGTGTGGGTCTGATCCTTTGTGGTTCAGCGCTCAGTGGTCCTGTGTGAACCAATGCCTACATATCCTATGTGGGTCCGATCCTGTGTGGGTCTTTGCAGGGGTTAGTACCTATCGATCATTTGTGGGTCCGACGACTTAGATGGATCAGTGATCATCTCTATCATCTTCGAAGATGTATACCTGTGTGAGCTCAATCCTGTTTACTTTCCTGTGTGTATTTTGTTGTGTTATCCTGTGTGGATTACGTTTGCTTTCCTGTGTGGAATACGTATACTTTCCTGTGTGGACTGAGTTGTACTTGGGCTCGGAGGTTGGAGCGTATTGGAATTGATGACTTAGGTATATGTATGGGCATATACCTAAGCTGTTCCGGTTGTTACTTTGTGATTGTAACTTTCCTTTGTGGTTTATCCTTTGTGGATTTTGGGAGACTATCTGGGGTCTCGGGGTCCCTACTGAGTAGCTTATACTCACCCACGCACGGGCTATGCCCGCACTACGTTGTTTTGGTTGCAGACGACAGACAACATTGATCGTGGTTGAGGCGTGCAGAGCAGGACGGTACCTGGAGGTGGACCACTGGGCGGAACGTACTCGGAGCGGACGGCGGGACCCGAGGAGCAGTGGAGCTATCTGTACCCACCCTTCAGGTGGGATTTCCAGTGGACAGCTCGGTGTAGCGGATTTACTTTACAGTTGATGTTTTCCCTTTCGAGTTGTACTTTACAGTTGGGCTTCTATTTCCGGCCCCTTTTACTTTCAGTACTTACTATTGTACTCAGTTTTTACTTAGTTTTTACTTCTTCCGCTTGTACTCTGTGGTGCTTGTTTACTTTACAAAGGCAATGCCTTCCCTTTTTACCAGGATTTACGCCTTGGTGCTAGTCGCCAGCCCCTGGCCAATGGAAGGCGGGCTTGGGGTAGTCACGGCACGGGACCCGAGGACGGGTCGTGACAAATTGGTATCAGAGGAGTTCGGTTCTATCGCAAACTCTGATCATTTCTATGTGAAGCAATAGTGTTCAGCGTATTGAGTGTGGTTATTAGTCCAGGGAGTCCAGTGTTGGTGCGGCGGCCGACGTATCGGTACACCAGGACCCTGACTTCTGATTTCCGACTTAATGGACGAAAACAATGATTGCATGTGTGTTTCAAGTTTTCTTTGTGATTACTTTATCAGCTCACCAGGTATACTGTTCTGATCGTGGAGCACCTGTTTCCTTTTCAGGATGGCCCCACGATGGCAGCCAGCTAGGGTTCCGAGATTCGAGCATGATGACAGCCCACCGAGCGACGAGGCCTCGGTGTAGGGCCCTTTGTCAGCAGTGGCACCGGCGGTAGCTCTACCCGCCGAGCCACTGATGCTTCCAGCACTAGCAGCTGACGATGCACGTCGCCTCAGCACACTGCATGAGTTTCAGCACCAGCGACCGCCTAGGTTTCGTGGGGAGACGGACCCCCAGGCATCCGAGGACTGGCTGGAGGCAGTCATACGAGTTTTCAGGCTAGTGAGGACACCACCAGACCTCATGGTGATCCTCCCTGCGAGCCTACTGCATGCAGCAGCGGGCCGATGGTGGAGCTTGATGCTCCAGGTGCACGATGAGGCATCTCTACTTTGGACGGACATTGAGGGCCTCTTCCGTTCGGAGTTCGTCCCAGCCACCCTCCATGCGGTGCGCATTCAGGAGCTTCTTCAGTTGCGGTAGGGCAGCATGATGGTTGCTCAGTACTCGGCGAGATTTACCGATCTCTCACGCTACTCGACCGACATGGTACGGGACCCATTCTTCCGGGTCCAGTCCTTTGAGTAGGGTTTGAGACACGAGATCAGGGCATCGCTGATCTCCCTCAGCATTCCGACTCAGACCGGAGTACTGGGGAGAGCCCTTTTGATCGAGAGCCTTATTGCTGAGTCTACACCAGCGCCGAGACCCACCGCAGGGCGGCACGTGGCAGAGTCTTCTGCAGAAGGCAGTCGATGGATGACTCAGGGGTCTAGACACACCGGACCCTCAGGCATACGACCTCAGGACACTAGCTCAGCAATGCGGGGAACACAGCGCGGAGCCAGTCTTTCGAGAGGCAGACACTGTTACTCGTGCGGCGGGCAGGGCCACATGGCTCGTGACTTCCCGACCCGCTGTGCCGAGGAGCAGTAGATGGTTGAGGGACCACCGAGGCAGAGGCAGAGGTTCGACCATGGCGGTCCGCAGGGAGGAGGCGGACGAGGAAGGGGAGTTGGCTGAGCAGTAGGTGGTGGGCGACGCTTTGAGGCTTTACCACCACCACCACCAGGAGGTCCACCCCGACCAGAGGGAGCTGGAGGGCAGAGACAAGCACAGCTCCAGGCAGCAGAGGCCTATGACCACGGCGCGCCCGAGATGATTCGAGGTACTATCTGTGTCTATTCCACCCTTGCTGCAGTACTTGTAGACACAGGAGTGAGTCACTCTTTCATAGCCGCTTCCCTTGTTCGGAGCGCGGAGATTCCGACAGAGCCGTTGGCTCAATCCTTACAGCTAGAGACTCCTACGGGAGCAGACTCGATGATTACGCACTAGTGCCGGCAGTGTGAGCTTACTCTAGGAGGCGAGATCTTTGGCTGGGATCTTCTTGTAGCAGCGTCGAGGCCTTACAACGTCATCTTGGGTATGGATTGGTTATCTATGGTCCATGCACAGATTGACTGTTTTAGGCGCAAGGTGCGATGTGTACGCACCGACGGGAGCAGGTTCACCTTCACCGGCGAGAAGGGAGCCTTTGCAGCACAGGATGGACTTCCGCGGAGGAGAGTACAGCCCATCACTTATCAATTGGCTAGCCTCATCCTAGGAGCAGTTGATGTGCGGAGTCCTGGTTTTCTTGCACTGGTGGATCAGTTTGCGGACGTTTTTCCCGATGACGTTCCAGGGTTACCTCCTCGCAGAGAGGTAGACTTTTATATTGACATGTACCCTGGGATAGCTCCGATATCGACTCCATCATATCGGATGGCCCCCGCCGAGCTTCGAGAGCTACGAGTACAGTTGGAGGACTTGCAGGGCAAGGGGTTCATCCAACCCAGTGTTTCACCCTGGGCTTCCCCGATTTTGTTTGCCAAGAAGGCAGACGGGAGCTTGAAACTTTGTGTCAACTATCGTCGCCTGAACCAGGTGACAGTGAGGAAAAATTATTCACTACCGAGGATTTATGACCTCTTTGATTAGCTCAATGGAGCACGGTGGTTCTCGAAGATAGACCTCAGGTCAGGCTATCATCAGCTCAGAGTTATAGACGAGGACGTGCAGAAGACGACCTTCAGATGTCGGTATGGCCACTATGAGTTCTTGGTTATGCCATTCGGCGTAACCAATGCTCCAGCAGTGTTCATGGCCCTCATAAATAGGATCTTCCAGTCATACCTCGATCGATTTGTCGTGGTCTTCATCGACGACATTTTGATTTACTCGACGACTGAGGAGGAGCACGCCTACCACTTACGGGTTGTACTAGACACACTCCGAGAGCACCAGCTTTATAGTAAGCTCTCAAAGTTCCAGTTCTGGATACGTGAGGTCCACTTCTTGGGACACGTCATCTCTGAGGTGGGAGCTGCAGTAGATCCTGCGAAGATCGAGGCAGTGTTAGCTTGGGAGCCACCCAGGAGTGTGACGGAGGTTCTGAGTTTCTTGGGACTAGTTGGATACTACCGGAGATTCGTGCCAGATTTCTCCAGATTTTCGGTACCACTCTCATCTTTGACGAAGAAGGGGAAACCCTTCATGTGGTCAGACATATGTCAGCAGAGCTTCCAGGAGCTGAGATAGAGATTGACCAGTGCACCTATCTTGAGGTTGCCTAAGGAGGGAGTAGGGTACGTAGTCTATTGTGATGCATCAGGGACCGGACTCGGTTGCGTCCTGATGCAGGAGCGGGCCGTGATCGCCTATGGATCACGTCAGTTGAGGCCGCATGAGCAGAACTACGCTACCCATGACTTCGAGTTAGCAGTAGTGGTCTTCGCTCTGAAGACATGGCGACACTACCTGATGGGCGAGCGCTTTACAGTCATTTCTGATCATCAGAGTCTCAGGTATATCTTCTCGCAGAAGGACCTGAACCTGAGACAGCGGCGATGGCTCGAGTTCCTCCAGGACTATGACTTTGAGATAGTCTATACTCCTGGGAAGGGGAACGTAGTAGCCGATTCCCTTAGCAGGAGGACGGGCATTCAGCTACTTGAGGAGGCGACTTAGCAGCTAGCCTCTTTGCATATATCCTTCATGGATAGAGATGGAGCAGCCTTCCTTCAGTCTCTCACAGTCACTCCTCCACTTCTACAGAAGGTTAGAGAGGCACAGCGTGGGGACACTGACTGTGAGACGCGGCGTGCACAGATATCCTCAGGACAGGCACCTGATGGTTTTTCCGTTGGAGTAGAGCACGACATCCTTTTTAGAGGACGTACCATGGTACCAGTCGCTTTATGGGAGGAGGTGCTGAGAGAGTTTCACACTTCTCCTTTGGCGGTACATCCTGGAGTGGCGAAGATGTACCAGGATCTCAGACGACAGCACTGGTGGCCAGGCATGAAGAAGGTTGTGGTAGAGTTCATTTCTTGATGCCTCACCTGCCAGCAGGTGAAGGCGAAGCATCAGGTACCATCAGGCTTGGTACAGCCCTTGGAGGTCCCGGAGTGGAAGTGGGACGGGATATCTATGGACTTCGTGACTAGACTTCCACGCACTTCCAGAGGTCACGACTCCATCTGGGTGATTGTCGACCGACTCACCAAGTCGGATCACTTCTTACCCATCAGAGATTAGGGATCAGTGGAGAGCTTGGGACTCCTTTACATTCAGGAGATTGTATGCCTTTACGGTGTGCCATCATCTATCGTCTCTGATCGAGATGCTCGCTTTACTTCACAGCTTTGTAAAGGGTTATAGGAGGTGTTCGGGACGCAGCTACATCTGAGCATAGCCTTTCACCCTCAGACGGATAGTCAGACGGAGAGGACCATTCAGACTCTCGAGGACATGCTCCGCGCATGTGTCCTCAACTTTGGTCGTAGCTGGGAGGACCACCTACCCTTGGTGGAGTTTGGGTACAACAATAGCTACCACTCCACTGTCGGTATGGCACCGTACGAGGCATTGTACGACCAACCTTGCAGATCTCCTTTGTGCTGGACATACCCTGGGGAGTCCGCACTTGTGGGACCAGAGATGGTCCAGGCCATGATAGAGAAGGTCCAAGTCATCCAGGAGCGGATGAGGATAGCTCAGAGCCGGAAGAAGTCTTATGCTGACAGGAGGCGGAGGCCACTGGAGTTTGAGGATGGCGACCACGTCTTCTTGCGGGTCTCACCTCGACGTGGTATATGGAGATTTGGCCGAGGTGTAAAGTTATCTCCGCCCTTCATCGGACCCTTCCAGGTCCTCAGCAGGATTGGCGAGGTGGCTTATCGCATGGATCTACCACCTCAGTTGCATCGGGTGCACGAAGTCTTCCACGTATCTCAGCTGAGGAGATACGTGCATGACCCGACGCACATCATTGACCATGGGGAGATTGACGTTGACGATGGGGCGACTTTTACGGAGGTCCCAGTGGAGATCGAGGATTGATAGGAGCAGGTCCTACGTGGACAGTTGATTCCTCTAGTGCGCATCAGATGGCAGCACGGGAATCTCCAGGAGAGCACTTGGGAGCGGGAGGCTCAGATGCGTGCTCAGTACCCTCTTTTGTTTCCCTAGTTTTGATGTATCTTTATGGGGACGTAAAGCCCTAAGGTGGGAGTAATGTAAAGACCCGTAAAATTCAAGGTAAATTTTTGCTTAATTTTCTTTGGAATTTTACAAGAGCGCGGTTTCTGACGGCACCTGATTCCGAGGCCCGGTGTGCCCGGAATCAATTTCCGAAGTTTGGCTCGGGTATGCTCAGTGAACGAACGAGCGAGTTTTTCTAACTCTTGAACCGGTGCCCAGAATCGAATTCTGAGGGCACCGACGGAACCGCAGCGCTGGTAATTGCTTAAGAACTCATATTCCGGAGTTGCGTTTACAGGAGTGTTGATAATAAAAATTGTGGAAGTTTATTTTATAATTACACTGCAATTTTTATTATTTTACTCTAAGTGTTAGCTCTTGATGGAAGTTGGGTAACCACCCAACCTCCGTTGGGAGGTTATGAGGGTGGTGGGGCCCACAATAACCCCACCTCTTCATATACTCTAAAACCCCCCTCAACTCCCACTTAAATTATGTTAACTTAAGTTATAACCTATGACATAAATGTAATGAGTTTAATGAGGTGAGTTGTGTGTGGTTATTGAATTTCAAATTCTTGAAATTAAAATGTGTTGTTGGGTTAATAAAATAAGAAAGAGTCTTATTTTATCTTTGTTAGAGTTTTGTCTCCTTGAGAGAGTTGGAAAAGCATCTTATTCTTCTTTATCTTCTTCAACCTCGACGAAGAACGCGAAGAACACCGTTCTTCAACGAAGAACTTCTCCGCCGAAGAACACGGTTCTTCCGCAACGCCGTATCCGTGACGTGACGTTCTTCTTCCGCGTCATCTCTTCCGCGACAGTTTTCCGTGATGAAATTGCCGTCAACGACTTCGAATCCTCACTTCGCGACATCGACGTTCTTTCCTCCACGACGCTCGTCTTCCGCGGGTCGTTGACGAACATCGTTACTGAACCAAAGTAAGGGATTATTGTTATTTTGTTAAATCAATTCCATTCTTGATTCTAGCATGTTGAACTTCGTGGTTAATCGACTAAATGTTATCGTTTAACGAGAGGGGGCCGGACCGCACAAACACGGCTTAACCCCCTCCTATGTTCATGTTTGTTTCTTTGTGAATGGAACGGGATGGCGTGGTGTCGTCGCACCACGCGAGAATCGCTCGACAAGTTTTACGCGACGCCGTCGCGCCACGTCGAGAAGTCGAACAAAAACGCGACCCCGTCGCGCTGCATCGAAGGAAGTCGAAGGCGCCGTGGCCGGAGCGGAGCCGCGGCGTAGGGGCACGGTGCCGTCGCACCGTGCCGGACGACAAGAGTCGCGGCTGGTTCCGGGCCGCGGCGAAGCATGGTGACTGGCGGCCAGCCGAGCCGCCGGTGTCGGAGCCGGAAAGGGACCGACCACTACCGGTCCCGTTAAGGAGGAGTCGTCCGGCCAGGTCGGGCCGACCGGAAATGGGGAAAGCCGGGGGAATTAAATTCCCCCGGCCAGCTTGAACGGCCCCCCATTATTGAGGGGGGTCGCGGTTACACAAGGGGGGGGGGGGGGCAGGCGCCGCCCGTTTTTTCAACAGCTCGGCCTTCGGCCGGGCCGACCCTGTCCGGGGCGGGTCGACCCGGTTCAGGCCAGCCGGGGGGGTCTCGGGACGGGTCGGCCCGGGCCCGAAACCCCCGATACCGAACTTTTTGGGTTCAAATGCCCATAACTCGGGCTACGGACCCCCAAACGACGCGCCGTCAGTGGATATGCGATCCTTGGATCGAGTCGGTCGTTTCGGTATATCGCACCCAAGGTTTCGGAATACTTTGAGTTCGGCCGGGTTGGTTCGTAAACGAAACCAACCGGGCCCTCGGAGCGGAAACGCTCATATCTTGAGCTACGGACGTCCGATTGATGTGCCGTCAGCTTTGTTGAGTTCCTCTTAGTGAGACGGATATTTTGGAATACTCCACCCGAGGTTTGGATGCAGGTGGAGTACGGTCGGGTTGGTTTTGCCTTAAAAACCAACCGGGCCCCTTTAACGAAAAAGCCAATAACTCTCAGACCGGGCGTCTGATCGACGCGCCGTCTGTTGCGTTGAGTTCCTGTTGACGATACGGAACTTTTGGATACATAAACTCTGGTCTATGTGATAGTTGATGTATCAGGCTCTCGGCTCGTGGAGTGGACCCTCCCGAACGAGCTTGCTGTGTGCGGAAACCCTAGTGCTGGCTGCGACTGCTACTGTGACTGTGACGACGACTGTGCAGAGATCCTCAGTGGATTCGACGACGACGACTTCAGCACTCAGTGATCCTGTGTGGATCAGTGCTACTGATCCTGTGTGGGTCTGATCCTGTGTGGGTCAGCGCTCAGCGGTCCTGTGTGAACCAGCGCCTACAGATCCTGTGTGGGTCTGATCCTGTGTGGGTCTTTGCGGGGGTTAGTACCTATCGATTCTTTGTGGGTCCGACGACTTAGATGGATCAGTGATCATCTCTATCGTCTTCGAAGATGTATACATGTGTTAGCCGAATCCTGTTTACTTTCCTGTGTGGATTGTGTTGTGCTATCCTGTGTGGATTACGTTTGATTTCCTGTGTGGAATACATATACTTTCTTGTGTGGACTGAGTTGTACTTGGGATCAGAGGCTGGAGCGTATTGGAATTGATGACGTAGGTATATGTATGGGCATATACCTAAGCATTGAAGGTTGTTACTTCGTGATTGTAACTTTCCTTTTTGGTTTATCCTTTATGGATTTTGCGAGACCTTCGGGGGTCTCGGGGTCCCTACTGAGTAGCTTATACTCACCCCTGCACGGGCTATGCCCGCACTACGTTGTGTTGGTTACAGACGACGGACAGCGTTGATCGTGGTTGAGGCGTGCAGAGCAGGACGGTACCTGGAGGTGGACCACTGGGCGGGACGTACTCGGAGCGGACGGTGGGACCCGAGGAGTAGTGGAGCTATCTGTACCCACCCTTCAGGTGGGATTTCCTGTGGACAGCTCGGTGTAGCGTCTTTACTTTACAGTTGTTGTTTTCCCTTTCGAGTTGTACTTTACAGTTGGGCTTGTATTTCCGGCCCCTTTTACTTTCCGTACTTACTGTTGTACTCATTTTTTACTTAGTGTTTACTTTAAAAAGGCAATGCCTTCCCTTTTTACCGGGATTTACGCCTTGGTGCTAGTCGCCAGCCCCTGGCCTATGGAAGGCGGGCTTGGGGTAGTCACGGCACGGGCCCCGAGGACGGGTCGTGACACAGAGGTATGGTAACCTATATATTTTAGTTATCTTTCATTAATTTATATATATTTATACTAATTGTTTGATTAATTATTCCTTTTTCACAGTTTTGCGCATGTAGCTATTGGATAGGGGAGCGCTATCTTGCGCAATTATTTTTCTCATCCATGGATCACATGGGAACAGATTCCCATTGATGTGCGACGTGACATGTTCTATCATTGGCTGGTACTTAAATAAATAATATTTATTTTGAAATTTATTTTATTAATAACTTGATATTATAAATTATTTTTAGGGTTTATGGTATCCTATCGATGATAGCATGCACGACGCTATCCACACGGCATGACAGGTTTCTATGTGTGACCGTTTTCGTCAGTCTTTCCAGAATTTGAGAAGGACAGCCATTAAGAAAGCAGGAGTGATAGAATTTGATGAGTCGTGTAGAGCTCACCGACCAGAGTACATTTTATCTCACGTTTGGGATGGATTATGTTTACACTTGTTGGGTGGTGGATTTCAGAGGAGATCTTCAATGTGACGGCAGAACCGGAGGAGACAGGAGGTGACGCATCGAGCTGGTAGTCATACATTCAGTTTTCATAGAGAGCATCTGGTAAGTATATTTTTTAAATATTTTATATAACATTAAATATAAACAGTTGATTTTATATTTCTTGTTGGAAGTCGAGCATCCTGATATTACGGAGTTGGACATTTATCAAAGGATGTACAGTGATCCCTCCACTGGAGAGATTAGAGGTGATCTCCAGCGTCAGATTGTGGTTAGTATTATTTTTTTCAGTTTGAAAATTAATTGCATATAATATTTTCACAATTTTAATTTTAAATTAGAATTGAAGGAGTCATATGAGGCTGCGACCTCTCAGAAAAAGGCTGATGGTCAGCATGAGATGACTGAGAAGACCGGTGCTCACCATTTCGATGACGCGGCATGGATGCATGCGACTCAGTATGGCTTTGAGAAGGGCCCAGTAGTTGGTATCTGCTATCATTTGACTCCTGGTACTTATTATGGTACTGCTGCAATGTAGGCGTCCATCTTGAGAGGAGCTCATGGAGAGACATCATCTTCTGGGTCACAGTATCAGGAGCAGTTGTGAACTCAGGCTGAGCTTATAGAGACTTTGTAGAAGCAGCAGGAAGATATGTGTCGGCGACACCAGCAGCAGGAGCAGCATCATGAGGTGGAGCCACGTCGATTGGAGTAGTGGCGACATCAGGAGTATCACGAGCAGATGGAGATCATGCACCACCTGACTCGTAGTTTATGGATGGAGTTTCCTCCACCTCCTCCACACGACCCCCTAGTGATTTGTTCTTTATGTTAAAAAACATTTGACTTCAAGTTTTGTAATAATATAAACTATTTTCAGTTTTCCTTTTATATTGGTGGAAATATTGCATAATTTTTTTAAAATTTTAATATTTATTATTAGTATTATATTTTTTAATATTTTTTTATTTTACTAATAATAATATTAAAAATATTTTTTTATTTTTTTATATTTCTTTGAAAATATTGAAACTTTTAAAAAAAATTATTATTTTATTATTTTAATAATATTAATATGAATTTTTATTAAGCATATTTTATTAAATATATTTTTTTAGTATTATATTTTTTAATTTTTTTTTACTAATAATAATAATATTTTATATTTTTTTATTATTTTTATAATAATAATATATATTTTTCATTAATCATAATTTTATTATTATTTTTAATTAATTTTAGTATTTGCAACGGGGTATTTTGCGACGGGGCTCCGTCGCAAATAAGTGAAATATTTTTTTTTAAGATTAGTATTTGCGACGGGACAACGGGCTCGTCGTAATTAGTATTTGAAACGGGCCCATCGTACAAGGTTTATGGTTATATAATGTATATAATCAGAATGTTATTTGTGACGGGTAAGTTCCCCATCACAAAAACTAATTGCAATGGGCTCATTGCAAAAAATATATGTTGCGACGCCGTTTTCTACAACGGGCTATTTGCGATGGGGGCCCGTCGCAAAAGGCTATTTGCAACGAGATCCCGTCACAAATATCCCGATGTAAAAAAACAAGAATTCCAGTAGTGTATCATCAAATTTTGTGATGATAGGAATGTTACAGGTTTATTCAAAATATGTCCATACTCTATTTGACTCTAGATATAAAAATCATTTCATATCTGATATCTTTTCAAGTAAATTGGAAATAGCACCGCTTGAATGTGATATAGATCATCTGGTAAAGTCTCTTGGTGGATGTATTATAGAATCCAAGATTTACAGCAATATTCCAATTATTGTTAGTGGGATAGTCTTTCCATAAAATATTGTTGAACTTTCCATATAGGAATTTGAAATCATTTTGGGTATGGATTATCTTTTATTTTTCCATTCTAAAATAGATTTTATAGACAAGAATGATTTATTTAATGATATAATACCTTTAATAACATAACAAGAATCTGAATGATTTATTAATGATGGCGGTGAAAGTTATATGGCTCATGTTATTTAAAATATAAATACAGTTTTGATTAGTGACAATCTAGTAGTGAATAAATTCAATGATTCTTAAACTGATGAATTGTCTGGTATTTTTTCCAATCAGGAGGTTGAATTTACAATTGATTTAGTTCCTAATTTAGAGCCTTTTCCTACACCCCCTTATCGAATGGATCAATTAGAATTGGTGGAATTATTAAAATAGAAGCAAGAATTACATGATAAAGGTTTTATTCAACCTAGAACTTCACAATGGGATGCTCCAGTTTTATTTGTAAAAAAGAAATATGGATCTATGGTACTATGTATTGATAATAGAGTCCTGAATAACATAACCTATTAAGTAAATTATATGTTTCCTCATATCTATTATTTGTCTGATCAGCTCTAGAGAACTACTTATTCTTGTAAGTTTGAATTGTGGTTCGGGTACCATCAACTAAATCTGAAGGAGGATGACATTATACAGACACCTTTTTGAATGAGATATGGGAATTATGAGTTAATAGAATTCTCTTTGGGTTATATAATGCACCTATTGTATATATGAATCTAATGAATTGATTCATTCATCAGTTACTAGATTATTTTTTACTTGTGTTTATAGATGACATTTTTGGATATTCAAAACATCAGGAGGAACATAAAAGTCACATAAGGAATATTTTTCAAACCCTAAAAGAAAATAAACTATATTGAATGATTAGTAAGGTTGAATTTTTCATGTAACAAATTTCATTCCTTGGACTTATTGTTTTTACAAATTTCATAACAATTGACCCATCTAAAAAAAGTTGTTGAAAAGTGGCCAAGACCTTCCAATATCACAATAATTTATAGATTTCTTGGACTAAGAGGTTATTACATAAGGTATGATGAAAATTTTTCCTGGTTATCTATCATACTAACTAATCTAACACATAAGGGAGTTAAGATCATTTGGAAAAATGAATGTGGTGATCTTTTCGGAACAACAAAATATATTGGTAAATGCGCCAGTTTTGGCCATGCCTTCTATGAATGGTGAATTTTATTCTCTGTGGTAATGCCTCATTAAAAGGACTGGGTTATGTCCTGATGCAGAATGACAAGGTAATTTATTATCCTTCATTTCAGTTGAAACCTCTTGAGTTTAATTACCCAACACATGATTTAGAAATAGTTGTTGTTGTTTTTTCATTAAATATTTTGAAGCATCATTTGTATGGTGTAAATTTTGAAATATATATTGATGAAAAAAGTTTGATGTATATATTCACACAGAAAGAATTAAACAAGATACATAAGATATGGATAGGATTAATCGAATATTTTGAATTAATGATTCATTACCATCCAGGAATAGAAAATAAAGTGACTGACACATTGAGTCAAAAGATTAATGCTGTATTAACTATGCTACGTTTGGAACAAGATCCTTTGGTTATTGATTTGAGGAAATTTATAATGGATGTTTTTGGTGTAGGGAATTCCTATTTTTTCAGGTGGCTTTGAAATCATCTCTATTAGATAGAATTAAGAAAGTATAGAAAGAAGATAGTGAGTTGCAAAAAAAGGTAGAATTGGTTCACAAGGGTATGCTACCTGAATTTGATATTAATGAAGACTTTTTTTTTTGAGTTTTAGAAAGAGATTATATGTGCCTTGTTATTCACAATTAAATAAAGAGTTGTTATGAAAAGCTCATAGTTCTCAATTTTTAGTTCATCCTCACAATACTAAGGTGTAAAGAGTTATTCATGAGTATTACTAGTGGGATGGAATGAAAAGAGATATTATAAACGTTACCCTGAAATTTTTGATTTGTCATCATGTTAAAGTAGAGTAGAAATAAACTAAAGGGATTCTTCAGCCTTTTCTTGTTCCATAGTGGAAATGGGAATTTCTGTCTATAGATATCATAGTGTTATTGGTAAATAATTCTCGATGTATAATTGAAATATGGGATATTATTGATTGATTGACTAAATCTTCTCATTTTCTTCCTATTAAAGATAATCTATCTCAAGATCCAAATTCATGATTATATATTAATGATATAATCAAGTTATTTGGAGTTCCCCTCTACATTGTATCTGATATTCATCCTAGTTTCACTTCTATCTTTGGGAAAATTTTTCAAATGTCTTTGGGAAATGAATTAGATTCCTATACATATTTTCAACCTCGATCAGATGGGTAGTCAGAACAAACAATTCATACCTTAGAGGACATGATAAATTTTTGATCAATGGATTAATAATGATGTAGGGATCAATATCTTTCTTTGTTTGAGTTTTCTTATAATAACATTTTTCATTTTAGTATACAAATGAAACCATTTTAATCATTAAATGGAAGGCGTTTTTGACCTCCATGTATCAAGGATCAAGTTGGTTAAAAGAATTTTATGGGACCATAATTTGTCAGAGAGATGGTAGGAAAGTTCAATTGATTCAGAAACACATTAATACAGATCATAGAAGGCCGAAAATTTCTGCCTATAATCGGAGGAAGAATCATTCTCTCTTGGTAGGTGATTGTGCCTTTCTCAATTTTTATTTACAGAAAAGTGAAAAACATTTTGATAAGAAGGGGAAGCTGAGTGTGAGGTTTATTATACCCTATGAAATCTTAGAAAAGTTGGACAAGTTTCCTACAGTTTCAATTTAACTCCATGTTTATCCCAGAGACACAATATTTTTCATGTTTCAATGTTGAGAAAGTATATGCTAGATCCATCCCATGTTTTCATTCCAAAGGTAGTTTAGTTGTAAGAGAATCTTTCTTATGAGAAAAAACCAGTACAAGATTTTTTACCAGAGAGATCAAGTGTTTATGAATATAACAGTTCATAAGGTAAAGAGTTTTTGAAAAAAATGGTTGAAGAAGAAAATTGGGAATCTATAAATTATATGAGGGATAAATACCCCCACATATTTGATAATTAAATAAAATTGTGGGGATGCAATTTCCAAAAGGGTGGAATAATGTAACATCCCATGTATTTATAGAATAATACATATCTATATCAATTAATATTTATGAATAAGATATTAATTTTACTTTAATGGGGTCACTTTTTCCGATAGAGTAATCAGCATGCAACAACTGGTTTTTCTGAAATCTTACATTGCACACCACATTGAGTTATACTGAAAAATAATATATTATTATTATTATTATTTTAAATAGTAGTTAATGCCTTGTAGTAGTATTGGTGGGAATGAATATATCTAAATAAACTATAATTACACATGTTTGGTAAATGTTTTTCTATTTATCCAATAAATCTTATTGGCATAAAATGAGAATGAATCCATTTTTAAGCATAAAATACACTAATATTTTTGAAAGCTCGTTTTACCGCCATTTAATGGAGAAACATTTTTAAATATATTTTTTCACATTTTTACTTTCTATTTGACAAAATAATCTTCTTTATTTGAATTCGGATCATCAATATATACTTTGTATGATATTTTTTTTATTTTTCTGATAAAAGTCAAATATTAATGAATAGTGAAAAATACTGCATTTTAATTCAAAACTACCTTTTCATCTTATTTATTTATATAGTTAGATTTTATTTTTAATTGGTTTTAATGTATAATTGGATTATGTTTTCTTCATTTAATCCAATTTTGGTCATTATAAGTATTTTCACATTGAAATTGGGCATAAACACAATTTAACCTTTTGATAGTTTATAATTCGCAAAAACCCATCTTTCTGGTTTTGAACACTAGAATTAGTTTTAAATTTACTTCCTACAATTATATATTTTTAATTTCAGAAGATGGATTTCATATTTGGAATCAGAAGGATAAAATTATTTAAATATTTCTTTTTTTTAAAATTTTGAATAGTAACTTGAGTAATTATTTTTATTTACCATTATTAAAGGGAAAATCATGTAAATTAGGGTAAAAAATATATTATAGTAACATAAAACTACCTAAAACCTAAAAAAATAATATTGTATTAGTTATGTCCTTCCATGGTAATCCTTAGGTCGAATGTAGGACTGCATATAGCCACATGGGTGTGATATTGAAATGTTGCAATAATTAATTTAACGAAATGAGAAATATAACAAAAACATATATCTTTTTAGAAAAATGATTTTAAGGTGGGGTTATATAAATGATCTCTTTAATTATAAATATTCATTAGAAATATGAAAATATTTCCTATATCATTGTTTTTTATTTATATATTTTGTACATTATAAAAATAAAATTATTTATGACATAATAATGATTTAGTTATTAACTTATTAGTGAATGATTCAAATAACTGATATTATAAATATTAAAATAAATGTAACTTGAACATTTTTATGCATGCATGAATTTTCTGGATGATTTTTTCATGTTATATTTTATTTAATTAAGTTTTTTTTTAATGAATCAAGTTGTTATGTCTAACAAAAATCAATTACTAAATAGTTTCAAAATTTACATAAATGTGTTTTTAAAAAAAATATTATTTTATTAATAGATATAATTTTTATAAAAATCTTAAATTCTAGAAAATGAATTATATAAAGTTAAAAAATTCATTAATAATACATTTTAGGTTCTTTTGGAATATTATAGTAACTATATTAACCATATAGTGTAAAAATACAAGAAGACATGATAAGAGTTAATTTATTTAACTAAGGGTAAAATCTAAAATATAAGGTTAACTTTGTGATCTAAACAGGTCAAAATCATATGGGTTGAGAGAATTTAGACCCATACTCATCCTATCCTAAAAATATTTCACTCTTGATATATTATAATTTGAAAATAAATTTTTAATAAAATAATATTTCAAGCCTTTCCTAAAGTTCCCCTACTCCCTCTTATAAAAGGACACTGCCTCTACTCAATTACTCACACCTATCAAGCCCTTGACCCAACCAAATTTTTCTCAAATAATATCCCCTCATCTCATCCTTAATTTAAAGGCCATAACATGGTATTAAGGCATCTCAAGGAAGACTTTTCGCCCAAGTCAATTGAGTTACCCGATTTAGAGGTAACTTCTTCTCTCAATGTCCTTTTATTTATTTTCTTTCTCAAACCCCTAACTACACTTTATTAAATTATTTTAAAAAAAATTATCCTAAACATACTATGATATTTTTATACTATGTTTTTGTCCTAATATTACACAGACCTCCATCTAAGGGATATAGAACATATTGTTTCTATGTACGATGAACTATTGTCTCACGAAAAGATGATTGATCAATTTTCTCCTACATCCTCTCATGGTTTCCATTTTGATGGAATTAAATTAATATAGGATATATATTATATTTATATTGTCTCCATTCTTATGTAATTTTTATTTATAAAATACCTTTATTCTTTACATGTTGTGTAAATAAGATAATTTCGTTTAAAGAAGTGTGGTCTACCGCTCACTCAAAGTGATGTGACTTATTCCTATTGTACATCAAATGTATAAAGGATGGTTTTATTAAATCATTGATACATACATGAAATTAATATAAAAATGTTATTGTAATATACATTTATATAATTTGATTATTATTCTTTTAATATGACACTGAAATGAAAGTATCATTCATGCGTACGTATGGCCTACCATCTCCACAAACAGTTCATTTCATTTTTTATATCCAATAATTATGGTTATTATAAATATGTATATACTGGATATATATGATATTTAAATAGTATATAATTTTATGGAGATTATAGACTTCTTACTACATGTATAATGGGCAAAATGGTTATATTTAATGAATTATATTTACTACTCCTTAAAGGTGAAAATTAACACAATATGATTAGGTATTCATGGTTTTATTGTTTTCGAAACACTAACAGTTTTCCTTATTTTTGTATCCCTTACTGAGTTTCTTATGCTCATCCCATGTTTTGAAATTTGTTTCATAGTAAATAAAGTAAAATATATTCAATGATAGGATCAAGGAAATGTTATGATGTTAAAAGATGAAACGATACCATGTTTCTTTTTAAAGAGATTTTGGTTTATGAAAAAAATGAATAGTGATTAGTAGTGTATACTTGTATTATTTAAGTTTATATGTATGTCTTATGAACTAATTCTCTGAATCTCTAAACATAAAAATATCATCAATGTGAATTAATGTCAATTATTGAATTTTCTCAAGATGAAGTAATGTTTATGTTCAGGTCCTTATAACTTCTTCATAACATGGGGAAAGGAAAAAAATAATGGTGAAATAAAATGATAACTAAGGGTTCAGTAAAATAGAAAGGATCGTGAATTATAAATGAATAATAAATATGGAAATGTAAAGAACTGAACAATATAGATATCTAAATAATTATATTAGTCACAATCAATATGGTAAGGTAAATAACATAACATTCAAATCATTTAATCAATAAATTAAGAATGAAACGAATCTAGAGTTTTTTTCATAGTGAAATAATCATAGATAATAGTAAATTAAATAAGAATTCATAGAATTCTAAATTCTTGGATTTTAGGTTTTGCATGTACATGGAACCTTTACCATCAATACCAATCCTCAATGCAGTTTAAAACTACTTGGTAAAAACCAATCTGATTTGGCCAACTTATTCATCTCATTGGACAACCGATGCATGTATGGGATACCATTAACCAATCCCCACTCATTAATTCAATTAAAAATCATTCCCAATTTTTTAATAATCTATTTTGTAATATTACTTATAATAAAATATTTGTATTGAGTAAATAATATAGATTTATCATTACTTCCCCATCTAATCAATTAAAAATCGAAGAAATTTGTGTATGTAAAAATGGAATAGTGTTTAGGAAATTATAATATCTATAAAAATATTATGGATATTTAATATAAATTTAAGGAATAATAAAAAAAATCCTAAGTAATTGATTTTTTGAAGATAATGTTAATAATAATAAAAAGTGAGATTGTAAAGATATCTTTTACCACATGATAGTTTTCTATTCAAAACTCAATGATAGAGATAATTCATGTAAAGCATAAATAAACTCAATTATGAGTGATTTGTGACATTTATTGTCCATGGGATTTATATAGAACGCACAAATGTGAATTGGTTCTTAATAACCTATATGTATCAATGGATTGTAAACTGGGATGAAATCCCTTACCTTATGATAGGTTTTCATTGAGCACTATTTAAAAATAAATATAATTCTCTTAATCATGTTAATAAATTTTACAATAACAAATTAATAGTTATAATATCTTATTTGATCCTTTTATAACATATTGTCTCCCAATTGTTTATAATCCTTCATTATTTTCATTGTCTCGGGTGTTAATTTACTTGTTTTTCGAGAATGTTTTGACTTGTACTTATTTGTTCCTATTACATATATCATGTTTTAAACATCTCCAGAATTTAATATGGGTACTATATATCATATATATTTATTATATATATACATTGATTATACCGTAAAATTGGGGAAAGTAAAAGAAATGAAATATTCCTCGAGATGGTAGGTTGTACGAATGTATGAATGAGGTTTCCATTTTATTATCAAATTAATAAAATGAAAAATAATTTATATAGATGTATATTAACATTTCAGTAAAATTATTATGTCCCATATATAGAATATTTTTATTAAAACCATCCTTGTAACATTAAATTAAATGCATGAATGAATCACAACGCTTCATGATGTGATAGTTTTTGTATACATGAACGATGTTATCGTATTCCCATAAAATGGAAATCGTGACGGTATTTGTTATATAGTATTTAAAGAAGCATACATACATCCTAACATCATAAATATAATATATAAATAGTATTTATATCATTATTACCAACCCTGAGTGGTGGTGACGGATGTACGAATGACCTTAGTTTGTGAGGGGCTAATCTGTCGTACACATGAAATATGATTGTGTATACCATTTTATATGTAACACCCCATTATTTCATAATATGTTATCTCATTATAGTAATTCAATAGCTTGCACTACATGCAACACGGAGTTTGACCACACCACAACTTACCACACCAACCGTTCAAAACGCGGTTATGAATAGTATTAACTGCATTTTGAATCTTATATACTCTATATAATTTTGACATTCATTATATGTGTTTCTTAGACATGATATAAGAACAAATTCATTTTTTTAGATAAAAGATGTATTTTTCAAAAAATGCAATTATACCGCCTTTTAATGGGGAACCATTTTTAAAAAAAATATTTGACACTTTTATATATTCAATTTAATGATATTAAATTTCTCTTCAGAAGTGGGATATGAAAATTTTGTTTAGATAAATTTTTGGTACATTTCTGATAACTTCCATATTTTGATGAATAGTGAAAAATACTATGTTCTAATTGAAAACAACTATTTTTAATCGAAATAATTTATAGTGATAAATTATGCATTTGAATGTTTTTGAAGTATAATTTTATTATATATATATCATTTAATATAATTTAGGTCATTATAAGTATGTTCAAACTTAATTTCGACATAAACACATGTCAATCTTTTGATAGTTTTTAATTTTTATGAAACCCGCTATTTGGTTTTGACAATGGGGATTAATTTTAAATTAATAAATGCAACATATTTTTTTTGAATTTGGTAAAATAGAATTCATTTTTGAATTCTGAATATTAAAATTATCTTAGGGTACATTTTTGGTATTTTTCAGAAAACTTTCAATTTTTGATGAATAGTGAAAAACACAATGTTATTATATAAAACTGACTTTTTTATTTAAATAATTAGTTATTTTATTTTATTTTATTTTAGGTCAAAATATATACATAGTACTCATATATGTTCAATTTAATTCATTGGAGTCATTTTATAATAAGTTTATATTTATAAAATTTTATCAAACATTTTACCGTCTTTTACCCACCTTCTAGGAGCATTTTCAAATTTATATAAAACATAATTTTACCGCATCTGTTAGTTGATTTTTCAAAAATCCGAGAGAAATATTTAATATAAATAAGTAAAATTTGGTTCAATAAGATGAAAATAATTTTTGTGAATAGTAACATTTAACTTTTATTTACCACGGTTAAAAGTAAGTAGGGTAATTAAGGGTAAAATGATATCATAATTACCCTAACCCATGCCCAATTTCTATTTGATATGTATAATTCTACCAAAAACAACCTTAGTAATAATATATGATCCTTTTTTCTCCACATGTATTAGATTAGGACATTTATTGTTATTTTATTTAAATAATAGTTGAAAGAGATAAATTCACAGTTTAAAAACAGAACCATTTTTAATATAGAGTTATGCATCATATAAATTTGACTATAAGTATTCATTAGAAATATAAAAAGATTTAATGAATAATTATATTTTATTTATATTTTTAGACATTAAATAATTAAATTTATTTATGACACAATGATGGCGCAATAATTACCTTAATAATGAAATATTAAAATAATTGATATTATAAATATCCAAATAAATGTAATATGAGACTTTTGATAAATTCAACTAATTTTATACATTAATATGAAACTTTAGTATTGAACATATAAATTTATTTCTAAGTAATAAAGTTGTTACAACATTAAAAAAATAATTTATTAAATAATGTCTAAATTGACATAATTGAGTTTTTTAAAAAAAATACTATATTATTGGTAGATATAATATTCCTAAAAATCTAAGTTTCATCCAATGGTCCTTAATAATATTATATATGTCATTAATGAATCTATTGGGGTTATCTTGGATGTATATAGTAATTTCATTAACCATGTAATATAAAAATACAAAGACGCATGGTAAATGTCCAACTATTTAACTAAGAGTTAAATCGAAAAGATAAGGTTAATATGATGACCTAACTTGTATAAAACATATTTGATGAATGGTTTTCGACTCATACTCACCTTATCCGTTAAATTATTAATTTTGGAGCCATTATAATCAGAAAATTATTTTATTATAAAATAATATTTCAAACTTTTCCTAAAGTGACTCTCACCTCTCT
Source organism: Viscum album (assembly GCA_963277665.1). NCBI lineage: Eukaryota > Viridiplantae > Streptophyta > Magnoliopsida > Santalales > Viscaceae > Viscum > Viscum album. Next base: position 839,486,845 of record OY728152.1, on the reverse strand, counting down.
TATAAAAGGGCACTTCCCCTTCTCTTAAATTCACACCTCCAAAGCCTTTTGGATCGGAAAACACCTTCCCAAATATCCTCCCAAAATTCCCCCATTAATCTTATATGCCTTCCTTTGGTCCTAAAGCCAACCTAAGGATCCCTTTTGATCAAATCAAAATAAAGAACCCGAAGAAGAGGTAAATATTTCATCACCTCTTCCAAGTTCTTTTCTTCTTCCACTTCCTCTTTCTTTTTTGTTTCCATTATACAATAATAACTCCAGTATATTATATATACTGTGTTGATTTTATATAATTGGTAAAATAATATTAATTATTCTATCCATCCTATAACTGACAAATTCACCATACGTGCGTACCTACGGATACCGTCTCCACGTCGTGCTGTAGTTTGTTATTCAAACACTTCATTATTTGGATGGGTATAATAATGAGTATAACTATTGAAAATAATAAATATAACATGTTAATTAATCTTTATATATGATATAACATCCAATTACATATGATTTTTTCATCAATATAATGATATTGTCGCTTGTGCGTACGTATGGATTACCGTCTCCACAACGTGATTAGATTCATTTCCACATTCACCATTCAACGATGATTATAAAATATATATCATTAATAAATATGTAATATATGACATAATAATGATACTGGAGATATATATATATATATATATATATATTTATTTATGTACTTACATATATTTTATTCACTTAGTTATTTGCAATACGATATGAAAATAGAAACCGCATTTATGCGTACGTACGACCTACCGTCTCCATAAACTGTGTTTTCCATTTCATATATACATCTATTATACATATTTATATTCATAATATATTTGGTATATAAATCATGTTTTATATTCTGGATTTACTTAAATCATGATCTATGTGATTGAATCAAGAGTAACAAGTTTAAACACATACGATAAAGAAAGTGATTATTACCCGAAATGTAAATTTAACCTGAAAATTATTGTTAAATGGGTAGTATAAAGTCATAAATGAGTCATGTATGATATAATAAATATTAATATGGTTCGATTATAATTTAATAACATACTATGGTCATTATACAAGAGGTTAAATGTACCCCCGACTAAAGGAAAGTGCAAGGTAAGGGTTAATTTCACTATCTCTTTATTATCCGAGGTTTTTTATGTAAGTATCTACTGGGACATATTTATTATCCATGACCATGTTTCATAAAATATTTTTCAAAGGTATTCTTTTAATGTTACTTTATTACTAAAACATAATTTTAAAAGTTTTAAATATTTATTCTTCTAAATCATTCTCATTAATGTACATGTTTTCAAAATGGTTTTTATGTATTTATTTATATAGACATGAATGATTTTAAAATGTTACTTCCATTCCAAAGTTTCAAAGTGTTATGGGACACTTTGATAGAAAAATTTCTTTAAATGTATTCCTTTCTAAATTGTGTTACTTTTAAATGTTTCCATGAAAAAGATATATTTCTCTCAAAGAGTTTTAAAAATCATTTTCATCTATGTCAACATACTTTGATGGATTTTAAACTTTTCTGAAGTTGATTTATTATGATACAAATCATCCATATTTTATCAAAGGTTTTGTGATATGTTTGACTATAGATGTGTTATTTTTATACTATTCAGGGTTTATGGATAAATTATTGACATTTCGTATGATAGTTTTAATATGAATGTTTATGTTATGTTTAAACCATTTCATATAAGAAATTAATTGGGCTTAGTAGGTGACAAGTGGAGCCCGCTATAGCTCCTTGATTCCTCGTTATGCCTTAGGAGACAAACTAGTGTCTTAGAAAAAGGCCTTGACAAAATCTTACATGTAGTCTTGGCATAAGGCCTTGACTATGTGGTTATGATGTCTGGGATTATGCATTCAATAATTATGAAAGTGGCTATTGATATTCCATTTGATTATTTTACATGTAGAATATCTATGCGAATAATTAAATGAAATTATTTGATTTTATCTTCGCCATATTATGCTGAATTTAGTGTATAAAAGGCTTTTGTTTTAGTCTAATACCTTGCCTTAAATTTTTATCCTTATTTATGAAAGTTTCCTCTATATTGTTATCCTTACTCAGCATATGGGCTCACCCCTTTCTATGTTTTATTTTTCCCATGATGTGAAGAAGTATTTTATGATTGATAAGCAGGGTTAAGCTAAGGGATTAATGATGTTCTCAAAGGATCATTTATGTTGTGTTTTTTCTTCTATAGGAAATGTAATGTTCATGAATGTAATCTATTTTCCAAGATAGCTAAACTGATTGGTCTTTCGGGACTTGATTCCTTGTAATCATGCCAATTTACTAAAATAATGAAATGAATCCCATAACTGGGTTCAGGGCGTTACAGTTGGTATCAGAGGAAGTTTAGCAATAACCTTGGAAACTAGATTTATAAAATCTCTAATTTGAGAGCACTACCCTAAGATAGAATTTGAGGATTAGTATTGAAGAACTTCCTATAATTTTGGTACTGTAGGGATTTAGTGAGTTTTCACATCAATACATCCCTTTCTAGATACGATCAGGTAGATATGGCTCTGGCACATATGTACCTAGGAGAAAACTCAAAAACACCGCTTGGAGTAAGACTCGAACCGGAACTGGTGCATGACAATGGGCCTTGATGCACTTTTGGTTAAGTCACTCCCAGGGGATATTCTTAGGATAATTATCCTTTTCTTTACAAATAACTATTAAGGGTATATGAGTATATACTTCCTCAAAGAAAACATTTTTATGATTATTGATTATGTCCATGAATGCTTCAATTTATGTTAAATGTTTTACAAGTTCGGAATTATGCATTGTGATTCATAAAATAACAATGTGTGTTACACTATTTAGAAATGGAACCCTGTAGATGGAATTAGACCTCCAGCAATACGCATGATTCAAAGAGTAAGAATGATCATATCTTTCATAGTGTTAAGCCAACATTTAGAAATGAAATAGTCTCCCACGTATTATGATCATATGAAAAAATAATATCATGTGTTAATAAGATAACTAATTAATTTTATGAGTCCTATGGCTTTGAAGGGAATCCAGTGAATAAAACGATATTGGGGAGAAAGATGGATAAAGGGAATAAGGGAAAGAAGGATTTTCTATATGTGATAACTGTGGAAAGATTCACCATGAAAAATGCTTAAAGGGAATGGGAGTTTGTTATATGTGTGGAGAAAAAGAACACCAATTAAGTGATTGAAAGGGTGAGAAAAAAGTATTCAAATGTACAATGATTCATCTACAAGGAGTTGGGACACTACGCGAATCAATGTCCAAATCATCATAGTATACCCCAAATACTGTTATTGGATAATAATCAAGTTATAATACTACCGAAGATGAAGAGGAATGATTAAGAGTTCTTATGTTGTTATTAAATTATTATGTCATTTGAGTATTGTTTTAATGATGTACATGTTATAATAATTATAGAGTACATAAGGATTTTACTGCAGTACTATTTCATTAAGGACTAGAGATTAGTGTAACCACGAAAAGTGACTCAATGGAAAGTTAAACTACTTGGAAAATACATTTTTGAAGGAAAGACAAATATTTAATATGGTCTTGATACTGAGGTATTGATTTTGGAATAATATATGATTTATTTGGATAAATTATGTTGGATATTATTGACATCCTTGGAAATTGTTAATGGTTTGTTTATTCCATCATTGTTGTAATTTACAACATTTTTGGATATAAGGAGTATATCTAGTATTCTATAAAGACTAAGTGAGCATGAATTTAATCAATACAGTTATATGATAATTCTGGGTGTCATAGTGTTTTAAAAGAATACATTATGAAGGTATTCACATGTTATTACATAGAAAAAATAATCTTCATTCTATTTACCTTCCCTATAAATTTTGGACTGTGAGTTTGGACAGAATTATTTTGGATAAGTCTAATGGTTGGAATCGATTATTTTTGGCATTGGATACTATTGTAAAGTATAAATAATTTCATCAGATTATTTTTTTATTGTCATAAAAAGGACAACCTGGAGGTCAGACGACAACCTGTCGCGTCCGGCTAGGCCGCGAGACTTGAACCCGCAACCAAAGGGTGATAATGGTGCATCAACTACCACTTGCCTATGTGATGTCCTAGTTTGTATAATGTAGTTTTTTAAATAGTTTGAAAAATTAATTATAAATTCAATATTTTTGGAACCCTATACGATTAGGATAAATTAAAAAATTTTGATTTATATTATCTTTTGGAGTGAAAGATGAGTTTGTGGTAGGAATTAGTTGAAGGATGAAACTCTACTTGTCAAGTATATATATATATATATATATATCCTCTTATTCACTGAATAAATTAATTCTTAAACATTAGGGAAGGGATCTTAAAACCAAAAATGTGTTACCCTAATACAATACATTTTGTTGAATCGATGATATTTTACATCATCTTAGATTGATGGATTTGAGGCCCTCAATTTTACACTTGTTTGTGATTGATGACCTAAATCACTCCATATAAATATTTATGTTTTCTTACAATTATGTGTCTCTAATTTATACCAATGTTCTCCTAATCGATATCATAATTTGGTGGTGACTTTTTCATTTTTATTTCCCACTTATTAAGAATATATTTTATTAACCCAATTTCCATTATGTGTTTTCCAAAAAATAAATTTCCAATTTTTAAACATTTATTTTTGAATAAAAATTTCAAATTGTGAGGTCACAATTTATTAAAGGATGGTAGAATGTAACACCCCATTATTTCATTGTATGTTATCCCATTAAAGTAATTCAATAGCTTGCGCTACATGCAACAATGAGTTCGAGCGCATCACAACTTACCACACTTACTGTTCAAAAAGCAGTTATGGATAGTATTAACTGCATTTTGAATCTTATATACTCTATAGAAATATAACATTCATATTTTTTGTTTCTTAGACATCATATAAGAACAAATTCATTTTTTATATAAAAGGATTATTTTTCAAAAAATGAAATTTTACCGCCTTTTCGTGGTGAACCCTTTTTAAAACCAATATTTTAAACTTTTATATATTTAATTTAATGAAATTAAATTTTTATTTAGAATGAGGAAAAAAAATTAGTTTAGATAATTTTTTGGTACTTTTCTGATAACATTCATATTTTGATGAATAGTGAAAAATACTATGTTTTAATTGAAAACAACTTTTTTTAATCAAAATAATTTATATTGATAAATTATGAATTTTCATGGTTTGGAAGTATAATTAGATTATATTTGTATCTTTTAATACAATTTAGGTTATTTTAATTAATTTCACATTTAAACTTGACATTAACAAATGTCAATCTTTTGATAGTTTTTACTTTTTAAAAAACCCTCTTTTTGGTTTTGACAACAGGGATTAATTTTAAATTAATAAATTAAATTCTATGTTTCTAATTTGGTAAAATAGAATTCATTTTTTAATTCAAAATATTAAAATTATATTAGGGTAAAGTTTTGGTATTTTTTTGAAAACTTTCAATTCTTGATGAATAGTGAAAACACTACTTTATTATATAAAACCTACTTTTTATTTAAATAATTAGTTATTTAATTTAAATATATTTTAGGTAAAAATGGATACATAATACCCATATATGTTCAATGTAATTCATTGGATTCATTTTATAATAAGTTTATATATATATATATATAATTTTATCGAACATTTTACTGTCTTTTACCCACCTTTTAGGAGAATTTGCAAATTTATATAAAACATAATTTTACCTCTTCTGTAGGTTTAATTTCAAAAATTCTAGAGACACTATTAATATTAGTAAGTAAAATGTGGTTCAATAAAATGAAAATAATTTTTGGTAAATAGTAACTTTTGACCTTTATTTACCATAGTTAAAAGTAAATAGGGTAATTAAGGGTAAAAATGATATCATAATTACCATAACACATGTCCTAATGCTATTGGATATGTATAATTAGACCAAAAACAACCTTAGGAATAATATATGATCCTATTTGGTCCACTTGTATTAGATTAGGACATTTATTATTATTTTATTGAAAGAATAGTTAAAAGAGTTAAATTCATATTTTAATAATTAATCCATTTTTAATATAGGGTTATACAGAATATAAATTTGACAATAAATATTCATTAGAAAGATAAAATTATTTCCTATATAATTATTATTTATTTATTATTTTTAGACATTAAATAATATAATTTATTTATGACACAATGATGACACAGTAATTACCTTAATAATGAAATATTAAAATAATTGATATTATAAATATCCAAATAAAGGTAATCTGAGACTTTTGATGAATTAAAATAATTTTCAAGGTTAATATGAAATTTTAGGATTGAACATATGAATTTATTTCGAAGAAATAAATTTTTTAGGAATTTAACAAAAATCATTTATTAAAAAATGTCAAAATTGACATAATTGAGTTTTTAAAAGAAATACTATATTATTTATTGATATAATATTCTTAAAAATATATGTATTAGAAAAATGGCCTTAATAAAATTATATATTTCATAAATTAACCTATTGGGGTTATATTGGAAGTATATAGAAAGTTTATTAACCATATAATATAAAAATACAAAGAGACATGGTAAATGTCAAACTATTTAACTTTGAGTTAAATCCAAAAGATAAGGTTAATATGATGACCTTAACATTTCTAAATCCGTTTTTTGAGATTATTTCGACACATCCCCACATTATCCTTTAAATAATCTATTTTTTAGCCATTATAAAATGAAAATTATTTTATTATAAAATGATATTTCAAACTTTTCCTAAAGTGACCCTCACCTCTCTTATAAAAGGGAACTTCCCCTTCCCTTAATTTAACACCTCCAAAACCTTTTGGATGGGGCATACACAGCCTAAATATCCTCCCAACTTTCCTTCATTCATCCTAGAGTCATTCCATTAGTTAGAAATCCAACCGATGGAGCCATTTTGATCAAATCAAAAAGAAGAACCTGAAGAAGAGGTAAATATTATAATAACCTCTTTCAAGTTCTTTTATTCTTCCACTTCCATTTTTTTGTTTCCATTCTAAAAAAATAAATCCTATATATTCTATATACTATTATGTTATTATAAAAAATGGTACAACTATATTCATTATTCTATCCATTCTATAAATGACAATGTCACCATACGTGTGTACGTACGAATTAACGTCTCCACATTGCGGTGTAGTTTGTTATTCAAACACATAATTATTTAGATGGGTATAATAATGAGTATAACTTATGTAAATAATAAATATAACATGTTAATGATTCTGTATATATTATGTACCATCAAATTACATACTATTTTTCCATCAATATAATGATATTTTCGCTCGTGCGTACGTACGGATTACCGTTTCCACGACACAATGAGATTCATTTCCACGTTCACCATTCAATGATGATTATAAAATATATATCATTAATAAGTATGTAATATATGACATAATAATGATACTAGAGATATATATATATACTTACATATATCTTATTCACTTAGTTCCATACAATATGATATTAAATGGAAACATCATTTATGCGTATCTACGGCCTACTGTCTCCATAAATGGTGTATTCCATTTTATATATACATCTATTATAAATATTTATATTCTAAATATATATGATATATAAATCATGTTTTATATTCTTGATATATTTATATCATGATCTAAGTGATACAATCAAGAGTAACAAGTTAAAACACATACGATGAAAAAGTGATTATTACCCAAAATGTTAATTTCACATGGAAATTATTATTTAATGGGTAGTATGAAGTCATAAATGAATCATGTATGATATCATAAATATTATTATGGTTCTAGTATAATTTAATAACATACAACAGTCTATATACAGGAGGTTAAACATACCCTCGACTAATGGAATGTGCAAGGTAAGGGTTAATTTCACAATCTCATTATTATCTGAGGTTGTTTTTACGTAAGTATCAACTGGGACATATTTATTATCCATGTTCATTTTCACAAAAGAGTTTTCAAAGGGATTCTTTTTAAGGGACTTTTTTACTATAACATAATTTTAAATGTTTTAAATAATTATTCTTCTAAATCATTCTCATTAATGTCCATGTTTTCTAAATGGTTTTTATGGATTTATTTATATACATATGAATGTTTTTAAAATTTTACTTCCTTTAAAATGTTTTAAAGTGTTATGGGACACTTTGATTCAAAAATATCTTTATATTTATTCCTTTCTAAATTGTGTGAGTTTTAAATGTTTTCATGAAAAATAGATATTTCTCTAAAAGATTTTGACAAATCATTTTCCTCTATGTAAACATGCTTTGAGGGATTTTAAATTTGATTGAAGTTGATTTATTATGATACAAATCTTCCATATTGTTTTGAAGGTTTTGTGATTTGTTTGACTGTGGATGTTTTATTTTTATACCATTCATGGTTTATGGATAAATAATTGATATTTCATATTCTAGTTTTAATACAAAGGTTTATGTTATGTTTAATCCTTTTCATATGAGGAATGCATTGGACTTTGTATGTGATGGCTGGAGCCCGCTATAGCTCCTCGATGCATCGTTAGTTCTCAGGAGACAAATTAGTGTCTTGGAACAAGGCCTTGAAAAAATACTATTTGTAGTCTTCGCACAAGGTGTTGACTATGTGGTTATAAAGTCTAGCATTATGCATTCCATCATTATGAAAGTGGATATTGATATTGCATGTGATTATTATACTAGTATAATATTAATGAAAATAAGTAAATGGAATTTTTTTTCTTTTCCATATTATTCTGAATTTTATGTTTAAAAGGATTTTGTTTTAGTAAAATACATTTCCTTAAATGTTTATTCTTATCTATGAAATTTTCTGCTATATTTTTATCCTTATTTAGCATCTTAGCTCACCCCTCTCTATGTTATATTTTTTCAAGGATGTGAAGTAGTATTTTATGATTGATAAGTAGGGTTAAGCTAAGGGATTAATGACATTACCAAAGTATCATTTATGTCGTGTTTTATTTTCTAATTTGTAATGTAATGTTCATGTATTTAATCTATTTTCTAAGACTGCTTAACAGATCGGTCTTTCGGGACTTGATTCCTTGTAATCATGCCAATGTATTAAAATAAGGCACTAACTCCCATAACTGGTGTCGGGGAGTTACATGATAGATGTGTGTAAGGTTGTAGGTATTCACCATAACATAGAAAATTCTCAGAATACAAATGATACAATGTTTATTATATAATCACAATATATTATAAATTTATATACGTGTAGATGGAAATAAATAGATAATTAATTTGAAAACGCATTACTTCTTCTTCGAGTATCCTAATTATAATTCCACTAATACATTACTTGGATGGATCATATGATTATAAGAGAGATTTTAGTGACTTATTTGGGCTGGTATTGACCAAACCTACTTGTTTTTAGTTGTGTGAATAAGGGGGGAGTTTGAGGCCTTTTATAAGTGGGATGAGTGGAAAACATATAGATTTTTTAAATAGGGAATTTATCTCAAGTATATTCCTAGTAATGTGGATCCCATAATGCACCAAACTTGATATACTAAGGGATAAGGTCTAAATATGTCTGAATAATATGTTTAAAACTTGGTTATAGGTCATTTTCCCACTTAATATTTAATTTTAGTCCCTCAGAAATCAAGTTATTCTCTTATTTGTGGTAATTAATTTAAGTACTATCACTAAACATTTTGTTAATAATAAATTTAGAAATAGTTTACATTATAAATATTTCTAATTAAAAATATGAATACATTTTTACAACTTCATACTATATAATTAGTAGATTATGTTTTAATTAATCCAACATGTTCGATGAGAATGTGGGGTTTTAATGTGAAATTGTTCAAAAGATTATTAAGTTTTAAAATCTAAATTGAACCAAAAACATATAATTGAGAAATATTATATTAATATAATTGTAAGTGATCTATTTTAACTTGAAAAAAAATTAAAAAATATTATTTATAATTTTAAATTATTTAAATTAAAAATATGTTTTCAATAAATATTCAATACTTTTCATTATTTATTAAAAATGTAACTTCACTGAAAAATAAAAAACACCCTATGATAATTTTTAAATTAAAATTTAATAAATGAAAATTTTTTTACAAATAATATTTATAAAAGTGTTAAAATTAATTTTGAATACATGAGAACCATTAAGAGTTGGTGAAACTACCATAAAAAATACAACTTTTATGGGTAAAATTGGAATTGTACATATATTATGAAAAACAAATATATTGAATTAATTTAAGTTTTTTTCTAAATATATGATATAAAAGTTTCACTAAAATCGCCTAGTAATATTAATTAACTAAATTTATATTTAAAAAATGCCTTCGGTGCATAAATATAATTTTTTATAGAAACATTACCTTTATATTCAAATGGTTTATTATATTCATTTATAATTAATTGTTAACCAATGAATTAAAATATATATATTTATAATTTATTAAACCATATTAATAACATCCAATATAATGGATAAGTTGTTATTTTTAATATTAATGATGAAATTAATAGTATTCAATAAAACTCAGTCTTTCTTGTGACACACCATAATAAATAAAGTTTTTATTGTGTGCAACCCAAGCTAACATATTGTTGAATGAATTGAAAGCTATATCATAGATTTAGTTTATTTAAAAAAGTAAATATATTATAATGTCAAATAATTTTAAATTTCATCCTTTTATTAGCGTGGTATATCATACATGCTATTGATTAAAATTTCATTCTTTTAAAAATCTAGGGTGTTACATTTATCCCACCTTAAAAAAATTATATCGCCATAATTTAATCTTGATCTTGAAAATAAAAGGTTTGATATTTGATTATTAATTTGGTTTAAATCCCCCATCAAAAAAGGTTTAATAAAATATAATTTTAATAATAAATTAAAATGAGTATGAAGGTCATTTAGAATAACAAAAAACTAGGGTTCCAGATAGGAGAACATGACTGGTAGATGACAACATGGACATGGAAGAAAAAAAATAACACTCAAATACAGAGGGTGAGTGATAGATAATGTTTTTAGTATGGTGTTAATTTACACAATGAAATAAACAATATAGTTGTGAAAATTCTCAATGTTATCATAAAAAATGATGATAATAAGAAAACATTTTTTTCAAGACCATTTTTTCATATATTTGATGAATTTTTTCACTTGATAAGAATAGATGAAAATATAATTACTTGAAACATTTCTATTTATTAAGAAAAATATTATCTAGTGAATTTTCCTTAAACTATTTATACTTCATACCCTGTCATAGGTTGCATCATAAAGTTATGGGATATATTAATCTCTAAAATGTCATCTAAAGATCAACATAAACCATTTCTTAAATGGTTAACTATTCCAAAAGATTATGATCAAAGACTTTAGAAACAATGTAATTTAATCTCCAAAATGAAATTAACTTTAGTCGTCAATAAACATGTAGTATATCATTAATCATCACTTACCTAACATGTCAATATCTTCATCATGTGTTATCTTGGAAAATGGTAAAAACATGAATAATAGAAATACTTATTGAAAATATGTATGATTCTCTATTCCATAAGTAAAAATTAGATTATTATATATATTAAATAATTAAATAAATGATGTAAATGACCAAAAATGATACAGGTTATTGATATATAACATGTTCATGATTATCTTCTTGACCACTAGGACATAAAAAAGAGGTGAAAAATGTTCACTAATATCATAAAAATGATGATATTAATAAACATTTTTTATTCAGAAAACATTTCTCCAAGAGTTTATGAATGTTTCACTCGATAAGAATATAAGAATATTTAATTTCTTTATATGTTTCTATTTATTATGAACAATATTATCAATTCTATGTCCCTTGAACTATTCAAATTTGATCCCTTATCAAAGAATGTATCGTATGGTGATGTGATACATTAATCCCTGAAACATCATCCAAATATGAACATACACCATTTCATAAAGTGTTAATAATTCAAAAATATTATGATCTATGAAATTATAATTATGGTAATTTAATAACCTAAATAAAATTATCTTTCATCTTAAATAAACATAAATTATCTCTTTAATCAACACATATTAAAAATTGGAATACTATCATCATGTATTATATTAAAACTTATTAATAACTATAATTACAAAAAAAAATTATAAATAAATGTATGATTCATTATTACTAAATTATTAAATAGATTATATAATATTTTACTTAAATTTAAAAATGTTTTAAACTTCATCAATGATGGAATAAATGACCTTTTCAACCATTCATTAATCAGATCCATGGTAGTCAACACTAGAAAATTTCATTTATCCATATCAATAATCCATTTATCCCAACATCATTATATCTACAAAAAGAAAATATTTAGGGTTATCTGTCTAACAATCATGTGTTTTACGAGAAGTTCATGCTATCACTAAATCATATTTCTTAGTTATCAGAACCATTCAACATGTGATGTTAAATCCTTAATGAAATGGTAATATTGTATAGTCCATATATATTTCATAATAAATAAAATACTTTTAAAACATATTCTGAGGATCCAAATACATAATTATATTAGTCATTCAATATGGGATTTATCAATATTATAAACATGAATTTAATCCTTTCGCTACTTATAAGGCATATTCCATTGATTATTGGGGAATTAATTTTTAATGTTCTTCATATCCTTTCATGTGAAAACCCTTAATATTAGTTTTATCTCCTTCACATTTCATTCCATTTACTATTGAACCATTTCTCCAAAGATAAAAAAATACCAAACCCTTCATGTATTTCCAAGGGTGATTCATTCAATAATTATCACATGTTAGAAAAGTATTCTTTCCCTTATTCCCTAAATCTGTTATTTAAAAACCTGTTAGCTTATTCTTTTACATCTCATTGAATATGTAATAACTAATGAATCATACCTCTATTTCTATAGTGAATAAATATATTTCATGATACAGTAAAAAATTTGGGGAGAGCAGTGCCCTTTGGGGATTTGGGTTAATCACTTCAATGAAATGGTCAATATTTCACCCTGTGTTATGTGTGTAATCAGTAGCATACCTAGATAAACTTGTAAATGTAGCTTCATACTCAAAAAAATCATACTTTTTCATTAAACAAATTATGTTTATATCCTTCTTAGTTTTTATATCATGAGATAAATATTTGTCAAAATAAGTTCCCTTAATATCATTCCAATCCATTAGTTCTATTTCCACTCCCCCTAGTATTATAGATCAAGGACCACTAATTTTCATCATCACCAGTGATATAATATAATTTAAGTGAATGTTATTACTATTCTCCACATCCCAATTCTATAAATGTCTTCTCTGAAGACACAATCCATTGGTTAGATTCCAATGGATTAGTACTCCCACTAAATGTTGTGGCCTCTGTAACATAAAGTGATCTAGAAATAGGGAATCTCGAGTTGGAATGGGTTTCTCCATATGGTAAATGTTATGTTTCATAACATTATTCACCAACCATAACATTTGCATTAAATTCTCAGTTCAATAACCATCCATACCAGCTTCCCTATAAGAGAAACCTCTATATTGTCCACAAGTATTAACACCTTTCTTCCATCCTGGTGAAATCTCTGAACAATAGTAGAAAATGGATTAGATCATAAGATTATGACTAATATATAATTCCAAATATGTAATAATTTGGATCGTAAATTAAGAATTTATTCATTGTTAGTATAGAATCTACATAGACTGGTTTCATTGGGAGGTTATTTTATATGTTTTCTAAATTTCAATAGTAGGTTTATATTCTGATGCCATTTATTTTTTTAAATTTGGTATCTAATATTTCTACTAAAAAAACTTTCATTCCAACATTTACAACCCTGACCCAAAAATCTATAAGCTGGTTCCTTGCATCTATACATTGTCATAGAAAAAATATTCAAATTCCCATCGTTGATTAGTATAGTAATTTTGAAAAAACAAATTACATACATGATACCCATTTTAGATTTTAAAAATGAAAATATAACATAAAACCTAAAAATATATAATAAATGAAATCCCAAAAAGATAATTTAAGATAAATTATTTATCAACTATGAAAATGGAGAAAATAAGGGTGAACTGATATGATCAGAAAGGGTTAAATACAATAGAATATGTCATGAATCAATAATGAATAATCAATATGTACATGTAAATAATAGAATATAAATTACATATATATGAATTAATAAGGAAATATCAATATTTTAACGTAAATAATTAAATAAACATTCCATTTAATTAATAAGTTGATATGAAATTCAACCATATATTTTTTTCATTGTGAATATATCATGTTGAATAATAACTAAAATCTGAATGTAGGAAAAGATTATTATTAGATTACATGTTTCCCAGTCACATGGAATGTTTAGCATCACAACCTATTCTCAAGTAAGTATAAAAATAACAAGTAAAAAAATTCTGATTTGGAAAACATATTCCTCTCATGACAAAACTAATGAATCAAGTGGATGCCAGTAATTGTAAACCACAAGTTTCTTTAGGTCTAATTAATTAATCAACTATAAATTAATTTATTAAACAATGTTACTTGTCCTCAAATATCATTATTGAGTAAATAATATATATTTATTAAAATTTCCCAATCAAATCAAATAACAATCAAATTAAACATCATATGTTAAAATGGTGTATAGTTTAGAAAATAATAACTTCCATTACACAATAGTGTGGATATATAAGTCAAATGTGATGTAAAATAAATAATGAACATAACTATGTTGTTGATTCAAGACATGGTTAACAATAAAAAAAGAATTTTAGACTAAAAATAAAACTTTTACCACTGGTTAATTATCTTGTCAAAATCCCTTGGATGAGAAAATTCATAGTAAAACATAAATTAACATGAATTATGAGTGAATAATGATATTATATTTCAAAGTTCCAGTATATAAACAACATTTAATCAAATCATTTCTTGACAACAAATAAGTCTCAATGGAATATAAATTGATATGGAATCAATTTCCTTATGCTCCCTTTTAGTTGAACACACTTTATCTTACGTTATATTGGTTTTAAAAAAGTTTTATCTTATAATAGAACCATATTAATATTTTTAATTTCACAAATGATATTTTTAGGACATTTTATCTCTTGTTTTTAAAAATAATTCACCAATTTCATTATTTTGGCTGTTAATTTACCATATATTATGGGTATGTTTTGACTTGTTATTTTTCGTTAATCGTAAATATATCATGAAATTTCATCTCCAAAATTTAAAATCTGATTTAAATATCATATATATTTAGTATATATATATTTATATTATTCCATAAAATTTGGTGATATGAAAAGAAATAAACTGTTCATGGAGACGGTATGTCATAAGCATGTGTAAATATTAATTCCATTTTCTTATCATATTGAATAAAGAAAAATAAATTATATATATGTATATAATAATTATAGTATAATTAATATGTCATATATATCAAAATATTTTTATTTAAACCATCTTTAATACATTCCATGTAATGCGTGAATGAATCACATCACTTCGCAAGGTGGCAATATGTCATACACATGAACGAACTTATCGTAGTCCAAGAAAAAGGATATCATAATGGTAAGTGTTATATAATAATTTTAGAATCAGAAATAAAACATATATTTCATAAATAAAGTATATAAAGAGTATTTACAGGATTGTTTCAAACCTTTATAGGTTGTAATGCATGACTGAACAATATCAGTTTGTGTGGCAGTAGTCCTATGTACACACAAATGATGATTACAGATAACATTTGATGGAAGTGTGCGATGTTTTAGTTATTAAACATGAAATAAAACATATAATTACATTTATGATACTTATAATATTATATAATAACGATATAATATAATGTGATCGATATGGATAATGTAATAAAAGGAAAAGGCTTTTAGTAGAACATTACCTATTTTTTCGGGTTTCTCAATAGGATTTCACTAATGCCTTCTTGAGAAGGATTTATGCCAAATATAGGGCCTATATTATGATAATAGGAAATTTTTGTTTCTATTTGGCCTCGTATTGGCACATCCTATGGGGTTTGGGAGGTGTAATGAATGGGGGATCAGGGGAGGACTTTTATAATCATGGTGAGTTGAAAACATGTAAATTTTAGAAAGATAAAAATACACTAACATTTTTTCCATGTAAAGTGTATTCAATAATAAAAAACTCTATCCTAGAAGCTATAATATCGAATATACATCTATAAAATGTATTTATGATATTTTTATTAGTCAATTGGATCAATATGTTTAATGTTTAATACCTACATGAACAAGTTTTGTTCTTAATTATTGTAAATAATTTTAACTTCCTGCACTAATCAACTAAGTAAAAAATTATTTTGGGCTTATTATAAATTATATATTATTCTGAATATAAATATGGAATAAATTTTTACAAATTCAAACCATATAAACGATAAAAATTAATTTAAAATTAATCTTTTAGACTGGAAGGGAAAACATTATTCTATAGGGAAAATGTTAAATAGTTTAAAATGTTTTATATCTAAATTCAATATAAATGTTATTCTAATATTATAAATTGATATAATATATATAATTTTTATCTAGTATGAGAATTAAAAAATTCAAAATATAATTTAACATTATATATTATTTAGAAAAATATCATTTTTCAATTATAATTCTGTATTTTTCATTATTCATTAAAAATTAATTATTCTCAAAACTATAATAAACACTATTTATTTATAATATTTTCATTGTAATTTAAAAAATAAATTTTATTTTTTAAAATATTATTGAAAAGAGTTTAAAAAATTAGTTTTAATACATGTCCACCATTAAAAAGTGGAAAAACAACCTTTAGAAAACTACTGTTTTTATACCTAAAATTGGATTTGTTCTTAACTTATCCCCATAAAAACCATTGGATAAATTGAAAAAAATATATTGAATATATGATATATAAATTTCATTAATATATTACTGTGTAATTAATTTAATTTAGTATGATAAAATGTCATAGGATTGTAAATTAGTTTTTTATAAAATCATTTACTTTATATTTGACTATTTTTTATATTCATTTATAATTAATTTTTAACCAATTAATTAAACCATATATTTTAATTTATTAGTTATTCCTATACATAAATTCTAATTTATTTCCTTGTTATTAATTTTCATTTTAAATTATTATATTATTTATATTTAGTAAAAGTTGGTCTTGCGTGTAACACACACTGTCAAGGATTGACATTATTATATGTAACGTATGCTAATATAGAGTTGTGTAAATTTAAAGATATATCATATATTGAATTTATTTAAAATTATAAATATATTTTAATGTATTGGGATATTATATTCCCTTATATTCATGGTATTTCATGTCAAAAACAATAATCAATAAAATGTTATTCATTTAGAATTTATGGGTGTTACATCAAGGATAAAAGTATCACAATAAGTTTGATAAACAACCTAATACGATATTTATATAATTTAAAATTAAATATCCATTAATACATATTATTTAAAAAACCATTAGAACAAGTGGATGATAGATCAACTAGTTAACATAATCACTCAGGATTCCTCTAGATTAAGAAAAACTAGCAGCACCAAGTGTTGCTTATACTTCGCCTAGACAAGGAAAAAATATCTACAAAAAACTAAAGAGAAATAATGTTTGGGAGATGAACATTCCAGATGGGTATCACCACATGTTCCATAATATATTCCATAATAATAAATCCAATTATGTTTTCAATTTAAATAAAAAAATTCAAGAATGTTAATTTAAATATTTTAAATAAAAAAATCGACTTCATTTCAAACGAAATAAGATATAAAAAAACATTGATAAGATGAAATTTTTTTATAAACAAGTTATATAAAAACATTGAATGAATAAAATAATACTATATTCAATGGACTATATAATCTATTGAAATTAAACAGGAACCATGCTTATAATTCCTAAGGTATGCTATATTCTAGATATATGAATCTAAAACATCTCACTAATTATCATGTCTCAAGTAAATGTGCACACTCCATATGGTTCAACTTATAAATATTATTAATCCACACCCACATAATGTAAAATCATGTCAATATTTTTTTATATAATGTTTTAATCATAAATAAATTATTACAGACTCATATTATTTGCATGCTTATCTTAATCTTCTACAGAGTACTTAGGTTCACATGTGATTAATCAATCAATCAATCATTCATTCTTGGTTAAATCATTCATTTCAAATAAATTCAACATTATCGATCCAATTTCTAAATTTTAGGCTCATCATGACCTATTCAATTCTAAAACCAAATAAAAGGATTTCATAAAATTCATATATTTTAACATAATAATTCATTTTAATCCAATTTTCAAATGAATCAAACTAAAATTGATTCTGCAGTTGAACATTCAATTCAGTAAATCATTTTTTAAAAAATTCAACCAAAAAGATTCAATTATATAAAAATTGGCGGTTTTCCATATTTTCCATGATATTTTAAAACCACCCAAAAAATCAACTCAATAATTGGTGTTTACATCAATTAATATCTCATTTAAAATACTTCATGAAATTAATGGTTTCAATTGTATTCTGTATCATTATAAATCCAGCTAAATTTTGTCATGAAATCAAACCAACAACTGCATTGGGAAACACCTACTGATAACAAAGGTGAAGGAGATTCGGGAGTCAAATCTAGAACCATTATCAATAAAATAAAATATAAGGTACAGAAATATTCTGATGATCTATTACTCTCTAATAATTAGATAAGGGATGATTGAGGGAAACCAAACACAAGTAGATCCCCATACTAGAAGAAGATCGAATGTACTCTCAAATTCATTGATCTACCAAGAGAATAGGTTAATGTATTGAAATATTTCTATTAATTTTTTCCAATTTTAAAGGAATCATATTAGGGTTGAATGAGGTTAACTATGGGTTAAACCATGGGTCTAGGTGTTTTAAAAATAATTTTAGTGTTATTATAAATCATCAAAATTTCTTCCTATTTTAGATGCACCGTTAGTTGGAATTATGCTCCCTAACCATGTATCTTAACTAGGATCCTAGTTGGGGTGAATATTTGGGATGGGTTTCTTCATGGATTAGATAGATTTTACATCCCCTTCTAGTGGATCAATATATTGGGGATTGTTTTCTAGCACAAATCACATGTTTTTTCAAAACCATGCACTGACAACAAACAACCCCCAAACCCTCCAAAAATATCTAACAATCACGCCAAAAACCAAAAATAGGCCCCAAACACAAATAGATCAAAACAATATGTTATTTGAACCAAAATAATGGTAATTTGATGTTACAATCTCCATAGAAATATCAGATTTTATCACAAGAAGGCATTTAGTTAAGATTCCATATAAGGGATATGATTTCACAGTTCTCCCCTTACTAGATCACACTAACAAGTATCATATGAATCAAAAAAATTCAACTATATCACAAAAAAACAGAGGTATAATATTTTCACAAATAAAATTTTCCCAGAATTAATTCTTCAAATACGATTCTCAGCCATGGATAAATCTGGTTCACCATTTTTATCAACCCAAAATTGGATATGAGATGAGTTAGAAATATACTTTTTATGATTACTTATGTGAATCACATTATGGATCAATGTCAAATAATGTGGAAGTTCTAAATTTTAATCCATTTTCCCAACCCTCTAAGAAATATCAAAAGGATCCTAATATTACGACACAAGATTTTCCATTTTTACCAATATGTATGTGACCCAACTGAGGTGAGACACTAAAAAAACTAAGTCACCTACAGGATACTCTACATGTAATCAATAAATACCATCATTATATTTATACTATCTATGTTTCATTACCATTCTCTAAAAAATTAATTGAATCTTAATCATTGTATCTTAGACCTAGGCCAATAAAACCATGGATGTCTCACCAATATCTAACCATCACAACATAGGGCTAAATGTGAAGAAATATAAGTAAACAGTTTGTTTTATATGTATGAATTAAGGATAAATAATATTGTATAAAATCTCATCCAGTTCTAAACATTTATCCCAAACTCCACCAGTCTCAAGAACAAAATAATGAACCATGTCTTGCAATATCAATATAGCATGTTCTTTATAGCCATCCAATTATGGATGATATTTTTTACTCAATATAAACTGGGATCCAAACACTTCATAGAGAAATCACAAAAAAGGATAAGTGAACTCTGTTTCCCTATTAGAAAATATGAAATATGGGACTCCATACAATCCTATAATAAATTCCCCAAATAAGCTTCAAAATCCTCAACAATGGATCTATCTCAAATTGGTATACTTTGATCCAATTTGGTCATCTAATTGATCACTACCCATATCACAATATTCTTATGAGGGTAATATAAATACCTAACCATGAAAATCTTATAAATATCATCCCATGTCCAAATTAGCACATGAATGGGCTAAAGAAAAGCATAATGATTCACTTTATCAACCAGGACCTTTTGGAATGTATAACAATGATAAAAAAATCAATGGTGTCTCTAATTATACTTTTCTCCCAGATTCATAATAGCATATTATAGAAAATCATTTTGTATCTTGGGTTCATATCCCCTAGAAATAATGGGGATACTATGAAACAAAATTTTTCACTAAAAAAGTAGAAACATATCAGTTCAAGATATATAGAATACCCCCATAGTTGGATGACAACTAACAAATGGCCTCCACACCATAAATCTAGTCCATAATTCCATTGAATTACTCATCAGGATACTGAACATAAAGTGTTATCTTGATAGGATAATAAATAAATTGAATGTTATTAAATGTAATCACATTAAAAATAACCAAGACCCACATATCCAACATGTAAAAGGATATATAATATTATACTCTTCTAACAATTATTTCATGTTATGGGTTATAAGTTTTCCGGTTAACAGAATTTGCCATGTAATTTCCCTTACCAGGGGTGTGTGAAATGGTTAAATCTAAAGACTATAGGTAATACACCCAACACCTCTACTAAAGGGTAAAATATTTGTTAGAGAATATGTAACATATATATTTTTTGAAATTATGTTAACACATTCACCAAAATGGTTACTTGACCAAATCTTAATAGAATGCATCACATCTATGAGTTCATCTTAATGATTGATGTAGTTCCTCTCTTTTCGAATAAATATTTGGAAAACATAGGCCCCCATTTGATCAATATATATAAGAACATTTCCAAAAACAGGAATTGAGGCTTCAAAAAACAACACATAGCCTTTTCCAGCACCTATAAGGTTCAACACTAGAATATAAGAAAGTCGTTTACTAAACAGATGAAATGAAATCCGAAATATCAAATCCCAAATGAACATCACTCCATTATATATGACATAGGTCATAAAAATTTTCAACTTTTAGAAATATCTATTAAACATATATAAATTCTCCACAAAACCCAAGACTCATAAAATATTAAAAACATTTTGTGGTTTATCACATTTCGTAACATCCTTCCCCTTCCCAGTGTCAATTAAAATTATATATTCTTGGGATATGTGTCCCATTAACTAAACATCTTGAATAATGAAATTATATTTCATAGGATTAACATAAAGTTGTTTATATCTCAATTTTTTATAGACTAGATGTCAATGGATGAGCATGGTCTTCCTCAATTTTGGATAAAATTATAATGTCATCCAAAATGACCACCATGTCTGAATCGAGATACTCATGGAATGTCCTGAACATTAATTCCATATAATTTTTAGGACAATTGGTTTGAAAAAAATGTATAAAAAATACTAGTGATGGATACATTTATTCTTAAAGGATATCATTGGTATGTCGTATTCATCGATTCATTAATGGTAGTAGTAAAAATGAAGATAGATACATTATGTACACTACACCCCATTCAAATAATCAAAAGTATCATCAATCAATTTCAATATATATTTTATATTTTTGATAACATGATTTAGTTTTGAAAAATCATCACTAATGATATGTGTTCCATCATCATTCATTAATTAAATCATAGAAGCTACCCATGGAGAAAAAACTGTCATATAAAGAATATATCCAATTGAACATCGAACTTAGTTTTCAATTTATTCAATTTAGTTTATTCTATACTATATAGAGGAATCATAGTTTTTAGATACCCAGTACAAAATAAATAGATAAATCTATGTCACATACCTGTGAAAAAATTTAAAATATAAAATTAAAAACATTATAAAACTCATAAATAACAAGAGTGAGATCCCCACTCATTGAGTACCACTCCAAATAAAAACAAAAAAAATGGATATCATGTTGACCAACTATGTAAATTTTTTCTAAATCTAAAAGACCAAAATTCATTCATTCTCTAAAGAACACAACACAACACATCGAGAATATTAAAGGATACCCACCAAAGATAGTAGTAAATTAGAACCTTATGAGAAATCATAAATTCAATCTTTAGAATGAAACAGATAATTTTCATGTATAGAAATAGAAATTTCCATTGGAACTCAAATTTTTATATAGATAACACCCAATAAGTAAACCGCAGAAACCATTCTATCTTCATTACATTGGAAGTAATAATATCCTAGACATAAAAAATATGTTCCATAGGAATTTTTTACTAGTCATAATTATGATTCAATAGAAATGTGTTAGATTCACTGTAATCAAATAAATCAGTTAGTAAAGAAGAATCTATAGTGAGGGAACATCTCACTATCTATAGACATACATTTTATTCCCCTGGAGACTCCTCTACATTGGGAAAAAGATTAATTTTATAATCCCACTAAAAGAACCCCTAGTTCATGAATAATGAAATTTGAAAAAAATAATTATTCTTATATATGATGGTTGAGTTCCACTGCATGGGTCATGGATGAACTAATAGAACATCTACATGTGGCATGAATGACTATACATAACACAATAGTGGGGTTCCTTAGTACAAACCTAATTAGATTACCCAAACCTCCAACACTAGATAAATGAAAAAGGGACTCTTCCATACCCTGTACGAGTTTTGGATGATGTATGAAATCAATAACACCATGAGACAAATCAAACTACATATTTCATTTAAAGAAACAAAAAAACTGCATTAGGAGTAAAATGAACTCCCATTAATCATGACCCACCAGCTTGGTCAAGATTATCAATCAAAACTCTATATAGAATATCAACAAAATAAGGGAGATTCATCATGAAATACTGAAATTATAGTTCTTATCAAATACCCATCTCATTTTATCTAGATTTCAATTTCTCATTTCTCACAAACTCATGAAAAAACTAAACATGTTTAGAAAAACGGTTCACCCACTATTTTATGGATCAATCTCCATGATGTAGGATAATAAAATACAAGGAATTTTAATAGACCATATATTATTCATAAAATTTATCCATTATAATATATCTAAATTATATCCACTAGATTCCATCATGTTTCTTTGATGTATTCATATAATCTTATTATCTCTCGCTAAGTACCTCAGAATGAATGTATCACATTACACATTAATAAAATAAATTTTTTATAGGAACTAAAAATGATGATTAATATTTTTGAACCAATCCTAAATATCTTGAGAATAATTTGAGCATCTAAAATATTGTTTTTTATTTTATAGAAAATAATTAGCACGATCTATTACATCATCTCTAGGAGGTTCCACTACACGATCCTGAACAGGTAGAAGATCTAATTTCTATTCCAGATCTTAGAAAAAAGCACCATAATCAAAAAAATATTCTAATTAACTATAGGATCACTTTCAATGGTTCCCCAATTTTCCTCCATAAGACTTTTAATATTTCTACTTCATAGCATAATTTATCACATTATCTATTGTAAATGAATAATATCGGAATTGATACACATATCATCATATAAAAGAAAATGTATATGAATATAAATTCCATCAGACACAGTTCACACTATTAAAATCTAAAGATACTAAGGATAATTAGAGGAAAATGGAAATAATCAGTTGAAAACATTTTTTGAGGAAACATTTCCCCAACCCAAATTGTGTCTTTTGGCTTCCAATGATGAGAGTTATATAGGAAATCACCTACAACTATATCCTTTATCATAAAAAAATACATCATCTTGACTCATAGAAAATTCCACACAATATATTCAAATTGTGGAATTATTTTCATCCTACCATTCATACCATTTTGAAATTATGTACCAAAATACCCTTGTACACTTATATCATGACTAGTCCATGCATGGTTGGAAGGGTATTCCAGATCCCTATGCGTTGTAGGCTTCCACCTTGCATCTTATTAATGAACAAATGGAATGGTTTTTAGGAACAAATTATAACCTAATTGACTATAAACCAAAATATATTTGGTATTAGACACACCCCTCAAGGAGAATAATACCAAAAGTAGTAACATAAAAAACAAAAAATAAAAATTCTCCCAAAAGAATGCAAAATCTACTTTTTCATTGACTCTCAATACCCAATGAAACAAGTGAACAGTAGCTCACCCAATCACCATTATCACTCTATATTCCAACACATCAAGCATATCTACCACATATAATAGGTAATTTCACGTTCCATGGACTTAGAAAAACATTATTTACAAATACATAAATAAAAGGGTAGACTGTGGGATAAAGAATTTAGTAGGTTCACCGTAATTGTTCCATATTTTTTTCATAAGACCTATAGGCCCTATATTGTCTCCAAGCCAATGGGAAATGTAATATCTAAGCCTACAGGGCTTGTAAGGTTTACCCCTCATCCCTCTAAAAGGGTATTATCAAAAATAAATAAAAAAGAATTCCTTTAGGCCATTTAGGCAATAATTATTTCCATAATAATTAATCTATTTCTGATTTTAATTTAAATTAAAAGGAAATGTCACTTAATTTATATATTTTAAACCAAAAAACAATTTCAGGTCAAAATATTTTACATATATCAAAACATGGATAAAAATATCATTTTATATAAAACATTAATATAAAATAACTATCATGAATAAAATAGTTCTATAAACAATGGAACATGTTATTAGGTTAAAGTCTTAGTAACATTAGTTTTTATCTATAGGATCCTCACATTTCACAATCATCGTCTGGACTCAAGTATGTGTGGATACTCTCTAAGGAAAAATAAATCAATATAATCAATCAACACCCTATTAGTGGACCATTTATATAAAATCATTCCTAATGTTTTTTTTATGGTTCATACATCATCAATACATTTATAGGAAGCTAGATTTTTAGTATGCTCATCCAAATCACCAACTATCTACTTAGGATCACAACTATTTCAATCAATTAATAATTTATTTATTCATTATTTAGGATATAATTCATTTCAAATCAATTATTCATTTACAATCCATTTTCACAATTTCATGTCCAACATGACCCATTCTATTTCAAAAAAAAATGTTATCAAAAAAATTATTTATTTTTTCCAATCAACTTTCATTTTATGAAAATTTTCTCAAGAATCAGTATAAAATAATTTCATCATTTCACTATTCAATTTAGTATGTCAATTTTTTCATTACCCAAACATAAATTTAATTTTCATTGAAATTTTAGGTTGTTATATATTTCGTGCCAATTGAAAATACAACATATACTCATCTAAAATATAAAATTTTTAAATAAATTTAAAACATATTTCAAATCAATTATGAAATTTACTGTTTCAATTTTATGCAATATAATTATGAAACCACCTAGAATTAATCATTAAATAAAATCACCACCATAATCAGAAAAACAAATTAATTATAATGGTAAAGGGGATAAAGGAATCAATCCAAGAATTAGGATCCATAAAATGAAAGATTATTTACATAAATATAATCATGATCTAATACTATCTTCGAAATACAAAAGGTTATATCCTAAGAAACCAAAATGAGAGGAGATAAACTTATTGAATGGTTATTGGGAACATTCATCATCTCTTAGATCAAAAGAATATAATACGTAGAATTGGAAAATTAAACTATTTAGATATTTCAAAAACCAAATAATGTTATTGGGGTCTAATGTGTGTCATTAGGGGTTAAACCAAGGGTGCTAGGATATTTAGAAGACTTTTTATAGAATAAAAATTATATGTAATATTTCCTAGATTGAAAATATTTTATGTGGTAACCATAATACCTTACTATGTTGTCTTGTAAGGATTTTGGATGGGGTTCATTGCATCACCACATAGTTATTTTATTCATAAAAAATTAGGAAATCTCCAACTATCCCATGGTGAATAATTTTTAGGAGAGAGTAAAAGGTTTTCAAAAACAATGGACCCAATTCTAGTGGCTAAACATAAGGGAGATGGATTTAATGGTCAAATGGTATGGTTTTCTTAACTGTGAAAAAACCACAAAAACCTCCAATGAATCTCAAATATTTTTCATGCATCACCCAAAACAATTGAAGGAAAGACTAAAAAATAAGGAGATCAAAATAAAATTATATATGTAACTGAATGGTGGTATTATAATTTTTGAAAAAAATACCTAATATGATATTTATCAAATGTACATAAAGTGGTATCATTAGTTTTCCATTTAAAACGGACATGAATTAAGTCAACATGTTTTAAGTACAACACTATTATCTTTATATATTATATATAATATTTTTTTCAATGTGATTTATATTAATGGTTGATTCATTGTTATTGAAATTTATTTGTTTTAGATACATTTTTTATATAAATTAGTGGTTGATATAGAAAACATTGATATTTTTATTCAATAATTTGGTTTCCCACAATGATTTTTGACTATGTATAGTTACAGGATTTTTTGATGATTTATTTGTATTTGGTAGATTAACTCTATTTCATTTCGTAATATGAGTGAAGCTTTATATTATATTTTATTTATGATGATGGTGAAATAATGGCTGAGTGAATGGAGAACAATGGTTCTAATTAAATTTTTGTAGTTAGTATGAGAAGATATTTTTGTAAATATGAAGTAATTGAATTGTATCTATAATTATAAAATTATTCATGGAATGAAATACATTGATTTATATAGAATATATAGTGCATTATTTTTATTAACCATGTGAGAGTAAGATATAATGAAGGAAACACTATGAAATTTTATGGAAACAAGGGAGATAATGTGATATCAAAATCTAGATGACTATTTGAATTTTATTTAAAATGGGGAGGTTTAAAATCCCATAATATCCATTAGTTTGAAGGTTCAATGATTATTACAGAAATGGGGAGTGATTATCATAATTTATTATGGTTCTTATTTTATTTTTTTCAATAAAATAAAAGGGGTATATTGTTACAACCAAGAGCTTCTATGATAAATTTTATGAAATAAATGGTCATTGATGCCTCTTATTTATGGAAAACAATAATATATGACTAATGAATTATTTGATTTCACATATGGTTTGGATTTCTTGACATTCAATTTTTAAGGTTATATGAAGAATTGGTACAAATTATATATAAAGATGATGAATAATAATTATTGGATCTAATAATATGGATTGAAGGCTGATGATATTAAATATTCAATAGATGATGATGAAGGATGACGATGGTTGAATTAGTTTACAAAAACTGTAGTTGTGGGAGGATTTATCATCAAGAATATAAGAATATTTTAAATTTGTAAGTGATGTTATTAATTTAATTGCTTTCCAAATTTTTGGATGTTAAATTTTGGATCTTACAAGGATGTTTTGTAGTCAGGAATTCTAGAATTATAGATTTTTCAGGTGGCATAGATTAAAGTCATGATGTTATGGGACATTCAATTATAAAATTTTCTTATAAATTTTGAAAAATATTCTTATCCAGGTTTTGAAAGGATTTTTAAATTAGGATGAAGAGGAGGGTAGCTATCATTTTCAAACATGGGTGGTTATCTTATATTAGGATATATCTGTTCACATCTTAAACATTTTCAATTAAAGAAATTCAATGTTTCTTGGAATAGATTGGAACATTTCATAGAGGTCATACTATTTTTTGTATTAGAACGATAATTTTTATATTTTATTAGATCTTGAGGCCTTAACTACGAAATTGAATCTCGTGTTATAATAGTGTTCCTAAAAAGTGTAGTTTCCATGGATGTTTGATTCTTGTGTTGTAAAGGGTACACCACTTTACATTGGATGGATGGATATATTAGAGTGATTTTAGGTATATGGTTTTCATTCAATTAAGGTGTTGTGACACTGAATATGATTTCTAAGACCATTTCCATGGTTTAAGAATTTATGGGACCCAAACAGAAGAAGACATGACAAAAACATCAAAAAATTATGCATTTGGATTTAACTGATAAAAATTTTAATTTTCATGAAATAAATATCATTTTCTTTTTGCAACCTCAAAATACTAGTAATTTAAATATATTAGTTGAGTTATAATTCCAAAAAAATATTTATCAGTTACATAAACAGTCGATAACTAACATTTAGCATTATACGATGGATATATATTAGAAAAATAACCAATGGATGAAATAAAAGAATGAGAAAATAATAGTTCTCATCATCTTTAATTTCCAATATTAAATTCAAATCATTGTATATTATATAATATATTATATAGAAATGAAAATATAGGGGGGTGTAAAGAATTAAATGATTATTATAGATATTAAAATAGAGGAGAGTGGAACAATGTGGTCCAAATATGAGGGATAGAAAAATTTGTAATTCGTGAATAATATATATCAAATTAGAATATAGTTTCAACTTGATTATATTTAATTATAAAGTTGTTTGACGTTAAATATGTATTGTAAATATTATTTAATATTTTAAATATTTGAGAATATATTCTTTTATAGGAAGTTGAAATAAGATTAAATTCAATAATTCATCTCGAGTTTGGAAGTAACAAGAGGTGTTGTCCATATCATGAATATATTTTTACTATTAGGTTAAGGAAAAATAAATTTATTAAAGAATAATTCATGTTTTGAATTTATTATTATATATATATATATATATATTACAATTTGGTGGTAATATTTGTATTAGGGAGTAATTGTATAACACTTCTATCATGTAGCATATCATATCTAATTAACTATTGTAAAAGAGGCACACTAGTTTACATTGGAGTATCATGATCTAGAAATTATATTGTTGTTTACATCATAACCACTTACTTAATTTATATAAACATTCATGAAATTAATAAATTTATATGACCTTTAAGTCTATAAACTAGTACCTTCTCTAATGAAGTATTTAATAGAGGGGAAGTAGTAGTGACCCAGGGTAAGAAGTGATCTTACCTAAACTATTCCATAGGCAATGAGTCTTGGGATGAAATGTTCCTATTTTTAAAACATATACAAGAAATGGTCCTTGATGAACAGTGACCTAACAAAATAATTGTACCATGTAACCAAATATTTATATAGGATCCTACTAGACCATCCTAATGATGAGTGAAATCTCTTTGGAGTATTTTTTTATTGGTGATTCTAGTAATATAAATGTGGTTAATTCAATTAAATTTCATGATATGTTATTGAGATTTAGGTATACTAAGAATGAATGTAAATTATTGATGAATTTTGTTTATTATATGAAGAAAAGAAGATCCAAAAAATAATATAATGAAGAGATTAATTTTTCTAAAACCATGACCCCCCCAGAGTATCTCATTTACTAAAAATGGTACTAGAAATAATATGTTTTGTTCAAATTTAAATAGTCAAATACACCTTGTGAGTATTTTATGAAATCAATATGATCTAAAAATTCTCCATTTATATAGTTTTATACTAAGTAACATTTATCATAACATTGTGGATCATATATATTAATATAAACTAGAGGGTATTATAGATGTTTAATATGATCTTCATGGTGATATAAAGAAATTAGATATTCCATGAATGAAGAATATGAATATCCTAAGTCTTTTGAAAGAGGTAAATGAATATACTAAACTAATTGATGCAAATCATACTTTACCTAATAAATTTAATTGGAATAAACCAGAAATTTATGGGAAATCAGACATATATGATTACATGAATTGAAATTATGATTAATTCTATAAACATATTGAAGGTTTGAGTTATCCCGTTTTAGATATAAATTATAGAATTGTGTCTCTCGAGAAAGAAATTACCATGTTTCAAATGAAGTCTTCTATGGTTCCCACAGAAGATGGATTTTTTGAATGTAAATATTTTAGAGGTATTACATGTGAAGATAATTCACTTGATAATAATGATAGTATTGATGAATATAAGATGGTAAAAGATTCAACAAATTTTAGTGAGGAATCACTTTATAAAATTTTTGAATATCTAAAGAAAATTATAAGATAATATATTGATACTATAGTAAGGATTTCCAAGGATGAAATATTGAAATTAGTTAAACAAATATGTTTCCTTAATTAGCCAATATCTTTATATAATGGACTCGAATATAAATCATAAATTAATAAACATGAAGAAAAATTAAAACCTATAAAAGTTGAATTGAAATATAGAATAATTATCAAGAATTAAATTTTATTGGTAAATGGAAGATATTATAAATAAAGTTAATGTTATTTATTATCTGATGAACAATAAAATTTAGAAATATTTATGATTATTTGATTTTAATGTAAGTAAACAATTTAATCCATTGATAGATAAAATAAATCATATCCACATGATGTGGTTTATAATGAATTTTATGTTGAAAATTGTTGACGAATGTATTGTATAAAATAATAAATTTATTTTTGAAAAAACTAAGTAATCAAGAAGGTCTATAAAGTTATGTAAATAAGAGAGATCAATTTTATTGGGAAAATAAGAATTGTATTTTTTTTCATCATCTTCCAATAAAATTAACTATATTATAGAGAACTATAATTAAAATGTAATAGAAGGTTTGGAATGAAATAAGTGGATTCGAAAATATAATTATGGAAATGTGTGATTAAATTTCAGTTTTTGTGGTCATGTAATAGAATATGTCATGTAAAATTAGAATGTTAAGAGAATAAGTTGTTTAAAATCAACATAGAATTTCAGGAGAATTATTAATGAATTACATACAATCACCATCATGGGGTGAAAATGAAATGAGAGATTCATTGAATGAATTTCAAAATAGCTAAAATAAATATCCTGGAGGATCTGGAAGTCAAACCAATGAATAAATATATTTTATTATCATGTTCTAAGTATAATGATGAATTACTCCTAATCAACAACAATGAAGGTGAAAAAGAAGGTAATAATTATTAAATGTTCAAATTAATGTACATAAATATATATTGTATCCTTGGATTAGGATTTATTATTATATATAAGTGGGAAGCATGAAAAAATGGAATCATTTAGAATATTACAAGAGAGAAAATATCTACACAACAAAAGTTGAAGGCGAGTGAGAAATAATAGTTTTATAATGAACCATGATTTAGTTGTATTTTTTTCATATATATCTCTAGGATTGCTTATAATAATAAATGAAAAAAATAGTGAAGGTGATATATTCCCTAAAGATGTTGTTTTCTTGTGATTCTTGGAAATATTTTTTTTGGGA
Organism: Viscum album; assembly: GCA_963277665.1. NCBI lineage: Eukaryota > Viridiplantae > Streptophyta > Magnoliopsida > Santalales > Viscaceae > Viscum > Viscum album. The sequence continues at coordinate 839,455,082 of OY728152.1, read as the reverse complement.
ATATTATGTTGATACCGTTAATTAAATGGATGGATACTTGATAAACCTCAAAAAAGTTATCATTTAATGAAAAATTTCATCAGATGAAAATATATGGAGGTGTTTCATAATATTATTGGGAGTATTAAATGGTCAGAAAATTTAATCATCCATTACACCACATGAGTAAATGATAGAACACCCAAGAAACATCATAAATTGTTGTTTAAAGGAAGTATCATATGATTGATGTTGGTGTGAATACTTGTATGATCCTCTCAAATAGTTGGAACTCTCTTACAAATCCTCCTAAACACTATGAGAGGGTTTCACATCATGTATGTTAAGGATTATGATTCATACAACGAATGATTAGCCATGGCATGTGGATACTTTATAAGGTTAGAGGATTGTGTCCCCCACTTTGGTGATTTCCATTAAATTCATTAAACAATGATCAAATGTTACTGATGAATATAGGATATAGGTATTACATTTATCAATGTTCAACATTTAATTTTTTTTTTGTTTAGTAGTTCTTCAAAATTTACATATATATTTAGTTTCATTTTCATATGGTACATTGACTAAGTGTCAATAAATTATATAAGAAACCCAACAATGGCATCAGAGCAACACATGACCTTATTTTATGAAATTGTGTTTGAAAAATATAGAACGCCTAATAATAGGGAACCACATCATAAAAATGGCATTCCAATCCTATCACTGAATTGTAGGTCCAACAATATCAATTAATGTGTTATGTGTGAGAAAATGAAAAATAGGAACACTACACTCACTATAGAATACGAGGAAACAATTATATGCATCATGTTTAGTGTTAGCACATGAAAAATGGACAAAACTCCATCACTAGTATGTTATGTGATGTAATTTTACATTGGTGTAATTGCTATTAAAATATATAATATAATGAAATCAAATAAATCATGGGTTACATGGTGTAAATATTTACCCTTACATATCTAGGTTGTGAAAAGAAAAATGAACACTTGAACCACCATATCCTAGATCAAGTTGTAGTGATAATGAATAACAGTTTTTATAAATTTAAAAATATTGAATTGAAATAAAAATTTGTAGATGTTTTATATATTTAAATAAATTTTATTTTAAATATATTCATTGATTAAAAAAATTTATGTTGATTAATTAATTTTAAATTAATTATAATTAAATAGTTGGTGATTATGAAAAATTTATTATTATGTATTCCATAAATATTAATTTTTAATACTTAAAATACCACTTTTATAATTATATATGAAATTTTTTATGAATTTCAAATAAACGGGTTAATTATATAATCATAAAAGTGTAACTTTTCAAATATTTATCAATTGCATAAATTTTCTCAAAAAATAGAATATTTTTATTATAGATTAAAAATTATTCATAATTAGTTTGAACTACTAAAAATAAATTTTCATTCTTTGAAATTGAAAATATTTTTTAACTTGATCATGATAAATGTTAATACAATATAAAATAATTTAGAATTTTTATTATCATTCCAGATAATATTATTCCATATAATGATGAATATGAAATATTAATTATTATAAAATATGAGGAATATATGGAGTTGACAATTTTATAAAAAAATAATTATATTTCTCTTATGAATTCTTAAAAAATGGTAATATAATATTTAAATAATTTAAATTTTTAGTTATGTATAGTTTATGATATTTTTATTCATCTGTATAAATTGTTTATATTATGAACATTTTTATATGACATAATTTATATAAAAAAATTCATCATATATAAAATAATCAATTTTCATACATTGAATGAATACATGGTGAATTTTGATTAACATCAACTTTGTCCTGAGACTGAGATTAATGTTAGGAATAAGAATTCTATTTTTGATCATAGATTGTCCACATTATGTTTTGGAGTTATGACTAATTGGATTATTTATTGAGTAATGTCTCCTTGAGGAGAGGGACATATGGTTATATTAACTACCTGCTTGGAGGATTATTCCTTATCTAGAATGGTGAATGTGTTATATATTATTTTTATTTGAGATTTCTCATTTAGAGCTTATGAGGCTTGTATAATATACTCAATTATATATGAAGTTTACATACATTATGAAAACAATGAAATTGGATATGTATGAACATGAATAGCCTCTAATTTTGGGTGAGAAACAAGAACTAGTTGGTTTGGTAAAGTGTTATACCTATATATTTTATTAACCTATTTTTTAGTGGGGTGAATATTATTCCAAATTAAATTCCATAGAGGTCTGAAAAAAAATGCAATTACATGATATAATATGGTCAGATTAAATCCATTTTAAATAAAATATGTGGTATTCCTTTTTTAATTAAAATTTTCAACACCACAATTATATAATCAGTTAGTTTCATTCCCAAGTGAGGATTCCATTTATTATCTTGTGTATGGAAAGAAAATAATCAGGGAAACTAGATAGTACATGGGTAGTTTCATGGAAAAGTTGAGTCCCCATATAATGTATTATGTTATCAATATTTTAAATTTTTCATTGGGTTAAAAATGACTAGGAAAACCTAAGGGATATGATAAAAATAAATATAGCTTGGTTAATACATATGATGGATTGGATAAAGGGTTTTTTGGTAAATAATTAAAGAATAGTATATTATATTATTTTGATTATTTTCTCCCAAAATAACTAACTGGTGAGTTATATGAAAATATTGGGTCATTTTCTTAGGTAATATGGCTCTTTTCCCACTAATTTATATGATATTTTAGAAAATGTGTTAAAATTTAAGGGGAGATTATTTAATAACAGAACTTATTAATAAAATATTACTTATATAATAAAATATAATGTTTTATTTATGTTTAATAATCTTAAATGTTGACCTTGAGATATATCATTTTCAAATAAATTATAAATGTTAGAAACTTCATCAACTAGTATCAAATTTGGAGAATAGTTCTAAAATAATATGGAATGGTCAATGCGTTGAAATTACCTCTTCCAGTGAAACCAACTAGTAATAAAGTCCCACAAATGGATTTAGATTATTTTGATAATCTTGTAAAAGATTCACATGGTATCTCTATAATCATGATTGTAACCATGGTGTCAAATTATTAGAAACAATATGAAAAATATGTAATGGTCCGTATTTTATGTATAATTGTTTTTAATTATATGTAATTTTTATGAGACCGTAAAATCTGACAAAACATGATTCTGATGCACGGAGTTCCTAGAATGATCCGTCAAAAACGTTTTAAGAATAAAATATCCCACATGGATAGTTTTCATAAAAAAAAGTGGAATAACTATTAAAAGGGTGCCCAGATTAGAAATTATAGGGATCCATTGCGTTCAAGATGGCGGGTTTACCCTAGAGTGACTTAAGTTTATTGGCCACAAGCCTCCAGTGAGAAAACCCAAAAAATTCCATAACTGTAAATAAAATAACTAAAAAAAATATTTTATTTTTAAAATGCTTATAACTCATGAATTGTGACTTGGATTAAATATCTGAGACCACCGTTGAACTCATGATGGTATTCTTTCTTTAGGCAGATACTAATTTAGGCCGGCATGGGCCACCAGTGGAAGTTAGTTTTTGGCTGTAAATAAAATAATTAAGTGACAATTATTTTATTGTAAAATAGTTAACATATAAAGGAAACATTGATTGAAAATCCAAGAGTATCATTGAGCTTTTCAAGGCGTGTTCCCCATAGGCAAAGCCTAACCTTGACTGGCGTGGGTCGAAGGTGAGTGTCAGTAATTGTTGAACAAAATTTCAAGGTTTGTTCAGTTAACGCACGAGCGAAATTTTTTATATTTTGAATCAGTGCTCAAATTACAAATCTGAGGGAATCATTTAATCAATAGTGGTGAGATTAAATTTAAGGGAGGCTTAATTTTGACCGAAATTGTTTGGGTGAAAAAGTTATATTTTATGACTTTTTAAAGAAATAATAAAATAACATAGGAATTGTTATTATTATTTTTCCTACCACCTTTTGAGTAATTGTGGAGGGGACCAAAAAGGTGGTGAGACTTTTAAATATGGGATATTAACTGCCCGGTTACACTTTTGTTACATAACCACCCCTCGTGTAATTAATGTGGCACATTAATTTCGTCAATTAATGAATCTCATTAATTTCTCGGTACGTTACTCACCTTTCCCCCCTCTATTTAAATGGGGATCAGGAGAGAGTTTTTGACAAGGATTCTTCAAGTGAGGAACCTCTGGCGGAGTGATGCGACACCTTCCACCAACGAATACGGATGCCCAGGCAGCAAAGAATTGGGAGCGATGAACGCTGGCGGCTATGTCAAAGCACATATTATCCTTCCACCATCGCGATGACTCCAATGATTCTTGATATAGGGGTTTCCATTTATTTTAATAAATTCCCACGTTTCTTCTCCTCATTCTTGAATTTGCTAGTGGTCGTTGCAGGGGGTTTGAATGGGTTTTATCATTATTTTAATGTGATGTATAAATTAACTCCACCTGTTATAATGCTAACGCAGAGGGTGTGGGCCAAACGAACAAGGCCCAGACCATCCACCGCTTGTTTTTCATTGCATTATTCAGAGGAAAGTGGTTCCAACTTGACAAAACCTTGAAAACAGGAGGTGCGCAATGAAGGAAGCATCCCGAGAGGACCATAGGCTTGTCAAGAAGGAAGAACGGACCACCAGAGCTCACCTGGTGGCCCGCAGAATAAGCATTGGCACGACACTGGTGCGGTGGTGCCGCTCAGTGCCGCAGTGGTCAGACAGGCGGCTGGCAGCAGCCAGCTATGATGGTGGAGGTGGTGCACTTGCGTACACTACATTGAATGGAGTCACGATGATGCAGGGGCCCCACTCAATGTGGGTCTCATGGGTGATGAAGTGGCACCACCTGGAACCACAAATATAAGAGTTGAACGACTCCTTTGAGTCGTTTGAGAGAGATTAAAAATGAGACCCCACATCGGTCATTCCAGCCAGCGGGCCGAGCCCTCTACGACCCATAACAACTGGTTCGGGTTGGCCCAGGCCTAGTTAGACTGGACCCGAAACCCTCTCGGGCCCTGATACGCTAAAAATTCCATATCTTTCGAACCGGACGTCTTCTTGATGAACTGTCTATGGAGCTGGGGATCTGAGAAGTGAGATGGTCCTTTTGATATACTCATCTTGACTTTCGGAAAATATGGAGTTTGACTGGGTTGGATCATACTCAAATCCAATTGGGCCATCGACATTAAAATGCCTAATGCATACAGACCAAGTGTCTGATTGACTAGATGTCTGTTTCATTGAAACCTTTATGACATGATATGTCATCGCATTACTTCCTTGTAGAAATTTTTTGTAGTTGAGGTATGGTTGATAACTATGGGAGCAGAACCAGGGTGTTTCTTCTAGTGGGAGATAGGATGGCTACTCCCTTGATGAATCAAGCTGTGGGTATTCCTTCCTCCTCTTCTCTGGTTGAGACGAGACTCCCCACGTCATGAGTGCGGGTTTGTTTCCCTATTATTTGTTTTTCTGTCTTTTCAGTCGGTACTCCTTTATTGGACTAGGGCATGAGTCCTCCATACGTAAGTCACATATAGTCAGGTAATCCCTAACTAGGTAGGGTGTAGGTCCTCTATGTTAGGAGAAGGTACTCCCCTATCAACCCAAGGTGCAGGTACTCCTTATACAGGACTATAGTAGAGTTGGAACTCCCCTACCATGCCAGGGTGCGGGTCCTCTAGCCTGGGGTTGGTACACCCCTGACGTACTAGGGCACGAGTCCCCCTCAGTAAACAATCAACCAAAGTTGTACTCCCCTACCAAGTAGGGTTCAGGTCCTCACTTATAGAGTCGATACTCCCCTGTCTTGTCGGGGTGTAGGTCCTCTAGCCTGAGGTTGATACTCCCCTGACATACTAAGGTGCAGGTCCCCCACAGTAAACAAACTACCGGATTTTTACTCCATTTCCTAGTAGGGTGAGGGTCCTCACATATGGAGTATTACTCCCTTATCTCCAAGTCATGACGAGAATTGGGTCCTTCTGGGGATTTGGAGCTCCCTCGACTATAGGACACAATGTCGAGGATTGGTCCTCTTCATTTTTTGACCTTTGGTCTTTCCTCAGGCACAAGACTGTGACTGTGAGACCTCTATTTCCAAGCACTAGAGGCATTTTTAGGATAATGTTCGTGATGGATCATGACTTTCGGGCATTGAATTAGGAATGGGTGAGTTGTATGTGATGGAGTACATCTCTTAGACAGATACCATCAGGGATGGCTAGCTCATGGAGTATATACTTTTAATCCTTGATTTACTCTTGATCCTTCTTTGGAAATACTGTAAATGGCTTGAGTTCGGGGCCTTATGTTTCTTTGTGGATGAGAAGATTATATCCAGTTTGAGCTGTGTCTTTTTCTTTGTGCTTTGTGATTGAGATCATTCTTTTGGTTTTCCTTTGTGAAATTCTAAGAGACCTTCAGGGGTCTCGGGTCCCCTAATGGGTATTGTTATACTCACCCCTACACAGGCTTTGCCCACACCTTTTTGGGTCTTCTGCAGAAAACGGGAAGCCTTATCTAGGACTCGAGGAGATAGGACCTGACAGTGGACGGTGGTGACGGTTGATGTGGAGAGTTGTGGAGATGAGATGTTCCTACCCTTTAGGTAGTATTCTTGATGGACTATCTCAGGAGTTGATTTCTATTTTCAGTTGTGGTTGTATCTTTTCATTTGTTCTATTATTATGGCCCCTTACATTCAGTACCCACTTTTACTACATCAATTTTACTTTGTGGTTTCATCTTATTGTTTTCAAGTCTTTCTGTTTGTACATGTTTAAAATAAATGCCTTCTCGTTTTAGGGATATACCTTTGTGGTGATAGTTGCCACACCCTAGCCTATGGAAGGATGGATTGGTTTAGTCACAGTTTGGGCCCTTGGGGACGGTTCATGACAAAGTGGTATTAGAGGGGTCAGTTCTATAGAAGAACTTGGACTCTGATCTATCCAATTGAGCAATAGTGTTAAGTGTTTTGAGTGTGGTTTTCAGTTCAGGGAGTCCATTGATGGCGTGGTGGATAATGTATCTATACACTCGGACCTTAAATTTGGATTCCTAACTAAGTTCATGGAAACACTGATAGTGTGTGTTTTGGAAATTTTTTATTTTTGATCTCTTTTGAGACAGCTCACTAGGTATAACTTATTTTCTATAGCTCATCTTCATCCCCTTTACAGATGCCCCCATGCAGAAAGCCATCCAAGATTCCAGTGCATGACCACGAGGATGGTGCACTATGTGATGATTCTTCAATACAATGTATATTTCCCAAGATAGGTAAATTCAGGCATTGTCCTAGAGATACCACTGCTTGTTGGTCAGTAATTACTACTGGCACTACAGACAGAAGACACTTATAGGAGTAGTGCCTTACAAGAGCTTCAGTGAATGATACACGTTGGTTTTAGAGGTGACCATGACTCACAATCAGCTAAGGACTGGCATAAGGTGGTGACTAAGTTTCCATCTAGCTAGGGCACTATCAGATTAGATGGTGATCCTAGAATTGAGCATTCAATGTGGCTCAGTAGAGCGATGACCAGGTTTAGATTACCACTATCGTACGATGAGGTGACTTTTCCATGGACAGAGATTAAGAACCATCCTCAGAGAAGGGGTTATCTTTCTAGAAAAATCTAAGGGGTATATGTTCCCAAGAGCTTCTACAACTTTATTAGGGTGACATGTTGGTATCTGAGTATTCATCCAGGCATACAGGCCATTCCAGGTACATGACGAATATGATACGACATGTGCTTCAGGGCTCGGACCTCCGAGAAAGATGTGTTTAGGGACATCTGAGATAGAAATATTCCTCTATTCATTCCTACTTATGTTAGGGTGCTAGAGAGAATGTTTTTGGTTGAATAATTCTTTGTCTGAGTAGATACATCCAGTGAATGTTACCAGTGGGAAAGGAGGAAACCGACGTTAGTCTTAGATATTTGGATGAGTAAAAATGTTTTAGGAATAGGAAGTGATAGGGACAGATGAATTTGAAGGTTAGTAGATGTCTAAAAGGATATAAGAGAGCATCAGGAGGTGGTATACATTTTGATATGTTACAACCACCACCCCAATGTGGTCCCCATGAGGCTCAGGGAGCTGGGGGACATGGGAAGGGCGTAGCTACATGCTGTCAAGGAGTGTGATCCAAGGGCTCTAGGAATGATTCATTGTACGATCTGCATCTACTACTAGCTTCCATATTAATAGAAATAGGTACTAATCATTCCTTCATGTCATGAATCTTGTTCAATGCCTAGAGTTTTTGGTTAAACTATTAACTTGACCCTTACATCTAGAGATACCTTTGGGAGGAGACTCGTTAATCACACATATGACGAGGGTTTGATCTGACCCTTGAGGTGAGAGTTTCTATTGGAACCACATGGTGGTAGAGTTGAGTCCTTATGAAAATAGTTTGGGTATGGAATTCTCATCCACGGTTCATGCTCAGATTGATTATTTTTGGAAAAAATGTTGTGGTATATCTATAGCATTGTAATGGGGTTTTCCTTGGTCTGTGAAAAAAGAAACCTAGGAAGCATGGGTCAAACTCATGCCCAGAAGGGTGCAGTCGACCACTCTTGATTGGACCATCCATACCCTCGTGGAAGCTGAAATTTTGAGTTTTTAGTTCCTAATAGTAGTGACAGAGTGTGAGAATATCATTTCAAAAGGTGTTTCTAGAATTACCTCCCTATAGGGAAAGGGAATTCAGAATGTCTTGTACCCAGAGATGATACCAATATCTACAACTGCATATTGAGTGGATACCATAGAGATAAAGGATCAGAGAGTTAGAAGGGGGATGTGGGGGCAGATGCACTCAGTAGGAGGTCTGGTTTATAATTTTTGAGTGATGTGACAAAGCAACTAGCTGAGTCACAGAAACCCTTAGTGGATAGTGATAGAGTAGCTTACCTCCTGTATATAACTATAACTCCCCTAAACCATCAGCGAGTTTGGGATGAACAACTTTGGTATGTATACTGTGAGGCCTGACGTGCTCATATATCCTCAGGGCAGGCTCTTGAAGGATTTTTTGATGGTAGGGAGCACATGATCCTTCTCAAAGGATGCACCATGGTACTAGTGACGCTACAAGAGGAGGTGTTGAGGGAGTTCCAGACATCCCCTTTCATGGTACATCCTAGTGTGGTGAAGATGTACCAAGACCTCTGGTATTAGTACTGGTGTCCAGGGATGAATATTTCATAGATTCGATAGAAGTCTTATGCCAACAAGAGACAGAGACCATTAGAGTTCAAGGAGGGAGACCATGTCTGCATGTGGGTCTCACCCCAATGAGGATTGTGGAGATTCGGCGGGGGCAACAAGCTATCTCTAGGTTTCATCGTAACTTTATAGATTCTCGGAAAATTTATTGAGGTAGATTACTGCCTAGAATTTTCCCCACAGATGCACCGAGTGCATAATGTTTTCCATGTGTCGCAGCTGAGGATATGCGTGCCTGATCCATCACATGTTATCTACTAGGGAGAGTTGGACTTTGATGATGGGGAAACTATTATAGAGATCCCAGTGGAGATAGAGGATTGATAAGAGTGAGTCCTTTTTGGATGGTCGATCACTCTCATGCCAACTCAGTGGTAACACAAGAACCTCTAGGAGAGAACATGGGAGAGTAAGGCTCAGATTCATTCCCAGTTCCCCAATTTTTTTGATTTTCCTTTGTTTTGGCCTTTAGGGATAAAAATACCTATGGAGGGGAGAATATAAAGACCTGGAGTTTCTGTATAATTTTTTTTTATTATAATGAATTTTTATGAGACCGCAAAATCTGACGGCACGAGAATCTGAGGCCCGGATTGCCTGAAATGTTCTGTTGAAAATTTGTTACGCTTAAAATAGCACGTGTGAGTAGTTTTCATGAAAACACGGAATAACACTTAAATGAGTTCCCATATCCGAAATATGAGGGCACTATTTTATTCATAATGGTGGGTTTACCCTAGGCTCCACTTATGTTTAGTCAGTGCATGCCTCTAGTGGGAAAACCTGAAAATGGAATAACCGTAAATAATTTTTTTAAATAAAATTTTTTTATTTTTCAAATTCATATAACTAACGAATGGTGACTCAGATTAAAAATATAATACCACCACTGAACTCTTGAGGGTATTATTTCCTTCATTAGATACTAACTTTGGTCGGCGTGGGCCCCCAGAGAAGTTAGCTATTGGCAATAAATAAAATAATTTGGTGACAAGTATTATATTATAAAATCCATAACGTCTCAATGATAACTCAAATTGAAAATACGAGAGTACCATTGAGCTTGTGAAGGCGTGTTTCCCTTTGGAGAAGACTAAACATGACCTGTGTGGGTCGAGGGTGAGTGTTAATAATTTTTTAACTTTTTATAAAGTACGTTCAGTAATCGTGTGGGTGGGATTTTCTATCTTTTGAACCGATGCTCGGATTAGAAATCTGAGGGCACCGTTAAATCCGCATCACCAGGATTCACTTAAGGGAGGCTTAACTTCGAACACAATTAGTTGGGTGAAAATGTGATTTTTTACAAATTTTTAATGAAATAATAAAATAACATAGGAATTGTTTATTTATTTATTTTTTTTCCTACAAATTGTTGTGCGATGGTGGCGCTGACCAAAAAGGTGGTTATACATTTAAATATGAGATATTAATTTCCCGGTTACACTTTGGTTATGTAACCACCCCTCATTTAATTAATGTGGAACCTTAATGACATCAATTAATGAATCTCATTAATTCCTCTGTGCATTACTCTTCCTTTTCCCCCTCTATTTAAATGGGGCTCGGGGTAGAGTTTTTGACACAGATTCTTCAAGCAAGTAACCTCTGGCAGAGTGACGTGACACCATCCAATAACGGAGAGGGAAGCTCGGGCAGTAATGAACCAGATGAGATGAATGTCAGTGGCTTTGTCAAAGCACAAATTCTACTTCCAACACCGCGACAACCCCAATGAATCTTGAGGTAGGGGTTATCTTTTAATTCAATAAATTCCAACATTTCTTCTCCTCATTCTTGAATTTGAAGGTGGTCATTGTGCTGGTTTTGAATGGGGTTTATCATTATTTTAATGTGATGTATAAATTACCCCCACATGTTATAATGCTAATGCGGAGGGTGTGGGCCAAATGAACAAAGCTCGGACCCTCCACTACTTGTTTTTCATTGAGCTATTTAGAGGCGGGTTGTTCCAAAAAACGGAACCTTGCAACTGAGAGGTGCACAAAACTGGTTACATCCCTAGAAGACAGTAAGCGCATCCAGAAGGAGGAATGGACCCCCGGAGTTCTCCCGGTGGCCTAAAAAAGAAGTGTCGACAGACGATGGGGGCGGCTGACAACCACTGGCCGTAGTGGAAGAGCGGCGCCGCGGTGGTCGGACATGCGGCTAGAAGTGACCAGTCGCGGAGGTGGAGGCAGCGCATCGGTGTGCACCGCGCTGAAGAGAGACACAACTCGAGACCATGGCGATGATGGGGACCACTCCCAGCGGGTCCCATGGGTGATGAGGCGGCGCTACCTTTCACTGCCAATACAGGAGCCGAAACACTCCTTTAGTTGTTCGGGAGCGAACGTCTATTTGACGAACCATCTATGGCACTTGGATAATTGAAGCTAGATGGTCCTTTTCAGATACTCCACGTAACTTTCTGAGAAATTTGGAGTTTTTTCGGGTTGGGTCATACTAAAATCCATCCAGGCCATTGACATAAAAATACCTATAGCTAATAGACCAAGTGTTTGATTGAAGTGTCGTCTTTTGAGTTAGAAGCCTTATGACATAATGGATCATAGGGATACCTCCTTATGGAACTTCGTGGTGGTTGAGCTATGGACGATAACTGATGGAGAAGAACTAGGGTGTTTCTTGTAGTGTGATATAGGATGGCTACTCCTTTGATGACTCAAGGCGCTAGTATTTCTTGCTCCTCTCCTCCGGTAGAGATGGGACTCCCCACATCATGACTGTAGGTTCATTTCCCTCAGATTTGTTTTTCTATATTTGATGTCAGTACTTCCCTATTGGACTAGGGTGCGGGTCCTCCATACATTACTCCCATAGAGTCAGGTACACCACTACCGGGTAGGGTGCGAGTCCTCTATGTTATGAGTCGGTACTCCCCTGTCAAACTTGGGTGCGAGTCCTCCTTATGCAATACTACATTAGAGTCAGTACTCCCTGGCCATGGTAGGGTGTCGGTCCTCTAGCCTAGGGTCGGTAATCCAATGGTGTACTAGGAAGCAGGTCCCACACTGCAAAAAAATACCATAGTTGTACTCCCCTACCGGGTAGGGTGTGGGTCCTCACATATAGAGTTACTACTCCCCTTCCGTGCCAGGGTGTGGGTCATCTAGACTTGGGTTGGTACTCCCCCAACATACTAGGATGTGGGTCCCCCACAGCAAACAAACTACCAGAGTTGTACTCCTCTACCAGGTATGGTGTGGTTCCTCACATATGGAGTTAAACACCCTCATCTCCGAGTAGTGACTGGGAGCAGGTCATTCAAGGGAGTTGGAGCTCCCTCTACTGTAAGACACAGTGTCAAGGAGTGTGACATTTCACTTGGTGTCACATTACCTTGCCTAAGGCACAAGACTATGGCTATAAGACCTCGAGTTCTGGGCACTAGAGGCAGTTCTAGAAGAATGTTTCTAAGCAAGCACGACCTTTTGGACGTTCCATTTGTAATGGATGAGTTTTAATTGATCGAGTACATCTCTCAGATGGGTGCCATCAGGGATGACTAGTTCATGGATCATGCACTCATGATCCTTGAGTTATACTTGAGCCTTATTTGGAAATACTAAAATGGATTGAGTTCAGGGCCTTATGTAACTTTTTGGATGAGACGAGTATATCTAGTTTGAGATGTGTCTTTTTCTCTATTCTTTTGATTGAGATCATGCTTGATGTTTTCCTTTGTGAATTCTCAGAGACCTTCTGGGGTCTCGGGTCCCTATTGAGAATGGTTATACTCACCCCTGCATGGGCTACACCTGCACCATGTTATGTCTTGTGCAGATGATGGGTATCCTTGATTGGGAATCATGGAGCTAGGACTTGATGGTGGATGACGGTGACAGTTGATGTGGAGAGATGTGGAGACAAGTTGTACCTACCCTTCAGATAGGATTCCTATTAGAAGATCTGAGGGGTGGTTTTCTATTTTCATTTGTAGTTGTATATTTTTAATTGGTCTTGTATTCCAGCCCTTTAATTTTAGTACACACATTTACTATAGAAGTTTTACAACTTGGTTTCATCTTTTTGCATTCTATTTTGTGTGTTTGTACAATTTTAAAGGAAATTCCTTCCCATTTTAGGGATATGCCTTTCCAATTCTAGTATGTAATCCCTGGCCTATGGAAGGCGGGCTTGGGGTAGTCACCGCATGGGCCCCGGGGGTCGGTTCATGACAAAACAGGATTCCAATCAAATGTGATATAATATTAAATGGTAATAGATAGAAAAAATATGGAGTGATTGGTATAAAATATGAAAATATCTATTTAGTGAAAGATTAAGAAATAAACATAGTCTCCAATAATGTACATGATATTACTGTTTAAATTAATAACTCATTGAGACTATGATAACCTCATGGATATGAATTTAACATTTATTTCATTATTAAATCACAATGAGAATGGTTTTATTAGTTTATTGTGAATTTCAATAGGAATTAATTATATAGACTATTACCTGATAACATCAATATGTTGAGTATTTTCTATTAGGACATGTGTGTTTTTATAATGAGTACTGAGTTGATGATACAATAGGAAAAAAAGCCAATACTTTTTGATAGAGAATAAATAAAAGTGTTCATAGTGTGTCCCCACCATCAGTTAAGATGATGTTAAAGAATTATGGATAATTATTCCATTTTATAAATATTCTCTATTAGAGAATAAATAATCAGATTATCTAAATGTATTTATTAAGGAACATGGAACATCCACTCCTAGAATAATTTTAATAAAATTCATTTCCTATATCTTATTGGTACATGATAATAACTATATATTTTATTTTATATTTGAAAATATATATGACAACCAATGTAATATCAAGAGAATAAAATGAATGATCCCACATGAAGCTGGTTCCCATGTGATTGAGAACAGTTGTTGTAACATAGTTTACTTTTAAAAATCTATCTTAGTTGAATAAATCATAATATGAACTTTTTTCTCACTTTACGATATAGTATAGCATTTAAAAAAATGATTTCTATTTTTAATGATATGGGGTTTTATACACTTATTATATGATTTATTAAATTCTATAAGATGGTTTTAGGGAGAATCAAAATGAAATATTCCGGTTCAGAAATTAATCATATATTAATTTACGGAAATTTGATATTAATTTAATTAAAATGAAGAAAATTTTCATGGATATTCTAGAAATACTAATAATAATTAAACTGAAGAAATGATGGTATGGTTTTAATTATATATTGATAGTCAAAAGGGATAAGCCTTAAAACTATTAGAAGAAAAGATAGTTGTATATGTTCAAAAAAATTATACTTGAAGAAACCAAAGATTTTTAAAATATATAATTTTTAGGTTGACAGAATAATAATTGCTTATGATGGATTATGATAATACATGAAAAACATTAGGAATAACAATAGAATGACCATGTACATAATATTAGTCATAGGAATCAATTATTTAATTTTGAATTGTATATGATACCCTATGTATATTTTACAAGTGTTGTAAATTTGAGGAAGGTAAAAATCTAGGAGGAATTAATTTCAATTATACATTAAATACCTTTAATTTTGTAATGAATTACTAAATAAAATTATAATATAAAAGAATTTATTAACCTCATATGAATATCACAAATGGTTGGGTATCTTTATCTAAATTGACAAATATTATTAGAGTATTTTTCAATAAAAAAATTTTGTGAGGGAACAATGCTGTGGTGAATCACTATATACACATGGTTTATGATTCATTACATTCTAGAACATTATTTAAAAGAATATATGAGTAATATTATTTAACAAGTTGTCTTCTAAAATATAAATGAATGTGATTCTAACACGAATATGATATATAATTTAAAGAAATATATTTTATTAGAGAATAAATATTAAAACACATCAAATGACATATAAGATATAGAGCCAATAGTATGGTTTTTTTAAAGAATGAATACTACAAGTAAAGTAGTGTTAATTAAAAACCTTGATGCATTTTATATTTCATCTAATGATATTATAAAGCATAATATATTATCTATGAAGCTAGTGAGGGTATGTTTGGTCTTAGAGATGTTCAATATTTACAAATAAATTATTATACCACTCTATTTTAATTTTTTTCAATAGAAATCATAATGTACTCTTTTTGATGAGAGACATGTGATTTACTCATCCATATAAATGAATGAAAATTGATTTATTCGTCGACATGAATAGTAAATATTATTAGAGGCAAAAATTGATGAGTAATCTATACAATTTTACAAACTCCATATACCATGGTAAATTAATATCTTGGGGAAATCTAAAATAAGAGTATACATATCTTCATATTATATATAAAATTGGTCATAGTTATAGAGATACAGTTTTTTTGGGAGATCATTCTAGATTCCTTTATAGCCTGAGTAACTCTTCCACATTTCTGTTGGTCACTCTTTTCATACAATTTTGAATCATATGGTTTAGATATATTGTCAATGCTATAATAGATCATGGGTTCAGAAATTGTAGTAGATTGGTTTGGGATTAATTTAGACTCATAGGCATGCTGAAAAATTATTTTAGAGTTAGTGTAATTTTTTTTGTAGGATTATGCATGTGGAAATATATATGATTTCATAAAAGGTGAAGTTAATTAAGAAAATATATAGAGTTTTTGAAGATATAAAAATTGTGTTTTGGATAATGTTTTAAAATATGTTATATATGATACAATATATAGTGAATTGGTGTGATGTATATTTTAAATTTGTGTAAGTGGTAATTTGAAGGAGATATATACCCTAAATCCACAACAAACATGAGATGAATTTCAATATTATTTTTTGTCATATTACACTAATTCATTAATAATATTGCTGGAAACATGTGAAATCCTCCATTAATGATATAATTTAAGGAATCACTTCTATGATGAAACATGATGTAGGTGTTTCATTCCTACGATGTATTAATAAACATACCACATGATTTAATAACGTCTTACCTAAAATAATTATATACTACAACATAAAAAATCATCCTTCGATGATCTATAAAGCCACTCCCATGCGATCAAAGTGGGTGGAACAACATGGTCAAACATCTAATATTCTCAATATACTATTCTTATTCCTATTTAACATCCAAAAATTCATGAACATTGTGGAATTTTGTGAGTAACATATAAAATCTGATTGATTCATCTTAGATGACGGATACCTATAGAGGTTGTAATAATTTTTCATCAATATTGATGATCATCATCGTATCCATCACAAAAATATATATAATTTTTTAGGAATTTAAGATGTACGGTAAAATTCTTATTAGATTTATTCATTTTCTATATTTAAGTGGGCTCTTATATCTACTATAGAGTCATGGATTTGTGGTTTATTATTCTTCTAGTGCTCTGATTCTGTTTTGATTAACCCTAAATGAAAACCATCAAATGGGTTATTTGTAGTAAGCAACCACAATCCTTAACATAAGAACATTGGTGGTATCCCATATCATATATTTTTATATATGGTTTGTTAATGCAGGACTATGGGTGGGATATAATCCCATTGTTATTTTCTTTAAAAATAATTAAGTGTGCAAGGAATATGAATTTTCATTATCTACCAATTAAAAGAATATATTTTTTGGCTGAAAAAGAATAAATCCATATTAAAACATGTAATGACCATAATTTATAAGTTTCATTGAGAAAAAATATGATCTACATGTTATATTATTAGTGATGAAAGGAAACTACCAGAAATAATCAATGTAGAATCTATTATATGAATAATAATTATGAAATAATCATGGTACAAAAACTAAATTGTAGTATAAAACCTATCAAATATGAATCAATGAATTTTAGTAAGTGTCATGACTAATTTTAGAATTTTAATTAAGGATAATAAAATGGTCAGTGAAAATAAATTATTGTGAAAAACAACTGATTGAGACATTGGGAAGATCAATATTATCATTGGTATTTTTCAAAAGATGATTTAATCAATGGAAATAGATCTTATAAATTTAATGGATAAATTGATTTATATGAGATTTTAAATGACCTATGTTTAAGTTAAGATAATGTATGTCAAAAAATATTATTAGTATCACATTTCATGTGTTTTTAATTTCTTACACAAGTGTTATGTCTAATGATATTTCCATAAAAATTTATAAAAAGATAACTTTTTTAAAATTTGATTGAGATTACATGTACATTAATTTAATAAGTTATTAAAAAATTTATATGAAATTATTTAATATTAATTTTTGGGTGATATGGAAAACATTTTCATTTGTAGCAACAACTTATGTTCTCTAAACTCTATCCATAATCATTAGCATCAGTTAATTTGGGTGTAATCCATATACATGTTGTAAATTTAGTCACTGTTAGTTTTTAACATGGGTAAAAATATATGTGAATGTGGTTTCATTTTGAAGTTTCAATGACAATTTATTAAAGGTAGATAAAAAAATTTTATTATACCTTTACAGTTTTAATGGTATGGTTTTTGTGTAAATATGAAGATGGAGGATAGTCTAACTCATTCTAGAATTATTAAATGTATTAATTAAGTTTATTTATATTAAAAAATATATAATGAAGTATACTGGCCATGGGGGAGTAAGATCTCATGAAGGATCCTCAATGGTGTTCAATGAAACATGGGTAGTGGATGTCAAGGAAAAATCAAGAGGACCCTTTTAATTTTTATTTCCAAAGGGGTAGGATGAGAAGCCCAAAAAATATAAAAGGTTAGAGGTTCTTGGGTTATAAGTGACAGTATGAGATACTATATATCTCTATAGTTATAGTTATTTTAGATATGTCTTATAATAAAAGTCCAATGGGGGATTTTTAATACAATGAGGTTATATGTTGGATTTCATGAAAATATATAAATGAAGTTGAATCTAATTGATAGATGAAAATATTTAAAGTCTAGGGAATTTTGTTGTTATCATGAGGTTTGGATTGATTGAAATTTTATATGTAATGTTATTGGAATAATTACTAGTCATTGAGGATAAGTTTGAGGAAAATTATATATAGGATTTATTTTCTAATGAAATATGTTCCATGATGTTAAATATTAAAGGTTTTATGATAAAGGATTTTGATGATTTTATTATTTGACCAAAAATTTGATTTTTATATTGTTTGTCATCTGATAACCATGATTTTTTTAGAAGTACATGATTTCTAATTATTTGAAGTGTTTTCTAATGGCTTCTTATTTTTCAGGTGAGAACTTTTAGATTTTACAAGGATTTATAGTAGTCTATATTTTTATAAATATATTATTAGTAGTTGGCATAGTTTCATGGATTTATTTTATGAGACATACCATGAAGTATTAGACTCTAAAATTTGAAAAATTCATCTTATCTTTTATGCAAAAAGAAATTTTTCATAGGATTCATAGAATGGAAAATATATTTTATAAATTTCGATTACAATATCATGTTGTTACAAAACTGTCCACACTAAGAATCTATTAAAATGAAGAGTTCACCATTAATTGGAATATATTTGATCACACTGTATATTTTATTCCACATTGTAAATCATAATTAGAGTTTTTAGGTTCCACTATATATGTTAATATTATTCCCAGACACACTACATCCCTCCAAAATAGTGATCAGGTGGTACTTACTGTCTTTATAAGTCTAATGATAATCCCATAATGGTTATACCCTAGTGAATTTGTGGTCAGGTAGATTCATGTTTCTCGTAGGGAAGGTTCTCATGATGTGAATCATGAACCATATCATAGAGTATGTTTGAATGAATTTTAGTAGTTTTGGAAGTTTTGATACCCTCACATTATAATGAGTTTTACATGATACAATACTCTTGGATATTGGAGATGGCATATAAAAACTACTTGTTCATGATTTCATGAACACTGTAATTTTAGGGCCCTAATAAGCTAGGCACATTTAATTTATTTTTTTATTTGGAATTCTATTAAATATTTGGTGATAATTTAATCATCCAATAATGACCATTTCTAATTATATGGATTAGAATTAATTGAATCATAACTATAGGATAAAATTTAAGTAGGATAATTTAGAAGTTATCTTCTGTTTTTAATTTCAAATATGAAATTAATATTATTATATGTTATAATATCTACACTGAGGAATTAATAGATCATAGACAATAAAAAAATATAGAAAGGATTTTATGTAGAATAATAGATTAGTAAAGAAATGTATACGAATATAAGTATTGTAATATCAACAATTAATTCCTTAAATATTCTTATAGGAATATAATAAATTTTTAGATAAATTATATTTAAATAAAACCTATTTAACATAGAAGAAATTTTATATTCATTACTGAAGATCTAACTTTTCATGGATTGTCTTTGATGAATAAAGAGGAAATAATCTTAAATTTAATAATTCATATTGTTTCCTAAATTAATGGGTGGAGTTGTTCATAACATATATATATGTGGGGGGTGTGTGTGTGTATGTGTGTGTGTATACTATTAAAGTATGGAATAAAATATTTGTTGAATAAAAATACTTTTATTCAAGAATTATTACATATGGATAATATTTGATTATTTTATGAAATATTATTTTGACATGTAAGGGAAAAATACATATATAAAAATTTGATCATATTTGGTTAATTATTTTAGGGGAAACAATATAGATTACACTAGAGAATCAGTATATGGAAATTATGGTACATTTTACCTCAAAACAACATAATTAATTTAATGTGACCATCATGACATTAAAATTAGTGGAGGGAATTCATGTCGATAAACTGATAACTTTACCATGTAGAGTTAAAAATAAAAGAATATGGAATGACCCACGATGATATGTGATCATACCTAACGTATTCTATTGGAAGGTAGCCTTGGTAGGTTGTGAAATTATCTATAAAATGTAAAGTTGATGTGAGACATAGGGAGGAGTTCCCTTACCTAATCATTTTATCCACTAACTATTGAGTAATAGTTCATTATGGTATAACAACACAATACATGAGGGCACATCCCTTTAAGGATCCTTTTTTCGGTTAACCATGTAAAATTATTTTTTACTTGATTTTAAATTATAATATCCATTCTTGTTACTTTTCTAGATTGATAATGACTCTCAATAATTGTCAAATATCATTCCATGTATTAACGGAACATGATACATGATAAAATGGAAAATAATAAAATATTAATTAGTCTTAAACCCTAATTCACCCCATCTCTCAAGGATTCCTCAATCCCTACATTATGATTTTTTATTTAATATACATGAAAAAGGTACTTAATTAAAAAACTATTTATAGGTAAATTATTCATTAAAATTGATCTAAGGATTATAATTATGACAATTGATTGAGTTCTACATATACAACCCAAGTTATAAACATCGGAATATATTATGTTATAGAGTTAAAGTATTTGGATATGTCTATGGATATTAATATTTTAAATATGATTCATAAGTGTAATTATTATTAAATTTGGATAACTAGTGATATTTTAATCATTGTATAGTTTATCCAAAGAGTTTAATCAGATAGAAATATATGTATATGGATGGAATTATATATAGACGTAATGTGTTTAACAAAACCCATCCATGTGAACCAAATATAATAATGATCTAGTAATAAATCAAATATGATATGATCAATATATTACTATCTATAGTTTTGAAAATAGTATTTTATATTTTTACGAATATTAAATGTATAAATCAAAATTAATGGTAATATACACTTCATCATAACATCACATAGGTTATATATGAAAATATAAGAATTTGGAAGTATACTGATGATTGGCCTCTAAAATTAAAAAATTAGAGATTTCCAATCTAATGTACATCAAAGTGTAATGTTGGATTTGAAAAGAAATGTTATGGTTTCCATGATTTTGATTTAGGTATAATGAAAAAAAATGTTTTTATGGGGGAGAAAAGTGTTTTGGGCAATGGATTACACATGAAGTATTCCATGATGAGTTTGATGCCTAATGTATTTGGTAAACTAAGGGTGAATTGTTCATATTTACAGTATCCCCAATTTATGACAGAGATATACATATCTTTGGAAACATCATATGTTGATAAAAATTTTAACAATTCCTTGAGTCTTACCTAATCATGGGGTGGTTGGGGGTGTTGTTGATGATGTAATATATTAGAGCTCAACTGAGATGTTATTTTTTCCAATTGTATGATGAGTATAAAATAGTTTCTAATGATTGATAATTGATAAAGAAACATATATGAATAATTATATGTTACATTTTAGGTTCATTTCTACTTTATGCGGGCCATGGGATGTTCTTTTCTTTAATATCAATGATATTGCACCACTTTGTAGCTTTATTTATTTAATTATGTAACTATGTTCTATTTTAAAATATTGGAGTTTCTAGAATTTAAAATTTAAAATTTAAATGAATTTATCAATATCTTATTTACAAAATGGTAATGGGAACCAATGTGGATGAACCTTATGTTTAAGGGTAAATTATTTAAGAGACCCTTACATATGGATTTTTCTATGGCACATGGACATAATATTATTTCAGTAAACCTTGTGTTTTAGTGGAAATTGTTTAGATTACTTATATGTATAGTTCTAATTGGACTTGACTTGACCATTTTTTAGAAAATTATGTGAGGAAAAAATACATAGTAGTACATTATGGCAATAGCGGGGACTACATATTTGGATCACAGTTTGTTAACCTATGTAAAAAACCGGTTATTGGTTGGATTTCAATTCAATAAAGTGACTCTTTTTCTTGGAGGGTTTTGGTATCAAACAGTGTGATCTTCTTAAATTTATTTAAATATGAAATTTACCTCAATCCCCACTTTGATTTTATGTTTTATGTCCCTCTATTCCATCTAATCTCACATGGATGACCTTTGGAGATCTCGTGGGAACTTTACCCATTTTCATTCAAGTCTTCTAACCAGTTTCATCATACATATCAACTGGTTTTCTAAGGTAAACCCATCTTACTTATGTATTATTTTTCTCCCCTTCTCCATAATTATATTTTCCTATGATTTTTTTTCTCCAAGGAACCTTAACATCTAATAGGGTCTGTCCTAGGGTTTGGAATGGAAATAATAATGGGGTGTTTGTTGTTTAGGGTTAGTAGAGATCATTTCATTGCAAAGATGGTATTATCCCATCAATTATTCAATGCACCATATATTTACAAAGAATATTCATTCCATAATCAATATGTTAATAAATAAAATATTTTTATATATGACCAAGGAATTGAAATTATTATGAAATATTCCATATAAGATGAGAATTAATACTATAATACTTTATCTATTAATAATATTCAAATGCAAAAAATATCATAAAACTATGTATTACAGCCCATAGATTATTAATAAACATAATCTAGTAAATCAATTAAAAATGTATAAATTAAAATGGGTTAATAAATAGAAAATAATAAAATCACAAAAACTATGAGATATCAAATATCATATTTACCTTTGAGGATCACTAATAGGTATATAAAAACTATAATAAGGAAGATTATCATGAATAGAGAAATAAAATTTCAAAATTCTAACATGATAACTATGTAAATGAAAACTATTAATATAATATATTTAGTAATCCAATATATAGGAACAAAGGAATATTGTTGCAGTTACGATCATCATATATGCTTGAAATAGGGGTACAAAATTCATGTATCATTAAATAAAGAGTAACTAATAACGAAATAAAAAACTTTTTAAAAAATTACATATATATACATAGTGCCTATAAATAATATTATTTTTATTTTTAATATATTATATAATTTATATATAATAATCAAATAAATATTTAAAGATCAATAAAGTAGTAAAAATAAATTTTAGAAAAATAAATTATTAATTAATGGTACTTGTTATTGTTTACTTCATTAAATCATAATATTTATTTACAATAATATGTATCATTTATTATTTCTTAATTAATAAAATTTACACTATTAATATCGTATTATATATTAACTAATATATAAACATTAGTTAAATTGTAAATAAATGTTAAATAATATTAAAAACACCCAATCTTTTAAAAAATCATTATAAATAAAAGAAAATTCATTTTTAATTTATATTTTATATTTAAAATAAAAATATCAAAATATTAATATTCAAAAAAAAATTAAATTCCATTTTTTAATTTATTTATTTTAATTAGCTTAATATGAATTTTTAAATATCTCTAAAATAATATACATTTAGGTGAATTGTATAAATAGTAATTTTTCTAAAAAACTCTTTAATAATACCATATTAACATTATAGTATTAGAAACCCATTTTATTTACACCATATTACACCTTTAAAAATACGATGTAGAACTTATAAAACAAATGTTAAACATTTTTTAAACTCAAGTAATATTTCAAACTAACAAGGTTTTTTTGTTCTTATATTAATAATTATACATTATCACTTATATATATATAATATAAAAAATATTATATAAAATTTGATTTCAAAATTTAATTATTAGTTATCTGGTTCAACATCATTTTTTGACATAATGATTCTATAGGTAAGATTAATGATAATCACAATGAAAACAATGATTATTTTGTTAATATTGTATAATAACTTTTTAATCAACTAAATTGATATAATTTAAACTAATACTCTCATAATATTTTATATCCTATATATAATTATATTAACACTCATTCATTTTGTAGATCATTAGAAAATTTGATTAAGAATAAATATTTTTTAAAATTAATAATATGATAAAGATATTGTTTTTATTTATTTTATCATTTATTTTAAAGGAATTTCTCTTTATTTTAATTAATTTAATTATGAAAAAAAATTATTTAATTTTTTATCAAATTTTAAAAAATTTGAAAACATGTAATTTTTTATACAAAATTACATAGTTGAAAACAGTTTTTTAACATCGCGAGTTTTTATTAATTACATTTATTAAAATTAATTAAATTTATTTTAATTGATTCATTACACAAAATTTAAACTTAATCTTATGTTACATGAAAATCTCAAATAATCTAGTACTGCATGCAATACTACATTTTCTTGAAATAAACACAACAATGAGTTTTAACAAAACCATAATATATTACCAATATTGTTATTTAAATGTGTCTGTTATAACCTTGTAATTAAACATTGATATATAAATATTAATAATTTAATTTTTAAATATAAATTAAAATGTTATTATATAATGGAAATATACTGAATAAAAATAAATTTATTTTTTTAATGATTTTACATTTTTCAAAAATAATATTTTTTGAATGTTAATTAAATATTTTTTCACACATAAAATATGTTTGTTGAAAAAATAAAATTTATTTTTTCAATCATAATTTCAAAATTATATTTTCATGAATTTTTGTTGTTTTTCTAGAAAGATAAATTTTTTAATGAATACTGAAAAAATAGAATTTATTCCAAATCTATCATTTTGTTTAATTTATCCATAATTTTAAATTATATTTTAAATAGAATTAAAATTAACAATATTAGAATTTAACATACAATAATCTAAATTAGGTATTTTTAATAAATATTAAATTTACTTTTGGTATAACGTCACTGTAATATTTCGAAAATTCACTCGTTAAAAAAAGGCTTTCTCTTCACATTTGTGGGATTAATTTTAAATTAAAATTTGTACTTTTAGGAATGAAATTTTGAATAATTGATTCTTTATTTATAATAATAATAATTTATGTTACCTAATATGTTCAATATAATTTTTGACAAAAAAATTAATTTTAAAAATATGAAAAACTTGCTACTGTGATTATGGAAAAAAAGCGTCAACATGGGTGAGGTAAAATAAATGTCAACGGTTAATAATAATTAAAAACACATCCAACAACCATTTTATGGCCATATTTAGTCCTTATATCCTTTATTATTGAGATTTTTTTTTATTTGATCATACTTATAACAAACAATCATAGGTGGAATTCTTTGATTCAAAACATTACAAGTGTGCCACTCACTAGACTTATAGAAGGTCAATCCTTCTGTTCTCCTATTCACACCTTTAAAACAATCCTATTCCACCATAAAATGAAAACAATTGACATAATTCCCTATTTTCATCTTTGGAGCCTTATTTTTGATATAAATAAAACCTAGGAATGATTTCGGTGCATACCTAAAGGGGATACCAGAAGAATATGTAACGTTCATCAATGATCGTTTTTGTTTTATTTATTTCTCCACCTCTATAAGTTATTATTATAAAATTATTATATTAACACATTTTTTTATTATATATGTTGAGATGTTTTTACGGTATGTTTATGACCTATAACCATCTCCAATTCAATTAAATGGGTTACAAAATGATCGTTCATTTTTACAGTGGTCTACCGCCTCATTAACTGATGTCTGTCATTTTTCCATTACTTCCTCCAATCGTAGGGTGTAATGAATTATTTTTTTATATATATTATGTTTATGATATTATTATTCTAATTCAAATATTATAAAACAATACCATTATGATATCCATTTTGTGTGAATATGATAACATCACTAATGTGTACGGAGGACTACCACCTCATAATGTAGTGTGATTTGTTCATGATTTTAATGCAGAATAGTAATTATATTTAATGAAAAAATTTGATCTATATGACATAAAATTTATTTTTTAATTATAGTAAATCATATATATTAGAATAATTCAATGAAAAAATAAATTGGAATGAATGTGCATGTGTACATAGGGCCTATAATCTCCATCAATGATGTATTTTATTTAATATTTCAAAAAAATTAGATTAATCTAAATAAATATATATATTTAATATATTTGATATATATACCATGGTAAAAATTAAGTATATGGGGAAATTATGGTCAAATTAAGAGGAAAAAAATCAAAACATATATAAATAAAAAGTTGTTACCCAAAAGACATGATTAATATATAATTGTTAATAAATTGGTAATAAAAGTTCATAAAAATGATATATGGTCTGATATATATAAAAATTTTAATTTAATATATTAATAATTAAAACATATTTATTATACACCAGGTTTTAATGCTAGCGAAAAAAAAATTGAAGACTTAATTTATGGGATTTATGGATCAATTTCTACTTTTGTGCGACTCATTCCATATTCACAACAAATTTATTTTATTTGGTGTATATCAATACCATGAATGCATCTTATTCTTTCTATCCTAGAAATTATAGGGGTTTATGTATACACTTTAGAAACTTTATTTAATGGTGTTATGGTTCAAACGTTAAATATTAGTAATCGATTTTTGTTTCTATTTTCTTTCTTTGAGATGTATGTCAGGTTATATACATATTTTGAATAATGAGGTCAAAATAAAACTACGTTGACTTGTAATGTCATTAATTAATTATAATTACGTAATTTTATGTGTAACATTATTTTATTAATTACCAGGGAATATAATACAAAGTTACCACCATTGTAATGATTTTATGTTTAAATATCATCATTTATCAGGATTGTTTATAATTGTGTTTAAGATTATAAAATTTTATTATCCAATCTGAATAAACATAATATATTTCTTCTGGATTGGGTTTTATGATATTTTCTAGAGATATTTCCATTTTCCCACACTTTGGTGCTTAATGTAATTGAAAAAATGATTTTAGGAATATTCCACTTTATTCTCTCTTTGGGTAGGAATTCATTTTATTACAAAACCTTGTTTTATAAAAATTATTTCACAATGTTTTATTACTAAACCATTTTCAAAATTCATTATTACCAATTTAAAAATTCATTTTTACCCATGATAGACTTTTTAATTTTTTTTATGGAATCATCTTGTCATTTTCAAAATAATTCCTATTTAGACAATAACAAAAATTCAAGAGGAAAATTTTTTTTATTGTCTATGACATGAATAAAAGATCCAATAATCATGGAATTTATATTATATTTTTGTTACCTTATTATTTTTGAATTTTATTTTCAAGACGAATATTTTCATAGTGTTTTATGTTTTAAATTAATGTTTTCCATATTAAAAAGTTTATTTCCTTCTTGAAACATTTTAAATGGTTATTAAAAATAATTTTCCATCTAATATAAAATCCATTGTTGTTATGTATTCCTTACCAGCGATATTATCCAATGATATCATTCTAAATATTTCTCTTAAATTATTATGTTTTTGATGACATGATATTTATGAAACTAATTTCACATCTGAGGGTTATTCCATGATAAAATTCTTAGGAACCCCGCTTCATTTACACTGGTTATAGCATGATAAAATCCTCGTGAAATAATTAAATGGATATGAAACCCATAACATTTAAATATATTATTATATAATGTAATTTTTTTTAAAAGCATTTAATTTCATTGGTTATATAAAAATTAATGTTTTATGATGTTTTGGAACACATACGCATTATATTATTTATGTGATTGGTGGGAACTATATCTCCCTCCAATGAATTGGGTAATGATTAATGTTATAAGAGATCAACAGGTATATGTGAGGTTATCCCTAGCCCAAAATATGGTATGTGGGGGGTTATCCCAAGCATGATGAAGGTACATGGCTGTTTATCCAAATCCTAACAAGTTATTAATGTTTGGTGGG
Organism: Viscum album; assembly: GCA_963277665.1. Lineage (NCBI taxonomy): Eukaryota > Viridiplantae > Streptophyta > Magnoliopsida > Santalales > Viscaceae > Viscum > Viscum album. The sequence continues at coordinate 839,427,119 of OY728152.1, read as the reverse complement.
TTATATGAACATAATATTTTCTTTACATAGGTGTATTGAAAAAATATTTATTTGATGAGAATTTTATTCTCCCATGGATCAGGTTTTTTGGTTTCCTTATGATTTAGTACATATGAAAACCCAATATTTCATCCATGACTCATGATTATGATCTTTAATGAGCGGGGTATGTTATAAAAATGTTATGCTAGTGTTATCATAGGGTTATGTTCAAGTTAAACTATTGTATCTCCCTGTTTTCATTTACATCGAATATGATCTCACCTTTTCTTATGTTTCCATTCCCAATGATATGAAGAAATTTATTATGTATGATATTTCATAGAAGGTTTCTAGTTACAATGAATATATAGGTAGATGATGTAGCTCACTTATTAACCAGTTTTTTATATTAGCAATATTCCAAAGCAACTATACTATTATAGTCCTCAGGAATGTGTTTGTGTAATGTAATGATTTTACATATATAAATATTTAATATCAATTTATGATACCATGGGTTTCTATAGTTGGCATCAATGGATAGGTTTAGATATCATTTGAGACTCTCAGGTAATATTCTATCCAAATTCAAAAATTCGTTATAAACCATCATGGAGGAACTAAATATATTATGATTATGAAGGACATAAGATAATCCTATTTTTATATATATTAAAATGAAGGTTTCATGATTTTGAAAAACAACAAGTGATTTTTTTATGTGGTTCCGCACTATGAATATTCATTATTTATATATCCTTATTGGTATTAGTAAATGGATGAAACCTAAAGAAACCAAGTCAATGTTGTGTTTGAAGGACAGTGTAATGATTTCACTATAGAGTATCCAAAAATTATGGTAGTTGGATTAAAAAACATTGGTGTGTGCAGATAATATTTTTATGATATGAATCATATAAGACATCCAAATGTACAGTGGAAAGAAAAACATTTTGTTGAATCATTCATGAACAATGCCAATTTTCTTTTAATGGTCCTTTTGATCCACTAGCTTCTGAATAATGGATCGAAACCAAAAAAAATATGTTTTCCATTAGCTAGTGAATGGAACCTTAAAAATTCATATTCGATGTATACTATTTATAAGGTGATGAAAATTAATGGTGGACTATTAAAACAATATGAGGCAACAAGATGAAATTGACTCTATGTATAAGGATATGTTCAATAACATATTTTTTAGTAAGTACTTTCTTCATATTCTTCAAACAAAGGAAAAAATGAGTTCTCAATATAATGAAAATAGAGGATGAATATGTGGTTACCTATGAGGAAAATTTTATAAGACATGTGAGCTGCGCTTTTGGTATTGTCACTAAACCTTGAATGTAATGTTTATCATTAACATACTATTTTAAAACCAAGTGTCCAAAGACTATTATACATAACATTAATTAGTAGCTATGAAGATATTTTTCTATGTTCTACCTCATTGGAAATAGAGTATGGAGTTACATATCAATCTCATGGTTTTGTTAAGAATAGATAAATTTAATTCAAATTAAAAATATAAGAAACATGGAGAGATGAATATTATAATTCATTTATTATCATATAGTGAAACGAAACATGTAAACTAATTTATTTAGGAAAAAAATAAATTATTGATGTATGGAAGGGAAGTTTTCTGTGTGGATGAATTATTATTTGAGTGGATGAAGTTATATAGTGATATGAATAAAAAATCACCATAGATTGCACCACCCACACTCCAATGATTCAATTAAATTGTGTTTCTGAATTATGCTAAAAATATCCATAATATAAGGGTTAATGACATTGATCGAACCCAGTAGCCTCTTCAGAATGATTCAAAGAGAAAATAGTTTGTGAAAACTATTTTTTATAAGAATTTTGATAATAAAGTGGTCAAATGTAAACATATAGTCAACTATATAACTTCCAATGAATTATTTGACTTTGGATCTACCAATTAATGCATTTCATAATATTTTTATATGGGTATCATGACTTAATCAAAATAATTAGAATATAATTTTTACTAAAAATAACTAATGATACAATTTTCACATCTCAGGTATATGATTCCTCTGCAATTTACATTGTTAGGAATGTTCTTCCTGGAAATAATTTGGTTCTTCCTCTATTTTGATTTTTTGTTATCTTAAGAATAGATTGTCTTTCTCCACATAAATCTTAAATCAATATTCATGGAAGGGAAGTAATATTTAATATTCTAATCCAACATATGATATTTTATTAATGTGACTATAATTTTGAAATTTATACGGAGATCACATCCATTTAATAGTACTTAATTCATATTCAGACGAGGTCTATATCTCAATTGGTTGGGTATAAACCTGAAATCAGTGTTATTCAAATTCATTCAGAATTTGTGGACGTATTTTGTGATGAGTTTACAAGAAACCACCAAAACATATGGTTTGTATCTCAAAAGGAATCCTATATTATGCCCTAATATTATCAATTACTCCCTATATAATAGACAATATTTAATAGAAGGAATTAATAAGTAAAATCTATGCAAAACACAATAAGGGATTCATTCATCCATGACTAGAACCTTGGGGTGAACCTACTCTTTATATTAAAAATATAGATGGGTGAATAAAAGAATACATTTATTATCAGTTGGACAAACATGATCATAATTAAGAATAATAATCATCTTCCTCGTATTAATGATTGCTTTAATGAACTACATGGATCTCAATACTATTTATAGATTTACATTCATTCTAAATATTTTCAATTGAGTGAAAAAGAAGATGATATACCCAAGGATGCATTCTGTACATGGAATGGATGCTATGAATATATATTGATTCAATTTGGTCTTACTAATTACCTTGAAATCTTCATATATTTTATCAATGTAGATTTATAGATAACCTTGAACAATTTGTTGTAGTATTTATAAAGTAAATGCTAATCTATTAAAATAGAATGTATGAGAATGAATACCACTTTTCAATTTTACAAAAGATATTAAGGATGGTGAAAATATATAATAAATATACAAAGGGTGATTTTTTGGTGAAAATGTTTTCATTTTTGAGTCATATAGTCTCAATAGATATTATATGTTTTTATACTCATAATGACATGGTTTCAAGTTATACCTTAGTAAAATTGAATATTCATGAAAAAAATTACCCATCACATGATTTAGATTTAGCTATGGAAAATTATTCAATAATGATATGGAGGGACTATCGTTACTGATTGATGTGTGATATATATAATTATTATAAAAGATTGATGAATATATTAAAATTAAAAGTGATAAATATTCACTAAAGAAGATGTCTAGAGTTAATTAAAAATTATAAGTTCATAATACATTATCATCTTAGAAAAGTAAATAGGGAGGCTAATGATTTTTTTAAGAGATCATGCTAGAATATCCATGATGAAGATTAAAAAAGATCCAATATTACTATATTTTAATATTATAGCTTAAGAAATCTTGAAGGAAGGGGATCAATTATTTACATCTAAATTGAATGATCAACAATCTATCAATACGAGGATTAATGTGGTATAAAAATATGTAGAGATGAAGTAGAAGGAAAAAATATTCCTATGTTTGACCATGATCATAAAAGAAGGATGTGATTCAAGAACCGCGTAATCATTCCGTCAATACGATATTTTAATGAGTTGTTAGAGGGAGTTCATAGTTATTCAATCACTATTCATATGGAATGTATGAATAAGTATATATATTTGAATGATTATTTCTATTGGGAAAAAATAATGAGAAATATCACATAATTTGTATCTCAGTTCAGGTTATTGAACATGTTAATATTGACCAAAAAATTCTATGTGGATGTTACATACATTATCCTTACAAGAATCTAAATGGGAAAAAAAGAACATGTATTTTGTCATTAGACTACCTAAAATGTATAAAGTTCAATATTCTATATGGTTTGTATTCATCCACCTTACTATGTTAGTGAACATAATATCTCTTAGGTAAGAGTTCTCTCTGAGAATATTTCTAGGATATACAATATGGAAATTGTAAGGATTCATGGAGTGACACATTCAATTATTTCTAATTGGGATACAGGGTTTACCACAATGTTTCGGATAAGTAATCAGTAATCTCTTGAAACAGAGTTATATTTTATAAATAGATATGATCATAAACAATATGGTCAATAGGAGATAAAAGTTAAAATCCTATAGGATATGTTGAGTCCTTTTTGTTGATTTGAATGGTGGTTTGGATCAATTCCTCCACAAGTGGTATTCTCTTACAACAATATATATCACTAAGGAATTTTGATGGATCCTTATGATGTAATATGGGGAAGGAGTTGTTAAGATCCAATTTTCTAGGGTGAATATAGAAAATGAATTCTACTAGGATCTATGTTAGCTAATGAAATTGTCGATACTATTAGAGCTAGTCAGAAAAAATTAAAGGAAACTCATATTCAATAAAATTTTATGTTTGTAATCACTAGTATGACTTGGAATTTTGTGTTTGTGATAGAGGTATTTATAATAATTTTTCAATGGAATAAGTTTATATGATTCAAGTAGAAAGGGAAACTATTTTCTAGGTACATCAGTCACTTTAAAATTATTGATTGTATAAAGACCCTATCTTATCAAATGGAATATCCACAAACCCTCTCTCAATTCAATGATGTGTTCCATGTATCTCTTTGGAGGAACTAAAAACATAAACCTTAACATGTACTGATCTTAGAAATCATTACACTCAATTAAAATATTTCTTATGAGGGACAACCGATGGAGATTCTAGATCATGCATATAATATTATATGAAATAAGACCACTCACCTACTTAAGGTTATGTGGAAGGACAACCAATTGGACTATTCTAGGACTGAACATGTGTATATTATGGGGTATAATTATCCTCATATGATTGTATCAAATTGAAAAATTACGGTGAAAATTTCATTTTATGTCATTTAGAGTGTAACAAGCTATGTTTTATGAGTTATTTTTTTGAAAAAAATAAAATTTCATTTATATTTGGTATTACCCACAACACCAATTTAATCGTGTGGTAAATGAAACACCATGTTAATCTTTCCCTACAAACAACAGTGGGTGATCTTGCATTAAAAAAATATTGAGTTTCAACAAAACCATAATATATTATTAATAAAGTTATTTAAACATGGATTTAATAAACTAGCCATTAAACATAGTGATATTTATATAGTATTAATTACTTTTTTAAATATTAATTATAATTATTTTATATAATGGAATTAAATTCATAAAAAGTTAAATAATTTTGTTAAAGTCTTTATATGTTTTTAAAATAAAATTTTTCTCAAAAAATATAGTTTATTTTGTTTTATGACCATTAATTAAATTAATGTTTTTCATATTTATAAAATTAATTTGATATAATAAACTTAATTTTTGTATTCATAATATAAAAAGTAACTTATGGTGATGTTTTTTTGATTTTGTTTTGAAAATTTTCATTTTTTGATGAATACTTAACAATAATGAATTTTAATTGAAATATCGTTTTTTGTTTAATTTAATTATAATTATAAATTAAATTATAAATACATTGTAAAAAATTGAACATTTTATTCTTAAAAACTCACTTTCTAATATCATCTACATGTTTAATTTTTAATAATATGTTTTCACATTTGGGAATGGAATTTTGAAACATGGATTCCATGTTTCGATTAATCATAATTTTAATCATATAATACCATCAACATAATTTTTTTCAAAAATAAATATAGAAAAAAATAAATAATATTTACCACTATTGTAGTAAAAATGGATTTACAATGGTAGATAAATTAAAATATAAGGGATAAGAATAGCAGAAAACTTTCCCAAAAACCCATTTCGTAGACATATTTCGACCTTATATCTTCTAGGATAAGGAATGGTCTAATATTGGATCTTTTTGAAAAGAAAAAATGTTGGTGTAATTATTTCTTCAAAAAAAATCAACTGTGCCACTCACATAACATATAAAAGGTTGTCCTTTATCCTCTCCTCTACATACTGTAAATCCATTTCGTTTTTACATTAGCAAAAAAGATATGTTTCCAACATCGATGATATAATCCCAAAAGCCTTAATATGTACACAATTCTATCATAGGAATTATTTTTGTTCAAACCTAAATAAGATACATGAATAAGAGGTAACATTTATCAACAATAGTTTTTAATTTTATTTTATCCACTACATCCTTCAGTTCATATTATCCCAGGATGATATAATAACTTCATTATATTCAAAATCTTTATATTTTTAATGCAATGAACCGAAATCATATCGACTTCCTTCAAATGGGTAAAGAAATCATTATCTCTTTGTTTGGTGGTGTGTCACCTTATTAACTAATATTACTCATTTTTCATAAACACATCTCATAGATGGGAAAATGATCGATTTATTATTTATAAATTATATATATCATATTATTATTATTATTATGAAATTATTATTTCACTCATAGATTCATTCATTCAATTTATTTGGAATATGATAAAGTCACTCTTTTGTATGCCAGTTTACATCCTCATGAAGCGATGTGATTCGTTCATGCTTTACATGGAAGGTAATGAGGACAGGTTTATGAAAAATATGAGATATATATGAAATAAATTTTATTTTCATATTATAATATAAAATTTACTTTTCATTCAATAAATACAAATGGAAAATGGAAACACTATTCTTGAATATTTACGACCTACTATCTACATGATTGGTGTATTTTGTAATCTATCAGTAAATATTATGGATTAATATGAAGTCAAATACAATGAATATATATTATATTAAAATCATTTTTATGATTATGGAAACTATTAAATCATTATCAATTTATAATTACCAAAAATAATAAATCAATATATATACAACAAAGCGGTCAATACCCAAAATGTAACTTTAATAAGGAATTACTAATAAAAAGGTAATAAAAGTTCATATGATAATAATATATGTTTTTATATATATAAATATTTTTATATAATATATTTATAACAGAATATATTTATTATATATGAGTATTGAATATGGAATATAAAATTCAATAATTATGTGAAGGGAATTTTGTGTCACTTTTTTCATGGGTGAGACACATCCATTTTCTCCACCAATTTCAATTATATGGTGTATATTCATAAAATGAATGTATATTATGATTCTATTTCTGAGAATTATTTGGGTTTCCATATCATTTTTATTATCTCTCTTTTATTGGGTTTATTCTTTGAAACATAACAACTCAGTATGGGATTTTTTGTCTCAATTTCCCTTCATTGAAACTGAAATTTAATTATGCACATATATTCGTTCATGAGGTGTATATACATCAAAGTTTTTATGTAATATCAAGAGTTAATTTAAACAAATGATATTTAAATCTCAATATTATGTTACAAATTCTTGGGGATTATGATTCAAATATACCTAAGGGGTAATGATTTTATGTTACAATATCACGGTTTATATGGATTGATTCTAATTATGTTTAAAATGATATAATATTATGATCTACCTATCAATAAACTCATGAATTATTATACCCTCTAATAATTAATGATATTTTCAAGTAATAATAAAAATTTCCCACTTATTTTTACTTAATATAATAGAGAAAATGTTTGTAATAAAATTCTACATTTTTTTTCTTACATGAGGAATCCAATTTATCCCAAAACCATGTTACCAAAAAATTATTGGAAATTTTTTTTACTATGATTCTATGATTTTAAACAAAATTTTCTCATATTTTTGATGATTTTCTATAATAATTTCATTGAAATATTCATGTCATTTTCAAAACAATTCATGTTTTGATTTTAACAAAAATGTGAAATGAATCATTGTTATTACATGTACGGATCGAATATATATTCCTATAGTAACAACCAATATTTTATTTAAAGGTAAATTTATAATTTTTCAATTTTATTTTTAATAAAAATTATTTACTAAACTGTTTACATTTTAAAAAATTTTATTCAATGTGGAAAAGTTATTTTTTTGATTAAAATTTTCAAATGATCGTTCAAAATATATATCCAAATAAGTTGAAATATCTGGATATTACTTATTACATAATGAGGATGTGACCCAATTATAATATTATCATTAATTCTATTTATGGTTAATTTTTATTAGGAAATTACATTAATGATGCCGGTTTCTATTCTATGGGTTATACTATGTTAAAATTCTTATGAAACCTTCTTATTTTACATGATTTATACAATGATAATATTAATATGAAACCAAATTCTTTTCCATGGGTTATGATATGATGAAATACTTAAATGACTATGAAACCATGATACTTCACAATACATGATATATAATGAAATGATTATGAATCAAATTTCAATTCATGTTTTATGATATGATAAATGTTTTATGATCTTGTGGGAATTATGCGTATTCTTTTGACTATGTGATGGGTGGGACTTATATCTGACTCAAAAGAATTATGTAATAGTTATAGTTTTATGAGTTCAAAATGTACATTGGAGGTAATCCTAATCTTAATGTAGGGTATATAGGAGGAAATCCGAATAATTAAGCCATTATAGGAGTTGTTAGCCCATGCCTAACATGTTAGGAATGTTCTAGTGAAAATCCTTGACATTTGATTTTCTATTTTTATTTTTATTCCAAAAATATGTTCCTTATACAATTTTTATTCTTTCATAGATCATATTATTTGATTACCTAACGATTCATGTCATATGACATAGAAAACTTTATTCCATGACACAAGATTATGATCTTTGATATACAGGTTATGGTTTTCAAATGATATTCTAGTGTTCTCATATTCTTATATTCATGTTATTATTTTATATGTCCATTATTTACCCTCAATGAGAATCATAGATGGCCCTTTCTAATTTATATATTCCCTAGGATATGTTAAATTGTAATATATATGATATGTCTAAGAAGGGTGTAAGTTATGAATAAAAAAGTGGGGGAATATGTAGCTCAATTATAGAAAAGTAGTTTATGTGTCCATGATTCCAAAGGAAATAAAATATAATATACCTTATGAGTGTTTTTGTGTAGTGTAATGATATTTCATCTACAAATATGTAATATAAATGTATTATAAACTTTTGTTACTATATAGAAATAATTTTTAAAATAAAAAAAATAGTAAAATTTAAAAATTAATGGTTAAGGTATTGAATTTTTTTAAAACCAATATGAAATATATTGGTTGAGATTTGATATAAAATACCACAAAAACTCCAATAGTATGAAATTTTTTATACATTTTCCAACAAATGGTGTAATGTGTTCATGGAATTGTAATTTGTTTTCCTAAAATTTACTTTATCATCACTTTTAAAAGGTGATCCCATATATCACTTCATTTTTAAAACTCTTATTCAAAATTCCCATAAATTAATTCCAAGAAAACATCTCATAGAGTTCTTTTATACATGTATAATCCCCTATTATCTATAAATTATTCTATGGGCTTATTTTCAAATATATATATATATATATGTAAGAGATGATCATGTGTTCAATGTATGTATTAATTTCATTGCAACTGTATTCCCTTATTCATAATCATCCAATTATATTATATACAATATAATATAATGAAATAATTATCCATATTACTCTAATATGTTGTTATAATAAGTTAATATTCATTTATTTTTACCTCTATATCAGTTAATAAACACAAAATAATAATTGGTTCATTTCAAAAACTAATTCATCCATAAAGAGATATCATCTATTTTTATACTGCATATCAGGGTTGGTTTTAATTAAGGTTTTGGTCAATAAATTAGATATATAAATAATTGAAATATAATTATGAATTTTATAATTATCATACTACTCAATCCCACCCATTCTACACGAAAGGAATGCATTAATGATGCATTATGTGGTCTACGACCTCCATGAAGTGTCGTTTTTTGTTTTTTCATTATTATTTTCATTAATTATAAAAACACATAAAAATTATTCAAAAAGATAAAAATTTATATAAATAAATTATTCTTTTGTTGTAATTATTTTATTATATTCATTAATTATAATCATGCATAGTGATATAATGAGTTCATATTTAGGGTTGTTTAACAATCTACATGAATAATGCTTTTAAATAGTAATGTGGTTTACTATTGGAATAGACATAATAATAATAATATATGTTATTGTTATATTTTTTCTGCTTCTTTTTTTAATTATTATATTTTTATGTTAACTTATTAATAAAATATTACTTTGATAAATAAAATTTCCAAAATAATCCAATACCGATTAAGTTTTTACACAATAATAAAAAACTATATATTAAATAAATATAATATTATAATAAATTGTATACATTAAATTAAATATATAAGTATAAGATTCTTAATAAGTAATATAATAAAAATAATTTCATTATTCAAGACATCATGAATGTGTGTGGAATGAATGCGGAACTTGGTACGGGTTTCATAGAAAAAATTTATTCTTGGAGGAAGTTTTTTCTTTTAAAAACCTAATATGTTTTAAATGGTGTGTATACATCCAATTGGATATATAATATCATATATGTTCTTTATTCATTTTAGTTTAATAGAAAAATAAATCTCTCACACATTCTTGGGGTTTTATTGGAATTTTTCTTATTCCCTAATGGTATCCTTTTAGCCACATTTTTATGAGTCTTTTATTTCTATTAATAATGAATAATTTGTTTTAATTTTTAGCTAATTACCACTTGACATGAAATAAAATAACATTTTATTGAACAAGGAAAATTCACATGTATTCTTCTCTTCCTTCTTGTGGTATATGATCTATTTATTCCCTAAAACGACTGTATATTCATAACTCATTATTAATTACTCACATATCATGTTTCTCCTTGAGTTTCACCATTTATGTCACAAGGTATTAAAAATTAATATCATGATATTATCACATTTTATTCAAATCATACTTTTTTAGGTGTTCTATTCCTTATTTAAAATATATCTACATTAAGAGTAATTCACATCCTCTAAAATAATGTTTCCCCCCTACTTTCCCATTATTTCCCTTCCCACCAATGATCCCATTTTATTAGAATACTAGTAATATATAGTCCCATGTTTCCTTACAAATTATATTATTTTTTTATTCAAAAGGATAATTCATTATTCCTTTCACAATTTTTTATTTCAATAAATGTATTTTAAAATGGGTTTCCTTCCCTCATTTTTTTGATCTTATAATTTACCATCAAATTACACATTCCCATTACATTTTACTAATTTATTCAATATTAATTTAATTTAGGAATTTATTATTTTTATATAGATCTTTTAAATAAATTGACAGATGAATATAATTTTCAACGTTTGTGTCGTATTTGTTTTATTTACCATTGAAATTCACACATTTATATTAACCCCATATAAGGGAATTATTCTATTTATTTTCTCATGTCAATCATCTCCACCATATTTTCATTAAAATGTAAATATATTCTAAAAATAATCATTATTTTATATTGGATAGGATTCTCTAAATTTTTTGATGCAGAATAATGTTATCATTCCTTCGTTAATATATCATGTATTTATTTCACAAAGAATAACACATGAGGTTAATTTTTATTTATTTATCTCCTACATCATACTCATGAATATTCAATATTGGAACACTACGTTCGACACATATTTACCTTCATCAGCTATAAAATTTTAAAACAATTTATATTTTTCTTATCATAGGAATTTATATGATTTGTCCTTAGATAAAACCTTGAATCTAAATAGTTATCCAAATTCCTTCTCATATATTTGATCATTTGTTGGATTCACATAGAAATTATTTTTTATCATGTTAAAGAAAAATTCATAATTTTCATTTTGTTATTGGTGGCTTGATAATTATATTTATCTAGAAATAATTGGGTACTATATTAAATCGGATGACATGTTTATGTAATGGATCAGGTAGTGAACTTAATCCACAATGGGATGTTGTCCACTTTATGATGCTTTTCATGGGAGGGATTGGGGACTTATGTATATGATATCACGTTTTATGTTTTTTCAAAAAGATTATTATTGCAGTATCATATTATATCATATATTTAATTTATATTTCAAGAATTATGATCATCTTCTTTCGGACATCATTTCATTCCACTATACTCACATTTTGTGATTTATTTCGATATTTAAGACATTATTGGGATTTCATGCTCACAGTTGTAATGTTATGTTTTCCACAGGGTATCCTATATAATATTTGATGATATATAGGTGTTAGGATAACTACATGGAGTTACAGATAAGTAATATTCATATATTTAAAAATTCATTTTTACCCATGATAGACTTTTTAATTTTTTTTTATGGAATCATCTTGTCATTTTCAAAATAATTCCTATTTAGACAATAACAAAAATTCAAGAGGAAAATTTTTTTTATTGTCTATGACATGAATAAAAGATCAAATAATCATGGAATTTATATTATATTTTTGTTACCTTATTATTTTTGAATTTTATTTTCAAGACGAATATTTTCATAGTGTTTTATGTTTTAAATTAATGTTTTCCATATTAAAAAGTTTATTTCCTTCTTGAAACATTTTAAATGGTTATTAAAAATAATTTTCCATCTAATATAAAATCCATTGTTGTTACGTATTCCTTACCAGCGATATGATCCAATGATATCATTCTAAATATTTCTCTTAAATTATTATGTTTTTGATGACATGATATTTATGAAACTAATTTCACATCTGAGGGTTATTCCATGATAAAATTCTTAGAAACCCCGCTTCATTTACACTGGTTATAGCATGATAAAATCCTCATGAAATAATTAAATGGATATGAAACCCATAACATTTAAATATATTATTATATAATGTAATTTTTTTAAATGCATTTAATTTCATGGGTTATATAAAAATTAATGTTTTATGATGTTTTGGAACACATACGCATTATATTATTTATGTGATTGGTGGGAACTATATCTCCCTCTAATGAATTGGGTAATGATTAATGTTATAAGAGATCAACGGGTATATGTGAGGTTATCCCTAGCCCAAAATATGGTATGTGGGGGGTTATCCCAAGCATGATGAAGGTACATGGCTGTTTATCAAAATCCTAACAAGTTATTAATGTTTGGTGGGTTATATGAACATAATATTTTCTTTACATAGGTGTATTGAAAAAATATTTATTTGATGAGAATTTTATTCTCCCATGGATCATGTTTTTTGGTTTCCTTATGATTTAGTACATATTAAAACCCAATATTTCATCCATGACTCATGATTATGATATTTAATGAGCGGGGTATGTTATAAAAATGTTATGCTAGTGTTATCATAGGGTTATGTTCAAGTTAAACTATTGTATCTCCCTTTTTTTCATTTACATCGAATATGATCTCACCTTTTCTTATGTTTCCATTCCCAATGATATGAAGAAATTTATTATGTATGATATTTTATAGAAGGTTTCTAGTTACAATGAATATAGAGGTAGATGATGTAGCTCACTTATTAACCAGTTTTTTATATTAGCAATATTCCAAAGCAACTATACTATTATAGTCCTCAGGAATGTGTTTGTGTAATGTAATGATTTTACATATATAAATATTTAATATCAATTTATGATACCATGGGTTGCTATAGTTGGCATCAATGGATAGGTTTAGATATCATTTGAGACTCTCAGGTAATATTCTATCCAAATTCAAAAATTCGTTATAAACCATCATGGAGGAACTAAATATATTATGATTATGAAGGATATAAGATAATCCTATTTTTATATATATTAAAATGAAGGTTTCATGATTTTGAAAAACAAAAAGTGATTTTTTTATGTGGTTCCGCACTATGAATATTCATTATTTATATATCCTTATTGGTATTAGTAAATGGATGAAACCTAAAGAAACCAAGTCAATGTTGTGTTTGAAGGACAGTGTAATGATTTCACTATAGAGTATCCAAAAATTATGGTAGTTGGATTAAAAAACATTGTTGTGTGCACATAATTTTTTCATGATATGAATCATATAAGACATCCAAAGGAACAGTGGAAAGAAAAACATTTTGTTGAATCATTCATGAACAATGCCAATTTTCTTTTAATGGTCCTGTTGATCCACTAGCTTATGAATAATGGATCGAAACCAAAAAAAATATGTTTTCCATTAGCTAGTGAATGGAACCTTAAAAATTCATATTCGATGTATACTATTTATAAGGTGATGAAAATTAATGGTGGACTATTAAAAAAATATGAGGCAATAAGATGAAATTGACTCTATGTATAAGGATATGTTCAATAACATATTTTTTAGTAAGTACTTTCTTCATATTCTTCAAACAAAGGAAAAAATGAGTTCTCAATATAATGAAAATAGAGGATGAATATGTGGTTACCTATGATGAAAATTTTATAAGACATGTGAGCTGTGCTTTTGGTATTGTCATTAAACCTTGAATGTAAGGTTTATCATTAACATACTATTTTAAAACCAAGTGTCCAAAGACTATTATACATAACATTAATTAGTAGCTATGAAGATATTTTTCTATGTTCTACCTCATTGGAAATAGAGTATGGAGTTACATATCAATCTCATGGTTTTGTTAAGAATAGATAAATGTAATTCAAATTAAAAATATAAGAAACATGGAGAGATGAATATTATCATTCATTTATTATCATATAGTGAAACGAAACATGTAAACTAATTTATTAAGGAAAAAAATAAATTATTGATGTATGGAAGGGATGTTTTCTGTGTGGATGAATTATTATTTGAGTGGATGAAGTTATATAGTGATATGAATAAAAAATCACCATATATTGCACCACCCACACTCCAATGATTCAATTAAATTGTGTTTCTGAATTATGCTAAAAATATCCATAATATAAGGGTTAATGACATTGATCGAACCCAGTAGCCTCTTCAGAATGATTCAAAGAGAAAATAGTTTGTGAAAACTATTTTTTATAAGAATTTTGATAATAAAGTGGTCAAATGTAAACATATAGTCAACTATATAACTTCTAATGAATTATTTGACTTTGGATCTACCAATTAATGCATTTCATCATATTTTTATATGGGTATCATGACTTAATCAAAATAATTAGAATATAATTTTTACTAAAAATAACTAATGATACAATTTTCACATCTCAGGTATATGATTCCTCTCCAATTTACATTGTTAGGAATGTTCTTCCTGGAAATAATTTGGTTCTTCCTCTATTTTAATTTTTTGTTATCTTAAGAATAGATTGCATTTCTCCACATAAATCCTAAATCAATATTCATGGAAGGGAAGTAATATTTAATATTCTAATCCAACATGTGATATTTTATTAATGTGACTATAATTTTGAAATTTATACGGAGATCACATCCATTTAATAGTACTTAATTCATATTCAGACGAGTTCTATATCTCAATTGGTTGGGTATAAACCTGAAATCAGTGTTATTCAAATTCATTCAGAATTTGTGGACGTATTTTGTGATGAGTTTACAAGAAACCACCAAAACATATGGTTTGTATCTCAAAAGGAATCCTATATTATGCCCTAATATTATCAATTACTCCCTATATAATAGACAATATTTAATAGAAGGAATTAATAAGTAAAATCTATGCAAAACACAATAAGGGATTCATTCATCCATGACTAGAACCTTGGGGTGAACCTACTCTTTATATTAAAAATATAGATGGGTGAATAAAAGAATACATTTATTATCAGTTGGATAGACATGATCATAATTAAGAATAATAATCATCTTCCTCGTATTCATGATTGGTTTATTGAACTACATGGATCTCAATACTATTTATAGATTTACATTCATTCTAAATATTGTCAATTGAGTGAAAAAGAAGATGATATACCCAAGGATGCATTCTGTACATGGAATGGATGCTATGAATATATATTGATTCAATTTGGTCTTACTAATTACCTTGAAATCTTCATATATTTTATCAATGTAGATTTATAGATAACCTTGAACAATTTTTTGTAGTATTTATAAATTAAATGCTAATCTATTAAAATAGAATGTATGAGAATGAATACCACTTTTCAATTTTACAAAAGATATTAAGGATGGAGAAAATATATAATAAATATACAAAGGGTGATTTTTTGGTGAAAATGTTTTCATTTTTGAGTCATATAATCTCAATAGATATTATATGTTTTTATACTCATAATGACATGGTTTCAAGTTATACCTTAGTAAAATTGAATATTCATGAAAAAAATTACACATCACATGATTTAGATTTAGCTATGGAAAATTATTCAATAATGATATGGAGGGACTATCGTTACTGATTGATGTGTGATATATATAATTATTATAAAAGATTCATGAATATATTAAAATTAAAAGTGATAAATATTCACTAAATAAGATGTCTAGAGTTAATTAAAAATTATAAGTTCATAATACATTATCATCTTAGAAAAGTAAACAGGGAGGCTAATGATTTTTTTTGAACAGATCATGGTAGAATATCCATGATGAAGATTAAAAAAGATCCAATATTACTATATTTTAATATTATAGCTTAAGAAATCTTGAAGGAAGGGGATAAATTATTTACATATAAATTGAATGATCAACAATCTATCAATACGAGGATTAATGTGGTATAAAAATATGTTGAGATGAAATAGAAGGAAAAAATATTCCTATGTTTGACCATGATCATAAAAGAAGGATGTGATTCAAGAACCCCGTAATCATTCCATCAATACGATATTTTAATGAGTTGTTAGAGGGAGTTCATAGTTATTCAATCACTATTCATATGGAAAGTATGAATAAGTATATATATTTGAATGATTATTTCTATTGGGATAAAATAATGAGAAATATCACATAATTTGTATCTCAGTTCAGGTTATTGAACATGTTAATATTGACCAAAAAATTCTATGTGGATGTTACATACATTATCCTTACTAGAATCTAAATGGGAAAAAAAGAACATGTATTTTGTCATTAGACTACCTAAAATGTATAAAGTTAAATATTCTATATGGTTTGTATTCATCCACCTTACTATGTTAGTGAACATAATATCTCTTTGGTAAGAGTTCTCTCTGAGAATATTTCTAGGATATACAATATGGAAATTGTAAGGATTCATGGAGTGACACATTCAATTATTTCTAATTGGGATATAGGGTTTACCACAATGTTTTGGATAAGTAATCAGTAATCTCTTGAAACAGAGTTATATTTTATAAATAGATATGATCATAAACAATATGGTCAATAGGAGATAAAAGTTAAAATCCTATAGGATATGTTGAGTCCTTTTTGTTGATTTGAATGGTGGTTTGGATCAATGCCTCCACCAGTGGTATTCTCTTACAACAATATATATCACTAAGGAATTTTGATGGATCCTTATGATGTAATATGGGGAAGTAGTTGTTAAGATCCAATTTTCTAGGGTGAATATAGAAAATGAATTCTACTAGGATCTATGTTAGCTAATGAAATTGTAGATACTGTTAGAGCTAGTCAGAAAAAATTAAAGGAAACTCATATTCAATAAAATTTTATGTTTGTAATCACTAGTCTGACTTGGAATTTTGTGTTTGTGATAGAGGTATTTCTAATAATTTTTCAATGGAATAAGTTTATATGATTCAAGTAGAAAGGGAAACTATTATCTAGGTACATCAGTCACTTTAAAATTATTGATTGTATAAAGACCCTATCTTATCAAATGGAATATCCACAAACCCTCTCTCAATTCCATGATGTGTTCCATGTATCTCTTTGGAGGAACTAAAAACCTAAACCTTAACATGTACTGATCTTAGAAATCATTACACTCAATTAAAATATTTCTTATGAGGGACAACCGATGGAGATTCTAGCTCATGCATATAATATTATATGAAATAAGACCACTCACCTACTTAAGGTTATGTGGAAGGACAACCAATTGGACTATTCTAGGACTGAACATGTGTATATTATGGGGTATAATTATCCTCATATGATTGTATCAAATTGAAAAATTACGGTGAAAATTTCATTTTATGTCATTTAGAGTGTAACAAGCTATGTTTTATGAGTTATTTTTTTGAAAAAAATAAAATTTCATTTATATTTTGTATTACCCACAACAGCAATTTAATCGTGTGGTAAATGAAACACCATGTTAATCTTTCCCTACAGACAATAGTGGGTGAGCTTTCATTAAAAAAATATTGAGTTTCAAAAAAACCATAATATATTATTAATAAAGTTATTTAAACATGGATTTAATAAACTAGCCATTAAACATAGTGATATTTATATTGTATTAATTACTTTTTTAAATATTAATTATAATTATTTTATATAATGGAATTAAATTCATAAAAAGTTAAAGAAATTTGTTAAAGTCTTTATATGTTTTTAAAATAAAATTTTTCTCAAAAAATATAGTTTATTTTGTTTTTTGACCATTAATTAAATTAATGTTTTTCATATTTATAAAATTAATTTGATATAATAAACTTAATTTTTGTATTCATAATATAAAAAGTAACTTATGGTGATGTTTTTTGGATTTTGTTTTGAAAATTGTCATTTTTTGATGAATACTGAATAATAATGAATTTTAATTGAAATATACTTTTTTGTTTAATTTAATTATAATTATAAATTAAATTATAAATACATTGTAAAAAATTGAACATTTTATTCTTAAAAACTCACTTTCTAATATCATCTACATGATTAATTTTTAATAATATGTTTTCACATTTGGGAATGGAATTTTGAAACATGGATTCCATGTTTCGATTAATCATAATTTTAATCATATAATAACATCAACATAATTTTTTTCAAAAATAAATATAGAAAAAAATAAATAATATTTACCACTATTGTAGTAAAAATGGATTTACAATGGTAGATAAATTAAAATATAAGGGATAAGAATAGTAGAAAAATTTCCCAAAAACCCATTTCGTAGACATATTTCGACCTTATATCTTCTAGGATAAGGAATGGTCTAATATTAGATCTTTTTGAAAAGAAAAAATGTTGGTGTAATTATTTCTTCAAAAAAAATTCAACTGTGCCACTCACATAACATATAAAAGGTTGTCCTTTATCCTCTCCTCTACATACTGTAAATCCATTTCGTTTTTACATTAGCAAAAAAGATATGTTTCCAACATCGATGATATAATCCCAAAAGCCTTAATATGTACACAATTCTATCATAGGAATTATTTTTGTTCAAACCTAAATAAGATACATGAATAAGAGGTAACATTTATCAACAATAGTTTTTAATTTTATTTTATCCACCACATCCTTCAGTTCATATTATCCCAGGATGATATAATAACTTCATTATATTCAAAATCTTTATATTATTAATGCAATGAACCGAAATCATATCGACTTCCTTCAAATGGGTAAAGAAATCATTATCTCTTTGTTTGGTGGTGTGTCACCTTATTAACTAATATTACTCATTTTTCATAAACACATCTCATAGTTGGGAAAATGATCGATTTATTATTTATAAATTATATATATCATATTATTATTATTATTATGAAATTATTATTTCACTCATAGATTCATTCATTCAATTTATTTGGAATATGATAAAGTCACTCTTTTGCATGCCAGTTTACATCCTCATGAAGCGATGTGATTCGTTCATGCTTTACATGGAAGGTAATGAGGACAAGTTTATGAAAAATATGAGATATATATGAAATAAATTTTATTTTCATATTATAATATAAAATTTACTTTTCATTCAATCAATACAAATGGAAAATGGAAACACTATTCTTGAATATTTACGACCTACTATCTACATGATTGGTGTATTTTGTAATCTATCAGAAAATATTATGGATTAATATGAAGTCAAATACAATGAATATATATTATATTAAAATCATTTTTATGATTATGGAAACTATTAAATCATTATCAATTTATAATTACCAAAAATAATAAATCAATATATATACAACAAAGCGGTCAATACCCAAAATGTAACTTTAATAAGGAATTACTAATAAAAAGGTAATAAAAGTTCATATGATAATAATATATGTTTTTATATATATAAATATTTTTATATAATATATTTATAACAGAATATATTTATTATATATGAGTATTGAATATGGAATATAAAATTCAATAATTATGTGAAGGGAATTTTGTGTCACTTTTTTCTTGGGTGAGACACATCCATTTTCTCCACCAATTTCAATTATATGGTGTATATTCATAAAATGAATGTATATTATGATTCTATTTCTGAGAATTATTTGGGTTTCTATATCATTTTTATTATCTCTCTTTTATTGGGTTTATTCTTTGAAACATAACAAATCAGTATGGGATTTTTTGTCTCAATTTCCCTTCAATGAAACTGAAATTTAATTATGCACATATATTCGTTCATGAGGTGTATATACATCAAAGTTTTTATGTAATATCAAGAGTTAATTTAAACAAATGATATTTAAATCTCAATATTATGTTACAACGTCTTGGGGATTATGATTCAAATATACCTAAGGGGTAATGATTTTATGTTACAATATCACGGTTTATATGGATTGATTCTAATTATGTTTAAAATGATATAATATTATGATCTACCTATCAATAAACTCATGAATTATTATACCCTCTAATAATTAATGATATTTTCAAGTAATAATAAAAATTTCCCACTTATTTTTACTTAATATAATAGAGAAAATGTTTGTAATAAAATTCTACATTTTTTTTCTTACATGAGGAATCCAATTTATCCCAAAACCATGTTACCAAAAAATTATTGGAAATTTTTTTTACTATGATTATATGATTTTAAACAAAATTTTCTCATATTTTTGATGATTTTCTATAATAATTTCATTGAAATATTCATGTCATTTTCAAAACAATTCATGTTTTGATTTTAACAAAAATGTGAAATGAATCATTGTTATTACATGTACGGATCGAATATATATTCCTATAGTAACAACCATTATTTTATTTAAAGGTAAATTTATAATTTTTAAATTTTATTTTTAATATAAATTATTTACTAAACTTTTTACATTTTAAAAAAATTTATTCAATGTGGAAAGGTTATTTTTCTGATTAAAATTTTCAAATGATCGTTCAAAATATATATCCAAATAAGTTGAAATATCTGGATATTACTTATTACATAATGAGGATGTGACCCAATTATAATATTATCATTAATTCTATTGATGGTTAATTTTTATTAGGAAATTACATTAATGATGCCGGTTTCTATTCTATGGGTTATACTATGTTAAAATTCTTATGAAACCTTCTTATTTTACATGAGTTATACAATGATAATATTAATATGAAACCAAATTCTTTTCCATGGGTTATGATATGATGAAATGATTAAATGACTATGAAACCATGATACTTTACAATACATGATATATAATTAAATGATTATGAATCACATTTCAATTCATGTTTTATGATATGATAAATGTTTTATGATCTTGTGGGAATTATGCGTATTCTTTTGACTATGTGATGGGTGGGACTTATATCTGACTCAAAAGAATTATGTAATAGTTATAGTTTTACGAGTTCAAAATGTACATTGGAGGTAATCCTAATCTTAATGTAGGGTATATAGGAGGAAATCCGAATAATTAAGCCATTATAGGAGTTGTTAGCCCATGCCTAACATGTTAGGAATGTTCTAGTGAAAATCCTTGACATTTGATTTTCTATTTTTATTTTTATTCCAAAAATATGTTCCTTATACAATTTTTATTCTTTCATAGATCATATTATTTGATTACCTAACGATTCATGTCATTTGACATAGAAAAATTTATTCCATGACACAAGATTATGATCTTTGATATACAGGTTATGGTTTTCAAATGATATTCTAGTGTTCTCATATTCTTATATTCATGTTATTATTTTATATGTCCATTATTTACCCTCAATGAGAATCATAGATGGCCCTTTCTAATTTATATATTCCCTAGGATATGTTAAATTGTAATATATATGATATGTCTAAGAAGGGTGTAAGTTATGAATAAAAAAGTGGGGGAATATGTAGCTCAATTATAGAAAAGTAGTTTATGTGTCCATGATTCCAAAGGAAATAAAATATAATATACCTTATGAGTGTGTTTGTGTAGTGTAATGATATTTCATCTAAAAATATGTAATATAAATGTATTATAAACCTTTTTTACTATATAGAAATAATTTTTAAAATAAAAAAATAGTAAAATTTACCAATTAATGGTTAAGGTATTGAATTTTTTTAAAACCTATATGAAATGTATTGGTTGAGATTTGATAAAAAATACCACAAAAACTCCAATAGTATGAAATTTTTTATACATTTTCCAACAAATGGTGTAATGTGGTCATGGAATTGTAATTTTTTTTCCCAAAAGTTACTTTATCATCACTTTTAAAAGGTGATCCCATATATCACTTCATTTTTAAAACTCTTATTCAAAATTCCCATAAATTAATTCCAAGAAAACATCCCATAGAGTTCTTTTATACATGTATAATCCCCTATTCTCTATAAATTATTCTATGGGCTTATTTTCAAATATATATATATATAAGAGATGATCATGTGTTCAATGTATGTATTAATTTCATTGCAACTGTATTCCCTTATTCATAATCATCCAATTATATTATATACAATATAATATAATGAAATAATTATCCATATTACTCTAATATGTTGTTATAATAAGTTAATATTCATTTATTTTTACCTCTATATCAGTTAATAAACACAAAATAATAATTGGTTCATTTCACAAACTAATTCATCCATAAAGAGATATCATCTATTTTTATACTGCATATCAGGGTTGGTTTTAATTAAGGTTTTGGTCAATAAATTAGATATATAAATAATTGAAATACAATTATGAATTTTATAATTATCATACTACTCAATCCCCCCCATTCTACACGAAAGGAATGCATTAATGATGCATTATGTGGTCTACGACCTCCATGAAGTGTCGTTTTTTGTTTTTTCATTATTATTTTCATTAATTATAAAAACACATAAAAATTATTCAAAAAGATAAAAATTTATATAAATAAATTATTCTTTTGTTGTAATTATTTTATAATATTCATTAATTATAATCACGCATAGTGATATAATGAGTTCATATTTAGGGTTGTTTAACAATCTACATGAATAATGCTTTTAAATAGTAATGTGGTTTACTGTTGGAATAGAAATAATAATAATAATATATGTTATTGTTATATTTTTTCTGCTTCTTTTTTTAATTATTATATTTTTATGTTAACTTATTAATAAAATATTACTTTGATAAATAAAATTTCCAAAATAATCCAATACCGATTAAGTTTTTACACAATAATAAAAAACTATATATTAAATAAATATAATATTATAATAAATTGTATACATTAAATTAAATATATAAGTATAAGATTCTTAATAAGTAATATAATAAAAATAATTTCATTATTCAAGAAATCATGAATGTGTGTGGAATGAATGCGGAACTTGGTACGGGTTTCATAGAAAAATTTTATTCTTGGAGGAAGTTTTTTCTTTTAAAAACCTAATATGTTTTAAATGGTGTGTATACATCCAATTGGATATATAATATCATATATGTTCTTTATTCATTTTAGTTTAATAGAAAAATCAATCTCTCACACATTCTTGGGGTTTTATTGGAATTTTTCTTATTCCCTAATGGTATCCTTTTAGCCACATTTTTATGAGTCTTTTATTTCTATTAATAATGAATAATTTGTTTTAATTTTTAGCTAATTACCACTTGACATGAAATAAAATAACATTTTATTGAACAAGTAAAATTCACATGTATTCTTCTCTTCCTTCTTGTGGTATATGATCGATTTCTTCCCTAAAACGACTGTATATTCATAACTCATTATTAATTACTCACATATCATGTTTCTCCTTGAGTTTCACCATTTATGTCACAAGGTATTAAAAATTAATGTCATGATATTATCACATTTTATTCAAATCATACTTTTTTAGGTGTTCTATTCCTTATTTAAAATATATCTACATTAAGAGTAATTCACATCCTCTAAAATAATGTTTCCCCCTACTTGCCCATTATTTCCCTTCCCACCAATGATCCCATTTTATTAGAATACTAGTAATATATAGTCCCATGTTTCCTTACGAATTATATTATTTTTTTATTCAAAAGGATAATTCATTATTCCTTTCACAATTTTTTATTTCAATAAATGTATTTTAAAACGGGTTTCCTTCCCTAATTTTTTTGATCTTCTAATTTACCATCAAATTACACATTCCCATTACATTTTACTAATTTATTCAATATTAATTTAATTTACGAATTTATTATTTTTATATAGATCTTTTAAATAAATTGACAGATGAATATAATTTTCAATGTTTGTGTCGTATTTTTTTTATTTACCATTGAAATTCACACATTTATATTAACCCCATATAAGGGAACTATTCTATTTATTTTCTCATGTCAATCATCGCCACCATATTTTCATTAAAATGTAAATATATTCTAAAAATTATCATTATTTTATATTGGATAGGATTCTCTAAATTTTTTGATGCAGAATAATGTTATCATTCCTTCGTTAATATATCATGTATTTATTTCACAAAGAATAACACATGAGGTTAATTTTTATTTATTTATCTCCTACATCATACTCATGAATATTCAATATTGGAACACTACGTTCGACACATATTTACCTTCATCAGCTATAAAATTTTAAAACAGTTTATATTTTTCTTATCATAGGAATTTATATGATTTGTCCTTAGATAAAACCTTGAATCTAAATAGTGATCCAAATTCCTTCTCATATATTTGATCATTTGTTGGATTCACATAGAAATTATTTTTTATCATGTTAAAGAAAAATTCATAATTTTCATTTTGTTATTGGTGGCTTGATAATTATATTTATCTAGAAATAATTGGGTACTATATTAAATCGGATGACATGTTTATGTAATGGATCAGGTAGTGAACTTAATCCACAATGGGATGTTGTCCACTTTATGATGCTTTTCATGGGAGGGATTGGGGACTTATGTATATGATATCACGTTTTATGTTTTTTCAACAAGATTATTATTGCAGTATCATATTATATCATATACTTATTTTATATTTCAAGAATTATGATCATCTTCTTTGGGACATCATTTCATTCCACTATACTCACATTTTGTGATTTATTTACATATTTAAGACATTATTGGGATTTCATGCTCACAATTGTAATGTTATGTTTTCTACAGGGTATCCTATATAATATTTGATGATATATAGGTGTTAGGATAACTACATGGAGTTACAGATAAGTAATATTCATATATTTTTATTATGTTGTATTTATTTTTCTAATCATCCAAAGATAGTATAAGTCTCAATCCTTGGATAATAGTTTTCAGTAATATTTTTTATAAATCATTAAATAATAAATCTTTAACACTTGTGACTCTACATAAGTTGGGTTATATCCATAATATCTAGTTAAGTGTTTTGTATAATTATTTTTTTAAAAATCATTAAATGATATAAATTTATAATTTAATTATCTTATAATTTTATACATATATGTGCCACTAGTGACATGTTTGTAAATTATGTTTCATTGTTTTTTGTCTTGTTCTAAAGGGTTTTCTTTGGCTTCAATTTAAAATTTATTATTTTTATCTTATTCTTAGATATTTTTGAAATTCATAAATGTATGTTTATTATGAATTTTATGTTAAAAGACAATATCTTTCTTTATTATGATTTTGATTAAATGAAACCTAAAATGTAAGGGTTGTATATATTTAAAGAGGTGTTTTCTTTAACACTTCGTTTTATTCCATGTATATAATTTTCACAATTTAATAGGAGATGAATTTAATTTTTATATGTGTATTGTATGTTGTGTAATGGATTTTTACTTATAAGGTATTCGATTGTGAGTAAATATTTAATGATTACATTTTATTATTTATTTGTTTGATGATCAAGTTTATTTTTATTTCTAAACTATATTTATTTTTGTTAAGGGATCATTTTTTAGTGGAATATAATACATGGATGAATACTTCACTAGTATAAATTGTTCTTTGATTGGTTCCTAGAATTCATTGTTAACTAGATAAATATTGACACACGTTGAGGCTACCTAGGCTAATTAGGTGGGTAAGTTAGGTTAACTACTCAATAGACAAATTCCTTGGTATTTTTTTAACAATTCTTAAATATTTTTTACATTAGGAACTGTGGAGTTTACCATTACCATTGTTTGGTTGATAATCATATTACCTTGGGTATTCTTGTCAAACAATTTATGTTCTTCTCATTCTATTTAATGGGATTCATAGAGGTATTTTCATTTTATAATTTATTTTATGTTATTAATATTTGTAATAATAGTTAAAATTTGATGATACTACTTATTTACATATGGTTTGGATTACATTTATAAATTTTTTAAAAAATAGTACTTATGAATGGTTTGGAATAAGGATGTTTTTTTTCATTAAAAATGAATTTCACCAATTCTAAAATGTTTTAATGTATATTATTTTTCTTTTTTAGATTGTGGATTATAATTGATCTATGATAAAAAGTGCGATTCAAATGGAATATTAACAAAAGTACATTTGGGTTTGACATCAAGGTTTTCATGATGGTTAGGGTTTCCCTTTATATAGGTATACACAAATGGAATTGGAAAAGGATATATGAATCAAAATATTTCATTATTTAGTAAATTTAAAAAACCATATTTACAAAATTTATTTGTAACAATAAGTTTTGATATGATTTATAAAAAAAATTCCAAATAAACTTTTTTTAAATCCTAATGGTCCTATTTATATCATATGGACACAAGTTTTATTTTAGTTCCTAATTATTTATCTCATCTTTCCTAAATCTAATTTAGTTTTGTTTTTGGATGTTCTTGGATGTTGTGAGTGACCATGGGTCACATGGAGATGTTCGTCTGATGGATTAGGTTTTTTATTTATTTATATGTTAAGGTTGTATCAGGTAATTCAAGAAGTTAATTTAATTGAAGACCATTTTGTGTTTTGGTTCACATGATGTAATTACTTCTGATGTTTTTAATATTTTATAAATGATTTTGACATCTCAACTGATTAGAACATTTTTGGATGTTTAAATTCCCTGTTCCATGTTTTCTTTGTCTTATATATCTTGGACTATTAATTTGATGATCTGGGAAGTAGTATATATGGATACACCATTCCAGGTTCTCAGAAAACATTTTACTACTTCTTATTATTATTATTTGTCGAATTCATTGCATTATGGTTAGAGTGTGATTACCTAGTTCTTTTCACCAGTCTTTTCGGATGAGGAATGCAATTTGGTCCTTGTGATAGAGATCTAGAAGTTACTATTTAGGTTGACCCAGGTCAATTCGTTACAAAAATTTATCATATATCCAATTTTAGTTGGTTTTATTATGTTATAATAGAGACAGGACTATCCAACCCTATCATGAACCAACCCAGGTCATCCTTTTACTAGGTACCCTAGTCAGCCCGTGACATGGCCCGAAGGTTATTCCCAATCCCCAGGGGCTGAAAATTAGTGTCGGGCTTCCAAATTACAATGTTGGGAATAGTTTTTTCCCATATATAAAAGACATATGAATAAATATAGAATTAATAAAATAAAAATTCCAACATTAGAAAAATAAATAGAACTGGTTGGCCAAACAAACATCATTATGATGTCATCAGTCACCACCAAATATAGAACTATGATCGGTCCAAGAGCGATCCAAAAATAAAAGAACCTAAAACTAAAATGATAGATTATGTGTGATCACCTAGATTCTCAATAGGAGTGCTAAGGATAAACAATTACCTATGTTGTTAACTTTAAAAAGAAAGCCAAATAATTATAGTTTCCAAATAAGACATTATAAAATAATGATTTTAATAATTTTCAAATTCATGTATAAAGTGTGAATTTTCAGGATAAGCATTTCTCTGCCACTAGATTTCTAAAATGGATTCCAAGAATGAATTAACATTTCAAAATTAAGGGAAGACAACTCAGATTAAAATATAGCTTTCACAAAAAATTGATCCTGCATAAAACAACTGAAAGGGAAATCATATCACAAGAACCATGGATAAACCCCTAGGGTTAATATAGCTAGAGTGGGACACTAGAACATCGTACCATAGTGTAAGGTGGTGTAGAAACCATAATCAAATGTTTCTCATTCACGAACCACTAGGAGGGGACACCCTAGTGTTCTAATGGTCTACTAGAATCATCATAGTTTAGTTAGTGTTGTAAACCTATATCCAGCTACATGAAATCAAGATGAACCACATCAATATCATCTACCATACTAGTACTAGCCATCCCACCCAGATACCACATGTGACCCATGTGCTCTATTCCAAATGCTGGTGAGACCTTATCAAGAATATATATATGCCCAAATCATATTCTTTATCAAAAAATCCATTCCACATCCCACCAATGGTCTCCCTCCTTATGAGATTTCCCCTATTTAAGTCACATAATAAATCATAATCCTCTTCACAAGCCACATACCACAAAACACAAAGTTACACTTGCATAACATCTCTCAACATTGGGGAGTTCCACATGAGGCATTTTACTAATTCAAAACCCATTATCAAAGTGAAGAAAATCATCATTACTTTACAATAAATATTATAATTTTATAAAACATGGTTTTTCAACACCTTTAATTACCAAAATTATTTAAAACACCAATTGTACAATCAAGGAACCACACATTTAAAAGCAAGCTAGAAAAAATTCTTAAATCAGAGAAACCAATTGGAAAAAATAATAACACAAAAAAATATTATGGAATCAACTTTTAAAGATTTAATATTAAAGATAAATAAGGCATTATAAATTCATCAAAAATTCCAACAAAGAAAAATACATATTTTAATAAGAAAAACGTACTCTGGAATCTTAGATAAATTACGCCAAACAAATAAATAAAATTTTCTATAAATTGTAGCTAGACCACATAGAATAAAAAAATATATATAAATATAAAACATAATTGTAAAAAAAATCAAGAAATCAACGATTCCATATTAAAGGGCTAGTCATAGGGATTCTACCACAAAAATGACTCTCTTGGATGATAACAACCTGAACCGACACTCTGAACTAACACACACATGCATTTATATATATATATATATAGCTTTATCCACATTTCAAATATTCCCCACGCCATGAGGGAATTTTTACAAATAGAGATATATATGTTCCTTATATATGCATTTATATATAGGCTTTATTGATACCCGCAGTCCGAAACTATATCAGTGAGTCCCAACACACTCTAGAAAATAAGCATCTGCAACTCAAAACGCCCAAAATCCATACTCAAAATTAAGTGACCATTAAGAACTCAATGTACCATTAACTTAAAAACATGGTGATTTCATTGTCCCTGATGGTGATGGCTTGAACCAGCCTCAACATGAATCGACGAACCCTAAAAAATGAATCTACCAAAATAAATTCTCCAAAATGAGTTTGGGTTTGACCAAACCCTATGTAACCCATAAAAGTAAAGGAAAAAAAATATAGGGGAAGGTAACAGAGAATAGGCTCATCAGAGGGAGCCTCATTCTAAATTGGTAGACGAAATGGTCACTTATGGGAGGTATTGGCGCATTGGGGCTCTCATAGTCAGTCAGGTCACACGAGTAGGGAGGGAGGATAAATGTGTGAGAAAGGAGAAGGGGGGATGTGAATGTTGGGGGAGGGGGGATGAATACTGGATGGAGGGGATGAGGAACACTATAGGGTTCCATCTGAAGGGGTTCACGTGTTCATGGAGCAGCAGAGAGGTGGTTGTCCGCACAATGGAGCGGGGAGGAAAGGAGACAATGTGAAAAAATAATGAAAAAAATAACGATAAATGAAAATACTAAAAACCCCTAAACATAAATATAATAATATTATTATTATTATTATTATTAATACTTACAATAAAAATAATACTAACAATATCATCATTTATATTATAATAATCTATTAAAATCATTTAATTTTTCAGATTTTATTTTATTTTTCATTTAATTTTATTCATTTTAAGTAATAGGAAACCACACGGTTAGTGAATGGTTTACCAAACCATGTGCTAATGGTGCACTATCCATATCCAAGGCCAGGAACCCCTTGCATGGTTATTTGTAGTTAGATAAACGGTTGATCAAACCGTGTTTAAACTATGCCACTTGGCACTATCCACATACAGAGCCAAACCACACGCATGTCATAAAGTTTAATAAAAAATGCACAAGTTGTGCACCAAGAATCAAACCCACTAGAGAACCCACACATGAACCGTATTGTTACTCATAACCAGGTGGGATAACCATGAAATATTAAAAAATCATCCAAAAATTTAAAATTCAGCCCTCTATCTATAAAATCTCAAAATAAAGACAAAAAAATTTATATAATTTAAATGATCAGTTTTAAATTTCAGTGTGTGACAATTCGATCCACTAAAAAGATTCTTTCACAAGAAATTCGACTAACCGAAAGGGGAATCGAAAACATGTTTAAAACTGAACAAATCCAACGATCTCATGAACTCGGTATGGACTTTTACTCTACAATTCACACCAAACCACCTCTAAGGGAAATCATAATGAGTAGAACTATTGTGGAAAAGGGGAGGGTTATATCCACCACAAGAATCCATCTAGAATAGACCATTAAATACATAGACGCAACAAGATCTATGGTTGGTCTCCCCATCATTTAGGAACTGACTAGCTTTAACCACACAATATGGACTGATATAGGAATCCCAAAATGAATCGACCCACGAACATTCCATACAGATCAAACCACATATCTACCAAGAATTTTCAACTCAATCTAGAAACCCTTAGAACAGGGGAATCAAAAAAATTAATTCTATCTAGTGTTAGACTGACCAAAAAAAAGAAGAACCACATATTGGGAAGAAGGCTCTACCCACCATTAAAAATTGAACCCACTCAATGACATGGACACAAAAACTCCAACATGGGGATTCCCGAAAACTCTCCACATAGACCAGTCCACCACCATATGGGGTCCTTAATGAAAAACCCAAACCAAATGGTGAATCCAACCACTATAATTATTTCCGAAGACACATTCATTTCAAAAATGAGCACAACCCCGAACAAAAACCAATGTTGTTCTACAAAGGCCAACCACAAAAGGAAGGCCATTGAGAGACTAAAATCCAAAATGAGATAACTTTTCAATGGTTTTCTTAAATGATTCACAATTTCAACTAGTGATTTTTACAAGGATTTGAGGTCACAAAGCATTATTACAACCCAAGAGGGACATTAAACAACAAAGACCAAAATGAGGAGATGTGGCCTCAATGACCTTTTAAAATGAAACATACCATCAATATGAAAATGCCACAAATGGAAACATAAACAATCTCAATCCTATAACTAGAGACAAAAATAGTTTATGGTATCCCAACACCAAATGATTCCTAACTACGTGAAAATATTCACTCTGTTTCCTATGGATGGATCTCTAATGTCTTGGAGAATCTACTTCTGCACAGTCCAGAGTTATCGATTGACAACTGGAACTTCCTCATTCAGTAATGAAACTTACTGAACCTCTTAAAATTACCTAAACAAATACATGTAACAAAACATCTCTTAGTAAGTCACTATTAAAAGAGACATTAACCTACATTTTATCTAACAATGGTAGGTGAAAAACAAAGGAGAATCAGGTGTTGTCTGAAGTCAATATAGGATCTAGCATCACAACTAAATATAGAGATTGGGTAGAGTCACTAATGAGAACCCTTATATAAACACTCATTTATAGTTTCATCATGAACCTTTTCCACCTCAATAATGAAATGTTCCGACCACTAATGACAACTGACACCAATCCCCCAAATTGACCTTCACCTAAACATGGTCGATAGCATCCTAGAATCCTACTGTCCACTCCTCACAAAGACCTTTTTGGGGAAAACACAATATAATAGTAACAAAGATAAATAAAAACACATCCTAAATCAATGTTTCAAACTTCTATCACAAACAAAAACCCAAATTCAAATAACCATTTTGACCACACTTCAGTATGTCAAAACCAAAATACAATGAAAAAGTATACCAATAATGGAAAAAACATTAAATGATTTATCACTTTTCAAAACATTTAAATCATACATCTTTAAAACTATTGTTCTGCATGAAAAAAACATTAGATACCCACCATTGGTATTTCATGAAGTTTCACAAATATATATCCCTATTAAAGCACTATCAACCATCCACACATACCACTGATTTTCCACTTTCCACATGCGTACCTCCATATATGTGATCACTCATAGAATTAGAAATGGTCAATTAAAAAAACATATCATTTCCAAAACATATCATTCAACATAAATAAAAAATTCCCAACCAATTTAAAATTTTCATGTATCATTTAAAAACATATTTCTAAATTCCCAATAATTTTCCATATTTATTTCCAAAAACTATTTCCAAAGACCCAAATTAATTTTAAAAAACCTTCCATTTATTCCATTTAAACCACACATTTCATTAAAATAATGAAATTCCATTTGAAAAACCTTTTTTTGACTCTAAAACCACTTTCCATTTTGAAAACATGTCTTCCTAAAAACCCATTTTAATTTTTGAAATTTACCCAAGACAATACAAAACTTGTCCAAAACATAACTCACATTAAAATTTCAATAAATAAGGAACTAGTCACTATGCCAACCCTCAAACATGGCTTAGTATACCATTCTCCAAGAGAGTGTCAAAAAGAGGAATTTTCTTGAAGCATGCACTCATTCAACACATGTGTATCTACTCTATTCAAGACTGTCACATAATGTCATCTCGCTCACTTTTTCATCCCTTATCCACCTAGAACAAGCCAAAGAATAAATAAATTCCCATAATACCCATTGAAACTCAAGGATAAAGAGGGGAAAGGGTTCATAATTTCCTTCCCACCGCTACCTCTAGAGTATCGACAATCCTAATCTCTATGATACCTAACATCCTTATGAATAAGTGCCTCCTCTAATACCATTTTCTCACGAACAATCCTTGGTCAAACCTGAACTAGTTACTCGATTCAGCCCACGAGAAGTCTCGATTGGAGTTTTTGATACCTACGGGTGGGAAACGTGTGTCATCCATAAAAATAAGATAATTAGTAATAGTTTTGGCCCAAAAATGAAAGACAAATAAATAAATGTAAATTGAAAAAAAACACTAGTAGAGGAAAATGAAAAAGAATTGGATGTATAAACATACCTCCAACTGTCCTCTTGGGTCACCACCAATGATAAACCCATGCTCACTTCAAGAGCGATCCAAAACGATAGGAACCTGAAACTACAAATATAGAGTAGGAATAAGCATCGAGATGCTCAGTAGGAGTGCCAAGGATAATCAACGCCATATTACCATATATTATAAAAGAAACTCAAATCATGCTTGTTTGAAAATTCGACATAATAAAATTAAAAATTTCATTATTTTCAAATTCAACTAAAAAGTATGAGTTTTCAATAAAAACAATTCTCTTCCACAAAATTATAAAAATAGATTCCAAGAAAACATTAAATATTCAAAATGAATGGAAATCAATATATATTCAAATATAGTTATCCCAAAAGAGAGATGAATCATAAAAGAACTAAAATATAAATCACATCACAAGCACCACGGGAAAACCCCTTGTGTTAATCTAGCTTGAGTGGGTCACTAGAACCTTTTACCTTGGTGTAACGTAGCTTTGAAACCACAATCACAAAGTTCTCTTGCATGAACTACTATTAGGGGATAACCCGATGGCCTAGTAGTCTCCCATCATCATCATTGTTTAGTTAGTTTCGCAACTTTCAATAAATCTAGTAAAAATCAAGATGAAGAACATCTATATCATCTTATGTACTAGATCTAGGAAGCCCATCGAGATAGCTGGGGTTAACCATGTTCTCTACTCCAAATGTTGGTGAGATTTTATAAAGAAAATATATATGCACAAATCACATTCATTAACAAAAAACTCTTCCAACATTCCAAAACCAATCACCCCCCATAGTAGTATTACCCTTTTTATGTCACACAATAATTCATAAGACTCTTCAATAGGTATATACGTCAAATCAACCATTAATAATTGCATCACATTTATCTAATATGGGGAGTGCTTCAAGAGGTGTTTTCCATTTTCAGAAGCCATTCTCAAAGTACCAAAAAGGAGCATTACATTACAAGAATAGTTATCATTCTAGAAAACATGGTTTAAAACACCAATATGTCTTAAAATTATTTAAAACCCAATTGCACAACCAAGCCACCGCCAATTTAAAAGAAAGAAAGAAATCAAGATTAAATTAGAGAGGCCGGTTGGAAAATCTCATTACACACTAAAACCATTAAGTAAACCAAAGTTAAATATTTAACATTAATGATCAATTTAGAATTATAAATACCCTACTATTTACAACAATGTCAGTGGCATGTTTCAATAGTAAAACCTTTTGCATGAAGATTAGAAAAATTATTTAAAAAAAATAGATAATTGTTTCTAACAACTTCAGATAGACCGCATAGCATGGAAATACAATATAAATATAAAAATTATTTTAAAAAAATTATGAAATCATTTATTTCAAATTAAAGAGTTAGGCATCGGAATCCTACCACAAACATGCCTCTCTTTGATGATGACCACGCCAACCTATACTTCACACTTACACATAATGCATTTATATATATATATATATACCCCTAGCTATATTTCACATATTCCCTGTACCATGAAGGAATATATACAATGATGGAATATATATATATATATTACTTACTTGTGATTTTACATATTGGAGTTCATGATACCCTTATTCTAAAACCTTATCAATGAGACCCAACACACTATTGAATAAAATCACCAGTAACTCCAAACCCAGAAAATAATTACATAAAATCATTCCATTGTGAAAAAATAGATGAGCCTTTACCCAAAAAATGGCTAATCCACTACCCATTATGGTGATGGATATAACTAACCCCAATGGGCCCCAAAAAACCCTAACCAATAATAATTCACCAAAATAACCCCCCCCCCCCCATATGATATAGTGTTCTTCTAAACCATACACACCCCATGAAATGAAAAAAAATATGAGAATGGTATGGAAGAATAGGATAAATAGAGGAGAACACACATCATATTAGTGGAGGAAATGGTCATCAGAGGGAGGGAGAAGAGCACCAGAGCTCTCCCAGTAAGCCAGGTCACATGAGAAAGAAGGGAGGTCCGCCTCGTGAGGGAGGAGAAGGGGGTCCTCATATGGTGAGGTAGGAGGGAAGGACACATGAGATGGGGGGTATGTTGTCCCTACTGTTCTAGTAAAAGTGGTTGCCCACATATGTAGTAGTGGGGAGGAGGTGGGACACACATGGAAGAGGGGAGTAAAGGAGGGAAGGGGGAAAAGAAATAAAACAAAATAATGTATAAATAAAAACCGTATAAACCTAAATTTAATAATAATAATAAATATAATAATAATATCATTATTATTATTAAAATATTATTTACAATTTATTTCATTTTTAGTATTTTATTTAAATTTTTTTTAATTATATTTTTTTTCAAATAAAAGTCAATTTCAAAGTCTACCAAACTATGAACTAACATTACACTCGACACTACGAAGTCCAGGTACCCCTTTCATGGTTACCTGGAGCCAGATGCACAGTTATGAAATCCATACCACTCTGCACTACCCACATATAGAGCCACAGTACATTATTGTTTACCAGTTTAATAAACACTTCAAATGTAATGAATAATGACTCAGACCAACCTGGGCACCCAGATGAGCACTTCACAGTTACTCGAAACTGTGATGGCTTATCGTGAAAAAGTAAAAATGATTACAATATTAGAAAATTCATCCTAAAAGCTACCAAAATTCAATATTAAGACTAAAAATATTTACAATAATTGAAATAATAAATAATAAAGTTAGTGATGTGACATAACTCTTGATATAGGTTATTAGATGATTCCTAATAATAACTTTTTGAGAGAAAACATGAAATTATATGGGTTGTTATGAATTGGGTCCTGAATTTGATTCCAATTAATTTTATTTTGGTGTCATATTAAGGTTATTTTTATCCTTGTTATGTTATTAAATATACTATATGTGGTTTTATGGTTTTTTTGGGAGATTTAGAGGAAGAACCACAGCTCTACTATTAACATTCCTAGTTTGGAAAACATTATGGAGAACATGTGTATATTTCTATAATCCTCACAGATATTTTCAAAAAAATGTGGTTCATAGATAAACAAAACCAAAGGAAAAATGGTTTTCAATTATCCATAAATATTGAAATTACTTTTTTGGAAACATTTTTGATTCTATAATTATCATAATTTTTCCCACTTTTTATTGATGCATTATAAAGGGTTCTGAATATATTCAAATGGGGTTTTTCCAATATTATATGTTATTAATTTGATTACATGAGGTGATTTAAAGTGATATTTTTAATTAATATTGGACTCCATGAAATTTTTTTATTTTAAAACATGTTTACATAGATTATCTAAAAAAATGTTTTTTTATTTTCGTAATGTGTTTTATAAATTGGTTTGTTTTATGATTAAAAAAGAATTATTTTGAGTTTGTAAATTTATTTAATATAGTTTTTTTGTTTCCAAGTAGGGGATTTAGTATTTTAAATCATGGAAGAGTTGTGAAATGGTATTTACTATTGTTTTATAAATGATGTGACATTGTTCCAAAGTGTTTATGCACTTATAAAATGTGATCATATACACTTTTTAAATGTTTTGATTATAACGAAAGGAATTTATATAGTGTATTATAATTTTTTTAAATGTAAGTTTGATATTATCCCTTATTTATATAGATATTATTTGATTAAAAATGGGAAAAATTATATGGATGAGTTTATATTAAATTTTATTTAGTGTATTATTAAAAAAAAATCCTCAACGAAACAAGTAAATTTTGTTTCTACATCGGATCCATATTTTGATTCATATCATCATCTTGGTGTTACCCTTTTTATTGTGAAATATACCAAGAATATATTTGTATAATTAGATAAATAATGTTAATTTATCTTGTATATAATAAAAGACTTATAGATATCATGTATTTTATTTCTTTTGTGATCAATTGATAGTTTGAGGTGATAGAGTAGTAATAAAGAATCTAATGAATCTATATTTCTAAAAAACATGATACTTAAAGGGTAAAATATATTTGTAGGATTCTTGGAAGGACCAATCCTATTTTTGAGGAAAATTATTATCCCTTTTAATTTAAAATATGAAATGTATTGGAAAAATTTTATTTCCGCGTTTATTCAGTGGTATTATACTAAGGCTTTTAAAGTGTAAAAATACCATTACTTCATGTGTATTCATC
This sequence comes from Viscum album, assembly GCA_963277665.1. Taxonomy (NCBI): domain Eukaryota; kingdom Viridiplantae; phylum Streptophyta; class Magnoliopsida; order Santalales; family Viscaceae; genus Viscum; species Viscum album. The sequence continues at coordinate 839,389,461 of OY728152.1, read as the reverse complement.
AGGGCGAGCGAACGATGAAAAATTAAATCAATTTACCATTGGAGACATCTTTATTTTATATTGAGATTTTCACTAGTGACTCTTTGTACGCTCATTTCATTAATACAGGTGATTGTTCAAATCATATATTATTAGTTGAGGGTTAGTATTCTGATGTTGTTATTATTCCTTTTCAGAAGAAATGGTATCAGTTTCATTTCCATTGTGAAACCCCTGGTTATTATAATCCATAAATACTAAATAATTTGAGGAATTGTATTCAATATATTCATTTGGGTGACCTATAGGAATTATTTATGTTTAATTATTGGTATAAAAATTTAGGTTTAAACTAATCATGGATAGTGATTATGATCAGTTTTTGGATTTATTCTCATTCATTTTAGAGAGTAATGAGGTTTGAGGTAAATCATTATTTTCTTATTCCATAAGTATTTTAGTTAGTATTTTCATTTGATAGATATTTTTATTTATGATTGTGACCATTCCTTACTGATTTTTTTCCTCTTAGGGTTTTTATATTTTGTTAGTCATGAAATGAAATATGCTTTTGATTTGTTACATATGGGAATCCATTGGTACCTATTTCAATAAATGGGTTGTGTGTTATCAAAATTTAGTATGTGAAATTTTTGTTACCCAATGTAGATATTATTCCATATTTGGGTCTCTGTCTTATTCCACGTAGGTTTATTTTTCATGAGCGAGGTCCCAATTTACCTTCTATTTTAACTTTGGGATTCAGGGTTAGATACCATATTGTTCTTTGTTAAGGAATTTTTTTGGATCCATGTATCCATAATATTTTAATGTTATGGGTGTCAATGAATGGTTTACCTTGTTTATAGACACAAATGAATTATTATATGGTGAACTTTAAATATGAAATTTTCAATTGATTTCTTGAATTGTTGTTTATGATTCATGGAGAATTATCTTTGGCCTTTGTGATATGTTGATACAAGTTTTTATTGGTGATATAATTCCAATAGTAATGTGTATAATTTGGTCTCACTATATTTGATTAATTACAATTAGTGCGGAGAAATATTTGAATACTTTATATGCTATTGGATTTATATCCCTCGTTGGGGTTTTATTTTTCATAGATATTTTTATGATATATTGAGAATTTGTACAATAAACATGGGGACTAGTGTGTTAGTTCGATGTTCTATTATCACTAGACATCGTTATGTTTTCCCAACCCTCCCACCTCCCATTAGTTGGTGTTGAGGTTTTCTTCACTTAATATTTATTTTTATAGTACCATTCTAGGTTTTGAATGCGGAATATTGTGGATTATTATACCCGTATATCACTATTATTTGAAAATAATAATAATTATGATATATTTTTATTTTTTTATGATTTTTGAAATTTTAATGATAATTTTTAAATGGTTTTATCTATTTAATGATTACCACAAGGATCGAGGAAAATCATAGGATTACTATTTCATTTCATGAGAAACCATCCAAGAGACCCATAAATATAGATTTTACTTTGGAACATGGTTGACAAATTATTGGTGTAAATTGTGGGAGATTTAAAATAAATATTAGATTAATATATATATATATGAAGTTTATTTTACTTTAATGGAGTATATTTTCAAAAAAATGTGAGGAAAATTTGTGTTGTGGTGTATCTCAACTACAGTAGAAGTTACACGATTGAAAAATAAATTGGTAAATTGTTTGGAAAAAATGATGCATAGTTAGAGTTTAATTATAGTGATAGCATCATAGATAGTCCATGGATATGTAAAACATGTTTCCAAACTATATGAGTTTTCCATATTCATTTAAATATAAAATATTTGTTATGCACTTCTTTAATTTAAACGTTTGTGGACCTCACATCCTTTTCCACACACATAGACGATCAATAGAGGGCTCATAGGATCTTCCCCCAATCCATGGATTCAAAACTATTATTTCAGGGATATTAAGTAGGATTAAAATGTAAATCCTTCATTATAAATCATTATTCATATTCTACCTACATCTATTAACACTAAATTTTATTTTCTCTCGTGATCACTAAGATATTTATGGGACAAATATTTGATTTATACAGGATCTAATCAGGATTCTTTGGTTGTTTTGAATTATAATAGTTCACTATGTTGTGAGCATGTGATCCATAAATGGGTGGTGAATGTTTTATTTTTGATTTTGGATTGTTTTTATTTTAATTAATTTATTTAAAATTGTTTTTTATTTTTTATGTTCATTTTATTATCACGTTACACCAATACATAATATGATTAATGGGTTTATATAATGTCTTCAAGGGGTACTAGGATTCTCATAATGGGTTTTCATGGGATTTATATTCCCATCTCAAAGATAGTTTTTTTATTTCAATTTTTTTTGATAATTTGTTAGAGGTAATTGAAAATTAATTTGAAATTTATTGAAAGTTTCTATAAATAATTTTTTTAAAATAATGTTAGCTGTATTTTAATGGGTTTCTTTTATAAATAGGATTTTTTAAATAAATTTATTTATAGTGGGTATACCTGGTTTACACACTGATTATATCATTATTTGTTTTAGTATGTAATTTTTTACTTGGTTTTTTATGATGTACAAATGGCGTATTTGGGACTTAATATATATAACTTCCGTTATGTATAACACATAGATCATTTTATAATATATAATTCCATATTTATTTTAAAAGAAATGATTGAACTTTTTAATGTGAGTTGTTTAAACATTGTATCATCCTTATTGTAATCCCTTTGGTTTTATGTCTGATATAGAATTTTTTACCATTTTTCTGGTATGTAAATAATATTTTTCTATTGTTCCTGTAAGATTAGAAACATGTTGTTTTTTGTAAGGATGTTGGAGGTGATATGAGAATTATTTATTAGGTTTTATTAATTAATTTTGTGATTATTGTGTGTCTTTTTTACTCACTTCCACTTTTTTGAGGTCCTAGTAACCTTTAGTAGCTAGGTAGATGACTTGGTTGAAAAATATACTAGTATAAAATTTCTCTAACAGGTTCCCTATTTATATTGTAACCTGGAATGGGATTGACTCCTGGTGCTTCCGATAGTTCTAGTTAGGAGGGTTTGTTAAGTTCATTGTGAGTTGGAAAATTATTTATTGATCCATAAGTGATTTATATGATAATTTTATTCTATGTGTTAAGGAGATTTCCCTAAATCTTATTTGAATGATGAAGGTTTTACCTTTGGGATTCATAGTATAAACCCAGTATACATCCCCTCATGTCCATTTTTAATATTGGATAAATATTCCTTTTTATTTTTCAATTATACGATATCATTTTTTCATGATAGTTATTATTTTATGTAAATACGTATTTTATATATTTTTTATTTATTTTTCATTTAAAAAACGTAATTTTTGGAAGGATTTAAAGAAGAAAAGTGATTTAATTTTGTTTTTATGAACACTGAGGGACACCCATTTTAAAAGTATTAAAGTGTTTTCATTTATTTATAATGATCTATTATAGATTATAGATGTTATGGAAGGGTGTTTAAAATAATATTTTCAAAATATGGGTTGGGTCATTCATTTGGTTTTTAAAGAACAATTTTAGGTCTAATAGTGCTTCATTTTCCATTTTTCCTTGGTTTAGAAAATGCGATATATACATACATATATATATTTATGGTACATATATTTAGGAATATTTTCATTTTAAATACCTTATTTTTAAAATTATATTAAAATTTAATTTATGTGTCGTTTTATAAAAGATGTTTCCTACAGAACTTGGTCAAATATTATCGTTCCTGTTTAGCTCACAATCTACATACACATATATATGATTTTATGTAGACATTATGTTTTATACAAGATCCCAATTATCATATAACTCGTTATCTATGAATAATTGAGATATTCGATGGATTATGTTGTAGTTGGATAGTGACCATGGGTCACTTGATGATATTCAACTACTGATTTGGGTTGATTATTTATTTTTTGGAATCCATTTAATTGAACATTATTTTTTATTATTCTAGTGGTGGTTCTTATTTTTATTCTCCTAAGTAATTGATATTGCAGGATGGGTATTTTTATAAATTTCATTTATCATATCCACTTATTATCCCTCAGTTGGATGTTAAGAATTGTTAAGCACTATTTTGTATGTCTTATTTTTAAGGTAATATTTATTTGATGGGAATTAAAGTCTAATATATGGAGGCACTGTGGTAAATTATCCGTTGAATTAATCTAATTAATAATATTATTATCATTCTATAATGAATCAATTACAAAAAATGATATAATATGATTCCATTTTTCTTATATATAGACTATAGTGATCAAAACCCACTTTGGGACTTATGGAGAAGCTATGAAGGTTATGTGTGATGTCAACTTAGAGTGGTAAATTTTATAATACAAGTGATTTATTCATAAATATCTTCTTACTATAATCAATGTGTTGTGAATATTTGAATATTCTATATGGTATTTACATGAAAATTCCCCATGATCATTTAATAACACAGACAAACTAATCATATGAAAATTTATGATATCAAGATATACAACCGGTGGATATAGGTTTATAGATTCATGTTTTTGAAGGAGATCATATATGATATATTTATAGACTGGATAGAATTGATTCTTTTCAAGAGGTTCATCTTCTCTTAAATTAATTAATTAATTGATTTATATATTTTTCAATAATACAAAGGATTACAGCATAGTATCTTGTGGTTGGGTGAATGTGGACTATTTTTTACTCAGAGAGATGCGATATTTTTTGATTTTTATTCAAAAGAGTTTTCAGATGGGGATTCATGAGGTATTGAATATGATGTAACACGTAGTGAACATAATTATAGATTTATCATGATTTTTTGGAAAAAATAAAAATGTGTTTTCGATAACATTTCACATGTTATCATATATAATATGATAAAAGGTGAAATGTAATTAATGTATTTAGTATTATTTTTATATGGGAGACTAAATGAAATATTTCCTAAATCCATGTGTTATATTCTCGTATATGGTGTTTCACGGATTATAAGGTGTTATTTGGAAATGGAATATATGTATTCTTTCCTGAATTATTCATTTAATGTTACAGGATATCATATACTAGGTACATGATCATGTTGTATTATAAGGAAGAGTTGATTAATAGTCACATTAAAATAATGGTTCTATACATTTATCACTACGATGAATCACTAAACCATCCAAACATCAGGGAGTTAATTTTAAAATATACATAGTATTCCTTCTATCATCACATTGTATGTGTGATTCAATGCATGAGGGTTACATGGGATTAAATCAAAAGAATTACTCATATGTTTATATAATATATTTGTAAATTCTAATATCATGGAGTGTCCCCATATCCTATATAATTCAGGATATCCTATTAGCCAATTTGTTTAATTTTTCATAAGTCCCATTTCTAGAACTACTCACTATTTATGATATATTATTCCTTCCATCATTACATATGAGATACTAGAATTTTCATGGTTGGAAAGGTATTTTTAAAAGTGTTTTGGTGATTTAGTGAAAACCATGGATACAACATGGAGAGATGATCATTATTTTTATTACAAATATATCTTCATCAAACATTTAATAAAGGCTATAAATTTCATATTCTATTTTGTACAGTATATTTTCTTAATTTATAGTTTTTATGTGATTTCTGTATTGTAGGAATTGTGGTCTTGGTAATATGATGTGAAATTGACTATATTTAATTAATTCGTCATTATTTATTGCGTATAAACTATTAATGAATAATCTAAAATATTATAGAATACCCATAAAATTCATGACTTTTGATCTATTATTCAATGTATTCTTAGAAACCAATTTCTTTATATATTCTTTACATGTCAGTATATTTTATATCATTTTATGTCTCCTATAATTGAATTATTGGTTCTATAATTAAAACTCAAATAAATTCTTGAATATTTTATTCTCGGATATAAACTAAAAAATAATGCATATATGTTAGGTATGTTTCACCCAATATCTAGAATATAAATAAACACCATCAATGGTGACTATCAAATTTTTTTTTAAATCGGTGTTGACAATCCAGTCTATCCATTCCATGAATATAATTGGATTATTTATTAATTGGAATGGATTAATCACATAATCATTATAAATATGTTGATATTAAAAAATTATATTTGTGACAACTACATATTTTAATTTTAATTGATGATAAAAATGTTAAAAATATATTTTTAAATATTCCACTCTACGTACGACAATTAATAATTTCTCATTTTTTTCTCCTTTAATACATTATATATTTAAAAGTAGTTAATTTATTCCTTAAAAATCCATTTCCATTTTTGAAAACAGGACGGCGACGCCCCAAATAGATACAGTTGATAAAATGATCTCCTTTTATTGAATTTTATCAACATTAATATTTGGATCATATATCATTGAAGGTATCATCAATTCCCTATAAATAGTCCACATCCATAAATATATAGAAAAAATGAAATCCACATCAATTCATGGGAGAAACTAAAAACATACTGTAAAAATAAAATCATAATCTCCCATCAAACATTTTAGAGTTTCCCCAACATTTTATATGCTACAAAGAGAATGTGGATTGGTAGCTGAGGGGATAAAATTTGAGTTTAGAGGTATGAAATGTTTGTATGACTATCTCTCACTACCATTAAAACTATCCTTAATCTAGAATCACACAAAAATATTATTTTATGTCAAAAAATTATGGACAGGAATAAAAACTGGATGGAAAATTGTGATGACCTAGAATTTTATCAATGTAATTTCCCTTCATATAATTGTGTCATTGTAATGTAGTATAAATCACATGCACCATATGATGAATTGTTTTACAACATTCTAGAAAGTAGTTTTTTTGGGATGATGAAATATGTTTGTGTTGTCTTTTGTTGTGAGGGGTGTTTAATATGTAAAGAAACAACCTAAACATTGTATTGGATAGTGATCCGAATCAAAATAATATTTAGGTTTTTAGTATAGTGACCCATCCTTTTCTTACGTTGCTATTACATCATTATAAATATAAACAATATAGTAGTATTACACATCGAGAATCCAATGGTTTAGTATCTTGGGAATACTAGGAAGAAACATAACAATTTCAACATGGATATTAAAAATTTATTTAATTACTTCTTCTCTAGTTTATTATTGGATATTGACCTCCCCTCAGTACATGTATTCACCTGAGGATATACATCAAAAAAGGGTGAGCTAAGACCCTAGTAAGAGGAAATATAAGAACAATATAACAATGGGTGAGCACAATCACAACATGGGAAAAGGATCATGAACATAAGATGAAGAATTAATAAAATACTTTAAATGTGGCAATGTATAAAAATGAAACATCATTTCTTAGTGGTAAAATACAACACATAATTGTGAACAATTCCAGAATCATGATCATTTTCCCATGTTTTGATTGTGCTCACCCATTGTTATATTGTTCATATATTTCCTCTTACTGGGGTCTTAGCTCACCCTTTTTTGATGTATATCCTCAGGTGAATACATGTACTAAGGGGAGGTCAATATCCAATAAGAAACTAGAGAAGATGTAATTAAATAAATTTTTAGTATCTTGGGAATACTAGGAAGAAACATAACAATTTCAACATCAATATTAAAAATTTATTTAATTACTTCTTCTCTAGTTTCTTATTGGATATTGACCTCCCCTTAGTACATGTATTCACCTGAGGATATACATCAAAAAAGGGTGATCTAAGACCCCAGTAAGAGGAAATATATGAACAATATAATAATGGGTGAGCACAATCACAACATGGGCAAAGGATCATGAACATAAGATGAAGAATTAATAAAATACTTTAAATGTGGCAATGTATAAAAATGAAACATCATTTCTTAGTGGTAAAATACAACACATAATTGTGAACAATGCCAGAATCATGTTCACACATCATTTCACTTTTACCATTGAGATTCACCACTTTACCCAATGCATTGGAGTGCTGTATAATTCCTTGCACACCCATCACATTCAAACATTCATATTTCACTATATAATTCAGAGTGCACCCATCACATCATAATATTTGCATTATGATGCATGCCACATTAATAATATGTACAACATGAATGTAACATAAACCATGGAAAGAAAGGGGTTTCACACAACAATTCGTACTTTCATAAACATTTGTTCCCCAAAATAAAGAGGGAATATCTATAAGTACCCAACCATAAAACGTTACCTAATCCTGAATTTTAGACAAGAATAAACATTATTAAAAAAAGGAGGTTCTTTTTGTGTTAAAAGTTTTAATGAATTAGGATATATTACGTACATAACATACCACATTCTGAAAAAGAGTATACTACTAAAAATAGTATCTATTTTTTCAAAATACAAAAAATCAGAACATAAATCATGACTTCTTTGACAAAACTCTATATCAAACCTCATGACTCCATTATTTATATTACCCATCCTTAAATACTATGGAAATTTTTTTAATACATGGGATGAGAATAAAAATCTATAAGGGATATAAATAATGAAATCATTAGTCAATTGATAAAATAAAAACCAATAAAACCCATAATCATAAAAACCCTTATTCATAGAAACATCATGTAGATTCCTATGGACATATTTACTATTTCACTCTTTAAATCACCCATACACATGGAATAGCCATTTGGTAAATTCCACCTTAGGAGTACTGAATTCATTGAAGAGATATAATGGGGCTCACCCCTTATATCTTGAGCTATAATGGGCTCAACCCAACATATCGTGAGCTTTAATGGGTCTAAACCAACATAAATAATTTCAAAGGAACATATCATACTAATAATGTATCTTGAAATTAGGGTAAACCACTCATTATATATGTATATATATATATAACAGTAATTTTGAAATTTATTTAAGAAATTTATAAAAGGATTTTGAAAGGAATGTTCTTTAAAATATAATTTGAGTGAGAATTAATATAATTGATTGGATATGTTTATACACTATAAATAAACATAGTAAAACATAATATAAACAAAAAATCATCCCACTAATAATTTTAATATCACAAAAATAATGAGGTAGAAGGTTAAACCAAAGAATGGAAATTGGGTTAGGAATTCCCTTAACTCAGGTTCTTCTTACATAAAAAGTGTTTAAAAATCCTATATAATGGTTAGAAGAGTGTTATTAAAATCATAATGAAACATATTAATTTTTATAACACCTTATATTATCATTTTATAACAGCATTTGACACATTTATTAGTAATATTTTTTTATTTACATTGTTTTGGGTGTGTTCTATACATGGTTTCCAGAACAATAAATTATAACAATTATCATTTTGAATTCTGATATGAGGATGATTCATATGTTAAATCATTATTGATATTTGTTTAATTTATTTTGGAGATTATTTGAATGTAAAGAACTAATATTCTTTTATAAATTAATAACATGTATTCAAAATGATTCCAGAATCTTATATAAGTTACAATACATAAATTAAAATCTGGTTATTCCATAAAAATTATTCTAGGACCAGTCTTGAAAGAAGTAATATAAATTGAAATCACATCATTCATGATATATGTAAATCAACACATCACATACAAGGTTTTAATTTCTTGAATAAGTGGAAGAATACAAGAAGGGTAATGGTGTATCATACTTAAACATGATGAAATACAAAATATATAAATCATGGGATAATTCATTCCTCTTGCATAAGGGTAGACGAGGAAAGAAAAATAAAATAATGGAACTGGAAATAAAAGGATAGTTGAGAAATCTCATGTGAAAATTCGACAGCCTAACGTCTATGAAAGATGGTTTTAGAAATCATTATAAAGCTATGAGATAGGGGTCACCCATCCCAAAATTAATCATAATACAATATAGAGATAGAATGAAATGTAAATAACAACATGGTATGGAAACTTGAATGTTATACCACACAAAAGTGAACATGAATGGAAAAAAAGAAAGAAGTTGATAATTCTCTTACCTTGTAGAGTAACTCCTATGTCTTAGGGGATGAAACCTTGGGGGATTTAAGACACCTTATGAGGACTACTAGGGACGTAAAAAGACCATATCTTGATTAAGGAGGAATTCAGAATGAATGGAATGAAGGAATTGGTTTTAATTTATAGCGAAAGTGAGGGGATATTTTATTAATTTTCAAGGGACACCTCATTAGTGGTATTTGAAAAACAATGGGATTTACCATAGTATTTACCAATGATATTAGCCACTTGAGACACATCATATATTACTTTACATTAAACAAGTCGACCAGAATTATTAAATCATTATTAAATCATTAATGATGTCATTAAACGTACCGAAAACTCAAAATTGTATTGGTTCTATTCACTAAAAATCCTACTTCTTTACAAAAATACGAAAATTTCCCAATAACCATTTTTGACCTGTAGAATTCAAAAATCAACTACATTTTTTGAAACAATTTTTTCAAATATTAATCATTGAATTTTTAATTAAAATAATAATTTATTCAAAAATAAAAATTTAAAATATTTAACTCATTTGTTAACACCTTGAAAAATTAATAAACATCTCATAACCTTATGAAATTAATATAATAATAAAATTTACTATTAATTAGGTTCATATTTCTATTCATGTTACTATTTATAATGGTAGGTTTCTATTCACTAAAAAATCAAGTCAATTCACTTAGACTCCATATAACATACCAATCACAATTGTAGATGACCATTTTTTAAATTCAAAACCTAGAAGCTATAAAATTATGTTTAAAGGCTAGTTACAAATATCTACATAAAACAAAGTTTCATTCATTTAAATTAATTTTTTAAAACCTTGGGGTGTGACATTATCCCCACCTTCTGGAAATTGTGTCCTCGCAATTTTATTTACTCATTAACCAAGTGAAGGTATCTTTCTCTTATAGAATTTTTATATTCCCATGTTGCTTTTCCAATCATGTAGTTTCTCCACAAAACATTTACATGATGGATTACCATATTCTGCAATACCGATTTCTTTTCGATCAAGAACATGAACTGGTTTCTCTTCATAAGAAAGGTTATCTTCAAACTGAACATCTTATGGGCTCAAGAATTGAGTTGAATCTGGCACATTATTTCTCAACATTAAAATATGAAAAACATTGTGTACCTGAGATAAAATCATAGGTAAGTCTTCTAAGTAGGTGATTGGTCCAGACATCTCTAGGATTTCATACGTTCCATTGAACCATGGTCTTAGGGTCCCGTTCTTAACAAAACGCATAGTACTTTTCCCTAGAGTGATTCCAATATAAAAATGATAACCTACGTCAAAATAAATGTCATTCCTCCTATTGTCTTCATAACTTTTATTCTTGCTCTGAGCTCTTCTCATGTGTTGTTGGGCCATCTTCACTTTTCTAGACACTTCCTCTACAAATTATGGTCCCATAAACTCTCTTTCCCAAACTTCATCAAAAAAATATGGAGTTTGACACCGCTTCCCATACAATTACTCAAATGATATCATCTATATAATGGAGTGAAAAATACTATTATATGAAAACTAAACTAAATAAAGATGATGATCCCAACTTCCCTGGTAGTCCATTGAACAAGTTTGAATCATTTCATCCAAAGTCTGAATAGTTATTTCATTATGCCCATTTAATTGAGGATGAATAGGTGTACTAAAATTTAATTTTGTGTCCAATGACTTCTGAAGGCCCTTCAAAAAGTTATAAGTGAATCTGGGATCCTGATCAGATACAATAGAAAGAGGAACTCCATATAACTTGGTAATCTATTTGAGGTATAGTTGAGAAAGCAGATCCAATGATGTTGTATCTTGAATAGAAATAGAATGTGCATATTTTTTCATCCGATCAATAATAACTCCAATAACAGTGTTACCTCGAGAAGTCTTAGGTAGTCCCACCACGAAATCTATGGATATATTATCCCATTTACACTTAGGCACTACAAAACGATGACTCTTCCCCTTCATTAACTACTGCTCTTCTTTAACATGTTTCCATGTCAAATATTTCATAGTAAATACTAAAATATCCATTTTCATTCCATCACATCAGTAATACACTTAAATGCCATTTTACATTTAGTACTTCAAGGATGAACTGAAAATTGAGAACTATGATATTTACAGAACAAATCATTCTTCAATTGGGAATCACAAGGCATACAAAACCATTTTACAAATATAAAACACAATCTTTATAAAGGGTAAATTCTGCAACCTTTCCCATTTATCTTATTCTACCTTTTTCTATAGCTCACTATATTCTTTCTGCGCTTGCTTAATTCTGTCTGATAAAAATGAATACACTAAAACTTGAAACAAAACCGATGTATTTCATGTACCAAAAAATTCTAATCCAAAATTTATCAAATCATTAATAAAGGGATCATGTTCCAAATGTACCCCGGTTAATGATGCATGATGTTTTTCAACTCATGGAATCATCCAAATTTTTAAAATTTCTAGTACGGTAATTGATCATGAAATCATAATCCTGAATCAATTCAATACATCTTCTCTGCCTCATGTTTAATTCATTCTGAGTGAATATATACTTCATACTTTTATGTTCAATATATATTTGACATTTGGTTCTGTATAAATGAAGCCTCCAAATTTTCAAATCCATAACTACAACTTCCAATTCCAAATCATGTGTTGGATAATTTAAATCAAAAGGTTTTAGTTATCATGAAGCATAAGCAATTACCTGATAATTATACATCAGAACACAACCTGGTCCCTTCAATGAAGCATCCCTATAGATGAAAAACTCACCATTTCAGGAAGGCAAGTCCAAAACTAGAGCATTCACCAATCTCTTCTTCAGTTCCTAAAAAAATCATGACATTATTTTGTCCAAAAATTTAACCCCTTTTTGTGTAAAAATTTTTAGCAGGATAGAAAACAATGAATAGTTTTTAACAACCCATTGGTAATAACATGTTAATCCAAGAAAAATATGAATATCTGTAACATTTTTTGGTCTAGGAAATTTTTCAAACGCGTTTGTTTTGGCTAGATAAACTCTTATTTTATACTTATTTACAATTTTCCCAAGAATAGAAATCTATTGAAACCAGAAATCACACATTCTAAATTTTCCATAAAGTTTTTTTCTTTTATAGTTTTCAAAACAACACTTATATGTTTTTCATGCTCCTCCTTACATCTAGAATATTCCATAATATCATCAATAAACACTACAGCAAACATATCCTAGAACTCATTAAATATTATATTCATAAGATCCCTGAATATATCAGGTTCATTAGTTATCCCAATAGGCATAACTACAAATTCATAATTATCATATCTAGTGTGGACCACAGTCTTTGGGATTTCTTCAACCATTACTTTCAACTAATGGTACCCCGACCATAGGTCAACCTTCGAAAAATATTGTGCTCCTAGGAGCTGATCAAAAAAATCATAGATATGAAAAAAATGATACTTTTTCAAAATTAATGTTATTGAAGGCTCTATAATCAATTGAAAGTATCATTGAATAATCTTTCTTCTTAACAAATAATATTGGAGCACCCCATGGTGAAGTTCTTGGTCGGATGAATCATTTATCTAATAATTCTTGCAACTTCATTTTTAATTCTAGAAGTTCCATTTTAGCCATTCGATAAGGGGGTTTATGATTTGGATCATCATCAGGAACTAACCCATTAGTAATATCAACCTCTTTATTAGTAATAACACCAAGATAATCATTAGGAAAAAAATACAATTATTTATTTTCCACCAGTACATCAATAATCTAGATAGTTCCCTTATTTTCCAAAATATGAGAAAGATAACTTTTATTTCCATCCTTTATTAGTTTCTTAGCTTCTTGATATGTTATCAATGCTATAGGCTCATTCTTGTACATAAACTGAGATTATTTTAGAAAAAAAAAACTTCTTTTTCTCTACAATCTATATTAACATGTCAAAAAAAAATCCAGTCCATACACAGGATAACATAAAACTCTAATAGAGGAAAAAACAACAAGGTTTTCAGGTAAAATCTTTCCATAGAAAAGGATAGGTAGATTCATATATTTTCTTTTTTTTCTCTAATATTTCCACCATGTGTTTTTACCATAATATTTGGTTTCATTTCATGAGGTTGAATTTATAATTTTTCATAAAATTTCTCAGAAATGAAGGAATCTGTAGACCCTGAATCAGTCAATACATTTTCAAATTCTATAAAAACAAACAATATACCTGATACCACATCATTTTATAGATAAAATTATACTTATGTGGTTGAAAAGGATTTTACCAAACCCTTCTTCTTCCAATATGGTTGACTCCCTTCTTAAGAGACTAGCTTTGGACAAACATTAGAAAAATTACCCAATTCCTTGCAATTAAAGGATCTCACCATCGACTTCTCATTAATTTTCTATCATTTTACTTGCACTCATGAGACATGTATCCAAAATTTCCACATTGTTATAATTTCTTAGAATTTACAAGACATTCACGAGGATTCCTTTTACCACACTTTTCTTAAGAAGGGAAATTGATTTTCTTACCTCTTGATTTCATTGAAAAATTCATACCCAATGCCTACCAACCTGACATCTTCTTATTCATTTCATCCCAAGGCTCATTCATGTTAGAAAAGTCCATATATACTTTTTCATCACAAAAAACTAGTTTCTCATAGATTTTAAACTCTCATGAAGCCAAATCTATTCACAAATATTCTTTCAAACCATAGTAAAATAAATTATCATTACTATAAAAATCCTAAGTAAAATGCAGTATGTACCTGGACAGTCCTGTAAAATTGGATTCAAACGCTACCATAGAATATTCATCTTTGTGCTTCAGTTCCATAAATTACTTCTCCATTCTAAGACAAACAGTTTTTATAAAATAATTCTCCAAAAAATTCTCTTAAAATCATCCAATTCCAGACTGTCAAGATCATCTCTTTCTCTCATTTCTTTACTAGAGACCAACATTTATCGGATTCACCTTCTAAAAAATAAATGGATAGTATTAATTTTGGACATTACGAACATCCCATGAAATCAAATATCTTTTATAAAGCATAGATCCATTGTTTAAATATCACTGAATATGTAGATCCACTGAATACTGGAGGATGTTTCCTCATAATTTCTCCACAAAAGACAAGATTCTTCATGGTAGATCATGTTTATATTTATTATTAATACCACCCTAATTTATTGATTGATTAAACTAATCCATTTATGTCACAAACTACTCGGTTCTAATTCCCACCATTCTAGGATACAGATTTGTAAATACATCAGACACATGGTGCCTTCCTACATCAGTTTTCTATTTCATCTGTAGAAAAACATTCTGAACTGATATAACTTTGATAAAGCAACATAGTAATCCTTAAATTATATAATATTTCAAATTAACATAGAGAAAAAATCATTTCTGGTATACTTTTAACATCATCATAACCCCTAATGTTATCTAAACCATCCTCTGATACCAACTATAAGGAACAAGCCTTAAAACATAACATAATATTGAATTTTAGATAAGAACAAACATTATTACATAATAAGGATCTTTTCAGGTTTAGAGTTTTAAATAATTAGTCTATCTTATATACATAAAATACAACATTCTAAAAAACAGGCTACTACTAAAATGATTATCCATTTTTTTCAAAATATAAAACATTAAGTAATAATATACAAATTATTTGACAACACTACATATCAAACATCATGACTCCATTCTTTCTCTTATCCATATTTATATCATGTGAAAAACATTTTAAAAACTTGGGATGTGTATAAAAATCTATAAGGGATATAATGAATGAAATCGTTAGTCAATTGATAACATAAAAACCAATAAAACCCTTAATCAAAAAAACTCATAAGCATAGAAACATCATGTAGTTTCCTTGGTACCAATTTACCATATCACTCTTACAATCACCCTTACACATAGAATAAAAATTTGGTAAAATTCTACCTCTATAGTACCCAATGCATTGAAGAGATATAATGGGGCTCACATATCATATCTTGAGCTATAATGGGCTCAAACCAACATATCGTGAGCTATAATGGGCTCAACCAAACATAAATAATGTCCAAGGAACATTTCCTGGTAATAAAGTGTCTTGAAATCAGGAGAAAGTACACATTCCATATATATATAAAAAACCAATCTTTTTCAAATTTATTAATGAGTGTTTTAAAATGATTTTAAAAGGAATATCCCTTAAAATATTATTAGAGTGAGAATTAATAAAATGTAATGGATATGTGTATAATCTATAAATACACATAGTGAACAATTATATAAATAAAAAATCATCACACCAATAATTTTAATACCACATTAATAATGAAGAATAAGGTTTACCCAAAGAATGGAAATCATGTTATGAATTCCCTTACCTCGGGTTCTTATTACTTCAAAAGTGTTTTACCCTCGTTTATAATGGTTGAAAGAGTGTTATTGATATCTTAATGAAACATTTTAATGTTTATTACACCTTATATGATCATTTTACAACGTCATTTGACCCATTAATTAGTAATATTTTGTTATTTACATTGTTTTAGGTGTGTTATTTACATAGTTTATGGGACCATAAATTATACCTTTTATCATTTTGGTTTCTGACATGAGTAATATTTATAAGTTAATGCGTTATTGATATTTTTTTACATTCTTTTGGAGATTCTTCGATCGTAAAGAACTCATTTTGTTTTATAAATTAATAACACAATGAAAAAATGATTCCAGAACCTTATATAAGGTATCATATATAAATTATAATCCGTTTTAACTATAAAAATGGTTTCATGTCCACTATTTAAGGATGTAATATAAATTTCAATAACATCTTCCACAAAATTTGTAAATCGGCACATCACAGACGGTGTTTTAATTTCTTGAAAAAGTGGGAGAGGAGAAGAATAATATATGGTGAATGTTTCATAGAAATGATGAAATAAAAAAAATGTCAAATACTGGATCATTTATTCCTCTATGAAAAGGGTAGATGATAAAATAATAAGAAAAGAACGGAACATGAAATAAAAGAATAGTTGAGAAATCCCTTATGAAAATTCGACAGCATAACAACTCTGAAACATGGTTTCGAAAATATTAAAAAGAGTAGGGATAGGGGTAACCCAGTAATAAATGAATCATAATGAATTTTAGAGATAAAATAATATATAAATAAGAACATGTTATGGAAACATGAATGTTATACCACATAAAAGAGAACATGAATGTAAAAAAAAGATGTTTTGAATTATCTTACCATGTAATGTAACTCCTTAGACTTGAAGGATGGGACCATAAGGGATTTAGGACTCCTTGGGAGGACTAATATGGAGGTAAGAAGAAAAAATATTCATGTAGGAGGAATTTTTAATGAATGGAAAGAAGGAATGGGTTGGTATTTATATCAAAAGTTAAAGAATATTTTAATAATTTCCAAGGGACACCTCATTAGTGGTATTTGCAAAACCATGGGCTTTACCATGGTATTAGAAACTAGGGAAACCTAATATATTATTTTACTATAAAAAAGTTTACCAGAATCATTATATCCTTATTACATCAATAATGGTGTAATTAAACTTAATGAAAACTGAAAATTGTATTTTTTACTATTCACTAAAAATTAAACTGTTTCAAAAAAATCCCAAAAATTCACACTAACCATTCCTCAATGTGTAGAATTAAAAAATGAACACCATTTTTTTGAAAATAATTTTTTAAATATTATTTATTTAATTTTTTATAAAATCGTATTTTATTCAAAAATAAAATTTTTAAATATATAACTCATTTTTTACACCATGAAAAATTATTCAACATCTCATTGTCTAATAACCTTATGAAAACAAAATAATAATAAAATTTAATATTCATTAAATTCATATTAATATTAAAATTAATATTCATAAGGGTATATTACTATTCACTAAAAATTATGTTTCTTTCATTGGACTCCAAATAACATACCTATCACAATTGCAGATGATCATTTTTGGAAATCAAGACATATAAGCTGTGAAATTATGTTTAAAGGAATGTTATAAATATATAATTAAAAATTGTTTCAATAATTTCAATTTATTTTTTAAATACTTGGGTTGTTAATATATCATTTTGGACATAGAACTAACAACCATGAGTGAATAGTGAAACATTATTAATGAAGTAAAAAAAGGGTGTGTTTATTTGAAAGAATAGTTGTTTTGGAAAAAATTAAATTTTTTATAAAATCAACTATAGAACATGTATATACCAGAAAAGGAAATATAATGATGAAAAAAGTATTTTTAAGGAGAGGGGAAGGGTGTTGGATGATATATTGTCCAATTAGTATCATATAATTACATTATATGTGAGATAATGGATTTACCATTCCATTTTTATGAGGATAGGTGGGGAGATATTTAGAAAAGAACATGAAATTGAAATGAAAATAGTGGAAAGAGAGAGGGGGGAATTACCTCTTTAATCCTCCTCTTGATATCCTCCTTAAGGAAACTAGGCATGATATTTTGAAAGGAAAGAAGCTTTTTGATGTGGGGGAGGGGCTAGTTAAGAGTTTTGGGTTGAGTATAAAAAATTATTTAATCCTGAGAGGCGTGAGGAAATGAGGGTGTGAAGGGTGGTGTTTATAGTGGCGGAGATGGGTTTTCTTAATATTTTAATCATTAGTTTACTAATATCCACCAAGATAATCACTAGTGAAGCTTTCATGGACAAAAATAGTAAATAGGGAATGTTTTTTCTAGATTTGTGTGCTTAAATCGGTTGTGATGTTAGGAATAGCGGATTAAAATAATATATTATTTATATGGTAAATTAATGTATTTTACAATTCAACAAAACTTCATGTATTTTAGAAAAAACCCAAAAATTCACCCGAACCATTTTTTGACATTTATAATCCAAAAATAATGTCAATTTTCAAAATTTTATTAATTTAATTTTTAATTAAAACCATATTTTAAATGAAAAATGCAGTTTTTAAAATTAAACCTAATTTTACAATGCTATAAATAATTCCATAAGATCTTATAAAATAATATTAAAAGAAGAAGACAATAAATTGTTAATTTATGGACGCATTCAATGATTATAAATTTTCTTCTAAATTAATTAATTAATTATATTTATTTAATTATGACATACAATAATTCTAATACTTTTACTATGGTCAAATTGTCACTTCTAAGATACCGAAATTTTATTTAATCTTTCATGTGTATGGTTACTAGTATTTTGGATGATTTACTTATCATACATGTCATATTACTATTCATATGAGTAGGTAACTATTTATAAGTGTAGGATAATATTCATAAAAAATTATGTTTGTCCTAACAGACTCCAAATATCTTACTGATCGCAACCATGTATGTCCGATTTTCAAAATTCAAAACATTGAAGTGGCAAAAATATGTTTAATAGACACGTAGTATTTAGTATCATTATCTTTCATTTTGTTTCCTAATTTTATTATTTTATAATTCATAATTATAAGAATGGAATTCTATTGATAAAACATTATGTCATTAGATTATTCCTCCCTTATGAAATTTTGCACTCTGAATTTTGTTTTAAATAAATAGGTGAGGGTAGTTATCCTTCATCGCCTCTTCTGGTTTCCAAGTTGCATTTTCAAACTTATGGTTTATCTACAACACTTTAACAAGATGTGTTGTCTTGTTGCATAGGACCCTATCTCGCATGTCCAGAATCTTTACTGGGTCTGCTTTGTTTTTTTATTAATATAATTGGAAAATGTCCAAGGTTAAAAGTCACAACCCTGTAATTTTTTTAGAGCTCTTTAGAGAAACAAAATTTTTTCCCTATCAACGGTGAACGACAACAGAAATGCGGATCGGGATTGTTCTAATATGGATCGTCAATGACTATGAATCCAAGATAGTGAACAATCTGATCCTAGGTTGGGAATTTTTTTTATTTTATTTTTTCCACATTCATGAATTACTATGATGATCATGAATTAATAGATGAATAGATTGATTTATAGATTGTTCGTATATTTATGAGATGGGTTTTTGATTTCTTGTTTTTTATTGGGAATTGAATATAAGTTAGAATTGATTTGGTTTTTGGCCATCCATTCATAAATTATAATAAGGATGGAGCACAGATTAAATGAATAAGTCCCAGATCTGTGCACATTTTTCAATCTTGTGGAACGCCTCCTTTCCCCCAAATGCGCTTATCGTTATTCATGGTGCTATGATCCTGGCAGTCCTAGAGGAATATTTGTTGCTAGGGTGGCCAGTGGTGGTGGTTTCCCTATATCCTAGAGGTACCACAACAGTAGAAAATATTTTCAGTGGAATCAATAATGATACGACAGTGGGTCGCATCGGCACCCAGGTGCTGGAGGAGGAAGTTTCCGGTTCGATTGCAAGTAACGGCATGGCCGTAGGTTGCATACAGGACCCATGCCCTGGCAAGCCACAACCCAACATCTCGTGAGCTTTAATGGGCCCAACACAACATAAATAATTTCCATAGAACATATCATGCTAATAATGTATCTTGAAATATTGGGAAACCACTCATTAGATATATATATATATAAAACAATCCTTTTGGAATTTATTTAAGAGTGTTTTCAAAGGATTTTAAAAGGAATGTTCCTTAAAATATAATATGAGTGAGAATTAATATAATTGAATGGATATATTTATACACTATAAATAAACATAGATAAACATAATATAAACAAAAATTCATCCCACCAATAATTTTAATACCACAAAAATAATGAAGTTGAATGTTATCCCAAAGAATGGAAATCTGGTTAATAATTCCCTTACCTCGGGTTATTATTACATAAAAAGTGTTTAAACATCCTCTATAATGGTAATAAGAGTGTTATTAAAATCTTAATGAAACATATTAGTGTTTATAATACCTTATATGATCATTTTATAACATCATTTGACACATTTATTAGTAATATTTTGTTATTTACATTGTTTCAGGTGTTTTCTATACATGGTTTCTAGAACACAAAATTATAAAAATTGTCATTTTGAATTTTGATATGAGGATGATTCATATGATAAAGCATTATTGATATTTGTTTAGGTTATTTTTGCGATTCTTTGAATGTAAAGAACTAATATTCTTTTATAAATTAATAACATGTATAAAAAATGATTCCAGAATCTTATATAAGATGTATTACATAAATTATAATCTGGTTAAACCATAAAAAATGTTCCAAGACCAGTCTTGAAATAATTAAAATAAATTGAAATCACATCTTCCATGATGTATGTAAATCAACACATCGCAAACGATGTTTTAATTTCTTGAATAAGTGGGAGAAGACAAGAAGTGTAATGGTGTATCATCCTAAAACATGATGAAATACAAAATATATAAGTTACTGGATCATTCATTCTACTTTCATAAGGGGAGATGAGGAAATAAAAATAAAATAAAGGAACTGGAAATAAAAGAATAGTTGAGAAATCCCACGTGAAAATTCGGCAGCCTAATGACTATGAACATGGTTTTAGAAATCATTATAAAGATAGGATATTGGCGTCACCCATCCCAAAATGAATCATAATATAGTATATAGATATAATAAAATGTAAATAACAACATGGTATGGAAACTTCAATGTTATACCACACAAAAGTGAACATGATTGGAAAACAATAAAGAAGTTGAGAATTATCTTACATTGTAGAGTAACTCCTATGTCTTATGGGTTGCAACCATATGGGATTTAAGACTACTTAGGAGGAATAATATAGAGGTAAAAAGAAAATAACTTGATTTATGAAGAATTCAGAATGAATGGAATGAAGAAATTGGTTGGTATTTATAGCGAAAGTGAGGGGATATTTTATTAATTTTTTAAGGGACACATCATTACTGGTATTTTCAAAACAATGGGATTTTCCATGGTATTTACCCATGATATTAGATACTTGGGACACATTATATATTAATTTACATTACACAAGTCGACCAGAATTATTACATCATTATTAAATCATTATTGATTTCATTAAATGTACCGAAAACTCAAAACTGCATTTGTTCTATTCACTGAAAATTTAACTGCTTTAGAAAAATCCGAAAAAATTTCCATAACCATTTTTAAAATGTAGAATTCAAAAATGAACTACATTTTTTTAAACAATTTTTTCAAATATTATTCATTGAATTTTTAAATAAAATAATAATTTATTCGAAAATAAAAATTTTAAATGTTTAACTCATTTGTTAACACCTTGAAAAATTAATCAACATCTCATAACATTATGAAATTAATATAAAAATACAATTTACTATTAATTAGGTTCATATTACTATTCATGTTACTATTCATAATGGTGTGTTTCTATTCACTAAAAAATCATGTCAATTCACTTACACTCCATATAACATACCAATCACAATTGTAGATGACCATTTTTTAAAATTAAAAACATAGAAGCTGCAAAATTATCTTTAAAGGCTAGTTACAAATATCTACTTAGAATAATGTTTCATTCATTTCAATTAATTTTCTAAAACCATGGGGTGAGACATTATCCCCACCTTCTATAAATTGTGTCCAATCAATTTTATTTACTCATTTACCAAGTGAAGGTACCTTTCCCTTATAGCATTTTAGATTCCCATGTTTCTTCTTCAATCATATGGTTTCTCAACAAAACATTTACGTGGTGGATTACCATATTCTATAATACCTATTTCTTTTCATTCAAGAAAATTAACTAGTTTCACTTCATAAGAAAGGTTCTCTTCAAACTGAACAGCTTCTGGGCTCAAGAATAGAGATGAATCTAGCACATTATTTCCCAACATTGAAATATGAAAAACATTGTGTACCAAACATAAAATCAGAGGTAAGGCTACTAAGTAAACGACTGGTCCAAATATCTCTAGGATTTCATAAGGTCCATTGAACCATGGACTTAGCATTCCATTCTTACCAAAACACATAGCACTTTTCCATAGAGATATTCTAATAAAAACATGATTACCTACTTCAAAATGAATGTCATTCCTTTTGTTGTATGCATAACTTTTCTTCTTTCTCTAAGCATTTCACATGTTTTTTTGGGCCATATTCACTTTATTATCCACTTCCTCTAAAAATTATGGTCCCATAAACTCTCTTTCCCCAACTTCATCCAAAACATATTGAGTTTGACACTGCTTACCATACAATGCCTCAAATGGTTCCATTTGTATAATGGAGTGAAAACTGTTATTATGTGAAAACTAAACTAAAGAAAGATGATGATACCAACTTCCCTCGTAGTTCATCGATCAATTTATAATCATTTCATCCAAAGTTAGAATAGTTCTTTATTTATGCCCATTTAATTGATGATGAATAGGTGTACTAAAATTTATTTTTTTGTCCAACGACTTCTAAAAGCCCTTCTAAAAGTTATAAGTGAACCTAGGATCCTGATCAGATACAATAGAAAGAGGAACTCCATGTAACATGGTAATATCTTTGAGGTACAGTTGAGAAAGTTGATTCAATGACATTGTATCTTGAATAGAAAGAGAATGTGAAAATTTATTCATCTGATCAATAATAACCCCAATAACATTGTTACCTCAGGAAGACTTAGGTAGTCCCACCACGAAATATATAGATATATTATCCCACTTCCACTCAGGCACTATAAAAGGATGACACTTCCCCTTCATTAACTACTGCTCTGCTTTAACCTGTTTCCATGTCAAACATTTCACAGTAAATTCTACAATATCCATTTTCATTCCATCACACCAGTAATACACCTAAAGGCCATTTTACATTTAGTAATTCAAGGATAAACTGAAAATTGAGAACTATGATATTTATAGAATAGATCATTCTTCAATTGGGAATCACAAGGCACACAAAACCATTTTTCTAATATAAAACACAATATTTACAAAGGATAAATTCTGAAAAATTACCGATTTTATCCTATTCTGCCTTTTTCTATTTCTCACGGTATTCCTTCTGCTCTTACTAAATTCTATCTAACAAAACTCAATGTACTAAAACCTGAAACAAAACAGATTTATTTTCTGTACCAACAAATTCTAAGACAAAATTCATCAAATAATTAATAAAGGGATCATGTTCCAAACGTAAAATGGTTAATGATGCATAATGTTTTCAACTTATGGCATCTTCCACTTTGTTTTAATTTCATGTATGGTAATTGATTGTGAAATCCTAATCCTGAATCAATTCAATCTATCTTCTCTACCTCATGTTTAATTCAGTCTAAGTGAAAATATACTTCATACTTTAATAGTCAATATATATTAGATATTTGGATCTGTATAAATGAAGGCTTCGAATTTTCAAATCCATAACCACAACTTTTAATTACAAATCATCTATTGGATAATTTAAATCAGGAGGTTTTATTTGTCATGAAGCATAACAAATTACCTGATAATTATACATTAGACCACAACCTATTCCCTTCAATGAAGCATCCCTATAGATTAAAAACTCACCATTTCGGGACGGCATGTCCAAAACTGCTGCATTCACTTACTATTTATCAGTTCCTAAAAAAATCATCACATTATTTTGTCCAAAAAATTTAACCCATTTTCATGTAAACACTATTAGCAGGAAAGATAACTATGAAAAGTTTTTAACAAACCATCGGTAATAAACTATTAATCCAAGAAATATATGAATATCTGTAACATTTTTAGGTCTTGGAATTTCTTTAAAAACATGTGTTTTGGCTAGATCAACTCTTATTCCATACTTATTTACAATTTTCCCAAGAATTCAAATCTGTTGCAACCAGAAATCACACTTTCTGAATTTTCCATACACTTTTTTTCATTTAATGTTTTCAAAACAACACTTATATGTTTTTCATGCTCCTTCATACTTCTAGAATATACTATAATATCATCAATAAACACAACTACAAACATATACTAGAACACATTAATTATTATATTCATAATATCCCTGAATATATCAGGTTTATTAGTTATCCCAATAGGCATAACTAAAAATTCATAATGACCATATCTAGTGTGAAACACAGTCTTTGGGATGTCATCAACCATTACTTTCAACTAATGGTACCCTGACCATAGGTCAACCATCAAAAAAATATTGTGCTCCCATGAGCTCATCAAAAAAAAATCATTGATATGAGGCAAATGATACTTTATCAATAGTAATGTAATTGAAGGCTCTATAATGATTGAAAAGCCTCATTGAACCATATTTCTTCTTAACAAATACGACTGAAGAACCCCATGGTGAAGTGCTAGGTTGTATGAATCATTTATCTAATAATTCTTGCAACTTCATTTTTAATTCTAGAAGTTTCTTTTAAGCTGTTCGATAAGGGGGTTTATAAATTGGCTCAGCATCCGGAACTAATCCATTAGTAATATCAACCTCTTGATTAGGAATAAAACTAAGAAAATCATCAGTAAAAATATCAAGTTATTCATTTTCCACTAGTACATCATTAATCTAGATAGTACCCATGTTTTCCATAATATGAGAAACATAACTTTCATTTCCATCCTTTATCAGTTTCTTAGCTTCTTGATACCTTATCAATGGTATGGGTTCCTTATTGTACATAAACTGAGATTTTTTCAAGAAAAGAACTTCTTTTTCTCTACAATATATATTAACATTACAAAAAGAAATCCAGTACACACCCAGGATAACATAAAACTCTACTAGAGGAAAAAACAACCAGGTTTTCAGGTAAACTCTTTCCATAGACAAGGATAGGTAGATTATTATATTTTATTTTTTCTCTAATATTTCCACTATGTGTTTTTACAATGATATTTGGTTTCATTTCATGTGGATGAATTTATACTTTTTTAGAAAATTTATAAAAAATGACAGAATCTGTAGACCCTGAATCAATCAATACATTTGTGAATTCTATAAAAAAAACAATTTACCTAATACCACATAATTTTATAGATCAACTTCTACTTATATAGTTTCAAATGATTTACCCAAACCCTTCTTCTTCTAATCTGGTTGATTCCCTTCTTGACTTACTAGATTTGGACAAACAATAGAAAAATTACCCAATTATTTGCAATTAAAGGATCTCACCATCGACTTCTCATTAAATTTCGATCATTTTCCGTGAACTCATGAGACATGTGTACAAATGTTCCACATTGGTAGAATTTCCTAGAATTTAAAATACATTCACCAGGATGCCTTTTACCACACTTTTCATAAGAAGGGAAATTGATTTTCTTACCTCTTGATATAATGGAAAAATTCATACCCAAAGCTTACCAACCTGACCACTACTTATTGTTTTCATCACAAGGCTCATACATGTCAGAAAAATCCATATCCACTTTTTCATCACAACAAACTAGTATCTCATAGATTTTAAACTTTCATGAAGCCAAAGATATTCAAAAAAATTGTTTCAAAACATTGTAAAATCAATTAACTTTACTATCAAAATCCTAACTAAAATCCAGTATGTACCTAGATAGTCCTCTAAAATTGGATTCATATGCTACCATAGAATCTTCATCTTTGTTCATCAGTTCCAAGAATTACTTCTCCAATCTGAGACAAACCATTTTTGGAAAATACTTTTCCATAAAAAGTCTCTTAAGATCATCCCATTCAAGACTATCAAGATCATCCCTTTCTCTCGTTTCATAACAAGAGACCAAAATTGATTGGATTCACCTTCTAAACAATAAATGGATAGTATTACTTTTTTACATTACTAAATTCCAATAAAATCAAATATCTTTTCTAAATCATTGATCCATCATTTAAATATCACTGGTTATGTGGTTCCACTGAAAGCTGGAGGATGTTGCCTCATAAAATTCTCCAAAAAAGTCAAGGTTCTTTATGGTAGATCATGTTTATCATTATTATTGATACCACACACATTTATTTATAGAGTAAACTAAGACATTATTGTCCAAAACTACTCGGTTCCGATTCCCACCATTCTGGGATACATATTTGTACATACATCAGACACTTGGGGCCTTCCTATATCAGTTCCCTATTTCTTCTATAGAAAACCATTCTGAACTAACATAACTTAGATAAAGCAACATAGTAATCCATAAATGCTATAATATTTCAAATTACCATAGATAAAAAAATCATTTCTGGTATTCTATTAACATCATCATAACCCATAATGTTATTCAAACCATCCAATGATACCAACTATAAGGAACCATCCTTAAAACATTACATAATATTGAATTGTAGAAAAGAACATACATTATTACACAATGAGGATCTTTTTAGGTTTAGAGTTTTAAATAATTAGGATATCTTACATACATAAAATACAACATTCTAAAATAGAGGATACTTCTAAAAAGATTATACATTTTTTAAAAAATATAAAACATTAAATAATAATACATGAATTATTTGAAAACACTACATATAAAACACCATGACTCCATTATTTCTCTTAACCATCTTTATATCATGTGAAAAACTATTTAAAAACATGGTATGTGTATAAAAATATGTAAGGGATATAATGAATGAAATCGTTAGTCAATTGATAACATAGAAACCAATAATACCCTTAATAAAAAACTCATATTGATAGAAACATCATGTATTTACCTTCGTACCTATTTACCATATCACTCTTACAATCACCCTTACACATAGAATAAAAATTTGGTAAAATTCCACCTCTGGAGTACCCAATGCATTGAAGAGATATAATGGGGATCACATATCTTATCTTGAGCTATAATGGGATCATACCAAAATATCTTGAGCTATAATAGGCTAAACCAAACATAAATAATGTCCAAAGAACATGTCTTGGTAATAAAGTGTCTTGAAATCATGAGAAATCACTCATTCCATATATATATCTAAAACCAATCCTTTTTAAATTTATTAAAGAGTGTTTCAAAATGATTTTAAAAGGAATATCCCTTAAAATATAATTAGAGTGAGAATTAATATAATGTAATGGATATGTGTATAAACTATAAATACACATAGTGAAACATTATATAAATAAAAATTCATCACACCAATAAATTTAATACCACATAAATAATGAAGTATAAGGTTAACCCAAAGAATAGAAATCATGTTAAGAATTCCCTTACCTCAGGTTCTTATTAATTCAAAAGTGTTTTAACCTCCAGTATAATGGTTGAAAGAGTGTAATTAATATCTTAACAAGCCCGCGGGGGCTGGGTGAGTTGGTTCAAGGCGGTGGCGTCCCGTTGTTGAGGTTCCGGGTTCGAGTCCTCACAAAGGCAACGTGCAACATATTCCAGTGATCATCTCGTCCCCTCGACTCCGCGGAAACTGGCCCAAGCCCAAGGGTTGGCCACCTTGGGCCTAGCTGGGGGTGTGCGGCGTGCAGGTGGGCAGGCCAGCCCAATACCTCGTTACCCATACAACACATTTAAGCCCGCGGGGGCTGGGTGAGTTGGTTCAAGGCAGTGGCGTCCCATCATTGAGGTTCCGGGTTCGAGTCCTTTCAAAGGAAACGTGCACCATACGCCACTGATCCTCTCGTCTCCTCGACTCCACGGGAACTGGCCCAAGCCCAAGGTTTGTCCACCTTGGGCCTAGCTGGGGGCATGCGGCGCGCAGGTGGGCAGGCCAGCCCAATACGTCGTTACCCATACAACACGTTTTTAATCAATATACCATAAGAAAAAAAAGATGGGCGACGGGATGGAGCTCGTGAAAGTGTTGCGGCAAAAAACCCTAAACCTGGTTTCGACCTAATCTTCGTCGATGGCTAGTTTCGATCCGCAATGGGAATACCCCCCTTGGCTACTCCGGCGACCTTAGATGCTGAATCTTCCAAAATCGAAGTGGGGAATCTTGAGGTTCCACTTCAGACTTTACCTGTCTCCTTCCGCGATGCACTTCAAGGCTCGGATCTCAGTAGTGTGAAGGAGCATAGACCTCCACTCTTCAGAAAACTAGAGGATGGTAGATTCCCCGTTGAGGTAGATCTCGAAGCGCTGAAGTAAAGGGAATCAT
This sequence comes from Viscum album, assembly GCA_963277665.1. Lineage (NCBI taxonomy): Eukaryota > Viridiplantae > Streptophyta > Magnoliopsida > Santalales > Viscaceae > Viscum > Viscum album. The sequence continues at coordinate 839,360,331 of OY728152.1, read as the reverse complement.
TGTGAAAATACTCGGTTCATGGTCGCGTTGTCTACAGCACAGGTGACCGACCCTGGTCTCTAACAGATCTCAAAAGCAGAAATGCACATTGCTGGAATTCGGCCAATTGGAAGATGATCCCCATCGACAAAGGGTATTATCATATTCTTCTCAACTCTCAGGAGAAACTCAAACAGGTTTGGAGATTAGATAATATTCATCTTAAACCAGGTCTCCTTATAATTTCATATTGGGATGTCTCTTTTAATCCTCACACACATAGTAACTCTTTGGCAAAAGTCTGGATTCATATTCATGGTCTTAACTGGTTCTTTTGGCACCCTAAGATCTTAAATGACATAGATTCCTGCATAGGTTCTCCCATTAAAATTGACCATAGAACATTGAATGGAGAACTTGGACTTTTTTCTAGAATCATTTTTGAGGTGAATTTAGCTTTTGAACTACCTTTGGTCATAAACTTCAATGCTCCCAACTATAGAACTGATATCAGGGTAGAATATGAAAGGAAACCTCCTTTTTGTGAGGTCTGCAAGTTGATAGGGCACAATGTTTCTAACTGTAGAGTGGTTAGAAAGCAAGTTGACCCCCCTATTGCAAATGATTGGAAAGAAATCAAACATAATAAGAAAGGTAAATCTATGATAGAGAAAAATGACCCACCTATTAAGAAACATGATGTTTGGTTCATGAAATCTAATAGATTTTCCTCCCTTGAGGGGAAAGCATGGGGAAAATTAGTGGAAGAAGAAGAAAATATGGGGGCTGAAACTTCTAACAACTTGCAGGTAAATGGAACTACTATTGACAGCAATAATCCCCCCACTTCCCCCCTTTTGACTCCTAATGACCCTGCACATAATGCCTCTACTTCGAAGATGACCTCTTGTAGGACCATTGAGAACTCTGGAATTGCATCTGGTCTGGATGGGGATGGGATAGATCTCAAATATCTGAATGTCCCAGGAAGTCAGCAAGAGGACCCCTCCTCTCGTGATGACCCCACTGATTTACCTGGTAACTTGGAAAAATCACCAGAAAGAGGTAACTCAGTTATTATTCCACATGATTTTTCTGATAATAGTAATACTACAGCCAGTGTGAACTCTAATATGACTGCCAAGATCACAAACTCTGTTTCTGTAATGCACATCAATGAGAACCACAACAATGTACCTACTGAAACTCTTACTGATGTTAATGATTCTTCTGCTAAAACGCTTATCATTGTCCCTGAAAAATCAAATATGATTGATCAGGCTGTATATCCTGTTTCAAGCATACAGATTGAGGAAAATGTCAACACTGTTTCTATTGTATTAAGCTCTGATTTGCATGCTCCTGACCCCCCCCCTCTAAAAAAAATATTTGCATGTCTTACCTCTGTCTGATTACCCCCACAAGGAGACATCCACACCCCCTTTAGGGCAGCAGTACTCTGTTTCTAGACAGTTACAACTTTTCACCCCTGCTTCTCTCCCTATGCTGGATGACTCCCCCTCTCCCTTGACTAAATCCCCTAATCTCCTTTCCCCTAAACACAAATCTGCCCCGGACTGAACTGCAGCACTAAAACCTAAAGCTGATCCTGCTGAAAAAACAGATCCAGAACACTATCATAATTAAACTACTAAACCTGTAACTCCTGATACCACTGTTTCAGTTCATTCTATTGAGCCTGCAATGCTTAACTCCTCAACTTACAATGTCATATCAATTAAGAACAAATCGAAATCTACTTCCCCCCCTCTTATTAGAAGATCTAAGAGGAAGAGGAATTCTGGGAAATCCAAGAAAAGGGGTTCTAACCCAAAACATAAGTAACAATGAATCTCCTATTTTGGAACTTCCAAGGCATTGCAAACAATGACACCTCCATAACTCTTAGGATGCTCTTAAACACTCATAAACCTCAGTTGTTTTCCATCTCTGAACCCAAGGTCAATTTCAATCCTAGTTTCATGAGACTTGGCTCTCATCATTACAACTTCTTAGGATCCTGCAAAAATGATCCTTTGACGGACTCTATGTGGATCTTTTATCACTCCTCCCTTAAAAACATCAATGTTTTTAAAACTGCTGAACAACATTTCACTTGTGATTTTATCTTGAATGATCAGCACATCTATTGCACGATGGTCTATGCCAATAATAGGTATCAACAAAGAAGAAATCTTTCGCAATATCTTCTTGACATGGCTAACTCAATTCAGGATCCATGGGTGATTAGTGGTGACTTCAATGCTATTCTTAGTCCCACTGAAAAAATTAGACCCTCACATCTTTCTATATCCACAAGAGAATTTAGATCTGCTATTGAAGACTGTAATCTCTTTGAAGTTAACCTTACTAGGGAGAAATACACTTGGTATAGAAGACATTATAATAAAACGGTTTCCAGTAAGCTTGACAGGGCCTTTGTTAACATGAAGGCCCTGGACATTTGGGATAATGTCTCTTGTATAATGCTTCCCAGGCTCAATTCTGACCATCATCCCATATTACTCAGCTCTTTATCTAATAAACGCAGAACTCCCCTTCCTTTCAAATTCAATAATTCTTGGTCTCTAGACCTTGACTGTGTCACTTTGATCAATAACACTTGGAATTCTATGAACCATCATCATGACTCTTTTGCCTGTATCTTCAAATTGAAAATTTTAAAACAAGCTCTCAAAGGTTGGTGTAAAACCAAGAGCTTACAAATGGATTCTGAAATCACCTCTCTTGAAGATGAGCTTAATCAAATCCAAACTCGTAGTACCAACTATGATTTTACCCTTGACCCTCAACTGGAGTTCAATACAGCTCTTAAGCTAAACACTTTACTCACCTTCAAGGATAAAATTCGGAAGCAAATGTTTAAGACCAGATGGCTGACTGATGGGGATAGAAATACTAAGTTTTATAACTCTCTCTAAAGAACCAGAAAAGCCAATAATCCACTTACTAAACTGATTCAGAATGACTTGATCATTGACTCAGAAGAGGCCATCTCAGATCATGTTGTCTCTTATTTTAATGACATTTTCAATGGCCCTGAGATAAACCTTGATCTCAATCCCAATATTATTCCCTTAATGGTGGATGAAAAAGACAATGACTCTCTCTTAGCTATTCCTTTGGAGCATGAAATTAAAGACACTGTCTTTAGCTTAAATCCAGATAGTACTCCCGGACCGGATGGCTTTAACAATGGTTTTTATCAAAATCACCGGGACACCCTTCGTTCAGATGTTTGTAAACTGGTAGGGTCCTTTTTCACTCACGGATCTCTTCCTCAGGGTATCAATGATCAATTCCTCATCTTAATACCTACGGTTGATAATTCTTTTGAAATTCATCAATTTAGACCGATTTCTCTTATCAATACCCTATACAAGATCATTACCAAAATCATTGCCAACAGATTGGTTCCGATTTTCAACAAAATTGTTTCATGGAATCAGTTTGGCTTCATCAAAAACAGATCCATCCAAGACTGCATTTGTCTTTCCTCAGAATGTACCAACATCCTCAATAAAAAAATATAGGCAGTTGTGTTTCCATTAAGATTGATATTAAAAAATCCTTTGATACCATTGGTTGGGGATTTATATTTGGAGTCTTTAAAAACATTGGTTTTCATGAGATTTTTATCAAGAGAATCAAGACCTTATTTCAATCTGCTATCATTTCCATATTAATAAATGGAACCCCTCGAGGTTTTTTCAAATTTTCTAAAGGTGTTAGACAGGGAGATCCTCTTTCGGCCATTCTGTTTGTTTTTGCAGAAGACTACTTTAGCAGACTCATTCATAATCTGGTCGATCGAAATAAACTTAAACCCATTCAAGCCGCTAGAAACATCAATGTCCCCACTCACCTCCTCTATGCTGATGATATTATTTTGTTTTTAAAGGGAGATCAAAGAAATATTCAATGTCTTAAGCAAGATATCTCTCATTACGAGAACATTTCTGGCCAAACTATTTCTTGGAACAAAACTCATATTTTCGTTGGAAAAAATTTCCCTGTTAGGAGGAAAACCACTATCACCAGTAACCTTGGAATTAAAGAAGGTTTCTTTCCCTTCACGTACTTAGGCGTCCCGATTTTCTGGGGACATCCTAAATCATTTTATTTCTCTAATATCACTGATAAAATCATAAATCAACTCTCTACTTGGAAGGGGAAATCCCTTTCCATGGCTGGTCGAATTTGTCTTGTCAAATCAACCATTGTCTCAAAGTTGGTTTACTCGCTCATGATTTATAAATGGACCATAAGTACTTTTAATAAAATCAATACCTATATAAAAATTTTCATTTTGACGGGAAGTATATTTGAAAGGAAACTCGTCACCATCCCATGGAAGACCTGTTGTAAACCTCTTGATAATGGAGGCATTGACATCAAAAACATAAAATTGTTCAATGATGCCCTGCAAGCGAGATTCACTTGGAGTCTCATTAATAGCAACTCTAAAGCTTCTGAATTTTTAAATCATAGATTCCTAAATAAACTTTTAAAAGGAAATTTTAATTTCATTAACTCCTCGATCTAGCCCTCTATTAGAAACTCTTATCATAAGATTATGCCTAACTCTAGATGGATGTTCAGGGCTGACTCCAACATTAAATTTTGGTGTGACAACTGGATGAATAATCCTTTAATTTCTATGCTACCTCCTAATAACACTCCTGTAGACACCAGCCATACTATTAAAGATGTTATGCAGCTTCATAGGCATGATCTCCCCAACAGCATTGCTCAAATAATTGAAAATTATACCTTCTCCATTTCTGGGGACTTCCTTGTTTGGGAACCTACTCCCAATGGCATACTTGACTCGAAAAATTTCTACATGGACAACTTCTCTGGCAATGAACCTAATTATAAATGGGTGAGCACCTTCAATAAGACTTGGATCAAACCCTCTAGGTTCACCCTTATTTGGCGTATTTCTCACAATAGATTGCCCACTAAAACTCGACTTCAAGCCTTTGGCATTCAACTTTTCTCAAAATGTCATTTATGTAATCAGCACAGGGAGGATTCTGATCATCTTTTCTTGTCTTATTCTACGGCCTCGGCTCAATGGAACTACATCTTTGAGATTTTTAATTGTTCATGGTCCTTATCTGGCCTGATTTGTTTACTTTTGAAGAAATGTACTAAACATGAAGCCTCTCATCAAGTCAAAAATTTGTTTCTTGCAGCAATGGCGGAACTACTACATGAAATCTGGTATGTAAGAAATGATCTTATCCATAATAATCACTCTTTCAGTCTCAATGCAGGAAAAGCTCAAATTATCATTGTGATACATGAATCTGCCTCAATTCAAAAAGATTTTTGCCGCAATTATATTGGAGACTTTGAGATCCTCAGACGTATCCATGTCCCGGGTATTTTCCCGAAGACCAAGCACCCCTTTGAAGTATTCTGGCAACCTCCGATGTCGGGTTGGATTAAAGTGAATGTCGACGATTCCTCAAAAGGCAATCCTGGACCTGCCAGTTGTGGGGCCATTTTTAGAGATTCTGCTGACCATTGCCAAGGTTGCTTCTACAGTGGGTGTGGGATTGCCTCATCCATTGAAGCGGAGATGCTAGGAGTCATCCATGCTGTTGACTTTTCTCTCCAAAGAGGATGGCGAAAACTGTGGATTGAAAGTGATTCTACAACCATTTTTCAAGCCATTTGGAATGGAGTTATTCATCTCGCATGGCCTCTCACTACGCATTGGATGAAATGCCTGAATTCACTTCATGAGATTGACTACATTGCCACACATTTCTTCTGTGAAGCGAATACTATTGCTGATTCCCTTGCCAACAAAGGTGTCCACCAGAGCATGATTTGGCTGGATGTGTTGCCAGCTGATTTACTTCACCTCTTTGAAAGAGATTGTAATATAATCCCATCCTTTCGACTCATGTAAACTGTTGTTTCTTTAATTAATAAATGGTGCTTCGGTCTTTGACCGAGGCATTACCAAAAAAAATATCTTAATGAAACATTTTAATGTTTATTACACCTTATATGATCATTTTACAACATCATTTGACACATTAATTAGTAATATTTTATTATTTACATTGTTTTAGGTGTGTTATTTACATGGTTTATGGGACCATAAATTATACCATCTATCATTTTGAATTCTAACCTGAGGATGATTCATATGTTAAATCATTATTGATATTTTTTTACGTTCTTTTAGCTATTCTTCGATCGTAAAGAACTCATTTTGTTTTATAAACTAATAACACATAGATAAAATGATTCCAGAACCTTATATAAGTTATAATATATAAATTATAATCTGTTTCAACCATAAAAATGGTTTCATGGCCACTCTTGAAGGATTTAATAGAAATTTTAAATAATATCGTCCACGATGTCGGTAAATCAGCACATCAAAGACGGTGTTTTAATTTCTTAAATAAGTGGGAGAAGAGAAGAAGTATATATGTTGAATGTTCCATAGACATGACTAAATCAAAAATATTTCATATAATGGATCATTTATTTCTCTATGATAAGGTTTTATGATAAAGTAATAAGAAAATAAAGGAACTTGAAATAAAAGAATAGTTGAAAAATCCCTTACGAAAATTCGACAGCATAACAGCTCTGAAACATGGATTAGAAAACATTAAAAAGAGTAGGTACAGGGGTAACCCAATCATAAATTAATCATAATATATTATAGAGATAAAATAATATATAAATAATAACATTTTTTGGAAACATGAATTTTATACCACATAAAAGAGAACCTGAATGTAAAAAAAGAAAGAAGTTTAGAATTATCTTACCATGTAAAGTAACTCCTACGACTTGAAGGATGGGACCATATGGGTTTTATGAAACCTTGTAAAGACTGATATGGAGGTAATAAGATAAAATATTCATTTATCAGGAATTTGGAATTAATGGAATGAAGGAACAGGTAGGTATTTATAGCAAAAGTTAAAGAATATTTTATTAATTTCCAAGGGACACCTCATTAGTGGTATTTGCAAAACCAAGGGTTTTACCATGGTATTTTCACATGGTATTAGCCACATAGGATAACTAATATATTATTTTACTATAAAAACGATTACCATAATTATTACATCGTTATTACATCAATAATGGTGTCATTAAACTTAACGAAAACAGAAAACTGTATTTTTTACTATTCACTGAAAATTACATTGTTTCAAAACAATCCCAAAAATTCACACTAACCATTCCTCGATGTGTAGAATTAAAAAATGAACTCAATTTTTTTTGAGAATATTTTTTAAATATTTTTAATTTAGTTTTTTTATAAAATCATAATTTATTCAAAAATAGAAATTTTAAATATATAACTCATATTTTACACCATGAAAAAATTTTCAACGTCTCATTATCTAATAACTTTATGAAAACAAATAATAATAAAATTTAATATTTATTATAGTCATATTAATATTCATAAGGTTAGGTTATTATTTAATGAAATCATGTTTCTTCCATTAGACTCCAAATAACATAACAATCACAATTGTAGATGATCGTTTTTTGAAATTCAAGACATAGAAGCTGTGAAATTATGTTTAAATTAAAGTTATAAATATCTAATTAAAACAATGTTTCAAGAATTTAGATTTATTTTTTAAATCCTTGGGTTGTTAAAATATCATTCTGGACATAGAACTATCAACCATGAGTGAAGAGTGAATCAATATTAATGAAGTAAAAAATGGTGTGTTTTTTTGAAAGAATATTTGTTTTGGAAAAAATTAAATTTTTTATAAAATCAATTATAGAACATGTATATACCATAAAATTAAAGATAATGTTGAAAAAATGATTTTTAAGGAGTACACATACCGAACATTGAGTGAAAAAGGTAGAACCTGAAGAATGAAATTTATGTTCGACAATTTCCCCTTACCTTGTATCCGAAAGCTTTATCCAAATTAATGTCTGGTATAATGACATTATATTCATTAATTAAAAAATACATAAAATTATATACATTAATAATATTCATTAATATTTTATTTAGTTAATTTATGGGATTTTGGATGAGTTATAGTGTTTACATTCATTGTTCAGGAATGTTCATTTTTATTGTTTTCTTAAATTGTTCGCTTGTATAACATGGATAAACATCCAGAATTGTAATAATATTTTATTGATGATTTTATAGAAAATTAAATGAACATATAAATAATTAATTTATATACCATTATAATGAATCATTAGATAATAATTTAATGATGATCGTTCGGGTTAATTCGAGCATTTTTTCAACCACAGTGAACTTGATTGGTTTAATCATTTAGTAATATGTACATAAGTTAGTTTCAGAACATAAAATAGGTTATAATACATATAATATATTATTTTTTGACCATTAAAATGGTTTTATGACCATATTGGATGGTAGTAAAGGAAAAAACATGTTGTTCTGGATGCTAATAAATTAACACCTCCCGAACAGTGTTTTCTTTTCTAAAATACAAAGAAGATGGGAAGGTTGTTGGATGATATATTGTCCCATTAGTATCATATAATTACAGTATATTTGAGATAATGTATTTACCATACCATGTTTATGATGATAGGTGGAGAGAGATTAATAAAAGAACATGAAATTGAAAGGAAAATAATGGAAAGAGAGGGGGAACTAGCTCTTGAATCCTCCTCTTGAGATCCACCTTAAGGAACATAGGAATGGTATTTTGAAAATCAAAAAGCTCTTGGACGTGGGTTTTGGGCTAGGTATCATTTTTGGGTTGAGTATATAATATTTTTGAAGCATGAGAGGTGTGAGGAAATGAGGGTGTGAAGGGTGGTGTTTATAGTGGAGGGAGATGGGTTTTCTTGATATTGCAATCATTAGTTTACTAATTTCCACCAAGATAATCAATAGTGATGATTCCATGGAAAAGAATAGTAAATAGAGAATGTTTTTTCTAGAGTAGGTTTCTTACATCAGTTGTTATGTCATGAATACCAGATTAAAATAATAATTTATTTATATGGTAAATTAATGTATTTTACAAATCACCAAAACATCATTTATTTTAGAAAAAACCCAAAAATTCATCTGAACAATTTTTTGAAATTTATAATCCCAAAATAATTTCAATTTTCAAAATTAATTTTCTAAATTTTATTAATTTGATTTTTAATTAAAACCATATTTTACATGAAAAATGCATTTTTTTTAATGAAACCTAATTTTATAATGATTTCAATAATTAAATAAGGTCTTATAAAATAATATTAAAATAATAAGACAATAAATTGTTAATTTATGGACACATTCAATGAAAAATAACTGTTAAATTAATAAATTAATTATATTTATTAAATTAGGACATATAATAACACTAATACTTTTACTATGGTCAAATTGTCACTTCTAAGATACCATAATTTTATTTAATCATTCATGTGTATGGTTACTAGAATTTTGGATGATTTACTAATCATACAGGTCATATTACTATTCATATGAGTAGGTTACTATTTATAAAGGTATGTTACTATTCATAAAAAAATTATGTTAGTCCTAATAGACTGAAAATATCTTCTGGATCACGACTGTGTATGTAATATTTTCAAGATTCAAAACATTAAAGTGGAAAAAATATGTTTAATGGACACATAGTATTCAGTATCATTATTTTTCATTGTTCTTCCTAATTTTATTATTGTACAAGGAATAATTATAAGAATGTAATTCCATTGATAAAACATTGTGTCATTAGATTATTCCCCCTTATGAAATTTTGCACTCGGAATTTTGTTTTAAACAAATAGGTGAGGGTATTTATCCTTCATCGCCTTTTCGGGTTCCCAAGTTGTTTTTTCAAACTTATGGTTCTTCCATAACACTTTAATAAGATGTGTGGTCTTACTGCATAAGAAAATATCTCTCCTATCTAGAATCTTTACTGGCTGTTCTTCATAAGAGAGATCATCTTCTAGATGTACCACCTCTGAGTTCAGTACATGTGAGTGGTTTGGTATTTACATCATCAAGAGTGATATGCGAAACACATCATGAACATGAGCCATGTTTTGGGGATGTGAATGTCGATATGCCATGGATCCTATGCGGTTAATATTCTCAAAGGGGTCAATGTACCTTGGGCTTAACTACCCTTTATTTCCAACCATCATGAACCTATTCCATGGTGATATTTGAAGGAAGAATTTATCTTCAACGTTTAACTCCAAGTCCCTTCGAAGATTGTCAGCATTGATATTTTTCCATATTTGAGCAATATTAATATTTTTCTAGAGGAATTGAACCTTCTCTGACATCTTTTTCATAAGATTTAGAACAATTAGCATTATTTCTCCAACATCATCCAAATGTGTTTGAGTTATACATCACTTTACATACAATTATCCAAATGGATCCATCAGAGTATTCGAGTGGAAGCTATTTTTTGTATTAGAACTCAACAAAAGGTAGTTGATGATCTGATCCACCTTTGAATTTTAAAGATAAGGCTCGTAGAATATCTTTAGGTGACTAAATATTCCTTTCAATTTGGCCATCAGTTTGGGAGTTTTAGGACAAGCTGAAATTTCATTCAGTACTCAATGCACATTGAAGACTTCTACAATATTTAGATGTGAACCTTGTATCACAATATGATACAATCGAGAGAGGAACAACATGAAATCTTACCACTTCCTTCAAATATATCTTTACAAGTTTTTCAAGTGATATATCTTCCCTAATAGAGATAAAATCGGAATTCTTGGTGAGTCATTCAACCACAACCCATATGGCATTATTTCCCTTCGACATCTTTGATATATCCATGAAAAAGTCCATAGTGACATTCTCCAATTTCCACATGGATATAGACAATGTTTTCATCATCCCTTTGGAATTTTTTCACTCTACTTTAACTTTCTAACATACCAAGCACCTTGGGATGTATTATGTAATCTCTTTCTTCATGGTATCCCACCAGATGTGTTCTCAGGGATCTCAATACAACTTGGTGCTACCATGATGGATAGAGAAAGTTGAGCTATGTGAATTTCCCAATAGAAACATCTTTATCTTGGGTGATGGAGGCACACAAAGAGACATTCCAAATTGAATCACACTATCATCATCAACATAGATCTCCTACAACTTCCCTTTCTTTAATACATTCAACTTATTTTGTAACTCCAAACCATCCCTTTGTTCCTCATTAATCATATTATAGATTGATGTTTGTCAAATAATTTGGGAAAGGAAGGATGTATGTCCTTCCCTTAGGATTTCCAAATCTATCCTTTTCTTATCCACTGAGAGAGGGTCTTTCTTAATCCGTAACAGGGATAGAGTAGTACATTCATTTCTCCATTGATCAATAGTTACCATATTTGCCTTTCCAGGATGATAATTAATAAATCAATCATATTCATTAATAATCTCTAACCATATCCTTTGATGCATGTTGAGATCCTTTTATATGAATATATACTTTAGGCTCATGTGGTCAGTTTATATGTCACACTTCTCTCCATAAATGTAGTGCCACCAGATTTTCAAGGAAAAAATCATGACCGCCAGCTCTACATCATGAATTGGATAGTTCTGCTCATGGAACTTCACCTTTCCCGAGTTATAGGCTATCACATTATCATATTTCATGAGTACACAACCCAAGACTTTCTTTGAAGCATCACTGTGTATCACAAATCATTCTACACTTTGCAGAAATGTGATTACAGGTGCAATTATCTTTCTTCTCTTTATCTACATGATGCATTCCTCGTATTTTTCCATCAAGACATATTTACCCCTTTCCTTGTAAACATAGTTTACAGGCTTGACAATCATGATAAATTTATCACAAAACATCAGTAGTACCCAGCTAATCCATGAAAAATATGAATTTCTTTGACACTAAAGGGCCCATTCCATTCATCAATTGTCTTTGTTTTTTAGGGGTCAACATAAATTCCCTCATTTGTGATAACATGTCCCAAAAACATGACTTGCTTCATCCAAAAGTCACACTTCAGGATCTCAACATACAACTTCTCCTTTCTCAATGTCTCCAACACTTGTCTAAGTTGTTCTTCAAATTCCTCATTTCACTTAGAGTATATTAGAGTATCACCAATAAACAATATCACAATATTTTTGAGGTAAGGTCTAAAGACTCCCTTAATCAAATACATGAATATTTCAGGGGAATTAGTATGTCTGAATGGAATCACCAGAAACTCATAGTTCACATACCTTGTATAGAAGTAACTGTTTTAAATATATTCCTTCTTCACCATTTTGCTGATGATATCTATAATGAAGATCCACTTTTGAGAAGTGTTGATCTCCTCATAACTGATCATAAATGTCTTCAATCTGTATAAGAGGATACTTTTTCATTACAGGGATCTTGTAATATTTCTGATAATCGATACACAACTGAATTGTTCCATCCACCTTCTTCACAAAGAGAACTGGAAGACCCAAAGGTTGTGCACTAGGGAATATGAACCCTTTGTCCAAATTCATTTACAGATACTTCTTTAACACCCCAATTTCGATAGGATCCATCCTATATGGAAACATGGAAATAGGAGTATCTCCAAGTATGTGTTATAGTAGGAAATCTACCTCACTATCCAGGGGAAGTCTGGGTAACACATTGGGAAATGCATCATCTTATTACATCATGATGGTAATTTCCAAAAGGCTGGCACATTTTTTTTACTCAACCATTATAGCGAGGTATCCTTCTTCATAGAGAATCAAAACTCATGCCATTGAAGGATTTTTAAAAGGAGATTCATCATCTTCCATGCATTTTTGTAGATCATGGGATGGTTTATAATATGAAAAGATATTTATTTTTCCCAACAGTTGTTATGTTCTCTATATAATAAGAGCCAATCTATAAACAATATAGCGTTGAATCCCACCATGGGAAGTATTATGATATTCGCTAGAAGAATATTTCCACATACACCAACAGGAGAAGTGTCAGACACTTGGGTTTCCATGATTGCACCATTTTGTGTTTTTACAGATATGTCTACATCAAGGTTTTGGGGCTTCGATTATATTATTCTGGAAACATGAATCATACAATGGAGTGCGTATAACAAGAATCAAATAATACTTTTTTCATTATTGATTGAATATGAAGTGTACCTTGTATGACATCATTATCTTGCTCTACATCCATAGTAGTGATAGAATTATCCTTCCCTTGTTCCTTTGGATTTGGTGGAAGCTAATGCTGATTAACCTCGAGGATTCTAGGTTTAGTGCACTAGCTTGCATAGTTCCCTTACTCCCTACAACTGTAGCATTGTACCATGAGTGGTGCCCCCCATTATTCCACTACATTATCCTTATTTCTCATTTCTTTTTGACACTCTTGATCATGGTGGAAATGTTTCCCACACAAGAATAATTTCCCATCCCTTTGAGGTAGTTCCCATGATGAAACTTGCAACATTTTTGGCATGTGGGTTGTTGAGTTTTTTTCCCACCTTTATTGTAAGATCCTCCGTATTGAAACTCTATATTTTCTTTCATATCACCATATCCATGGGACCATTCCCTAAACTCCATCTCCACATTGAGTTCACACTGAACATCAAAATCATAACTCCTAAATTATTGAATTGCAAGAGCCTTTCTAATGTCTGGTTTTAACCCACTAAAAAATCTATCAATTTTTCTATCATTGTTGATAAAAAACAACAAATTTACCATGCATGACTTATGAAATTTGCTTTATAGGTCATGATATATTCTCTATCCTTTTTATTGAGCTCTATGAATTCCCTCTCTAACTTTTTATGAAGAGTTCATGCGAAATAATTGTAATGAAACATGATCTTAAATTTATCCCATTTCATCACTTCAATTTCTACTCTTGGATTGGTGTTCTTAATCAAAACCACCATTGATCGACCTATACCTCTATATGATAAACACATAATGTCACCTTTTATGTATCAGAATAAGGGAACATGTAAAATATTTTCTCCATGGAGTTTACCCACTATTTTGAAACTAGTAGATCTGAAGACCCACTAAATGTTGGTGGACGTGTTCACATAAAACACTCGACAGCCAGTTTCACCCTCTTAGGTGAAGGAGGATATTCCCTATTATTATGGTTATTATTCATAACCTGAGATAGTTTGGTAAGAATAACCATGATGTTTAGAAATACACATCTAAAATCATTTGGGATGTCATTTGGGAAATCGTTTCATTGGCCCTCGCACGGGTTGTTGGCCTATTTTCCCTGGGTTCCCACCATTTTCTAAAATAGAAAAGGTTAGAAGAAATATTAAGTCATCGAGTCATGAATATTAACTTATTCATTTTTACAATTTTCTCAAACATCATTATTTATGGGATCCCTTTGTAAAGCTTCTTGTGTTCATATTGGTACATAGTATTATACTAGAGGTTTTCCCCAGGGTTTACTAATCCTAGTTCCCAAATTAACTATTCCTTTCCTCTGATACCAAATATAGAGACCCATCCTTTTTATACATTACTAGTACATCATTATAATGATAAAAAACATAATAGTATTACAAATTGAGGATCCAATGGATTAGTGTTTTGGGAAAACATATACTAAACATAAAATTTACAACATCAAGCATAAACATTTATTTAATTCCTTCTTCTCTAGCTTCTTATTGGATCTTGACCTCTCCTTAGTACATTTATTCACCTGAGGATATACATCAAAATGTGGTGAGATAAAAGCCCACTAAGAGGATAGATATGCATAATAAAACAATGTTTGATAACAATCAAAGTATATTCAATAGATCATGAACATGAGAGGAAACATTAATAAAATACTTGAAATGTGGCAATGCATAAAAATGAAACATTATGTCTTAGTGGTCAACTACCACATATAATTTTGAAAAATTCTAGCATCATGTTCACACATAATATCCCTATTACTCATAAGATTCATCACATTGCCCAATGAATTGTAGAATTGTATAATTCCATGTGCACCCATCACATTCAAACATTCATATTGTGCAATATAATTCCGGGTGCACCCATCACATCATAATATTTACATTATCATGCATGCCACATTAAAAATATATAAAATGTGAAAATAACATACCACATTAAAAGAAATGGGGTTCACATAAAAAATCATACTTTCATAAAAATTAGGTCCCCAAAATAAATGGGGAATATCATTCATAACATTGAACCATTAAACATGGGGGAAGAGTGAAACAATATTCAAGATGTAAAAATAGTGGGTTTATTTGAAAGAAGTGTTATCTTGGAAAAATTTGGGTTTTTAATAAAATAAATTAAATAACATGTATTTACCATAAAATTTAATATAATGATGAATCAATTATTTTTATAGAGAACCCAAACTGAACATGCATTGAAAGAGGGAGAACCCAAAGAAAAAAAGTAGGGTTTGAGAATTTCCCCTTACCTTGTATCTGAACACTTTCTTCACTATAATGTCCTATATAAGGACATTATATTAATTAATTTACAAATACAGACCCTTTTAAACATTAATACGATTCATTAAGGTTTTATTAAGTGAATTTATGGGATTTTGGATGAGTTAAAGAGTTTACATTCACTGTTCAGAAATGTTAATTTTTATATTTTTTTGAATGGTTCACTTGTATTAATTAATGAAAGAACATTTAAAACTTGGATAAACATCCAGAATTTAAATTATATTTTATTGATGATTTTATATAATATTATATGTTATTACAAATAATTTTTTTATATACCATGATAATTAATCATTAGATAAGAATTTATTGATGATTGTTTGGGTTAATTCGGGCGGTTTTTCGACCACAATGAAATTGTATTATTTAATTAATTAGTAATATGTACAGAATTGAGTTCCATAAAATTAAATAGGATATAATAAATATAATATAATCTGGTTGAACCATAAAAATGGTTTAATTACCAGATATGAATGTGTTAAGGAAAAAAGATAACATGTTGTTTCTTGAAGGCTACAAATTTACACCTCACGAACAACATTTTCATTTCTAAAATAAAAAGAAGAGGGTAAGGGGGTTGGATGATATATTTCCCCATTAGTATAATATCATTATAGTATATGTGAGATACTGGAGTAACCATACCTTGTGGATGAGGATATATGGGAGAGATTAAGAAAATAACCTGAAATTGAACGGAAAATAAAGGAAATAGAGGGGGGAATTACCTCTTGAATCCTCCTATTGGGATCCTCCTTGAGGAACCTATGATGGGACTTTTTATGTGACCATAAGCTCTTGAATGTGGAGGATGGTCTAGAGAAGATTTTTTTTCAATTTTAGACTTCGTATGAAGCTTGAGAGGTGTAAGGAAAGGAGGGTTTGAAGGGTAGTATTTATAGTGGAGGGGAGAGGGGTTTGCATTATATTTTAGTCATTAGTTTATTAATTTTGGCCAAGATAAGAAATAGTGATGATTACATGACCAAGAATATTAAATAGGGAGTGTGAGTTCTATATTTTGTTGCTTAAATCACTTTTTATGTCAAGAATAGTGGCTTTAAATAATAATGTATTTATACTATTAATTAATGTATTTTACTATTCACCAAAAATTCATGTATTTTAGAAAAATCCCAAAAAAACACCATTACCATTATTAAAAATTTGATATCCAAAAAATATGTCCATTTTTCAAAAATAATTATCGAAATATGATTAATATATTTTTTAATTAAAATCATAATTTACTTAAATAATACAGTTTTTAAAATTAAAACTAATTTTATAATGCATTAAAAAATTACATAAGGACTTATAAAATTATTTAAAACCAGAAGACATAGAAATATTATTTATAAACACATTGAAGGAAAATACATTTTATTTTACATTAATTAATTAATTATAATTAATTATTTATGAATTACAATAATAATAATATTTTTATTATGGTCAAATTGTTAGTTCTATGATGCCTAAATTTTATTTAATCATTCATGGGTAAGGTTACTATTTATTTGGATGATTTACTAATCATAAGGGTTATATTACTATTCATAAGGGTAGGTTACTATTCATAAGGGTAGGTTACAATTCACCAAAAATTAAGTTTGTCATATCGGACTCCAAACATCTTACTGATTGCAAACATGTATGTCAGATTTTTAAAATTCAAAACGTAGAAGTGGAAATATTATGTTTAATGGTCACATATTATTTAGTATCATTATATTTCATTATTCTTCATCAAGTTATTATATTACATGACATAATTATAATAATGGAATGCCATTGATAAAATATTGGGTCATTACATTTAGTCTCACACTACTTGAGATTGTACATCTATTTTGGAAGATGTTTTATGGATGAAAAGGCTCATCCAACTAACATTGGACTAAGAATGAGGTTATGATCATAATGAAGAGGAGAATTAGATTATGTATAGATTTTATGCAAATATGATGATTCCTTTCTATTTATTAAAGAAATAAATTGCAATTTTTTGAAAAAATTTTGCTGCAATATTTATGTATGAAATGGGGAGTGATGAAAATAGTATTAAGGGATGGAAAGAATGATGTGTGTCAGAAAGGATGTGATGTTACAAAAAATTCAGTTATATGTTAGATGATTCTGAATCTAAACTGTATTCAATTTAATAAGGATGTACTGATAAAAGCTGAGTATTGTAAAAGAAGGATGTCGTAAAATCTAAATTTTTCTACTCTCAGTCTATTACTGTTATATGAATGGGTGGATAAATGTTTATAGGAAAAGAAAGTTGATTCGAATGTGAGGATACAAATATGTAGGTTTTTAGTTAGGTCAATATGCAAAAGATAAAAATATTTAGTGAAATAATCTGAGTGTTATAAGTCCATTTCTATCGTAATCATAGAACGTATGATCCGAATTTAGGAATGAAGTCACTAATAACACATATCTATCGAACATGTTATGCCACTTATCCATCATAATGGATTCTAGAATCGATTCATATTATTTGTATCTTTGTTATGTCATATGAAGAGTTTTATTGTAGGATGAATTTTTATGAGGATTTCATAGGACCAATTATTTAATGGGAGAAGAAATGTTTTTTATGACAGATACAAAGAAAAAAATCAGAATATAAATATGTAATGTAGTCAACATTTTATCCCCATGATGAATTTTTTATTTTTTTATGGAAATTGATTTCCATAACTAGTGGTTCAAGAGAAGAAAAAAGAACACTAGTATGTTTTATTTTGGTGAATGTGATAAGGAATATTTTTTCTTATAAATTAAATAGGGTTAAGAGACATTAGACTGACAATGAAAATGATTATTAGTGTGATGTAGAGAATGATCCATTAGACACAGTCTAGAAACCATACTTCATCATAATCATCTATATGGGAAAATTAAAAAAGTATAATATTTTGAAACTTGTCAAAATATTTGTTTCAATTGATGTAGAGAAACTTTATGAAACATCTCCTGACTTCATCTTAAAGATTAAATCAGAATGGGAATTTGATTCTGATGTTCATAATAAGAAGATAAATGTTTTTCATTTGTTATCTGGTTCATTTTTAAATTATTGTGGATTTTTTCAATTGGTGTGGATATACTTAATAAATAATATACTTCCTAATAGTTGTCTTCATCATAATGAGAAAATCAGAATGGGGAATCAGAATAGTCATGAAGATTGTAAGTAAATTTTGAAGTAAGAAAAAGTTATGAAGAGATTTGATAAGTTTTGATAAGAGTTGATAACATTGAAGAATACCACGTATACATTAAATTCAAGTATAATTTATGTTTTGGTAAAATTAGGTTCAGTTGGAGTCTTCATATGAATCCCGACTAAAAAAATTGGGTCTCCTATAAAATGAGAAGTAGTTTGAACAATCCAAAATCAAGTACTCTTCACAGAAGAAGATAGAGAATATCTAAAATTATATGGAGAAGATGTTTCTATATTGTGTTAACATGATACTTTTTTTCTTAATATAAGAACAAATGATATGAGATAAGATCATAAATAGAATTTTGAGAATCTGATCAAGAAATCAAATTGGTATTTTTGAAATGATTAAGAAGAGTTTCAGAATTTCTTATGTTGTATTCAAAGGGAGTTATTTAATCAAAATGAGAAATCAGACATGGAAATGAGACTGGTAAATCATACTTAGTATCTTTATAAAGTCCTGGAATTTCATTCCTACTACTGGGTATAGATGTAAATAATTTTTTTGAAGGTTTTCTTTTTGAATATTAATAAATAAGCACTAAGACATGATTGTTACACAAATTTTATTAAATAATTTGGTGCTACAATAATCACATTCACTTTTTTATTGAACATCATGATACATGAGGGTAACGATATATCCTATTCATTGTATTCCACAAAAAAAGGATTGTTTTCTAGTAGATTTTGTGTTTTCTGATTGTTTCCATAACATACAACGAACGTGGTTACTCTTATGTAGTAGTAAATCCTGTAAATTATTATATTTTTGATGTGTGTTAGGTTTTGTTTTCAACATGGTCAAAACTCTTTAATAAGAGGTGATGGATGTTTTGAAAAAAATAATATTAAATGAAAAAAAGATATCACTAATCCACCCCTCCCCCTCTTAGTGTTACATTGATTATGTGAGAAAATATCAAATTCCAACAACATCTTATTATATTAATTTGAATGTTGCATTTAGGGAATAAAAATTGATATAAGAATTGAAATTATTATAATTGTATAAAAAATAAAAAATAATATAACAAAAATATGAAATTTTGTATCAACACAATACAGCAGAATAACCACACTCACATAAAAAGATGTTGAAATAAAGAATAATATTATTAAAACAATATTCTTTATGAAAATGAATATTTATAAAGTTATATACATATCATTCAGATAAAAATGAAGTGAATGAATAATTAAAAAAATATGTGGCTATTATAGGAAGTATGAAACCCATATGACAACTACAAAATCAACCATTTGAATAGTAATCTATACTTTGGAATAATATCCTTATCCTTGGAATAGTAATGTGATTGTTATGAAGTGTAACCTAAATGATAGAACAGTAACCCCAGATATGGAGGTCTAATATAATATTTAGGAATCTTATAAAATGAAAATATGATATATTTAAATATTAGATAAGTTAAAAATAATTTTAATATTGATAAATTAAGTGTTTGATTTTTTATCCAAAATGATTTAATTTCCCTCCTATAATAATCATAGTGATTTAAAATCAATTTTATTTTCATAAAATGGATATATAAATAAATATTATATTATATTATAATGATAGGATAATTTTATGAGAATATCAAAAAAAATAAAAGGGTTATAAAATTGATTGTATTTTTAAAATATTCATTTTTTGAATAAATTTGAATTATATTAAAAAATTAAATTTCTTATTTTTAAAAAATAATTATCTTAAAATGGATTTTTTTGGAATCTGTATATTTTAAAATGGATCCAATTATTTGGTGTTTTTTATAAAATATCTTAATTTTCAGTGAATATTAAAATTCAATAAAATTTAGTATTTAAGAGTATAGGGTATATACATGAATTTTTGGGTTATGGATGGTGTAATCACCCATTAGATCGAACTAAAATAATTCACTGTCTACAATCACAATAAATATTATAATTTTTATCCTTGAACTATTTTTTTATAGTAATTAATATAATATCAAAAAACAACCCTCTTCCATATATATATATATATATATATCACCCCTCACCACCCCTTATCCTAAATTCATTGAATCCTTCTATATTTCAAAATTTATTTTGAAATACCTTAAAAATACTAATTTAAATGTATTATTTTTATTATTTTATTCCTAAATCCGTTTTAAAGATCCTTAATGGGTTCCTCAAATGGTGACAAAAAGGGAATAAGTAAGATTCACCTCACAACTCATTCATGTTTATTCTTCCTCGACCACCACCATATAATCCCCATACACATGAAAATAGTAACATAAGTATAATATATATAATCATAAGTTATTATTATGGTGGAATATCCATATTTTAACCTCCCATAATTCATTTAAAAATATGAAAAAATTTGTTTTTTATATATATTGTTCAATGAACCCATGAATAATATACATATTTTTCTCTCAAACATATTCCCGAAAAACATAAAAATGTTATTATTGTTCAATAATATGGTAATTTTTATATAATAAATAATTTTATGTTTTTACTGTTATAATGATCAATTAAATAAATAAATAAATTTAGTTTTTGATGGTTGTTAAATCCACCAAAATGAATTCATAAAATATCATTAACATTTTTACTACAAGAACTATCAATATGTTGTAAAATAAAATAATATATGGGAAAATTAAAATTTTTTGATTTAAATTAATACCATTTCATTTCACATATTTAATTTTTGTCTAATTTTTCATGAATCTTCATAGTTTCCAATAAGATATCCAACCATGAAACAATGAAACGAACACCCAAAAAACCAAAAAAAAAGTAAGCATTATATCCCATTGAAATGGTTATAAATGGACATAATAAATTTATAGTATATAATATATAAATATAAAATGTTCTAAATTAAATAATTATTTAACATAATTTTTTTATACTTATAATTATGTCTAGGTGAATATTGACTCTGTAACCTAAGGTAAGGGACCTCACTAAAAAATCAATTTTTTGGGTTATGAAATTTCTATCTCTAACTAAGTTTTTATCTATATTAAATTTTATGTAATTATTATAAACTATATATGTATGTCTCTCAAATATATTAATATCTTATACTACCTTCCTTTTATGGTGCAATACATCTATTATGTTCATTTCCCAAATTACTTCTTTAGGAAATCTCCATTTATTATGATATGAGGAATGTAAATGAAACCCATTTTATTCAATGGATAATTCTAATTTGTTTTGATATGATTGATTATCATTTTTTGATCAAATAAACATGATCCTGTTATGGTAGATGTATCCATATATAACTCATTTTTTTTAATTTATTTTCCACATGAGACGTTGTGTATAGTACTAGGTAGCAAACTAATTCCAACATGCGACAATATCCTCCATGTAATGTTGTGTTGAATTTTATACGTGATTTATGCTAATTTAATGTTAGTTGTTTCTGAAACAATCCCACGTTTCCATGATCTTATGATTAGTTACCATGTTTATTCCATTACTGGGACATTTAGATCACTACCATGTTTATGTTTTTCAACATATTATACTATATAGTTTTAAGATATCAATGAGATTTAGTAACTAATTATGGAGATTAAAATTAAAATGTAGTTATTTATGTTTATTGTTTTGTATATTGTTATCGTAGTCTTCCAAAGAAACTTGGCCTCAAATTTTTTTGGTTTTTTATATTAGATGTTTATATTAATGTTTTTAAAAATATGTGTCAATGAATTATGTCATATTTATTGGAGTATGATAAATAACTATTTAGTTTTGTTGATTTGGACATTAATACTTTAATAAAAAATCCTGAGGATAATTTAATGTTTAAGGATAATATCATGAAATTTTAGTAAAAAATATTTTAAGGGGTTTCCAAGAGAATACATCCTTGTCTGGATAATACTAGTACATCTTGTTTTTTATCAGATACATCTAGGGTAATAAAACCAAAATCAATTATTTTGGTACACCCTGATCATCATTTAGGTGCATTCAAAATGCACCAATTTTATACCCCTGGTTTCACACTCCATGGGGATATGCACTACAAAATTCATAAACATGTTACAAACTATTAAAAATAAGTTAAATATAGTATTAAGATTGAATATATAATATTATAATCACCACGTATAACTTAAATTGAAAAATAGGGACTTAAATATGGGGATTTTAATTTCAATTATATTTTATTCAATTTATGTTCATTGTTTTCTATCTATATATCTAATATTTATTGTATGATCATATCATTTTTTTATTATTTTTATTAATTTCTAGAAATAGGATAAATCATGCCAACAACCAAAGTGATAGGAAATGTTATTATTTCCCTAATTATTGGACAGATATTATGGGAGCGTTACGTACGAACATTATTGAAATACCATGTCCATAGACTCATGATATATGAAAAACAATTAATCATGGGAATACCCTCATACAACTGAGAAACATAATGTTATGATGATGTAATTTATGTGAGAATGGATTCCAACCATTATGGGATCATCTGATCCCTTTATTGTGTAACACTTTTTTAAATCCATTGATAAGATATTATTTATCCTAAAATGATCAACACGTTGTAATTTCATACTATATGTTTATCATCATAAAGGGTAAGCGAATCAATGAAAGATGCTAATCCAGAATACATAGTCTATACAGTATAATAATTCCATGTAATAGGTAAGATTAAGGAATATATTTTTCAGTAAATATTTCCTAGGAACTATTACTCATGAAATAGAGAGGGTGTTCCTATGACTAATGTAGAGGGATCTGAGTCTATGGGGGGGTATGTGGAAATACCATTAAACAATTGCATTATATGTTTGTAGATTTTTCATTTTCACTATAAGTAATATATAACATTTTTATAGTGGTTAAAATCCATGTCTATGAAAAGATTTAGTGATTGGATACTTTTATAGCTCTGAATAGACTATTTTTTGTTCCCTTAAATCCGAGAAAGATATTGGTAACTCTTTGGTATTTTGTTCATAGAGATAAAAAGTGTAAAATGGGTATCCATTGGGACTATAAATAGATAAATATTATCATATAAAAAATCAATCATCCAACGTATAAAAAATGAGGGAAGAAAAATATCAGAAACTATATTAAGAGAACTAGTAGTTATTTCAAATGTGGAAAAAAGTTGCATCAGGTTAATTAGATCCAATTTTAAATAAATAATTACACTAATATAGAAGAATAATACAAGGTTTAAGTCAACACTCATTCTATTATGTAGTGTTTTAACTATAAGTAACACATGAAATATACATGTTAATGACCAAAGACAATGGATTTCAGAGAAAATTACTAGAAACAACCTCAAATATCTTAAGATCATGGAAAGGAATATGTTTTTGGTACAGTTAATATAGAAAAAAACATAATTTAGTCATAGGAAAACTAATTATTCATTCAAAAATAATGAATTTAAATTTTTATTATAGTTCTCCACATTAATTCATATGTTAAATTTTTACTATAATTATTTAAATGGCACCTCAAATCATATGTATGACATCTAATAGAATATAAAAAATATGAAAAATGAAATAAAGATTATATAACTCATACAAAATCAAATTTTGTGGACTAAACCTGTCATGAAATATATTCATACCATACTTGGTGGAGTTTATTTCTATATTGGGCATGGATTATATTTCCTTGTACAAATAGAATATCAACATTTTAGAGAGGGTAATCGCTATTTATATCCTAATTAATCCTCTAATAATGTACAATTGTAAGGAGGGGATTAATCTTATTTTTAATATCCATACCATATGTGGATTTTATTTACTTATGAGTAAAAATATCCTAATCAATTTAATGAAAATAAGGAGAGAATCCAGCATGAAAACATGCATTTTGTGAGGGATTATAATGTAGTATTCCTTGATGATTTTTCTATTCTCCACATTATAAATCAAGATATAAATTGAAGCTACTACTAGATAAATTCCCATATATATTAATCCTTATATAATTCCCACCATTTTTATATCATCAATTTATATAGATAATAAGATCTCTTTAGAATACATTTTATAAGTATTCTTATGACTATATAATTTTTAAATAAAAAAACCCCTCTAAATTTTTTATGGATTCATGTAAGGTTATAATACCAATTAAACCTTTTTAATATTCTATAAAAATTTCTCTATTATTTACTTTTCCAGCTATAGATTCCAAGTCCCATAGAGCGTCATTATTGAAACTATAACAAATATTATATACATTAAATCACATTGGGATTTTTTTTATGAAATAAATGAATTTAACCCAAATGATGTCTTGGATGGGAAATATGAGACCAAAATTAAATCAGGAATATTGGTTTTTCCAAGGCAATAATGTATCCAATGTACGAGTTATTTTCTGGATTCGATCAAACGTAAGGGTATATATTTTCTATTACATTTGGCTTATTTTTAGAAAAATTACAAAATATCACATGAATTTTATTTTATAAGGGAAATCCAAGACCAATGCAAGGTATGAAATGTGAGTTTTACCCTAGGAACAAAATAACTTTTGTGTTCATTGAGTGTTTGGAAAAATCGAATGTCACTGTTGAAGGGAATGCTTTTATACCCATTATTATTTACTTCATTTTTATGTATATTTTATTTATTTCTAATTTTCATCCATATAATACAGTTATACATTATGAGGCTCTATTTTTGGCATGATATCAATTTAATATCTTTTAATTTCAATGTTTTTAGGACATATATTCTTTTAAGCATTTAATGGGGCTAAATTAAATACAATTCCATAAATACTTTATTAAATTAATAATTAAATAAATTATTTTAATTTGGGACATGAAATGTGATTATTTTTTAACTCCATTTGGTTGAACAAATTTGATTTCCATTATTATTGATCTTATTGATTCCAAGACAACTTGAGACTCCCATGTAGAAGATTGGAAAACATTAGACAATCAGATTTGGTCTCCTAATCCCATTCCAAGAGCGATATATCTCAATATTCATGGTTTCCCTTGTCTGTGGTAAATTTGACGTTAAAATTGATTTTTTAATATTATTTATTTTTATTAATTTATTTATACTTATAAACCTATAAGAAATAGGAAGGGGTTTTTAAAATATAAATTCTAAAAGACTGAAATATCAAGTGAAACTTCATACCAATTATCAAAGAATAATTTATAAATTTTTCAAAGGACAATTTATAAAATTTTCAAAGGATAAAAAATAAATTAATCAAATCATAATTATATGAAATTTTGAAATCCTAATTATGATGATTTATCAAATCATAATTTCCTGAAAATATTAAAATATAGTTATGAATGATTGTAAGTTGATAATTACATAATATTATCTATGGATAATTTACACAAAATTATAAAAAATAATAATGAAAAAGTATTTATGGATAAATATATGGCATTATGAAAATATAATTATAGAAATATATCATATGATAATTTTCATTGAATTATCCAAGGGTAATTTATAACACTATTTTATAAAGTAATTATAAAATGATGATAATATTGTTTGAACAATATGATAATTTAGAAAAAAGTATAACAATATAATATATGAAAATTTATCAAATGTTTTTTTTTGAAAATATTGTCGAAGAATAATTTTTATCAAGGAATAATTATAAGTAAAAACAATGTCTTTTATGAGTTTAATCTATAGAGATATATATTATCTATTAGGGTTTCATAATTATTCTTGAGAAATAGATTTCTAGCACATTCATTCTCTTAAAATGATAATTTGAAAATTACATAAGAGGGGGAAATTGCTATCACAAGTTATATTTTAATTATAATTTAAAACTATCTAGTATAGATAAATTATCATAACATATGATATTTTGTTTCTTTCAAAATAAAGTTTCTGCTTTTTTTCAAAGAAGGATTGATGAAACTTGAGCATTTATGTGTCAATGTATAGTATTAGAATTTCCAAGAGTGTGTGTTCTTTCCTATTTAGGATTCCAATAAATATTTTGAACCACAAGGGGTGGTTTATATTTATTGTTGGCACTACGGAATTTGAGGTAGGATTTTCCATACTCTCATGTGATTAATTTACACATGTCACTATGATATGATTATTGTGTTTACATAACTAATAACCGTGATTGATTATGATCTTGATTTGGAGTGTGTAAACATGATAGATTTTATGATATTTTAGTCCATGATAATTTCTAGAATAACTTGTTTCCATGTTTGGTTTTGATCACATGTTGTTATGTGTTCTTAATTTATTTTTCATGATGATTTACTAATAATTCCTTGTACTCTTACACAATTATTTGTATTACCATTTCCCTAGATGTTATCATTTGTTATTTAGATTTTTTGGATCATTGTGTGTTGTGCATCCTAGAGAGGGGGAGTGTTCACATATATCAATAGTGATAATGATACACCATAGAATAGGCATACGGAATGATAGCCTCTATGACTAACCCAAGGTATTGTATTTGGGGCATGAAGGTTTGGGGGCCATCTTATGGGGAACAATTGTAATGGTGATTGACCTGAGGAATCGATGATGTATGATTATATAGGTATATGAATTACCAAATATATGGGATATGATAGTATAGGTACATGATTGTTCTTGATGCCATATGATCCTTGAGAAAATAAATTCCAGCTTTGTTTGTCCTTTCTCCTTAAAAAAATCCATGATTATCCTTCCAACACAAATCCACAGAAGGTATGTTCATGGGGTTTATCGTATCTTGGTTATAAAGTGACCACTTGGTATGGGATTTCATGTTTATTATCATATTATATTTATTATTAGTATTTCATTAAATTACTATACATGATCATTTTTTGTTAAGGTTCCATTTTTTGTTTCCTATTGAGTTATGTACTCAAAACCTACTCCAGAATTTTAATGTGCTAGTAGATTTAATAAACCTAGAATATGTGAAGGGAAATGTCCCTATGGTGCATAAATGGGAATAGAATCCCCAAAGAATTGAAATACTAGGATGGATTCTAGGAGGACCTCGCAATTTTTTTATTTTTCAATTTACTACATTATACTATTGAAAGTCCTTCAACATTGGTATCTACCAATTTGTTTTGAGATATTTATGATATGTTTTTGTTTTTTAATGTTTAAAAAAGTTAATTAATATGTTTTTATTATTATAAATTTATCCTATAAAATGATACTGAGGGTATAATATCATCATTGATGGATTGAATCCATCACACTAGTAAAAAATTATTTCTTATAGGGAGGCATACATGAGGTCACATGACCATTCAGCATTCACATGATGGTTTGAGTTTGGATATTACAAAATTGTATCATAACTCTTCAATTAACTTAAATTTTTCCTCTCATGTATTTCTTTGAAAAATAGAAGAAATAATGTAGAATAATTTCGACTCAGTCATGGGATCTATGGAAGGGTTTGTCAAACACTATATAGTGGACTTCTTTGTTTTTATACAATGGGATAAATATTATTTGATTTTGTTACTGTTGATCAAATTCACTTTAGGTAATGAAATTTATATTGATATGTGATTTAGGATATTTTGGGTGCATTCATGCATCATTAATAGGAACGTAGATTCACGTGCAATATATATACCTATTGTTGCATTTCATAGTTTATGCATTATTAAATTACATGAATTGTGTAATCTATTTGAGATTGTTTATCTTTGTGTGATATATCTATGTTACGATGTTATTATGATATATCTTTATTGGAATTAATTATTTTAAATGAGAATTTTTTGGGTATGTATTTATAGGATGGAATTCACTAAAATGTAGGTATTGAGATAAAGAATAATGATAGGAGGTTTATTCCCTGGGTTATAGATAGAATCATATGAGAAACCTTTTCTCTATATAATAGTATAATTAGGGTATTTTCAAATAAATAGTAATTTTTTGATGTTTTTCCATCATGTTAGGGAAGATATTGTCTTGATATAGTCTTATAAGACTAATTTGGAATAAATAATGAATAATATTTGAAGGGTGGATAATTTTATTGTACTACATGGCATATAGGATTGCTATAGTTTAGCATGCTCCTACAATAGATCAATGGCTTATACAGCTGGGTCGATTCAACCTGAATCTGTTCTATTAGTTTCCATCATAAGAATAAGAGTTTGTAAATACTGTTGAATTTTACATTAAACAAACTCTAGCCTTATTTGCTATTGAAGGTCACCAAAGGACCAAATGATTCTAAATAATGGGTTGAAATATTTCTTTGGAAGACATTGACCTTGTAGAGACTATGAATAATTAGTATGTTAAGATTACATTGATCTCCTTCTTTTTCTGTATCCAATTTTATTACCCACATATCATATGGAACAAACCATGTTGGATTAGCTTAAGGTGCATCATGAAAACTTGGAGTGGGAGGGATTTATTAATATAAGTAATTCACTATGGGGTTCACATTTGTGGTTTTATTAGAATGATGATTGTAGTCTTTGACTCTTTATCAATTACGAAATATTGAACTAGGTTGTGGTGAATAATATATTTCCATTTCCCATGATTTATTACCAACTTATATGTTATGGGGATCTCGATGGATCTACAAAATTAATCATTGATTTAGATATCAACACTTGTGAGTTAGGGAGGAATACATTCTGATGATATAGTTTTGGAATAGATATGGGTTTTGTGAGTACAATGTAATTCAATTTACACTAACTGACACACAATTATTATTTATGTACTTCATTTACAATATCTTTCTCCAAAATATAGACCAGTTTTTTCATAGTCTCATTAACAATATTCTCATAAAATAACTAAATCTATAGTGTCATGATATCCACATTATTTTTATCATGTTTATGCATTAAGAAAACAAACATTACACTATGTTTTTGATGAGTGACTATAGGATATGAGAGTTGATGTTCTATGGAAATGTGGTTTCTTAGATGGGTATATCTATAGACCTTCAGAATGTTAATGTATTTATGTCCAAGAAACTTCCTCAGAATATGTTTGAGATCATGATATTTCATTAATTAGATGGATAATTTAAACATATTGTCCTATAATTATTATAGCATTTAGGTTTCATTACAATACATATAAATAATGTAGTAGTGTTTCAATAAACAGACAGTTGTGAAGAGGAATTCAATGAGCTAAAGAGGAGGATTAAAATCTCCCAGAATTATACTAAATGATCAATATATATGATATATCATAAACAATGATTTATCATGAGTTTTATTTTAAGAAATATTTATGTAGTGGGGTCATGTATTCACTGATAGGTCACATTACATATGACCCCATGAGTAGAAATACCGGACTCAAGTCATGGAGTGGTCCTTTTTTCATTCAATGAACTTCTTATGTCATTATATATTTAGAAATATATTTTCAGTTTATATGGAATATAAGACCTGTTTCAATGTATTGATGGAACACGGTATGAATTCAATATAGTTGTGGTGAGTTGTGTATCTAAAGATATTTAACTTTATGTTATATAAAAAATATAAAGTTAATGTCATTATGGATTCCCTTATCTATAAGACACAAGATTTGAAGGAGGTGAATGAATTTTTTCCCATTATTTATAAAATACTCACTTATAGACCATGTGACATAAGGATAGAGTTCATACCCAATGAGTTATGTTATTTGGGTCCATCTAGCTATAGGTGACCCAATAATAGGGGAAAATTTGGTAATGAAAATGCGATCATGGTACATGGTAGTATAGTTTCCCTTGTTTCCATTTGAGTTTTTTTATGAGATATTTCCATACCTCATGATGAGAAATACATCCTAGTGTGATGAAGATATACCAATGGGTCTGGAAATAGTTTTGATGTATGTGGATGAATAGGGATATCTAATGGTTTATTTCACATTTCCTAACCTGCTAGAAGATAAAGGGAGTGAACCACTATCTGGGTGTTATTACCATTACATATCCAATGCCAATATGAAAGTGATTGGATGTGATGATGAAATATTTGATGTGTTTACCCAGGACCTTGAGAGGTTGTGATGTTTTCTTGGTGATTATTGATCATAAGATTAATGTTTTTCAATTTTTAACGACATTAGTTAGTCACTTGTTGGATTATATGGGAATGGTCAATGTATCGAGAATTTATTCTTACATAGAATTCCCCTAAGCATTGTTTTGGACCGAGATGCATGTTTTATGTCATTATTTTGGATGGTATCACTGATGGATTTAGAGAATCTATTAAGGTGGAGCATAACATACCATCATCATACAGATGGATAATCCATATAGAGAATTCACATATTAGAGAATATGCCTACTAGATTAATCCAAGAATTTCATGGATCATGGTATGATCATATATCCTTAATTGACTACATGTACTATAACCATTATAATGCATTGATTCTGATGACCTTAAAAAATTCCCTTTATTGGAAAATATATTGATCATTACATTATTGGTACATAGAAGATGATAAAGTGTTTGTTGAACCATGTTTTTTTCAAGAGACCTCAAAGAGTGATCCACTGATTTTAAAGAATTTGTTCACTTCTCATAATATGAATATATCATATGCCAACCATAGGTTGAGTCACTGGGAGTTTATTGTCAAAAATAGGTTTTAAGAGTCACTCCTCCGTTAGGCCAAAAATATTAGTGAAAGTATAGAAAGCTATAACTACATATTGTGGTCCATTTTAGATCATCAATATGGTTGGGATAGTGTCATAACATCATGATCATCCTTCATACTTATAAGTTATGAACAACTTGTTTAATGTTTCATAGCTCAGTATGTACATTATTGATCCTTAAAATAGGATCAACTTCCAGGATGCTGAGCTGCATCATAATGGATCTTATAATAATTATACGATGTTGTTTATATATTTGAGATAGAAAGTTATTAGAGGAATGATGGTATAACTTGTTCAGATTTAGTGTTTACATAATGGATATATCAAGAGATGTGGGAGTGGGAGTGTGATGTTTGAGCTTAGTGGCCTATGTTTTTCAAATAATAAATATAGAGATACATCGAAAAGGTGACTATTCGTTAGAGTGGGAGATTTTTAATATCATCTATTTAAAATAATAATAAAGTCTTTTTATAAATTTATATGTTTTTTATAGTGAAATTTTTATTTTTCCTAAAAAATCACTCTAAAAATGTTAGGTGGTTTCATATAAAGACATAATTCATGTTAACTCTTATGAGTTTTATATATAATAATTTTTTACTTAGAAACCATGTCATAATGAGATTTTTTGGTTTATAGAGGATCAATATTAATATAATAAAATATTAAATATATTACATCACAGGGACACAATTTTTCTATAATAATGAAATATATTCTGAATTGAATCTAATATGAGAAATTCGAGATACTAATTAAATATAGTGTGGCAGTTTTACCATAATCTCTATGAAAACAATATACACATATGAACTTTATATATCACACCTAAGGGTAAATATATTATATTATGGGTGCTGTATATTTCAAAAATAATAATAAAACATTCTAATTGTATTTTAGATGTTAAATTTGAGACCACTATTATATTAGGAATACATAGCTTAACTAGGCATGACATAAATTTTATGTGGATCAAATTTATTCCTAAATCACACATTAGTGATGAAGGAAAATTTTTTATACAATTTTTTCTTTATTCCTTTTTATATTACATTTTATCTTTTCCCATTCATTCATCTCTTTCATAGATTCTCGATGAACCTTCATTTTTGATTTGGTATTAATAAGAAAACCTAGAAACCCAATCGTTTTGAAACTTTTTAAATATGAAATTCATTAATTGGAATAAATTAAAGACTACTCCAAATAATTTGACTAAATCATTTATTAAATCAGTTTTATTCATTTTGAGTTGAAAATGATGTGAATTTAGAGTTTAATAAATTCTATCCATTCAGATTTCTAATTTGGTTAACCTCATTGAGACAAAAGGGTCCCATGAATCCTTTTAATGTTATTGCAGTACCTCAAAAGATATGATTATGTCTCTTATTCATGTTCTTGGCATGATAAACATCCCTTTCCTTGGTTTTCCCAGTGTGTCGCACCTTTGGGTTAAATAATTCATTTTCATTTTTTTATTTTATTCCATTTATTTATTATAGTAAGTATGAAAAAATTAATTCTTTATTTTAAATTATAATGATATATCCTAGAATTATCAACTAATAATTCCATCAAATTTCCAATGGGTAACATATCAAATTATTAAATGATAATTTAAAATAATATTAATGGATAATTTAATAAATTATAAGAGTATAATTTTGAGAAATTATTAAAATATAATTATGAATAATTATCAAATTATTATTTCATGAAGATATTGATTGATAATTATGAAGAACTATAAATCAATTATAACTTTAGACACAATATGGATAGTTTATAAAAAATATCAACAGATAGTTTTGAAAAATTATCTATGGATAAATAAATGTTATTATAAAAATCAAATTATATTGAATTATAAAATGATATTTTTCATATAATTATAATAGGATAATTTAAAATAAGTTATAAGAAGAAAATTATAAAAGGATAATAATATCATTTTATAAAATGACAATTTATGAAAATTATATTATTAGAATTTATGAAAAAAATTCAATGGATAGTTATAAAAAAATTTACCAGTGGATAGTTTTTATCAATGAATAATTATTATTAAATACATATATGATCTCATTTTAATTCAGAGAGATATATATTATAATATATATTTTTATTTCTATTGAGTAGTAGATTGGTAGCACTTGCATTGACCTAAAACGATGCTCCTTAAATTATCCTTAATGATAAATTGATAATTGCCTAGAAGTGAGATAATGTATCAATGGTTGTGATATTTTCATTATATTAAAACAAAGATAGCTGATTTTAGAAATAGGAACCCTTGATTAACATGGAGTGTTAATATGTCATGAACTATGATAATAAGGCCTGGGAACATGTGATCTTGATTGTTGATGTTTTGTTTTTCAAGATTTCATACCACATAGGGTGGTCTATCATTATTATTGATGTCAAATACAATGAGTTAGAAAATTTGTTACTATATTAGGAACATATTTACACATGTTTCCATAATAAGATTATTATGTTGCCATATCAGATGACTATTCATGGTTGTGATTGCAAGTTGGTGTGTGTGTATTCATGAGACCTGTTATGTTATTTAATACTATGAGTATTAATATAGTAGATTATTTCCATGATTGACAATAATCACATGTTATTATGTGTTATTACATTATTTATCCAAATGATTTATAATTTCATCCTTGTATGCTTACCCTGTGATGTGTATAACAATTTCCATTGAGGTTGTCATTAGTACTTGATATAGGTGCACAATTGTGTGATGTTCATCCAACAGAGGGGGAGTGTGCATGGATTGTAACTATGATGATGATGGACCTAATCACATCATTGTGTCACAATTTTATGGTGGCATGACCCTTGGATTCCTGTTTAGGGCATTACAATCTAGGACCCTGACCCTTTGTGTAAGACAGTCTCAGGGTATGACCTAAGGGAATAACATAATATAACAATTTTGAGGCTATAACCTTGGAGTATTCATGATACAATTGTATCATTTCTTGATCTGATTTGATTTCTTATAGTCACTGGGAAATTGATTTTGAGCTTAAGGATAGTCCTTATTCCATACGACATTCACAGATTATCATCCTAGGACAATTTTGAAGAAGGTATAACCAAGGGTCTATGGAAACTTTGTTAGTGCATGACCTCTAAATTAGTTATTATAATTTGAATCTCATTAATCAATTATTATTTTTAAGGAATAAAATATTTATAATTATGGACTCTAGGATTAGGACGCTCTGCTGGTAGAATACTATGTATTTTACCCACACATTACTCTTAAATTTCGGTGAAATTATAAATTTCATTACTAGATACAAGTTGAAGTTTAATAGCCATATGGTTAATGGGAGAGTAGAGGACTGTTGATATAGTGGATGACTAGGATAGATTCTGAGGGTAACAGTCAATTTTTTTCTAATTTACATATTTAAAATCTTGATAAGCATTCCACTTTAGGCTCCTCACATTATTGTGTTTCATGTATGTCATATTTTTGATTTCTCATGATTACTCTAGTTATTTGTAATATTTTTAAGCTTATTTATTGATCCAGTAACATGATATTGATGGTAATGTCTCACCACTAAAATAATAAGGGTCAATAATCTTATCACCAACACCATTTGTTTGAGGATGCACACTTTTTCTCATGTGAACCTCATGATGAGACCCATTGGTCCTGGTCGTGGTGTTACAACCATTGAGTTGGAAGAAACGAAGACAAAGTTTGAATATAGTCAAGAAAAGTGTTTTATACACCCGTTTAATTTACAATGATGTTCACTAATCCTCTTTATAAATAATAATGATGAGTCATTTCACATCTACAATGATTTCCATGTACTCATAGAAATCATGAAAAAGAATAAGTATCCCCCAACCAATGATAGATGAATTATTAGATAAATCTTAGAATTTATTTATGCCAGACCATCGGTCAGGATAAAACGAATTAATTTTAAATAAGGAATATATCACCAAGGCCTCATTTTGAAGAAGGTATAGAAACTATTATTTCATAGAGATTTCCTACACACTCATTCATTATCTAATAATAATTATTGACATCACGAATAAAGTCATCTGGCATTATGTCAATATATTTTTGGTATTATTTATGGATGATATTTTGATATACTATATAAAAAATGAGTATTCGGATCATTTGAATTCCATGAAAATGAATTTTTTTAAAGAACAAACCATATGAAAATTATTTTAAATGTGAGTTCTAGATAGGGGAAGTATCATTCTTGGGGATTTTTATCACATGTAATAGGACATCTTCATACATATCTAAGACAATGGAAATTAATGATTTTCCTAGAACATCATTAGTGATAGAGATATGTAGTGTCAATGGGATAGATGGGTGTTAGGAAAGATTATTGAGATACTTCATGTTATTGTGAAAACTACTAAAGAATCCGACTCATAAGGAAGTAACATATTTCTACAACTGAAACTGTATATGGAGAATCATGTTATTGAAAATGTGGATCATCAAATAAATAATCCTTATAGTACCCTCATGTGCGGAACTATTAAATGTATAAAATTATGCTTCAGATAAAAATTGTGTGCATTTATTGATGTATGATGACAATGAAATAGTGTACGCTTCATGGTAGTTTATAGTTTATGAGACGAACTATCCAACACTAGATTTGGAGTTATTGGTTCTAATATTAATGTTAAAAATACGGGTGAATTATCTCTATGGGGAGAAATATGGGATATAAATTTATCATAAGATCCTCAAATATATATTTTCACAGAATGAGTTTAATAAGTGCCACCATAGTTGGGTAGAGCTAATCATGTAGTATGATAGCTCAATCCCCCACTATCCTTGGAATGTAAATAAAGTGGATGATTCTCTATATTGGGAAGATCCATTTACCTTCTCAATAATGATAATTGTGAAGGATACAATATTCATAAACATGAAAAGGATTGAAATGGGGGTCATAATAGAATTATCATCATCATTCTTTTCAAAAATTATTTCTGATAAAATACCTTTTTGAGATGAAAAGTGATACTGAAAGGGATGATGTAGAAATTAAAAATAAATTAAAAGCTATAAAAAATGGGAAATCCATGGTGTTCCAATTTGATGATGACAGACTTGTAAGATATAATTCATGAATCTGTGAGAAAAAAATCAAGGGGTAAAGAAGGAGATGTGGAATGATACAAAAAAATATTGACCATAACTATCCACCCAGAGAGCATAATAATGAATTGAGATCTCATAGAGTCGTATTCATTTCAAAATATGAAGAAGTAAATCACAAAATATTTGATGAAATTACTGAAATGCTAGTTTGAAATGGCAAAATGAAAAATTCTAAGGGGATGATATAACCATTATTCATACCTACATGGAAATTTAAAAACATCACCATGGCCTCATTCAATGTTCATCAAAATAAATCATGAATAAATATTGTTATGATTTTTGTATTGTAAAATCCTAGAAATATTAATCACTTAATTTCAATTCTATTGGACTTCTCATCCATTAAACATGAAAGGATATACCTCATTCAAGTGGTGTGGATTCATGGAGTTCCATTATAAATAGAATCAAATAAATATATTAGATTTAAATATATATTATTGAAGGGTCCCCAACATTATATAAACACTAAGTTGATCATTAGTATGGATTATCTACCAATAATGATGAAAAATATGATATGAAATTTTAGAAACTATTAGGGATCATGATAGCATACTCGATGCAATTCAAATGAGGATGGGACCGATGTCTTCCTCAACACATTCTCTTGTATAATAATAGATTTCAACTAATCATCAAAAAATTTCTATATAAAGCCATTTATGCTTAGGGATTCATAAAACCTACATAATAGGCTGAAATTTGAGGAAAAAAGTTGTTAGAAAATATGATAGATGTGGAAATGGTAGGAATGTTCATGATAATTCTACAACACTTTAGTGTTTCTAAAATTTGATAAAAGGGTGATAATTACAGTCATCAGTGAGTTCTAGTGTTTGAGGTTAGAGAATCATATTTCCTATATATATCTCCATGGATGGGAGCCATGACATTTTGGAATAAGGGTAAAATGGGTCCCATGTACATCGACCCTTTTGAGATTCATTATTGCATCAGAGTTAGGGATTATTGACTGTCACTCCCACCATCAAAGTTTCATGAACATGACATATTCCAAGTGACCCTTTTGAAGATGTACATACTAAATATCTCACATCTATTGAATTCATATGGGGTCGAGTAGAAAATATATCCCTCTTAGAAAGAGAATAAAATGAATATCTTTGAATATTGAGATAATTAAATATATAATAAGACAACTCCCCTTCTCAAAGTACCATAGTGAAACCATATGTACAAGAACACAATATAAGAACCAGATATATCCATGAAGAAAAATTAACCAAACCTTTTTCACAATAGTGTGTTAGATGAAATTTTTATGGTGATATTTATTAAGGGGTGAGAATGTAAAGACCCATAATTGTATCAATCAAATTTACTTTCTTATAATTGTGTTATATTTTGTAATGTTGTATAAATATAATTCACCACATGATGAAACTGAAAACATCTAATTAAAATTACACGATAGTTAATTTTAGATAATACAGATGGAAATAATAATTGAAAATGTTATAATGGTATAAAACATATAAAATAATATAATCAAAATTTGGAAATTTGGATTCGTTAAATCTAGTAGAGTTATTTAATTCATAAAAAAATTTATAAATGAAGCATAATATTATAAATATAATATTAGTCAAAAAAATGAAAACATATATAACTAAGATAGAGAATAGAAGTTAAAAAAGAATGAATTATATATGAGGTATATCTTGGTCATAAGGGTCTCATATAACCTTTACAAATCTTACCATTGGAATAGTAACATTTACATTGGAATAGTAATATTACTTTTAGGAATAGTATCCTTACAGTTAGAATAGTAATGTTACATATAATCATGTAAAATAATATTTTTTGTATCTTATAAAATGAAAATATTATATTTTAATACAGTGGTACATGTAAATAAACATTTTAATGATGATGAATTTAGTGTTTAAGCTTTTAAAAAACATAAAGGTTTTAATAAAACCTTAATAATTATAATAGTGATTTAAATGAATATTTTTTTTATAAAATGGATTTATTTATTAATATTTTTTTAATTATTCAAAAAAATATCTATATAAAAAAATAATTAATTTTCCAATTCACTTCAAAATTGATCATAATAATAATATTATATTTTTTAGAATAAAAGACAAATTATTTTAAATCATAAACTTCCCCTATTGTAATCATATTTATATAATATTTATTTCAAATTTCTATAATATATGTTGAAAATGGGTAGGGTAAATGTTTGTTAGTTTGTACAGAATAATTGAACTTTTAGTGAACAATTAAATATGATAAAATACACAATTTTATATTATAAGATAAATTAATGAATTTTTGTGTCATAGATGATGTATGAATAAGTTATTTCAAACTCAAAATCACATTTTACTATATATAGTAACAATAATAAACAATATTCATTTTATTTAGTGATAATATTAAAAAAAGAATAATATATTGAAAAACACCCCAGGCATTGCTAATAAATACCACCCATATCTGTAAAATTCTATGACATGGACCATTCCAAATATTTACCCAAATTTCTTCCAAATACTACCTCGTTTCCTAGTGTTGTTTGTCTCATATAAAAACCATTTCATGGATCCTAGAGGGCTTTCCTAAGTGGAAACAACCAATGGACTACGTAAGATTCTCAACACATCTCTTTCAAGTTAATTATTCTTTAACCACCCCATTAATTACCCAAATATTTCTATGCTTAAATTCAATAAATTAATTTTGAAAATAATGAGACCACATGCTGAGATGGCTCGAGATTCTGAGGACCGAGGTGATATGAATGAATATTTTAATTAAATTCAATTTTTAAAATAGAAAATACTTAGAGGATAACTTTTCTCCTTATTAACATATAAATAGGTCCTCTAATCGAAAATATAAGGGAACCATTTCATCCAGAACAACGACATTACCTTAGGGGGGGCATAACCTCGACTGGTGCGGGTCAAGGGTGAATGTAAATTTTTAGACGTGAATGTTATTAAAATATTCAATAAAAATATTCTAATTTGGCATTGTTCACCGGGTCTTCTTTGTTTCCTTTTTATTAAAACTATAGGCTAATGTCCAAGGTTAAAATTCACAAACATATAATTTTCTAAGATCTCTTAAGAGAAATAAAATGTATTCCTTGTCAACGGTGAATGACAATAGAGACGCGGATCAATATTGTTCTTCTATGGATCATCAGTGACTATGAATCCATGATAGTGAATGATCTGATCCAAGGTAGGGCGTGTTTTTTTATTTTATTTTCTTCCATTTTCATGAATTACTATGATGAACATGAATTAATCGATGAATGTATTGATTTACATATTGTTCGTATATTTATGAGATGGGTTTTTGATTTTAGGTTATTTATCGGGAATGGAATATAAGTTAGAATTGATTTAGTTTTTGGCCATCCATTTGTAAATTATAACAAGGATGAAGCATAGATTACCTGAATAAGGCCCAGATCCGTGCACTTTTTTCATTCTTGTGGTACACCTCCTTTCCCCCAAATGCGCTTCTCGTTATTCATGGTGCTATGATCCAGGCGGTCCCAGAGGAACAGTCATCACTAGGGTGGCTGGTGGTGGTTGTGTCCCGCTATCGTAGAGGTACCAGGATAGCGGGAAAGAGATTCAGTGGCATCGATTAAGATACAGCAGTGTGTCTCTTTGGCACCCAGGTGCTGTAGGAGGAAGCTACCAGTTCGACGGCCAGTAGCAGCATGGTCATAGGTTGCGTACAGGACCCATGCCCTGGCGGGCCACAGTGATAGTGGACGACCACGACAAAGGGAAGTGTCTCTCCGAAGCTGCATTAGATAGAATACCTATGACATAGCCTTTATTGTGACCTGTTCATGTGGATCGTCCGCATGAAACGTGGACTGGTCGCGTTGACCAGGCAAGGACGTAGCACCCGCAGTGACGCGGGCGGAAGAACCAGCCCCCTAGATTGGGTTGTGATGGAGTTGACAGGATGGTCCAGCAATGGGATAGGCGAGAAATGGGCCTGTCCCATAGAGGGTCAGGTAGACCCAGTGGGTTGGTTCGGTGGACAATAGGTCGGGTCAGGTCGGTACGAATGGGTCATCCCGAACACAGACCCAACTGACCCCTTTTAACTAACAGACCCATAACATTGAAACTGTAAGTCCTTTATTGACCTATCTATATAATTGGTACCCTCATTATGAGGTAGTCATATTGATAAGGGTTTGTGGGGGTTTATTGAGGACTAGCATAGGTGCAAAGCTTCCCCATTTTTTCTTTCCTCAAGGGTTAGTTACGAAATTGTGTCCACGTCACTGGGTAGCAATCCCCTTGAGAGAATAGAGTCTTCTATAGAGTTTTGGTATCCTCCTTGGGACTGGAGTGATATTATATCACCAATTATGGTACTTATTTGGTATTGATGTGACTTCTGGTCATAGGGCATTAATCATCCTTCAAGTGTGATTTATAGATAGTGTTTGCGGTATTCTATAAGGAGAATCCCCTACATTACAAGCCACATCAATATGGTTCATGATATTCATTGAGAAGATTATCCTATGTTGGGGGTTAACATAGATTGGTTTCATGGTATTCAATGAGGATAGTAACATATCTATATATCATGATATTTGAAAAATATTTCTCTTTGGTCGAATCTCAAATTATCAGGACCTCTTGTAAGAGTCCCCGATGACATCAAGGCTCAAGGATGTGTTTTCCAGAACAAGTATTCCTTAAGAGGGATCTTTTGTCTAATGACAGGCTGTGACTTATACACTATTTCATTTTTTATAGTATGATTATATCTGGATGTTCTTGGTATATGTATGGTCATATACCTGTGTAGATCTGACTGTGAATTCTTTTTTGGTTTTCCCTTTATGGTTTCGGAGTGTCCTACTAAGTATTGTTTTACTCACAGCAACATATTATTTTCCAGGAAGTGTAATATCTATTGTATCTAATTGATTATTTGATGGAGTTCTTTTCATATAAGGACTAGGACTGTATGGTTCTATGTGATATCAGATAGGCCGAGGTGTTTTTAACAGCTTTCTATAACTGCTTCAGAACCCTTGATTGGAGGTCGGACCTGGCAACTGTCTTTCTTTTGGTGGGCCGGTATTCTGGCCTGATTTACCTTATTTTACATTACATCCATGTTGTACATTGTGGTTGGTTATTAGAATAAGTATTCATTGTGGTTTGTGTTTTCACTTTTTAGAATTTTTCTCTTGGAGACATGTGTGTGCATACAAGTAATTAAGAAAATGTCTCCCATTTGTGAGATATGCCTACTTGATGTTTCCTACAACATTAAAATTGGAGAAAAACATGGGGTAGTCGCGGGGTGGGACCCACTAGAATGGGTTGTGATATAGTGGTATCAGATGGGGTCAGTTCCTCATTGGGACCATGAGTATGTGAGATTGGATTGGGTAAAACAATGTTAAGTGTTTTGAAATTGGCATTTAGGCTAGGGAATCCAGTGTTGATGCATGGGATGATGTATCCATACACTATGACGCTGGAAACCTTCATTAAGACATGGTATATGAAAGAAATCATTTTTAGCTAAATTAATGGTATATGCATCATATATGAATGAGTTTTTTTTCTAAGTCCTTATTGTGTCACCTCTCCCGATATAGTCTTTTGACCGTTGTTCATCTGGATTTTTTTCAGGATGCCTCCATGCAAATAGCCAACCCGGATTCCGATGAGTGATTATGTGGATTATCAAACTATTTAAGAGGAATCAATACATATCCATATTCCATACATAGAACATTCAAGTGGTTTTCCAACTTTAGTTCCACTCATCGAGTAGTAGTTCTTGACAGCGCTACCTGTAGAGGATTCACACAGGTTGTGTGCACTGCATGAATTCCAATGGCAGCGAACTCCTAGGATCAGTGTTGAGATAGACCCATAGGTAGATGAGGATTGGATGGATGTGGTTACAGGTGTCTTCTACCTTGTGTGGATAGTTTTCGATCAGATGATAGTTCTAGCCATGATTCTTATATAGGGCTCAGTGGGAAAATGGTGGAGCTTAGTGATCTGAAAACATGATGAGACGACTCACTCTTGGGTTAAATTTGAGATCCTCTTCAGGGAGGAGTTCATTCTCTTTATTTTTCTCTTAGTATTCATACATGATCTCCTGCATCTATAGTTGGTAATAAAGACAATAGCGGAGCACTCAATGAGAATTATTGAGCATTCTCGCTAATCCACCGATATAGTTTGAGACCCATTCTTCGGGGATTAGTAATTTGCGTAGGTATTATGTCAGGGATCAAAGAATCCATGGTATCTCTCTATGTCCAGACATAGGGTAATGGAGCGATTTATACTCATTGATAGCTTTCTGGAAGAGCAGACACAAGCATTGTGGGCTAATAGTAAGCACTAGGCAGCTGAGTCTTCAGTGGTGGGTAGATGATAGTAGACGAAGGGGACCAAGAAGGAAAGGTCCTTCAAGAGATAGCCATGTGATATAGTATTACTGTATTGAGGCTCCCAGAGATGATCATTGTAGAGACCCAAAGCTTTACGTACATGGACATTACATTACTTTTTCAAAATACTTAATAAATATCAAAAAAAAAGACACACAAGGACTGTAATAGTTTAGTGTCTTTGGAAACTCGGAATATAAACAACTAATCATGTTGAAAGATCTTCAACATCTCCCATAACGATCTTCCCCTTTTTGTTTCCTTACCTAAAACCTTTCTTTATTTCCTGGGGAAAATAAAACATAAAAATGGTGAGTTCAAATGCTCAGTAAGGTCAAACATAGAGAATATAAAACAATCCATAATCATTTGAAATCAAAAAC
Source organism: Viscum album (assembly GCA_963277665.1). Classification (NCBI taxonomy): domain Eukaryota; kingdom Viridiplantae; phylum Streptophyta; class Magnoliopsida; order Santalales; family Viscaceae; genus Viscum; species Viscum album. Next base: position 839,316,883 of record OY728152.1, on the reverse strand, counting down.
TTGAACATGAAATCTAAACATTAAAACCTTGAGAAAAGACATAAATCTTGGAAGTACGTAAGGAATATATCATAAAGGAACATCAATCACGATAAAATAGCATGGGAATAAAAAATGTAATGTTGGAAACCATTCATCACTTGTTATGATTTCCATAGTAGCCAAGGCATTGCTGCCAAGACCATCTTAGTGGACAAAGTCTCTTTCTGAATCGAGTTCACTCCTCGTTTCAGTCCTATAACACTGAACTGGATTAACTTATCATTCCATCCATGTCTATCTCATGAGATATAAATCTTTACCCAATTAATTGGAGGTAGATATAGGTCCCACCCATCTCATAATGAAATCATTCTTACTTGTGCCACAAAATAAACATACATTATTCATAATAACCCAACAAATAAAATGGGTTTCAAAAACATCATCACATAATCCATATAAAATAAATGGATATAATTTCATAATAATAAAAGTGAAACCATTTAAATCATAGAGACATTATACTTGAAACATACACATATGAAATAAATTCATCTTAGATGGAAAAATGGTTTTGATAAAACACTTGAAATGAATTCTTGAGGAAAATATCCTTTCTTCTTCAAAATCAATTTCTTTTCACAAAACGTCATGCAATTTTAAAAGAAAGAGATTTTTTTGAAAATAGTCATGAAATATTTTTTAGGAAGCTTCATGAAAATAAGGCTTTATAAAAGCGTAAAAATCTATTCATGCCGTATAAGTTAAAAAAAACATTATTCTCGTACTTTTGTCGGCAAAGTCAAAAAAGTACCTCGTAGGGTAAACAAAAGAAAGATACCTTCCATACCATGGGGTAAAAGTCAAAATGGGTAGAAAAGGACTTTAAACATACATTAAAACACTTTTATAAAACATGGACGTGGATGATAACAATAACCCCAGTAAATACTTACGAATAAGCAATCTCGGATAAAAATGAGATTTGCAAAATTATCCCTTAACTTATGTCTGATATGATTCATATGTATCTGAACCTCCTTTATAATGATTTAAATAATGTCATTGACTTATTAAAAAATAATATTCATTGTTATGATATCATATATGGTTCACTTATGACTTTATATTACCCGTTATTTTGTAAATTCCATTTTAATGAGTGTTTTGGGTAAAATCGTTTCATTTGTCGTCCGTGTTTTGACTTGTAATTATTCATATGATTACTTAGATCATGATTACTTAATTATATAATATAAAACATGATTTATATATAACATATATTGAGAATATACATATATATAATAGATCTATAAATGGAAATAAATACACCGTTCATTGAGACGGTAGGTCGTACGTACGCATGAACATTGTTTTCGTTTCCTTATTGAGTTGAATGGAATTAATTAGATGACATACATATATATATATATATATATATATATAAATCCAGTATCTTTATAATGTAATATATTTCATTATTATGTCTTATATATTCTTTATAATCATTCTTAAATGGTTAACATGGAGACTGAATCTCATCGCGTCGTGGAGACGGTAGTCCGTATGTACGCACGAGCGATGATATCATTTCCATAATTATTGAATTGGAGTGGAGTGGATGATACAATATATCAAAATAAGTATGATTTTATAATAACTATGTATAGTTATTATTTACACCATTATACCCATCCATGTAAGGTGTTGGTGGAAAAACAGATTACACCACGGCATGGAGACGGTATTCCGTACGTACGCACGCGGGGTGATTTTGTTTTCTGTAGGATGGATAGAAGGTGAAATGGGGTTGTTTCATATTTATAATAACATATCAGTATATTATTGATACTTATGTTATTACATTATAATTAAACAACTAAATAAGAAGAAGTTGAAGAAGAAAGAATCTTGAAAGAATCGGTAGAAGAAATTACCTCTTCTTCGATACGCCTCTTTGAAACCTCCTCTTAGGGAACTAATATTGGTCTTTGAAGTATACTAGTACCTCTATGATGTTTCTAGGGAAGTGGAAACAAGAATTTGTCCGGGTTTGGACGAGCATGAAGGCTCAAAGTGGTGTGGGGAAGATAGGGAGGAGGTGCCCTTTTATAAGGGAGGAGAGGGACACCTTTGGAAATCTTATAAAGATTAATTTATAATAATATAAACCCACTTAAAAACCTCAAAAAATGAATCATATTCGAATACTAGATGAGATATGGTTGTAATCTCATCAACCAGTAAAATTTAGACATGTTAGGAAATTATTTTAACCACTATCAACTTGATTTATCCTTACTTAATCAATTTAATTTTATTTGTCGTAATAACATTCTAAATTTTAAATTATAACAAATAATTACTTATTTGTTGTGAATTGTCCATAATTTGATAATTTATAACCTTTTAGACCATATAAATATAAATTTATAATTTTTATATATTTTGTTGATTTTTAAACAATATTATAATATGTTATCTTTATAAAATAACAATAGTGTCAATTTTGACACTATTCATTTATATGAATTTAAATAAAATATATACAGAAGATATGTTAGAAATAAAAGCTTTAATAGATTCATATAAGGTCATATGTATCTAGAAAAGTAGTGGAACACATTAAATAGTTCATATAATATTTATTTTATTATTTTTAAAACCATTTATTTGGTTTATCTCTTAATAAAATAATTACTACAACATTTTTGTATAATTAATTAATATACTTATTTGTTGCATAAAAATTAGAAATAAAATACTATGATGAAGATATATCTATTACCTTTTACAATAATAATTTTACTCGAATTTATCATCTTAAAATCACAATATTTAAATTGTTATATTTATTAAATTATGAAGGTGACAACTTTGGCATCATTTAAAATAAAATAATATAAGTGTCATAATCACTTTTATAAGACTCCAAACAGTTATATATTAGGTCATTGGATTATTATGGTATATATATACACTATCAATAAGTTTTTCTCAGGTTTTTGGGCCTTTTAATGGGTATTATTATTTCAATAAAAACTATATTACTGATTTTTCACATAATAAATAATTTCTGCATCATTAATGTATCACCATTAATGACAATTATTTAATGCCTAAAAATTCTAAATAAATTATCATGATGTAGATTATTTTATTATATTTTTGTATACTATTCATGTTCAAAGTTCATTATGTTTATCACTAAATTAAAATTATTATACTTATAAGATTTAAGAAAGTGACGTGTTGTCACATTCTTTGGTTTTAATAATAATTAAATTATTTTCATGAACAAAAGTCCATTAAATGAATCTAATCCAACCCTTAGGTGATATGGGTCAACGTTTATTCATCCAATAGGATTTTGGAAGGTTTTAGGGTAATTTTATAATCTTATATTTACCCTTAATTACCCTATTTACCTTTAACTATGGTAAATAAAATTTACCGTAGTTACTATTCATAATGCCCAAAAATAAAAAATAGCCTATTAACATAATTTGGACCCACTGATATCAAATATGGAATCCATTTTTCAAAATTCAAAACACATAAGTTGCAGTAATTAATTTAAAATTAATCCTATTGTCAAAAGAAAACGGGTTTTTGTTTAAAACATTGCAAAAGATTGAATTGATTTAACCTACGAATTCAAGGTAAAATCAATGATAATGACATATATTATATTAAATGGTAAAAATAAATTCTATTTATACTTTAAAACCATTCAATATTATAATTTAACCACATAAGTTATTACGATGAAAAAAGTTGTTTTTAATTAAAATATAGCATGTTTTTACTATTCATTAAAATATGAAAGTTATCAGAATAATATGAAAAATTTATCCAAGGTAAAATTTTATATCCTGATTCCAAAGAATAATTTTATTTCGTAAAATTGAACTTATAAACATGTCAAAAACTAGATTTAAAGTGGTTGCGCGATCAAAAGACGGCAAAACTACATTTTTTGAAAAATACTTATTTTACCCGAAAAATTAATTTTGTTCTTATACCATGTTCTAGAAAATATGTAAGATGAATAATAATGTTATAAAATTAAAAATTTAGTTAATACTATTCATAACGGCTAGTTCATAATAATATTATAATAATATATCCTTGTTTAGTAAAACCCGGTATTGCGTACAACACAGGCTATCGAGGAAGGTCGTGATTGCATGTAATGAAAGCCAAATTAGGGTTGCGTGTAGTGCACGACTCCTTTGTTGTTACGTATAAAAAAATACATTGAATATATATATATATACTCAATGTTTTGTAGAATAACTACTATCAAACAAACATGAAATTGTGTGTAACACGATCCAAGAATAGTGTTGCGTATACTGAAACCTAATACAGTGTTGCGTATAGCGCAAGATAGTCTTTGTGTAGCGTACAACAGAAGATATGAAAGAAATTAAAACGAATATATCTTATAAAATCCCGGGTTTTTACATTCTATCCCCCTTAAAATGAATTTCTCCCTCAAAATTCGTCGGGGTTATACATGGTTTTCTACATGAAAGTTTCTTTAATTGAAACCCACATCGTAAAATGAAATACCAAAACTTAACTTTAAAAACTAAAGTATGAAACGAAATGGTTACCCAAATTAACTCATCACTGGGTTTCCACGTAGGAGAATATAGGTGAAAATATGGATATGGAAGAGAAATATAACCATCATGTTCTGATTGAGAGTGGTAGATAACATGGCTATGAAAACACCAACAATCACAAAGCCATAAATTTGTGATGATCTAAGGTAGCATCTGATTCGTCAGATATAAGGGAACTAGGACCACATTTTTGGTTTTCAAGATCATTTCTCTAAAGTTGAAGAATTTTAATTAGAAGAAATACTTACTTTATTTCGATATAATCACACCTTTGTTCGTGCCTTGAACAATTTCCACATCACCTCTTAAAGAAATGAAGTTGAATTTGTCATTCGTGAAGTGTTAGCAAATCATGTGATAGAATGATGAGTCATTCCATCTGTCTTAATCAAAAGGTTAGCATTATTTATATACATAAGTCCATCTATTGTATATCGTTCCAAAAATGGAATTATAATTCATCTATCACACCACTTAATAAAATAAAACTAGTTTATACTAACCAGGGTATTCCTATAGTCTAGTGGTAGGCGATAAAGGCCAGTCACACTTCGGTTGTGGGTTTGATTCCCACAGCCTTGTCCAACGCGATGGGCTATCGCTCGTCCTGTAGGTTGTCCTTTTTCTATTACTATAACATCCCATCAATAATATCGAAAAAAGCTCTATCCTTAAACAATACTAACTTATGTCCAACATAATCCATTCCAATCTTTAGGCTTATCTAAAATACTTCAGTCCAAGCTCATAGTATAAAGAAAATGATTACTTGAAATGTCACATAACAATCACGTGAATGCTATCATTTATCCCCCATATAACATAAGATATATCTTTTTGGTCAAATTAAAAACATGTGAATACCTTAATCATGTATGCTCTTGAAGAATGAATACCCATTAAACCTTAGGGAAAACATGAATACAGTTAAAAATTAACACCTTCCGCATACCAAAATCCTCAAAATTCTATATACTCAAACCATGATATCACTTAGTCCTTATATCAATCATGAGCTCATGAATACTGTAAAACATTTCATTTTCTCCTTATCCATTCATTATGCACATATCATCTGCTTTCCAGAATATTTGAATCACTTTTCATGGTAACCGGTACCATAAAATTATTGAAAACCACAATAGACTAATACAAAAATATTCTAATATACCATAAAAGTACCTCAACAACATTATTCTTGAAAACCAATACATAAACACTTCAATCCATCATCTTCAATGATTGTCCTGGAATAAGTCCTTCCTTGATTTAGAAGTAACTTCTTAGGTCAGGGCATTGAGTTAGGTAATGCCCATGTTCTCCACAAATAAGACATTGAACTCCATAACAGTCTGTCACTCTATGAACCTTTTCTCCACACAAGTAACATTTGTCCCTCCATTTGAGGTATTCCTCAAGGTTCTTCTTCCCTTCTTTAGAAATCTCAATCTTCCTTTCTTTATGCTCCTCAACATGTGAACAAGCATAAAAGTCTGTATTCCACTTATTTGATGAATTAGGCATACCACTAAATTTCACCTTGTTAATAATATATCGTGATGACTGATTTGGCATAATCACAATATCTTTCTCTCTAGGAATTACGCAATTTTTTTGCTCATAGTCACCAATTTTTTCATTGGATTCAATGTTAACTGAATTCCTTCTGGTTCCCTCCATTGACTAAAACACAAAAAGAATTTTGTGAGAGGAAAAAATCATGATAGGGAAAACAACATAGTAAAGGGGGATTACCCTAAATATCTAACATCTTAGTTTAAATTCTAAGATCGTTACCATAGTTCTAAGACTATATCCTATATGTATACTTATCCTTAGGGACATCCCTAGACATACCTTAGAAATATCTCTAGGGATCTCACTAACTTTTTCGCATCCTAGTTTCCAAAGGTTTACTAAACCATTCCTCTGATACCAACTGTAGAGACCCAAAGCTTGAAATACATGGACATTAAATTACTTTTGTGGAATAATTAATACATAACAAAAAAAGACACATAAGGACCGTAATAGTTTAGTGTCTTTAGAAACTCGGAATATAAACAACTGATCATGTTGAAAGATCTTCAACATCTCCCATAACGATCTTCCCCTTCTTGTTTCCTTACCTAAAACCATTCTTTATTTCCTGGGGAAAATAAAACATAAAAAGGGTGAGCTCAAATGCTCAGAAAGGGAAAACATAGAGAACATAAAACAATCCATAAACATTTGGAAGCAAAAACTTGAACATGAAATCTAAACATTAAAACCTTGAGCAAAGACATAAGTCTTGGAAGTACGTAAGCCATATATCATAAAGTAACATCAATCATATTAAAATAGCATGGGAATAAAACATGTAATTGTGGAAACCATTCAGCACTTGTTATGATTTCCATAGTATCCAAGGCATTGCTGCCAAGACCATCTTAGTGGAAAAAGTCCCTTTCTGAATCGAGTTCACTCCTCATTTCAGTCCTGTAACACTGAACCGGATTAACTTACCGTTCCAGACATGTCTATCTCATCAGATATAAATCTTTACCCAATGCATTGGAGGGATATATAGGTCCCACCCATCTCATAATGAAATCATTCTTACTTGTGCCACAAAATAAACATACATCATCCATAATAACCCAACGAATAAAATGGGTTTCAAAAACATCATCCCATCATCACATAATCCATATAAAATAAATGGATATCATTTCATAATAAGAAAATTGAAACCATTTAAATCATAGAGACATTATACTTGAAACATACACATATGAAATAAAGTCATCTTAGATGGGAAAATGGTTTTGATAAAACACTTGAAATGGATTCTTGAGGAAAATATCCTTTCTTATTCAAAATCAATTTCTTTTCACAAAACGTCATGAAATTTTAAAAGAAATATATTTTGTTGAAAATAGTCATGAAATATTTTTTATGAAGCTTCATGAAAATAAGGCTTTATAAAACCGTAAAAATCTGTTCATGCCGTATAAGTTAAAAAAACATTATTCTCGTACTTTTGTCGGAAAAGTCAAAAAAGTACCTCATAGGGTAAACAAAAGAAAGATTCATTCCATACCATGAGTTAAAAGTAAAAATGGGTAGAAAAGGACTTTAAACATACATGAAAACACTTTTATAAAACATGGACATGGATGATAACAATAACCCGAGTAAATACTTACGAATAAGTAATCTCAGATAAAAATGAGATTTGCAAAATTATCCCTTACCTTATGTCCGATATGCATCGTATGTATCCGAAAATCCTGTATAATGATTTAAATAATTTCATTGACTTATTAAAGAATCATATTCATTGTTATGATATCATATATGGTTCACTTATGACTTTATATTACCCGTTCTTTTGTAAATTCCATTTAAAGAGTGTTTTGGTTAAAATCGTTTCATTTGTCGTCCATGTTTTGACTTGTAAATATTCATATGATTAATTAGATCATGATTACTTAATTCCAGAATATAAAACATGATTTATATATAATATATACTCAGAATATACATATATATAATAGATCGATAAATGGAAAGAAATACACCGTTCATTGAGACGGTAGGCCGTACGCACGCATGAACGCTATTTTCGTTTCCTTATTGAGTTGAATGGAATTAAGTAAATGACATACATATATATATACATAAATCCAGTAGCTTTATAATGTCATATATTTCATTAATATTTCTTATATATACTTTATAATCATTCTTAAATGGTTAACATGGAGAATGAATCTCATCGCGTCGTGGAGACGGTAGTCCATACGTACGCACGAGCGATGATATCGTTTCCATAATTATTGAATTGAATTGGAGTGGATTATAAAATATATCAGAATCAGTATGATGTTATAATAACTATGTATAGTTATTCTTTACACCATTATACCCATCCATGTAAGGTGTTGGTGGAAAAACAGATTACACCACGGCGTAGAGATGGTATTCCGTACGTACGCACGCGCGGTGATTTTGTTTTCCGTAGGATGGATAGAAGGTGAAATGGGGTTGTTTCATATTTATAATAAAATTTCAGTATATTATTGATAATTATTTTATTACAATATAATGTAACAACTAAAGAAGAAGAAGTTGAAGAAGAAAGAAGCTTGAAAGAATCGATATAAGAAATTACCTTTTCTTCGATACGCCTCTTTGAAACCTCCTCTTAGGGCACTAAGATTGGTCTTTGAAGTAGACCAGGACCTATAGGATATTTCTAGGGAAGTGGGAAATAGAATTTTTCATGGTTTGGCCGGGCATGAAGGCTCAAAGTGGTGTGATGAAGAGAGGTAGGAGGTTCCCTTTTATAAGGGAGGAGAGGGGCACCTTTGGGAATCTTAAAAATATTAATTTATAATAAATCTAACCCCACTTAAAAACCTCCCGAAATGACTCATATTCGAATAATACATGATATAGGATTGTAATATCATCAAAAAATAAAATTTAGACATGTTAGTAAATTATTTGAAACATTATCAACTTGATTTATCCTTAATCAATTTAATTTTATTTGTGGTAATAACATTCTAAATTTTAAATTATAACAAATAATTACTTATTTGTTATTAATTTTCCATAATTGGATACTTTATAAAATTTTAGACCATATAAATGTAAATTTATAATTTTTATATATTTTTGTGATTTTTAAACAATTTTATAATATGTTATTTTTATAAAATAGCAATAGTGTCAATTTTGACACTATTCATTTATATGAATTTAAATAAAATATATACAGAATATATGTTTGAACTAAAAGCTTTAATATATTAATAAAAGGTAATATGTATCTAGAAAATTAGTGGAGCACATTAAATAGTTCATATAATATTTATTTTATTATTTTTAAAACCATTTATTTGGTTTATCTCTTAATAAAATAATTACTAAAACATTTTTGTATAATTAATTAATATACGTATTTGTTACATAAAAATTAAAAATAAAATCCTATTATGAATATATATCTATTAACTTTCACAATAATACTTTTACTCTAATTTATCATCTTAAAATCACAATATTTAAATTGTTATATTTATTAAATTATGAAGGTGACAACTTTGGCATCATTTAAAATAAAATAATATAAGTGTCATAATCACTTTTATAAGACTCCAAACGGTTATATATTAGGTAATTGGATGATTATGGTATAGATATACACTACCAATAAGTTTTGGTCAGGTTTTTGGGCATTTTAATGGGTATTATTATTTCAATAAAAACTATATTACTGATTTGTCACTTAATAAATAATTTCTGGATCATTAATGTATCACCATTAATGACAATTATTTAATGACTAAAAATTATAAATAAATTATAATGATGTATATTAATTTAGTATCTTTTTTGAGACTATTCATGTTTGAAGTTTCATTAAGTTTATCAATAAATTAAAATTATTATACGTATAAGATTTAAGAAAGTGACATGTTGTCACATTCTTTGGTTTTAATAATAATTAAATTATTTTCAGGGAAAAAAGTCCATTAAATGAATCTAATCCGACCCTTAGGTGATATGGGTCGACATTAAGTCATCCAATAGAATTTTGGAAGGTGTTAGGGTAATTTTATAATCTTATATTTACCCTTAATTACCCGATTTACCTTTAACTATAGTAAATAAAATTTACTGTAGTTACTATTCATAATGCCCAAAAACAAAAAGTAGCCTATTAAAATAATTTGGACCCACTGATTACAATTATGGAATCCATTTTTCAAAATTAAAAACACATAATTTGCAGTAATTAATTTAAAATTAATCTCGTTGTCGAAAGAAAACGGGTTTTTGTTTAAAACATTGCAAAAGATTTAATTGATTTAACCTACGAATTCAAGGTAAAATCAATGCTAATGACATATATTATATTAAATGGTAAAAATATATTATATTTATACTTTAAAACCATTAAATATTATAATTTAACCACATAAGTTATTACGATGAAAAAAGTTGTTTTTAATTAAAATATAGTGTGTTTTTACTATTCATTAAAATATGAAAGTTATCAGAATAATATGAAAATTTTGTCCAAGATAAAATTTTATATCCTTATTCCAAAGAATAATTTTATTTTGTAAAATTGAACTTATAAACATGTCAAAACTATATTTAAAGTGGTTGCACCATCAAAAGGCAGCAAAACTGCATTTTTTGAAAAATACTTATTTTACCCGAAAAATTTATTTTGTTCTTATACCATGTTCTAGAAAATATGTAAGATGAATAATAATGTTATAAAATTCAAAATTTAGTTAATAATATTCATAACATCTAGTTCATAATAATATTATAATAATATATCATTATTTAGTAAAACTCGGTATTGCGTACAACACACGCTATCGAGGAAGGTCACGATTGCATGTAATGCAAGCCAAGTTAGGTTTGCGTGTAGTGCACGACTCCTTTGTTGTCGCGTATAACAAAATAAATTAAATATATATACATATACTCAATGTTTCTTAGAATAACTACTATCAAACAAACATGAAATTGTGTGTAACACGATCCAAGAATAGTGTTGTGTATACTGCAAGCTAATACAGTGTTGCGTATAGCGCAAGATAATCTTGGTGTAGTGTACAACAGAAGATATGAAAGAAATTAAAACAAATATATCTTATAAAATCTCGTGTTGTTACAATCATGACAGCCAAAGGATAGACTGTGTTTCACGTGCTGCGATCTGGGACATGCATCTCCTTATTTCATGAAATGTCGTGTGGACGATCAGCAGACGGTCGAGGCACATATGTGACATATGAATAGGTTATAGTATGCTGGTTAATGTGGATGAGGATTTGGTAGAGTAGCTAGTGGTGGGAGGAGGTTTGAGGTACTACCACCACAACCCCCATATGGTCCTCCACGGGCTTGAGGAGCCGGTTGACATGGGTGGGGATTGCTTCAGAAAATTTAATCTTATGACCATGGTGCTCTGGAGATGATTATAGGTATGATATGTGTCTTTTACACCCTAACTACAGTTCTTATAGACAAAGGTTCCAATCACTCCATCCTTTCTACGGACCCTTTTCAAAGCTAGGGGATTCGGTTGGATCCATTGGCTTGATCATTATGTTTAGAGACTCCTATAGAAGGGGATTAGATTATAACACACTAGTTACAACAGTGTGAACCTTCTTATGAAGGAAAGGAACTCATCAGGGATCTCTTAGAAGTGGTTTCGAGGCCTTACGACATCATTCTGAATGTGGACTGGTTATCCACAGTTCATTCTTAGATTGATTATTTTAGGCACATAGTGTGGTGTGTCTGTCGAGATGAGACTAGGTTTTTCTTAACTAACAAAAATGAAATTCTTATAGTGTAGGATGGAATTTCTCAGAGGGTGCAACAGATCACTCACCAGTTGGCTAGCCTCACCCTTGGTGATGTGGAAAAGAGGAGACCTCGGTTTCCTGTAGTGGTGGACAAGTATGAGGATATCTACCTCGAGGATTTACCATGATTACCACATTAAAGGTTTATTGAATTATGCATTGATTTATACACTAAAACAGATCCAATAACTACATGAGGATATAGTATAGCTATCGTGGAGCTTCATGAGATGAGGGTAAAGCTGGAGGGCTTGCAGAGGAAGGGACTAGTGATTCCCAACAATTTATTATGGGAAACCCCAGTATTGTTTTCCAAGAAGGTATAAGGGAGCTTGAGGTTGAGTGTAGACGTTCGACACCTAAATCAGGTAACCATGAAGAATATGTATCTACTACTAACGATTGATGACATCTTCGATCATCTGAAGGAAGAGAGATGGTTCTCAAAGATAGACCATAGATTAGTCTATGACCAGCTTCGAGTGCGAGAAGAGGACATTCAGAAGACATATTTTAGATGTCTCTATGGCCACAAATAGTAAATAGTTATACTATTTGATGTGACAAATTCGACAATAATGTTCATGGAAATCATGAACATGATCTTTCAACCTTACCTAGACCAATTTGTAGCGGTCTTCATTGATGACATCCTAGTGTACTCGACCTTTGAGGTGGAGCACAGGATCCAGTTGATGATGGTCCTAGACATACTGTGAGAGCAGTAGCTTTATATGATGCTCTCGAAGTGTCAGTTCAAGATAATAGAGGTCCACTTTATCAGAAACGTCATTTTAGAGGCAGGAGTTGCATTAGATCCAATGAGGATAGAGGTTATGCTTTCATGATAGCCACACAAGAAAGTTACTAAGGTGGAGAGTTTCCTTGTGTTTTATAGGTACTATCAGAGGTTCATGCCCGAATTATCTAGAGTAGCGGCATCCATGAACACCTTGACCTGAAAGGGGAATCCATTCAATAGGATGAAGAAGTTCTAGGATAGCTTTCAATAGCTATGGGGGAGTTTGATGAACACTCCCATCCATAGATTTATAGAGTAGGATATCTAGAATGTGGTGTGCTTCGATGCATATGAGAAACGGAATAGTTGTGTCCTGTTGTAGGTGTTAGGTCCACAAGGCTGAATACCCAGAGAGGGGGGGTGAATCAGAGAATGACTAATTTAAAATTAACGCTCGTTCTGATCTTGTTTCGCTGTTAAGAAAAACACTCTTCTATCTCTTTCATGTTTCACAATGTAAGAAGAAATTAAATCATGCACAGGACACAACGATTTTTACTTGGTTCACCCGCACTATGCTACGTCCAAGGAGCATACGCCGACAAGTTGTCGGTCATACCAAATTCCATTAAACTTCACTGGCTGTGGATTACAAGGTTCTGGTATAGTCACTATGACCCAGCCTCACTGCCTTTACAAGATTTAGGGTCAGCTCACTGCTTTCCCATGGGTCACTCCCTGTTTCTCTCTCTCTGGCTCACTGCCGGTGGAGAGGATCACCTTCTTCATCTTCCTTTGATCACTGCATCGAAAAGGATCCACTCACAATTTATAGACCTGTAGGTATCTTCATTTTCATGAATGAATTCATCTTTATCTTTATATAGATGCTTTGTTGAAGCCCAAATTTCACACATAGATGAATCTCTCTCTGTAACAAAGGTATTGGGAAAACTTCCATCTTCCACACAGCCCGAAAATCACTGCTAGAAATAAACCTTACTTGGCGCGCAAGTCAATCTCAGCGCGCAAGTATCAGCGCGCAAGTAAAAACTGGTGCGCAAGTCTTCCTCAACCACTTGTGCGACTCAAGATTTTGCAACTCCAAACCTGCGCGACTCACTTCCTTCCTCGCCTAAACCACCTCGGGCGCGCAACTAACACTTAGAACGCAACTTCCAACACTGGTGCGCAAGTCCCACTTGCGCAACACACCAACACTTACGCAACCACCACACTTACACGACGGGAGATCTGAATCTTCAAAGTGTTGAACTCCAGTTCAGAATGAATAGGGGTGGTCCAGTATTTATAGGCATTTGGTCACCCCTACGTGATGGAGCATAAGTCTCTCCTCAGCGCGCAGGTCTCGGCGCGCAGGTCTCTTATCCTGCAAGTCACTTGTGCAACCTAATTCCAAACTTGTGTGAACCTCTTTCCTTTCTCATATTTTGATATTATGATCTTGAAAAACCATATGCGTGCAAGTTATCAAGCTTCCAAGTCATTGGCGCACAAGTCTCTTTCATGGCGTGCAAGTCACTTGTGAAACACCACCAATACTTGCGCGACACTTGTCCCTTTGCCATATTTTGATGATCTGATCTTGAAAAACATATGGCGCGCAAGTTTCCAAACCTTCAAGTACACGATGCGCAATTCATTTTTCCAAAAAACACTTTTCTTCATTTGTCGGTTTTCAGGCCCAAAAATTTGGCAAACACTAGAAAACGGGGCCACCTTGTATCTGTTCTTTTTGTACCGCCTCCAAATCATCCATTCCTTTTTTCGATGTTCTTGAATCAAACATGGATCATTGACCTCAACTCTTGAACTTGACATTCCATCATGAAATCCTCTTTGTCAACAAATTCGTATGTCATTGTTTTGCTTTTTCAACAATCACCACTCAGATGTCCACTTTTTCAACAAACACAATCACCTCAAAAATTCTTCAATGATTCCTTGAGGGACTTTTGCCCAACAATCTCCCCCTTTGGGTTTGTTGACAACTCTTCCATAAAAAGATACTTCGTTGAATCTTTAGCCACCATTCGCCTCATTGTGATTCTGATAGAAATCAAGGATTTACTCAACACATACTCTAAGCCCACATGAGCAATGCTCGGTGTGAGAAACAAGATTAAATGAAAAGTTCATCAATGAATCACTTCTACTCTGACATCCACTATTGATACCAAACTGATACCAATTTCCAAATTGATACCAATTGTTGATACTTCACTGATACCAATTTTTGGAAATATTCAAACCAACACCACTCATCTGCTTTTATCACGATCCTCAACTGTTGTGATATCTATTCTTTGATCGATCACTTCTAGTATCATCATATTTAAAAATCTCCCCCTTTCATATTTCTCCCCCTATCATGCTGCTCCACTAGTCAGCTTCTCCCCGTATCTATCATGATTTCTCAAATATCCTCATCATTTCTCAAATAGCCACACTGTCTCCCCATTGAACAATCACTATTTTCTCCCCCTTTGTCAATGAACCCAGTGGTCACTCCTTTGTAGTCTGTAACATAGTGGATAACGCATATCAGCACATTAGGGAAAAACACATCATACCTCGGGGAGAGGGGGTTTCACATCCACACGCTTTTAAGTGCGGGGAATCGACTGAACTCCCAGAGCCATTCGATGCCTTTCGAATGATTCCTTGGGTAAGGCCTTTGTCAAAATATCTGCAACCTGTAACTCTGTAGGCACATACTCCAACTTCACAAGCCCGTGCTCCACTTTCTCCTTGATAAAATGATATTTGATCTCAATGTTCTTTTTCCTTGAGTGAAGAACTGTATTTTTGCTAAGATTGATAGCACTTGAGTTATCACACTGGATTCCGATCAGAGAATTCACTTAAACTGCCATATCGTCAAGATGTCGCTTCATCCATAATAACTGTGTGCATTCTTGAGTGGCCGCAATATACTCAGCTTCTGCTATGCTTAATGAAATACAATCATGCTTCTTGATTAACCAAGAAATACATAGTTCATCAAGACAGAATGCACCTCTAGATGTTGATTTTCTGTCATCTGATGAACCATCCCAGTCTGTATCATTATATCCCAATAACTCTATCTGAGATTTGTCGTTATATGTCAAGATGGATTCCACCGTGCCCTTGATATACCGAAGTATTATTTTCACTACGAGCATGTGACTTTCCTTGGGATTACTCTAATATCTCATTGCTTGGCATGTGGAGAAAACAATATCAGGCCTTGTCGCGGTCAAGTACAACAAACTTCCAATAATTTTCCTGTATTCTGTGATATTAACTGCCTTTCTATCCTCATCTTTTGAAAATTTCATCAGGGTAGCAACCGGAGTTTTCATCTCCTTGGAATTTTCCATTCCAAACCTTCTTAACACCTCCTTGGCATATTTGGATTGAGAAATGAATGTTCCATTCATTCCTTGTGTCACCTGTAGACCAAGGAAAAACATTATCTCTCCAATCATTGACATTTCAAACTCATTTTTCATGAATTCGGAAAATTGTCTGCACTGAGCTTCATCTGATCCACCAAATATTATGTCATAGACATAGACCAGCACCATCATCCTTTGATTACTATTGTTATTGAAATACAGATTTTAATCAACTCCACCACGCTGGAAACCAAGCTTCTTCAAGTACTGATCAAGCCTTGAGTACCATGCTCTTGGTTCTTGTTTCAGCCCATACAACGCCTTCTTCAGCCTACAAACTTTGTTCTCATCCTCATGAATGAGAAAACCATATGTCTGCTCAATGTACACCTCTTATTCCTGAACCCCATTTAGAAATGCATATTTGAAGTCCATATGGAACACTTTGAACTTTCTTTGCACTACTATGGCCAAAAATAATCTGATTGTCTCCAGCCTTGCAACTGGTGCAAATGTCTCATCTATATCTATTCCCTCTATCTGGGAGTATCCCTTGCACACTAGCCATTCTTTTTTTCGAATCACAGTTCCATCTTCATTCATCTTGTTGTGATAGACTCATTTAGTCCCGATGACATTCTTGTCTGCTGGCCTTGAAATAATCTCCCATGTCTGGTTCTTCTCGATTTGATCAAGCTCTTCATTCATAGCCTAAACCCAGTTTTCATCTTCAGTTGCATTGGAAAAACATTTCTGCTCCACCTGAGATAAAAACAATGTTTGCTGTAATGACTTCATTCTTCGAGTATGAACTGGAGCTGTCTGATCACCAATGATATTATGCCTATCAATTTCAGCTCGACTCTTTGGCTTCCTTGTAGACACAGACTTGACACTTTCTTGTTCATCATCAGTATCTTCTTCTAAGTCAGCCTCTGCCACTTCTACTCCCCCTGTGTCACTTACCTCATCATCACTTTCATCCCGAAACTGTTCACTAGGTCATTGAGTATCTTGTTCATTTTCGACTATAGTGAGATCATTTCTCTCAACAATTTTTCCCAGCCTCTTTTTGAAGCATTTATATGCTTTGCTTTTCCCTGAGTAGCCAAGGAATATCCCCTCATCTCCTCGTGCCTCAAACTTTCTGTGATTTTCTTTGTTGAGAATGAAACACTTACTTCCATAGATCCGAAAGTATTTCAACATTGGCTTCTTTCCGTACCATAGTTCATATGGAGTCTTCCCTTGCTTCGGACACAATAGAGACCTGTTCGAAACATACACCGATGTCAAAACTACTTCCTTCCAAAATTTCTCTGGTAGGTCTTTATCAATAAGCATCGTTCTGTCCATGTTGTTGATGATCTGATTTCTCCTTTCAACCACTCCATTCTATTGGGGAGTTCTTACTGATGAAACCTGATTCCTTATCCCATGTTTCTCAATATAGTTTTCGACTTGACTGTTTGTGAATTCTGTACCGTTATCAGTATGAAACTTCAGAATTTTCTGCCCAAGCATCTTTTCTGATTCCCTTCTGTACTGCTTTATGCAACTGAACACCTCTGTCTTATGGGTAATGACAAATACCCCGGCCATTCTACTATAATCATCAATGAAAAGAACATAGTACCTTTTCCCATTTATAGATCATGGTGAGATAGGTCCACATACATCAACATGCACCAATTCGAGTACTCTGGTTGATTTCTGTTCCTTTGGCATGTATGTCTTTCTGATGATCTTCCCTTGTTGGCAAGCATCACATGTATGAGTGCAATCACGTGATAGTTTGGGAAGGTCTCTAGCAGCATCACATTTTACTAGATCTTCCATAGATGGTTGACATAGGCGACCAAGTCGCCTATGCCATAGCTGGTTTTCATTCTCTCTGGATAAAAGGCACATATCTTCTTCCCCACTAACAAGTTAAAGATTTCCCTTTGTCATTTTTCCTTGTAGAACAATTGCTCCATATTTTTCTTTCAGAACACAAATCTTCTTGGTAAATCGGATAGAGTGCCCAGAGTCACAAAGTTGACTGACACTAAGCAAGTTATGACTAAGACCCTCTACTATCAAGACATCAGCATGTCTCCTTTCTTTTCCCCCAAAATTGGCTTTCCCTGATCCAACAATCTTTAGGCCTTCATCGTTTACAAATTTGACAACTCCTTCTTTGTCATATTTTATGCCTGTAACAAGATCCTTATTACCCGTCATGTGGGATGTGCAACCACTGTCAGGGATCCACACACCAGGTCGATCTGATGCTTTAATGTCAATCTCTACCACCACGACCTTCTAATTTTTCTTCTTCTTGGTCCATACTTTTTCTTTCACACTCGGCATGGATTGAGGCTTCTATTCTTTCTCAGAGTACGATGGACCAGCTTCATCTTGCAGAGCTGCCAATCTATTCTGCATTTTTAACTCACCTATTGGTTTATTGATCTGTTACCTACGTACATTTTTATTTTTCTTTGGCACATTTCTCTGAATGGTCTAAGTGAAGTACCTAGCCATGTGCCCAAATCCTCCGCACCAAAAAAAATGTCCTTCGAAATATGTTCTGGAAAACTGTTCTCTGTTTGGCTTCCACTACTATTCTTATTCCCTTCTATATCTCTTGGCTATGGAACACACATACTATGAATATCCCATCTTCCCACAACAATAACACCTGATATGAGGTGAATTCCTTCTTGTTACTTCAGCACAACAATTTTCCTTTTGGGATCTCTAAATATTCTGATTTTTCTTTATTCCCAAGTCAACCTTCAATTTCAGAATGGGTGCTTGCGGTCTGACCTCAATTGTCACAGATTTTTGTTTCTGACTTATCCCTGAAATAGTCTTAACTCTTGATCTCAATTGTTGCTTCTTCCCTGCTGAACTACTGGGTTCCTCTTTCATCTTTTCAGTCTTCATAACAGCCTGCCTTCCCAGGAATGTGTTAGAATTCAAAGGTTTTTCCTGGTCTTTGACTTTTCTCCACAGACAGACAACTTCCTCTTCAAGATCTTCGATACGCATGACGTGATCTTTCAATTTTTTATTCAAGTCATCAATATCCCTTTTCTGTTCTTCAATATTGAGCTTATGCTCATCAACCTTTTTTGTGCTCTCTGTACTTGAAGACTTAAGGTTTTCTATTTCTTTTACAAGCTCGGACTTCTCATCTTCCTGATGTTTCTTGTAGAGTTTGGCATCATGTACCACCTTGTTGGCTTTCTTTGTTTTTTTTCTCTCCAAATATCTATCTCTTCAAGTGCTGCTTCCAATTCATCTTCCATGTCAACTCTACCTTCAATTTCTTCTTCTTCTTCAATAGCGTCGGTTTCTTCCTTTTCTTGAGAACTAACGACAACATCCACCATTGCATTTTTTCCATGATCTTTACAATTTTCAAACTCTTCAACCTCTTCATCCTCATACTCATCTGAACTGTCTATTTCTTGTGAAAGAAGATTCTTCTTCTTGAAGAAATTTCTCTTGAATTGTTTCTTACCTTTGACAAATTTTGAAGACTTCTTCTTGGGAATTTTGACTTCGTCATCATCATTATCGTTATCTTGAAACTTTTTGGGGCACCTTACTGCAAGATGAACAACCTTTCCACATCAAAAGCATGCTAGTGGAATTTTCCCTTTAAACTTTCCTTTTCCTCTTTGCAGATTTGAAGAAAGGAATGACATCACCTCATCTGTCTCTTCTTCTTCCTGAGAATCTTAAATGGTGAGCTTCTTCATGGCCTTAAATGCCATCTCTTTGGATTTCCCCTTTTCCACAACCTCATTATCATCATTCCTCATCTCATATGCAACCATGGTACTGTACAAATTTTCCAATGTCAGCTCTTTGGGATCTTTATCTTCAAGTACTGAAAATTTCAGATTGAACCGAGGTGGAAGCTTCCTCAAGATGCACTTTACAATCATTATGTCTTCAATGACTTCACCGAGTCCTCGTATATCTTCCACAACAATATTTACCCTATCAAAGAATGCATCAACAGACTCATTCGGGTTCATCTTCAGATCTTCATACTTGTTCCACAGCACTTGCAGTTTGGCCTCTCTGACCTTTGTATCTCCTTCATATATATTCAATAATTTTTCCCACATGGAATGTGACGTTTTGCATGAAATCACCTTTGTGTAGATGGGATTGGAAAGGGCTCCCCCTAAGGCATTGATTTCTTTTACATCATCATCCAACTCTCTATGCACAGCTTCTGATAATGCACCACTATTAATATCAGCTGTGATACCATGCATAGCTACTGAAAACACATCCATTCCCAAATATCATAAATAGGGTTGCATTCGATTCTTCCATATCTAAAAATTACATCTGTCGAAGATCATAATTCCTTTATGATTAGTGACCTCCATTGAGAGAAGAAAAAATATCAACCTTCCATGTGATACCAATTGTTAGGTCCACAAGGCTGAATACCCTGAGAGGGGGGTGAATCGGGGTATCACTAATTTAAAATTAACGCTCATTCTGATCTTGTTTCGCTGTTAATCAAAACACTCTTCTCTCTCTTTCCTGTTGAACAATGTAAGAAGAAAGTAAAGCATGCACATGACACAATGATTTTTACTTGTTTCACCCGCACTAGGCTATGTCCAAGGAGCATACACCGACAAGTTTACGGTCATACCAAATTCCACTAAAAATCAATAGTTGTGGATTACAAGGATCAGGTACAGTCACTCTATCCCAGGCTCACTGCCTTTACAAGATTTAGGTTCAGCTCACTACTTTCCCAACGGTCACTCCCTATTTCTCTTTCTCTGGCTCACTGCCAGTGGAGGGTATCACCTTCTTCCTCTTCCTTTGCTCACTGCGTCGGAAAGGATCCACTCACAGTTTATAGACCTATAGGTATCTTCATTTTCATGAAGGAATGCATATTTCTCTTTATGTAGATGCTCTGTTGAAGTCGAAATTTCACCCGTAGATGAATCTCTCTCTACACCAAAGGTATCGGGAAAACTTCTAGCTTCCACACATCCTGAAAATCACTGCTATAAATAAACCTTACTTAGTGCACAAGTCAATCTCTGCGCGCAAGTATCGGCGCGCAAGTCACAACTGGTGCACAAGTCTTACTCAACCACTTGTGCGACACAAGCTTCTGCAACTCTAAACCTACACGACTCACTTACTTCCTCACCTAAACCACCTCAGGCGCGCAACTAACACTTGGCGCGCAACTGCCAACACTGGTGCGCTAGTCCCACTTGCGCGACACACCACCACTTGCGCGACCACCACACCTGCGCGACGGGAGCTCTAAATATTCAAAGTGTTGAACTCCGGTTTAGAATGAAGAGGGGTGGTCCAGTATTTATAGGCATTTGGTCACCCCTGTGTGACGACGCACAAGTCTCTCCTCGGCGCGCAAGTCTCGACGCGCAGGTCTCTTCTCTTGCAAGTCACTTGTGTGACCTAATTCCAAACATGCGTGAACCTCTTTCCTTTGTCATATATTGATCTTCTGATCTTGAAAAACTATAGGCGCTCAAGTTCTCAAGCTTCCAAGGCATCAGTGCGCAAGTCTCTTTCACGACGCGCAAGTCACTTGCGTGACACCACCAATACTTGTGCGACACTTATCCCTTTTCCATATTTTGATTATTTGATCTTGAAAAACATATGGCACACATGTTTCGAAGCCTTTAAGTACACGGCGCGCAAGTCCTTTTGCCAAAAACAACTTTTCTTCATTTGTTGATTTTTAGGCCCAAAAATTTGGCAAACACTGGAAAACGGGGCCACCTTGTATCTGTTCTTTTTGTACTTCCTCCAGATCATCCATTCCTTTTGTCGAAGTTCTTGAATCAAACATGGATCATTGACCTCAGCTCTTGAACTCTACATTCCATCATGAAATCCTCTTTGTCAACAAATTCGTATGTAATTGTTTTGCTTTGTCAACAATCACCACTCAGATGTACACTTTGTCAACAAACACAATCACCTCAAAAATGATTCAATGGTACCTTGAGGGATTTTTGACCAACAGTACGGAAAATTAGTGATTGCCTATGGTTCATAGTAGTTGATAACACATGATCAGAACTAAATGTCACATGATCTGAAGTTGGTGGCGGTAGTATTGGAATTGAAGAAGTGGTGACCTCACCTTTTGGTAAAGTGGTTTATCATCTCCTCAGACCAAAAAAGACTCATGTATATATTCTCTCAGAAGTATCTGAACTTCTAATACAATAATTTTCAAGATTTTCTCTAGGACCATGTCTTTTAGATTGACTATACTCCTGGAAAGGGGAACGTGGTGGAAGATTCTCTCAGTCGGAGATTGAGTTCACAGTTAATGAACAAGGAATTAGAGTAGTTGATCTCGCTTCAGATATCCATTGTGGATGGATATGTAGAATCTTATTTCAAGTCAATGGTAGTTACCCCTACACTCATTCAATGAGTTAGAAAATCATATCTCGTAAATACCAACTATGGGACTACACAAGCTCTGATGTCACAGGAAATTCCCCTCATGGATATTCAAAAAGTAGAAAGAACATCATCCTTTTCAAGGGACACACATTTGTACTGGTGCGGTTACAGGAGTATTTGTTGATGGAGTTCCATACATCCCATTTGGTGGTACATCTAGTTGTGTAAAAGATGTATTAGGACCTCTGACATACGTTTTTGTGGCTTGGGATGAAGATGGTAGTGGTGGATCTTCTGTCTAGATGCCTCACTTGTTAGCAAGTGTAGTTTGATCACCATGTTCCAGTGGGTTTAAATCAACCCCTAGAGGTTCCAAAGTAGATGGGGGATGGAATATCATTGTACTTCATGATGATTTTACCACATATGTTCAAGGGGAATGATACCATTTGGGTGATCGTTGACTGACATATCATATCACTCCACATTCTAGCGATTCAGGAGAAGAGTTCCATATAAATCATGGGAAGCCTCTATGTTCAAGAGATAGTTTGAATTCATGAGGTGGCCTCAAATATCATTTCATACCATGATTCTGATTTCACTTCTCGACTGTGGAAGGGTTTGTAGAAGGATTTTGGGAATTAGTTATAGTTGAGGACAACATTTCATCCCCATACAGATGGTCTGAAGGAGATGACCATCCATGTTTTATAAGATATGTTACATTCTTACATCATGGACTTGGGTCGTAGTTGGGAGGACCACCTACTGTGGGTTTAATTTTCATACAACAATAGAAACAACTACACTTTTGGTATGGAACTGTTCGAGGCCTTGTACAAGAGACCTTTCATATCCCCATTATGTTGGATTAGCGTAGTTGAGTCCACACTTATGGCCCCAGAGTTAGTACATACTACAACATAGAAGGTGTAGATCACCCCAGAGCATATGAGGACTTCACAGAGAAAGAAGAAGTCATATGCTGATAGGAGATGAAGGCCCTTGGAGTTCTATTGAGGATACCATGTTTTCGTTAGGGTCTCAAATCAATGGAGATTGTGGTGATTTTCCCTGGGCGACATGTTACCTCTAAGGTTAATTGGCCCTTTTTAGATTCTGAGTATATTTGGCAGGGTGGCATACCTCTAAGATCTACCCCCACAATTGCACTAGGAGCATGATTTCTTTCACGTGTCATAGTTGAGGTGGTACATGAATGACCCATTACAAATTATATACTAGGAGATCTGTACATTGATGATTGGGAAAATTTTAATGAGTACATATTTGACATTGAGGATTGATTGTAGAATATCCTTCATGGGTGGTAGATTCCACTAGTGCATGTTCGGTGGTGGCACAGGAATCTCTAGGAGAGAACCTTGGAGTGGGATGCTCAGATGCGTGTTTAGTACCCTCATATTTTTATTGAGTATTCCTTATTTGAGATTTCAGGGATGTAATTTCCTAAGGTGTTGAGTGTCTAATGACTTTGAATTATCTCTTATTGGTTTTTATTAAATTAATTGGGAAAATACATAGACCATGTGGTGAGATGACTCATGAATTTGGGGCTCGGTGTGAAACGAATGCATCCTTTAGTAAATTTATGATTTTAAAATAAGAATTCTCAGTGGATAACATTGAAATTTAATAACATCAAAATAGGTGCCCATATCAAAAATCAGAGGGCAAAGTTGGGTGAAGAACAGCAGCTTTACCTTAGCTAGGGCCTAGCCTCGACTGGCATGGGATGAGGGTGAATGTTAATTTATGGACATGGACATCATAAAAATAATCAATAAAAATATTTTTATTTGGAATTGGGCAGCGGCACAACATTGATTAAAATTTTATAAACCTATAGGAAGGGGTTTATGGTTACAATTCACAATAATGGAATTCCCTGATAGCTTATGATAGAAGACTATAGTTTTTCCTCTCAATGGAGAATAACTACCAAGATGAGTATCAAGATAATTCTTCAACAAATCTTCAAAAAAAATGAATCCTCAATTGTGAAAAATATGATCCTATATAGGGCCCTGTTTTGATTGGATTTTCATCCCTGTTCATGAATTACTAAAACAAACATGAATCAATCGATGAACAGATTGATTCACAGGTCACACGTATATTTGAATGATGGGTTTTTGATTTCTAGATGTTTATTGGGAATTGAATATAAGTTAGAGTTTAGTTTTTTTCGCTTTATTATTCAAATATAATGAGGATGGATCTTGGTCGACATGAACAAGGACTAGATAATGCCACATTGTGTATTCTTGTGTTACACCTCCTCTACCACAAATATGCTTCTCATTCTTCATGGTGCAATGATCCAGGCAGTCCTAGCAGAACAACCTCTGATAGGGTGACTGGCGGTGACCCGCTTTCCAACCAGGACCATCTTGGTAGGAGAGAGCATGGTGGGAGGCTGTGGAAATGGCAATTAGGATGTGATATTTGGTTGTATCGGTGACCGGGTGCAGGAGGTAGATGCCTCTGGCTCAAAGTCCAATGGTAGAAGCCCATACTTGCACAGACGCAGGTGGTGTACTGGATCCAAATACAGGTGGGCCATAGCTAGGTGGGTAAAGGTGGAGGCAGAGAGCCACTACAGGAGGTCTCCAGGGAGGGAAGTAGTGCCCTCCATTTTCAAGGCGGATTAATCAGCCTGCTCGAATGGGTCGGGTTGGAGCTGGCGAGATGGGCCCCTCCCAGGTCGACCAAGCCAAGCCTATGTGGATCAGGCCACATGGTCTGGTCGACATGGTTAGATGGTTTGGCCGCCCCTAGGTTGGGTTATATCGGTTTGGTCTAACTGGGTTAGACTGGACATAGACCCAACCATCCCCTTTTCACTAAAAGACCCATAACATTCAAAATGTATCTTTTCTTGACGATCTGTTTGTGATGTTGTGACCATCACAATGTGGAGGTCCTTTGGAGATGGATTTTCTGGGGTTTAGTGAGGAATAGAGTAGGTGAGAAGCTTCCCCTTGGATCATTCCTTGTGGGTTTGATGTGGTATTGCATCCACATCACTAGGTAGCAATCCCCTCAAGAGGATAGAGCCCTGTATAGAGTTTTGGCATCCTACATGGGACTAGAGTTACAATCTATCACCAAAGATGGATTTTGTTAGTTTTTAACATAACCTCCAAGCGCATGTCATTAATCCTCAGTCTAGTGGGTTGTATCGATATGGTTCTTTGTATTCTCTGAGTAGAATCCCCTACATTACGAGCCGCATCAGTAGCTTTTGTGGTGTTCTCTTAGAAGAATCCCTTACAATGCGGGATAAAAAAATGTGTTCACAGTATTATCAAAGAAGATTCCCTGATCTATATATTGGGATCTTTGACCATTGTTTTCTCTTTGGTCAGATCCCAAATTTTTGGGACCTCTTGCAAGTGTCCCCTATGACATCAACGATTGAGGAGTGAGATCTCTTGGTATGATCTAGCCTCAAGAAGACTCTTATGGGTGTTTATTGACTGTGCCTTATCCTATCATTATTTGTGGCTGGATACATGTATATATAGATTTTCATAGTGTATGAGTGGTCATAAACCTATGTAGAGCTGACTATGAATTCATTTTTGGTTTTTTCTTTGTGGTTTCGAGGTGTCCCACTGATTATTGTTTTACTAACTCCTATATAGGATTTTCCCATATGTTTCCTGTCTTGTGCAGATGATCGATGCTTCAATGGAGTTCTTGGCAGAGTAGGACCAATTCTAGACATTGCCTTGTGGGATCAGATAGGATGAGGTGTTTCTGAATTATTTCTATTGCAGCTTCAGTACCCTTTTGTAGGGCAGACATTGTAGTAGTCTTTCTTTTGTTGGGCATGTATTCTTTCCCAACTTACCTTCTTTATGTTAATTTCTTATTGTGCTTTTTGTTTAGTTATTAGTGTATGAATGCATGGTGGTCAGTGATTTCCCTTTTTATCTTTTTGGGAATAGATATGTGGGCATATAAAAATTTACATAGTAAAATGCCTCCCATTTGAGAGATATTCCTACTCGGTTCTAGTCTCCAGCCCCTGGCCTATTATAGGTGGGTTTGGGGTATTTGCGACACAAGCCCCACAGGGACGGTTTGTGACAACCCCCATATGATCACCATCCACATAAATAGAGTAACATAAGTTTCATAAATATATATATTTTTTATTTCTTTGGAGTAATATCAATTTAAATCATACGTTTTTTTGTTTCATAATGAAAACATTGCATTACAACATAGTTGCTTTATTGACTCCATAAACAATATACATAATTTTTATCTACTACCGTGAAGGCTATTATGTAAAATTTTATTATTTTTAAATAATATGGTCATTAGTATTTTATAACATTGTTCAATTTTTAATGTTTTATTTTAAATTTAAATAAATAAACAAATTTAGTTCATGATGGTTAGTGAATCCACCTTAATAAACTAACCGAATAACGTTAACATTTTTACTATAATAATAACCCATAATCCTGAACACAAAAGGATATTTGGGACTATTTAAATTTATATAAGTATAATGATACCATTTCATTTCACTTCTTGATTTTTAGTCCCATTTGACAAGAGCTTCAATAATTCTCCTTATGTGATACAATGTTGAATCAAAGAAACAAACACCCTTGTAACAATGAAATTAAATTTTCTTTCTCATTAAAATGTATATAAAAGAACATAATAGAATTATAATAAATAAAATATTTATGTAAAAGGTTCTTAATTAAGTAATTCATTAATCTACTTTTATTATTCAGTTAATTATGTGTGTATGGAGAATGATTCATGAACCTATGTTAAGAGATCTCTTAAAACCAAAATTTCTCATCAGTTATAATCATTCCCTCCCTATCAAACATTATATCTATATTAAATTTTCTAGGATTATTAAAAATTATATATATATATATATATCTAAAATATATATCAATCTTATTATAACTTACATTGATTAGGTAATTTCTTCCTCATTTTCATTTATTAAATGAATTCTTTATTAAATCTCTTTAATTGTGATATGATGAATGATTTCATATTCAATTTATTTTCATGGGTACTTTTTTTTATGTCTTATGATTGATTTATTTTTGTGTCATACATTATAATATTCACATTATGATGGGGGTTACCAAAAAGGGCTTCAACACCCTGGGTATTGTTTTTTTCTCATGACACATTACTAATAGGATTTAGGAGTAAACATATTCTAAGATGTGACATTTTCCCCCCAAGTAATGTCATCTTGTAAGTAAGCCATAAATTATTATTAGGAATTGTAATATTTTTTCTGTAAATTCTTATTTTTACACGATCTTATGATATGAAGTTATTATGTTGTCCATCCATTTTATTATTAATGATCCTTCTCCTTTATAGTACCATGAAATACTATTTGAATCACATGTTAAGCTTCATTATCAGTTATATCTTATTACTATGATTTTTAGATCACACATTACTTTTTTATATTCCAATAGTAATACAATTCCATTTTATAATCTCAATGGGATTTAATATCTCATTATTGAGATTAAAATAGAAAACATTTATTTTATTTTCTAATTTATGTATTATGATACTAATCATCCAAATACACTATGTGTTAGGATCATTGGGTTGTATTAATTGGAGGATTGTGTTAAAAATAATGTAATAATGTGAATAAAATGTTTGGGCTACTAAACCAATCCTGTTAAATATTCATAGTATGAATATATCTATATCATGATTGAGTCTATTAATATATTGTACTATCTTATATCCAATAACAAAACTCCTATGAACCCAAAACCTATATTTTCATTTAATTACTAGAATTTCCATAAAAATGTCTATAAATATGAAAATATAATATTTTGAATCATACATTTGATTTTTAAATATGTTGAAGAATAAATAACATTGATATCTCTAGGTATACATGATAAGGTAGAGAATAATATCATATATTTAACAAAAATAATCCCTATAAATTCAATCCAAAATAATTATTTTAGCGAATCACAATTATTTTTTTATATATATCATTCAATACATCTACAAATTATATGGTGTTTATGAAATGATGGGTTTTGAGGATCGAATGCATAATAAACTGATCAATTTTTTTTACCAAATATATTCAAATTTATAGGTTTGATCAATTTTTTTTTATACTACAGATGAGAGGTCCATAGAAATCATAATCTCTCATTTATCCTATAGATATATCATTATGAATAATGATCACACCCAATGGCGATGACCACCAAAACTATATCAAATGAAAATAATATCTTTCTAACTATGTAAAGATCTAGAACTCCCTACTCCAAAATCCAAATATAAATTCTATAATTGAATTATTTTTACAAATATACTAAATTGATGATAGGATCAGGAATCTTGTATCCAAAAATGATTCTATAACTAGATAGAGAATTGTTAGTTTAAATCTAGATGGTAATTATTCTAATATATTT
Source organism: Viscum album (assembly GCA_963277665.1). NCBI lineage: Eukaryota > Viridiplantae > Streptophyta > Magnoliopsida > Santalales > Viscaceae > Viscum > Viscum album. Next base: position 839,287,804 of record OY728152.1, on the reverse strand, counting down.
TCCCCATAATTATAATAAAATTATCTTTTATTTGTTAATATTTACTCAATAAAGGATTGTTAAATTTTCTAAATATTTTCAGTCATAAATACATTTAAAAGATCGTTAAAAATATCATCTATAATAATAATTTTTAGGGATTAGTGTTCCAAAAAAAGTAATGAATAGTATAAAATCTCAAATTATAAACCCACCTTTGTAAATTTCACAATAAAAAATAATTCACTTTCTATAAGGTCACTGAGGAAAAATATATTTGCATCATCGTATGATCCCAGTTTTTTACTCAGGTATGAATCATTTAAATTTATATTTAAATCATTATTTTAGACTTAATAAATATTTCAGTTGGGTTAAAAAAATGTCCCAATGATGTATGTGGCCTGTTTAGAGCTCATAACCCATCTTTTTTGGAAAGATGGACCTATCATATGGTTAGGGAAATATGTGCAGATCAGTCTCACTATTAGATCTTACCATGAGGATGGTCTAAATTTTTTGGCATACCCATCTCACTTTATTGGAAATCAGTTTCCCTAATAGTGAATACTAACCATTCAGTGCCCCTCTTCACCTAGTACACGTGCACGGTTTTTAGACGATTTGAAAGACCATCCGGAGAAACCATGCACAAAATAAATGTTCGATAATTATATAATATTACACTTAATGATCTAATTTAACATCATGCATCCTTCTATTAGATTTTCCTGCTGGATGAACTCCATTTTCTGTTGGGAATTCCTTGAGCACTAGAGAACCCCACTCTGATTCAAGGACATGGATTTCATAGGTTGAGAACAACCTAGATCCCAATCCTTATATAACATGGGATGCCCATTTTAAAAACATATGATTGCTTGTGAATTATTATTGGATTCCTTAGATACACTCCTTGGATCTATCTTTGACATTTAGGTCCCATTGTTAATTACCATTTGGCCCAATCATTTCTTAACACCATTTTAACTTGGATGAACAACTTGGACATGATAACCTTCTTATTGTGGAATTAATTGGACTATACTTCTTTTATTACACTTTTACCCATATCTATGCTATATTTATTAAAGAGTTGGAGACTTTTGAGGTCTAAATTTACTTAGTTACTACCTTGGAAAATCATTATTTAATATCATTCTAGGTTTCATTGTAACATGTTGGAACCTTTATTTTTGATAACATGTGACATGAATATAAACTAGAAAAAATCAAATAATAAATTTGTTACATGTTTAGACAATAATTGAGGGATGAAATAGGTACTTTTTTATTTAGATTCATTGTATTGCTTTACATTATATATACATTTTTCCACACTATTATATTTCTATTACACGGGACAGATGTTATAGACATAGTTGGTGGTGGACCACTAAGATTTATCTCACACCCTCTTCAGAAGCCATTTGGTTCCTGAGGAAGATTACATAAATGTAGGTGTTGATAAAGGGAAGCATAAAACTTCGAACACTTAATTTCTTGTTGTGTAGTGTAGATCCAATGGAAAATGATCGAGTACGATCTCGGGAACCTTGGTATAGTCTTTTGACTTCCTTTATACTTTTTTGGAACATGTTATGTATTCTTTCTTATAACCATGTTTTCTAATTTTCTATTGGTATGTCATAGTGTCATTAGTTATTCTAGTTATTTCAGTTATTGTTATCCTTTCTTATTTATCACTTTTGTCTTTATAAACTCTATACTTAATTTTCTTATGTTTTTTTTTCTATGTGTATATTTATCATATATTCTACACTATGGGGATAAAGGAATATTCTCCCCATGAGCAAACCCTAGGCCCTCACTGCTAGTCAGAAGCCTCTAGAATTTAGGGAGATGTGTCGGAGTCCATGTGGCCCACCGGGATCGAGGAACCTATTAAGTGGCATCTGGGTTTGGGAGGTCTCAAAGTAGTTTCAATGGAGGTTCCATTAATTCTTTATTATTTGGAAATAATAGAATAATGATTTTGAATGCATGGAACATGGTCATATTTTGTGCTTAGGTTTTCTGTACCTAGGTTCAGGTAAAATCCCAATTACCCAAAATATTATAGTTTTTCTATTATTACATTTTAAATCGTGCATTATTTGACTATTGGGTGACACACATGATTTTTTCAGATTATCATCATTACTTTTATGAGGATTTATTTCATACGTTGATCATTGAATTTAGGGCATGGTGGATTATTTCATCCATCAATATAGACACCTTGATTTCACATGTCATGGTTATTACCATGCCATATAGTTGTATTTCACTGCTTTTCATTACTTGATATGCTTGTGATTATTGATTAATGTTATGATAGTTAACATAAGATTGTGATATTCCATGGTTGTGATTGATTGATTTCCTATCTCAAATCACGAGGTTTATAGACCCTTATGGGATGGGATGAGTAATTTATCGAGTCAATCTGTTATGAAATAAATAAATGTGTGTCATTTTCAGTGATAAGTTCTGTGGGTGATGATTCAATGGGAATGACTATCCATTATAAAGTGAAAGTTTTCATATAAAATTAAATGGCCACATGTCCTCATTTCCCTTTATCATGTTTATGAAAGGTAAAGGAGTGATTATGGTAATTATATGTAAAATTTAATGAAACATATACTTGAGAACTTACTCGTATCTGGCCATATAAGCAGGAAGTTGGGTTAAAATACCATGGGTAGTGATCCATTCCTAGTTTAGCATCTGTATTTGTTTCTATTTATATGATTACATCTTGTTCTAATGTGTGTCGCTTTAATTTTTAGGCCAATTCTTCCACGACGTCCTCATATCATACAATAGGAGGGTGGTGACAACCATGCCCCATATAAGGTAGGACATAAACCACTATTATTACCTCTAGGAGTTCCACATGAGGATACTTCTATTGTAATTGATTTGGGAATGGATTCCCATGTCCTTGATTATTTCCTACAATTGATGCAGTCCATGCATGGTGCTCCAGGTGTTTCTCCTTTGATGGATGATCTAACTGGAATGTTCCAATAGAAGCATCCTCCTACTTTCTCAGGGGGTGATGGTACATAGGCTGTTGAGCCATAGATAGGGTACACCATGTCTATCATTGAGTATTGGGAGACTCATCCAGAGCGATGGGTCGATCATGACACATACATGATGTTTGATTCTGGAAAGCATTAGTGGGATGTGATTTACCAGGATATTAATCATGAAGGTAGGTTATGAATTGATTTCCTGACTACCTTCTATAAATATTTCCTTCCCGAAATGTTGAGAGATGATAGATCTAGATTGTTCATGCATCTAGAGTAGTGTTTTATGTTAGTTATGGAGTATTCATCTTATTTCAATGAGTTACAATTCTATTCACCACTTCTAGTTTGTGAGGAGATTTCACATCCTAGACCCTTAAAGGATTTTATTTTTTACCCCTTCTATCTGTAGGTGAATTTCGTTCACTGCGTAAATTTTTTGAAATATACAATCAAGACCTTATCATTGAGTGCACCCTGAGGGATGAAAGTACTATTGGGCATAGAGAATCAGTGTCATAGTTGACCATTAGTTCTCCTAGTGGTAGGAAACTTTCCATAGAGTTTTCTCATCCGGGTAGTGACAACCAAAGTAGGTATTTGGACAACTCCATTGTGTGTCATCTATGCATAAGATGGGGGCACCTGAAGCCTCGTCAAGATAGAGACCCAATGGAGTGATGGGCTTTTGGTAATATGGGTAATATTCCGATATTATGAAGGACTATTCCACTTGATTCGAGTTGAAAAGGATCAATTCTTGCTACACCTTTATTATAGGGTTCATTTGAGATGCGCTTGGAGGAGAGTTGGAATATCACCAGTAGGAATGGATGAGGAGGATGTCAAGGAAGTATTATTAAGACTTTTGATCACCATTAGCACCAACAAATCTATTCTGATTGAGGTAGCCCAAGTATTTCACATGGTTGTGGATCAGGTCAGTTGCATGTGCCACACCCAGTACTCAAGGATGAGGCTGCATGACCATCTACCGTAAGAGGTACTATTATAGTGTCATTGACTATGTTATCTACTTTATTTTCTACAAGTTATTTGAACCATTTTACCTCTATATCAGTCATGTAATGTCATAGACTTTATATACAACATTTCAATGGTGTAATGAACCTGCAGACACCATTGGGTTATGGTCAGAGGGCATACTCTAGTGTTGGGACAATCCCCTTGATGTTGGAAGTTTCCCATTCATATGGAACCTCTTAATTATCAGTATTATAGGATTTTATGTCATTGATTTTATGTAATTTTTGGTTCAAAGTCACTCTTTATTAAACATCAATCACCATAGGATATTTTTAACATCACTATAGGGAAGCAGTTATCAACATAATGATGAGTGGGATATCCTGGATGGTAGATTTAGAATAAAGATTCATGAGCTAGGTGGTGTGACTTCCTAGATTGAAAATATTTTCATAGTGGGTCAGGGTTTATATGAAGATGACTTTCTTATAGTAGTGGATCATTTTAGGGACATCTTTCCCAATGATTTTTCGGGATTACCTCCTAGAAGAGTGATAGAGTTAATGACAGATCTAGTTCCATGAGCTGATTCCATGTCCATTCTTTTTTATAGTATGGAACCTATACAGCTTCATGATCATAGGTGGAAGTTATAGAATTTTGAGGCCAAATTTTTTATAGGACCCAATACAAACTCTTGAGGTTCGCTTGTGATATTTTTCAAAGAAGGAAGATTTAACATTACATCAGTGCATGGATTATAGAATGTTTAACCACCTTACCATCAATAACTGGTATCCACTGCCCTGAAAAGATGTACTATTGGACTAGATCTGAGGATATAGGCTCTTCTCTTAGATCAACCTAAGGTAGGGATATCACCAGGTATGACTACATCCATAAAAAATACCTCAAACATATTTTCATAGAAGGTATGGTATATATGATTATATTGTTATGTTGATAATTTTTAGGAATAGGACCATTATTTTAATGGTTCTAATGAATGAGGTTTTCCATTTATATCTCAATTCTTTTGGATTATCCTTTTTTGAAGAAATCATAGGGTACTATTACACTCATAGAATCCATTTCAATCACCATAAGATCATTTTGACTATTCTGATAGAGAATCATATTTAAGGTAACCTTTCATTGTGCAACATCTGAATCGAAAAAGTTCACATATTGGTCACATTATCTCAGAATCAGTTCTATCAGTTAACCCTAAAATGGTTGGTGTTATAGTTTATTGGGATAATCCCAGGAACATGTATAATATATTGAGATTCTTGGGGATGGATAATAAAAATGTTTCATATAGTACTTTTCACGCATTTACTCACCTCTCACTTATATTAAGATGAAGTTTTTCAAGTTCTTGTGGTTAGAATCGTATGAGGAAGCCCTTTAGAAGCTAAAATGGATTCTTGTCTCGACACCTATTCTAAGTCTTCTAGTTCTAGGAATATGATATAATTTATTTTTTTCACGTATCATATGTTGGACTTGGAGTAGTGATAATGAAGGTGGATAGAGTTGTAACTTACAGATCTCATAAATTGAGGCCTTGTGATAGAAATTACCCAATGGGTGACCTTGATCTAGTAGATGATTCCCATGCCTACCAATGTTGGAGACACTTTTTGTTTGGTGAGTGAAAGTTGGTGTACATGGACCACAAGAGAATCAAATATGTATTTACACAACATGAAATTAACCTCAGACTGTTGATATGGGTCAAATATATACAATCCTTTGATTTTGAGCTTGCATAAATGCATGAGAAGGGAAAGGTAGTTGTGGAAGAACTAGGTTGAAAAACTCAAGCATAGGACATACGGAAAGCCAGTGATGAATGGATGTTAATGGCCCTCTTCTATGATCTGTATCAGAAGTTTCATGATATTCATGAGTTGTCTTAACTATCAACATTGACAGTTACCTCTACCCTTCTTGATAATGGGAAGGGTAGACAATTTTTTGGATCCTGGGGGCTTGGTTATTCATGAGGGTATATCAGGAGATTACCCACCTATGTATTGGGTTGTGGACAGAGACGTCATTTTACATATTCATGGATGTGTGTCAGTTCCTACAGATACATGAGTGGAGTTCATACGCGAGTCCCATGCTTTTAAGTGGGTAGTTTATCTAGGTATATCCAAGATGTATATAGAAATATGACGCCAATATTGGTGACCTGGGATGAAACATCAGATAGTGGGATTTATCACTAGGTGTTCCACCTGTCACTAGGTGAAGATAGAGCACCAGAAACCTGTAGGATTGTTACAACTTATTATAGTCCAGTAATGGAAATGGTAATATGTTTCCATGGAAATTATAGTGGTTTACCAAGGTCTCCTAAAGGTAGTGATGATGTATGGATTATTATTGAAAGGCTGAAGAATGTGGATAACTATATTTCAATTCAAGAGACTTTCTGAGTTGATGAGCTTGGAATACTGTATGTACAACAGATCATACAACTACATGGGATCCCCTATATTATAATTTCGGATAGGGATTCTTGTTTCATGTCATGGTTCTGGCTGGGATTATAGAAGACTATAGGAACACAAGTGCTTCTAAAAACATCTTTTCACCCTCATACCAGTAGACAATTAGAACGAATGATATATGTTATAGAGGATATTCTCTAAGCATGGGTCCTTGATTTTGGAATTCCTTGGGAGAATCACATCCCTCTCATTTCATTAACCTGTAATAATTTCATTAACCCAACAATTTATATGGATCTATTTAAGGCCTTATACATTATGATGTTTCGTTCACCCGCATGCTAGCTAGCAGTAGGAAATGTATCCCTACAAGGTGTTGGTGTCATATAGGGGAATTATGAGCCGGTTCAACTGATCAAGAAGTGTATGATTACTAATCAGTCTAGACATAAATCTTATGTTGACCAACATAAATTACCACTAGAGTGCAATGTAAGAGTTCATGTTTTTCTTTTGGGTATCACCAAGGATATGGAATAGATGGTTAAAGATGTAAGAGAAGTTTTCAACTCGTTAAGTAGGGTCATTTGAGATTTTAGAGTGACTCGAATAGATGGAAAATCAGTTTCTATTACATTAGAGGTAAAATTCTAGGTACATAGTCGTCCATGTTTCACAACTTCTCTAATATCATGCCAAACCTAATCATACCTTTGATCATGAGGAAATTGAGTTACATGCTGATGCTAACTTTGATGAGTATCCAGTATGCATCATTGTCCAGAGTACAAATTCTCTCTGATGCTGGTTTATCCCTCTAGTTTAGATGTTATGGAAGCATAACCATGTGAAGGATGATATTTGGGAGTAGGAGTCAAACATATGTGCCCAGTTGCAGGATTTTTTCTTAGGTAGGTCTCGCCACCCTTTGATGGGGAACTGGTGGATGAGTTCATTTATGGGGGAAGACTATAAGAAACCGATTTTTCACTCATGTATGGATACTTTAACTTTTAATATAATAATTTATTTCAGACATAATATGGATTATATTTGAGTTAGAGAAGGTACAATTGGTGTATGAGGCTATTTCGGAGCCTAGAACACATCTTTTTGGGAAAATGATCAGTCACACAACTATAGTAAAACGTGTGGGTTGGCTTCATTGTTAAATCTAATAGTGCAGATGGTCTGCATTTTTGGGCAGAGACTTATCACATGGTTGGAACACAGCTTCTCAAACTACGTGACCTAACCATGTAGTGCAACCTCTTCCCCTGATACCCATGCAGGGTTTTCACATGGTTTGGAAATCCATAGATTAAAATCATGTAAAAGCTAAACTTTGGGTATTTTTACAATTTTTTACTTAATAGTCTAATAATTCCCATAATGATATAATTTTACATCGTTCATCATCCTATAAAATTTTTTAGTTGGATATAATTAATTGTTTCTCATGTTTGATATTTTTGAAGTTATATGCTTGGGATCAAGATATTTCCTTCATCTAGGATGTGTTCGATCTTTTATTCATCATGTTGGATGTGAAATGGTATGTACCCATGTCCATTTTCTCCATTATTCTTCAATATTTCCCACTAACTAGTTATCAAGTTGTGAGTGTTTTCTTTCTTATTCTCAGATCTAATTCATTTCATGCCGAATCAGAGGCAAATACTAGAGGTGAAAAGTCATACAAGCATTTAGTGGGTGATTTATAACTCATCCCTTAAATTTTTTGATTTAGAACTATCATCTTGGGCCCGATGTTCTTATCCGGTTCAATTTATTGAATTTATATGGAATTATTATTATCATAAGAACCTTATAGTTATGATATTTATAAATATGTGGTTAGTTGTTAGTGGTTATGTGGACAAATTCGTTCATACCATGTAGGATTTTTTGACAAAATTGTCATTTTAGTATTATGATAGGTTTGGTTGATCGTTCAGGCGTGCCTTGGCATGACCCTTCTAAGGGAAATCTCTCCCACAATAAATGGATTGATTTAAATCGGGAATTGAATAATGGAATGTACCATGTATTATCACTACTTTTCTACTAATTTAAATTGATTCAAATTGGTAAATTAAGGTTAAGTGGAAATCAGAAAGTATACAAATTATATGACTGTGACTTCTAAAATGTAATTGGAAAATCGGTTGCATGTCCATGGTACCCATTAACATGTTAATCAAATGAAGTGGAGTGAAAATTGATTCATAAATAGTCATAAATGTATTATATAAATGGTTTCATGCAACTTAGCCTTATAACACTAATGAAATACAAGGATTGAACCAAATAGACTTATTGATTAATTAATACTTGATTAAATGGTTTCATGGTAAATTATCCTTATTACACTAATTAATGTTAATGTATTGAACCTTATGATATTTTATATGAAATAATTATCAAATATGTGTTGTTTGACTCGATAACTCATTGGATTCCATATGGAATTCCTTGATCACTTAAAAAACCCATTCAAGTTGATGGATACAAATTTCTTAGGTTGAGACCCACATAGAACCCAATCCTTATCTACCATTGGAAGCCTGATATGACACCATACAATCCATCATGTAATATTATGGGATTCCATGGATACACTTCGTAGATCTAGGTTTGACATGTATGTTCCATGGTTAAATCCCATTGGGCCCAGTCATTTATTAGTCATGTTTACCTTGGGTAAACTCTTTGGACTCAGTAGGAAACTTATTTTGGAATTCAATTTTCTATGAGACATAGATTACACTCTTACCCCTAGCCAGGATACAATTATTTCTGAGTTGGAAGCCCTAGAGGTCTACTTTTCCATGGTTATTATCTTGGAACATCATAACTGAATATCATAACACATTTCCTTATTAAATCTTGGAACAATTACTATTGTTAACATGTGACTTGAATATAAATTGGTAAAAATGAAATAATATGTTGGTTAAATGTTCAAAAACTAGTTGTGGGATAACGAAGAAACATGGTTATTTAGTTACATTGTAATTCCTTACATTATATATGAATGCTTGCACACTGTTATATTTATATTACATGGTATGGATGTTATAATCATCATTGGTGGTGGCGCAATGAGATTTATCACACACCCTCTCCAGGAACCGTTTGGTACCTAAGAAAGATTACATGAATGACATTTTTGACAAAGGAAAGTGCACGAATTCAAAAACATAATTTCATGTAGTTTAGGATGGATCTTTATAATAGATGATCGAGCAGGAGCTTAGGATGCTTGGGATAGTTACTTAATTTCCATTATACTATAGTGGAACAGGTTTTTCATTTTCTTTGGTATCCATGTTTTATAGTTTTCCTCTATCATGAAATATCAAAATTATTTATTACATGTATTTCAATTATTCTTATCCTTACATATTTCTCACTTTAGTATTCTTTAACTGTTTCCATAATTTTCTTCCCCCATTTATATCAATTTATGTTTATATGTTGCGCTACACACTTGTAATGAGGGAATAGTATCCCCATGGAACCACCATAGTCCCTCACTACTAGTTGGTATCCTCAATAATTTGGTGATATATGCTTGAGGACATTTGGCCATCGGTATTGAGGGACCTATTATGTGGAATTTGGGTGTGAGACATCAAAACTGTATAATAATAATCTCACAATAAATAGAAAAAATTTACATGATAATTAATAATAAATTCCCTTCATTTAATTATTGTAACACCATGAGTATTTGTGAGTAATTTTTTTATATAAATTAATTATTTTGAAAGTTTACATTACATGTAACACCATGTTTCAATTGAGATACATGACACATCAAGTTTTAACAGGACAACGATTTATTATTAAAATTATTTTTTAAAAAATAACCATTATTTATTACCCATTAAGAATTTGGATAAGAAAAGTAATAACTAATTTTAATATATTTTGTATAATAGATTTATATAAATAAAACCCATTAAAAAATAATTATTTTCCAGAAATGTATTTATATATTTTGAAAATAATTATTTTTGAGAAAAAACTCTTTATTTTTTATCAACAATAATAAAAAAATTAAAATATAATAAAACTAAATTTATAAAATTAAAAAAAAAAATTAAAATTGGGATGTAAAATTAGTTTTGGTTAAATTTTTCAGATATTTCAAAAAAGATTCATTTGTGATGAATAGTAAGAAATACTTAATTTTAATTGAAAACTTCCTTTTCATTTAAATTATTTAAAATTTTTTATTATATGTTAAGTTTATTTTAAGGTAATAGTAGTTAAAAATATATATATTAACCCAGATGAGTTCAATGTAACCATAATGTTATTTAATTTTGATATAAAAAAATTTCAATCTTTTGAGCATTTTTTTCTTTGAAAACCACCTTTCTCGTCCTGCTTTGAGATTATATTTAAATTAAAATTCTAAACTTATATGAATAAAATTTAAAATAATTGATTTTATATTCTTAATTAGATTAATTTATACTATCTAAGGAGTTAAAATTATCTTTTTCAACATAATTAATAATATAAATAGTAAATAATTATTTATCGTGATTGTATTAAAAATGGGTTTACCAGGTAATAAACTGAAAATATAATGGTTCAAATAACATAATTACATGTCTAAAATATATTTTCTGGCCACATTATGACTCTAAAATGACTATTAATCTACAATAATGAATTTTTTAACGTTTCATGATGTTGAAAATGTGGGAATGAATTTTTCATTCAAAAAATTATAAGTGTGTCACTCACCTAACATATAAATGGACACCGCATCTCTTATTTTGTTCACACCAAAATACCATTTTGGTTCAGCTAGGAAATAACCATATAAATTCCCAAAAATCCATAACCACTTATAATAATCCTTATTTTATGGGTAAATACTACCTAAAAATTATTTTTTTGAAATCCTACGGATGTTACCTAAGGAAGAGGTAATGTTATTCAATGAGTGGTATTATATTATTTATTCCTGAAAATACATAAACTATTATTAAACTATGATAATATAATAACATCAATATATTCTATATAATATTATTTTTTTATGTTAGGGAAATGGACTAGAATAATATCTTCTTTAAACTAATGGGAAACAAAATTTTCATTCCTTTGAATTGTAGACTACCTCCTTATAAACCGATGTAATTCGTTTTTCCATTACCAACCCCAAAAGTTGTTTAACGATTTATTTAATGTTTATATATGATATTAATGTTATTAATAATATTATTAAATTATTATATCAAGTGTACTTTTTTAACATTCCATTTTGTTGGAATACAACAATGATATTCCTATGTTCGGAAGACTACCTCTACCCGAAGTGATGTGATTCATTCATGATTTACAAAGATTATAATAAGTCTATTTTTAATGAAATTATGTGATTTAAATTAAATAATTTTATTATTTCTAATAAATTATTTAACATTTTTTCTTTATTTCTTTCAGGGAAATTGAAACAACGTTCATCCGTATATATTACATAATATATCCATGAATGGTGTATTTCATTTTGTATCTCTAACAATATTGAATCACTATAAATACATATATACAGAATATATGTTATATTAATATCACTGTTAATATATTGGATATTTACATACCATAATCAATTTAATAGGACAAAAAATGAAAAATCAAATTAGATATTAAAAAAGAAATTATTAGTTCAAACGCCACCTTAATAAGTAATTTTTAATAAATATGTCTTAACATGTCATAATAAAATCATATATGTTAATATATATATACAATTAAAGTTCTATATTATAATTTTAATAAACATAAATTATTTATATATTAATTTTGAATGTGTACATTGGATGTTGAGACTTATTGTAAGAGATTTATTGTCTCAGATTTATTTCTTAGAGACTAATTCCATATTCATGAATAGTTTATTTTGTGTGGTGTATATAATGACCCATTAATGAGTTATATCATGAGTATAATTATTTTTATTATATTTTAATTAAATATTAATCATATTCTCTCATGGGTCTTATGATTAAAAATAACCAATATGGTAAGTGTTTTATGTTTAAATAATATCGTTTTTTAGGAATGCACAAGATTATACTTCAAGTGATTAAATAATATGATCTATCTCAAAGAAACTCATATATTTTCATGTCATTTGATTATTTATAGATAACAAGGTCTTAAAATCATTTCCCACATTATCTTTTGAAGAGTCCAAAATAATATATTTTATAACAATAGTCATTATTTCACTCATTGTTCAAATAATAGTTTTCTTTCAAAAGTAGGATTTTTATAAATGTAGAAAAAAAGTTTTTAAAATTATTCAAAATGGTTACTATGAATTTTTTCCCATGTTTGAAAATTATTAAATTCTTTTAATAGAAATTTAATTTTAAAAAAATTCCTATTTTTCTTTTAAAAAAATGTGAAAGGAATTATTGTTTTTGATGTGGATGATGTGAACAATATTACTCTCTATAATGACTGCATAATAATTTCACGAGTCCATTACAAGTTATAACAGGTATATAAAATATAATGTTTTACATAATATTTTAGAAATTTTTATATTATATATATGTTGTTTCAAAGTAAAAATGAATTTTCTAAATGTTTTAAATTTTTTATTCAAGGTTTTAGAGATTTTTTGTTGATAAATTTTTTAAATGATATTTGTAAACATCATTTACAAGTTTGCGTGGTTATTTTCAATGGAAATGATATTGAAAATATTTTCTATTTCCAAAAATACTTTTCATAGTAAAATGAATATTTTCCTTAATAAATTAATTAAATTATTACTCTGTGTAATCCTTTACATGTTTTTCAAGATTATTTTCAATGAAATAGATTTCAAAAAAAATCAGTTTTAAAATTTTATTTTTATAGAATCGTTATCTTCAAAAATAAAAATTCCAAGTGATATATCCTTAAAAATAACTATCCATTTAACATGAAATTCATTAGTGTTAATTATTCATTACTAGGGATATGATTCAAGGAGACCACTCACATTGATTTTCTAGATTGTTAATGTTTATCATGCAATATTCGTACAAATCCAATTTCCCTTATAGTGGTTTTACAATGATAAAAATTTTATGATACCCACATATTTTTTCCCTAGATCTTCAATGATGAAATGATGAAATTATTATGAAGTCAATCTATTTTCTCTAGGATAAGATATCATGATATTTTTATTAAACCATTTCAATTCTTGGGTTATGATATACTGAATGATTTATTACCTTGTAAAATATATATATTTGGTTTTAATAATGAGATTAGAGGGAATTATATCTCCATCCAATTCTTTGGGTAAAATTGTATATCTCATCAGATAGAAAAGAATGGAACAGGGAGTGAACAAAATTTTGTAAGGTACTTTGTCCACTATGATGGCCTTTGGAGTGATCCTTGAAAATAATGATGGTTTTGGGAAAAACTCTATTCCACAACGAAGGCCTTGTATGTGTGCATGTACTACTATTGGAATTATTTAAATTTTTATGATTATTACAAAAATTTATTTCATATTTTAATGTTGTTATCTTAGGGATGATGTTCCTTTCTTATCACATGATTAATTTCTAACAAACTTTCAGTCTTTATTACATTACTCATGATTATGAAATTTGATATGAAGGGCATGGTTTTAAAATTATATTATCATGTTATCATGCCAATAATTTCATTTTTTTTCTTATAAGTCTCTCTAGATTCAATTACTAAGAATCTTAGATCACCATTTCTTATATTTCCATCCCTTAGACCATGATGAAATGTATTTTGTTTGAAATTTCTAGGATGGGTTTTAGATATGATGGAAATAATGGGAGATTAAATAGGTCAGCAATGAACCAGTTGTTTATGTTTCTATATATCTATATTTACAAATGCATAATACCATTATGACACTTAGTCTCATGTTTGTGAAATGTAATAAATTTTTATTAAAAATGATTTAATATCTATGTATGAAAAATCATGGGTCCCTATAGTTAGTATCATATGATAGGTTTAGTTAACCATTAGAAACTTGGATGAGAAAAGATCAGTAATAAACCTATGTAGATGTCTCTAATTTTATGTCTAAGGATGTGTCAATGAATAAGGAGATGTCTTGTAATTTTGGTGAAGGATATATAAAGTGGTTTTATAGAAATTAAATCCCTTTCAAGATAATAAAAGTGGACGTGGATGTGGAATAGATGAACTTAGGTGTAATGAAATTAAGTGGTTGCATTGAGGTAGACTGTGTTTTCATTTTTTGAATAACAATAAGCATTGCTACACGCCTGATTCGACAATATTGAGGGAAATTATTTATAGATTCACAAACTCATTATCGACCATTATGAACTATTTAAATAGATGATGACTATGAATGACCTAGTATATCAGTAATGTTTCATATAATAAAAATATTGTCTCCTAATTTAGACATCCAATATGGGATTTTTCATAATTATGTGGTTCCCTGCAATGATTATTGTTTCGTACACTAATTTTTACTTTTAGTCAATTGATGGAATATAAAGGATATATTTTAATTATGAGTGTGAAGTAAAATGAATTGATCATACTTTTAAGAATCCAAACATTATGGTAGATATAATAAAAAATATTATTCTTATGCTGACTAAATGCAATCACACTATGAATCCTTCAAGACTTACAAATAAAAAAGGGGGACAATAATATTTTGATTCCTTCAGGAAGAAACATCAACCTTCTCGGAGTGGAACTTATTATCCTCTAGTTGGTTAAAAATGGATATGTATGATTAAAAGATAAATTACATTCTCCAGTGTATAGAAGAAGAAAAAATAATTTTTTCTATCAACTGTTTGGAAGGTGATCCCGATCAATGGTGGATTCATGTCACGAATATGAGGCAACATGATAAAATTAACTCTATGCATTGGGATGAGTTCAAGAAATTATTTTTAAATAATTTATATCCTTTTATTCTTTGTAAGAGGATTGAGAATGAGTTCCATGAGATAAATAAAGAGGATTCCAAATCCATTTGTATCTATGTAAAATATTTTATAATCCATGAGCATTAATGTACTGATATTATCATCCCACATGAACACAAGGATGATCAATTCTTCCGTGAAAAAAAAACAAACTCTTTGACGTGCATTATCCAAATGAGACTATAGTATCTAGGATGACATTGTTTGATGTTCTATGAAGGTGTAAATATTGGTTTGAGTTATGTATCAAACTCATGATTTTGATAACAATATAAAAATGGAATTCCAAGAAAAATCTAATAACCATAGGGAGAATGAGAAAAACATTCATTTTTTTATAAATGTTTTTGAAGAATCATTGAAGGAATTTTCTTAAGGGTACAAGTAAATGATTTTCGTTTTGATGGGAATATTATCATGAAATTTATTTCTTAATTGATGTGAATAAATTACCTAATTATGTGAATAGAGATAATGTTGAACAAAATGTACCAACCACACAATAATGTTTCAAATTCGAGATGTATGTGAACTATGTTGACTCGTGAACTAATCTGAAGGCTAATACTAATGATTAACATAAAAATTAAATTATGTAACACCTTAATATTTGGTGAAATATTTTTTTCAAATGAATTTAATCTTTTCATTATTTTTCATTACACATAACAGTTAGTTTAGCATTCATTACACACAACCAAGAGATTAAATGAAATGTGTGATATTATATAAAATGATATTATATGATTATTATAACATAGCAATTAGAATAGTGGGAATGAATAATATTATCTAAATTAATAGATTTAATTGTTTAAACTTGTATATAAATTAATTCTTGTTTAAATAATCAATTGAAAATTTAACTACAAAACTATTGGAAAACAAAGGAAATATTTCTCTGAAAAATTATTTGTCTGAAAACAAACCTGTTTTAACTCTATAAATTAAAAAACACATTTGGTGAATTATTTTAGTGAAATTTTTATATTTCATAGGTGAATTAAACTATATAACATAATTCTTTTATATTTTCTAGAAAATATATATATTAAATCCATATTTTTCATAAAAAGCTATATTTTTTCTAAAACAAATTTATCACCATTTTTTCACTTATTTTAAAACCTATTTTTGAAATAGTAATAAATTTTATTCTGAAAAATAAATTTCATTTTTTATATCATCTTATTAAAATTATTAGTGTGAACATTTTATAATTTTATGAGAATAATATTTTTTTGAATAGTGAAAAATACTAAATTATAACAGAAAACTACATTTTTATTTTAATTATTTATAAAGTTTAATTACATTTTGAATTTTTTTAGATTAATATTAGGTCAATTATTTATATATTAATAATTTTAAGGTAATTTTAATCATTATATTGTAAAATTTTGATATTAAAACATTATATGTTTTTTGAATATTTCATTTTGAAAAACAAAATTTCTCATCACATATACGGCATAAATTTAGAATTAAATTTAGAAATTTTTATTTTTTAAATTTTATAAAATGTATTAATTATCTGAAATATTATTAATATATATGATCTACTAAGGCCATATTAATTTTTT
This sequence comes from Viscum album, assembly GCA_963277665.1. Classification (NCBI taxonomy): domain Eukaryota; kingdom Viridiplantae; phylum Streptophyta; class Magnoliopsida; order Santalales; family Viscaceae; genus Viscum; species Viscum album. The sequence goes on along the minus strand of OY728152.1, from coordinate 839,270,750 downwards.
AACAAAATGAATAGTGAATAAAATAAATATTAAATAACGTGGTTAAGGTAAAAAAGTGTTTTCTGGCGGTTAAAATGAAAGGATAAAATCCAAAAAGACATAAAAAATTGTTTAGAATATATTGAATTAAAATATTTATACTCTATAATTTATAATTCCAATGAATTAATAATTATATATCCTTATGGAATGTGAAAATCATGGGTTTCCTTTTTGTCTTTTCAAACAATAAATGTGAGCCACTTACCTCACTTATAAAAATCCACCCACATACCTATATTATTCACCCCATAAAACCTTTATTAGTAAGAAAATACCTTTTAATATTACACAAAATATTCCATCCCCTCATTATGTATGATTTTTTGGGAATTATTCTATCATAATAAGGAATATATTCTAGTCCTATAGAGGATACACAATGAAGTGGTACCATTCCTCAACAAGTGTTTTTATTTTATTTCATTATCCACCTCCATAAATAGTTATCAAATCAGGATTATAAAATTAAATTTATATAAAAAATATAAATATATTTTAACAATTTAATATAATTTCCTAAAAACAACTCCACACTCATCAAATGGGTTGCGAAATCATCATTCATGTGTACAGAACACTACATCCCCGTGAACTAACATCGTGTTTTTCATTACCACCTCTCAAAATATGGAATGATGATGTATATAAAGTATATATATTATTTTTATAAAATAAATAAACCTAAATTCTAATTATAATATATATTACTTTTAAATTTTAATTATTTTTTGGATAGGATATCATCCCTCACATTTATGACATACTACCACCTTGCAAACTGTTGTGATTAGTTTTTTAATAACTCTTTACATAGAATATAATTAAGAAATATTAATTGAATATATGTGATATACCTGAAAGTATTATTATATTAAGGAAATAAATATAATTATGGAATGATAATATATCAATTTCTTTCTTACCATTTCACAAACTAAATGAGGAAAATTTTATTCGTGTTTATATGAACTACAGCCTCACAAAGTGATGTGAAAATATTTTCTCCACCACATCCCATGTATTATATTTATAGGTATAGATAAAAAATTAATATGTTACTTAGGATATTACTTTCATTATTTAAAGATAATATTTTAGTCACCAATTTTCCATAATGATCATTGAAAAATGAAAATGTTACTCATGCATAGGTGCATCCTACCGTATCTATGATCGTAACATTCTCTATTACTTAAAACCATATGTCATGATTGGTATAAAAATTATAATGGATTTTAAAATATGATAATTTTTTCATTATTTTTAGTATGGATATTATGGAACTACAATCAATGTAACAGAACCAAAAATATCAAATTATAACATATTCAAAAAACAATGCAGTTATTACCCAAAACATGAATTTAGTAGGGAATTGTTAATAAAAATGTAATAAATGGTAAATATTGAATAATATCTCTTATGATATATATAATTATGGTTTTATAATAGCTTTATAATAAACATATATTTATTATATAGGAGGTTATAACAAGTAATATGGAATTTGAGACATAGAGTAAGGAATTTCTAGTGTCACTTTTATTTCTTTGAGACATAAAAACTCACCACTCATTTGTTTGGGGGGTATATATACCAATAATAGATTTAATAGCATTAATATAATTAATTTAATTATATTTAATCTTTTAGTTTATATCTTACTTTATTGGGTCTCACGATTCAAAATATTACGTATGGTGTAAGGGTTTATTGTAAAGACCTGTATCTTTTCATTTAATTTTTTTATAATTATATGGAATTATTATGAGTCTGAAAAAATTGATGGCGCATGATTCCGAGACCCATTGTGCCCGAAAATAATTTCTTAACTTTATTTCGAGTATATTTAGTAAACACATGATCGATGTTTTGTAACCTTTGAAACGGTGTTTGGAATTGAAATCCAAAGACACTGTTGAACTCACAGCACAGATATTCGCTTAAGGAGACCTTCACCTCGACCAAAATGGGTCAAGGGTGGAATTTATTTTTTTGGATTTTAGTATGATAATTGAAAAAAATGGATATATTTTATTTTATTTTTCATGAATCCACCATATTGAATATTTGGTGGTGGGGACCAACTGAACTCCCCTTTAATGTGAGGAAACCCTTGGAATTTTCACAATTAATGAGCCATAAATTAATTGATCTAGTAATTAAAAATCTTGGCTACTCACCTTTCTTGAGGTTGGGGAAAACATTGGAAAAGGAAAACTTTTGTTGGAGAGGAGAACGTGGTGGGAGAACCTCCTCCAATGAAGAACATCTCCAATGACGAACGAACCGACTTTCGAGGAAATGCAGACGTTAGCATCATCATCTTCCTCCTCATGACACCTCTAATGGAAGATCTAGGTAGGGGTGTGTTTATGGTTTTCTTCATGGTTTTAGGTTGAAACATTCTCCTTGAAGCTGCATGCTATCGGTCTAACACAAAGGGTGAAAACCAAACAAACATGGCACAATCCCTCCGCATCATTAATGTTGACGTGTTCTTCATGGACCATGATGGTAGAAGTGGCACAACCGCGCCGCTGAAGGAGACTACGGCCCGTCGAACGTATCGAGGAAAGGTGGTGGCTGGCACCCGACCGATTACGTGGAACCAAGGCGGCACATCCGCACTACCGGTAATGTGGGAGGCCACGCCCTGTCGGCCGTGGCGGTGGGAAGTTAGCGGCCGGTACACCGGCCGGCCGCATGGTGAAGTCGTGGCACGTGTCCACGTCACCAAATCTGGTGACCGTGGCCGCTTGGCCGCAGCGGAGGTTGAGGGGTAGCTGACATCCGGCCGGCTGTGGTGGAGCAGCGGCACATGTCTGGGCCGCTGTAAGGAGGGCCAACTGTTTAATTAGGTTGCGTCACCCCAAGCGGGACTCCTCCAGTAGGACCCACATGCCAGCCGGCAGCGCTGCGTGGCGCCGCCTGGTAGGCCAAAACCGAATAACCAATGGGCCATTCGGGTGACCTGGGGGAGCACCTCCCCTCCCGGGTGGCGGCTAGGGCGGACCCCACCACAAAGGGCCACCTCGGCGGCGGGCTGCGCCCAGAGGGTCGTGCCAAGCGGGCTAGGTCAGGCTGCTCCCATAGCAGGTCGGGTCAGACCATGGCCCAGTGGGCTGGGCCCACTATGGCCCAGGCCAACCGGGCCAAACTCGGACTGGGTCGGGTCAACCTGAACTGGGTTGGCCCGGACCGGGTCAGGTCGACCTGATCTGGGTCGGCCCGGACCCCGGCCCATCTAGACCCAAATACGTCTTTTTGGTCATATCTTGAGAACCGGGTGACCGTTTGAGGAACTGTCTCCAATGCTGGAATCCTTGTAGCGAGATAGTCTTTTTGGAATAATCCACTTGAGTTTTGGATAATGTTGGAGTACGGTTGGGTTGGATCAAACCCGAATCCAACCGGGCCCTCGGGACTAAAAGGCTAACAACTTACAGACCGGGTGTCCGATTGATCGTCATCTATTACATTGGGTCCCTTATGACATGATGGACCTATGTAATACTGCTTTATGGGACTGTGAAATTTGAAGTATCGACCATTGGTTTGAGGATCATAACCTCCCGTAATCAAGTGTTCTTAGTGCAGAAACCATGTGGATGGTTGTACTTGAGGAGACTTCATATCCTCTATGGGTCATCTTTGGATCCCGTGTGGGTCAGCATCTCCAGATCCTGGGTGGGTCATCTTCAGATCCTCTATGGGTCATATCTAGGTCATGTGTGGGGCGTCTTCAGATCCGGTGTGGGTCATCTTCGATCCCATGTGGGTCAACAGCAGAGCTTCTCGGTGTAGTAAGATGGTCTAGCAATACTGCTAATCATCTATACTGTCGTACTTATGTTATACCTGGTGTGAGCTGAGTATTTACCCTTTAGGTAGGATACTATGTGGTGATACCTTTTTGTAATCTTCTGTGTGGTGATACCTTTTTGGTAATCTTCTGTGTGGTGATTCCTTTTTGGTAATCTACTGTGTGGTGTTACCTTTGTGGTATATTCTTTCATGGTGATACCTGTGTGGTATTCTTCTATGTGGTGTTACATTTTTTGTACTTACCTTTGTGGTTTTACCTTCCAGGTATTCATTCCTTTGTGGAACAATTGTGATTTTTTTAAATAATTGGGCCTTTCATTCCTCATGAACATGATGGGTATACTTGACAACATAGGTATATGTATGGGAATAAACCATAGAAGGGTTGAATATTGTTTTCGTGCTTTTTGGTTTATCCTTTGTGGATTATAAGAGACCTTAGGGGGTCTCGGGCTCCTTACAGAGTATCGTTATACTCACCCCTGCATGGGCTACACCCGCACATCATTGTGTCTTGTGCAGTTGACGAACAACGCTAATCGAGGTCGAGGGTACCAGGACTGAAGGTTACTCAAATATGGGCATTAGATGAGACGATCTGTAGAGAAGACTGTTTGAGATTTGTACCTACCATTTAGGTAGGATCATTAATGGGTGTTCATAGGAGTTGTTTTCAGTTTTACATGTACTTTACAATTGGGATTGTATTCTATCCCCTTTACATACTGTACACACTCTTTTTACTATACAATTTACTTTATGCTTGTATTGTGTTGTGTGCTTGGTTGTGTGAGTTTACAAGTTATAAAGGAAATGCCTTCATGGTTTTAGGGATATTCCATTCTAGTGTAAGTCGCCATCCCCTGGCCTATGGAAGGCGGGCTTGGGGTAGTCACGGTACGGGCCGTGAGGGATGCGTCATGACAAATTGTTATCATAGGAGTAGGTTCTACCAAAGAACTTGGGCTCTGATCTTTTAATCGGCAATAGTGTTAAGTGTTATGAGTGTTGTTATCGGTTTGGGGAATCTAGTGTTGGTGCGGTGACCAACGTATCCATACACCAGGACCATGACTTCTGATTTCTGACTCAGTGCAATAAAACACTAATTTTGTGTGTGTTTTTGAAAAGTTTTCTTTGTGATCACATTGAGTCAGCTCACTAGGTATAACATAATGTTCGTGGAACACCTGTTTTTTCCCAGGATTCCACCACGCAGACAGCCAGCTAGGGTTCTAGGTAGAGTACATGATTACAACCCCCTGAGTGATGAGGCATCAGTGCAGGGCCCATGTTCGACAGTTTTCCCGTCGGGTGGTGTCCCAGTAGCACCACCTACCCTTTGGGAAGCCGATTCCACCAGCCCCATTAGCTGAGGGTGCACGCCGCTTGATCCAGTTGCACGTGTTTCAATGCCAGAGGCCACCGAGGATCCGAGGTGTGATAGATAGGCAGGCGGCTAAGGATGGGATGGAGGTTGTGGTTAGAGTTTTTCCACTGGTAGGGACAGAAGTTGATCTCATAGTGATCCTTTTCTCCATCCTTCTTCATGCAGTAGTGGGTAGAGGGTGGAGCTTGAAACTCCATTTTCATGATAAGGTAACTCTCATCTGGGAGGACTTCAAGAGCCTTTTCAAGGCAGAGTTCAACCCAGCTACCTTACGCTCAGTGCGTATACAGGAGATTCTCCGCTTACAGTAGGGTAGAATGATCGTTGCTCCGTATTCAGCAAGGGTCTCTGACCTCTCGTGCTACTTCACTGACATGGTACGAGACCCTTTCATTAGGTCCCGGACCTTCTATCCAGGGCTCAGACGAGATAATAGAGCTTTCATGATTTCCCTCAACATCCAGACGCAGGTGGGGGTGTTAGAGAGAGCACTCTTAGTGGAGATTTTCCTTACTCAGCTGTCACGGGTAACGAGACCCACCACCAAACGTCAAATAGTAGAGTCATATATAGCTGGGAGAAGACATATGATTCATAGGTCCAAGAGGACCAGACCTACATGTGGACAACCGAAACATATTGGGATGGTTGTGCAAGGCTCTCGAGACAGAGCAGGATAGGCAAGGAGAAGGCAAGGTTACTCGTGCGGTGAGGAGGGTCACATGGCTCATGACTTCCTGACCCATCGTACGGATGACCAGTAGACGGTTGAAGGACAGCCTGGGCAGAGGTGAAGATTTGATCAAGGAGGTCCGCAAGTAGGAGGAAGACGTGGCAAAGGATCTGGTCATGCAATAAGCGGTGGGCGGTGATACGAGGTCCTACCACCACCACCTCTGGGTGGTCCACCCTGACCACAGGAAGTGGGTGGACAGGGACAAGCTTAGCTCTTGGCAGTTGAGGCCTACAACCACGGTGCTCTAGAGATGATATGAGGTACAAGATATGTCTACTCCACCTTAGCTGTAGTACTTATAGACAATGGTTCCAGTAACTCTTTCATTTCCACGACCCTCGTTTGGAGCTCGGAGATTCCGGTGGAGCCGTTGGCTCGATCCTTAGAGATAGAGACTCTTATGGGAGCCGATTCGACAATTACACACTGGTGATGGTAGTGTGATCTCTCTCTAGGAGGCCAAAGAGTTGGCTCAGATCCTCTTGTAGCGGTGTAGAGGACTTATGAAATCATCTTGGTTATGGACTGGTTATCTACAGTTCATGCTCAGATCGACCGTATTAGGTGCAAATTGTTGTGTGTCTGCACGGATGGGACAAGTTTTTCCTTCACTAGCAAGAAGGGAACCTTTGCTGCATAGGATGGACTTACCCAGAAGAGGGTGCAACTGATCACACATCAGTTGGCTAGAAATACCCTTGGAGTGGTAGATGTTGAGAGGCTGAGCTATCCTGTAGTGGTCGACCAGTACGCTGATGTTTTCCCTGATGATGTTCTAGGTCTACCTCCTCGCAGAGTGATGGACTTTTATATCAACTTGTACCCCGAGATGGAACAAATATCTACACTAGCATATCATATGGCTCCCATAGAGCTTTGAGAGTTCTGAGTATAGGTGGAGGACTTATAGAGCAATGGGTTCATTAGGCCTGGTGTTTCTCCTTGGGCAGCCCCAATTTTGTTCTCCAAGAAGGCAGATGGGAGTTTGAGACTCTGTTTGGACTATCGGTGCTTAAACCAGGTTACCATGAAGAATAATTACCCACTACTGAGGATTGACGATCTCTTTGATCAGCTAAAGGGATCATAGTGGTTTTCTAAGATAGACCTCAGATTAGGCTATCAACAGCTCAGGGTACGAGATGATGATGTATAGAAGACGGACATCAAATGTCGGTATGGCCATTATGAGTTCTTGGTTAGGCCATTCGGTGGGACCAACGCCCTAGAAGTGTTCATGGGACTCATGAATAGAATATTCTAGCCATAACTTGATATCATTTTGGTAGTCTTCATCGATAACATCCTGATATACTCAACATAGAGGAGTAGCACACCTATCATCTGCAGAATGTTCTGGACACACTCCAAGAGCACCAGCTTTATGGTAAAATCTCAAAGTTCTAGTTCTGGATATGAGAGATTCACTTCTAGGGACATGTTATCTCAGAGGATGGAGTTGTGGGGGATCCAGCGAAGATTGAGGCTATGATTTATTGGGAGACACCCAAGAGTGTGACGGGGGTGTGGAGTTTCCTGGGTTTGGTTGGTTACTACCGGAGGTTTGTGCCTGACTTTTCCAGAGTTGTGGAACCTCTATCAGTGTTGAAAAAGAAACATAAACCCTTCGTGTGGTCAGAGAGATGCTGACATAGTTTATAGAAGCTAAGGGAGATACTGACGAGTGCCCCCATCTTGATGCTACAGGAGGAGGGCGTTGGGTACGTAGTTTACTATGATGCATCCGGGACCAGGCTTGGATGTGTCCTGATACAGGAGCAAGCTATGATCATGTATGGTTCTCAATAGCCGAGACAACATTAGCAAAACTACACTACCCTTGACCTGTAGTTCGCAGCAGTGGTATTCACCTTCAATATGTGGCAGCATTACTTGATGGGAAAACATTTTACAATCTACTCTGATCACAAGTGTCTCAGGTATATCTTCTCACCAAAGGACCTGAACATGATATAGTGGCATTGGTTTGAGTTCCTCTAGGACTATGACTTCGAGATAGTCTATACTCCTGGGAAGAAAAATGTATTAGCAGATGCACTCATGAGGAGATCTGGTATATAGTTGCTGAGTGAGGTGATAGAGAAGCTAGCCACATTACAGATAACCTACGTGGATTGGCATGGAGAAGCTTATCTTCAGTCTCTGATAGTCACTCCCCCACTCCTTCAGTGTTTCATGGAGGAACATCTTGGGGACACTGACTCTGAGGCTCAACGTGCTTAGATATCCATAGGACAAGAACTTGATGGATTTTCATAATGTGGGGAGCACGTCATCATTTTCAGAGGAAGTACTATGGTACTAGTGGCACTTATGGAGGAAGTGTTGCGAGAGTTCCATACATCCCCTCTAGTGGTACATCTAGGAGTGAAAAAGATGTACCAGTACATTCGGCGTCAGCACTAGTGGCCATGAAAGAAGAAAGCTGTAGGAGAGTTTGCTTCTCGGTGACTCACGTGTCAGTAAGTGAAGGCAGAGCATCAGGTTCTAGCTTCCTTAGTTCATCCAATAGAGGTTCCAGAGTGTAAGTGGGATGGAATTTCCATGGACTTCATGACATGACCTCCATGAACGTCCTAGGAAAATGATTCCTTCTAGGTGATCATTGACCAACTCACCATGCTGGCCCACTTCCTACCTATCATAATGGAGGGTTCAGTAGAGGGCTTGGGACACATCTACATGTATGAGATTGTGCGGATTCATGGGGTACCATCTATTATTGTCTCCGATCGTGATGCAATTTTTACTTCTATGTTAAGGAAGGGCTTGCAAGAGGCATTCAGGACACATCTTCGGTTGAGCACCGCCTTCCATCCTTAGAGGGATGGTCAAAAAGAGTGGACCATTCAGACCCTTGAGAACATGTTTCCTGCTTTCATCCTTGATTTCGGCCATAGATGGGAGGATCACTTACCTTTGGTGGAGTTTTCATACAACTACAGCTATCACTCCCCCATTGGTATGGTACCATTTGAAGCATTGTACCAGTGATCTTTCAGATCACTACTATGTTGGACTTACCCCAGGGAGTCAGCACTAATGGGACCAGAGATGGTACAGGCTACCACGGAGAAGGTGCATATCATCCAGGAGCAGATGAAGACTACTCAGAGCAGGCAGAATTATTATGCTAATAGGAGACGGAGACCTATGGAGTTGGAGGATGGTGACCATGTATTTCTACGGGTCTCACCTCGATGAGGTTTGTAGAGATTTGGTTGTGGCGGCAAGTTGTCTCTGAAATTCATTGGACCCTTTCAGGTCCTCATCAGAGTTGATGAGGTGGCATACCACTTAGATCTTCACCCTCATTTGAACAAGGTGCACGACATTTTCTATGTATCCCATTTGAGGAGATATGTTCATGATCATTCAAACATCATTAACTGGGGTGAGCTGTACAACGACGATGGGGTGACGTTTTTGGAGGTTCTAGTGGAGAATGAGGATCGACATGTGTGGGTCCTTCGTGGGTGTTTGATACCTCTGGTGCGTGTTTGTTGGTAGCATTGAAACCTCCAAGAGATCACATGGGAGCGGGGTCTCATATTAGTGCACAATACCCCCACTTTTTTCCCTAGATTGGGATGTGGATTTCGGGGATACAATGCCCTAAGATGGGTAGAATGTAAAATTCCAGATTTCTCCATGTAATTTTTTTTATTATATAGAATTATTATGAGTCTATGAAAATTGACAACGTGTGATTCTGAGGCCCTGTGTTCCTGGAATGATTTTATGAACTTTTTTCGGTTACGTTCAGTAAACGTGTGACCGACATTTTATAACATTTGAACCAGTGCTTGGAATTGAAATCTGAGGACATCGTTGAACACGCAACACTAATATTCTCTTAATTATTACATCACCTCGACCGCAATAGGTCAAGGGTGGAAGTTATTTTTCCAGTTTTTCGTGGGATAATTGAAAAAAATAAAATAAATAATTTTTATTTTATTTTTCTTGAAACCACCATTTTGAATATTTGGTGGTGGGGACCACCCGAACTCCCCTTTAATGTGAGGAAACCCTTGGAATTATCCTAATTAATGAGCCAACAATTAATTGATTGTGTAATTAAATAAGTTGTCTCCTTACCTTTCATGAGGTTGGGGGAAACATTGGAAAAGGAGAACTTTCAGTGGAGAGGAGAACATGGGTGGAGAACATCCTCCAACGAAGAACATCTCCAACGATGAACGAAATGATGTTCGAGGAAAATTCGGTGTCAGTATCATTATCTTCCTCCCCATGACACCTCCAATAGACGATTGAGGCATGGGTGTGTTTATGTTGTTCTTAATGGTTTTATGTTGAAACTTTCTCCTCGAAGCCGCATGTTATCAGTCTAACGTGGAGGGTGAGGACCAAACAAACATGGCATGATCCCTTCACATCATTAATGTTGATGTGTTCTTCGCGGGTCGTGATAATGGCAGCAGAACAACCGAGCCACTGAAGGAGACCACGACCCGTCGGTCGTGGTAGAGAATGGTGGCCATTGACACCCGGCCAACTGTGATGAAATGGGGCGGCGTGTCCGCGCCGTCGGTAACGAAGGAGGCCACGGCCCATCAGCTCTGGTGGTGGGAAGTCAGTAGCCAGCACACCAGTCAACCACATGGAGGTAGGGTGGTGCACATCCACCCCACCAGTTGAGCACAAGGCCACGGCCTGTCGGCCGTGGTGGAGTAGGGTGGTGGCAGGCATGCCGGCCACCCGCGTGGAGAAGCCGTAGTGCATGTCCGCACTACTAGAGCTGGAGACTGTGGCAGCTCGGCAGCGGCAGAGGTTAGAGGGCGGTCGGCCAGCAGCGCACATCTGTACCACTAGAAGGAGGGCCAACCATTTTGGCCAACAGGGTCACGTCAAGAGGGACCCCTCCAGCGGGTCCCATGTGCTAGCCGGCGGTGCCACGTGGTGATGCCTGGTTGGCCCAAAACAAAAGGACAATGGGCCGTTTAGGTGACCTGGGGGGAGCACCTCCCCTCCCGGGTGGCGGCCAGGGCGAACCCCACCACAAGGGGCTACCCAGGCTGCGGGCCATGCCCAGCAGTCTGGGCCGGGCCACCACCATCGTGGGCCCAGCGATCCGGGCCCACTGCAGCCCAGGCCAACTGGGCTAGACCCGGACCAGTTCGGGTCGGCGCAGGTCGCGTCGGTCCGACCAGGTCGGCCCGGACCCTGGCCCATCTAGATCCAGATAAACATTTTTGGAAATATCTTGAGAACCAGGCGACCGTTTGATGAAACGTCTATGGTGCCGGAATCCTTGGACCGCGACATTACTTTTGGTATACTCTACATGAGTTTTGGATAAAGTTGGAGTATGGTCAGGTTGGATCGAACCCAAATCCAACCGGGCCCCCGGGACTAAAAAGCTAATAACTAATAGACTAGGCGTCTGATTGACGCGCCGTCTGTTGTGTTGGGTCCCTTGTGACATGACGGACCTTCTTGATACTTCATAATTGGACTTTGTAACAGTTGATGTACTGACCGATGGCTTGAGGAGAAAACCCTCCCAGAATCAAGCGTGCTTAGTGCGGAAACCCTGTGGCTGGCTGTACTATAGGAGACTTTAGATCTTATGTGGGTCATCTTTGGATTCTGTGTAGGTCAGCATCTCTAGATCCTATGTGAGTCATCTTCAGAACCTCTGTGGGTCATCTCTAGATACTGTGTTGGTCATCTACATATCTTATGTGGGTCATCTTCGATCATGTGTGGGTCAATAATAGAGCTTCTCCACAATGTAAGATGATCTAGCAATACAGTTAATCATCTATACTATCGTACGTAAGATATACTTGGTGTGAGATGAGTCTTTACCCTTGTGGTATGCTTTTGTGTGGTGATACCTTTGTGGTAATCTTGTGTGTGGATATACCTTTGTGGTCATCTTCTATGAGGTGATACCTTTGTGGTAATCAGCTATGCGGTGTTACCTTTGTGGTACTTACCTTCATGGTGATACCTGTGTGGTATTTTTATGTGTGGCATTACCTTTGTGGAACTTACCTTCATGGTGATACCTGTGTGGCATTTAATCAATGTGATCTTTCTATATTTCATTATCCGAAAAGTGAATTCTTGTAATTATAATTTTCTTTTTCTCCACCACCATTATGTTTTTTATATATTACTGAAAATTACCATTTCAAACTCCATCATAATCATTTCCATGTGTTTTTTATCAACAAATTCATTTTCAAACATTAATGGTGTGTTTTTGTCATATATAACTAGGTTACTAAAAATAAAATCTTCATGATTCATTTTCTAAATAATACGAAAACATTCATTTTGAAAATAATAATGTTCAACATGAGATTCAAAAAAGGTTTTATCGTTTGATTTCTGAAAAGGTGATCTATTGGTCACTTTTTATAGACATCAAAAAAAATTGTCTTTAATTTCTTATATCCTTCACTTACATCATTGAAAATTTGATAAAATGTTTCTCTTTCACTGATCACCACTTCTAACACATTATTTTTTAATGTATATAAGGATGAGAATTTATCATTCAAAATTTGGGACTAATTACCATAATCCAATAATAAATCAACAAATTTCTTTTGAAAATCATTCATCATTGTAAAATTATAGAACGTTAATATTGAGATTATCTTAATTTTTTTATCCTCATTATTTAATCCATCATAAAAAATATATTTTTTTTAAATATTTAGAGTAATTTTGTAATCCATCAAAAAAACAATGTATTAACATTATCAAGTTAATTTCACCAATAGGATAATGAAAAATAAGTTCATTAAACTTATCCCTATCATCACAATAACTATAATCATTTCCAATAATGGAATTGATGATCAAATAACTTTAATGTTTACATAACATTAGAACTATCATATTTTTTTAAATTTTTCAATGATGATATTAAATTTAAAATGTTTCAACAATAGTGTAATAAGATATATTTATATGAAAACATAAATGTAAAAAAATTTGAATTATTTTTTATTAATTTTTACCTAAAAATAATAAAATTAATTTTTATGTTTTATTTTAATTTTTTTAATAACTATATGTCTCTCAAAACTACACCATCCCTAAAAATAGTGAGTTTTTAATTATTCTGGAGGTCCTCATAGTAGTCCAAATATTAATTATATTTTTAAACTATAATATTTGTAAAGTGTTGACACAAAGGTGTATTTGGTGAGTGGTATAAGGGATTTATATAAAACAATAATAATAAAACCCATGAATAAAAAATAGATAGATTTTTGGAAGAAATAAAAATGAAGAATTGTTTCATTGTGAGTGTTAGAAGGTGGTTTAGGAGTAGGATTCATGTAAAAAAGATAATGGTGGAGATCTTATTCATGCAGTAGGTTGAAAATTCCATGATCTTGAGAAATGGTTCAATATAACTTCAAAATGGATAATATAATTATTTTATTCTCTTTTTCAAATTAAATTACTACTAAATGAAAAACATATCATTTTTTTGAAGGGATATCATTTAATAATGAGAAATTAATGTTATTTACGTTTACTGATAGGATGAAATATTACATACAAAAATGTTTCAACTTTTTCTATTCCTCTTTTCTAAATTTAGAAATATTTAATAGTTGGTAAAATGATTTAAAATATTGATGAAATTTATTTTCATCCATCGGTACACTGAATAAAAAACTAATTTTTCTCTTAGTTGGAAGAATAATAATTCCTAATATTAAATAAATAAGATAATAACATGAATAAATAATCAAGAAAAAAATGTTCCCACCATCCGAATGAAATTAAGTACAACGTTGGTTTTTAAAAGGGAATGGGTAACACGAGAAACTAATACTAGAAATATTATAGAAGAAGAATAAAAAAGGGGATGATTTCACTTTTTTTGAGATGGGTTCTCCACTCCCCATCATTTGATATCATTATTTTCTATTTAATACAATATCTTGTATCTTTAGGTTAGTATACTATTCTACCCTCAATCTTAGTCATTAACCTTCCAAGAATTTCTTTCCCTTTAATATTTGTTGATGAAAGATTATTTTTCTTCTTCACAATTGTAATCAAATTTCCATAAACCTAAAAATTACTATCATAACTCGATATTAATTAATTTTTTAGAATCCCCTAAATCAATATTATAGAATCATTTAATAGTTTACCTTTCCAAAAGTTCAATCCTTCTAGAGGGGGTTTTTACATTTATGGTTCAGATATATTCCCCCCAATTTAATTATAAATTACATCTTCTCCAACCTAACCTAATGTCTTTTAGTTATTTTTTTATTGAATTTTAGACATCCTGATTCCTCAGTTCACACAACATTAATCATTAAAAAAATTAATAAAGAGTTATCCCTGAAAAAAAAATTCATTAGAAACTATAGATCATCTTAAGAATATGGTTTATGACATGGTGTGTGTTGATCCATGCCATTGAAAGAATAAAATTTATAATATTGACAACACTCCATTTTCTTCCTCTTCATCAAGAATGTAAATTAATAAATTATATAGAGAACTAAATTAATCAACATCTTTATTATTTAGATTCATTACTCTTTTTATATTGATTTATAAATTGTTTATATGTGCATCTTCAAACTTATGTAGACTATCATTCCCAAAAAAACTAGGTTGATGGTCATCCACAATAAGTGTTAGAATCATTCATGATCATCCATATTACAATAATATATCTTTAGATCCATTCATCTTTAATTTTTCATTTGGACCTTATGATTTATCCTTTACATAGACTCAGGACACATGATTTGGTCTCAGTTTTGGTCAACATTATTCTATTCACATATTTTTATTGAAACTAACTTTGTTCAACATGGTGAAACAATTATTTCAGATCTTTCGACTTGATGACTCATTCCACTTCACCGTTGAAGCCCAAATATTAATCTATCTTCCCCACAGCCTTAGTGTTTAGAAACAAATTATAGATTTTTGGTCAAGGAATACCTAAATTCTACAAAGGTCACTTTGTTTGAGTTAAATTAAGGTAATCCATATAGTAATAGGCACGAGGCTTATGGGGAGTATGAAATAATTTATTACTGAATAATTTCATCCTTATGTTGTGGAGTATTTATTATTATATATAAGAAAATTTTTCTATCACTATTAAACCAACTTTATTAAACATTTTTAGTTTCATTTCATTCATATAAAATGATTTATTTCATCAATTCCCATATAAATAGTCTATCATATTATAATTACCAACATTTAAAAAATGAAAAAAATTATAAAATATACTAATTAAATTTATAAAATAAATTCCATAAATAATTAAATAAAAAAACTAGATTAAAAATATTCTGAGAAATAATATTTAAATAATAAAATAGTTTATGGAAATAATTACATTTAAAAAAATAACATAAAAGGAACTTAATGAAAAATATATATTAATTAATATTTTTATCCTGAAACAAAATCTTTGGAAATTAAAAATATGAATGTAAAAGTGAAGATAATATGATCATTTTTTTTAACACCCTATGATTTTGTGAATTAATATTTTTTGAATTAATTTATTAATTTTGATATATTTTGTTTCATGAAACACTGAATGTAGTTTATTATATATTAATTCATAATTTTTGGCTTTTATTATATGCAAAAATATGTGAAATGATCAGTACATGAAACAAACATATTATCTCTCTCTATAAAGAACACCAATAATACGTTACGTTGCACGCAAAACTAACGTTCCATGATGTCTTACGTAACATGTTTGACCGAGTGTTTCCGAACAATAATTCATTATTAAAATATTATTATTTAATATCATATAAAAATTCTAGAATATTGAATAAAATTTTATTAAATAAATTATTAATATAAATAGTTGAATTCATTGGTTTCCTATTAATTATAAAATAATACAAAAACTTAATGAATATAAATGGAATGATTTTATAAAAGAGTAATTTGATGTGAAGTGATGATTTATATTAATAAGTTAAAATAATTACAAAATATGAAAGATATTAACTAAATTTATTATCATATACTCATAAATTTTTTTTTAATCATCCAATATATTTGACAGATATAAGATAATTAAAATCCAAATTTTATGTTTAAAAACCAATATTTTTTATAGACAGTTTTACCGCATTTTAATGGTGAACCCATTTTAAATTAAACTTTTGTAAATTTTATAGACTTAATATTCCTAAATAAAATTCATCATTGAAATAGAGACATAAAAATTATGTTATGGTAAATTTTTTTGTACTTTTCTATAAGGTTTCATTTTTTAATAGATAGTTAAAAATATTGAATTCAAGTTTAAAACTGCATTTCATCTTATTAATTTATAAGGATAAAATATATTTTAAATTGGTTTTATTGTTTAATTACATATTATATTTATATATTAATTCAATTTAGGTCATTGGATCAATTTCCCATTGAAATTGGGTATGAATACATAGCAATCATTTAGACATTTTTACTTTAATGACATGTAGCGTCGTCCTGTTAGAAGGATTATTTTTAAATTAATTTCTTAAACCTTCATAATTAGAATTTTTTAAAATGGATTCCATATTTTGAATCATAATAATTTTTAATTTTTAATATTTTCATATTTTTTTACTAAAAATATTAGAGAATGTTATTAATATTAATTACAATGATTAAGAGAAAAATTTGGTTAACAATATACTAATCCTTAAATTTAAGACCCAAAAAAACCTATAAAATTGTCCAAAAACCATTTTATGTCCTTGATTATAACTTTAGCCTTAAATTTTTGAGTTTTTTTTTGTTTTTATGAGTATTTTTAGGTAAAAACTTTGGTACACATTACTTGTTTTCAAAAAATGCCAATTGTGTCATTTCCCATTCCAATAAAAGGCCACCAATAATCCCTCTTCTTCACACCACTAAAACTAGTTATATTCAGTGGGTATCTGCTCTATAAACTTACCAACATATCTAATTCCTCTTATAAGGCTCTCCTTTTTCATAAAGAAGTCCATGGGATTCATTTTGAACAATCTAATATGAGTTACTTGATTAAGAGGTAGCGGCTACTCACAAGATCCTTTATTTTATATTCATTCTCCACCCCTCTACTATCTTTATTAAATTATTTTAAAACAACATAAATATATTAAATATTCTAGTTTTATTCTTTATAAGGGTCAAAAATACACTTACACACACCTCTATCAAATGGGTAATGAACTTACAGTTTATGTGTATGACGAACTACTACCTCACAAAACAATGGTTGTTCAGTTTTCCTTACTGCCTATCCTGGTGGACATTGAGATGGATAATATATTTAAATATGATATATATTATATCTATTATGTATATAATATTATTTAATTATCTTAAAAAACATATCTTTATACATTCATTTTGTATAAATATGATAATTTCCCTTGAGTATGTGTGGACTACGACCCCCTCAAAGCGACATGATTCATTCACACACCACATGGAATGAATTAAACATATAATTAGTGAAATTATATGAAATATATTATATAATAAGTCTAATATAATAATTATATATAAATATATATATATATATATACATATATATCATTTACTTATTTTCCTTCAATACCTCTATTAATCAGAAACATAATTCTTACATACATATGGTATACAGTCTCCATGAATGATGTATTCTATTTCATAATTTTATATTCTATAGATTAATATAAAAAATATCATGAATATACATGATATCTATATAATTTTTTTCATTCAATAAATCATTATATAAGTATTAGGACTAAGTATATATCAAATTATGACACATGAAACAAAGAAAGTGAATATTACCTAAAGTGTAATCATAACAAAGAATTATTTACAAGCAGGTAATGTAAATTAATAATAAAACCATATAAGATATTATATATAATAATATGGTTATTTTATAGATTTATAATAAGATTATATTTACTATATATGTGTGTTGAATGAGTACGACTAGTGTAAAGATACAAGGTAAGTAGATTTCATCTCACTATTTATTTCTATGAGATACATGCCATGTTCACCGCTCAATCGTTTTGAATGGTGTATATAACAACCATGAATTTATTAAATGATTATTATTCTAAAATTTATAGGTAATTATATATCCATTATTTTATTTGTCACGACCTGACCCAATGGGGATCGAATTCTGACTCCAAAAGCCTACCTCCAATAGGCCAGGGGCTGGTGACTAACGCCAAGTAGGCTATCACACACATGGGAGGCATTAGCCTATGGTACTTGTATACACTCACCCACATAAACCTCCATGCAACAGTGTAGAGATATATATAAAAACTAAAAAGAAATGAATGCATACATCTAACCCACAAACCAAAGTTCAACAAAAGTAAAAAAGGGAAAAATCAGGGCCCAGTAAAAGTAAACTACGAAAGAGTCCAACCTGCTCTGAAGGAGGGGATCACAGTCAAAGGTACCCGCTAGTATGCTCCTCGGCACAGCTCCAGTAAACACCTTGTTCAGTCTCACTCACAAAGCTCTACCTGCTCCAGGTTCTCCTTGGACTCCGTCGAAAGGCATGTGGTCTACACGAGACACAAACACGTGCGGGCAATACTCATGCATGGATGAGTATAAAAATACTCAGTAGGCACCCCAAAACCCCAAAAATAAAAGCGAGCAACTGAAAGGCAATAGTCAGCTCATCCTAGCCATAGGAAACCCAAACGAGAGAGAAACTCCATCTCGAGACCATCCTTGGAAAAACACGACTAGTCAGCTTAGCTCAGATGTATTCCCATACATACATCATGAACATCCGCTCAGGTACATGCCCATACATATACCATGAACAAATAGACATTATCATTAACGCACCAAGCCTCATGAGGTTCCAAACTCATAACCATTGTTAGGTTCAACTCAAAGTTCTAAGGTATACACAAACCATGAAAACACACTCTATGAGCTCTGTCATCCTAGATGACAGAGGCTTGAGAGATACACTCTATTAGGCCTCACACCACCATCCCAGATGGCCCATCATAGAGAACATGCTCATTAGACATCATCACTAAGAACACCATGCTGAAACAGGGGAAACACCAAACTTATCAGATATGGGATCACTCCTAGGGTCCTCTAGGGGATACAATAACACACTCCAGTATCTCGAATATCTCACAGATAAGGGATCACTCCCAGGAACCATGGGGGGATAACACAACCCAACCTGGTGCTCCACAGATCACATCACTCAGATATAGGATTCTCTCACGTGTAAAGGTTGTCACGACGATACCAGAACCCTATCTGCTACAACTCGAGATGTAGGGGATCAAACTGATGATGCACCAACCCTACTAAAACCATGCGCTGAGTAGGGGATTGTATATCCAACGATTCCGCTACCCTACTGAAACTAGACGTTGATTTAGGTATCATATAAAAAATGATGCCACAACCCTAATAAATGACCCTCCGTGTAGGAGATCATATTCTCGATGATGTCTCAAACCCTACAGAGTTGACCTGAAAGATAGGGGATCACCGCCCGTGTATAAGCAGTCACAGTGATATCAAGAACCCGATCTAAGGAAGCGATGCTAGAGGATCCCACTCTGGGCCCACTGGAGGGATGCCACAACTCTATCAGGAAAACATCATATCGAGGGGATCACAAACCTATAATAGGGTTGTAATGCCACATAAACCCTCATAGTAATGAAACAAGGAAGTTCACTCAACCACTATTTTTCCAAACATCGCTAACCTGAGCGACCTGCAACACCGCCACACTACACACCTCTTAGGCCTACACCGAGGCCACCACCACGATCTACACAGAAAAACACACAGGATAGACTATTTACTCTCTCGAAACAGAAAACTGGTGAAAAGGTACTATTCACCATAGATAGCATGGGTGGGGCCCATGCCTCGATCTAGAAACTCATCAAGCATATTGTACCATTGCGATCCCCTAGAAAAAACACAGGAGGTCGACTACTCATTCTTCCAAAATGGAAAACCAACGAAAAAGTCACGTTTCTCTGTAAACGCCCAAAAGCAGTCTCGTGGGGCCCACATATTAATATCCATCCTAGAAATCGGAAACTATCCTAAATGGTCTGACTTACGATCAGGACCAAAACATTACTGATAGAATGTCAATCTAACGCTCTGTGCAGATGTTACAGCTGGTCAAAGTTGAGAATAATTAATTATTATGATTTTCAACGTTTCATGGCCCTAGCCCAAAAACCCGACTCATAAAATTCCTGAATCATTCTCAAGGGTTCTATCTTTTCATGAGGATTGCTTCTTCACAATCGTCTCACAAATCGGACTTACAGTTTGTGAGTTACATGGGTTTAAAGAACCCCCGGAGATATCCGGCAGGACCACCCCAGGGTCGCCGGAAACCACCGTCGTCGCCTGACTGTACCACCGCCACCTACCAGAATCTGCCACGCCACCACCGTGCTGCCACTGCCATCTCAGGAAACCACCATTACCATCGCCAGAAACCAGGTTTTCCTCCCAAAACTTCCAGGAGCCACCGGAAGCACCCCTATGCTCCAAATTCATGTCTAAAACAAGTTTTAGAATGCTCGGGACCTGAACTACACAACTCTTATAAAGATTTTAATAAAAACAACCCATAAAGTAGATTCATGATTCTAAAACTCAACCTCCTACCTTTTGGCGAATCACTGACGCATTTCACGCTTCAGTGCTGCTGCTGCTCGATTTAGGAGCCTCCGCCGTCAAGATCTGAGATCATGGGCGCTTTGTGTGCTCGAATTGGAGGATCACTGGTCATGAATGGAGGGGGGGTTCTTTGGTGCATGGATGAAGGAGGTGTTATTGATATTTATTTCTTAATTTTTTTTTAAATCAAATAAATCAACCCACACCCTGCCCCAGACCAAACCTCATGTTGTAGAGAAGATAAGGCCTCCCCTAGGGTAAACGTGGCGTTCTAAACGCAAATACGAGCTCATATTTTTTATCTGAGACTCTGTTCATGAGTTACTCGAGCCAAGACACATAAAGAAACTTATCCATATAATTACAAAAATGACCCTGGTGGCATTTTTCATAGAAACCCCATGCCTGCAATATTTGCACCCCGCCTAGGGTAAATGACACACTTCGGACACAATTATGCCCTCGTATTTTAGATCTGAGCAAACCTTTAGGAGAAAACACAACCCCACCATGTTCATAGTATAAAAATACTTAACATTTTTATAAAATTAGTTTCAGGAATAGTAGGCCTCATAATCGCACTCTGTTTTCACACCTAGCTCTAGAAATATTTGTAGGAATATTCCAAAGTATGACATGTCCAAAACACAAGTCGCTACATTATCTTCATTTCATGGAGTTTATGTTTCAAAATTTACCAAATAAATAAGATATTTATGTGTCAATTTACCTTCTTTGAGACACATCCCATGTTATACACCAATAATTTTATATTTAACGTAAAAACTTCATTTGATGTTTGATATAATTAATCTACATACTTTAATGATATTTTACAATTAATTTAATTTTAAATTCTTACATGGTGAGTATGGTTCAATGTTACTATGTGACAATAGTTTTCTAAAACAATTCCAGACTTTTTGAGGTTGTTTAGGATTTTTCTTTCTTTGTTGAAATATTATAATTAATTTCTCAAGAATATTCATGACTTCTTTTATCCTATGGTTATTCATGTTATATTCATTTATTAGTACCATTTTTCTACTCTTTGGTACATAAGATAGTTAAGAGTGTGTTTTTTAAGAAATCCTGACCATAACCTCTATTTGGTCAAAAATCAATATTTTTTCAGAACCATGTTTTCAAAATGGTTTCCCAAGAATATTCTACTATTCTATAATCATGAACAAATTACCCATTTTTTCTTTTACCAACTTTTTCAATGGAATATTATTGTCACTTTCCATACAATGAATGTTTATAACCATTTTAACATGAAAAAGGAATGTTTTTTACCTAAAATGATATATATGGATTTTCCCACCATCATTTTTGAAAAGTTTCCTTTGCGTGTTTAAAGGGATTATTTTTTTGAAAATGTTTTTAAAAGTGATTTTCAATGAACTGGTCTTCAAAAAAAATTCAAGATTATTTTAAAATATTTCAAGGAAAATAAATTACAAATTGTTTTCATTATTTTTTTATGTTTTCTAGGGAAAATATTTTAAAAATGAGTTAAATAATTCATTCTATGTTTTCAATTCATTTTCGAAGAAATTTTGAAAAAAAAAATAATTTCAAAAGAATAAAGGGTATTTTTATCGTAAAATGACTCAAAATATATTTCCAAGTTATTTTACATTTAATATAACATATTTAGATGTAACTAATTCCCATCTAGGAAATCATACAATAGTTATATTTATATCATTTCATGAATTGTTTGTGTTCGGATTTAATGATTTCTTATGACATCCATTTCTTTTCCATGAGTTATATACTTTTGAAACAAGCTTCTCTTTAGGAGTTATTCATTCATGAAATTATTTTGAAACCTATCACTTTTCTCTTGGTTAGGATGTGATGTAATGTTAATTATACCCATTTATTTTTTTGTATTACAATAGGATGTGTATAAAACCCATATTTTTTTTATAATTCATAATATGATAAATTTTTAATTTCATATTGTACATTTTTGAATAATTTTTTTTTGATATTGGTGGGGCTTATATATCTATATAATGAATAGGTTAATGATATAATACTCAAGAGTATAAATGTTATGTGTGAAACTAATTACATGTTCATAATGTTATTCCTGGACCCGTTTGCATGTCCATACGTTTATGTGTGAACATGATTACATGGGCGCAGTGTTTTGTGATAATTTTATTATTGTTTCATAATTTTATGATGTATCCTGATTACATGTTCAAAATTTTATTCATTGACCTATTTTCATGTCTATCAATTTATGTGTGAACCTGATTACATGTTCAAAATGTTATATGTGAACCTGATTTCATGTTTACAACATTAACTGTGGACCTAGTTTCATGTCTATAAGTCTATAAGAGGACATGAATTCCAATCCTATAATTAATGTGTGAATCTATTTCTACGTATAACTGTTCATGATTTTATACTTTGATGTTTATGCTAAAATTCATTGTGTTTTTCATATGTTACACTTCCATGAATTATTCTCTAGATTTCATTTTGATACATCTATTATAAACTACAAATATTAATTTTGTGTCCCGTGATTATGATCTTTGATATGAAGGGTATGATATTAAAATTTTATTCTCACATTCTCATTCCCTTATTTTCATGTTAGGCTTACACATTTCCATAATTTACCATTAATGACCATTTGGCGACACCTTTTTCTAAAGATTCCTTTACCCTGGTTATGAAGGAATTTATTAGGTAGAATTACTTAAGGGGAAGTTAATTATTGGAGAAATATAATATAATTCCTTAATTTAGAATATTTTATTCTATTTTTTAATATACTCTAAAAAATTATATTTATCATCCATTTAATTTGGTAATATACTTAATATTCATCAAAAAATGAGGTAATATCCATGTATGTTAAGATTGGGTTGCTAGAAATGGAATTGTATGAAACATTTAGTGAACATTTAGAATCATGGATTGTAAAACCTTAGTGATATCTCTATGTTTGGCATCCTACCTTTTTATTACATAACATTTCAATACATTTTAAAAACATTGGATCTTTAAAGTCTAGTGTCTTGGAAATCAGGAACATAAAACATGAAAAATTAAATCATTCTTCTAACCCCTAGGAAAATCTTTTTGAGAATTTTATCCCAAGTAAAATTACCCAATATCATAACCTGGATACATACATCAAAAGAAATGGTGAGCAGAAGGCCCAGTAAGGAAAACAAGGGTAACAATTTACTTGTGAGAATAATAAGAACTTGATGATTTACAAAAAGATGGAAGAAATGGAAAAAGAGTCATATACTAACAAAAATAACATGAATCATAACTTGTATATGTGGCTAAAAAATTTCATTTATAAATTCATGACGATATAACTAAGGACCATCCCCAATGGTTCATAAAAATTACCAGGGTTATTCACCAAGGTATTGTGAAACTTGTCATCTCTAGATATTAAATTCATTAACCAATGAATTGGAGTGATATTAGGTAAAAACCATAATATATATTTATTTTCTTGTTATCCAAATAAAACATAATCAAAACATTTCATAAATAACCCTATGAGAAGAAAATAAATGGGTTTCATGTCTAAATCGTGACGTTTAAAAAGTGCTTAAAAATAAGATCATTATGTCATTTATAACCCATGGAATAGGAGTGAGGTTTATATATATGTTAATTCTAGAATAACATATATAAATATTATTTATTTATGAATAACCCTAGAAATGAAATTGTTTTGGGTATTCACATAAATAAAATAATATATTTTTTTGATAAAAAGAGAGATATTATGAGATGAATATTCTACAGCATAACGGCTATATGACTTGGTTTTAGAAAGCATTAGAAATAGATGTGAAAATGGAAAACGACTCATAAATAAATCATAATACATTATAGGGACATAATAAAAACAAAAAATATCATGGTATGGACAGTTGAATGACATACCACATGAAAAGAAAACATGAAAGAAAAGAGATGTGATTTCGTTTACGAAAATTCGGTAGCCTAACGACATCACTTATAAATTCATAAAATTAGTTGAGGAGAGAGTAAAGGGTCTCTAATCATTTGGAAATAAAATGGACATAAATAATGATATGTAATAACATACCCCCACCTAATAAATTTGATACTATAACACATAACATAAAGGAATTCGTGACTAAAAAAGAGAATGAAAGGTTCCTTTACCATGAAGAGTAAATTCAAAAGCATGAAAGATGGGACCTTGGGGGATTAAGGGAACCTTGAGAGGACTCATTTATAGGTATAAAAACCATAGGTTATTTAAGGAGGAATTTTGATTAAAATGAATGAAGTAATGGGTTGGTATTTATAAAAAACGTGAGGGAATATTTTATTAATTTCCAAGGGAAACCTCATTAGTGGTATTTGCAACACCATGGTCTTTCCCATGGTATTTTACCATGGAATTGGTCACTTGGGAAACCTCATAAAATATATTACTATTCACACATCGACCAAAATTATTACATCACTAGTACATCATTAATGATGTCATTAATCACACAAAAACTCAAAAATGTATTTTTACTATTCACCAAAAAACAAAACATTTTATAAAAATGTCATAAATTATCCCTAACCTAATATATATGTTCTGAATTCAAAAATGAAGACCATTTTATAAAAATGACTTCTTAATTATTATATATTTAATTTTTAAGTAAAAAAACTATTTACCCGAAAAAAATACTAATACTTAACTAATATTTTATGAAACAAATATTTACTTATGCAATTATATCACATTACCATTCAATATGAATAAATAATATTTATTCTTAATTAAGTGAGGTTACTATTCCATTGGACATATTACAATTCATAAGTGTAATATTACTATTCATAATTTAATATTCACCAAAAATTATGTTGATCTTATTAGAATCTAAATTTCATACTGATCACAACTATTGAAGACCATTTTTGAAAATCATTTCAAATTATTAATTATTTAATGTATACAAAAATATTTTAGAATACCTTTTTTCCTATATTCCTCAATAATATAGAACTTATATAAATTCATCCTATATTTATCTTGATATTTGAAATTGAAAAATTTTACCATAAGAAGAAATAAAAAATTTAATTATACAAAAGGATTACACAAAGTAACTAAGGCCTTGTTACATAGACCCTTATAAATCCTGCATAGGACCTATGTGTAAGGGGTGTTATAGTGATAGAATCTTTTGATGGCTTAGACAACATTTCCCAAATGGTGATTTCTATTAGCTTGAACATCTCTCGTAAGTGATTATATTAATGCTTCACATGTTGAACCTCAACTTGGGATTGGTATAGAGAAAATACTAGTGAGGAAACCACCATCCCAAGCTCTAACAGATGGGATTCTTATATCCCTAGACTACTAGATGAGTCTATCGACTCTTATTTCTGTATTAATTGGCCTTGATCATTTGTATTTATAAACAATAATCTTAACATTAAGAGTATAGTTTCCAATGGTCATATTGATAAAAAATCATATAACAGTCGAAACCCAATGGTCTCATTTAAATTATAATCACTTCATTTTTCAAAGGATAGAGTTTTTTTGAGTATAAAATAAATTAACACAATAATTTTGGTAAAAAACATTATTCAAAATTTAGGGTCGTTACAGTATTCCCCCCATAAGAAATTTTGTCCCCAAAATTTCAACTTGTACCCTCTGAAGAGAAATGGTCTGGGTACTTATGCCTCATAGACTCCTCGGGTTCCCATGTGACTTCATCATATTTGTGATTCCTCCATAAAAGCTAAACAAGGTGGGTAGTTTTGTTTCATAGAACCTTGTCTCTATAATGTAGACCTCCATCGACTGCTCCTCATAAGATTGGTCATGTTCCAGTTATACCACCTCTGTATTTAGTACATGTGAAGGGTCAGGTACATACTTCTTCTAGAAGTATAAGTGGAAAAAATCATGAACTAGTGCTATATTTGGAGGAAGTGGAAGATGATATGACACCACTCCTACACGGTCAAGGATCTCATAGGGGAAAATATACCAAGGGATGAGCTTCCATTTCTTCCCAAACCTCATAACTCTCTTCCAAGGTGAAATTTGAAGAAAGCCTTGTCACCAACATCAAATTCTATGTCCCTTAGAGGGTTTTCAGTATAGCTCTTTTTCCGAATCTGAGCATCCTTAATGTGTTGTTGGATGGAATGGAACTTTTCTGTCATATCTTGCAGTAGATTATTCCCAAGAAGCTTTCTCTCACTAGGTTGATCCCACCAAGTAGGTGTTCGACATCAATTCCCATATAGAGCTTCATAGGGTTCCATTAAAATGCTTGAGTGGAAGTTGTTTTTGTAAGAAAACACAACTAATGGGAGATGATTATCCCATCCACCATTGTATTCCATTGAGCATGTTCTCAGAATGTCCTCAAGTATTTGAATATTCCTTTCAGATTGGCCATCAATTTGGGGGTGATAGGTCGTGCTGAAATTCAATTTGGTGCTTAGAGCATGTTGAATACTTCTCTAGAATTTTGATGTAAACCATGGATCAAAATTAGATAAATAGAAAGTGGAAAATCATGCAGCCTTACCACATCCTTCACATAAATCCTGGAAAGCTGATCAAGAGAGAAATCTTCCCGAATAGAAATAAAATCGGTAGTCTTGGTGAGATGGTCCACAATAACCCATATCGCATTGTTTCCATTGTAAGTCTCTGGAGACATGTGACAAAGTCCATAGTTATATTTTCCCACTTCCATGCAGGTATGGGTTGTTGTTGTAATACACCATTAATATTTTTTCCCTCTGCCTTCACTTACAGACATACCATGCACCTTGAAGTGTAGTCAACAATCACCCTTTTCATATTATCCCTCCAATAATGATCATGAAGGTATTTATATATTTTTTTACTCCAATGATGTATTGAGAATGTAGATTTATGATTTTCAACCATCATCTCATTCTTTATTTCTGCAATAGATGGAACATATAGTCTTTTTTGAAATTTCAGTACACCTTCATGATCAATATTGAACTCATGGAACATCACATACTTCACAGCCTCAAACTTATTCTTTAAGAAATGATCTTATTTCTGAGTAATCTTGATCTTCTCTAGTAATGATGGTTGAGAAATAATTTGGTTACGGTTGATGATTTCCCTTCCCTTATAATTCCAATGTCTTTCAATACTAGGTCATTGATCAAAGAATCTATTTTAATCCTCAGCATAGAAAGAACAACTCGGTATTTCCTACTTAATGCATTAATGACTTTGTTTTCTCTTTAAGGATGATAATGAATTGAATAATTGTAGTCTTTGAGAAGTTTCAACCATCTCCTCCATCCCATGTTCTTTTCATTTTGTGTGAAAATATACATCAAAAATTGAGGGCCTATGTAAATATCAAATTTCACCCAATAAATATTGTTCCTCGATATATTAAGAGAAAAAATGATTGTAGCTAGATCAATATCATGTGTAGGATATTTCTTCTCATGAGTCATCAATTTTTGAGAGGCATAAGAAATGAATTTTTCCTTTTTCAAGAGGATGCATCCAAGCCCATTCAGAGATGTATCAATAAAAATAATAAATACTTCTCCACATGAGGGCAGAGTTAACACAAGTGCATTAACCAATCTCTTCATCAGATTTTGGAAACTTTCCTCACACTCCATTGTCCAGATGATCATGAACCCTTTTTGAGATAACATTTTTAATGTATTACAATTTCATGAAAAGTTTTTCACAAACCCCCTATAATATCCCGCTAATACTAGGAAACTTCAAATCTCGGTTATTGTTGTTGGATGAGGTCACTACTCTACAACCTTTATTTTTTATGGTCAAATGTGATTCCATCATTGGTTACCATGTTCCACAATAAATAATCTTTTTGTAACAAAAATTCACATTTTCTGAACTTCCCAAAAATCCTCTCCTTCTGTAGAGTTTTCAAAATATCCCTTAGATGATCCTCATGCTTCTCGCTACTTTTTGAATATATCATAATATCATCAATAAATACTACCATAATGTTATCAAGTTAGTCCTTAAATACTCTATTCATGGAATACATAAAAATAGAAGGTGCATTAGTCCGTCTGAAGGGCATAACAACAATCTCATAATGCCCATATCTTGATCGGAATGCAGTTTATGGAATATCTTATTTCATCACCATCAATTGATGATAACCAGATCAAAGATCAATCTTAGAAAAGAATTGAGACCCACAAAGTTGGTCAAATAATTCATCACTTCTAGGAAGTATTTATTGGTTCTTCACTATGATCTCATTCAGTTATATATAATCAATTCATAGCCGCATTGATCCATCCTTCTTATTCACAAATAGAACATGTGATCCTCAAGGAGAAAACTCGGTTCAATAAAACCCTTCTCCAAAATATCATGGAGTTGTTTCATTAATTCATCCAGCTCCACATTTTCCATCCTCTATGGGGTCTTTGGTATTGGATGGGATCCAGGTATGAGTTCAATGAAGAAATCTACCTCTATTTCTGTGTAGGCCTACGTAACTTCTCATGAAATACATCAATGTATTCCTGGACAATGGGGACAACTACAACCCTTTACTATCATTTCTTGCTTCTTATCCACCATTCAACTCTATGAAGAATGTTATAAGAGGTTCTTCTATACAAATATCAGGTTGAGATATATCTCCTGGGAAGATAACTGTCTGTTTTCCATTCAAGACTACTTATATTTCCTTGATTCTACATTTGATCTTAGCATTATACTTTGAAAACCTTTACATCCCTAGTATAATGTCGAATTCTGGCATTGAAATGAATACTGTATTTTTGAAAAGATTGTGCTCACTAAAGTAAATACTAGAGTTTCTAAACACTGATGATGCTTGTATAATCCCACCAGGAGTCTTGGTTGATAACTCTACTTTTAGCAATTATGGGGTTCATTCTAAATTCATTGAAAACATAGAGGAAATAAAATAATGTGTAGAACAAGAATCAAACAAAGTACTTGATATCATTGAGTGAACATAAATAGTACCTTCCACCACATCATTAGGTACTTCAACTTCATCGGTAGTGATAGAAAAATAATGACCTTATTCCCATGGCCTTTGGTGAGGTTGATGACAATTCCCCTCCCCTGGCCTCAGATTTAGATAGGTATTGGAAAATTTCCCAATTTGTACACACTAATATCATTAGAAATTACGTAGGGACCTCACCATCTTCCAATTTTCATTAGTTCTTGGAATTGTATTATTCACCTCACTACAAAAAAATCCATGCAATATGATCATATCTTCCACACTTGCACCACCTTTCTCTCCCAAGCTGGAAGTTCCCTAAATGATTTTCCCACATTTCTTACATGTGGGATGTTTTACTTGCTTTCCTACTCTTCCTTAATTGAAGCTCCTTCCTAAGCCTGGATCCATTTATCTCTTATTGTAATTGGATTTATGAGACTAATGCATCTCAAAAAACTCCAGTTTGACTTTCATTGCAATCTTTACGATCTCCTCATAGCTGTTATAGTCTCAGTTTGCTAGATTATTCCACAAATGAGGTCTCAGTCCTCCATAGAATCTATAAACCTAACCATTAAGTTCCGTGACAAACCTATAGGAGTAATGGGAATGTATTGTGATGTTAATCTTGTAGAAATCCAAAGATTCATTATCCTTCTTCTCCATCTTGAGAATATCCTTCTCCATTTTTGTTCTCATGGAATGAGGGAAATACATATTGAAGAAGATCCCTATGAACTCTTCCCACTCCATAGATACAACCTACACTCTTAGCCTTGTGTTTTTAACTTGTTCCCATCACTGATCAACTTCTCCCTCTAAAAGGTAAACAGCCAGAGTGACCTTCTCTTGTTCTGAATAATGGATCACATAAAAGATCTTCTCTATAGAGCTGATCCAATTTTCAGTAATCAATGGGTTGGTCAATCCACTGAATGTTGGTGATTTTTGACACATGGAGGACTCAACAAAATGTTGTTCCATTCGTGGTGAGATCTTTATCTCAACTTGGTTCCAATTATTTCTCATTAGTTGAGTGATTTGGTTTATCTTTCTCATGAAATTTTCCATTATGGCTTCTATCAGAGGGCCATCGGTGCATGGTCCATTGCGGTCACCATTTTCATGCTTCCACCTATTGCCCATAATTTTTTAAAAGAATAAAACTATAGTTAAAATATTATTTTATTTATGAACATTTTAACTATAAAGGGTTTTATTTCCTAAAACATCATTTTTAAACAAATACATTTCTATATAAATCCTTTATAATGATTAATAAACAACCTTTTTATTAACTAAACTTTTCTCTCGAGAGTGTCTATCCAAGAGTGCATAAAGACCAATTGTCGTGTACCATGATACCCTGAGTCAAGAATGAAACTCCTTTTTTATGTTTTCAGTCATAAGAACATATGTTCCGGAGCCATATCCACTTGTATGTATCCAGACCGGGATTTATTTGTTCAAAAATGACATACTTAATATTTTTACCAAAATACCAAGAATTTTGCCAATATTTAATCATTTATATAGAGTTATTCTTAAAGTTTTCTTATCTTAATTTCTGAAAATATATATACTATCCTTTGATACCAACTATGGCATACCTCTTTTTTATTACATAACTTTTCAATATATCTTACAAACAGAGGATCATTAATGTCTAGGGTCTTGGAAATCAGGAACATAAAACATGATAAAATAATTCATTATTCTAATCCCCTTGAAAATATTCTTGAAAATTTAATTTTCTATACAATTACTAAATCTCATATCATGGAAACATACATCAAATGAAAGGGTGGTAATGAGGCCCAGTAAGGAAAACAAGTGTAACAGTTTACTTGTTACATCAATAAGAACTTGATGATTTACACAAATAAAAGATCAATTTAAAAAAAGGCATATCATAATAAAAATAACATGAATCATAACTTGAATATTTGGATAAAACATTTATTTTATACATTCTTGAACATATCACCATGGACGATCCCAAAGGTTTCATAAAAATTACCATGGTTAATCACTAAGGTATCGTGAAACTTTTTATCTATAGAGATAAATTTTTGTACCCAATGAATTGGAGTGATATCAGGGGGAACCCATAAGATGTCTTAATTTTAAAGTTATCCACATAGAAAATAATCAAAACATTTCATAAATAACCCATAGAAAATAAAAAAATGGGTTTCATATCAAAATCGTGACGTTTAAATAGTGCTTAAAATAGGATCATTAGGTCATTTATAACCCATGGAAAGTGAGTGAGGGTTATATGTATGTGAATTACAGAATCCAATATATAAATATTATATCATGATGAATAACCCTAGAAATGAAATTTTTTTGGGTATTCCCATGAATAAAATAAAATAATTTCTTGAGGAAAAGAGAGATATTTTGAGACGAAAATTTTACAGCATAATGTCTATATAACATAGTTTTAGAAAACATTAAAAAGATTGGTGACAATGGTAAATCACTCATAAATAAATCATAATACAATATGTGAACATAATAAAAATAAATAAGATCATGGTATGGATATTTTAATGACATACCACATGAAAAGGATACATGAAAGAAAATAGGATATGTGATTTCTTTTACGATAATTCGGCAGCCTAACAACGTCACTTATAAATTCAGAAAATCATTTGATGAGATTGGAAAGAGAATCTCATAATTTTTAAATAAAATGGAAAGAAATACTGAAATATAATAAAATACCTTTTGTAACACCCCAAGCTTATATGATACGCTTCCCTTTGAATAATACAGTAGCGTGTGTTGTACACAACTTCGAGTTCTAACACACACCACAACCAATCAAACTAGCCGTTATGATTAGTAATACCCACTTTTTGAAATTTATTCATTTTATATTTCAAAATGAACTTAATTTTTGGATTTTGAATATCTAAATTATCTTAGAGTGAATTTTTGGTACTTTTCTGATAACTTTCATATTTTGATGAATAGTGAAAAATACTAAATTTTAATTAAAAACAACTTTTTTAATAAAAATAATTTATAGTGATAAATTATACTATTGAGTGGTTCTAAAGTATAATTAGATTATATTTTTACCATTTAATCCAATGTTGGTAATTGGATGTAATTTCACATTTAAACTAGACATAAGCAAGTGTTAAACTTTTGATAGTTATTATTTCCTAAAACGCGCTTTGTGTTTTGACAACGGGAATTAATTTTAAATTAATTTCTGCCACTTCTGTGTTTTGAATTTAGAAAAATGTATTAAATATTTAGAATAATTAGTTCCAAATTTTTTAAATAGGTAACTTTTATTTTTATACATTTTGAATAATTACTTTGGTAAATATTTTATTTACCATGGTTAAAGGGTAAATCCGGTAAATAAGGGTAACAAAATAATATTATAATAATATCAAATTACCCTAACACGTGTCCTAACCCTATTGGCAGATACATTTATGATCATGGGCATCTTTGGGTCGATTTTGGGACCCCATGGATCCACTTGTAAGTGATAATAACACTTTATATTAATTAAGTTAAAGTAAATACAAAAATGACATAAGGATATATCTTTTAGTAAAACAATTTTTATATAGAGTTATACATGTTATATCTTCGAGTATAAATTTTCATTATAAAGATAAAAATATTTCTAAATAATTATATTTTATTTATAATTTTTAGAAGTTGAATAATTAAATTTATTTATGACACAATGATGATGCAGTAATTACCATATTAATGAAAGAATCGAATAAATGGTATTATAAATGTTACAAAAAAAATACAATTTGAGAGTTTTGATGCCATAAACGAATTTTATAGGTTAATATGAAATTTTATTATTGATTAAATGAATTTATTTAGAATTAATAAAGTTGTTAATACTTTAATAAAAATCAATTATTAAATAGTGTCAAAATTTACATAAAGGAGTTTTTAAAACAAATGTTATATTATTAATTGATATTCTATTCCTAAAAATCTAAGGTTCGGCCAAAGGACTTATATAATGATATTTTTATCATTAATGAACCACTTAGGGTTCTCTTGGAAGTATATAGTAAGTTTATTAACTATATAATATAAAAATACAAAGACACATGGTAAATGTCAAACTATTTAACTAAGAGTTCAATCTAAAAGTTAAGGTTAATATAGTGACCCAAACCTGTCTAAAATCTATTGGTTGAGTGGTCTTATACCCATCCCCAAATTATAATTTAAATAATATATTTTGGATCCACTATAAACCTAAAATTATTTTATTATAAAATAATATTTCTAGCTTTTCCTAAGGTTCCCCTCACCCCTCTTATAAAAGGGCACTCCCCCTTCTCTCTAATTCACACCTTAAAAGCCTTTTGGATTGGCCAAAACCTGCCAAAATATCCTCTCAACTTCCCTAAATTAATCCTAGAGGCCTTACTTTAGTCAAAAATCCAATTTAAGTAGCCCTTTTGATAAAATCAAAAGGAAGAACCCGAAGAAGAGGTAATAATTTCACCACCCTCTTTCATGTTCTTTTCTTCTTCCACTTCTTCTTTCTTTGTTATTTCCATCCTAAAATAATAAGTCCAGTATATTCTATATACTGATATGTTATTATAAATATGTTACAGTCATATTCATTATTCTATCCACCCTTTGAATGACATGTCACCGTACGTACGTATGTACGGCTTACCGTCTCCACATCGTGATGTAATTATTATTCAATATATTATTATTTGGATGGGTATAATAATGATGTTTAATTGATGTAAATAATGAATATAACATGATAATTATTCTGTATATATGATATAATATCCAATTATATATTATATTAATATCAAAAGAATGATATTGTCGCTCGTGCATACGTACGGATTACTGTCTCCACGAACGTGATGAGACTCATTCCCCGTCGTATCCATTCAAGACTAATTTTCATTTTATGATTAAAAGTAATGTTTAAAGACTTGATATCATTCTGGATATAAATAAGATACATCCCATCCATAACAAATATGACTCACATAACAATGAATATAAAGTAAAATGAATCTATTAACACCCGAAATGACAATAATACTAAGATATTATTAACAAAGCAATGTTAAAAGATCATATATGATATCATATTAATGTATATGATTCTTTTATAATTTAATAAAAATTATTTCACCATTATACAGGAGGTTATCCTACCCTCGACCAAGGGAAATTATAAGTTAAGGGTTTATTTCACAATCTCTTCATTATCTGAGGTTGTTTATACGTAATTATCTATTGGAACCTCTTTATCATCCACATACATGTTTCTTAAATATGTATTTCAAAAAATTATTACTATTTTATAGACTATAGGTTAAAGTCATTTATACCCTTGTTTGACTTTTTATATGATGTTTATCAAAGAATCTTTCCATCATTTTCCAAACAAGGTCCTTTTTAACCTTTTCGACAGAATTAAGGTAAGAATGTCTTTTTTTAACTTATACGGCGGGTGCGGATATTTTATGCCATTATAAAATCGTTGAAGCTTCCCTTAAAATATTATAAGAATATTTTCAAAATAAATTTTTTCTTTATAATTATGATTTCAAAATAGAAAGAGATATTTCTCTAAAAAAGGTTTTGATTTCATCTAAGTCAACATCCTTTGATGGATTTTAAGTTTATTTGAAGTTGATTTATTATGATACAAAACTTAAATATTGTATTGAAGGTTTTGTGATATATTTGACTATGGATGTTCTATTTTTATACCATTCATGGTTTTTGGTTAAAGTATTGACATTTTTTATACTAGTTTTAATACGAATGTTTATGATATGTTTAAACCTTTTCATATGAGGAATGTATTGGACTTAGTAAGTGATGGGTGGAGCCTTCTATAGCTCCTCGATACATCGGTAGGTCTCATGAGACAACTAGACGTCGAATTGGCCAAGGCCTTTCCCAATTTGAGATATGTTTTTGGCCGAGGCCTTAATCATTTTTAGATGTCTTGGCCAAGGCCTTGACAAAATGTTTCAGAATGTCCGGCATTATACATTCCCTCATTATGAAAATAATATTGATGGTTCATGTGGTCATTTGACTAGTAGAATACCCATGATTATGTTTTATTATGGAATTATTTACTCAGCTCATATTCATACCATAAAAGTATTCATTTTTATTATTGGTAAAGGCATGTGGTTTCTATTATTCACCATGCTTAATATTTATGTTAACTTCCGCTGTATTGGTTACCCTTACTGAGCATTTGAGCTCACCCCTTTCATATGTTTCATTTTCCCAGGATATGAAGAAGTTAGTTATGAGTGACTTTCAGGCATTATCTAGGAGGCTTGGATGTTTCCAATGGAATAAATTCATGTTGTATTTCTTTTCAAGTTGTAAAGTTGAACTTCATGTATGTAATCTATTTTCCAAGAATACTAAACTGATCGGTCCTTCGGGACTTGATTCCTTATAATCATGTCAATGTTATTTAATAATGCACCGACTCAGGGTAACTGGGGTCGGTGCGTTGTAGTTGGTATCAGAGGAAGTTTTGTACAAACCTTGGAAGCTAGATTTAGATAAAATCTGATTAGAGCACATATCCCTAAGATAGACTTTGAGGATTAGTATAGAAGAACTTCCTAGAATTTTGGTATTGTAGAGATTTTGTGAGTTTTCCGAGAAATACATCCATGTCTAGATACGAGCAGGTAGAGGAATCTCTGTCACAGATGTACCTATGGGTAAAACTCGAAAACACCGCTTTGAGCTAAACTCAAACAGGAACTGGTGCACGACAACCGGCCTTCTAGCACTCTTGGTTACGACACTCCCGGGGGATATGCTTAGGATAATTCTCATTTTCTTTACAAACCATTATTATGGGTTTGTGAGTATATACTTTCTCAAAGAAAACATTTTTATGGTTATGTATTATATCCATAAACTTTTCAATTTATTTTAATTGTTTTACATGTTTGGAATAATGTATTTCAATTCATAAACTAATCTAGTTTATGACATTGTTTATAAATGGAGCCTAGTGGAAGGAATATAAAATGTATCAATCCACGCACTACATGTATGTATTTCCCTCCTACTCAAGATAATTATAGTGGAGCTGGTGATACAGCTGGTGCTGATCAGTTTCTCACCATACTAGGACAACTCACTCGGGTTATGAATAATAACCTTACCCAAATGGAGCACCCTGATCCACAGTGTGGAGGATCAATGTTAGATCGCTTCATGAGGCAACAACCACCAACATTAAATGGAAGTACAAATCCATTGTTAATTTAGCAATGGATAAGTTCCCTAGAGAAAATATTTCAGGCTTTGGGGAGTAGTGAAAAGGGAAAAAGTTGTCATGGCAGTTTATTGCCTCACTGGAGATGCTGATCAATGGTGGTCATTAATACAAAACACAAAGGAAGATGAAGAAGTATCAAGTATATAATGGAGTGGGTTTAAAGAAAATTTCATAGAAAAATACTTTCCTCATGACCATCGAGCGAATATGGAAAGACAATTTCTGAGTCTAAGGAAAAAGGAGGGTGAAAATGTCGCAAAGTATGAAGCTAACTTTACAAGGTTAGTGAGGCTTATATACGTAACCTAAGAAATAAGATTGATCATTTGTTTTATTGGTTAAAACCATTTCTCCGTTGAGAAATAGTATCACAATCCTCCTCATCATACGAAGATATTGTCTTGTGTGCTATCAAGATAGAAAATGAATTCTCTAAGTCTTATGACTTTAAATCAAAGAAAGAGAATAAGAGATATGTTGAACACTCAAGGAAAGTAAATAAGGAAACAGGGAAGAAGGAAATAATTGAATTTTTACCCGGTGATAATTGCATAAGGAAGAACCCTGGTGCTTGTCTAAAAGGAAAAGGAGTATGCTACAAATATGGACAGAAAGTCCATAATGCTGGTGATTATAAGGAAAAGAAAGATGCTACCAATGTTCAATGCTACAATTGTAGGGAGATTGGACATTATGAAAATGAATTTCCTAAGTTTCAGGGAAACTTACCTCAGAAAAGGCCAAGGGATCAAGGCCAATCTTATGCAATCACTACTGCTGAGGTTGAAGCTTCGAAAGACGTAGTGTCGGGTAATTTAACAGTTTCCTCAAGTTTAGAAAATGCATTATTTGATTCTGGATCATCGCATTGTTTCATATCTTCCTAGTTTTCTAAGAAAATTATATATTTACAATTTGATTTAACAAGGGATTTGTCAGTCAAAACTCCTAAGGGAGGTATCATTGCTACAAAGTTCTGTGAATCAGTTCCCATTAGGGCACATAAATGTTCTTTATCTACTGATCTTGTCATCATACCCATGATAGAATTTGATATAATCCTCGGTATGGATTGGATTTCGTACCATGATGCAAAAATTTATTGTAATAAGAAGGAGGTTGCTATTTTTTATGATAATGATAAAGAGCACCTTATCTTTAGAGAAGAATCGTCACCACCCAATTCTTATCTAGATCCACCCCCAGTAGCTCAACTAAATTCAATTATTGGGGAGGAAGATAATGATATAATTGTGGGTGACTAAAGGAATGTTCAAATAGAGGATGTACCAATTGTAAAAGAATATATTAATGTATTTCTAGAAGATTTACCTGGACATCCTCCAGAACGAGAAATTGAGTTTTTCAATGATTTAATTCCTGGTTCAAGGCCCATATCGAAGCCCCCTTATAGAATTACCACTATGTAATTAGTGGAACTAAATAAACAGCTAGATTAATTGATTAATAAGGGATTTATTTGCCCTAGTTTTACTTCATGGGGAGCCCCTGTCCTTTTGTGAAGAAGAAAGATAGATCTATGAGGTAGTGCATTGACTACAGGGAGATCAATGCTATGGAAATAAAGAAAAAGTATCCCCTACCTCGCATTGATGATTTATTTGACCAACTTCATGGATCTCAATACTTTTCAAAGATTTATGATGAAGCGTTGTCATGTACGCTCTCAAAAATATTTATAACTAAGTGTAGCACAAGGGCTGACCTAGGTCGTTTTCTTGAGGAGCCTTTTGTAGTCAAACACTCACTAATTATAATTCACTATGTATATATATATGAAATAAAATGACCAGAAATGAGATTTTGGAATTGAAAATGCAAAACTAAAATTAAACATGCAAATGCAATGCAAACATAATAAATGCAAATAGAATGATGTCAGAAAGAAAGAAGACATTCCAGAGAGAATCACCCAGGTTGAACCTTCGTCGTCTCATTATTAGTTTCATATTTAATTAATAAACACACTCCATCATATGTGTTAATATCATCTTTTATATGTGGTTGTGAATATACAGTGCTCTCAATGATCGTCAAGAGACCGCACATCCACCTCCTCGATCGAGGAAAAATATTATAAAAGAGAAAGTTAAGCCTTGGGTGGCAAGTGGAGACACAAAGGTGCCTTACCCACTAATATACCCTTGTACCTAACTATAATAAAATAAGAAACAATAAAAATTAATATTCAATGACTTGGGTTCAACACTGGATTGATCCCCCGAGAAGTTCCACGGGTTAGCTACTCATGATCACAGGTAGAAGAGATCACGGTGGAGATGAATGGGGTGGAAGAACAAAAGATAAAAAAATAAGAATGATAAGAATAAGAGAAAAAATATATTAAAAATGAATAATACTATTACAATGGAAAGAAACTACAAAACAATCAAAAATGGCCACACAGAAGTGTCAATGTTTTGAGAAGGGGTGAGGATACATATTTATAAGGAGAGGAGGTGAAGAATTCAAGCCCAAAACATTTAATCCGAAAGTGTCCGTGTGGATGTGCCAATAAATGACAGAATTTGTAATAGTTGTCTTCATAAATTTTGTTCCATAATATCACCTCCATTTACTCTCAAAATTTATGCTTTATTTTCCATCAGATGTAGAAGTTATGGCCGATTTAATCCGATCTTTTTAATATGTCCATTTGGCTGGCCAAATTCAAATTCTTCAACTTACCTGGCCATTATGACCCTACGAAATATCGTTTCACGCGTTGGATCCTTAATACAAGTTTTTACCCACTTTATTTCTCGTCTCTCCACAAAATATGGCCCATTTTGGATGTTTTTTCATGATGTTAGGAATTTATTACCCAATGTAAACGTTTCTTCCTAGTGAGACGTTTCGTATTCCACATGTTTGGAGCGTTCCAAAAATTCCTTAATGAGGGTATTTTAACATTAAATTAATCATGGACTCGCCTTAATATATCCTCTTTCCTTTACATCTAGAATAAATTCATTTGAAGGTGTGTGCATCGATTTATCCATCTGTTACTTTGGTGGGGCCTATTTTGTCCGCCCAGAAAAATCTTCAACTTCATTGATTTTTTACGACCTCTAGGTGATCGATTCAGCCCCTGGTCCAGAATACAAAAATGAAGGAACTTAAATAAATATTCTACTAAAATTTTAATCATAAAATTTGGACATATATTTAATGGTAAATGACCAAAATACCCATGTGATAACAATCTGTTAAAATTGCAGAATTAGGCCATTTTTTCATTTACGCTCAAAATAACACTAAAACCTAAAAATGTGACAATTACCCATATAATAACACTATGGTTGGATTATAAACAGTGATTTATAATATAAAATATATGAAAATTTGAGCTTCATCACTCCCCCACACTTAAACATTGCACTCTTGGGCAATCATCTTACATTCAAATCAAATTCCACACAACAATCAAAAATGAGAAAATATCAATGATCTTATCCAAAATAGAAGTTCATCATGTATCATATATTAAAAACAAGCCTATCTTGTTTTAATTTCAATACTTAAAATTTTTTCAACCTAATAAATCAATCCATGTCCCAATCACAACGTACTTCACATTGAATTTTATGTCACTCTTCACTCAAGAGAAATGAAATCTAGAGTTATACTCATATTTGAAAATTGCATGTATCATCATAGGTTTGTGAAAATTTTCATTTCTCCATAGTGTGAAACATGAAAATTAATTTAATCATGATGGATTTAATTAAAGGTTCAAATGATTCTGTGTCTTAGGGTTGGTGGAAAAATGATTGAAAACGTTTCAGGCTAGAAAGAGGAGGTTGGACTTTTAAGTACAGTGCATGATTAAATAAAGTGAAAACACAAGAAATTCCTCACTCAAACCCGCTCGAAAATGTGAAAAATAACACCACACCCTTTTATGACATGGTACATGAGCCACGAAGTGATTCTAATTACTGATATCATCTATGTTCTCCTTTTTTTTCAAATATCCAGAAAGGCACAGCTTTATTTTCTTTTTCCTTTTTTCATAGAGGATGAGCTAAAAATTGAATACAATGAATAAATGACAATTCATTCCCTTGATTTTTGAGAGGGACATGAGTTATAAAAGAATGTACAATGAGTAATTCAATCTCATCTCCATTTTTTTCTTTTCATTTTTTTGAAGGAGAAATGGATGAAACAAATAAAGCACA
Source organism: Viscum album (assembly GCA_963277665.1). Lineage (NCBI taxonomy): Eukaryota > Viridiplantae > Streptophyta > Magnoliopsida > Santalales > Viscaceae > Viscum > Viscum album. Next base: position 839,229,475 of record OY728152.1, on the reverse strand, counting down.
ATGAAATGATGACACGTGCCCAATTATTTTATTGTCCACTGCCCAAAATATTGACACACACTTAACACCACCCATAAATGATACAAATCCCAATGAACTCACACTAAAGGCCCTTCCCCCACACTCAAACTTGAAATAACCATGCAAAAATACTAAAGGTGCGGGTATGTAAGAAAAAATTGGCTTGGAATGTGGCTTAAACCTATAAGGAAATTTATGGAATCTAAGGGCTAACAAAGAATAAATGTAAAGGTGGGTCTCAAGATAAAATGTGGTTTTCCAAAGTGATGCCTCAATCATTTCAATTACATTCCATGAAATCCAAAGCTTCAAAAGACAATTATTCACAAATTATGGTTCTCACACAAAATCCAAGTTTCTCTCAAGAAAGTGTGGGTATTATGAAGAATATGTAAAAGTGGTTTAAAATACCTCATATGATTGGAAAAATATTTTTAGTCAGTGTTTCATGGGTATGGATTTCAAAAATCAGTCAAACTCATTAAAATTCTTGAAAATCCATTTCAAGGGAAAATAATTCATATCATCAATCATTTAGAAACCATTATTTCAAAAATAATTTCAACTCTTTAAAAATCAATTGATGTGTAAAAAGTGATAAGAATATTCATTAATGATCAAAAATCCAAAAAATATAATAAACAAAAATGAAAAGCTCACAAGAAGAACTAATCATGTTGACACTCCCCCCACACTTAAATTTAACTACCCCTTATTTCAACTCAACAAAATATAAATATAAAGGTAGAAAATAAAATGGAAGGAAAGATACAACCTGAAATTATTTTAGAAGTGGATGCATTGAGTTAAGCTCCTAGAAGCAGCCAATTTAAGACTACAAGAAAGTAATTAAAATACATAAGAAAAATAAATAAAAAGAATGATAAAGGGAAAAGAAAAGAGATAATGCTTGGTTTAGACCCTCAAGAGGGTGCTAGGTTTTTACTGCCCCTAGTCAGGCAGTTTTAGTGGATTATCCCCAATCAGAAGGTGGGTGTGGTTTCTTTGAGATGAAACACCACATGTGAGTTTTCCCAATGTCCAGGATTAAACACTGAAAGTAGAGAACCCCAAATAAGATAAGAATGTTCCCAACCGCCAAGAAAGAATAAAGAATAAATTTGAGGTTCGAAGTGGGAGGGAATAAAAGATAAGGGTGCTCCCTATTAACTTCGGTGGTGTCCTCCTCCATATGGTATGAAAATTTTTGTTGAGGAGGTAGTCGCACCACCATTATCTCCAGCTCTTCTTCTTCAATCACCACCACTTGAGTGGTCTCTTCTTTAACATCCATAGTCTGCTCTATTTGTGATATATCAGAAATGTCAAAGGAAGAGATGTCAAAAGAAAATTTAGCTTGAATAAGATTAAAACATGATTAATTAATAAAGAAATCTTCCCTTTCAGGTAATTCGGCTTGGTAATTGATCTCTTAAGGCATGACCATTAGAAACTCAATCCCTGTAGGTGAATCTTTCTTATTATCTTCCAAATAAAGAGATAGGTATAATGTTTCTGATGTTTCATCATCAAGGATGGAAAGATCATGTTTCAAGTTATCTTCGACAATGTTATTAGAAGATTCTTCCAAAAAATGTTGACCTCCCATCAGTGCATCAGTTTGAATGTGTACTTCTAGGACCTCCTCGAGCAATGGTTGAGTGCGAGATGATGTGATTAATTCTTTTAGTAGATCTTTCTCACCCGCCTCAGGTTCTTTAACATAAAAAATTATTAGTGAAATCAATTCCACCACTCATTCTGGTTCAGGTTCTGGCTCAGGTTCAGATTGCTCTTGGGATGTGCATACATATTTAGAAATCCATTCTATTTGGCTCTCCATTTTTTTAACTTTATCACTAATCCTATGAAATTGAGCATCAATTTCATTGCAAACATTTTTTGGCACCTGAGATTGTTCAGTCCATGAATAAAAATTGGAATTGAAAGACATCATGAACAAAGAATATTTTTTTTAGTTTTTAAATTTTATGATTTTTTTGTTGTTTTTTTTAATGAAAGAAAAATTATTTACAAAATGTGAATAAAAATATTGAATGAAAACCACTTGGATCCTCAGCAACGGCGCCAATTTGATGAAGCGTTGTCATGTGCACTCTCAAAAATATTTATAACTATGTGTAGCACAAGGGATGACCTAGGTAGTTCTCTTGAGGAGCCTTTTGCAGTCAATAACTCACTAATTATAATTCACTATGTATATATTTATGAAATAAAATGACCAACAATGAGATTTTGGAATTGAAAATGTAAAACTAAAATTAAACATGCAAATGCAATGCAAACATAATAAATGCAAACAGAATGATGTCAGAAAGAAAGAAGACATTCCCGAGAGAATCGCCCAGGTTGAACCTTCATTGTCTCATTATTAGTTTCATATTTAATTAATAAAAACACTCCATCATATGTGTGAATATCCTCTTTTATATGTTGTTGTGAATATACAGTGCTCTCAACGATCGCCGAGAGACTGCACATCCACCTCCTTGATCGAGGGAAAATGTTATAAAAGAGAAAGTTAAGCCTTGGGTGGAAAGTGGAGACACAAAGGTTCCTTACCCACTAATATCCCCCTTTACATAACTCTAATAAAATAATAAACAATAAACATTAATATTCAATGAATTGGGTTCGACACTAAATTGATCCCCTGGGAAGTTCCACGGATTAGCTACTCATGATCACAAGTAGAAGAGATCACGATGGAGAAGAATGGGGTGGAAGAACAAAAGATAAAAAAATGAGAATGATAAGAATTAGAGAAAAATATATTAAAAATTAATAATACTATTAAAATGGAAAGAAACTAAAAAACAATTAAAAATGGCCACACTGAAGTGCCAATGCTTTGATAAGGGGTGAGGATGCATATTTATTGGGAGAGGAGGTCAAGAATTCACACCCAAAACATTTAATCCTAAAGTGTCCGTGTGGATGTTCCAATAAATGATTGAATTTGTAATAGTTGTATTTATCAATGTGGTTAAATAATATCGCATCCTTTTTCTATAAAAATTTCAGCTTTATTGGCCGTCGGATGTAGAAGTTATGGCCAATTTAATTCGAGCTTTTTAATCTATCCATTTGACTGGCCAAATTCAAATTCTTCAACTTCCCTGGCCATTATGACCCTCCAAAATTTCAGTTCACGCATTGTATCCTTAATAAAAGTTTTCCTCCACTTGATTTCTCGTCTCTCCACAAAATGTGGCCCATTTTGGATGAATATTCATGATGTTATGAATTTATTACCCAATGGAAATGTTTCTGCCTGGTGAGACGTTTCGTATTCCACATGTTTATAGCGTTCCAGTAATGCATTAATGGGGGTATTTTGATATTAAATTCATCATGTAAGCACCTTAATAAATCTTCTTTTCTTTATAGCTTGAATAAATGCATTTGAAGGTGTGTGCGAAGAGTTATCCATATGTTACATCGGTGGGGCCTATTCTGTCCGCCCAGAAAAATCTTCAACTTCATTGATTTTTTACGGCCTCTAGGTGATCGACTCAGCCCCTGGTCCAGAAGACAAAAATAAAGGAAATTAAATAAGTATTATACCAAAATTTTAATCACGAAATTTGGAAATATATTTAATGGTAAATTACCAAAATACCCATGCGATAATAATCTGTTAAAATTGCAGAATTAGGCCATTTTTGCATTTACGCTCAAAATAACACTAAAACCTAAAAATGTGACAATTGCCTATATAATAACACTATGGTGGGATTATAAATAATGATTTATAATATAAAATATATGAAAATTTGAGCTTCATCAATTGACCTTCGATCTGGATATCATCAGTTGTGTGTGGAGAAAGATGACATTCCGAAGACGACATTTTGAACCAGGTACCGGCATTACGAGTTTACCGTAATGCCTTTTGGATTAACTAATTCATCCTCTCTATTCATGGATCTAATGAATAGAGTTTTCAAGGAATATCTCGATGATTTTTTGGTGGTATTTATTGATGATATCTTGGTATACTCCAAAAGCTACAAAGATCATGAAAATCACTTGTGCATTATCCTGAAGACTCATAGAAGACATGAATTATATGGGAAGTTTAGAAAGTGTGAATTTTGGATTCAAGAGATTTATTTTCTTGTCCATATTATCTCCAAGGATGGAATCTCTGTCGATCCTTCTAAGACAAGATCAATCCAAGAATTTCCAGCACCAACTAGTATAACTGAGGTATGTAGTTTTATTAGTTTAGCAGGTTATTATCGGTGTTTCGTCCAGAATTTTGCCTGATTGGATAACCCATTAACCAAGCTCACACGTAAAGGGGTTAAATTTTTTTGGACAAAAGAGTGTGAATAATTTTTTGAATAAATGAATAAAATATTATTCAATTCCCCTATTTTGACTCTACCATCGGGGAATGATGGGTTTTTTATTTGTAGTGATGCTTTAAAGAAAGGACTTGGTTGTGTCCTTATGTAGAATGATAGAGTTATTTCCTATGCATCATGACAGCTAAAAATTCATGAGAAAAACTATCCTACTCATGATCTTTAGTTATCAGTTGTAATATTTTCTTTAAAGATTTGTAGACACTATCTCTATGGTGAAAAATGTGAGATATATACCGATCACGAGAGTTTGAAGTATATTTTATCACAGAAATAACTCAACATGAGGCAAAGGATATGGTGTGAACTAATCAAGGATTATGAATGCACGATACACTACCACCCAGGGAAGGAAAATAAGGTGGCAGATGCTTTCAGCGGAAAGGATCATGGAGTTTTGAACAAGATGAGAGTTGAAAAGGATCCTATATTAATGGATATAGTAAATATGGATATGGGAATCACCATGGAAGGTGAAACATCAATAATTTTTCAAATAGTTTCCAAAACATCTTTACTATAAAGGATAAAGAGTTCTCAGACCGGTGATGAAGAGTTTCAAAAAACTATGAATGATGGGAGATTGAGTGACTTTGTGTATGAAGATGGAATTTTGAAATTTGGGAAGAGACTTTGTGTTCCTGATATACATGATCTAAAAAGGGAATTGTTAGATGATGCTCATAGCTCTAATTTCTCTTTGCACCCTAGGAGCACCAAAATTTTTAGAGATTTGAAGGAACATTTTTGGTGGGACAACATGAAGAGGGAGATTACTGATTTTGTGTCAAGATGTATGGATTTTCAACAAGTGAAAGCTAGAAGGAAACATCCTGGAGGAGTCATGCAACCTCTTCCCATACCGGAGTGGAAATGGGATAATATTACGATGGACTTTGTCATGGGACTACCAAAGACTCCTAGAAGGAACAATGGAGTATGGGTCATTGTTGATCTTCTTACCAAGTCAGCACATTTTCTTACTATAATAGAAGATTTACCACTTGAACGATTGGCAATACTATATATTAATGAAGTTGTTAGGATTTATGAAGTACCACTATCAATCATTTATGATCGTGATCCCCGTTTTACTTCAAGATTCTGGAAAAGTTTTCAGAAATCCCTAGATACTGAACTTCGTTTGAGCACTGCCTACCACCTCCAAACTGATGGGCAATCAGAATGGAATATTAAAACCTTAGAAGACATGTTGAGATCATTCTCACTTGACTTTCAAGGTATGTGGGATCGATATTTACCTTTGGTATAATTTTCTTATAACAATAGCTTCCATTCAAGTATTCAGATGGCACCATATAAAGCATTATACGGAATGAGATGTCTCACACCAACCTTTTGGGATGCTGTTGGTGAAAGAAAACTCATAGTCCAAGAACATGTGGAGGAATAGATGGAAAAGGTGAAGGTAATTGAAACCCACCTCAAAGCAGCTCAAAGTAGATAGAAGATCTATGTCGATAACCGAAGGAAGGATTTGGAATTTCAGGTAGGAGATCATATTTTCTTGAAGGTATCTTTATGGAAGGGTGTTATATGTTTTGGTATGAATGGAAAATTGAGTCCCAGGTACATAGAAACTTTCGAAATTCTAGAACAAATTGGGGATGTAGCTTACCGTTTGGCAATGCCGCCAAGTCTCTCCAAAGTTCACGATGTGTTCCACATATCACAGTTGAGAAAATACATGCCTGACCCAATGCATGTACTCATATATGAGGAATTAGAACTAGAACCTGATCTGTCTTATTGTGAAGAGCCTATCAAGGTTATTGATACAAGAGAATAAGTGCTAAGAAACTGGACGACTCATCTGTTAAAAGTTCTATGGAGAAACTATAAGATGGAAGAGACAACGTGGGAACCCGAGGAACTTATGATGAAGAACCACCCGAGTCTTTTCATGCGGTATTATTCTAGAAATTTTGAGGACGAAATTATTTAAAGGATCGGAGAATGTAACACCACAAGCTTCCACAGTACGCTTCCCTTTGAATAATACAGTAGCATGTGTTATATGCAACTTCGAGTTCTAACACACACCACAACCAATCAAACTAGCCGTTATGAATATTAATACCCAATTTTTGAAAATTTATAAATTTTATATTTCAAAATGGACTTCATTTTTGGATTTAGAATATGGAAATTATCTTAGGGATATTTTTTGGTACTTTTCTGATAACTTTCATATTTTGATGAATAGTGAAAAATACTAAATTTTAATTAAAAACAATTTTTTTAATCAAAATAATTTATAGTGCTAAATTATACTATTGTGTGGTTTAAAACTTTAATTAGATATATATTTTTACCATTTAATCCAATTTTGGTCATTGGATGTAATTTCACATTTAAACTAGGCATAAGCAAGTGTCAATCTTTTGATAGTTATTATTTCTTAAAAACATGCTTTTTGTTTTGACAATGGGAATTAATTTTAAATTATTTTCTGCCACTTCTATGTTTTGAATTTAAAAAAATGGATTCCATATTTATAATTAGGAGGTCCAAATTGTGTAAATAGGTAACTTTTATTTTTATACATTTTGAATAATTACTTCGGTAAATATTTTATTTACCATGGTTAAAGGGTAAATCTGGTAAATAAGGGTAAAAAAATAATATTATAATAATATTAAATTATCCTAACACGTGTCCTGACCCTATTGGATGATACATTTCCGACCATGGGCATCTTTGTGTCGATTTTGGGACCCCATGGAGCCATTTGTAAGTGATAATGACACTTTATATTAATTAAGTTAAAGTAAATACAAAAATGACATAAGCATATATCTTTTAGTTTTATATAGAGTTATACATGTTATCTCTTTGAATATAAATAATCATTAGTAAGATAAAAATATTTACTATATAATGGTATTTTATTTATAATTTTTAAACATTGAATAAGTAAATTTATTTATGAAACAATGATGATACAGTAATTACCATATTAATTAAAGAATCAAATAAATGCTATTATAAATGTTACAATAAATACAATTTGAAATTTTTGATGTCACACACTAATTTTATAGCTTAATATGACATTTTATTATTTATTAAATGGATTTATTTAGAATTAAAAAAGTTTTTAAGACTTTAATAAAAATAAATTATTAAATAGTGTCAAAATTGACATAAAGGAGTTTTTAAAACAAATATTATATTATTAATTGATATTCTATTCCTAAAAATATAATGTTTGGACAAAGGACTTATATAATGATAGGTGTATCATTGATTAACCAATTGGGTTTTTATTGGAAGTATATAGTATGTTTATTAACTATATAATATAAAAATACAAAGACAAATGGAAAATGTCAAATTATTTAACTAAGAGTTAAATCTAAAAGTTAATGTTAATATAATGACCCAAACCTGTCTAAAACCTATTGTCTGAGTGTTTTTCGACCCAAACCCACCTTAGCCTTTAAATAATCCATTTTAAATCCATTATAAACCTAAAATTATTTTATTATAAAATAATATTTCTATCTTTTCCTAAGGTGCCTCTCACCCCTCTTATAAAAGGGAACTCCCCCTTCTCTATAATTCACACCTTCAAAACCTTTTAGATCAGCCAACCCCTACCCAAATATCCTCTAAACTTCTCTAACTTCATTCTAGAGGCCTTCCTTTAGTCATAAAGCCAATTGAAGGAGCCCTTTCGATCAAATCAAAAGGAAGAACCCAAAGAAGATGGAATAATTTCACCACCCGCTTTCAAGTTCTTTTCTTCTTCCACTTCTTATTTCTTTGTTACTTACATCCTAAAATAATAAATACAGTATCTTTTATATACTGAAATTTTATTATAAATATGGTACAGCCATATTCATTATTCTATCCACCCTTTGAATGACATGTCACCTTACGTGCGTACGTATGGCTTACCGTCTCCACGTCGTGGTGTAATTATTATTCAATACATTATTATTTGGATGGGTATAATAATTATGTGTAATTGATGTAAATAATGAATATAACATGATAATGATTCTGTATATATGATATAATATCCAATTATATATTATTTTAATACCAAAAGAATGATATTGTCACTCGTACGTACATACAGATTACCGTCTCCACGAACGCGATGAGACTCATTCCTCATCGTATTCATTCAAGAATAATTTTCATTTTATGATTAAAAATAATATTTAAAGTCATGATATCATTCTTTATATGAATAAGATACATCCCATCTGTAACAAATATGACTCACATAATAATGAATATAAAGGAAAACAAATCCGTTAACACCCAAAACGACAATAATACTAAGATATTATTAACAAAGCAATGTTAAAAGATCATATATGATATCATATATATGTATATGATTCTGTTATAATTTAATAACAATTATTTAACCATTATATAGAAGGTTAACCTACCCTCAACCAAGGAAAAGTACAAGTTAAGGGTTTATTTCACAATCTCTTCATTATCTGAGGTGGTTTATACGTAATTATCTACTAGGATCTCTTTATCATCCACATCCATGTTTCTTAAAAATGTATTTCAAAGCATTCTTAATATTTTATAGACTATGGGTTAAAGTTATTTATACCCTTTTTTGAATTTTTATAAGATTTTTATAAAGTAATCTTCCCGTCGTTTTCCAAATAAGGTCATTTTTAACCTTTTGGATAGAATTAAGGTAAGAATGTCTTTTTTTAACTTATACGGAGGGTGCGTCTATTTTCCACCATTATAAAATCATTGAAGATTCTATTACAAGCTTATAATAATATTTTCAAAATAAATGTTTCCATTATAATTATGATTTCAAAATAGAAACTGATATTTCTCTAAAAAGGGGTTTTGATTTCATCTATGTCAACATCCTTTGATGGATTTTAAGTTTATTTGAAGTTGATTTATTATGATACAAAACTTACATATTTTATTTAAGGTTTTGTGATATTTTTGACTATGGATGTGATATTTTTATACCATTCATGGTTTATTATTAATGTATTGACATTTCGTATGCTATTTTTAATACGAATGTTTATGATATGTTTAAACCTTTTCATATGAGGAATGTATTGGACTTAGTAAGTGACGGGTGGATCCCGCTATAGCTCCTTGATGCATTGGTAGGTCTCATGAGACAACTAGACATGGAATTGTCTGAGGCCTTTCCCAATTTGAGATATGGTTTTTGCCGAGGCCTTAATCATTTTTAGACGTCTTGGCCGAGGCCTTGACAAAATGTTTCCGAATGGCCGGCATTATACATTCCCTCATTATGAAAATAATATTGATGGTTCATGTGGTAATTCAACTAGTAGAATACCAATTATTATGTTTTATTATGGAATTATTTACTCATCTCATATTCCTTCCATAAAAGTATTCATTTTTATTATTTGTAAAGGCATGTGGTTTCAATTATTCACCATGCTTAATATTTATGTTAACTTTCATTGTATTGCTTACCCTTACTGAGCGTTTAAGCTCACCCCTTTCATATGTTTAATTTTCCCAGGATATGAAGAAGTTAGTTATGAGTGACTTTCAGGAATTATCTAGGATTCTTGGATGTTTCCAATGGAATAAATTCGTGTTGTATTTCTTTTCATGTTGTAATGTTGAACTTCATGTATGTAATCTATTTTCCAAGACTACTAAACTGATCGGTCCTTCGGGACGTGATTCCTTGTAATCATGCCAATTTTATGTAATAATGCACCGAATCTGGGTAACTGGGGTCGGGGCGTTACACCCCTATATGATAAAATGGAAACTATAAGACATATCATAAAGGAATTCTTGACTAGAAGAGGAGGATGAAATGTTCCCTTACCTTGAAGAGTAAATTCAAAGGCTTGAAGGATGGGACCTAGGGGGATTGAGGGAACCTTGGGAGGACTCCATGGGAGGTGAAATACCATATCTCCATTCAGGATGAATTTGGAAGTAAATGAATGAAGGAATGGGTTGGTACTTAAAGAAAAATTTAGGAAATATTTTATTAATTTCCAAGGGACACGTCATCAATGGTATTTTTTAAACCATGGTCATGCCCATGGTATTTTCCCTCGGTAATGGCCACTTGGGAATCCTCATAACATATCTTTCTATTCAAAAGTCTACCATAATTATTACATCATTAGTACATCATTAATGATTTCATTAATCACAACGAAACTCAAAACTGTATTTTTACAATTCATTGAAAAACAAAACATTTTATAAGAATCTAATAAATTCACCCTAACCTAATATCGATGCTCTAAATTCAAAAAATAAATCCATTTTATGAAAAAAAAATCTAATTATGAGATATTTAATTTTTATGTAAAAAAATAATTACCCAAAAAAGAAATATTAATACTTAACTAACAATTTTTGAAACAGTTATGTACTTTTTCAATTATATCACATTACCATTCAAGATGACTAAATTAAATTAATACTTAATTTATGATACTATTCTAATTGTCACATTAATATTCACATGGGTAATATTATATTTAATAATTTACTACTCACAAAAAAATTATGTTGATCTTATTAGAATCTAAATTTCTAACTGATCACAATTGTAGAAGACTATTTTTTGAAAATCATTTCACATTATTAATTAATTAATTGATAAAAATATATTTTAAAATAACTTTTTTCAAATATTCATCAATAATACATAACTTCAATAAAATCATCCTAAATTTATCTTGATATTTAAAATTGAAAAATTATACCATAAGAAGAAATAACAATTATATTTATACAAAATGATTACACAAAGTAACTAAGTCCACATTACATAGCCTCTTATAACACTTTTATGGGACCTAAGTGTAAAGTGTGTTATGGTGATGGTATCTTGGGGAAGCTCTGAAAACATTGACCAAGTGGTGATTTTTATCAGCTTGAACTTCTTTCATAGGCAATTCTGTTCGAGCTTCACATGTTGGAGCTCATCATGGGCTGGTCCAAAGAAAATCCAGGTGATGCAACCTCCTTCCCGTTCTCTCAAAGATTCACTTCTTATGGCCAGAGTCTACTAGATGAGTCTATCGACTCTTCTTTCTGTATTAATTATCCATGATAATTTGTATTTATAAAAAATAATCATAACATTAATAGTATAGCCTCCAACGGTCTTCTTGACCAATGATCATATAATATTTAAAACCCAAAAATCTCATTTTAATTACACTCACTTCATTAATTAAATTATATAGTTTTATTTAGTGTAAAATAATATAACACATAAATTTAGGAAACAAACATTTTTCAAAATTTCAATTCATTACACTAAGGAAATTTCTAGAGAAAAAATTATGGTTAAGGAATAGTATAAGAAAACGACTTTGAATTTTGGTAAAGGATAGAGTAAGTGGTGTTGTAGCAATAAATCCAAAATACAACTAGATGAGGATCTAGAAAAGATTTACATAGAAGTATCATCTCTGACAAGATGTTCCAGGCCTGACATGGGGTAATCTAGTACACAATAATTGGGCCTTGCTGAACACCTAGTTTGACACACCTGGGGAATATTATTAGGCAATAAAAAACTCTTCATGAACCCTCATAAAGGATTTAAGTATAATTTTTCTATGAATAATCTAGGATGAACTGAGGGTTTCATATATTAAGAAAGGTGTTAGGATTTAGACATCATATAAGTAATTTTTTTCATGACTGTGGTTTTATGCAATGATATGTAATTCTGACAATTTTTTTATGGTTTTGGTCAATAGAGGGAACCGTAAAAAATGTCTTAAAGTTGAATGTGGTGGATGATTTTTTGATAAGATGTCTAGTGGGATGGTCACTATAGGTAAAGATGTTGTGTCCATTCCTAATCATTTTTCCTAGAAAATGGTTAACAATGTACCTTTACCAACTATCAGACACACCACGAAAAATAATGAAGGAGTTCCATTAGAGTTTGGGTAATGGTTACAATATAGGAAATAATATTTGGGTTCACCTTTTTCATGAATGTGGAATGAATCACCTAAGTGGGTTTATTAGGGGAACAAGAATATGTTTTGACTATGGAAAAAAAGGAAATAATTAAAGTGAATATAAGGAAAAAATGATGATTCTGGTTAATGAAATGGATGATAATATAGGCCTCCCTAAGAAATCATCAAAGTTTAATTGTTTTTTGAGTGTAATAAATGGTCATTATGAAATTCAATTTCGTAAGATGAATGATCCTGAAGAGAATCAGCAAGGTCGTGTAAGTAATGGTTATATTGTTAATGATAATGAGACTAAAGAAGAAATCTTAAAGGAAAGAGGTATTAGGTTATATTAGGAGTTATCCTTCTTATGTATTATTGAGGAAGTGGAATAATCATTGTTTTTATGTATTTGGGATTTATGAATTATATTTTATAAATGGTGAAATTAAAAAGGATTTCCCATTTTTTCACAAATGATTTATAGTAATATGTTAAATGTACCTAATGGAATAAAAAAGTGATTTATTGGAAAGTTAAAGTCCATTTAAAACACATTTTTAATGGAAATATAACCCTTAATATGTTACTTATGTTACGATAATTATTTTGGATAAAGATATGTTGGATATAAGTAAATTGGACGACACTGGTTACCATGGTACTAATTATGGGATTGTGTAAAACTAGTTTATCCTATCTTGGAACAAGTAAAAATATTCTTGGATTTATGGAATAAAAAATGTACTATATAGAAAAAGGATGAATGAATGTTTTCTATATTTAATTGTGGTATTTCTGATTGTTATCATGTTTCAAGAGAATATATGATGAGGGTATTCGCATTTTTTTTAAAATTTGAAAACAAAGAGATAATTTGTTATATATAAGGGGTCAATGGTACATTTATTTCATGATTTTCATTCTAATGTTTTGGATTTTCATCTTACAAAAGGGTAATAATGTTAAACATTCATGAAATGTTAAAGCTAAACTTGACGGAAAGTATTTGTGTATTGAGATTATATTCAAAACCTTTCATAGAAAGCTATTTAGTTGTTAACCTTATTTAAAGTATGTACATAATATTTATTTTGGAAATTATATTAGTATGGTTTATAAAGGTACATCATGTATGTTGGGTGACAAAAAATCTTGTTCAGTAAGGTTGTGGTTCTTGAACCCATGACCAATGTATGATATGGTTTTTACGCCTACCATAGGCCAGTATGATGTCCTGGTTAGTGTATAATTATTTTAGATGAATAATTATTTATGATGAAACTGTATTGTTATTTTTTATGTAAATATATTAATTAATTAACAATTATTATTTTTAAGGATTTTTAGAGAAAAATATTTATACTTTTATTTCTTTTACGACCGTTACGATTTGTTAAAAGTGTAATTTAGTCCTTCGGAAATTGAATATAATTTCTAGAAATCCATTTCTTGAACTAATGGATGAATTATAAATAGATAATAGCACAATCCATGATTGATAATTTGTTTATATAAACATAAAAAGTAAGTATATTTCCTTATATTACTGGTCAACAAAATAATTACTCAATGATAGGGAAATGATAAAAAAAATGCATTGCCCTTATTCTATATTTTTCAGAGTGATTACCCTTTATATCATGATAGATTTATGATTATTAGTCCCTAAAAATATCATTTATCTTTAACTTGATTGTGGTTTATGACCTCAATCACTCCCTAAGAATATTTACTCATTTCTTCCAAGTCCATGTTTTTATGTTCCACCTATTTTTATTAATGTGGAACCACTATTATTCATCAAATTTGGTAACCGTTTTGTTTCCAGCATTCCCTTTTTAAAGTGAGTTTTGGTAGTAGTTTTTGGTTGTTGGTTTCTTTGATTGTAAATTCCAAATAATTAAACCTTTGATCACCTAGATGAATTTTGCGGGAGAAATTCCCTTTAAAGGTGAATGTAACACCCCTAAATTTTTTGAAGTGTTATTTTTTGAATTAAATTATTCTTTTTGATATTTTTTATTTAACGAAACACTGAAAATGGTTCAATTTATACTAAATCAATTTGTTTTGATTTTATTATACACAAAATCAAATTAATCCTTCCCTACATGAAATATAAATTTTATCGTTATCAATATATATCACCAATTTTATCTTTATTTACATGAAATACTGGCTTTCCTTGATGACTTAGGAAACATATAAGACTGAGTGTTATGAAATAATATTTCATTTTTAAAAATTTATTATTTGATAGGATATAAAATTCCCACTAAATTGAATATTATCTTATTAACAAAAATATAAATATATATATTTTATTTCATTGGTTTCTTATTAATTAGAAAATAATGTAGAAACCTAATTAATAGTTTTTTGGGGTTTTTCTATAAGTTTTTATTTTTTAATGAATAGTTAAAAATTCTAAATTTTAATTCAACACTAATTTTTTATCTAATTAATTCATATGGTAAAACTATATATTAAATTCTTTTTAAATTTTAATTAAAAAATAATTATATATATTAATCTATTTTAGTTTATTGTAATAAATTTCCCTTTGAAAAAGGCTATAAAAATTTAGCAATCATTTGGATGTTTTTACTTTAAAAACATCCAATGTAGTCTCGTCAGCAGTATTTTATTTAAATTAATTTTTTCTATTTTTTTATAATAATTTAGAAAAATTTATTACATATTTTTAATTATCATAATTTATAATTTATAATAAGTTAATATTTCTTTACAAAAAATATTAGTGAATGTGATTTAAATTAACTAAAATGATTAAGATAAAAAATCGGTTAACAAATTACAAATCCTTAAATTTAAGACCCAAAAAGGTATAGAAACTTTTAAAACACCCATTTTATAGATATTTATCATAAGTTAACTTTAAATTATTTATTTTGGATTTTTTTGTTTGAT
This sequence comes from Viscum album, assembly GCA_963277665.1. Lineage (NCBI taxonomy): Eukaryota > Viridiplantae > Streptophyta > Magnoliopsida > Santalales > Viscaceae > Viscum > Viscum album. The sequence continues at coordinate 839,214,159 of OY728152.1, read as the reverse complement.
TTGATTATGTAATAACGTGGGAACACCTAACTTGTTTTAAAAAATGCCATGTTTGTTCTTCCTATTCCATATAAAAGGCCACCACCTGTCCCACTTATTCACACGACTCAAAATACATAGGATTAAAAAATTTATACCCAATACACATCCAAAAATACATAACTTCCTCCTACAAGACTCTAATTGGGTATAAAATAATCCAAGGAAGCATTTTGGGATAATCTAAAAGGAGTTACCCTATTATGAGGTAACGACTTCTCTCAAGCTCCTTTTGTTTATTTTAAGTCTCCACCCAAAAACTCTATTTATTTCATTATTTTATAAATAAAATTTTATCTTAAATATGATAGAATTTATTTAGTATATGTTTGAAACATAAATTTACACACACCTCCATCTAATGGGTAATGAACATATTATTTACGTGTATGATAAGTCATGACCTCACAAAAATGATAAATGTTCATTTTTCCTAAATGCCTATCGTAGTGTTAATTATGATTGAAAATAGGTTTATATATGATATATATTATATTTATTATGTATTTAAGCATCAATAATTATTTTACAACACATATCATTACACCTTACATTTTGTGTAAATATGATAATTTCGGTTGAGAAGACGTGGACTACCGCCCCTTCAACGTGATGTGATTCATTCCGACAACACATGGAATGTATTAAGGGTGGGGTTTTACAAATTATATAATATATATTATATAATATGTATACTTTAATAATGATATATATAAAAACATATATATATATATATATCATTTTAATACTTTCTTCCAATTCGACTATAAAATGGGAAAAACATTCATGCATACGTACAACCTACCATCTCCATGAAGGGTATATTCCATTTCTTATATATATATTCTATATATTATTATTACAAAAATATAATTAATATAAAATATATTTATATAACTATTTATATTCTTGAAATCAATATATATGTATAAAGTAAAAAGATATTATAAATTAAGCACACGAAAAGAACAAAACTTATATTGCCTGAATTGAAACCTTAACACAAAATTTTTAAAAGTAGGGCGATATAAAGTCATAATAAAACAATATAGAATATAAGATATATTAGTATTATAATTTAATTTTTGAATAATAGATATATATTTATTAAATTGTAGGATTTAATGAGTACATTGAGTGTCAAAAAACTAGGTAAGGGGATTTCATCTCAGTATTTATTTCAGTGAGATACATGCCATGTTAAACACTATTTACTTTTTTGAGGTGTATATAAATCACATGAATGTATTATATGATTTTTATTTTTAAATTATTTGTAAAATAAATATCAATTATATTATATTACTTTAAAGTTGTATATGTTTCAAAAGATACCAAATCTGTAAGATACATAAGTCTCAATTTAGCTTCTTTGAGACAGAAGACATGTTGAGAACCTATATTTTTATATGAGGTATACATAATGAATTTTAAATGTGAGATAATTAATATCATTACATTAATGATATTTTAATCTTTCATGAAATTTTAATTTCTTACGTGGGGATAGTGGTTCATGGTTATTAAGTGATAAGTATTTATTGAAATAATCTCATTGCTTTTCAAGATTTCTTATAATTATGATTCTTTTGTTGAAATCATATAATACATCTCTCACAAACATTCCATGAATTTCTATTATTATGGTTATTGATGATATATTCATGTAATGGTACCATTTTTTTATACTTTGGTACATAATATAGTTAAGTGAGTGTTTTTATAAAATCCTGAACTTACCCTCTCATCATTCAGAAATCAGTGTTCCATCAAAAATATGTTTTAAAAAATGGTTTCCAATATTATTCTACTATTAAAAAAATAATTAAAAGACATATTTAGCCTTCTTTTATTTTACTATTTATTTAGAAATAAATCTTCTTCTATTTCAAAAAATTATTTTTCTATCCTTTTTACCATGAAAATGGTATGTTCTATTTACATCATAAAGCATGTAAAGATTTACCCACATCATTTTTTATGCTTCCATTTCATGTTTAAGAGGATAATTAACAAAAAACAATTTCTAAAACTAATTTTCGAATTAATTGCTTTCAAAACACATTCAAATTTAGTTTTTATGTTTTCATAAAAAAAAGTTCTTCAAGATGTTTTCATGATTCATTTATAATTTCCAAGGGAAAATCTTTTCAAAATTATTTAAAGATTTTATTATATGTTTTCAATGTATTTTTGAATAAAATGGTTATATAAAGGTTTTATGTTTTAAAAATACATTTCAATTAATAAAGGATATTATCATCATGAAATGTCTCAAAATAGAATTCCATGTAATTATCCATACATGATAACATTTGTTGATCTTACTCAATCCCTTATAAGAAATGATCCAATGGCCCATTTATATCCTTTCCTGAATGGTTTATTTTTTGGTGGAATTATTCTTATGAAACCAATTTATATTACTTGGTTATATGTTTTTGAAATCAAGTTCATTTTCATTGGTTATGATTTGATGAAATGATTTTGAATCATATCTATTTTAAATAGGTTTTTATGTTATTGAATGTTAATGATACCCATTTCCAATGATACATTATAATAGGATGTTTATAAAACTCATCTATTTTAATGAACGTGTGGAACATGTATAAAGTATTATATTATGTGATGGGTGGGACTTATGTCTTCCTCTAATGAATTGGGTAATAATGGATTACTCATGAGTATAAATGATATGATTGAACCTAATTAAATGTTCACAATGTTATGCATGGACCCGGTTTCATGTCTTTAAGTTTATGCGTGAACCTGATTAAATGTTCATAATGTTATGAGTGAACCTTATTATGTGTTCAGAATGTTATGTGAGAACCTAATTACATGATTACAATTTTATTGATGGAATTAGATTCATTTACATAAGTTTATACATGAACCTAATTACATATTCACAATGTTATGCATGAAAATGATTGCATATTCACCAAATTTTGTGTGGACATGTTTTCATGTCCATAATCTTGTGAGAGGACTTAACTTAATGTACTTAAAATAATGTGTAAACTTGTTTATAAATGAACATGTTCATGATGTCATATATTTATGTGTATTCCACAATTACTTTACTTATTTATTTGTTATGATTCCATGGCTTATGATCCTAATTTCCTTCTAATTCATATCATTTGAACAGCCAATATTTATGTTATTACTCGTGAATATGATCATTGATATTAAGGGTATCAACATCAAATGTTAATATTGAATTCTCATACCCTTATGTTTAGGTTATGCTATTTCATATCCATTATTTACCCTTATTGGAAATTCGAGCTCACCCATTTCTTATGATTCTTTTCCCTATGTTATGTTGGAATGTTTTACATAGGAGTACTAGAGGAGATGATCTTTTCTAGAGTCATTGAATATTTTTCACCAAGTAATATTATTTTTTCCTATGTTTGCAAATACACAAAAATATTATAGTACTCAAGTATGTACATAGGTAATATGATGAATATTCATAAAAAATGATGTAATATCCTTGTATGTTAAGAATAGGTCACTATTAATTTATAACCTAAAAACTAAATTTCATAAAAGTTTCCAATGTAAAAATATTGAACATGGAATTTTCATAGTCCAATTATTTTCATTAAAATATCATTTTGACTTGAAGATGATAGTTATTTCATTAAAATTTTTTGGAAAAAATTCATCCAAAATAATGAGAATATACTAACCACATGGGAGATGATTCACCCTACCTACACTAAGGAGAACCACATTCCTTGGTCCCATACATGGGAGCTCATTCACCCAAGTATCACACATTAGAACCTATTTCTACGAGGTCACCTATATGGGAACCTACTACCTTGTACCTTCTACAATGTGTATGCCCCATTATTTTTTGTCATAAGCCAAGTCAGCAAGCACATAAACACAACTTGGAATATTATGAATAATTCACATACATATTCTTTCATACATTCAATATATTTCATGGTCTAGTAATAGGTGTAATACCCAAACATAATTTATAAAATCTAATTACCAAGAGATATGATAAAATAACCTTGGTCTCACACTATCTATAAGCTCTAAACTTTCCATCTGTGTAATATCTTGACCCGGGTGCCACTAAATGGTGCCCCGAGCCGGTTGGTCACATGCCCTCAAGGGTGCCTCCCTCTATGATAGAGGGTTCCAACTAGTAACGAGGGTCTGGTAAGTGATTCATGGGGATAATATACACTCTTTTATCAAAATAAAACACCAATGAAAATAAACAACCATAAACAATTTCCCAAGAATATAAATAACCAGAATATTACCATGTCACAAGATATTCAAAACCTGAAATACAATACTCCACTAAAATAAAAAACATGCTATGAAAATGAAAGTGTCATGTTTCTAAAATGTAACTGAAAATAAAGACACAAAGACTACCATGTGGGTCCCTAACAATGTTCAGTTCCCTCACCCATGCTTTATTCCAAAATAGCAACCTATCCCATGGCCATACTATTAACCTGTATAGTAATAACTAAGTCTTATCTGGTGTTGATTAGATGGCCCAAATAGGGTGTGAGTACAACTTAGTAGGCCACCAAACATATTGTCTAAAAAATATACAGTCAAAAGCAATGTATGAAATTCTATAAAGAAATAAATACAATGTATATATAAATAGTAATCACACAGTCATTCATTCATTAATCATCACATTACAACTAGTTTCAATTCATGTCTCCCATTTAAATCATAATTCATTATTGTAATCCATTTCATGTTGAATGCCATTTCAAGCATCGCAAATCTTATTCAGTTTAGATCACCATGTCAAACAACCTCTTTACATTTGGTGTAGATCACTACGTCTAGAACCCCACATCATATGTGCTTGGTTAACTATTATAGGGAACATCATATCCAAGTCCCAACTTCTAAATGGTCTATAAATCCATTTCTACCCCCCACATTTTTTATCCTTTAAACCATTCATTAATTCACCATAATTAAATAAATCATTGCCTTAATAATACCAGGATTAGTTAAATGGAACAAAGTAAATTATTTAAACAAAAAATTATAAATGTACATAACCCATTAATTAATTAATCAATCAACATAAATTTTATTCCATAAATAATTATTCCCAATTAATTATCAAAATGAAATATCAACTTATCATATTTAATTATATAATTAATTATATTTAATCAACATCATGTAACATAATTACTTCCCCATTAATTATCTCGCATAGCCAAAGAACATATCATACATAATTACCCCTGATTAATTATCTCAAAACCAACCATATTCTATATCTCAAATACAAAATCTCAACCCATAATCAAATTCCCAAAATATATTATCTATTTGGGAAGGCCCTTATTTCAATGATTAAATCATCAATTAATAATATATATCTATAATGTAATTAAAAAAGTTAAAGATCATTTGTAATTATCCCAATTTAGGAAATCAAATACTAAGGGAATCTATAAATTCAATAATCTCGCATACACATATAAAATCCATGACTATGAGATTTTGATTTAGACCACCTACCTTGGTTTGTTGAAAAATGTTAGCCCAAGGTAAATCCCCAAAATCCTAATGTCACAATGATGTCAATCATGATCTGTATCTAAATCCCTAAAATATAAAACATCAGATCAAAACCATCCATATCATGAAAATATTAATCTACATCAATAATCATTGATCTAGATCTCAACACATAGGTTTGTATCCATGTAAATTTTGGAGTTCATCCATGATAAGTTCAATGAAATATATATTAAACAACAGAAGAAGCAACAAGATGAATTATAATTACCGGGAAGAGAGAAAATATCTAATCTAGGCTTTATATCTCTATGAATAGTGATGTTGTCTCCTTGGAATCTCTCCAGGAGGCTCTAGGATCTCATAAAAATCATCAAGTCAAATCCTAAGTCGATATAGAGGATTCTTGGGGGTGAGGATGACATGAAACAAATTTTAAGATTATAAAAACCCACTCACATGGTTTCCTAGGCTATGGTGTGCGGTTAGAGTAAATCATGAACGAACCATGTGAACCTCTCTATCATGGTTTGTATGGTTACCTAAGTTTAGGCGCACGGTTTTTCAAACTGTTCCCAACCATGATCAACCCTCTTTTTATTAGTTTTTTCTTAAAAACATTACCAAAAACTCCTCGAACCACAACTCCAAAACTATGGTACCAAAAACAGTATAAAGAACTAAAAAATGGGCATGTGATGACTTATTAAAATAGTCAGGATCTTGCAGTCCCCCCAATTTATAATAGCTCATCCTCATGTTGTACTCTCAAAAACCCTATTATTCTGAGCCAAAAATAATGGTCTATTGAGACATCATGCTTGCTTCTTGTTCTCATGTTTCCTCTTGCAAATGTCCATGTTTCCATAACACATGAACCATCGACACCGTCATTCCCCGCAACAGTTTCTCACTATGGTACACATATTGGATGCTCCTAAAAGGATACATCTATCTCAAGTTACACCTCATCCACATCGATCACATGAGAAGGGTCGGGGTGATACCATCATAGTTGTGACACATATAATACATCATGCATATCACTGAATTTTTGTGGAAGGGTCAATTGGTACACCACCGGCCCGAGTCCCTCCACAACATCAAACTATCCTACAAACTTGGGTGCCAACATTCCCTACCACTATATCTTATCGTGGCCCAAACTCAGAGGCATCCGAAGGAATACACGATCACTGTCTGTAAACTCTAGGGGTTATCTTCGTCTATCAGCATCCCACTTTTGTATACTCTAAGAAACAACCATATATTTTCGAATCAATTGGACCAGCTCTGATGACTGCTTCACAAGACTCAGTCCAAACAGATCTGACTCACCCACATCTATCCATCATAGCATTGATTTATATGGTATACCATAAAGTACCTCATATGGTGCAAAATGTATAGTTTACTAATATCTATTGTTATAGGATAACTCCACAAAATCCAAGTGCCTATCCCAAGAAACACCAAAGTCAAGTGCACATGCCCAAATAATATCCTCTAGCACCTATATGGTATGGTCTAACTACCCATTTTTCTGGGTTTGAAAATCCATACATAAAAAAATCGTTGTGACAAACACCTTCTTTAATTCCTACCAGAAGTGTGAAGTAATGTATGAATCATGATCTGAAACAATAGTTCGTGGAACCCCATAAAAATGAACTATCTATCATACATACAGTTCTCCTAATAGTTCTATTGTAATGTTTTACCTTATAGGTAAAACATGATCTACCTTCATCAGTCAATCCATAATGGACCAAATATCATCATTCCTCTTAAGTGTCTTTGGATGGCCTACCAAAAAATCAATGGTCACATCGTCCCACTTCCATTCTGTAATAGGAAATTGCTGTAATAGACCTCCAGGCTATTGATTCATTGCTTTCACCTATTGATAGGTGAAACAACTTGTCACGAAATCAGCTATCTCTTTTTTCATGCATATCCACCAAAACTATCATCGTAGGTCACAATACATTTTTTTACACTAGGATGTACCACCCACTTCACGATATTAAATAATGTCATGATTTCCTCTTTCATACTCATAGGCACAATAACCCTATTTTCACATAGATGATCTCATTCTCATCTATCAACTATTCTAAAGGTGTCTCCCCAACTTCAAGGATTTCTATTAAGCCTAAAAACTCTAAATCGCCATGAAAATTGTCCCTAATTCATCTCAAGAGTGTAGACTCCACTGCTTGTGAAACCAAATTCATCTTCTCCTAACTCTCTTAAACAACCACATGCATTCTAGCCAGCAAATTCATTATCTTCCACTCTGCACTCAACTCATGTACCAACCGATTCTATGTTTTCATACTCAAGGAATAATCCACACTATTCCCCTATCCAGGTGTATATTCTAGTTCAAAAATCATAAGACTTCATATACATTACCCATCTTCCCTGCTGGAGAATTAATTCATGATTTGAAATGATATAATTCAGAAATTTGTGATCTATAAAAACTATAAATTTTCTCCCAAAACATAGTTTCGCGAACTATTATAATCATAAAACACGACTTCTAACTTGAGGTTGTGCATAGGTTAATTCAGCTCATGTGACTGTAACTGCCAAGACCTATATGCAACAAATTGATTCACTTGTATCAACATAGCTCTGAGCCTGATCCCCAAAGCATTATAATACACATTGTACTCCACATCTGTCTCCAGAAATATCATTATTGGTGTCGATGTCATGCACTTATTCAACTACTATAAATAATTCTCTAATGCTTCCATTCATTCAAACATAATCTATTTATTTTCAAATGTAAAGGTAGTGATACCAATTAGGAAAATTCCCACATGAACATCCTGTAATATCCATCTAACCACAAAAAGCTTCAAATATCAAAAAAAATCATGGGATAGTCCCAAGAAAATACCTTTTGAACATTATATGGGTCCACTACCACACCTTATTTCAAGATGATATGCCCCAAAAAGTGTACCATATCAATCCAAAAAATACACTTATATTTCATGGTATATAACTGATTTTATCTCAATGTACTCAAGATGATGTCATTATATTAGGTATGATCATCATGAGGCATAGATTACACCATGATTTCATCCATAAACACCATCACAAACTGATCCAGGTACAGATGAAAGATCTGTTTCATCCAGGAAATAAATCCTACTGGAGAGTTTGTCAACCAAAACAACATTACGATAAACTCATAAAGGCCTTACTGACCCCCTAATGAATTCCTTGGTATAACTGAAGTTTGAACTCTCACCTGATGATACTCAGATCTCAAATCAATAATTTATAATACACAAGTAACTTCAGATGTTCAAATAGACCATCGATGCATGGAAGAGGATATCAGTTCTTCATGGTCATTTTATTCAACTTATTGTAATCTACACATAAGCATAAACCTAGCCATCCTTATTTCCAAAAAAGATAAGTTATCCCCATGGAAAATTACATTGAAGGATACGCCCTTTATCCTCTAACTCCTCCAACTGCATCTTGATTTCTTTAAGATTAGTCGGTTCCATTCTATAAGGTCGAATAGACACTAGATCAGCTCCCAACATGAGCTAAATAGGGAATTCCATGTCTCTATTAGGTGGGAACCTTGAGAAGTCTTTGGGAAATACATCTTGGATCTATTCCACAACTGGTAGATTCTTGTCCTATCTACTGCCCCCATCATCCAACCAAATTCTACCAAATTTTGTTGTAATCTCTCACAGTTGATGAGCAATTTTTCCATATCGTCTCACATGGATATCCCACTCTCCATGATGAGCATACTAGTCACCCCCAGGAGGCACAAATTTCATTATCTTTAGGTAAAAATCAATGTAGGATTGATATGAGACTAACCATTCCATACCCACAATCAGGTCCAATCCCACCATATCAAGGATATAGTGAAATAAAATAAAATGATAGTCTATGATATCTAGTGAACATACCTTACATAATTAGTTATCTATAAAATGTCTTCCCAATGGTGTATAGACATACATCACTCCGCTTATGGACTCATTCTCCCTGTTCAAATCATTAAAAATATTTTTAGATATAAATGAATGAGGGGTACCAGTATCAAACAAGGAACTAGCTAACATATAAGCTACTAGAATTGTACCTTTCACTGTCGATGAACCATCCTCGCATTCCACAAGTGTAGGCTATACTGCATGTAAATGTACTTCCCCTCTTTCCTATAGCATCGTCTGACTACCCTGTGTAGCACAACTCTAATAATATGGGCACTCATACATTGATCCACCATTCCCACTACCTCTACTGTCTATTCTAGTAGAACACCAAATTCCAGAACAATATGGTGTAAAATTACCCCTTCCCACACTCAGAAGCTCCCTCGACACCAGCCTATCCCTATATCCTATTGAACTTCGGTAGGATCCCCATATTCCCACAAAATCGGGACTCCGCTGTTGTTCAAGTTCAATATGTGTGATAGTATCCCATCCTACTCCATTTGTGAGAAAACACATGAGTAATGTCCAGTGCAATTGTTCATCTAGATTGTACACCTTTCATTGCAATGTCCTGAAAATGATTCTCAAAATGACACATCCTACTATCATAATGTAAACTGTCTTATCATCAAGTGATAGTTATATTTCTAGTTCGAGAAGACTCTTTTAGGTTCCCCACCAAAATGAGAGCTTCACTCACCACTTCTATAAACTTTTTTTCCAAAAGATATTTACCTGGGACATAATCTCGCACATAAGTCCATCCTAAAAGTGTTTTGGCATTAAAGCCTCCTCCACTTCCAATGCTAGAGAAAAACACTCAAAATCTATGAAACATTGAAAATAATACATTATGGGAATTATCCCCTAGGTTAGATGCATAAAAATTGAAGCCTTCTCTTTTCTCAGTGTCTCTGGATATAAGTGCCCCATGAACTTCTCCAGAGAGTCCATCCATATCATATCATCAATTTTTCCAGATCGTAGCGGAATGTCCCACCAGTGCTTTGCTTACACCTATAGCATATAAGAAGCCAACTTGACCCTCCTCTCATTTGGAGTCTTTGAATTGTCTAGTATTGTCTCTATGGATTAAATCATGAAATCAACTTCCTTAGGTCCACAATCTCTAGTAAAATTCTAAGGGTGATGCAGCTGAAACTCCCTTGTCAACTCATACATGCTTTTCGAAAACCATCATGGGACTCACTCCATGAATTTCATGAAACAGTCAATGTTTTATTGAAACATCCCATATTCTTCTGCAGTTGTCACTAACGGTTCCCCATGATCCATGTCTAGATGTTTTTTCTGATCCATAACCCTCATTCTCCCTCTCAAAATTCATCATGGAAGCATATCTATACAAATCCAAACACATGTATTAGGTATCATAAAATAACCATATAACATTTACATAAGAGGAGAAAGAAACACAAAATGTTTAAACATGTCTTTAACCCATTTTCTCTCCTTACGATCAACACTGAGGCCTTTTCAATACCCTTATCAATCCTACTCCTAGGTCAGTTAAAAAGGGTACTGACATTCTGATTTGAAATTTTCTTATTTAGAAACCCAATTATTCTCAATTTATATCAATTTTTTTTAATTTTTCTCAATTCATGTTAGACACCATTTTCAATTCAATCTCACAATATGGCGAAATAGTTTATGTTCAATAATATACACATAAACCATTTTCATGTGAGTTCCTAAAATTATTCATGTCATAATAACCCCAAGTGTCTAAAATGATGCATGCAGACTCAAATCTTGTGCTCATTTAGGAAAACAATCAATGTTAAACAATTTTCAGAACAAATAAGACATCACACACAATTTTGTCACCCAAGGTGAAATAATATTAAACTATAACAACAAAAATCATTCACAACAATCCAACTATGAGACCTCATATTTTCCTTCATACATGGTTTTCCAACACCCATGCAAGAGATAATTACCAATCCCCAACTATTCCTAGTCTCCTCTCTACCTTTAACAAAATAGTAAGGCAACAAATAAGAAATAAAGAAAACTCATTTGATACAACTTTGTAACGTCCTGATATGGGTTCCACCAAATGGTTCCCCAATCTGGTTGGTTATATGCCATCAAGCACACCTCCTCATATACTTGATGGTGATGCCTAGAAGCGAGGGACTGGTAACTCATTCATTGGGAGACGATACACTCTTTTATTATAATAAAACAAAAATGTAAGAAAACAAAAAATCAACACGTCCAAAAGCATATAAATAAAAAAAACAATACCAAGTCACATAATAGTCAAAATAACAAATACAATACTGAAATTAAATGGAAAACATGCTAAGACAAGGCAAGTGTAAGGTGTCTACAATGTAATTGAAAAAAAAGACACAACCACTCCCAAGAGGGTCCTAAACCACATATGGTTTCATCACCCATGCTTCATTCCCAAACTACAACCTATCCCAAGGCCTTGCCATTATCTCATCCAATAAAAAAAACTCTACCTGGTTTCCCAACAAGTGGCCCGAATAGGGTTTGAGTACAACTCATTGGGCCACCACCAATGGTGTCTAAAAAAAGTCATGTTAAAAGAACGATTATGAAATTATATGAAGTAATAAATATAGTGCATAAATAAATAGTTATCACATTTTCTTTCATTATTTAATAATCACATTAGACCCGGTTTAAATTCATGTCTCCCATATATATCATAATTAATTTTTTTCATTCATTTGGTGTTGAATGCCATTTCATGAACCCCAAATATCATTTGATGTAGATATCCATGTCTAATAACCTTTATCAAATTTAGTGCATATATCCTTGTCTTGAACCCCACATCACAAGAACTTGGTTAACTATTAGGGAGGAACACCATGTCCATGTACAAACATCTAAATGGTCAAGAATTCCATGTCTAGTACCAACATTATCAATCATTTAAATCATTCATTAATTCAAAATAATTAAACAAAACATTCCCTTACTAATCCAATTATTAGTTAAACATATCAATGTCCATTATTTAACCCAAAATATATCTATGCACACAAGCCATTAAATAATTGATCAGTAAATTAATCAATCAACACAATTATTATTCTATAATTAAATATAAATAATTATTTATCCAAATAAAATATAAACTTATCATAATTATTTCCACATTTAATTATCTTTAATAAACATCATGATAAATAATTAATTCACCATTAATTATCTCAAATTTCCAAGAATCGCCTCATAAATAATTCTACCCGATTAATTATCTCAAACACAACCACATTCTATATCTCTAATACAAAATATATACCCATAAAAAGTTCCAAAAATACATTATCCTTTTTGAAAGACCCTTATTTTGATGATTAAATAACCAATTAATGATCTGTATCTCCAAATCAATTATCAAGTCCAAGAACATTCCTAATTATCCCAATTTAGGAAATACATTACTAAGGGATTATTGAAATTCAATAATCTCACATACACATATCAAATTCACAACTACGGGATTTCGATTTAGACAACCTACCTCATATTTTTTATAGATGTTAGGCCAGTGGAAATCCCAATATTTGATCAGCACAATGACCTCAATCATGATCTGGATCTAAATCCCTAAACCCAAAAAGATTAGATCAAAACCATCATGATCTTTCAAATCTATATTTAGATCCATAATCATTGATCTAGATCTCGACTCATAGGTCTAAGTCTATATACATATTAGATTTTATCCATGAAAAGTACTATGAAATATAGAATAAATAATGAAAGAATCAATGTTATGAAATCCTCCTATTGAGAAGAGAGTGGATCTTCAATCTCAGCTCTAGATCTCTATGAACATTGTGTAAATCCACTTGGAATCCCTCCAAGAGGGTCTAGGATCTCTTATAAATCATCAAGCTCAATCCTAGGTTGAAATAGAGGGGTATTGGGGTTTAGGGTGAATTAAAAACTAATTTTCAGATAATAAAAACTCATACGCACAGTTTCCTAGGAAAGAGTGCACAATTAGGGTAAACCGTGAACTAACCGTGCGAACCTCTCTGTTCAGGTTTTCACGGTTACCTAGGTTTAGTTGCATGGTTTTTTAAACTGTGCCAAAATAATGAAAAACACTTTTTCCATTATTGTTTCTTAAAAACTCACCCCAATTCACCTATAAACACAAATCTAAAACCAAAGTACCTAAAACATGCAAAAAATACTTGAAAATGGGCTTGAGATGACTTTGTAAAAAGTTGGTGATCTAACAGTGCATCACCTGAGTCACCAACTGGGTTTAGAATATATAGGTAGTAAATTTGTAGGAATAATAAATAGCCTTCATATATTATATTGGGGAAAGTAACTCTAAAATGATGTAAACTGAAGCTATACAATCTTTAATCTTATTACCTATATACGTGATTATCTACCATAAAAATCCTACTTGAAGAAATCCACAACCTATCTTGACAACACCTGAGTGACTGATTGGTTCTGTAATATCCATGAATTATATTCTTAAGTACCATATATATCCATCCAATATTATAAAAGGATAATCTCTTCCTATTATGTGATAAAACCAACCATACTTTCACATTATTTTAATAACATAAATGACAATCTACCTCCAGTCCCCTTATGGGTGTAATTCAAAACCATTCCTTCCTTCACCTGATTCACTAGAATTTTTAGGAATATTATATAATTAGACATAAGTATTCTCCAAATATGCTCATTGATTCACGATACTCCCCATGGTCCCATCATAATGTCATGACTTGAGATAGTCATGTTGGTTTATTATAAAACATGTTCAAGAATCATATCATGTTTTCCAAAAATTAATATAGTTATTATACTCTTATGGATAACCAAAAATAACTTCATTAGGATGAAAATCAATAGTGAACCATAACTTATCTTGTATATTTAAAAAAATTGATAAATAATACGGAAGCATATTAAGTGAAATCACAAAATTATATTTTTCACATTATTTAACAATAGTCATGATAATAAAAAAATAGTATGTCCTATATAATCTCCATTGAATCATATATTTTCACCCATTTCAGTACATAAATTTAAAAAATGTATGATGGTAAATTACAAGGAAAATTAATTTTAAAAGGAATTAACCAATGAAACTCAATCTATATAGACTTTTATTCTTATTATTTTGGATATGTAGTAGCCTCAATGAGGTTTAATAAAAAATTAATAACACATGTTGTCTTCCAAGATAATGATAAAAAATATAGTTCCTGGTTTTCATTTATGATATAAATGATCTCATTCATAATAATTACACATTCAATCTAAATGCAATCCATATGCGGATGATCTTTGCCATTCGAGAAACTGGCTCTATTCAGAAGGATTTCTATGAAAACTCTGTCAAATTCATTGAGATTATTCGACATCTTTAGATTTAAAGAACCTATTTTCAGCCTAGGATTATATTTTAAGTGTTCTGTCATGCCCTATTCCCAAGATGTATTAAACTAAATGTTGATGGTTCCTCTAAGGGAAATCATGTTCCCTCGGGCTGTGGTGCTATCTTCTGAGACCACCATGGGAAATTACATAGTTGTTTTTATGGTAGTTGTGGAATATATTTATCCTAGAAGCTTAAATGATTTATCTGATCCAAAATATATTTTTTTCTATGTAATTGGTTTGGAACAATATTTGGATTGAAATTGATTTTACCACTATTGTGCATGCCATTTGGAATGGAGTGGTCCATATTTCTTGGCCTCTTATGAATGGATGGATGAACTATCTATTGTCGCTCCATGAGATCAATTACATTGTCACTCATACCTTCAGAAAACCCAAGAGGGTGGTGAATGGTCTTTCTAATAGGGGTGTTATCTAGGACATAACCAAGATATTTGACCTTATTGATGATCTTCTTCTGATTTATGATAATGATTGTAAAAGATTACACAATTTAGACTTTTTTAATCCCCTCTTCTTTTAAATATAATAATTTGTGTCTTTTTCATTTACCAAGACATCACCACTAAAAAAATAATTTAAAAAATCTAATATATTCATATTTTGACATCAATTCATGACAATCATCAATTAATGGAATGAAGTTAACTAGTCCTACAGTGGAATTTGAAATGTATTTACAAACATATCATTCAACTACAAGAGAGTCCAAAAGTAGGAAATAATTCCCTAAAGATGGTGATATGGTAATTTCCCCCCATACTCACTTCTAATTCACATTCCATGTAATCATTGGTAATGTCCTACAGATTTATTACCTTTTAAAATTTGTCTTGGTATGAATGAAAAAATAATATAAAAAATATCAATGGGGGTTTCCAATGGAAGGAAACTCAAAAAAAAATTAGTTCATTTGTTGTGAAAGAAAAATGAAATCTGGGACATGTTAAATTTGGTTATTTAGTTTTTTTCATTAAGTGTGGTATGTGTTATATAATTTATCTTCTTAATTTTTTACAATATTTCTATATTATTTTGATTTTTAGAAAATAAAATAAATATCCTTTATTTATGGTACTTTATTGATCATGAGATCATGTGGAATTTGGAAACATATTAATTTAAAGGATATAATGTGCAAATATTGTTGATTTATAACATAATAGTGTTTAGATTATTTATTTGAGATGATTTTTTTATAATGATGTTTTCAATTCATTTAATTTACATTCTAGGTTTTGTTTTAACATAAGTTTAGTCAATATTGAAGGGTTTTTATATAAAGTATTTCTATATATATTTTATAAATGAATTTTCCAATGTTTAGAATCATGAAAAGATTTTACGAGAATTATTTATTAGAATTTTAAGAAAGATAAGAGTTCAATAGAAGCCTAATAATTTTTTAAAAGTTTAGATATTTTAATATGGTCTCCTTTGAATATTGAAATTTTTATAATTTAATGGCGTAAACCATATAGTAACATGTTATAATTCACAGTTTTTGAGTTTTTTTCCTTGTAATGTTGGGGATGAATATTTTATTAGAATTTTTTTTTCTATTTGTTATAGTTGTATTTGTTTTTATTATTGTTCTTCATGTGTGGTAGACACAATATATAGAATGGGAACATGAGGATTCATGTGGAATGTATATATCCAATGATGAACATCCAGAAAACAATTGTGAAATGATATATCATGTAATTAATATTGGTAACCATGATTAATTAACATTAACATGGATTACATTTTCCAATGTTCAAAATTTTAGATAGGTATATCATTAATATAATTTTTGGTAAAAAAGTGGTTGGTATAATTCAAATCTTATGTTGATTATTATACCCAATGTGTCTCTTTCAAACCTCTTAGTGGAGTTATTCATCTTTTCAAAATAATATTGGTAGAATAATCTAGAAGCAATAGGTCTATTGTTGATAGATTTTGTAAAAATCCATTATAATTTGTCAATTGAAACTATAACACCAATAAAATTTAGTTAAAATAATAATAATCTTGAAATCATTTTTTATACACAACACTGATCATTAAGTGAATTGTGTAAAATTATTAAAATATTATTATAATATATCTATGTAATTGGAGAGAGTGAATTTTAGTAAATTCATAATCAAATAAATTTAAAATGGTCATCCTTAAAACAAAATATTAATTGTCATAAATGAATCCCATGATTATTTAATGAAGTCATTTTACGCTCCAAAAATGAACCTTAATAAAAAAATCACTGAATTTCATGTGTCAAAATTATAATGAATTTATACCAATTATTAATGTAATTTTTCATAATGTAAACTAATTTTGGAAATAATCATTTCAAAATTATTTTAATTTAAAATTTTGGTATTATTCAAGAAATAATATCTTTTTGATGAAAATTGAAAAATTCAGATTATTCAAATACTATAATTTATTAAAAAAAATAAAGTCTTTTTATATTTTTTATTTTTTGTTAATGTTAAATACGATCAAATTTGTTTTGAATAATCTAATTGATTATTTTTAAATTAGTAATATTTATGATTTATATATATATTAATTTTTATGCTTAAAAACACCTTTTTATTAAAACTTTTTTCTTTAATTTTAGGTATTTATATTATAATTTGTTTATCCCAAAAATAGAGATACAATATTTTAAAATGGATATCATATTTCGATTTAGGTTTGTCAATTTTTTTAAATATTCACTTTTTAATTTAGTTATTTCAAATAATAACCATGGTAAATATGGATCACTGTGGTAAGGGTAAAATTGGTAAAATATGGTTAAATATTGGTTTAAGGCTTCATAATTCCATTAAATATTTAATTTCACCATTTTTATGATTGTATTTCATTATTTGTGATCTATTCTTTAAATATATGGCTACTTGATTCCATTTTTTCTATTATGGCCTTTATATTAATTTAAGAAAATAATACATTCCAATTGTCACTCTCTGGACATTAATATCATTAACAACTATACCTTTGAATAAAAGGTTTTTATGTTAGGTTCTAAATGAATATTTGAAATATAAATTAATTTTTTATCTCATATTAATTAACATATAGTTTTTTAAAATTTAATAATTACATTTGTTTCTTCTTCACTACAGAAAAAATATTTAATCAATTAATTCAATTATAAAATAAATAATATTAAAAATTATTAAAACAAATTAAATAGGATTTAATGATTATGTTACAATAAATTTATAGTTTAATATAATAAATTACATATGTGTTAATGCTTTATACTCAAATTCTTTATTATTATATTGTATTTTAAAGAAAATTAAATTAATTTTTTCTTAAATGAAATTAATGATATTTTATGTTAAATAATACATAATTAAAATATTTAAAAATATTTAAAATAAATTATGTTGAAAACTATGATGGTAAATGGAATTTTAAATAACTATTTTACAATTTATGTGACAATTTTTAACTTATACGTATAAATTATAAACCTTTAATATTAAAAAAGTAATTATGAAATACTAGATTAAAAACGAAAAACCAAGGGGTTATACCAAAAATTTAATGTTAATATGCTGATATTTTGACCTTATTATATATTTATTGAAATATCATTCCATTTGGAAACATTTTCCTTGATAATGTCATAATTATATATGAATCGTTTCTGAAATTTCATGTGTTCTCTTTCTCGTGATTATAAGAGGAAACCATTTTTTATTTTAATTAAACCAATATATATAAACCAAAAATTACTTATTTATAATTAAATTGTCCTTGTAAATGTTTTATAGTTTACTTTCTTCCCAAAAAACCAACTCTATCCCCCTTAAAAGGATATATAAATGTATTCTACTGAAGAAGAGGAAAATATCATTTCAAACTCCTTAAAAATAATTTAGTATGATACTTACAGTAAATATATTGATTATATCATTAAATAATAAATATAATATTCTTAATATACTATTATTTTATTTTTATTAATGATAAACTATTTTATAACATTTTTCCATCATATAGAAAACAGAAACTTCCCTCGTGCATTTTTACAGCTTACCGTCTCCACGTAGCGGTGTAATTTGTTTTCAATGTCAAATTTCATGGATAGTTATCATTATGGGTTTAGAGAATATATACTATATTTATTACAAAATTATTCTTCTATAATTATAATATCATATCTACCATATTATCTTTTAATCTGTTAGAAAAATATAATGTCTCTCAAGCATACATATGGGTGACCACCTCCATGAAGCGATGTAATCCATTTTTTTTTATTTAAATGACTGTTAATAATGATAAATTTAATAAATAAATATGATATATGTGATAAAATAATTATTATTTAATGGTTAAATATTTTGTCTATTTTTGTTCCATTTATTTAAATATTTATACAACATTCATGTTTACGTAAGACTTACCATTTCAATAAATAGTGTAAATTTTTTTATATATCCATGTTTTTTGAAGAATATAATTTATATGTACTGAATTTATATTACATTAATATCTTGATTTAAATTTTATATATGTTGATTCCATGGACAAATTTCATGTACCAGAACTACCGTACTAAAATTCTCATGAAAAGTTAAATAGTTCACACAGAGAAATGATGATTTTAATAAGGAATTATTATTAAATATGTATTATAATATTATAATTGAATCATATATGACATTATAAATATGATATTATTATATTGTATATGTATAATAAATTAAAATTTATTTTATAGGATGTTAGTGTTCCTTTGAATCATGTCTATCATGAGGTAAGGGATTTCTTTTGTCACTTTTATTTCAAGGACAAATATTACATATTCACTACTCATTTCTTTTTTGTATTCTATATATTATCAATATGAAAATTTATATCATTAATATCCTATTTTTTGGTATTTAATGTTTCTTTAGATGATATAATTTCTTTTGGAATGCAATTCCTCTATTACTAAAGTGATAAGGGTCATATGTTACCAACCCATTATTTATTTAGAATGATTATCATAACATTTGAAACAATGATATATCATGATTTACCTATTAGGAATCAGTTGAATTTTCTTTCAATTCAATTATTTCTCAAGATTTCATTTTCTCCCTTTCATTCTCCTATCGTTAATTTCTCAAGATATGAAAATAATTTTTTTTTAAACTGACATTTTTAAAATCTTCATTCAAAAATCAATTTTCTTCCATGTATATTTTTTATAATATTATTTCCCTGAATAGCTTTATTATTTTCATATTATTTTTTAAATTCATCTTTACCCATGGTTGAATATTCCATTTTTATAAAGTAAATACTTTTTAAATTTTCAATACTAGTTTCATTTTACTTTTTAGCGAAAATTTTAAATGAATCACTTTTTATCATATAACACATGAACAGAGTTTCCCGCAATAATGAATTATATATGAATTGAAGTTTTATTTAATTTTTTCCAAGTTTATTTTTAATGAAAATATTTCCTTGATAATTAGGAAATTTTTAGCTTCAAATACGTGAATTCAACGAAACATGTCATCTTTTTATAACATCCTTCGATGTTACATATGATATTCTAGGGATGTGATCCAATGATACCATCCAAATTAATTATTTTCATGTAATATAATGATAATGATTTAAATACTATTCTATGAAACTTGTTTAATTACCATTGGTTAGTTAAATAAATATGAAACAATTATAAAACTAGTTTATATTCAATAGTTTATGCTACTATGAAATGATAAAATGATTATGAAACTTGTTTAACTAGATGGGTTTTCATATAAAGATTGTTTTTTTTGATATTATGTAGCACATATGCATGATTCTCATTATTTCATGAGTGGTCATGAAATTTTATATCCCTCCATTGTATTGGGAAAATATGGATATCTCATGAGATAATTAATATTGAAATGTTCAATGAATCATGTTCGGTTAGGTACTATATCCAATATGACAGGATTATTAGTGAACCTTGGAAAATATCATGGAATGGAGAGTGATCCAAATATACTATAATAGTCTTGCAAGTTATCCTCAAGTACTCTGGTAATGATTTTCTATTATAAGGCATATTTCAAAAACTTATGACTTAAGACATTATTATTCACACATTGATCAATATGTTTGTTTCCATTGTGATTAATGTCTTATGATCTAATAATATATATTCAATGGGTCATGATTATGATATATGAGATGAAGGGAATGTTTTTTCAATTTTCAATCTCCTAGAATCATACCCTTATGTTCAGTTTTTCTTAATTGATCATTCATATCTCCCATATATCACATAATTAAGAATCTAATATCACCCTTTCTTATGTGTATATTCTCCAATTTATAATGAAATGTATAATGTATAATATGTTTTTTACGGGTGGTCCTTATGAATTTCTGAGTGGGATATAATTCAAATCATTTATGAACAAGTTAACAATTTATCCATGTTTCTATAGACACTTAAACATTATGATTCTTGTATGGATCCTAATGTAATCCAATTAATATTCATCTAATAAGATATAATATTTATGAATGAAAATTAGGGTACGGTGTAGTTAGTATTAGTTAAAGGATAAGTTAATATTTAAAAACTATGATGATAAAACAATATTGAGAACCCTAGTGATAATCATAGGTATAGGATAAAATATTAATTCTTTGGTAAGGATAATATTATTTGAATTTCTTAGAGATAAATCTATGTCTAGATACTTTAAATGTATGTGGTTTTCACAAAAATTTCATCGAAGGTTAATAACTCATAAAATAGTTGTTAGATTATATCTCATCCACTTTTTTTACATGATAAGTGTGATCATACTACACACTTAGCCTTACATTCATAGGGGTTATTAGTAGGTTATTTTACATTCTAATTTTGAACCATTATGATTGATTTTAAATGATAAGACAGTGGATGGCCTAGTTTAATCATAAGGTGTATTATATTAAAAATAATTTTTCACAATTTATATATCCTATGAATGATATTCCATGAATTCATATTGCGATTATTATTTCTCAGAATAAATTTTTTGGTTTTAGAACATGGTTGTAAAGGAGAATAATTATTTAAACATTTAATGTAATAGGGAATCAAATGATTCTCCATGAGGGAAAAAATTATAATGGAATCCATAATATGAATCATTTTGATTATCCTTATCCAACTATTTAATTATATGATTAACATTCATAGTATGGGTTAGTTTCCTGGAACAACTAATTCGAGAAAAATGGATTTTAATAATGACCATAGAGTTAAATAACATTTGGTTACCTATATGTAAATAATATGGGAAGAAGCACTGAGTGAAATGTATTAGAGGAATGATGAGATGTTTAAGGTGCTGAAAATAAATTCATAGTCCATTTAATTTTCAAGGAAAAATAAAGAGTTCAATAGAGGGATATGAATTTTATCATATTGTATATTTAATATTCATTGCCTTCTATGTGGGGAACATTAGAATTATTTGACTCTATTCCATAATATTATAGTTCCGACTAAGAGATTATTTCTCAGGCTCAAGTAATGGGGTTTATGTGGATTATGACTTTAGTGAAAAGGGAAATCTCTCCTGAAAAATGCAATGTGTAGGAGGAGGATAGCTATGACACTAGAAGAACCGATGTTGAGATCCTAAATGGCTATATTAAATATACTACTTTATGTAGGGAAATATTGAGAGGTTGGGGGTGTGGAAAATGACGGTCCAAATGGTATGAAATTGGAGAAGTAGAATGAAATATACGTGAATGGTTATGAAAAAAGATAGGTAAGTATATTTTTTCTTTATTTATTTTTATTTGTCATCTCATTCTCAATTGGGTATTATATTTTTCTTATTTTTAATAAAATAGAGACAACCTTTATCTTTCATATAAAAAATTTATTCACATGTTTGTATGTGACATTAAGATATACATTTTGTTCTATTGTAGAATAATAATAAGTTGGTTTTATAAATTTAATGACCTTTATTATAAATTTTTTGATTTTAAATTTTTTCCAACAAATTTTAGAAAGGTTATAAGGTTAATTATAGATGGAATAGTCTATGTTGAGTTGTAGATGTTATAGTTAAGTAATTTTGGATAAATATATGATTTAAACAAATTGGGTAACTTTCTATAAACATTTTTATGGTAAATGTGTGGATATTGGAGGAATTATTTTCATCATATTACATATCATTTGATTAACTTAATATAATTTTTACTACTTAATGAATTAAAAAACATCTTCAATATTCATTTCTAAGGACCCAATTATATTTTATTTCAACAACTATTAATGTTTCCCATATTAAAATAAGATTTATTAATCTAGTTAATGATGTAGAATTGAGAAAAATTATTCTCAAATATAGAAACATTGATGGAAAAGTTAATATTTTGAGTGATAAATTTATTAATAGAGGTGGGGGTAGAAATTAAAAATGAAAAAATGAAGCAATATGAATAATTAGCTCAATAACATTCTTAACAAGAAACACTGATCGCTAAAAAATATTTATTCATAATAAAAATATTATTATAATGTAGATATTCAATTAGTGGGTGTAGATACAACTAAAGAAATATGAAATCAATATATATTGGTCTTTATCAATAAAGAAATATTAACTTTTATGAATCAAGCATAAATTATTATAATGAGGTCATTTTATGCTTCAAAAATAAATTTTATTGAAAAATAATTTATATTTCATATCTTCAGTTGAAATTTTAATTAAAATAATCCAAATCCAAAAAATGTATTTCATGAAATGAAAATAATTTTTTAAATAATCATATCATAATTAAAATTTTGTGACATTTTGGTATTTTGTTCAAATGAATGATTTTTTCAGTGAATACTGAAAAATATGGATTTTTCACATACATAAATTTCTTTTCATTAAATAATGCTTGATTATATTTAATATTTATTAATAATGTTTTATATGATAAATTTTATTTATAATAATATTAGTAATTTCTTTTAAATATTAAATATTTATGATTTTAATAAAATGAAATGTTTAGGAATAAAACAAATATTCTTGGAAAATTGGTTTCATTATTTTATTACCCATTTATATTAAAAATGATTTCAACCTAATATAGGGACAGAATCATTGAAAATAGATACTATATTTTTATGTAACAGTATAAATCTTTTTAAATAGTTCCATTTTAATTTGATTCATTATAAATAACAATCCTGGTAAATAGTTGTCAATGTGGAAAGTGTAAAACATATAAATCATGATTGAATGTTTTGGTTATGGTGTTTTAATTACTATAAATATTACATTTATCATATTTTATACGTTTTTCATATTTTTTAATCCATGTGTCGAATGTATGGCTGCTTGGTTATGTATTTCACTAACTGGGGACTTATATATTAATTTATGAAAATAATTAACCCAAAATTTCACCATCTTAAAATTAATATGTTTGTAATTATTACATGTAGATAAAAGGGGATATGTTAGGATGTAAATTTTTTTATATAATATGAAATAATTTTTAGTCATATTAATTTATATCTAATTCTTATTAATTGGTTACATAAATTAAATTCTAACACAATGCATATAAAATATTTATTAAATTAAGAGAAAAATAAAATAGAAGAATTTTAAAATAATAAAATTATTAAAATATGTGTAAATAATTATATAACATCAATTTTATGGATTTATTTTACATATTATATATTTTTAAAATGATTAAATTTGAAATCATTTTCACTCATGTTTTCTTTAGTGCCAAAATAAATTATTTGTGTCAAAAATTACATTAATGGTATTTTATGTTAAATTATATAATATTTTATTATATATAAATCATATAATCCATTAATAAGTAAAATTAGTTTTTTAAATGGATTAAAATTTCATTCCTTTAATAATTGGGCTATAATAATTATATTTTATTTAAAATTATAGCCCTTTAATATTAAAAATGTCTTTACCCAGGTTAAGATTATAAATGGTTAACGAGGGTTTAAAAAATGCGTAAAGAATAAAATGAAACTAATATAATTATAAATATCATTGGATGAAATTAGGTTATTTTTATTCATATATATTTCTATTTGGATCATATATCTTGAGAAAGAAAAAATAATATTTTAATCAATTTGTTAATTCCAAGTGTTCCATTTCACTCACTTATTAATAGAAACCAAATATTTTTTTATTTATAAAAATATATGAACTATATCTCAAATAACACCACATATTTTTGTTAAAAACATCCTTATCAATGTTATATTTTTTCTTTTATTTCTAAAATACCATCCCCATGCCCCTTAAAATTATATAGAATCCATTTCTACCAAATAATAGGTAATCACATTTCTCAACACTTTCAAATTATCTTTTTCTTCTAATTCCACTAAATCGGTTATAAAAATTATAAATATAATAAACAATGTATCATAAATATACTAATATATAATTTATATTAAGTTACAATAATATTCTACATATTTTTTATTATATATTAAATGAAAATGTCGCTCATGGTTAAGAAAAACTTACTTTCCACACTTTGCAGTGAAATTAGTTTTTTCATTTCCATCATTTAGGAGTGGTTATTACTATGGTTTTATAATTTATATATGATATTTATGAAATAATTATTATTCAATAATTATAATATTATATCTACAATCTAAATATCCAATCTGTAGGAAAACAATAAGGTCACATGTGTGTACGTGTATGATACCACCACCGCAAAGCAACGTGATCCGTTTATATTTTTTTAAAATTTTACATGGATTGTAATAAGGATATAATAAATGGATATATATGATATATATGATGTAATAATATTAATTTAATGGTGAAATATTATATATCATTATTTTATTTTACATGTTGATGAGTGAAAATATTGTTCATGTGTACGTCCAACATACCGTCTTCATGAATGGGGTAATTCATTTTTCCGTATCTATCATTTATTAATGAATATAAAAATATATATAATGAATATATATTATATTTATATCAGGATTACAATTATTTATATCATGACGACATGATGAATTTATAAGTACCAGATCTGGAAAACTGTAATTCTCATAATGAATGAACCAATAACACCCATTATTATTGATTTCAATAATTAATAATTAATAAATGGTTGTTTGAATATTATAAGAGGATAATATATAATATTATAATTAATTAAATTAGTCTATAATTTATTTTCATTAAATTAATATTCCTTATATTAGAGGTTATACAACCTCCAAGGAATTTTTATCTTTATGTAATAGATTTCTAGTCTCACTTTTATTTCATAGAAAATTATTTTATATTGACCGCTAATTAATTTTATTTGGTTTTTATAATTAGAATTATACTTGTTATATAATTAATCATATATTTAATAATATATAATTTATCAATATTTTAATTACACCACAGGGCTTATAAATCAAAATCTACTGATGTTATAATTTCTTTATGTTACAATCTCACTATTTACCAGTAACTTATATTTTTAAGTTTCTCATGATTAAATTTTAATATATATCACTAATAAATCCCATTAATATTATTATAATATTTTTATTTCAATATATTACATGACTTTTTTTCAATATACTCTCTTCATGAACTCAAGTGAATAAAAGGATTTTGTTAAGAAAAACCTATATTATTTGTCTCTTTGGTCAACGAAATTGTTTCATTCATGTCAAGGATTTGAAAAATGGTTTTTAAAAATATTTTTAATATTCCCATATGATTGTTTATTTTTTTACCCATTATTTACTTTTTTAGAAATGTTTTAAAATTAATCTTATTCACATTTATCGAATAGCGTACCTATGAATTTGCTCAAAAAATGAGAAGGAAATTTTTTTACATACATGAAATGAATGAAATTACCCACCGTCATGAATTTTCAATGGGTTTAAGCATAAATTACATAATTTAAAGTGAATTTTCAATGAAAATTATTCCGTAAATTTTTTTAATTTTATATATTTGAATATGTGTCTAAAATGTGAAGGTGTATCTTCCTCAAGAAATGTTTCAGACATATTTTTAAGGAATTTTTTATCCTTGATGAAATCCTTTGATGATACATATTATTTAGTATGGATATGATCTGATGATTCAATCAAATTTAATTCTTTATATGGATAATGATGAAGATTTATGGATGATTCTATGAAACATATCTTTTTCCCACATGTTATTTTTGTTATGATAAAAACTTTTTGAAGCCAATTTCTTTTCCATGGGTTATGATATGATGAAATGAAATGTTGATGAAAAAATTTCATTTCCATGGCTTATGATATGAATAATTTTTTTATGATCTTATTGAATATATATATATATGATTTTTTATGTGTTTGGTGGTCCCATAATTATATATCCATTTAATGAAATTGGTAATGATATATATCTCATGAGATAATATCAACTGGAATAGGGATTGAACCATGTTCAGTATATAAATATTTCCCCTATGATAGTGTAGAGTGTGGACTATGACTAATAAAATGGAATGAGTATTGAACCCAATCTAAAATTATAGTCTAGGTATTAATCCATGACTTCTAAGGAAATGATATTATATTCTTATGTTTAATCCATAATCATATGTCTTATGATAAACTTATTTTCCCATAGATTATTATCCTTAATTCCATTATATTTTTTTCATATGAACTACCAATATATATTAGATAAATCAATATTAATATCATTTATGTACATTTTATAGGTTCTAAAATTTTATTCTCATGTTCCCATATAATTATGGTAATTTTATGCTTAAGTGAACATCAATAAATCACATTCATAACCATACATTGTATCTGAGAAAACAATTTCCATTGATTCCATTCAATAGGTAATGTATTTTTTTAATTAAGATATATATAAAAAGTTCTCTTGTTGTGAATAACTAAGTTGGAGATGATGAAGATATTTTATGAACCAGCTCTATATATAACCATGTTTAGAAAGACATTAATACTTAAATTTTTTGTCAATAATCATAATTTTATATACTAAATATTAATCTAATAATATATACTATTTATATATGTAATGTTTGGGTCTCTATAATTACATTGGAGGTTACTTAAGGAAATAAAACTAGAATTATTCCTTGAATAATAGATCAAAACCAAAATATTTTATTGGAAAACTCCTTTAGACATACATGAGAAATAGAAGTTGATTTTTATTGGAATATTTCCAGGAATTAGTCATGTTTCCCATCAAAAAAGGATAATGAAACTAATTGAAAACTATAAACTTGATTTTGGGTTTGTTGGGATGGTATAAAATGTTTATTTTCTTATATGAGAACCTACCAGATTTGAAATTCATTTTCAAGTATTATAGGTTAGGAACATTTTTAGAATGGTTGAACTCATAGAACGTTTCCTCGGATATTTATGAGTGAGAAATAATAACACATAATTAAAACATATTTTCCAAAGGGGAAAATTGTATAATGACAATTAAATGATTAGGGATGTTAGTCGGATGATATATTTTGTATCACATGCCTATGTGTGAACAAGTGTTTCCAAGATGTATTTTACATAGAGGCCTTATATAATCTAGAATAATAACTATGAATTTATTATCACGGCCTTGGTGAAAGTAACATGGGGTCCATATTATTGGCACTAATTTATTATATCACTAATATATATCTAGAAGATAAATATCTTCAATAAATAATATAAAATACCAGTTCTATGTTCATGATTTCTCATTTCTAGTCTCACAAATGAAAACATTGAAATTACATGATATTCCATGATCAATTTGGTGGAAGATTCCTTATGTAAACAGTATTATGATGAAGATATTTATATGAGGACAGATCAATGAATGTTAATGGATGTAATCGTTGACATATACTAGGGTTTTAATGACTTGGATGGTGTCATGGGTTTCCTTCTGGTGAATTTGGTTCTTGACATTGCAAAATAATTCAACAAATAATCGTGGATTGACCTCAAAAACAATATAATTATGTAAACCCTCAATAGTGGGGATACCTTGAATTGATGAACATAGGATGAAAATTAAATCATGTTGTTTTGGAATACAGTTTTTTTTCCCATTATAAAATATTTGTTTCTCAATTACCTATATCTCTGAAGTTGGATATTTATCTCTATATATAAATGATAGGTAAGGTAATAAATTAACACTATTTTTGGGTGAATATAAATAAAAAAATTTATGATCATGTAGATTTATGACTTACCTATTGACATTTGAAGGTCAGACAATAACAACATATGGGTAGGTTGTTATAGTTACCTGTATGTATAGTATAGTGGGAATGAATTAGAGTATACATAAACCATGAGTTTTCAGAGATTAATTATAATAATGAACACATTTGGTGATAGTTTTTATACCCATAAATTGACACATCTCATTGTAATTCATGATATTATATTTTAAAAATATTTGTAAGTATTTAATATTCATGAAGTGTAATGGTTTCTTAGTGAATTTATTTCTATTATCTTAGAAAAGGACCCTAGATTTTTTTTATAATTTTTGGATTCTTTATGTTAAACCATTGGAATCCATATAATAATTAAAATGATAGACTATCCTCAAAAGGAAGAAAATTAGGGAACATCATTCTATGATCAAGGACATTGTAATAACTACAAAGTATATTCAATTAGTAAGGACAATAATACTAATTGATCATATTTGTTAGATATTTGACTCAAATCATCCTGGTATCTAGTATCTTCAATGGAGTGACATAATTTTTTGTGAAAAACATTTCTAGGATCATTGAACCATTAAAGTGATAAGAATAGCTAGTTATCACCTCAGTATATTTTTATCCTTTTGATTTTTGATCATCTAAATATCTTTTATTACGGGATAGGGATTCCACCCAAATTCAGTGAAGAAAAGGAATTTTGATCATATTATAGTGGCTTAAGTACGATCCTAACCAAACTTATTTTAAAACTTTGAATCATTTATACCTGATTTAGATACAACATTCATTTAAATATTGATTCACAATTTACATAGGAATGATATGACACAGAGAGACTAACATATACCTATGTTACCAATGTTATAATAACATTATCTGGTCTTTGAGTAATCTTTAGAGAGGAACATCTACATTTTTTAAGAATGAATCAATATTTATAATACATATTAATCATCCAGTTTTATAAGGATGGAAATAAATTAGTGGGGAGAATGTATCACCCTATGATTATGGTATTTTACAATTTTGTTATGTATTCTTTTGGGATTTGGTAGATGGGGATGGTTTTAGGATTTTCTAGATGGTTTTTATAAGTCATTGTTATTATTTGAGGGTGAATATTTGTATATTTTTATGTGAATACATGTGAGAGTTCATGGAAAGAATGAATTAGTAAATGGTGGTCTTATAGAAGGTGCATATTTCAACCCAATACATAAAAATAATTTATTTAATAATTTTTCCATATATATTTCAATCATATAAATTTATTTTCTAGAGGTCTAAAGTCATTGGAATATTAGATCAATAAATACATAATCTAAATAATAAAATTTCAACTATATTTAAAAATCCACATAGGTATCATAGCTCCCATATATTTTCTAAAGCTATATATGATAACCAGGGGAAAACATAAGGAAAATTATGATCTAGACTGGACAATAAAAGAATAAAAATGGAAATTGAAAAAAATTCAGTCATGAGGAATTAAATTATATCATAAGAAAATTTATTATATAAATAGAAACATGTATTAAAAATTGAAATCATATTACCATGGAATCATGGAATATGTGGAAATAATATAAGACAAGTAATCATAAACACAGTCAAGGGTCACTCCCAATATAATCATTATAAAGTGTAAAAAGTACCATGGTGGAATATTTCACTCCCAAATACATTTTGTAGCATCTCATGTGATATAATTATTTACCTAGTGATTTGTAGTTCTAGGTATTCATAGGCCCACCCCTCACCCATCATTACATTCTTAGGATAACTGCCCATTAATCATTCATATTGGACACATTTACAAATTTGAATAGGTTTACACTCTAGTACAATGCCTTTATATCTCACGAGGTATAAATATTTACCCAATGATTTAGTGGTATATATAATTCTAGTCCCACTCATCACATAATAGTAATCATACTTATGTATTCCGCCCGAGGTAAGAAAACCATACACACACCATAAGTACGATAAAACCCATGACAATAAATTTGGTATCATAATTATAAATTATGTAATAGTCAAAGGGTAAATCAAAAGGATTTCTGAGAGAAAAATAAAATAATTTTTTAGTACATTAAAAATAAAAAATGGTGATAGGTATTTATCGTAGAATTCTAGTATATAAAATTCAAGATCAGGATCTATAAAAGAATGTTTAGAATGAAACTACTTGGGTGATTTTCTATGAAATCAACAATGGATTTTTTAAATATAAAAATTTATTATTATATTATATAATACCATAACTGATCAAAGAGGTTATTATAGAATAAAATTTGGGATTTTTGAATATTTTAATTGTAAAAAAACTAAATTGGGTGGATTTCAGAAATGATTCAATCAATATGAGTGTTCTCTTAAATCATTTTTATTTCAAATCAAAAAATTCATATGGAACTAAAAACATGTAACCCAGGAAATGAAAATATAATTAAACAAGGTATATAATAAATGGAACATTTTACAAAAAAATTATATACTCATTAAAATATGATTTCACAATAGGGATATAAACATGAGAATTTGTAACTAAAAAATAACAATGGTGGTATGAAATAACCATTACATCCCATCTTAATGAGTTGTTCACATGCACATAGATTCCTGAATAATTAAATTTAGATCATTAAATATTTACCAATGAACCATATTCAACTATATTTAATTTTATATTTTCAATTTATTATCATTATTTATTTATTTTAATGTAGTTTCTAATTATGTCAGTTTCATGGGGTTGTTCGATTAACTACATTGTAACATAACCATTTTTTTGGATTGCATTCAAATTTGTTGTAACATAATATACTAATCTTAGAAATTTTGTGAGATTATTTACTATATTATTAAATAAAATAATATATATATAGTTTAAAAATATAAAAAAAATAAAAACACATTAGTAACGGCTCCTTGATAAGTCCATTTATGATGGTTAATTTCACTATGCCTATTTCATGTAGGTCACAGATATAGAATGCCAAAAATTATAATTCCTAATTATTAATATTTTCTCAGATATAATTTTTTATACAAAATACATTTTCTTTTCATCAATATTAGTTAGTAATGGGAAAGAAAACATCTATTTCATAGAGGATGTAGTCTGTACACATGGATGATGACATTTCCATTCTTCTCGATGATTTTAGAGGTATATATTACATGAAAATTATATTAGAATAATAAAACTTAAACATAGTAAAATTTATATTGTTATAATACCTTTAGGTATAGAGGGGACTTGAGGGGTTTAGAAGAATAAATGAGCTTTAAATGCTTGGTTGAGTGTATTACCTCTCCCTTGGATGTTCTCCCTTAGGCAACTCTTTAAGGATCCTTACATTGGAATTTTATTGAGAAAATGGATTCAAGAGAATATGGAGGGTTTTATTGATATACTATGAATGTGTTTTAGGTTTATCCAAGGGTTTAGAATTGGTAGAGTAATGGGGAGGATGATTTATCCTTTTATAAGTGAAAAGTGTTTCATTTGCGTAAATGCCATTAAATTTTCAATTATTTCACTCAATTATTCAAGGGTAAAGGGTCTAAATAATTAATTTAATGGTTTGGTAAAATAGATGAGGTTGATTCTTTATTCACCACACTATCTAATATATGATTTAAAAATGTTTCAATTTATTTCAATAAATTAATCCACTTTTACCCTAATGTACCTATAGTGTGGAAATTCATTTTTCACTCTCTATAATTATTTTTAATGGAATAAATAGAAAATAAAATTATTTACAAATTAAAAACTCATGATTTTAAATATTTAATAATTATAAGAAATAAAATATCTAAAATTTAGATTAATTCATTTTAGTATTAGCGCATCTAAATCATAAAAATAATTTCAATTAAAATGTTAATTTTAAGCATTAAGTTTTGGTGTGGGATAAGATTGTCAAGGTTTGTGATTATCCTAGCATAATTTTTTATAAGAAAAAATTACATTTTTCGTGTCATTGAAATCTAGATAAAACTAGATTTTACTACAATAATTTTTAATTATATATGGGGATAAAAAATGTTTTTCATTTTAATTAAATTATTTTTTATAATGTTAATCAATGTTTTTTTAATTTTAATCCCATAACATTATATAGAATAAAAATATTTATTAAAATGAAAATTCATGTGTAATAAGGTTTTACAAAATTATAATTCTACCTTATATACTGATAATGTATTAAAATTCCTCATTTTTTGGAAAAAAACTCTATAATTCATTATTAATATAAAAATCAGTAATGTCAAAAATGGGAAAATAGTAATCTTATGAATATTTTCACTAGATAAAAAAAATTCATTTTATTATATTTAAATTATAAAAGTGATTAAAATTATCAGTAGATATATGTTTATGAAATTTAATTAATGTTTTCAAATACATTTTGAATCATAAAAGATATCAATTATAAAAGTTATTTCTTAATTAAAGAAAATTTGAGACTAGTTTTTATCATCTATATTAAATTTAATAAACCATGAATATATTTATATGGAACATTTCAATATATTCTTATAATAAATTTTTTTCCAAATTAAGAAATTTCACACTAAAAATTTCATTCTATAAAGTAGGATGAAGAAATGTGGGTACTTATTTTTTTCTCTTTAGGTTCCCATGTCACCTACTCAAACATACTATTTTTTCAAACAACCAGTACTTGATGTGTTTCTCCTTCTGAATAAATATTTCTCTATAGTTTAGTATCTTTATCTTTTATTCCTAATATTATATTTCATTTTCAAACTATACCTCTTTTGGATTTATTATATCAGAGTAATCTAGTATATACTCTTTCAATAAATATTAGTGTAATGCATCATGTACATTAGATAGGGTTTTTGGAAGATTTGCCATATATTCCACTACCCCAATAAGATGGATAATCTCAAAGATGAAAATTTTTTAATGACATAGAATTACGATCTTCTAAAAACTCATGTATATCTTCTAAACTGTTATATAGAAGAATATATTTTAAAATAATTAAACTCAATGTCTCATTAATGATAATATGTGTAACTATTATATTTATAATGATTCATCTTGATGTGTTAATAAATAATCTGGAACTTTTCTACCATTTTCTAAATAGCCTCATGTTATAGTGACTTTCATTCACTATCTTCATCCCAGAACATAGGTAATTTAGATCTCTTCGAACACTTGGTTTTATATTGGGCTATTGGAAATCTTGAGTATAAACTATTTTTGAATGATAACTCAACTAATGGAAAATTATGGTTCTATCCTCTCCTTATGGTTAGAAAAATCTCTCAACATATTCTCAATTTTCATGATTGTTCATTGAAACTTCCCAGTGGTCAATTTTTGATAGTTCATACTAAATTTTAACTCTATGTTTAGAGTATACTGAAGGGTCTTTATGAAAATTTTGGGGAACATAAAATATTAATAATACAATATCAATTATGGAGTTACAAGTAACCTTACAACATCTCTAATGTATATCATTACATAATTATTTAGTGACACGTCCATTAAAATAGAAATGAATTGAGTATTATTTATAAAATGTTCCACCAAAAACCAAATAATGTTTTCCCATTAATTATATATAGAGGAACTATGAAAAAATCAACATTGTTTTTTTCTATTTCAATATTTTATATGGTCAATAATTACATCATTCTCTAGTATTATTTCCTCTCATCCATCACATACTAACATGCCAATATATTTAATGTATGATCTCTAATGTTATTTTCATATTGTTCCACAAGTTTCGTTCTTAGATAATTCTATATAACTTAATGTTTCCTGGGTTGATTGAAAATAATGAGGTGTGAGAAAAAATCTATAGCTCCTTCTATTTCTACCTTTTTGAAGGAACTAAAATATATTTTCCAAATCTCACAACCCATTATTCAACAATTGTGAACCCTAATGATTTTACTATTTTAATGTCTTTCACATTCTCTTGTATATCTATTTCACTCCTTTAATCAATAATAATTTTCTCAAGATGGGTTGGTTGTACCATCAGTTGATAAATATGGGATGGTGTTCCCAACTTTGTGACTATCAAGTTTATCCATTATGTGTCCATGAATATTTGATTCTTCTAATCCCTCATCATAAATAATTTTTAAGGATGAATTCAACTTAGTTTATTCTATACCTTATTTTCCTTCCAAGGATGTTAGTGGATTTATTACCTATAATCCCCGATTATATCAAACCATGTTATTTAGATCATATTGGGAGACATCATTTGTGAATATATATTTTAAGATTTATGGATTTTATATATATCACACATTCCTCCAAAGAGATAATTCATCTATATATTTAACGTAATGATTACCATAACCAACTATAGATCATGAATTAGATAATTTATCTCGTGTGATATCAATTTTATCAAGGGATAAAGTATAAATTTACCATTCTGTATGAGTAAAAAAACCTAAATAATAGTATAATGAATAATTATAAATCTTTAAACCTTCCCCACATGTGGGTATCATGAGTAAATTTTCATTTTTTTATCCTCTTATATAACTCATTAAATATCTATTGACACCATATTTCCAGACATACATCACTCCCTTTCATGTTATCTTTGTTAGAACTTTTGAGAATATAGATATGTTTATCACAAATCACTATCATTATACACCTAATATTAGAAAAAAATTAAATTTTATAAAATATTTTGGATTAGGATATTACTCTATAATATAAGCCTATAACTGTTCCACATATATCCAATTACTTATTATAATATAGAACATAAATGATACTTTCTCAATATTGAACTCATATTGAGCATATTTTTCATATAACATATCTTTCCTCAATGACATGGACAATATATTGAAATTATTATCATGTTCCTCATTTCAGTTGGTGTATATGTGATTATAATCTTGAATAAATACCCATATTTCACTGAGGAAATCTCTAAATAATCAATTCATTTAGTCCACGATGATCACTAGAGATTTCAGGAGTACAAATACCATGATTATGAACCCATAGATCCCTTACCACAAATAAAAGATAGTCTAAGGAATATTTTACTTCTTTAACATTAAGTGATGATATCTCAATTAATTTCATAATATATAGTATTACGTTTCTTATCATAACTGATCTAAAATTCATCAATCCATGGTATGAAATATTTTTTCTTTATTTTGATCATACTGATTTGATGATAATAAAAACATTAACACATAAATCCTTCCTTCTTCTTGAAAAAGAGAATTGGTGAATGCAATGGAGAATCACTAGGGTGAATGAAACCCCTATTTATATTATCTTGTAGCTTATTCATCGGTTTATATAATTCAATATGGAAAATGATATAAGTGGATATCGATATTGGTCAAGATTAGGGATTAATTTCAATTGAAAATTCATCCTCTCTGTTAGAAGGTAGAATTAGAAATTTACTAAGGAATATATGAGAAAATTACTCTATAATGGGTATCCCTTTATGATTAGTGGTCTCATTTGTTTAAATTATTTGGGAAAGATGGAATTTCTCCCAATGAATTAGTATCCGTTATAGTGATGAAGAATCCTAAGGGTATCCATCCTTCCCCTAACACTAGTATATAAAAATAAGATTCTTCATGATAGGAAAATTGAATTTCTTCTCCCAATAGTTGATATTTTATTTATATAATGATATCATATCCATTGATAGTATATATTTTAATTATACTACATGTAGTATGATATGGTTCTATAGAATATTTAACCCATAGAATCATACTATGATGGATTTATATGCATGAGATGAAATAATTGCCCCATTTTCTATCTTTACTATTAATTCAACCTCCCTAATTCATGGAGACATTTTAATAGTTGTACTAATATTTTAATATATAAGTTAATTCATAGATCAAAAATCAAATATTATATTATTTATTCATAAATAAATTACTAGAATGGCTATCCCTACACCATTTTCTTTATCCATGTCTATTGTTGGAAAATAAAAACACACCCCATGATCTCTTTTCCTAGGGGGTATTGTCTTTAGGTATCCTCAACAACCCTTTTATTTATGAATTTTTTTATATTGACCACATCCTATTTAGTTGAATCATTATACAACTGGATGATGATTGATCTAGAAATTTGTGTATTCAGTCGCATTTTTAGACTTCTTCATGTAACTTCTATAAGAGTTATCTAGATGTCCCTCCCTTCCACAAATGAAAAATTACTTGTTCCCCTTGATATAGTTCCCATGATGATTCTTTCCTCATTTTTGACATATGCGGGTCTAGATTTTCTTGTCTCCATGAGGATTATCTATACATCTCCCATTGATATACTCAATTATAAATTTCTTATCTCTAGTACCACGATACTAATGAGAGCACTCATTTCCATCTGATCATTTATGTTGTATTGGATAAATTATTCATAACTAATAAATTCTTGATTTACAAATTATTTAGGTATATTTGAAATTATCCTTCTATAAAAGTGGTTGATGTTACATTAACTGTTAATGAAAATAATAATACAATATCATAAAACACTTGTGATATTAATCACATAAAATATGAATGATTCATCCATATTTTTTATAAGATCATCAAAATTACTCTATATTTTAGTACAAAAAGTGAGATAGAAATATTTATTTATAAATTACATCCTTAATTCATCCAAATCCTTAGAATATATGCCTCACTTGATCTTCAAAATTGTTCATCAATGTCTAGAACATATTGTACGCTCCTTCAAGTTAATAAATAAAAAATATGAAATTGTCTTTGTTAGTGAAATATTGAATATAGATTATATTATCAATTGAGTAAACGCATTTTTATGGATTATGCGATCAATAGATCTTCTAAAATTTGAAAGTATCTATAGCATAAAGGTTATAGTTGTAATTTTTTTTCTCCAAGTTGGTTCCACATGATGTATGTTATTATTAATATCATCATTTAGTTATTCAAGTACTTCTAACAGGTTATCATATCTTTCCCTATCATTTTAGGATATTTATTAAGGTAGCCATCACATTACCCATTGCATATATTGGTACCCCGATTCCTGTTTACATACAAACATTTGCAATAATGGTGTACTATTTGGGATTTGACCACATTTATTAACATGTGTGTGATAAGTATGTCATAATATTAAATGGAGACACTCATACATGATTTTTGTAATCTATTTTATGAATATTTATGTTTGAATAATTATTTTTATTGAAATTTTCCTATTATTTTATCTAACATAATGAAATTATTTATATAAATTTGTTTATATTCAAAAAAAAGTTTTTTAAAGAGTTTTTGAATTATTAAAATAATATCCCCTGGTATTATCTATTTCATTGTGTAGTATCAATCCCCCTCAATATGCATCAAACATATTATTGATTAAATTCTCAGCCAACCCTTTTTGGGGTGATTACTACTAGTTTCATTTTCTCAACAACCACATCCACAAAAAATTATCTAGACCAAGATATATTTCTAGGAAAACACATAATCAATAATTCCAAAAAAGGATTATCTCATATTATTGGAATTATCCCCCAAGGTTTTCAGTAATTATCTATCATTGTTATCTCTAAAGAAAAATATACCATCCTCTGATACCAACTATAACGACCCATGCATAAATCATACTATACTTCATATTCATTAAATATACATTTCAAAAAAGTAAAAACTGAAGATATAGTGGACTAGTGTCTTTAAAATATTATAAACATAAATAAATTTTCTTAAATTTAAATACATCACCTTTACTTAACTCGACATAGAAATCTTAAAATTTATAGATCCTCTAAAACTAAATAGGATACCCTAAGGAAAATACATAAAGAAAAAAGAAATCTAGAATGTCTGATAAGTGACTAAAAATTTAAAAAATCATAACATAATAGTTAAGATGAATTAAATGAAATCATAAATATTATGATAATAATAATGGAAAATGGAATAATGAAATGCAATCATAAGATCATTTAATCATGTAATATGTGGAAACAACATAATACATGAAATCATAATCATATGTCAAGGGTTACTCACAGGAACACCATCAAAAATTAGAAAATGACCATGGTTGATTTGTTAAACTCCAAAATACCTTGCTAAACATATCATGAGATATAATATTAACCTAAATTCAATTGTGTAAAATATTATCCGGGTCCCACACATCCCATGACATTGTTTTCTTAGGTTAACCACCCAGGAAATATAAATTGTGGATAGAATCCCTTTGTAGATTAGGTTAAATATATAATCTCATAAATAATATATCATGAGATATAAATATTTTAAAAAACCATAGAGGCCAACATAATTATATTACCACCAGTAACATAATGAAAATAAAAAATATGGATGATAAATGTGAAAAAATTACATAGACACTATGCATGATCAATCCCATGAGAAATATGTGGGATTAATAATTTTGATTCAATGGATAAATGAAAGCTAAAACATTCTGATTACCAAGAGAAAAATGAATCAAATTATTTCCATCATTAATTATTGAATAAGGTACAGAGTTCTTTCATATGGAATTCTAGTATAGAAAAATACAGATAAGGATATGAAAAATATTGAATAAAGATATATTAAATGGGTGATAGATTATGAAATAATTAAATGATATTTCAAATGTAAGAATCAAATAGAATTCATCTGTGAGTGATATATATAAGATAATATGTTTTTTGAAGTTATTCAAGGAATTAAAATTTTTTGGTTGGGATTCATCTTGACATTTGAAAAAATATTTAAATAAACCTTGAATCATGATTAGATTAAAATAAAAATCTTTATGGGAACATAAAAATGGTCAAAAAAGATGGTAATTTTATTAAAATGCTTATATATGTAAGGAACATATATAAAAATAATAAATTTTTTCCGATAAAAATATTTTCTAAAAGGTATAAAAATAAAGATAATGTCTAACCATGAAATAACTAAAGTGGTACAGAAGATCCCTTACCTCATGTATGAATGAGCTTTTCACTTGATCTTAAGAAAATAAATAAATAAATTATTTTCAATGAAAATATACAAAATAAACTTATAAATATATAATTTATTTTTCAATTTCCTTGTATTTTGTTTTTTGATTTGTTTATAATATATTTTCATGTTACATCAGTTACTGAGGGGTTTTTAATTAATCTCATAAAAATAAATTAAATTTATTGGTCATTGAAAAAGGTGATATAAAATTCCCTCATAATCAACATAATTTCCCTTATTAATAAATTATAACAAAATTTATACAATTTCAAATGTTATCTAAAAATCAACCGAAATTAAGAATGGTGTCTTGATAAGTTGATTTCAAGTGGATTTAGTTAATATAATAGTCTCTTGTTCATTACACTTATATTATTACTATTAATATAATAAGAGAATATTAAGGGTTCCATAAATAACATTTTTACACACAAAATAAATTTTTAATGTCATCATTTTAGGTGGCCATGGAAAATAAAACATTTCATTCACTGGGGCTACTATCTGCGCACACACATGATGAGATTTTCATTTTTTTAAATTATATTGGGGTAGGGTATAAAATAAATATTAAATTTTTTTAATAATAGAAATGAATATTTTAAATGATTGTATTATCATTTTTTATGGATAGATGACACTTGAGTTTTTTATAAGAATAAAATTACTAAAAGATTTGTGTTAATAGTATTACCATTCCCATTTAAGATCTCTCTTAAGAAACACCATTGTGATATTTATTATGGTCAATATATAATTCCATGTATTTAAGGGAATATATCGGGTGTTAAAGAGAAAATTAAGATTTTTTGGTTGAGCCAAATCAATGGAATGGGTGGGGAAGCAAGGGGGAGGTGTTCTTCTATTTATAATATAATGTAGGGGTATTTTTAAAAATATATTTACTTTAAAATAATATCAGTTTATTTTTTAGGAAATCTTTCTCAAAAAATGGAAAATAAAGGTTTTTGGAAAATTATAAGGTCTATCACTTTTCATAATCTAGAATAACACTTTTTCTACATGATTAATCACTTTTCCCATTGTTTATCCACATTTACACTAATATTAACTTTTTGTGATTACTCCTCTTATACCTATGGTAAATAATTTAAAAAGAATAAATGGAAATTGAAATAATTTCAAAATTTGATCATTTGGATGCGGAGTATTTAGATCATTTTATAAAATAAAATATCATTTATTTAGAGAAATTAATTTCAGTACTAGCGTATATAACACATTAAAATATTTTCTTAGAAAAAGATCATTTTATGATTGAAATTTAATTATTCGATTATATTATCTATATTTTTTATTATAAAGACATAAAATATTTATTTTAAAACAAAAAACATTTATTATTCTTTTAAATCAAGTGAAAAATGAAATTTACCAAATAAATATTTAATTAATGGAAATAACAAAAATAGTTTTTTCTAAAAAATATTACTTTCAATTTATAAGGTTCAAAAATTGTTTTATAAATTAAATATAGTTACATTAAAATGAATTAAATTATCCATATAATATATAGTTTTTCAGTTAAAATATGTTAAAAAACAAATTCCTTTATTATACGTAGATAAATTAATAAAAGTCGCCATTTTCGAAAAAACTAAATTCCTCACTAGTCATCTCAAAATAATTCATTATAAAAATACCAAATATTTATCTTAATTTATTTTTAAAATTATAAATCATAAAATGGAATTCATATTATTATATTCAACTTATTTATGTGATAAAAAAAATTTATAGATAAGTTATTAAAATGTCAGGATTTTTATAAATGAATTTTAAAGCATGAAATATAACCATAAAAATAATGATTTAAATTAATAAAAATGAACTTATAGTTCTCATCATATATATTAAATTATATTAATTTAATATATATTAAAAACTAAAATATCAATATAAAATGTCTTGGTAGGTATAGATCATTTATTATAGAATTATTGGTAAGAGTTTTGTATCCAAACCATGTGACCCTGGTCGGTGTTGTTGGGTAGGAACATGATAAGAAAAATGTATGGGAAAACCATGTATCCAAGCATAGAGGACCTAAATTTTTCTTATAGTGAATTATTCATAGTTATATCAGAGTTTACAAAATCGTTCATCCCAACCATGCATGACAACAAAAGTCCTTAGAAATTAGTTGTTTAATTGAAATTAATCCTTGAAATTCTTATTTACATCCTTCATTATTCAAATATTGAACTAGAGTTTATCATTTTCTTATTTTGGAAGTTTTCTTTAATCAAGGACTCCCTCTTGAAATTTTTTATAGAGATGAGACTTTTAATTTTAGTTATGACTTATGTCTCCCCTTCTTCTCTATTATCCTCTTGTAGTATTTTATAGAGAATCCTTTGTCTAATGATACCCTTCTCATATCTCTTTATTATGTTATTTTTTTATGGTAATGTTTTTTAATAAATTATAATAAAGTTAATATATTCTATATTTGTTATAGAATCATAATTTAACTAAATAATATGTTTGATAGTGTATTTAATGTGAAAAAATAAGCTTAAACTAACCCTAAAATATTATTATTCATATATGGCCTTTATAACCATGCTCTTAAATTTGAGGGTATGAATAATGATTATTGAATTATGAAAAATACATGTAATGAAAATAGTTAATAATAACTAATTTACTAATTCATATAAAATATGTACACAATTTGTAGAAAGGTTTTGTTATGGTTCATAAATATGGTTTCTTAAAAAAATAGTTTAATTATTTTTCTGACAAAATATTATAATTAATGTATAGAAAAAATGTGGATTTTATTTTCTAAAATAAATTAATTTTTTATATTATCAAAACAAAATTATCATAATATTAAATATTCGTATTTTTCTAAAAAGATCGCTTTTCCAATGAATAGTGAACAATAAAAAATTTTATTAATAACTTTGAACAATATTCAATGAAAAACTTTATTTAAAAATGTTTATAAAAAAATTAGGTATTTTATATATTGAATAATAAAAATATTATCATTATAATAATTTTTATAATCAAATTTTCTATAAAAGCATTTTTTTACAAAAAATTCCTTTATATGAAAAAAATTATTTTTCTAAAAATTGGTTTTACCACATTTTTTACACACATAT
Source organism: Viscum album (assembly GCA_963277665.1). Taxonomy (NCBI): domain Eukaryota; kingdom Viridiplantae; phylum Streptophyta; class Magnoliopsida; order Santalales; family Viscaceae; genus Viscum; species Viscum album. The sequence goes on along the minus strand of OY728152.1, from coordinate 839,170,676 downwards.
TAAAGTTAATTTTATCCAATTATAGTGATTTAATTTCATAATTTTTTTCCATTTTTATAATCATGATGTTGAAATTTTGTGCATAGGTCTTTTTTATTTAATTGTATTATGAATAAAAATTATGGTAAAATTTATCGCCACAATAAAAAGTAAATAAAGTTGATTTATTTTAAAACAATATATGATTTCATCATAATTTATATTGGATATGTTTAATTTATCTCTAATCAATCTAGGCTTCAAATGATCATTTTTAATGAACATATTACTTTGTAAATGACATTTATATTATTTAAATTAATGAATGTTAAAAAATGATACCTTTTTTGTTTAAATTAACTATTATATGTCCTCATAGAGACAAATGAAATATATTTTAAATAATATATTTCAACATTTAAATTGATTAAATTATTATCTTATTATAAATTTATTTATAATTTTTTGAAAACATTTAATTTACTTAAATTCTTGTACAATACTGATTCATTATTTATTTATTTAAGAGAAAAATAAATTTAATGGTTTTAAATATGTTAAAATATATATTTTATGAATTTGTTAATCTATCCCCTAAATTTACAAGATGTATATGATATAATATTTGTGTTTTAATTAATTAAATTCTAACTACACCGTTTTCATGATATACAAAAAGTAATATTAAATATAGATTTTAAAAACTTAAATTAATAAAAGTTAAAAAATAACAATTCATTAAATTATTTAAAAATAATAAATATTTTATTCGTCCATGTGAATTTAATAAGGTTTAGAAACCACACATAGACTATTTAGGAGTCAATTTAAAAATTATTGTAATAATATTATCATTTGGGGATTTAAATATTAATTACCTTGGTTAATGTAAGAAATAATTAACCAAGGTGTTAATAAAAATGATAATGAATTTTTTTTTATAAAAACATAATTAAATTTCACTTTATAATTTTATTTAAACCATAAAAACTATTTATTAAAATTCATGAACATATAAAAGTGTTTTTCTCGATAATAACCTTATTATATTTTATGTTTGTTTGGAACTGAAAAAGTTCCCTCACATAAATTATAGAAGGGATCCTCCTCTATAACATAATTAAACCAAATTAAGCTTTATAGAATGGTCATACCGTACCAAAATATCATATAAACGTCCTAATATGAATTATTTATGTTTTTAATCCACAAATTACCAACTATTGGGTTCTTAGGAGGAGATCCAAGGGTGTTCTTCAAAAGAAGACGTAGTAACCTTAAACAATCATATTATTTTTTACATATTCTTACTCCTAACATAAATCTATTTTATTCATCATAAAATAGTTATTAAATTATTATAAATATACTAAAATTTTATCATGATTTAGAAACCAACATTATAATCCATCTTTCTCATTAAATTTTATTTGAAATTATTTCTTGTGCAAACATGCATCTTACTATCTCTACATAGCATTAGAATTATTTTATCATCATCTTGTTTAAAAGATATGAATTATAATGGGTTATTTTTATTATATGATAGTTATAATATAATTATTCTTCATTAATAATAATATAATATTATCTTTCTTACCTTCGAAATTGTTTCGAAACTATAACATCACTCATGTGAACATGTCGACTACCACAACCACAAAGTGTTGTGATTCATTTTTCATTTCCATTATACATGGATTGTAATTTGAATGTATTTGATTAATTTATATTATTTAAATTATATAAAAAATATTCTTTCATGTTGAATAATTATCTACCATTGTTTCATTCCATACTTCTAAACATGAATAGTGCTTTTAGGCATACGTATGACCAACTATCTCCATGAATGATATAATTCATTATATAGTCACTGTACTTTACAGATGACCAAGTGGCCAGGACAGGTAATTTCTATTGTGTATTGTTTTATGTTACAGTAGATATGATTTCACCTTGAGTGATTGTCTAATTTTCCACTTCTTATTAACATTGAATGTTTTGGAAATTTTCTCTTAGAAAGATATGGAAAAGATGGTGCATTACATGCATCATATTAGGCACTTAGAAATTCACATTCAATGCATATTACATGCCATGTTGTTGCATTAGTGGGATGCATGCTTATTTTGGTAGTGTTCCTTTAGTGTAATTTCATGGCTTTTATTTCCTTTATCATTCCTTCTTATATGCAATGTTTTTCTATTTTGTCATGTTTATGTTTTATAGCATGATTTTTTGTTACTTCTTGTGATTAAATTTTAGAGATGATATTGATATGTGAATGTGGTTGCATGGGATGAGATTTTTTTATTGTGTGTATGATGGGGGCCAATTTCAGTTATAAGGTGTATGGGAGCCTTATAACATTGAAATGGGTAACCCATGTATTCTTACCACTAAAAGGGGGATTCTAATGTTAGATTGTTAAATATAATTGGATGTGATTAATGGGTCCAATTTCCAGTTTGTGAAGTTTATGGTCACTTCGTGAATTGGGTAATGGAATCCCATAATAAATGTAAAGGCATGATGTGTTTGAAATGGTGTAATGTGAATCCTAATATGTTTAGAACAAAAATGAATTTATTTGATTAAATGGGATCCAAAAGCCTCCTTTAATGGGAATGGGTTATTTATAGACTGATATATGTCCACTCATATCACATGGCTATTATTTTTTTGAGTATGTTATATTGTGAAATGGTTTGGAAAATTCTTTGAAATTATCAACTAAACCCAAGTAGGTCAGTTGGGGAATGTTTTTAAATAATTTCCCTTTGAGGGTGTTTTAATGATTTTTAAGATTAACTATTACTCCATGGGTAGATTTTTGAAGAACCTAAGTTAAATAAATCAAACCCTCGAAGGTCTCCTTCCTATTAAAATGAATTTAGATTATAAATTTAATGTTTATGATGGTATTACTTTCAATGTTAACTGTACAAAAAAGATTTTTTTTATTACGTCAATGTTTTCCCCATGGGTATTTGTTTAAAACCAAGTGCCTTATTAAGAAATCATACTTATGGGTTGTTAAATCCTTTCAAATATTAATGGTTGAAATGAATTAAAGAAATGGGATTAGATTGGAACATAAATTGTTATGCATTGTTTAAACCCTCATGGAAGGGTGGTTTTAAATTTTTTGATGATATAACATGGAATAGATATGAGATCTATCATCTATAGGATGTTTATTTTAGATATTTCTTAATTAAAAATGAGATTTGGGCCTAGTGAAATCTGTTTTTCATGACCAAGGGGTAGGGTAGACATGTATTTTGTGTAATGAGGGATAGCCCATGATAGGTATCATCCTTAGAGCTTGACATGCCATTCTTCCACTGTAAGATTTATGAAATTGGTTTCATTGGTTCCATTGAACCTAGTATAACATGCAGTTATAAAAGACATCCTTGTTGGGAGGGGTGGTCATGGTACCTTTACTCTTGTTATGGGTATAATCATAGAAGAATTATTGGTTCATAAGGTAAGATATGCCTCAGTCATGGCCAGCTGTTTATAAGGTCGTTTTTACCTATATTTTCTTTAGTTATGAATGACTTGGTAAGCAATCATTAGAGTTATGGTCGTATGAGATTATATTCTGTTTTCCTTCACGAAATCAGGGTTTTATGTGTTGAAATACAAAGTAATTGTCTAGTGTTTAACAATGTAATGAATCAGTCGAGTTTGTTTTAATTTTTAGATTTGTGCTTTTGAGTACATTCTCAGGTTCTCTCAAGAGTAGACTGATCATTATGTTAAGGAATAAAATTCATCCACTTCTTGGGAAGACTTTTTGGGACTCAAGTGTTTTTGAATTCTAGTCAGTTTTATTTTAGTTTCATGCCAATGTTTTTGATGTGGTTATTGGGGTTCATAGAACGTCACACATGTGTTTAAGGTGTTACTGATCTAGCACGCTTTTGATGGAATCTACTTTCCCTTCGATTATTTGGAAACTCCTAAGGTGGGTAGGGTCACCTCGGTTCTGGTGTGTGTGTCAGTGCTTTCATGGTTTTGCAACTATGATGATGTTGGCGGTATGTGAAGCCATTTAGATACGCTGATACTTATAGAAGAGTTTCGGTAGTTATTCTTGAATGAATCTGAATTCCTCAGATGGTAACTGAATCATGGTTTAGTTTTTTATGTGTTAGCAGGAGAAGCTAGGATGTTGTAAAGAGTCGACCAGTAGTGGTTCGACTGATCTTCTTGGTTTACACTTAGTGTACACTTGTGAATGAGATGAGCATGTCCCCTATCATGACGTCATCATAGAATCACTATGAGCGCATCAAATATATGTCACACTAATGTTTAAAAGTGGTGGGGTTGTTTATTGATCTCTTTTCATGTTATATGTGGGATGTGTGGTTCTTTTGGAATTACCCTGGACATGTAGTCAGACTTGAGGTGTGCTTAAATAGGGAAACAAACTCTAGTTGTTTGGTTTTTTATTATTCCATTACTCGTACTGAGGAATGAAGGGTTTAAGCGATGTCTTGGACGTGGAATGTCAATAGAACTCATATAAGGTCATAAATGTACATACTTGTGAAAATTGATTAATGCCTTGGGATAGAGGGCATTGTGGTTTTTTTTGGGATGTGTATGTCGTCTATGTTGGGAATCATCAATAATGGTTAGCCTGACATGTCTTGACTTGTTTCTTTTCCTATTAGTTGTGTATGGTTGATGATGTGATCATTTTAAGGGAACATTGTTGGTTTAAGGGTGAATGTGGGTTGTGGGTCGGCAATTTCATTCAGTGAAATCATCCACAAAAAATTAAGGTTATCACGTGAGAAGTGTCACCAGAATTCTAAGGACATATCAATATAGGAAATCCCAATTGTGGGAGAGCTAGGGTTTTTTAATTTGATGTTAAATACTAATACCATTAGTGGAAATCTCTAATGGGTGGATAGTTAAAGGGATGGAAACATGATCATGTGGCTGGTTATGTGGATCTATTATGAACTGTTTCGATGTTTTGGGTTGATGTTTGAGCATTGGCTCAGATTTTAAAGTCTTAGGCTCATTGGGCTCATAATGTGTATAAAGGTGTGTTGGGAATTGTAAATGTAATGTGATAGTTGTAACAAATCTTCATAAACATTGTGGGTTGGGTGATTTTTATATTATTGACAAATGTTTCATGGGGATGATAAGTTTTAAGGTGGGTATATTGTAAGAACCAAGGTTTTTAAAATGAACAAAATTCCAAGGAAATTTGAATTTTCAGTAATTACATAGAGGGGAATTAATAAAATAGAACATTAGAATGATGTTCCATGAGTTGGAAACTTTTAAAGTGATGTAATCAGGAATGGGTAAAGGCTTGATGAGTTTCCTAAGTGATTTGAGGAATTTTGGGAGCACGATATCCAAAAATAAAGGTTTTTAAAAACCTATAGAGGGCGCACAGTTGTCAGATGGTCTACCAAACCATGATGCCCATAGAAGGTAACGGTGCGACAAAATTATGGGGGATAGAGGATTTTTAATGGAATACACACGGTTAGGCTAACCATGTGGGACAAGCTGTATTAATAGAGTTTCTTAAATAAGGGGTGATACACACATGACACATAGGGATGGCCTCCCCTTGATACATGACCCACCTTCCTCCTTCATCTCCCCCATATATTTATATTCCTACTGAATCACTTGGAATTTCTCATTTGAATCATCAGGTTTGGTCTCTCTCCATTCTTCTTATGCTTTTCTTCAACCAATTTGGCTTCTCGGTCACCTATATTTATTTCAATCAAAACCATAGTTTGGGAGTTTGATGCATTTTTTCTATTCCTTCCAGTTCTCGGTATGGAAAGGGTTTCTTTGGACCCATTGGTCCATGTCCTAGAAAATGCCACCAATGGTGATGTGGTTAATACAGATTCAGTATGCTAACATTGTTTTAATGTAAGGGTTTAATCCACTTTTTTGTTTTTTGTCCTCTATTTATGTTTTAGTGGTGTTTATAAGACCCAAGAATCTATTTAAGGATATATATGGATGTATGGAAGTGTGAGGAATTTGATGTTTGATTTAGAAATCATTGTTGGTCCATCATTTGCGGTAGGGTCCTCAACGTTTCTTTAATTTAAATGTGATTTATTTTTTTATTTTCATCTTTGGATAGTTCAAACTGCAATTCAGGCTTGAGAGGCCTTTTTTATAAAGGATTTGATAGAAAAAAAATCAATTTTTGGTACTAAAACCCCTCCATCTGAGGTGCGATTCCTTCATACTAAAAACGTATTGAGTAGACCGTTTATGTCGCTCATCTTATTGATATGTGATTTTCCAATGCATTCCTAGTTAGAGGATGCTGTTAAATTAAATGAATATGGTCTAGTTAAAAAGGAGAAGTGTTGCCTCCTTTGCTTGATGATGCACTTGAGTTAAATAGTTTTACTGAGATAGAAAGGGAGATATGGATGGGTAAATCCATGTTCTATGCTTGAGGGTAATTGGTTAATTGAGTGGGAATAAAAAATATCTTTTCCTAGATTGTTATAATTATTAATTAAAAAATGATGGATAATTTTGTGGGTAAACTCATAGGATGTTTTTAAATGTGAAATGTCAATGGGAGAGGGTATAATAGTTGGTTGACTTGTGATGTGTTTAATTATTAAATGGTGACATATGGGTGGGTATACACATATTTCTGGTTTAAATGGATTGAAGAACATGATTGGTACACTCATGTGGTGTCTGATCATTGTGAGTGGTTAAACTCACTAAATAAATGGGTGTATCTTTGTGGATGTGTATACCCATAAGATTATGTTAAATCCCTGTTTTGAATTATGATGAATGGGTGGGTGAACCTATTGTTTATAATTAAATGGAATATATGAGTGGGTATAATAATAGGGAATGGAATAGTTAAATGGTTGATATGAGTACGTATACTCATATGGTTAATGGGGGAATAGTTTATATGAGTGGGTATACCCATATGGTTTAATTTGATAAATGATTTGAAATGAATGAATGGTTTGATATATGTCATGGACTACTCTCTATGGGTAAGGAATGCAGTAGTGGATGCCTTTGGTTGATTATTCCCCTTGGGTCCTAATTCCATGGGATGCCTTAGGCCTTACTACCAGGTGGATCTGGCTTGCTTGGAATCACTTCAGACATATCAGTACACATGCTCGTAGGACTCCAAATAGTTCTTAGAACGATTTTCCATTGGGACGCCCATGGGTGTCGATATGGATACCTTGGATGATTTCCATGGATCTAGACCTTCATGGTATATAATTCACATAAGGATTCTGTGGATGACTTCATTGGATCCGGCCCTTCGTGGTCTACATTTCTTTATATGGAACGTTCGTGGGGTAGGTGATACACTCGAATATGTGTCCTGGCTATGGTAAATTGTGATATTTTGTTATAAGTAAAATCCATGATGGTATAATATTTTTGGTTGAGCGGTATGTCTATGTTATTTATATTTTTATTAATTACATCTTCCATATTGTAGAAAGCTTGACTAACTTGTGCATGGATCCATGAGGGGATATTTGGGTATCACTATTAGTGATTACATTCCATGGGAATTTTTTATTCATATTTACTACTTTATTATTTACCTGCACACTTCATTTTTACATTTTTCACATATATTTTTGGGGTGTGATGGTTTGGGTGTCATTCTACTAAGATGTTATATCACACCATGCTCAGGTACTAGTTATGCCTGAGTAGACTCTTCTTATTTCATGTATATGGATCAATTATTGATCTTTTATCACTTGTACCTAGGGGTTAGGAGCAAAGGAAAAAGCAAAAAACTCAGGATTCTCATGGTGATTGCATTTATCTTTTTATGTATTTTATTCATTCTTATTCTGATATATAATTCATGATGAACTGTTTACTATTTTTGGATTATATATCACCATTGGCATGAATGAATTGGATAAACTAGCATTGAAATTTTCTATATTCATTTGATATTAAAATAGTCATCCATTGTATAGTTATTTATATATACTTATTCTACAGATATCTATTTCTTTCCATTACTGTCAATTTACCATTGTGCACTCTAAATACGAGGGTATAGTCTCCACATTGACTATCCTTACACCCTCTTTACTACTCGAAAGCCTTTGGTATATAGAGAGACACTGTTGAGGATATCTGGTGACCGATTTGGATACCGATTTAGTGGTTATTCAGGCTCGAATGTTACAAACATTGACTCTAGGATACTATGGTTAGGTTGGTAACAAGATCTATGATTTTTAGGGTGGGTTCGTCATGGATGTTTATTTTTAGTTAAGTAGATTATCAATTTCCCTTATACTACTGGGAAAATGAATAGTTATTGATTTGAATGTAAAATTAATTGAACTATCTATGATAAATTAATTGGAAAATTCCTATTTGAACATTCCTTTAGAGTAACATGGGTTGAGAAAATGGTTTTCAGTGACACCCACAATGTATTTGATAAAATTACTATTTGATGGTTTCAGTTTAAAAAGTACCAATTTTGGAATGAAATGATGTTTTAATGGTTATGTAATTAGTTGATAGTAGGTTAATGGTCATGATTCATTTAGATGTGTAGTTTTTTGGATGGACATGGTCAATGGTGTTGTTTAAGATAACATGGTTTTAAAATAATGGAAAAAATGAATTGGTGTGAGTTGGAGTGGATTCATCGTTCATATGGATAGGGTTGTATTGGTCTGAACATGGTCATAGTGCTAACTTTTTGGAACATTTAATGTCTTATATTATTTTTGTAATTTTCCATGGTAGAGAGATTTAGGGAACACTGTATTATAATACCTTGTAAATACATTTTTATAAATATACAATTTTATAAACATGATTTTTGGCCATCTGTGTGACCTAATTTGATTGGTGAAACCTTGGGTTGGATTGGTAAATCTTTTTTTTCAATTTTAAGAATGGGTGTATGGGTTATGGCATGGGTTTCTTTCTAATTTTTTTTAAATGAGTAAATGATTTTTTATGAGTTTTTTATGTGGAATTCGTTATCATAAATTGTTTTATTTTGTATCTCCCTTGTTTAATATAATATTTTTTGTAACTTTTAAATACGTAATTGGTTTGGGTGGTAAGTTTATGGGTGATTTACAACTGAGTTATATACAAACCCCATATATATGAATCCAAGTGTGTTTGAAGATATAGTATGACCTAATATAGTTAATGGGAGGACCACGTAATATACTTGTGAGGTTTTAGGATGTAATTGATTTTTGATGGAACTAGGGTATCAGTGTAACGACCCAAAGTTTCATTAATGGAAAATCCCTCTTGATCCAGTTAAATGTTTCTTTATGAAAAATGTTTTTATAAGATGTCAACTTCTTTAAGTTTTACGTTAAGATTTTTGACCGTTACTTTTATAGCCATTGAACAGTGATCATCTGGGTAGTTTAAATATAAGGCTTTAACGAACCAATTTTCTACTCAGACAAAGGAAGCGATGGCCTCATCCAGTAGAATTTCCCCTTAAGAATCCCATTTTTCGGAGCTCGGAAAGGAGGTGGCGTCTTTGGGCTTTGCCCTTGACCAAGCCCAAGCTGAGCTTCATCAAGTCAAGCTCGAACGTGATCGTCTACGGGAAAAATGGAAGTTGATAGAGATCACCACTCGAGCGATGTTATCCGAGCAACCCCAAGAGTCTGTCACCATCGCACACCTTACCCTTAGGTCTTATGCGGCTATTTTAAGGGGTTATTTAACAAATAAGTAGCACCATGTTCATGTACATTATTTTGTATATAATAATAAATATAATTTCTAGTCATTTTTGATACATTGTAATTAGTTTTTAAAGTACAAACGGTGTTTTTAGTTATTATTTAATTAAGAATTATATTTTATTAAATTAAAGGATTTTTGAATTAAATAATATTTTAATAAAATATTATTATTAATATTAAATTAATTTTTATTAAATATAAATGATCTTATAATTTTATGAATGCAATTAAAATTTTTATTAAGGTTTGAAAGTCATTTCTGTCAAAACCCGTGAATTTTTTATAAATGTCGGTTTTTATTTTAAAAGTAAAAATTCACATATTTAGAAAATTATTTAGATAAAATAAATATTATTTTTGGAATCAGGATGTCGAAATTATCCAACGGTGAATTTTTCATAATTTTCTGAGACAGTCAAATTTTTGGGTAAAAATTAAATACCATTTAAATATATAATGTGTTTTATGACATCATAATGACCCAATGGTGATGTAATAAAATACCATAATCCTTATGTTCGGTCAATATGTGTTTTATCATTAAAATAATGAGATTTTGGGTTTGTTTGACTCACTTTTCAAAGCATTAATGGAGCCCTCAAGACTTATTCAACACTTTGTCTTTTTAAATTAATTTTCATGGGAGTGTGACTCACCTCCACATAAGCAACCCTAATTTTTTAATAAGTTCGGACCTTGGCCTTGTAAAATATTGTTTTCCTCTTTCCTTTTCCAGAAACCATGGGCAAATACCATGGGATGGTTTGTGGTTTGGATTATTTTAATATAAGGGGTCCCAGACCTAAATAATAAAGAATTCTCTCACCTTTCCTATATAAACCCACCCAAGCTCCCACTTCCTCCTCACTCAAAGCCCTTTAAGTTCGTCCAACCTCTGCCCTACTCTCTCTAGAATCCTCTCAAGGTGCCCCAAGCTCACAAAAATCCTCTCACAAGCCTCTCTCTAGCCTTTGGAAGCACACTTCCAAGTAAGGGTTTTTTCTTCCTTTCTCATTTTTTGTCAATTTTATTTAAGTTGTATTGCCCTTTTTATTTCAATTATGAATGTTGGGGTATGGTTTTTCACCTCCCCCATACTGCCCTCTTATTGTTTGAATTATGGGAGAACCCTTTCTCTCTCATTAAATGCCTCCCATGTACACCCGTTACTATGCCGAAATTCCGAAAGGAACTTCTCTCTCTTCTTTTACATTCAAGCAATACTTTTGTATCATGAATCTAAATTCCATTTCAATTGTTGGGACATGTATATATATGACCTCCTTACTGTCCATTACATGTAAATATGATGAGGAACCCCTTTCTCTCTCATAAACTTTTTTTTTATGAATTCTTATGTCACGCCGTTATGCTGCTGAAATCGCACCGATTTTCTAAGCCAATGTCTTTGTGTAGTGAATACCATGCCCATTTCTCCATCAAGGGTATTCACCTTTATGCACATTTACATATTGATTGTAAAGTTTCATGTATAAATTCCACATTTCTTTATCGTGGAATAAATGATTATGTTTTATGAATCCATGTTTTATGATCCATGTGGCACACTTATGCATGAAATGAAATGTTTAAGAAGGGTGCGCCCTGATAGCGCTCCAATGCATTGGGTAAAGTATAGTATCATGATACGTCATGTGAAATGAGTGTTGACTCATGCTAATTCAAGTGCAACGAGGGTTTACTCGTGCTTCAAGTGCAATGAGGGTTTACTCATGCTCCATGTGCAATGAGCCTTGGCTCATGCTAATTCAATGTTAAGTGTTGTTGCCACATTTCCATGTTATGATTATCATGCTTTATCATGCCTTTATGTTCATGTTTCTATTATGCTCTATTGATATGCCTATTGCCTAACATGTATTTCACTCCTCATGTTATTCATTTTTTACTCCCTTACTGGGCTTTATAGCTCACCCTTTTCTTATGCATGTCCTCAGGTTATCCCATGCAATGCTAAGTACGAAGGAATGTAGTGGTCATGTAAAGGAAGTTTTCAATAAGGATGTTGTATTGCAAGTTTAAAGTTTTTATGTAATGATCCTAAGCCCCAAAGACACTAAACCTCTCGATCTTCTTTGTTGTATCAAGTGAAGTTTTATGTAATAAAGCATGTTTAAGTTGTAATAAAAAGCAGGGTTGTCATAGTTGGTATCAAAGGGAGGTTTAGTTATTTTTGGGATTAGGAAACCCTAGTAAAGCCTTAGATACAAGACTAAGCATAATAAAAACATCCCTAAGTTTTGGTAAATACTAAGTAAGTGTTTTATTAAACAAATACATCCCTGTCTGGATACGAGCAGGTAGAGGCGGCTCTGGCACAGATGTATCCTAGGGGTAAAACCCGAAAACACCGCTTTGAGCTAGACTCGAACGGGAACTGGTGCACGACAACGAGCCTTGCTGCACTCTTGGTTACGACACTCCCGGGGGATATGTTTTGATAAATTCACAATCTTAGTATGAACCCTTATTAAGGGAAAAATGCCCCTAAGAATATATGTTAGAAGGAAGATCATGAAAAGCCTGGATTGAATCCTATAGACTCATGAGTTAAAGAGATTAAAGTTTATTTATAAGTCATCAACTTTTGTCTTTGGATTACCCTTTATGTGTTACCCCTAACTTTCCTTTTATTCCAGCCAATGGCCGGTAATAGGAGAACTCGGGCTAACAACCGTTGTGAAGATCAGTGTGATGATTGTACTTATGAGATGCCCAATCCAATGGGAGCGGGAATCGCGAACTTTGTCACGCTTCTCTCTCAGCTAACTCAAGTTTTGAATAGAAACACTGGTCAAGAGGAACGTTCAACCCCCCCTAAGAAAGAACAAGTCTCTATTGAAAGCTTCATGAGACAAAGGCCTCCTACTTTTAGTGGATCATCCGACCCCATGATTGCTGAACAATGGATCAACTCCATTGAAAAGATATTCTCCATCCTCCAATTCTCTGAAAAAGAGAAGGTTCTCCTGGCAGCTTATCGTATGGAGGGTGAAGCTGATCAATGGTGGACGTTGATAAAAAATACTAAGCCTGAGGAGGAGATCGAGGCTTTGGAATGGAAGGTATTCCGGAAGATGTTTTTCGATAAATATTTTCCACGCACCCTCCGTCTTAAGATGGAAAGGGACTTCCTTTCCCTCAAGCAGAAAGATGAGGAATCTGTGGGAGAGTACGAGGAAAACTTCACAAGGCTTGCACGATACGCTTCCGGCTTTGTCGTTACCCCCGAATGCAAGGTTGACCGCTTCTTTGGTGGGCTGAAGCCTAGCTTGCAGAAAGCATTAGCGATCCGTGACTTCGACAGCTATGAGGAAATTGTCCGATGTGCCCTCAAGGTTGAAATGGAGATCGGAGAATCACATGGGTTTCATGGGGACAAGAAGCGGAAGGTGGACTTCAATGTTGGTGGTCCGATGGATAAATCCAACGGTGCTAAGAAATTCCAGCACCCCACTTACCAAAAGTGTGGAAAAAAGCACCCTGGAAATTGCCTTAGGGGGACAAGAAAATGTTTCAAGTGTGGAAGAGAAGGGCACCTAGCTGTTAACTGTCAGCAAGAAGGACCCGCGGCTGCGACGGAGGGGAGGAACGCTCCGTTCGAACCTCAACGCGTTGTTCAATGCTTCAAATGCAAAGAACCGGGTCATTTTGCGAATCAGTGCCCTAATCCAAGGGTTATCGGAGGCAATCAACAACCTCCAAGACAGCAAGGAAGAGCTTTTGCCATCACTTCTGCCGAAGTGAACCCCGAAAACGAAGTGGTGACAGGTACGCTAGTTATTCATTCAAGAATAGCGAACGTACTTTTTGATTCAGGTTCTACGCATTCTTTTATATCTCAAAAGTTTAGTAGAACAATCCCTGCACCACCACAAATCATGGAAGTAAAGATGTCGGTGAGTACGGCAAATGGGGCAATCATTGCATCCCATGAGTATAAGTCCTCCCCTGTTATAATCTGTGGATTGAATTTCCCAGAGAACCTCTTCATACTCCCTTTGGTGGAATTTGATGCAATTCTTGGCATGGATTGGCTTTCCTTATATAGAGCCAACATAAATTGTCGGTAGAGGGAAATCACACTCCATATGGAGAATCGACCCCCGATTCTTTACAAGTGTCAGGAGGAAGATGAATCTCCTTTAGCTCCATCATCTCAAGCATGGATATTACTTCCTTATGAGCACGCATATCTGGCTCAGATGATTGAGTCCAAGGAAGAAACCACCCTTGAAGAAATGCCTATTGTGAGGGAATTCGCTGAAGTATTTCCCGAGGAACTTCCTGGTCTTCCTCCAAGAAGAGATGTTGAGTTCTCAATTGAACTTATACCTGGGGCGCTACCAATATCCAACACTCCATATAGAATGGCTGTGGTTGAGCTTGAAGAACTGAAGAAACAACTACAGGAGAATCTGGATAAAGGGTTTATACGCCCAAGTGCATCACCATGGGGTGCACCAGTCCTCTTCGTCAAGAATAAGGATGGGTCAATGCGGCTTTGCATCGATTATCGTGAACTTAACAAAATCACGATAAAGAACAAGTATCCTCTCCCAAGAATCGATGACTTGTTTGATCAGCTGCGTGGAGCACAATACTTCTCCAAGGTCGACATGCGGTCGGGATATTATCAAGTAAGGGTGAAGAAGGAAGATATCCCCAAGACTGCCTTTCGTACAAGGTACGGGCACTATGAATTCATAGTAATGCCTTTTGGACTCACCAATGCTCCAGCAATATTCATGGACTTGATGAATAGAGTCTTTAGAGATTACCTAGATAAATTTGTGGTAGTCTTTATAGATGATATTCTAATATACTCCAAAACCAAGGAGGACCATGAGGAGCATTTAAGAACTGTACTGGAGACTTTGCGCAAGGAGAAGCTCTATGCCAAGTACAGTAAGTGTGAGTTCTGGTTGAAGGAGGTCTCATTCTTGGGCCATATCATCACAAGCAATGGGATATCTGTGGACCCCTCCAAAACAGATGCAATTGAGGGATGGCCGAGGCCAACATCGGTAACTGATATCCGTAGCTTCTTGGGGTTAGCTGGATATTATCGACGATTTGTGAGAAACTTCTCACGATTGTCCAACCCTCTTACCAAGCTAACTCGAAAGGGAGTAAAGTTTGCTTGGAGTGATGAATGCGAAGAAAGCTTCAAGGAGTTGAAAAGGAGGCTTATCACTGCACCCGTGCTCACTTTACCCACAAGTGGGGAGCTTTTTGTGGTATTCAGTGATGCTTCGAAGAAGGGCTTAGGATGTGTGCTGATGCAGAATGATAAAGTGATATCCTATGCCTCAAGGCAGTTGAAAATCCATGAGAGAAACTATCCAACGCATGATCTGGAGTTGGCGGCGGTGATCTTTGCCTTGAAAATCTGGCGGCATTATCTCTATGGAGAGAAATGTGAGATATATACTGACCACAAAAGTCTTAAATATATATTCACACAGAAAGAGCTTAATATGCACCAGAGAATATGGATAGAGCTCATCAAGGATTATGACTGTTCAATACATTACCACCCTGGGAAGGTGAACAAGGTGGCGGATGCCCTAAGTAGAAAGGATCCAGCAATTCTATCAATGATGAGAATTGAGAAGGATCCAATCTTCTTAGACTTGATGAAGATGGACGTGGGAATCATAAAGAAGGGAACATCATCAATCCTTTCACAAATGATTGCTCAACCATCTCTTTTGGAAAGGTTAAAGGATGCTCAAAAGGATGATGCGAGAATCCAAGAAAAAGTGGAAGCTATCAAAAAGAGAAAATCCTCAGAGTTTAATGTTAATGAAGAAGGAATTGTGCGGTTTGGGAAAAGACTATGTGTCCCATCAAGTTCGGAGCTGAAGAAGGAACTTTTGGATGATGCACATAGTTCAAATTTCTCTATTCACCCAGGGAGCACAAAGATGTATCGAGATCTCCGAGAAAACTTTTGGTGGGATAATATGAAGAAGGAGATCGCTGAATATACATCAAAGTGCCTGTTGTGTCAGCAAGTGAAGGCAGAGAGGCAGAAGTCTAAGGGGATGATGCAACCATTGCCCATACCATAATGGAAATGGGAGAACATCACCATGGACTTCGTCACTGGACTTCCAAGGACATCCAAAAGCAACAATGCAATCTGGGTTATTGTGGATCGTCTTACAAAGACTGCACACTTCATTGCTATTCGAGAGGATTTCTCTTTGGATCAACTGGCACGGATATATATCAGGGAAGTGGTACGGTTGCATGGAGTACCACTATCTATTGTGTCAGACCGAGATCCAAGATTTACCTCTAAGTTTTGGAATAGTCTTCAACATGCTATGAATACTGAACTGAACTTCAGTACGGCCTATCATCCTCAAACTGATGGCCAATCCGAGCGGACTATCCAAACACTTGAGGATATGTTGAGAGCGTGCTCAATGGACTTTAAAGGAGGATGGGATCAACATCTTCCTCTAGTTGAGTTCTCTTATAATAATAGTTTCCACTCGAGCATCCAAATGGCACCATATGAAGCCCTGTATGGGAAAAGGTGTAGAACACCGGCATGTTGGGATGAGGTCGGTGAATGTAAGCTGCTTGGACCAGAAATGGTCGAAGAAATGGTGGAGAAGGTGAAAACCATTCAGCAGCATATCAAGGCATCCCAAAGTCGACAGAAGAGTTATGCAGATAATCATCGACGAGACCTTGAGTTTAAAGTCGGAGACATGGTGTTTTTACGCATATATCCGTGGAAGAAGGTCATGAGGTTTGGAAAGAAATGGATGTTAAGTCCAAGGTACATCGGCCCATTCGAGATTCTTGATCGTGTTGGGGCTGTGGCCTATCGACTAGCACTTCCACCTACTATGTACAAGGTGCATGATGTCTTCCATGTATCCCTCTTAAGGAAGTACATACCAGACCCTTCACATGTACTCTCTTCCGAGGTGGTACAATTAGAAGACGATCTTTCTTATGAGGAGCAACCAGTGAAGATCTTAGATCGTAGAGAAAAAGTTCTACGAAATAAGACAATGCCCCTCGTCAAGGTGTTGTGGAGAAACCACAAGTTTGAAGAAGCAACTTGGGAGTCGGAGGATATAATGAAGCTAAGTTACCCACATTTTTTTTAGTGTGGGAAAAGGAAAATTTCGAGGGCGAAATTTCTTAAGGGGGGAATGTTGTAACGACCCAAAGTTTCATTAATGGAAAATCCCTCTTGATCCAGTTAAATGTTTCTTTATGAAAAATGTTTTTATAAGATGTCAACTTCTTTAAGTTTTACGTTAAGATTTGTGACCGTTACTTTTATAGCCATTGAACAGTGATCATCTGGGTAGTTTAAATATAAGGCTTTAACGAACCAATTTTCTACTCAGACAAAGGAAGCGATGGCCTCATCCAGTAGAATTGCCCCTTACAAAGCCCATTTGTCGGAGCTCGGAAAGGAGGTGGCATCTTTGGGCTTTGCCCTTGACCAAGCCCAAGCTGAGCTTCATCAAGTCAAGCTCGAACGTGATCGTCTACGGGAAAAATGGAAGTTGATAGAGATCACCACTCGAGCGATGTTATCCGAGCAACCCCAAGAGTCTGTCACCATCGCACACCTTACCCTTAGGTCTTATGCGGCTATTTTAAGGGGTTATGTAACAAATAAGTAGCACCATGTTCATGTACATTATTTTGTATATAATAATGAATATAATTTCTAGTCATTTTTGATACATTGTAATTAGTTTTTAAAGTACAAACGGTGTTTTTAGTTATTATTTAATTAAGAATTATATTTTATTAAATTAAAGGATTTTTGAATTAAATAATATTTTAATAAAATATTATTATTAATATTAAATTAATTTTTATTAAATATAAATGATCTTATAATTTTATGAATGCAATTAAAATTTTTATTAAGGTTTGAAAGCCATTTCTGTCAAAACCCGTGAATTTTTTATAAATGTCGGTTTTTATTTTAAAAGTAAAAATTCACATATTTAGAAAATTATTTAGATAAAATAAATATTATTTTTGGAATCAGGACGTCGAAATTATCCAACGGTGAATTTTTCATAATTTTCTGAGACAGTCAAATTTTTGGGTAAAAATTAAATACCATTTAAATATATAATGTGTTTTATGACATCATAATGACCCAATGGTGATGTAATAAAATACCATAATCCTTATGTTAGGCCAATATGTGTTTTATCATTAAAATAATTAGGTTTTGGGTTTGTTTTACTCACTTTTCAAAGCATTAATGGAGCCCTCAAGACTTATTCAACACTTTGCCTTTTTAAATTAATTTCCATGGGAGTGTGACTCACCTCCACATAAGCAACCCTAATTTTTTAATAAGTTCGTACCTTGGCCTTGTAAAATATTGTTTTCCTCTTTCCTTTTCCAGAAACCATGGGCAAATACCATGGGATGGTTTGTGGTTTGGATTATTTTAATATAAGGGGTCCCAAACCTAAATAATAAAGAATTCTCTCACCTTTCCTATATAAACCCACCCAAGCTCCCACTTCCTCCTCACTCAAAGCCCTTGAAGTTCGTCCAACCTCTGCCCTACTCTCTCTATAATCCTCTAAAGGTGCCCCAAGCTCCCAAGAAGCCTCTCACAAGCCTCTATCTAGCCTTTGGAAGCACACTTCCAAGTAAGGGTTTTTTCTTCCTTTCTCATTTTTTGTCAATTTTCTTTAAGTTGTATTGCCCTTTTTATTTCAATTATGAATGTTGGGGTATGGTTTCGCACCTCCCCCATACTGCCCTCTTATTGTTTGAATGATGGGAGAACCCTTTCTCTCTCATTAAATGCCTCCCATGTACACCTGTTACTATGCCGCAATTCCGAAAGGAACTTCTCTCTCTTCTTTTACATTAAAGCAATACTTTTGTATCATGAATCTAAATTCCATTTCAATTGTTGGGACATGTATATATATGACCTCCTTACTGTCCATTACATGTAAATATGATGAGGAACCCCTTTCTCTCTCATCAACTTTTTTTTTATGAATTCTTATGTCACGACGTTATGCTGCCGAAATCGCACCGATTTTCTAAGCCAATGTCTTTGTGTAGTGAATACCATGCCCATTTCTCCATCAAGGGTATTCACCTTTATGCACATTTACATATTGATTTTAAAGTTTCGTGTATTAATTCCACATTCCTTTATCGTGGAATAAATGATTATGTTTTCTGAATCCATGTTTTATGATCCATGTGGCACACTTATGCATGAAATGAAATGTTTAAGAAGGGTGCGCCCTGATAGCGCTCCAATGCATTGGGTAAAGTATAGTATCATGATACGTCATGTGCAATTAGTGTTGACTCATGCTAATTCAAGTGCAACGAGGGTTTACTCGTGCTTCAAGTGCAATGAGGGTTTACTCATGCTCCATGTGCAATGAGCCTTGGCTCATGCTAATTCAATGTTAAGTGTTGTTGCCACATTTCCATGTTATGATTATCATGCTTTATCATGCCTTTATGTTCATGTTTCTATTATGCTCTATTGATATGCCTATTTCCTAACATGTATTTCACTCCTCATGTTATTCATTGTTTACTCCCTTACTGGGCTTTATAGCTCACCCTTTTCTTATGCATGTCCTCAGGTTATCCCATGCAATGCTAAGTACGATGGAATGTAGTGGTCATGTAAAGGAAGTTTTCAATAAGGATGTTGTATTTCAAGTTTAAAGTTTTTATGTAATGATCCTAAGCCCCAAAGACACTAAATCTCTCGATCTTCATTGTTGTATCAAGTGAAGTTTTATGTAATAAAGCATGTTTAAGTTGTAATAAAAAGCAGGGTTGTCATAATCAGACGTACCGATCATGTTGAAAATTGGAGATTTCAATGTTCTCACATTATAGTTTCCCTTGGATATTTTTTAGTTCTTTTAGACTATTAGATATGTTGTTTTTTAGACTCTAAATATTTACATATTGTGTTATTTAAGTTGTTATTGTTCTTATCATACATTACATATACATTGTTCAATTTCTGTTCATTTTTTTATTATTGTGTATTATGGAAGGGAAAATCATAGCATAAAAATTTATTAAATCCCTAGGTAGTTTTTTACATCCTATGGTGTCTCATTGATTCAACTAATGTATATTCCATTATAATTCTATCCTATGAGATGGCTTAGAGTTGTGAATGATACAAAAGGATTTATAGGAATAATCTTATGGGTGTTATTTGTCATTAAATAGGTGATGTTCATAACATATCGAACAATACAACTTTAAAATTTGAGATAGTTTGGTGAAACAAACTATAGAGTTTTACCCTATGTGTGATACCTTATCTACATTAAAAAACATGTATGTTTTCCAATAGGAGCCTCAGGGTGAGCTCTGAAAGAAAAAATATTATATATGTACCAAAAAAATTATTAT
Source organism: Viscum album (assembly GCA_963277665.1). Classification (NCBI taxonomy): domain Eukaryota; kingdom Viridiplantae; phylum Streptophyta; class Magnoliopsida; order Santalales; family Viscaceae; genus Viscum; species Viscum album. The sequence continues at coordinate 839,150,466 of OY728152.1, read as the reverse complement.
TTTTTAATAAAAATAAATTGTATAAAATATGTTAAATAAAATAAACCACTATAAAAGATCAAAATACTTTTATTAATCCCCTACACAAGATGAATAATTAATATATATGTAATATTATATTTTTTTCAATAAAAAAATTATTATTTTCTTCTAAGAGTTTATATGTTATGACCATAAATAGATTTTGAGAATATATAATCAAAATAATTTTGTTTAAACTCCTAAAAAGTATTTTTTTTTTTCAAGAATATTATATTAATTCCATTAATGATATTTTTATTTTTATTTTTTAAATAAAATCACATTCTATACTTTTGTGAGAGAGGAAATAAAACTATATGTATCACAAAAGTTCATTAAAAATGTAATATGAATACTATCATTAACCGAGACGTGAAAATATGGAAGATATAACCCATTCTATTTGAATTATATAGGAAAAATAAGTATGAATTTATTTTTTTGAAACAATCCTTATATATGTATATTTTGGGTTAAAACATTTATCCTATTTGTAATATATATTTGAATGATCCTCAAACAACCATATATAATTACCGTTGTTATGTGAGTGAACTTTTTATTATCTAAGACTTATGATTTAGATCTATTATTCACTGTGAAAATAACTCAAAATTGAAGCCATATGTTAATTTAAGTAATTATAATCATGAGTATATACATTCTCATTTTTTTATAAAAACTTTTATGTCATTATTGTATGTATATATCAAACATACTTCATTCCCAGACATGATATAATAACTATCACTATATTATTATCTAAGGATAAACTAATTATAATTTATACCATCAATAAATAATACTTCCAAAATAATATTAATGTGAAATTACCTAATTTTATAATTTAAATAATCATTACATTATCATTATCTCTAAGTGTAATATGGAAAACTATAAACATTTCAATGAACATGGTTCTTGAATAGTCAAAATTAATATTCCCTAAAAAACTATTAGTTTTTTATCATTTAGTTTTCATATATATTGTCAATCATATAATGAAAACAAATATTATATAATTGAATATTTTTTAACTCACGTTTAATTTGTTTAAAAATGGTAATAATCAATGCTTTAGTTAGTCGTGCCTATATAAAAAAATTATCAGTAAAAAATATAACCTGATTGAAATGAATCAACTCTTGGGTCTATAAAATTTAGAGGATCTAATTTAAAAATTCTTGAAGACTTATACTATAATCCCATATGAATAAAAGACATGATATGAAAATTTCATATTAGAACAATTTTTGGTAAAAAATAACCCCCCTAAAACAAATTTTTTATCCTTATCAATAACCTAATACATTATTTTACATTTTAGATTTATGGGATCCTATAATTTTTATCATTATATATGTATATTTATTTATTTCTCTGATACCTTTAAAAGAAACATAATTCAGTCCTTATGAATTTATTTTTCGTTTTATTGATAATTTTTTTAAAATTTTAACGTAATAAGAACATTATTGTCTTTAATTATTGGGGAATGTGATTCTAGAGACATTTAAGATTATCCCTTATTTAATGATGGATTTTATATTTTTATAAAATATATCATGTAAATAATCACCATAGATAAAAGATTCATTATTCATTTTATTATATTACAACATCATAGTATAATATACCTCATGGGGATAATAAAAAAATTGTTCCCTATATATTTTCTAGTTTTTCTTTGTAAATGTATTCCATTTAAATTCTACCTTCCTATAAATCATAACATCTTCAATCCCCCATAAACAGATTTGGGTACTTCATTTAATTATAATTATTCTTAAATATCATCTAATTATAGTGAGAATTGATGTGACCCTTCCTCTATTAGTCATATTAGAATACTACACATGGAATTTATCTTATTTCAAATAACCAATCATTCTAAATTTACATTTATATTTTAATGATATTGTAGAAAGATATTTATTTTTTGTAAGTTCTAAAATCATCCTGATTTTTATGACATCATACCCTCACATTCTATTTTTTAAGAATGTTAATTTTATTATAACATTTTTAGGAAACTAGGAAGAAATAATTTTAATTTCATGATAATTATCATCTTATTTAGTAGATTGAATGTTTCAAAACAACAAAATTATTGTTATATTATTTTCTCCTTTTCCAAGAATGATATCCCACAAATGAAATAAAATTTAATCCCATGACAACATCTATACATGATAATTCATAGTATTGATTATATTATTAAACAAATAATATATTTGATAAATAAATTAATAATAATTATTTTAAAAAGTATTATATTGTCTAATATATGAATTTATATCTATATATTTCCCATTATTGGTTTTAATATGAGGTGTAAAAAGATTATTCCACATTTCATATGTAATAACATATAATGAAATAATTTTAAACACATATTCACCAATAAAAGGTAATATAATTAATAAAATTATATTAATAATCATATATAACATTAAAATCACCACGCTGGTTTCTTATATAGGTCATCTGTTTCACACACCTATGTTAAATGAGACCCAATATGTCAAAACCAATGAATTTTAAATAATTTTTTATTTTTATCATACATTTTTCATATTTATTTACATTGAATTATATATTTATATTTTAGAATAACCATCTTAAATATAAAATTTTACATGTATGAAGAAAAATAACCTTCCCATTCTCACTTGGTTACGATCCAGAATATTATAAAAAAGTTAAACACTTCTAAAGGATAATACACAATGTTTTCTCAATATTAACTTATGGTGTGGTGGGTAGGAACTTCTCATAATAATTTTTAAATTTGAGTTAATAATATGAAATAAATTTAAATACTTATCTCATAAAATCATGTTTTGAAATAAAATAATTAATATCATATATTTTTAATTTCCAAATACTTCCTAAAAGTATTAATAAATACATAACAAAACATATTTGAATATATACATTATTTATAAAATAATTTACTCATGAAACAAACTAATAAATTAATTTAACATATAATTAATTAGAGTATACATATTTTAAAAAAAATTACGAATTGATATTTGATTGAAAAATTATTATTGAAAAAAATTAAGAATATATATAAAGTATCAGTTTTAATAAATTAGTTACAAAATAATAACAAAAACATGAATTATATAATCATAGGTATATAAATAATATGTTATTATTTGTTGAATATTCTACAAATTTCAAAATAAATAAAAGAATAAAAAATATCTAATTGAAAGAGTAAATCATACACATCTTGGAGAGTTAAAAACATTTTAAAAAGTTATCATAATATATTATACAATATATAACCTATAATATAAAACACATCCAATTTTTATTTTTGGATTTATTATAATAATTTTAAAAGAGTTTAATGATTTCAATCACTCCTATTTACCACAAAAATAAAGGTTCAAATGGTATATATAAACATAAAAAAACTAAATCTCCAGATTGTAATGTTCATGATAAAAGAAATTAAAATATAAGTAATTATCATAAGGGAAATTGATAGTGATTAAGTATCTAATTCTCTAAGAATCTTCTCAATATTTCAATTATTTTTTCTTTTTATTATCTTAATGTATCTCCGAGTTAGAGTTTTCTAAAAAATAGTGTCATGAAAATAATACATTGACGATTATTTTTATTTATATAAATATTCAGGTTTAATGAATTCCATAAAATATATTAATATATGTCCTTATAGAGAATATATATTTGATGTGTATTATCATTATCATTTCACTAACATATAATGATGGAATGAAAACCTTGGAAAATAAATATATTAAATTACATTAATAAAAGGGTTATCTTTAATTGGATATATTAAATACAAATCCTTTAGCATGTTATCAATATTTAGGTTTCCTATTACCCACAAACACATGATGGTATTTTCAAAATCAATTACATTAACATTTAAAACTATTTAATATATTATTTAATTTTTCTATTTATGAAGATAAATCGAAATTTTTTAATTTATGATTACCACATTTAGTGTCACTTCAGTTAATGTAATGATCAACTATATTCTTTGAAAACCTAGAAAATTCATTCGTGATCAAGTCATAAAAATATCACCACAAATTTTTTAAACTAATGTGTACAATTGAACAATACTTGTGAAAATCATTCAAAAATTAAGATAGAGTCTTTAAATTATATATATATATATATATATATATATATATATATCCTACATGAGAACATTAAACTTTCATAAAAATTTATTAAACTAAAAATAATGTGAAAATGTTAACATAAAGGGGGAATATTAGTCTGATAATTAAAATTGTTTGTATGAATTAAACTAAATATTGAAGAGAAATTATCCAATGACATACCAAAATAAATTCCAAATTATACTATAAATATTATTAAGAAACATATATTTTTTTTAAAAACAATTTTTGAATAAAAAAATTTACCACTAACATTTAAATAAAAAATTCCACAATTATAAGAAATGATCTTGATTTGGATTTTTTATTATTTGTATTTAAATTAAAACAATACAAATAAATAGTGTTTTTGAGAATAATTAAATACCTTTGTCTTAAAATGATGAAGTTTAAAATATTTTATTTACCATGAAATATTTTAATTTATATATTTACTTGAATCGAGGTTCCATTTCATACTATTATGAGTAACTAATTTTTAAGTTAATATTTAAAATCATCACGATTCCTTACTCCATATGATCCAAAATGTTGGTATTGACTATATATTTCTCAAATATTTATATTTCTAAAAAATATGAATCATGAATATCTGGTGTATTATATCTTCTTAATTAGATCATTGATAAAAATAATCACTTTACGATTGAAATCCAATAATCACATATATAGATTCAAATGATAAATTATAAATTTAGTTAATCCATAGTAATTAAATCATACTAGAACACCCTCCTTTATATTCTAATCAACTAACTATATAATGGATTTAGAATATTTAACATGTTGTCTTAATGATATTGAATAATATTCATCTTATTATTTAGTGTTCATTCAGGGTACACAATAGTTTGATGTATCTGTAAAATCATATAAACTTTACCTTTATTTAAAATTTAATAAAATAATATTAGTTAAAAAGTGAGTATTTTTGTTGAATAAATTTAAATTTTTTTATGATTGTATATATCTTAGGATTATTTGAAATGTTTTTCGATGTTATATTTCTTTTTATTCATCTATTAAAAAATCAAAAATCATCATAATGGTCTGGTTGATATAAAATGATTTTAAAAAAAATCTTAAACAACATGTTTTATTTTTGTGAATACACGTAAAATGTATGTAAATTTTTAATGGAGTTTGGGGAACATTAGATTTAAAATTTAATTTCGGAAGGAATATTGATCAAAACCATTATTAGGTGCACAAGGTGGAAAAATATTTGATAACTGTAAAATGTTTTTTAGGTAATATTATTAAAAATTAACAAAAATATTTATTTAAATTTAAAAAGTGATTTTTTTAATAATGGTGGAATCATTTTTATTCACATGATTAAATAATCATTCTTGACAAAAAAAATCTTTGATTTTATGTTCAAGTTTTATATTTTCTTAATTTTTTCCACACACCTCCTCTTAATTTATTTTACATTATATAGGGTTCATCATAAAAGATTTTGGAAATTGTTTTCCACTACTTTATGGATACTAATGTTTTATTAGGAGAATCAAATCCATATCAATGATTTAAAATCCAATATTATGTGTCATTATTAACATAACTCTTATATTTACAATATATTTCTCTTTACTAAATGTGGGAATTGATTAGATATTGTTGGATTATATCTTGAATTCTGAAAATAAATATTTTTTGAGTGGATATGATGTGATAAGTGAAGGGAGATATTTCCAATCATATATTGGTGGGAATTATAGATTTTGTTTTATATGGTAGGTGACTAATTATCATTCACATATCAATCAAAATCATTTTATATGTGATAGGATGTTATGTTTCGATGTTATATAATTATTTAAAATTATTTATTTAATTATCTACATGAATTTGATTAAAATATGTATACTTAACATTTCACAGAAATTGATTTTTATATTCATGAGAATCAAGGATTCTATATTAAGAAATTATAGGTTTTTCTCAAATGTTGAATCAGTTTGGAAATTCACATTGCTTGGTTAAATTTGAATTTTTGTGGTAAAACCATTGAATGACGTATTTTAAAAATATGTAATTTTATTAGTAATCGTGATTTTGATTTAAAATTTGTATTTTTGGATTTGATAGTAATACTTTTGTTATAAAATGACTTAATAAAAATATTGGATTCTAGGATAGGGAAAAGACTACATGTTCCATGAAAAGGATATATGTTATTATTAATTAATATATGTTTCATGAATTAATATGGGAAAGGATATACATAGTGTGACAAAAATAATGAGGAAAATTTAAGTTAAAAAACATGTTAAATGAAGTTACATGGTGATCAATTCAATGAATAAAGTTAATATTATAATCAAATTAATGATATATATATAATTTTATTTCTATAATCTTATATGGATAATGAACTAATCTTGATTTTGGTTAAACTGAGTAGGGTTTCCTTCATTATACAAAATATTCTTGTGAGATGTCTAATATAATTTCTTATATTCATGTTAAATTATTCCATGAACAACTATACTAATTACTGATGAACTATATCTCATCTATTTTTTATAACATTTTTTATAGATAATACAATGGAATGTATATGAATGATATAGGGAAATTCTAATAATTCATGAATTACTCTCCCCATAATTAACACATTAATGTGTATATAGACATTATATGTTTTTTTATAGAAAGGGTAATATTTTTTAATAATTTATATTGATCATTGTACTTGTGTTAGAATATAGTAATGTTATTATTTAACCAAACACTAAAGGAGGAGCATATCTATGATTTTTGTAAAGGTGTTGGTTTCTTCTATATAGTTTTGTGTTTTATAACACATATGTTTATTTATTTTCATTTATTCTTTTTGATATAAATATGAATTAATTATAAACCATATTATGATGTTATGAACACCATAATGGTTTTTTATCATAATGCGATATTTATTGAAGGTTGTTATATAATTGTTTTATTTATGGAACAATAATTTTTTTATGATAAATCAATATTCAAACACATTCTCCAGTGTAAGATATGATGATTAGTTAATAATATCATATGATTTTATTAAAAATATTTTAAATATATTTATTTATTATTTAAATTTTTATAAATCAATAGGAGTATTAATGAACAAGTAACTATGAAAATTTATTTATGAAACATTTCGGTAGTGTTTAATTAATGGAAAAATATTTTAAATGCATTTGTATCCAGGAAGATTCATAATAGGCCTATAAAAAATGGTTCAATCACTGAAAAAATGTTTTCAGAGTTTTTTGAAACTTGATCTTTGAAAATAAAATTAAAAATATATCTATCTATATATCATTAACTATATTTCTAGAAGATTATTAGGGAGTGGGGATACAACCCAATAATTAGGATTATCATTATTATTGATATATTACTATTGAAGGGGGGATATTTCTCACATGAGGGTTATTTATCAAACTAATGTAATAATATCATGGATAGAATAATTTAATTATATAAAATTGTATATTATTTTTTTATGTTTTATTAAAATAAAATTAATTCTTGGATTATGTTGAAAGAGGATTGTTGGGGTTTATTTTTATTGAATTTAGAAAAAGGGTTTATTGGGGTCGGGAAAAAATAAGTAGATTTCCTTGGTTTAGTTTAGATTACTAGACATCATGTATTCATTTTTATAAATGAATTATTTATTCTTATTATATATTTTTACATTTTTATATACTTTGTGTAATATTATACTTAGAATATTGATGTGTTGAGGGGTTATACTTATGCCCAGTATAATGAGAACCACATAACACTATGAAAATATTTTGAAGACTATTTTTGATTGAATATACATAATTATTTTATAAAATATATATAATTTTTTCCTAATCAGTGCTAGGGTCATATAAGCATTAGACATCCATCTCATGATGTTTGAACAAGGTGATCTTTTAGAGGAGGGGTCATATGAAAAAACCCACCAAGTGTAATTTCCTATGATATATATCATTAGAAATTAACATATATTTCCATATGCAATAGTATTTTATACTTCATTTATATAATCACATATTAATTACTATTTAATAATTAAATTGAGTTTATTCTTACTAAATTATATAAATCTCTATGGTTTTTAATTATTATTATTTATTCAATAAAATTTATGAAAATTATATAATAATGATGAATCCTAAAACAATTCATGACATGTAACAAAGAATAATGGAATGGTATATTTAATTTCATTGAACATGATGAAAAATTAACATGTTCCATGGTTGTATTGTACCTATTATCAATAAGAAACCATGTTCAGTAACCATTCCATAGTAAGATCATACATACCTTTTTTAATGGTTTTCAATTTCCGGGTAAATGTGTCACGACCCCCTCCCACCAAAGATGCCCCTCCTGAGCTGGAAATGGTGAAAGGGAGATAATGACCCCCGAGTCCCGCCTCTAGTAGGCCCCGGGTTGGAGACTAGCACCAAGGGTATGAGTTTTCACAATATGGGAGGCATTACCCATTTATTATTTTAAGATCGGGAAATAGGACAAGTCAACCACCAAAAAGGAAAAGAACAAGTGTATATAAATAAACCCAAACCAAGCCCACATGCATATTTAAACAATTTTATAAAAAGGTGCAAGTACAAGAAAGCTCAAAGTACAATACCAAAAGAAAACAAGAGTACAACAACTGCAACTACTCCAACTGTCTGACTAGTAGGGTCCCACACGGCCCTAGTAGTCCTCCTGGAAACCTGAAAGTAAACATAAGGTGAGCATACAAGTATACTCATTAGGGAAACCTAAAGCTCTCGTGCACAGGTGGGGAGACATCCTAATATCCCATGAGAACAACAGAAGAAACCTAGCAAGGAATTCTATCCACCCATCCTCACCAGCCACACTCACCAAAACACAATCACAACAGGTAGTATTAGTATATAAGAACAAGAGTATTTGGGTACCCCGCACCATTTCCCATTAGTTAGCTGCTCTTCCTAACGGCGAATGTCCTGACCCTGCCACACTCTCCCCGCCCGCACACACCTGGGCCCCACAAACCACACATCCCGCTCGCACACACCTGGGCCTCACAACCACGTATCCTGCCCGTACACACCTCGGCCTCACAAACCACATATCCCGCCCACACACACCTGGGCCTCACAACCCACATATCCCGCCCGCACACACCTGGGCCTCATCCCAAAGGTTCTTGGGAAATAGTAAAACCTACCCGAAGCATCTTGGGATAAAATCACCCCAATCAAAACCTACCCGAAGAGTCTGGGGTGTAAGGTCGCCTCAAGCTATCACTGCCTAGGGAAGAAGGAGCAGGAAGGAGCTAGTAATTAAGGGAAAAACACCCTCTCCCATGAAATGGGAGTGTTCAGCACTAAGTGCTAAACATGGGTGGGGTGCGATAAAACATAAAAGATATAGATATATATATGTATACCAAACACACAGCCCAACCTATGGCTTCTAAACAGAGAAACTGAGCACGTTCCTCGGCACTGCTACTACAAAGCATGCATATAACAAACAATCCCAACCCCATTTAGGTTTTCACGTTTCAGCATAATTAGTTTATTAGTTCCTTAACTACTGGGAAACTATCCACAACCAACCCCATCGATCGTTCGTAAAACATATCCCTGCCATCCACAAATCAAGTTAGGAAAACACAAGCAGCACAACAAATCCCTTCTTATCAACCAACCAACCCATTGATTATTAATCTCATTTCATTACCATTCCCCACCATTCATTAACTCTTCCACTTTTTATTTATTATTCACAACCCATAGTTTGTTCAAATTTAAACCCATCCCTGCATCCCCACTGCCAACCACCATAACCACAATCACACTGAAACCCGTACATAATTATCCCTTTAATACCATTTATCACAGCCCCACTTCCCATCACTAACATAGCATTCACATCAACCCACAACCAAGTCAACCGCAGCCCCATTGCTCACCCGATCCACAACAACCCACAAAACACCCACATCGCATGCCACGTATTCGATCCAACACCCACATGTTCATTATTCTATTTTGTTCAACCGGGGTGATCACACAAGGGTTCCAGATTTTAAATTATCCAACTTTATGTGATTAACAAAATTCCACATTCAACAAAGTTCTATTCACAAAAACGGTCTAGAAAGATAGGGAAACATTTAATTGCCCAAGAAAAGGCCCCCAACGACCGTGATTTTTAGTAGGCATAAGCCTATTCAATTCACAACATAATATTATAGGATATAAATAATGTAACTGCATTCACAACTTCCCATACCTGTTATTTAACCAGTTATTATCTTTATTTTATGGTTCAACTATTTCTCATGAAAACAAGAGGATACCCACCCTGAATGATGCACAAATTAGAGTGATGAAGGAAAGATCCCTACCTCAATAGGTTCTGATCACAACGCTCCCTCGGATCAACTTTAGAAGACGTCCATCGGCGTCCTTCACTTCTGTCAGGTCCTGGAAAAACCTCCTTGGGTGGAAGTCGGAAAGGAAAGTCTGAAGGAAAGACAACTGATCCAAGATCAGAAGTTCCTCCTCGTCATTATGATCCTGTGGCCACTGACGGATCGTAAATCGGAGCTCGTACAAAGAAGTTATGGAAGAAAGAGCCTTCGAGTCTCTTGGGAGAGCTCTATTCAGAGGAATGAGGAGGAGAGGAGTGAGTTGAAAAGGAATTGGGGACCCCTCCTTTTATAGGCAAGAAAAGAAAAAGTACACGGCGTGTACTTTATGGTACACGGCGTGTACTCGGCCGTTTCACACGGTCACCACGCAGCTTCCAACATGGCCTTCAACGCGGAACACAGTTGTTGACTGGTCAACACACAACTTGAAGGTAACGCATACATGGGGAGGGACTACACGGCGTGTAGTATTGGATACACGGCGTGTACCCATTTATTTCACACGACAAGGACACGGCTCCAACATGGCACACAGTTGTTGACTGGTCAACACACAGTAACGCGTACATGGGGAGGGACTACACGGTTTGTAGTATGGACACACGGCGTGTACCCATTTATTTCACACGGTAAAGACATGGCCTTCAACACGGGGTATACCTGGCGAGGAGGTACACGGCGTGTACTCACACTACACGGCGTGTAGTTTCAAAATTCTGGAAAGTGTGGGAAAAGTCCATTTTACCCTCCAGAACACTTCGTGACCTTCTTTTTGACAAAGGAATGGGCCGGAGAGGTCCAGGCCATTACTTTATATACCTCTTAAAACATTCTCATCCCTGAGAATTCGAAAACCAACCCAGAGGAACCCAAAAAGATACCTCTTAGTGTTCTCGTTATAACAGGAACCCAACCAACAACCATAATCATATGTGTTAGGAATTCCTTCTCCTATGTCGAGATATTATCCACTTTAGGCGGAATTGACTCACTTGCACGGGTTTGATCACATCCTCATTAATGTGTCTCGATTAAGAATTAGGTCTTCCCACTTTCATACATTAGGATTTTTCAACTCGCACTACCCCCAACACCACACAACCAACACACTGCCCGAACATGTGGTTTTGGGAAATTCCTTCTCCTATGTTGAGATATTATCCGCTTTAGGCGGCACTGACTCACCCGCACGGTTTCAATAGCATCCGCATTAATGTGTCTCAATTAAGGGTCAGGTTTTTCCCTTTCCCCACACATCTGGACATGTTACACATTACCAGGGAACAAGGAAACAAAAGGTCTCACAACCGACAATCCAAGCATTCCATATATCAAAGGTACAGAGTATAACATCAACAAAAAGCTCAGAAGAACAAGGGAAAACACAAGTCAAAACAACTCCGGGTACTAAGCGTGCATCTGGGCCTCCCACTCCCAAGTGCTCTCCTCGAGGCCGCCATGCCTCCACAACATATGAACCAAGGGGATGGTTCGTCCACGGAGCACCTTATCTTTACGATCCTCGATTCTGACTGGTCATTCCTCGAAGGTCGCGTCATCTCCCATATCTAACTCTCCCCAGTCGATAACGTGGGAGTCATCGTGTAAGTACCGACGAATCTGGGAGATGTGGAAGATGTCATGAACTTTCTCCAACTGAGGTGGCAGGGCCAGCTGATATGCCACCTCATCGAATCGCCTCAGCACCTCGAAAGCTCCGATGAACCTAGGGGAGAGTTTACTCCCCTTCCCAAACCTATGCTGCCCCCGTTGAGGGGAAACCTTCAAGAACACATGGTCTCCCACCTCAAACTCCAAAGGCCTCCTTCGACGATCAGCATAAGACTTTTGTCGGTCCTGAGCCGCTTTCATCCTCTCACGTACAAGCTAGACTTTCTCTGTGGTTCTCTACACTACCTCTGGCCCAAGAGCACCTGTCTCACCAACCTCTGCCCAGCAAATGGGTGAACAACATGTTCTTCCATACAAAGCCTCAAATAGTGCCATGCTAATAGTATATTGGAAGCTTTTGTTGTAGGAAGACTCTACTAAGGGAAAGTTTCGTACACATGATCCTCTGAAATCCAGAATGCATACTCGCAACATGTCCTCCAACGTCTGGATAGTCCGCTCCGTCTGCCCATCGGTCTGGGGGTGGAAAGCAGTGCTAAGGCGTAGCTGGGTGTCGAAAGCATGATGTAACCCCCCTCTAGACTCGTTAGGTAAACTGAGTATCCCGATCTGTGACGATAGTCTTAGAGACTCCATACAACTGCACAAACTCGTCTACGTACCTCTGTACTAAGGTACTCATCAGGCCTGACTCCTTAATTGCTAAGAAGTGAGCTGATTTCATCAGTCGATCCACCACTACCTGGATAGCATAATAACCACCATGAGCTTGGGGTAGTCCTGTGACGAAGTCCATTGAGATGTCATCCCACTTCTACTCTAGGACATCTAAAGGATGCAACAAACCACTGGGAACATGGTGTTCAGCCTTCACTTACTGACACACTAGGAATTTAGCCACAAACTCTTCCACTGCCCGTTTCACCCTGGGCCACCAAAAATGTTCCCTCAGGCCTCGGTACATTTTTGAAACTCCTGGATGTACCGCCAAGGCTGAGCTATGGAACTCATGGAGAACTCCCTCACGCATCGCCTCCGGAACAAACAACCTTCCCTGGAAAAGCATCTGGTGTCGGCTGTCCTCTGACCATCCTTCTAGAGCGTTTCCCTGATCAACACAATCCTGCATTACTTCTGCCTCGGATTCCCCCCACTGAGACTCTTCCACCTACTGCAACAAGGAGGACTGCACCGTCATCTGAAAGAAACATCCTCTAACACCTTCTACCCTTGCATCCAAGTGCAAGGAAGCCAACTCTCCCATTGCTTTCTAAGCATCCGTGGATTCCCAAACCACTTCCTTATGTGACTTCCTGCTCAGGGCATCAGCCACAACATTTCCCTTACCTTCAGTGTAAGATATCTCAAAGTCATAGTCTTGGAGAAACTCGACCCATCTCTATTGTCGCAGGTTCAGGTCACGCTGGGAGAAGATATAACGCAGGCTCTTGTGATCTGCGAAGACCATAAAGTGCTCCCCAAAGAGGTAATGTCGCCAAAACATCAGTGCGAATATTACTTCTATAAGCTCTAGGTCATGGGTGGCATAGTTACGCTCATGAGGGCGTAATTGTCTAGACCCATAACAGATCACTCCCTTATTCTGCATCAGCACGCACCCCAGACCAAGGCCAGAAGCATCACAAAACACCTCATACAACAACCCTTACTCTGGAAACCTGAGTACGGGAGCACTGACAAACTTCTCCTTCCGATAGTTGAAAGCCTTCTGGAACTGCTCACTCCATAGGAAGACCTGGTTCTTCCTATTCAAAGAAGTCAATGGAGTAGCAACTCGAGAGAAGTTCGAAACGAACCTCCGATAGTAACCTGATAACCCCAGGAAACTACGAACTTCTACCATGCTCTTGGGTGATGCCCAAGAAACAACTGCCTCCACCTTCAACGAGTCCACTGACACTCCATGATGAGACACTACGTGCCCAAGGAAGTGTACTTATTGTGTCAAGAACTTACACTTTGACAATTTCCCGTAAAGATGGTGGTGTCGAAGGACCTATAAGAATCCCCTGAGATGCTCAACGTGCTCCTCCTCTGATCTTGAGTAGATCAAGATGTCATCGATAAACACAATGAAGAACCGGTCCAGAAACTCTCGGAAGACAAAGTTCATAAGTCCCATGAACACAGACGGTGAATTTGTAAGTCCAAACGGCATCACTACAAACTTGAAGTGCCCATACCCACACCTAAAAGTCGTCCTCGAGATGTCACTGTCCTTTACCCTCAGCTGATGATATCCAGATCGTAGATCAATCTTAGAAAACCAACCTGCTCCCCTAAGTTGGTCGAAGAGATCATATATCCTTGGATGGGGGTAACGGTTATTTATTGTTACCTGGTTCAACCTTCGGTAGTCTATGCATAGCCTGAGACCACCATCTGCCTTCTTAACGCACAAAAATGGAGCACCCCATGGCGATACGCTGGGTCGAACAAAACCCTTCTCCATCAGATCGTCAATCTTAATTCGCAACTCCCGCAACTCCAAAGGTGCCATCCGATAAGGGGCCATCGAAATTGGACAGGCACCAGGCTGTAAGTCTATCCTGAACTCAACATCACGTCGGGGGGGGGGGTAGAGTCACAACCTCCTTAGGAAAAACATCAAGGAACTCCCCAACAACCTCTGGGACATCCATCATCTTTGTATCAGCTGGAACCACTAATAACCTGTCTAACAAGGAAAGGAGTGGCTCCAGACGCCAGATTCCCACCTGATAGCTCCTCTCGCCAACAAAAGCTACACGCTTCCCATCCACGTCGGAGAACATGACTCTTCTCCAGAAGCAGTCGATAATTGCACTAACGGAAAACAACCAGTTGATGCCTAGGATGAAATCGTATGGCTGCATCTGTAACAGAAGAAGGTCCCCACTTGATCGATGTGGTCCCAACGTCAGCCCACATCCCCGGCAAACACAAGATACGCTGGTCTGGCCTCCAACTGGTGTACTCAGCACCAGTGGTACGGAAAGTCTCTCTACGTCTAGTCCCAAAGCATGGGCTAGACCAGGTGCAACAAAGGAGTGCGAAGCTCCCGAATCGAACAAAGCAGAAACGAGAGTGTTGAACAAACAAATCGTACCTCGCACCACCTCTGGTCCTGCCGGAGCTGTCAACTCTGCTGAGTGCAACTATCCACACCCAGCTCCTCTGCCTCTCTGATTTCTTCCACCTCCCTAACCACGCCCTGGTCGAGGTCCCTGAGGAGCACCATGAGGTCGGCCTCCTCCCGCAAAGTCTGCCCTCGGAGGAGCATGGTCCTGCTGCTCCTGGAAGGACCTCATTGGCAACTGGTACTACTGAGGTGGGCACTGAACCTTCCCACCTCCACCGTACTGAGCTCGAGTCGGGAACCGACTCTGAATGTGAACGAAACCTCCACAAGAAAAACACTTCGGTCTTGGGCTTGTGAAAAAGGGACGAGGACCTGAAGATCTGAACTGGAACTGCTGGGGCCTGCTCCCTACTGGCCTGAACCTAGAAGGTCCCGTCGCAGGAGACCTGTTGCTGATTGCCTTCCCCTTCGACGAGCCCGGCTGGATCCCCTCTCGTGGTGCACCTCCCAGAGAGTGCATCCTCTCTACAATATCTTCCTTCTTCTGTACTGCCAAGTACGTCGAAAGGGTGAAGGGGGTAACAGCATACTGGAGTGAAAGACGAAGCGCCTCCTCCAAACGTCTCGCCCGAGACTCCTCATCTGGAAAGAGATCCGGAGAAAAGCGTAGGAGATCCTTTAACTTGATCCCCAAATCTCGTATTGACATACTCCCCTACTGAAGGGAGAGTAACTCCTGTCACTTCTTTGCCTTGATCGTGGAAGAAAGGAATTCCACTCTAAATTCCTTCTCAAAGTCAGCCCATGGAACCTCTGCCTTTATCCTCTCTCTGTGGTAGATCGTCCACCACTGTCGTGCCGCACCTCTCAGCTAACTGACTGCTAGGGGAAACCAGTACTCCCTCAGAGCACAGATCAAGTTAAAAGCAATCCCTAGCTCCTCAAGCCACCCCTCTGTCTCCGTATCTTAAGTAATACCCTTGTACTTCTTGAGGGTTTGTCGCTGGAAATAACGGAGAGTCTTCTGCCACTAGCTATCTTCCTCCTCTCGGTCAATCCTCAACTGATCAACTGCCTGAATCTACTGGGCCTCAGCCGTCTGAGCCATCCGGGGACAACTTCCAGGTTCCATAGTTGTACGGTAAACAAAGATCGCCTAATCCCAAGTAGTAAGGAAATTTCTCAGGGTTTCATTTTATAATTTTATTTCAATTTCTTTCCCAGAACACCCAAATCAAGTAAAACACAATCATGATGATGCATGTACCTTCCATAGGGTCTCTACCTTGCAATCAATGTAGTCTCACTTGGTCGTTCGGTAGGCTCAGAGTCCTTGCATCGGATCACGGGGGGGCCCTAAAATCTCATGTCATAGCCAGTCTTCCCTGGACTATGTCATGCACCAAGATTAACTAACACTATTTCCCTACCATCCCATGCAATCCTCACTGTGCCTAACTCCAGAATTTATCCTATCTCTCAACCATCACCTCTGATACCATTCTGTCAGGACCCCCTCCCACCAAAGATGCCCATCCTGAGCTGGAAATGGTGAAAGGGAGATAATGACCCCCGAGTCCAGCCTCTAGTAGGCCCCGGGTTGGCGACTAGCACCAAGGGTATGAGTTTTCACAATATGGTAGTCATTGCCCTTTTATTATTTTAAGATCGGGAAATAGGACAAGTCAACCACGAAAAAGGAAAAGAACAAGTGTATAGAAATAAACCCAAACCAAGCCCACATGCATGTTTAAACAATTTTATAACAAGGTGCAAGTACAAGAAATCTCAAAGTACAATACCAGAAGAAAACAAGAGTACAACAACTGCAACAACTCCAACTGTCTGACTAGTACGGTCCTGCATAGCCCTGGTATTCCTCCTGGAAACCTGAAAGTAAACATAGGGGGAGCATACAAGTATACTCAGTAGGGAAACTTAATGCTCCTGTGCACAAGTGGGGAGACATCCTAATGTCCCGTGAGAACAACAGAAGAAACCTAGCAAGGAATTCTATCCACCCAACCTCACCAGCCACACTCACCAAAACACAATCACAACAGGTAGTAGTAGTATATAAGAACAAGAGTATTTGGGTACCTCTCACCATTTACCATTAGTTAGCTACTCTTCCTAACGGTGAATGTCCTGAGGCTGCCACACTCTCCCCGCCCGCACACACCTAGGCCTCACAAACCACACATCCTGCCCGCACATACCTGGGCCTCACAACCACGTATCCCGCCTGCACACACCTGGGCCTCACAAACCACATATCCCGCTCGCACACACATGGGCCTCACAAACCACATATCACTCCCGAACACACCTGGGCCTCATCCCGAAGGTTCTTGGGAAATAGTAAAACCTGCCCGAAGAGTTTTGGGCTAAAATCACCCCAATCGAAACATACCCGAAGAGTCTGGGGTTTAAGGTCGCCTCAATCCATCACAGCCTAGGGAAGAAGGAGCAGGAAGGAGCTAGTAACTAAGGTAAAAACACCATCTCCCATGAAATGGGAGTGTTCGGCACTAATTTCTCAACATGGGTGGGGTGCGATAAAACACAAAAGATACAGATATATATATATATGTATACCAAACACACAGCCCAACCTATGTCTTCTAAATAGATAAACTGATCATGTGCCTCAGCACTGCTACTACAAAGCATGCATACAACAAATAATCCCAACCCCATTTAGGTTTTTACGTTTCAGCAGAATTAGTTTATTAGTTCCTTAACTACTGGGAAACTATCCACAACCAACCCCATCGATCGTTTGTAAAACATATCCCTGCCATCCACAAATCAAGTTAGGAAAACACAAGAATCACAACAAATCCCTTATTATCAACCAACCAACCCATTGATTATTAATCCCATTCCATCACCATGCCCCACCATTCATTAACTCTTCCACTTTTTATTTATTATTCACAACCCATAGTCCGTTCACATTTAAATCCATCCCTGTAGCCCCACTACCAACCACCATAACCACAATCACACTGAAACCCATACATCATTATCCCTTTAATACCATTTATCGCAGCCCCACTGCCCATCACTAACATAGAATTCACACCAACCCACAACCATGTAAACTGCAGCCCCACTGTTCACCCAATCCACAAAAACCCACAAAACACCCCCATCGCATGCCACGTATCCGAGCCAACACCCACATGTTCATTATTCCATTTTGTTCAACTGGGGTGATCACACAAGGGTTCCAGATTTTAAATCATCCAACTTTACGTGATTAACCAAATTCCACATTCAACAAAGTTCCATTCACAAAAATGGTCTAGAAAGATAGGGCAACATTTAATTGCACAAGAAAAGGCCCCCAACGACCGTGATTTTCAGTAGGCATAAGCCTATTCAATTCACAACATAATATCATAGGATATAAATAATGTAACTGCATTCACAACTTCTCATCCCCATTATTTAACCAGTTATTATCTTTATTTTATGGTTCAAATGTTTCTCATGAAAACAAGAGGATACCCACCCCGCATGATGCACAAATTAGAGAGACGAAGGTAAGACCCCTACCTTAACAGGTTCTGATCATAATGCTCCCCGGATAAACATTAGAAGATGTCCGTCGGCGTCCGTCACTTCTGTCGGGTCCCGGAAAAACCTCCTCGGTTGGAATTCGGAAAGGAAATGCTGAAGGAAAGACAATGGATCCAAGCTCAGAAGTTCCACCTCATCGTTATGATCCTGTGGCTGCTGATGGATCGTAAATCAGAGCTCGTGCGAAGAAGTAATGGAAGAAAGAGTCTTCGAGTCTCTTGGGAGAGCTCTGCTCAGAGGAATGGGGAGGAGAGGAGTGAGTTGAAAATGAGGAGGGGACCCCTCCTTTTATAGGCAAGAAAATAAAAAGTACACAGCTTTTACTTTATGGTACACAGCGTGTACTCGGCCGTTTCACACGGTCACCACGCGGCTTCCAACACGGCCTTCAACGCGGAACGCGACCGTTGACTGGTCAACACATGGCTTGAAGGTAATGCATACGCGGGGAGGGACTACACGGCGTGTAGTATTGGATACACGGCGTGTACCCATTTATTTCACACGGCAAGGACATGGCTCCAACACGGCACACGGCCATTGACTGGTCAACACACGGTAACGCGTACGCGGGGAGGGACTACACGGCGTGTAGTATGGACACACGGCATGTACCCATTTATTTCACATGGCAAGGACACGGCCTTCAACACGGGGTATACCCGGCGAGGAGGTACACGGCGTGTAGTCACACAACACAGCGTGTAGTTTCAAAATTCTGGAAAGTGTGGGAAAAGTCCATTTTACCCTCCAGAACACTTCGTGACATTCTTTTTGACAAAGGAATGGGCCGGAGAGGTCTGGACCATTACAAAATGATAAAATATAATATTAACATTTCCACCATTAACATCATTTAATAGTGAATTTAATTCAAATATAATTTCTAGGTGAATGGGCAGTTTAGGGCCAAACCATGTAATTATTCATGATCATGTAAATAATATATGTTAATATTCACCATTTTTACAAAACCATGATGAATTATAATCATTTATTAGATCTATATAGTAATCCCATCACATAGGGAATACTTAAATTCAATGTTCGGTCTAGATAAATAAATAATGAGGTTTTAATTAGTATTAAGAATAATCACTAATTTTTCCACATTTCTTTTTCACATTTCTATTCTAGTGCCTTTCCTTATATATATTTTACTTTAATTTTTTTATTTTAAATTTCAATTTATTATTTTTTATTATTTATAGAATATTTTTCATATCTAATTAATTCTTCCATATAGTAATTTTATTTCATAATATGACAATACATTTATATTTGTATATATATTAATCATGAGTTCCTAGTATCAAAATAGGCTAGGTATTTTGAGTTTGAGGATATGAACATATTTCATTCTATTTATATCATATGTATTGAAATTTTTTAATTACGGATTATCGTATGAAATATTTATTATCCAATTCATTAATAATTATTTGAAAAAAAGTGTTTTCAGGAGAGGAAATAAAAAATGATTGAGAGATTAAATTATGGAAACATAATAGGATATTTCTTTTTATGTTAAGGTTTAAATTAAGGATCATTTAATTATTTATTTCATAACATATAATATATGTTTATTGAATTATATTTGGAGGATATGATCATACTAAAACAAACCTGTTTTGAATATCATTTTAAATAATTCAATTAATGGATTTAAGAATTAATGTGATATCATGTTTTCATCAAACCAGTCATTGGAATTATATAAATAAATTATACATTAACAAATGAAATTTTTAATTATTATTGAATAGTTTAATATCATTTGTATTATTTTAGACATTGTGAAAAGGGTTAAAATTTAGTGAAAATGTAATGATGTGTTTTATTTATGATTATTCAGAGGGGAAAAATATCCTCTATCTATTATTTTATTTATAATTTCTTGTAATTTTTTTTTAATAATAAAATTTAATCATTATTTCTAATCGAAGATAAATATGATGGTGAGTCTAGTTATTAATTTAGAATAGTTTTTAGGGACACAGAGTTAACTTAAGAGTCCTAATGGCAAATGATTATCATAATTTTTTTCTCATATTGTCTTAATTTTTTTATTTTTTATTCTCATGATATGTGAGGGTGTTCTATCATTAATTACATCATTTCTGTTTTATTGTGATGTTATGTACTCGATAAATGAGTACTTATTTAAGATAACCATTTGGATATTATCTCTAGATTAAGTGTTATGTTCTCAGAAGATGATGAGTTAACATGAATGTGAATTATATTTTTGGATAAAATAATAATTGTAATGGAAATGTTTTCCTTAAAAAGTTTAAGAATGCATAAAAAATATTCATTTTCTAGAACAAAATTAGACTAAATTCTATTATCAATTGATGGGTCTACCTTAATATATATTATACAAGCTTTCCAAGTAAACTTTTTTAAGATCACGAATAATATTCCAAAAATGATACAAAATTTTTAATAATTAGGAATCATGTATAATAATGATGAAAAAATTCTTATTTTTAATTTACTATAGAAATATTACACTTTAAAAAAATAGAATATCTATGAATTTAAATTTATTTATGGAATTTATATATTCACTGAATAGAGGGATGTAGGACTGGTTGATTATTTTTTTTCAAGTTCCATCACTTCATGGGATAAGTTGAAAAAAAATATTGGATAAGTAATTATTATCATTAGTGATAGTGTAGATAAATAATTAATTTCAGTCATTTTTTTAATGATGGGGAATATTTATTGGATGCATGAGATAAATTTTTGGATTTTCAGGAATGCACCCATATTATATATTTGTTATTTTTCATCTAATATGAATACATGACAATTTTATATATCTAAATATTTAGGAAATGATTGAGGATTTAACACTTGGTGATTTGTAACTAACAGCTACCCAATTAACAAAATATACCCCCATTGAAGAAATCCCCGCAATGATTGCATTTATGTAATTGATAGAGGATAATGAGTGGAGGAATAAATAAATTGGAAGAAAATAAACTTATTGGACCCTATGTTGGAAGAATTTTTAAAATATTTAAAGAAATTTCAATTAGGAAAACCTACAAATCCTACAATAACTCTTATTTAACAAAATTATTATATATATAGATGGGATCATGATGAACTAGTATAATGATATTGTTGAAATGAAAAAAAAATGTAATATTATTACATGAACTATATGTAACCTTTGAAACCATTTCATTTTTATTATGGGAGTCCAATTAATAAAAATAAAAATAAATATATATATTTAAATAGATGATCAAGTAGAAAAAATCATAAAAAGATCATGTGTGTACTTGGTAATATGCCTCAAGAATTAGGACAAAGAACTTTTCAATATGGATTAAAATGTATAAGGCCTCAATTTAACACAATTTATAATTGTTTCTATTTCAAAAAAAATATACAAACTTTGGTTTAGGATATTATTACTACTTGTATTAAAAAATTTGGTACGTTTATGAATAAGATATGAAATTCTCCCAAGAATTTTCAATACAATATCTATATTCATTGTTGTAATGTTTGAATAATTCTTCATACATTACAAAACATACTACATGATACACCAACAAGTTCCATATAGAAAAACCAAAGGGAGGAGTGGGAAATGATGATACATATTTATAAGAATAATTTCGAGTAATTGAAACAAAATTAGTATGTTAAATAAGTGAAAAAAATTATATAATAATTTGGAGAGTATAGAGAGAAAAGTGTAAAAATTGAAAGGAGATAAAGAAAGATAAATTAGAAAATTAATAGAAGGATGAAAATATAATTGAATCAAAAATCCTAGTCCCATGAAATTACTTATTCCGTTCTGATACATAATATATAAATGATGAATAGAATGTTTTTACCAGATGTTCCTTGAGATATCTAAACAATGATGCTATATCAATAAACACATTTTGGATTCAATGAATCAAAATCCATTGTATATTAAATTATTCTAGGTTATTATTTTCAAAAGTGGAATTTTTTGGATGTTGGTGTGATCTCTATATGGGAGGAACTCTGTATAGTAATTTATTGATAATTCATTAAATTTCTAAGAGATTCAGAAATTTTCTCCATACCATGAACAATTAGATCATACACAATTCAAAAGATATTGTGTGGAATAAGAGATTGGTTTAATTTTATTCCCCTGAGTGTGTTTTATATGTGAGGATTGGATTAACAATAAAGAATTATATTAATTAATCTTATTTATAACTTCAAAAATTACCCTCATATAATTCTGAAAAATGTTCTTATCTAGGCGTGAAATTATATAATTACATCATCTTTTTTATGTTCATGATATAAGAAGAACAAGATATTCCAATTATAATGGAAGACCATATGAATCTATGAGGAATAAATTGATAGATATATATAAATAAAAATTTATTTTAGTTGTCTGTGAAGATAAATTTAACTTTCAACTCATGAAAGATGATAAATGGGGTGCTAAATTTGATGAATTCCATGCTATTGTCATAAATAAATGATATTTAAAATGCATGATTTTATAGAAATATGTGGAATAAAACATAACAAAACACAATGAAAATATTTTAGATAGTATTTTGTAAAATAAAAACTAATTTAAAAACAAGAAGATAGATATATGCAGTGGAAAAAACCATAATCCATGAAGCATTGCTAGAGTTAACACAATTGATTCCTTAAATTACATATCTGAATCCATTTCGATTAATATTGTGGTAAATATTTTTGGGAGTAAATTACAACATATAAATCATTATCAATGTTTATGTATAAGTTTGAAACTAGGAAAAAATAATCAAGTATTAAGAAAATTGATTGAAGTGATAGATTTTAATATTGATAACATCAATGAAATTAACCCAACTATTTTATCATATATGGTTCAACTAGAATTGTGAATAAAAAATGGTAATAACAATAAATAATACTTTTTTTAATTTCCTAGAAATTTCTAAGTCAAAACTTGTTTATTATTATTACATATATATGTTTTATTAATAAATAATATATCAAATAAGACACATACACCACATAATAAAATACAATAATTAATTATTTAATAAATATATAAAATTAAATATATAGTTTCCAAAACGATCTCAGACATGATTTTGTGGCCCAAAACATATCCCCCAAAAAAATTGTTGAAGAAAAATGTAATATCAGTGTATACATAATGTGTAATGAATATACACCAACTAGAAATTGAAAGAGAGGAGAAACCTAAAATCCAACATACGAAAATTAGTGCATATTCATGAATCCAAATGATCTTTTTAAATACCATACAACATCTTTACTTATATATAAATGCCAATAAGTATGTGAACCATGGAAAAACCCATGCATTTGAGCCTCAATGATGTTGCAACAAAGTACAACCATAATGCAGTGTTCTGTAATAAGATCAAGCACTATAAATAGATGAAAAAGAAGGTTCCAACACAACTCTATACCCATATAAATCCCAACACACAAATCCATTGAATTTAGGTCTAGAAATCAATGCAGATATAATGAAATTGTTCTCATCACAACATTTTCCAACCAAAACACGACATCAAATGTAATATCCCGAAATTTTATGAGAAATATTCTTTTTAATTTCTTTGATGTCTTGCATTGTACGCAACACCAAGATTATCTTTCACTATACGCAATAATTTATTAACTTGTAGTATACGCAAACACTATTCTTGGCTTTTGTTGCACGCAAGAGCGAGCTTCCTCAATAGCGTGTGTTGTACGCAATATCGAGTTTCACTAAACAACGATATATTTTTATAATATCTATTATGAACTAGATGTTATTAATAGTATGAACCACATTTTAAATTTTATAACATTATAATCCATCTTACACATTTTCTAGAATGAGGTATGAGAACAAAATCAATTTTTCGGATAAAAGAAGTATTTTTCAAAAAATGTTGTTTGCCGCCTTTTGATGGCGCACCCATTTTAAATATAGTTTTTGAAATTTTTATAAGTTCAATTTGACAAATTAAATTTCTTCCTTGGAATCAGGATAGAAAAATTTACTTTGGATAAACTTTTCATATTTTTCTGATAACTTTTATATTTTAATGAACAGTAAAACATGCTAAATTTTAATTAAAAACAAATTTTTTCATCAAGATAATTTATGTGGTTAAATTATAATATTGAATGGTTTAAAAGTATAAATAGAATATATTTTTACCATTTCATATAATTTAAGTCATTATCATTAATTTTACATTGAATTCATAGGTAAAAACATTTCAATCTTTTGCAATGTTTTAACTTTTAAAACCCGTTTTCTCAATAGTGGGATTAATTTTAAATTAAATATTGAAACTTCTGTGTATTGAATTTGGAAAAATGGAATCCATATTTGGAATTATTTGGTCCAAATTATGTTAATAGGATACTTTTTATTTTTGGGCATTATGAATAGTAACTACGGTAAATTTTATTTACCACAGTTAAAGGTAAATCAGGTAGTTAAGGGTAAAAATAATATTATAAAATTACTCTAACACTTGTATTTATATAATTTGATGATTATATCTTGTCCTAAAATATACTTGGGTCGAAATGGTATCTTTTATAACCCACTTGGATGTGATTAAAACCTTTAATTTATTTTATTTAAAGAAAGTGAAATATGTCTCACTCAAACTTTAATAATTAAGGTATTTATAATATAAGATTATACTGAATATAAATTTGATTATAAATATGATGTTGAAAGATAAAATTTTTTTCTTCATCATGGTAATTTATTTTTGATTTTTAAGAAATATATAATAACCTTAATAGCTTATACCTTAATGATGTAGAAATTATTTATTTATTGAAAAATCATTAATATAGTTTTTATTAAAATATTTATACCCATAAAAAGGACCAGAAACTTGACCAAACCTTACTTTTCGAGTATATATATACCCTAATCATCCAAGGTTCGACTTGTGGACCATTTGGCACCATATAAAATATATTATGACATTTATATTATTTTATTTTAAATGATGTCAAAGTTGTCACCTTCATTCTTTAATAAAGATAACATTTTAAAATATGGTTGTTTTAGAATATAAATTCGACTAAAAGTATTATTATGAAATATATTAGATATATATTCATCATAGTATTTTATTTTTAATTTTTATGCAGCTAATATGTATATTAAATAATTATACAAAAATGTTGTAGTATTTATTTTATAAAGAAAAATATCAAATAAATGGTTTTAAAAATATTAAAATAAATATTATATAAACTAATTAATGTACTCCAATAATTTTATAGATACATATGACATGTTATAAATATATTAAATATTTTGGTTCGAACATTTTTTTGTGTGGATTTTATTTAAATTCAAATAAATGAATAGTGTCAAAATTGACACTATTGATATTTTATAAAAATAACATATTAGTAAATTGTTTAAAAATCATAAAAATATTTAAAAATTATAAAATTAAATTTATATGGTCTAAAATTTCATAAATTATCCAATTATGGACAATTAACAAAACATAAGTAATTATTTATGATAATTTAAAATTTAGAATATTATTTCCACAAATAAGATTAAATATATTAAATAAGGATAAATCAAATTGATAAGGTTTAAAATAATTTTTCAACATGTATAAATTTTATTTGATGATGCTATTACAACACTATCTCATATCATCTTCATATTTTAGTCATTTTGGAAGTTTTTAAGTGGGGTTTGAGTTTATTATAAATTAATATTTTAGAAGTTTCCAAAAGTGTCTCTCTCCTCTCTTATAAAAGGGCACCTCCTCCCTCTCCTCTTCACAATATTTTGAGCCTTCAAAATCCGAAAAAACCTATCCATTTATCTTCTCCACTTCCCTAGAAACATACTAGAGTTCTTGTTCATCTTCAATGACCAACTTTAGTGCCCTAAGAGGAGGTTTAGAAGAGGCGTGTCAAAGAAGAGGTAATATCCTTTACCGATTCTTTCAAATTTATTTCTTCTTCTACTTCCTCTTCTTTATTTGTTTAATTATAAAGTAATAACATCAGTATCACTCACATATAGATATGTTATTATAAATATGAAACAACCCTATTTCACTTTCTATTCATCCTACAGAAAATGAAATCACCGCGCGTGTATACATACAGATTACCGTCTCCACGCCGTGGTGTAATCTGTTTTTCCACCACCACTATACTTGGATGGGTATAATGGTGGAAATAATAACTATATATGATTATTATAACATCATACTAATTCTGAGATATTATATCATCCACTCCAATTCCACTCAATAATTATGGGAATGATATCATCGCTCGTTCGTACGTACAGATTACCATCTCCACGAGGCGATGAAATTCATTCTCCATGTTAACCATTAAATAATGATTATAAAGTATATATAATAAATACGAAATAATAATGCTACTGGATTTATTTATATATATGTTTCATTTAATTAACTCTATTCAATTCAATAAAGAAACAAAAACAGCGTTCATGCGTACGTACGGCCTACCGTCTCCATAAACGGTGTATTTCATTTCATTTATCTACCTATTATATATATATACCTATATACTGAATATATAAGTTATGTAAATCATTTTTTACACTCTGGAAGTAATAAAATAATGATATAAGTAATAATTTCAAGAACAGTAAGTCCAAACACATACGATACATGAAATGATTATTACACAAAACGTTGCTTCAACATGGAATTGACAAATGAACGGGTAATATAATATTGTAAGTAAATCAAATATGATATCATAAAAATGAATATGATTCTTTAATAAGTAAATGACATTATTTAAATCATTATATAGGAGGTTCGGACACATACGTAAGAAATCGAACATAAGGTAGGGGATAATTATTCAAATCTCATTCCTATCCAAGATTGTTTATTCGTAAGTATTTACTAGGGTTATGTTTATCATCCTTGTCCATTTTTTCAAAAAATGTTTTCATAAAATGTTTACTATTCTTCCTTGTATGTTTAAATCCATTTTTACCCTTTTTTTACTTTTACTACATGGTATGGAAGGAATCTCTTTTTTTGTTTACCATATGAGGTACTTTTTGACTTTTCTAGAAAAAGTACTAGAAGAATGTTTTTTTAAATTATATGGAATGAATGGATTTTTACGGTTTCATAATTCATTATTTTCATGAAGATTCCTCTACAAGATTTCATGATTATTTACAAAAAAATCCTTTTCTTTTAAAATGTTGGGTCATTTTTTGAAAAGAAAATGATTTTAAAGAAGAAAGGTTATTTTCCTCAAGAATTCATTTCAAGTGTTTTATCAAATCTATTTTCCATATAAGATGACATTATTTAGTACGTTTATGTTTCAATTATAATGTCTCTATTGTGTATATGGTTTTATTATTCTTATGTTGAAATTATATCCATTTTTTTTTATGGATTATGTTATGATGGGGTGATGTTTATGTAACCCATTTTATTCTTTGGGTTATGATGAATGATTTATGTTTATGTTGTGGCACACGTAATAATGATTTAATTATGAGATGGGTGGGACCTATAACTCCCTTAAATTCATTGGGTAAAGATTTATATCTCATGAGAGAGACATGGATGGAATGGAAAGTAAATCTGGTTCAGTAATACAGGGATGGAACGACATGTAAATCCGGTTCAGTAATGGACTTTGTCCACAATGATGGTCTTGGAAGAAATGTGTTGGCTAATATGGAAATCATATCATGTGCTTAATGGTTTTCCACAATTACATGTTTTATTACCATGCTATTTTATCATGATTAATGTTCCTTTGTGATCTATTATTTATGTACTACCAAGATTTATGTCATTGCTCAAGATTTTGATGTTTCATGTTCATGTTTTTACGTTAAAATGTTTTTGGATTATTTTATTTTCTCCATGTTTACCCTTAATGAGAATTTGAGCTCACCCTTTATATGTTTTTCTTTTCCCCAGAAGTTAAACAAAGGTTTTAGGTAAGAAAACAAAATGGGATGATCTTTATGGGAGATGTTGAAAATCTTTCATCATGATTAGAATATTATGTTCTGAGTTTCCAAAGACACTAAAGTAACACAGTATTTGGGCATCTTTTTGTGTCATGTATTAAGTATTCTGAAAATGTAATGTAATTTCTATGTACATCAAGCTTGGGTCTCTACAGTTGGTATCAAATTTAAGGTTTAGTCAACCTTTGGAAACTAGGATGCGAAAACTTTAGTAATGTCCCTAGAGATATTTCTAAGGTATGTCTAGGGATGTCCTTTAGATTAAGTATAAGTATAGGTTATACTCCTAGAATTACGGAAATGGTCATAGAATTAAACCTAGGATGTTAGATATTGACGTTACTCCCCCTTTTTTATGTTGTTTTCCTAGCATGATTTTTCCCTCTCACACTATTCTTTTTGGGTTTTAGACGATGGCTGGAACCCGAAGGAACCGTGTTGATAAATGTAATGGAAAATGCAATTATTGTCCTCCTGAACAAACCAATGTTATGGGAGATGGAGTGAAAAATATTATTTCTATACTTACACAAGCTATGAATCATTCTGGAATTCCAAATGAGCAGAGAAGGGAACAATATTCTATTGATTCCTCCATGAGGCAACATCTACCTTCTTTCAGTGGGTCTTCTGATCCACTTGTTGTTGAACAATGGATCAGTACCATTGAAAATATATTTTCCATACTTTGCTATTCGGAACATGAAAAATTCATTCTGGTTATTTACCGTTTAGAAGGTGAAGCAGACCAGTGGTGGACTCTAATTAAGAATACAAGGCCCCAAGATGAAATTGAATACATGGAATGGGATGAGTTCAAGAACTTGTTTTACAATAAGTACTTCCCTTGTATTATTCAAACAAAGATGGAAAAGGAGTTCCCTGAGATTAAGAAAAAGGATGATGAATCTGTTGGTATATAAGAGGTGAATTTTTCAAGGCTTGAAAGTTATGTATCTAGCTTTATCATCCAACCTGAAAGTAAAGTTGATCAATTATTCAGTGGCTTAAAACCAAGTCTTTGAAGGGAATTAGCTATAACAGACTTCAGTAGCTATGAAGAAATTGTGTGTTGTTCTATCAAGGTAGAACTATAAGTTGGTGTTACATATCCTTCTCATGGTTTTGACAAGAAACTAAAGATGTGGTTCAAGGAAAAATCTCAAAACAATGGTGAAAAGAAGACGAATGTTTCGTTATGCTTAAAGTGTGGAAAGAAGCATGGTGGAGATTGTCTTAAAGGGACAAGAAAATATTTTAAGTGTGGAAAATAAGGTCATCGATCAGCTGAGTGCCTAAGTAATGGGAAAAAGGTAGCTAATGATGTGAATAGAGAAAAGACTATAGAGAATGCTCCACCAACACTTCAATGCTTCAAGTGCAAGGAAATGGGGAATTATGCTAACCAATGCCCTAATCCAAGGGTTAATGATGATCTACATCAACAACCTCTTAAAGAAAAGGAAAATGGAAAGTCACATGCAATCACTATTGGTGATGTTGAATATGACAATGAAGTGGTGGAATTATTAAGTGTTTATGTAACGGGATTCCAAAATAGTGTTGTGGAATCTCATTTATAGTATCATTGAATATTGGAATATCAATGTATTGGTTTTTAATAATTGTATGGTACCAGTAACCATTGAAAAGTGATTGAAATGTTTTTGGAAAGAAGATGATATTCGCATAATGAAGGGATACAAAGAAAATAATAAGTTTGATAGTATTAATGAGCTCATGACTGATATATGAACAAAGTGACATCATGGTTTGAGTATATAGAAATTTTGTGATTTTGGTATGTGGAAATAATTAACTTTTGACAGTATTCATGTTTTCACTAAGGTTCTATGGTAATTCATGTTTCAAGAGAATACATGATTAAGGTATTCACATGTTTTTAATATGACCAACAATATATATCTTATGATATATAGGGGATAAATGATGGTAATAACATGATTTATAGATGACCTCTCTAGTAATCTTTTTCTTTATACTATGAGATTGGACAGAAGTATTTTGGATAAGCCTAAATATTGTAATGGATTAAGTTAGACATTAGATAGTATTGTTTAAGGCTATAACTTTTTGATATTATTTCTGAAATGTTATAATAGTATAGTTTTAGTAAAAGTACAACCTGTAAGATGGGCGACAACTGGTCACGTTGGACAAGGCTGCGCGAATCGAACCCACAACTGAAGTGCGACAGGCCTTTATCGCATACCACTGGCCTACAGGAAGTCCCTGGTTAGTAGAAATTAGTTTTATTTTATTAATTGGTATGATATATCAAGTATGAGTCCATTTTTGGAGCCATATATGATTAATATCACCATATATGGCCTTATGTATATTTAATACCTTTTTCTAACCTTTTTTTTGCGACAGATGGAATGACCCATAATTCTATCACATGATTTACTAACACTTTAAGAATGAAAAATTCAACTTCATTTCTTTAATATGTGAAGAGGAAATTGTTCAAGAAATGACCAATGGTGAGATTTTACCAAAATCAAGTAAGTATTTCTTCTAATTCAAAATTTTCAAATTTATAGAAAGGATCTTGAAAACCAAAAATGTTATCCTAGTACCCTCATATCTGATTAATCAGATGCTACCTTAGATCAACAGAAATTTATGGCTTTGTGTTTTTTGGATTTTTCCTATCCATGTTCTCTACCACTCTCCATCATAACTTGATGGTTAGATTTCTCTTCCATATCCATGTTTTCATCTATGTTCTTCTATGTGGAAACCCAGTGATGAGTTAATTTGGGTAACCATTACGTTTCATACTTTACTTTTTAAAATTATGTTTTAGTATTCCTTTTTACGATGTGGGTTTCTATGAAAGAAACTTTCAAGTATTAAATGATTTATAACCCCGATGAATTTCGAGGGAAAAATTCATTTTAGGGGGGGTAGAATGTAATACCCTGAGATTTTATGAGAAATATTCTTTTTAATTTCATTGATGTATTGTGTTGTACGCAACACCAAGATTATCTTGCGCTATACACAACACTGTATTATCTTGTAGTATACTCAAACACTATTCTTGGCTTTTGTTGCAAGCAAGAGTGACCTTCCTCAATAGTGTGTGTTGTACGCAATACCGAGTTTCACTAAACAATGATATATTGTTATAATATCTATTATGAACTAGACATTATGAATAGTATTAACCTAATTTTAAATTTTATAATATTATAATCCATCTTACACATTTTCTAGAATGAGGTATGAGAACAAAAATCAATTTTATGGATAAAAGAAGCATTTTTCAAAAAATGCAGTTTTGCCGCCTTTTAATGGCGTACCCATTTTAAATATAGTTTTAACATGTTTATAAATTCAATTTGAAAAATTAAATTTCTTCCTTGGAATCAGGATAGAAAAATTTACTTTGGATAAATTTTTGATATTTTTCTGATAACTGTCATATTTTAATGAATAGTAAAAACACACTAAATTTTAATTAAAGACAACTTTTTCCGTCAAGATAATATATGTGGTTAAATTATAATATTTAATGGTATTAAAGTATAAATAGAATATATTTTTACCATTTCATATAATTTAATTCATTATCATTAATTTTACATTGATTTCATAGGTAAAAACATGTCAATCTTTTGCAATGTTTTAACTTTTAAAACCCGTTTTCTTGACAGTAGGATTAATTTTAAATTAAATACTGCAACTTATGTGTATTTAATTTGTAAAAATTGATTCCATATTTGTAATAATTAGGTCCAAATTATGTTAATAGGGTAATTTTTATTTTTGGGCATTATGAATAGTAACTATGGTAAATTTTATTTACCACAGTTAAAGGTAAATCAGGTAATTAAGGGTAACAATAATATTATAAAATTATCCTGACACTTGTATTAATATAATTTGATGATTATATTTCGTCCTAAAATATACTTGGGTCTAAATGGTATCTTTTTTAACCCACTTGGATGACATTAAGACCATTAATTTATTTTATTTAAATAAAGTGAAATATGTCTCACTCAAACTTTAATAATTAAAGTATTTTTAATATAAGGTTATATATAATATAAATTCGATTATAAATACTCATTTGAAAGATAATATGTTTTTTTTCATCATTTTAATTTATTTGTGATTTTTAAGAAATATATAATTACCTTAATAGATTATACCTTAATGATGTAGAAATTATTTATTTAGTGAAAAATCAATAATATAGTTTTTATTAAAATAATAATACCCTTCAAAAGGACCATAAACTTGACCAAACCTTACTGTTAGAGTATATCTATACCATAATAATTCAATGGTCGACTTTTGGGCCATTTGGAGGCTTATAAAACATATTATGACATTTATATTTTTTATTTTAAATGATGCCAAAGTTGTCACCTTCATACTTTAATAAAGATAACATTTTAAAAGTTGGTTGTTTTAGAAGATAAATTTCACTAAAAGTATTCTTATAAAATATATTAGACTTATATTCATCATAGTATTTTAGTTTTAATTATTATGCAACAAATAGGTATATTAAATAATTATACAAAAATGTTGTAGTAATTATTTTATTAAGAAAAATATCAAATAAAAGGTTTTAAAAATATTAAAATAAATATTATATGAACTAATTAATGTTATATAATAATTTTATTGATAAATATAACATTTTAGGAATATATTAAATATTTTGGTTTGAACATTTTTTCTGTGTGGATTTTATTTAAATTCAAATAAATGAATAGTGTCAAAATTGACACTATTGATATTTTATAAAAATAACATATTATTAAACTGTTTAAAAATCACAAAAAAAATAAAAATTATAAAATGAAATTTATATGGTCTAAAATTTCATAATGTATCCAAATATGGACAATTAACAACACATAAGTAAGTATTTATAACAATTTAAAATTTTGAATATTATTTCCACAAATAAGATTAAATAGATTAAATAAGGATAAATCAAATTGATAAGGTTTAAAATAATTTCCCAACATGTATAAATTTTATTGGATGATGATATTACATCCCTATCGCATCTAATCTTAAAATTTTAGTCATTTTGGAAGTTTTTATGTGGGGTTTCAGTTTATTATAAATTAATATTTTAGAGGTTTCCAAAAGTGCCCCTCTCCTCTCTTATAAAAGGACACCTCCTCCCTCTCCTCTTCACAAACTTTTGGGCCTTAAATCGCATCCCAACCCTATCCATTTATCTTCTAAACTTCCCTATGAACATACTAGAGATCATGGTATTCTTCAAAGACCAAATTTAGTGCCCTAAGAGTAGATTTAGAAGAGACGCGTAAAAGAAGTGGTAATATCTTTTACTGATTCTTTCAAATTTATTTCTTCTTCTACTTCCTATTCTTTATTGGTTTAATTATAAAGTAATAACATCAGTATCACTAACATACTGATATGTTATTATAAATATGAAACAACCCTATTTCACTTTCTATCCATCCTATGGAAAATGAAATCACCGCGCGTGCGTACGTACAGATTACCGCCTCCACACCGTAGTGTAATCTGTTTTTCCACCACCACTATACTTGGATGGGTATAATGGTGTAAATAATAACTATATATGATTATTATAACATCATACTTATTCTGAGATATTATATCATCCCCTCCAATTCCATTCAATAATTATGGGAACGATATCATCGCTCGTGCGTACGTACAGATTACCGTATCCATGACGCGATGAAATTAATTCTTCATGTTAACCATTCAAAAATGATTATAAAGTATATATAATAATCATGACATAATAATTATACTGTATTTATGTATATATATGTTTCATTTACTTTATTCCATTCAATTCAATAAGGAAACAAAAACAGCGTTCATGCGTACGTACGGCCTACCGTCTCCATGAACGGTGTATTTCATTTCATTTATCTACCAATTGTATATATATACCTATATACTGAATATATATGATATGTAAATAATTTTTTACATTATTGAAGTAAGAGAATAATGATATAAGTAATAATTTCAAGAACAACAAGTCCAAACACGTACGATACATGAAATTATTATTACACAAAATGTTGTTTCAACATGGAATTGACAAATGAACGGGTAATATAAAGTTGTAAGTGAATCGTATATGATATCATAAAAATGAATATGATTATTTAATAAGTCAATGACATTATTTAAATCATTATACAGGAGGTTCGGAAACATACAGAAGAAATTGGACATAAGGTAAGGGATAATTATTCCAATCTCGTTCTTATCTGGGATTGTTTATTCGTAAGTATTCACTGGGTTTATGTTTATCATCCATTCCATGTTTTCTAAAAATGTTTTAATAAAATTTTTACTATTATTACATGTATATTTAAAGTAATTTTTACCCTTTTTTGACTTTTATCACATGGTATGGAAGGAATATTTCTTTTGTTTACCATACGAGGTACTTTTTGACTTTTCAGGAAAAAGTATAAGAAGACTGTTTTTTTAACTTATACAGCATGAACGGATTTTTACAATTTTATAATGCCTTATTTTCATGAAGCTCCTTCTAAAAACTTTCATGAATATTTTCAACAAAATTCTTTTCTTTTAAAATTGTGTGGTATTTTGTGAAAAGAAAATGATTTTGAAGAAGGATATTTTCCTCAAGAATTCATTTCAAGTGTTTTATCAAAACTATTTTCCATATAAGATGACATTATTTAGTATGTTTATGTTTCAATTATAATGTATCAATTTTTTACATGGCTTTATTATTCTTATGATGAAATGATATCCATTTGTTTTATATGGATTGTGTTATTATGGGATGATGTTTATGAAACCCATTTTATTCTTTGGGTTATGATGAATGATTTCTGTTTTTTTCATGGAACACGTAAGAATGATTTCATTATGAGATGGGTGGGAGCTATATCTCCATAAAATGAATTGGGTAAAGACTTATATCTCATGAGATAGACATGGCTAGAATGGCAAGTAAATATGATTCAGTAATACAGGGCTGGAATGACAAGTAAACCCGGTTCAGTAATGGAATTTGTCCACAATGATGGTCTTGGCAAAAATGTCTTGGCTACTATAGAAATAATATCATGTTCTTAATGGTTTTTCACAATTACATGTTTTATTCACATGATATTTTATCATGATTAATGTTCCTTTATGATCTATTCCTTATGTGCTACCAAGATTTATGTCATTGATCAAGATTTTGATGTTTCATGTTAATGTTTTTACGTTCAAATGTTTATGGATTGTTTTATGTTATCCATGTTTACCCTTACTGATCATTTGAGCTCACCCTTTATATGTTTTTCTTTTCCCCAGGAGTTAAAGAATGGTTTTAGGTAAGAAAACAAAAGGGGAAGATCTTTATGGGAGATGTTGAAGGTCTTTCATCATGATTAGAAGATTATGTTCCGAGTTTCCAAAGACACTAAACTAACACGGTCTTTGGGCGTCTTTTTGTGTCATGTATTAAGTATTCCGAAAAATTAATGTAATTTTTATGTACGTCAAGCTTGGGTCTCTACATCAAATCCATCAAGAGGAGTCACAGAAGCCCTAGTGCACTACAATTGTGTCATCTGTATGGTCCCAACACATGATCTCAAGGTTAATTTATATCTCAGTATTTTCAAAATAAAATGACTGTTAATAGCTCCCAAAATCCAATATATTTATGAATTAGATTCTTATCATATAGAGATTAAAAGGGGTATGTGTGAGCAACACCTAGTACATTCGGATCCTCTACCCACTACATCAAATAACCACTAATGATCATATGGGTAAAACAAAGGGATGTCCATGAAACATATTCCACATTGAAATCATCAATATATATATATATATACTAACTGATAAAGAGTCACTGAACAATAAGAAATTACTATGGAAAAGTCCTAAATTTATAGAAGTTTCAAAAAAAATTCCCAAACAAAATCAATCAGCGTGCAAATGGTGAACATAAATTAGCATGATAGAAAAACTCATACTATTTTTACAATATAACCAATATATTTTAAGTGTAATCCTAGTTATGGTAGATAGACAAGAGTCCATCATTGCTAGAACCAAGTTGTTCTCTCAAAAAATAAATATTCCCAAGTAAGGTGTAAAAATTCAAAATTAGGGTTTCTATCAAGTTCAAATTACACCCTATATAACATCTACTCTTTGATACTTAGATAAAAATCCAGAGTTATCACCTTGTTTAGATACCTTCCAACGGACCATCTCTCTCGATCCTCAATCCAATGGTAGAATTATTCCTTATTTCCATCCTTAATATCATGGGTTCAATACCTAATATTAATAGAATCCTTTGACTCATCTTCATATGAGGAAGAGTAATCGCTATCATCCAATGAAGAGGAGGAATACTTACCAACATCTGGTTGAGTAGAGATAACATGTTTTTCCTATTGAATCTCCAAGGATCTGGTGAAAATATTTCTCTCCGACATAGAGTAGTCAATATAGTTCAATTTCTTTTTGGGGTGTGGAGCAATGAAACCTTACAGTTTAAAAATTCTCTTCATACATTTTTTAGCACAAGAGTATAGGTACTCATCCTCAATTTTCCATAAATGATAAACTACATCCTAGTTGGTTTCACCAGATCCAGACTAAGTCTCTTGTATTTCCTTATAACTAGGAGCAACATGTGTGGTAAGAGAAACGAGTTACGCATTACTAACAAAATACACAATGTCAGAAAAGTCATCAAAAATAGGACTCAAAGGATGAGACTATTTAGTAGGACTGACCAAATCCCTATTAGATGTGAGCCTCATTGGAATATCATTATCCATCTCCTCAAGGCCCGGTTGATCATTTTCTATCAACACAATCTCTTGAGGTGGTTAGGCATCAGTAGGTCAAGTAGGGGCCATGTGTTTCCCTAAGTTCCTATCATCACAGTCCTTATTGTTTTGGAAACTATCTTCTATTTATACATTTCCACATGTATTGCCTTTTTACAGGTAAGAGGGAATCATACATTTGGTTCATGATGGAAAACATTGGTGGAATGGACAATTATGTGAAAATTATTTCACTTGGATGGTAGATTTTCATAAGAAATCCCTTTTGAAAACCCAAAATATCCATATTGATTCCAAATATAGGACGTAAGATGATTAGAGATGTTAATTTAGGTGCCAAACCTCACAAATATGGTTACTGAAATATTTTTGTAAGTAGATTCCAATTTTAGGGGTTGTCCAAATAAGTTGTAAATTGAAAACATGGCTGCTCATTTGAAGAGGTGATGTAGATGTACAACTAATATTAACCAGATTTGAGTAACAGGAGGTTCAATGATAGAATCAAAATATAGGGTCCATTTTATCACATTCATATAGAAGCCCCCAATAACCCAAGAGCTCCTCATCCATAATTAATAGTAGTCATTACCAGAAGAAAATCGAAAGACAACTTTTGATGAATTCAGCTACCCAACATGAAAATCAAAAAATCCAACGGGTTCATGTGATTTTCATAAATAATTCAAAGATGTCCTATTATTAAAAAAAAATTCCAATAAACACGAATCATATACCTGAGGAAAGAAGGTGCACTTTTTTTTATAAAAATGATATTGCCAAGTAACCTTGATGTCAAAACATTTTAGGGTCAACTTCTCTCTCCTAAAACACATCGAAAAATGTTCGAACATCAGTGTTAGGGTTTCCTAAGTGATCGCCCAGTAGAACCCTCTCTAGTTCTCATGACATCCTCCAAATTTTATTAAAAAAACAAATTTTCATAAACATTACATATATAGAATACCAATACTCTAGAAATGTAAAAATAGTATGATATGATAAAAAAAAATAAGTAACATTAGTAAAATATGAAAGTATAGAGCATTATGGTTTCTTAGAATTATCAATATTGAAAAAAAAATCTAAAAATCAATGGAAATCTGAAAAAAACTAGTACCCAACCCATGAATGTTCATGGGATGATCATCTAATTACACATTCACTCACAAATAATTAGGATTTTTTCCAATATGTATTCCCAGAAAAAAAAAAATCATACAGGAATGTACTTATATTCTATATAAGTGCATACTGATAATGAAATGTAAAAAAAGTGCATATATGAATTCTTATATTATCTATATAAGTGCAAATTGGTAATTAATAGTGGAAAACAAGTTCTTATATGAATATGTAGACAAGAAAATAAATACAAATATAAATCTATATAGAGAATAAATGATCATTACATGTATAAGGGGAACTTAGATCCATTAGTAATATAACTAAAAAATTCACTAACAGAAACTATAGACTGAGTCATCAAATATTTTCATATGGGACCCCAACTTATACAACTATGTTCTTGGCCTCATTCAAGAAGTCAATGTTCTTGGTCTCATTCAACCATACATGTATTAGACATGAAACAAATAATGTGAATCCCTAAGAATTAATCAACAGATGTGAAACACCAGATTCAAATCACCAGATGTAGATACATTAAAGAACCCCAGACTGCCAAAACTATATTCATGGTATCATTCAGGTATACAATGTTCTTGGTATCATTCAGGAATACAGGTACAAGATGTGAAACAAAAATTCGAATCACCATGAATGAATTAGTATATTAGAAACTGCATATGCAAATCAGCTAATCTGGATACATCAAAGAAAAAAAATCACAAATCATTAGATGAGGAGATACAAATTCACTTAGAATATGATCCTAATTAATTGCCAAATATGTTAGTTTTTAACCTCTAAATGCATGTAATCAATGATGAAATAACATAAGACGATTCTTAAAAAGATAAAAGCTACCACCCATTAAATCCAATTGAAAATTTATTCACCAATGATAGAAAGTCAAGGAAAAAACCCATAGATATGAACTATCATGCAGGAGACCATGGTAGAGGTGGATGTAGAGACCTAGGTGGAGGAGGAGGTAAAATAGAAGGATGATTAGATAAGGTAGATGTAGAGGTGTAGGTGGAGGCATAGGTGGAGATGCATTTAGAGATGGAAGCGGAGGCCAAAACCAAATAACCTCACAATATTATATGATATAAATGAATCTATATTAACTACTAATCCTTAAATGAAGAGTGACTCTTCAAATTTCATACTTTTTAATCTCGTTAGGTGACTGTTCATCCAATTTTGGTACAACAATATAGATATGAATAGTTTGAAGATCATCACATTAGGAGTATATTTACATTCAAAACATCCCAATATCAAAAGGAGTCCCTTTTTGAATTTTTATTGGCAGACCTGGAAAGAGAAATATAAATCATCATTTTGTTGTTTAAGGGGTTTCTATGGGTGTTTTTATTAACATCTAAAACACCTATGCACTTGCTTTTTATATCCAGTGCACCCTTCATGAATACATTCAGCTTCCACAATATTGATTCACTCTGAACATCCAAGTCAAGGTCCACTTCTTATACCACACATTCAAATCGATGGTTGTTATCCAAAAAAATATTCACTACCTTGATCAAATCTTTATGAAATAATCAGGTGATGGTTGTTATCCAAAAAAAAATTCGCAGCACTGATTTACATCCCTTTTCAAGATAATGAAGCCATATACGAGACATCATATAAATGGTAAGGGACTGGATGGAAACACAAACTATTGTTTGACAATACATATTGATCTTCAAAACTGAAAAGGTCAAGTAAAATCCTCTATATAAGTAAATTTTAAATAATTAATATTTATATATGGTTGTAGATATATCAATAGCATAGGGTATTTTAATTAAATGTAAACATGTGATTAAATTTTTAATGTAGATAACAGAGATAAAAATAAATTTACATATTGTGAGAGGTAGTGATGAAGATTCCATGCCACTTAACAAACATACATGTGAATTTTCATGATTTAAAATATCCTAAAAAGAAGATAGTATTGAAAATTTATTGTGAAAGAATAACAGATTTGATGAGAACATACAATAGTTGAAAAGTAATGAAATTACAATTATAATAAAAAAATGGAGATATGTTAGATGTAGTTACCTCTGAATGTTGAAAAAAATTCTGATATTATGACATTTTTTGTCAGTTTTCAAAAATGAATAATACTTTGAATGTATTATGATCACAAGAACGATTATGGTTCCAAATGTTAAATTCAGATATTTCCAAAGTGAGTAGCACTTGTTTGGATTTCAAAATATTTAAATCGGGAGGGAACCTGAAGGGACCATTATTTTTTATGTATAAAAGTAAAATAAATTTAATCTTGTAATTCATATAATAATATATATAATACAATGGCATTGAATAATTACCTTAATGGGTTTTTCTTTAAATCTTATATATAGGTTTTTATATTAATTGCATAACTTTTTGGTCAAATAAAACAATAGAGAAAATCATTAATGATTGTTAGGAAACACATAAAATATATATTTTAAATATTAAAAAAATAAATATTTGATTCATATAATGTATTATTACTTCAAATTTAATCTGAAATTTCAACTAGTCACCAAACACGTCCCACAAAGAGTTGTGGTAACCCCACCACAATTTTTTTGTTTAATATAAATGAAAATTAATTAATGTGATGTACAAACTGGTGTCCTAAATGTTATATGAGTCCTTACCTTTCATAAATTAACATAATCCACATATTTGAGATGTCCACTATCAATATAATAAATTAAAATAGTTGTTCTAGGAATGATGTTCCTAAGAGAAGTCGATCTATATCAGCAAAGCATGAGTGCACCTTGAACTGCCATCAGGGAAACCACCCACACTTCTAATGCTACCTTGGAATACAATATACCTTCCATCTACTAATTCATTTCCTCCCATAGAATCCAATAGGTAGCATAAAAATATATACCATTCATATTGGCCACCTCAAAACATGGCTCCACCCCATGGAACCATAAAAAAAATCAACTCCACCCCTGTATCGCCCTACACCGAATCACTCATGCAACCTTCAAAACCCCTCTAAACTTAATGATTTCTATCACTAAAGAAAAACATGTTCCATGTAGTTTCTTGACATGGAAATAAACAACACCATCGAATATAAGTAATAGAAATAATTTTCTTCTGAATACTCTCATCCATTGAAAGAAAACAATTGATCATCTGTCATACCAGAAAATTCATTTTAATTAGTATTCATTTTCACCACACCATCCCAGACAAATAATCATACTCATTAATAACATGAATCAACTCCTAGAAATAGCCCCTATTAAAACACCCAGATGTAGAGGTAGTGGAGGTACATTTATCTCACTTGTCAGTCTTATTGATGCTATCAAAAACCACCCGATGATGACAGTCCAACATTACACTAACGAAACATGGGAGCTATAATGCTTCACGATATTTTAATTCCTGAATTGGAAAAACATGAATGAATATGAGAAAACCAACCATGTTGTCCAACCAATAATTAATATCCTTGTGCCCTACCACACAATGAACATCCTCATATAGAACTTCCATGAGCTTGATAATTTTCCTAGAAAGGCTTGATAGTCTTCTAAAGGTATCTCCCCACACCATCTAGTTGTTCCTGTATCTATTCTGTATGAACCATTCCTATAGAGTTTTCCCATTTATAATCTCCCATGCTATCTTTTCATGCATGGGCTACATGGTTTCCAAGATTTCACGTATTCCAATATCCATCCTCTAGTTTCTATTTTTTCACATTTCACTAGTTTTTTTGTGACAATGTTGAATGATTACATCTATGTAATTGATGATGTTGGTGAAGTAATACATAATGAGATTAAATTTACTATACTATAATGATTATCCCAAACAGATAAAACATTGTAGTGTATCTAGAATATGATTTGAAAACACTGATTCTATATTATCGCACACCTGGAAAATTCGTGAGCTTTGAGAACTATGTAATATAAAAAAGCGATACAATTATTTTTTTAAACAACAATGTACATCGAGGAAGATTGTTCAAAAATATTAAACAATGTTGACAGATGTGTTATTGACAATGAGAAAACAGATCATTTTTTAGTCACAACTATCAAATAAGAATCATGCATTAGAAAACATATTGAATTTAGAGTAACTCAAAAGTTGATCTAAAAATAAAATACTATTTATATTGGAATAGTGTTTGTTTGTTTGGCTTCAAAATTATATAAGGAAATTTAATTATCAAAATATATGAATTTAACAATAGGTTTTCAATGGATAACCTGGATGGGAAGTGTAATAAAAAAAGTTTGA
The DNA here is from genome assembly GCA_963277665.1 of Viscum album. Taxonomy (NCBI): domain Eukaryota; kingdom Viridiplantae; phylum Streptophyta; class Magnoliopsida; order Santalales; family Viscaceae; genus Viscum; species Viscum album. Next base: position 839,107,220 of record OY728152.1, on the reverse strand, counting down.
ATCAAATATGTAATTACTAATGCCATGAATAAATTATCCTTACCAAATATTGTAGTATAATTCTCATTAAGATTTATACTTACATACTAAAAACCAATTTAAATATTGAAAAAATAATAAGGTTAAATTGTTAGAAGATTAGAAATTTTTTACAGTTATAACAATTGTTTTTGGAACTCAAAACCAACAGGATGCTGATGTTCAATTAAGAAGTATATAAATTTGATAACTGGACAAAATAGCTAAGTTAAATTTGTGGGATTAATAATTAACACAGTAAATGGCATGTTGTTGGATCCCTATAAGGTATCAATGATAGTACTAATACATATAAATTTTTTATGGGGTTTGAATGAATAGAATAATAGTTATGAAGAAAAATATTAAAGTAATTGAAAATTGATAGACTAATAGTGGAATGTGAACATATGATAATCAGAATTGAAATAAATGTGTTGTCATGAAAATGATTCATTCATTTTTTAACAATTCATATTCAAATTAGAAACATCAATAAAAATTTACCTATGGGTATTCCTTGGAAACCATTATGTATTGGATTTATGAAAGATGGATTAAGATCTGATAAAGATACTGAAGTAAAATGTGTGGAATAACCCATAAAAACATACTCTTAGTAATTTATATAGTTTTATGTAAATCAAGTGTGTCAAATATGATTATCCAAGATAAAAAATTTAATGGTTGTTATTGAAAAATGAAATAATCAAAGAGAAAGTAGGACATACGATAAAATAATTTGAAGGAGGTATTATTTGATATAATTAGATGTTTCAAGAATTCCATACCACATATGTTAGAAAAGGATTCATTATTAGAGATATAAACTGAATGAATATATCCCATAAATTCTACAATGTTAAAAAAATACTAAATATGGCATATTTTGTTTTCTTGCATGCATGTATGAGGGGTAATTATACACACACCTTCTACATGCAACCATATTCATTATACATATAACATATCTTCTGAAAAAAGCATCCATGTTTCAGTCAATACATGGTGAGAATGAGAAATCATATTTTACAACAACATATTACAAAACAACCCGTACATTGAATCTCATGTTTCCCAAATAGATGCTTCTTTTATAGAGCTAATAAACTCAATTCCATCTTGAAGTAATTATAATGAATGAAAAGCTTCTCTAAATGTTTCATGACATGTATTATTGACAACCATTATTCCATAATAAAATGTTGTCCACTTACATTAAATTTCTCCAATTGTGGAGGGTACGTAGTGTAACCTTCCTATTGAAAATTTGTCTTTTTGAGGGAAACATTTACGATCACCTGCATTGAAGTCAAATTGTAATGGTAGTTCTTCATTTGTGAGATTTTGTGTTTCATGAAATTTATTATCCACTTCAAACTAGGATTTCAAGATAGTTTCAGAGATTATTGTATTTTTCATGATATCTTCACTAACGTCATCATAAGTATAAGTAATACTTGGTTGGTTTGGTAGATGGAAAGTTAATATTTCAATAGGAGGAACCTATAGTTTTTCAAACTTGTATCCAAATAGATGTGGATTAATTTCATGAGATCCCATGACCAAAAATATTTTCTCCGAAGTGAATTGTCTTGATGTGAAATAAGAAATCGATAATGGAAATGAATTTAGGGAAACAAATAATTATTCCTCTATTGTGGAATGGATAATGGGAAACAGACAATAATGAATCTCAAATCATTAATAAGAAGAATTAAAAAAACCAGGGTTACAAAATCATATTCTATTGATATATATATATACACACACACACACACACACATATATATTTATATACATATGTGTGCAAAACATATATATAGTAATGTAGAAGTTCATGATAGTTAACCAAATTAAAGAAGGAATAAATGATTCAAAAGTGAAAAAAGGTAAACAAACAATAAATCAGAATGTAGTGAGAATATGAAAAAAATATTAAAACCAGAAATGAAAAAAATCTTAACCTAACATTTAAAATTAAATGCAGTTCAACTAATACCTAACCACCAATGTTTGTCATAAAACTCTGGAAAAACAATATGAAATTGAGCAACCCCCAATCAAGAAAAACGAATAAAAATATTAAATGAAAAGTAAAAAAAATTACACAAAACAATTTCACAAAAACATTATTATACTCTATAATCTTAGATAATATAAATGTAATGAAATGGGATTAATGTTTCTAATTGAAACATTGAAAATTATTTAATAAATTATCAAGAGATTATTGTTTTTCATACCTGAAAACAAAATAGAATTAGATTCACTTCATTAGATCACATGACCAAAAAATGTTCTACCTTGTGAAATGTCTAGATATGAAATAAAAAATGGATAATGGAAATGAATTTATCGAAACAAATATGTGTTCTTATATCGTTGAATAGATAATGGTGAAATGATAACAATGAAGCAGAAATCATTGTCAATTGAAACATAAAAATAATTTTTTTAAGAAATCATGCTTACAAAATCATATTGTAGTCATGTGATGTGTGAGGGAATATAGAAAGAATACTTACCACTTACAACACTGCGTAGGTCAACAATCATGAATGGGCACACAATTTTGAGTTTCTGAGAAATGGTATGATGAATGGGATATGGACACTCTATAGAGATGACATTTTATGAAAAGATTTCAAGAAATGTTTCTTATAGTTACTGGTGACTGTAATTGTTACCATTCATGAGTCTGTTTGAAGTAAGAGACCAAGATTATTGTGCAATCAGTGATAAAAAAGAATATCACAAGTCATGTAAAATAGGAAAAACCATTTAAAGTTATATACAACAAAAAAACAAGTCAATTTAAAAAGATGTATACAGTTTGATATAAATGTGTTCATACCTAGTAATAATCAAAACTATTCAGGAAAACACTAAAATTCTTCAAATAATAGTGTAATAACATCCAATAAGATGCCTAATTCGTTCATATTGATTATTAGAGACACGTAAAGTGTATTGTACTAGCATCAAAACTGAAAGTAAATTTAAATAATATTTAAATAAATTATAAGGTCCTATAGAATTTTCATAAATGAATTGCACACAAAACATGAGAATGCATTAGTTAATGCATACTAAAAAAACCACCCAATAAATGCATATAAAAAAACAAAGGCAAAAAATATGAAATAAAATGATAAAGCATATATAGAGTGGGAAATCATTTTATTAGAGTAATCCACCCATCAAAATGTGGAAAATATATTTAAAATAATATCACAAAAAATACAAACTCTCATATATAAGAACATGTTTTCATACCATTTGGTAGTCCCACTACAATGATCTATTGTTGAAGCCACCTATGTGGAAATTTTCATTATAAAAGATTTCATGTGAGATATAAAAAAATTAACTAAGAAATAACTACTTAAAATAAGACCTCCAAGGATGATTTATTGTAATTCAATAGAAGTTTGATATAAATGAAACACAACCTACTGGAATGAATAATGAATACTCCAAAACAACCTTAATAAATAGAACATAAGAAAATATATTTCATATTTTTTTTTTGAAAAACAAAATATTAAACTCCTTTGATGAAGAACAACCTATAATACATACATAATCATGTAGAATATTTCAATGGTAGTTCTCCATTCCTTTAAAATTAGTTTGTAGGGCTTCTCATGTTTCGCAAAAAAATATTTTATCAATTAATTTGGGAAAAAATCTAAACATGAGATATTAATTAATCAATAAATAAATTTAACAAAAATTTATGATCATTTTAATGACAACTAATGTTTTATAAATTTTCTTATATATTATGCAATCAACTAAAACTATTCCTAAAAATTATAATAGAATTATCTTAATTAGAAAAATTTCTACATGATAAATGTAATTATATAAGATGACGTATGTGCCTATATACTCTTAAATGTATCATTGTTCCTTACAAGATAATAGAAAAAAATCGAATGTTTTGGATTCATTGTCAAAGATATTGACAATATCACATAAAAAATGGAATAACTATTTCATGGAAATCCTCTCTTCATTCTATTTATTGGAGAACCTGCAATATGGATGAAAACACTGAATCATGTAAAATAATTTTGAATTTTTTCACAAATAAAATCACTCTTTCTTAAATACAATTTTTTCACTAGAACTATAATCCATTATCAATCAAGGGATTTTGTGTGTGGTCGTGCCCTCAGGATGCTCGGTCACCACCTGGCCGTGCCCTAGGCAGTGATGGATTTCGCACCGCCCCCCCCCCCCCCCATCACCACCTGGCCGTGCCCTAGGCAGTGATGGATTTCGCCCCCCCCCCCCCCCCCCCCCCCTACCGCCTCTTGCTGGAGTTCGATCGGCTCCCTTCATCCCTTTCTCGAACCCGGAGTACTTGCCTCCATTCCCTCCAATTTCTTTTTGCCCTGACATTCTCAAATGTTTTGAAGGCACTCCGCAACTCTCGATTTTAATATCAGATTTCACTGATGCATCTTCTATTCTGATGATGACCTTAATCACGCGCTTCAAAAATCATCATCCAACTGTTGATTTCTTCGATCGATGGATCTTCGAAACCTGGGGTCTGCCGGAACGAGCGACGGTTAGGCTATTGGATCCCAGAAATATTATGATTCAGTTCACATCTGAAGAAGACTTGATACTTTCCTGGTCATGTGTGCCGCGCATATGTCCGGGAGCTCGCTTCTTGCTGTTCAGGTGGTCCAACGATTTTCATATGAAGAGGGATTCTTCAAAAATGGAGGTCAGGGTATGATTTCTGTTGCTCCCTCTGCCCTTTCAAAATCCTTCAATCCTTTATAAGCTTGGTAATCTGTTAGGACGATACTTTTGTTCGGATAGTAGGACTAAGGCATTATGCCATCCAATTTCACCGAGAATTTTTGTAGAAGTTGATGTTGCTAAACCGCCTGTTGAGTCGTTTTTTATTGTTGTGGGTGAGGAGTTCAGATGTAGTCAAGGGGACATTTTCCGGTCATGATTTCAGTTCTTTTCATCATGTAAAAATTGGGACACAATGTGGAGGACTGCAGGCATAGGGGGTTGAAGTTGACTAGTTCTGGGCAGATGGCTCGGCCTTCGACTAAGCCTTAGGTTGCTGAGTTATTGAATGTGGGAGGAAATTTTTCATCTGAGGTTACAGGAGGTTCGGTTAGAAAGGATGACAGGGACGTGGGAAGATGTAACTCAAACACTACAATTGGAAAGATTCCGGATGGGGTACCACCTTCTAATCAGGAGGTTTCAGTTATTTTCAGCAGATTGGAATAGGACCTGGCTGGTCCTTCAGAACATAATGTACCCAACAGGGATTATAGCGGCATCTTCCAGAATATTGGCGATACGAGTGAGGTTCAGCTGGGTGTGTGTAATGGTGTTTTTGCACGGGTGGTAGGCAATAAGGATAATGCTACTATAGAGGGGGTGATAGTTGGTCAATCACTCCCTGTCAATGCTGCCTCATTTGCTGATGTTGTTAGATCGGGCAGTGGTGCCTTGCTTAAGGAAGGGGTGCAGGGGATAGTCCAGGTCTTGGCTATTCAAAACAAATTTGGAATGCCAGGTGGTGCCAGCCTAGTGAACCAGACTCCAATTCAACTATAAAACAATTTTTATGTTCTTGAAATGGAATGATTGAACATAGTTCAACCAAAACCGCCCATTGACTGGATTTGTGTGAAGGATCCTAGAAAAGACAACACTAGTCATTCTGTAGGTGAGTCTTTGAGCCTGAGGAAGAACATGTGGCAGAAGGGTACCCGTAAAGGGAATGACTACACTTCCATGCCACCTCTAATGGAAAGTTGATCTTGCAAGAAGAATAACACCCAGAAGATGGACATACAGTCTGTTTTCTTGAGGAAGTAAGTTGGTGTGAGCGAACAACCCTTGGACTTTCTTATGAGATGAAGGGAGGAACTAGTCGAACTGGTTCTGTTACTCAATGCCACTGAGGAGGGAGTTGCTAAAATTACGGGGTGACCCCTGAGGGTTCCTCTGAACGAGGAGAAATATACCTGGATCGATAAGAAGGATCCAATTCTCATTGGAGGCTTCAATAATCCGAAGATCATCCAAGAGGTATATATCTAGTCCTGGGATAAGCTGGCCTATGAGCATGAAGATCAGATAAGGGATGAACCAAACACTCAGGTATCCTCTATATCCTGGAAAATTTTTAGAGATATTTACTCTTGTAGACATAATCATTCTTTTAATGACTCTGTTGTGTCCTTTTGCGGTTGAACGAATGGTTTCTAACATTTTCCTTAAAAGTGATTGAATAATAAAAAATTAATTTTTAGTCAGTCTATAATCCATTAATCCTTATAAAATAGTCCAATAACAATTTCAACACCATGAAAGGTATTTCTAAGATGGTTTTCCGGTTATTTAACAATCAAACATACTTCATTTTGGAAGAGTAATCTCTCAAAAACCAAAATTATTATTATTTGGTAACATGATTTCGAGGTTAGGAACAATCAAATGTGAAATAATATTCAAAATGGCATCTTGATGAAGTGGTAGTGTGGAATGTAACATAAAAAAATAATTACCATAATATCTCAAAGATACAACGTAAGATATGAAATGTGTTGAATCTGAGGTGGTGGTAAAGAAATTTCCCAAGAATGTGACGAAATCAGAACCAATTTCAACAGGAGATCCGATACATAAATAAATAACCAATGGAGATGTGAAAAGGGCTAGGGATTTAATATGTTTTGTGTGATTTGAATACACATTAACATTATATAACCAACACCTTTTTAATAAAAAAGTAATGCCTATGGGGGAACAACGATGTCAATTGAGATTATTCAACATCTCTAAAAACATACAGGCAGGGTGAATGAAATCCATGGAACCTTGAGGAAGTTTTTGGGACCCCATATAATATTTAATTCACCTTCACGAGGAATGATTCCACATGAGCATGTCATCCCCTTCAGGAAATGATGACGAAGGTATTCGAATTAACCCTACTCGTTGCCAAGGATGAGGCAGAGGTGTATATCAACACAGAGACAAAGGTGTAGAACGAGGAGGAGGCGGAGGCGTAGATCGAGTCCAAGGTGGAGGTGGAGGAGGCATAGAATTAGACCAAGGAGGAGGCAGAGTTGCAAGTGGAGAAGGTGAACTTCAAGGATATGTAGGTTTAGTTGGAGGTGGAGGTGTAGTAGGAGAGGGAGAATGAGGCAGAGGGGAAGAAGTGGGTAAGGGTTTCAAGTATTTTTATATGCCGAATCTAAGGTGTAGGTGGGGGTGTAGACTGTGGCTGAGGTGGTGGTTTAGACTGAGGTGGAGGAGGAGTTGTAGGTGGGGAAGGAAAATGCGGAGGCGGAGGTGAAGGAATTGGTAGGGGTGGAGCTGATGACGATGTTGGGGGAGGTGGAGGAGAATGGGATTCGAGGAGGCGGAGAGGGGATTTGGGGAGGAAAAGGGGAATTGAGGGGGGGGGTGGAGGCAGAGGGTAGTCAAGGATGTGTGGGGGAATTCAGAAGGGGATGAAGGGAGGATGAGAGGAATTGAATGAGATTGACACACGTACGAGTAAATTACTACGGGGATAGAGTGTGGAAGAAAATTTAAAAGATTTAGTATAGATAATGGATATGTTAATAAAAAAAATTAAAAAAAATTAATAGTAGTATAGAAAAGAAAGGTGAATTCAAAAAAAAAATTCAAATGAAGACAATTTATATTTTGGATGCTTGTCAAAATTAAAATAGATTTGAATATGAAGCACAATATAATGTTATCCAGAAAGAAAATCAAAATAAATTGAAATATAAATGGATTGAATAATATTTAAAGAAATAAAATGATATACAATACAAATAAGAAAGCATTAGACATGAAAATAAGAATTAAATGGAAAATCCATGCATACCCAAGTAATTTTTGTGAGGCCTAGATTTCTTCTATTATTGATCCATGAATCCCTCTATGTCAATGAATCGATTTTTTCCTTGAAGACTCTTGTAGTGGTAGTACTTATCCACAATAACTTCAACATGTGGCACGAGAAAAATGGAATCATCTTCTGCGTAATCCATCTGCCACGCGAGCTATAGAACCTCCAAAATCTGATTATCCTGCAACATTGCATGGTCCATTGGATGTAAACCGACTCCAATCCCTTCAAAAGTATTCATATCTAACCAATTTCTGATCCGTCTTGAAAATTCTAATTAAGGCCAAACCAGAAGAAGTTAAATTGGGAAAAATCATTACCAACTTCTTAAGACATAGTTTCATGATGCTAAACATTTCACCCCATATCCACTACAATAACTTACTAAATTAAAGGAATATGCTCTTCCACTTTACCATCAATATAAATCATTCCTGAGCCAATCAATTTATTACCAGGGACCAAACATTCAATCCAGGCTGACCCTGAAGTCAAGACAACTTCCAGAGTATATGCCTCAACATCCTGGGCCTTTTCTCCTATATCCTTGCCCAAACCAATAATCAAATTATCTTATTTCAACTCTACTTTCCCAACAAAGCCTTCAACAATATGTTGGTTCCTCTTTGGTTCATGAATCAATGATGGGTCTTCCTCCCTATCATCCATAAGAACATGATGGGATATCGATGGGGCCATTCAGAATAAATCTAAAAAAGATTCAAACACCGACTACTCAAATAAACCAATTTTCAAAGGTCTCACAGAAGTTCTATTCTTTGGTGTTTGTAACACCTGAGATTGGAAACAATTAGATTCAAAATTGAAGTGTTAACATCATAACACAACACATAGTAAGGGTGAATGCATTCACAGTGAACTCGTTTATAGAATCATTGTGTTCTATTTATGTTCTGTAATCTAGAAGGAATGTACAAAGACACATCAAGTTTAATACATACCTGATAAACTGATGGAATAAATGTTTGAGTAGAAGAGTCTAGATATATTGGATTTCCTAGAATCCTATAAATCTCCAAGATAGTGTTTAGTCTAAACAGATGATGGGGAAGATCAACCAATTTTTCCCAGATCGGGACAAAGTTAAATTCATATTTCTTAAAAACAAACACCCACTATAAGAGGCGGAGGTATCTAGGTGGGGATGTGTGGACGAGGTAGTTGCAGTGAGGCAGTGAGGTAGGGATTCATGGAGAAGGCAGGAATGCATCGCAGTCAGATGGTGAGGCGCCATGGTAGAGGAGAAGGTGACGATGGTGAGTCGGTGAGGAGGATGCATAGTAGAGGCGGGGATGCATTGTGGAGGTGGGGATTCATGGTAGTGTGGTGGAGGTGGAGGTGGAGGTGGAGGTGGAGGTGGAGGTGGAGGTGGAGGTAGTGATGGTGAGGTGGAGAATGGGGAATGAAGGAGGATGGGATAGGGGGAAGGAGCCGAGAGGGATGGGAAGGGGGTAGAGGTGGGGAAAAAAGGGGTTGGGGGAGGAGAGTCGGGGATGGGGGAGCAATCCGAGAGAGGGTATAGCGGGAGGGAGAGTGGGAATAAAGGGGAGGCATGCACGTAGGTGAGAAATAACATGGAGGTTCCACGTGTATAGGTAGGCACACTCTATAGTATACATAGTAGATTTTAATAAAGGGTATGAAGGTCTCTATTAAAAAAATAAAGTAAATTATTAATGAAGGGAATAATTATACTTCAAAGGATATATAAATCATGTATTACAATTTTAATAGTAATCCAAAGAAATATCTAGTAATATGTTCATTGCAATAGTAACATGAAAATTATAATAAAAAAAGGAATTTAATGATTAATTGACATGATAAAAATATGTAAATATAAATATTTAAATAAAATAAAATAAATATACCAACTGTAAAAAACAATGTGTGTATATGTGTGTACATTAATGAAATTTTTAACATATTCTGTGATGAAAAAATTTTAATGTAAATTTTAAAATAATAAAATTACATATGATTGAAAAATATTTTGGTTAAATAATGTTAATTTTTTTATCATATTAAAAATATCAATGAGAATTCTTTTTGATTTTTTTTTTAAAAATTAGGTTTTAGTATATTTTTTATTATATAGTTCTTGAGAAACACTATTTTTATGCAATAATTTTTTTTATAATAATGACCCTATAGGTTCTGAAATGTTTTTATAAACTTAAAATAAATTTTAAAAATAAATTTATTCATTTTAAAACAATAAATATAATTCCAAAATATAGAATTTTTTTAATTGGAATGGTATAAAAGTCATAAAAGTATATATTTTTAACAACTTAGATCTTATTATGTAAAGAAATAAATCTTTTGATTTTTTTTTATATTTGATTAATATTTTATTCATTTCATTACCCCAAAAATACCCATCCTCATAAAGTATAAATTCCACCTCTCAAACCATGAATGTTTTTTCAAAAATTCACCACATTGACTAATAACTATCGATATATCTATTATAATCATCATTATATCCCTATAGATGTTTTGTTCTCACACAAACCAAATCCATCAAGGCATTGAGGTTCTTATAAATGGAGATTAATCAAAAACTACACAAGTTCCCATCTGTTTTCCGTTTTGGTATCTTCATTATTTTTTCTATTATATTACTCCTACCTAAAAAATTACTATTCCCAAATCAGTGTGAGATCACTAAGAGGGGGATGGAGTGAATCAGGTATCCATTGTCAATTTTTAATATATTTTTTATTTTTAGTTCATCGTCTTTGGTAGGATGAAGCACCAATCCACACTTCTTGTGATTCTTATGATCACCTATAATAATTATATAAGTAAAAGCCACAAAAGAATAGTGTTTTAAATGATAAATTTGAATACCCATTCTTTTTTGGCTTGATTATTCCCTGCAACATGGATTCTTCTATATATTAGATGGTTATTACAATTAGTAATTGGTATGAAGCCCAAATATAAACAAGTTACACCATCATCTCTAGTCCACCTATAAAAGTTGGTTATACCCCCCAAACTTAATGTTATTCTTAAATGATTGGATAGAACCCCCAATAAAAATCATTCATAAAATATATAGATCCCATAATGGAAACATTATTTTTTAGATGTATTGATCCAGGGTAAATGTATCTTTTATACTACTTGGTATCATCTTCACAAATTGATGGGTATCATCCTCCATAAGCCTGTGGGATGAAACATACACATGGATACTTATTCAAGAGCCTAAAAAGATATTTAGAACAATATGGGTAAACATAAATCACATTATTCAATACAATTATGTATTAAGCTTTTCAAAATTCTCTTGCACAATGGATGCATGATTTCTTAAAATGATCTAAATCATCATTACAAAAAATAGAATTTATATCTAGAAAAATAATATTTGGAATATGATTCTTATAAATATTATTTTAATAATCCTTGAGTACCGAAATGATATAATCAATGAAAAAAAGTTCTTTCATCATATTAATATGGTAATAACTCACAAATTATATGAATAATTGTTGTGGACATTAGTTTCATCTTGAATTTCCTAGAATAAATTATCAAATAAAAAGACGCTAAAATACCCAAAAGACTTGGGTAATCTTCAACATCTTCACATGGATTATATAGATCATGAACCATGTCCTATAAAATTCATTTTATTATTTTATATATTATTTCATTATTAATAACCAATAATAATTACTCTTTAATTCCATCATTCCTGAAAACTACTATGTGGTCACTAACCATTACATAATAATCATCTATATGTTTATCACTCATATAGTGTTGTGTAATATCCATGGTTCATCACTCTCAAATTTCCAGAACCACAAAACACACAAATATAATATTTTTGAAATCCCATATTCCAGGAAGAAATCGACTATACCTTAAATTCCTTTCCTCGATCGAATTAAAATCTTCCATGATGTAGGGATGATATACAATGTGGCCATATCATTATAAATAGAACATATATAGAGATTTAATCATCTCTATAGAGTAGATACTATTATTAAAAACCCTCATGTTTTTATAACACGACATACCATTATGCGTATGGTTATTCTATTCATGGAAAGATGGGGGTACCATTATATATGTGTGGGTTTAGTATTTTGCAAGGGATTGATTACCTTTAGGTGGGGGGATATTAATGTACCTTTATGTATATATCATATCATCATCACTACACATGCACAGTATTCTGTATAACATTATGAAGACTGAAAACAATGATTTAAATTTTTATTGGGAATTGTTTACTATTACATGAGTTGTGGAACTCATGGGTTACCCTTACACTTATTCAATGAACCATTATGTAGAATCAATATTCCATTATGAAATATTACATAGGCCCTTACATAGACTCAATGAAACCTTTAACAGATTCTACATTATCATCATGGAGTCTAGTATCACCTCAGGAACCCTTATGTTGCTTGAATTGTACTGTTATCCAGATAATATTAGCTTCTCTTTACCTTACATAGCATAATTGTGCCATTATGTAGGCACAATAATAACCATAAACATCATATTTCCAACTCACTACACAGTTACATTGGTATACTGGTACCCTTACACACCTATACATATCCTTTATGTAGCTAGAGAAATACAAATTTACCTTTACATATGTATTGAAAAGTAAGACATATCTTTACAAAGAAAAAAATTTAGCTCAAAATCATCTCATGAATTATCAAACACCTCAGAATCATTCCCCGAGTCCATACAATTTCATTATCATTTAGAAGACAAGGTTATTTCTTCAACCAACATTTTTTTATATTTCGTTGGAGATCAATTCAATAATTATCATATTTTTTTATTTCAACAAACGGATTATTGGATGGTTTACTTAATAATTAATCATCATGAAAAAATAATTATTTTTTGTATTACCTTATTTAATTCTTTTTTAATTATTGCAAATAATGTGTCAGATTTTTAACAACATTTGCAAATGTATTTGTGTTCTAAATTGGGTTCAATAGTTGTTACAATTAAAAAAGGGTAATTTATTAATCATGAAATCTAATGTAATTAAATTTTTACATATTTATTATATATGAATCACCACATCATCCTTAAAACATATTGAGTCAATGAAAACAAATAAAACATTTGGACCCAACAATTTTCCACTTTGTATTTTTTTTCAATATATGACAACATTTTTAATTCCCATATATTTGAACTTTCTCTACTATATTAACAACCAAATTCAATGGACATTTTGGGGTTTGACATCTCATAAAAATTTCAAAACATGTTCCTCTCCATCATATGATTTTTTATTGAATAGTTCTCAGAGAAGGTTGATAACAAATGGTTCTCTGGATGTCTTCCAATAGTTGATCAACACTAATTCTATGGGGCTTACCCAATGTAAAAAAAAGGAGAGATATATTATCAAGGTTGTACATGTTTTCCATAAAATATCATTCATGTTAAAATAGGATAATAAATTATTAATTATTAGTAGGTCTATATAAACTATATTTATCAAGAAACATGTAATACTTCAAACTTTATCAAACATATCTAAATTAATATCTATCTATAATTTTTGTGATTCAATGGAATTCAGTAGAATTATAGATTCTTCTTAATCACTCTCATCATTAAGGGATTCACTCTTTTCTTCAATTTCCTGGTAATAAAAAGGATTCTTGATTGAAAATATAATCATGTTGTCTAGCAGTGATAGCCTCAAAAAATATCATCCAATATTCATCATGGAATCTCAAAAAATATTAAATAATGATGAATAAATAGGGAACTCTTGGTTTATCATAAATATCATTTAGACAGAGAGCCTCCTCTCAATATATACTTCTTCATCTTTTAATATTCAACATGATATGTACATTTTTTTAGTTTTTCATGAATGTTTTATTATTTTTCCTCATCATTTGAAACATCTGATGTGGATTCCTTTCACTATTTTGTAACAAAAATGCTTTCTTGTTCGTGCCACATCATCTTCATGGTTTCATCTTTGGTTGGTATAATTGTCTTACAATGTTTTTTTCCATGCTTGGATTGTTCAAACCTTTACACATAAGAATTTTAATGCCATCATTTGAAGAATACATCTTATTGATATTTCCATATTCAATTTTCACATGTTTTATTCCTTTTTTCTCTTCTTGATTTTCATCATTCCCCCATTTTTCCAATGACATGTTTATTGAAACAGATGACTAAAAATTATTTATTAATGTTCTTCATTTTCATGGGCTTCTCATATTATTTACTAATAATATTATAATTGCTCTTTTTTTATCTTCTTTTCTAATTTACATTCAGTGAAATCAAACTCAGTATGATAAATCTACATTTCATAGATTTATCAACATCTTGGCCATATCTTCTATGAATATCAATCAATTACACATTTTTTTTCATTTTTAAAATTTTAGATAATATATTAATTATAATATTTTACTTCTATTAATCTGATCTAAACTATTCAATATAACTCCCTTTCAAATCATGAAACTTTTCAGGTAATGACAAGTTATAATAAAACAAATAATTTTAATGACCAAACACTCCACATCACTATTGGTATTATATTAGCCATGATCTGCATGGATATTAGATGTTATGATCTATAGAATTTTGTTTCTATTTTTAATTGATTTTGGTTGTTTATTCGTAGGTAAAAAGATTCTAGACAAATTTGTATACTCATCCATTCTGGATCATTTTTTCTCATTAATTACATTGGTCTTAACATGTTTAGTGGTTCGATTCATTCCTTCACTATTAGAGATAAAAAATTCATTGAGACTAATTGGGAGTAGAAAATACCTATCTTTGTAAACACTTTTTCTTAGAAGATTCGTACGATTCAGCTTAATATTTAAATGACTTCATAAAGTTTTTTTCTAATTCAAATTAACTAATTTTGAGAAAGACACATTGATTATGTCCAAGACAATTCATCTTATTTCTCAGTGATTTTTCACATATATCATTCAACATCTTGTCAAATAAAACTATGATTTATTTCTTTAATTATCTTTGAAACATTTTGATTGTTTCTAGTAAAGATCTTCCTTTACACAATGTTTTTCATCAATAGTTTCATGTTTCCTTCTAAATCATTAATCATCATGTTATATACCATTAGTTATTTATCATGTGTCTCCTCTTTCATGATATGTTATCTATTCATAAATGTTCTCATAGGAATTTAATTCACCCAAATTTTCCTTACCATTCTTGAGTTTCATTATGAACATAAGAGTATCTTCTTGATTTTCTTTTGACATCTATTTTAGTTTAGTTCCGTCTTCACATTCAAATGATTCATTAAATTTCATAACCTTTCCCATATAACACATATGATTATTATAATATATTTCATCTTATGACTCACTTTATGTAGATGAAAATTAATCCATTTAGCTTAACCTAATATTAAACTTCTTTGAAGTAATCCTATTTTGGTGATCTTCCACATCCCTTTCTGAGACTTCTCAAATTCTTCATTTGAGCCAAAGTCAACATCATTCTTCGTTGTTCAGTAATATAAAAAATGATAACTGCTATGGTAATTCCATCATTTAATTTACTATTCTCCTTTCCCATCCAGTTTTCATTTTTAAACATTCATTTAAATAATTACATAAATTAATTGATGCCCACTTCAGCATCTTCATCCCCAAAGTCACCAAATTCTAGTTCTTCTTCATTTTTAGTTGTATCTTCTATCATTTATTCAAATACCATATCATCGTTTACATTATTCATGAATGAAGGTTCATTTCTCATTTATAGTGTAGTGAGAATGTTATTAAGATCATCCAGTTATATATGTTCTCAGTATTCCAGCGTAAAAACCATTGAATCCAATATATATAGAAATATTAAAATCAGAATATCATAATGATTGAGAAATTTATAATTACATTAAAACAACTAATTCTAACAAAAATATTATTTACACATTTAATGTAGGGATAAATAACCTAGACATCCACAATTTTTTATCTTTAAATCTACTCCTCCAAATATGTATTTTGGAATTCTTATATTTTATATTCCCCTTTAAGTAGCTCTTATGTTTATCCCTAATATTCGTAGCTATTTTTAGTGCCATAAATTTAATATATACCTTCTTATAAAGAAACGTCATGAGATCATTCTATGATTTTACATCCACATAAAGATTCCTCTTGTATGAAAAAAATATTTGGATAATTATCAGTATAGTGTGAAAATCCCATAGATGTTACATCTTTCACTTCCACCACATGTGATTTGAGATATGGTATCATCCTATTTACCATGCCATGATAGTTATCCCCATTAAATGTGATAGAAACCCTATTGTTAATTGAATTTATTTTCTATATCCTAAGTAGTCTGTTGTATCTTTCTATATATAAATTCCCTCCAATACCACGTTTAGTTCCCGATCAGTGTGAGATCACTAAGATAGATATGGGTGAATTTGTCATCACTATTTATTTTTTATAAATTTTTAATCTTTTATTCATCATCAATGGTTAGTTAATCCCTCGACCCACACTTATTATTTTTATCAAACTCACCACTATTATGGTTTTAAATTAATGACATTATAACAAATTACTTTAAATAGTTTTGTACAATAACCCACTCTTCTCCACATTAGTCATTGCACCAAACAAAAATTCCCCACTATATTTAAATGTGATTACAAATTATAATTTTTTATACACGCAATTAGAAAATGGTTATATACCCCACCTCAAATCCACCCTCAGGAGTTGGTTATAAACCCAAAATTCAAATTCTTCATAGGTAACTAATTAGACCCCCCGCTAATTACAATATTCCAACAACTGGTTATCCATCTAAATAAAACATTCTTTTAAAATATCTTGATCCTATGTATTAATATCTTTTGAAAATATGAGTATATACTAATCCAATAGAAGAGTATCATTATATGTAACAATTATAGATCAAAATTGTTCATTTACATTTCATTATTAGATTCTATAGTTTTTTAGAATAATCATGTTGGTCTCAAAATAACTTTATCGATATAAATATGTATCGATCATCCAAATATTCTATTGTATAATGAATAAAATATCTCAAAAAACAATTCATATATTCATTAACTCATAATAAAACTTATACTCCAAATCAGCATATTTTGAATATGATCCTCCTAATATCTCATTTATTTTACAAGAATATGGGAACACCACAATACTTGATATTATGTTATGTATTCATTTTAATTTGGTAATAACTAAAAAATTACCTCATAAATTACTTTGGAAATTTATTTAGAGATGAAATCAATAAAATAAATCATCAAATAAAATCTGACTAAAATACCTAATAGGATCTTGTACTATTATCCTTCTTCACATGTCTTACATAAATCAACATCCATGGTTCACAAAAATAGTCATATTATTGTGCGTACTATTCCATGACTAGTAACAAAATATAATTACACTATAGTTTCATGATTCATGAAAAAAACTACATCATCAACAACAATTACGTAGAAATCACCTACAAGATTCTAAAACATGGGGTGTAGTGAATCATCTACGGTGTAGAAATTTGTAATTTTATAGAAATAGAAAACTCAAAAATATTCTTAGTGTGAAATATCAAACACCTGAGTGTAACCCATTATACCTTGAATTCATTTCCTCAGTTTAATTTGAATATTCAATGACATGGGGAAGTTCTATGACATCACCATCTCGTCATCTATATGACATCTACAGTGATCCAATCATCCACATGGAATAGTTGAATAATATTAACTTGAAATTGTTTTACTGGTAAATGGATTTCCTTCACGAGTACACCTGCAAAAGCTATAGAATTTTGGTCATACATTTATGCATTTTTTGGTTTACTATTAAATTGGGGATTTTTTACCTTTACATGGGAGTAGAAATCTTCGTGTACTTTATGTAGCCATCATATCTTCATAACTAATATTATAAATGAATCTAAATACCATTGCACATAAATTTAATATTTGATTTCACTATTACATTGGGCATTGGATATCATTACGTTATATATGTAACTCATTGGTTATCCTTAAGATTCCTCCATAATAATTTACCTAACATCATGATACATTTACCTAAGCTTCCATAGACACTTTTTTATACTTAATATACTCTTACAAAAGTCACAGGTTATACTTCCATAGTACAGAATCATCTCATGTAACCTTATATACCTATATTGGTACCCTTACATGGCGATTATTGACATCTCGTTACCTTTATGTATCCTAAATATACTTTATTTTAGTGTATTAATACCCTTAAAGAATAGTAGCAACTCTCATTACCATTATATAGGTAGAATTTTACCATTACACAACTATCAAATAGATTTACGTAGCTAGTTTAAATCACATTTTACCATTATGTAGGTATTGTAAAGTAAAACATACATTGTAATATCTCTCCAATTTAATTCAAAATCATCTCAGGCCTTCCCCAAAACCTCAATCTCAATTCTAATGGATTTTCAACTTCAATATCATGAAGTGCAGAATGTTATATCACCCTGAAACACTTTTATTATATTCCACAATAGTAATCAGATTTTATAATGGAATAAAAGGAATATTGTATTTCCTCCTTCACAATAATCAAAAAGATAAATAAATAATTTTTTCTTGACCTTCTTAATTTTTTTCTTAAAATTGACACTGAAGGATATTTTTATTGAAACAAAGGACCTTTTTGGGGTATTGGAGACCCAATACATGGACATTATGGCCAATGGGAATTTAATCTAATCACATTTCTTTGATGGGGTATACTTTTGGTATAATTCCCTCCAATGAAGAGAACTACTACAATACTCAGGTAGATACAACATTACCACCACAACGGTTCCTAATATAGTGCCCACCACTACTATAGTGTGTCTAGTTCTACAGTTCCACCATGGCTATAGTACCACTATGGCTACAGTACCACTGCATCTATAGTACACCTACACTTGTCATTATTTATTATGTTCAGTTCAATAATCATCTAAATTAATCAATGATGCATTCTCAAGAATGAGAAATAATTCTATTTATGATTCCATAATTATCCTCCAAACATCACCACTTCCACATTAAAAAATATTAACTCACTGAAAATAAATGTGAAATTTGGGGTAAACACCAAACATCAAAAAAATTATATAATTAATATGGAAACATTATATTAATTTCATTATGCTACTAATTTTTAAAATCTATTTAGAAGTTAAGTATAATTTCACCCTCTCTTAGGAAAATATCCCATAAATGGTCGGTTTATACATATATGTATATATTGTTAATTTTTTATTTATCAACACATTTATGGAAGGATAGTGTAGATCATATATATTTATATATATAACTACACTAAAACTATATACTCATTAAGATAAATTTACAATATTTACATATTATATCTCTCCCCTTCTTCGACTATGTCCAATAAATGGTCGGTTTCCCCACCGATGAGGATGTTTTCAGTTCTTTACTTATCATTGTATTCATAGATTGTTAATTTAATATATTTATATTTAATACCTATAATATTATATGTGTTTTTCCCCTAGTTCTAATTTTACTGATTAATAAATATCCATGAATAAAACCTATTATTATGAAAAGAAAATACAATAAAAAAACATTCCATCAAACCATTATTCTTCAATGGAACATAAATAAATCAACTTTAATGACTATAATTTATAAATAATAAAATAAATGAATGTAATATAAATAAGTATGTTCTTAAATCATATGTTTATTATATATGAGGTGAAAATGCGATGAAATAAAATGGGGGATAAGGTAAGGGGACTATCAATACTTCCTTTTCCTTTTGGGGTTATCCCCTCTTTATCTCTCCATTTTCCCTAAAAATGTTATATATAATCCTTGATACCTATCTAAATGAAATTTATATAATCTCCCATATCCATCCCTTTGTGGATATGTATATTTTTTAATTTATTGAGATACATTCTTAGTAGCCCTGATGATTAATGATAAAGATATTAGATTTAAAATATATCATTGATTATTATTATTTTTTCTACATTCCATGGGATATATTATTTTCATGGTTAATTGTACCATTAAATTGAAAAAAATTCATTTAGTTTTTTTTGTAATTAACATTCCAATTATAAGAACATATAATTTATTGCATCTCTATAAAGTAGATTCATTTATCATTTGTTAATTTGAATATTGTGATTGAGATGTGATTCATTACAATGTATAATACATCATAATGATCATATTACTATGTGATGGGTGATATTAGAGTTATATATTCCTACAACGCATTGGGTGATGTTTTTTATCCCTTAATATTATTATGGGTATACAAGATTTTGTTTTACTTTAACATGTATTATATAGTTGAACATGGTGATATCATTCTTCACATTATCAATGCGAGAATGATCCAGTTAGATTATTATTTAATTATATGAGATAAAAATAATATTCATTTGAAAAATTAGTTCCCCTTAAAATTATTCCCAAATTCTTATAAAGATTAATATATTATTATGTTATTATGTTGATGAATTTCCCCAACCATGGACCAAAATTGATCTGCAACTCATTTCACACTCTATAATCTATCCCATTATTGGTATTTTTACTCTCCCTTTCATTGATTTATGTTTCTAGGTGATTATATGTATTAAGAGGATAATTAAATTTAATTAGTTAATTTAGATTATGTATTTCAATAAATTTTAATTTTTTATATTTTTTCTCATTGTTTGAATCTAATTTACCCAACACAGATAGTTTTATTATTATGTTTGTTTATCATAAAAATAATGTAATAACTATTTATGTGTGTTTTGTAACATTATATTCAGAATCATATAATGGTTTAGTAATATTGGTAATAATTATAGTAAAAGAAATCATTTTCTAAACATAACTATATCAAATGATTAGACAATAAGATTGATTTAATTAGAAGATAATTTTTTTTATAAATACATTATTGAAAAATGTTGTGTTTATACCATTTCATTTTAATAAAATAATGGGAAATAACATAAAAAATTAAATAAAATATCTACTAGATAATTTAATGATTTTCTAAATGGAAGTCCTAATATTATAATATACGAGGATTAAAAAATCATTATGGTACATAACTTCTTGTACTAGGATATAAACAACACCATAAACCATTTGTATATACGACTTCAACCCAAGAGGGAGGAACTGGAAATTGTTTCAATTTTGAGAAAATGATATCTTTTATTTATTAAATCTCATAATATACATAGTGTATTAATTAGGATAAGTTCAATATATTTGTTTATCATTTATATGGATAATCTGATCAATGGTGGTCATTGATCAGGAATAAAAATCCAAGCAATGACATTGAATAAATAGATTTGGAAAAAAATTAAAAAATATAATACATAACACATACCTCTATTAATACCTTAATAATAATATGGAGATATTTTTTTGATCCATGTAAAATATAAATTAATCAGTTGTAACATTTCTGGAATGAATCATAAAGCTAGTAATGTACACTTCTGGATTTGTTACATAAAATGATAGTAGATTAGATATATTATTTATTGTTTTAAAACAAATCTATGGAATTATTTATATATTACTACATTTGGGAGTTATATTGAAGTGTCTTACTATGATATCAATGTTGAGATAATTTTTTGATAATGTACCCTTGTTCTACGAGATATGAAATTGATGTTAGAGTTTCATGCTAGAGGTAATAATTGAAAAGATCATTAAGGGAAAAATATCCGTCTTCGAGGAAGAAAATGATGAGTAAAAAACACTATATGAATTTACTAAATGGAATGGGGAAATAATAATTTGTATAATAGAATGGAATAAATCTCAAGAATACATGGGGTATATAAAAAGAACCTATTATACAATAGTGGAAGGGATTAAATTTTTCAAAGAACCACCTATGGTCCAATGTATCAACTGGAAGGAAGATAGAAACTTCAAAAACTATCACATAAAACAAAGATCATTTAAGGTAATTAACATCAACAATCACCAATGACCATGTAGTATGTAAAATATTACACCATCAACTGTTCCAAGAAATATCATTAAAATATACTGGTAAAAAATTCTCTAATATTACACTCTATCGTAGTGAAAGTTTTGTTTTAATTTATTCATATTTAACCCATTAATTTATAATCTTATTATTATAATTAAATATTTTAATTTTATATTAGGATTTATTATTTATAATTTTATGAAAATTTTGGTTTTTAAAATTAATAGTGAAAATACCAATTTTTATTAAAAAGTTTTTTTTTTATTTTCATTTATTTTAAAAGTAACATTATATTTTAGATCAGTTTTAAAAATTTATTAGTTTCTATGCAATGTAATTGAATATTTTCAATTTCAATCAACATTATTCTTTAATTTTGAATAAAAATATTTTTCTTTATAAAAGGTTATTTTACTAGAAAACATTTTTCATCATGTTTTTTAGTTAAATTATAAATTTAATATATCAATTTCATTGAATTTAATTATATAATAGGATATCTATATTTTTAATCAAAATAATAAATATTGTATAATATTTTCAACATAAGTTTTGATCAATAATAATAATAGAAACCTTAAAAATGATATTCCATGGTTAAGGTTAACACAAATTTATCTAGCAGGGAGGGGGGTTAAACAAATGTGATATGGTTAAAAATGACATAAAATTTGTTTATATCTAATTTTATGTATAAATTTATACCTTATATCTTCTCATATTATTAAATGGACCATTTTGGAGCCATTATCCTTCAGTTAGACATTAATATATTTGTTATTTTTAAAATTTTCAAGTGTTTCATATCCCCACCATATAAAAGAACACCCCCTCTCCAATACTCTAACCACATAAATATCCACTTGGTTACATATATAAATGAACAAATAAATTAAAAAAATACCTCCATATGTCCCTGATTCCTTGGTTATTTCTTAAAACCACCCCATGATAGATTTATATATAAACCAAAATTGTTTGTCTGAAGAAGAAGTTTTGTAATCAACTGAGCATTTACATTTTATTTCTTATTCTACATCCATAATATCTTATACAAAAATGATGACATAATAACATCATTATATTCTATATAATGATTTATTATCAAATAAATTTAATAAACTATTTCAAACACCTCTTTCATCAAATGGGAAATTAAACTGCAGTTCCTATGTACGGTGGACTACCACGTCACACACCGATGTCATTCGTTTTCAATAATCACATATCAAATATAGATATAATTATATATTTAATATATATATGTGATAATAATGATATAATTATCAATTTATAAACAATATATATCATCTATAATATTAAATTTAAATCCATTGAGTATTGTTAACATCATTCGTGCGTAAGTGTGGATTACCACCTCCATGATGTAATGTGATTCATTTCACATAGCCAAGTCACATGGATGTATATATTAGTATATTTAAGTATAGAATATTATATTCATTATACAATAATAATAATGTAAATTAAAAACCGTACATAGCTTCTTTACCCTATGATCGATCAAAATGGAAACATTACTTGAGCATACACATGGACTATCATCTCCATAATTGTAGCATAATTTATTTTTCATTCCAATTATTAATGGTTAGTTTTAAAATAATAATTAGTTTATAAAATAATAATTTTATTATTATCATTACTCAAAATGATTTAATATAGTAAAATTTTACTATAGTCAACCTACTAATGTCATTTTGGACATATGAGCCAAATATCATTAAAATACCCATCTTGGACTTAATTGATTAAGTAATTAAATATCTCATTCAAATAATGTAATTGAATGGTTTGTTAGAAATATTTTAAATCTAGAAAACATTCATATGAAATAAAATAATTTATATGTTTTTATTATATATGATACTAATAACATAAGTGACAAGTTGGGGTTATGGTAAGGACTTTGTGATATTAATTCCTTTTCATTGAGACATAATATATTTTCTCGACATGTTTTTTTTCTTGTTTATAAACTTAATTAAGGATATATTTGTTAATTATTATCTAAAAATTTATGTTTTGAAAATTTTATTCAATTTCTATACAAAAATTTATCTATTTTTAATAAATTTTAATGTCAAAAGGACACTTTACCTAAAACCCCCCATTTGAAATGTTTTAATCATTTTTTATAATATTTTTCATATGTGTATATATTCATAAAATTATTATATGGATGTATTTATATTTATATAATTTAATGATAAATGTAATTTTATCTCTCTTCCTTACTTTCATTCAATGGTTTTAAAATAGAATAATTTCAGGTATTTTATATAAAATATTTTGACGTTATTATTAAAAGTTCACATAATGTTTTATTTTAACATATAAAACATCGATTGATTTTACCTATAACATAAAAGTTATTTTATGTTTTAATTAGTTTTTAATATTCCATGTTATATTCAAATAATAAACATCCAACACTTTTTCATGGTATTATTAAAAAACGATTCTAAATGAAATGGATATTTAAATATCTGGAAATGGATTTCTTATCGGTGGAAAATGCTATTATGATTATGATGATATAAATATAATACTTAATGTGCTATGGTTATGTTATAATTATTTTAATTTTTTAGGATGTTGTGTCACCATTATAGAGGACATGGTGATGGGTGAGCTTGATATAGCTCATGATGGTTTGTGAGCCTCATATAGATCTCCAAGGCATTGGGTAAATGGATAAAGATAACAGATTATGGGATCCTTCTATGAGGTTATTATAATTTTAAAATTTGGTGATTATATATGTAAGAGTATTTGAATGAGTTATATGAATGTAAATATATTTATTTCATAGTATATGATAATAATTTTTTTAAAGGACTTATGATTAACTTTAAGGGTAAACATTCCCGTTTTATAGAAAACGATTTTCATGGGGTTTCATGTTTTCTATGAAAACCTCATGATTATGATTTAACCTTTATATTTTATTATAAATTTTATAATAATTTTTTTTGCTAAATATGATTTCATGTGTATGTAAACTAATATTTGAGATCAAATATTATTATGTAAAAGGCGATCTATCATTTATAATCTTATTGTTTGTAAATGGAATCATGGGTTTCGTTTCCCATATTCCCATTAATAAGATTTATGTGCTCATCCCAAATATTAAAATTCGTTTGAAATGTTGTATGGAAGTGTTGGAATAATGATGAAGCAATTATTTTCAAAAGAAAATATAGATATAGAATTATAAACTACCACTTAATGTCATGGGTATTATTAAATATGAGTTTATATTAATTACCAAAATCTGTATACCTAAAAGTTACTTGGATATACATGTGATACAATATTTCCATTTGATATTGAATGTTTTTGATTGTTTAATTTGTGTTACATTTGTTAGAATTAATGCATAAATGTAAATATTATGTTTTAAGAATTAGTTTCTGTGAGAGCTGGATTGGTTTTGTTATTGTTTGTATTAAAGAAGAGGATTAAATAATATCAGTGGTTAGGATTTTATTTGAGAATAAGTTGAATTTCCTCTATAACTACATTGTTTAACATTTTTTGGATTAATATGTTTTTTATTATGCAGAAAATTATGATTATTTAGTGGATTTGTTAATATCATAAATCAACTGAGATATAAAGTTCATGATCGACTAATGTATAATAAAATTTTATATTTATTGTCTTAACCGTATTGGATTATTTTCATTTTAATATTTAATAAGTCATTTATTGTTTAAATTATGTTCTTTTCAATAGATTAATGATCGTTTGTTATGATGGAAGGAATGAGATATTTTACAACCTTCTTATCCCTTCTAGATGATCTGATTATCATTACTATTACAAAATCGTGTTCAAACTATATTCAAACATTATTTTGTATTCACATCACCTACATGATACTATTTGACTAATCTTACACAACTTTAGTTCTCTAAATATTTTCTGTATCATGTTTTATTTTATTTTATTTCAAAGTCTCAACTCTTACATCAATCAATTAAAGGTAAATATAATAAAGCACAGGAAAATTTATTTTATATTATATTCGAATCTTGAAATAAGATAAAGAGAATATAAATAAAATAAATATATATTGATTTATGGTTTGAACTAATTTCTAATGTTAAATGTATGAAAAAATATTGAAATATAATTATTGAATCATAATGATGTAATTCATATCTATCGTATATTGTATTTTAGAATTAAGGAATGAGACAATAGATCATTTTTTACAGCTTATGTAGGAGGTTGATTGAAGGATGAGTTTATTTGTCGATTTTTCAGAATTATGATGGAGTGGAATTTTATCAATGATATTATGATCTATTGTGAATGATATGATAATCATGAAATTTGTAAGGAATACTCTATAGTTATTTTTTTCAACATTTTGAGCCATTTGTTAGACGGAGTCAATAACATTGAAAATTGGTGTAGTAAAAAAGTTATATTTTTTAGAGAAATTTATTTAATAACATTTGATTAAGGGATAAATAATACTTTGGTCTAATACAATCTTTATTTTTTAATAGTGTTTATGTCATATTATTTGAATTTTTTTGGGAAAAATTATGTTTTCATGTATACTATAGATGTTAAAATGTTATTTTCTGTTTAATTTTATATTTGAGGATATTCATCATACCTTATGGAATGTTATAGGATCATGTTTATTAAAGAATATGATTCTATATTATTTTTTCCAATCATAATTTAATTATATTGATATATTTTTATTGAATGGATTTCTCATAGGCCTGGTGAAAACTGTCATATTGATCATGGATGTGTTTACTGAACCCACAAACGAAGGTTTATAAGTGTTCAATTCATACCACATGACTATGTAATGTGTTTTTTAGTATGAAATGGTTCATTTACATTAAAAATTGATAGAAAATATTATGATCATTTTGGGAGTCATATAAAAATCTATGGTTTTATGTTATTTTGTAGAATTGATTTTAATGTTATTTGTGAATATATGATTATGGTATATTAATTATTATGTATGTATAGGAAATCATGGGATATAATTTAACTTTTATGATTAGAATATGGTTATTCATTATAAGAGTATTTTTTTAGTTCTTCTATTTTTTGAATAAATTATTGTCATAATTGGATATTATTGTCTATGAGATTAATCATTTATATATAAGTTGATTTATTTTTGGTATATACCGTAATGAGTGATTATTTTCATTTGGAGATATATTATATGTTATTCTTGAAGGAATATGAGATCAATTAATTATAATAACTGTATTTCACTCATGTTCAAATATATTTTGAAGATATATGAGTTAACATATTTATGAAATGATTTATGCTTTAATTTTGGTTATATTGTTGACATTTTAGAGATTTTATGTATAATGGTTTATTACTATTGGATATTATCTTCTATGATGAAAATAATACTTGCTGTAGATAGATTCTAATGATAAAAAGAATATGTTTGATCATTTATGGATCTCCTGATTGGGTAATAGTTTATTTCAGCTCATGATGTATTAAAACATAATCGTTATTGATGTTTTATTTGAATTAGACATGGGGTAGTAGTGTAAATTTAGAGATGAAAAAACAACTGATGAAATGGTTTTCAAGAAATAGAAAAAATCAATAATTTATAAAATCTAATATCTAATATCATGATTGTAAAATAGTCCCTCAGCTCTAGAAAATGTATCTTATTGTAAACAATTATTCTTATGATCATTTTTAATGAATTTAGGTTTTCTTATATTCTAAATGAAATATATTGTTACCTTAAAGATTGAAGTTCGTATGAATTTTTATTTACAAAACTAGTTTTGTGTTATTCTAGATGACCTCCATATTTATTTTTCCCCTCCATTAAAAATGAGGTTTTATTAACTCGTCTTACCAAATGGCCTTTCTATGAAGATATTTTAAAATGTTAAACCCCTAATTATTGAGAATAATTTAAAAATTGGAGGATGAAATTTCCCAAATGGAGGAATAATTTAAAAATAACTATATTATTAATATAAAAATGATTTTATACATTATTGAAATCCATCAATTATATTTTCAAGATCTAGATTCTAATAATTAATAATTTTTAATTATTCATTCAAGAGGGAAAAGACATTATTTCTATGAAAATTGGGTTTTCATTGAATATATGCGTTTATAAAAAATATTTATATTCAAATAATAGAATTATCTTATTAAAAAATGAAAAACCAAGTGGATTTAATCAGGTCGAAATTAACATATCAGATTTTTTTTGAAAATTATTGAAAATTTTTATTTAATGAATGAATACAAAAAAATAATTATTTTTATTAAAACTAACATTTCATTTAATGTATATGAATTTTCACATTATCTTTTATCCTAGATTAATGTAATGTCTCATATTTTTCATGTATTATTCTTTGGATATTAAATATATTTTTTTGAGACCACGTGATGAGATGACGTGCAATTCCATGGACTAGTGTGTCTAAAATAAATTTTTGAAATATATTGAATATATTCAATAGAATGTGGGAATTTTTTTCCCAAAATAGTATAATTACATCTAAAAAGGTTTACTGGCTCAAAAATTTTAGGGCACCGTTGAGCTCAAAATGTGAGTTTTTCCCTAGGAGTGACTTAATATTAGTTGGCATGGGTCATTTGTGGAAAATTCATCATAGGCAGAGAAATGAATAAATTTTTTAAATAAAATTATTTTAATTCTTTTTCATTGAAACAATGAAAAAAAAATTAAATATATTTTATGATATAATTCCTTGGTTATCCACATTTCCCAGGAGGCATCGGTTTACTATTGGAGAGGGCATTGGTGAATCATCTCAGGTGAATGACAAAAATATTTTTGATCAGCAATCAACACACCTAAGATTTGACAGATCCTACCAATGATAATGAAATTGCATAATTCTTCATCATTGACCAACCAGAATCGAGTTAGGTAATGTGTTTAGATATTTTTATTCCTTGTTCTTGATTTTTTCAACAGACATGGGTCAATTAACTAATGGATTGATCTGTGGCTCAACCAACTTACAGGATGGTCTTATTTGTGGTGTTTTGAATGCAAGTTCATCATTGATATTTGGTTATTCAATTTTTTCTTAACAGTGATGGATCAGGATCGACATGGACATCAATTGAGATTTGTTTTGTAAATATGTTCTTTTCCTTTTTCCCCTTGTTCATCATTCGTTGTGAGATTTCTTCATTGGGAACACGACTCGACTAATCTCAATTGATCAATCATTGTGAACCCATTCTTGGAGAAATATTTTGATATTATAGATCATGTATTTTCATGGCATGATAGAGGAGTGACAATGAAGACATAGTGATTTTGATGTTGGATGATACCCAAATTCTAATTTTATGGTATATTTTGGTGCACAATGAAGAATAATTATTTGATCCATTTTGGAAGGAGATATGATGAATAAATGCGTTTTTCTATTAAGAAAAGGATTGGATGAGTTTGAATCATTCATTTTATTGGGAAACAATCAACATATCAAAGGGGATGTAGATTTAGGATTTTAGAAAATCCCAAACAACAGGGAGTGTAAACCAGATATACGCACCGGGTTGTCCCCCAGAGTGGTGGCTAGGTTTTCCAAATGAATTTAATTATCACACAACATGTGGCTATTCCTACATGGAGTGTAGTCCCTTCTTTTTTAATTCCTCATGTTATTAAAAATGTACATAGATACGAGGTGGATTATACAGGATGCCTATACAGAATGTACTCCTCTACACTGACACTGGTTGGACAGAGTAAACATGCTATGTTTTATTCTAGTACACGAACATATGTATATGGGTTGAAGTCATGTACTTGAAAATAGTTATACTACCTAGGAATACTCTCTACCATATAGTACTACACAGACACAGTTTGACGACACAAGTTGTTTACACGAGCATGAATTGGGGTCATGTGACACGACATGTAACCCTTCTACACGTTGTGTACACTTTTCTGCATGGATTCAAGCCCATGTCCATAGTGACATGGAGAAGTTTTATGAGGGTTCATTCCCCTTACCCTTACCCCGATGGTTGGTGTTGTATCATTTCGTACACCTAGGAAAATGATCAATTTAGTAGTAATTCTTAGATAGAGTTGTTGTAATCCCCATGAGCAGCCTAGAGTGATATCCTCTATTAAAATTCTTTCCCTAGGTGGAGTTATTAGTATCAACGTGACCATAAATACCCCAAATCCTATCCTCTACATATTAGGTCAGTCCACATTGAGTTGTTGGTATCACCAATGGGCCTAGAAGTGATCCTCATCTATGTATCATATCTTTTTGGTCCTTTTCATGTTATATCTCATGGAGAAACCTGACATTAAGTACCATTGGATGGACGTCGTCAGTGCTCTCAGACTCGAGAGTTTATTATCTAAGATGAGTGATTCATTGAATCTTTGAGCTGGGATCCAAGGTTGATATACTATGGTTGTGACCAACCTCTAGGCCGTGTTTCATTATTGAGCAAAACAAGATATTCTAGTTATATGTATTGTAGGAAAATACCTATATAGGGTTGAATGTATTACCATTGATATTGGATTTTTTTAGGGGTTCCTACTCTGTATTTTTATACTCACCCATGAATAGTATCTACCTATATGTGTCTTGTCTTGAAAAAATTATCGGCCTTTTGAGAAATTTATAGGATGATTAGGAAAACATGTTTCATAGTGAGATCAGACGGACTGTGGTGTGTTCCTACAACTTTTAGAAAATAGTCCATTTATATTCAGGTTGTACTTGTGTTTCAGACTCTTTGTGGTGGGATTGTATTTTGATATGTTTTCCTTCTTTAATTTCTATTGTACACTGGATTTGGGTTATAAATGTATGGATGGATTGGTTTTTCCAATGTTTTACATTTCAATATTTCCTCGGGTTAAGGATGTGTCGGTGTGTACATCTACATAGCCAATCCCTCCCATGTTAGTGATATGTCAACTTGATGCAAGTCTCTTGCCCCGTTCTTGTTGGATATGGGTTGGGGAGTCATGACACATGTCTACTGGGATGGGTCATGACATATTGTTATCAGAGGTATTCAGTTATAAATCAGGTCTAATAGTTTGTGATATTGGTTTTGGGATGTAGTGTTAAGTGTTTTTGTGTGAGGATTTCATGCCATAGACTTTAGTATTGGTATTACGGCTGACATATCCATACATTGGGACACTATCCCCCTTATTTTCAACTCGATACATGATAACATTGGTTGAATGTAAAAAATTGTATATGTATCACATATTATTGGGTTTTGGGTTCAATGTCCTGCATGTGTCCACTCTCGAGATATACTTATTGATTGTGGTATATCTTTTCTGTTTCATGATGCAACTACGATGTGTACCAATTATGTTTCAATATGATGATCATGAGGATTATCACCTTAGTAATGAGGCATCGATATATGGACCAGTTCCTGAGATGTTTCCTCTAGGGGGTGTATTAGACATATACCACCTATGAAGAATCACATGGTTCCCATTGTACCAATGGATGAGGTTTTTAGGCTGATCACACTTCACTAGTTTCAGTGGTAGATACCCCTTAGGTTCTAAAAAATCCTGACACACATGTGGCGAAGGACTGGATTGAGGTGGTGACTCATTTTTTTCATAGGATCCGGACACCAGAATAATATATGGTGGTCTTGGTATTGAGCCTTATTCAAGAATCACTAGGGTGATGGTGGGGTTTAGTT
This sequence comes from Viscum album, assembly GCA_963277665.1. Classification (NCBI taxonomy): domain Eukaryota; kingdom Viridiplantae; phylum Streptophyta; class Magnoliopsida; order Santalales; family Viscaceae; genus Viscum; species Viscum album. The sequence continues at coordinate 839,075,405 of OY728152.1, read as the reverse complement.
ACACATAATTATGAAAATGAAACTCTTTTATGTAAGGAGTTTGAGCTCTTTTTCATCGATTATTTATCACAAACTATGATGAGAGATGTATATATCTAGGAGCTTCTACAGCTATAGGAGGGAAACATGATGGTAACTGATTCTTCATTGAGGTTTATAAACCTCTTCGGGAACATGATCGATATGGTTTGAGATTATTTTTCCAATTAATGGACCATTGAGTGGGGTCAGTTTATAGACATTCGAGTCATTTTATCCCTATGAAAACTTCTACCTACATGGGGTGTGGGGGAGATATATGGTGTTTGAGAGTTTCTTGGATATATAGACACAAATGATGGGTAAAAGCAGTGAGAAAATAGGATATGTGACCTCTCCAACAAGGATATGATGTCATTGATAGGGACCTGGATGCTGTTGATGATTCATTATAAGGTTACAAGATAGTGGATTTTTAGTTCAGGGCATGTGGGATGGATCTGACTAGTCTAAAGAGAGGCGGTTCTACTCATGTATTGGTAGGGGACATCTGTATCAAGATTTTCCAACAATTCATATAGCTGAGAGAGTGACCGTGGATGGGAAACCGAAGTAGAGAAAAAGGTAGGGGGAGGACATTTTTCATGTATGCAGACATGTCCAAGGAGCTATGAGTGGATTAAGAGGTGGTAAGCTTCTTGACTAGTTACTACCACCACCCTCATGTTGTCAACTCGAGGCTCAAAAATCTGGACGACATGGGGGGACAACTTCATGCAGTTGAATCATATGACCAAGAGCTTCCATGAATGATTGGAGGTACTATATGTGTCTTTTATAACTTATTTTTATTACCAATACACATAGGTTCTAGTCATTACATTCTTCCCACATACCTTGTACGAGACTTAGAGATTCTTTTTGAATCATTGGCTTGACCCTAATTCTTGGAGACTCCAATTGGATAATACATAGTGGTCACACACTTGTGCCGATAATGAGACTCAAATCATGGAGGTGAGAGTTTTTTTTAATTCACTTTGTTGTAGTGTCGAGGACATATGATGTCATTGTTGGTATGGACTAGTTATTTACAATTCATTCAAAAAATGAATGTTTTAGTAGAAGGGTTATTGGTCTCCCCAATGATGGAACCCAGTCCTCCATTTTCATTAAAAAAGAAACTGAAGTAGTGGAGGATGGACTCATTCATTGGACGATGAAACTGATTAATAATCATTTTGCTGGAATAACCTTTGGTGTAGTGGATGTTATGAATTCCCATTTTCTTAAAGTGGAGGGGGAGTGTGAGGATGTATTCCTTGATGATTTTATTAGTTTACCTCCACACAAATAGATAGAGTTATCCATTTATCAACACCATGGGTTGATAATGATATCTAAGCCAACATATCCTTTGGCTCCCACAGAGCTTCATGTATTGAGGGTGTAGTTGTAGGACATGAAGAGGAAGGGATTTGTTATACCCAATGATTCACCCAGGGTAGCCCAGGTTTTGTATTACAAGAAGGTATATTGGATCATGAAGATGTGTGTAGAAAAACAACACTTGAACTATGTTACTGTGAAGAATATGCATCCAATAATGAGGATCTATGACCTCTTTTATCAATTGAGAGGGGCATGATGGTTCTCAAATTTGACCTGAGGTCAGGATATCAACATCTGTCAGTTTGAGATGAAGATATACCTAATAAAAAATTCATACTTCTCTAGGGTCACTATGAGTAGTTAGTGATTCCCTTTGTCCTGACAAAAAACCTAACAATGTTATTTGGGCTCATGAACCGGATCTTTCATCCTTGGATAGACTGGTTCATGGTAGCCTTTTTTTATGTTATCCTTGTGTACTTGACATCCATGGAGTGGAATGTGAGGCACTTAAATATAGTTCTATAAGCACTAAAAGAGAACCATCTTTATAGAAAACTTTTAAAGAGCTAGTTTGGGATTCAGGAAATCCACTTTCTGGGATATATTATCTAATCATTGGGAGTGGCAATGGACTTATTCATAGTCAAGGCAGTGTTAGCCTAGGATCCTACTAAGAGCATGATGGAGGTGCGCAAATTCTTCAGGTTGGTAGGATATTATAGGTGATTTATACATGATTTTAACAGGATATTAGAACCCATAATATCTTGGAATCGAAAGGGAAAACCATTCGTATGTACATTTAAGTGTCAACATGATTTTTAGCAGGTGAGGAAGAGTCAGACAAGCAATCCTATCCTGATACTACTAGAGGAGGATTTTGAGTACATAAAGTTCCATAATTCCAAATTAACTGATCTTGGTTGAATTCTGAAGCATATGAAATCATGAATTTCTTATGCTTCACACTAGTTTACAACTTGAACATAACTACATGATCGAAGATATTGAGTTAGCCGATGTAGTATTCGCTTTGAATATGTGGCGCCACTTCTTGATGGGGGAGCGGCTAATTTTCTACTTGTACCTTAATATTCTCATGTATATCTTCTATCATTAGGATCTCAACTTGAAATAGAGATTATAAATTGTGTTCCTCCAGGAATTTGACTTCCAAATTTTTTATACATGTAGGAAGGAGAATGTGGTTGAAGATTCCCTAGTGCAAGAGATATTGTTCTTAATTGTTTAATGTGGTAACAAAGTAGTTGGACTCACTATAATTATCGTTCATGGATAGATAAGGAGAAGCATGTCTCTATTGGATGGTTTTTACCCCTACCATATTATAGTTATTCAGGGAGACACAACCTGGAGATACCAACTGTTAGACCTTACGTGTGCATATATCTACAGGGAATGCTCCTGATGGAAATTATAAATGTGGGTAGAACATCATTCTTTTAAAGTATGCATGAAGGTTATGGTAATGTTGTAGGGGTAGGTTCTAAGACTGTTTCATATGTCTCCTTTTGTGGTAAATCCATGTGTGTCAATGTTATACCAGGACCCATGATATCAGAGTGGATTGAGAGCTCAACGAGTCATTACTAGGCCTTAAGCGAAATCCCCAAGGTGCCAAAGGCTGGCAACAAATGCCGAAGGGTTTCAAAACAATTGGGGGATGATTTACCCTTTTAAAACATACCATAGAACCAACAACCATAATCAAACCAATCAACTAAATGATGCATGATAAAACTAAGACAACTCAACCATTTATTTTACCATAAACCAACCAAAAGTACCACAGTGGAAACAAACACTAAATCAGAGTAAACAACGTAAAGACAAACTCAAAGACTACAAGACAACAACCCAAATCCATGCTCCACAAGCTCCAAGCTCCAACATCACGAACCATCCCAAGCATCACGAAGAAGTATGCAACACTTTACCTTTTTCCAACATCCCGATACATAACATATTCAAAAGCACCAACTTTCCAAAGCAGGGGGTGAGTAGTGAAACTTAGTAGGTTTTCCCTGATGACTTCCCAACCCATGACTATAGGATAAAAAATGTTAGCACATTTATATAAAAAAATTTATATAAAACAATTCTAAAACAATTCACAATAAACAAGTTCCATGTCAAAACCATTTTCCAACAAAAACCATCTTTCTCAAGGGAAACAACCAAGCAACATTTCCAATAAAAATCACATTTCTATTTGGCACATTCATTCCATTTCACTAATCCAAAAAACCAACCATGCATGCAACCTGGACCTCCCTATACTCGTGAGTGGTGAGCTATCCTTCCACTAAGCTGTCAATTAGTGGACTACCTTGATGGGGGTACTTCACAACCTTATCCGTCCCTTTTGATGGGGGTACTTCTCACCCTTATCCATCCCAACCTTTTTATGGGGGTACTTCTCACCCTTATCCATCCCAATGCATATGAATACACACCACAACCCATGCAAGTCCATACCCAAAACCAAGTCTGTTAAAAATCATTCAATAAATCATCACCCTTTTATTGAAAACCATTTCTTTCAAGCAGCAAAACCATAGCCAATTTAAAACCACCATTTTAAATTTACTTCAACAACCACTTTCCAAAAACACACAATTTCCATCACTCGTTACTAAAAAGGGGTTTCCACCATTATTTCACAACAGATAAACAAACCATTTCAATCAAGGAAAACAATTTGAAACTAATTCTTCAAGTTCTAAGAAAGAGGAATCGAGAGTGAAGCCACCTACCTCAACAAAATAGGAGAAACCAACCAAGAACCGGGTTGAAACACCACAAAACCTACTTAGATTCCTTCCCTTATCACAAACAAGACCAAAACTCGACTTAAAAGTCATCCACTACCTTAGATCTACCCACCTTAGGCGTAGATCTAAGGATCCATCAAGAGGGAAGAAGGAGATCTAAGAAAACTAAAGGAAACGAGACTTACCTCGATCAACCAGCCTCTAAACGCCAAAGAAACCCTCTAGATCACATCCAAAACGCTTGGTAAGTGTTCTCCCACCTTTAACAGAGAGAAATCCCGAGTTAGGTCCATCTAGGAGCAAAAAAGTGTGGGTTTAAGAATAAAACAGATTAGATCCTTAAAAATAGGATCTAAGTTGACTTCGCGCACAGTTAGTCAAATCGTGCGCTAACCGTGCGGTAGTCACTTCTTGGAAGAGGCTCTCCGCACGGCCTCCTCATGTGGTTTGCCCAAACCGTGTGCACACCATGCGGTCTCCTATGTCCAAATTACCACCACCTACATGCCTTCCGCACGGTTTGGGAAAACCGTGCACAGCCTGTGCGTCTCCACATTTTGTCCCTTTCACGCTTTAAATGTCTCCAAACTTTCCCCAACCATTTCTCGTATGCCTCATATACTTAAAAAGCATAAAACAAGGGTTACTTACCAGAAACCGGGGGTACTAAATTCTCCCAACTATTGTCCTTTCTGTCCTCAAAAAGTAGAAAACTACTACTTGCATGAAAGAGTTCTGGCCACTGCTCTTTCATTTCTTTCTCGCGTTCCCAAGTCTCTTCCTGAATTTGACCATGATGCCATAAAACCCACACTAGACCGATGCTTTTTCCATGCAAGACTTTCTATTTCCTATCCACAATCCGTACTGGGATATGTATCAACGAAGCATCCAAATCTAGGTCAACGTGATCCCATGTGATCACATGGTCAGGATCAGGTTGATACTTCTTCAACTGAGATACATGGAACACATTATGAACTGTACTGAACCGTGGTGGTAATGCCAACCGATACGCCACCTCGCCAACCCGTTCCATTATCTCAAAAGGGCCTATATATCAAGGATATAATTTTCCCTACTTCCCAAAAATGACGATGTCCAAGCCTTGGAGAGATTCTCAAAAAGACATGATCACTCACCACAAATGAAAATGGTCTTCGGCGATGATCCACATAAAATTTCTGACGACTCTGTACTGTCTCCATCCTCTTTTTTATCAAATGAATCTTCTACATTGTTTCTTGGACAAGGATCAACCCAACTAGTGAAGTCTCACCTATTTCCACCCAACAAAGTGGAGAACGACAAGGACGCCCATACAATGCTTCAAACAGAGCCATGCGTATCAAGGCTTGATAGATGTTATTGTATGAGAACTCCACTAAGGGTATATGATCCTCCCATGAGACACCAAAATCCATTACACAATCCCACAACATGTATTCCAACGTTTGTATCATCCGCTCGGATTGCCCATCCATATGTGGATGATACGCCGTACTCATCTTCAACTAAGTCCCAAGGGCTTGCTATAATGATTTCCAGAAATGAGATGTGAACCTTGGATCTCTATCTGAGACTATGGATACTGGTACACCATGAATATTTACCACTTCTTGGATATATATTTTTGAAAGATCTTCCAGTGTATGAGTTTCACGAATCAGGATGAAACGAGCTGACTTGGTTAGACGATCCACTATCACCAAAATGGCATCGTCTTTCCGGACCGTTCTTGGAATACCTGTAACAAAATCCATTGCTATCTGATCCCATTTCCACACTGGGATAGGTAAATATTGTAACATACCACCTGGTCTCTAATGTTCTGCTTTAACCTGTTGACAAGTTAAGCACCTTGAAACAAATTCAGCTACCTTCCGTTTCATGCCACTCCACCAAAATTGTGCCTTTAACACCTTATACATATTATGTGTACCCGGATGTAAAACCCATCTTGAATGGTGGTAAGCATGAAGGAGTTGTTCCTGAGCAGTTAAAGGTACAACTATCCGATCTCGAAATCACCAAATGAACTCCCATCCAGCTTACATCCATCAATGGTCTCCCCACCATTGAGTTTTGAACTCATTGCAACACAGTCTACATCGGATGCCTGCGCCTCCTTTACTATCTCCACCAAATAAGGAAAAATAATAACTAGAAAGAAAACCGCAACATCAGCTCGATCTTCACATTCCATACGCATGTCGGCTAGGACCGACATTAACTGCCACTCATCTGAAGCTTCTTTAGTCAACTAAGTATACGAATTTCTACTTAATGCATCGGCCACCGAATTTCCCTTACCCGGTGTATACATCAAGTCAAAGTCGAACATTTGAAGATACTCCATCCATCTACTCTACCTCAGATTCAAATCACACTGTGAGAAAATGTGTTTCAGGCTTTTTTGATCTGTAAACACAGTAAATTTCTCTCCAAAGAGATAATGTCTCCATGTTTTCAAAGCATGGATGACTGCAGCCAACTCCAAATCATGTGTTGGGTAATTTTTCTCATGCACCCTCAACTGCCTTGATCCATAAGCAACCACATGGTCTCCTTGCATGAGAACACAACCCAACCCTATTCCCGAAGCATCAAAATACACCACATACCCCTGTCCTGATTCCAGAAAAATCAAGATGGGTGCTGATGAAATGTGAACTTTCAACTCTTGAAAAGATCTTTGACATTCTTCAGTCCATTGAAATGCATTGTTCTTATTTTTCAATGATGTCATAGGAGAAACTAGTCATGATAAGTCACGGAAAAAGCGTCGATAATAACCAGCAAGACCAAGAAAACTTCGCATTTCAAAGAAATTTTTCGGCGATTTCCAAGAAAGAACATCTTCTATCTTTTCTGGATCCACTGAAACACCTTTCTCTGAAACAACATGGCCCATAAAGCGTACCTCTTGTATCCAAAAATCGCACTTTGATAATTTGGCATACAATTGATGGTCTCTCAAGATGTCCAACACTATCTTCAAGTGTTTCTCATTCTCATCCCTTGTTCTTGAATACACCAATATGTCGTCCACAAACACCACAGCAAAAGAATCCAGATATCGCTGAAATATCCAATTCATCAATACCATAAACACTACTGGTGCATTCGTAAGACCAAAAGGCATGACTACATATTCGTAGTGTCCATATCTGCTTCTGAAGGCAGTCTTTGGAATATCCACCTTCTAAACTCGCAACTGGTGATATCCTAACCGCAAGTCAATATTTGAGAACCACTGGGCTCCCCTCAATTGATCAAATAGGTCGTCAATGCGTGGAAGTGGGTATCTATTATTTATCATAACTTGGTTATGTTTACGATAATCCACACATAGCCTCAAAGTTTCATCTGCCTTCTTTACAAACAAAATTGGTGCTTCCCATGGAGACACGCTTGGCCAAATGAAGCCCTTGATTTCCAGCTCATCTAAATGCACTTTCAATTCCCGTAACTCTGTTTGTTCCATCCTATAATATGGAAGTGGGATAGGACTGGTCCCCAGAAGGAGATCAATCATAAACTCCACTTCTCTTACAGGTGCTAAACCTGATAAGTTTTCAAGAAAAACATCAGGAAATTGATCCACCACAGCTAGAAAACTATTTTACGTGATCTCTTCCAATGATTAAAGTCAACGCTGCCAATTGGTAAGAAATCGTTCCCACCATTAGTGCCAACAATCTCTTTGCACCTTTGTTTACCATCTTCTCTCCTCTAAAGAGATGCTCAAAGACGTCCTCAGTCGTGAAACTAACTGTTCTCCCATAACAGATGAAGTGAACCTTAAACCTTTCCAACTAATCCATACCCAGGATTACATCATAGACATCCATATCCAACATGGAGAAGTCCCATTCCATCTCGGCTCCATTAACAGGTATAGCACATGCTCGACACACGAAGGCTTGACATTCTCTTTCACCAAGAGGAGTTTGCAGTTTCAAGACAGAGGGAATCATTCCAGTTTTAAATATAGCAAGTCAACAACACGAGAAGAAATGAAGGAGTGTGATGCACCAGTATCAAAAAACACTTGCACAAAGGTATAATTCAAAAGAATCGTACCTCTTACTGTTGATGGTCCAGCCTGATCATCAACAATCATCTGCTCAGCTCCATACAATTGCTTCGTCGCTGCACTATTCTCCTTGTTGCCTTACTAAGATTGCCCTGGTTGAGGAGTCATGGTATTTCAAGAATCACCATGGATAGCTCTGTATGATGATGATATTGACTCTACTGTCCTCATCCTGTCGAAGTGTACGATACTTGCGACTCTTGGGAAGTGTCACGTGCACCCGACCTTGGAGTATTTCTACAATAGCGATGTAGATGCCCCATCTTATTGCAATTGTGACATTGTCTAGGTTTCTCTATACACTCTCGCTTTATGTGATCATTTGATCCACATTGAAAACACCTGGCTTTCATCATGGGTCGTGGAGGAAGATTCACCGATCTAGACATCTGATTCTGATTCGCACTCCCACCTTGGAAGTAGGTGTCCCTCTTCCGCTTGTTCCCCGCATTAGAGTTCCCACCCGTTCCCATTGGTATCATCATACTTCCTCCTCCCATAACTCCCGAGATGTCTCTTTTAGCTACTGTTGCTCTGTTTACCATTTCCATATAATCCGTAATAAAAAGCATAGCTATCTTCGAGCGAATCTCCTGTCGCAACCCTGATTCAAAGATGCATGCCTTTAGCGATGCACTTGCAGCAACTTCTAGTGCAAAGCGCACTAAATTCATGAATTTAGCCGCATACTCCGTGACAGAGTTATTATCCTGCTTCAGGCTAAAAAATTCCATCATCCTCTGGATCTTGAACGTGTGAGGATAGAATTATTTATTGAACAACTCCTCAAATTCCTCCCAACCCATGCCTTGATCCACCTTAGCCTGCACCACTAGCTCCCATCACTGCCGTGAAAGATCCTCCAGCATATACGTTGCCGACTTTAATTTCAGTTCTGATGGTGTGCCAATGAAATCAAAGATACGATTCATCCTACTCAGCCACACCTCCATCCTTTCTGGTTCAGAATCACCCTGAAATATGGGTGGATTCTGCTTCTAGAACTGGACGGAATGGTCTACATGCCTTGACTCATCCCTCCGATTCCCCGTGTCCACAACCTGGAATGCTTGAACTATACTATGAACCAGATCTTTGTTCACACATGTTTCAGGTGCAACCACATTCTCTGCAGCTTCTTCGGGTTGGTTTCTATGATGCCTAACGGGTGCCATTTTCTATACAAACAACGCACACCGTTAGTCTCACTTCCTAAAAACTGAAGGCTTAACATTTCAAATTCTATCACATCAAATATCACCACATTGCTTTTCAAAAAAACCTTTTCCCATGTTCAAACATTTTTGAAAACATCCCACATGATTTTTGAAAATCAGACCATTTTCAAAATACACCAAATATCATGTTTTCAAAATCTTTTTAGTTGAAAACAATTTCTGCATTTTTCAAAAATTGGAAACTTACACAAAGTCCTTACTCATTCCTCAAAATGAGATATGCAATCCTAGTGGGAATTAATTCCTCTATAATTCATGTCATGCACATCTCATTGGCTAAACCCATGACAATGAGATTTCCAACATTCTAGAAGTGTATCCAAAACACTTATGTACCCAACACCCTGGTAACTTGAAGTTCATCATAAACGGGTTAGCTACGTCCTTTTATGCTATACATTTCAAGTTCTGATAATCCTACTCCTGTCTAAGATTCCAACCCAAGGAATAGACGAAAAGAAATTTCAACTCCATGACCGAGAACATCGATGACCACTTGTTAGGAAAGGACCGAACAAGCTGATACCATTTGTAATGACCCGCCAATTCTCATTGGATTGAGAGATCAATGAGTCATTACTAGGCCTTAAGAGACATCCCCAAGGCACCAAAGGCTGGTAATAAATGCTGAAGGGTTTCAAAACAAGTGGGGGATGATTTACCCTTTGAAAACATACCGCAGAACCAACAACCATAATCAAACCAATCAACTAAATGATGCATGATAAAACTAAGAAAACTCAACCATTTATTTTACCATAAACCAACCAAAAGTACCACAGTGGAAACCAACACTAAATAAGAGTAAACATCGGAAAGAAAAACTCAAATACATAAGACAAAAACCCAAATCCATGCTCCACAAGCTCCAAGCTCCAAAATCACGAACCAGCCCAAGCATCACAAAGAAGTGTACAACACTTTACCTTTTTCCAACATCCTGGTATATGACATCTGCAAAAGCACCAACGTGCCAAAGTAGGGGGTGAGTAATGAAAATCAGTAGGTTTTCCCCAATGACTTCCCAACCCATGCCTCTAGGATAAAACATGTTAGCACATTTATATAAAACAATTTATATAAAACAATTCTAAAACAATTCACAATAAAAAAGTTCCATGTCAAAACCATTTTCCAACAAAAACCATCTTTCTCAAGAGAAAAAACCAAGAAACGTTTCCAATCAAAATCAAATTTCCATTTGGAACATTCATTCCATTTCACTAATCCACACAACCAACCATGCATGAAACCTGGAACTCCCTATACTCGAGAGTGGTGAGTTATCCTTCCACTAAGCCGTCACTTAGTGGACTACCTTGACAGGGGTACTACACGACCTTATCCATCCCTTTTGATGTGGGTACTTCTCACCCTTATCCATCCCAACCTTTTTTATGGGGGTACTTCTCACCATTATCCATCCCAATGTATATGAACACACACCACAACCCATGCAAGTCCAAGCCCAAAACCAAGTGTGTTCAAAACCTTTCAATAAAGCATCACCCTTTTATTGAAAACCATTTCTTTCAAGCAGCAAAACCATATCCAATTTAAAATCACCATTTTAAATTTACTTCAACAACCACTTTCCAAAAACACACAATTTCCATCACCCGTTACTAAAAAGGGGTTTCAACCATTCTTTTACAATAGATAAAAAAACCATTTCAATCAAAGGAAACAATTTGAAACTAATCCTTCAAGTTCTAAGAAAGAGTAATCGAGAGTGAATCCACCTACCTCAACAAAATAGGTGAATCCAACCAAGAACCGGGTCGAAACACCACGAAACCTCCTTAGATTCCTTCACCTATCACCAACAAGACCAAAAACTGACTTAAAAGTCATCCACTACCTTAGATCTACCCACCTTAGGATTAGATCTAAGGATCCATCAAGAGGGAAGAAGGAGATCTAAGAAAACTAAAGGGAACGAGACTTACCTCGATCAGTAGGCCTCTAAACGCCAAGTAAACCCTCCTGATTGCTTCCAAAATGCTTGGTAAGTGTTCTCCCATGTTCACCAGAGAAAAATCCCAAGTTAGGGCAGTCTAGGATCCAAAATGAGTGGGTTTAATGATAAAACAGATTAGATCCTTAAAAATAGGATATAAGTTGACTTCGTGTATGGTTAGTCCACACGGTTATTCAAATCGTGTGCTAACCATGTGGTATTCACTGCTTGGAAGAGGCACTCCACACGGCCTCCTCGCATGGTTTTCCCAAACCGTGCGCACATAGTGCGGTCTCCTCTGTCCAAATGACCACCACCTGCACGGATTTCGCACAGTTTGGGCAAACCGTGCACAGCCCGTGCGTCCCCACATTTTCCCCCTTTTATGCTTTAAAAGTCTCCAAACTTTCCCCAACCATTTCTCTTATTCTTCATATACTTAAAAATCATAAAACACGGGTTACTTAACAGAAACCGGGGGTACTACAGAATGCTCCAGATGGAAATTCTAAATATGGGTAGAACATCGTTCTATTAAAGGATGCATGAAGGTTCTGGTAATGTTGTAGGGGTATGTTCTAAGACTGTTTCATATGTCTCCTTTTGTGGTAAATCTATGTGTGTCAAAGTTATACCAGGACCCATGATATCAGTTTGGATGTCTAGGGATGGAGAAGGGTGTTGCCAAATTTGTCTATCGATACCTTTCTTGTTAGAGAAATGAAGGCTAAGGACAATGTTCTAGTAGGTTTTCCTCAACACCTTGAGGTTTAAGAATGGATGTGGGATGGGATATCCATGGAATTCATGACAGGATTACCACATATGTTCAGGGGACATAATTAAATATGGGTGATGATAGGACGACTCACCATGTCATCCCACATTCTATATATAAAAGAGCATTGATCAATTGTGAGTTACATACACCTCTACATTCAGGAGATATCATGACACCATTGAGTTACATCGATGAATTTTTATGATCGCGATGCTTCCTTTACATCCTGATTTTTGAAGGGACTACATGAGACATTTGGGACCCAGTTATGATTGAGCATAGTGTTGTAGCCCAAAAATGACTACCGGAATTAGTGGACCACTAAGGTTATAAATGAAATTTTTGGAGCATGCATGTTGGATATTGATCATATTTAGGAGGATCACCTACCTCTGGTGGAGTATGAATACAACTAAATCTACCATTACACCATTGGTACAAACTAACTGACTGAAATTTATGTTTTTATTCAAAAGAAAATAGGATTCATACCAGCACAACTAACAAAACAAGAAAGAAAAAGATCAAGGGGGAGAAATTGATGAAACCCCTAGGATTTTCCATTTATAATATACTTTAAATTGAGGGGTAAGGATCTAACAGTGCTATAAATATTGAGATCCCCCTCTGGTCTATCTACACGAGCTAAACCATTTGCCCCAAAATTCCTCTCACTCCAATAATCCCTGACAGTGCTTCAATTTATGATATGTGACATACCCTTCTGGATAATATACTCCAAATCCCAAGGCTATTCTATAATCTCGAGGATAATCTGAACAAGATTATCAAAGTCTGATTCAGTTAAATCCACCACTATATTAAACCTGTCACAATAATCATACTAGTGAGAAAATCTGTAACATCTGTAATAGATGCATTACATGCACCATAAAAAACACTGAACCTAATGATATCCAATCTAGGGCCATCTCACACCAAGAAACCTCCCCTCATCAATACGACCATGTAGGATCCATCCACATTTAATATCAGGCCACTTCATAGAGGATTACATCTAACCCAACATCCCTTTAGTGGATGAGGATCCCCCACGATCATAGAAATTATGGGAAGAAAACTATTAAAAATAGAATATCGACATTCTTTTTTTATGAATAAAACTAGTTCAATGAGTAATTCCCTTAATACGATCAAGGGTATGTTCGAGGAATGCCAAATCCCCTCCCTAGCTGTGTTTCTTGACTCATATAGAGTTTAGTATACACTGACTACAATCAACACATGAACCCAGATTTCCATCTCATGTGGACTTGCTATCTGTAACCATTCGGTATGAAAATTAGATGGAAAATTCTCCTCCAACCTGCTATGGAATCCAACAATATCCTTTAAGGATCTGGCCTATTCACTCTATAAAAACAAGTGAATTGTAGGTTTCCTATTATGAAAAGTATAGAAGTATCGCTGAGAAGCCAAAAGGACACCTTCTCATTGCACATTGTCATCCATATGAAGTGCTTGATTCCTTTAGTTTATTTTTAGTGGAAATACAAAAATATTTAGGAGAGGTCAAGGAAGTAGGATAGTGAAATTCAGGTTTAGTTCCCATATCAATTTGAGTAGCCCTTGTTTTTTCCATTAGGGGACATAGTGTCCAAAAGTGGGGATAACGTAATGTCTTGGATTTTCAATTTATTATTTTGGGATATTATATGGATTAATTTGTAGATTAGGCACTGATAAGGAGTGAGATTCCAATCCTCGATGTGCCCGAAATAAATTTTTGAAATATATTTAATATATTCAATATCCCAAAAACATGGTTTTCATGGAAAATGAAATAATATAAAAAGGTTTCCTAAATCAAAAATACGTGGGAACCGTTGATCTCAGAATTCATGGTTTATCCTAGGAATGACATTACATTAGTTGGAACATGTCATTTGTGGAAAAGTCATCATGGATGAGAAATTGAATAAAAAAATAAATGAATTTTTTTAATTAATTTACATTATAACAGTGACTAAAAAAATTAAATAGACTATTTTGACCTAATTATAGGGTTATCCACATAACTCTAGAGATAACAAGGGACTGTTGGAGAGATATTTTGAGAATCCTCTTAGGCAAACGATGATGATATCATGGATTGACAATCAACACATCATCTATTCAATAGGTTTTTTGACGACAATGATAATACATCATTATTTATTAATGATAGAACCAAATCATGGATGTGTATGTTTTTTTTTTTGATTTTTTTATTCAACATTATTTATTAATATGAAGAATTTTGGTCATTAAACTAACAAAATGATCTATGGTTCGGACGTCTTGTGTTATAGGCTTATTGGTGGGGTTTTGAAAGGAGATTTACCTTTTTGTTTGGAGATTTTTTTTGTTATATTAGTGGAGCATCATGATGGTCATGCACATCAATTGAGGTTCATTCCTAAATTCTATTCATTTACTATTATTCCCCAATTCAGTGTTCATCATATGCATTCTTTAATTGGACCATGACTCAAATTATCATTATCAATAAATTATTGTACATATGTTTCATGGAATGATGATTCAATATCATAGAGAAGGGATCTGAACAACATGAAGAAGGTGTGATGAAAGAGATGGAGTGATTTAGATGATTGAGGATTCCTTACATATTTCATCATTTTATAAAGAAGAAGAAATATTTGATCCATTTTGTGAGAAGATTTGATTGTGAAACACATCGTTCGATGATGGAAAGGCATGAACTAACATGAATTATTGATTTTTTTTCTAAATGATCAATAGATCAATGTTCAAATTGAATAGGAATTAGATATGAGATTCTGGAAAATCCATAACAACACTTCATGTGAACTGGATCTACATGCGGTGAGTGCTCCCCTGAACATCGACTAGGGTTTTCAAAGGAATATATGTATCACATGGAGTGTGTCTATGTCTACATAGAATGTGGTCCCTTTTGGGTGAACTCAACATGTACTTTGGATAGTACATAGACACGGGGTGGAGTACACAGGATGTCTATACGGCATGTACTCAAATAAATAGACTTGATTTGGACTGAGTGCACCGGTAAAAGTGTGTACTAGTATAGGGACATGGGTAAACGGGATGAAGCTGTGTACTGGAAAATATATAAACTTCATGAACCAACTATACACCATGCAGTAATACACATACATAATTTAATGACATGGTCCGTTTATAGGGGACAGACATGAGGTTAAGGGACACTATGTGTAACACTTCTAAACGTTGTGTAATCTTTTTTACATGGAATTTCACCATTTCCTTTTTGGACTGGGACATCTTTCATTTGGGTTCCTCCCCTTACCCTTTATCTAATGTTTTGTAGAGTTTAATTTCCTACTCCTAGGAAAACGATCCTTTCAACATGAATTCTTGGAAATATTCGTTGGAATCCCCTAGAGAAGCCCATGGTGTGATCCTCTATTTATGTTCATGCCTTAGGTGGATTTCATTGTATTGATGTGACCAACATTACCTAGGATAAAATAATCTACTTCATGAGTTAATCCAAATTGAACTATTGGTATCACCAATGGACCTAGTAGTGATCCGCATATACTTATCGTATCCCATCAGACCCCCTCAGATTCATTCATATGATGATACCAAATGAGAAGTTCCTCTCAGATAGATTTCATCAGTGATATCAAACCTAGGAGTTTGTACTCTAGGATGAGTTCTTTATGGAATATTTCAGCTAGAATCCTAGGATTATATTCTATGACTGTTAGCTACTTCTAGACTCTGTGTCTTTTTTTATATTTGCATAATCTTGTTACATATATTGTAGACATATACATGTGTAGAGATGATATTATTTCTATTGTTTTATGTATTATGGATTCAGGGTTTCTTACCGAGTATTATTATACTCAACCATACATGGGATATGCTAGCACATATCATGTCATGTACTGATGATCAACCATTTGATTGAGTCCATGGAGGACTAGGACTAGATGGTGCTTAGTGAAACCAGACAGACTGAAGTGCATTCCTGTGCTACTCAAAAATCAGTCCCTTCACATTCATGTTGGACTTGTGTTTCAGACATTTGGTAGTGGGCCTGTATCTATCCCTGTTTACATTTTATCAATCATGACATACTCTTGTTGTGGGATAGAGATGCATTCTTTCATTGGTTGTCTGGTTGTTTTCATTTTATTTATTTTTTTGGGCTAAGTGATGTGTACATGTGAACATGTTCTTAGGAAATGCCTCCCATGTCAGTGATATGCCTATTTGGCACTAGTAACAAACTCCTGACCTATTGGAGGTGGGTTTGGGAAGCTGTGTCATTGACCCCACTAGGATGGGTTGTGATAGTATAAAATATTATACTTTCATTTTTAATAAACATACTCAAATAAATATTTTTATAATCAACACTGTAGTAGAATTTGGTTTGAAATTTTTTTACACAAAAATGTTTTTCTAAAGAACAATACATCATTGAGTTTTATAGGTTTAATTTTAAACTAAATCATACCACATATATAGATTGAATTTGATAAAATTTATTCCTTATATGTATTAATATTAAATAGTATTATTTAATAATTTCAAAATAATTTTATTATTATAAATAATAATAAAAATAGAAAAAATATATACTAATGATAAGGTTAAAACTGATTTACCTGGGGTTATAATAAATTTATAAGTACATATATACCTTGAATTATTCTAAATCCTATTATATGTCCATATTTAGAACATATAAGGTATACTTTTTTGAGATTTTAAATTTTGGATCCATTTTTCTATAGCAATTCAATAATATATTTTAATCATTTTAAAATTTGTATGTGTTTTGTATCCCAAACATTAAAACGGACACCACCATCCTCCCATATTCACACATAAAGAGACAGTTGGTTCACAAAATTACTACCCAATTACATTACTAAAATACTTAAACACATAGAAGATGCCCTTTTGGATTAAAAAATCATCCTAGGAGGGTGTCAAATAAAAACCAATAATGGTTGTCTGAAGAAGAGGTATGATTTTTCAATGAGTGTTTTCATTTTTTTCATTATCCACCACATTAAATTATTAGTTAAACATGATAAAATAGTAACATTAATGTATTATATATAGTTTTATGGTATTATTATAATGAAATAACCTATATCTTTCTCCTCTTCCATCAAATGGGAAATGAACCCATCATTCATTTGTATTTCAGACTACCGCCTCGCAAGCCGATGCAATTCATTTTCAATTGCCTCCACTCATGGATAGATATAAAGATATATTTAATATATATATATATATATATATGATATTTATGATATAATTATGATTATTTTAAATTTATATATCAACATTTTTATTGTATTTCCATCTATTGAAAAATGATTACACTGTTCATGCGTGTGTGTGGAGTTCTACCTCCATGAAGTGATGTGATTTAATTTTCATCACCACATCTCATAGATAGTATAAATATTTTTAATTAAATAGTTAAAATTATATTTATCACATAATAATTATTTTGTAAATATAAAATAATAATTACCTTTTTTACCTCATTTTCACTGAAAAACGGAAATTTTTCTCAGGCGTACTTAATCCAACCATCACCATAATTTTAACATAATTATTTTGTGATTAAAATAATTAATGGTTATTTTAAAAAGCCTAATTATTTTATAAAACAATAATTATTTTGTTATTATTAATCTGTAGATGATTGAATAGTGTCCTATTTGACCATAGTCATCCAACTGAATTCATTTTGGACATATTAGCCAAATTTCATAGAAACACCTGTAATGGACGCAATCGACTAATTAATTAAATTATTCATTTCTGAATTTTTTTTAAATATAATATATTAATCTTTGTAATTTTTGTAATAAAATAAACACTTGATAAATGTTTATTTTATAGGAGATAAAGAGAAAATGTGAAAAGTGAGACTCGAGGTATGGGATTTGTAGTCTGAATTCATTTTCATTATGGAATAAGCTATTTTTAGGATATGTTTTCATTTTTTTGTGGGATATAAAATACCTTATGGGTATATTTTATCATTTATTTCGATAAATATATGTTTTATAGAATAATTTTTGTTCTTTTATTTATTCTTTATTTGGTTCAATAATTAAAACTTCATACGGGACACATTACCTTAAAAATTATGTTTAAATGTTTTGACGATTTGTTTTCAAAATTATTTTATTCAATGCCCATATTCATAAAAATATTTTATAACAATAATTATAAGTACATAAATGAGTTATAAATGAAATTTTATTTCTCTTTTTCTTACCTTCATTCAATGGATTTAAAATGTATTCTTTTAAAATATTTTATATTGAACATATTAAACTTCTTACAAAAGGTAAATGAAATAGTAATATTTTACGTATATGATATCGATATATTTTCACAGAAAAAAATAATTTGATGTTTGGATTCATTTATAGGATTATATAATTTATTTAATGAAAACCTTCAATCTGATTTTTATTTTAAAAAAAAATTAAATGGAAATGATATTTTGATATCTTGAATTTCATTCTTATGGATGAAATGAATATTTTTATAAGAATGATACTGGAAATTTATTATTTCATGTGTTATTATTACCTTAATGTTCTTTGTATTTTTTTATAATAATGGTTGATCCTATTATAGCTCATAATAATTGGTGTTCCCACTGTTGCTTATGATGACAGGTGATGACGATATAGCTCTCAATTGGATTTGATAAATGGATAGAATTAACCAGTTATTGTTTTATACAAAAGAATTATTTGAATGTACTAGGTTGGTTATTATACATGTAAGACTCATTATATGATTCATTTGAAAAATATGTCCCAAGTTACCAACATTGAATTTATATTCTTGCTAATTATTATACATGGAAATTATTTAATTTCATAGGTTAGTCCAATTATATTTTTATGAATATGATTTAATGATGATGGTTCGATTTAATCATGGAATATGATTTCCTAATACAAAACTACACTATAAATGAAAATAAGGTAGTGTATGCTCTTTGTAAAAAGTAATTTATGACAATATCTATGATGATCATAGAGAAATTTCCTATCATGATTTTTTATATAATAGATCTTGAAACCATAAAGGTAGTGAAGAAGTATTACTTTTACAAATTTATTTCCTGACCATATTCCAAAGAGAATATTATTATGGGATAACTGAATGTTCTTAATCGTATAAATAATGTGACAAAAATAATATAAAAAAACTCCTTTAATTTAATATTATTAACGGTTGAATCAATAAATTTGGAAAAAACATTCATAGTATCATCACTGAACACTAATATAAAGCTATTGGATGATTCTAATAGATTATCATTCTTCATAAAATATAGTATTTACATGATATATTGAGATATTTCAGAGCACTTCTAGTGGGAAAACATGAAGAGAGTGTTTACCAAGTACACATCAATGAACATTGATTTTTGTTAAATTAAGAGAAATTATAAAAATTTAAAATGGATTATGTAGTCCCTATCTATATTAAAATGTAAATGATATAACATCACCATAGAATTTTTCATGGTTCTTCCAAATTCATATAAATGAAAAACATATATATGGGTTTTTACAGATAGAATCACCTTGAATACACACTTCATCATTATTTGTGATGATTTTATACTAGATCATAATTCCATGATATATGTTATGAACATTTTGAGGCTACATGGGTCAATAATTATTTAACAAATCAATTTATTATATCAGGTTTACCTCTATATTTATAATATTTTTACAATATTCATTAAACCAATAGTTAAAAATTAGTATAAAACATTGATTTATTTTAAATCACATCAATGAAGGATCATGGATGAATATTACACAAAAAAGTATTTTTGTGATAATGGAATATTATTTTTTAACTTGATTTACTCAATTCAATATATATAGGTTCTCTAGAAAATGGAGTTCAACAAACACACAAAATTTTTATATACATATATAAGGAATTCTACACAAGTTTAGAGTAATTTTAATGTGAAAAACTTCTATGAGAATGATAGTTATAGGAACGAGTGTATTATAAATGCACATCAACTCAAATATTTTGGATTTCATACATTGAATGTGGGATTTTTAGGAAACTGATTCTCATAGTTCATGAAACATAAACTTTTGTATTTAAACCAATCCAAAATATCTCCATAATCACTTTTAGGTTATAATAATATACAAGAAAAATAATTTAATCCATATAATTAATTGTATTCCTCTCATGATTTCATCCCATATATTTCTCTAATGAAGAACACCCATTTATAAATTACAATGGATCTTATAAATTATGGTTTCAATTAACACTAATATTTCACAAAACCAACACCGTAGAAACTCATTTTATTCAATCTTTGGGAGAAAAAAATTTATGATATTCAATGAAATATGTGAACAAATTCAGACCAATCAAATAACAATCATAAAAAAATCTATGCACGTTATCCCAATTTTTATATCTACTTTATGATCCTATAACATCTAAAAATTAAAGGGAAACACTCATTAAAGACCCACATATATCCTTACGAATCCCTTGTGGTATGTGGGACTCTAGCTAATCATAATACATTTAATATAATATTACAACATCCACCTTCTAGGTTGAACCAATTAAGAATTATAATTTTTTAATTCATATTCAATCTCTTATTGGTTCTTCTTTTGAAACAAATGTAACAAGACAACGTGATTTTAAAATGAATAGAAATGTCATAACCCACGAAATAAAACTATGTAACTAAAAATACCTGGATTTTGATTCCTTCTAAAACATTATAAATTGGAATAGTATTTGTGGTTAAATCCAAAAACCATTGTCATCACATTTTCTAACTATGAGGTTGTAATTCCCCAATCCTAAAAACTTTTTTGGAAGAACCAAGCCTCCAATAGTGCCTACATATGAGGCATAATTCATTATAGTTTCAACACATGACTATAAACCATGGGTATCCCCGTGATACTATAAATCAGTAGTTTCCCATCTTGATTCAAATCCATGATTTTCACCCACAATATTATAATTATTGTGTTTCCTCAAAATATCTGTAATCCATTAGTATCCTGAAATGACATTAAACTGTTAGTGTCCCTACAAGACATTAATTATTTTATCAAAACATGAAATTAATCCATGAAATCCCAATATGAATTTAAACCACGAGAATATACACTATAATTTCTACTACAACAAACCATAATGAAAATTTAACCATAACATACATTAATCCTGCATCAAAACCATGTACAAATCATTATGGGGGAGAATTTTTACTTGCAGGCAGAGATGCAAGAATGATGTAGGAAAATGGTGATGTAGGTATGATATAGACATGATGCTGCACTATGACTTTAGGCTAGTTTTTGGGACTTTGGGCCATGTAATGGGACATATTCCCATTTGGCCTTTGGTCCATCTACATATTAAATAGGCTTGATGGATGGTCTATCCTTTGGGGTTTATAATCTTCCTTTCCATCCTGTGTGGGTGGTGTGTGTGTGTGTTTAATGTATTTATAATACATTGAATCTAATATATAATATAAATGAACAACTCAATGAGTCAATAGAATCCAACTATTCCATATGTGATATCTATATAATTATTTATGTGATAAGACCATGATTCTATAAATGATAATATTCAGACTATATATGTGATGATCCTAGGATGACTTTGGTGATGATATTTTGGTTCCATAAATGATGAACCTAGGATTCTTAATGTGAGAGGAATTAGATTCCCTCTCATCCAAAAATTAAAATGATCAAATATCCTTCCTTCCTAGTATTAAATTGAAAAAAGGTTCACTAGTGTGAAGATAACTTGATTACACCATGTCATAACTAGAAGAATATAGGAAAAGGAAACTTCCTGATGATTGAGTTTCCTAACATGATCATTATCTGTAACTATAATGTTATCTCCCTACAAAGGAAGATGGCGACGTAATTTATTATCTTCCAACATCAATACCATGATTTATGAGATTTTCATAATTCGTTAATGGATTCATGGTGTTGGAAACATATTCCACTTAGGGATATGATGTCATGATAACTTATCATTCTGATCATTGTGGTGTCATCATCACCTCAATGGTGATAAAATACTAGCCTTTGAAATTTGAAAATTTGAATTTTAATTGGAACCATACATAAGATAAATTGATAAATAAACCCAATTGGAATGTATTGGAAGAAATATTGGTGAATCTGAGGTGAATCCCATCTTATTCAAAATTAAGAGGATAAGTTACATAATGCATATTGGGAATCTCAGTCATTATGTATCATGTCATTGTGTTTTTTAAATGATATAGTATAATTAAAACCACTGAGATATCTAGGTGAGGTTCTCCCATTACATCCATCATGATTATGGCAGGATAATTTCATGGTATATTGTAGATCCCCCTTAATTATCACACACAACATTTCAATACATGTACTATCAACCGATGAACACTAAATCTCCAACAATTACTAGGATCCCTCACCCACTTTCCAAAATGGATATCTTATAATTGGTGTTGATCAACAGACGTTAATATAGTTATGAATACAAGGGATTCATTCTAATAATAATGATGGAATATGATGATCTGAGCTCTATTGTTCCACAATAATGTTAAAAACATCCTTGTTCATGTTAGGGGATATCAAAACATTACATTATTGTTAACCAATTTATGATACAATGCAATGACTAGACTGATTCCAAAATCCCTTACATTGTGGAGTTAGAGGATATCTATGATTTCCAATTTTCAACTACCACCATGGAGTCTCTAGGACTGGATTTCACTAATTGATGTTGATGAAAACATATGGACACCCATTTCATGTCAAAATAGGTAGTACATACTCCTATTATAGTAACTGTAGTTTGAGGTTCATAGTTCCTATGATGGGGGGAATCCACTACTCCATCTTGAAAACAGTATACTCCCATAGTCTTAGAGAGACATAATTTTCATACATATATATTAGATCATTTTAGATAAATACTAAATATATTTGATAATAATAAAAAACAATGATCATAGTTGTTTAGTGTGTTTGGAATCTTAGAAATGTAAGAAACTATATCATAAAGTATTTGAATCATTTCCCATTTAGTTATTTAAAATGAAAATACTTATAGACATAATGAACATAAAATATTTTTCTTTAACATAGGTGATGAAACCATAAGAGAGGGAGATTTTTTATTCCTGATAGAGGTAAACATAATAATATTATTATATAACCATATGTGGGAATAATAAAATCACAATTTTATGAAATCATGATCTAAAAATTATAAAACCATACCCATAAATTCAAATATCATATTAAAAACAATTGTCATGTTGTTTTATGCATAGAAATAAATATAAAATATGAGTACGAAATCATCAATGATCATTCATGATTCACAATAACCTCTAATAAGAATAATATATAAATTTTTGTAATAGATATAAGAATATAAAAATCATTTCCTTATTCAGGTATCACTACCAATAGTATAATAGTGGACTTGGTTCATTCCCCATTCCAAAATTTCCTACATCAACCTTCACTCCCAAGACTATATTAATGGAAACATACTCATTCTGAACTTGTTTAAATCCCTATTCTATTCCTTTTCATTTCATGAGATATCATTATTTATCCAATGAATTATAGGTCCATATAATTCAATTTCCACTAATCATATAATGAAAACAATTCATATTTGATCACCATGATCATAAAATATTTATCACATCATCATATTGTTACTCTTGTAATGGATAAATGTTTTATAATTTTTTTTACCATTATTATCATAAATCATATAGGGTTGAAATAATTATTTTAACATCATATAATATCCCTATTAAATAATATGAAACATCCGTGGAGGTTTTAATAGATGAAGATAACATTAAAATATTACTATAACATCTCATGAGGAAAATAACCTTTTATTTTTAAATCAATATATTAATATCTAAAATATTTCAAAATTATCATGGAAATAAATTTTAGTGAAATGAATCAATGAAAAATATGAAGTAAGGTTCAAATAAATTATTATTTAGGATGGTGGATAATTTAATTCATTCATTACACATTAAAATAAAAATTACATTCACATTATTGGTATAAATTCTGAATCGCGATCTTTATAAATAGAAAAGAAGATTCCTTATAAACATTTATAGAAATTTTAAACCACAATTAAAAAGGATATAATAAATTTTTGGAGAATTTTAAAAATACTATTTAAAATATTTTAGTCAAAATACGTACATGGAATAAAATATTCCCTAGTTAAGTGAAAAACAAAAAAAGTTTTCCATAAAAATATTCCTCTAGGGTGTGGAGTACATAAAGAGGGGGAAATGAATAGAAAAATTGAAATTCTAAAATATTACTAAATGTGAATAAAAAAATTATATTTTATAGATATTTATAATAACAACTAATAATCATAAAATTTAATCAATTGATAATACTAAAACAAATAGATCAAAAAATATTACCCTCACTATTGATGTAACATTTGAATCATAACCAATTGGTTAAAATAACATCAAATGAAACTTAAAAAAACAAAAAAATATTTGTGATATAATAACACCATAGTGTAGTAAACACCCTAATAATGGAGTATAAGGGAATAAAATCAATCATGTCGCAATTAAAAAAATTTGAAACAATGAACCATTATGACTATAGTAATTATTTTGTATTGAAATTCATTGTATGATCAAAAATAATATAGTTAAGTATTTCCATTGAATTAAATCAATTAATATGAAAACACATTATTTGTTAGTGTATACACCATATATATAACAAATTTGTCAGTAAAAATAAAGAATATATCTGGGGATAGAAATTGAGGCAAAAGATATATCTTTGGTGTCATTTAAATTGAAGTCCATATAAATAGAGAAAATTATATAGATCTTAAAATACCATTAAATTCGTTATTTTTTCAAATAAAATTATTATTAGTTAATAAAACCACATAAAATTAATTATTTTTCACAATTTCAAGAACTTCCAATGGATTTTATAATATGATATAGAAAAACCCTCACCTAAATTTTGTATTGCATTGTAGATTATATAACACATGAATAAAAAATTTAAATATATATAATATCACATATTAACCAAATATATCATTTAAATTCTATTTTAATAGCTATTCTCTATTCAAGTCATCTTTTTGGGTGTAAACTACATCATATTTGATATCTATTTTTGTTTTGAAATTATGATCCTTTTACTTTGATCATTGATCATCCATCTGAAAAATTTTATTCATGAAATATATATCATATATAATCATTATATAAATAATTATTACCATTCATATAATGTTGTGATGAAAAATAAATTATATCACTACTCGGAGATGGTAGTCAATACATACACATAATTGTTGTTTACATGTTTTCCATGGATGGAAAGTACAAATGGAAAAGGGTAATTTGACATTATAAGAAATTTATTATGTCATAGTTGTCATATATATTAATTTAACATATCTTTTTTACCATCCATTTAATTTTGAAATTATAATTAAATACTATCACATCCTAGAGGTGGTAGTCCACACGTATGCATAAGTGACATTATCACATACCAGCAGTTAAATAGGTAAGAATGTGGATACAATATTATAATTAAAAAGGTAAAAGTGTAATAAATATAAAATAAAATCATTAAATTAATCAGTATAATGACGCATAAAATATGGTGATTAAAAATTAATCATATCTCTATGTGGAGACTGTAGTACACACATACGCACGAGTGTTACTATTATTTCAAAATTGAGGAGAGTGGGTGTCACGAACCAACCCGGGTCGACCCTGAACCGGTCACCCGAGTCGGCTCGCGACATGGCCCGAAGGGCGTTCCCGATCCCCACGGGCTGGAAACTAGTGCCGGGCATCAAAATTAAGCAAGTGGGAACGATTTGGCCCAAAGGAAAAATAAACTAAACATCGGAAAATAAAATAGAACAAAAGAGAATAAAGAAAGATCTACCAACAACACTACTAACCTGACCACGATCCAAACTCCAGGTGACCCCGTGGGTCACTCCCCAATACCACAACCAACATCGCTCAAGGCGAGCAATTGAATATGGAACCTGCAACAGAACTAAAAACAAGAAAACTCTATAGGCATGAGTATTAAAACTCAGTAGGTAGGCCCGACTAATTCTATCCCAAAGCACATACCAATAAATAAAGAATTTATCAATTTCAGGTTTAAACTAAATTATATAAAATATGGTTTCCACACACTTTTATTTCTAAAACAAGTAACAATCCATTGCCCTTTTTAATTTAGAACAAGATTAATGTTGAAAGAAACAGGTGAATTGCATTTTTAAAACATTTTGCGAACAATTTAGAAATCCAAACTTTAGCTGTTAGTCAAAAGGAGAATCACACACAACACACACTAAGGGAAATGGTAAAAGTGGCACACATGGGTCAGCAACCGAACTCGACCTCTCAATCGTCCACCACACACAAATAAACACTAAAAGAAACATGGGTCGAACCTAGGAGATCGTGAACAATCCAGAACGTACTATACATGTTCTCATCCTGAAGGCATTCCCTAACTCAATGACATCATAATGCCCTAACTCCCGGCATAGCCCTACATGGCCTAACCGAGGGGCCCAATCCCCATAGCAGCAATAACTCAGTATTCCCCTGCTATGGGGCCACTAGCCAGTGCGTGGTCTAAACTAGTGCAGCAATCGTTCTCAGAAAATTCACTCAATATGCCAGGTTCCCATGTCAACACATATAATAAAAGAGGGGCGCGTCCACAATGTAAATCAAGCAGTTACTAAGCACTAACATCACATATAGATCACGTCATAAACGTACACCATAGATCACCCCCGAGTGGGTTTTCCAAAAATATTCTATTTTTATTAAACTGCCAAACGAGCCTTCACCAATTTTAAAGAAAAACTTCATTTCTCAAGAAAACCCAAAACACTTTTTCAGAAGAAATCATTTATCCTTAAAACTAGAAGTACGTTTGAAATTCCGTGAATTATGTTTAAAGGCCAAACAGACATTCTTTCAAAACTGGGTGTCCGCCCGTCAAGAAAATGTTCCAAGTGTTCGGTATAAAATAAACGGTTCTTTTCACACTAAATAATCATTTAAAATTTTATTATATAATATTATTTATCATTCATTAAAATTAACAAAACATCAAGAAATTAATAAATTATAAATATAAAGGTGATTACAATGGGGGACCTACCTCGGCTCACTATCCAAACACAACGACGCAACGCGCCTCGCACGGGCGCACAATCGTGCGCGCAAGCTGACGATCTCATGAGCGTGGAAAAAACCATGCCAACGCGCTACAACCGCAAAGATAACTAAAATACATAAACACCGACTTAAAACAATCCAAGCAAACAAATAACGCAAAATAACCACCTCAACCTACTTTCAAAACATAACTCACATTGATTCCATTGTTTAATAACCCACATTAAAATTTGTAAAACAATTTCCAAAGAGTGACCCACGACATTAGACACCCAAAACCCCTTTTAAAACCAATGCATAACATAAAACCAATTTTCAAAAACCTCTTAATTTAATAATTTATTCAAACTTATAAAATACTCATAGGAGACACCAAATAAAAAACATTGCACACACAATATATCAAACCCTTTAAAAACTATCCTCACATATTTCAAAACATAAACAACACTACAGGCAAAACCAAATGCACTTTTTAAAATTTAAGGAAACCATTTTCATAATTAAACAACCCACTATATATATATATAAAAGATTAATCAACAGTTCTAAAAATTAATGCATGGCTCAAAATGCTAAACTTGCTAAACCAGACACATAATTAGAATAGTTCATCAAATAACATTATTATATACGGAATCACCTACACATAATAAGAGGCACATTCCAATACCATTTTTCATAATTTTAACCATCACAAAACACTGCAATAAATCAGCAACGCTTCTTATTGGGATGTAGGTTATGCTTTAAAAAAAATATCTAAAACACACACGTGTCATGGGTTGTGCGGGAAAGGAAGAATTTCTACCTCGAACAAGTGTAGATGCAATAGAACATCAACAGAAGGAAAATTAATGACCCACGGATCAAACACGCATCCCAAACAACGAGAAAGTCAAAAAAATTGCCAGCTTCAAGATTTTAGTTCAGTAAAACAGAGGAAAAAAACGCATAATCAAATGGAAATCGCACCGACGGAGACGGAGAGGAAACCGACAGTCAGGGAGAAGGTGGAGGTGCTGCGATTTGCGTCGGAACACCACCGGACAGTGGAAGATCGGGATGGAAGGTGTGACCGGAGCGAGAGGCGAGGCTGGAGCATGAGCAAGGGGGCGGGTGAGGGTGGAGCCGGCTGGGCAGTGGACAGCGAGGGGAGGTGGCAGATCTCGGAGGGGCAATGTTTACTGGAACAGGGATGGGGCGTGGGAAGAGAGGAGGCAGCTGGGGTTCAGAGCGGTGAGGTCGGCCCGCCGGAGCAAGGGAGGAGTGGAGGTTCTCCACACACAGGTCGCCAGAGGGAGGAAATAAGGGGGGGGGGGGGGGGTCCAAGCACGCCACCATTGGAGAGGGATCGGCTTGCTTCCACGGGCAGAGGCGAGGCTGGCGGCGAATGCGGAGGGAGAAAAGCTGGAGCAGGGAAGCGAGGGCGGCGGGCAAAAACGCCGGAGGCTAGGAAAAACACGAAGGGGGTCTGGGGTTCGGGCACAGTGCCGCTGCGCAGAGGGGAAAACAGGGGAAAGGGGGCGACGGGATGGGTCAGCAAAAAGGGGGTAGGGTTTGCTGTTTTTTTTTTTCATATTAATAACAATAATAATATTTATACAACAATAGTAATAATAATAATACAAATAATAATAACAATTACAATTAAGTTAAAATCTATTGATAATTATACTAATAGCACAATTTAGATAATAAAAATATCCTTAACAATTCTTAATCATAATATTATTATCTACACCATAATTAATTATTATAATTATGCTTTAATGGTTTACTTATTTCGTTTGCGTAAAAAGTTATTCCTTTCAAGCGATATACCATCTGCATGACACGTGAGTCGAGTGTGCGGCTACCGCCCACCATGCAGTGACTGCGCATAGATCCAAAGCCTGATAAAAAAAACATCAAATATCGAGAATTGCAGACTAGAACCTCAACGAGGTTGACCGAAGTGATGAAATAATGAAAATAAAAACAAAATAAAACATTGGGGTGTGACAATTATCCCCACCACAGACACTTTCTACCCCCAGAAAGTCACACAGCCGAAAAATAGACAAAACAAGAGTCAATTCCCAACTGAGACCAAAAGAAACCACAATACGAGAGAACAGGAGAACACGAGAGGGTTCTCCCCACCACAAGAGCTCAACTAATGCGCAACTCTTTTTACACCCAAACATACCACCCCGGGAAGGGGTTCGACGTGGGAACTCCCAACTGATCCAGTCTAACCTCTAAATCACGAGCGAAACAACACCTCGGCTAAAACTTGGAACTCTCAAATCAGACCAAAGAAAGCCCGAAGACGATAGAAAAATCTCTGAGCAGAACTTAATCAAAGCAGTAAACCCAAGAATAACCGCAAACCTGGACTCCTCCGTAGGAACTTATATCTCCAAACGAACACCTCCAAACCAATATTAACCCATGCAACGTCCAAACATACCTCTAAGATAAATGCACGATTCTAAACACCATAATCAGACAAACGAGACTGTTTGGATTACAAACGAACACATTCATCCCAACCTCACGACGACACAACGAACCTACAACAACTCCAAAACTTTAACAGTGGAAGAATGAGAATGTAAATACTTTAAATGTTTTGTTTCCAACACAGAACATGAAACTTGAACTAAGGCATCACCCCCTTAGCAACTCCTGACTGCGCGCGAGCTTCACCCCAAGACCTGTGGTTGGGGATCTGATGGTTGAAGCATCTCCTGCCTCACAGTCAGGCACTGGAATCTTCCGGTCACTATGTCTTCCTCATGATATGCTTCATGTAAATCTTCTCTAGATGACCTAGACACCGGCAATGATGGCAGGTCTTCGGAGGGGTGTGACATAACGACTCGTATGCCTTAAACGTCAATACTGACGGTACACCATTAGACGATCAGACGAACTGGAAGTTAGAGCCACTGCAGAGAACTCTTTAGAAACAAATTTACCTGACCCACTCTACTCGTCAGATGTGGGACCTTCACGAGCAACTGGATACGGTGGATTTCCAACCGTTCGTGCTCCGGAAACCAACTCAGCTAAAACACCTCATGCACCAACTTCCCAAAAAGTGGTTCTCTCAAAAAGGGAGGACTCGCTCCTTGATATCTGAATGAAGACCCTTGATGAGGGGAGGAGTCTTCATCAAATCCTATGATACTACCCCCAAAAAGAGAGAAACTAGATCCTTGAAATGGTCAACATACGCTTTCATCGTCTGCTGTCCATGTTGAACACGCATGGGCTCTTCCATTTTCTTCGTCTTCACATCCACAAGTGTAAACCATTGAACGAAGACAGCTTTAAAGACATACAACATCATATCAACTTGTAGTAATGGTGGGGTGAACAACTCCTACTCATCCCGAGCTGGACCTTCAAACAGACCCAAAACAACACACACTTTGATCACTTCGGGAGTTCCCAATACCCTGAAGACGCGCTCGACTTCTTCAAGCCACTGCACTGTCTCTAATAGACTCCAATAACCATGTAGGACATACAACGTCTGAGAAGGACCAAAAACTGGGCATGACTCATCAACTATGGGGACCTTTCTGGGTGGAATTTCTGAACAACATATATATCACCAAGCCAAAACAAAAATCGATCAAAGCAACATCAATAAAGCATCCTCATCCAAAAACAACCAGCTCAAAAGAAACCAAACAACCACAAACACAACCCAAATACCGCTTTTCAATTTATATTTCAAAACTAGCTTCTTTCAAGGTTACTTTCCAAATACCAAATCCACTTTTCAAACCAAAATCACTTCTCAAACCCATTTTTCCTCTTTAAAAGCCAGTTTAGAAAACAAGGTCAAGCCTTTAATTTCAAACACACCCAGGTAATCTCATGAACCGTTGCACATGTCCCCATCCACATTCATTCATACACACCAACACACACTTTCCACACATCCTCTCATATGGGCAAACATTCATAAGGAGTACCTGAGGTTTCACCCCAAACCATTCTCAAACACTTTCCATGCAAACAACGGTTTTCCAAACCGAAGGCTTTCAGTTTTAAAACCCATTTCATAAATTTAAAGTTATATAAAATAAATCAGTCTCATTTTCAAAAACCCTTTTTCATTTCAAAAAAACACACTTACACCAATCAGAATGAAAATGAAACTCAACTTGCATCAAACCACCGGAGAGAGGGACTAGCGGTCACACTTAACTTGAAGACATGGTAGTGGGCCATTCCCCAAGTAAGCGTCAACAACTAGGAGGAATTCAAACCGTGTACTCGGACTCCACATGGGTCACAACTCCATGTGAGATCACGATGTAACATCGGTTTACCTCCGTTGTCATCCCTCAATCCCAAAAAACTATAACGAAACAAGGACTCAATTCCCAGACTACCCCTGGTGACTCAAGGTGCGGAACGGGCGAGGGGTCATGACGTCCTTCCCGTACCTACCTCTAGAATCCCGAAAATCCTAATCTCCATATACCAGACACCTCAAATAACAAAAACCTGCCTCTAATACCATTTTTTCACGAACCAACCCGGGTCGACCCTGAACCGGTCACCCGAGCCGGCTCGCGACATGGCTCGAAGGGCGTTCCTGATCCCCACGGGCTGGAAACTAGTTCTGGGCATCAAAATTAAGCAAGTGGGAATGATTTGGCCCAAAGGAAAAATAAACTAAACATCGGAAAATAAAATAGAACAAAAGAGAATAAAGAAAGATCTACCAACAACACTACTAACCTGGCCACGATCCAAACTTCAGGTGACCCCGTGGGTCACTCCCCAATACCACAACCAACATCGCTCAAGGCGAACAACTGAATCTGGAACCTACAACAGAACTAAAAACAAGAAAACACTATAGGCATGAGTATTAAAACTCAGTAGGTAGGCCCGACTAATTCTATCCCAAAGCACATACCAATAAATAAAGAATTTATCAATTTCAAGTTTGAACTAAATTATATAAAATATGGTTTCCACACACTTTAATTTCTAAAACAAGTAACAGTCCATTTCCCTTTTTAATTTAGAACAAGATTAATGTTGAAAGAAACAGGTGCATTCCATTTTTAAAACATTTTGCGAACAATTTAGAAATCCAAACTTTAGATGTTAGTCAAAAGGAGAATCACACACAACACACACTAAGGGCAATGGTAAAAGTGGCACACATGGGTCAGCAACCGAACTCGACCTCTCAATCGTCTGCCACACACAAATAAACACTAAAAGAAACATGGGTCGAACCTAGGAGATCGTGAACAATCCAGAACGTACTATACATGTGACTCATCCTGAAGGCATGCCCTAACTCGATGACGTCATAATGCCCTAACGCCCAGCATATCCCTACATGGCCTAACCAAGGGTCCCAATCCCCATAGCAGCAATAACTCAGTATTCTCCTGCTATGGGGCCACTAGCCAGTGCGTGGTCTAAACTAGTGCATCAATCATTCTCAAAAAATTCACTCAATATGCCAGGTTCCCATGTCAACACATATAATAAAATAGGGGTGCGTCCACAATGTAAATCAAGCAGTTACTAAGCACTAACATCACATATATCTCACGTCATAAATGCACAACAAAGATCACCCCCCGAGTGGGTTTTCCAAAAATATTCTATTTTTATTAAAGTGCCAAACGGGCCTTCACCAATTTTAAAGAAAAACTTCATTTCTCGAGAAAACCCAAAACACTTTTTCAGAAGAAATCATTTATCCTTAAAACTATAAGTACGTTTGAAATTACGTGAATTATGTTTAAAGGCCAAAAAGGCATTCTTTCAAAACTGGGTGTCCGCCCGTCAAGAAAATGTTCCAAGTGTTCGGTATAAAATAAATGGCTATTTTCACACTAAATAATCATTTAAAATTTTATTATCAAATATTATTTATCATTAATTAAAATTAAAAAAATATCAAGCAATTAATAAATTATAAATTTAAAGGTGAGTACAATGGGGGACCTACCTCGGCTCACTATCCAAACACAACGACGCAACGCGCCTCGCACGGGCGCGCAATCGTGCGCGGAAGCTGACGATTGCATGAGCGTGGAAAAAACCATGCCAACGCGCTGCAACCGAAAAGATAACTAAAATACATAAACACCGACTTAAAACAATCCAAACAAACAAATAACGCAAAAGAACCAACTCAACCTACTTTCAAAACATAACTCACATTGATTCCATTGTTTAATAACCCACATTAAAATTTGTAAAACAATTTCCAAAGAGTGACCCACGAAATTAGACACCCAAAACCCCTTTTAAAACCAACGCATAACATAAAACCAATTTTCAACAACCTCTTAATTTAATAATTTATTCAAACTTATAAAGTACTCATAGGAGACACCAAAAAAAACGTTGCACACACAATATATCAAACCCTTTAAAAACTATCCTCACATCTTTCAAAACATAAACAACACCACACACACAACCAAATGCACCTTTTCAAATTTAAGGAAACCATTTTTATAATTAAACAACCCACTATATATATATATAAAAGATTAATCAATAGTTCTAAAAATTAATGCATGGCTCAAAATGATAAACATGCTAAACCAGACACACAATTAGAATAGTTCATCAAATAACATTATTATATACGGAATCACCTACACATAATAAGGCGCACATTCCAATACTATTTTTCATAATTTTAACCAACACAAAACACTACAATAAATCAGCAATGCTTCTTATTGGGATGAAGGTTATGCTTTAAAAAAATATCTAAAACACACATGTGTCATGGGTTGTGTGGGAAAGGAATAATTTCTACCTCGAACAAGTGCAGATGCAACAAAACATCAACAGAAGGAAAAGTAATGACCCACAGATCAAACGCGCATCCCAAACAATGAGAAAGTCAAACAAATTACCAGATTCAAGATTTAAGTTCAGTAAAATAGAGGAAAAAAAACGCACAATCAAATGGAAATCGCACCGACGGAGACGGAGAGGAAACCGCCAATCGGGGAGAAGGTGGAGGTGCTGTGATTTGCGTCGGAACCCCACCGGACAGCGGAAGATCGGGATGGAAGGTGTGACCGGACCGAGAGGCGAGGCCGGAGCGTGAGCAAGGGGGCGGGTGAGGGTGGAGCTGGCTGGGCAGTGGACAGCGAGGGGAGGCGGAAAATCTCAGAGGGGTGATGTTTGCTAGAACAGGGATGTGCCACGGGAAGAGAGGAGGCAGCTGGGGTTTGGAGCGGTGAGGTTGGCCCGCCGGATCAAGGGAGGAGTGGAGGTTCTCCACGCACAGGCCGCCAGAGGGAGGAAATAGGGGGGGGGGGGTCCGAGCGCGCCACCATTGGAGAGGGATCAACTTGATTCCACGGGCGGAGGCGAGGCTGGCGGCGAACGCGGAGGGAGAAAAGATGGAGAAAGGAAGCGAGGGCGGCGGGCAAAAACACCGGAGGCCAGGCAAAATGCGAAGGGGGTCTGGGGTTCAGGCGCAGTGCTGCTGCACAGAGGGGAAAGCAGGGGAAAGGGGGCGACGTGATGGGTCATCAAAAAGGGGGTAGGGTTTGCTGTTTTTTTTTTCATATTAATAACAATAATAATATTTATACAACAATAGTAATAATAATAATACAAATAATAATAACAATTACAATTAAGTTAAAATCTATTGATAATTATACTAATAGAACAATTTAGATAATAAAAATGTCCTTAACCATTCTTAATCATAATATTATTATCTACACCATAATTAATTATTATAATTATGCTTTAATGTTTTACTTATTTCGTTTGCGCAAAAAGTTATTACTTTCAAGCGATAGAACATCTGCATGACACCTGAGTCGAGTGTGCGGCTACCGCCCACCATGCGGTGACCGCGCACATATCCAAAGCCTGATAAAAAAAACATCAAATATCAAGAATTGTAGACCAGAACCTCGACGAGGTTGACCGAAGTGATGAAATAATGAAAATAAAAACAAAATAAAACGTTGGGGTGTGACAGTGGGTAAGAAATGGTTAAACCATTATAATAAAAATGCATCATTTTTTTAATACCATATTAATCATAATGATATTTATAAAATGTTTTTATAATGGTATATGAACAAATAAAATTACAATAACTTCATTAATATTTAATCATCTCCATTGGGAGTTTCCCTGTGGCTGAAACATTAATACTTGAATGATTGGTCCTAAAACAAGACCAGAAGATCTAGGAAAAAGGGAAGGATTGGTAAGGATTTTTAGTACGTATTTTATGAGATAATGTGAACAAATTTTTTGAATAATGGAGGATGAGAAGTTGCTTTTCTAACATAGGTGAGGGCCACACATGTATGTTTTTTAAAATATCTCAATTATATATGGTCACTTACTTAAGAAAGTGGATCCAAATGGATATACAATAAATTTTTAATAATATAAATTTTAAATATCTTAAAAAATAATAATTATACTGGTTTGGGTTGAAATAAAAACCTTATATAATGTTTTAACACCTCAGTAAACCTGTTTAAACATTAAACATGGTACTAAAATTTTACTAACTTTACTATTCACTTTGAAAAAAATAAGCTACCCCAGTTTGATTATATTAATTATTATGGTCAAAAATAAAAAATTCATTTATGTAGAAAAAATTTATATAATTTTAACATTTTAAATTTAAATAAGATCACAACACATAATGAAAACTCATTTTAAAATAATGAATCTTTAAGTATATGATATAATATAAATACATTTAATTTAATGAAAAACCCATCAAATAAATGTTAAAATTAATTATTGACTATATAATATATAAATTTCATTAAAATAAATCATTAGTCTAAATTATTTTATTTTATAATTATAAAATACATCGCACTCAGAGAAACAGTTTTTAGAAATGAAAAAATTTCATGTCTGAAATAAATGTAAATCAAAATAATCTATAAAAATGATTCATACATAATTAATTATATTATTTATAATTAATAAATAATTTTGTTTTTTTATGATCATATTCAAAACATAATGACACTTTTAGTTTAAATTAAATGAAAATATTTACGAAAAATGTTGTGTTCACTATTAACTGAAAAATAAAATTTCCAGGAAAAATCCCAAAAAATTACCCTAAGAAAAAAATTTGACTTGTTTATTGAAAAAATGAAATTAATTAATTATTTTCAACAAAATTGTATGAATAAATTATTGTTTTCATTCATATATAGTACCCTAGAAAACATTTTTTAAGAAAACATATTATTTATTCATTAAATGACTTTATTGAATATTGAGCACTTATTATTTAAGAATTAATAAATACATTTTAATTATATAAAAAATAATAAATATTTCTCAGAATTTGGTTATTATTTTTCACCTAACCAAAATAATGGAAATACTAAAATATAACCTAATTTTTAAATCATTTTTATTTATAAATAATACTAAAAAACAATGATTTTTTTCAATGAAACATATATTGAAAAATACAGGGTGTTAAATTTTCTACTCTTAAATAAATTTAATCCTCCAAATTTTTTTCCATATTAATAAGAGGTATGATATTTAGAAATTAATTTATTAAAAATAAAATTTTACAATTTAATAATAAATCATCCATTGAAATGGAATGTGGGAATCATAATTTTTACCATAGATAACACATATTCATGTTCTGAGGTAAGTAATACATTATTGGGAAGATAAAATATGTACATGGAGGAGAAATTTAATGTATAATACATAATAGAGGGTGATTTAGAACCCTGGCCAAATGATATTTAATAACCACAAAACAATAAATTAGTCAGTGTTAAAAAGACATTCAAATCCTCAGAAAGAGTAATAAAATGGTAAAAAATATCAGTTTTAGGTTCTATTTTAGTATTTTGGAATATTTAATATATTTCAATGTAGAGTATATGAGAAAATATACTTAATTTAATGATTTCCTTTTAATAAGAAAAATTTTCATTTTTTTTATTACGATTCAAAAAATTTCTTATTCTATGTGATCTCTTACTCCTTGAAATGAATAATCATGATTAATTTATCATGGTTGAAGTTGTAAAATTAATTATTAATGGATCATATGATCCATAAAATAATGAAAATTATTTTGATCTGTCTCTAGATTTACCATAACCAATATGGCTAGAAATATCTATCCAATATGGATAAATCTTCAAATGATGAAATTATAAATTAATACCTAAAATATCCTCAATAACACTTAATGTTAAACTTAAACAATTCCATAAAGTGTTTACCATGAGACTCTTAAAATATATTTTTGACCAATTTAAAATCGCAAAAAAATATTTTGTGTTTTATCACATTTGTTTCATAATCAAATTTATCATTTATACCTAAAAAATAAAAACTAGATCATCATGTCAAATACTAAATATGAGAATAACATGATAATAAATTCTCCTAAACAGGTTACTAAACTGAATTATTATAAAATCTCAAAGAAAACATATATTCTTCCAAAATATAACTCCATCATATTCCCTCAAATACTGTGACAAACTATACTATATATTTTGAAAATCTGAAATTTCAGTATGATTCAACAAATATATCATCAGTAACATATCCATGATATCACTAATCAATTTCACGGTCAATAATATTATTTAAATTATATTATAAAAATCAATCATCACATTATCCAAAATACACATTTTTATATCATCCTCATGAAAATATTAAGTGTTATCTATCCCTCAATCATTTTATTCCAAAAATATATAATTATAAATAGTACAATTTTTGTAGTTATTGATACCATTAAATGAATACTTGGATGTCGTTGAAGAGAAAATTTTGAGGAACAATTAATATATTCATCACGTTTCTTATAAATTGAATGGCATTAATGAAACACTTATATAACATAATTATCTAATATAAATACATTAATACTTCAATTATTCAATTATAATTATTTTAATATAATATTACCTTCCTTGGTCTAGGAGATAGACATTGGATTAGTGATTTGGATTAGAAATATTCACATTCCCCACACATAAGACATTGAAATATAAATTATGCCATGGGATATACATTATTTCCTTCATCTGAAATCATCATTTCCCTAAAAATTACATTCTTTTCATTATTTCCACACATAAAACATATTTTTGTTCTTTTTTCATCCTTTCCCAAGATTAGTATTCCCTCATTCTCAACATTATTGAATCTGAATAATACTTCCTCCAAGGTCATCATGAAACTCCATTTTTTATCTTTTTAGGTGTGATATAAAACACTCTAATGATGGGGTTTTCAAGGATATCATGAGATAAATGATTAATCATAATAAAAAGGATCATCATTCCAAATTTCATTTCTTTTAGATACTCATGAGTAAAATTATTCACTTCACCATCATAATATGAATTTACATGATTCCTTCTATTTCTAGCCATTTACTAAATCCCAAAAACTATAATATGTGGAAACTTATTCCTATTAGGAAATAAACTAATCTATAAAATAATTTATATGATGTCAAAATCAGGACAAAATCTTCTCAATATATGACACAATAATATTATCTTAGGTCACTAATGGTCATTTTCTATATAAATTATTTATAGTGAATCTTATATAAAATTTGAATTAACCTAATCATGTTTCCAAGGAATGCTAAACCTGGTTCACAGTAAGGAACCATTCACCATGAAGATTAATTATGGATGATACATACGTCAAAAGATATTTTTTTGGTTATTAACACTAAATTAATTTTTTCCAAAACCACACACACTTATAGTTTGTAGACATGGAAATATTTTCTGATGGAAAACACCTTTAAACAAAATAATATATGATATTCTAATATACATAGGCTTGTTCTAAGGGTTGTCCCTAAATTTTACTCATCTAAGTTTTAAAAAGGTACTAAACCGTTAATATGATTCCAACAGTAATTAAAAACACATTTTATAAGTATATATTATGTAATTTTAGTTAAATACTCAATACATTTCTCAAAAATAGATATATGAGGACCATATTAGTCTATTTTTTAGAAACATTTACATATAAGCAACGAGTACATAAGGTATCTATATCATTTCTTATTTAGATCTTCAATTCTATATCCATTATTAGACATAACATACATAAAACAAATCTTTATAACATGGTGAATAAAAACATAAGAAATGGTGAGCTAAGATATTCTATATGTGTACACAAAGAAGATATCAATAAATAATCATAAATGGGTTAAATATAATCATAAGGGTAAGAGAACATGTGAAGAAAATTATATAATC
The DNA here is from genome assembly GCA_963277665.1 of Viscum album. Classification (NCBI taxonomy): domain Eukaryota; kingdom Viridiplantae; phylum Streptophyta; class Magnoliopsida; order Santalales; family Viscaceae; genus Viscum; species Viscum album. The sequence continues at coordinate 839,035,519 of OY728152.1, read as the reverse complement.
ATACTCATAAATTTGTTTATAATAATCAGGAAACATGGTATAATGGTTTTGAAATCTAAATAAAAAAGATATACGAGTGATAAATAATGAAGAATAAATCACGACCCATGTAAACATGTCATTTATATATGGTATCAGATTATTTAATTGAAATAACCATATAAAAAAATTTCAATGTTAAGGATCACCAGTATGACTATCATAGAGGATTGAAGTTACTCCATATTAAATCATTTTTATATAGATAGTTCACTCCAAAGACAACCTTATTAGGAAAATTCTCTTAATAAAGTAGGTTCACTCCAAAAACTAGCCATTTTTATAACATGAGATATAATTCATGACCCAATACATTTTAGGGATATATAATTCATATTCCACCAAACATATAATGAAAAATATATATGTTTTCCATAATATCATAAAAATTCATTAAATAATCAAATAATAACTCTTGGGAAGGATATATGTTTCCAAAAAAATTAATGATCATAATAATAAAATTTAAAAAAAATTAATAAATTTTCTAACATTGGATCATATCAATATTAAATCATTACTAACCTTGATGTATGTTTATATAGTTGAAAATACCTTTAAAATATTATTAGTGCATTTATTATTGGAAATACCATTTCATTTTGAAAAAGTTATTTATAATCAAAAAAAATTCCCAAATGGTAAGGAATTGTTTTTAATATATATATAAGGTATATTAAAAATAAATATTCAATGAAAAAGTATTCATATTGGATAGAAATCTTTTTCGGTAGTTTATATTAACACAAAAAATCCCCTCAAATATTAAGTAAAATGTCATAAGAACCTTCTTTAGAAAATAAAATGATGATTACATGAAAATATATAATAAGAAATGAAAATAATGGTAGAAATAATTCATTATATATATATTCAATATTATATATATTTTTGAAAAAACATTAATGAAATTTTTATAATTATGAACAAAGATTTCCCATTCCTAGGAAAACAAGGTCAATTTTACTTAAAATCTTTATTTTAGTCTATTGAGAAGTTAAAGAGTGTAAAATTAATTAAAAAAAATTAATCATATAGAAATAAAATTTTTATAACAAAATATATTTTATTTGTGGGATATTTATCACAAAATTTCTTCATCATAAAATTTATTGATAAACAATCCTAAAAAAATGAAATTGCAACATAAATCCCTTACCGCTATTATATATTTTGAAGAATAATCCCATGAAATAAATGACATAAAATTGAACATTAAAAAACTTGATCATAACTATATTTATGATAAAACATATAAATTTTATAGTAGATACACATTATAAAATAAAATAGGTATCTAACATAAAAAATGTCTCAATGAAACCAAATTTCGATGAATAACCCATAAAACTGTAGTAATGAAAACCATTTGAAGAATGAAAGAATTATGGTTCTATAAATAAAATATTTTTAATATTTTATTAGTCCAAATTAATATATTTGGAAATATATAAACCATAGATATAAGTAATTGGTGAATAACATTAAAACACGTCTCAATGAAGAGAAATCATACTGAAACCCTCAAAACATCAGTATCTAATTTATTGAAGGAAATATAATGAAATAAAATGATATGGATCTTAAAACCCAATTAATATAATTAATATTTCAACATAAATTCTTAATGTAGTATTAATAACCCATAAAAAAAATTATGGTTCATAATTTCCAACACGTCTCATGAATTTGAAAAATGAGAAAAAGAAACACTTACCTTATGTACGTCTGGTTTCATAATCTCTCAAACCCCCTATAAAATAAATTAAAATTAATTATTATTATATTTCAAAATTATATAATGATATTAAATATACTATATGATCTAATTATACCATTTCAATTCCTATTTATTAATAATTTTCTATTAAATCAATCATTTCTAGTGTTAAACGTTTCATTTTTCATGTAAATTTTAGTTAAAATATTTAATTTACCATTTATAATAATTAATACTTATCCATAATTTCAATAATAATATAAATGACATATATATTCATTATATACATTATTCTAACCATTAATATAAACTAGTTATGAAAATTTGTTACATCATTATGTTGAGATGGTAGTCTATACGTACGAATTAATGTTATTTTGAATATTTTTTAGTATTAAATGGAAGAAAGTATAGTGCTAATTAAATATGAAAAACTCAATTATATATCACAAATTTTATATATTTTAAATAAATATATACACTATTTCATTCACGTAAATTACAAATGATAGACAAATCATATCTCTCCATGGAAATACTATACAAAACAAATGCGAAAACGATGATGCCATTTACTAATGGATTATATGATAAGAATTTCACAACTCATCCTAGTGGGTCTCATGCCATGACTCCCCAAGCCCGAATCCAATATTCCAGGGGATAGTGACTAGCTTTGAATAGGTATATCACTAAAATGGGAAGCATTTACTATGTACATATATAAACACACACATCTCCTAACCCGCAAATACTGAAATGTTAAAACCACTAAAAAAGAAATGCATGCATATGAATATCTCAACCACAATACAAAAGTAAATAAAAAGTGAATTAAATGAAACATGGATAGACTATAATACCACAATAATAAAGAGTCTTTAAACTACAAATCCCATCTTATAAAAAAAATAGTTACTATGAATGATGCTCAAATCCGTAGGAACAACTCTTCCTACCTAAACTTGCAAAGCTCTGTCTAGTCCTGCTCAACACTGGTCTCCATCAAAAGGTCACTCATATTCACATGAAATGGAATTTTAGGGAAAATCCTATGTATTGGATAGTACATTAACACTTATTAGGACACCCCAAGACCACGAATTAATACATAAAGGAATATATAGTTAGCTATACATAGTATATGTCTACAAAAAATATGACAAGAATATAGAGATACACTCAAACCAAGATGCATAGTATAAATGTATTTCAAAACTACCACATACCGACATTATAGTTTCATATCAAAGATTTCATGAAGAACTAATCCTAGAGAACACACTCCTGAGTTTGATAGCACCGACGATATCTATATGAGAAGTAATTTTCTTTAGAAACTGTCCTGAGGGGGATATATTGATCGATCTGGAGAGAGATTTGATACATAGTTCATGATCATTTCCAAGGCCATGGGTTGATACCAACAAATCTATTTGTATTAACCTTTTATGTTTAGGATATATGTCCAGTGAATTTGGTCACATCAATTCCAAGGACTCTACCTAGGGAATTAAGGATCAATAAAGGATCCTGCTCCAAGTATCTTGGAAGGGATTCTAATGGCTCTACCTAGATTGTACTTCTGATGGATTAATACTCCATTGAGTAGGAATGATACCCCAAAACCCTCAAGGAAATGATTTGGGGCACAAAAACTAACAAATATTGTATATGATAGGGTGTAAAAGAGATTCCATCCATATAGAAATGTATACATGGCATATAGTAGGGTTACACACTGTTATTTGACCTAATGTACTGCTAGTGTACAACAACACATGTTTTTTAGAGCATCACATGCATATGATTAGTACACACCATGTATAAGAATTAAAAATTGTGTCCTTCCATCTGGGGTCCACTCGTGTACTCTAGTCATGTTCCAGTATACAGTTCCAACCCATGTATGCATGTTACTGCACTATAACACTAGGTAATCCACGTAACGGGTTCATACTGGCCATGTGGGTTAGTACATACCTTTTATAAATCCATGGTACTCCACCCCATATCTGCTTAATTCATGAGATTCACACAAAGTCTCAGGGGAGGTCCCACATGGTGTGTGACAGGGGTCACATGGTGTGTGATACTTGAATGCCTACAGAAAACCTAGTGGTCGCTTAGTGGAGGGCCACAATCCATGTATCCCAGACTACATGTCGTGTTCATCACGAATTTACAGAACCATCATTCTTCCTCTGAACATCTCATTTAATCCTCCATTTCTCAATTTAAAAGCACTATTCTCCTTTAATATGGAGATCCAAGGTCATCATTCCATCACAACATCGAATCAGTGGGTTTTAGGCCTTAAATCAGCTCCGAAAATTTATTCCTCTCAACCACACTTAAATTTCCATAAGAACGATATCTCTCAAATCACATCAATTTTTTTATCGTGATCATCGTCGAACAATTAATAGGTTTTTATGAGGGTGGATCCTCATTCTTGGATCGTTGTGCTGAGAAATGAAGGAGCAATGACCATTCGTTCATAAACCATGAAGAACACGATGATCATCCGAGGAGAAAGAGAAAAATGAACAACACAAGTAAAAAAACTCAAGCATTGATTGTTCCAACCTCGATCCATTCTATAAGAATGATCATTAACAAAAAATAAATTCTCAATATTCAAAACCCCAATAAAAACCTATAATCATAGACTATCCTGTAATAAAGATGAACTGTGTATCAAATGGTTCATTGGTTGGTCCGCATTCATCATTGAATTCAGGAGAGAGGAAAATAAATCCAAATAAAACACCCTAATTCATGGTTGGATCATTCTCTAATGTGGATCGATCATCATGTCATCTTTGTGGGTGAGATATGTTAAAAACAGTGTCTGTCAATATCTAATCCACAACATAGTCATCAATCGATGTTAAGAGAGTTCTACAAGTTCTCTCCATAGCCTCCACGAAATGCTAGGGTTATCCATATAACCATGGAATCCTACCTAAGGATTATTTAAAAAGAAACATTACTAAATCGACAAAATGATAAAATAAAATAAATTCACAATTTATTTTATTTATTAATACACATAAAACTACATTCTATTGATTTTCCCATGCCAACCAATGCAAGTTCATTCCTCGGGTAAACTTGCTGTTATGAATTTAACAACGCTTATGATTTCTAATATAGGACTATATTTATATGTTATTCTAAATTTTTTTGGAAAACTACTCGTGAATGATATTTAATATATTTAATATATTTCAAACATTTATTTCTGGAACATAAGTTCTTATAATCTCACAAAAACTCATCACCTTATATCTAATTAAATCTATATAATATTAAAAAAATAATACACAGAAAAATCTACAACATTACATTCTCCACATCATAGGGATTTATGTCCCCGAGTAGCCAAAAACAAAGCTACTCAAAAATATGTGGGTATTGTGCATGAATATGAGCCACCCAATCATATGTTATCTCATGGATATTCTCATACTGCCACCACACACACTCCAAGGTAATCACATACCCATCATGGATCCTCTTTTATTCATCCCATTTCTTCGATGGATACTCAAAAAAAGTCACTATATCTTCAATGTCTAGCTCTATTGATGATGTGAGGTAGGTCATATACATACCACCTCAACTGTGACATGTGGAATAAATCATGTACCTTATCTAAATATGGGTTAGAGAAAAGTGGTATGCCACATTTCTAACTCAACGTAGAATATAAAAATGGCTGATAAACCTTAGATATAACATTCCACCCAGGTCAAATATTTGCAATCCCCATCAAGGGAAAACACGAAGGAACACATGGTATGTGTTCCTAAACTCTAAAGGCCTCTGTCTCTATTCATAATATGATTTATGAAGGCTCTATGATTTCTTTGTATACACTAGGATGATCTTCACCTTCTAGGTAGTAGCTCACACCAACTCTAAGACCATTATTGATTACTCACTTAGTTCAATCTAGAAAAGGGGTGACATGTTGGGTCACCCGAACTAATCCTTGAATAGTGTCATCGCAATGGTGGACTAGTAGCTTTTTTTAAAATAACTCCACTATGGGTAAGTGATCCTCCTAGCTAGGGCCAGAGTCTAAAATGTGAGCTCAGAACATGCCCTCCAGATCCTAAATGGTCCACTTCCTCTGGCCATTAGTCTAGGTGTAAAACATCACTCTCAAGTGTAAATGAGTCCCAAAAACCTCTTGAAATACCTTACAAAACCATTATGTATAATTTTCAGCATGATTAGAAACTATCATCAATGGGAATCTATGATGTCAAACTATTTCATGAACATAGAGGCGTCCCATGTTTTCCACTAAAATATTCTCTTCGATTGCTAGAAAGTGGGACGATGTTGTGAGTCAGTCAATGATCAAGTAGATGGAATCATGTACCCTAGATGTTAATGGGAACCCTATCATTATGGCTACCGATATACCATACCACTCCCATTATGGTACCTCAAGGGGTTGAGCAAAACCCTCTAGAACCTGGTGCTCAACCTTCACCTACTAGCGTGTAAGGCATCAAGAAATGAACTCTACCACTACCATATTCATATCTGACCACCAAAATTGACATCAGAGGATCAGGTACACCATTCCCACTCTTGTATGTACCACCAAAGGGGCATATGAGACTATTAAAGAACCTACTCCCACAACACCACACATACAATTGTCCATCCTCTAAAAAGTATAAAGTGCTCCCCACCTTGTGAATATCTATTCGGTGCATGTCTTATGGAAATATGAGCACATAGGGTCTCATAGTCGGTGTCCCAAATCTATGCCTCCCTGACTTTCTATAAGATATGTGGGGTGATGACCATCGACTGGATTTAATCTGCTCCATGTTCATCCACAAAGGATAACTGTAACTATGTCCGATTCTCGGATGTGTCATTCAATAACTGTGAACTAGATCTCTTGCTGAGATAATATTTCACAATATTCCCCTTCCTATGAGTATATATAATCTCAATGTGATAGTCTTGGAGGAACTCTAGCCATCACCACTATCTGATGTTAAGATCCTTCATTGAGAAGTTCTATTTGATACTCTTGTGATCATAGTAGGCGATAAACCGCTCACCCATCCAGTAGTGTCTCCAAATCTTCAATGCAGATACTAACACTGCTAAATCATGATTATAGTTCATGTAGTTCTTCTCATGTAGCCTCAACTGGAATGATCCATAAGAAATAACTTCTCACCACTACATTAGGAAAAATTGTAGTCCCTTCCCTGACACATCGTAGAACACTACGTACTCTACACCTTCCAGCAAGTATCTTATGACCAGATCACTCATCAAAATCTGCCTCAAATACTAAAAATCCTAATAGAACATCTCTTTACATACAAAAGGATTCCCATTTCAACTAAATTTTTTCATAGGTGCTGATATCCTATAGAAATAATGTGTGAATATCTGGTAATAGTCTGCTAGCCCAAGGAAGGTCCAAACCATTGACACGCTTGTAGTTAGATACCATGCTAACACTGAATCCACCTTGGACATGTCTACTTCCACTCCATCTGCTGAGATAACATTTCTTAGAATATAGACCACCTAAATCATGATAATTCACTTTGAGAGTTTCCCATAAAGTTGGTACACTTGGGGTACGTCCAGAGCCATCATTAAGTGCCTCGCATGATCCTCCTCAAACTCTGACCACATAAGGATATCATTGTTGATGATTACCATGAACCGGTCTACGTAAGGCTGAGTGATTTGGTTCATGAGTCTAATGAAAACTCCCAGATAATTCTTCAATCCAAAGGGAATAAACATGTACTCATAGTGATAGTAGGGGAATATGAAACAAGTCTTTGTAATATCCTCGTCTGGTACTCACAACTAGTGATAGCCCAATCGAAGATTAACCTTCGATTAGTCAAGGAGGACATCAATCCATGGTAGTGGAAACCTATTCTTCAAGGTCACCTAATTCAAGAGTGCGTAGTCCTAAAGAAACCTCAATCTCACATATACCTTTTTGGGAATAAAGTTGGGCCCGCCCAGGTGAAACACTAGGAATCACAAATCCCTTCACCTACAGGTACACCACCTGTACCCTCAACTTGTTAAGATCTATAGGTTCTATCCATTTTGTGTTTTCTGATTTTGAGGCCATCCCAGAGTGAATGTTTATGGTGTTTTCTATCATCTGTCATGGAGGTAATCCTACAACATATTCAGGGAAGATGTCCTCGTACTCTACTGTCACTGCTGGGAACTTGAAACTAATAACATCCACTGCACTGATGGTAAGGCTGGCCAACTGATGAGTGATCAGTTACACCCTCCTATGAATGAGTCCATATTGTGATGACTGGGTTTCCCTTTCACCAAAAAATGAAAATTTCATTCCATTACTATGAACACACGACACCCTTTGCCTAAAATAATCAATCTTGGCATGGAATATGAATAAACAATCCATAGCAAGAATGGTATCGTAAGGCTTACACAATACCACCAAGTTGTTCCAACTGAAGCTCTTTCCTCCAAGGGACAGGTCACACTATCAGGATATATGTGTGATAAATGATTCTTCTCCATTCGGTGTCTCTAAGAATAATGACCGAGTCAACAGTTCAATCAAAATATGTAGGTTTCAAGCAAAATATGTGGATAGAATTTAATTACTAGAACCTATGTCTATCAATACTACATAAAAAGTAGAAAAAACACATATCATACCTCGAACCATTTCCATATCCCCTGGGTTATATGAATCGACCCCATACAGTTGTAACTTCCCATTTTCTCTATCTCCCTAAGCCTGGTGTAGACCTCCTGGGGGTGATGGTGGTAAAAAATTTCAAAACGTCGACAACCACTTCCTAATATCCTATATCATATACCATGTTCTCAGCCGTGTGGGTATGCCTTCTCTTATTTTTGTCTTTACCTCAGTGGTCCATCCATTGTCTCCTTGACAACAACACAATGAGTCAGTCAATCTCGAGTGAGATGTCCAATGTCATCACCTGAATAACATCACCTCTGTCTAGGACGAATTGACCCAACCTATGAGATTCGAACTAACAATCCTCTATCCTATGACCTCCTCCAAAAACATCTCCCACATATGGATCCTTGAGATTGACATTGGATCGCTACCTCTGCGGTCTCTAAACCTGCTCATCCACTACTAAAAACCATTGATTGTATCTACTCATCCAATAATCTTTCGACCACTGATGATCATTGAAGAACTCTATCATATGTAAGAATTCATAGAGGGATAATGATTTCTTGAATGTCTCTATGTATACCTTGCTTGATTTTCTAATTCTTGATGTAATGATCTCTAACCATATCCAACGAGTGCCTAAAAATGTTGGTGAATCCCGTTGACAGTCATCCAAAATCAATCTCCTCTATTGGAGATGAAGAACCTCTTGTATACAAACAACAATCAAATTAACTAGTGTGAACTCCTCTCTAAATAGTCACTTGAACTATGTCCATTAAAGAGTCACATATCCATGTTTCTGGATAACCAAACTCCACTATCACCATGTTGGGACCTGTAGAAGGCTCGCTACTAGGACCACCATTTGATTTTCCGGTGTCCTGACTAGATGGAATTTATGGCTCACCGACTCATGCCAATCCTCAAATGCCTAACGGTCAGGATTTCCTCGGAACATGAGTGGTCTTTATCTGTAAAACTCATGGAGCATACTCATCCTTCACTCTAGGTCAACTGGTACTGTAGGTACCATGTGCTTCTCCACCGGTGGTGGTATAGCTGGTGCACCACCTTGAGGAAATACCAGGGGAACCTGTCCCTATATCAAAGCCTTATCAATGAGGTGTTCATCATAATGATCTAGTTATTTAATCCTACCAGGCATGCATTGTGGGGGAATCTTGTAAGAAAAAAATATGCACCACATTCAATTATTATATCTGGAGAGAAGACTAATGAAGGATATGGAAATAAAACCCATGAATATATGATGCATGTGCCATTATTTTCCCTTCAACCATAGTTCTCATGTAATGAGTTAAAAAGAAGGTTATTAGAGTCATAGTGAATGGATACGCCAGATGCTCTCACCAACACTAGAGTCTCTTGCCTGAAATCTGAGCGCGAAACACATAACACTATTTCCCAATCCAATCTTCCAAACTCTTGGTTTAATGTAGAACCAACCAGATCTAATACCACTCTATCATGACCCATACCAATGGGGACCATGCCACAACTTCCCAAGCGCACCTCCAATAGTCCAGGGTCTATTGAATAGAAACTAGTTGGAATATAACTTAAAGGGGAGGCATTGCTTATGTAACTATACAAACACACACGACTCCATACCCAAAAATAATGAAATGAAAAAACCACTAAAAATAAATACCAGAATAACATTATCCCAACCAATGTACGATTGGAAATTAAAGTGTAGAAATTTAAATAGGGCCAAAATACAAGTCCACTAAAATAAAGAGTATTTAAACTAAAATGTCCAACCTATAATCAAAATACATATATGGACTGATTATTGATGTCGTAGAAACACCTTAGACTTACAAAACTCACAAAGATCTATCCGGTCTTGGTCGTCCCCAGACTATGTCAAAAGGTTTCTCATCTACACAAGACAGTACATGTGCGGAAAAAACCTGTGCAGGGGCGAGTATAAAAATAATCAGTAGGAAAAACCGAAAGCACAAATCCATACACCGAGTACTATAAAATCACCTCTATATGATATATGTATAAAACACATATAACAACAATATCTGGATATACTCAAACAAAGACACTTAGTTTGAGGAATGTCACAATTAACATATACCCACACTAGAGATTCAATTTGATGATTCCATGAAGCAATCATATGGGAGATCAAACCCTTGAGTCTGATAGCACTGATGATGTCCATCTAAAAAGTACTATTTATTAGAAACTATCATGAGATACATACACTGATATATCTAGAGAGAGATAAAATTCAAAGACGAGGATCAAAGCCAGGGCCTTGGGGTGATACCAACAACTCTTTCTGGATTAACATTCTATGTAGAGGTTAAACACCCCAAGAAGTTGGTCACATAAATATGGTGGATAAAATATTCAATCCATGTAGAAAGGTTTACACTACTTGTATTAGGGTCACACTTCATGCTCATTGATATCGGGTTCTACCCACATACAACATTCCTTGTCATTTAGAACATGTCATGTAGATAATGAGTACAATCCATATAAAAGGCTCACATGACACATATTTCTATCTGGGGTCCACTTGTGAACTTTGGTCATGTTCTAGTAAATAGTTTCAACATGTGTATGCTTTTCCATGTACCGGTACATGAGGTAATCCTCATATCCATTTCCACCAAGCCGTGTGGGGAGTACATGCTATGTGGGAAGTCTGTGTACTCTGCCCCATGTCTGTGTATTTCCTAAGATACACGCTATGTCTCGAGGAAGGTCCTATATTCCAAGTGACTAGAATCACACACCTTGTGACACTTGACTACCTCCTCAAACCCTAAATTCCTCTCTATGGGGGCCACCTGCCATGTTCCCTAGACTAAATGTCCTATTTAATGTGAATATCTAAAATTATCGTTCTTCCTTTGAATGCCATAGTGGATCCTATGGTTTAGGATCTGAAGATATTTTTACATAGAAACTGTGGATCCATGGTCTTCTTGCTACTACAACACCAATTTTTTTTTATTTTGGGCATCAATCGGCTTCGAAACCTGATTCCAATCCCCTACACAAAAATTTCCTCAAGATTGATATATCCATATCAATTCGATCCATCCATCACCATCATCATCACACCTCTTATAGATCATCACAAGGTTGGATCATCACTCTGAGATCATTTTTCCATGAAACAAAGTTGCAATGATCATTCATTTATAAACCACGAATAATGTAATGAACATCAGGGGAGAAAGAGTAAAATGAACTAGCAATATAATGAACATCATCCATTATTGATTAAACCTCAATCCTTTCTGTAGGATTGATCAAGAATAAAAAATCAACTCCCAATAATCCAAAACCTAAAAAAACTCAAAATCATAGCCCATTCCACAAGAACGATGAACCGTGGATCAACATGTTCATTGGGTTGTCTGTGTTTTTCATTGAATATAGAATCGAGGAAAATAAATCCAAATAACACACCCTACTGTGGTGTATGATCATTAAATTAAGAAGAACTATTGTCGTGTTGCCACCATTGGCGAGATCCATCAAAAACTACATCAGTCAATCTATGATCTGCAATCCCATCCTCATTCACTACTGAGAGAATTTTTCTAGTTATCTCTAAATCCTGTAGGAAATCCCAGGGTTATCCATATTACACTGGACTATTGCGAAAGGCTTATTTAAAAATTTATTTTGTTGCGTAAGTGAAACGATAAAATAAAAAAAACTCACAACATATTTTATTTTTTAAAAACACCAAAATATACTTCCCATGGTTGACCCGCGTTGGCCAATGTTAGGTTGTGCCAATGGTAAACTCACTGCTCTAAACCCAACGGTACCCCAGGTTATAGATCTATTCACTACTTTATATGTTATTAATCTATTTCAAAAAACCCACTCACGTATGTAATTTAATATATTAAATATATTGCAAACTTTTATTTTGGGAACAATGGTCCTCTAAATCACACACAGTCTCAACACCTAGTCTCGGATTAATTTAATATAATATTTAAAAATAATACAAGGAAAAATATGGGACATTTCAATAAACATAGATATGATTATATAAATATATAAGTTTAATTATATTATAAATATAATATATTATATTCTAATCCATCATTGTAATAAAATATGAATTATTATGATGAAAAATGAATTGTATCGCTACGTGTTGGCAGTAGTCCTCAAGAACGCACGTGTGGTACTATTATTTCCCATTTGATGGAGAAACAATGGAAAATGTATTTTTAATCACCATAATAACATCTCAGTATATTTAGGATAAAATATTCATCATGTTTTTATGCATATAAAATGTTATATATGGTATCAAATGAAATGAAATTGAATGTCATTATCAAAAATTTATACATCTTTTTTGATATACCACCTTTGGCATACCACTCAACCCTCCACCTTATTCCCACATAACAATCCATTTGGATTTTCCAAAAGCTACCAAACTCACCTACCAAATTCCCTATATTAATTCTATAATCATCCATTTAGGAATAAATCTAGTCATTGATTCCCTTTTTTGAAAACCAAGAAAATTTTCCCAAAGAATAGGTTACGTACTTCCACAAACTAGTTTGTTTTATTTTAATTCTCTAGACCATAAAATAATTTTATTATATTCTTATATAATAAGATAATTATCCTAAATAAACTGAAATTTTATTAAGGGTTCCACCTAAACATACACACACATAAATCTAATGGGTAATGAAGTTAACGTTCATGTGTATGGTGGGCTACCACCATACGAAATGATGTTGTTTGTTTTTCCTTTACAACTTATCATTGTGGTAATTATGATGGAAATAATATTTTTATATGATATATATTATATTGATGATATATGTTTTATTCAGAAATTATTAAAAAAAAATCATTTATGCTCTCTATTTTGTGTAAATATGAAAACATTTTTGTGGACATGTGGCCAACAGCCTCCTTAATGAAATGTGAGTCTATCACCATTTCCATTTATTGTATTAAATATGGGTTTTGTAAAAGTATATTATATATATTAAATAATAATTCGATTTTAATTATAATATATATACATATACATATATTTCATTAACTTACCTTCTGTCAACACGATAATAAAATGGAAATAACATTCATGAGTATGTACATCCTACAATCTCCTTGAACGATGTATTCCATTTTGTATTTCAATAATTTATAGATTATTATAAATATTTATATAATGAATATATATGTTATTTATATAATTTTTTACATTCTATAACAGAAATTACATCATGTTCTATGTGAGACTATCATGATTATCAAATAGAAATATATATGAATAATAATGCATATATTACCTAAAACGTAACATTAACATAGAATTATTTATAAATGGATATTATAAAGTCATAATAAATATATATATGGTATTATATATAAGAATAAAGTTTTTTGGTAGATTTATAATAGAAATTTATTTATATACATGAGGATTGTACATGATTGATGAAATTCATTACTTATGGTAATGAATTTCATCACACTTTTTTTTTCAGGGAGATACATGCCATATTCACCAGTCACTTATTTTTTGTGTTGTATATACTTCCATTTAAAATTTTATATAATTAATACAATTTATTTAATGATATTAAATAGATTAATTGATTTTATTATTTCCTGGGGATCATGATTCAAAGGTGACCCATGTAGTAAGGGTTTTATCATCTAAATTTTTATATTTGGGAAATGCATACCTCATTCACAACTCATTTCATTTTTTTGGTGAATATATATACCATTAATGGAATCTATTATTCCTATACAAGAATTTATGGGTATATAAATATTCATTTTATGAACTTTATTTCATGTTTTTTATAGTTCAGAAGATACCAAATATGTAATGAAAATTTTATCACAATTATCCTTCATTGAGATAAATGCCATTGAATGAAACTTTATTTTTTGATGGTGTGTATATAATTCCCTTTTACATGATATATCATGAATATAATTTCTTAATTATTCCTAGAGCATCATATAATTTTATTATATCATGTATAGTTTGAGTCAATGATACCAATGTTGTAACAGTTTATTACTACAATCTCATCATTTATCATTGTTGGTCAGAGTGGATACTCAAGAGGGGGGGTGAATTGAGTTCTAATTTTTTTTAAAAGATCTATCTTAAAATATCCCAAATAGAAATAGAAAGCTAAACTGTAGTGAATTTGTAATACAGTAAAGGTTCAGTTAGGTTCATAAAAGATTGATTAGTTATCAGTTAATCTAATCTGAATATTAGATCATCTTTTGAAACTAACCTAATGATTTACAATAAATATAAACACTTGATAGTTTAACTATTCGAGTTACTTTAAAATAGATTTGAATTTAAATAACTTAAGAGCAGAATATTCAAAATAGTTTTAACAAAGGTAAAAAGCACATCAGTTTAAAACAAGAGGTTCAGTCTCAAGATAGGACTTAGTCCTCTCAAATAGTTTGTATAAACTATGATCCACACCCTAGATCAAGGGTTTTATAACAGTACTCAGACTGTTCAGCTACTCATACCTCTTCCACAGTTCTTTGTGGTAAAACAAAACAACAACACACAGGCTGTCCAGGTCACATTTGACCTCTTGCACAATTCACAGTGGAATACAATATGGTGTAACGATTTTGGTGTGAGGATTTAGTATCCTCCAGTTCAGCTCAAGATTCAGTGTGTGTCTAAATAGACAGATTCACACACACTGATCAAAAAGATAAAACAAAATTTCACTATAGAGAAAATGAATGAATAAGGAGTTTAGAATTCTCGGAGTGATTGCAGATTTTCTCTGGAATCGTTTGAATGTTGCAGATGGTATTAGAGTCCTTTCTGGTGAGGATGACACAAAACAGAGTGTTTTTGTTCTTCTCAGCTACAATTATTCATCCTTGTGCATACAAAGTTCAGTAGGCACAACAACTTGGCTTCTGTGTTTGTTCCAGGTTAATGATTAGCTTGAAGCTCTCTGGTTTTTTATAGGTGTTATTCGAGTTATTCTTTTTGTTTCATGGTTCTTCATACACATGTGTGCTTTCGTCTTCTTCTGAGTCACTTCTTGTGTGTGTTTATTTTTTGTGTTGTCTCATCTCACTTTTCAGTGCAGATAGATCTTCCTTTTTATTCCTTGAGATCTGGAAAAAAGAGTGATTTATTTTTGACTGGTACTAGGTACGGTTCCCTGACATCCAACCACCAAAATTAATTAATATCCGGTGCATTAAATTAATAAAATATGACCGTTGGAATTAAATAAGAGTTAAAATAAATTCAAACAGTTTTCATGACTGTCAGTGAGTCATGAAGTTGGTAGGTCATTTGAATTTGCATCGGTATCGGTAGGTCATGTGATCAGCATCGGTATCGGTAGGTCATCTGATGAGCATCGGTATCGGTAAGTCATTTGATCAGCATTGGTATCGGTAGGTCATTTGATCAGCATCAGTATTGGTAGGTCATTTGATCAGCATCGATATCAGTAGGTCATCTGATCAGCATCGGTATCGGTAGGTTATTTGATCAGCATTGGTATGACAGTTCTCATCGGTGCGACCGTAGTAATCAGTGTGACTGTTTTCATCGGTGCGGCCATTCTCACCGGTGCGACCGTTGTCATCGGTGCGACCATTTTCATTGGTGCGATCATTGTCATTGGTGCGACCGTTGTCATCGGTGCGACTGTTGTCATCGGTGTGACTGTTATCATGTCTTTAACTAATGGTGACTAAAGAAAATAACTAATCGGTGTGTAAAAAACATGAAATTCTCACAAAGTGTCTGTTCAATCCAGAACACTTGCATGTCAATAGTAAACCAAAAATAATCATAAATAAACATCTATAGAAATGATTAATTATATATAAACACATTTATAATAGAATGAATATTTGACTAAATTGACTTATAAACAATGATAACAGTGATTTGTGATTATTAAAATAACCATCTCAAAGAGGGTTCAACAATCTCCCCCTTTTTGATAATCACAAATCTATAACATTCAGTATGCTCCCCCTATATATACAGAATATATGACCAAAGATAAAAATGTCATCAGAGAATTCATCAGATCATAAACAAGGTGAGAGTATATCAACATAGCATCAGATTACAGAGATCTCCTCTTTATATAAAATATTTTATCTATGAATTAATTTATATAAGTAGTCATATCTTCCCTTTTGTATATATATTCTTTTATCCCCTTTTATCTATGTATGCATTTATATAAGTAGTCATTATTTCTCCCCCTTTGGGATTATCAAAAAGAAAAAATAGAGCAGAAAGAGCAAAAAGAAGAAGGTTCCATTGAAACAACAACTGAAAAAGGTACAAGAAAAAGAAACAAAAAAAGTACCCTATCAAAAGTGATAGGCACAACTTCTTCTTGGGGTGCAGAGGAGCTTTCCCTTTAGAAGATGGAGGAATGGATGGGCCAGAGGGTGGTTTGGTGGAAGGTTGATCTGGCCAGATGGAGAGAGGAGGTAGCACAGCTCGGGCTGGTAGCATAGTGGGTTCTAAGGTTACTTACGGTTGAGTAAAAGATCTTCCAGAAGGTTGCTGTTGAATGACTGGCCGAATATTAGAGAGAGCTTGAGAGACTGATATCTGACCAGGAGCAACACTGGATGGACTGAGAGGCTCAACAGTAGGAAGAAAATTTGCCTTTGCTTACACATGAAGATATGGTTTGAGCAGATTGATAAAATCCTGAATGACTTCACCACCATATTTCATGGCCTTCTCAAAATCATCTTTGTTCTACATGAAACTATCTAGAGTGTGAGTAAAATCTTTAAACTGCTGAAACTGAGCCTTAAATGCTTGAGTGACTAGAGGAAGCCTCAAATTTTCAGCCAAGACTTTAAACCGATGGTTCAGCTCGTGCTTGGTATAAATTTTAGAAAAATAGTGATCCACTTTTTCAATGATTTCATTCTGAGCCTTAGTAGCCTCAGCCGAATACAGCTTCACCATATTGTGATTAATATCACTATTTTATTTTATCTTTTTCAAAGATTCCAAGTCCAGAATCTATCCGAAAGTTGTCAATTCTTCTTTTATAACATCTTTTAAGGCATTGGTCTCATGACCAGTGATCTTGGTCACTTTGGAGGAGCTAGCCTAAGAAAAAATATGAGTTATATCAGCTTTCAATTTTCTAAAATCAGATTTCTTCAGGTGTTCTATCAAATTTCTCAAAACTTCCATTATACCAGTGATGGTTGATCTAAATTCACCTGACAGATATATTAAGCCACCGATCAAATCCTTGAGCGCTTGATTTAGAGAGGTAATATTCATACCAATCATCTCACCAGTATTTCACAGGTCCGTCTTAATAATACTTACCACTCTTTGAGTTAAATCATCCATAGAAGCCTCAGATAAATTCACAGGGGCAGGAGCAGGAGCATTAGACAATTCCCCTTTCATTGTCTCTCTAACTGCATGGAGCAACTCATCTTCAAATCTGTCAAAATAAGATCGTGAAACTGAAGGGCCATGTCTTTCTACTGTAACTTGCACATTCTCAGCAACTGGTCTAGCCTTAACTGGATGGATTTCCCTTGCGATATGCACTTCTTCTTCCTCTTCCTCTGAATAATACAAACCAAGAACTGCAAAACCTGGGTGTTCTTCCCATTCAGCTTTACAATAGGTATACTGAGGCTTTATAAAATCATATTTTCAAGAATTTTCATGTGATACTTCCTCATCTACATGAATCTATGTCTACAATGTCCTTTAAGCCTCAGGAAAAGCTTCTTGCTCATCAAGATGAGGTTGTGGATCAGCTTGGATTACATTGTGACCATCCACTGGTCGAGAACTTGTATAATCATAATCACCACCATCATCACCATCATCATCATCATCACCATCATCCTCATCATCACTATTTCGGTGTCCATTATTGTTTACTGAAGTTTCATCGGTACTATCTTTTCTACTGGATTCATACTGCTCAAAATTTGATACTTTAGTATCAGCTTCCTCTTCATCACCTAGAAGGGGTTTTGACTCAGGTAATTTAAGAGGTGGACTATCTGGTCCAAATTCCATTCTTCTATTCTTAGGACTTACTGTATTAGGATCACTCCTATCGTCAGGAGGTGACTCAGGTTCCTTTTTAGTATCTACAACATCATCAACTTTAGCTTTCCCTGTTCCCTTCTTACTGGACTCTCTATTTTCCTTAGGAACTTCTGTTTCTTCATCTTCATCAGAGTAGACAACTTCTTCATTAGGTTTTAAACCGCGATCTCTCATCCCCTTTGGTCTTTTAGATTGATTAGAAGGATTAAAGGATTCATACAGCCTATCCTCATCAGCAACCCATGACTTCTTCCATGGATTCCAATTGATTTTCATTCTTTTGTAGATATCCTTGTTAATAAAAAAGCTACTACTAGATGAGATACACTCATCTCCATCTTCAACACACCTCAAAAACATTAGTACGATAATGATTTTCTTAGAATAGAACAAGGTTGTAGCCTTCTTGGATGGCTTTACCATCTCAGCAATATGAACAGTAATATATCTATACAAGTTGATCTTCTCACCATTCAACAATAAAAATAACAAGAAAACATCTTGATACTTTACAGCAGAAAAATCACCTTTTCTAGGGAAGATTTGGTACTGAATAAACTTAAACAAGATTCTACTTTCTCCATCTAACTCAGCAGCTGTTATTATTCTAGATTCATACTTTCCAGTCAACATATCCAGATCAAGCTCATAAGAAAAATATTCAGTGGTAGGAGGAATGTTACCTGTGTAATCCTCATATCTACCATTATGCGGTACCCCCAAACATTCGGCCCATTACTTTGATGAAAAAATTATCTTCCTTCCTTTGATCACTGAAGATAACCTCACAGCTTCTGCTCCATCCAATACAATATTTAAGTTCAGATAAAACTCATGCACTAACTTTGGGTAGTAGACTCGATTATTATCACAAAACCAATCTTTCCATCCTTACATCTCCAAAACTTTTAAAAATTTAGAGTTACTGGATAACACCCATTCAGAACTCACTTCCTTTTATGTGATGACCACCCAAGTTTCCAACTCCGGGTTGATTGACCTTTGAGTCGTGCTGCTAGATTCTCCTCGAGTGTGTTTCACAGGAGAGGAACCTTTAGATTCCTTGATTTTTTTCTTTTGCTTTTCCATTTGAAGATTCGAGAAGTTTGAGAGGTTGGAAGGGTTAAAAAAGGTTCGAGATTCAGAAAAAGTAGAGTTAGGAGGGAGATGGAAGGTCAATAGTTTTTAGAGAAAGAAATAATCACACGTCATAAATTTTATCATTTAGGGTTACAATAATAAACAATAATAAAAATTAAGTAAAACAACATATTTTTGAAACACACTAACGGTTTCATATACAGTATCATTCAAATGGTAGTAAAGATCGATTTCATAGATCGGTTTCACAGATCGGTTTCACTGATCGGTTTCACAGATCGGTTTCACAGATCGGGTTCACTAATTGGTTTCATAGATGGGTTTCACAGATCGGTTTCACAGATCGGTTTCACTGATTGGTTTCACTGATCGGTTTCACAGATTGGATTCACAGATTGGTTTCACAGATCAGTTTCACAGATCGATCATACCTATCTCTTGTTTAATAAAGTCTATCCTTTCTGAGATTAAGGTTTTGGTGAAGATATCAGCTAATTGATGTTCAGAATCAATAAATTCCAAAGAAATATCACCCTTTTGGTAATGATCTCTCAAAAAGTGATGTCTGACATCAATGTGTTTGGTCCTAGAGTGAGACACAGGATTATTGGAGATGTTAATTGCACTATTGTTATCACAATTTATTGACACATGTCTAAATTAGTATCCATAGTCCAACAATGTGTGTTTCATCCACAGAATCTCTGCACAACAACTACCAGCAGCAATGTATTCTGCTTCAGCAGTAGACAATGCAACAGAATTCTGCTTTTTACTACACCAAGATACCAGGGACTTTCCCAAAAGATGAAATGTTCCAGATGTGCTCTTCCAATCTAACTTGGATCCAGCAAAGTCAACATCTGAATAATTCATTAAGTCAAAGGATTGTCCTTTTGGATAAAACAAACCTAAATTGGTAGTATGTTTAAGATATTTGAAGATCCTTTTAACAGAAAGTAAATGACATTCTTTAGGATTAGCTTGAAATCTTACACACATGTATACACTAAACATGATATCTGGTCAACTAGCAGTAAGATAAAGTAAACATCTAATCATACCTCTATAATTGGTTGGATCAACTGGTTTCCCAGTTTCATTATCATCCAAATTACAGATGGTACTCATAGGTGTGTCACTTCCCTTATTACTATCTAAACCAAAATGTTTTAAAAGATCCTTTGTATATTTACTTTGATTTAAAATAATACCATATTTCTTTTGAAAAATTTGAAAACCAAGAAAATACTTGAGTTCTCCCATTAAACTCATTTCAAATTCATTTTGCATAATCTTTGAAAAATCAGTACATAAAGAATGTTTAGAAGATCCAAAGATAATATCATCAACATAGATTTATACAATCAAAATATCTTTAGAAATTATTTTAATGAAAAGAGTGGGATCTGAAATTCCTTTAGTAAAACCTTTTGAGATAAGAAATTTTGTTAGTCTATCATACCAAGCTCTTAGAGCCTGTTTTAAACCATATAAAGCTTTAGAAAGTTTAAAAACATGATTTTGAAAATGAGGGTTTTTAAATCCAGGTGGTTGTTAAACAAAAACATCTTCAATTATAAAACCATTTAGAAATGCCTTTTTGACATCAATTTGATATAACTTGAAATTCAGATGAGCAGAATATGCAAGTAGAATCCTAATAGATTCTAATCTAGCTACATGTGCAAAGGTTTCTTCATAGTTTATTCCTTATTCTTGATTGTAACCTTATGAAATTAATCTAGCTTTGTTTCTAATGATATTTCCAAATTAATCAAATTTATTTCTGAATACCCATTTAGTACCTATGGTCAAGGTGTCCTTAGGTATTTCTACTAATTACCAGACCTTGTTTCATTCAAATTGATTTAACTTTTCTTGCATAGCCATTACCCAAAATTCATCATTGATTGCATCATTGATATTTTTAGGTTCTAGATGTGAAAGAAAGGCTTGATGTCCAACCAGATTTCTTAGAGAAGCTCTAGTCTGTGTCCCTCTATCAAGATTACCAACAACAGCATCTAAAGGACAATTCTTTAGAATTATGGTAGATCTAGTAAAGGTGGGACTAGAAATTTCAGGTTCTTCTCTAGGTTCAGGTTCATCAAAAGAAGGTTCTGGTGTATTTACAGAACATGATGTCTTGACAAAAGGGTCACTATTTTTGTCATTAAGATTTGGAATTAACAAATCTTCTTCAATATTTTCAAGAGGGGTCTTAGGTTCATGTGGATCAGTTTCATCAAATTTGATGTGAATAGATTCTTATACACATTTGGTTCTCTTATTAAAAACTATACAGGCTTTACTAGTAATTGAATATCCTAAAAATATTCCTTCATCACTCTTGGATGAAAATTTATCAAGATTATCCTTGGTGTTGAGAATAAAGACTTTTCAACCAAAAACTCTGAAGTAACTAACTTTAGGAATCCTATTATTCCATAGTTCATAAGGGGACTTTTTAAGAACATGGCTAATCAAGACTCTATTTATAATATAACAAGCTATATTTATAGCTTCAACCCAAAAATAAATAGGTAAATCATATTCATTGAGAATAGTTCTTGCAATTTCCTAAAGGGTTTTATTCCTTCTTTCTACAACACCATTCGATTGAGGTTTCCTAGGAGCAGAAAAGTTGTGATTATAGCCATTATGTGAGCAGTGAGATTCAAAATCATGATTTTCAAACTCATGACCATGATCACTTCTCAAGGTCTTAGTCTTAAGTCCACTTAGGTTTTCTACAGACTTTAAGAATTTAATAAATTAGGAGCAGGCTTCACTTTTGTGAGTAAGAAAGTATACCCAAGTTTATCTAGAAAAGTCATCTACTAGAACATAAACATAGTGCTTCCCATTTAAACTAGAAACTATAGAAGGTCCAAACAAATCCATGTGAACCAACTCGAGAGGTTGAGAAGTTGAAACTTATTTATTTAATTTAAAAGAAACTTTATGTTTCTTTACCTTTTGATAGGGATTATAAACTTTATCATCTAGGAATTCAAGTTTAGGTAGGTCTCTAACCGAGTTCTTCCTAGTCAGTTTTCTAAGTGAGTGTATATTGCAGTGTCCTAATCTTCTGTGCTAAAGCCAAGAATCTTTATGAAAAGCATTTAGACAAGTAATATTCTTCTTAGCTAAAGAATTCAAATATAAAGCATATACATTTTCATTTCTCAAGGTAGTAAATACAAATACTTTTTTAGAATAAAAAACATTGCAGACATCATTTTAAAACTTAACATTGAAACTATCATCACATATCTGACAAATACATAACAGGTTTTATTTTAATCCATCAATAAGTAAAAATTTAGAAATTAAAACTGAATCAGTGTTACCAATCTGGCCTAAGATGATGATTTATCCTTTTGAATTATCACCAAAGGTGACATGTCCTCCATAAAACTTGACTAAGCTCTTAAAACATGAAAAGTATCCTGTCATATGTCTAGAACATCCACTTTCCAAGTACCACGTATTCTTATAGGAAATCTTTAAGCAAGTATCATACAAAACGGGTTTAAACAAAAAATTATTTTCGTACCCAGATTTTCTTGGGTCCAGACAGGTTAGTAAGAAAAAATTTTGGTACCTAGATTTGTCTAATGGGTCTCATACAATCAATAGATTCAAAATATTTCGAAAGATAAACTTTTTTTGATCTGTAACTATGAAAATAGCTAGTTGAGGCATAGGAATTTCCAAAACTGGAACTAGCATCATACTGTCCAGATTTAGGAATAAATTTATTCTTAACAAGCTGTCTCTGCCCATGTTGATATCCTAAACTAGTAGTATAATTTGGTGCCACTTTTTTGGATAGAATTTCTGTAATATTGTTCTTTCCATTTTTGAATTTTTCTAAATATATTCTATGTTTCCCATTAGATAATTTAAGTTCAGTATTTTCCTTAAGTAATTGAGCATTCTTTCCTTTTCTATATCAAGTGAAGATTGTACAGTACTAGACAAGGCATACTGTTTCTTTAATTACTTGTACTTATCATTTAGCTCATTGAAGGTTTCTTCTAACATGTTACAGTATTCAAATAACTCTTCACTAGACATGTTTTCATTATTAGATTCATCTCCAGAATAATAAAAATTTGAAGCAGGATTATTCGATGTTACCTCAGATGTGTTTTTCATGAAACACATATTATATTTTTGAGATTTTTAA
Organism: Viscum album; assembly: GCA_963277665.1. Lineage (NCBI taxonomy): Eukaryota > Viridiplantae > Streptophyta > Magnoliopsida > Santalales > Viscaceae > Viscum > Viscum album. The sequence continues at coordinate 839,011,608 of OY728152.1, read as the reverse complement.
TCCTGATTGGAATCAGAATCACTTGAACTATCTTCTGAAGCACTCCAGGTTGCTTTCAAATCTTTCTTGTACTTTTTGTCCTTATAGTTATATTTCCTTTTGAAATTTAACTTTTGACAATCAGCTTTAACATGTCCTTTCCTCTTGCATTCGTATCAGACTATGTCATCAATTTTATAAGTTCTTTTCCAATATTTCTTCCAATGACCATTGTTGTCATATTTTCCCTTATAGTTTGATTTTCTGAAAAACTTATTCTTCCTATAAAAATTATTAAATCGTCTAGCTATCTGATCCATCTCAGCATCTCTGTCTGATGTACTTTTATCACAGCTTGAGCTATCACTTTCACTTTAAATTTTCCCGATATCCTTAAGTTTTGAAGTAGAAGTCTTGAAGGCTACTAATTTCTTTCTTGGTTCATCATATGCTTCCTTGTTTATTTTCAGTTATTCTTCATACATCATTAGCTTAACAATAAGTTCCTTGACTGATAGAGCACCAATGACACAATATTCTTTAATTGAAACTGATGTGCCTCTCCATCTGTCAGGCAGACATCTTAGTATCCCCATGATTTTATCTTTTGCAGGAATAAATTTTCCAAGTGAGCTCATTGTATTTACAATTTTGTTGAACCTGAGATTCATATCAAAAATAGGTTCATCAGACTTCATTTTAAAGTTGTCATATTTAATAGTGTAGGTATTCAATCTCATTTATTTAACATTGGTTGTTCCCTCATGAGAAACACTCAAAGTATCCCAAATTTCATAAGCAGTTTTACATGCAGATATTCGATTAAATTACTCATCACCTAAATAACAATACGGGGCATTCATTTATTTACAATTATTATTGTAAGCTGTTTTAGTAGGTTCATCCCAAGTAGTTCTTTCAGTTTCTGGGATCTTATACTGAGTCTCTATAGCAGTCCAGATATCAAAACCCATAATTTCTAAACGAATTTTCATTTTCAGTTTCCATTGGGCATAATTAACACTATTAAAGAAAGGTGTCCTGTTGGTAGCAACACCTTCTAGTACATTATCCATAATTATATTTTAGAAAATATAGTTAAATAGATGAAATTTAGAATTTACAAAAATTTATGATCTTTAAGATACAACTAAAATCATAGTTGAAAAATAGTGTTTGGATATCCTTTATAAAAACACCATTTGATACCAAATGTTGGTCGGAGTGGATACTCAATATGGGAGGTGAATTGAGTTCCAATTCAAATTTCTGTTAAAAATATTTATCATAAAATCCCCCAAATAGAAACAGCAAGCTAAACTATAGTGAATTTGTAATATAGAAAAGGTTCAGTTAGGTTCTCAAAATATTGATTAGTTCTCAGTTAATCTATTATGAAGATTAGATCAGCTTTTGAAACTAACCTAATTATTTACAGTAAATACCAACACTTACTAGTTTAACTATCAGAGTTACTTTAAAATAGATTTTAATTTAAAGAACTTAGCAGCGGAATATTAAAAATAGTTTTAACAAAGGTAAAAAGCATAACAGTTTTAAACAAGAGGTTCAGTCTCAAGTTGAGACTTATTTCTCTCCAACAGTTTGTACAAACTATGATCCACACCCTAGATCGAGGGTTTTACAACAGTACTCAGACTGTTCAGGTACTCAGACCCCTTCCATAGTTATTTTTGGGAAAACAAAACAACATCACACATGCTGTCTAGGTCACACTTGACCTCTTCCACAATTCACAGTGGAATACAATACGGTGTAAAGAGTTTGGTGTGAGGATTTAGTATCATCCAGTTCAGCTCAGAATTCAGTGTGTGTCCAAATAGACAGATGCACACACACTTCTCAAAAAGTTAAAACAAAAGTTCAGTACGGAGAAAATGAATGAATGAGGAGTTTAGACTGCTCTGAGTAATTGCAGATGTGCTCTGGACTCATTTGAATATTGCAGATGGTATTTGAGTCCTTTCTGGTGAGGATGACACAAAACAGAGTGTCGTTGTTCTTCTCAGCTACAGTTATTCATCCTTGTGCATACGATGTTCAGTAGGCACAACAACTTGGCTTCTGTGTTTGTTCCAGGTTAATGATCAGCTTAAAGGTCTCTGGTTTTTTACAGGTGTTCTTCGAGTTCTTCTTTTTTGTTTCGTGGTTCTTCATACACATGTGCGCCTTCGTCTTCTTATGAGTCACTTCCTGTGTGTGTTTATTATTTGTGTCATCTCATATCACTTTTTAGTGTAGATAGATCTTCCTTTTTTTTCATTGAGATCTGGCAAAAAGAGTGATTTCTTTTTCACTGGTACTAGGTACGGTTCCCTGACATCCAACCACCAACAATAATTAATATCCGGTGCATTAAATTAAGAAAATATGACCGTTGGAATTAAATAAGAGTTAAAAGAAATTCAAATAGTTTTCATGACTGTCAGTGAGTCATGAAGTCGGTAGGTCATTTGAATTTTCATCGGTATCGGTAGGTTATTTGATCAACATCGGTATCGGTAGGTCATCTTATCATCATCGGTATCTGTAGGTCATTTGATCATGATCACTATCAGTAGGTCATTTGATCAACATCGGTATCGGTAGGTCATTTGATCAACATCAGTATCGGTAGGTCATCTGATCAGCAATGGTATCGGTAGGTCATTTGATCCGCATTGCTATGACCGTTCTCATTGGTGCGACCGTAGTCATCAGTGTGACTATTGTCATCGGTGCGACCATTCTCATCGGTGCAACCATTATCGTCTGTGCGACCATTATCATTGGTGTGACTGTTTTCATCGGTGTGACCGCTGTCATTGGTGTGACCATTGTCATCAGTGCGACCGTTCTCATGTCTTTAACTAACGACGACTCACGAAAATAACTAACCAGTGAGTCAAAAACATGAAATTCTCACAAAGTGTCTGTTCAATCCATAATAATTACAGGTCAATAGTAAACCAAAAATAATCATAGATAAACATCTGTAGAAATGATTAAACATATATATACACATTTAGAACAGAATGAGTATTTGACTAAATTGACTTATAAAAAAAGATAACAATGATTTGTGATTATTAAAATAACCATCTCACAGAGGGTTCAACAATCATGATTATTTTTTATTATACATTAATTGATAAAATATAATGTTAAATATCTTGAGATGAATCTTTGATTTTACTCTATACTTGTTATTAATGATCTCATAATTTATTGGAATAATTTATCAACTCTTTGGTATGTATGATTAATAAGAAATTGTTTTTTATGAAAATATGACATTATCTCTCTCCTCAATCAGAAATTTGTGTTCATTGAAAACCTTTTTTTATAAAGTATGGTTATAAATGTTTTTAAAAATATTTTTTAAATTTATTTAAGACCATTTTATTATTTTCATTGAAAAATTATCTAAAAATATTTCTAATATTATTTATATGTTTTCAACGAAATTTTTTGTGAAAAAATTGTCTAGATTCATTAACTAGTTTTCAAGAAAAAGGATTTCAAAATAATCTTAGGCCATCTTTATAAGACTCAATGTACATTAAAGAATAGTTTTAAAATATACATTTAATATCCCCTAATAGTATTTAAAATGTATTTTATTAATTTTTTTTCAATATTTATGATTTTTTAAAAAGGGTTTTTGAAATCCGAAAAATATTTACCCAATGAAATGTCTGAAAAGATATTTTAATGAATTATTAAAATAAAAATCATTTTTGAAATGGTTATATGAATAATATTTCCATTGATGTTTTATTTTACTTAATAAATATATCATGTGATTAATGAAAATACTTCTCCAAATATGATGTCATATATGGTTATAATTTATACTTTACTAGGGATAAGATCCAAAAATACCATTTTTATTACTTCTCGAAAGGATTATGTTTGATGGAATAATTTTTATAACAAATTTTTCTCTTCCAAAGGTTATATGATTTTGAAACCTTATTCTTCTCATGGTTTATCCCACGATGAAATGATTATGTGGCCTACCACTTTTCAAAAGGGAATGATATGATGAAATGTTTATAATACCCAATTAATTTCATCATATATGATATTATGTTTAGGAAACCCATCTATTTTTATAGGTCAGGAAGTGATGAATGTTTTTTATATTCTGGAAATGAATGTTTCAAAGAATTATGTGAGTGTTTGGAACTATAACTCCCTCCAATGCATTGAGAATTAATAAATATTTTATAAGATCAAAGATTACATGAGAGGGAGCCCCAAACTATAAATAATAGGTCATACCATACACAAAATAAGAGTGTACATGGTAGGGAATTATTAGCCAAAAATAAGATGTTACATGGGAGGGAAGCCCAAGAAAAAACCAGAGAGTACACAGGAGGGACTCCCAAGTATGAAAAAGAGGTAATTCTATGCCTGAATCAAGAGTGTACACGAGAGTTCTTCCCAAGAACAACACACAAGGTCATCATAATCTCAAAACTAGAGGGTGTATGGGAGGGAATCCCATTCCAAAAATAATATGGTACACTGGATGGATCCCAAGATCAAGACAAGAGAGTACATGGGAGGGAATTCCAAGCCCAAAAGAATAGGGAACATGGGAGGAAATCCCAAGACTGATGTTAGTACACACGATTTTATCCTGGACCTAACATGTTTTGAAGGTCTTGGTAGGTATCTATGATATAGGATTTTATAAGAATATGATTATTTTACAAATCCATGACTTATTATGATGTTATGATTTCATGGATAATTCTCTTGAGTCTCTTATGATTCATGTGTTATAAACTACCAATATTTATTTCATGATTCATGTTTAGGATCATTGATATACATGGAATGATAATCTAATGATCTGATCACGTTGCATAATCTTATGATAATATTTATCAACCTTATTTACCCTTATTCTTCATATATGATCACCCATTTCTTCAGTTTCCTTTCCTTAGGTTATCAATAATGGTTTCAAGTACAAAAGGTAAAGGGAAATATGTTTTTGGGAAACATAGATGACCATTCCCCAATGTATAATATTTTGTTTCTATTTTCCAAAGACATTACACTATTATAGTCCTCAGCCATGTAAATTTGTAATGTGATGAATATTTATCTTAAACATTGAAATATCAATTTATGTTATTCTTGTGTCACTATATGATCTCTCTATCTTCTTATACATTGATTGGAATTCTTAATATTCATAAGTTTTGTTATATTTTGGCCATATTGTTATGTTTTTGTACAAATTTATTTACTTTACAAATCTTGCCCAAATAAATTCATTCCACATTTCACTCTCATTATTTCACTCCAAGATATATTATGTAAACCCATTTTAATACTACTATATTCTGATGATTTTATATTAAAAAATTAAGTGTTGTGAATACCCATCCATATTTCCATTCAATGGTTTTCACTTTGATGTAACTATCATTAATTTATTATACACTTCCTTTTATGGCACCCACATTCTATAATCATTGGAATAAAATGAATAAATACATTCTAATGATACATTATTTTTTTGAAAAAATAATATAATCCAGTATTAATGATGTTCTTGGATAACACTCTAATTCATTTGGTAATATAGTCATATCATCAGATATGATGTATGGTGTATACGTAGTTACCCTATTCCCATAATGTTATTATTTTTTAGTGGTTTCCACTAAATTATGATCATTGTTTAATTTTTTATGTTTTTTCTATATTCATATGGTAACATTATTTAATTATTTTTCTTTTTATATAATTTCTCAATGTCAGAAGGTAATATTACTATCTATTAATATTGTCATTTCATGCCTCTTATCTCAAATGTATTATATATCATTATGATACAATTTGATTATTCCCTAATAGTGATTTTAAGACCAAACCATAATTTTTTATTTCTCCACGTTATCCTATATAGTATTAGAGTTTCAATAGAATCACATAGTGAATTATATACTTCTATATAATTATGTCATCATTTATTTCTAGTAGTTGATTTTTATGTAATTTTTTATTGAATCCAGTTCATTGAATCTTTTATGAATATAATATATGGAAATTAATGGAAAAAGTTCATTAATTAAAATTTATTATAGGAATATTTATCTATTTAAATCACCATATCCTATAGTTAAGGCACATAATATCAACAATTAAAACATGTTGGAAAAAATCACTAAAAATTTCACTTTTGGTAAAATATCTGAATAATATTTTAAAAAACCCAAATAAAAAATCAATAAAAATTGAAATATATCATAATTTTAAATATAAATTATTTAAACACAAATCATTTTAAAATAATAATTTAATAATATTAGGAAAAATATATAAATTTAAAATCAAATATTGATTGTAAAAAGATGTGTGTTACTCAAAAATCCCAATATTCTATAAAAATACCATTTTTCAATAAATTATATCTTTCAAATTGAAAATCAATATAATTTACTAGAAATAAATATATATATATATAACATAATTTTAATAATTATTAATATCATAATTATGATCATTCCATACAATAATATTTATTTTAATCCACCTATCCATATTTTGGTATTTTATGTATTCCATTTTTCTAGAATCATTTTCTATATTCTTTATCAAAAACCAGGATTTGAATAATCAATGTTACATTATAGAGATATTAAATATAAATAAATTAATATATATATATATTTATTAAGGTGATGTGAGAGATATTTACAAGGGAGATATCCCATATTATGTCAAGGTAATATATCATGGTTTTCATACCTATGATCTAGCATTAACACATATAACCCCACTATGAAATAAATAATTAGTTAAAAAAATAAAATATAATAAATCCAAAATCTTATAATAATATATAAATAATGATATTGTTTGTCATGGTAATAAAAGAGGATTTTAAAATTATTTTTAATTTTGAGTAATCTAAAATGTAATGACCCAGACCCCAATGGCCCGAAGATAGTACCTTAATCTTTTACATTGTCATATAAATAAGGAACACAATTCTTGAATGACCTAATAGTTTAGAAGTTTTTGAAATCCAAATTACATATAATAACATTACATTAAAATAATAATATAAATACTACACATCTACTTATTTTGAATCACACATATTCTCTTAGATTATCCCTATAGGTCATTCATAATACTCATCTTCGTATCCTAGAAGAAAACCTAACCTAATTATAGGGTGAGATAAGATTCTCATTAAGGGTATGAAATACAGTAGAATCATAAATAAACATTAAGACAAGGCGAATGACTAAAAATACATTCCATTAAAAGTAAACTCGAGCATAACATGGAAGAAATATAAGATGATTAAATAATTGAATAACAATACATAACCATGGTTATTATAATAGATGAATAATCACATAAACTATTAATTAATAGTTTTATAATAAGGAAATTCAAAATTTGGGACATCATAACCATATTGTCAATGCCTTGTTCCAAAACCATACATAAACCCGTAGAAACCCAAACTAGTTTTTCTCATGAGATCTATCGATGCACCGAGGGAAAATAGCGGGGACCACCTAAAACATACTAATTCCAATTCATTCCTAAAATGTAAGATGTGAAACATAATCAACTCTTAAATTAATATTGAAACTATCATATGAACTATAAATAACTTCCCCAATCAAAAAACACATTCACAACCCATTTGGTGTAATATGGTGACTGGTATCAAAGTAGCACATCTATAGTCAAAATAACCACAAACCATTCAATAAAATTTTTAGATGATATCATAAAATATTAATCAAAATTAAACATAATAATCAACATGTTTTCAGAAATAGAAGATAATATTCTTATAAAATCATTGAGGAATTATTGAGAGAAAGACTCTTTTACATTGAAAAGAATAGTTCTTTTGGAAAAATATTTATATAAAACTGAAAGTGAATAGAGGTAGTATTTCCAAAATAAAATTAGTGATTTCATAAAAATAATTGTGGATTAAAATAGATTAAACTGTTCACTTGAAAATAGGTAAGAATTCAAATATTTTCCATAAATTGGTCTTTCCTATGAGAATAAATAGAAAACAGTTCTAATAAAAAACGTAATTCTCCTAAAAATAATGAAATATTATGATTGGAAAACATATATATACCATTAAAAAATTATTTAGGAGGATTAAATAGTAATAATTAATATTTGAAATAGGTTAAAGAGATAGAAATCATAATAGTGAATGAAAAATGGATGTTTGAGGAGAAACCCTTACCTTATGTCTAAATGTGTTCTACACTTGAAATTAATTTCAATTATAATAAAATTAAATCTATTAATTGGTTTATTAATAACATTATATACTTGTATTTTATTAATTATTGTTTTATTATGTTCATTTTTGGATTTATTGATGAATTATAGAGTACAATTTCATCATTTGGGGGTATTTGATTTCATAGTTTCCTTGATTAGTCCGCTTGTTTATTAGTAATAAAGTTCATGTAAAATGGATAAAAATTTCTAGAATGGGAATTAGATGTTTTTAATGAACAATAATATGTGTATTTTGTATTATTTATTATTTTTTCCATATATTATGATAAATCATTAGATAACATGTTAATGATAATTGATTAGCTTAATTTTAGCAGTTTTCAATCACAACAAACTAGTTTTGCTCCATTATTCAGAAGCACAAATATATGTGGGTTACAGAACATAAAATATAATATAATACATATTTTAAATTATTTTTCAATGATAAAAATTGTTTACTTTCCTTTGAAGGGGAAGTTGAAGAACGAATGCACGTCGTCCATGAGGTTGTAAATCAGCACCTCCCAGATGATGATTTAGTTTTTAAAATAAAATAGTTGGATAGAAAGGAGATTGATAATGGATATTCCATTAAAATGAAATAATTATAGTATTTTAATTATAATATAGTTATCATGAACATTTTTATAGTGGTGGTGAGGATATGATAATAAATGAAAACAAATTGAAATGAAATTAAAAGAAAAAGGAAGAGGATTTACCACATGAATTTTAATCAATGAGAACCTCTTTAGGTAAAGCTGTTTTGGCCTTTTAGAATGTAAAAGAGATCATGTAATTGCAGAAGGGAATTGGGAAACTTATTGAGGATAAATTTTACAAGGCTAAAATATTGGAAGGTGTTAGGATTACGGGGGGTGAGGGGTGGTAATTATAGTGGAGTTGATGAGTGATTTTGGAATATTTTATTCATTTGTTTATTATGTGTGCTCATGACTAAGAATAGTAATAGAATTATCTTAAAATATAATATAATAATGAAGGTATGTTAGATATTATTGTTCTTAAATCATCCATAATGTTAATAATAGTGTAATTAACTTATAACATATAAATACAGGAAATTATTTTATTATACTATTCATGAAAATTCACTTATATTAGAAAAATTAAAAAAATCACCCTCACCATTTTTTGACATGTAGAGTCGAAAAATAAAATCCATTACATGAAAATCAATTTATAATTTTTTGAAATTTAATTTTCATTAAAAATTATATCTTACTTGAAAAATATAGATTATGGAATTATAACTGATTTTATAATACTTTTAAAAATTAAATAAGGCCTAAAAAATTTAAACAATTATCAGGAGTCAAAAAAATATTAAGTTTTCAATAATTTTTTTGAAAATAAATAATCATTAAATAATTTAATTATTTATAAAATTGGAGTTAAATATTTATTACATATAAAAATACCAACAATTAATTAACAATTTTATAAATATAAATTTTCTTATATAATGATATTACTATATCATATTATCACTTATAAGATGCCTAAATTTTATCCAAACGTTCATAGGAGAGGTATTGTTATATTGTTCATATTTCTATTCATAAGGGTAACATTACTATTCCAAAGGGGAAACTTACTATTCTATTGATATATGTTCTCTAATTTCTAGAATGACTTCTTATCTCATTGATTCTACATTTAAAATGTTTTTATTTTGTAGTCAATGTTGTTTTATGCGATTTATACTTTATAAAATATATTTTAATATAGAAAAATCCATTGATAAAATTTTGTGGTTTTACATTCGCCACTCCTATAAATATTTCTTCATCAAAATTTCTTGAATGTCACCTTAGTATATTATTTATGTTGTTCTATCTCATAACTTCCACTTTCTCCCATGTCGCCTCTTCAATTTTATTATTTTTTTAAACTACCATTACCATCCGAGTCATCAGATTCCTCACCAGTTTCTCTCTAGTGTCCAAAATTTTGATAGGCTCTTCATAGTAAGATAAATCACATTCTAATTATATTCCCTCAGAATTGATGACATGTGAAGGGTCTGGAATATAATTATCCAACAAAGATATGCAGAACAAATTGAATACTATAGAAAGGCTACGTGGAATAACCAAACATTAAGCCACATCTCTAATTATCTCCAAAATATCAAAATGACCCATGTACCAAGGGCATAATTTTCCTTTCATTCCAAATATTATAACACCTTTCATTGAGATACATTTAATAAAACATGATATCCCACTATAAATTCCAAATCTTTCATTCAATTATCGACAATGATCTCTTGCCTACATTGAGCTACTTTTATATGGGTTTGAATAGTATTTACCTTTTTTATTATTTCCTCCAAAAGATATGGCCTACAATATTTGTTACACAAGAATCATCCCAACACATTGGTGTGAAAAACCTCTTTCCATACAATGTATTATATAGTGAAATTTGAATACTAAAATGGAAATTATTATTGTAGAAAAACTCTAATAAAGGTAAGTATGGATCCTACATACCTTGTAAGTCAAGTGATAATGATCTCAAAATGTCTTCAAACATTTGTATTATTTATTCAGACATCCCATTAGTTTGATGGTGATAAAAAGTACACAAATAATGATCAGACACAGTGGCTTTCTATTTTTTTGGAATTTTAATCTAAATCATGGATCCCAATCGGTCTCTATTGAATGAGGTTCTCAATGATGTCTTAAAGAATTATTATTATAGACTTGAGAAGATTTATTTAGTGGTAAATACTCTCTTATTTTAAATAAATGTGCAAATTTTCTAAGTCGATCTAGAATTACATATATTTCATTATTAATTCTTATAGTTCTGGGTAATAGAGTGAAAAAATCCATAGTAACATCATCCCATTTCCATGTTGGAATAGGATGTGCTTGAATGAATCATTTAGGATGTTATATTTCATCCATCACTTATTTACAGACTAAACATCTTGATATATAATCATCAATTACACACTTCATATAATCCCACCAGAAATATTCCCTCAAATCTGAAGACATTTTAGTGAAACCATGGTTTATAGATAAATTAGAGCATGGGAATCATCCAGAAACTACCATTTTATCATGATATAGATGGAAAACATACCCTCTAAAAAATATTAGAATTTAATCTTCATACATGAAGTGTTCCAACTTCCAATTATCCACAACATTAATTTTATTTTGAAGATTCTCATCATCAGGTTGTCAAATTTTAACCTTTTCCAATAATTATGATTGGGCAACCAATTGAAAATGTATTTATTTTTGACCTTCCATAATAATTCCCTTATAAATTTTTTCTAGACCCATGTACATTATATCCTTATCAATCCTCAGTTCATTTAGAACTCCATGATCTATACTACTAAATGAATCTTTTACTATATTCTACTTCCCTGGGTGGTAGTGTGTTGAGAAATAATAATCCTTGAGTATCTCAAGCCATATTCTTTGACTCATGTGGAGTTATTTCTATGAGAAGATATATTGAAAACACTTATGATCGGTATATATCTCACGTGCCTCATCATAAAGATAATGTCTCCAAATATTCATTGAAATGATTATAGCCTCTCACTCAAGATCGTGAGTTGGAATATTCTATTCATAGTTCATTAACTAACATGATGCATAAGCAATCAATTTATCATTATACATAAGGAAAAATCCAATTACATTATTCGATGCATCACTATAAATCAAAAATACTTCACTTCCTGATGGAATAGTCATCATTGGAGCATTCACATACCTCTTCTTCAATAATTCAAAACATTTTTACAATATTTTGTCCATACGAACATAACCACTTTAAAAGTATGCTTGGTTAATGGGATAGTTAATATATATATTTTTTCACGAAATTTGTATAATAACCTACTAAATAAATAAAACAATGTACCTAGGTTATGTTCATTAGTGTAGGCCATTCCATGACTACAATTGTCTTCAATGTTTCATCCATGATTCCATCCATAGAGAAAATATGGCCATGAAGAGAAACTATTCGAAGTGATAATTCACATTTACTAAACATACCATGTAACTTGATTCTTCAATTAGTGTTTAGAACATTTCATAATTTCTTCTCATGATCTTCATATATTTTGGAGTATACGAAGATATAAAAAATAAACACCACTACAAATTTATCAATATATTTCTTGAATTCTCTATTCACTAGATCCATGAAAATAGAGGGTGCATCACATTATCCAAAAGGCATTATTGTATTCTCGTAATTCCCATACCTTGTTTGAAATGTTGTCTTTGGAATATCATCCTTCATCACATGAAATCGATGTTATTCATATCAAAAATCAATCTTTGAAAAATATTGGGCGCTGTGAATTTGATCAAATAAATAAGTAATTAGTGGAAGTGGATACTTGTTCTTTATCATAATAGTATTTATCTCCCTATAATCAATGCACACCTTCATAGATCCATATTTCATATTAACTAAAAAAATAAGAGCTCCCCATTGAGAAACACTAGGGAGAATAAAACACTTACTACCCAAATACTTCAGTTGTTTCTTCAGCTCCACTAATTCCATTATGGCCATTATACATGGAGTCATTGATATATGCCTTGCACAAGGAATTAAATCAATAGAAAAATTATTTTCCAAATCCAGATAATGGTACGGTAAATCCTCTTAAAAATCATCATCATATTTATTCATAATAGGTACATCCTCAATTTGAGGATTTGTTTCCCCACGAATAGATATTTTTTTCTCTTAACCCCTAATGATTGAATTCAATAGAGCTACTGAGGGTGGATCTAGATAATAATAAAATGATTTGATTTCTTCTTTAAATATAAGAGATTATATATCACTTTCAAAAATTGTAACTTCCTTCCTCTTGCAATATATTTTCACATAATAATTTGAAATCATGTCCATACCTAGATTTATATCAATTTCAATAATAGGTATGATGATAAGTTCAGCAAAAAAATCACATTTATGTGTCAAAAAGGTGACTTATTGAAGCATCATTGTTGCAATGAAATATCACATAAGAGTTCTGACAGGAAAATAATTTATTAAATAAAATTTTAAATGTCTAATTTTCATGGTAAACGGGGAATATATAATATAATGAGTTGATTCAAAATCAAATAAAGAAATGGATATGTTTGAAGAAATGATTGGAGTGTCTACCACCACATCATTACGAACTTCAATTTTAGTAATTGTGATCATATAAACTTGTATTTTTCCCTTGTAATTCTATGAGAAATGTTTCCTGGATGTCCATTTCATTCACGTGCATAATGACCCATATCATTAGAATTATAAAATTGAACATTGTTAGATTCATTCTTTCCTATGAAATCACCGAAATGGTGGAATTTTTCTCCACATATGTAACAAACCCTGATTCCCTTTAAAAATGTACTGGGGTGTTTCTTTCAACAATTACTAAAATTTGGAAAGTCAAATATTCCCATACTCCATATTTCCTTATTTACTATTATAGATTATTCAACATCCCCTACTTATCTTAATTTCGTTTGATGTAATACGACTTAGAGAATTGATTTTCTGTCCTGATAGTACATGAAATTATATCTTCGTATGATGATAATGTTTTCCAGACCAATTCCCCTCAGAGGAATGGTTTTAAACAGTCAAATAACCAATCAATAATACTCCTTATGTTATGTATATAGTCTATATCATTCCTTTCTACCCCTGTTAGGTTAGCTTAATAATTTGTAATATTCTGATTGTCCTTCTTCCTCAGACTCAGAAACTTCTTTTATATATCCACTTGTGGTTCATAAAGAATGTATTTTCCTAATAAAAGTTCATTAAATAATCTCTATTCCATGTATACTACTTATTTTTAATAATTATTATTTTGAATCAAAGACCACCACTAATTTGGCTCTCCCATAATATGATAATGTTCCATAACAACCTTCCCCATTTTGTTAGATCACAAAATGAGAAATGCCTTCTCTAATGAACTTATACACTATTATACTACAAATTGGTTCATAGTCTCATCGAATGATAGATGTTTTTTCCATAAATTGGTCTATCATTGCTCCACCACATTTTGGATATAGATTCTTCATACATGTAATGTTATTATTCATAACCTAATTAATTTTTCCCTGTATAGTAATATGTTTCTCATCACTTGTCACATCTCTAGAGCCATCATCACTATCATGCATATTAGGGAAATACCTATATGGGATATTCGTGTTCATGTGGATCCCATTCCCTCCATTAGGGGATATATATAAATAATGTAATATACTAAATTAGGTTATGAATCATAATGTATAATGTCAAACTAGAAAAACACATAACATAAATTGAAATTTTATGCATGTCTAATTTCATAATAATGAACATTGTTTCTTTGAGGTAAAATTTACTTTTAAATCCATAACAGTGATTTATAAATAAAATGGGAATTACCTCATGAATATCCCCGGTGAGTGTCAAAATCGGTGTATGTAAGGCTCATTTTGTGTAATAGGATACCCAAAGTTAGGCCAGAGATACCTTTTTGGAGTTTTTAACCCAAGGTACATGTGTTCCAGAACAATATAAATATGTAGTATCCGGACATGGATGTATTTATATGAAGAATCACATAATATCTAATTTACAAAAATATTGTGATGTTATTTTATTGTCATCCACAAATTATTTGTTACAACTATGTCTACTAATCAATGTTTTCTGAATCATGTTTCCAATGTTTCTATTAAACTTCCTCAAATAACAACTATAAAGAATGTGATACCAGTTTCCCAAATATGGTGGAATAATTTATTACAATTTAGTGTAAATAAGGAAGACACATCACGAAGGAACAAATTGGTAATAGTTTTCGGAAACCATAATAAATATCTAAACATTTCATTAAAACAAGAAAATTAATATAACATATAAACATATTTTTAATTACACATAAACACCAATATTATTCCTATAGGTCATTCATAATAAACATCTTCACATCCAGGGGAAAAATAAATCATCAAAAAGTGGAGATCTCAAATTCTCAGTAATGTTAATAAATATGATGGAGTCATAAATAAACAACAAGGAATTGGGAATGACTGAAAACACAAGCTATTAAAAGTGAACTTGAGCATAATATGAAGGAAATATGAATTGATAAAATCATTCCATAACAATAATTAACCATGGATATTATACTAACCAAATAATCACATAGACTATCAATAACTAGTTCATAATGTGGTAATTCATAATACGAGACATCCTAACCATACTTTCATGGCCTCATTCCAAGACCATACATAAACGGGTCGAAACCCAAGATAGTTTGTTTTATGAGACCTACAAATGCACTGAGGGGATATAGAGGGCACATCCGACACATAATAAGTCCAACACATTCCTAAAATTAAAGGGTTGAAATATAATCAGTATATAAATTCATTATGAAAGAATCATATGAAATGTTAATAATTTCCCCAATCAATAAACATAATCACTAACCATTCTTAGTAATATAGTGAATCATATCATGGTAGAACATCCATATTCAAACTAATGATAAACCATTCAATAAAATATTGTAGTTGATATCATAATATATTGATTAAAATTAAACATAAAACTAAAAATGGTTATTGAATTAGATGAAAATACTCTCATAAAATCATTGAGAAAATTCTTGAGATAAATACTCTTTTATTTGAAAATAATAGTTCTATTGATTTTTTTATAAAACCATATGAAAACTAAGGTATTGTTTCCATAATAACAATTGTAATTTTATTCAAATAATGGCACCTTAAAAAATATAAAATATTTCATAGTAAAATATGTTAGATTTCGAATTGTTCCATTAAATCAGGATTTTTTATTGAGAAGAATTGAAAATTTTCTGTATGAAACATTTATATTCTCATAAAATATAGAATGATTATTTTTGGTAAAAATATATAGAAAATTAAAAAATAATTAAGGATGAGTACATAATAAGAATTAAGAAATTAAATGGAGTAAATAAAGAGAAATCATAATCCCTAAAGAAAAATTGAAGTTTGGGGAGAAACCCTTACCATATGTCTGAATGTGTTCAACATTTGAACTTAATGTTGAGGATAATCAATTGAAATAATTTAATTTGTCAATTAATAACTATATCCACTTTTCTTTGATTCACTATTATATTATGATGTTCTTTGATAGACTTTTTTATGAGTTAGAGAGCTTAATTTCATCATTCAGGAGCATTCTATTTCTTGGTTTCCATGATTAGTTCTCATGTTTATGTGTAATGAACTTCACATAAAATGGGTATAATTCTAAAAAACTGGAAGTATGTGTTATTAATGAACATATAGAAGTTTAATTGGTATTATTTGTTATTATTTTCCATATATCATGATTAATCATTAGATAACATGTTAATGTTAATCATTTAGTCAAATTCTAGCTGTTTTCAACCACAATGAACTAGTTTTGTTCTATTATTTAAAATCAGGTATATATGATGGTTCCAGAACATTAGAAAAGCTAAAATACAAATTTTATAATCTGGTTCATCCATAAAATTGGTTTCATGTCTATCCTTGAATGATAAATTGATGAATGAATGTTCGTCGTCCATGATTGTTATAAATCAAGACCTCTCAGACAAGGATTTATTTTTTACAATAAAATAGAGAGATATTAAGGATATTGATAATTGGTATTTCATTAACATGATATAATTCCATTATATATATGATATTGGAGTTATGAATATCATTTTTACAGAGGAGGTTAGGGTAGTACAAGAAAATAAAATAAATTGAAGTGATATTAAAAGAGAAAGGAAGAGGATTTAATTATTGAATTATCCTCCTTGAAAACCTCCATTGGGAATGGGGTTTTGGTATTTGGTATGACCAAGTGGTCCAGGAAGTTGGAAAGGGCCTTGGGAAGAGTATTGGTCATAAATTTTACAAATCTCATTTCTTGGATGGTGTGAGGAGAAGGGGTGGTGAGGGGTGGTAACTACAGTGGAAGAGATAAGGGATTTTTGAATATTTTATTCATTGGTTTATTATTTTGACTCATAAATATGAATAAAATGAACATTATCACAAAATAAATTAATACAATTATGGGATGTTAGAGATTATTGTTCTTATGTCTTTCATAATGTTATGAATAGTGTATTTTAAATATAATTTATAAATATCACAAATAACATTATTTAAATATTAACCAACAATTCAACTATTTTAAAAAAATAACAAAAATTAAACCTAACCATTTTTTAAAATGTAGATTCTAAAAAAGAACTCCATTTAATGAAAATAAAATTCTAAATAAGAGAAATTTAATTTTCAATAAAATTAATAATTTAATTGACAATTTACATATTATAAATATATAAATGATTTTATAACACATTAAAATTTAACTAAGCTCTCATAGATTTATCTCATAATAATGAGAAAAAATATATAAATGTATCAAAACATTTTATGAAAAATCATTTTATTTTAAATACTTGTATTAATTATAAAATATTAGTTAAATATTTATGACTTACTAAAATATTGAAAGTTAAAAAATAATTTTAAGAATATTTATTTACATATATAATGATATAATTATATAATACTGTCACTTATAAGATGCCTAAATTTTATCCATACATTTAAATGTGAGGTTACTATTATATTGGTTATATTAATATTACATAGGTTAATATTTCTAATCCAAAGGGTTGACATTCTATTCTTTTAAAATAGGATCTTTAATTTCTTGAAACACTATTAATCTCATTCATTATTCCTTCATAATAGTACTATTATGTTATGAAATTGGTTATATGATATTTAAACTATATTAAATATTTATAATAATGGAAAATATATTGGTTAAATTTTTTTTGTCACATAAAATTCAAAAAATCAATTATTTGGTTTGAAAATACAGCTAACTATATTCTTAATTGTGAATTTTTATCTAACAATGATTTATTGAAAATCATTGTTCGGTATATTATTTTATTTAACTATCTATCTAACCATTATTATTTGTAAAAAATATCTCAAATTCAATTGATGTCCCAATCTTCCGCAAAACATGTTTCCAAACATAAATATAATATTATGGACCCAAATATATAGTCAAGTGTGAGTATTATAGTAATTTTTATATTTATTTTAGATATATAATTACCAGGTGAAATGAAATGAGTTAAAAATTAAAAACTTTGAAGATTCTCATTTCTAAATCATACTAATATTGTCGAAAAAACTATTTAAATCATACTGAATGGATTGAGGGAGATACACGATATATAAAGGTGGTTCACAAAAACCATTTTTTGGTTTATTTTACATGTAAATAACACACATATTCATGTAAAAATATCAAAAATGTTTAATAGTATGGTATTATGTATCAATGTAACCCAAAAAACATACAAAAAAACATATAATTCATCACATTTATTTTTATGAATACATATATTCACTATAAAAGTAATAAATATTAAAAAAACTTGTAATACACACCATAAAACATCCAAAACATGTTTCAAATAATATAAAATTTATATAACTAAGAAAAAATTTATAATAACTGTGAAAAAATAGGGCATAATAATATAATTTAAAAATAG
The DNA here is from genome assembly GCA_963277665.1 of Viscum album. NCBI lineage: Eukaryota > Viridiplantae > Streptophyta > Magnoliopsida > Santalales > Viscaceae > Viscum > Viscum album. The sequence goes on along the minus strand of OY728152.1, from coordinate 838,992,665 downwards.
ATTTATTGGACACTAATGACTATCAATTATCTCTAAACTCCAATGAATGCAATGAAACCTTCCTCTGTCAATATCTACTAGTGAGGTCCATCATATAGACTAAAATAAAAATTAAAACACAACTAAATGTGAAAAAATGTACATAGGAATGGGTTATTATAAAATTTACATAGTTGGTTTTCACATAATTTTCTCCCTTAACATTCTATTCATGACATAATAATAAATATTAATTCAATTTGGAAGCAATGATATAAAATGATAGATAAAAAATTTATTTCACCTAATTTTAAAAAGAATATAAAATTATATTCTAAGAATAAATAATATTATATTTTTTTATTCAATATTCAAAAAAACAACCATGGATCACAAAGACACAAATTTTTTACACTGTTTCACCAATTATATTAATATCCCCTTTAACTAAAAATATGATTGGGAAACATAAGAAATCATTGAAATATTTTTTTATCCAAATAACCCTAATTTAAAAAAACATGACAAAGAAGCCAAAATAATATATGAATTTAAATCACGATATGAATAAGTACTACTTGGATGAATATTGACATATTAGGAATTAAAATGGGAGATAAAACCTACCATGAGAAGATACAACCCTCGATCTGATTTTATCACATTCTAAAACATAGTTCAACCATGTAACATAGATAAATGAATATTCTAAACAAGAAAACCCCAGTGTAGTCGATTTTTTTTAAAAAAATTGTTTGTTTTGTTGTCTCTCAATCAAAATTATTCTAAAGAGGAAACAAGAAAATCTTAATAAAAGTGTAAAAATGTTTCAATTTAATTTAATAAGACCATGCTATAATTAACAATCTTGAACCCCAAAACTCATACCATTAAAAAATTAACATTTAAAACCCATAAAACTATTTAAAAAATATAAATACATGTAAAATATTAATATTCAATGTTATACATTCCACATAAAACCCTAACAGCATATATTATTTATATGTTCCACATTATAAACCAAATATATTATTTATTATTATTTTATGTTATGGAAATGTATCACAGAAACTCATATATTTTTTTAATATATAGTCATTAATCAAAATATAAACAATTATTTTCCAAACTGAATTCCAAATACTCATAACCAAGAACAACATTATAAATTAATTTAATTCATCAAAACATACATTTATATAGAAAATAAATATTCAAAAACCCTAAAAATTAGTGCATCATATCGTATCGAGTAATATTTCAAAATTTATAAAACATAAAAAATTTATTATGCTTATTTGAAACAATTTTATAGTATAATTTAAAGCATTAAAAATATTACAATGTTACAATGAAAGTGAGATAATATTTTTGCCAGCTATGTTTTATGATTCTTAGAAATTTTTCCCAATATATCATTATCACCATAATCCCCATATGGAATTTCATATAATAAAATGTTAAAAATCTATTATTATAGTAATTAAGAAAAACACCCAAAAAATATTAGTATATATATAAAAATCATAGATACCAAATATAATATCATAATAACATTCATGAATATAAAGGACACTCATCTAATATTTCTCAAAAAACTATGAAAAAATTCTCACTCATTTGAAAGGGAGTCTCTATTCCTTTAAAAAATATCTAAAACAAATCCAATGAAATAAAATTTTAATTTATAAAAGAAAATATAACAAGGTTATAATATTAAAATGGTTAGAGAAATTTATCTACTTTTTACAAAATTAGTGAAAAATATATCTAATTGATGGAGAATAAATGATATAAACTCCCTAATATAGGACATATTGATAAGGAATCTTGGAAAAGGAAAAAAAGAACTATTCAAAAAAAAAGAAACACAACCCAAAGAACAAAGTTTATTTATATTGTTTAAAAACCATTAAGAAACCAATTTTTCAACCAGTATATAATATAAATGAGGGTGACATGAATTTTAATATTGAATTTAAACATTATTTTTAAACATAGAGATACTAAATAATCCCATATTTTCTATATTTTTCTTCTTAACTTAATCTGACAAATTGTTACTTCAATATGATTATATCCATGTTTTTTATTAATTTTTATCCATTAAAATTATATAAATGTAATGCCCAAAAATCTATGTTTATAATGAATAAAATTAAACCTCAATAATTGTTCCCAAAGTTTGAATTTAATATTAAACATTAATAAATTCCAAAAAAAAATTTGGTTAAGTAAATATCTTCTCTATATATACATATAATCCTCAAGAATCTTTCTGTAACATCGTAAAATATATAATAAAATCACTCCCATATTATAACACCATTGTCTGATTGATATTTCTTTATTTATGTTATTTATTTTATTCATTTTAATTAGGTTATTTTTCCACTTATTATGATTAAATGTTTAAATTTAAGAATTTTAGGTTTATATGCAAGGTTATATCATCGTTATTTCTAACCGTGAACCGATATGTTTTTTGAGGGAAATGCCCTCTAGTTAATTTTTTAAGGATGGAACATATTTTACTAAAATCTATGGAATCATAGGAAAACAATTTTAAATTTATTTAATATATGAAAATATGGAACATGGTTTGTTATAATATTAGGGAAAACATATAAACTAGTTGATCAATTTAATCTGATGTATAGATGGTATAAAACATTGGATAACTTTATTGTTTTAATTTTTCCCCTAACCATTCAACTAATATATGAGACTAAATATATTTATGTAAAATATTGAAATAAAATTTATCTTCCAATCAATTTTAATCCCCATTATTATCCTATATCCAATATTAACATGATCTATTGTCTCTTATACTTCAAATTATCCTCCTCATTTATCATTTTTTTAAATTGTCGATTATTGTGAGTTTTATGAAGGTAAAATATCAATTACTCTTTAATAGATTCCCATCTATTCCTTTATTATGTTATTATTCCTATTTCACTATTTTCTTTTGCCTACTATCCATGGTGAATGAACTTATTATTAAGGGTATTTTTATAATGAGTAATCTTGTGGTTTTTGGACTTATAAAAATCCATTGATCTATATTCCCATGTTACGTAATAATGGTTAGGATTTTTTTATCATGTGAGAGGTATGTTACTCTAATTAATAGATCTTAACTTTGGGATACCCTTAATGTTTGAGTTTTGATGGGTTATCATAATTTATTTTTATTGGATTATATTATTGACTATAGATTAATCTTTATCCTTATGGAATATTGATTTGGATTTATTACTTGGTTGTTCTTTTTTGATATCATTTTTATTTTTTTTAAATAAGGTATTTTATAAAATTAATTTAATATATTTCTTCTCCAATGTGATTTCAAATTGAATGTTTTTTGGTAATTATTTTATTATTCTATATCCATGATTTTAAATTTTTTATTTCATAGTGGCCTATTTTATTAAATAATTATTTATAGTGATCTTGGGTTGATACATTATTATTATTTATTTAAAAAAGGGAAAACATTGGTCTATTTTTTGGTGGAATTTGTTTAGTTCTACAATAGTTTTTTGTGATATGACTAATATTTTTTTCGATGGTGAATTTGATAAGAGTTTCCATCCAGTTAGATCGGTATGAGAATAGGTGTGCGAATCATCAAATCTATTTAATTCCTAGACACCCCTCAATGTGGTCTTATTTAATATATATCATAATTTATAAATGAAATATTTATTAGATCTCATGTGATGACATGTGATGCAATTTATTTTTGATACATTATCTTATTTTCATTTCAATATGATGTTATATCATATATCTCTAGATTACATTTTATTTTAAAAAATTTCACTTATTTCTAATATTTGGTATTGATTTATAATGAAAAGTTGATTTGAAATGGAATTATTATATTTTTTTGTAATCCTTGTTGTGCTTTTTATGTTTTTTTTCTAGGTGTATTCTATGCCAGATTTTTCTCAGATAGGTAACATTTCCATTTAGTGAATTATATTTTTATTATTATTGTAATATATAATCTGAATTGGTCAATATCATAAGTTATAACTCATTAATGCCTTCATTATCCCATATAATATAGTGACTAGGGGTGTCTTCGGTCCATGAGAAGTCGGATCATGTGAAAGATTATAGATGTCATTGATAAGTTAATTTTTAATGTTAGTGTGTTGACCATTTTTTGAACCAATTTATATTTGGAGATATATTTATATGATATTTTTCAATGTAACATTAATTTAATAATGTGTTTTGGGTAGTTAGTTAATATTTTTATTACATTAAACTAATTTTGGATAGTTTTAATTTTTTTCATTATTATCAATGATCATTTATTTAATTGATATATATACTTCATTACTAATTTCCTAGTAGAGTTTGTGTTGTGATTTAATTGGATTTTTGGGAGAAATTATTCACAAATGGTTTTATTTTATAATATAGTTCTTTTGATAAGGCCATTGAAATCAAGAACACTCATCAGACCCCGTATTGTGATGGCATGGGTGACATAGAATGTTGATCTAGTTGTATTGATGCAATATGGTATCTAATACCTCTTATAAACGATATAGCAATGGTTTTATAGTTATAAAACCTTCATAATGTTTGAATAGTTGGGTTATATAGTGATGGATTATGTTTTGTTGTTCTCAATGCTGGTTCACCATTCCTTACTGCTCATAATGAATTATTATATAAAGGATTAGTGATTTGAAATGGGATTGATACATATGGTGATATCAATGACTGTTCAATCATATATGTATCCTTATGTAAAGTTGATTAATAATGAATTTATGGTTGAGAAAAAAAAATGGAATGGTCGAGTAGATTTTTTGGTTCCTCTAATGTAATAGGGGAGTTTGTACTTCCTCGTATTGTTAGAAGAGGATTTTAAAGGATTCTAAACATGGTTATAGCCTCATCATGAAATATAATTATGATTGTAAACATTTGGATAATTCCTAGAAGTTTCCAATACTCCAAATAGATAGTTGATCCTTGGTCCCCAACATAATAACCACGTAGGAACACATGTATGGTTCTAACATTCATCCAAAAAATGATTTAAAATTTCTTCCCAATTGTTCATCCCCAAAAAATTAGGGTATTCACCACCTTAGGTAATCATGGGCCTAGTAAAAACACTTATATGGTATCACTTAACTCATATATTGATAAACATGGTGTAGAAATCCCAAAAAAATGTTATATATTTACCCAACAACCATCCATCAAGGTTACATGTTTCCATCACTAGTGATCACCTTAACCCATGATTTACATGAAATTCAAAAAGAAGGAATAAATTACTTGGGTTTTAGTTTATTGGAAATCCAAAAATGATGGATATTGAAAAATAACATATAGGTTATCCCAAAAATATTAAAAACAAAGTATACATCATTAGTGAAATTATTTACAAAAAGTAGAGTGTAATATATACTATACATTTCTAGAATCATGCTATTTATTTTCCCTCTTTCTAATGGTCTTATTTAAAAAAATTCATCAATAATTAATCCCAATAACTTTTTCATCACCCATTATTAAATAATACTATCAATAAAAATGAAATCAGGAATAAAAATACCATCACCATCATAATAAATATTTCCAATAAAAAATTATTTAATGATAATCTATTTCTAGGTTCATCAAAATCTATAAAAAATTCCATATACAATTTTTTACTAGTTCACTAATTCATGGAAACCTATTTTGTAATAAAAATGATGATCTCGAACTAGCACATAACCAGATATAGCCTTCCATAAGACTTCATGTATTAATCACCTTTCATCATAGGATGTGGATTAGTAAAGAGGGGTTAAAATGATACAGTTGGGATACTGTATCATCATATCATTGTACAATAAATGTTGAAAATAACAAAACCGACTAATATGAATATATATATATACAAGATAAATAATGTGACAAATATAATGAAATTTGGAATTCAACCCCATGGTCATGCTATAGAATATAACAAATGATCACCCATCGAGATGGTCACATGTAAGGAATAAATAACATAAATATATTTATATACATATAAGTATCCACTACCAAAAATGATAATTACCAAAATCATGATCTCAATTACAATCGAGTCGTATTGTATTTATTCTCAAACTCCACATGAGTAGCACTGTTTCATCAAATAATACTAGGCCTCATCCCCATCAATTATGCCTCATTATCAACATGAATAAAGAAAAAATTTACAAACATATACCAATGTGTATGTATAGGGTGTGAGAAATAAATATCTGTTGGATCCAAAAATGGAGATCGTATCATATACTATCATGTAAAAGTAAGTTTACTTATGATATGACCCTCCAAGTTATATAATAACAACTGTTGGCATATATCCATAAACAATGAAGTAAAATAAACAACTACTTTGAAATTAATGGTGCATAAACAAAAAATAAAAAAATTGAACCATTGGATATAAGGTGATCCATGAGGTATATCTACCACCTCTCAATCCCATGCTAGTGGACATATATCATGTGGCTCACCCAAACAATATACCCCAGTTACATTCCCCAGATCCCCATAAAAACATTTATAAACCTAACAATGAATAAAAGTGAATAACAACCACTATGTTCTCATCATGAGCATCAACATGAAATATACGATACACTAATAATATCATTGACACTAATGGAATTATCAAAAAAAATAAAACTCTACTAACACATTTAGATCTTATCCAAAACTCATAAATCCTGTAAGGACAACTAGTATTACTTAAATATACAATCAGATAAGGGATCACCGTATAATTTTCATCTTGAAAATTTTTGGCACAATATAAACCTCACTTCTAACAGAGTAAGTAATAACTAGGAATAGGGTTATTAAATCCTTCAGATCATGCATTAGATACCTATATACATATAACATAACTCATTTAATATTTTAGTGAATTAAATAAAAATAAATGAAAACATTCAGTTTAATACTATAATATTTATCTCCCCTAACATCATAATTATAAGAATAATCATCCTAAAAAGTCTCAGGTAATGTCTATAACATCATGGTTTAGTCAGTAGCCAAATACATAAACACTGGCATTTCCATAATGGGTTCAATACACTAGTCACTAGGTTACAAGGTGACTTATGTCATCATTAATATATAAATGATCACTAAAACCTCACTTGGATAATGAAACATGACTCTCCCCCATTATCAGAGATCATTTTCATCTCAAAATGTCGGCTTAGATTGCAATAAAAATCTCATATGGAGTCTATGAAATCTAAAGAATCCATGGTCATCACCCCACCAATATGATATTCGATAATTAACATCTTCATCATCAATCAATGGAACCACACCAACAAATGATCTAGAAACCTCCCATAATAGAATTATTAATGGTCCTATAGAAACCAACATGAATAGTAATCCCTATGGGGATCCACTAATACAAAAAAACATAAAATCATTGAAATACCATGTAAATAACCTCATGTTTCCCTTAATAGAATTCAATATTTTATAAATCCATAGATCAACCCAAGGACATCCATATGTGACTCTCAAACCCACATCCAAATAAAACTAAATGGAAACCTTCCATACTCAACATTCCACTATGTAAGAACCCTATTTTTTGCACATTTATTGATCCTTTAAATTTTTATCTAATTCATTATTTTGGACCTAATATGGATTCCTTATTACTTAAAGAAATTCTGAAGTATTTTTTAGGCTTGTTCAGAGCCCAAATCCCATCCTTTTGGGGGAAATGATCTTATTGCATGGCTAGGGGAAACTGTTCTATTAGGCTGCATGGTTAAACCTAACAATGTGGATGATATGCATTTTTGAGCAAATACATCTCTCAGGTTTAGTGCATGATTTTTCAAAATGTGAATCCTATCTAAGAGATACACACCTTCCTACAGGTTCATGTGCATGGTTGGATCATGGTTTGAAAAAATGTGGGTCTAGACTGTGCAAATGGAATATTTTGGGTAATTTTACATTTTTTTAATAAATGATATTTTTTTTATTACTACCTCCTCTTATATGATTTTTCATTGGCACGAACTCCATTTTCTCCATTTTGGACACTTTTATAGGACTAATATAGGTATTAAAGTATCTCTTTCATCAAGGATCTATTTGAGCTTCCTTTCTTCAAGATGGAAGTGAAACGGTAAGTACTCAAGTCTATTTGAGTCTTTCATCATCTCTTTTACTTTAAACTTCGTTATTGAGGTGTAATTTTTTTTACACTTTTTATAGATCTACCCCATTAAAATATGATTTATTAGCTAATAATGGATGATGATAGTTTTATAATACAATGATTGTTGGTCTATAACTCACCCCTCATGTTCAATGATTTTGGAATTTTCATGTGGGGACTGCTAATTTCATCGAGTGTGGTTTATTAAATTTATATGCCTTTTTATAGTCATTTTAATAATATGGTTTTGAACATTCCATAATTGTTATTGGTTTTTGGTGGTTATATCCACAAATCACAACACCCCATATAGGGTGATATTTCATAATTTATTTTTTTAGTGTTTTATCACTTTATAGCCTACATTCGTGTGGGATCGAGCATTACCACACTAATGGTAAGCCTCCTTTTCTAAATTTCATTTTGAATCATGAAATTCAAAATTGATTCTAACGTGTATATTCCACATAACCTACCTAAGGTATGTTCCGGATTGTAGGTAATTCATTCAAATAATATTATAGAAAACATAATTATATATATGAATTATACTTATTAAATGTAAAGGAATGTTTGATTGTATGTATGTAGCATGACATTCCATGTTCATGGAAGGAATCAGAGTGAAGCTTACTAATTGATTTTAACATATTAGGTTTTAATTAAAAGGATTCATACTACATGGCATTTTTGAACTAATGATAGGAATTGTTGAACTAGGTGATTTTTTTATTAGCATAGTTATCATATGAGAAAATTAATTGTAATAATTTAAATGTAAGTTTCCTCTTTATGAAAATAAATATTGAAATCTTTATAATAAGGCTTGAATTTTTTAACGCTTGGATTCCCAAGTGAACACCTTAGGTACTCGAGGATTCCATTCTGCTTCACAGATGGCTGTTTCCTCATGTGATACCTACATGGGAACCTTATCCATATCTACCTCTAGATTACTGATATGAAAACATACGATCCTTATATTATTATTATAGGATACCCTTGATAAACATCATAGATCTAGTGTGACATTAGGTGCCTTTTTACATACTTGTTCTCCACCACAACATACCTTCTATTTAAATTTGGATGTGTTCCTAGGACTGAGTTAGACCAATTATTGGGGGAATCCATTCGATGAGGCTCCACTGAATAAACTCTTCATCCCATAGATAGACTAAGTTACTACTGAGTATCCCACCCTTGCGGTCTTGGTTTCCTTATTGATTACCATAGAACCACTTCGTATAAATTATCAATCATGGTTTCCTAATTACATCTTGAAATATTCACTATTTATATTATCATTAGGTGATGTCAATGCTGTAAATGACTCATGTGACCCATTAAAATAAGTTAGCAGTTGAATAATTAATAACCTGGTAACATATTCAGACACTAGTTGAGAACTGAAGCATATACATGGAATTTAGTTACGTTATACTTATTTATATAATATATTCAAGCCTTTAAACTGTTACATTTCCCGTTCACGGTCCAAATGTTATAGACTCCATTGGCAGTGGCCAACTGAGATTTATCACACATCCTCTCTGGGCACTGTTTGGTACTCGAGGTAGATTAAATGTATGCAGATGTTGATAGAGGGAAGTGTAATGCTTCAAAAACATGGTTTATTACTGTGCAAGGATAGAGCTGGTAGAAAATGATCTAGATTTTTCTTATGATTCAGGGGATAGTATATGTATTTCCTTCACTGCATTTTTTTCATGTATACCTTCAAATTTATATTCATGTTTTCTAGAATTATAGTATCATGACATTGTTCATCATCATAAATTGTATGTTATTCTAGTTATTTAATTTATTATTGATATGTCTCCTTCAAGTGTGAATTATAATTGTTTATATTTTCTCCACTATTTACCTAGATTTATATGTATATGTTATGCTACACTATATTAATGAGGGAATACTCTCCCCATGGGCACTCCCTAGTCCCCCTCTACTAGTCATCATCCTATGGAATTTGTGGATATACACTTGAGTGCATGTTGAAAACTAGGCTTGGGGAACATATTAGGTGGCATCCAGGTCTTGGATGTCACAATATTTTATCAAAAGTGGTTTCCTTCATGCTTTACTATTTGGAGATAATAGTTAGAATATAATGAATTCTTGGAACATGGTCACGAGATGTGATTGGACATTATGAACCCATGTTCAGGGTAAATAACAATTTTACCGATTTAAAATTATTGTTAGGCTTTTACCTATTACAGTGGATATGATTTTACCATTGGGTCACACACATGAAGTGCGAGGTTGTTTCTTTTTCTTCAGAATGGGATTCTATTTTATCCTTGTCCTGATGATATGAGGGAAATGAGAATTATCACATGAATCATAGTAGGCACCTAGAATTTAAATTTGATTCATATTTCTATTCTATATATGTGAATTTAACATCATTAAATTTGTTATTATTCCTATGATTGATGAGTGAGCATTTCCTTGCTTATATTTTCCTTGTTCTACTATAGGATGTGATTGAGTGGTTTTCAATTTCAATTCATAATCTGTTTTAGGAACTCATGGGTTTGAATGAGTGATATATTAAATGAATCTATTAATTATAAATTCAAATGGTTGTTATTTTCAGTGATAATGGTTATTTGACTAGATTTATTAGTATTTATAGTCAATTTTAAAGGAATAATGATACACGTTATAATAAAATGAAAAAATAAATGTATAATGATTGCACATACTTACCCCTCATTTTCATGATTATAAAAGATAAAGGATATAACCTCGTAATTAAATGTTAAATTAAATGAAATTTTTTATATTAAATGATTAGGAATGTTATTATTTACCCTTCATCTACTGGAACCCCTGCAAATTATAATTGAGCAATTATTGATTCATATCCCTCTAAGAAGGTAGTTGGGGTGGTATGGCTTAGGTAGTGAGTTCAATTACATTCATTATATTCTAGTTATGTTGTCTATATGCTTCAAAGTGTTTTCTGAGATGTGTGATTGTAATTTATAGACAAATTCCACCATTACTTCCTCATGTTGTATGCTGGGATGGTGGGGATGAGCATACTCTAGACTTCATGGCCCCTGAGCCATAATTCATACCATTGGGATTTCAACTGGGTTCACTGCCTACGATACCTTATTTGGGAACTGGAGCTCTAGTATGTGATTGTTTCTTACACCTTATAAATCCCATGCATGGTGCTCAACGAGCTGTACCAACGTTGGATGATATGACTCATGAGTTTCAACTGCAACATCCTCCCACCTTTCTAGTAAATGGAGGTTCGCAAGTTACTGAGTCTTAGCTTGAGGCCACCCTGTCTAAATTTAAGGATTTAGAGATGCCTCCATAGTGGAGGGTCTCTCTTGATACATACATGCTATGTGATTCGCAAAGAACGGGTGGGATTGGATTACCTGGGCTGGTCTTCATCAGGGAATGTTTTGGGTTGATTTGTAGACTGATTTCTATGATCAGATATTTCATCAGATGCTAATAGATGACATATAAAGAGTGTTCATGCATCATGAGTACCATTCATTTTTAGTTATGGAGTATTCAACATAATTCAATGAGTTTTAGTATAATTCACCACTTCAAGTTGGTGATGATATTTTACATTCTAGATGCTTCGATGATGATCTATAGTATTCCATTTGTAATAAGGTGAATGATATTCTCCTTTCTAATTTACATGAAATACAAAATCAAGCTCTTATAATAGAATGATACATATGGTATGGTGACATTATGAGGAATATAGGACCAGGGATGCGTTAGGACAACAATTCATCAAGTTGCAGGAAGTGTTTTCTTGGTATTTCAGATCATGGAAGTGGCAGCTTGGGTACTTGTGTAGGTTGATCTATAGTATGTCACTGGTGTGGATGTACGGGGCATATGAAGAATTAGTGTGATAGAGACCCACTGGATTCTCAGGCTTGTGGTAGTATTGGGAAACTTCTTCATTTTTTTGTACCTTTCCATCAGATTATATTGGAAGAGGATCCACGCCTTTTCTACCACCAGGGGTAGGATCATCTACATTGCGTTTGGTGGGGAGTTGGGGTAGCAGTGATAGGAATAGCCAAGGAGGAGGTCCTAGCCATGTTATCCAGACCCTTGATCACCAGTAGAACTAGAAAACCAGTTTTGATCATGGTAGTCCAACTATTTCTCATGGTTGTTGATTAGTCTAGATACATGCCTTACACAACCTATACCTGAGGACCTAAGAGTAGGATCATCTATAGTATAAGGTGTTTTTATAGTATCATCAACTATAATATTTTATTTATATGATATAGGTTCTTCACAATTATTTATCAATTTATCTATCATGGAAATACTTGGCCTTGAAATGAAGTATTACACAGGTGTAATGACCCTCGATACACCAATGGGAGTGTAGTTAGAGAGAATACACCAATGTAGGGACATTATTCTTAAGTTAGGTAGTTACCATTTGTTATGGGAACTCTTTTTCCATGAAATGAAGGGCATCAATTTCATCCTTGAGATGGATTGGTTGGTTCCATAACACACCTTTGTAGACTACTATAATTGAAGAGAATCGTTCACATCACCATAGGGAAGTAGTTATCTACATATGAGTGAGTGGGATGTGTAGACTAGCAGAGCCTGACCACAACATCATTGGATAGGAGGGTTAACTGTTTAGATTGGAAATCAATTAATTTAGGAACATGGTTTTCAGTTGGCTAAATTCCTTTTGTAGATGATCATTTCAGTGATGATTTTCCTAATGGATTTTCTGACTTACCTACTATCTGAGTGTTATATGTTATAATTATGATATTTCTATGAGTATCTGTAATTTCATTTTCTCCATATAGGATGTCAACTAATGATATTTAATCTCCTTAGAGGAAGTTATAGGACATGGATCCCCAAGGTTATATACAGACCATCACATCATATTAGGTTTATCTAGTACATGTCTCCAAAAGGTGGATTGGACCCTTCATCCACGCATGGATTACATATGGTTCAACCATAATACAGTAATGAACCAATATCCACTAACTCGAAAATATGATCAATTTGACCACATATAAGGACCTAGAGTCTTGTTTATTGTTTACTTGAGATAGGGATATCATCAAGTGTATGTTTTGATATCATACATAAATCTTAAAGCATTCCATTGTAGGTATGGTCTATATGAGTACGTCATTATTATGTTCGGTCTTACAAACATTACCTCATTTTTCATGGCTCTGATGAATAGGTTGTTCCACCCTTTTTGGGTACTTTTCTCATAGTCTTTATGGATGACATATTGGTGTATTCTCACACTCATTGTGACCATGAAAATCACTATGAGATCGTTTTGAGAACACTAAGAGAGAATCCTCTTTATGATAATCTTTATTTGTGACAATTATGGATGAAGATTTTCACTTCATTGGCCACATTATCTCAGAATTGGGACAATATATTGACCTATAGAAGGTGAGTGCAGTGGTTTCCTAGAAGTAACCCATGAACGTGATTTATATATTGAGTTTCATTGGGATTTGTGGATATGACTAGAATTTTATATAGGACTTTTCTTGACCAAACTAACCTCTTAATGGAATTACAATAAATGGTGTTATGTTATTGTAGTAAGAAGGGTGTGAGAACTCCTTTGAATAGCTAAACGGGATGCTTGTATCAACACTTACTGTTAGTCTGTAAGAGCTATGAATAAGTAATATCATCTTCTCGGATGAATTTTGAATTGACCTAGGAGTAGTGATGATGAAAGAGGAATGTGTCATTGTATAAACATCTCAGAATTTGAGGCTTCATTATAGAATTTACAAACCGTATGACCTTGATTTAGTATCATTTGACAATTCCATACATTTCTGTATACACTATCTATTTTGTGAGCGATTCATGGTGTAGACAGACCACAAGAGCCTAAAATATATCTTTTCACATCATTAATTGAATATCAAATAGCAAATACGGGATGAATATATCCATTCAATTGATTTTGAGTTTCCTTATACACGTAGACATTCAAATTTAGTCACTAATGCGTTGAGTCAGAAAACACATGCATATGTTGTATGTGAGTGTAGTGATGAATGGTTGTTAATGTTCCTTTTTCTAATACACATCTGTATTTTCATGATAGTCAAAAGGAGTATTATCCCTTAGTCTTAATAGTTACATGTTCCCCCTAGGAGATGGTGAAGTGAAGAAAATTTTCAGATCCTGATGTCTTGGTTCTCCATGAGAGAATATTAGGAGTATACCCACCTAAGAAGTTTTCTTTGGACAAATATGACATTTGATCTATGGATGGACATGTATGAGTTCCTATATTTTTTAGGGAGGAGTTGATACATGGGTACCACAATTCTCAATGATTGGTTCATCTAGGAGTCTCCACAATGTATTGAGATATACGATGTTTGTATTGGTGGACTGGGATGAAATGTTAGATAGTGGGATTTATCACTAGGTATTCCACCTATCATTAGGTTATGGTGGGGCACCATAGACCTGCATGATTGTTTTTGAATCAACCAATCCCATAATAAAAATGGGGAAATATTTTTATGGGTTTTTAGTCATCTTACCTAGTTCACTGAGGTGTATTGACGTTGTATGAGTAGTCATTGTCCTACAAACGAAAGAATCCCTCTTCATTCCTAGTTGGGATACATTCGAAGTTGTTGTTTTTAGATGATTATATGTTCATGAGATCATAAAACTACATGAGGTCCATCTTACTATAATTTAAGATAGGGATACACGTTTCAGGTATTGGTTTTGGATGTTCTTATTGAAATCTATGGCTACAATGGTTGTTTTACGAACATCTTTTCACCCTTAGACTGATGGGATTTCAAAACGGACGATAAAGGATCTATAGGAAATCCTCAGAGCATGTTTCTTTATATTCTTATGTTCATGAGAAATGAATATTCCTCTCATATAGATCCCCTTTAGGAGTGGCTATTAGGTGACAATTTTGATGGATCCTTCTGAGGCCATATATGGTTGGTCAGTCCATTCACCCCTGTGTTGGATAAAGACATGTGATGCAGCCCAATTTTGTCTACCTCTTGTAAATGATACTTCAACGAAGATTTAACTGAACAATTAGCATATGGATACTACTTAGTTGAGAAATAAATTTTATTTTGATCACGGTCAACAAATTCTAGAGTTCGATGTTGGGGATCATGATTTATATTGGGTATCACCCAGGATAGGGAATAGAAGGTTATAGAAGATAGGGAAGCTTTTGCCTCATAATTTAGGGTCGTATGAGATTCTATAGTGAATGAGACTGGTAGCCTATAAGCTACTACTACCTCGGGGTACCATGCCATGCACGACGTCTTTCATGTTTCAAAGATTCTCAAATATCATGATGACCAATCTCATACCAGCCATCCTAAGGAAGTTGATTTATCTGATGATAATACCTTTTAGGAGTATCAAGTACACATCATTGACTATGGAATGAAGGCTCTTCAAGTACAGTCTATCCCTCTAGTATGGGTGCTATGGTAGTATGGATATTCATAGGATGAGACATAGGATCAGGAGGCCGAATTATGTGCCCAGTGGCCAAAGTTGTTCTTGGAAGGTGCATCACCACCTATTGAAGGTGAACTTAGGGAAAAGTTCATTTATTGGGAATGACTACAAAACACTATTTTTCACTCAGTTAAGGATCATATAAATTTTATCCTAATTTATTACCTTCGACCTAATATTGATTCCTAATGAGTTAGAGATGGTCCCATGTCTGTTTGGAGATTTTTTGGAACCCATAACCCATTCTTTTAAGGGAAATGGGTCTGTAACATAGTTATTGGAAACTGTACGATTACATTTCATTGTTAGATTAGATAGTGCAAATGGTCTACATTTTCAGGGAGACCCATCTCAAACAGTTGGCACACAGTTTCTCAGACCATAGGAATTACCCATTAGGTATTCCCCTTTCTATAGATTCCCCAACATATTTTATGGATGGTTATCTAAACCGTGTTTCCAAACCATGCATAGGCTAAATTATGGATACTTTTAAATTTTTTCCTTAAGGTTCCAATTTTATACCCTACATCAAAATGTATAATTTTCAAGTAGGATGAACTAATTTTTCAACTATTTTAGAGATTTTTGAAGGCCTTTCTTAGTGATCATGGGATCTACTTCATACAAGATCAGTTTGAGCTTTCTTTCATCATATTGGATTCACAATGGTAGGTACTCAAGTCCTTTTGACTCTATGTGCCTCTCTTTCTCTTGACCAAATTATCAAGGTGTAACCATTTTTACACATTTTATAGATCTACTCTATTCCAATATGAATTATAAGCTAATAGTAGAATAAGAGAGTAGTATAAGCCTTAGGTGGGTGGTCTATAAATTATCTCTCATGTTCATTGATTTTGATATTGTCATGTAGGGCCCACTGATTTTATTGGGTGTCGTTAATTGAATTTATATGTCTTTGTTATAGTAATTTTAATGGTATAGTTATGATGTTTCCATAATTATGATTCATTGTTAATGGTTATGTCCACAACACCCAACACCCCATGTAGGTTGATATTCCATAATAATGTTTTTAGTGTCTAAACTCTTTTGATCATTCATGTGTGTTCGAGCTTGACCACACTAATGCTAATACTCCATATATTAATTTACAATAGAATAAAGAAATTTTAAATAGTTAATCCATTGAGAATTCCACTTGACCCTCCTATGGTAAGTTCCTAAATGTATTTAATTAATTAAAATGATATTATGGAAAACAAATTTAAGTATATGACTTAGAAGTATTAAATGTAATGGAATGTTTGGTTCTACACCCATCAAACACCTTGACATGTTCACTGAAGGCATCAGTGTGAACCTTATTAATTTGAAATTGACTTATGTGGTTTTAATTAATAGGTTACATGTTATATGGACCTTTTAAACTAATGAAAGTAAAGGATTTAACCAAGGGAGTTTTTTAATGGACTAGTTATCGTATAACCAAATTAAAATTAATTAATTATATGTAAGGTTCCTCTTTATGCACATGGAATATGATATATTTAGGGGAATAATTAAATATTGTCAACTCTATGATTATTGAAAGAGTTCATTGGGTACTTGAGGACGTCATTATGATTCATGTATGTTAGTTTCCCTGGGTGGGACCAACTCTTGAACCTGATCCTTAAATAACTATGGATGAAAAAATATGATAACATAGTATCCAAACATTATTATTATATGATTCCTTGGATACAATCCTTAGATCCAGTGTGACATGAGGATCCATGGTTATGTCCTTCTTCTCAGCCATATCTTATCTCCCATTATACCTTTTATGTGACCCTTGACTCAGTTATAAACACTATTGCAGGAATCCCTTGGTCGATGCTTCTTGGATTACACTCTTACTCCAATAGATGGACTTAGCTACTATTTGGTAATCCTCCCTTATGGTCTAGTTTTCCTAGGTGATTACCTTTGAACCACTTTATTTTAAATATCAATCATAGTGGCCTTGTTAAATATAGAATCATTTCCTATTTATTTGATCATGAGGGGATTTTAGTGTTGGATATTCCACATGTGACCTATTAAATGAAATTGATAATTGCTTAATTGATAAACTGATTATAGGATTAGACACCATCCAAGGGAGGAAGAAGGTACATGGAATATTTTTACATTTCACTAATTTACATTATATATGCATACTTTCACACTGTTACATTTTAACTTCATTAGATGAATGTTATAGACTCCAATGGTGGTTTCCCACTATGATTTAACTCATACCCTGTACAGGCTTTGTTTTGTACCCAGAGTAGATTACATGTATGGAGGTGTTGATAGAGGGAATCATAATGTTTCATAAACATGATTTCTTGATATACTTGGATAGATATGGATGTAGATGACTGAGCAGTAGCTCGATATTCTTAGGATAGTTTATGTATTTCCATCACTACATTGTGTTTTGAATGCATACATGATAATTTTTGTTCGTGTTCACCATCTTTCTAGTAACATCACATATATCATCATTAGTTATTTCATGTTATTTTATTTATTTTAGCTATCATTGATTTTTCTCCTTCAATTATGAATTCGATTTATTTATACTACATATTTTATTTACCTTTTTTTATAATTGTCCATTATGCTACAATCTGGTAATGAGGTAATAGTCTCCCCAAGAACACACCTTTGGCCCCCAACTCTAGTCATCAACCTCTAGAATTTTGATAGATACACTTGAGGCCATGTGGCCCACTGAGCATGATGAACCTATTAAGTGGAATCCAGGTTTGAGACGTCACACACAATACCATTCGATTCTAAAGACAGCCAATAATGTATCTATAAATAGCATGACATAAACCAAAAAGAACCACACTATAAGATCTATCTAAAAACCTATTCATTCCTTTATTCTTATAGTAGTCTATTTATCCCATTAAATACCCAAAGAATCCTCGATCAACCAGAAAAACACATTCAAAACCCCCACCATAGAATTACATATCAAATCATTCCAAAAAAGAAGGATATTAATAAAAAAATCCAGGAAATCTATCAACTATAAATAAACCAATCAAATTAAGTTTACAGAATACCTCTAAATACAAAATTAGTTCCAAAAAATTCATTTACATGGATGAATTCGCAAAATTACCTTTTCATATCTTCAATGTTTACTCATGTGTATGAAAACAAGAAAATACTGTTAAGAATGGAAACTATATGAACTTTAGCTCATATTCATGGATTGTACCCCATAATAACTATTATTCCATTCATCAAGCTACCTGAGAATTTACATTCCAAATTACATGGAATCTTCTACTAATACATGTTGTGTATATGATGTAACACCTACATACCAACTATTGAAGATATATACTATATCATAAACTATTTCTCAAATGATACATATAGTGAATTTTTATCAAAGAAATTTTTTAAAAGATTAATTTTATAAAATGGACATAAATTAATTAATTCCAATTTTGAATTCACCGTATGGAAATTATATTTTTATTCACTTTTTGGAGTTTTTTAGAATGATGTTTTATAGTAGAAAAATTTTGTTTTCAAAAAACATATAATTTGTATTGACTTAATTTTATATCAAAATGACCTTAATATTTACAAATAATTTTAAGAAGTAAAATATAAATATAAAAAGTAACAAAATTTATTTTAAAATATTAATTAAACTTATCAAACCAAATAAAAATATTTTTATAATTATAAAAAATGTTACTATAATTGAAAAAACTATTTTTTGGTTTTTTCATTGAATCATGTGTATTCAATGGATATTGGGATTTGGATTTTTAAAAACCCTCATAATATGTTTTTAATTTAAAATAAATAAATTAAGGTTGTTTAATTTTTTTACTAGAAAACATTTAGACTATATATAAAATAAATAATAATAACCATATTTATTTAGAAATGTGTTTTCTAAGATTAGAAATATTTAATTTGGAATTAAAATTTAACACCTTCAGATTATTGGTTTGAAAAAAAATCAAATATTAAATTAATCAAATAATAATTGGTAAATTATGACATATTATTCTCCGTCATTAAAAATAATTTCCAATATTAGAAATTATTTAATATTGTAAAATTAAAATAGTTAAATTGAGGAAATCCTATTGTAATTTTATCAAAACATTTAAATATGTTAATATTGTTGAATTAATGAGATTTTTAGAATACAATTCATGTTTACCCTTAAAAAGTTTCATTATTGTTCCATTGAAACTTTAATAGATTAGTGCAAATATTTAAAAATGGTTTGGGATTCCCAAAATAGGATGTCATGTCAGTTTTAAAATAGTGACATCAACAACAAATCAAGTCACACATCCCATTTGAATTCCTTATTTACATTCCCAATCACTTCACTCCATTTAAACCCTCTATTAATTAACTAATCTCAATGCCACTAAAAGTTTTCAAAATACCAAAATATATATGAATAACAACATGGAAAATTGAATTCAAATATGTTTTTATTATCAACAATCATAGTTTCCTACTTTATTATATTTTACAAAAAAATTCACCTTAACAATAATATAATTATATTATTATTTTAAATAAATTATTGTATTATTATATAATGTTAGATATCTATATTTATTCATACCCCCAATAAATTAAAAAATCATTGTTTATGTGTTGTGAAAAATATTACCTCTACAATGTAACATGATTCATTTTCTAATATTGGATTACATGTAAGGATATTAGGACAAAATTAGAGGATAAATATGATTTGTATGATTTCATTAAGATTATACGTTGAAAAATTTGAAATCTAATTAATTATATCACAAGAAAACCATCATTAGTATAATATGCTTATAAAATTAGTGTAATAAGACAACAATGATTAATTCATAATTTCTAATGTTTATTTATGAATTGAAAATGTAATAATATCAATTATATCTTTTTATAATTAATTACAATTCTGTGAAATCAGTCAAAAATCATTTGAAAATATCATTATCCTCCAAGTATAATTATATTATAATAAAACCACCACATAATCACTCATTGAAATAATGTATTTTCATTTTAGGGTCTATTTTAAAACCATTATGAAACAATAATTTAATTTATACGATGAATGACTATAGGAATATGAGTACTAGTATAATATTAGATAATTATATTAATATACCTTTATTTGGTTTTGATATAATAAATAAATATCTAATTCATCTGGTAAGGAAACACACTCTATTCATAAAAAATAACAAAAACATGATTTTTATCGATATCATTTAGATGGATTAGATGTGAAACAATCATTAAATAGGCTTGAATAATCATAATTTTTTTCAAATAATACCTATATATATCATTAATATCATGATAATAATACACATTGTATGAATAACGAATATGAACATAGAAATTTTGGAACTAGTACAAAAGATCATGTTAATAAACACTAATTTGAGAAAATTGAATAAATCATGAACAGAATGACCATTCATTAATAGTGTAGATAAACATTTATGAGCAAATTTCATAATTGTTTTAAAAAAATCTTATTTCTATGATATATGTGGTTAATTTAAATTAATGGAATTCATGATAAGAGGAAATAGCCTTTATCTCACTTTCCATTCAACGAGGCAAGTATTGTATTTATACACCTAATTCAGTTTATATGGTGTTTATATTTTCTATTTGAGATAAAATATCATTAATAATCATTTAAAAATTTTAATTGATCTTAAAATACAATCCATATCTTTACTATTTTTACTCAAATATTTCTATATCCTAAGTATTTTCCCATTATTAGTTACTCTCTTTCAGATATATTTTTTAATATACAAATAATTAAACTTTTTTGGTGTATTTAATACATAATAAACATGTTATATCATGAAATTATTTTTTTCATTGTATATAAAAAACAATAATAGTTCCAATCATTCAATAAATTATTATTGAATTGTTATGAATTTGATAAATTTGGTTTCAATATAAAATTTTCATTCTGTGGGACTCATGTTGTAATCCCAAAAAAGTTTCTTTTATATGGTTCATACATTTATATAGAAGACCTTTTACATTATAATAATTAATTTTTTTTTGTGATTTATATATTTTTTATATTTCTCCCTAATATTATTCTTTTTATTAAAATCATTTCTTTCATATAGGTGAAAATGATAATTTACATTGATAATGTAGACATGCATGGCCGTTTCAAGAAAATTAATCCTCCTCTAGATACTGGAATGTGGATAAATATGTGTAATTTAATCACTTATGATTAATCAACCAAAAAATATTTATATTATGATTGATTAAATTATGACCCTAACCCATGTGGACTATGCCTATGACTACACATAGAGTTTGATATTCGTAGGTGGAATTCATGGGAAAATTCACATGATCTTGATGAAACATCCAGATTTTTTTTAAAACCATTATATTTGACTCACAATGATGATAAATATTAAACTGAAATATTATCGTCCATGGATAACACAATTCATTAGTCGTATAATCCCTTATGACATTATTTTATAGTGGTAGCGACTATTAAATAGATTATACCATTGGGCATCCAAAATAAGTAAGGGTTTTTCTCCTACAATTCCATATTATTTTATTAATGGCTAAGTATTTGATATACTTATTTCATAATATAAAGATAGTAATTTTTATTTAGTATTATATACCTAATGAATGATATGAAATGTATTTTTGACTCTTCTAATAAATAAATTGGACGTAAACATGTAACTAATTGGGACATTCATTATATAGACCCATGTGGCATTGGAAAATCCCATGAGACAGAATAGGATGGGTTCTAGAGTATCCCACATCCCATAAAATGATATTTTATTATCAAAAGGGATTTATAGAAGTATCTATTCTATACAATCATGAATAAATTTAATTTTTCTTTTCATAAGGCCTTGATAGAATGTTTTTATGGTCTAAAATTAAAAATTCCATTAGTATAATTTTATTATAATTGAAATCAATATCTTCATATATTTTCATGGTTTTAACATGACCTCTAGTATAGTATATTGTGACTTCATGATTATCATTTACTCATTCCATATATCTAATTCTATGTTTCCATTTTCTTATAATATTTTTTATTCTACTCCTTTCAAACCATTTGACATCAACCTTATTTTTTCCTCATTCACATGGAATCCAACAGGTGGAATATGTTTAGTTTTTAGTGATATGTTAGGAGGGTTACTCATGATATAAAATATGTTTTATATTTTATATTATGTTTTTAAATTTCAATATATGTACATATCTGATGCTAAAAACTACAAAATATTTATATCCTTCAATTACTCGATTAAACATTACTAATAATTTAATATGACAACTATCTATGAGTTTTTGGAGTATGTTATGTTATATTTTGTAATGAAGGCCGATATCAATAATGGGGTTCTGATATAGAGGAACAATGTAAGGGATAGAACTTTTTTTAAAACAAACACTATATTTTTATGAACACTCAAGAAAAATAGTAATTGTACTATATAAGTAATATATAAATATAGAATAATTTTCATTCCATTTTAATGATATAAAAACAAATATGTGGAATGGGAAACCCGTGAACAACTGTAGTCATTATAGTTTTGTTCCCTCTAAAAAAGTTAATGACTCTAGTGTTGTGAATTATTAGGTCATAACCATATTAGGGAAGTTGTCCCAATTTAGTATAGAAACAACTCTCACAAACAGATAATTTATGATCCAAAACATGGGTTAACAGTGTTGGTCACATTTTTTCAACAACAATAGTGAAAGTTTAATGGAACTAGAAATCCATTGTTTGTTGGAAAATTAATTGATTTCCAAGACAATATATTTATATATTTATGATGTTGTTAGAAGATAAAAATCATCATAGTTGTATATTAACTAAAGGGAGATACTTCTTCACCCGCATATTTTATAAAAACACCCCAAAATAACTCCCTATGGAAATTAAAGTTAAATTGGAATATCATGTAATATTTATAGATGATGACGGTATTCTAATAATAGTGGGCCTACATATGTAAAACATTTCATTGATATTATTCAGATTAATTTCCCAGTCATCCACTATTGCATGATAATGAGTTATCCATTGAACTCATTCATGATGTAAGTGACATATCTCAAAATCTTAATATAAGGTAGCTATTAGAGTTATTATGGATAATGATACAACTTTAGGAGTTGAGGGATAATGAATTTATACATCCATTCATTTTAAAGTAAGGGGAACCTAATTAATTCATGAAAATAAGGATTGGACCATTAGATTGTGGACTGATTATGAGGATATCAAGTCCATAAATAGATAAAATAAGTATTATTTACCATAAATTTATTTCTCAATTAGACATATTCATGGATCCCAATTATTTTTAAATTTCGACATTCTCTATGGTTTTCAATAGTAATTTCCTTTCATAGACATATTATACCCATTTATGGTATTTCTATTGACCACTCAATGATTAAGGCCATCTATAAATCTCCTAAAATGATGAAAATAACTAAGATCTATTATTTCATAGGATTATAATGGTACAATAAATGGTTTGTTCGTGATTTTATCTAGTTGGACAAAAAATTATCCATGATAACTTATTAAGGGGTTATATTCACATTGTCAAAGGAATGTAATTAATTTTTTTTGAATATGTAGAGGACACTAATTAATGCCCAATGTTAATAATACTACTTGGTAAGGATGGGTTGGTAATTTTTAGTGTCTAAATGATTGATGGGAATAGTTTTTTCGATACATATAATGATTTATTAATTTCTAATTCATTATGTAATATAGAAATTGATGATAAAAACTATCCGACTCAGGACATTAAGATGGAATTTTCAATCATTATTCTAAAAATATGGTTACCCAACCACTAAAGTCAATTATCCATGATATATAGGAAAATTATAGTATGAATTATATCTTCTCTCTAAAGCATCTCAACATAATTAATCGTTAGTTTTTTGAAGTACTCTTTGAATATGATTTATCGATTCAATTCCACCATGGAAAGTCAAATAATTTATTCAATGAATTGAGTAGGATCGACCATGGTGTTCTAATAATGATGTGTATTATTGAGTATCCATATATATGGATCTTGTAATGATGGATATGGTGATTTACATTCATTTGAAATCATCATTAATTTTTAGGTAAATTTCTAATACATCATTTCTAGAAAGGATAAAGAAATTATAACATGAATATATAAAAAAAATGGTGATTAAATTGATATATGACTAGAAAATTATAGATTATTTATATAGAGATGGCATGATGTTATTTTAAAGGATGTTATGTGATGTATTCATTCCAGAGTCGATGAGGTAACATATATGTGGGGAATATATATGATGTTTTATAGTAAAACCATGATGAAAAATTAAATATATGGATTAATAGATCAATTTTTTTGGATGGAATGATGTGTATAATTCTTTATTATATGTCCAGATGATTTCTATTCCTATAGTTATTATCTTAATGAAGGCATACTTAGGGAATTATACAACCCATACATATACCAATAAAAAAGCAGTAAAATGTTACAATAGACTCTTTTACTAGACACCCATAAACTCCAAGGAATGACATTGTTATATGGACCATCATCAATCATTATTCAATATATTATCATTTATTGGAAATAAGTGAAGATCTACCCATTGCGTGTATTTTATGAAATAATATCATTGAAATTTTATGATTTCAGGGAGAACCCCTATCAATTGTATCTAATTGTGAAACTCAGATCACAAAAAAAATTAGAAACATATTAAATTGAGCTATATGATGAGAAAAATTTAAGAAATCTCTATCATAGTGAAACTAAAGGGTTTTATTAATGATAAATCTAGAATTTAGAAGTTATTCTTATAGTGTTTACTCACAATAACCAATGAAATATATTTTATTTGTTTCCATTGGTGGAAGTCACACACTATAATAACAGTTTCTATTCAGACAACCAGATTGAACCATACGATAACTTTTATTAGATTATGTGTCATTCTAAAAAATTTAGAGAAGAAGTTAGTGGAATAATGTTTTTTCCCATATATATTGTATAGGATTCAACATTTATTGTATGAACAATTCAATATCACACTAAATAATCCCAATTAAAAAAAATCTACGCAAATAATCGAATGGATGAATTAAAATATCATTTTAGGGATTATGTATTGTTCATGGTTTCACTATTGGAGTATATTTAATATTTATCAAAAATGGAGTTTTATTCCATAGGTAAATTTTTCTGTTTGAATTATTGTGTTGTATTGGTGTCGTATTATACAAATTTGATAAGAATCATTTCATTTCAAATTTAAATGATTCTTTCCAAGTTTCATTACATGATAAAGAAAATCTAGATCCAACACATGGTCTCACATAAATAGGGATATTTTTTTATCTAAACATGTTATATAATATGGATACTTTCTTTATAGTTGATATGACCAAGCTTTTTTTTTGAAATAGATAAATAGGGTGGTGAATGACCATTCATTAATTCAAAATGATGAAGAGAATATCTGGGAGCATAGTTATGATAAAAATTTTAGTATACTAATATATTAAATGTATTAATTATAAAAAATTAACATATAAAATTATTTCTAGTGGAAAATGTCGCACCTGAGAATCTATAGTATCAAGTAAATGTAATATAATGACGTATTTCACAAATGATACCTTTAATGAGAAATTAATCTAGAAATTCTTAAATATCTAAATTATATAATTTTAAATGTAAAATATAATTCCATTTTAAATTAATCATATGAAAATTATCATTTAATTAATTTTTCATCAGTTTTAGAAAAGGATTGTTTGAAGTAAAAAATTGTTATTTTCAAAAAAATTGTAATTTTTAAATCAATACTAGTATATTATAATTACATATATATTTAAAAAACTTTATAAGAAATCAAATTTTTATTTAATGATTAAAATTACACTTTTTATGATATTAATTAATCATATAAAACCCAGGGAGAGTATTTTTAGTACTAATTAAAATTCACATTAATATAAAAACCATTTTTAGGTCCATTCATTGAATCATTTATTTTGAAGGTATATTCATTTTTTATTGCCATCAAAAGAGGATAATTTTTATTTTCATTGAAATACATTTTTTTGTCACTATAATAAATCCCCAAAAAAATTATATTATATATATATATATATTATTTATAACAACATTATTTTGGTAAAAATGTTTTTTACAAGATTAATGGATTAATTTTTAAATTAACATTCAAACCATTTAAAATTTTATTTGATTAATTGTTTTTATATATTAAATTATTATTAAATTATTATTTAAAATAGTTAATATTAATAATTTTCATTAAAATTAATGGAAATGAAAATTAATTATAATGTTAAATTTTTATGTGATGATTTATATTATCCTAGTGTAAAAGACCTAAAACATATAAAACAAGTTAATTCAATGTTAGATGATGATATAAACTAGTAAAATTTCCCCAAAAAAAATTCACATTTTTTAGACATTGATCGTTGAATATTTTCTTGGATTTATCTTGTAATGCAATGTGTTCACAAAACTATCCTTTCTTATACATATAAAATATGAAAATATCCACCACATTTTTACACATATAAAATTATAATTTCTCTTAAAAAATAATCTATTATGATATCCCAAGTTCCTCTCTCAATAATACAATCCCCACATCATATATATTTATCCTATACCATTCAAATTCAAGGAGACATCTAAGGAAAAAACACTTCCCAAACATGGGTATTATAAATTATATAGTTTACATTCATAACTCTCCACATTCAATTTGTATATCAAAAATAAGATAACATTATTATGAAAATTATATAATATGATTATACTATTTAATCGTTATTTTTTTTTCATATAACCCATCCCTTTCGAAAAAAACTGTGGTTTATGTGTTATGTGGACTACCACCTCCATTACATAACATGTTTCAACCTCCATATAAGGATTTATATATTGGGGGTATTAAATGGTAAATAATATTTTTATGATATAATTAATTTTTTTGAAAATTATATGAACCTATTAATGATATTAATAATGAAGAATAATCATCAATTTAATAATTTAACTTAAGATTACTTAGAGGATAATCATGAATTCATATTTTATAATTTTTTAATATCCATTCCCTCATCATATTCATACATCTCATTATTATTTATCACACTAATTTACACTAAATGTGGAAATTATGCTCTTATTACAATGACATCATAACAAAACCGCATCATAATCAATCATTGGAAAAAAATATTTTAATGGTCAGGACTATTTATCAACTTACATGAATAATATATTGATTTTTTACTATGAATGACTATGGTTAAATAATTAATGATATAATATGATAAAAATCTGTATATAGAGTTTTTGTTTTTAGATATATTATATCATTATATTATTTTTCAAATTTTCAAACACCATAGGTTGGTCAAAAATCACCAAAATATTTTTATTATTTAATCTATCCTCTATAAAATTGTCTAAAACATTTTCCAATTTTATTTAAATAAATATACATTATTAAATATAATATATAATAGTAAATTTTTAGGGAAATAATACCCAATATAAGAAGAACGAATATGAATAATTATTTTATTAATCACATAAAAATGATCAAATCTATAAACACTAATATTGAAAATAATTAGAGTTCATATATATAATGTCTATTTATAGATACTTCATAACAAAAATGAATATGATAAATATTACTAATTAAACAATTATTATATAAAAGTTATTCACAAATGATGTCGATGTATATTCATGGAATTCAAGACCATATGTATGTACCTTTCTGAAGATGTCATTTAATTGAGACATATACGGTATTTATACACATATTACTATTTATATGTGTTATATATTTCTTATTTGAAATATCAAATCATGAATTTAATTTTGCTCAATGATTTTGAAGTTCAATTTTATTCCCTTTCTTTCAAGAGGCTATGTTTTAAAATTTCAAATTTCGTATATTTTCCCTCACAAATTCCAATCAAAATGTCATAATTTGTATATGCACATATGTTTCTTCAGGTTGGTTATATAATTCCTAAAATATTTTTAATATCATAAAATTATTTTATTAATTATACTTAAAGATTATGCTTATTCCCTATATCTCAAGAGGTTATTCTTGAATTTCCACCCTACCCATAATTTGGATTATTCTTCTCATATTATATTTTATTTGTACTCATGTTGAAATCACAAACACTTTATAATTTTTTTCTGACTATATTACCATTGAATTATTTTTCCATTGTACTCATTATATTTATGAAACATATGAGTCTATATTGAATTCTCACTCTCATATTCTTTGTATTCAAGCCATACATTCTTCATAGGGGAAAATCATCTTATTATTTGGTAAATAAATATCTTTCTAATTTCCAATAAAATTAATCTCTGGATATATACTGTAATATAAATACAATAATGGAATAGATTAAGTTATATGTATCAGTCTAAAAAGTTTTTGTTGATGATTTAATGAATCATCACCACTATATAAGATAAGTTAGCCTTTGAAAAAAATCTTTGAAGGAAAACCTAGAGGAAATTCTTTAAAATATTCACATGTTTTTATTGAACCATGATAAAGGATGTTCTCTAACATTCCCATTATCCAATGACCAATATAAAATATTTAAATTAAATACAATTTTATATGGATAACTCATCAAATTTAATGTACACTCACCCCTTAATTTAATTCATACATGAAATACCTACCATATTGATGATAACCTATGGATTTTATGTTTATAAAGGGATTTCCTAGAAATATAAATTACTATTCTGAATGGAGAATTATATTATTTCCATATTTCTCAATATATGGATTTACAGTTTTTATATGTCTATAGGTTCTTTTGGGAATGACATGAAATATAATTTTGACTATTATGGTATATGAATTTGAATTAACATGTTATTGGTGTGAATCAATATTATATTGTCCTAAAATTTTACAAAATTATTTATTAGACAAAATATATTGGGTATTGGTAAATGAGACATCCCATAAAAGGATAGTTTCATTTCATAAGATGCTGACTAAAAGATGTATTGATGGTGTTATTGATGACATGTAGTGTGTCTTGGAACAATTCATTGATAAACGGTTTTTGTTGTTTTGAATTATTAATTCTATCATTATGAGAATAATATTATTAATATAATTGTTATTCATTATTTTCATGGATATATAATGCCCTTGGTTTTAGTTGATTTCTACATTAGGTTGTTCGTTTAATCATTCCATATCACATACTCATTATATTTATTATGTATGATTGCATTGGATCCAACTTTCAACTAAGAATATTATATTACTCTTATTTTGTTTCCTTTCAATGTAAATTATATTGGAGGACTATGTACAATATTTTGTAATATAATTGATGTTAAAGTAACATTCTCATAGTATGATCATGTTGTATATTTTTTTATGTGTAATTTATCAATATATTTGGTCTCCCATGCCTAATAAAATTTTCAATTTTTTATAACTCTTTAATTTTTTACACATGATGCAATATAACAACCAATAATTCTTTTTTGGAATTTTTTATATTACATCCCACTTGTTGTACTTTTCTATATATTGGACACATCCACATTCCATGTCCCCCACATAGCCTCAATCTATTTTTTATAGAAGGGATCAATTCATGTTTTATTCATGAACAATATATGTGTTATCCATATAGTCCCTAGGTGTGTAACATAATAGGTCACAAGATATACACTACCCTTGGGAAGTAGTCGTGTGTCTTAGATGACCATGTTCCCTCACATCGTATTATTGACATTTCCCTATTCCCCACCACGCGTATCATTACATTAGGTGTGAGAAACAAAAATTCCATTAAAAAAATATTTAAAACTTCAATAAAAATGTAGAATATATGATAAGTGATTCATAAATATAGACACCACATGATATGATTTCTATTAACAAAAAAACTATTCAATCTGCTAAAACTACCAATTCTTTCAAAAATATTTCATAAATAGTGTAACAACCCAAACATTCATTAATAGAAATTCCACTTGATCTAATTAAATGTATTATTATGGTTATATATAATGTGATCTTCTTTGGTTGTATGTTTCTGGATTTTAAAATACTGTTATGAATTGTGACCGTTACAAATATAGCCATTGAACAGTGGTTACAAGATTTGTATAAATATAGGGCTTTAACAAATACAATTTACACAGACAAAGGAAGCGATGGCCTCATCCAGTAGACTTTCCCCATATGAAGTCTATTTTTCGGAGCTCAGAAAGGAGGTGGAATCATTGGGATTCTCTCTTGACCAAGCCCAAGCTGAGATTGAATATGTTATGCTTGAGCGGAACCGACAATGGGAGAAGCGGAAGTTAATCGAGATTATCACCCGAGCAATGTTATCCGAGCCACCCCAAGAGTCTGTCACCATCGCACACCATACCCTTCAGTCTTATGTGGGTGTTATAAGGGTTAATGTAACAAGACCCTAGCACTATGACTATGTAAATTATTTTTGAATAAAGACTGTTCATTCATTTTATTATTGTTACTTTGTAAATAGTTTTTAAAGCATAAATAGTACTTTTAGTTAATTTTCAACAAAGAATTATATTTTGATGAATTAATGGATTTTGAATTAAATAATATTTCAATAAAATATTATTATTATTATTAAATTAATTTTTATTATATATAAATGATCATATAATTTTATGAATGAAATTGTAAATTTTATTAAGTTTTGGAAGCTATTTTTATTAAAACCCATGAATTCTCAATAAATGTTGGTTATTATTTTAAAAGTAAAAATTCAAATATTTAAAAAATTATTTAGATAAAATTAATATTATTTTTTGGAATCTGGACATCAAAATTATCCAACAGTGAATTTTTTATAATTTTCGGAGAGAGTCGAATTTTCAGGTAAAAATTAAATACTGTTTAAATATATAATGTGTTTTTTGTCATCACAATGACCAAATAGTGATCTAATAAAATACTATAAACATTATATTCGAACAATATATGTTTTATCATTAAAATAATGTAATTTTAGATTTTTTTAATTATATTACAAATCATTAATGGACCCTCCAATACTTATAAAACATTTTGTCTTTTTAAATTCTCTTCCTTGAGAGTGTGACTCAACTCCAAAAATGAAATCCTATTATTTTAAGAAGTTAGGCCATTGTCCCTAGAAAATATTGTTTTCCTCTCCCCTTTGGAAAAAACAATTGGCAAAAACTATGGGCTGGTTTGTGGTTTTGATTAGTTTAATGTGAGGTGTCCCAAACCTAAATAATAATGAATTCCCTCTCCTTTCATATATAAACACAACCAAGCTCCCACTTACTCTTCACTTAAAGCCTTTGGAGTTAGACCAAACCCCTCCCTCCTCTCTCTTGAATCCTCCCATGGTGACCCATTCTCCCAAGAATCCTCTCTCAAGGCTCTCCCAAGCCTTTGGTATGACACTTCCAAATAAAGGATTTCATCCATTCTCATTTTTTCCAATTTTAATTAAGTTTTTTATGCCATTTTTTTAAATTATAAATATTGGGGTATGATTTCTCAACTCCCCCATAATTCCCTCTTTATGTTTGGATTATGGGATACCCCTTTCTCTCTCACTAATGCATCCCATGTACACATGTTACCATACCGAGATTCCGTGAGGGATTTATCTCTCCTCTTTTACATCCAAGTAATTCATTTGAATTATGCATCTAAATTCAATTAAGTTTGTTTGTACATGTATCTATATGACCCCTTACTTTATATTTCATGTGAATTTGATGAGACACCCCTTTCTCTCTCATCAACCATTTTTTATGAGTTCTTATTTCACGTCGTTATGCTGCCGAAATTTCACTATGATATTCCAAGCCAATGTCATTGTATAGTGATTACCATGCCCATTTCTCTATCAAGGGTATTCAACATTATGCACATATACATATTGAATGGTACTTTCATGTATTTATTCCACATTACTTAATCATGGAATTAATTATGATGTGGATTGATTCCATGTTATATGATCCATGTGGGACACTTATGCATGAAAGGAAATGTTTAAAAAGGGTGCGCCCTGATAGCGTTCCAATGAATTGGGTAAAGTATAGTATCATTATACATCATGTGAAATGGATTTTGAATCATTATAATTTAAGTGCAACAAGGTTTTACTCGTGCTTCATGTGCAATGAGGGTTTACTCATGCTCCATGTGCAAAGAACCTCGGCTCATGCTAATTCCATGTTAAGTGTTGTTGCCACATTTCCATGTTATGATTATCATGATTTGTCATGACTTTATGTTCATGTTTCTCTGGTGCTCCATTGATATGCCTATTCTCTAAAATTAATTCTATTCCTCATGTTATTCCATGTTTATTACCTTACTACGCTTTATAGCTCACCCTTTTCTGATGCATCTCCTCAGGTTATCCCATGAAATGCTAAGTACGAGGGAATGTAGTGGTCATGTAAAGAATTTTATCAATAGTGAAGTTGTGTGTTTTTTGTTCTAAGATGTTATGTAATGTTCCTAAGCCCCAAATACACTAGACCTATTGATCTTCCTTGTTTTATCAAGTAAAGTTTATGTAATAAATCACATTTTAGAGTGTAATAAAAGAGCTGGGTTGTCATAGTTGGTATCAGAGGGAGGTTTAGTTATTTGTGTGATTAGGATTAGAATACACTAGTAGAGACATAAAGACAAGAATAATTATAATAAAAACATCCCTATGTATTGGTGAGTATTGAGTAAGTGGTTTATCATGAAAATACATCCCTGTCTGGATATGAGCAGGTAGAGGCGGCTCTGGCACATATATATCCTAGGGGTAAAACCCGAAAACACTGCCTTAAGCTAGACTCGAACAAGAAATAGTGCATGAAAATGGGCCTTGATGCACTCTTGGTTATGACACTCTCACGGGACATGCTTTGGTAAATTCACAAGTTTAGTATGAACCCTTTTTAAGGGAAATAAAAAATGCCCCTAAGAATATATGTTAGAAAGTAGATCATGAATAGAATTGATTGAAGCCTATGGATTCCTATGTTAAGGAAATAAAATTTATTTATAAGTCAACAGTTTTTTCCTTGGATTACCCTTTATGTGTTACCCCTACCTTTCGTTTTATTCCAGCCAATGGAAGGTAATAGGAGGACTCAGGATAAAAAACGATGTGAAGATCCATGTGATGACTGTGCTAATGAGATGCCTAATCAGATGGGAGTGAAAATTGCAAACATTGTCACACTTCTCTCTCAGTTTACTCAACCTTAGAATAGAAACATGGTTCATGAAGAACCTTAAACCCCCCACCCCACCAAGAAAGAACAAGTCTCTATAGAGAGATTCATGAGACAAATGCCTCCTACTTTTAATGGATCATCTGATCCCTCAATCACCGAACAATGGACCAACTCCATTGAAAAGATCTTCTCCATCCGTCAATGTTCTGAACAAGAGATGGTTCTCTTGGATGCATATCAAATGGAGGGTGAAGCTAATCAATGGAGGATGTTGATGAAAAATATGAAGCCTATGGAGGAGATCGAGGTGTTGGAATGAAAGGATTTACGGAAGATGTTTTTCGATAAATATTTTCCACGCACCCTCTGAAAAAATGGAAAGGGACATCCTTTACCTCATGAAAATAGATGAAATTTTTTTTGGGGCATACAAGGAAAACATCACAAGGCTTTCATGATACACCTTCTTCTTTGTCGTTACCTCCGAATGCAAGGTTGACCGCTTCTTTGGTGGGCTAAAACCTAGCCTACGGAAAGAGCTGACAATCCGTGACTTCGAAAGCTATGAGGAAATTGTTTGATGTGCCCTCAATGTCGAAATGGAGATCGGAGAAACTCATGGGTATCATGGAGATAAGAAGCTTAAGGTGGACTTCAATACTGGCGGCCCGATGGATAAATCCAACGGTGCTAAGAAGATCCAACACTCCACTTGCCAAAGGTGCATAATGAAGCACTTCGGAAATTTCCTGAAGGGTATGAGGAAATGATTTAGGTGTGGAAGAAAAGGGCACCTAGTTGTTAACTACCGATATGAAAAACCTGTGGCTGTAACATAGGAAAGGAATGCTCTGTTCAAACCTCAATGCGCTGTCCATTTCTACAACTACAATGAACCGGGGTGTCTTGAAAATCAGTGCCCTAAGACAAGGGTTTTTAGAGGCAACCAACAACCTCCAAAGAATCAAGGGAGAGTTGTTTCCATCACTACTGTCGAAGTGAACCCCGACAACGAAGTCGTGATAGGTACGCTAGTTATTAATTCATGAATATATAACATACTTTTTTATTTAGGTTCTACACATTCTTTTATATCCCAAAATTTTAGTATAACATTCCCTTCACCACAAAAATCTATGGAAGTAAATATGTCGGTGAGTACGACAAATGGGGAAATCATTGCATCCCATGAATATAACTCCTCCCCTGTCATAATCTGTGGATTGATTTTCCCAAATAACCTTGTCATAGTCCCTCTGGTGGAATTTGATTCAATTATTGGCATGGATTGGCTTTCCTTATATAAAGCCAACATAAATTGCTGTGAGAGGTAAATCACTCTCCATGTGGAGAATCTAACCCTGATTCTGTACAAGTGCAAGGAGAAAGATGAATCTTATTTAGCTCCATCATATCAAGTGTGGATATTACTTCCCTATGAGCATGTGTATTTGGATCAAATGATTGAGTATAAGGAGGCAACTATCCTTGATGACATGCCTATTGTGATGGAATTCACTGAAGTGTTTCCCAAGGAATTGTCTGGTCTTCCTCCTAGAAGAGATGTTGAATTCTCAATTGATCTTTTACCTGGGGTGTTTTCAATATCCAAGACTCCATATAGAATGACTGTTATGGAACTTGAGGAGCTGAAGAAACAACTACAGGAGAATATGGATAAAGGGTTTATACACCCAAGTTCTTAACCATGGGGTGCACCAGTCCTCTTCGTCGAGAAGTGGGATAGGTCAATGCCCCTTTGCATCGATTATCATGAGATTTAAAAAATCAAAATAAAGAAAAAGTATCCTCTACTAGGAATTGATGACTTGTTCAATCAGTTTCACGGGGATAAATACTTCTGTAAGGTGGATTTGCAGTTAGGATATTATCAAGTAAGGGTGAAGAGGGAAGATATCCCTAAGTCTGATTTTCGTACAAGAAACGAGCACTATGAATTCATAGTAATACCTTTTAGACTCACTAATGCTCCAAGAATCTTCATGGACTTGATGAATAGATTTTTTAGGGATTACCTTGACAAATTTGTGGTAGTCTTCATAGATGATATTTTGATATACTAAAAAACCAAGGATGATCATGAAGAGAATCTAAGAACTATACTAGAGACCTTTCGGAAGGAGTAGCTCTATGAGAAGTACATTAATTGTGAGTTATGGTTGAAGGAGGTCTCATTCATGGGCTATATCATCACAAGCACTAGGATATCTGTGGATCCCTCCAAAACAGATGCAATTGAGGGATGGCTGAGGCCAACATCAGTAATGGATATCTGTAGCTTATTGGGGTTACCTGGATATTATCGATGATTTGTGATAAATTTATCATGATTTTATAACCCTCTTACAAAGATAACTCAGAAGGGATTAAATTTTTCTTAGATGGATGAATGCGAAGAATGCTTTAAGAAGTTAAAAAGGAGGCTTATCACTGCATCCACGCTCACTTTACCCATAAGTGGAGAACATTTTGTGGTATTCAGTGATGCATTGAAGAAGGGTCTGGGATGTGTGTTGATGCAAATGGCAAATTAATTACCTATGAATCCAGGCAATTGAAAGTTCATGAGCTGAATTATCCAACACATGATCTGGAGTTGGCTACGGTGATATTCGCTTTAAAAATTTGGAGGAATTATCACATTGGGGAGAAGTTTGAAATATAGACGGAACAAAAAATACTCAAGTATATATTCACACAGAAAGAGTTGAAGATGCACCAAAGAATATGGTTAGAGCTAATGAAAGACCATGACTGCTCAATCCATTACCACCCTGGGAATGAGAACAAGGAGGAAGATGCTCTAAGTAGAAATGCCCTAGCAATTCTATCACTGATGAGAATCAAGAAGGATCATATCTTCTTATATTTGATGAAGATGGATATGGGAATCATACAGAAGGGATCATCATTAATCCTTTCATAAATTATTGCTTAACCATCTCTTTTGGAAAGGATAAAGGATGATCACAAGGATAATGTGGATATTCAGAAGAAAGTGACAGCTATCAGAAGAGGAAAATCCTCAAAGGTTAATGTTAATGAAGAAGTAATTGTGAGATTTTGGAAAAGACTTTGTGTTTCATGAATTTCAGAGCTGAAGGAAAAACTTTTGGATGATGCACAAAGTTCAAATTTCTCTATTCACCCAAGAAACACAAAGATATATCGAGATCTCCGAGAGCATTATTGGTGGGATAATATGAAGAAGGAGAGAACTGAATTTACATCAAAGTGCCTGGTGTGTCAACAAGTGAAGGCTGAGAGAAATAATTCTAAGAGGATAATGAAACCATTACACATACCGGCATGGAAATTGGAGAATATCACCATGGAAATTGTCACTGGACATCTGAAGACATCCAAAGAAAACTATGCAATCTGGGTTGTTGTGGATCATCTTATAAAGTCTACACACTTTTTTCCAATTCTGGAGGATTTCTCATTGGATCAATTGGAACAGATATATATCAGGGAAGTGGTAAGGATGCATGGAGTACCACTATCTATTATATCCGATGGAGATCCAAGATTTACCTCTATGTTTTTGAAGAGTCTTCAACATGATCTGGATACTCGACTAAACTTTAGTACAACCTATCATCCTCAAACTGATGGAAAATCTAAGTGAACTATTTTGACACTGGAGGATATGTTATGATAATGTTTAATGGAATTTAATGGATGTTGGGATCAATATCTCCCTCTAGTTGAATTCTCCTACAATAAGAGTTTCCAACTCGAGCATCCAAATGGATCCTTATAAAGCCAATTATGGGAATAGGTGCATAACACCAGCATGTTGGGATGATGTTAGTGAGAATATGCTGCTAGGAACAGAAATGGTCGAAGAAATGGTGGAGAAGGTGAAAACCATTCAGCAGCATATCAAGGCATCCTAGATTTGATAGAAGAGTTATGTAGATAACCGTCGACGAGGCTTTGAGTTTAAAGATAGAGACATGGTATTTCTATGCATATCTCCATGGAAGAAGGTCATGAGGTTTGGAAAGAAAGGGAAGTTAAGTCCTAGGTACATCTGCCCCTTCGAGATTCTTAATCGTGTTGGGGATGTTGCCCATTGACTAACACTTCCACCTACCATGACCAAATGATGTCTTCCATGTATCCCACTTAAGGAAGTACATAGAAGAACCTTCACATGTACTCTCTTCATAGGTAGTATAGCTAGAGGATGATATTTCTTATGAGGAGAAACTAGTGAAGTTCTTAGATCTTAGTGAAAAATTTCTATGAAATAAGACAATTCCCCTCATCAAGGTGTTGTAAAAAATCACAAGTTTGAAGAAGCGGCATGTGAATTAGAGGATGTAATGAAGTAAAGATACCCACATTTGTTTTAGTGTGGGAAAAGGAAATTTCAAGAGAGAAATTTCTTAAGGGGGAAGATTGTAACGACCCAAACATTCATTAATGGAAATTCCTCTTGATCTAATTAAATGTCTTATTATGGTTATATATAATGTGAAATTCATCGGTTTTATGTTTTTTGATTTTAAAATATTGTTATGAATTGTGAACGTTGCTAATATAGATGTTGAATAGTGATCACCTGATTAGTATAAATATAGGGCTTTTACAAATCAAATTTACTCAGACAAAGGAAGCGATGATCTCATCCAGTATACTTTCATCGTACGAAGCCCATTTGTTGGAGCTCAAAAAGAAGGTGGTGTCATAGGGATCTGCTCTTGACCAAGGCCAAGATGAGCTTGAACACGTTAAGCTTGATCAGAACTGACTACGGGAGAAGAGGATGTGAATAGAGATTACCACCCGAGCGATGTTATCCGAGCCACCCCAAGAGTTTGTCACCATCGCACACCTTACCATTAGGTCTTATGCGGGTGTTATAAGTGGTTATGTAAAAAGACCCTAGCACTATGAATATGTACATTATTTTTGTATAATGATCATTAATTCATTTTATTATTTTTACTCTGTAAATTTTTTTTAAAGCACAAATAATATTTTTAGTTAATATTCAACTAAGAATTATATTTTTATGAATTAATGGATTTTTGAATTAAATAATATTTTAATAAAATATTATTATTAATATTAAATTTATTTTTATTAAATATAAATGATCATATAACTTTATGAATGAAATTTTAATTTTTATAAAGGTTTGAAAGCTATTTTTGTCAAAACCCCTGAATTTTCGATAAATGTTGGTTTTTATTTTAAAAGTAAAAATTAACATATTTAGAAAATTATTTAGATAAAATTAATATTTTATTTGGAATAAGGACATCTA
The DNA here is from genome assembly GCA_963277665.1 of Viscum album. Lineage (NCBI taxonomy): Eukaryota > Viridiplantae > Streptophyta > Magnoliopsida > Santalales > Viscaceae > Viscum > Viscum album. Next base: position 838,953,178 of record OY728152.1, on the reverse strand, counting down.
AATTATACAATGGTTAATTTCTTATAATTGTCGGAGACAGTGAAAATTTTGGGTAAAAATTAAATTCGGTTTAAATATATAATGTGTTTTATGACAACATAATGACAAAATAGTAATGTAATAAAATACAATAAACATTATTTTCAGCAAATAAATATTTTATAATTAAAATAATGTGATTTTATTTATTTTGATTTATTTTAGAATGCTTTAGTGAACCCTACAAAACTTATAAAACATTTTGTTTTTTTAAATTGTTTTCCTTGAGAGTGTGAATCACCTCCACATAATCTACCCTATTATTTTAAAATTTTATGCCATTTTCCACATAAAATAATGTTTTCAACTCCCATTTGGAAAAAACCATGGGAAAAACCATGGTCTGGTTTGTGGTTTGTATTAGTTTACTGTGAGGTTTCCCAAACCTAAATAATAAAGAATTCTCTCTCCTTTCCTATATATACCCACACAAGATCCCACTTCGTCTTCACTAAAAGAATTTGGAGTTTGACCAACCACTTCCCTCCTCTCTCTATAATTCTCCCAAGGTGCCCCAAGATCCCAAGAAACCTCTCTCAAGCCTCTCCCAAGCCATTGGGTTCATACTTTCATATAATGGATTTCTTCCTTTCTCATTTTTTTCCAATTTTCTTTAAGTTGTTACGCCCTTTCGTTTTCAATTAAAAATATTGGGGTATGATTTATCTCCTCCCCCATAATTCCCCCTTTATGTTTGGATTATTGGAGACCCATTTATCTCTCATTAATGCCTCCCATGTACACCTGTTACCATGCTGAGCTTCCGTGAGGGATTTCTCTCTACTCTTTTTCATCCAAGTAATTCTTTTGAATTATGCATCTAAATTCCATTAAGTTTGTTGGTACATGTATCTATATGACCCCCTTAATTTCCATTTCATGTAAATATTATGAGACACCCATTTCACTCTCAGTAACCAATTGTTTTTGAGTTCTTATTTCATGCTGTTATGTTGGCGAAATTGTACTACGATTTTCCAAGCCAATGTCATAGTTTAGTGAATAACATGCCCATTTCTCTGTCAAGGGTATTCACCTTTATGCACATAGACATATTTAATGGTACTTTCATGTATTTATTCCACATTACTTAATCATGGAATGACTTATGATGTTGATTGATTCAATGTTATATGATCCATGTGGCACACTTATGCATGAAAGGAAATATTTAAAAAGGGTGAGCCCTGATAGTGCTCTAATGCATTGGGTAAAGTATAGTATCATGATATGTCATGTTCAATGGATGTTGAATCATCCTAATTCAAGTGCAACGTTGTTTTACTTGTGCTTAATTTGCAATGAGGGTTTACTCAAGCTCCATGTGTAATAAGCCTTGGCTCATGCTAATTCCATGTTAAGTGTTGTTGCCACATTTCCATGTTATGATTATCATGCTTTATCATGCCTTTATGTTCATGTTTCTATTGTGCTACATTTATATTCCTATTGTCTAACATTTATTGTATTCCTCAAGTTATTCCATGTTTATTACCTTACTGGTCTTTATAGCTCACACTTTTCTTATGCATGTCCTTAGGTTATCCCATGCAATGCTAAGTATGAGGGAATTTAGTGGTCATTTAAAGGATGTTTTCAATAAATATGTTGTGTGTTTTTTTGTTCTAAGCTATTATGTAATGTTCCTAAGCCCCAAATACACTATAACTCTTGAACTTCCATGTTTTATCAAGTGATCTTTATGTATTAAATCACATTTTAGTGTGTAATAAAAGAGTAGTGTTGTCATAAATAGACCCTCTAATTGTCTCGAACAATGACCATAATGGTTAAAAATATAATAATTTACTGAAAAATATGTGAATATGGGAAGAAGATATAGTAGTTTATAACTTCATGTTAACATTTATTATTATTCAGTATTGAATCAAAGAGGCCTTATTCTTGAAATAAAATGTAGCTATGGTTGAGCTCTTCAATGTTGATCCACTATCCTTCATATTTAATTATGATGATTATTATATCCATAGTCTAGAGAATCAAACATGGTAATCAAAATGATAATAACTAAAAGTAATGTGAAAAATAATATAACGTGATTGTAAATAAAAAAGGGAACTTTTCCTAACCCCAAAGAACAAAGTGGGTTTATTCATTTCCTAAGAAAACATCACATTTTTGGGATAAACCATGTAATTGGAATATCATTCCAAGAATGTGAAAATAATGCTTCACCAAATGTATGTAAAAAAATTATTAATATTTCATTAAATAAATATTAAATATTCATTATAAATATGAATATCTTCTAATTACAAAGAAATTATTATCTTAGGGTTAAAACCCCATTACATGGCTAATTATGTGGCCAGGAAAACTATATATGGTCCTTATTAAGACATATTACTAGTAATCCTCTCAAAAAATCATGTGACTGAAGGGTTAAAATTTCACCTGATTTTATCGACATCTAATGATAGCGGTCATCACATGATGATGTTGATGTTTTTTAGGACTTATTAGTTCTCAAATATGATATCATTGAAATTATTTTAGAATAGATTTTATAGAGAGAATTATTGTTTAAAAAATTCCACCATCACATGGTTCTATTTCAATCTCATTATATAATAAATAACCTATTATAAGGTATACATGATCCAATATCTAGTAGGTTGTAACATAATATTCCATATAATGGATCAATATTATTAAAATTATCTAGTGTGGTTTTTATTGTTATCGAGTGGAGATAAATCGGTTATTTTTTGGTTGGTGCGTTAGTATCCATAGTTTTTCCAAAAGGTTTTTTTTGGATTTCAACCCATTTGGGGGTAGAGATACCTATTGATATACTCCCTGGGCATATACTTATTTCATTACCATGATATAAATCCAATCCTATGATGTTAATATAATTTAATGTCTAGTTTCATCATATTTGTTATCTATTTCACTGTCTTATGGGGTGGGATGAAATTATTCAATTACCCATATGTCAATTGACTAACTACTAATAGTAAAGGATGTTTATATTCATAACAAAACATTTAATATAATGTATGGTAATTATGAGTATATTTATATTCCATTTTTGTTAACAAATCACCATAATAAATTCATGGGATTTTTGAATTTGTTTATCCATCCATATTTTGAGACCATAATTGATTATTTTAAAGATTTTATGTTACATTATCCAATGATGAAATATTTCCATGAGGAATATCTAGTTGTTATTTTGTGAATATCTGTATAACATTCATATATGTAAATTTATCTAAATGAAAATTTATGTTCTATGATGGGATTTTTTTTGGTTATGCGGTATCATACAAAAGAATTTATGTAGAACCTAAATTGATAAAGTATGTGATTTAGAGGGAAATTCCTATGATACTGTTCATATTCAGAAGATTTTTGTTCCTAGTTTGATATTATAGGATGTTAGAAATGGACATATCATGGTTTTAATCTCCCTTGATGTATTTTTCCCAAAATTGGTAAGCATATAAATCATATGTGAAATAACATAGATGTATTGAAGTGATGAAGGTTCAGTGGATAATAGATTCTATATTTATTCTTTGAGTTCCAATTAAAGGTTATTTAGTGTATTTTAGTGTATTAGTTTTTAGTTTGGTGTGGGTTTTGTTGCAGCACTATCATGTAATTTCATATGTCTCAAATCATGTACACTATCAATAGAATCACAACCCCACCCAAACATGTTGTATATGATGACACTTGAATTGAAAAAATTATACCATAACCTCCTTGGAAAGAATTTTACAATTTAAACTAATCATAAATTATTATAAAATTATGCAACAATGTGGTTAATTAATAAAATATTGTGGAATAGAGTTGAGTGACTCTGAACATTTAAATTTTACATAGGTTAATGACAAAATAAAATGAATTTAGTAATTTTTTCATTGATAAGTAGGTGACTAAGTTTGTCTTGGAATGAATTAAAGGAATTAAATTTCATTGTATTATTTAATATAATTATTTTTTTGTTAAATAGGTGAATGATATGGAAATCCAGACAAGTTTTCATGAAATCTTGTTCATATATCATTATATTCATATATAGTACGTATTATATCTTTATCAATAAAATATTAGTAGAATTTAAAATTGACGGGGTACATCTTGAGATTATTATCAGTCTATTGATGGTAAATTTTGTTTCATATTTTGTTTGTGGTTTCAATTTTCCTTATATAAATAGATTATTAATGGTGAAAACCATTCAAGTTATTTAGTTAACTATAGGGATACTAAGATGGTCTATGATATGAAACACCACAATTGGTTTCCAAGGAAGAAGTAAAAAATTTATAATTATTTACCTTGAAGCCTTACATGAATGAAGATTAATGTATCGAAGTTGTGTCACATGGGTTAATACATATTCTTATTAATCTAGATTAGATGTTTGATGTCATCCCTTTATAATTCTGTTGTGGATTACATCAATCCTCTAGTGAGACGAATTCTATAGGGTAATTATCTATCAAATAATGAAATTAGAAAATTTATACCATAATATGTTCAAATTTAGATTACTTTATTACACTTCCTCATCTGACATCGATTATTGTTTCAATTCAAAACACATAATTTACATCATCTGTCTATACTGTTCTTATGGAAGCTATGAGTTCTCAGCCGACGATGAGAAAAAATGGATGGTCAAAGGAAGTATGATATTTAGAAAACATTGTATATGTTTTGATCATGAATATTTGATTTGGGTTCATCAATGGTGATATTTATGAATTTTTTTAAATATATTATAATAACAATTATCCATTATCATTTAAAATGGATCAATTTAAAAAAATTTAAGGAATCCCATGTTGTACCCCTCTTAACTGGTCAAAATTGGGTGAGTGTTCCTCGTTACTAAAAAGAATAATTAAATAGATAAATTTTATTATTTATTATATAATAAAAATAATTTTTAATGTATCAAACTCGAAATATAAAATTGGCCCTCAAACTTATCCAATGAAATTCATCATTAATGATTGGTTGTTACTTTGAGTTTCTCCTTGACTAAAATACCATACATTATCGAAGTAGGGAAAATGTTATACATGGTATATTTTTCAAATTTCTATCATTAAAAATATATAGAAATTCACTTAATGACTAGCCTAACCATCTTAGATAACTTATAATGATGTATTTAATAGTTTTTAGTGGAAGATGAATCATATAGTCCCTTCCCATGTGAATTAGATGGAGTATATGGATTTGGATATTGACACCACTATTCTGAATAATCCAATTTATAACATGGAACATTTTAATATAGTGTTGATGTGTAAATATATCATTGTGCTGCATGATCTTTGTAAATATGGTTGAAATATCAATTATTCATGGGATCATAACTCCTTGAATCGAGTGAAATGAACTCACCTTCTCTCTAATGAGGAGTACTATGATCTTGATTTGGATATAATATCATGTGGGGGTTATAGTTACTACAACCCCAAGTTACTAATATGTATTTATTATTTTATAAATTTTTATTTTTATTATTTTTATATTTTTTGATGTTGGAGCCTAAATATATTAAAATTTAGAGGCATAGAAATGGACATTGGTTAGGGAAAACCACGATCCCCTATTATTCTATAGGGATTAGGGTCTTCTAGAGAAGATTCCATGTTTAGTTAGTTGTTCTACAAATCACGGAACTTCTTAAAATATTTATGAGACCCTAGTTTGATATTTATGGATAGGGTAAAAAATTTTACATGGACTGTACAAATGTGTGCCCAATCCATGTTAATGACTTGTTAATTTTGGGGTTTCAAACCAATGTTAAATGTATTGATGGTTCATGGATTCCCAAAACATGTGGAAAATTATTTGGTTTCTCATATTTCATAAATATTCGGGAATAACCTTTATCACCCTATCATTATTCAACCCCTTTCATCTATGGTTTCCATCATTCATGATCCTAGGGTCTCCTAGTTGAGAATATACCCTCTATTCTCTTTAGTGATTATTAGTGTATTATAGTTTGTTTCATTAGGGTTAAATATCATTTCTATATTATTTCTTCACCTATCATCGTATATTCAATGTTTTTCCAATGTTTTTGTATTCTTATTCTCTATTGTACTTTGATGTTTAGTTATAGCCAGGGAATTTATTTTAAAGATGAATCATTTAGATATTTGGCTTTTTAGGACCCTTCATTTACTATTACTATTGTACGTAATAAATTCAATGATATTAGAATAGTGTGAGATATATTTTACTACACAATTGAGCATTAAATTGGAATACCAATTATTATTTTTGGTTTCTATTACTATATTATGATTTTATTTTGTTATTTAGAAAATATTTATTCATATTTCTTATGATCTTTATCATATTTCATGATAAAATGTTGTTTTTATAATGGTTTCATTTAAAAATCTTATTTATCACATGAGTTGTTTGATATAGTTATTTACATATATTTTGACTCCAAATTGTTTTAAAAAGTATATTTTTTTTACAATAGGAACTAATTTATGAATAATATTCCATAATTTATGGGTTTATTTAATGTGAAGACTTGATTAATTACATGATTTTGGATACTAATCTTGTTATGAGATGCGATGAATGGTTATTTTGAAATTAGAGAATTTATATATGTTTTTTGGATGATAAGATGATTTCTACACAAGTATAGACCATTCATGGATTTCAAACTAGTTTAGATTTTTTGGATAGTATTTGGATCCCATTTTGACTAAGAGTGTGAACTTGACAAAGATTCATTGGGTATACTATCTCACATTCATCATACAGTGAGGTTTTATTTTCCTATATTCTTATTATATACATTACCAATATGATAAGGTCCATGTGATATGATATAAAATGATGAAATTATTTATCATAAATTTATAGAATTTGTTATATCATATTTCATGGATATATTATAATTTATAGTTTTTTTTGTATTTTTCGAATGTATAGATTATGTTTCTTTAAAAAATATAATTCAAATGGATTTCTTGTCTTTTTTTTGGGATTCGAACTGGTGTTTTATTATACAATGTTTTTTTTCAAAACCCATTACTCAAATTATTATTGATGTATTGAAATGTTAATATTATATTATAGATTCAAGGTGGCGTCCTAATATAATATTCCCTACACCCTATATACATTCCAATGATATATAAAGACATCATTATGTCTAAAAATAAAAATCGTATAGAGAAATATCATATTATAGAAATAATTTATGAATTGATCATCCAACATAGTATGGTTATTAGTAGTGACCAATGGTCCTAAATAGTAATATCATGTGGATTATTTTGGGTATCCTTGAGTGGTGAATTTTTGATGATATATATCAACAGTTTTGACCTCCACATTATTTTGGGAGATCTACTATTATGATTTTGGATCATTTTTCTTTTATTTAATATTGTTAATTTCAATGTATAGTAATTATTTTATTTACATTATTCTATAATATAATATTATTAGTTATATATACCTTTTTATTAATGTTCCATGGAAAATCTATTGCTATAACATGATGAATTTTATAGGGGATTTATTGATGTGGTTTAATTGTATTTTTTTCTTCAGTCCTACAAAAATGATTGTATTTGATATAATAGTTACTATATCTATCCTATGAGAATTGGAAATTCCCTACTGCCTTTGTTGTATGATGGGTTAGGTGACTTGTAAGGATGACATGATATGATTCGTTAATAATTTCATAATATATATGAACTCGTCTAACAAAAGACGATAAAGTAGATATAATCCAAATTAAAGCACCCCTTCATAAATGAGTTCACCATCAAACATTAGTAAGATACATTCAATTCTACTAAAAACCATTAAAATTAGTAATACCCAAATAAAAGAACTTCTTGAGGAATATGTGCCCAAAAAATCAATTTTAATATCTATTTTTGAAAATAAACCATCCATATAACACAATAATACATATTACATACAAAATATACCTGATAATTTATCAAACTATTATGAACACATTCTGTAGTAGCAAAAATCCTTAAGAACAAACCCCAATTTCACCTTGCAATGCATTTAAATAATATTTTATGATCCCATATAAACATCATTTAATTAAATGGGAACCCAATCAATGGACATCAGTTTTTCCTCATACCGCATAATCAAAGAGTAACTGCATGGCCCTAAAACAAAATAAAACTGATATTCATCATGTGAAACTGAATAATTTCTTAAAAAATCCATAAAAATGAAAAAACCCACCTAAAATTAAAAACAAAATACCCATACAAGGAATCGTGTAATTAAAATTAATTTATATATATATGAAAAATTAACTAATATATTCCACGTATTCATATAAACCCACATTACATCATAAATGTAAAACATAGTGAATGTTACAAATTAAGATAAAAATTTTTCAATTATAATAATATGTTTAATATATTATAAATACTACAAAATATATGAATATTTTTTGTATGAAATTAATCAATGATTCTCATATTACCTATTTACATACAAAAAAAAATTTATATTCTAAATAACTACACTAAAAAAATTATTGACCCTATTAAAATATAATATTCTTTAATCCACCTAAATAAATAATTTAGATTCACTAAATAAAATTATCAATCCATAATTTTTGAATGAGTCCAATAAGAAAATATTTTTCTATTTTAAAATCTTGTAATATATTAAACGACAATTAAAAATTTAAAAAATTTAAATAAATCTTTTAGTTCACAATGATTTAAATTTATATCATAATAATAAACCGAACAATGTCTAATCAAATTTCAAACAACTCCTTGGATTTATTATAGTAATTGATTTAATTAAGTAATATAAAACTTATTTTTTAATAATCTAATGACTCTTATATCGAAAAAATATCATTTAAAAAAAATAAACATAATGCCATTTGACATCAAAAACAACTTTCTAGGTTTTGAAAAATGTGAAATTGATAACAATTACACGTACTATTTAATAAAACATATGAAAATAATTAAGAATAAAAAGTTAGTATATACTGTTAGATATAATTAATATTAATTTATAATTTATGAATATCAATGAATCAATGAAATGTTAATTTATTCCATTAAGTAAAAATCCAAAAATTCATTTAAAATAATAAAAGTACACTATTCAAAATTGGGTATTTTTTTAGAAGACTAATTAGGTAAATAATTTTAGAAAAAAAATATTATTTTGGTTATGTGGTATGTTTGAGACTTACAAATTGGATAGAGCCACATACTAATTTATTAATTCATAATAATAGTCACAGGTAATTAATAATTATGATACCAATAATTTAAAATTGACATTGAACTACTATATTAGGGTAAAATCATCTCATTATACATTGTCAATTTTTTAAATGATTCATTCAGAATCATTAACATAATAATTGAGTAATTTAATAAAAAAATTTCAAAAATATAAAAAATAATCAACCCTGAATATTAATTTTTTTCAAAATAAAATCAGCTTCCACTCGTAAATAATAATTAAATAAATTAGGATCATTAATTTATTTAAACAGAATCATAATTCCTCTAAGATAATTCAATCTATATAATTATATTCCCAAATTTTTCTATAAAGTATCAAATTTATAATAAATTATTGGATGTTACTAATATCATATATAATTAAATTTAAAAATCACTAAAATCCATTTTGGAATTAATTAATTATAAATTTATTTTTAATTTTAGGTTTATATTCATTTAAACACATCCATAAAATAATTTCACAATAATTTTTTTGTTAAAAAATTTTCTACACTATAAAAAACCTATATAAAAAAAATAAATATGGGCACTTTTTCTCTAGTTAGGTAATTATTTGGAAACATGTTCATCCCATATAATGTGTAAAATAAACAAACTAATCTTCCAGTTAAAAAACTAATGTGGCCCTTGAACTGTATATTTTTCTAAAAATAATATTATAATTAATAAATTTCCCCCTCTTTAAACATCTAAATAATATTTTTCAACCATGTAATCAAAAAACCATATGATTTCAATCATATCACAAATTATCCTTATATATATATATATATATTATTTATTGATTAATAAAATTTCATCCTTGTATTTTTCTTCATCGATGAAGAAATAAAATTCTTGAATATATAAAAGGGAAGTATAATTTTCATGGGTTTAATGGGTAACACATATTCTAATACATCTCTTGTAACATAAGTTCCATCACATCACCATTGATATCACTAACTTAACTTCCAAAAAAATTTCTCGAACAATTTATTTTACTCCACATGTTATGAATAAAATTTCTCAATCAAAATAGAGATCCATATGACATAGGTATACCCTCTAATTGCCTAATTAGTCTAAAATTATGAAAGATTTAACAAATATTCATAGGAATTGTTTTTAACTCATTAATAACCCACATAATCATGACAAAATTCTATTAAAATATGTATATGTTATTTTTATATTTCATATTAAACCCAAATCAAGAATTCAAAAAAGTAAACACATCATTTCCTCTTTTTTTGAGGCACTACTGTTGATATGAAATATATACAATAATAAACTAAATTTAATATAACCCACACACATTGATTAAATAATACAAAACATATAAACTATTCACTAAATTCTATAATTTCATTTTCTAATGAATAAATAAACTAATGGTAAAAAAATATAAAAAGTGAAAAAGGGGCCCCAAATTACTCAACATGAAATTTAAACTCTAGTGGAAGAACTATATCCAGCTTTAGGATATTTCTTTTAGTTATCTGAATCACATGTGGTGGAACTCAAAATTGAAAAAACTAGATCATAGACACCAAAATAAATATACTAGGGGGAGAGTGTTTATGGATGCATAATTAGTTTTCACAAAATTAACTCTATTAATTCCCCATTAAATGTTTAATCCAAAAAAATTCAATTCGTAATTAAATATGATGAACCATTTTAATGTAACTCTATTTATATATAATTGAAATATCCTTTTATTTGAGTAGGTTCCCTAATCCCAACACTAGATTCCCTTTTTGATTAGCATGACTGTGATATATAATGATTTATAGACGTATAATTCTTATAACTATTGTGTTATCACATCAGTATATAATATTTACAATAAATTATTTAGATAACATATAATATAAAAAAGTTATATAAGTATCTAGATATAAGGATATCTTATTTTTCTATGATAAAAATCATAATGTATCTATAATTACATATAAAAATAAATTAGATGGGACACATATGATATTTGGTCTATTAGAATAAAAGAATTGATTCTTATTGAGATGACCTAATCATAAAAAACTTATATATAAAAAATTAAAATGATATTCATTACACCTCATTAAAAATCAGACACTTGACCATATAGGTTTCTAATCTTTATATATTAGTTATATAACTTTCTTATTATACAAATGTTCTTAAATATATCCCATAAATTTTAATCATGAATGATAAAATTCTAGGAATATCATACATAATACTATTATCCATTACTAAAGAATAAAAAAATAATAAGGGGTTATATAATATTATAAGAAAGTTATAGACATAGGATATAGTCAATGATTGTAATTGAGAAAAATATGGACATGTGTGTTTGATAATATAGTAAATACACATGAAAACAACAGAATAAAATAACACCAAATTAAACATGAATAAGAATTCCTTAATCATGAAATAAGGAAATATATATAACATGTAAATTGATCCATAAGAACATATAATCATGTGAAAATTATCATAATTTATTAAATCATAAAAAAATCATAATGAATAATATAATTTTTTTATAAAAATGTAGCATGCATATAATCCGAGAAAATAATTTCTTCTATTAATAATTAATACCATATCTATTATAACATTATTGATAGTGTCCTATAGTTGATTAGGTTCAGTATCCATTCACATAAAAGTAGTTTAAAAAGAACACATAGTGGGTTGGGATCACTCAATATTTCCATAAATATGTTAGAATGATTCTCATAGTGAAAAGGTTCAACTACTAGTCCCTTACACTTAATATAATGACATATAATATCTCTGATAATACATTTTAGGGTTATATATTTTTGAAAAAACCCATTACATAATTAATTGCGACACATATGTGTTCTACATTATCATTATCACATACATAAATGAACCACGTAATACATAAAATGGGATAATGTAATGGGTTTCATGAAAATTTCAACATGAAATGATCGTAAGACACCATGATAGGGACATTGGATGGTATTAGATGGGAATTTCCTACTGGATCACAATAATCATTCAAGGATATTGAAATAATATAAAAATAAATTATAATAGAAATAAAAATTCATTTATGAAGAAGAATAAATACTTCTCATATTTTGATATCATTCATTTTATAATAAATTGAAAATTTAATTATAAAAAAACTAGATCATAAGAACCATAAAAAACCAAATAAAATTAAAAACAAAGTGAAAAAGAATAAAATGAAAAAAAAGTGTAAATTCAAACATTTATAATATAATATAAATTTCAAAAGAAATTTAATAATTAAAAGATAAAATTAATGATATTGAAATCAATAATACTATATAAAATCATGGTCATGGAGAATAAATATTTCAAAATCTAGAAAGAGATGATGTTTGGACCATTTATGAAAATCCATCTATTCGATTATCAACTAATGGGGTTTGAAAGACTAATTACATTGAAAATACATAAATAACAAGTCTTGAAAAAACTAATTGTGTGTCTATAGAAAAAGTACATATAATTTACCTATATTGGAATGTATATAATGATAATCATCATAACAATGTGATATTAGAAAAGAAACCCATACAATAATTGTGACTATTAAATTACATTCCTATGATTGAATAGACCAAAAATTTATTTTTAAAACCCTTAAAATAAATGATGATTATGTTAACAGACATTAATGTGATATTTATTACCCCATAAAAATGAAAAATTAGAGTAAAATATGAATCATGTCTAATAGAATTGAAATTGAGACAAATAATCATAAAATATGGATTATTCTTGGTCATATATACTATAATTCTTTGTAATATAATTTATACCTATTTTTAATAATAAAAATAAAAATAAACAATATTATTTTAATTAATATCCTTAATTCATATTTTTTTTCCTGATACCTTAATTTTTATTGTTTAAATTAATATTCATGTGTTAATTTTTTTTTAACAATATTGATTCAGTTTTCATGTTTTATTCCTTTCTCATTGATCATGGGTTTATCTAATAAATAATATTTATTGATATTTATTAGATTATTTGGATATCATTCTAGAGTACTATGTCCATTTAATGGATCTTTTGGTGATATGTATAAAATATTTCATTAAAATCTACATTTTTATTATTATTAAGATATCAAATTCATTACATTTATCGGTTAATATTAATTTTCAAATAAACATATAATAATTATAATGAAATTATAAATAATAATTTTTATAAAATATTACAATTTTATATGTTTTTTATTCATTAATAATATAAAAAATTATAAGATCATTCAAGTGAGAAGTAAAACGAACCAAAAAATAAAATATTTATAATTATTCAATGTGTAAAAATGAAATTTTATAGTAATATAATCGCATTTACATATGGTAAATGATTTCAAAAAATAATATTAAATTGATATACTAGTCATATAAATATACTTATATATAATATATTGAAAATGGTTATGAATATAATATCACTCTTTATGAACACTTGAATGATCTCTTAGATAGTTTATTAGAAATGATGGATTCCGAAAATATTAGTCTGATTCGTGGTAACCAAATTTGGGATATGATTGATAGGTAGATAGTAATTGAAGTTATTCAAGTGTAATATAATATAAATGAGTTTTTTGAAATTGAATTAACAAAAAAATTTATAAGAATAACATGGTTTCTAATAAGGTTTGTGGAACACAACACAAAGCATAAACTACACAAGTAATAAATTTCATTAAATTTAAAATCTCTCATAGCATGCACACATGCACCATATAGTCAAATTGAACTATAATATAGTTTATCCTTATAATAATTCCATTAAATATGTAGGTAGTAATATTAATAAATAAATAATGATAAATATAAAACCTATTGATTATAAAAACATATTAATCATTTAAAAGAATAAATGAATTATTTTAAGAAAGAAAATATTCTATATGATAAAACAATCACGATTTCACACATAATATAAAGTTAATTTATAAAAATGTTAGAAAATTTATTTTATATAGTATAATTCATATTTGGAATCATAATATTAAAATTATCCCAGCGTGTTTTTTGGAATTTTCTTAAATATTTCATTTTTCAATATATCATGAAAATTAATTCACTTTAATTGAAATCTATCATTTTTTTTAAATAATTTATAATGATAAATAATATTTTTAATTTCTTTTAAAGTAAAATTTGTTCATTATAATTTAAATTAAACCAATTTATGTCACTATAATAATTTTTATATTGGAATTTGATATGAAAACATTGTAATATTTTCATCATTTTCTCTATGATGCCCCACATTCTCATTGTGTCTACAAATTACTTTTTAATTAAAATTTAAAATTTAATTGAATTATATTTTGAAAAAGTGGATTTCATGTTTTTAATAAAAATAATATATTATATATTATATAATGAAATTAACTTTTTCAAAAATGAATTATAAAAAGAAAATATTTACTACAATTAATGATGAAATGGTCTACATGGAGAGAAAATAAGTAGATATAGTAAAAATAAATAAAAAACATATAAAACCCCATTTTATTTCGATTTATACCCTTTATATAGTCTAGTTTATATAATGGTGCATTTTTTGTGGGTTTCTTAATGATTAAAACATGGATATGATTGAATATTTTAACAGAAATTCCAGGGATGCCACTCACCTAAAAAATAAATAGTTACCCAATCTCTTATCTTCTTCATACCATCACCCAATTTTGTTTCAGACTATAAATAACCAATAAACATCCAAAAATTAATCGTAGATTCCTATTAGTCTTATTTTTGGCATAAGGGCACCCTATAATGGCTTTGGTGAAAACCTAAATAAATGACCTGAAGAATATATAACATTTTTCCTTGAGAATTTTTATTTTATTTCATAATCCAACCCCCTTAAATTATTTTTAAACCATGTATATATAATAATATAATTATTATTCATTTAATTTTATTTTTATGTAATTTTTATGTTCTAAAATAATATCCACATTCATCAAATCGTTTACTAAATCCTAATTCATGTGTACGGTGGAATACCCCAACGTGAACTAATATCGTTTGTATTTTCTATTACCACCTCTCATGGTTGTGTTTGATGATGGATATAATTTATTTTTATAATATATATATAATAATTATTTGTATTTATAAATTAAATGATATATCAAGTTTTACATTCCATTCTATCGGCGACACAATAATGTCGCTCATGTGTATGATAGACTACAACCACACGACATGACGTGATTCATCATTCACTAACTCTTTACGTGGAAAGTGATTAGGAAAAGCTTAAAAATTATACGTGACATAACTTAAAAAAAATTAAATTCATGAAAATTTTATAATTCTTAAATGATAATATATATATTTATATATTTCTTACATTTTGAGTCTATTATAGATGACAACATCATTCATGTATGTGAGGACTACCATTATTATGCAACGATTCAACAATCTAGTCATCACCACACCACACCACATGAATGATATATATATGTACATTGAAATAAATAATATGGTTTATATATATGATATTATTATTATTATTTTGGAATTAATAATTATTACTTGACTTAGTTTTATAATAATTATTGGTAAATGTAAATGTTACTCTAGCATAGGTATGACCTACCATCTCCACGATCATAAAATACATCATTTATAAAAATAAAAATTAATGGTCAAAAATTAATTTAATATGTAAAATAATGATAATTATTTCATGATTATTATTGTAATGGTGATTGATCTATATAATATACCCAATAACATGAACATTCATAGTAAAGCACTAAAGATAAAATAATTCAATTAATAACTAAATAAATAATTTTTTTTGAAAAATAATTATAAAATTGGTCATAAAATGTTAAAATAGGATCATATAAGATATTATATATATGATCATGGTTCTTGTAAAAATTAATCACATTATTTAAAAAATTAAAATGGATTTTAAAGCACATTTAAATAAAAGTAATTCATGAGGTAAAGGTATTTTTCTCAATTTACATTCATTGGGGAATATTATAATTTTATTAACACAATATCATTTATATGGGGTATATACATACATTTGAAATTTAATATAATGTTTCAATCATAATTAATTTTATTTCATATTTAAATATTACATATTTAAACCAATGGGATTCGACTTGAAAATTACCAATTGGTTAATGTTATTGTATAGCCTCACATTTTTTTGTGATTGTTAAGTTTATCATAAAACAATAAATTTGAATGGATTATTTTTCATTTGAAATTATATGTAATGCCCCGACCCCAGTTACCCAGAGTCAGTGCATTATTACATAGCACTGGAATGATCACAAAAGATCAAATCTCGAAAGACCGATTAGTTTAGTAGCCTTGGAATCACTAGATACATTCATAAGGTTTACATTACATCATAAAGTAAAAAACGTCAACAACATCTTGTCTCCATAGTCCACACTCATATCCCTTTAGACTATCCCTGCAGGTCAGTCATAAAATACTTCTTCACATCCTGTGAAAAATAAAACATAGAAAGGGGTGATCTCAGATGCTCAGTAAGGATAACAATATAGCGAAAACTTTCATAAATAAGCATAAACATTTAAGGCAATGTATAACTAAAACAAAAGCCTTTTAAACATGAACTTAAGCATAATATGGAAAAAATAATATGAAATAATTCCATTTACTTATTCACATGGATATTATAATAGTCGAATAATCACATGCAATATCAATAACCACTTTCATAATGATGGAATGCATAATGCCAGACTATCATAACCACATAGTCAAGGCCTTGTGCCAAGAATACAAATAAAATTTTTTCAAGGCCTTGTGCCAAGACAGTAGTTTGTCTCATGAGACCTACTGATGCATCGAGGAGCTATAGCAGGCTCCACTCATCACTTACTAAGTCCAATGCATTCCTTATATGAACAGGTTTAAACATAACATAAACACTCGTATAAAATCTTGCATACAAAATATCAATACTTTCCCCATAAACCATGAATTTTATAAAAATAACACATCCAAAGTCAAACATATCACAAAACCTTCAATAAAATATGGAATTTTTGTATCATAATAAATCAACTTCAAATAAGCTTAAAACTCGTCAAAAGATGTTGACATAGATGAAATCAAAACTATTTGAGAGAAATATCTCTTTTTTGAAATCATTTAAAAGTCACATAATTATAAAGGAAAACATTAACTTTGAAAACATTGTTATAATCTTGTAATGTGAGCTTCAATGATTTTATAATGGTGGAAAATATCCACACTCGCCGTATAAGTTAAAAAACACATTCTTACCTTAATTCTGTCGAAAAGGTTAAAAAGGACCTTGTTTGGAAAACAATGGAAATATTCCTTTATAAAATTCTTATAAAAATTCAAAAAAGGGTATAAATGAATATAAACCATATTCTTTAAAATAGTAATAATTTTTTGAAAAACATTTTTAAGAAACATGGATGTGAATGATAAAGAGGTCCCAGTAGATAATTACGTATAAACAACCTCAGATATTGAAGAGATTGTGAAATAAACCCTTACCTTGTAATTTTACTTGGTCGAGGGTAGGTTAACCTCCTATATAATAGTTAAATAATTGTTATTAAATTATAAAATAATCATATACATAAATATGATATCATATATGATCTTTTAATGTTGCTTTGTTAATAATATTTTAATATTATCGTCATTTTGGGTGTTCACTTACTCGTTTTCTTTTATATGTTTTGTCACATAAGCCATGTTTTTTATCCATAGGTTGTATATTATCCATATCCAGAATGATATCAAGTCCTTAAACATTATTTTTAATCGTAAAATGAAAATTATTCTTGAATGGATACGGTGGGGAATGAATCGCATCACGTTCGTGGTGACGGTAGTCCGTACGTACGCACAAGAGACAATATCATTCTTTTGATATTAAAATAATATATAATTGGATGGTGTAACTTATATACAGAATAATTATCATGTTATATTTATTATTTACAAGAATTACACATCATTATTATACCCATCCAAATAATAATGTATTGAATAACAATTACACCGTGATGTGGAGACGGTAAGCCGTACGTACACACATATGGTGACATGTCATCCAAGGGATTGATAGAATACTGAATATGGTTTTACCATATTTATAATAACATCAAATTATATATAATATACTGGTGTTATTATTTTAAAATGGAAATAATAAAGAAATAAGAAGTGGAAGAAGAAAGGAACTTGAAAGAGGGTTGTGAAAACATTACCTCTTCTTTGGGTTCTTCCATTTGATTTGATCAAAAGGGCTCCTTAGGTTGGCTTTCTGATAAAAATAAGGCCTCTAGGTTGAATTAAGGGATGTTTAGAGAATATTTGGGCTGAGGTTGGCCGATCCAAAAGTCTTTGAAGGTGTGAATTATAGAGAAGGGGGAGTACCCTTTTATAAGAGGGGAGAGGGGCACCTTAGGAGAAACGTAAAATATTATTTTATAATAAATTCATCTTAAATTTGTAATGGCTCAAAATTTATTTTTTTAGAGGATAAGGTGGATATGGGTCTAAATCCACTCAACCAATTGGTTTTAGATATGTTTGGGTCACTTTATTAACCTTATCTTTTAGTTTTAACTCTTAGTTAATTAGTTTGACATTTACCATGTCTTTTTGTATTTTTATATTATATGGTTAATAAACTTACTATAAACTTCCAATAGAACCCCAAGTGGTCCATTAATGATACAACTATCATTAAATAAGTCCTTTGGCCGAAACTTATATTTTTAGGAATAGAATATAAATTAATAATATAATATTTGTTTTAAAAAATCTTTTATGTCAATTTTGAAATTATTGGGTATTTTGTTTTTAATAAATTCATAAATTCATTATTAACTCGAACAAAATTCATATAACCAATAATAATATGTCATATTAACCTATAAAATTATTTTAATTCCTAAAAAGTCTCAAATTACATTTATTTGGATATTTATAATATCAATTATCTTAATATTTCATTAATACGGTAATTACTGCACCATCATTGAGTCGTAAATAGATTAAATTATTTAATGTATAAATATTATAAATAAAATACTATTATGTAGGAAATTTTTTTATATTTCTAATTAATACTTATAATCGACTTTATCTTATGTATAACCCTATATTAAAAATGTTTTAGTTATTAAACATTGATTTTAACTCTTTTAACTCTTCTTTAAATTATATAATAATAAATGTTCGAATCTAATACAAGTGGACCAAAATGATAAGATTTTATTCCTAAGATTGTTTTTGTCTGAGATACACTTTTCCAATAGAATTAGGACATGTGTTATGGTAATATTAATATCATTTTTACCCTTAATTACCTTATTTACTTTTAACCGTGGTAAATAAAAGTAAAAAGTCACTATTCACAAAAAAATATTTTTATCTTATTGAACCAAATTTTACTCCTTGATATTAACCGTGTCTCTCAGATTTTCGAAATTCTACTCACAGAAGTGGTAAAATTAAGTTTTATGTGAATTTACAAATTCTCCTAGGAGATGGGTAAAACACGGTGAAAAGTTCAGTAAAATTTTTATATATCTAAAATTATTATAAACTGGCTCCAATGAATTACATTGAACTTATATAGGTATTATGTATCTATTTTGACCTAAAATAAATTTAAATAAAATAAATAATTATTTAAATAAAAATTCGGTTTTAAACTATAACTCAGTGTTTTTCACTATTCATCAAAAATTGAAAGTTTTCAGAAAAATACCAAAAATTCACCCTAAGATAATTTCAATATTCTGAATCCAAAAATGAAGTCCATTTTGAACAATAAAATTAATAAAATTTCAAAAGTGGGTATTACTATTCATAACGACTAGTTTGATTGGTTGTGGTGTGTGTTAGAACTCGAAGTTGCGTACAACACACGCTACTGTATTATTCAAAGAAAAGCGTACCATGGAAGCTTGGGGTGTTACATTATATATCCCCCAAAAATCCATTTTCTTGTATTATGGATACGATTATTTGATAAACCACAAACCATTTTTAGAAATGGTTCTTTTTTGAATGTTATTGGACTAAATAGGAAAATATTGATAATCCTGTATCCTTTTATCAATTGGGATCCTTGATGATAAGGCACATTGACCATGAATTAAATCAATTATTCAATATAAGATGAATTATGTTTACAAGAAAGACATAGGTGGGACCCATTTATAGATAGCCCCTTGATGCATCAATATTCACATTAGATGATCGGATTGGCCAAATCATTTTTGGTTTTGATCAATTTTTCTATAATGTTTTGAGGAATGATAATTAAAGATAACATAACATGTGACTATAAATAATGAACTCTAATAATTAATGATTACATTCATTGAAAATTATGTAATTTTTATGATATAAGATATTTTTTCTATGATATCATTTATAGAAAAATTTTATTATCATTTTATTGATTAAATTGGAATATATTTTTAGTTATTTTATTTACCATGATTATTATGACTATTGATTAATGATATTTTATATTTTAAAAGACCCTAATTGAGAATTTTTAACATCTCGACCCGACTGGCGACTTGTACGGTAGAAGACCTATGGTTTACATGGCCTCAATGGAATGTCTATATTTACTAGAGGCCGCCTACTAGTAGTGAAGGCCTCAGGAGGTGATAGTGGGGAGAATATAGCCTCTTAGTAGAGATTCAAAACTCTATTGTTATATAAAGAATATCAAGAAATAGTGGATGCTGAAAATAATGAATTACAATGCAGCGAAAGATAGATTTTATATAATGGAATAAAAGGGTATAATTTCGTTTTATATAATGATTACATGAATGATGATACATAAGATAAAATAAGAAACATACATCATGATTTACAATACATTATTCAAATAAACAAAATAAGTACAAATCCAAAAGGTGATCTCCAAGAGAATCATTATTTCTAACTCAGTCTTGTGATCCCAACACCATCAGTACGAGTATAAAATAATCAACATTGGTCCAGAAAATATATGGTCTACTCACATTC
The DNA here is from genome assembly GCA_963277665.1 of Viscum album. NCBI lineage: Eukaryota > Viridiplantae > Streptophyta > Magnoliopsida > Santalales > Viscaceae > Viscum > Viscum album. The sequence continues at coordinate 838,931,757 of OY728152.1, read as the reverse complement.
CAAAGGGTACACGAGCATAGTGTGGTGAAATCATAGTACGTTGGGACCCATGGTGTCAGTCCCAATCCAGTACATGAATGTAATTTTTGTTGTGTGCTGATATAGAGAATATATAAACATAACTCAATAATAATTAAATAACCCTTCAAGGTTCCTAAGGGACACATGACGACTATACCTACTTTGTCTAATAGCTGGAATAAGTAGGATCAGAAATTATATATATAGGATATATATATATATATATTAATTATATATAAAACCTCCTATATGAACCAAGTGCATACTAACACCAAATGGTAATATACACTGATCATTTTTACTGGCAGAACTAGGAGGTATCTTATAGACATCCCATCACCAGTGGAAGCTCTCACGGCCTAACCCTATCCCAATGTGTAATCCCTAATGGTCTTCCTACTCAAAGACTATCATGGTTATTTGGAAATCAACCTAGAAGATTACATGATCTTCTCACTCAAGTATCTCAAAATACTTTACATATCTAAATGGATGATCACATTTTCTTCTTACCCAAGGGATCTCATGGTCCCTTGGCTCCCCAATCTAATTCATGGTGTAATCAATTATAATATATGACATAGTGAAATAACTCTCATGAAACATTGCCAAAAATTTCATTAATAAAAATATAATTGATGAATAAACTCTTATGATTTCCATTATAAAAGTTCTTTTCAATAAAAAATATCTGAAAAATAAAAAACAACAACATGATCTAACCATCAATTATGTTTCATTCCAGTTAAACCATCATTTACCATTACAATATACTGCATAAGGAAATATTTCTTATGTATTTCAATTTCCATGGGAATGTTCATAATTTAATAAATAAGGCTTAAACATATATTATTTTAAATTAATCATTCGAAAAAGACATGGTCATATATATAAATTAATTATTGAGGAAAAGACATCTCAGGAATGTCATTAGCCAGGTCAATTCCATTTTATCCCCAGTGATTCAGTTTAAGAAACAAAACACATCTTTCTTAAGTCCACCCACATGATCAATTAAATTTAATTCCATATACCATGGAGATTAAATTTATAAGGATCAAATGTAAAGGAAGAGTTTTAGTAAAACAATGAATATATAACTACCAAGAAATTTTTCCAAAAAATTATAACTCATAAAATCACAACAATTAGGTTTTAAAGACAACACATCTTCATTGGATGGGTTTTATTACCAAACCGTGACCGTTTTATTCAAAAAATTCATTTATTCACATTCAAAACTTATTCTCAAGATTATTTAGTACTATTAAAGAACATGGAATGTTAGGAAATTAGTTATTAAATCATAATTTAACTTAAAGGGGAAAAGGAATGGGACCCTACCATAGAAATTAGGCTCATTCGAACACTCGACATTTGATGAATTTTATGATAGAAACTAATATTCAAAATTTCACACACATACATTTATATGTATATAATTTCACCCATTAAACCCATGTTCACATTCCACTCACCATGAGGGAACATGTAAAAAGCGGTACATACATATATACAGACAATTTTGTATGTATGTACAAGACATTGGGGATCCAAAAAACACTATACCAATTATACAAGGGACTCCAAGTCTCTTAATGGTCCTAAAATAAAATTTTCCCAACCAAGAAGTGGGAAGATAACAATACCTAAGATTGTGGAAGTAAAATGATTCGACATGAAACATAGTTCCTTTAGTGGTGATAATCTAAAATCACATGAAGGGGTCCTTGGAGTGCAACTGTGCTCCTTTACACCAAGGAAAAAAAAACCAGATTACCCATTTTAATAGAGTTTGAAAGAACATCACTGGGGGCCTAGAGCGAGAGAAAATTTATCGTAATAAGAGAGAAGATATAGAATATGGACTTACCCTAAATATTTTATGAAGAAATTACAAGAAATATAGACATATTTCATTGATCAGAGAGGAGTCTTGGAGTGAGTACATTACGCGTCTAGGGTTATTGGAAGGGGGTGACATGTGACTAAGGTGAGGTGATAGGTATATTTATGTATAGTTTTCTATTCATATTTTAATTTATTTAATTAAAATTTTAAAATAGGTCATCACACATGGTTTGAGGCACACTGTTTTTAAATTCATACACCAACTGTGTACCCTCTACTAAACACCTAGGGCACCCCCACAAAGTTTGTCCCACAAGGTTTTTTAATCATTCAAAAACCATGGATTGAATAGTGCCTAGGTACTGGGTACTACATTTTACACTAACCATGTGGGCTAGGAGCATAGTTTGGTAAACTTATCATCTCCCCTGAGACAGCTATTGCCCACCTACATAAGTCCACATGGTTACTTTAAGTCGGGCACATTGTTTAAGACAAATCGTGCAACCTATCTAGGTCTTGAAAAATTTTATTTTCATGTCCAAGTCCCTCGATACTCCTCAAGACACCCGATAAATGTAACATGCCTTAAAACAAGTCCAAAACCATTATTTTAATGCATAACGACACTAGGAATTTAGTTTTGAAGCTCAGTTTTAAAAACAGCCAATCAATTAAATGAAAAATATCAAATTTCTACTAGATTATCATCTGGTTCAAAACACATATCATTAAAAACACCCCCCATAGATTTTATTGTCCTAAAGAATCCATTAGGGACAATATAAACATATACCGACCTACAAGAGTTGTCATGTATTGTTCAAATTGATGTGTTACATTCCTAAAATCCCAACACACTGTCAAGCACTTCTTAAACACACTATAATTATGCCATCAAAACTCTATCCAATTCTCGTATTCTAACTGAAACACCAAGATAACACTTACCAAAGACTATTTAGCTGGAGACAAAATCATGTTGTCATCTCATTAAAAATCTAGACAAATTTACTTCCCTCCATATGATTTAATGTTCAAAAGGGGATAAATTCTTATCTACGACACTTCAAACATCATAATTATACTCCGAAGAATGCTCTACATGTTTTGACGATGCTACAGACTTGATTATGGATATAACAAATTGTTGATACATCATTGACCTCATTTTTCTAGTTCGATCCACTACAACTGACTGATCAATATTATTATATTCTTACATGACCAAAGATTACAAACAGAACAACAATTCCAACCCCCATGGCATCTCACATTTACAATGAACTGTCTCACAGAAGTCTATATCAGACTTTTAGTGGCATTCCATTGACAAAAAACACCATATAGTTTAAATTGTCTTGCCTCATCATAAAAAATAGTTTGAATATGATCCATACCACTTGACTCGTCACCCTTTAAGCATTTACTTCGAGCCTTATGACTAGTCTGAGGTAACCTTGAATTTATTTTCTAGAGTCCAAGGGTCCTACTCAAGGTAGTACACACTCCTTATTTACAATAAGAATGTCAGTGAAACCCAAAACATCCACATAAAAACAATTACTAGTCCCAAAGCATAATACACATGGAAATTATGTATGAAGAAACAAGTAGTGTTAATGAGTTCAGACGTGGTATTCCCACATGGGAACCCTCATTCCACTTAGAACCACCATTCTTCAATAGGAACCATGCTTTAACATGATACATCGAGAAAACCACTTTGTAATCCCCAACATATTAAAATCTTTATTGCGTCAAAAGATCAAAACTCTTTTAGTGCATCAATTATGATGAAAATATTGGGGGGATGATCTTATCTAAGAAGAAAACACTAAGGGAATTTAAATGGTTTCCAATAAATCTTACTGAATTACTGGAAGGAAGTATAGTCAATGTACAATAGGATGACTTGACATGAAGGAAGCTCAACTTCACCTACTAACACATCATTACAACCAATCATAACCCCTTAAATCCTAAGGCATTATTTGATCACACAACATACCAAAAAAACCCATTGAAATCAAATAGTATTTTCAATAGGTTGCATTCACTATGATAAATTTAAATTTCATGCTATTGAGAATGAAACAGAATGATTTAAAACATGAAAGGAAAAAAGTAATTCATCAAAGAGCCACCACTGATAAATGGACGTCCTCAGTTTCTCTACTTATAAATGGAAGGACAAATTCACCAGAACTGACAAGATTCCCCCCACCTTACGAGTAACACTACTATCCAAAGGAAAAGACAGACTAGTTTCTCATGGGTGCGCTAGATCAAATCCACCTTAACTGTATGTGTATCACTCCTCCAAGCCATGATCTCAACATCAGTTTGTTAAAGAGGGTCAAAACCCATGTGAAACTAAAACTAAATTGAATGGCATGTCATAACTCTCGAGTATCTAGAATTTCCTTTTGATCATTAGGATGAAATTGATTCCATTGAACACCTAGGTCACACTACTATGGACATGACCCATAGACATATGAAATAGCTCAAATCCAAATAATTAGCTGAACTCAACCGATTTCTTTTATCATTTTCACCTAGTAGGTACCATATATACCAATGCATAGTACGTTGAGATTTTCAAAATCCTAATGAACATAATAAAATCTAACTGTAAAGACCCGCAAATTTCAAGGAATTTTTTTTCTTAATTTTCTTTGGAATTTTGCAAGAGCGCAGCTTCCGACGGCACCTGATTCCGAGGCCCGGTGTGCCCGGAATCAATTTCCGAAGTTTGGATCGGGTACGTTCAGTGAACGGACGAGCGGGTTTTTCTATCTTTTGAACCGGTGCCCGGAATCGAATTCTGAGGGCACCGATGAAATCGCAGCGCCGGTATTTGCTTAGAAACGCCTCTTCCGGAGTTGCGTTTGCTCAACCGTGGTTTTTAAAATTTTGGGCTTTAAGTCGGAAATAAAATAAAGGTTGTGCGACAACTTTATTTTATTTCACTTAAGCCGCTTGGGAGTCACTTGGAAGCCACTTGAACTGAGTTAAAGCGGATAGGGTGCTATCCGGAAATACCCTACCCCTTGGTAGGATATTTGTGAGGTGGGGCCCGCACGAGCCCCGCCGTTTCTTTCGCTAAGTAACGCACCCGCGAAAACCCGTCAAAGTAACTGAAAAGTCAACCAGCGCGTTTTCTTTAATTTCTTAACAGACCATTTAATTGGGCGGTTTATTTCGTGAATTAAATGGGCTGTTTCATTCGTTGAATTAATTCAACGAATTTAATGGGTCGTTACTTACGCGTTTGCGTTCGTTGGCGATTTAATAAAATAGACCAACGTGTCTATTTTGGAGGATTACTCTTTATTCTCTGGGCCTCCACCCTCCCTGCGAAGAACGCGAAGAACGCGAAGAACGCGAAGAACGCGAAGAACGCGAAGAACGCCGGAACCAAAATTCGACGACGCACACCGTGATCCGCGACGCCGACAAAATTTTTCCGCGACCTTCTTCTTCTTCTTCCGCGGCAAACCTACGATCGGTGGTTAAAGGTGAGAATCGAATCTTCTAAATTCTCCCTTTTTATAATTCGATATCAACAGATTTAAATTAATTAAATCCGTTTGATCTTGATCCGGAGATCGTCGGCGCGACTCCTTCCCGCGGTGCGACGAGCGTCTCTTCCGCGACGATCACCAAATCCGCGACGACCTCTCGTCCGACGACGACGACAAGGTAGGGATTTAATTCTTGATGATTCATTCCCGTGTTTTTATTTCTTTTTGAATAAAGAACCGGCATGAATATTTTCAATTAATTAAAATTGAATTGCCGTTTAAAAGAAAAGGAAGTGAACAATTTTTATCTTGATTAAAAATTGTTGTAGCCCCTTTCTCCCGTTGTTTATGACTAACGCGGAGGGTGCGGGTCTAACGAACAAGACCCGACAACCCTCTGCCGATCCTTTTCGTGTGCGGTTTTGGCAAGCGACGACGAACCGTGCGGCAAGGGCGATCCGTTGATCCCGCAGTGAAGATCGGCCCCCGGGAGGAGCAACGGCGCAGACGGGAGAGGAATCGGGCCACCGGAGCAACTCCGGCGGCCCGCGGAAGGCGGCGGCGGCGCCGGCGACCGGGGGCGGCGGCGCCCGGCGCGCCGCCGGAGGATCCGCCGCGGCTCGGCCGCGGCGGCGGCGAACCGCCGGACAGCGTCCGTGGTCCGGCCACCCAACACGCGGCCCGCGCGGGCCGCGTTCCACCTAAGCCGCGGGTCAAACCCGCGGCGCCCCTTGGCCGCTCGGCCGAGGTCGAGCCGGCCGGTCCGGTCGGCCGGGCCGCGCCCAGGCCGGGTCGGGTCGACCCGGTTCGGCCGACACCCAGGGGGGGTTCGGGCCGGGTCGCCCCGGGCCCAGAACCCCCGTTTTCGGGCCCTCTCCGGTCTTTTGCCCATATCTTGGGCCTAAGACCTCCGATTGACGAACCGTCAGTGGCTACGCGATCCTTGGATCGATACGGTCGTTTCGGTATATTACACTCAAGGTTTTGGAAGACTTTGGGTTCGGCCGGGTTGGTTCGTACACGAAACCAACCGGGCCCTCGGAGCGGAAACGCTCATAACTTGAGCTACGGACGTCCGATCGACGTACCGTCAGCTGTGGTAGTTTCCTCTAAGTGAGACGGAACTTTTGGCATACTCCGCCCGAGGATCGGACACAGGCGGAGTACGGTCGGGTTGGTTTTGACCTAAAAACCAACCGGGCCCCTGGGACGAAAATGCCAATAACTCTCAGACCGGGCGTCCGATTGACGCGCCGTCTGTTGCGTTGAGATCCTGTTGTCGATACGGAACTTTTGGATACATCAACTTCGGACTACGTGTCAGTTGATGTATCAGCCTCTCGGCTCGTGGAGCGGACCCTCCTAAACGAGCTCGCTGTGTGCGGGAACCCTAGCGCTGGCTGTGACTTCGACGATAGAGCAGAGATCCGTCGTGGACTGCAACGACGACAGAGCAGAGATCCTCCGTGGACTGCGACGACGATAGAGCAGAGATCCTTCGTGGACTGCAACGACGACTGTGCAGAGATCCTCAGTGGACTGCGTCGACTACTGCACTCAGCGATCCTACGTGGATCAGTGCTACAGGTCCTATGTGGGCCCGATCCTGTGTGGGTCATCTCTTACGGTTCTGTGTGAGCCATTGCTACAGGTCCTGTGTGGGCCCGATCCTGTGTGGGTCATTGCCGAGGTTAGTACCTATCGATCCTTCGTGGGTCCGACGACTTAGATGGATCAGTGATCATCTTTGACGTCATCTGAAAAAGTATACCTGGTTGAGCTAAATCTTATGTTACTCTCCTTTGTGGATTGTGTTGAACTATCCTATGTGGATTTACTATTTACTATTTACTCTCCCTGGTGGATTTGAGTCTTGCTTTCCTGTGTGGATCGAGTTGACCTTGAGCTCGAGAGCAGAGCTAGAAATGGGGACTTAGGTATATGTATGGGCATATACCTAAGTCGAGTCAGTTGTTTCTTCGTGGTTGCCCCTTTCTTTTGTGCTATATCCTTTGTGGATTTCGGGAGACCTTCGGGGGTCTCGGGGTCCTTATTGAGTAGTTTATACTCACCCCTGCACGGGCTATGCCCGCACCTTGTTGTGTTGGATGCAGACGACGGACAGCGCTGATCTCGGTTGGGGCGTGGAGCAGGACGGTACCTGGAGGCGGACCACTGGGCGGGACGTGCTCGGAGCGGACGTGGGACCCGAGGAGCCTGGAGGCTATCTGTACCCACCCTTCAGGTGGGATTGCCAGTGGACGACACGAGGCCGCCGTCTTTTCTTCAGTTGCTGTTCTTTTCCTTTTCAGTTGTACTTTCAGTTGGGCTTGTATTCCGGCCCCCTTTACTTTTCTGCACTTTGTAGTTACTTTCCGCTTGCTGACTCTGTGGTGGTTGTTACTTATAAAGGAAATGCCTTCCCTGTTTACCGGGATTTTACGCCTTGGTGCTAGTCGCCAGCCCCTGGCCTATGGAAGGCGGGCTTGGGGTAGTCACGGCACGGGCCCCGAGGTCGGGTCGTGACAAATTGGTATCAGAGGCGGTCGGTTCTACCGCAGACTCTGATCATCTTTTCTTCCTATATGAAGCAATAGTGTTTAGTGTATTGAGTGTGGTTATCAGTTCAGGGAGCCCAGTGTTGGTGCGGCGGCCGATGTATCCGTACACCAAGACCCTGACTCCTGATTTCCGACTTAATGCATGAAAACATTGATTGCGTGTGTGTTTCAAGTTTTCTTTGTGATTACTTGTGTCAGATCACCGGGTATACTGATCTGCTTCATGAAAGTCTCAAGTTTTCCTTGTGATTACTTGTGCCAGCTCACCAGGTATACTGTTCTGACTGTGGTGCTCTTGTTCTTCTTTTCAGGATGGCCCCGCGACGACAGCCAGCTAGGGTTCCGAGTGTAGGGCGCGATGGCAGCCCACCGAGCGACGAGGCCTCGGTGCAGGGCCCTTTTCCAGCAGTGGCACCGGCGGTAGCTTTACCCGCCGAGCCACCGATGCTACCAGTACCAGACGCTGACGATGCACGTCGCCTCAGGTCACTGCATGAGTTTCAGAGCCAGCGACCGCCCAGGTTTCGCGGTGAGGCGGACCCCCAGGCCGCCGAGGACTGGCTAGAGGCGGTGGTACAGATCTTTAGGCTAGTGAGGACACCAGCAGATCTCATGGTGATTCTCGCGGCGAGCCTCCTGCAGGCGGCGGCAGGACGATGGTGGAGCTTGATGCTCTAGGTTCACGATGAGGCATCCTTGTTCTGGATGGACTTCGAGAGCCTCTTCCGCTCTGAGTTCGTCCCGGCCACCCTCTGAGCGGTGCGCATCCAGGAGCTTCTCCAGCTGCGCCAGGGCAGCATGACGGTCGCTCAGTACGTGGCGAGGTTCACTGACCTATCTCGCTACTCAACCGACATGGTACGGGACCCCTTCTTCCGGGCCCGGACCTTCGAGCAGGGCTTGCGGCAGGAGATTCGGGCGTCGCTGATCTCCCTCAGCATTCCGACCCAGGCGGGAGTGCTGGAGCGAGCCCTCTTGATCGAGAGCTTCCTGGCAGAGCCTTCTTCAGCGGTGAGACCTAGCGCAGGGAGGCAGGTAGCTGAGTCTTCGGCAGCAGGTAGCCGACGGATGACTCTCGGGTCCAGGCAGACCAGACCCCCACGCAGACGGCCTCAGGACACCGGCTCAGCAGTGCGGGGCACACAGCGGAGTGCCAGCCTTCCGAGAGGCAGGCTGTGCTACTCCTGCGGTGGGCAGGGTCACATGGCTCGTGACTGCCCGACTCGCCGATCAGAGGAGCAGCAGACGGTGGAGGGGCCACCCAGGCAGAGGCAGAGGGTCGACCGTGGCGGTCCGCAGGGAGGAGGCGGACAAGGCAGAGGAGCTGGCCGAGCAGCGGGTGGTGGGCGACGCTTCCAGGCTCTACCCCCACCACCACCAGGAGGGCCACCTCGACCACAGGGAGCTGGCGGGCAGGGACAGGCCCAGCTCCAGGCAGTGGAGGCCTACGACCCCGACATGCCAGAGATGATTCGAGGTACGATCTGTGTCTATTCCACCCTTGCTGCAGTACTTATAGACACAGGAGCGAGTCACTCTTTCATAGCCTCTGCCCTTGTTCGGAGCTCGGAGATTCCGACTGAGCCGTTGGCTCGATCCTTACGGCTAGAGACTCCTACGGGAGCAGACTCGATGATTACGCACTGGTGCCGGCAGTGTGAGCTTACTCTAGGAGGCGAGAGCTTCGGCTGGGATCTCCTTGTAGCGGCGTCGAGGCCTTACGACGTCATCTTGGGCATGGATTGGCTATCCACGGTTCATGCCCAGATCGACTGTTTTAGGCGCAAGGTGCGATGTGTTCGCACCGACGGGAGCAGGTTTACCTTCACCGGCGAGAAGGGAACCTTTGCAGCACAGGATGGACTTCCGCGGAGGAGAGTGCAGCCCATCTCTCATCAGTTGGCTAGCCTCATACTAGGAGCAGTGGACGTGCGGAGTCCAGTTTTTCCTGCAGTGGTGGACCAGTACGTGGACGTCTTTCCCGACGACGTTCTAGGGCTACCTCCTCGTAGAGAGGTAGACTTTTACATTGACTTGTACCCCGGGATAGCCCCGATATCTACTCCAGCATATCGGATGGCCCCCGCCGAGCTTCGAGAGCAGCGGGTACAATTGGAGGACTTGCAGAGCAAGGGGTTTATCCGACCCAGTGTTTCACCCTGGGCTTCCCCGATATTGTTCGCCAAGAAGGCGGACGGGAGCTTGCGACTGTGTGTCGACTATCGTCGCCTGAACCAGGTGACAGTGAGGAACAAGTATCCGCTGCCACGGATTGATGACCTCTTCGATCAGCTCAAGGGAGCGCGGTGGTTCTCGAAGATAGACCTCCGGTCAGGCTATCATCAGCTCAGAGTTCGAGACGAGGACGTGCAGAAGACGGCCTTCAGGTGTCGGTATGGCCATTATGAGTTCTTGGTTATGCCGTTCGGCGTAACCAATGCTCCAGTAGTGTTCATGAGCCTCATGAACAGGATCTTCCAGCCATACCTCGACCGATTTGTCGTGGTCTTCATTGACGACATTTTTGTATACTCGACGACTGAGGAGGAGCATGCCTACCACCTGCGAGTTGTGCTAGACACACTCCGAGAGCACCAGCTTTATGGCAAGCTCTCAAAGTGCCAGTTCTGGTTACGTGAGGTCCATTTCTTGGGGCACATCATCTCTGAGGCGGGAGTTGCAGTGGATCCCGTGAAGATCGAGGTAGTGCTAGCTTGGGAGCCACCCAGGAGCGTGACGGAGGTGCGGAGCTTCTTGGGCCTAGCCGGATACTATCAGAGATTTGTGCCAGACTTCTCCAGAGTTGCGGCACCACTCTCAGCCTTGACAAAGAAGGGGAAACCCTTTGTGTGGTCAGACAGATTTCAGCAGAGCTTCCAGGAGCTGAGACTGAGATTGACCAGTGCACCTATCTTGAGGTTGCCTGAGGAGGGAGTTGGATACGTAGTTTACTGCGATGCATTAGGGACTGGACTCGGGTGCGTCCTGATGCAGGAGCGGGCCGTGATCGCCTACGGATCACGTCAGTTGAGGCCGCATGAGCAGAACTACGCCACTCATGACTTGGAGTTGGCAGCAGTGGTCTTTGCCCTGAAGACATGGCGACACTATCTGATGGGCGAGCACTTCACAGTCTTTTCTGACCACCAGAGTCTCAGGTATATCTTCTCTCAGAAGGACCTGAACCTGAGACAGCGGAGATGGCTTGAGTTCCTCCAGGACTATGACTTTGAGATAGTCTATACTCCTGGGAAGGGGAACGTGGTAGCCGATGCCCTCAGCAGGAGGACGGACATTCAGCTACTTGAGGAGGCGACAGAGCAGCTAGCCTCCTTACAGATATCCTTCGTGGATAGAGATGGAGCAGCCTTTCTTCAGTCTCTCACAGTCTCTCCTCCACTTCTACAGCAGGTCAGAGAGGCTCAGCGTGGGGACGCTGACTGTGAGACCCGGCGTGCACTGATATCCTCAGGTCAGGCGCCTGATGGCTTCTCCCTTGGAGCAGAGCACGACATCCTTTTCAGAGGACGTACCTTCGTACCAGTCGCTTTACGAGAGGAGGTGCTGAGAGAGTTTCACACTTCTCCCTTGGCGGTGCATCCCGGAGTGGCGAAGATGTACCAGGATCTCAGACGACAGCACTGGTGGCCGGGTATGAAGAAAGCTGTGGCAGAGTTCGTTTCACGATGCCTCACCTGCCAGCAGGTGAAGGCAGAGCATCAGGTACCAGCAGTCTTGGTACAACCCTTGGAGGTCCCGGAGTGGAAGTGGGACGGCATATCTATGGACTTCGTGACTGGACTTCCACGCACTTCCAGAGGTCACGACTCCATTTGGGTGATTGTCGACCGACTCACCAAGTCGGCACACTTCTTACCCATCAGAGAGCAGGGCTCAGTGGAGAGCTTGGGACGTCTTTACGTCCAGGAGATCGTACGGCTTCATGGTGTGCCATCGTCTATCGTCTCCGATCGAGATGCTCGTTTCACTTCCCGGCTTTGGAAGGGGTTGCAGGAGGCGTTCGGGACGCGGCTCCATCTGAGCACAGCCTTCCACCCTCAGACGGATGGTCAGACTGAGAGGACCATACAGACACTCGAGGACATGCTTCGTGCATGTGTTCTCGACTTTGGTCGCAGTTGGGAGGACCACCTACCCTTGGTGGAGTTCGCGTACAACAACAGCTACCACTCCACCATCGGGATGGCACCATACGAGGTGTTGTACGGCAGACCCTGCAGATCACCGTTGTGCTGGACAGACCCTGGGGAGTCAGCACTCGTGGGACCAGAGATGGTCCGAGCCACGACAGAGAAGGTCTAGATCATCCAGGAGAGGATGAGGACAGCTCAGAGCCGACAGAAGTCATATGCTGACAGGAGGCGGAGGCCACTAGAGTTCGAGGATGGCGACCACGTCTTTTTGCGTGTCTCACCTCGACGTGGTTTACGGAGATTTGGCCGAGGCGGCAAGTTGTCTCCACGCTTCATCGGGCCTTTCCAGGTCCTCAGCAGGATAGGAGAGGTGGCTTATCGCCTGGATCTACCACCTCAGTTGCACCGGGTGCACGACGTCTTCCACGTGTCTCAGCTGAGGAGATACGTGCACGAACCGACGCACATCATCGACTTTGGGGAGCTGGACGTGGACGATGGGGCGACTTTTGCGGAGGTCCCAGTGGAGATCGAGGATCGACAGGAGCGGGTCCTACGTGGGCGGTCGATTCCTCTTGTGCGCGTCAGATGGCAGCACGGGAACCTCCAGGAGAGCACTTGGGAGCGGGAGGCTCAGATGCGTGCTCAGTACCCCCATTTGTTCCCCTAGTTTTTGATGTATCTTTACGGGGACGTAAAGCCCTGAGGTGGGAGTAATGTAAAGACCCGCAAATTTCAAGGAAATTTTTTTCTTAATTTTCTTTGGAATTTTGCAAGAGCGCAGCTTCAGACGGCACCTGATTCCGAGGCCCGGTGTGCCCGGAATCAATTTCCGAAGTTTGGCTCGGGTACGTTCAGTGAACGGACGAGCGGGTTTTTCTATCTTTTGAACCGGTGCCCGGAATCGAATTCTGAGGGCACCGATGAAATTGCAGCGCCGATATTTGCTTAGAAACGCCTCTTCTGGAGTTGCGTTTGCTCAACCGTGGTTTTTAAAATTTTGGGCTTTAAGTCGGAAATAAAATAAAGGTTGTGCGACAACTTTATTTTATTTCACTTAAGCCGCTTGGAAGTCACTTGGAAGCCACTTGAACTGAGTTAAAGCGGATAGGGTGCTATCCGGAAATACCCTACCCCTTGGTAGGATATTTGTGAGGTGGGGCCCGCACGAGCCCCGCCGTTTCTTTCGCTATGTAACGCACCCGCGAAAACCCGTCAAAATAACTGAAAAGTCAACTGGCGCGTTTTCTTTAATTTCTTAACAGACCATTTAATTGGGCGGTTTATTTCATGAATTAAATGGGCTGTTTCATTCGTTGAATTAATTCAACGAATTTAATGGGTCGTTACTTACGCGTTTGCGTTCGTTGGTGATTTAATAAAATAGACCAACGTGTCTATTTTGGAGGATTACTCTTTATTCTCTGGGCCTCCACCCTCCCCGCGAAGAACGCGAAGAACGCGAAGAACGCGAAGAACGCGAAGAACGCGAAGAACGCGAAGAACGCGAAGAACGCGAAGAACGCCGGAACCAAAATTCGACGACGCACACCGTGATCCGCGATGTCGACAAACTTTTTCCGAGACCTTCTTCTTCTTCTTCGGCGCTTCTTCTTCCGCGGCAAACCTACGATCGGTGGTTAAAGGTGAGAATCGAATCTTCTAAATTCTCCCTTTTTATAATTCGATATAAATGGATTTAAATTAATTAAATCCATTTGATCTTGATCCAGAGATCGTCGGCGCGACTCCTTCCCGCGGTGCGACGAGCGTCTCTTCCGCGACGATCACCAAATCCGCGACGACCTCTCGTCCGACGACGACGACAAGGTAGGGATTTAATTCTTGATGATTCATTCCCGTGTTTTTATTTCTTTTTGAATAAAGAACCGGCATGAATATTTTCAATTAATTAAAATTGAATTTCCGTTTAAAAGAAAAGGAAGTGAACAATTTTTATCTTGATTAAAAATTATTGTAGCCCCTTTCTCCCGTTGTTTATGACTAACGCGGAGGGTGCGGGTCTAACGAACAAGACCCGACAACCCTCCGCCGATCCTTTTCGTGTGCGGTTTTGGCAAGCGACGATGAACCGTGCAGCAAGGGCGATCCGTTGATCCCGCAGTGAAGATCGGCCCCCGGGAGGAGCAATGGCGCAGACGGGAGAGGAATCGGGCCACCAGAGCAACTCCAGCGGCCCGCGGAAGGCGGCGGCGGCGCACCGCCGGAGGATCTGCCGCGGCTCGGCCGCGGCGGCGGCGAACCGCCGGACCGCGTCCGCGGTCCGACCACCCAACACGCGGCCCGCGCGGGCCGCGTTCCACCTAAGCCGCGGGTCAAACCCGCGGCGCCCCTTGGCCGAGGTCGAACCGGGCCGGGTCCGGTCGACCCGGGTCGCGGTTCGGGTCGACCCGGTTCGGCCGACCCCCAGGGGGGGTTCGGGCCGGGTCGCCCCGGGCCCAGAACCCCCGTTTTCGGGCCCTCTCCGGTCTTTTGCCCATATCTTGGGCCTAGGACCTCCGATTGACGAACCGTCAGCGGCTACGCGATCCTTGGATCGATACGGTCGTTTCGGTATATTACACTCAAGGTTTCGGAAGACTTTGGGTTCGGCCGGGTTGGTTCGTACACAAAACCAACCGGGCCCTCGGAGCGGAAACGCTCATAACTTGAGCTACGGACGTCCGATCGACGTACCATCAGCTGTGGTAGTTTCCTCTAAGTGAGACGGAACTTTTGGCATACCCCGCCCGAGGATCGGACACAGGCGGAGTACGGTCGGGTTGGTTTTGCCCTAAAAACCAACCGGGCCCCTGGGACGAAAATGCCAATAACTCTCAGACCGGGCGTCCGATTGACGCGCCGTCTGTTGCGTTGAGATCCTGTTGTCGATACGGAACTTTTGGATACATCAACTTCGGACTACATGTCAGTTGATGTATCAGCCTCTCGGCTCGTGGAGCGGACCCTCCTAAACGAGCTCGCTGTGTGCGGGAACCCTAGCACTGGCTGTGACTTCGACGACAGAGCAGAGATCCTCCGTGGACTGCGACGACGACAGAGCAGAGATCCTCCGTGGACTGCGACGACGACAGAGCAGAGATCCTTCGTGGACTGCGGCGACGACTGTGCAGAGATCCTCAGTGGACTGCGTCGACTACTGCACTCAGCGATCCTACGTGGATCAGTGCTACAGGTCCTATGTGGGCCCGATCCTGTGTGGGTCATCTCTTACGGTTCTGTGTGAGCCATTGCTACAGGTCCTGTGTGGGCCCGATCCTGTGTGGGTCATTGCCGAGGTTAGTACCTATCGATCCTTCGTGGGTCCGATGACTTAGATGGATCAGTGATCATCTTTGAAGTCATCTGAAAAAGTATACCTGGTTGAGATGAATCTTATGTTACTCTCCTTTGTGGATTGTGTTAAACTATCCTATGTGGATTTACTATTTACTATTTACTCTCCCTGGTGGATTTGAGTCTTGCTTTCCTGTGTGGATCGAGTTGACCTTGAGCTCGAGAGCAGAGCTAGAAATGGGGACTTAGGTATATGTATGGGCATATACCTAAGTCGAGTCAGTTGTTTCTTCGTGGTTGCCCCTTTATTTTGTGCTATATCCTTTGTGGATTTCGGGAGACCTTCAGGGGTCTCGGGGTCCTTACTGAGTAGTTTATACTCACCCCTGCACGGGCTATGCCCGCACCTTGTTGTGTTGGATGCAGACGACAGACAGCGCTGATCTCGGTTGGGGCGTGGAGCAGGACGGTACCTGGAGGCGGACCACTGGGCGGGACGTGCTCGGAGCGGACGTGGGACCCGAGGAGCCTGGAGGCTATCTGTACCCACCCTTCAGGTGGGATTGCCAGTGGACGACACGAGGCCGCCGTCTTTTCTTCAGTTCCGGTTCTTTTCCTTTTCAGTTGTACTTTCAGTTGGGCTTGTATTCCGGCCCCCTTTACTTTTCTGCACTTTGTAGTTACTTTCCGCTTGCTGACTCTGTGGTGGTTGTTACTTATAAAGGCAATGCCTTCCCTGTTTACCGGGATTTTACGCCTTGGTGCTAGTCGCCAGCCCCTGGCCTATGGAAGGCGGGCTTGGGGTAGTCACGGCACAGGCCCCGAGGTCGGGTCGTGACACTAACCATTTTCATATCATCCTTACAAAGTCATGTATTTGATGAAAATACAATATTTTTTTTCCAGAGCTATATCTCCCAATACTACCAATAAAATGAACGATTAAATACCCAGTCATGCATCACTAAAGAAATGAAAGGGTCATGATACATATTATTATTTAAATTAGACCATAAATGGAAAATTTATAAAATTTTATATCACATAATTATTATTTAATATTTTTAAAAATTTATAATGATTATTAAATACATTAATAAAACATTACTTTGACAAAATGTCAATATAGCTAAATTTGACACTATTCATTTCATATAAATTAAAATATAGGAGGATACAATTGTTTCCCTCAAAAAAATATTTTATTATATCCCAAATGGGTCAAGGTAATATCTAAAATTAATTGGATATATTAATGATCGAAAATTATATTTATTTTAATATTTTTATAACAATAATTTGATACTTCAATTAACAAAATAATTTCTACATCAGTTTTGTTTAATTATTTAATATACTTATATATTAACTAAAAATTAGAAATAATATAATATGATTAATATAAATAATATGTTTTTAATATTAATACATATAGTTTAATATATCATATATAAAATCAAATGTTAAAAATGTTATTTTTTTTAAATATTAATTAGACAACTTTAGCATTACTCGAGATAAAATAAAATAAGTGAAATAATTTATTCCATGTGGCTAAAAATAGTAAATAACATGATTATTGGATGATTATTGTTGATATATATTATACCAATAAATTTGGGTTATGTTTTTTGGTCTTTTATTATTTATTATCATTTTAATAATATAGTTTTTTTTTATTTTTCATCAATTAAATTGTTTCTACATTGTAAATTTATATGTTGTTTAGGTAGTTATTAATTTCCTAAAAATTAAAAATAAATTATCATCATAATGGAAAAAATTAACTTTAAAATTAGTTTTTATAGTTTAACTTTTCTTCTGTATAAACTTATATGAAAATGAAATATTATCTACAACATGAATGTTACATCTTTAAATTTTCATTAATTAAAATATAATAAATACCAAAATATCTTCGTAAAGGCCCCAAAACACAAAAATATATTTTAATTATGGAAATATTTGTATTAATATAGATAGTTCCATTTCTAATCATTGATAATTTTTTTTACCATATGTTGACACATAATATATATTAAACATAAAGAAAATGACACTTTGTTTCTTTCTATGATTTAAATATTATTTAAGTCATTTTGTGGACATGTGTCCATTAAATGACATAATTTAGTTCCTTATGTATTAATGTTCATGTTCCATCCCTAAAATATAATTTTTCCATTTATTTGAGTTTTTTTAGTCTTTATAATTTTATTTTTAACTTATATTTCCTAAATTACTGTTTACCATGGTAAAATTTTTTTTGTTGGTTACTATTCATTTTGGCAAAAAATAAAAGGGACCTACATACATGATTAAGAGCTCTTGAATCCCAATTTTACATAAAATTTTATAAAATTCAAAACATAAATGTTGAAAAATTAAATTTAAAATAAAACCATGAAAATATCCAAAAAAATAGTTTTTCGAAAAAATACCTCATTTTATAATTGAAAAAATATTTATAATAGATTCATGTATAAAATAACATTTCTTAAAAAATAATTGTATAAAATCAACTATTTAGAACTTAAAACTAACTCAAATAAAAAATTTACTTTGTAATGAATTTAATAGAAAATGCAATTTCAAAAAAAAATCTATATTTCTACTATTCATCAAAAAATGAAACTTATCATAAAAATACATAAAATAATACAAATTAATATTTTTATATTATTAAATAAAAAAATTATTTTATTTTTTAAAAATTAATTAAATTTTTTAAAAAAATATTATTTCAAATGGGATTACTATCAAAACGTGTAGAAACTGTATTGTTTTTGAAAAAATACTTATTTTATTTGAAAAATTGAATTCGATCTTATATTAGGCCTAGATAACATATAATATTTTCATAAACATTTAATTTAATTTATTAAATATATTTTTTGTAAATAAAATACATCAACAGTTATTTTCTTATTTTATAATTGTATTTATTTTAATTTAAATATATTTTCAGAAAAACATTTCCATTTATTTAAAAATGGTGTCATTTTAATTTATAATTTGTTTACAAAAAAATAACTAACTATATATATACATGTTTAAAATGTTTATTCATAATTCATTTAATATTTTTCATATCTACCACTATAATAGATATGTTATAAGTTAATATAATAATATTCAATGGTTATCTTAAACTCGGAC
This sequence comes from Viscum album, assembly GCA_963277665.1. NCBI lineage: Eukaryota > Viridiplantae > Streptophyta > Magnoliopsida > Santalales > Viscaceae > Viscum > Viscum album. The sequence continues at coordinate 838,913,181 of OY728152.1, read as the reverse complement.
TTTCGTGAAACCAAATTTTTCAAAGAGAACATGAAATTGTTTGTAATATAAAACATGAATAGTATTGTGTATACGGAAAATTAAACTGGTGCTTCATGTAGTTCAATATTATATTAGTTTATCATAAAATACATGACATCAAAGATTTTTTTTTAAAAAACCCATCTTTTAGAAATAAATGGGTGGTATAATCTACGACCATAAAAATGAATTTTACCCTCAAAATTATTCTCAATTATAAAAGTATTAATATTTGAAATTATCATTCATAGAAACCCAGAACATGAAAAGAAATAATAAAACATAATTTAAAAAAAGTAATGTCATAAAATTATATATTACTTAATATAACTCATCATTGGGTTTGTACATATGAGATCATAGGTGGGAAGTGAATACATATACATGGTAGGGAAATATAACTATAATGTTAAGATAGGGTGTGATAGAGATCATGGATAGGAAAAAGTATATGATCAAAATTCTATAACACTATGATGATTTATGGGACTATCTAATTAATTGTATAAAAAGTTACTAGGATAACAATTTTGGTTTTATTATCCTTTCTATATAGTTGCTGATTGTTTTGAGAATAAATACTTACTTTATTTCGGTACAATATCTCCATTGGTCATGCCTTGAACTATTTCAACATCATCTTTTATTTGATGAAATGAATCTGATGTTTTCATTTCAGAATCATAAGTAGATCATGTGATTTATAAAGATAATGAAAAGACATTCCATCTATATTTATCAAAACAAAATGTTATCACATGTTATCAAAAATTCATAATCCAACCTATGGTGAGATAATGATTTATATAAAAAACATCATCTTAAGCTTAACTTATACATTCGATAAATTTATATGCTTAAAATCATTATGAATTCTTAAAATACAAAACATTAGATAAATTTTCACTAACTTGGAATACCATTTATACCCCATATATCATAAGCTATGTCTTGTTAGGCACAATCCAAACATGTGAATCCCTTCATCATTTATTCTCTTGAAACATTGTAATAATTTGAATTAAAAAATATATTTATTAAAAACATTCATTTTTCCTTATTCATTAGCCCACTAGGCTGTAAAGATCATCCATGATAGCATAAACCACTTTTGAAAAAAATCCTTAATCAATTCTAAGGAAATCATTACCATATAATTTACTTTTTCATATCCAACATATCATTATCAAAATATATTTATCTAATAATCATTATTATTCTATGGGTCATACTTTACTTAATGTGTCTTCCAAGAATATTTGAATCAATATCAATAGATACAAGTACCATTCAACATATACATTCAAATACTTATGGAAAAAATAGTGTAACAATTCTGATATGTTTCTTTATTATATTATACCATAAAATTATACAACATCATTCTTGATAAACATGAAATCATTCCACTATCTTCTTAAACCATTGACCGAGATTTATAATTTTATTCCTTACCACTTCATTCACCTAAAATATCATTCATAGTCTCTTCATCGTCGGAAATATAAATTCTAGTTGTACAACTATACTAGTTCCCTTCATGAGAATTTCCCTTAGGGAATCAATTTTCATTATGCCTATATAGTCCACATTTAAAAGAATATGTTTATTTAGTAAAATTGAATATAAAAAGTTTCAAAAAAATTATTTAAAATGAATGCACCATCAAAAGGTGGAAAAACTGATTTTTTTAAAAAATTATTATTTTATCAGAAAATAGAATCTCTTTATATCATTCCTTTCAAATTGTTAATAAGAATTTTAGAATTTTTATTTGACATATTACACATATATTTCATTAATAAAATCCATAAAATGTGTTTTTTTTAATTTTATATACTTACTTATTTTCATTTTAATAGTTTTTTAGAAAAAAAAATTCAATTTATTTAATTAGGTTTTTCTTTTCAATTATAATTAATTTATTACCAAAAGAATTAATTATATATATATATACATGTGTAAATAATATTTTCATAATTCGATTAATATTTTTCTTATCTACAATTATAATTACTTTGTTATAAGGTAATATAATTATATTTAATTTTTTCCTTACACTCGATCTTGTGTGAAATATAATTTAGAAAAAGAACATGAAATTGTGTGTAACACAATCCAATCATAGTGTAGTGTATGCTACAGACTAAACTGGTCTTTCATGTATCACATGCTTATCTTCGTGTAGAATACATCATAATATATCAAAAAAATTAAAAAAATCTATCTTAAATTTTTTTAGGGAGTTACAACTAAGATCAAAATCCAATCACCTAAGACACCACTACTTAAAATAATGCCAATGGTAAACATTTCTTGTGATTTCATTCCAAGGAAACTCTATGGGAATCTCAATCCACCATTACATGAGTGTTTAAACAGAAGAAACCAATATAGGTTCCATTTTGAATCCCTATGAATTTATTAACAATTATTCTTTAATCATTGAAATATTTAATTCAAAACATCATGTAACATTTAAAAAGACAAAAGGTACATGATCAAGCTAACGCACTAAGTGAAAAAAATAAAGGTTCATAAATATTCCTTTTAAAAACATTAAATATTAAATGGAATCCTTTATTTAATAGGATATTAATCATAACATTCATCTTTAAAAATGTGGAAAACTACAGGGGTCCAATTTTAAGCCAACCTAGGCTTAGAAATATCTTGCCCATTAGTAGTTGTTCAACTAATTTTTTTAAAACTACCAAATGGAAATTCCCATAGGTTACAAGTGTCGATCGACCTACATGGGTCCATTTGTACATTTATTATCTAACCATTTCATTAATAGTCAAAAGTAAAAATCCATTTATGTTTATAGACATTTCAAAATAGATCATTCCATTACAAATAATAAGGGTCCCAATTCCAAATTCATGAAGCAACCATACAAATCATGGACTAAAAATTAGATCCTATCAATAAAAAACAATCCCATTTCAGAATTTAACATGGTCAAATACTATGGTCTGGTCATTTGGGTCTCCTTCTACCAACCTAAAAGGAACCCATAAACTTTACAGTTCATCATTTTTATCCAATTTACTAACAAATTTAGCTTAGAATCTAAACATTGGATCCATATACATTTTAACAATATCCTTAATGTGTATTTATATTATACTCAATATGGTTTGAATATATGGGTTTCCCTTCCCCGATTATAAGGTTATCAAACACCTTAAAATTGAAAACTAGTTCCCATTTATTCACAACCCATATGTTTTCATTCTAATAAAACAATTATGAACAATAACAAAACTAGTCTGTCACTAAACAAATCTTACAAATAAAAACATGTTGTAATCATAGAATCATGACATATATTAAAAGAACATTATTATAATTAGTATGAAAAGTAAAATTCTACTATATGGCATGTAACTATGCATAGAATGTAAATTTCTATTTTCCTAGTATGATGCATGAAATGAAACATCTTCTCCATATGAGGAAAAGGGTAAAAATACAATAAATTCCATAATTTTCAAATATGTAGAAAATACTATAATCATTTAAGGGGAAATCAAATCATCATTAATAGATAACAACATGAAAAAAAATCTAGGCCTTGGTCACTTGGTTATTTCCCATATACGGGTGATCAGTTCCAAGAACAACTATTAACCATGTGCCAAAACAACATTAGTTGCCTATCTACCATCCCAAGACAGTTAGATAAAGGAAAAGTAACTCCTATAATGACTCTTTTTAATATACCAAAATGAATGACCACTTGTACGTTAGTCAGACAGGTTGGTCACATGGCCTCAAGTGCGTCTCCCCATACACAGGAGGCTGCTGACTAGCAAGGAGGGTATTGAGAGGTGATAGTGGATAGACTATACCCTCTTATATGCAATTCCCCATTTTATTATCAGATATATAATATGATGAAATTGTAGAAGAAGTAAATATGGTATGACATAGAAGCGAAAGGAATATTTTATACAAATGAATAAATGATTCTAACACATTTTTATAAAAATCATGTACGTGTGAGGACACATAATATAAAATAGGAAGCATATAAAATAAATTAAAATAGAAGACTCAAATAATGAAAATAAGTAAAAATACCATAGGCGAGCCCCACAAGCATCATGATTTACATCCTAGTCTAATGCTCCCAACTCTTTGAGTATGAACATACATCAATCAAACAAGGTCTTGTAAATATGAGATCTACTCGGTTAACAAGGGTATCTGAGTAGGGTGTGAGATAAAATCTTCATATACAGTCACCCACGATGTCATGGATAATATGGTTCATGAATATAATTGAAGTATTGTGTAGGTATAGAGAAAATATAAATATAACTGAATAATAACTCAATCACCCTTCCAGGTTCCAAAAGGACACCTGATGACTATAACTTCTTCGGATCATAGCTGTAATATGTTGGATCATTATTTATATATATATATATTAGATATATATGGCATCCTCATATACGAACCATGTGTGTAACAAAATCATAGGGTAATATACTTGGGACACTATTACTAGCTGAATTGGGATGTAAGTTTCATGCATCGCATCTCCATAGGAAGATCACAGTCTAAACCACATACTAATTTGGATGATATCATGATCTTTATACTAAAAGGATATTATATTTATTTGGATGTGATCATGGAATCTCACATATTTTTCTTACTCACGGATCTAACGATCCTTTCAAAATTGATATGAAAGCTCACACAATCTTCTTATCCCATGGATCCCATGGTCCATTGTCTCCCAATGCATATTCAGGTCATAATAAATTATAACATATGGCATGAGGAAATACTAACAAGGCAATATAGTAGCCCATTTCTTTAATAACAACATACATATGGCCTAACATCTTATGAATTCCATTAGCTATGTTATTTTCCATATAAATCTTCTAAAAAATCATAAATAAGGACATGATCTAACATCACCTTACATGTTATTACAATTAAACCGTCATATGCCTTTGTAATATAATTCATTATGAAATACCTCTTATGTATTTAAATATCCATATCCATATCCTAAAATTAATACATAAAAAATAACCTCTTATTATTTTCAATTAAACATTCTCAAAGGCATAATAATATATATAAATTAATACATGAGGTAAATACCTCTCATGCATTTCATTATCCAGGTAAATTCCATTTGATTCCAGTTGATTTAATTTATGAAACGAAACCCATCATTCTTAAGCACACCCATAAGTTAAATTCTATTTAATTCTATAGACAATGAAAATTTAATTTATATAGATCAAATTTAAAGGTATATTATCATGTAAAAAATAATATATAACTACTAAGAAATAAGTCCATGAAATCATAAATAATCAAATCACCACATTGTGTTTTTAATGATATCACACCTCCTTTGAAAGGGTTTTATTAGAATCCATGACTTTATTTTTAAAATAAAATCATTTATTCATATTCAAAACTTATTCAAAAACTCATTCAATTATATTAAAATAAAGGAAAATGATAATGTGACTAACTAAGACATACAAGGACTTAATGGGGGAAAGGAATTAGACCAAACTTAGAATATAGACCCATTAGAACAGTAGACACTTTATGACTATAATGATGGAAACAAATAGTATACCCTTACATGAACATAAATTCCTATAGATATAATTATACTCTTTAAACCCATGAAAAAATTCCCATTTCAGTGAGGGAACAGGTACAACGACTACATTTATATATACAGTCACCTGTGTATGTGTGTCCAAGATTTTGAGGAGACACCAAATTCTATTCCAATTACTCAAGGGACTCAAAATAACATAAATTCCCAAAAATAAATTAGAAAAAACAATGAATATGGAAGAAAACCATACCTAATATGGTATCAACAAACCAATTTTACCTAAAACATATCACCTTTGGGGAAAGATATTAATACTCACACTAAGGGGTCCCGGGAGAGGCACCACACACTCTAACATAGGAAGAAACAAAAAAATTGCATCACACCTTTCATTATGGTTTGGAAAAAATAACTAGGAGATGGAGAGAGGGAAACTTGACCAAAATATGAGGTAATAGATAACAGATGGATTATCCTTGAAGATTCAATGATGAAATGGAATTAAATCTGGATAGATTTCATTGATTAGATAAGAGCCATGGAGTGGGTTCATTGCATGCCTTGGGCTCCTAGAAGGGGTGTTTCACATGAGTGAGTCGAGGGAAGAGGTATATTTACATTTTATTTTAGTTTCATTCAATTTAATTTAACTAAATTTTAATCTGAAATAGGGAATCATGCAAGGTTTGGGACACATGGTTTTGAAATCTCTGAGTGAACTGTGCACCCTCTACTAGACACTAGGGAACCACACACAGTTTGTCCCACAAGGTTTTCCTAACCGTTTCCAAAACATGAGGTTAATAATAGATCGGTAAATCTGCATCCACTAACCATATGGGTTAGGTGAATTTTTGGGTTAATAATGTGCATCTCGTGCGACATCCACTATCCACGGGCATAAGGCCGCACAGTTTCTTTCTGTGGGCCACATGGTTTCAGACAAACCACGCACCCTCTACAGGTCCTTCAAAATATAATTTTATATGTATGAAAATCTTTAAACTCATAGAGGAAACTATAAAACTTAACAATCATTGAATAATGTCCAAAAATGTTATTGTTGGTCGGAGTGGTTTACTCAAGAGGGGGGTGAATTGAGTACCAATTAAAATTTCTGTATTTAAAAACAGTGTCTTAAAGACCCCCAAATAAAATAATAAATTAAACTGTAGTGAATTTATATTAGAGTAGAGGTTCTGTTAGATTCTCAAGGGATTGATTAATTCCCAGTTAATCAACACAGGAGTGTGTGATTATCTTTTGAAACTAACTTACTAATCTACACTTAACATAAACACTTGCTAATTTAATTATCAAAGTAACTTTAAAAACAGTATTGGTTTTAAAGTGATTAGTAGTGGAATAAAACTTTGAAAGAGATGGCACAAAAAATGTAACCAAGAGGTTCAGTCTCAAGCCGAGACTTAGTCCTCTCAAAAGTTTATATAAAAATGATCCACACCCTGGATCGGGGTTCAACAGTTTACAACTATCCAGGTCCAAGACCTCTACCACTGTTATTCGTGGGAAACAGTACAACATCAACTAGTTGTCCAGGTCACACATGACCTCTACCACTGTTATTCATGGGAAAGAAAGGATGCAAGAATTTGGTAAGGATTTACAAATCCTCCAGTTTGAGTACAGGAGACAATGTATGTGTTAGGTACAGCAGATAACACACACTGCTCGAAAAGAATAATAATAAATCACAGAACAAGAGATGTAGAGTTTAGAGATGGTTCTGGTGATTTCAGTGTAGCTCTGGACTCCTTTGGATTCGATCAGAAGTGAGTCTGAGTCCTCTTCTCGTTTCTGTTTGAGAAACAGAGTGTCGTATGCTCCAGGTTCACAGACAGTGAAAATGTAGTGGTTGAAGTTCTTCAGTGCTCTTCTTATATGCACATAACACTTCTCGAGTATGCTTGATTGTCTATGAGCTTCTCGATTCTTCTCGTTCTTGTGTTTCTGGTATATTCCATCCACCACACTCTTCTCTTTTTTTGTCGTTGTTGGGCAGTGTAGTCTTCTCGTATTTATCTCACGGGCAACAGGGGACAGAAAAGATTTCCTTTCTGCAGGTACGAGGTACGGGTTCCTGACATCCGACAACCTTTATCAGATATTTGACAAATCATTAAAATGTACATGATATGACCGTTAGATAGATTAAATATAGGAAATAAAGAAATTCAAACAGTGAGTCGAGTGATCGGTAGGTAATCAGCATCGGTAGCTTGGACATCGGTAGCTCAATGTCATTAGTTGCTTTGACTCTATCGGTGGCTCTATGCGTCGGTTGGTACATGCTTGTATCGGTGACTTTGTTTATCGGTAGCTCCATGCGTCGGTAGCTCCATGCGTCGGTAGCTCCATGCGTCGGTAGATCCTTGCGTCGGTAGCTCCATGCGTCGGTAGCTCCATGCGTCGGTAGCTCCATGCGTCGGTAGCTCCATGCGTCGGTAGCTCCATGCGTCGGTAGCTCCATGTTTGTATCGGTAGCTGTCTGTAAGTCAGTATCTTACATTTATAAGAACATCGGTAGCTCTGTGTTAAGTATATCGGTGACTCTGTCTGTCGGTAGACCAAGTCTATCGGTAGACTGGGTACCGGTAGCTCTTTATCAGTAGCTATAGGCAGATTACTTATCTGTTTTATGCAGAACACATCCGATTGTGTTAGAATCAATTTATAACTTGTATGAACATGGATAAATGAGGATTAACATATTCCAAAAATTATTATTGGTTTGATCACATATTTGAAAGAATTAAAGTATAGATCAATGATACTTAAAAATATCATAGAGAATGAAAACATAATTGGGATTTTCAACACATATGAATACATGATTGAGATTATCAAAACCGGTGAGGTCAACAATCTCCCCCCTTTTGATAATCACAATTTATGATATGGGCATTTAACATAGTGAAAATATAATAGTAAAGAGTATAATATTGAGTTCAATTTTCTCAGAGAAAACAGCATCAGAGATAATAGAAATAGTATGATATAGACATAAGTTATCAGGGATAACAATCATAAGGTACCGAAGGTAAAATGAAACATAATAATATCAGAGATAAAATTGAAAAGAAGGTTATTTTTCTCCATTGAAAATATTTTTCATTCTCTCATTTTGTTCTCCCCCTCATTCTCTCATTTTGTTCTCCCCCTTTGTGATAATCAAAAAGTGGGAAAGCATATATAGGAGAAAAATAAAACATGAGAAGTAAAAAGAGTTCCTCTGTATTAGAGCAGTCAGAAAGTACAGAAACAGAATACAAAAGAATTCCTATCAAAAATCCTGGCCACTGGATCAATCCACATCTTCCACGTGAGATTTTCCTTTGGGATCAGAAGAAGGTTCGGGTGGTGAGGATGCAGGTGAAGGTTTTGGAATGCCAGAAAAGATCAAAGGAGGCTGGGCCACTGACACAGAGTCAGGCCTGTAGGTTGAAGATCTTTGGGTGATCATTGGTGTGAGGCTTCAAATAGCTTGAGCAGGAGTCAGCTGGACTGTGGAAACAGCTGAGGCAGAAGCAGGCAAAGCAGGCGGTATGATGACTGGTCTGGCATCAGCATGCAAGAAGGGCAGCAACAGATTTCTAAAATCCATAATAACTCCTCCTCCTCTTTCCATAGCAGAGATGAAATCATCTTTGTTCTCCATGAATTTCTCCAAGGCAGGAGTCAATTGTCTTAGTTTGCTCACTTGTTCTCTAAAGGCTTGAGTTACTGGAGGTAGCTTCATGTTTTCCAACATCAGCTTGAAGTGGTGTTTGAGTTGATGCTTGGTGAAAATTCTGGTGAAGTAGTAGTCCACTTTGCTCTTTATGGCTTCCTGAGAGGCAGAGGCTTCTCTCATATAATATTGAACAATCTTCATTATTTCTCTAGCAGAATCTCTTGTAGAAAGCACCACTCGGCTCAACTCTGATGAGTCCACAGAGCCACTGGTTGAAATAGAACCAATCTCCTCCTTCAACATTGCTCGAACTAAATTCAGATCAACTAATAGTTTGGATGTGAGAGGGCCAAGAGAGAAGGAAACATTTTCTTTTAAACTCTTAGACAAACCACTGATTAGGCTTTGAACTTGAGAGTCTTGTAATTGAAAGTGATCCTTCACTGAGGTTTTGAAACTTTCAAACACCGAGACAAACTGGCTTACTACACTCTTCACATAAGCTAGGTCCTTGTCAGCTTGAGATTTGGAGCTCATATAAGAATCCAAAGCAACAACTGATGTCTTGAGAGCTTCAAGATCTGCTTCGATTCTAGAAGAGTGAGTCTGGCACTCTTTCACTTCTTCCATAAGCTCAGACATAAAAGAAGATAAATTACAAGCTAGAGATAGCTCAAAGGATCTCTCTAACATTTTCATTTCTTCATTAAAGCTTTGCTTCATCTCAGCAACTGATACACTGAATGATTCTTTCAGCTCATTCTTCATGGATTCAAGATCAGATTTAGAGACAAAATCATTAGGGACAACTGCAGCAGATCCCTTTATTGAGGCCAAACTAATTACAGAATCAGTCATTATTGATTGAATTGAGGATGCAAGGGAGGTTTCCATTAACTTTACTTCTTCAAAAAAACTAGTTTTGAGGTCCTCTTTCAGCTTATTCAGATCATAAAATCTGACCACATTATCGGGCAACAACTCAGAAGCAAGATCATAGTTGGTCTTCGGTCTATTCACAGACATCTCATTATCTGAATCCGGATAATCCAATCCACAGACTATAAACCCTGGGTCTTCTACCCAGTCTCCAAACTCAACAGCTACTGTAACATTTCCAAGAGCAGATTGATGCTCCCCCTCAATGGGTGCATTCTCATGTATCACAACAGTATTCAGCATCCGAATCTTCTACTACAAGTTCCATCGGTGCAGCATCTAGAAGATCTTCTGATACAGGTACAACTTCTTCTGTATCTCTTTCTACTTCAGCAGTCGGCATAGCTGAGCTTCCAATCAAAGGACTCATAATTAAACTACCAGAAGCAGACGATTCAGATACATTCTCCTTTTCCTCTACTTCTTGGTGAGGCACAGACTGGTCTTCCTCATAAGTAGACAAAATTTCCTCTACCTTTCCTTTCCTAGAATAAACCAATTCTGCAACAGGACTTGGGGGCAAGTCTGGATCTCCTCCAACATCCATAGGAGTTTCTTCTTCTTCTTCTGTTTATTCTTCTATTTCATTACTATAAACAGGTTCCTCTTCCTCAGGTCTCAGACTCGGATATCTCATATCCTTTGGTCTTGAGGGATGATCCACAGGATTAAACCTATCATATATCTTCTGATCATCACTGACCCATTCTCCCTTCCATGGGTTCCAGTTAATTTTCATGTACTTACAAACAGTCGAGGTGATGCAGAAATTGTTCCTGACTACAACTGTCTCATCCTGAGACTCAGCTATTCCTTTCACTTTTATCATCACTGAAATCATCTTGGCAAAGAATAAAGCATTAGTCTTTGACTTTGGTCTAATCATGTCTTCCATTTGAAGCATTAACAATCTGCACAGATTGATTTTTACACCATGTCTTAGCAAATGAAGAAGATAGATATCTTGATATCTCAGATTTGGAAAATATCCTCGCCTCGGTATCAACACATGCTGAACAAACTTGAAGAGCAGTCGATTCTCTCCATCCATTTCAGCAGCAACCACTTGCCTTTGATTCCCATTACCGGTCAGTTCTTTTAAGGCGGTTTCATAATCAAAGATGTCACTGCTAGGTGGAATTGCTCTTGATACATACCCAGAGACACCTTCATGTGGTACTTTCAAACACTCATCCCACTCTACTGAAGAAAAAGACATCTCTTTTCCATTTAAAAAAGAGCATACCCGATTCTCATTTTCAGACTTCTCGAAGCTTACAAACTCGTAGAACTGTTTTACCAACTTCGGGTAGTACGGGCCATTGTTATTCGAGAAACAATCCACCCATTTCTGGTCCTCCAGAATCTCGAGTACTAACGATTTTCTAGGCAGTAGCCATTCCATGCACAGTTCCTTCTCGATTACTATGTCTCTATTCTGCAAGTGAGGATTCACTGGTCGCCTTCCCGATCTAGTTCTGACTTCACTAACACTGGCTTTATGCTTTGTCTTTTGCTTCTTAGCTTTTGGTTCTATACTTTCATCTCTGACGGCAGGAAGCTTAGTTTTTGCCATCGCGGGTTTAGGGTTCTTGGCCGATTTGGGAGCTAAGGTTCGAAGGTAAGAGATTTTGAGCTCGGTGAGGTAGGAAGTGGCTTAGGCTTAGTTTTATCATTTAGGAATTCCAAATAAATGACTAAAATAGAGTAAGATAAAATAAAATAAAATGATTCGTATTCTTGGCGGCAGACAGATGTTTTAGAAAACATTGCATCAGTGAGAATTTCAACACCGGTGAGGATTTTCACATCGGTGAGAATTTTCACATCGGTGAGGATTTCACATCGGTGAGAATTTTCACATCGGTGAGAATTTTTACATCGGTGAGAATTTCACATCGGTGGGAATTTCACATCGGTGAGGATTTCACATCGGTGAGAATTTCACATCGGTGAGAATTTCACATCGGTGAGAATTTCACATCGGTGAGAATCTCACATCGGTGAGAATTTTCACATCGGTGAGAATTTCACATCGGTGAGAATTTCACATCGGTGAGAATTTCACATCGGTGAGGATGTTCACATCGGTGAGAATGTTCACATCGGTGAGAATTTCACATCAGTGAGAATGTTCACATCGGTGAGAATTTCACATCGGTGAGGATGTTCACATCGGTGAGAATTTTACATCGGTTGTGATTAAACATTCCCAATTCGTGTCTTATGTAACTTAGCCTATCCGAACTTAAAGGTTTAGTGAAAATATCATCCAATTGATGTTCAGTGCCAATAAATTCAAGAGAAATATCACCTTTTTGATAGTGATCTCTTAGGAAATGGTGTCTTACATCTATGTGTTTGGTTCTAGAGTGAGATACAAGATTCTTAGAGATGTTTATTGCACTGGTGTTATCACAGTTGATTGAAACATGTTTAAAAACATATCCATAGTCCAAAAGAGTGTGTTTCATCCACAGAATTTGTGCACAGCAACTACCAGCAGCTATATATTCTGTTTCGGCAGTAGATAATGAAACTGAGTTCTGTTTCTTACTACACCAAGAAACTAAGGATTTTTCAAGCAAATGACATGTTCCTGATGTGCTTTTTCTATCTAACTTACAACCAGCAAAGTCAACATCTGAATAACTCATTAAGTCAAAGGATTGTCCTTTTGGGTAAAACAAACCTAAGTTAACCGTGTGTTTGAGATATTTAAAAATTCTTTTAACAGCAAGCAAATGAGATTCTTTTGGATTAGCTTGAAATCTAGCACACATACACACACTAAACATAATATCAGGTCGACTAGCAGTAAGATAAAGTAAACTACCAATCATACCTCTGTAATTTGTTTGATCAACTGGTTTCCCAGTTTCATCTGCGTCCAATTTACAGGTAGTACTCATAGGAGTTTCAGTTTCCTTGATACTATCCAGACCAAAACGTTTTAAAAGATCCTTTGTATATTTACTTTGATTCAAAATAATACCATTTTCATTTTGAAATACTTGAAATCCAAGAAAGTACTTAAGTTCTCCCATTAAGCTCATTTCAAATTCATTTTGCATACTTTTTGAAAAATCAGTACATAAAGAGTGTTTAGAAGATCCAAAAATAATATCATCAACATATATTTGTACAACTAAAACATCTTTAGAAACTGTTTTAATGAAAAGAGTTGGATCAACAATCCCTTTAGTAAAACCATTTGAGATAAGGAAATTGCTAAGTCTATCATACCAAGCTCTTGGAGCTTGTTTTAAACCATACAAAGCTTTAGAAAGTTTAAAAACTTGATTTGGAAAATGGGGGTTAGTAAATCCAGGTGGTTGTTCTACAAACACATCTTCAATTATAAAACCATTTAGAAATGCACTTTTCACATCCATTTGATATAACCTGAAATCCAGATGTGCAGCATATGCAAGTAAGATCCAAATGGCTTCTAGTCTAGCTACAGGTGCAAAAGTTTCCTCATAGTCTATACCTTCTTCTTGACTATATCCTTGTGAAACTAGTCTAGCTTTGTTTCTAACTATATTTCCAGATTCATCTACTTTATTTCTAAAAACCCATTTTGTGCCTATTGTCAAAGTGTCCTTAGGTCTGTCAACTAATTCCCAGACTTTGTTTCTTTCAAACCGATTTAATTCTTCCTGCATAGCTATTACCCAGAATTCATCATTGATATTTTTGGGTTCTAGCTGTGAAAGAAAAGCTTGATGTTCAACCTGGTTCCTTAGAGAAGCTCTAGTTTGTGTTCCTCTATCAAGATTACCAACAACAGCTTCTAAAGGATGATTCTTTAGAATCCTCGTTGATCTGGTAAAGGTTGGACTAGAAATTTCAGGTTCATCTATAGGTTCGGGTTCAACAGAAGCAGATTCTGGAAAAAGTCCAGAACTGGATGTTTTGATAACAGGTTCTTTAGATTTATCATTAATGTCCAGAACAGATAAGTCTTCTTCAATATTTTCAAGAGAGGTTTTAGACTCATGTGGATCAGTTTCATCAAACTTGATGTGAACAGATTCTTCCACACATTTAGTTTTCTTATTGAATACTCTATAGGATTTACTTGAAATAGAGTAACCCAGAAAAATTCCTTCATCACTTTTGGAAGCAAACTTATCCAGATTATCTTTAGTATTCAGAATAAATACTTTGCAACAAAAAACTTTAAAGTAATTAACCTTAGGCTTTCTATTGTTCCACAATTCATAAGGGGTTTTCTTAAGAACAGGTCTAATTAAGACTCTATTAATGACATAACAAGGTGTATTTACAGCTTCAGCCCAAAAATAAATAGGCAGGTCATATTCATTGAGCATGGTTCTAGCAATTTCTTGAAGGGTTCGGTTTCTTCTTTCTAATACACCATTCTGTTGGGGTGTTCTAGGGGAAGAAAAGTTATGAGTATAGCCATTGTGTGAGCAATAAGATTCAAAATCTTGATTTTCAAACCCACGACCATGATCACTCCTCAAAGTTTTAATCTTAAGTCCACTAAGGTTCTCTACAGATTTAGAGTATTTAACAAAAGAAGAACATGCTTCACTTTTGTGAGCTAGAAAATATACCCAAGTATATCTAAAAAAATCATCTATAAGAACATAAACATAGTGCTTCCCATTTAAACTAGAAACTCTTGATGGTCCAAACAAATCCATGTGAACTAATTCAAGTGGTTGAGAAGTCGAAACTTCTTTCTTTGATTTAAAAGAAACTTTGTGTTGTTTTCCCTTTTGACAGGGGTTACACACTCTATCATTTGGGAATTCTAATTTAGGTAGGTCTATAACTAGGTTTTTTCTAGAGAGTTTTCTAAGTGAGTGAATGTTGCAATGTCCCAATCTTCTATGCCATAGCCAAGATTCTTTATAAAAAGCATTCAAACAAGTAATATTCTGCTTAGCTAAAGAATTCATATTAATAGCATAAACATTTTCATTTCTTAAGGCAGAAAATACCAAAGCATTCTTAGAATTAAAAACTTTGCAAGAATAATTTTCAAATTTAACATGAAAACCATCATCACATAACTGAGATATACATAATAAATTGTATTTAAGGCCATCAAAAAATAAAACTTTAGAAATCAAAATTGAATCAGTGTTACCAATCTGGCCTAGGCCGATGATTTTTCCTCTTGAATTATCACCAAAGGTGACAAAGCCTCCATAAACTTTTATTAAACTCTTAAAACAAGAGAAGTCTCCTGACATATGTCTTGAACATCCACTGTCCAAATACCAGGTCTCTTTACAGGAGCTCTTTAAGCAAGTTCCCTACAAAACAGATTCATATGGGAGATGATTTTGGTACCCAGATTTTCTTGGGTCCAGACAGGTTAGCCAATAAAACTTTAGGTACCCATATTTGTCTAATGGGTCTCATATAATTTGTAGAATTTACATGCTTTGAAAGATAAACTTTATTAGATCCATAGCTATGTATATAACTGGTTGAAGCATATAAAGTTCCAGAATTACCTTCATTCTGTCCAGATTTAGAAATCAATCTAGTTTTGGCAATTTTCCTTTGTCCAGGTTGGTATCCTATACCAGTAGTATATTTGGGTGCTATTTGCTTTCCTAGCATCTGTGTTAGTGTATTTTTTCCATTGGTGAACTTCTCTAAGTCTTTCTTGAGTTGCTCATTAGATAGTTTCAGTTCAGTGTTTTCTTTTAATAGTTGAGCATTTTTCTCTTTTTCAATAGTAAGTTCGGTGTTAACTGTAGTGGTGAGAGCATGTTGTTTCTTTAATTACTTTTATTTATCCTTAAGTTCATTACATGTCTCTTCCAGCATATCACATTACTCAAACAATTCATTTTTAGACATTGTTCCAGAATCAGAATCAGATTCTGCATTATCTCCAGAGTAATAATAATTTAAAGCAGGAGTTTCAGCAGTTACCTGAGAAGTGTTTGTCATAAAGCACATGTTTGCCTTATTTTTGTGTTCAGTTTCAGAGCTTTCATATTCGGTAGAGCTATCCTCAGAAGCACTCCAGGTAGCCTTCATGGCTTTCTTAAACTTATTGTCCTTATATTCATATTTCTTTTTATACTTCAGCTTTGGACAGTCGGCTTTAATGTGTCCTTTTTCTCTTGCACTCATAGCAGACAACATCATCTGATTTGTCATTCTTCTTCCAATCCTTTTTCCATTTACCTTGGTGATCATACTTACCCTTATAATTTGTTTTTCTGAAGAACTTATTTTTCCTATAAAATTTCTTAAATCTTCTAGCAATGTGAGCCATCTCAGCATCACTGTCAGAATCACTTTCACTGTCTTCACAGCTTGAACTTTCAACTACATCTTGAAGCTTTTCTTTGTCCTTATTCTTTGAAGTTGAGGATTTGAAAGCGACATACTTTCTTGGAGGTTCATTTTATTCCTCTTTATTCACTTTAATCTCTTCTTCATACATCATCAGCTTTCCAATTAGTTCCTTGACAGGTAGAGCAGCAATGTCACATAATTCTCTGATTGAGACAGATGTGCCTCTCCATCTATCAGGTAGACATCTCAAAATTCTCATAATTTGTTCCTTCGATGAGACATCCTTTCCCAGCGAGATCATTGTATTGACAATTTCATTGAACCTGAGATACATGTCAGAAATGGGTTCGTCAGGCTTCATTTTAAAATTATCATACTTGATAGTATAAGTGTTCAATATCATTTCTTTAACATTCATTGTTCCTTCATGAGAAACAGCTAAGGTATCCCAAATTTCATATGCAGTTTTACAAGAAGAAATTCTATTAAACTCTTCATCTCCTAGATCACAGTACAAGGCATTCATAGCTTTACAGTTGTTATTGTAAGCAGTATTTATAGGTTCATCCCAAGTGGATCTAGCAGTAGTGGGAATTTTGTATTCTGATTCAATAGCAGTCCAAATATCAAAACCTATGCTTTCTAGATGAATTTTCATTTTCAGTTTCCACTGAGCATAATTAATTCCATTGAAGAAAGGTGGCCGGTTAGTAGCAGCACCCTCAAGTCTATTGTCCATGATGAAAAAATTTTAAAGAGATGAAAATTTAGATATAACAGAAATTTTAAGAACTTTAAAATACAACTACAATCACAGTTCAAAAGCAGAGTACTTTTAGAAAGTATTTTCAATCCTCTGATACCAAGTGTTGGTCGGAGTGGTTTACTCAAGAGGGGGGTTAATTGAGTACCAATTAAAATTTCTGTATTTAAAAACAGTGTCTTAAAGACCCCCAAATAAAATAATAAATTAAACTGTAGTGAATTTATATTAGAGTAGAGGTTCTGTTAGATTCTCAAGGGATTGATTAATTCCCAGTTAATCAACACAGGAGTGTGTGATTATCTTTTGAAACTAACTTACTAATCTACAGTTAACATAAACACTTGCTAATTTAATTATCAAAGTAACTTTAAAAACATTATTGGTTTTAAAGTGATTAGCAGCAGAATAAAACTTTGAAAGAGATGGCACAAAAAATGTAACAAAGAGGTTCAGTCTCAAGCCAAGACTTAGTCCTCTCAAAAGTTTATATAAAAATGATCCACACCCTGGATCGGGGTTCAACAGTTTACAACTGTCTAGGTCCAAGACCTCTACCACTGTTATTCGTGGGAAACAGTACAACAACAACCAGCTATCCAGGTCACACACGACCTCTACCACTGTTATTCGTGGGAAAGAAAGGATGCAAGAATTTGGTAAGGATTTACAAATCCTCCAGTTTGAGTACAGGAGACAGTGTATGTGTTAGGTACTGCAGATAACACACACTGCTCGAAAAGAATAATAATAAATCACAGAACAAGAGATGTAGAGTTTAGAGATGGTTCTGGTGATTTCAGTGTAGCTCTGGACTCCTTTGGATTCGATCAGAAGTGAGTCTGAGTCCTCTTCTTGTTTCTGTTTGAGAATCAGAGTGTCGTATGCTCCAGGTTCACAGACAGTGAAAATGTAGTGGTTGAAGTTCTTCAGTGCTCTTCTTATATGCACAGAACACTTCTCGAGTATGCTTGATTGTCTATGAGCTTCTCGATTCTTCTCGTTCTTGTGTTTCGGGTATATTCCATCCACCACACTCTTCTCTTTTTTTTGTCGTTGTTGGGCAGTGTAGTCTTCTCGTATTTATCTCACGGGCAACAGGGGACAGAAAAGATTTCCTTTCTGCAGGTACGAGGTATGGGTTCCTGACATCCGACAACCTTTATCAGATATTTGACAAATCATTAAAATGTACATGATATGACCGTTAGATAGATTAAATATAGGAAATAAAGAAATTCAAACAGTGAGTCGAGTGATCGGTAGGTAATCAGCATCGGTAGCTTGGACATCGGTAGCTCAATGTCATTAGTTTCTTTGACTCTATCGGTGGCTCTATGCGTCGGTTGGTACATGATTATATCAGTTACTTTGTTTATCGGTAGCTCCATGCGTCGGTAGCTCCATGCGTCGGTAGCTCCATGCGTCGGTAGCTCCATGCGTCGGTAGCTCCATGCGCCGGTAGCTCCATGCGTCGGTAGCTCCATGCGTCGGTAGCTCCATGCGTCGGTAGCTCCATGTTTGTATTGGTAGCTGTCTGTAAGTTAGTAGCTTATATTTATAAGAACATCGGTAGCTCTGTGTTAAGTATATCAGTGACTCTGTCTGTCGGTAGACTAAGTCTATCGGTAGACTGGGTACCGGTAGCTCTTTATCAGTAGCTATAGGCAGATTACTTATCTGTTTTATGCAGAACACATCTGATTGTGTTAGAATCAATTTATAACTTGTATGAACATGGATAAATGAGGATTAACATATTCCAAAAATTATTATTGGTTTGATCACATATTTGAAAGAATTAAATTATAGATCAATGATACTTAAAAATATCATAGAGAATGAAAACATAATTGGGATTTTCAACACATATGAATACATGATTGATATTATCAAAACAGGTGAGGTCAATAGTTATATTGATGTGGTAAAACTATATGAATTGAGTTCTAATGATAATTTTTTTAAAAACCCACATATTAAATGAATAATTTCAAATTTCCACTTGATTTTTGGCATTTTCAAAACACAAGTTGTTAAAAATTATATCTCACCAATATATTTTTATTTTCCATAATAATTGAAAAAGAATACATAAATTTATATTTCAATGATTCTGTTCATTTTTATAGATATAATGATTTATTGTTTTTTCCCTATTTAAAATTGTAATAATGTGTGTATCTAGTTCTAAAAACATAAAAATTGATTAGTCCTTCTATATTTTATTCCATGAATCTATGACATTGTAATATATAGAAACTATCTTGGCACTACAATGTTGGGGCCTTTAGTTTTTATCAGATGGAGGTTTAGTAGAAACCTTGGGAAGTATATTAATGGAAGCATAAATTAGAGAAAATAACCCTATGATAGATTTTGAGGATGAGTATAAAATAACATCCTATAGTTTTTTTGTAATGAATTTAATATGATACCATTCCTAGAAATATATAAATTTCAATATATTTCATATGGATGTGGTTATAGAGAAGAGGTTTGTAGGGTTAATAACTCAATAAGATTTCATTTGACATGGACTGATCATTACATTGTGCATGAAAAAATGCCTTATTACACCCATGGTTTGAAACACATGAGGGATATACAGAGGGTAATTCAAATTTTCATTACAAACCATTATTATGGTTTTGAAAATAAATATATCACTAAATCAACCAAATTTTAGGATTTTATGATTAATAATGCCTAATTTTTTAACATCTTTTATTTGTTACACCATATTTTGAACTAGATATTATGATTTAAATTTCAATATTTTATGATATAATCTAGTACATTCCATTGTATAGAAAATAATATTTCAAGGAATAAGGGTATTAGTAATCATGGAGAATGTTGGGATTCCCCAAATTATAAATCCCATATAGCTATTATTTGACCTGAGAAAATTATGAATATAATATGGTAGTATAATAAAGTTATGAAAAATAACCCACAAATGATGGATCAACATGTTCTGAAACAGGATTCCCCATTATTGGATCCCATTATATGATATAAATAAACAACATTTTGTTATGATACAAATCTAGTAGAATATGAGAGATGAATTGAGCCTGTTGTGAAGATATTTACGACTTTAGGATGTGGGGAAAAGGAAAAGGATACAATTTTAGTGTATTGTAAAATATTTGATTACAGTCAATGTTGTTCAATGAACTTTTATATTATGTATGGAGTGTAAATATTCATCATGAATTGAAAAAAATTAGAGATATACCTCATGAAAAATAATTCCTTCATTATCTAAGATATAATATAAATAAAGTATTAATTAGATTAAAAAAAGTGGAATGTTTTGTGAAGTATGAATCTACCATAATATCTATATCTATTTATGTTATGGATTTCAATATAAATACTGAGTGTATGATTAACCATTAAAAAAAATAAAAAAATCAATTTCTTTGAATGTTAGTAGACTTTAAAACATAATCTTCATATGATGAAATAGTTTTATGTCCTATTTGTAGAGATAAAATTATCCAAGTATTATGGCTTCAAATGGAATAAA
This sequence comes from Viscum album, assembly GCA_963277665.1. Taxonomy (NCBI): domain Eukaryota; kingdom Viridiplantae; phylum Streptophyta; class Magnoliopsida; order Santalales; family Viscaceae; genus Viscum; species Viscum album. Next base: position 838,892,318 of record OY728152.1, on the reverse strand, counting down.
TAGTTGATGAGGAATTTATTCCAAAAATGGATTAATGGAAAAATTGAATTATGTATTTCCCCACTAGTGATAATTGTGGAAAAAATACGAAAGATCATTCTAAAAGTGGATGGGATTTTCTATTAAGTTCAGAGAGTAAGTCCCCCATGATTGTTATTTCAAGGGAAATATAGAAAGTTACAATGTGAAATTATTCCACTATAAGGATATGGGGAACTAAGAAAATTAATTATAGAATAATCAAGGGAAATAACATAAAATAAGATAAGGGATCATGATCAAACTTATTCTCTTACCATTAACAAAGATTAATGATTGATGTGTTTTTCATGGATCAAATAATTATTTCATTTTAATATTTTATCAATGATTTCATCGTTATAAGAAGTTTGAAATTTATAAGTACTGTATTGAAGCAAATTTTAATTTTTGATTTTAAATTGTGTGTTAAATAGTATTGATGTCAATGAAAAATGATTCAATGGATTCCTAAACATCTTGCAAGACCCATTAATGAGGAAAAAATGACACATAATAAGTTATTTATAATGAGATAATAATGGGAATGATATGTTTATATGATAGTATTTGTGACCATTAAATTGGATAGTTATTTTATTATTTATGGAATATATAATAGAGTTTTCTACATGTTTGGAACTATGGAATATATTCAACTATCTGAGTTGTTTTTTTTGGAGGAACCATGTTTTAATTATTTATTTTATGTCTATCATTATATTCATATAATTGTAATGTGACATTAATAGACATTTTATATTTTTTGGGGAATATATTTTTGATTTAGTGGCCTTCTAAATATTTCTAAACATATATTGGATGATCCTTAAGGTCATCTATTTATGGTAGGGATTAAGTTGAACATTATATATTACTAGAAAACTATTTCTATAACTTATGATTTTATAAAATATTTTAGGAATATATTTATACTATATTATGAAACTTATGATCCAATGAAACATAATTTCACTGCTCCATTACTAAAAAAAATCATTTTCATGTATTCATCTGTTGGAGTAAGAGATTAAGTGGAAAATGATTGAATCATAATAAAGGGATGAAATTAATCCTATGAAATTGAAATATATCATGTAATTATATTTAAATATACTCTTTGTCACGACCCGTCCTCGGGGCCCGTGCAGTGACTACCCCAAGCCCGCCTTCCATAGGCCAGGGGCTGGCGACTAGAACCAAAGGCATAAATCCCGATAACTGGGAAGGCATTGTCTTTATAAAAGTAAACAAAACACCACAGAGTACAAGCAGAAGCAAAACACTAAGTATAAAAGAAAGTGATGAAAAGTAAATGGGCCAGAATACAAACCCAACTAAAAGTGAAGCTACAACTAAACGAAAATACAACAGAAAATGGAAAACAGCTGAAAGAAGGAAGCAGCTCCTGGGTCGTCCTCCTCGGATCCTACCTGAAGGGTAGGTACAGATAGTGCAGCTCCTGGATCGTCCGCCACGGATCCTACCTGAATGGTAGGTAAAGATAGCCTCCTCAACGCTCTCTCCCGTCAACCTACTCCATGTGTCGTCTGGCCGTGAAGCCCCCCTCCAGATATTGTCTCGTCATGTAGTCCACCTCCGGGTACTGACTCGTCGTGTAGTCCACCTCCGGGTACCGTCCAGTCCTCGAACACTTGGCCTCTGTCAGCACTGCCCGTCGTCTGCAACCAACACAATGAGGTGTGGGCATAGCCCGTGCAGGGGTGAGTATAACGATACTCAGTAGGGACCCCGAGATCCTCAAGGTCTCACTAAAACCAACAAGGATAACCACAAAAAATATCTCAACAGATAACCTCTACTTAGGTATATGCCCATACATATACCTAAGTTATCAAGTAACCCATCTCAATCATGAGGTGACACAAAGATTAATAAATCAACGGATAACCACTACCCAGGTATATGCCCATACATATACCTAAGTTATCAAGTGACCCATCTCAATCATGAGGTAAACACAAAGGTCAAAAGTCTCAGCTCAAACTAGGATTTTCATTATCGAAATCGTAACTGCTGAAGAGCTCCGTCTCTGGAGTGTACAATGGTCCTGTCACGACTCCGAGGTACTGCTCACTAACCTAAGACTGCTGAGGTACTCCTCCTGTCGAGTACCACGGGTCAGCCACCCAGACACAGTAGTGCTTCCCACCGAGGTCTGTCACCCAAACACAGTAGTGCACACCCCCTAGTAGCCTGCTGAGGTACTCTCCGAACGAGTACCGCGAGTCTGCACTATCACACAGGTAGTGCTCCGTCCGCCATGGGTCTGCACCTCACAAATTAGTGCTCCATCCACTGGGCTAGTCGACTCACTCCAAGTCGAGTCGGTCAAGCAGTCGTCAGGCCTCATCCAGCTACACGGTCTCCGTACTCCGTACGCTCATCTCTAGGAGGGTCCGCTCCATGAGCTACTGGTCGATACTCCAATTATCTCAACGTCCCATGAAGAAGTATCTCAAGGACCGCCTCGTTATAGGGGTCTCAACACTACAGATGGCGCATCAATCGGACGCCCGGTCTTTGAGTTTCTAGCCTTTTCATCCCAGGGGCCCGGTTGGTTTCGTGAAGGAACCAATCTCGAACGTATCTCAACTGTTCCCCGAACTCTCATAGGTTATACTCATTGGGACCGTTTCTCAACGTGATCAACAACGCTACTGACGGTTCGTCAAACGGACGTCCTGTCTGAAAGATATCAGCTTTTCCATTCCAGGGGCCCGGTTGGATTTCGGGTGCGATCCAACCCGGCCACTATCCAACTGTATCCAAAACTCGGGCTAAGTATGCCAAAAGTTCCATCTCATCAAGAGGAAAACAACGAGACAGACGGCGCATCAATCGGACGCCTGGTCTGTGAGTTATTGGCTTTTTCGTTCCAGGGGCCTGGTTGGTTTCGTGAGCGAACCAACCCGACCGCACTACGACGACATCCAAACCTCGAGCGGAGTAAGCCAGAAGATCCGTCTCACTAAGAGGAATCCAACATTGTCGACGACATGTCAATCGGACTTCCAGAGCTCAAGTTATGAGCGTTTCCGCTCCGAGGGCCCGGTTGGTTTTGTGTACGAACCAAACCAATGAAACCAAAAGTTCTCCGAAACCTTGAGTGTAATATACTGAAACGACCGTCTCGATCCAAGGATCGCCTTTCCACTGACGGCGCGTCAATCGGAGGCCTAAAGCTCAAGATATGGGCCTTTGACCGAAAGTGGTCTGAAAACGGGGGTCTGGGCCCGGGCCGACCCCCCCGGGGTCGGCCGAACCGGGTCGACCCGACCCGGGTCCGACCCGGCTGGGCCCGGCCCGGCCCTGCCCGGCTCGGTCCGACTCGGTCCGGCTCGGTTTGGCCCGACCGGCCGGCCGCGGCTCGGCCAGCGTGGCCGAGCCGATTCGCGGAGCGGGGTGCGCAACTCCCCCGCCCGCCGCTAATTGAGGCCGGCGGCGGATCCGCCGGCCGCCAACCCTCCGGCGGCGCGCCACCGCCACCGGTCGCTGGCGCTGGCGCACCTGCCTAGCGCGCCGCCGCCGCCTTCCGCGGACCACCGGACGCGCTCTGGTGGTCCGTTCCTCCTGCCATCTTCGCCTATGGTCCCCCCGGGACCCCACCTTCACTGCGAAGGGATTCAAATGCAAAAACGGCCTGCTTCGTCGTCGCCCGTCAATCCACATGTCAAAACGAATAGCGTCGTCTTTGTAGTTTTCCATCGCGACCCGATGGCACCGTGCCCCTTCGCCGTGGCCCGACTCCGACCGTTGTTCTTTGGTTTTCTTCGACGCGGCGCGACGACGTCGCGTTCTTAAACTTCCTTCCACGACGCGGCGCGACGACGTCACGTAATACTTTCCTTGTGATTCCCACGTGGTGCGATGGCACCTTGCCATTCCGTTCCATCCACAAAGAATCAAACATGAACATAGGAGGGGGGTTCGGCCATGTTTGTGCGGTCTGGCCCCCCTCTCGTTAAACGATATCATCTAGTCGAAAATCCACGATAATCGATAAACTAGATTCATGAACTGAAAATAATTAAATAAAATAATCCCCTACCTCGGTTCAGGAATGGTGTTCGTCAACGAGCCGCGGAAGACGAGCGTCGTGGAGGTCGGTCATCGCGGGAAAAGAACGTCGACGTCGCGAAGAGAGGATTCGAAGTCATTGACGGTGATTTCGTCACGGAAAACCGTCGCGGAAGAGACGACGCGGAAGAAGAACGTCGCGTCGTGGATACGGCGTCACGGAAGAACCATGTTCTTCAGTGGAGAAGTTCTTCATTGAAGAACGGTGTTCTTCACATTCTTCGTCGAGGTTGAAGAAGAAGAAGACCGCTTCCGTAATCCTCTCAAGGTTGCAAAACTCTAACAAAAATAAAATAAGACTAAGTCTTATTTTATTAACACAACCTAACCATTTGAATATAAAGAGTTTTAAAATTAAAAACCCACATTTAACTCACTTAAGTTATTAACATAAGATGTTATAAAATTAATGAGGTGATAAGTTAACAAAACTTAAACGGGGGGTTTAGAGGGTTCAGGAAAGTGAGGGGTTAAGAGGGGTTAGGGAGTTTAAGGAATTTGAAAAGGTGGGGGGTTCATGTGGGCCCCACCCCTTTCAAATATCCACACATGGGAAGTTGGGTGGATGTGGGCCAACCACCAACTTCCCATGGGAGAAGTTAACCACATGACATGAAATAAAATTGATTCAACAATTTTATTTACTTTTTTAATTAAACCCCAAAAAAATAACTTCTTCACCCGCACAAATGCAACTACGTTAAAGGTTCCCTTAAGCAATTCCTGGCGTTGCGAGTTCATCGGTGCCATTAGATTTCAATCCCGAGCACCGGTTCAAAAGATAGGAAAACCCGCTCGTTTGTTCACTGAACGTACCCGAGCCAAACTTCGGAAATTGATTCTGGGCACTCCAGGCCTCGTAATGAAGTGCCGTCAGAAACTGCATTCTTGTAAAATTCCAAAGAAAATTAAGAAAAAAATTTCCTTGAAATTTCCGAGTCTATGAATTCATCAGCTAAAGGAAAATTAATATGAAATAAATTTTTTTTCCTATTATAATCTATTTTTTGATATCAATGATCATTTTAACTCCTATAGTTTATGGCTTTGTGAGAAGTTACATCTTCCTAACCATATCCTCTATTACAATACATCAGTATTTGGGAGTTTTTTCCCTTTATTGTTGATTTTTTTCATTTCTTAGTTTTGTTATCATAGTTGAAACCATTTATGTGTTTTTTCATATGAACTTTTTTACATCCCTTTCCCTCTTACTAAGAAGATATCTTACTATCCCTTTTTATGATATGTGTTTTCCAATAATATAATTTTCAAATTACAAAACCATGAATATTAAGATAAAGATTTAATATTAAGGAAGAAAATTATTTATGGGTGGGAGAATGTAACAGCTGGAGACTTTATAATAAGAAAATTTAATATAGTGTATTTAATATACAATATCGAGCATAAATAACCAAATAAACATATTTCATAAAACTTAATCTCATTGATAGCTTGTGGAACATGTTATAAAAAGTAAAAATTCCCCATAACATAGTGTATTTTCACAAGATATCCCTTAAATTTATCAATAATAATAGTAATAAGTCAATTATTAAAATAATTATTAACTATTGATATAACAAATAAAAATCATTTAATTGATAAAAAATGTTTTCAGAAAAACTATATATTTCAAATGATGGAATAATCATGCTTTGTGCAAAATAATGAAAATTATTGTTTTTCATTATTATAAAATTTATTTTAAAATATAATAATTTATTTTGAAATAATAATATCAATATTATCATAGGGTGATGATTTGGTATTTTTCTAAAATATTTAAAGTTTGAATGAATAATGAAAATTTCTAAGTTTTAATTCAAACCTAACTTTTTATTAAATAATGTAAAAATTTAAAATATATTATTAGTTTGTTTTTAAATATAATTATTTATATTTTACATAAGTTAGTTAAATTTACATCATTGGCATATTTTTCATAATAAATGGATATATAAAATCATTGTATACTTTTGAAAAAATTCCTTTTGAAAACATTATTTCTCGACATGTATATTGGATTAATTATAAATTAATATTCTCCACATATATGAATTAAACTAATAAAAATACAAAATATATTCTATTAAACATATATAATAATTTATAATAATTTCCACTTAAATATCCATGAAAATAAATAGTAAAAATAGAAAAAGAATTATTGATCATGGTATTGGTAAAAATGGATTTGTAGGCTGTTAAACAAAGAAGATATGTATAAAAATTGCCTAAAAAAAATTCAAAAAAACATTTTAATGACATATTTCAACATTATATATATTCTAGGTTCTATAAATAAATTTTCATCAGGATTTAGACATGATAAAAATGTGGGTATGATTGAATCTTTTCAAAATATTACAAGTGTGACACTCACCACATTTATAAATGATCATCAACTATCATCTCTTATTCGCACCTTCGCATAGTTCTGGATAACAAAATCCATTCCAAAAATTACTTCCCACCATTCCTCCTCTCATATTAAAATACTTATTTTGTTAATAATTTATCCCCATAAAGGATATGGTGTGATACTAATTATGACACGCAAAGAAGAGGTTATGTTCTTCAACAACTGTTTCTATTTTATTTTCCCCCACACGCTTTAGTTTTTTGAAAACCATGAGTATATAATAACCTCAATATATTATTTATGATAATATTTTTTGAATTTATTTGTATAAAGTAAAACTATTCCCCCATCCATCAAATGTGTTAGGAAATCAACATTCTTGTGTAGAGGACTACCACCTCGTGAAATGCTATCATTTTTCCCATTACCTCCTCTCATGGATGTGTATGATGGATACAATGTTTATAAATATAAATATATATATTTATAAATATATATTATATTTATATAAAAAGTATAGTATATATCAATTATAACAAATATATATACCTTCTTATAAATTTTAATCCTTATGGGATACGATAATTCCACTCTTGTATATGGAAGACAAACACCTCGTGAATAGATATGATTAGTCATTCAACAATAATTTAAAAGAAATGTGATAATGATAATGTTAGTGATTGTATGGTATATAAATTAAATAATTAAAAAATTAATTAAATATAAAGTTTTTAGAAAATATAATATATTACATATTATTTAAAACCTTTTCACTCAATGAAATATGATAATGTCATTCATGCACGTGTGGACTACTTTCTTCATGAAACTATGCAACATCATTTTCATAGCCACAACATATAAAATATATATGTTTATATAAATTATAAAATAATATATAGTTAATTATTATAATTTTTGTATGACAATATATTATTAATATTATTCATATAGTGATAATTTAAAAATGGAAATTTCACTCATCTGTACGTAAGGCCAACCATCACCATGATTGTATCATTATATAATTCAATAAAAAATTCTTAATTGGTGTAAAAATTATAATTAACATATAAATATAGTATTTATATAATTATAATTATGTTTTAGGAGGTCAAAAATAAAAATTTCATAAGAACTGGATCATTAATATCCAAGCATGAATGAGAAAACAAGGCGAGTAAAAACCGATTCAATGAAAATAACGAATTATTGTTAAAAAAGTGATTAAAAGTTTTATACATGGATAATATATGACATTATGAATATAATTATGCTAATTTTATAAGTTAATAACAATAATAAGTCCATTATAAATAAATTTAAATCATTTTTAAGTAATGTAAAATGTTATATTGAGGATATAATCTCAATTTTATTTCTTTGAAGAACATTTAAATGTTATACAAATAATTTCATTTAAATGATGTATATAATTCACTTTTTCATTTAATATCATGAATAATTCATAATACAAGTTTTTTTAAATGTCAATTTGAATTATTTCATCATAGGGAAATTGTCAGGAGAATTACATTTTCGTAATATTTATTATTCAATCTCACTTTCTTTTTCGATTCTTATATTTCAATTGAAATACTCCATTTCTTGTTATTATACTTCATTTTAAATTAAATTTATCTTAAAAATACATATTCTTGCATGATGGAAATTATTATTTCCTAAACATACACAACATCAACATACATTTTTTGGATTAAATTTTATTGGATTAAATGAGAAATATTGACAATTTTGTATCATTTACTCAATATAGATTCTTAGCAATGAGGCATAATATTTATGAATTAAATTTATTATTTTATCTATGAAAAATTCACGTTGCATGAATTAATTGTGTGGGTCCCAGTTATATATGGCCCATCTATGCATCAATATACTAATGAAATAAATCTATTGTCCAAATCAGATTGGTATTTACCTTGTAGTTGTAAACAATATTGAAGAATGATCCAGATAGTGTATGTACCTTGTTCTTAGGAAAAATGAAATCAAATAATTAAAAATAGCATTCATAGATAATACAAGTATTATTATCATCCATTAAATATTCACTATAATATTTTATATGGATTCATTTCATTCTCATTTTATTTATTAAATTAAATTTGCTTTCAATTATTTACCTTTCTATGTTTATTATGCTTATCTATTCTTGTTAGAATTCATATAACTTAACCCTTACTAATCATTTGATCTCATTATTATTTTTCATACTATATGGGTTATATGAAGAAGAATTGAGAGAACTATTTTTCAATGATGCAGTTCATTTTATTTTGTCATGTTTTATGTATTATTTTTTTCCCAGAGTAAATTGGGCATCAAGTATGTATCTAGTTCTCAACAACATCAAAAATTATTTGTACATTAGGATTTTATTTCATGTATATATTCCAATTTATTATTGTAGGAATCAAATATGAGATATAGTTGTTGGGGTTGTTACATTAATTGAAAGAGGAGGGGTCCATTTATATTTGCTGTTGAGATTTATTTTTCTAAAAAACAAATTACATATGAGGTAAGTATGTCATTTTTCATATAAAATGAGTCAATGGTGGAAAATAATATATAAGATTCATTAATATAATAATTAAAACTATTTAGTTATAATTTATACAAGAATTTATGAATTTACCGATTAATTAAACCTTTTTAACTCATTTTAATTTTTCCATTATAATAAAATTATTACCTCAATAATATATTTTTTTATAAACATTCAATTGAACCTCATAAAAAATTTCAACCAGATAACCCAAATTTTTACTCCATTTCTTATAATTTAATTTCAACATATTGTAAATCTAACTTATCAATTAATATGGAAATTATATAGAATAGATTGGTTTTATAATAGAATAAAATTTAAATAATAATTTTTTAAACTCATTTAATATAAAAAAATTGAAAATATGGTTAAATTATTTTAGAATACATTAATAAGTATTATATTTTTATAATCATCATTTAAATGTCGTCAATTTTTTATTTTAATATAAAAATCTATAAATAAATATTTTTAAAATATCCCTTACTAAAAATATATGATTTAAATGACATCGCTTAAAAATTATGAAACTAATTTTTAAAAAATATATTTTTAAAATAAATTAAAATTAAAATAATTCACATGTATTTGTGATACAATCATATCACATGTTAAAAATAACAATTTTTTAGTAAATAATGAAAATTACAAATTTCTAAAAAAATATTATTTTACTATTATAATTATATTAAATTATATAATTATTTATTATTTTCAAATTATTTTAAATTTAATAATTTAATAATTATTATAAATCATTATTATTACTATGTCAAATAGAATACCTAATGGAAATATATCCTTTGTGAATATATAAATTGATGATATTCTCAATGACCATGTAACCAATGACCATATATATAACCATAATAATATATTATAATATATATCCTAACATAAATATTTATAATAATTCATTATATTATGTATTTTAATAATTATGATGTTTATTATATTTTTCTGATTCTTTTATAGTTTACATATTTGGTATGAACTTCATTACAAATATTGATATTATAAATTTCAGCCATGTTCTTGTTTTATTATCATATTAATTCATTATATTATTAATATTAAAAACTATATTTTAATATTTTATATTATTATATAGTTCATTTATTATTTTAAAACTATAGAAAAAATTAATAAATTGTTATTCATATTAGTTATGTTTTGTGTGTATAAGAATACACCAGAAACAAATTATATATTTAAAGGAACCTATATACAATAATTTTTGGGTATTCTTTTCTTCCCCCATTAAAATAATTTATCTCTTAAAATTTCATTACAATAATAAATGATTTTCTATAGTTCTACATTAACTAATGACCAAGTCCCCATGATACTTCCACAAACTATTTATTCCCTTATAGTACATTAAATAGGTGAATTGTCATCCTTAATAACACATCATAAGTACAATCAATAATTTTTATTGGTTGTTCCAGACAAGAGATATCATCATATACTAGTAATACATTTGAGTTAATTTAATGTGGTGGTTTAAGTATTCACATCCATAGAGATGATACACGGAATATATTAAGCACATTGGGGATGTTTGGTGGATATTCACACGAAGAGGTTATCAACTCCATATGATGAAGTTATATAACACCCCATATATTAAATTTTATATTTTCATTTAAAAAATTGTAATGAGGCATCCTTCACATGAAAAATCTATATTAAATTGAATATGGTAATGTTAAAATTATATTCGACCATTATAAACATAAAATTAAGATGTAATGTAAAAAATGAAGGTACAATATGAGAATATTGATGAATAAAATGTAAATAAATGATATGGGGTATCAGAATCCTCCCTTATGAGGACAATTTTTTCATGACTGTAATGTATGTAGATTAAATTTGGTTCTCCTTAGACTAATCCATTTTGAAAATCTGGAAGTTACATTGTGTGCGAAATTGTATGCATGATAAAATCATATTTGTAGAAATTTCCACATGGTCTATATTAATATAACCCCTTCCTCGACTCCCATTATAAATTACTATAATATTTAACCTTACATGGATATCCATAGAGGATATTTATCTATAAATTAACTTTATATGAAATTTAATGATGTTAATATTACATTATTCCAATTATTTAATATTTTTCTAGAATAAATAATTTTTCTGTGAATAAAGAAAATTATTACTTTTCTAAAATAATCAATCTTATGGCGTTTTTTAACCCATTAATTATTTCAATGTTTATGAAATATATTTTCTCAATAAATAATATATATTTATTAATTAGTACATATCATTGTAAAATATATGTTATATATATAAAAACTACATTTAACATTTTAAAAAATTGATAATATTATAGTCTAAAAGATATATATTCCTATGTTAAAAATTATTTCTCAAAATTTAGAAAATATAAATATTAAAAAATTTATTTCATATTATATTCTATCATTTTTATATTATATAATAATGTAAATTTCGTTTTAAGGCATACAATTAATTTATCGTGATAATTATTTTTTACTATGAAAAATTATTTATTTTTCAATTAAATGCACTTTTAAAAAATAACAAAAAATTTTAAAGTAAAGGATTATATTTTAAGACCAAGAATGAAATATAAATTTTATTCATATCTATAAGTATTTTCACAGTCATTTAATTGGTATAAATTGTTAAATAATGTTAATCAAACTTAATGAATAAAAATACATTTTTAATAAAAATGTATTATAATACTTTATTATCTATTATTTAAATGTTAATTTTCACAACATTATAAATTTGATTAGATTAACTAATTCTCAATATAATATTAATATCATTGATTTTTTTCAATAGTGGTAATATTATATTTTTAACAACACTATAATTACCATGTTTATATTATATTCTCGATTAAAAATCATAAAATAGTAAACTAATTTAGATCGAATTTTGAAAATTCAATTTTATAAATATACATTATATAATAAAATTTATTGAAGGGAATGTGATATCTATATATTTCAGAAAAATTTAACTACCTAACATGTCTATATCTATTACAATTCATATATTTACCCTCAATAAACATTATTATCCAATGATTTTTTCATCATTTTAAATAGAAAAATATTGTCACTTTTTCCCATTCCAGGCCACACTTCATGTTCTAAATTCACCTAAAAAACTAACCCTCATAATTTTCATAGAACATGTTTTTATTCCACCAGCCTCTCAAAAGTGCCTCAAGACATTCTTTTCCAAATGTTCCTTCAAGAGAATAGAAAAATTCTCAACAAAAGTATGACATGAAATTTAATATCCTTTATTTATTATAAAAATACACCCTAATACAAAACAATTCTAAAAACATGTATATAATATAATTATTTTAAATAATATACAGACATTTTGTCATATTAATTATATAACCATTATTTCATCCCCAGTTATTCAATCGAAAATATTAAATCATTACCCTTGTGTGTGTAGACTACCACTACCACGACCGAAATGTTTTATTTATTATTAACATAATTAAATGATGGTTATATAAATTTGATAATTGAAAATATATATTATTTATTTTATTATATATAATATATAAATATAAATTTTTCATTCTATAAATAATATTATCTGTATGCGATAATTGTAAAGATAACCACCTAAAACCAACACATAAGCATGAAAATTGATTTATTTATAAGTCACAACATATTTTACAATAAAAACCCTATTATAAATCCTTAAAACTATTATCTCTATCCATAAATACATGAAAATAGTATGTATTCTTTTGTGATGCAGATATTATAAATCAATAATCACTTACCCATCCATACTCAGAAATAGAGTATAGAATGTTCTTATAAGGTATGTTCAAACACCTACATATACAATGATATCTATGTTATTCATGACTTAATTTTGAATCATAATATTTGATATTAATATGTAAAACATGATTTTTAGTGTTATATATTGATATTATAAACAATGAAATCATTAATTAAGACAACATTGATTATTTATTATAAATTTCCAAAACAAGTCTTTCACAAACATCATCTTCATATATAATAACTAAATATGTAAAAATGAAATTAAAGAAATATAAATATTTATGATTAATTCTCTATCGATCCTCCTATGATCTAGTAATTATGAAAATTATAGGTTGAATGAAAAAGAATACCATGATTATTAATCATGATTAATACAATTGAGGTTATTAAAGCATGATATTAGAAATATATTATAAATAAATAATGTATAATTATATAATTATTATATTTGAATTTTAATTTTTTTTATATATTCGAAAAATGTTCTTCAATAGATGAATAATATAGATATGTTCTTATATGAGAGATCGAATTCCTATAGTGGAATCTAGAAATTAATGTAAGGGGTTAATAACCTCAAATTTAATTCCATGAGATATGGAGGATATTTAACCCCATTATTTCTATTATGTTATGTATTAACTACCCTAATTCCTTTAAGGGATATGTTTTTTTCCATTATAGGATATGTGATGTTTATATTATAACACACTACTCAAGATCTTTTGACTCATTCATTTACCATAATGTTTGGGTTTTATATCTATTTAATACTCAATATATAAATATAGTCCATTAGGGTAATTATTATACAACACACTCTAAGACCTCGATAAATATATTTTTTCTATTATTTATTCATATATTTTACCATTTTTACACAACTTTACTTCCATATTTCACCATTTTTTACCTATTTTATGGAAACTGGCACAATATCTTCTTTTCTATCACGAACATCCATTTTTCAATATCCTTATTCATTGGATGATTTTTAAAATGACACTATATTTGATTAAATACTTTGTTAATTCCATTTTTTACAACATAAACTTCTTTAAATGAATTAAATAAATTTGTAAACATTATCTATATTGGTTACTTTTTCTTGACATGAATGGAATATATCTTTAATAATTTCTATGAGAACACATTTTCCTCCATTTTATTATTTTTCTATGAAACCTCCCCTATATGTCATTAATATTTCTACACTAAATTCATGAAATCATTTCATTATAAATAAATATTTATAAATGATCTAGAATATATCTTTTTTAAAATATAATTTTACTAATTATCATAAAATGGTATTTTATATCTATTTTAACACTCACTATTGATTCATATGATATAATATTATGATTCCTTCCACCATATTTATCATGATTGAAGATACTTATGTTTCTTATTATCATGAATTTTTTTTAAATCAATGACTAATTTTTCATTTATAGAACTATAAATAAATTATTTATTTGGAATATAAAATATCATAAATTTGAAAGGTTCTCCCTGATTGATCTCCAATTTATTAACTAAAAAATTTATATCTACATATGTAATGTCTATCATATCATAGACTCAATACTTGGTTCAATTATATAATATATTGGTGAACAACCATGTTAAATAGAAGGGATAATGCTGATTCTTCTCTATTGCATTGGGTAATGAATTAATATATAGATATGAAATGTTCATGATACCATAGATGTAATATTTAGTAATGTTTTATAATTACATATTGAATACCCTTGGATATATGGTTTTCCAAAACCCTATAGAACAACACTGGAAATTCATTAATAATTTACGATGTTTATGTTGTATCCACATTTACATGTTATGTTTCAACAATTTATGAACATATTATGCATCATATTCGTATCTCCATATTATTATGTTCATTTGAATATTTTATGTCCCATGTATTTACCAGGATTGGTTCTTATTTATATTGATCCCTTGTTGATAATTTTATGCGATTCAATTATTATATTTCCACTTCCCTAGGATATAAATAAATGTAATATGTTAAATGCGCCTTTAAGTGCATCATATGTGGATAATTTTTGGATGATTTTGATCACTTGTTATGAAAAAAGTATTATTTTATATAGTGTATAAGACTTTTCTTATAAATGTAATGGTATTTGAAACTAAGTGATTTCATATAACACTATATAACTATAAACCTAACTAGCCTTGGTAATATTTGCAATGAAATATTATTTATAATCCTTGAAATTATGAGATGATCACACCCACATGGGGTCATTGTTGGTATCCTAACCAGGTTAAGGTATATTTTGTGGTTTAGATGTGTATTGAGGATAATTTAAGGGATTATAATTTAAGGATGATCATAATATCAATGGTAGAGATAACCCTTCAGGGTTGTTTAGTGAAAATTGAATATTTAAGGGTTTATGTTAATAAATCAATTTAGAAAATCCTATTTATAGGTCTAAATATATGATAACATCTTAATAATATGGTAAATTATATACGTTTTTTTATCCATGAAATTTCATCCCAATATGGATTTCAAGACCAGTCCAAGTGGGGCCCATGCCACGACTCTTAAAGCCCACCTATAATAGGGTAGGGGCTATTGACTAACACTGAGTAGGCATATCACTAACATGTGAGTCATTTCCTATGTACCTGTATGCACAAACTGATATCCAAGCCCATAAAATGACAAAAATTAAAAACCAAATAGTAAAAAAGGCATGCATACCATTATATCCCACAACTGGAGTATGAAAGAAAGTAATGTAAAGTGAAACTTGGAGAAATAGAAGCCCATCAAAAAGAGTATGTAACCACAAGTCCAACCTATTTGGAAAAAGGAATGGGGATTTTTTATTGTAGTTGCAAGAACACAACTTAGTCAGTCAGATCAAACAAAGCACCATTTAGTCATGGGTTTTTAAGACTCTCTAAAATGGTCGATCATTTGTACAAGACACAACAAGTGAGGGAAAGGCCCGTGCAATAATGATTATAACAATACTCAGATGGAAACCCAAAAACAAAAAAAAATATATAAAAGGAAAGAAAACACATATCTATACAAGTTTATGTCTAATTAACATATATGAAGATCCAGATATACTCAATCCATGTCACACAATCTAGAGGTAATTCACATTTACTGCATACCAACACAAGGGATTCAGATCGAAGATTCCAAGAATCACTCATCAAGGTGAACACACTCTTGATTCTGATAGAAATGATGACATCCATTTGAGATGTATTGTTCATCCATAATCTTCATGAGGGAGGGATATACAGATTTTTCTGAAGAGAGAAATAAGATACATATATGAGGATCACAACTAGGGCCATGGGGTGATACCAACGACTCAATCTGTATTAACATGCTAAGTAGAGGAACAATTCCCAATAAAGTTAGTCACATAAATACCAAATAATCTACCTATGGCAAAAAGAATCAATATAGGATCCTACTCCGAGCCTCTTGGGGGGATTCCAAATACTCTATCCATGAATTCATGTCGAAGGGATCATACTTCTATGAGTAAGAAACTATACGCTCCGACCCTCAGGGAAACAATAGAGGGAACAAACCCTAATGAATCCTTTCCAATATCCTATGGAAATGTTTCTCAATACATTTTGAATGTGGTACATGACATATAAGAGTGTTATATGTTGTTTCCCTTGACCCCAGATACTGCTTGTGTAAAATTACACATTTCATTAGAACTTGTGAGGTAACAAAGAAGTACACTACATATAGAAGATATCACATCCTGTTTCCTTCTATATGGGGTCTACCCAAGTACTGTGGTTGTGTTCCATAACATAGTGTCAATAGTTGTAACCTTTTATTTGTACCAGTACATGGGGTAGCCCATCTACTAGTACCTGGGGTATCTCTTTAATCAGATTCATTCCATGCCTTGTGATGGATTGCATACCATGTAGATAGAATGTGTACTCTACCCCATGCCCGTGTACATCCCCAAGTACACAATGATTGGTATGTTTATGAACATATGCCATGTATCCTGGACTTGACATAATGAGTTCATGAATTTCAAAAATTTCATCGTCTTCCTCTTTCTCACCCTGGATGATCTTCGTGTTCCGCTCCAGAGATCAATCTATCTCAAAACTGAATATTGAGGTTCATCTGACCAACCAAGCACCCAAAAGAGGGGTTTCAGGCCTTCAATCAACATAGAGAACTGATTAAAATAAATATAATGCATTTCTCCCAAAGTACTATTTCTCATAAATTGATTCAATTCATCCACCTCCTTCAACGTCACACCCCTGTTGAGTCGTCTCGATGTTCGATTTTCAATTATGGATCATTTCCCTATGAAATGAAGATGCAATGATCATTCATTAAAAAACCGTTTAAGAACGAAGATACCATAGAACAATCTGGGGAGAGAAAATGCACTGGGAACAAATCTTAGGTATGCACCTCAAACATTGTTCATTACAACGTAAATCTATTCTTGTAAGAATGGTCAACAATCCAAACTATAAAATCTGTAATAAAACCCCATAAATCCCACAATGTATAACCCATCCTACAAAGAACAATCAAACACGGGATAAACCAACATGTTGGTTGGTCTGTGGTCATCATTTAATTCGATGATGGGGAAGGAAATCCAAAAAAATGCATCATAACTAGGAATTGGATCACCCTAAATTGAAGAGAGATTACTGCTGGCAAGATCTGTCAAGAACAACATTCAGAAATCTATAAATGATAGATACATCATATCATTTCACGAGAAAACATCATGGTTTCATCTCTAGACCCTCTTAAAAATTCAAGGGTTATGAACCTGACGCTATATACCTTCCATAATATTTAGTTAAATTAAAAAGAATTAATGCATCACTACAATGGAAAATGGAAAAAGAAAAGAAAATTTTAATTTATTTTATTCACTAAAAACTCTGGTGACTACTTTTCACATTTTTCCCACACCAGCCAATGTTAGGTTATGAATTGGGTAAATTCGATTATATGAACACAATGGCACACTCATATATCTTTACCTACAAACCCCATTATAAGTTATTCCACTTTTCCCACAAAAATGCACATGCATTCTATTTAAAATATTATTTTTTTTCAAACAATTTTTCTGAGTTCACATATCCTCTTAATTTCATGTCATATCAATATCTAGTCTCGAAAATAATCTATATAATATTAATAAATAATACACAAAAAACATGGAACATTAAATTATCCCCTCCTTGGGGTTTACATCCTCAAAAACCCAAAACAAAGGATACTAAAAAATAAGTTGATATTGTGCTTGATTCAGGGCCTCCCACTCCGATTTTCCCTCTTTGATATTATGGTGAAGCCACTAGACTTACACTAAAGGAATAGATCACCCATGAAGGATACTCTCTTAAAAATCCTTGATATGAACTAGGTAATAAAAAAAAAGTCACCCTATCCTTGAATTATAGCTCTACCTAGTCTATTTCATGTCGTGCATGATGAACAAACTTCCTCAGCTATGAAAAGTGGAAGAAGTCATGTACCCAATCTAACTGAGGTGGTAGAGCTAATAAGTAAACCACCTCCCCATATCTAGAAAGTATTTGAAATGGTATGATAAACCTCAGAGACACTTGTTTAACAGGTCTAATCTTCATAATCCCGTTCTATGTGAAAGAGGAAGGAACACATAGTATAATTCCTTGAACTATAGGGCCCTCCATCACCAGTTAGTATGTTAATTTTGACAGATCTGTGAAGTCTTCATCTATTAATGGATGATCTTCACCTTCTCCATAGTAGCTCATACCAAATCTTGTCCCAAGAGTACTTAATCTCTTGGGATAGTCTAGCAAAGTGGTACATGTAGGGTCACTTGTACAGAGCCTTGAATGGTTCCACACCTGTAACACCTCAAGCTTCCATGGTACGCTCCTCTTTGAATAATAGAGCAGTGTGTGTTGTACGCAACCTCGAGTTCTAACACACCGCGACCAATAAAAGTAGCAGTTATGAATAGTAATACCCACTTTTTGAAATTATATAAATTTTATATTTCAAAATGGACTTCATTTTTGGATTCGTAATATCGAAATTATCCTATGTTGAATTTTTGGTATTTTTCTGAGAACTTCCAATTTTTGATGAATAGTGAAAAATACTTAAAATTTTTTTTTTAATAAAAATAATTTATAGTGATAAATTATACAATTGAGTGGTTCTAAAGTTTAATTAGAAAATATTTTTACCATTTTATCCAATGGGGGTCATTAGAATTAATTTCACTTTGAAATTGGACATAAACAATTGTCAATCTTTTGATTGATATTCTTTCTTAAAAACACGCTATTTGTTATGACAAGGGGAAATAATTATTAAATTAATTAAGTCAAATTATATGTTTTGAATTTTTTAAAATAGAAATCATTTTTGAATTAGTAATATCAAATATATCTTAGGGTTAATTTTTGCTGTTGTTCTGAAAAACTTCGATTTTTGATGAATAGTGAAACCACTAAGTGGTAGTTAAAAAACTGATTTTTCGTTTAAATGAAATTTTACCACCTCTGTGATATTAATTTCAAAAATATGACATACATGGTTGTCATTAGTAAGAAAAATGTGGTTCAATGGGATTAAAATAATTTTTTTGGTGAATAGTAACTTTTATGTTTTATTAATCGCGATTAAAGGTAATTAGTGAAATTTAAGGTAGAAATGATATTATAAAAATATGAAAATATCTTGTCACTTGTCGTGCCCTTATTGGATGAGTCATGGCTGAACAAGACAATCCATGGGTCAACTTGGGGACCCCATGAAGCCACTTGGGTAAGAAAATGACATTAATTACTTTTTATTTAAAGTAAAAATAAAATTGTCACAAACATGTGTTGTTTTACTAAAACAATTATTACATGGGGTTATATAAGTTAACGTTTAGACTATAAATATTAATTGGAAATCTAAAAATATTTCATACATCACGATATTTTCTATATAATTTTTAGACATTAAATAAATTAAAATTTTTATGACACCATGATGATGCATCGATTAACTCATTAATTAACTATTTAAATAAAATGAAAAGATAATGTAAAATATAAGACTTAAACTTGTAAAAAACCTGTTGTATGGGTAGATTTCGAACCCTTATCACCTTATCCTATAAATATGTAATTTTGGGACCTTTGAAATCCGAAATGTACTTCATAATAATGTAACATTTCATTACTTTCCAAGAGTGCCCCTCCTCTCCTCTTATAAAAGGCCCCCACCTCCACCACCTTATTCACACCGTCAAAGCCATTTTTCTTGGCCAAAATCTGCCCAAATACTCTCTAAAATTACCTCTCTTACTCCTAGAAGCTTCACTTTGGGCAGAATTCTTCCCAAGGAAGCCTTTTGTTCAATTCAAAAAGAGTTACCCGATTTTAAGGTAATGTCTTCTCTTATGTTATTTTATTTTATTTTGCTTCTCCAACCCCTTAAACTCATTTTATTACATTGTTTTGTAACAAAAACAGTATATTCAATATACTAGGATGTTGTTATGAGAATTATTTGATTTAAACTTACACACACCTTCGTCTAATGGTTAAAGAACATACTATTTCTGTGGTTGGCGAATTTCTGCCTCACGAAATGATGATTGTTCAATCTTCTTTTAACACCTATCATGGTGGCCATTAAGATGTAAATATATTTATATATGATATATATTATGTTTATGTTTTCCTTATACTTATTTATTTCTCATTTATGTCATACCTTTATGATTTCCATTATGGGTAAACGTGATAATTTCATTTTAGGAAGTGCGGACTGCCGCCCCCTCAAAGTGATTTGAATCGTTAATGCCATATGTGGGACGTATAAAGGATATATTAAATTATATTATATATGATATTATACTGGAATTATAATACAACTTAATATAATTATTATTTCATTCTATTAAATACAAAATAGAAATGAAAGTAGCGTTCATGCGTACGTAAGGCTTACCGTCTCCATGAACGGTGCATTTCATTTCTTACCTCTAAATGTTATGTAATATTATGAATGAATGTATCTACTGGATATATATGATATATATGATATCTACATAATGAATATAATTCTGGATATAATGGATATTTTACCACATGAATAACTTGTAATAATAAGAAGTTTATTTTTGACTCAAGTACCAAAGATCGACAAAATGACCGTTATTAACTTAAATAATTAAATAATGTTCATAACGTGGTAATAAGTGATATAAAAGGAATAATTAACTTAAAAAAGGTTCTTAATCAATTATAAATTAACTCTAGTTTATTATTCTGGAGGTTAAATAATGATCGAGTCAAGTCGGACATGAGGTAAGGGAACTTCTTAACCCAATTTCTATTCTTTGGGTTAATCTCCTACTTTCAAATTAAGTCATGATATTATTATGTCCTATCTTTTATTTGTAATTTCTTAATGTGTAATTTTAGTGAATCCACATAATAGATTTATTTTATTTTAAAAAGATGATCTTTGTAAGGGACTTCGTCTCAATATCCTTTCATTGAGGCATATTTTGTTTTATACACAACTTTCTTTTATACGGTGTATAAACCCCTTTGACTTTTACGTTTATTCAAAAAGAATATTTTTTATACGAATCATTTTACTGAAAAACAAAAGTGAATGTTTTTTTCTTTTTGTCATACGTATACGGCGACAACGACTTCTCAGCCGCTGTGACCATTATTTGAGTTTCGGCTTCCTCTACAAGCCATAACTTATTTTTTAAAATGAAAAATAAATACCAAGTTTTACTTTTCTTTTATTTTGGTATTGAAAATGGTTTTATTATATCAATGTTTTGTATTGATATCTTGTGATTGAAATTTGGAAATGTTATATTTCCATTATGCACGTTTTATTTGATAGGATTATGTTATGGTTTTTGATATGTTTAAACCTTTTCATATAAGGAATGCATTGAACTTAGTAAGTGACGGGTGGAGCCCGCTATAGCTCCTCGATGCATCGGTAGGTCTCATGAGACAAACTAGTGTCTTGGCACGAGGCCTTGACAAAATCTTATTTGTAGTCTTGGCATGAGGCCTTGGCTATGTGGTTATGATAGTCTGGCATTATGCATTCCATCATTATGAAAGTGATTATTGATATTGCATGTGATTATTAGACTAGTAGAATATCCACGTGAATAAGTAAATGACATTATTTCATTTTATTTTTCCATATTATGCTGAAGTTCAAGATTAAAAGGCTTTTGTTTCAGTTATACAATGCCTTAAATTTTTATGTTTATTTATGAAAGCTTCCTCTATATTGTTATCCTTACTGAGCATCTGAGATCACCCCTTTCAATGTTATAATTTTTCCAGGATGTGAAGAAGTATTTTATGAATGACCTGAAGGGATAATATGAGGGGATATGAAGACACGATGCTGTTATAAATTTGTATTATGTTACGATGTAATGTTAAACTTATGAATGTATCTGGTGTTTCAAGGCTACTAAACTAATAGGTCTTTCAAGACTTGATCTTTTTGATCATGCCAATGTTACTTAATAATGCACCGACTCTAGGTAACTGGGGTCGAGGCGTTACAGTTGGTATCATAGGCAGTTTAGTACTAACCTTGGAAGCTAGATTTAGATAAACTCTGATTAGATCACATATCCCTAAGATAGACTTTCAGGATTAGTATAGAAGAACTTCCTAGAATTTTGGTATTATAGAGATTTTTTTCAGTTTTCCGAGCAATACATCTCTATCTAGATACAAGCAGGTAGAGGCGGATATGGCACATATGTACCTAGGGGTAAAACCCGAAAACACCGCTTTGAGCTAGACTCGAATGGGAACTGGTGCATGATAATGGGCCTTGCTGCACTCTTGGTTACGGCACTACCAGGGGATATTTTTAGGAAATTCTCATTTTCCTTACAAACCACTATGAAGGGTTATGAGTATATACTTCCTCAAAGAAAACATTTTTATGATTATGGATTATATCCATAAATAGTTCAATTTATGTTATGTGTTTTGCAAGTTTGTAATTATGTATTTTGATTCATAAACTAATCTAGTTTATGCCATTGTTTAGAAATGGCGCCTAGTGGGAGGAATGGAAACTGTATCAATGCAAGCACTCCATGTAGGGATTTCCCTCCTGCTCAATATAATTATAGTGGAGACGGAGATACAACTTGTGCTGATCAACTTATCACCATACTAGGACAACTCACTCAGGTTATGAATTGTAACCTTACTCGTATGGAGCACCCTGATCCGTAGCGTGGAGGATCAATGTTAGATCGCTTCATGAGGCATCAACCACCACCATTTAATGGGGGTAAAAATCCCTTAGTTGCTGAGAAATGGATAAATTCCTTAGAGAAAATATTCCATGCCTTAGGGAGTAGTGAAAGGGAAAAGGTTATCATGGCAGTTTACCGCCTCACTGGAGATGCTGATCAATGGTGGTCATTGATTCAAAACACAAAGAAAGATGATGAAGTATCAAGTATGGAATGGAGGGACTTTACAGAAATTTTCTTAGAAAAATACTTTCCACATGACCTTCGAGCAGATATGGGAAGTCAATTTCTGAGTCTGAGGTAGAAGGAGGATGATAATGTCGCAAAGTATGAGGCTAACTTTAAAAGCTAGTGAGGCATGCTGAAGATTATATACGTAACCCAAAAAGTAAGATTTATCGTTTCTTTGATGGGTTAAAACCATTTCTACATCGAGCTTTAGTATCACAATCCTTCTCATCGTATGAAGATATTGTCTCATGTGCTATCAAGACAGAAAAGGAATTCTCTAAGTCTTATGACAACAAAGTAAAGAAAGAGAAGAAGAGAACGGTGGAACAATAGACAGATAAAGGGAAAAAGGGAAAGAAGGATTTTCCATTATGCAATAATTGTGGAAAGAATCACCCCGGTACTTGCTTAAAAGGAACGAGAGTTTGTTATAAATGTGGAGAAAAAGGTCACCAGGCTCGTGATTGCAAGGGAAAGAAAGAGGCTATCAATATTTAATGCTACAATTGTAGGGAAATGGGGCATTATGCAAATGAATTCCCTAACCGCCAAGGAAACTTACCTCAGAAAAGGCCAAGGGAGAAAGGACAAGATTATGCTGTTACTACAGATGCAGTTGAATAACTATTGTATTTGTGTTTTTGGACTCAAGAACTATATTATGGTTATAAGAATAATGTGATATATATAAGGATTGTACTACAGTACTTTTTGTTTTCATTAAGGTTTTAATATGATGAAGGTAATCATATTTTTAGTATGGGACAATAAGAGAAACTTTACTTTGTTTGTGGAATCTGATGATACAATTGATTTTGGAATTTAAAGACTTTTTTGAGAAAGTCTGGACGAAGGTATTTTGGCTAACTATAAAGGTTAGAATGGATTAAGTTGAACTTTGGATAGTATTGTTTAAGGTTAAAAAATTTATGAAGATTATTTTTGGAATATTATAATACTATAGTTTTAGGAAAAGGACAACCTGCAGGTTGGGGGATAACCATTCGCGTCGGACAAAGCTGTAGGAATCGAACCCACAACCATAGTGCGACAGACCTTTTTTACTTACCACTAGCCTACAATAATTCCTTGGTTATTACAAAAAAAGTTTTCCTAATCTAAATGGTATGTGTTAATATTTGGAACCTTATAAAATTATGATAAATAGAATATTTTTGAGTTCTATTACCTTTTGGAGTGAAAGATGGGTTTGTGGTAAAAATTTATTAAAGAATAAAAGTCTACATGACAAGTAAGTATATTTCCTTACATACTTAGTAAATCTCTTAATTAAATTCCTCAAATTTATGAAAGGAAAATTAAAACAAAAATGTTGTTGGTTAACTTTTCCAATTGGGGAATCAATGACCGTTTAACCAATCACAAGTTTGTGATTTTCTTGTAATTAACTTTCTCCTAATCCTGTTTTATACAACTCTCCATCAGACCTTGATGGTCTGTTTTTCCTCCATATCCATATTTTCATAGAATCCTAGTATGGGCTATCTCGGGTGACCTTTGTACTTCTCTTTCTTTTTTTTAAAGTTATATTTTTATTAACCTTATTTCCGATGTGGGTTTTCCACAAAGGTATTTTCTATTTTCAACCTTTTATTTTCAAAGAAAAAATTTAAATTTCGAGGAATCAATTTATTGAAGGAGGGGAGAATGTAACACCCCAAGCTTCCGTGGTACGCTCCTCTTTGAATAATAGAGCAGCATGTGTTGTATGCAACCTCGAGTTCTAACACACCACGACCAATAAAAGTAGTAGTTATGAATAGTAATACCCAATTTTTGAAATTATATAAATTTTATATTTCAAAATGGACTTCATTTTTGGATTCGGAATATCAAAATTAGCCTATGTTGAATTTTTGGTATTTTTTTGAGAACTTCCCATTTTTGATGAATAGTGAAAAATACTTAAAACAACTTTTTTAATCAAAATAATTTATAATGATAAATTATACAATTGAGTGGTTCTAAAGTGTAATTAGAATATATTTTTACCATTTTATCTAATGGTGGTCATTAGAATTAATTTCACTTTGAAATTGGACATAAACAATTGCCAATCTTTTGATTGATATTTTTTCTTAAAAACACGCTATTTGTTATGACAGCGGGAATTAATTATTAAATTAATTAATTCAACTTATATGTCTTGAAATTTTTAAAATACACATCATTTTTTAATTAATAAAATCAAATATATCTTAGGGTTGATTTTTGGTGTTGTTCTGAAAAACTTCGATTTTTGATGAATAGTGAAACCACTAAGTGGTAGTTAAAAAACTGATTTTCCGTTTAAATGAAATTTTACCACCTCTGTGATTTGAATTTCAAAAATCCGACATAAATGGTTGTCATTAGGAAGAAAAATGTGGTTCAATGGGATTAAAATAATTTTTTTGGTGAATAGTAACTTTTATGTTTTATTAATCGCGATTAAAGGTAATTAGTGAAATTTAAGGTAAAAATGATATTATAAAAATATGAAAATATCTTGAAACTTGTCTTACCATTATTGGATGAGTCATGGCCGACCAAGACAATCCATGGGTCAACTTGGGGACCCCATGGAGCCACTTGGGGTAAGAAAATGACATTAATAACTTTTTATTTAAAGTAAAAATAAAATTGTCACAAACATTTGTTGTTTTACTAAAAAAATTATTAAATGGGGTTATATATGTTAACTTTTCGACTATAAATATTAACTGGAAATCTAAAAATATTTCCTACATCATGATATTTTTTATATAATTTTTATATATTAAATAAATTAAAATTTTTATGACACCATGATGATGCAGTGATTAACTCATTAATTAACGATTTAAATAAAATGAAAAGATAATGTAAAATCTAAGGCTTAAATTTGTCAAAAACCTATTGTATGGGTATATTTAGAACCCTTATCACCTTATCCTCTAAATACATAATTGTGGGACCTTTGAAATCTGAAAAGTACTTCATAATAATGTAACATTTCATTACTTTCCAAGAGTGCCCCTCCTATCCTCTTATAAAAGGCCCCCACCTCTACCACCTTATTCACACCTTCAAAGCCATTTGGATCGGACAAACTCTACCCAAATACTCTCTCAGCTTCCCTCTATTACTCCTAGAATCCTCACTTTGGGCAGAATTTTTGCCAAGGAAGCCTTTTCCTCAAATCAAAAAGAGTTACCCGATTTTAAGGTCATGTCTTCTCTTATGTTATTTTGTTTTATTTTGCTTCTCCAACCCCTTAAAATCTTTTTATTCCATTATTTTGTAACAAAACCAGTATCTTCAATATACTATGATGTTTTTATGAGAAGGATTTTATTTACACTTACACACACCTTCGTCTAATGGTTAAAGAACATACTATTTCTGTGGTTGGCGAATTTCTACCTCACAAAACGATGATTGTTCAATATTATTTTAACACCTATCATGGTGGACATTAAGATGTCACTATATTTATATATGATATATATTATTTTTATGTTTTCCTTATGCTTATTTATTTATCATTTACGGAATACCTTTATGATTTCCATTACGGGTAAACACGATAATTTCATTTTAGGAAGTGCGGACTACTGCCCCCTCAAAGTGATTTGAATCGTTAATGCCATATGTGGGATGTATAAAGGATGGAGTAAATGATATTATATATGATATTATACTGTAATTATAATACACCTTTATATCATTATTATTTCATTCCATTAAATACGAAATAGAAAATGAATGTAGCGTTCATGCGTACGTACGACTTACCGTCTCCATGAACGATGCATTTCATTTCTTACCTCTAAATGTTACGTAATATTATGAATGAATGTATGTACTGGATATATATGATATATATGATATCTGCATCATGAATATAATTATGGATATAATAGATATTTTACCACATGAACAACTTGTAATTATAATAAGTTTATTTTTGACTCAAGTACCAAAGATCGACAAAACGACGGTTATTAACTTAAATAATTACATAATGTTCATAACATGGTAATAAGTGATATAAAAGGAAAAATGAACTTCAAAAAGGTTCTTAATCAATTAGAAATTAACTCTAGTTTATTATTTAGGAGGTTAAATAATGATCGAGTCAAGTCGGACACAAGGTAAGGGAACTTCTTAACCCAATTTCTATTCTTTGGGTTAATCTCCTACTTTCAAATTATATCATGATATTATTATGTCCTATCATGTATTTTTACTTTCATTATGTGTACTTATAGTGAATACACATAATAGATTTATTTTATTTTAAAAAAATGATCTTTGTAAGGGACTTTCTCTCAATCTCCTTTCATTGAGGCATATTTTTTTTATACACAACTTTCTTTTATACGGTGTATAAAACCCTTTGACTTTTACGTTTATTCAAAAGGAATCTTTTTTATATGAATAATTTTACTAAACGACAAAAGGGAATGTTTTTTTGTTTTTGTCGTACGTATGTGGCGACAACGACTTCTCCGCCACTGTGACCATTATTTGAGTTTCGGCTTCCTCTATAAGCCATAACTTCTTTTTTTAAATGAAAAATAAATACAAAGTTTTACTTTTATTTTATTTTGGTATTCAAAATGGTTTTATTATATCAATGTGTTGTATTGATATCTTGTGATTGAAATGTGGAAATGTTATGTTTTCTTTATGCACGTTTTATGTGATACAATTATGTTATGGTTTTTGATATGTTTAAACCTTTTCATATAAGGAATGCATTGGACTTAGTAAGTGACTGGTGGAGCCCGCTATAGCTCCTAGATGCATCAATAGGTCTCATGAGACAAACAAGTGTCTTGGCACGAGACCTTGACAAAATCTTATTTGTAGTCTTGGCATGAGGCCTTGGCTACGTGGTTATGATAGTCTGGCATTATGCATTCCATCATTATGAAAGTGGTTATTGATATTGCATGTGATTATTAGACTAGTAGAATATCCATGTGAATAAGTAAATGACATTATTTCATTTTATTTTTCCATATTATGCTGAAGTTCAATATTAAAAGGCTTTTGTTTCAGTTATACAATGCCTTAAATGTTTATGTTTATTTATTAAAGCTTCCGTTATATTGTTATCCTTACTGAACATCTGAGCTCACCTCTTTCAATGTTTTAATTTTTTCAGGTGTGAAGAAGTATTTTATGAATGACCTGAAGGGATAATATGAGGGGATATGAAGACAATATGTTGTTGTAGTTTTGTATTACTTTAGGATGTAATGTAAAGCTTATGAATGTATCTAGTGTTTCAAGGATACTAAACTAATCGGTCTTTTGAGACTTGATCTTTGTGATCATGCCAATGTTACGTAATAATGCACCGACTCTGGGTAACTGGGGTCAGGGTGTTACAAAACCAATAGTGGAATGGTTGCTTTTTTTGTATGAGAAATCCAGTAGTGGTAGCTGATACTCTCAAATATGTCTGAAGTCCAACCTGAAAGCTCACAACATGTTCTCTAGGACCTGAATGATCCACTCTATCTTTCAAATCATATATGGGTGAAATAGTGTTCTT
This sequence comes from Viscum album, assembly GCA_963277665.1. NCBI lineage: Eukaryota > Viridiplantae > Streptophyta > Magnoliopsida > Santalales > Viscaceae > Viscum > Viscum album. Next base: position 838,863,301 of record OY728152.1, on the reverse strand, counting down.
AAGTGTAACAGGGTCCCAAACACATTCTATAATCCCTTCCATATAGAGATGTAAAATGATCACCATAGTCTGAAACAATCATCGATGGGACTCCATGGATTCGAACTATCTCATGCATGTACATGTGTCGTACGATCTCTACTGAACTCTACTCTTAGATAGCTAGGATTTGGGTTGACATGGGGAGTTGTTCAATGAACACCCAAATGTAATCATGTCCCTGGGACATATATGATAAACTCATCATGATTTCCATCTATATCCCATACCACTTCCATTATGGCACCTCATGGGGTTGAGATAACCCTCCTGGAACTTGTGATCAATGTTCACTTGCTGACAAGAAAGGAATTGAGATTTGAACTCTACAACTGTCATCTCTATCCATGTACACCAAAACTGACACCAGAGGTCATAGTACATTTTCACCACAACATGATGTACTTTGAAAAGGGATGTATGAATCACCCTTAGAACCTCCTACTCCAATGTCTCTAAAACAACTATGTCACTACCCATCCCAATGGGGCCCGAGTCGCGACTCCCCAACCATTCTCTAATAGTCCAGGGACTGGTGAGTAGCATCGAGTAGGTATATCACTTACATTGGAGGCATTAACTATGCACCTGTACAAACGCACTGATCTCTATGCCCAGAAAATTATGAAATGTAAAAAACACAATTTAAATTATGAATGCATACCACTATATCCCACAACAAAAGTATGAAGGAATGTAAAGTTAAACTGGAAAAAATAAAACACCAAAAAATATGTGTAACCAGAAGTCCAACCTATATGTAAAAGGTACTGGGAATGCTATCTGTAGTCACTAGAAAACACCTCAGTATGTCAGGTATGAAAAAGAACTGTTCAGCCCTGGTCTGCCTAGGACTCCGTCAAAAGGTTGACTTTCTACAATGGTTATGATACATGCAAGCAAAGGCTGAGTGTGGGTGAGTATAACAATACACAATAGGACAACCCAAAATCACAAAGAAATAAAAATGGAATATACAATCAACTATGAACATGTATCTATATACAAAACATATATGAATATCTAGATATACTCAAATAGGGTAACATACTCTAGAGGCAAGTCACATCTAATGCATACTAACACAAGGGAAGTAGATCAAGTATTCCATGAATCACTCATCCAAGATAAAACAATCCTATTTCTGATACCACTGAGGAAATCTACTGGAGTGATCCTATTTGTCAAGAACTATCATGAGAGAGATTAAGGGATAAACTTGGAGAGAGATAAGATAAAAAATGAGGATTACATCCATTTCCAAGGGGTGATATCAAAAAATAAATATATATTAACCCACTACATAGAGGATCAACTCCTGGTAAATTTCGTCATATTAATACTGAAGACTCTACCATATTCTAGAATATTGAAAAGAGGATCATGCTCTAGGGATCTTGGGTAGATTCAAAAAACTATATCCATGAATTTTATCTAAAGGTATCATACGCCAATGAGAAGGAAATTATACACAAAAAAATTAGGGCAAACTATTACATGAATGATCCCTATCAAAACCTATACATGATATGTTAAAAATGTAGCTCAAGCCATGTAGAATGGAGTACATAGTGTGTAGTAGGGTCACACACTATGTCTCATGAACCTGGGTACTTCTCATGTACAATGGATCATGTATTTAGAACATTTCATGTAAAAAATGAGTACATTTTATGTAGATGAGATAACATTAAGTGCCCTTCCATCTGATGTCCACTTGTGTACTATGTTCATGTGTTTGTACATGGTGTTAGCCTGTGAAACCTCGACCATATACCAATACATGGTTTAACCCGTGTATCCAGTCTAGGATATGTTGTGTGGTGGAGTAAAAAGCATGTAGAAATATCTTGTACTCCACCACATTCCATTATACTTCCCAGAGTACACATCAAGTGGTCTGGGGATGAATACACACCATGAATCATGGACTATATTCATTGTGTTAAGTAATTTCTAGAAAGTTATCTTCTTCAACCCGCAAGCCTCATCCTATTATCGGGTTCCACTCATGTTCTCATGTTCTCTTTAATACTCAAGATCAAGGGTCTTATCACCACCCTAACACCCAAACGAGGGGTTTTAGGCCTTCAATCGACACAAAAAACTGATTAAATCAAATCTGATGCATTTTACCCACCGAATGATTTCTACCGAATCACTTCGATTCATCCTTCTTCATAACCGTTGCACCTCCAACGAGTATTACTAATGTTGGATCTTAAATTTTAGATCATTTCTCCCAAAAAAATAAATGTTAAACGATCATTCCTTAAAAAAAATTATAGACTGAAGAATGAATAGAACGATCAAGGTTTAAAATGCACCGAGAACAAATAAGAGCAGTGAATCTCAGTTATTGTTTCTTTTAGCCTTGAAAAATTCCCATAAGAATAAAAAAAATTAAAATAATAATATCTATAATGAAACCCCATAAAATCCAGCAATGTATATCCCATATCGCAAGGAATGATCGAACCGTGGATCAACTTGTTCTTTTGATGGCCTCTGTTCGTCGTTGAATTCATGAATGAGGAAGGAAATCCAAAATAACTCATCCAAACATATAATTGGTTTTATAATTATTAATAATAAATTTCCACTAGTGATATCTTTAATGAATGGTGTTCGTCGATCTTAGATCCATAGTTCAGTTGTCACCCATCGAGAGAAATATTCATGGTTTACTCTCCAGATCCTTAGGGTAATTCTAGGGTTTTGACCCTAACCCTTGATCCATAAATATAGGCTAATTAAAAAAAATGTGTTTCTTCGTTAATGAAATAGAAAATTAAATTAAATTCTCAATTTATTTCATTCATTAAAAACACTTGGGACTACTTTCAAATGTGGACTAGCACCAGGCAATGTTAAGATGCACCTAGGGTAAATTTACTACACTATACAATATGGTTCCCTCAGAATTATGATCTAGGGTCTATTTATAAGTAATTATAAATTTCCATTAAAACTACGCATGAAAACTATTTGATATATTAATATTTATCAGACAATTTTTCCAGGATCACTGGGCCTCAGAATCTGACATGTTCTCAGTGCCTTGTGTCGAATAAAATCCATATAATATTTAGAAATAATACACATAAATCTAGGATACAACATTATTTACATGAATTTGGATGTTTTTATGGTCTAAGTACACCTATGGTAAACTGAAATGAAAATTTTTGGTTGAGTATCAACATAATCATTACATAAAGAAATGATGTTTATGTCTGATATTGAACAAATTACTAGAAACTATTAGCTTATTTTATTTAGTTAATCACATTCTCATTAAATATCATTATCAATTATTTATTATTTTATTGAATTAGTTTATAAAATTTAATAGTACCTAAATTATGAAATATATATTGAACAAATATTAATTTAGTTTGAAATGAATTCTTGGGTAACAATTTCAATGAATTAAATATTTTTATTTTGTATTTTTAAATAATCATCTTTTAATAACTCTATAATATTACATATTATTCATCAATCATGTTAATATATTTAGGTTTTAGTAATGGATTATGTCAGAATAGGAACATTAATGATGCACACCATAGTCACTGTATAGATTATCCCAATCAAAAACATAATGAGATAAGAACTAAACTAAGAAATCATATGATTATTCCAAACTATAAATTTAGAAATATGATTAACATCATGACCATATTAGAATTTAAAAAAACAACTAGTGAAGAGTATAACAACTCCAATATATGAAAATATGATAAATATAATTAAGGAATGATAATTCAATTTCCAAAATTTCAAGACTATATGATTTATAACATGGGGGAGTATCTGAATGGAACTAATGAAGTCTTTTTTTTTGCAGAAAATTGAAATATAGAGAAATATTTCTTCATGAAAAATATTCAATTATTTGAAATAAAAAAGGAATATATTTGTTTCCTCATCATCCCTAATATATTAATTTATGTAAATCCTTTGAAAATATATCTTCATTCATTCATATTTTTAAGATGAATGTTGTCAATTGTATTATTGGTGAATAATAAAAATTTTAAGGGACAAATTAAATTTTAGAAGGAGAATATAACACCCTACAATTTTTAAATATTTTTTTTCCTAAAAAAAGTATTTTATAAGTATGTTTCCTCATAGTATAGAACAAAAAAATTAAACTATGAATTTTAAAAAAAATAATTAATTACAATAGTTTATCTATTAGTTTTATGTGTATAAAATGAAATATATATATAATAAAAACTATGAAAAAAGAAAAAATTGAACTGGGTAATATATGTATCCCTTTTTAAGATAATTTTTTGATCATTAAAATTAATTATTTTCACTAGAATTTTTCAATGATATATCATAGGATATAGTTACAGAATTATTAAATTATAGAAATTTTTTGGAAGGGAAATTTATGCCTGGAAAAATTTCCAGGACCTATATGGCAGCGAAATATCCAACCTCACATAAAAAAATAGATTATCCTTTTCTTATAGAATAAATATATATCTTAAGTGGATGTGTAACTAGAAATTATTATGATATAATCTATTAATTATTTTTATAATAATTAATTTATAACATATATTTTACACACTTGTCATTTAATATTATAACTAAAATGAATATAATTATTTATAAAAATGAAGAAGTTATTTAAAAATATAAATTTATAGACTATTAAAATTTAATTTTATGAAATGAAATTAAATTTAAAAGTATAAATTTATGTATAACATTTTGCTGAGTTTTTAATAATTTTATAAAATAATTTATTTTGAGGTGAATAATGAAATTACTTATTTTTCTACAGAACGCCACTTTTAGGCAATCCAGTGAATACATGAAAGAAATAAATGTTCATCAAAACATTTATATATAAAATATATACTTAATAAGTTATATAAATCTTTTTAAATTACTATTTTTAATTAATGATACCCATGTTTAATTATTTGAAAATTTGTGTAACATTTTATAGGAAGAAACTATTTTTTATATATTTATACTAAAAATTAGTTTTCATAACTTTTAAAGGATAAAAATTTAAAATTAATTTCATATATAAAATGATAAATTAATATTTTAATATAATTTAACATCATTTTAGGTATAAAATAATTTTTCCATGATAAATATTTTAGATAATTATAGGATTGTTATTTTTGAAGGACTAATAAATTTCTCTATTTTGCGTATTTGTTAAATTAAAGTGATCAAATTTAAAAAGTACAATATTATATATTTTTTTAAAATTAATAAATATAATTTAACAATTATCTAATAGGTTATCAATTTGAAAAAAATAACAACCTATTAGTGATTGAAAAAAAATTGTATAAATTTTTTCCCAACTTATTATATGTTTTTATTTAAAATTAATTTTATCACATTTATAAATTAAATTAAATTATAGGGATTTAAAATTTGTATTCCTAAAGATGATATTATTTATTGGGGGTTATCATAAATTTTTAAACTAAAATAATTATAATGGAAATATGTTAATCAATACCAATAATTGTCAAAAGTGACATCCACTATGGACAAGAATTTAGTAAAATTATTTTGACATATAAATCCTCTATAAAAAAATTATTATGATATAAATTAATACCTACCAATTTTACCTACATTTACCAACCAAAATTACTAAAATTTTGTTCAATTATATTCATAAACAATATGTATCTTTATTTTCCAATTATTTTTCAAACATTTATTGAAAAAGGGAACACATCTGTTTATTTTTGATGTGAACTATTTTTCAAAATTATATATATATATATGACCATTTTGTTTACCTAGATCACTTCTATATATTTTTCATCCAATAGACTCAATAATGGATATGAATTCCATAAATTAAAAATAAAACTTCACAATAGTATAAATTATTTCAACATAAGTATTTCTTATAATATAACATCCTTCATATAACTTTATCATCAAACCATATCTAAATCCATTGAAAAAATATTATATTAAAAATTTATTATATATGATATATTTAAATTTTATTATATTTAGGGTATAATTTAAAACTATTATCCTCAATTTAAATCTAAAATGAAAATAAGCAGTAATCATGTGTGTGTGTGGACAACCACCTTCATGTAAAACAATTTTCTTTATTCGTCACCTCATTTTATACATTGTTCTTGATATAGGTATGGTAAATGTTAATTTTATAAATCTAATAATATTTATTCATGAAATATAAATTAGGGATTATATTAGAAATAATAGTATTATGTATTCTTTTTAAAACTAACCGCCTAAATTGATCAAACAAAGTGAAAAATGATTTATTTATAAGTGGAAACTTATGTTTTCATTTACCATAATATTATAACACTACATAGTTTATTATTTTTTACGTAAATAAAATCTAAAATAATTTCATTATACTTATTTGACAGTGATATTGTAATAAATTAATCTATTCCACATCCATACTTACACCAAGATTGTTACATGTTATCCTTGTGTCTATTTAATGACATAGGTGATGAATGGAAAAAATTATATCACGGAGGTATTTAGATACACAATATTTAATATTAATAAATAACTATTTTTTGTTTGTATTTTTAATATGAACACTTATATAATTAATTAAAAAAACACAATTTGTTCATTATAAAATAAAAAACAATCTCATAACCGAATTTCTCACAATGAATAATAACAATATATATTTATGAACTCAAATTGTGTAATTACGAATAATTATAAAATATTATTTCTAGTACCATGTATGATCTTATGATGAATATGTTTTGTATTACAATGATGAAAAAAACTATTTTTATGAAACTAAATAAAAAAATATAGATTAATCACCCAATATATTCAAAATATATATCAAATAAATGATATATAGTTTGATAATTATTATAAATAATTTTTCTAAAATATTATTGTTTTCAAAACGTTTTCAATATACATTCATATCAATATTTCTATTTCTTTATGCATGAGATTCATGTGCTTACCTAAAATCTAGTAATTAAAATAATATGTTTTTTGTCTCAAATATAATATCATGAGAGTTACTTGATATCAAGAACCATAATTAATTTTATATGGTGTATTAGATGCCTTATTAATTTCGTATATGAAAATATATTCTAGTTAAGGATATTTTAATTTTAATTTAATCATCGTCTTATTAGTAATGTTTTACTATCATGTTACAAATTTTGTAAGAGATTTTAAGCTTATATATTATTCATGTTATAAGATAGTCCACTAGTTATATTTTTATACTTTCCTACATAAAATCTGTCTCATTTTATTTTCCTATTTTAATTATTTTGGTTTTTAAAAACCATTCCATATTACATTATTCCCCATGGAAAATTCATTACTATTCTTATGGAACTAACCCACATATTTAATTTTTGGTGGAAACCATCCTTTATCTCATGTCTATATTCAATGGATAATATTGATAATTTCATTATATATAGTTATATAATTTAAAAAATTCATTTTATATTACATGAAATAATTTAAATGTTTTAATTAAATTATAAAAAAATCAATATGGTTTATTTACATCAATGTGTGATAAGTATCTCCATTTCACATTTTCCATTATAGAACACTCTCCTCTATTTTTTAATTTTTCAAGGAAATGTGCACAAAATGACATTATGGTCTCTTAATATTAATTTCATCCTAATTATTTTATAAATAAATTCATTCAAATAATCCATGATATTTATTATTTCCAAAAAAAATTTCTTCATAATTCTATTGGTATATTTTGTGTATATTTTATAACCCTATATTCATTCCTATGAAATTATGTTCTAAATCCATCCACATTCTTACTCAATATGTCATATGATTATGTCTTGTATTAGAATATACACTATTTCAGTGTTGTTTTCATTATTCATTGATAAAATTATAATTCATTTTATTATATTGTATGAATAATAATAAAAACATGAAAGGTTTACCCTAATAGTGCTCTAATGAATTAGGTAAATTATTAATTTCTAGATATGACATGTTTGATATTCCATGGAAAAATTTCTTATTTACGTTTCAAGATTCCTACCTAAAAGAAATTCATAAAATGAATTGTGCACTGTAATAGTTCTCAAATGCATTGGGTATTGAATTAATATCTAGAGATTTCATGTTCATTAATCCTTGTAATCCTTCCGTAAAATTGATTAATGATAACTTGGTGAATAACCCAGGTAATATAATTTTGTGACACCTTAGTAATTATCATTGATGATTTTTTAATGAATGTATAACATATACATTGTATCACCATTTTTGAGTTATGATTCATGTACATGTTATCATGTTATGCCTCATGTTATTATCTATTTATTCATATATTATTAATAAAGATATACATACATCATGTCCTGATTTCTTTAACTACCTCTTCAAGAGAATTTTATCTTACTCCTAAATTATTATTCAATTTCACTTGGTCATAATGAAATTTCATACATATGATGTGTCTAAAAGAGTATTATTTGTTGATAAATTTTGGGATATGTCAGTGACTTTTTTCTATTATAAGTTGCCTATATTGGGGAAATAATGTCTGATAGTTGATAAATTCTTTGGGGTTTTTAGATAATGTTTTTCAAACCTCTATAAAACTCTTATCCTTAATGATCATGGGAAAATATGTATTATATTATTTTTTTAATGTAATGAAATTATTATAAATCAATTACTAATGTAGGTAATAATTTCAAAAGAGACAATATATCTATGGTATAAATTAACATCATATCAAATCACATAACCCACTATTATGTAAATATTCAAAGGAATATTATATCAATATATTCACATTGAAAACATCACCGATAATTATTATAGTTGATCTTATTTAAAATTTATATAGTTAATGGGGTAATGATAGGACTAAATACTCTCTTATATTTATAGAATGTGATTCAATGAATATGTGTTATACTCTCATACTTCATCCTGACATGTTGGAGTTCTAAACCTATTCCTACCAAGAGAATCATAGTAATAAATTTTAATTCTATATTGGAAACTATTATAACATGAGAATTTATAAAAATGAGGGAATTTATCTTAATCACATTTGAAATCTACTAAAATAATACCATCCTATCATTATAAGATTCAATTGATCATTTTATTGACCATCAATATGATGATGATGATTTGTATTAATAAATATTACCCACACATTGAATTCATTTTTTAACACTCCATAAGATTATAGTAATCAAAATATCTTGATAAAATACAATGTAATTTTGTACATAAGGGATCCATATCACTTCCTTACTATATATAATTCAATACTGATGGAGTCATAAATCTTATAACATATAAATATCATGAACTATAATTGTATATATATCAACTATTACACAAATGAAATTATGCCATCTAGTAATACTATGGAGTCCAACAATTAAATTCAACGTGATGATTTCTTATTAACATATTGGTATTGAATATGGTTTTTTCAAAATCATATAAATTATACATTCAATAATTAATTATTTTAAAATTAATCATTAATATATATACTTTTTAATCTCTCATATAATTTTTATCACTGTAAATAAATAGTAACATATCTATATACCATTATTATTCTTTATTGAATAGAGAATATTGAGCTATTTTCATCATTCCACAAGTCATTTACATATTTTGCTATTCATGGAACACTTATTCATTTCACGAAATATTAAATTCCATCAATATCAATAGTAAACACCATAATATTTCTTCACATAATATATAACTCAAATTTTCCATTTATTCTTCCATGGTCCTAATATGGATGGATGGTTGGTAAAAAATTTGGGAATAAAACAATATCTCAAATTCCATTATTAATTAATGTATATCATTTAAAAAAATACAATAGGGACTATATGAATCATTATCAAGGATAATGTTGTCTGATCATTCTTTTATAGAGAATCATCATCATTTTTCCACACATAAAGAGTTGTTGTATTATGAATTAAAATGGAATCACAAAAACAATACTATTTTCACATGTTCATCACATTATATGTAAATATATAAAATAATATAACTGTATCTATATATATTTTACACTTTTCACTATAGAGGAAATTCTTTCTACATGGGTCACTCCGTCCTCCAATCTATAAGATGGTGGAATGAAGGGACAAGGAGAAATTTGGTTCCATAAGCATGATATAATATGCCAAAAACATGCTAGGTAAAACAAGTTTCACTATAAAATAATATAAAACTTTGAAATCTATACAACTACACCACTTCATCCACATACCTAATAAAAAAGAATCCAATATGCCCAACTCCCTGTTCGCTAAGAATTCAATAGATTTTTTCAACTTATAAATGATCAGTTTGATAACATAAAAACCTCCCATATCTAGGGGTAACCATATGATATAATCCATTGATATTTCACCACATTTTAAAATGAAAAAAATCCAATGTTAGAAAAAAACCACCAAGAATATGATACTAGGACTTTACTTTCTAGAAAACCGAATTTTTTTCCAAAAACAATACAACAAACCTTTTCATCATGAAATACAAAAACAAAATCCTCATACCATGGTAGGTCCTGAATAATCTACAGTGTTATACCCATGAGGGACTCCCTAATTCACCGCTAATGGGGAAATACTCCCATAAAACAACCTCAGGTTTTGACAAACCTTAATCCAACCCTCCGGAGTATCACCACAATCAGTATGATAGTTAATCACCTCAACCTAAATGGTTCACCATTTTTACTCTTCTACTTTCTATATTTTATGCTAATAAACTATCATATTATATAAAAACCCCTATACCTTAAACTATCATTTCATCTCTATGTAAGGCTGACAACTCATCCATTTCTCTCCAACTATCCCAAAACTCCATAAATATATTATTTTGTTACATCTTTCATGATGTGATAGAAAAAAGATAACATTTTTGAGATTTATGGGATGAAAAATCTTAATAATGATGAATCAGCATCCACCACTACTCTAAAAAATACAAATCAAAAAATTAAATGGTATAGCTTAAACACTTTTGATCCATGAATATAAAAAATAACCCAAAAAGAGGTAAATCTACTTTAACATTAGTAAAAAGAAATCAACAACTACCTCTAGACGATGAGTGGAATAGTAATATTTCTAGGTATGTTACTTCATATACCCATAAGAGATCCCTTCCCTTAGTTTCATTAAGACACATTAAAAATGTAAACTTAAATAATCAATAAATACCTCAAATATCAGATCCTCATAAGGAAACTAATTCAATGGATCAGTTACAAACATCAAGTTCATATAACTGAACATTGTCAAGAACTATTCATTCCAAACGAAGGATTACTCTTTTATTGGTAAAAGTGTTAATGGGTATGAAACATGAGAGAAATCGGGAACCCAAATATGACAATACCATGAAAAACCATGTTAACAATGGTCCTCTATGGCATTTATGGGTGATTACCATTAATGAACTTCTTCATCCATCAATTAGTATACAAGCACACACTAATGATGTACATAATTCCAAAGTAAATGCTCTTATATTGTCTAAAAAATACACTTGGAAAACATCCTATAAAGATAGTCATGTCTAAGGACCAACAAAACAATTATTATATTTCTGGTATTCTACTCCATGTACTTTTAGTGGATCAAGATATCATCTATAAATTTGATAATTAGCTCGTCTAGGAACACACATAAGATAGTGTTCATAAATCATTTTATACATCTAGTGCATTCGTAACAGAAATTGACATTAATATGAAATGGAATTTAACCTATGTGTATATAAATCAAGTATTTGTGATATCACCATCCTTCAATCTCAATTGGTGATATCTAATCGGTGGACTGATCATAGAAAATAACATTCCCCTCTTAGTACATCTAAAAATCATATTTCATAATGATAATGTTATATTTTGGGAATTTAACCTTATTCAAAATTCAATAGTGTATACACAACCTCATAATACAACCCTTCTTCTTGGTGATGAATAGTAGATAACCCATAGAATACTCACTAGGATGAATAAAACCATTCTCCATCATATCATTTATCTTAATCCTCCAATATCACAACTCTGATGGTTCCATCTTATAAGGACCCATTGAAATCATAGAAACACCATGTTGAAAGTCTATACTTAACTCAAAATCATGATGAGGGTGTGCAATTACATCCTCCTATCCACACACATCATGAAACTCCTTCATAGCAGTGATTACCTCTACTATCACAGCGTCCACTAATTCAACCAATTGCTCATCCAAAAAATTAATGAGGGGGCTCAACATATATACTTCCCAAATAAAAAACTTTTTCTCCAACTAAAACAACATGATATCCATCCACCTATGATAAAATCAACCTAGCCTAAAATATATTTATATTAGGACACATAGAATTCAACTGGTCAATGTTATAGATATCATCCAATGGATATATCCATGGAATGAATATATACCCTTGGGATTTATATGGAAAAATTATTAGTCTACACCCCCATCACGCATTAGACAAGTTTGTTAGGCCTATTATGTGTGAATAAATGGAGTGTGATTATAATTAATAGAACATGGAATCCTCATGGTTACTAATCAGACCAGTCATACCTCTAAATATGTGTGCACCCTCTAGAACTACCTCCTCTACTCTGTGAAATAGACCACACCAATATCCAATACCTCCAATATAATGAAGTCCTTGAAAACCATTATCAACTATGTGTCCATGAACATGAGGGAGATATTGATGGTAGCCTCTGCCTGCTCTATCTCTCCATAGGATAACATAGTTTTTCTACACATCTGGCTGACACAGTCTCATCAGAAATGGATGCTAAGGCTAGCATGAAACCTATCATTATCCACCAATATATGATTGAGGAAACACTATGAACTAGTTAGCACATTAGAAGAACCCACAACAACAAAAAATGGACTGATGTGTCCTAGAAAAGAAAAGAAACCAACAGACCCATAAGATTTAAAGGTAATCTACTAAGGTAAACTCCCTACTCGTAAAATCATAATGGACAGGGAAAATGAGGCATACCACTAACCTTCCATCTCCCCAAGGAACCTTGTTGGTTCCCCTATCATGAAAATCCTCCTTGTATGTAGATATTTTCAACTACCTCTATATTCATCTGAACCTACAGAGAAATTAGCAACGTAAAAGGAGTAACTCCATATTGTTTATAAGGACGGATTTCCTTTTCATGGTTTCATTCACAAGACACCTCATCTTGAAAAATATTTTTCACAATGTGAAGAAGGTCCTTGAACATGTAACTCAACTCTCCCCCTGACATAATCCCCTACTAGAGAGAATGAATCTCCTACCACTTTACCACATTCATGGTTGGAGAAATGAAAACTACTCAGAAATCATTCTAAAAGTCTAATTTTGAAGTACCTTCCTCCTTCCACTCCCCCAGATAAAGTGTCCACCACTAGTGTGAATATCTACAATTCATAATTACTACCAAAGGGACCATGCACCCCACTAGGGTACAAATAAAACTGAAAGTGATATTTTACTTTTCTCCCTAGATTACTGGATCTAAATATGAATCACATCCCTCAAACTTCACTGAAACATATGTGGTAATAGATAGAAATAGCCACTATCAAACTTCATCATCCTCTACAAAATTAACCCCATAGTGATCAGACAGATCATCCTAATGAACCTAAACTATATAATCCATACATGGAAGACAAACATGATCCATATATGAAAATAAAATAAGAATTTTCTAAGATTGGTAGTATGTAATTTAATTTAATTTCAATTTATTTCACATTCCCCATTTTATCAATTTATTTTGCATTCCTAATATCACTCCAGATAATATATGGTCAACCTCCCCAAAAAATGGCCACATCAAATCTCACATGAAAACTCGTGTTCCATCAAATCATAAACATAAGTATAGTATTAGGGATTCTTGAGAATGAAGGACATGAACCTTGTGCTCCCATCTATCCATGCATACCACCAAACAAAGCAATCCCACATCCCTTTCACACTAAATCATTCCAAAAAACACCTCATCCACCACCCCTAAATATTATCCTCACATCCCACCTTCAGAAACCTATGACATCACCTTTTTCTTGATGTCTCAAAGTCCATTATCTAGTGTACTAAAAAATATATGGTAATCATAGACTACGAAAATCATCTTTCTGGGAAGAGAGAGCTGGAAATAGTGGGTAGCTATCCATCCATCCATATCACTGGGGTGTTGGTAAAAAACACACCACATGTGACTATGCAGGTGATGGTGCATAATGCATGATAAGGGTGGGTTGCATGTAAAAATAATAAGGAGTATACACGAGTGTATATATATATCTACACACAAGTCCAACTATGGGTTCACATAGAATTTGTAACAAACTCTCAAGATCATTTATTTTTTTCCACCTCTAAATGCATAACCCCAATGAAGTCTGAAGACACAATTCATATTTCTAACCCATCCTTTTATGAAACATTGCAATTTTACTATTTATAATCAACCCCAATTTACTAAAAATCCCACAATTTGTTTTCAACATCCATTTTCATCCAATTATCAAAACCAATCCCAATAAATTTCAACAATTATTAATTATTTATTTATTCCACCACTAGTTGTTCATCTATCCCAATGAAACCAAAAAACACAAGAAGGAAATCATTCCCCTCGAACGATTGTATTGTTATCTCAGAAGCACTGTAAAAAAACTACCACCTCGCCATCCCACAAGAATGTCCTAACAACCACCATATCGAAACCCCCAAATAACTGACAAACAAAAAAAACCTCATATCCCCAATAGAGTGGATACACCACGAACACCTCATCTCCCCAAAATCTTGACCACACAACCACCAACTCACCACCCAAAAAAACATCCATCCGACCACCACTAAGCTATCCCAAAACCGTGAATATACAACCACTGGATATCCGTCTAAAAATACTAAAAAATAACACCCATCATCCCCACATCACATCATGAACACATATCACTACCATACTGCATGGACACACAACACAACACATCATATATCATTTTATATATTTAACAATGTTATATTAAAATTATCCAATTTATTTTAGTTGTGTTTTCACAGAATAAATAACCATAGGGAAATCATTTAATAATCCAAATATATGTGTTCATTCAATTTAAATTAATGTGTGATATAAAAACAATCATACTAGAAATAGATGTCAAAACATATGTAATTTTGTGTGAAAAAATCCCCCAAAAAACAATATTTTCATCTAGGATTATTGCGAGTAAAATCCTCCATAACCTAATAATATCAAAACTAAAATAGAATGTGATACATTCCCATTTCCATATTTAATTTCAATTATACATGTATTTATCCATTATTAATCTGACACAACCATAATCTATAATTGAAAAGAGTAAACCCCTCCCATATGATACACAATAAAGTGAAATTATTTCATACTTTAAAGAAGCATTGATGGATCACTACACATCATTGGGTGAATAAGGAATCAATTCATACAAAAAATGCATGAAAACCCGAAGGATCAACCTACACCACACCCAAATATAATAAAAATAAATCCCAAAACACACCCTAATCCAAAAAAAACTTCACCGTAGTAAATTCCTATCATTTGAAAAATATAAAACCAAGGGTTATAGAGGAATTAATAGCCATGAATATATAAAATAAACTATCGGAACCAATAAATAAAAGTATAAGGGAAGGGGATATTATATATTTCAAATGTTTCTAGGACTTATCTAGAATGAGTGGTAGAAGGGCTACAGACAAATGAAATGAAAATATATTGGAAAAATTATTTAAAATCATGATTCCTGATTGTTTAAAATCATTCTATATTTATAAGGGGTTTAATTCAAGGGTTTTAAAAAAAATCCAATATCTCTGAAAAAGTGTCACCACATCTATAATTTATTACAAATCGTGAATTCCACTCAAACAATGTGTTCTAATTTCCTTAGATACCACTTATCCTTTTTAATGTTGTAATGTCACAACTCAGATTCCAGAAAACTAGTGATTTGAGATGTTTCATAAAGACACCCCAATTGTGCCTCCCTATATACCAGGGGCCACTGACAATTAGAGAGATCCAGTAGTGTGATACTGGGGAGAAAATTCCTTCATATTTGAGAAATAAAACAATAAATATTGTTATGTATTATATATAAAAGTAATTAACATGTTTTGAAAAGCGTAAATAAATAAAAATAAAATATGATGTAATTCCAAATAAAATAAAATAATATCCAAAATAGTTATTTCTGACATAAAACATTATTCAGACATAAGACCAACAATATAAATATTGAAGTAATGAAATTAAACAATAATTAATGCATATGGGTTTACTTCTAACACCTGTCCAGACCACATACCATTCTCTAGACACTATTGAATGTCACTATCCTAATCAAAAGTATCCAAGCAAGAGTCTCCATGAAATTATGCAACCATGATCCTCACCCCTATATACAATGTGACTATGATCATCTTTAAAAATATAAAAAATTCAGACACACACACACACAAACTGTGGTGTATGTATGGGGTGGGGAATATAATTTCAATTTTCCATAAAAATGATGAACATATTGAATTATAACATTGTGTATTTATCAATAAATATTCACAACATAGCCTAGTATCAAAAGAAAAGATAAATAAATCAATAGTATGAAACCATTGTCAATACAGGTGTCCATAATCTTCATAACACATCAATGTGTAATCATGTAAGGCTATTTTTATAGATGTATATATGTATATTCTCATATATATAAATATATGAATAAAATTAAGTTTGGTGAATTAAATAACATAAATTAATCGTAGTGGATCATTAGGTCTGTAATCCAAACCACCCAGAAATATAGTGCACAAGGTAGTGAGTATGATGTTGTACTGCTAAATTCATGTATCATTAAGTTGATTCATGTTTCTTTAATCATAATTTATAAAACATCATTCATCCAGCACTAGAGTTTTATCTAAAAAATCCAAATCACCACATGGGAATACTCTCTCTATCCCCATGATAACCCATAACCACATTCAATCACAATAAATAAGGATTATAGTGAACTACATCTAGAAATCTAGTATTTGGTAACTATGTTGTATTCCATTAAGCTAGTATAGTGTAAATATCATCCAATGTCTGATCCATAGGTCCCAATCCATATGTGGGAATGACATTATGACTATAATAATCCTTATGTATCTAACCCTCAGGAGATATATATTGTGATACCATTGATGTGAATTCATGGACACCGCTCATGGTCTCTAATAAGGGAGAGCATAATCCTACATAATCATTAAAAGAGTGTAATAATCCTTGCATATAAAATGATGTGAAACTCTATTTCACACACAAGAGTCACAAAATCAATCAAGGGGAGTGTATTTATCATATTCACTTGAGACTGTATAATCATCCATGAGTATAATCAAATCAAGGAGAATGTAATCATCATAATCAAATATCAAACAATTGAGATCATAATAATACATATCACTCAAGAGAGCGTAGTCATCCATGAGTATCATTACGTGGGACACCCAGAACACATATCATAACTATAGTATTAATAGTCGAATCCTGGGAATCACATCATGATTACGAAATAATATAATAGTAAACATGCTGGCCTAATAGCCAGATTACAGGTAGTACCTCTTTGTAAAAAAATGAACATGAGAAAAAACATTTATCATAATTTAGATCATAGGAAATATGTATGGTAATACAAAATTGAAATAATGATTCATCACATCATGATCATCATCAACCAATTGGAAATATCCTCTGGCTATCATTAGTACATCATAAATAAACAGGTAAAATTATTATAAAAAAAGTCGTGGTGGCCAAATTCAAAAACCCACCACTACTTTCAAAGCCTCATTAGCAAAAATGATTAGAATGGTTTATATAGTGAATCCTTATACCATCTATAACCAATCCCAAAATACTCTCTCATGGTTAGTCAATCATTGGGTCACCCACTGGGTCCCTCAATTCTAAATAATGGAGAGACATTCTACTTCATACCCTGGGGGTATATACAAAAAAAGAAATCATATTCATGATCGTTATATCTGAAGGTAATGCGATGAATCCTATATGGGATCCTTTAATGCAATGAAACCTGAGGCATCCTACATGGATCCACAAAATGGTATATTGGATAGGGTGTCCTAAACTGGAACCTTTTTTAGTGTAAGAATGAAGAGTCATCCTATATAGAATATTCATAAAATTACACATGTAAGAGGATCCTATTAGGGATTAACCTAGGTTATCATGTATGTGAATTTAACCCATAAGGTACCTTTAGTAATAAGTTGGATGATGGAGGTAATATACAATAAATCTCCTAGGGAGTAATGTATACTAATAAATTCTACATGAAATCCTCAAAAATAGCTACACTCATGGACACTTAGTCCATGTGAGAACATATTTCATTGGAGAAATCCTCATCCTAAAGATACAATGGAATCATTCAAGGGATATAGAATATGTATCGTCTCATTTTTACATCCTCGCTATCAGTATAAATATAAATTAAATTACTCGAGGAAGAAGCTATCAATTTGGAAATCTATGATTGGCCAAAAAATATCCCCCAAAAGACCTTGAGGGTTTTTTCATCACAATCTTCATGAAAATATACAAATAATAGACTAATCAAGGGTCCAATTTAGAATTTAGTTCATTAAATAGGAAAATACAACAAAAGGGTAGAAGGGGAGGAGTAGAGGGAATGTGTACCCTAGTACATGTAATATACCCTCAAGGCCCCTCTTGGATGTGTAATCCTTCAGGACATGGCATGTAAATATTCAAGTACATAGATTTTTATCACATACATGGGGTATAAGACTTTGTACCTCACATGGTCTGTCCATGTATACGATCTATTAGTGTACTTATACCTTGTTCAAAACCCATATGGGGTCTAGCTATGTAATCTACATAGCCATATTCCCATACACGGTATGTAAGGTTGGGTACTATACTACACAATCGTGTCCCAATACATGGAATGTATTACCCATGCACATCTGTTATATATCAATGGAAAACTTCCCTGAATAATAATTACACATGTTGTGTGTTCCTAAACATCGTGTCGTGTGATTGGAATTTCTAAATGGAAAATCTATCAAACCATATTAATCGACCATTTTACCACAAAAATAGTAGATTGACTCACATGGTGTCTTAATCAAGAATAAAATGGTATTAAAACATTAAAAGGAAAAATCTATGGGGTTCTATTGAAAAAACATAATAATGTAAAAACTTGGGTGGAATCTCCTGAAGCATTACCCATTTCCACACTCCACCACTACTATAGGATGATCTAATGCATCCCAAACTCCACGACGGTACCCTTCTACATCTCCCGCCTCTTCCACCTCTCCCCTATCCTATTTTCACTATTTCTCAAAAGAATGGGGCGTGACACATGGGGTTTGTATGAGAATCCATATTTTAATGATGAAAATAAAGTATAAAAATAATGAAAATGAAATAATAGAAAATGAAAAGGGGGATCCATCCCACCCAAATGCATGACCTGGGTTTACACCCCACCTAAAAAATATCCCTATGCTAGACATGTCATCAAAGAAGGAATTTTGACCTAACAATATATTAAGAGGTTATAAACGAATTTACCCTCACAAATAAAATAATATTTAATTTATTAAATATTAAATTTTAATTGTTATGCTAAAAGTATAAAAACCCTAAATTCCACCAAAATACTATCCTAGTTTAGACACACTATTCATAGACCACTAGAGTGATAAAAAAATTTATCCTAGCTTCCAATGTAAGATAAAATTACCATTTTATCCCTTAACATAATATAATTGAAAAAATTCATATTTCTTCTCAAAATTTGGGTCTAAAAAACACAATTTCTTATAGTCTCAAAACCATAAAATTTATCATGCTCAATAAGCCTAGTGGAATGATTAGCATCTATGCTCACTAATTGAGAATAATAACAAAAAGTTGTCTTCGCTATGTAAATACTTGTCAGGGAACATTATGAACTACCTCCTATATGGGATATGAATAACTATAACTAATCATCTAATACCCACCATCATATACCCATATTATTATATCTAAACCATTATGTATACTCAAAAAACAATGAAAACTCTAAATTTGAAGAAAAAATGTAGCTCACCATCTCAAATGGGAAATGGTGTGCTCCCAACCATATGGATTACCTTATACCACTCCTAGAGAGCAACCATAACATATTATTTCCTCAACAACAAAATATAGTAAAAATAAATGAACCTCGACATAGAGTGATAACACTCCCAATGTAATCAGGATGATATCAAGATAGATCATGATCATCTATAAAATGGAGAACACTATGATTCTATAGAAATGTATTTATAGATATATTTTATCCACACTCACACAAAAATAGAGTACAATTTACTTTCTTCACTACCTTACACCTCATTTTCTTACATTTTAGGTCCATGTTTAGCCATAGATCAACCATCTTGTGGTAACCACCTCATTTTAATGTCTCCTCTTTCATAGAGGGACATTTTTTTATTTATATAAAACTTCCATGCAATCATGATCATGACATGAATTTGAAATAATCAGTCATTGGATTGTATATGTCCACTCATTGATTTACGATTTGAATGGCACCACATGAAACTAGTTTATACCTTTAACACCTAAATAAAACTTATTCGAGACATAGAACACATGGCCAATTTGATTATTCTACACATCACATGTGTCTCATTAAACTATAATCTCTCTTATAATTCCACTAATAAATTGGTAACCTCATATGTTCCATAATGTAGTCCACAACTACATGTTACATTATGTCATTCTAGTCCAAGGTGTCTTCTCATTCTCTCAATACATTTGAAATAGTTGAAGCATTGTTCGACCAGGTATGTCCCCCAAATAGTATTTCCTTTCTAGGAAAAACTTGAAACAAATGTGTCCTAGGTTATTTTCAAAAGTTGAATCCATCAACATTAAAATATTGCAATACCTGAGCACCTACCATTCCTTAATTTGAAGATGATAATATAACCAAGATGAATGCCTGATTAGGTATTTAGAAACTCCAAACAACCTATCATGTGGGCTACCATTGATCCAAATGAACAATGACCTACAAGGGTCTGATTCAAAACTGTGGGTCTCTATGAATCCCAACAGCACCAAATGATTAAATCTCTCAAATAGGTCACATGGTCTAGCCACCTAGCCCAAATGATCCATCCTCCTCAAAGAATTAACGAATCACAATGGCCTTTGAGGTTCCAAGATACAAACATCACCATATAGGGGCTCGATCCTCTTTGAGAATCAATTTAGTAAACTAATCCCATGAGGTGAAAATACCAATGTTGTAGAGATGTTGAACTGAAAATCAATGGACATCCATATACGATAATAACCATGTAGGTCTAGTTCTTATGAAATGAAAAGGTACTTATCATGATAATATTCATAGATATGACTATATAACCACCAATAATGGGAGATTAAATACATGTTAACTTGATTTGATGCTAAAAAACACTTTATTGAATGTTAATAAGACATTAAAAAATCAAACCTAATAAAGAACACCCTATAAGGGGTATAACACATAGGAATCATGTTCAATATCAACCTATGACGGTCGTTGAATATCCAATGTATATATATTAACTCATTATCCCCACCACCAAACATCTCAATATAGATACACAAAACATTCAATTAGAAGGAAATACATTGGTATGTAGGAAAAATTGTTCAGAATAAGACCAAAAACCACTACATGAAAATACAATTTAGGTATTTTCCCCTTTACACAATTTTCATCTATCATCATTATTATTCACACACTAGTAGGTCTATATGATGTGAGTCCAAAAAGACAAATATTATTCATGAGGTTCCTATTGATTTTTTTTCAATGATTCAAAATTCATCCATGGATTCTTCATAGTGGGACAAGAGATAGAAATAAAGAATAATCCTTAATATCCACACCACATGTGCATCGATCAAAGTGAGAATCATATTAAAATGTAACAACTCATATCAGAACATCCATACCATACCCAAGTAAACAAATAATACTTACTGGAAGTAGTTTTATCAAATCACCAGAATGATATCAACCATAGGAACTAACACATTCCTCATAACTATTTCTTCCATATCTCATAATAAAAAATCCATTGAATTGAAAATCAGGCAATTCCACTTTTTAATGTCCCAACCAGGATGCCACTATACTAGTGCTCAGAACTAGTTTATTTTAAGGACTCAAGAATTCCTCCTTATACAGCAAAGGATACTTACTAGTAGCAAGGGACTAGGTTGTGATAGTAGAGAGAATACAAAATCATGTCTATGTAATAAAAAATGTAACTAGATATCATAAACATAAGTTATCATCATGAAGAGGAAACCATGAATAAATAAAAATAAAACATATAGTAATAAATAATGAAGAGCTTTAAAGGTTTTAACTAT
The DNA here is from genome assembly GCA_963277665.1 of Viscum album. Taxonomy (NCBI): domain Eukaryota; kingdom Viridiplantae; phylum Streptophyta; class Magnoliopsida; order Santalales; family Viscaceae; genus Viscum; species Viscum album. The sequence goes on along the minus strand of OY728152.1, from coordinate 838,840,629 downwards.
AATTTAATACATAAAATTTGGTTAAGCCACTAGTTTGTCCATACAGATATAAGAGTATAGTTTGGGAACTGAAATAAAATTATAGGGATCTACTACTAACATTGATAAAAATCTCATACTTGGTCACCATGCAATGTAGAACTACACCAGCATGATCATATGTATTGACAAAAGTGCTCTGATCAATCTTTAAACCCTTGTCCTTATAATTATCTACATGGAATATGTTCTCAACTAGAAATAAATACATAATGTCTTCATTCACACTGAGGTGCACATACAAGGGTGAAAATGTAATCTTAGTAGGATTACACAATGATGAGCATATAATTTTTTTCATAAGTTAATGATATTTTAAAATGTTCATCCAAGAGTAGACTCAATTGAAATGATAAATTAATCAAATTACATGACACCAGAGTCGATCCTTGGATCAGTAATCTGTTTTAACATGGAAATTTTCTATCATGTATTTTTTAATCTATATGTATGTATATTTTAATACATATACATATATAAAAAACATTAATAAAAACTAGTATAGTGAATAAGATAAAATAAAAAAATAGGATTGCATCCTTCAAATTGTAAGTACGGTCTATTGGACATCTCATGAAAATGAAATTGATCTAAAATTCAAACAACTCAATTCATGTATCATCAAGTCAATCACTATGCATATAATACCAATCCAAAATACATACTTTTGGAAACACAATTGATTTCTCTGAGCAAGCTATGAAACCACATGTGGATACTCATCTAAACTTTGGGATCACACATACATGCCTCATATTCCTTAAAAACTAGAATATAAGGTTAGTAAATTAATACATTAGTTAAATGGACACTAGTATAGTAACCATTCCTCGCATTATATTTAAATATAGTCCAATATCTAATCTATAGGTCATTGTATATAGGAGTTCACAACATTAGGACTCATATAATCTATCCGGGCCTGGAATCAAATCGATCAATAAGGAAATCTCATCGGTGATACATCAAGACCACCTCTCTAGGTATCTATTATTGGAAATCAAGATCATCCACTATATCTAGGGGGAGTAATCATCCATGGGTATCGAAGGATGTGAAACAACATTTCCAACACCACTATATGAAAATCAATTAGGGAGATCAAAATCATCTCTATAACTTAGGATACTGTTACCATCAATGAGTGTAATCGAATTGAGTAGTGTGTAATCATCCTCATCACATTTCAACTAAAGGAGATCAGAATCATCCTCATCACTTGAGACAAAATAATAATCCATGAGTATCATTATTAGTGACTCTATCCCTGTATATTATTACAACATGATCCATTTCTAGATTCTAGGAAACACCTATGGAGACCCCAATAATATACTAGTCAAGCATACAATATCTACATCTGAATACTAGATAATACCACTAAAACTGAATGTAACAAAAAAACAAGAACAACATGTTATAGAGTATAGATCTAAGTAAATATTTCTTAGAATCCCAATTATTGAATAATATGCATCACATTAGGCTCATCATCCAACAACATGGAAGCACCAGGGTAATCATTACATCATCCACAATAATCATGTGAAAGTATAAACAAAAGGGTGTGGGTAGAAAAATTTCAATACCAACCAATAATTTTATAACCTCAGGGTAATACATGTTTGAATTGGTTAATAATTTAAAAATCTCTACTATATATACCTAAACTAAGAATACTAGCTCAGGTTCAGTCAAACATTAAGGAAGCCACTGGGTCCCCCAATACAAAAAACTGAGGAGTTATCCCTCATGGGATCTTGAGGAATAATAAAGTAAAGGAATCCAACTCCAAATCCTTAACAGTAATGTTAATGTGAGGAATATAACATGGTATCCCTTAATGGTAAGAAAATAGAGGCATGACATGTGGATATTCAAAACATTACATAGGAATTGGCTTCTAACACATGACTCTTTATATAGTGTATGAAGTTAGAGGCATCCAACATGGAATCCTTAGAGCTATGAAAAATATAAGGCATCCTACTAAGGATTCCATGGTTCATAATGAATGTAATGGTATTCCATATAGAATATTTGGTAACTAAAAGGAATTTAGAGGAATCCTATATGGTATCCTCTAGTTTTGAGTGTATAAAGATGAATCCTACACAAGATCCTCAAAATTGGATAAAATCCCAGCCTCCTAGGTTATAAATTTACATCTGTTAGGGGAGATATACATAGGGGAATGAAATAATGAAATCAATAAAGATATATGGATCATGGATCATCTTAGATCAATGTACTCACCCTTATGAGAGAACTAAATTCTATTATTGGAGGAACAACCTCTCCATTTATGAAAATCATTACATGCAATGAAGGAGTCCTCAAAACACATAAAGGGTTTTACCATCTAGATCGACATGAAATGATTCAAATAATGATCAATTTAATTGTACATTTACAAATATAGTGAATAAATATTAAAACCCCTAAAAATTATAGTATGTTATGAGTAAACTACATTTGTATTCTATTATATGGTGTGTACCCTCAATTCCCCAAATGGGTGTGTACTCCAGCAGAACTTGTCATGAAAAAGATTGTGTAAATGGACTATTGATCACGTACATGGAGATTACCGAAAGGGGTACCTAACAGTGTACCTAACATAGTATGTAAATTTATATGTACATTCCATTTACTTATACATGGAGTTCATCCCACACATGGTATAACTGTGTACTCTACATGGACTTGTTCCCCAATAAGGTCTTTCTACCCAGGTACTCATATAAATAGATGTGGACTAATACATAGAATCTATACCCTTTATTGGTTGTGTAATTGTTAATTTTCATATTACATAAACATTAATAATAGATGACATGTGTTATTGAGCTAAACACCATGTAATTGGGATTTTTATATTGGGAAATTCCTCAAATATCTTAAACCCCATGTTTTTTCACAAAAAAAAAATATATCGACCCACAAAGGAACATATATAAGAAGAAAAGTAGTTTAAAACATGATATACAAAAATTTATTGGGAAAAATGGAAAAAATATAAAAATGGAATACTATTGGGTGGAATCCCCCAAAGCATCTCCTGTTTATTAGCTCCACAACTACCACATGATGATCTGACACACCCTAAGCACTACGACAACACCCTTATTCCTCTCCCACTCCTCCATCTCCCGCTATCATTTTTTTATCTCATTACCAAGAAGGAAGAGACACATGGGGAATATGGGAGAATCTAGTGGGGAAGGATGAAATCATAAGAAGAAAAAAATCAGAAATAAATTGAAAAGAAAAAGAATATGGGGACCCAACAAGCTATGATGCCCGACCATAGTTTATGCTGCATTGGAATAACTCCTCTTTCCAGACTAAATATTAAAGAAATAATTTCAATAAGATTATACATTCAAATTATTTGAACGATTGAAAAGGAATTATTTAATTAATATTAAATTTATTAATCATTAAATATTAATTAATCATCTAAAATTCTATCAACATAGAATTCTACAAAACTATTATTCTTGGGTAAACACCATATTTAGAACTAGGGGAGTGGTAATAAATATAATCAGAGATTATTTTCTATGGGAAAATTATATTTTTACCACTTATGTCAATCTAATAGAAGAAATTCAAATTACATCACAAAATTTCAACATGGAAAACACATTTTGTTACAGAATTCCTTAACAAACCGGCCACATAAAATTTAATTTATTGCCTCATGTATTATAAAAATTAAACAATAATAAGTTCTTTCTATTGCACTAATGTAGACATTTTATCTATTAAAAACTCTTGTATCCTCTATAATCCTATTCTAGAACAACTCCAATAGAAAAAACATGCAATATAATAAGTCGGTATGGAACATTCCCCTACACACATAATCATTTATTGAAATGTAAAATTCCATAAATATCATGGTAAGACTATAGAGTTTACCATAAATTATTATATAAATTAATATTCTCTATTTTTCCCCATGATCATCACATGGATGGATGGTTGAGAATTCACTTTGAAATTAGACAATTTTTCACCTTCCTTTGTGAATATACAATATTACTTTTAAAATCCATTACTATTGGTTTTATATGTATCTTTATCATTTATAATGTTTCATGGTCATTAATTAATATATTATCAAACAAATTTTCACTATAAATGTGTTAAAGTGGTAATAAATAATATTCAAGGAAACCAACCATATTTTTGGGATCATTTTCATCACATTTAATTTAAAAATATACAATAATTTTTTTAGATCTATGTATATTTTTTACTTTTCACTATTATTATACTTCACCCATATCTATAATGGAAAAATTAATATTGCTACATTATTATCATGCCTTGTGTAATTTTTCTAATGATCGACTTATTTACATGAGGAATATCCTACCACCATTTTATTTTTTCATGAGGACACAACCTAGTCCCTTATTTTATTCATATCTCTATATAAAAAACCCTTCTCTAATATAGGGTTTTTTGAGTATAGGTCTATATTCTATCATTTTCATAAGATCAATGAAATTATTTTTACATTCATTTAACTAAATGATATTAACACCTTTTTACTTAATTTTTTTACTTTATATTTATGTTAAATGTCACCAATGGTTTCAATAGTATCTATAAAATCCATTAAAACAACATATATATATTATAATATTTTTTATGGGTGGTAATTCAATTTCCTCAATCATTTAACAATTCAATGATATCTAATATCTTATAATTAAATGACCTAATATAATAAGACATTTTTTGAATATTTTAGAAATGATAAAAATGTAATGTATTTTCACATTTATGAATTTATTCATAACAATCCTCAAATTTTCTTCTTGATCATCATTTCTCTTGGAATACATGACAATGTCATCACTAATGTCCAAAAATTGACCATTTTATTCTATAAAACTCATTTCATTTAATCAATGATGATAGTAGGGGTATATTTATATTTGAATAGAATTACATGGAGTTAATAATTTTTATATATTCGAGTGAAGTATATAACATGTTTATCCTCTAGTTACACAATATTTTGATTAAATACAGTTTGAATTTTTATTTTTGAGAAGTATTTAGTTCCTGATTTTTAATAATAGAAGTCATCATTACTGAGTTGATGATAAATATTCATATTCACTATTAGTAATATAACTGATAATCAATCTATAGATTCACTGACCCATAATTATTTAAAACATATAGAACTACATATCACCATTGTGAATCAAGTGGGTATATATGTACCATACTTATATTCCCTTTTGGTTGCGTCATAAATTCCTCTAATTTTGTGTAATTCATTCAACATGGAGTCTTTAATATTATAAGATCACTATGTTTTTGATTTATTGATAATTAAACATCGTGATCTATGATAATAAAAAGATACTGTCCTCAAAATACATGGAAATGTTAAAGAAAATTAGATATATCTTTTTCATGGTCTACATCACCTTCCATTTTAGCTAAATATCTGCATTAATAAATATTGAGAAACCTGTAATTGATGTATATTTAATAAGTATTTAATAGTTATTTGTTAACTAATAGAAGATAATGATTTGATTTGGGATATGAAATCTGATTTATCAATACCAAAATTCAATATGAGAACTATGTTTCCTAAGAAAGTCCACTCCAAAAATGAAAATAAATTCAACTAATTGGAGAATATAATGATTTTTAGGATTCATATTACCGCAACATAGAATTTTAGAAGAGTTCTATACATTGGATGAAATCATCAAATGGTATAAATTTATCTCTAATAATTAAATATATAATCATTGATTATATAAATTAATTTTCATATAGAAATTTAATGAAATCATGGAATTAATATAACTTCGACAAAATACATTTTTTTAATATTTAGTTTTCTTATCACCACCCATTTACCATGATCTAGTAATTAGTCCCTTATTATATCCAAATTAGTTATTATTATTGTTAAATATTAATATACATTGTTAAAAAAAATATAACAAGGAAAATAAATCAGATAATGACCTAAATTATGAGACCTTCATTTAAAACAATGATTTTTTTGTTCACCCTATATAATTGTTTGTTCTACATATTGGGTGCTTTGTTCTATAATTATTTTAATAATAACAACAAACTATAATTAATTAAAAATTATTATGACATCACCTTCAATAGAACAACCATAACATGAATACATATTATATCATTTGACATGAATCGTCATTATAAATCACATGGAATCATCGCACTGAACATATTAGTTTACATGAATCAAAATTTTGAATCCTAAAAATCAAATTATAATTTTTTTATCCAATATATCCAACAAATAATCCTCACACATGACACTCTTCTTGAAATATCATCCCAAACACGTATATCTATTAATTTTGGAATGGAAAAATAATATTGGGTGATCTTACATTCTCAGCGTGGAGTGAATAAATCTTATATCAACAATGGGTCAAAAGGGAATTGAAATTATCTTGTAGACATGAGAAAATAGTCAAATTACATGAGGATAGTATAATGAAATCAAACCAAAAAAATAATCAAAATTAATAACTCAAATAAAATTTGAAAAGTGTAATGGGAATATGGATTCAAGAGACAATTTTAATAATCCATATAATCATAAAATGGGAATATTTCATAAGATATTGGCATGGAAATTAGAATATGAAATAATTTATTTTCTTAAGGAAAACTCCCTTAACTATAATCATATATTGGAAAATTCCATTAATTTTTATATTCAATCCCTATACTCATAAACACAGTGAATAGAGTTCTATATGTTATTGTGTTCACTCCATATCCTAAAAAAATGTATATAGAGTCCCATATTTTATTGTGTTCAAAATTTAGTCCTTTATATGTTATCTCATTAAGTTTAAGGATTTATAAAATTTAGTGGCTGGATATATAATCTTTTTAAATAAATATAATAATTAAAAATAAAACAAATGTGTTACATATAAACATGATCACATTCATAAATAAACCATTTTATACCTGACACATGAAAATGAAATAGGTATCTAAAAAAATTACAGAAGCAAATATCATAAGAAATGATGAAAGTGAATTTAGGTGGATTTATTGGATAATATCCCCAATAATGAGAAAAATATTTTTTTAAAAAAATAATGAGAATTAAAAAAATAGACCTTGGAATATAGTTACAACATAGAATAGAAGAATCATAATAAAACATCATAAAATAGTTTGAGAAAGATTCCATGTGATAAATATTTAAAAATATCTCTCAAACATTACCTAAATAGTGATACATTAAACATATATTAATCATAGTAAATCATAAATGTATGTATAAGGAAATCCACAAAATATTATTTAAAATCATGGGCCTAGTGGAAAAATATTCCCAACTAAAAACCAAAAATAATATTGGATCTACTTATAAGAATTATTCTAGTAAAAGTTTGTTCCAAAAAGAGATAAAATTGTATGAAGAGATAAAACAACATTAAAAAAGTTTGTAAAATAAAATTAATTTGTATTTATGGAAAAAGAACATAAATTTTTCAAAATACGATTTCAAGACTGGAAAAATCAATAGAAAATTATGATTTGAAAAGACACACAAATGCCTTTGGTAACATTTAAATCATCCACCCAAAAAAGTTTAATCCAAATTTGGATATTTAAATCCATTTCATTACAAGAAAATTCATGTAAATGAAATCAATAGGTAAATCATATGACCATATAATATAACTCTCATAGGACAATATGGATCACGTTTAAAGGAATTTAGATTGAGACAATGAACTCTGAAAAAAAATCTGTTTGGTCAAAACAATATAACTCCCTATATACTAAAACTTTGAATGTTATTAAAGTATAGTGATTAATTTCCCATTTTTATATTATTTAATTAAATTAAATTATAATTTATTATCACAAACTTGTAATTATTTATATTTAAAATTAATATTATTTTGTTATCTATTAAATTGTTTCACGAATTATTCAGTTATTAGGTAATTGTCATTACCCCTTGATCATGGGTTAATTACCTTCAACATGTTCATAAATTTAATGTATATGATTTTTTTTATTTTTTAGAATCCCATGATAATTTCATGGACCTTATAGTCATGGTACACAAGTGAGGCTTAAATATATCCTTTTCAATGGTTCATGAATGAACAATAAAATATTATTTGTGAATATAACTTCACATATTACCATTATAAAATTATAAAACACATTAAATTAATCATTATTTGATTTTTTTATTATATCGGGTTTCTTATCATTTGATCTGTGAATTTAATAATATCATTTATATAGGTGGTATAAAGGGCCATAATAAGACCGTTTCCTAATAGTTGAATGAGTAATATGATTCCAATGCATGGTAATAATGTAAAAGTTTAGATTTTTCTTGAACCTATCATAGATATTTTGAGGTTTCAATGGATTTTTTTATATTATTATAATAGAATATATGGTATTCTATTTTTTATTTATTTGTAATTCAATGTTTTTAAAAATAATTTTGATTTATAATTTTTGATACATGGTTATGTATTACAAGTTTAATTTAAAAAATATAGAAATAATGAATAATACCAATCAACTAATTATTTACACATGATTTAAAAGTATTATGAATTTATATTTTACATATTGGAATAGTTATATTTTATGTTGTATTTGTTTTTTAAAGTTAATGGTATTGAATTATCAAAATATATTTCAAATATATATGTGTTTTTGTGTGTGATATATTATATAGGTATTTTTGTAATATCCCAACCTTTTCTGGAGTTACCTCACATGAAATTTCATTTCCTTTATTTCTGTTTTTATATACCCTAGATTGGATTTATGAATTTTTGTGCAATATAGTGGAGTTTTAAGAAACATTTATAGAGAAGAGGTTGTGCACATTTAGCACAATGTTAGATGAAATTATACACTCAAACCCATGTAACCGTGCAAAACTGGCTAGTAAGGGCCACACAGTTGGTGCATGGTTTACCCAAACGATGTTCCCCTACCATGAAAACAATGTGTTTGGTATCTTTTCACCCAAAGATTAGTTTTAAATCTTCTAAATATACCAAACACCTCATATTCATCCAAGACTTAGAACTAGACATTTTTTGATGATTTCATTGTTTTCCGGAGGATTTCCAAGGTTGCCTACCCTCCGTTATTCAAGATTCAAATCCGTAATCAAATATTCTCTCTTTTCATGGTATATGGATCTCCTCCTAATGCATATATTTTTATTTCTATTTCCATTATCTATTTGTGGAATTTATCCTCAGTTTATTTAGATCTAAACCCAATCGGAGAGATCTTCATCTAGGAGTGTAGATCTAGTTCTACATTGAAATTATTTTGACATCCTTGTTCTTGATTTAGGGTTCTATATCCAAAACTAAAATCTATGTTTTTGTGCTACTAGGATTTTAGGGAATCCATTGAATGAACCTTCTTCAATGATTTGAGGTTGGTGGTTTAAATTTTTTATTCACATAATCATGGATTTGAAATGTGTTTGAATTTGTTTTTAATTGTTATTACTCTCTAGAAATTGAACTCCTAAATATGTTTAATTAGGATTACTAATTGATTTATCAAAGTATTTTGAATTAAATGATAAATTAGAGAATTTATAATGAGATTATGTGGAAGATATATTATATAGTTAATTTAGATTAATAGATTATGTGATTTATTTGTTGTAATCTATATAATTAATCATCGTATTAATTATGAGATATTGAAATTTTCTAAATTGAGATAATTAATTATGAATTAATTATGTGATTATGATATTCTCATCTAGATAATTAACTGTATAATTAATTATGATGATTCTAGATTTAGAATGAGATAATTAATTCTTGGATAATTAATTATAGGATATGAATTGGGTTATTAATTAACTAGTTGATGAAATAATTAATGGGATTGGAATACTTAATTAATAGGGTAGTTAATTATGGTTAGTGATGTATTTGACTAATAGTTGAATTAGTAATGGAATAAAAGTGGATAATTAGTTCTGAATTAATTATGTGTGACAAATTGGGAACTTTATCATTCCAAATTGTGAAAAATAATTGGTTATATGGCCATTGTACTTATGAGTAATGTAATGTGATCAAGGACATTATTATTAGAATTAAAAATGGTAACATGGTCATTGTACTTATGATTAATGGAAGAGAAACATGGTCATTATATTTAGAAGTAAAATGGTAACATGGTATTATTTTTTATGAATTTTTTATTGGTAACTTGGTTATTAATATATGAATTTAAAGAATGGTAATAAAGGCACTCTGAAAAATGGCCCCACATTAAAATACATCAAACTCCGAAATGAGTCAAATTAAGTACAGAGATATCATGTCCCAATTGAATACTATAAGATCTAGAACAAGTCGAATAATGTATTAAGATATGATATTTCATAGGGAACACTTCAGGCTCTAATATGATCCAAATATGGTATAGAGGTACAAGTATCCCCTTGAACCCTAGAGATAATATGATTATATACAGAAAAAATGAGTAATGTGATAACAATATATTTATGAATTGTATTATTTTCTTTAGAGAACTGTTGCACTATCATATTAATATAATTGTTTTATAAATTCTTCGTGGTGGCCTACTAAATTGTAATAACGCCCTATTTGAGTAGCCTGATGGGTAATTGAATAGAATTTATTGTTCAAGGCTCATTTATGGGAAATGTCCTTATGATAGTTTATGGATTGGAATTTGATCATGGGTAAGGGAACACGACGTGGTTCGAGACATTCTTAGGAGTCATTAGTGCCTTTATTTTAAATTGTGTTTTCAGGAAGTTGAAACTTATATTTTCATATCTTGTTTTCCCTATCATTTTAATATTGTATTTGTTGTTTTGGATTTCTTATGAAAATGGTATTTTTTTTGGTTATCTATGATTTATCATTTTTTAATCTATTTATGATCATGTTTTACTCTGATAAAATATTTTATAGTCTCCCCGGAACTGAATTCTGTGACCCTCGCTGATAGTCGTAAGCCTTTAGCATATGGAGAGGCGCACTTGAGGTCATATAATGAATAGGCCTAGGGAACCATCAAGTTGCTCCTGGTTCGGGATGTTACAATGTGGTATTAGTGCACCTATTTTCATTCTTCTTCTTTTTTATTACTATTTTGGGAAAGATAGGCAGGAGACTAAGAAAATTTGAGGCATGGTAACGAGCACTATCATGGGAGTTTCAGACTAATGTATGAAGGAAAACCCGAGTACTCAGGGTTGGATTGTTGTTATTACTGTTTGGGGTTACAATTGAATATTATTTCACCTTGGGTGTCCCACTTGTGGTGTGATATTATTATTGTTTCTAGGAATTTTTGAGTATTGATTCATGTCCTCGAATGGAATTAGAGTTGAGTATTCATTCATAATTCAAGTACCTCAGGGTTATAGTGATATGTATCATTTTGGAAATGCATGAGAAAATAGGGTGTGTGTATGTTTTTGAACATGATCTTTCTTCCTTTTATGTGAGATTAAAATAAAAAATCATTCTTAAAATGAATTGATAATGATTTTAAAATGATTATAAATGTTAATAATTAGGTGTAAATATGAGAAATGTTTTTACTATATTGTGTTTACCCTTGTTAACAAAACCCCAAGAGTAGGATTGTTAAGGGTAGTAATAGCATCTCGGGGTTGACCATGTGGAGAGATTTGGGAAAAAATAAATTTTGCAGCCTATTGTGATTAATAATCTAATGTAAATATTATAAGGTTGTGTTATGAGATCTAAGATTCATGTTTTCAATTGTATAAAATATTCTTCCATGACACTTGTTGAGGGGAAGACTGAGGGAAATGGCTATGAATTGTCTACAAGTCAGAGAAATTGATGCACCAATTGTGCCAACTAAAGATGAAGGGGAGAATTTCTAGGAGAACATTTCTTTCTTCATGAAATTCATGGAAAGAGACCTAAGGTGGGTTGTGAAAATCATTTCTTTGTTTGAAAGGGAGTTTCAATTGTGACACCATCCAAATTTTATTGTTGAGGGTGGACCTGAGGGAGCATAAATCAAGGTTGATTCCATAGTGACAATAACTGACCATTTGGAGACTATAGTTGAGAGAAGGGCCAAGATGGATACTTATATGCTATGGGGATTAGAGAATTGTTGGTGGGACATTTAGGCGTGAAATGGACATACTAATGATATGTTATATAATGACATCATGGAGATATTCATTGGGAAATTCTATCCAGAGATGCTGATATAAAAGAATGTTACAAAGATCATGCATCTGACTCAGGGGATCATGTCTATAATGAAAAATATTGAATGCTACATAGATCTGCAACACTTTTCTCCAGAATTAGCAGGAGATGAGGAAAATATGAAAAAATAATTTACAAATTCACTTAATTGTGAGATTAAGTCCAAATTAAATATTTAATGATTAAATATGATTTCAGAAGTTTTTGATCATGATCTCATAGCTGAAGGGAAATTGAGGTATGATTCTTGTACTAGACTGGTATTTGTTACTAGATTATTAGGCAGTGCAACTTCCAAGGGTAGGAAGTGTAGTAATTACAAATTTAGCCAGGGATGTGGGAATTAGAGTACCCAAATAGGAGGGTCAGTCAGACATGCCCTTACTAGGTATATCTTTTATATGTATGGCATTATAGGACACTATCATTGAGACTGTCCTCAAACACTAGTAGAGAGTCGGTCTTGAGGCAATATGGGACACAAAATAAATTATACAGGTCAAAACAACATACCAGTATTGTTGGAGCATCTTGGAAGATTGAGAGTTGAAGAAGGAGATCTTCTACACCATATTGGGCAAGCAACTGGAGTTCTCTTAGTCAAAGCAGTAGAGGAAGTGGGTATGGTTCTATAGGGCTAGATCCCCCTTATCAGGAGAGTGGTTCTACTCATGGGATTTGGGAAATATCACATTGAAGGGGGGTTGGGTTTTTACTGGCGATAAATCATACACTTGTGGAGAGAAGGGATGAGGTATAGAGAGTAAGAGGTAATATTCTAGTATCTTTTACATTATATACTTCCTTATCTGATAATGGTTCGCCTTATTACTTTATATATATAAAACTTCTTAATGGTTTGATCCTGAAGGTGGAGATCAGGAGCGAAATAATTACCATCGATACGCCATTGGGTACACAGTCTAGAGAAATATTTCAATGCAAGTGATATTTTCTAGAGATTTGGGAATTTCATTTTCTATTAGTTATCTATATTCTTGATATGGAAGGCTTAGAACTAATTATCATTGTGGAATGACTAGTTTCATATCAACCCCACATCAATTGTTACTGTTGGAGTGTTACATCTATATCTCTTAAGGGTAACCTTTACATTAATCGTGGAGAGTGGGATGTCAAGGTGGGTCGAGTAGGTCCAATTACTCTGCAACTAGAAGAGATCACAACCCATGTTTCTATTTTATTTCTAGATGAAGGGGTGTTAGGCAAGATGTCCTTACACTATTAGTATTACTATTTTATGTTGAGTTTCCTAAATAATTCATAGGGTTAAGAATTTAAAGTGATTTGGAGCTCACTTTTGAGATCATAATGTGGGCTAGGAAAGTATCTATTACACTATACAGAATGGCACCGACATAGATTCAAGTGCTTAGGATATATTTGGAGGAGTTTTTGGAGAAGGTATTTATCTATTAGAGTACATCACATAGGGGATCACCTCAATTATTCACAATGAAGGATGACATGAATTTATGTTTTTGTGTTGATTATCGAATGATTAACAAATGACTATTATGAAACAATATCATAATATGTACAGTGACGATATCTTTGACACGTTGAAGAGATCCTGTGTGTTCTCAAAGATCTACAAGAGATCGGGGTATCACAATTTAGGAGTACGAACATCTCATATATTGAGGACTACTTTTAGGAGTACATATTTATTCTATGAGTTTGTTGTAATTCCATTTGGATTAAGAAATTCACCATGCATGTTTATGGATTTGATGAACGTGATCGTTCATTTGTATCTAGATTAGTTTGTGTCTGTGTTTGTGGGAGACATATTGGTGTACTCCAAGAAACATGATAATAATTCCCAATATCCTAACATCATCCTATGTAATCTGAGAGAGAATCATATATACACCAATATATTTAATTGTAATTTTTGTATTGACTATTTACACTTCTTAGAATACATAATTTCATAAAAAGGTATGTTAGTGGACCTAGAGAATATTTAGGTAGTGGTTTTTTGGTAGGATCCCACGATTTTTTTTGACATCCAACACTTTCTGAGATTAACTAGAAATCACACGAGATTCATCCAAGACATTTCCCATTTGGTAGTGTTACTTTCATGAATTTCCATGAAGGGTTTAATGTTTTAGTGGATAGAATCATGCGATAATTATTTTCATAAGTTGAAGAACTGTTTTATGATTGAACTAATTTTCATCCTACCTAAGTAAGTTAAGGAGTATATGGTTTATTGTGACTCTTCTAGGATTAGAAATGGTGCTATGTTGATGCAGGGACATCGAGTTGTGGGGTATGGGTGTCCACGGTTGAGGAACCATGAATGAATTTACCTTATAAATGACAAGGTTTTGAATGAAGTGGTTTAGGATTATATGTTTGGAAACACAACCATTTTGGATAAAAGTTTATAGTTTACATAGATTACAAGATCTTAAAGTATAACTTCTCACAATGTGATTTTTATATTTGGTAGTGATGATGGGCAGTGTATAGGAATTCCTTAGATTTTGAACTAGAATACACGGTCAAGAAGTGAAATAGTTTGGATGATTTCTTGGGTAGGAAAACTCAGACTCAGATTATTCAGCTGTTGACTACAGAGTGGAGGATGATGACTTTGCTGGTTGAAAAGCATGTGGTGGTTTAGGAGAGTCACGAGAATATGACTCTAGTTTTAATCTCAATGGAATATATATTTTTGAAATTGATTAGGGATATATGGTATGAGGATCAGGCGTTCTTGTCCTTAAGGGAAAAATTTGATTGCGGGGAAACAAATTTAAACTATATGATAAATTAGGATGAGTTCATCTATGTGAAGAATAATTTTGATGTACCTACGATCATATGAGAGAAGATCATGCGAAAATTTCATGCATCAAAGTGGGTGTTACATTGATGTTTGACCAAAATGTACTATGACCTACAATGATTGTTTTTGCGGCCATGAATGAAAAAAGTAAAAAGGAGATAGTAGGTTATGTGACATGATTCTAGACTTGTCAGCAGGTGAAGATAGAGCATCAATGACCTTGAAGTTTACTAGATCCATTACCTAATCCGAAATGGATGTGGGAAGACGTGACAATAAAAATTATCATACATCTTCCAAAGACTCATAAAATGAATGATTTTATTTGGTTCTTTGTGGATATGATAAAAAAGGTTTAACATTTCATAGTAATTGAGAAATTGGAATATGTGAATGTTCAAGAGATTGTTCATCCGCGTGGGCTACTGCCGACTGTAGTTTCAGATCATGATTCATAAAATACATCATGCTTCTAAAAAGGTTTGCATGAATCTCTATGTACATTGGTTTTATTGAGTATTTATTTCCACCCAATGATAGATGTGATGTCGAAACATACTATACATGTGAATGAGCATATGTTGGGGGAATATTTTCTTAACTTTAGTGGGTCATGGGATAAGTGATTATCTTTAGTGGGGTCTTCCTATAACATTAGTTATCAGGACATTATATAGGCGGAAACATATATGGATATTTATAGTAGTCCATGTAGATCACAACTATGGTTGATAAAAACTAGTGAATCATTTTTGTTGGGATCAAGTCTCATGGAGGAGACATCAAAGCTGTTGTAGTTGATTTGAAATCATATAGTTACTATTTAGAGAAGGTAGAATTCATATGATGATAGAAGAAGATGACACCAAGAGTTTATAGAGGGTGATCGTGTGTTTCATTAGGTGTTTCATAGGTTGGGAATCCATAGGATATAGAGGTAGGGAATGTTGGTTTCTAGGTTTGTTGTACCATAGTAAGGTAGTCCAGAGAATCGGGATCATGGCATACCGATTATCTCTTCAACATACATATATATCTATGCATGATGTCTTACATTTATCAAAACTATGGTGGTATAAACCAGACCCTTTCCATGTGATATATGTGGATGAGGTTGATCTAGACGTAGATGTGTCCTTTTGGGAGAATAAAATACTTATGCTGGATCTTAGTGTGAAAGTGATGTGGGGAAATACTGTGCTGATAGTTTGTGTGTTCTGCAAAAACTGGGACATGTGTAAAAGGAAACATGGGAAATGGAAGCGGATATGAGGGCTCTGTGCCCCAATATTTTTTCATCAGAATCAAAAAAAAAATCAAGGAAGTGAAGATCGAGGAAGAGCTATTATTTAGTGGAGAGATTATAAGATCCCATCCTTTTTTTGGAGTTATCTCGGGCGAAAGTTGATATAGATTTTTTTGTTTTTGAATACCAATGATTGGATTTATGAGTTGGGGTGTGTTTGAGAAGTGTTTTAAGATAAATTTTTAAAAATGGGTATGTGCATCATTAGCAAAAAATTATAGAAAATAGTGCACCCAAACCTTAGTAACCCTTTAACCTTGGACAGTGAGGGCCACACAGTTGGCAGACAGTTTACCCTAACCATGCAACCCTGCCCCAAAAATAGTGTGTGTGGTTTCTTTTGACCCAAAAATTAGTTTTAAATTCCCCTAAACCCATGAAACACCTCATATTCTACCTTGACATAGACTTAGAGATTTTTGGACTATTTCACATCTTTCGGGTGGGGTTCTAAGGCCATATAAACTCAGTTCTTCAACATTCAATGCCAGAATCGATGATCCACTCCTCTCCTAGTAAGTGGATCTCATCCTAATGATTGTACAACACTTTTATCTCTATTTACATTATCTTTTAGTATAATTAATCCTCTTTTTCATTATATCTAAAAATAATTTGTGGGGTATAGATCGATAATTTCAGATAGAGATCTATATTGATACGGTCTTGATATACTTGTTCATGAATTATGGATTTAGATTTGGAACTCAGATCTGAGTCTTTGTACTGCTCAAATTTTGGTGATTTACATTGAACGAACATCCATCATATAATTTAGGTATGTGGTCTAAAATATAATTATTATTGTCTTGAATTTTAATAGTTATGAAAAATATTATAATTTCTACAATTAATTCACAATTTAAATCATAAATTGGTTTATTTATGTTAACAAAATGATCTATTGAATAATTGTTGAATTAAATGATTAATGGAATAATTTATCATGTGATTAATGGGAAGAACTATTAGATAATTAATTTGAGTAAATTGTTTAAGATATTTAGGGATTGTAAGCAATGTAATTATTTTGGGGATTAATTGTGAGAGATTAAAATATATAACTTGAGATAATTAATTATAAATTAATTATGTGCTTTTGATATTATGATCTAGTTAATTAATTGTAGAATTAATTATGAAGAGTTGGGGTCTATAATGAGATAATTATTTCATTAAAATTAATTATGGGATATGAATTTTTTTATTGATTAATTAATTGATGAATTAATTAATGGGATTGGAAAACTTAATTTATTAGGGAGATAATTAATGATATTGATGTATTTGACTAATTATTGAATTAATAATGGAATATATGTGGATAATTAATTATTAATTAATTATTTGTGTGAGAATGGGACTATGGTCAATCTAAATTGAGAAATATAAATTGTAATATGGTCATTGCACCTGCGAGTAAAGGAATTGGAACATGGTCATCCAAATTAGAAGTAGAAATAGTAACATTTACATTGTACTTATTAGTTATGGAATGAAAATATGGTCACACAATTGTGGAGTAAGAATTATATCATTTTCATCTTACTTATTATTTTTCTTTTAGTAACATTAGAATTTATATATGAATAGAAATAATGGTAAAATTATCATATTTTTAGAATTATTAAAATAAAATAAATATTAGTTTTTAAATTAGCACTTTAAAAATTGGGTTAAGGTGAATTTATAGGTATTTTAAAAAATACATTATTTTTCACTGAATAATAAAATTAAAAAAATTTCATTTTGGTATGACTTATGAATTCATATTTATTTAATAATGATATAATAATTAATTAACCACAATACAAGACCAATTTTTTTATTTCAATAATATTATGTATTTTAATATATTTTAAATAATTTCTGAATCTAAATGTGACTTCCCAATGATTGAAATGATTAAACATTATTTAAAAAACAATTGTTTGTGAAAAATTTGATTTTACATTAAAAATATTTATTCCAAAAAGGTGTTTAGAAATAGTGGATTAAAATATCTTAAAATTAGAATCAAATTTCTAAAACCATGTGAAAAAAATCATATTTCAGAAAATGGTATTTCATTTTACATGAACTAGACTTATAAGACCAACATTTGGAAAATATTAAAAAATTCATCCACTATTGCTATAAATACACACCAATTTCCCAATCCCCCTTCACTCATAATCCATTAGCTACATATTTATAAAGATTCATACAATAAATGAGAAAACATGTGGTTTCATAAATCCTTAAATGATTCATCCTATAGTTTTTAGAACTACTCTTCAAGGTAAGTGAAATCCAAACATCTCATTTCCATTCATGTTTCCTTTTTGTGGAATATTTATATTTTCCAATATAAATCCATTTTATACACATTTTATTACCCAATATATTAATAAAATACTTTTATCAATGGGATATCCTTATTTCTTCAAATTTTATGTTAATTTTATCATTGTTTTATACTTGTCATGTTGGCGAATTAATTTCACTCTATTAAATTTGAATCTTTCATTTATATTCATTTTGGGAACACCCAAAGCTATTATTATTCCATAAGTATTAACCTATTTGTAGGATTATTAATTAGTTGTATTGATTTCATATATTTAACTAAAATTCACTTTCTTGGGTTCATAATTATGTATGGGGAATTCCTTTAAGTAGTTTTTAATACAATGATTTTTAAAAGAAACAGGTTCGATATTTTCCACATTTTATTAATGAAATTATTCATTATGACCTCTATGGCTCACAGGAATGTAATAAATATAAAGGTTTCTCCCTAATTTATCTCCAATGTTGTGGTTATGGAATTTATTCTATAGATATGGCATGGTTTATGATACACTGGGTAATTAAATTTTTAATTTTCATTTATTTCACTATGGTGATAATACATGGAGATATGCTTATGAATGTGTCATTTAAAAGTTTTATCAAGACTTTAATTTTATAATCCATGTTCTTATTATTATGATATTCCGATTTTTCATGCCTAATTTTTTTAATCATGTTCTTATTGTTATTTCTCATCATTAGATGCTATATGAATCACTTTATTATTCCCGTAATGACCATTATGGAAAACCATTTCTTTTTTATGTATGTAAAGACCCGGAAATTCCATGGAAATTATTTTTTCTTAAATTCATGGGATTTTTATGAGACCGTGAAAATTTACGACGCATCATTCCGAGGCCCGGTGTGCCCAAAATCAATTTCTGAAGTTTTGTTCGAGTAAGTTCAGTAGACGTGCGAGCGTGATTTTATAACTTTTGAACCGGTGATCAGAATTGAAATATGAGGGCAACGTTGAACTCACAGTGATGGTGAATTCTTAGTGATACCTTCACCGTAGTTGCGTTCTAAGGATAATGGAAGTTAGATTTTGTGGTTTTTAAACAAATTAAATAAAAATAAGGAGATAACTTATTTTTATTTTGTGGTGGTTAAAAGCTCCAAGAGGAGGTTAGTGGTGGGGGCCACCACACCATAACCTCCCATGAGAGGTTATGGAGGTGGGGCCACCCGCACATAACCTCGAGGATATTCCATGGTGGGGACCACTCGGGGGTTGTAACCCCTTGGAAACCCCAATTAAGTGGAGATCCTCTTCACCTTCCTCCACCATTTATTTGAGCCAACCTAGTTCATTTATTTGGTTAAGTTTCACCAATTAATTAAACTCCACCTATTGAAATCATTTGAATTCATGCCAACAATTAAATAATTGACAAAACTATTATTTTATTTTGGTTAGAAACATTCATTTGGGTAGGAATTTGAGAGAGACTTGGAAGAATTGGGAGAACTTAATCCTCTCAACGAATAACTCGAAGAACGCCTCCTCATCGTTCACCGAAGATCGTCAAGATCTTTCATTGATATTCAACCGTGACAAAAGAGAAGGAGATGACTGTGAAGAACGCCATCTTTGACTTCGTCCCCTCTAGGCGCTCATCCTCCAACGACAGTTATCCACTTATTTTTCCTACATCGACAAATCGATGCCGCCTTTCCGCGACTTCGTCAAAAATCATCGACAAAAGAAGGTAGGGGGTTTGAATTGTTTTTATTTCCGATCATTGTCATTATATTTATGGTTTGAGAACCGAATGATAAAACCATAACGAGGAGGGTTCGGACCGCACAAACATGGAACAACCCTCACCTTTGATTATCCTTGTTTGTTGACGACGGAGGCGGAGCAATGACGGCCGGCGTTGGGCCGGCCATGAAGAAATTGGAGGCACAAGGCCACTGGGTTTCCAAGAGGGCGCAGCACCGCCATGCCACGTGGAAGGAGATTTGCGGCCAGGGTGGTCCGTGGTGGAGGCGCGTGGTGCCGTCGTGCCGTGCGAAAGCTAGCAGGGGGCCGCGGCCAGGGCAGACCACGGTGGAGGGGTGCAGTGCCGTCGCGCCGCACCGGTGGTGTAGAGCGGCTGGCCGCTCGATCAGCCGGGAGGAGTGGGACCCCGTAGGGTCTTGTGTGTGTTGGACCGGCACCACCTGGCACTGGTTTCAACTCATTCCTAAAAGGTAAAGCCATTCATGAAGCTAGGGGAGCACGCGGTTTCCCCCTGGCCGTGGCTAAGGCGGACCCCCGCCGAGCCGCCGGGTCACCTGGACCCCCCTAGGGCCAGGCCGCTTTCGGGCGGGGCCGCTCACTCGGGTCAGGCCGACCACTCGGGTCGGGCCACCCCTCGGACCAGGTCAGACCCTGGTTCGGACCGGGTCAGGCAAGGTTGGTTCGACTTGGTCGGACCAGACCCGGACCCGCTATGGCCATATTACACCTTTTCGCCCATATCTTGGGCTACGGGTGTCTGATCGAGGAACCTTCTGTGGTGAAAGAAATCATAGAGTGATAACATTCTTTTAGAATATTCCACTTGAGTTTTGGACACAGTTGGGATATAGTCGAGTTGGTTTGAACCTAAAAACCAATCGGTCCCCTGGAACAGAAATACCAATAACTCACAGACCGAGCGTCCGATTGACGCATCATCTGTTGCGTTGAGACCCCTATGACGAGGAAGACCTTTGAGATTCTTTTACTTGGGACTTTGTGATAGTTGAAGTATCAACCAGTAGCTCATGGAACAGATCCTCCCAGAGACAAGCGTACGAAGTACGGAGACCTAGTAGCTAGTTGAGACCTGACGACTATTGACCTTTCGACTCGGAGTGTTTCGACTAGCCCAGTAGGGGAGCGCCTATGTGTGAGCGTGGTAGACCCACAGTGGGGAGTGTATCTATGTGACGCGTCATACCCATGGTACTCGACAAGAGGAGTACTTTAGGAGGCTCTGAGGGGGAGCGCCACTGTGTGAGCCTGGCAGACCCACAGTGGGGAGCACCTCTTTGTGATGCGGCAGACCCACAATACTCGATAGGAGGAGTACCTCAGCACGCTACGAGGGGGAGCACCTCTTTGTGAGTGCGACAAACCTACAATGGGGAGAACCTCTTTATAATGAAAACACTGATTGCGTGTGTGTTTAAATTTTTTTTCTTAAGTCAGCTCAACAAGGTCATCTCACCAGGTATAATCATTTGACCATGTCACATCTGTTTCTTTCATGATGCCTCCCCGTAGATCCCTAAGAGTCGTACGCTCTGACAACCCACTGAGCGACGAGGCCTCGGTGCAGGGCCCCTTTCTAGTTGGGGTACCAGTGGAGGAACTAATGGTACTACTTCCCGTTGGGACACCGATTCCACCAGACCCAGCAGCAGACGATGCACGCCACTTGAGCATGTTGCATGAGTTCCAGTGCCAGAGGCCACCTAGGTTCTGGGTAGAGACGGACCCACATGAAGCTGAGGATTGGATGGAGGTTGTGGTGAGAGTCTTCAGGCTGGTAGGGACACCAGCAGACTACATGGTGATACTTGCTGCAAGTCTTCTTTAGGAAGTAGCAGACATATGGTGGAGCCTGATGCTCCAGGTGCATGTCGAGGTGACACTTCTATGGGAAGACTTTGAAAGCCTGTTCCGGGTAGAGTTTGTGCCAGCCACCCTTCGAGCGGTGCGTATTTATGAGATACTTCATCTACAGTAGGGCAGAATGAGTGTAGCTCAGTACTCAATGAGGATCACCGACCTTTCGCGCTACTTCACATATATGGTACGAGACCCATTATTCAGGTCCGAGACCTTTGAGCAGGGGCTCAGGTGAGAGATCATACCCTCTATGATCTCCCTCAGCATCCCGATGTAGGTGGGGGTGTTAGAGAGAGCCCTCTTAGTGGAGAGTTTCCTTGCTGAGAAGTAACCAGCAGCGAGACCCACTACTAGTCGATATGCAGCGGAGTCTTCTGCAGCTGGTAGTAGATAGATGATGCAGAGGTCCAAGAGGACCAGACCCATGGGTGGATGACCGTAGGACTCAGG
The DNA here is from genome assembly GCA_963277665.1 of Viscum album. Lineage (NCBI taxonomy): Eukaryota > Viridiplantae > Streptophyta > Magnoliopsida > Santalales > Viscaceae > Viscum > Viscum album. Next base: position 838,817,767 of record OY728152.1, on the reverse strand, counting down.
ATCCATCATGCAGGGCACCCGATGTAGTGACTTACCTACCAGGGGAAGGCAATGTTACTCATGTGGTAGGCAGGGTCACATGGCTCGTGACTATCCGACCCTCCACTAAAATGATCAACATACAGTTGAGGGAACTCCTAGTTAGAGGCAGTTCGATCGAGGTGGTCTACAGGGCACAGGCAGACGTGGCAGAGGAGCTGGTCGAGTAGCTGGAGGTGGACGACGTTATGAGGTGTTACTGCCACTACCACCAGGAGGAACACCCTGACCGTATGGAGCTAGATGACAGGGGAGAGATCAGCTTTAGGCAGGTGAGACATATTACCATGGTGCTCCGGATATGATTCTAGGTACTATCTATGTCTACTCCACCTTAGCTACCATTCTTATAGAGACAGGTGCCAGTCATTCTTTCATATCCACTTCCCTCATTCAGAGATCGGAGATTCTGACGGAGCCGTTGGATCAATCCTTACAGCTAGAGACTCCTATGGGATTAGACTATATGATTACACACTAGCCTGAGTAGTGTGAGATTACTCTAGGAGGTGAGATCTTCGGCTGGGATCTCCTCATAGCGGCGTTGAGGCCTTACGACGCCATCTTGGGTATGGACTGGTTGTGTACAGTCCATGATCAGAATGATTGTATTAAGTGCAAAGTGCGGTGTTTCCACATGGACGAGACCAGGTTTACCTTCACCAGAGAGAAGGGAACCTTTGCAGCATATGACAGACTTACATGGAAGAGGGTGCAACCGATCACTCACTAGTTCTCTTTCCTTACCCTCAGATTAGTTGAAATGAAGAGTGCAACTTATCCTGTAGTGGTGGACCAGTATGTGGATGATTTCCCTAACGATGTTCCAGGACTACCTCCTCGCAGAGAGGTGGATTTCTACATTGACTTGTTCCCTAGGACGACACTGATATCTATGCCAGCATATCGGGTGGCTCCCATTGAGATTTGTGAGCTGTGGGTACAACTGGAGGAATTTGAGGGGAAGGGATTCATCCGGCCCAGTGTTTCTCCCTAGGCAGCCCCAATTCTGTTCGCCTGGAAGGTAGATAGGATATTGAGGATTTGTGATGACTACCATCACCTGAACCAGGTGACTGTTAAGAACAAGTACCTAATCCTGAGGATTGATGACCTCTTTGATCATCTCAAGGGATCACAATGGTTCTTGAAGATAGACCTCAGATCAGGCTATCACCAGCTCAGAGTTCGAGACGAGGATGTGCAGAAGACGAACTTCAGATGCCTGTATGACCACTGTGAGTTCTTGGTTATTCCCTTAGGTGTAGTAAATGATCCAGCAGTTTTCATGTGTCTTATGAACCGGATATTCCAACCTTACCTCTATCACTTTGTTGTGGTCTTCATCGATGAAATTTTGATCTACTCGACTACTGAGGAGGAGAATACCTACCATTTGCAGGTGGTACTGGACACACTCCAAGAGAACCAAGGTTATGGTAAGCTCTCGAAATGCTAGTTTTGTATTTGAGAGGTACACTTTTTGGGACACCTCAATTCGGAGGCTGGAGTTGCAGTGGATCCAGTGAAGATTGCAGCGGTACTTTCTTGGGAGCCATCCAGAAGTGTGACAGAGGTGCAGAGTTTCCTAGGATTGGCTGGATACTACCGGTGGTTCGTTCCAGACTTCTCCAGAGTTACAACACCACTATCAGCCTTGAAGAAGAAGGGTAAACCCTTCGTGTGGTCGGAGAGATGCCAGAAGAGCTTTCAAAAGATGAGGCAGAGGCTAAATAGTGCCCCCATCTTGGGGCTTCTAGAGGTGGTCGTAGGTTACGTAGTCTACTGCGATGTATCAAGGAATGTACTCGGGTGTGTCCTGATGCAGGAGTGAGCTGTGACCATATATGGTTCTTGGAAGTTGAGACAGCATGAGCAGAACTATGCTTCCCATGACCTGGAGTTAGCAGCAGTGGTCTGCACCTTGAAGATGTGGCGGCACTATCTGAGGGGCTAACGTTTCACAGTCTACTCTGATCACAAGAGTCTCAGGTATAACATATCTCAGAAGGACTTGAACCTGAGACAACAGCATTGTATTGAGTTCCTCAAGGACTATGACTTCGAGATAGTATATACTCCTGGGAAGGGGAACGTTGTCACAGATGAACTCAATAGGAGATATGGTATACAACTTCTAGGAGAGGTGACAGAACAACTAGATGCCTTTCAGATATCCTATGTGGATAGGGATAGTGCAGACTATCTTCAGTCTTTTACACTCACTCTTCCACTTATACAGTGAGTTAGGGAGGCGCAGCGTGGGGACACTGACTATGAGATGCGATGTGCTCAGATATCCACAGGGAAGTCACCTGATGGATTTTCTCAAGGTGGGGAGCATGTCATCCTTTTTAGAGGATGTACCATGGTACTAGTATCACTTCAGGAGGAGGTGTTGAGGGAGTTCCACACTTCCCCTCTTTCGGTACATCCAGGAGTGGTGAAGATGTACCAGGACCTTCGACGACAACACTAGTGGCTAGGTATGAAGAAGGTAGTAGCTGAGTTTGTCTCACGATGCCTCACTTGTCAGCAAGGGAAGGCAGAGCACCAGGTACGAGTAGGCTTGGTTCAACCCTTAGAGGTCCTAGAGTGTATGTGGGATGAGATATCCATGGACATCATGAAGGGTCTTCCACGTACATCCAGGAGTCATGATTCGATATTGGTGATCATTGACCGACTCACCATGTTGGCCCACTTCCTACCAATCTGAGAGCAGGGCTCAGTAGATAGCTTGGGACGCCTCTATTTGTAGGATATTTTTCATTTACATGGAGTACCTTCTTCTATTGTCTCCGACCATGACACACAGTTTAATTCCTGGATATGGAAGGGGTTGCAGGAGGCTTTCAGGACACAACTTCACTTGAGCACCGCCTTCCATCCTCAGACAGATGGTCAGACTGAGGGGACCATCCAGACCCTCGAGGACATGCTCCGTTCTTGTGTCCTTAACTTTGGTCACAGTTGGGAAGATAACTTACCTTTGGTTTAGTTTCCCTATAACAACTTCTATCACTCCACCATCAGTATGACACCTTTTGAGGCCTTGTATGGACGACCCTGCAGATGACCACTGTGCTGGACAGACCCAGGGGAGTCAGCACTAATGGGACTAAAGATGGTACAAGCTACCACTGAGAAGGTGAAGATAATCCTGGAGCAGATGAAGATTGCACAGAGCAGGCATAAGTCATATGATGACAGGAGACGAAGACCTCTAGAGTTCAAGGATGGTGAGCACGTCTTCCTACAGGTCTCACCCCAACGAGGTCTACGAAGATTTGGCCGAGGCGGCAAGTTATCTCCGCGATTCATCGGACCGTTCTAGGTCCTCATTAGAGTAGGCGAGGTGGCTTACCGCTGCGCTCTTCCACCTCAGTTGCATCGGGTGCACGACGTCTTCCACGTATCTCTGCTGAGGAGATACGTGCATGATCCTTCCCACATAATCGAACATGGAGAGCTAGACATCAATGATGGGGTGACTTTCACAGAGGTTCTAGTGGAGATCACGGATCAATAGGAGTGGGTCCTACATGGATGGTCGATACCTCTGGTGCACGTTCGTTGGAAGCACGGGAACCTCCAGGAGAGCACATGAGAGCGGGAGGCTCAGATGCATGCTCAGTACCCCCATTTTTTCCCATAGTTCGAGTTGTATCTTACGGGGACGTAAAGCCCTGAGGTGGGGAGAATGTAAAGACCTCGAAATTCCATGGAATTTTTTTTTCTTAAATTCATGGGATTTTTATGACACCACAAAAATTTACAGCACTTGGTTCCGAGGCCCAGTGTGCCCGGAATCAATTTCTGAAGTTTTGTTCAGATATGTTTAGTAAACGTGTGAGTGGGATTTTATAACTTTTGAATCGGTGCTCGAAATTGAAATCTGAGGGCACCGTTAAACTCGCAGCGATAGTGAATGCTTTGTGAGACCTTCACCGCAGTTGCGTTCTAATGAGAATGGAAGTTAGATTTTCGGGTTTTTAAATAAATTAAATAAAAAAGGAGATAACTTATTTTTATTTTGTGGTGGTTAAAATCTCCAAGATGAGGTTAGTGGTGGGGGACACCACACCATAACCTTCCATGAGAGGTTATGGAGGTGGGGCCCACATGCACATAACCTCTCTTGGGAGGATATTCCATGGTGGGGACCACCGAGGGTTGTAACCCCTTGGAACCCCCAATTAAGTGGAGAGCCTCTTCACCTTCCTCCACCATTTATTTGAGACAACCCACTTCATTTATTTGGTTCAGTTTCACCAATTAATTAAACTCCACCTTTTGAAATCTTTTGAATTTTTACCAACAATTAAATAATAGACAGACCTATTTTTTTATTTTGGTTGGAAACTTTAATTTGGGTAGGACTTTGAGAGAGGACTTGGAAGAATTGGGAGAACTTCATACTCTCAATGAAGAATGTGAAGAACGCCTCTTCATCGTTTACCAACGATCGTCGAACTCCTTCGTCGATCTTCATCCGTGCCAAAAGAGAAGGAGACGACCGTGGAGAACACCATATTCGACTTCATCCCCTCCAGACGCTCATCCACAAATGACAATTATCCACTTATTTTTCTGACATCGACGAATCGATGCCGCCTTACCGCGACTTCGTCAATGATCATTGACAAAAGAAGGTTGGGGGGTTTAATTTTTTTTATTCCCGATCTTCATCATTCGATTTATGGTTTGAGAACCGAATGATAACACCATAATTTGGAGGGTTCGGACTACAAGAACATTTCCTCACCCACCCCTTTGATTATCCTTGTTTGTTGATGATGGAGGTGGAGCAATGACGACCAGCGTCAGGCCGACCGCGAAGAAACCGGCGGTGCAAGGTCGTCGGGTCTCCAAGAGGGTGTGACACCACTGCATCACGCAGAAGGAGAGCCACGGAAGAGGCACGCGGTGCTGGCGCGCCGCACCGGCGGTGCGGAGCGGCGGGCCGCTCGGCCATCTGAGAGGAGCGGGACCCCGTCAGGTCCCGCGTGTGCCGGACCGGCATCACCTAGCACCAGTTTCAGATCACTCCCAAATGGAAAATCCATTCAGGAAGCCAGGGGGCCCACGATTTCCCCCCTAGCCACAACTAAAGAGGACCCCCGCCCGACCGATCGGGCCGCCTGGCTGACCAGCCCGCCGGGCCAACCAGACCGCCTTCGTGCCGAGTTGCTCTCTTGGGATGGGCCGCCCCCTTGAATCGGGCCGCCCCCTCAGGCCGGGCTGCTTTGGGGCCAGGCCGCTAACTCGGGTCAGGCCGACCACTCAGGTCGGGACGACCCTTCGGACCGGGTCATACCCCAATTCGGACTGGGTCGATCAGACTGGGTCGGACCAGACCCAGACCCGTTATGGTTAGTTTACACCTTTTCACCCATATCTTGGGATACATGTGTCCGATCGATGAACCGTATTTGGAGACATAAAGCTTAGAGCGAGATGGTTCTTTTGGAATATTCCACTTGAGGTTTGTACGCAGTTGGGATACAGTTAGGTCGGTTTGAACCTAAAAACCAACCGGGCCCCTGGAATGGAAATGCCAATAACTCAAAGACCAGGCGTCTGATTGATGCGCCATCTGTTGCATTGAGAATCCTATGACGAGGCAGACCTTTGAAATACTTTTACTTTGTACTTTGTGACAGTTAATGTATCGACCAATAGCATGGGGAGCAGATCCTCTCAGAGATAAGTGTACAGAGTATGAAGACCTAGTAGCTGGCTGAGACCTGACGACTGCTGACCTTTCGACTCTGAGTGTTTTGACTAGCCCAGTAGGGGAGCGCCTCCGTGTGAGCGCATCAGACCCACATTGAGGAGCGCCTCTATGTGATGCGGCAGACCCACGGTACTCGACAGGAGGAGTACCTCAGCAGGCTATGATGAGGAGCACCTCTGTGTGAGAACGACAGACCCGCAGTGGGGAGCGCCTCTGTATGACATAACAGAACCACAAAACTATACAGGAGGATTACCTTAGTAGTCTACGAGGGGGAGCGCCTCTGAGTGAGTGCGAAATACCCACAGTGGGAAGCACCACTGTGTGACATAGCAGACCCACGGTACTTGACAGGAGGAGTACCACAACAATGCATGAAAGTGGGAAGTGCCTCTGTGTGATGTGGCATGCCCACATTACTCGATAGAGGAGGAGTACACCATCAGCTGAGGTTCCGATAGTGTGACTGGGGTTGTTACTTGATACTACCCCTTAGAATGAAATCCAGGTTTAAGCTGAGTCAGTGAATTTTGTGTTTTCTCATTATTGAGATGGGTTACTAGATAACTTAGGTATATGTATGGGAATATACCTAAGTGATGGTTATCCGTTGACATCATACTTTTTGGTTTATTCTTGTTGGATTTTGTGAGACCTTGAGGGTCTCGGGGTCCCTACTGAGTATCGTTATACTCACCCATGCATGGGCTATGCCCACACCACGTTGTGTTGGTTGCAGATGATGTACAACGCTAACTGAGGCAGAGAGAGTAGCAGGACTGAATGATACATGGAGGTGGACCACACGGCGTGACGGTACACATAGGAGCCGGACAGATGTGGAGCGCTGAGGACGCTATCTATACCTACCCTTCTGGTAGGGTTTCCTGGAGGATGATCCATCAGCTGTTTACTTTCTTTATTTATACTTGCTTTCAGTTGTACCTGTACCTTACTACTGGACTTGTATTTCCAGACCCTTTACTTTCAACACTCTCTTTTTTATATAGTTTTGCTTAATATTTTACTTCTAGTTGTTTACTCAGATCAGTTTTTTTATAGTTATAAAGGCAATGTATTCCCAGTTTATGGGTTTACGCCTTCGATTCTAGTCATCAGCCCCTGGCCTATGGAAGGCGGGCTTGGGGTAGTCACGATACGGGCCCCAGGGGACGGGTCGTGACAATGTACATCCCCAAGATATGAGATGTGGTAAAAGTAATATTGGGTGATCCTATTAATATATATTCCAAGTGGATTAGATTAATGTTTTATTTTTTCTTCAATTAGGTACATAAAATTTTAGAAATTGTACTTTTAAGGGTAAGGCATATTTTTCTAGGTAATAAAATATTTATATAATAATTACAAACAATTCCATTGTTAGTATCCAATCATATTTTAGTTATTTATAGAAATTAGAAAATAAAACTTTATCATGAATCCCAAGTAAAAGAATAAATATAGAATACTTCCTTTATATTCTGGTTAGTATTAATGGGATTATAATAAAATAAATCCCTAATTGAATAATACAGGTGGATTTTTCTCTAGAAGAAATTTACCTAGGTGTAACTCCTTTAAAAAATAAATTGAGGTAGAATATATTGATAATTAGAGTATGAGAATGGGCTTTTAGACATACCATGTTTTTCACTCCCAGGTAGTATTTATGGTTAGTCATGATATTTTTATTTACCTGTATAATAGATATATATAAAATTTAATGGTTATTACATGAGATTAATAACATATATAAAAATGATGTTTTAACAAATAAACTCCCTTTTTAATTAAATTATATATAATGGAGACATGTTTTTCACTAAGGTTTCATTTTTTTCTAAAATAGATTGAAATAGGAGGAACCGTGAAAATAATGAGGGAAATAGATGATGCACTATCGGGATTCTGATGTATCTTGGAATGAAAAACATCATGAGGATTATGAATCGACATAGTCGAGTAATAAATAATTAGTGTAATCAATTTTAGAGACCAGATTCACCTTGATGGTAACAAATTTCTCGTTAGTCCTTTATGCATCAACATCCACCATCATTTAGTCGATCTACCAACCTATTGATTTCTAAAAAGTTGATTAAATCTATGGAAAAGTACTTTTCAATAAGTTTATATTCATAGTTAGAGAAATTTTCCCTCACAGTATATATCTTTGTAGAAGAAGAAGATCAGTATTGGATGATGATTAAAAACATAAATCCAATAAGGGAGATTGATTCTATAGAGTAAGAGTTGTTTTGGGGAATCACTTTAAAATAAATATTTTCCCCATTGGATGTGAAAAAATAGGGAAGATATTGGTACATGCTAATAATAATTAAAAAAATCAATGGGAATTTATTAAATAATCATTTCCATATTTTTGTGATACATCTCTAGCCTAGTTATTGGTTCTATGGGAATGATTGATAGATTATTCAATAAGATGATACATCATTAGTGGAGGATTTTATCTAATAAGGACTTCGAAATCTATATGGATATCATAGGATGTTATAAGGACATTGAAGTACTGTTTGGAGATAAATAATAGTCACGTAGATTAAATGTAAATAATAGATAAATAGGGGAAAACATAGTAGGGAACATTGATCACAAAAGAGGAGGAATGAATTGGAAACATCCCACATGTAACAATGTGGGTAGAATCATTCAAGGAAATTACATAATGGGAGTATAAAGTTCTATAGATGTAGAATATACGGATAAATATCATGAAACATTCATATTGAGATGAAGTCTCAACATCTCAATACTATTGAGAATGGTAATATGGTTCATACCTATCATTAATTCCAAATCCTCATGTGATATAAGCTTGGGTAATTCACCAAGAGATGTCCAAAATAAAATATTATGGGATGAAACTAGAATAAAAATTTTTATAGGCCAAGGGAGAATGTTTAGTAATTTTCTATAGTGATGGAATATGTAGAGGCTCAAAATGATGTAGTGGAAGGTACAACCCTTGTAATCTCAAACCTAAAAATTAATTTATTTGAATCTATATCTGAAAATTAAATTATTTTATTTCTGTTAAATTTTTTTATAGAATCAATAAAAAAACTCATGATTAATTAGTTTCAATCACTACACATTTAATCATTATCCAAGAATTAATAAAGTATATAAATACAAGTATTAACACTTGTGAGTCGAATCTCATCACACATATTGATGTAATTCTAAGGTTGTAGTTCAACACTATATAAGGTTTGTAATGGATCATAATGTATAATGATATAATGAGTTATAGGATCAATGAAATTTTAGTAGTCGTGACTAAAAAACATATAGTTATTTTCATAGGAGAGATATCCTAGCAAGATAATTTTCCAAAAGAACCTCTCATAGCCTTCACGATATATATGATCAATGAAGTAGGAGATGAAAATGAAATTATTAGGATATAAAATGTCCCAATTAATATAGAATACATTGATACATTTCCTGAATAGTTACTAGAGCCTCCCCCATTAAGGGTGGTATAATTATTTATTTAACTCATGCCTGGTTCCATGCCTATATCGGAGACCCTTTATACAATGAGAATTTTTGAGTTGGAGGAATAAAAGAAAAAAATCAATATATTTTGGAAAAATTATTTTTTCGACCATTTGTTTCAGTGTATGTGAATTTTTTTAAAAAAAATCATTCTTGGGGATCATTATTACAATGGAAGGAATATCAATTAACCCTAAAAAGACAATGGTTGAAGCAGATTGACATCATCCTCCAATAGTAACGTATATTTATAGTGGACTTGATATAAAAGGATATTAAATGATGTTTCTAAATAAATTTTCATGACATAATAGTCCCCAAACCATGTTAACTCTAAATGGAGATATGTTTATCTAGATAAAGGAGTGTGAAGAGATATTCTATGATATGAAGAAGTAATTGGATACTTCACCTATATTAATAATTCCCTAGATTAGAGAAGGGTTTTTTATTTATAGAATTTAATATTTGGGTTCATAATGATGGAAAATGGAAATGTGATTTCTTAGGAATCTCACCAATTGAATACCCATGAGAAGATTTGAACAACGAATGACCTAGAGTAAGATGCAGTCATTTTATATATGAAGATACAGATGAACCATATTTATGGAGTGAAATAAGATATATAAACAAATTATAATAGTTTTATGATTAAATTCATGATAAAGAAAGTTATCCTAAAAAATGATATGGTTAGATATTTATAATGATTATTACTTCTCAATTCATTATCCCCCCAAAAGGGAAAAAAATGTAACTAATACATTATGGAGAAAATAAATGTGGTGAAAGAAATGGTGAGGATTCAAGGACATACATTGATCAAGGAAAAAATGTGGTGGTACAGGGAAATCATGAGGTAAGGGATGTCATCAACCCAATCATAGATGATTTTTCAAACATAGTTACTAAAAAAGATTAGATGATCCCAAATAGAAGGTAATTTGATAAAAAATATGGTTCTGTCAATGAAGAATGGGATGTTTCATGAGTTCAATAATGATCAAGAAGGTGTATTGAAATTTCATACAGGAGTACGTGTCCCATCTATCCCAATAATAAATAATTAGATTCTATATGAAGAACATATCTATATATTCACTATACATATTGGAATAAATAAAATGTATAGGGATATTAATTATCATTTTTTGGGATAATATGAAATTGATATATTCAACTATTCTACAATGTGTATGGATTTTCAAAAACTAAAGGAAGAGTGAGAAATTCCAATTGTGGTTTTGTGACCACAACCCACAAAAAATTTGAATTGGGACAATATCATTGTGGACTTCATCACTGTTCTCACAAAATTATCGAAATAAAACAATTGTATATGGGTTATAATATATTGACTCACCAACACTTGAATTTCACCACTATTTAGGATAATTTGTCTCTTGGTAATCTTTATAATATATATGTAATTGAAATGGAGTGGATGCATGGGGTACCACTTTTAATCATTTTTATTGTGGTACATGGTTCACATCTAACTGCTAGATAACTCATTATCATTATTTGAATACTGAATTGAATTTATATATTTCATATTATCCATAATATGATTTATAATATGAATGGACTATTCATACACATGAGTATATGTTGAGGGCGTGTTATATGTAATATATAGTTGGACGAGATCATCACCTGCCATTAGATGAGTTCTCAAATAAAAACAACTTCCACTCATGTAATAAAATGGAACCCAAAGAAGATCTCTATGAGAAAAATTATAGAACTACTACATGATGATATGATACTGGATAGATAAGGTTTTCTGGTTCCAATATTATACAAGATACAATAGAAAAAGATATTTCCATAAAAAATATAAAAAATATGACCAGATTCAGAAGAAGGGTTGTTCTGATAATTGTCAAAAGGAGTTGGAGTTTTATTTTTTAGAAAAAATTTTCCATTGGATATCAAAGTGAAAGAGGGTCATGGGATTTTTAATGAAGTATAATATTTTACCATGTTATATTCACCCCATTGAAATCCATGGTCACATAAAATAAGTAGTATATTTGGCAAGAACATACAACAAATATGTCTCACATTCATGATGTATTCAATGAATCTCCCCCGAGGAAGTTCATACATGATTGCTCACATGTAATGTATCTAAAGGTGTTATACCTAGAACATAACATATCTTATGAGATGCAACCTCTATATATCTTGGAACATAGAGAAAACTTTTCATGGAAAAAAACTACCCACCTTGTCAAAGTGTGGTAGAGGAACCATACATATGAAGGGGTGACATGAAATCTAGAGGAATGAAGGAGACATAAGTACCCTAACCTATTCTCAAATGAGAATGTGAGTTGAAATATTGGTCATAATGTTTTAAAATAGGGTTATAATATAAGGACCCATGCTTTTTAAATAACATTTATTCCCAAAGTAAATATGTGTTATATTATATTAAATTATCCAACAAAAAAATATAGTGGAACCAAAAAAATAATATCTCATTAATAATGATCTTTACATTAGTCTCCTATTTAACCAATTAAAATGGAAAAAACTAAACTACACAATATTATAAAATAATAAGTATAACATGGGAAAATATGGAACACTGAATACCATTATAATCATTCCCCCATGCCCAACACAATGAAAATGAAAAAGATTATTAATCCAATCAAAATATAATAAAATGCAAATATGAAAACATTAGAGAAATTATTGTAAATATTATGTTAAATAATGAAGTTGTACTTTTATGACGTAAAGGTATCTGTGAATTTTGGTATTCAACCTTTATATGAACATTGGTCACTATAAAATTTTTACTATTTTACTATTGATATATATACCAATTGGTGGTAAAAATATGATCATAATTAGTTTTTATAAGTAGTATTGAAAAATAATAATTTATTCATTTCTGGAAATTGATGGAATCAACCATTAGAGTAATCCAATTTGAAGAAATGTTTTCCAAACATAAGAGTGAGGTGGAATCACTATGTTTTTTCCTTCACCATAGCCATGAAGATCTTTAATAAGTCAATCTTGAGTGAAATATTTTAATAAATTTATTTTTAGTGGATATTTCCTCTTAGTCAATATAAACCACACAACCCAATGAAACTACCACCATCACACACCATATCATTAAGAAATACATGCGTTATAACAGTATTTGTTAGTTCCTATCGTATTTCATTAATGTGTAAATACATTTAAAAAAATATATTTACTCCATAAATTCTATCTTAATAATAATTGTTCTTAACAAACTAAAATATTAATGGTGGTGAATTTTATATAATGTTTTAGAGAAATAAATAAAAAATAATTTCCATTTTTAAAAAGATATGTGTTGTAATAATAAAAAATGGAATGGTAAAAAATATTATTTATTAAATAATATTTTAATTCAAACTTATTTACAAATTACTGAAAAATTAATTTTATAATTTTCTATGATAGTATTATAACTATCAAAATTTTGATTGGGCCTTAAAAAATGAAATGAAAAATTAATAATTAGTTTTATATTTTAAATTTAAAAATATAATATATATTGAATTATTTTGATTAAATAGTCATTATATTATAAATTATCACATCAACATTTGGTTATGTTGAATTTATGATTATTTTATGAAATACATTATTTTTATATAAATTGTAAAAAATTGGTTTGAGTTTTCATTAGCTATTGTGACTTCATATTTCTGTAATAAGGATGCAAAAATTAATTAATCACAATCAATGACCTAAAATATGTTATTTTATTAATATTATTCATTTTAAACACTTTAATCATATTACAGACCAATATGTTAATTTCCAAAGCCTAAAATTAATTTTTTTGGAAAAACATTTTCTTTGTGAAGAATTTAATATTCCATTCATAAAGAACAAATAAAAATTATTTTTTGTTATATTGGACAAAAATATCATAAAATTTTATTCAATTTTCCAAGAAATGAGAAAAAACGTGGTTAAGAAAATGGTTTTTTATTTTCCACACCCCATAGTTCCAAGACTTATATTTTGAAATTATAATTCAATTATTCAAAATTTTATATAAATATCCACATATTTCACAATTCTCCTTCACAACCAATCCATCCTCCTAGATATTCTAGTCATGTCTCCTTTCAAGGAGTCCCCTCAAGGTATTTAGAATCCCCCAGGTCCCAATAATTCAGATTTGGGTATAACTCTTCAAAGTAATGGAAATATTCTCTTATCGTTTCCAATCAAGTTACATTTTTATGTCATGTATTCTATATTCCAAATTAATTCATTTTTTCAACTTTTTATAATCCTATTATTGAAATTTTCGTCATTTATCATTTGGATACCCTTGTCCCCTCTCAATTTTCCTTTTAATTAATCCATTTTTATAAACATTAGGATACTGTATTTATTTAACTCTTTTACTTGAAAAAATCACATTGATTTCCTTTTGTTAATACCTAATCCTCTTCATTTTACATATGAAATCAAATGGGTTAAAAATAACTTATTGATTTGTGGTTTGCAAAATTTTTAACACATATTTCCTTCTATGGGTTAATAATAATGTAATAATCATTCCATTAAACACTTTCCTATGCCATTATTTTGATATGAATTCCTTTATTTATTTTCGATGGGTTTTTAATAAAATTATTTATTATGATCTATGTGGATCACATAAAATTAATAAATGTTAATGATGAACCATTATATCCCTCCATTGTATTCATAAATTAATTAAATCTCTAGAGATGACATGTTTTCTAATACATTGGGGATTAAACTTAGTAATTATTTTTTTCACCCCGGTTATCAACCATGGTTATATTATTATGAATATATCATTTAAATGTTTTATCTATATTTTCATTTAATGAGTAACATTCTTATTATTTTATTATTTTTCTAGTTCATGTTTTATTTTTATGCCTCATGTTCTTATTGATATATATTTTGATCACATGTTATATACCTCCATTACTTCTTCCATTACTAGGCATAAGGGTCACCACTTTCATTTGTTTTATGTTTATTGGATATGATGTTAAGTAAATGTAATATTGTGTGATCCCATAATTATTCATGTTAATGGGATATGCAGAATTATTTTTTCATGTATTATGTACCTAATTTCTAAGAATAACATCATTAAAATAACATGATTATTGTTCCACATAATGTAAATATTATATAATTAAATTGAGAGATTCCATACATGGATATTTAGGTCATTAAATAACTAAAAGGTATAGGAAATGTGAAAAAATAGATGATATGGTTCCCTTTTATAATAGGTTGGTGGGGAACTCATGGAATTTATTTATATAATAGATTATGAATAATTTATTTATAAATTATAAGGGTTCAAATTTCATATAACTTGATGAAATTATTTGGATGATTTTAGATCCTCTATTCTACTAAAATTTTGAAAATTATATTATATTTTTCCTCATTGTATTTGGATTTTACCCCACATTAATCCTTCTTAGATTTACTATGGTAACAACATTTTTACTCTAAACAAGTGAATAAAGATATAATAGAAGAATAAAACCCTATAATTGCTTCATGTATTATGTTATAAACCATACCCCATTCACTAGGAAAATGAATATATTTTTTAGTATTTAATTGTAAGTAAAAATAAATAAATTATTATTTTATTTTATTTATGGAAATTTTGGATCTGCTGATTTATTTTTAAAATGAAAATAATTCAAAAGAAATTTAATGGAAATATAGTCCTTTTAAACATGACAAAACAATTATATTCATCTACATAAATCATTAAAAAAATTAATTGAAATTAATTTAATTTTAATATATTTCAAATAACTTATTTTATTCATCTATTAGTTGATTAAATAATTATTGATTGTTCCATGTAAATTTAAGGTAATTATTTCATCACTAAAAAATAGATACAAATTAACATTATAATAAAATATCATTTAAATTTCAATGGAATAATTATAAATTAACTTATGTTTTTTATTCAAGTCTCAAATTATTATAGATATCAAAATCATAAATGGGGAAATGTTTACAATATTTTTTCATATAAATATTAGAATGGTCATGATAAATGAAATATATATCCATATTTAAATATTTTCTAAAATTGGATTGAATTTTCCCAAAATACATTCATATAGTATGATAAATGAATTTGTTTTGGTAAATTTTCTATCCTTATCATGTAGTTTATTACCTTAAATACCCAATTTAATAGCCCCTTAGTGATAATTATTTACTATTGTTACTGTCCAAAAAGAACAAAAATAAAGTGGAAAATTAAAAGATTTAGACCACCTGATTGCAAATATGGAATCTATTTTTAGTGTTCCATTTTCTTGGAGTCTTGGAAATTAATTTTTTATTATAATAAAAAATGAAAAAGAAAATATATTTAAGAGAACTGATATTTTTATGTATAAAAATATTTTTATACCAAGTTAATGTTTCAATTCAATTCTAAATAATTTAAATGGGTTATTTATAAAAAACATGAACTAATAAATTTGTTAATGTAATCCAAAATTAAAGTTAAAATTGTAAACACAATAAAATAAAATACATTTTAAAAAAAATTTGTATTATTCACCATTCATTTAAAAAATTTAGTTTTGGAAAAATTATAAAAATCAACTAAAATTTAATTTCTATATAATAACGTCTAAAAATATATTATATTATCAAATAGACTATTTAAAGTTTACATAAATAAATTATAATATTTATCAAAAAAACATTAAAACCTATTTATGAAGAAAGAGAATTATTTGAAAAAAATAGACATTACTAAAGAGTTTTATTATTTGGTACTATGAAATAAACAACAGAATATAACTTATTAGGACCATTATATAAGTTTAGAAATGTATTTAATAATATTCATCTTAAATAACTCACCAGATAGGATATAATGAAATTTTTTAAAAAATAACATTTTTCAATACATTTATATTTAGTTTATTTTTCATATACACTTTTCAAGATAGTAATATTTTTAAAATATGAGGGTGTTATGTAGGATATATTTTTCTATGAAGAAATATTTTGTAAATTACCATAACACACTGGAAATTTGTTACGTTTTTGGAAGGTTCATTGAGTTATATAGTTCATTAATTATTTTTTAAAATGGTTGGTTGGATGGATATTTTATGTTTGGGTTCCAAATACTATATAATGTTTTACTCTATACACGAATCATTCATAATTAATGTGTTAGTTTATTATGAGTTTTAGTGTACCAAGAATTTAGGAAATAATAAATTAATTAATCAATTGACATGTTCAATTCATAATTTTTTAAAAATTCATGATCTCATAAAAAATATTATATTTAGAAGATTTATAGTTCTGAAAAAACATGGGTTAAGAGAATAATGTTTTAATCATGTAAATAGTTAGAATATAATTTTGTTTAATTATTAATATTTATAATTTGATTATTATATGATTTTTTGGGATATATAAATTAGACGTGGCATCTAGGTGTCTTTTGAGATGATGGAAGAAGATTATAATAACGGTAGGTAATTAGAATTTTTATGTGTGAGATATATTCTATATATTTTGATTTTATATTATCCACCACACACATCATTTGGGAAACATTAATCCAAGTTCTTTTTTAATGATTTCCTCAAATTCTTAGAATATGGTGGTATAGATGTTTGACTTTACCTTATACCCTAATCTCCCATGGACATTATTATTATGTATGGAATCACATTGGGTATGATGTCTCTTGGTTTTCCTATAAACTTATGTATGAGATGAAAAATAATACTGTATAGAAAAACCTAAAACCTATCATGGTGGATATGAATCTGCAGTAGAGTTCATGAATTGGTTGTGATGCCTTGAGGTTTATTAGATTTCCATGGGCTATTGTGGATTTTGAGAATCCACTTAGATACCAATGAGATGGTGATGATCATGATTTATTGGGTTGTAGTCACTATAAAAAATAGTGTTATACAATGAGAAATATATTGACAGATGATATGTCTGTTGGAAAAAAATGAGAAATTCCAATAGATATTATTATTATTTTTTAGATTTTAAGTACCAACACTTATTTTAAATATTAGTAATATTTTTTGGTATTGATCGTTTAACACCAAAAAATCATTAAGAAATATTTAAATCAATTGCTTTATCATATAAATGTTAACATTTTTGTATCAACAACAGAATCTATTAGTATTAATTGTTATTAACAACAAATTTTTTACCATTATAATAATCTGTTAAAATAAATTATCTAATAACCTAAAATATTTTACCAAATAAACTATATATATGTGTTATTTTAAATAAATAGTAAAAATTATAAATATCTTAATAAAATCGTATAATCATATGATTTCACTAACACATTATAATTTTGTGATAACACACACACACACACATATATATATGATATAAAATTGATGATAAATAATTATAATTTTTGGAGAGTCTAATTAATCAAATGTAGTAAAAAATAATAAAATAAATCCATGTGTATATAATTTCATTATATTTATATAATATAATTTTTTATTCAGAATATATATAAATCTAAAAAAATCTCAATACATATAAATTATATATAAATTTATTATACATAATTATATTTTTTAAATTATACCAATAATTTGATACTCACTTAGCTAAATTAAATGTCTTGAGTCAGAGTGATGAGAGCACCATTACCATGTCTTCCATTTTCACACCCAACCCAGTTAATTTCATTTTCTTGTAAAAAAATTAATTATTATTATTATTCTATTTTATTCTATTTTTTATTTTAACATTTCTCTACTCCATTTCTCTCCTAGTAACCCACCCATCCCCTTTATATTTTTGTTGCACACCCCATACAGGAGGAACTTAGGGTCCACCGCATTCTTTCTTCAGTTTAGGAATCTGGTTCATATGTGGTATCCCTGGGTAAGCATTCCTTATCATCTAATATCTTATTATTCATTTTTAATTGTGATTTTCCCTCTATTAGATGGCCCTCATGGGACAATTTATTGGATTTGGAGGTTGCATGAAACCCTAATAATTCAATTCTTTCCACCTTGATTATTTTTCAATGATTCATTTCAAAAATGATAAAGGAAAGAAAACCCATAGTCAAAATTCATTTCTATGTTGGAAAAAATCCATATCAGGTCGGAGCTGTGACACCAAATTTCATTGTTGTTGATCCCAAAGGAATCACTATAAAACATACTGTTTACAAAGAAACACTTTCTCTATTCACTTGTATTCACTATGGTAATTCTGGTATCACGAATGTCAGCTGAAATCCAATTCTAGCAGCTACATTGGGGTGTGCAGTTTTTTTCATGCTCATATTCTTCTTCCTCTTTCCATTGATGGGATACCTCAAGCACAAGAATAACTAATTACCACATTGTAATGAATATCTTGATGATTTTGAGAAATCAGATGCTTGTGCAGTGATAGATACTCCAAATTGGATTCAGGATAACTTTAACTTTCTAGTAAGATAAAAAGTAATGTATGTTTCACCGATGGGTCTTGATATAGATTAGAGGCTTGATAAATGTTATGGTAACTCAACATTGTCAATCAGATTGATGGTCCAAAGGTTTTGAGTCATGTGTTTATCTCATAATCATTACTTCAAATCATGTTCATTGGATCACACATCAATACTATGACATAGAAATGATTCTATATAATATATTCTTGGATCCATTTGTGATTTTACATCTGTTCCTTATGGTGTGCATGACCTGTCTGAACCCTAACACGAGTTTGGGAATCTTATTTTTTGATTCTTGATGGTTACAGTTTGTGTCCCTGATGCACCCAATTTGTGTATACATTTTTATATACCCTATTGAGAAATAAGAACAAGTTTTCATAAATTACCTACTTCTTATAGAAAAAATACTTTGATTTTGGTGATCTTGTTCATTTCCTGGAAGTTTTTGGCCAAATACACAAAACGAGGAAGGACTGAGCAAAAATTTACAAATACACAGTGTGTACTTAGATACATCCCATGTACATTCAAGCTCAGACACGGGTTAACTAGGAAAAGTACATGACCAAGTAACCAGGAGCTAGTACACACCATGTTCATACTATACACACTGTGTGTACCATTCTAGAAGCGGTTGGTGGGTGAGAAGAGTCTACATGCCCATGTGGCCAGCTGAAGGGGACACACCGTGTTCTACTGATACAAACCGTGTATACATTTCTATAAGTGGTTGGTGGCTGAAAAATGATACTACATGCCATGTATGGCGGTGCAACATGTTGTTCACTCTTACCTATCAGGCGGCGTCGTGTTCCTAGTCAAAGAGAGCATGTTAGGCCGCCTACCAATAGAGAAAACAAAGGCAAAAATGCATTGACAAAAGTTCACAACGTTTACTTTCTATAAATGTCGTGTACTTATTTTTTCTATAAAAAGAGACCTTGGCATTCAGACCAAAGGGTGAATGTTGGAGGAGTGTGTGGGATTGTGTGGAGAAACGATACGAAGTTCCAAAGGAGAGATGCTCTGCCATCATACTACCGTCATCCCACTGTCTACCGAAGAATCATTTCCACCTCGATGTTTTAAGCATGATAACATCAGGTATCAAGAGTTTTTTATTTTTTTTCATGTGTAACTAAACACCCAGTGTGTTGGGCTTGTGAGAGATGATGACTTGTAATTTTAATTAAGTTTCTATGAATGTGTTTTTTTATTAACCTCTTCTTATTCTTCTTAAATCAATTCATATTATCACTAGAAATTCTGTACCAAACTAAGGGAATAATTTTTAGGGATTCAAAAGAAGAATACCGACGAATAATTCCATGACAATTGGAATTTTTCTTCAAATAAAAATGTACTAATACAAATAAAGATCTATTAAAGACTAACTACCGGACTAAGGAGTAAGTTTCGTCATCTCTAAATATAAATTTTACCAGGACAAGTAATCATTATTACAAATTAAAACAAAAGTGTTGGGTTATTATGAACAACCCAACCTCATAAAAAAATTTATTTAATAATCAACTTCTCAAAAATCCATAACCCCAATGCCTTTCTATCATTATTTGAATCAAAACCAATTTTCCTATCTTTAATTTCATTTCAGTAATTAATTTATTAAAAGATGCATAAAAATTAATTGTTCTTTTTGTACCCAAACAACCAACCAAAATCGATTCTAAATTTAGCAGCCTTCGCTAAAAAAATACAAACTAAGTTAAGAAAGATAAAAATAACTTCTTCAGTTCCCTATGGACTGACCCCTACTGGTTCTATACTTGTTAGGGTAAAAATAATTCAGGAGACCGAAATCATACCTTCGTTGAAACGACTCACCAAATTGTGGCTTCGTTTCCAGGGAACTTAGAATTAATTTTATTCTTGTTTTAATTAAATTTGTATCAAATTTTAGTGAAAATAAAAATCATAAATTCACAAAAATTTCTTTTATATTCTCATTTCTGTTTATCTTTCTTTTCCTCGTTTACGCTTGGTGTTTTTTTTGTTTTGTGCAGGTCTTTAGGTGTTTGAGCAGTCACCTCATGCTTTCCAAGAACACAGAGTCATCAGGGTTTTTATCAAGTAACCCGGAGATCGAACCACTTCACTGGCGTAGAACAAGGAAGGAAATCCAGTTGTTGTCCAAGGATCTGGACAGCAGTTAAGACCGAATGATAATCGAAACCTTTAGTAGCTCCAAAAATTCCATCTAGAGTGGATTCCATATTTCAACCAAGGCCAGGGGCCGTTCTACGCCCCCTAGGACAAAAAATTCATGCCAGTTCCCCTTCCTCAGCAGCCACCTCCACATCGTACTCTCATGGAGTACTGCTTGACATCAATCCACATAGCTGATATGGGCGTCGTCCATCCATCGGTGCTAGAACAACACTTTGAGATCAAGACTGGTATCAGACAGTTGATCCAAAACATTGTTCAATTAGGTAGCCTGCCTAGTGGGGATCCCAATGCCCATCTCTCCAATTTTCCGGAGGTTTACGACATGTTATTCTACCACGGAGTGTCTACGGATGCCATCTATCATCTACTATTCCCCTTATCTCCAAGGGATAAGGCGAAAGATTAGATTAAAGGATTCCCACAATGATCCATCCTCTCCTAGGAGGCGCTAGCCCAGGCGTTCCTGTCGAAATATTTCCCACCCTCGAAGACGGTGACACTGTGGAATCAGATCCAAAACTTCCAGAAGCATGACACTGAATCATTGTATGAATCATGGGAGCAATACAAGGAGATGTTGCACAAATGTCCATGCCACTGACTTCCACTTTGGATGGAAGTACAAACCTTCAACGAAGGGTTGATGACTAATAACAAGTCTATGGTGGATGTTGCTGTTGGAGGTATGGTAATGAGAAAATCCCCCGAAGAACTCTTCAAACTGCTAGAAGATATGTCTACCAACAGCTTCCAGTGCCATTCTGAGTGGGGAACACAGAAACGAGGTATGCATAACACTGATTCCATTACAATGCTAGCTGCCCAGTTAGACATTGTGTCCAAGAAGATTGACACGCTCAATAGGAAGAGCACGTCCCAAGTACATGCAGCAAACCATCCGATGTGTAGTGAATGTGGTGATAAACACATCATGGGATAATGCCCAGCTTCTATTGGAGGACCTTTGACAAGCGTGGTCAGATATGTTTCACAAAATCGAGGGCCCAACTAGTACTAGTAGTATCAGAACTAGGCATGGCGTGATAAAAAAAATACGAGATGGGGCCAACAAAAATAGAATCCGCTGCCCCAGTGACTGCCCGACTACAACCAACCTCTTTTTTAGAAACAATACCAGCAGAAGAAACAACCCCAACATGGCCCTTATCAGCAACAAGGGTATTAGAACCCTCGCCCATAGTAGCCATGGCAGCCAGCACCTCCACTATCTCAATAACCACATCAGCAGGAGAACACCTCAAGGTTAGAGGATCTTATGACCAAATTCATATCTAATGCTGAGACCAGGTTCCAAAATCAGGAGGCTTATATTTGAGGCTTGGAGAATCAGATTGGCCAATTGGAAAACCATCTCTTGGGAAGGCAACCTGGTACACTATCGGTAAACATAGAGAAGAACCCGTGGGTGGAGGCCCATGCTGTCATGCTCCGGAGTGGAAAAGAGCTCCAACAGAGCCAACCAGGACAACCATGTGTATCCACACCCCCTGTTGATGAAGAAGGTACCGATATAGACCCCTCATCATCTAAAATCCCACAGAAGAATGCTTTTCAGAATAACGGGAAGGAGGTTGTCAAACCCTTTGAACCTGCCTTACCCTTCCCAGAGAGATTGATGCAGATAAATATAGAATTCCAATTCAGAAAATTCATGGACATATTTAAGAAGCTACACATAAATATTCCATTTGCAGAGGCACTAATGCAGCTGCCCACTTATTCCAAAATCATGAAGGAAATACTCTCCAACAGAAGAAAGATGGAGGATCTGAGCACTATTTTTCTAACCAAGGAGTGTTCTATAGTTTTCCAGTATTCAATTCCTCCCAAACTCCAGGATCCAGGTAGTTTCACTATTCCTTGTACCATTGGACCATGCGAGATTGGGAAGGCCTGCTACAACTTAGGGGCTAACGTGAACCTCATGCCCCTTGGAGTTTTCAAGAAGTTAGGGCTCCATAATTTGAAGCCTACCTGAGTATCCTATCAACTTGTTGTTAGATCCATCAAACATCCAAAGGGACTACTGGAGTCCATACTAGTCAAAGTGGGTAGACTGATCCTCCCCGCTGATTTCACCATCCTCGACATGGAGGATGACCAGGAGGCACCTCTTATACTTGGAAGACATTTCTTGGAAATTGGGAAGGCAGTAATTGACGTGCACTAAGGGGAGTTGATTTTTTTTGTAGGAGATAAGAGAGTCTCCTACAATTTCCTCAAGGCCATCAAGTATGAATCATCGCCTGATCATGAGGACTGTTCTATGATAACTACCGTGGATGATCGCTTAGTGGATGATCTAGTATGTTCTTTTATTTCTGATAACTTTATCATTCCAGAAATTCCATTTGAAGAAGAACCAGAGAACCTAAAATTCCAAGAAGGCCAGGGTGGTTACTATTGGGAACATTATCCACCATAGAGTTCAGGTAAGAAAAGGTAAGTAGGTCAAGCCAAGAACCTAAAACCAAGGCGCTTCCTGGGAGGCAACCCAGAGGATACACGCTGTGTACCACTTAAACACATGGCGTGTACTTTTTTCTTTTCATTTATCTAGGTATTATAAATCTCTATATTAACTAATAAATAATCATGGATGATTCTAATGCCGATGGTAAGGCCACTGGAGTTTATCCGAGCCATCCCTGGTTTGAATCCTCCCAACCTACCTTCGGCATGGTGTTCCTCCTTTTTATATTTTCTTACACGGCATGTGTGATAGTTTTTCACACACACACACACACACACAGATATATATATATATATATATATATATATATATTCTTATAAGAAAACCCATGGTGGGGATGGATCAGTTGTCCAAGATCGTAACCCGGCTCCAAAAGACCAAGGTTCGAATCCTGAAAACTATCCCATTTCCATCATTTACCCTTTTAATAAAACCACACGACGTTTCTTTTGATATACATCATGTGTGGCATATTCTTCCTTACTAAATTCAAAACTTTTCCATATAAAGTAATTCATGCGGGTGAAGTTGGAAGATTGGAAAAGTCTAGACCTTTGTTCCAAAAGACCTGGATTCAAACTCGGCTAATCTCTCTGCTTCATCCCATTTTTGTATAATTAAAAACAACATGCTACAAATTTTCTTCTTCTTGCCTAGTATAGGCTATATAGATTAACTATATATAAATGATAAATATGGGCAGCAGTAAAACCTTCACTACAGTGGTTGAAGGCTTCTGTTCGGAATGGCCGATCGCCGGTTCGAACCTCGCCCCAAGAACCAGACCAAACGGTGAGCTTCTATTTTTCCATTTTTAAAACACACGGCGAGTATTTGACCACTATATTACGTGTATAGTTTTATTTTTAAATTCTGAACATATATATATATATATATCCAATTTTATTATTTTTAATTATTAATAAAAATTAATATATATTTTACTATAATAATTATATATATATATATATATATATCTATAGCTAAAAAAATTGGAGATACACGGTGTGTAGTCTGTATGTACAAGCCATGTACCCTGGCTATATAAGTCGCAGACCACCTGGCTTCAGGCCGTGTTGCACAGAGCCCCTTCTTCTTCCTATTTTCTTCCCCCATATGACACCCAAACTCTCCTCACAAATCCGTTGATTTTGTTCGTTTAGGGTTATGATTCTTCTTGCATTGAGATCCTCGGTCCAGGTATGCCATTCTACACCCTCTATTTCAATTTTTTAGAACCGTTTAGGGAGATTTTGGGATTAGACGACCGTTCGGATTCCGTGGTACACCACCACAATATGAAGAACACACGTCACATAATTTTTTACACGACCGCACAAAAAATGATTTGCAATTTGAATATACATGGTGTACACCAGGTATTATTTTTCACATGGCCTCACACAACATTTTCATATACACGACGTGTGTGTTCAGTACATGCTGTGTATGACATTTCTTTTAGCCCATATGTGTGTAGCACTTCACACGACCTCGAACCCCATGTTACCATACATGGCGTGTGTGTTCGGTACACACCGTGTATTCCATTTCCTTCGGCCATCCCGTGTCTATCCCCCCCATAGGGCGATGTTCCTCTGGTAATGACCATGATGTGTCCGATCTGTACAAAGAACATCCTTTATTATTAGAAGTGTTAAAATCATGGCCGTGTCTTTACAAATGCATGACCATGTACACTTTTTATGAACATGACATGTATGTTCGGTACACACCGTGTACCCTTTTCTGGTCTACCTTCTACTCCCTCAGCGTGTTTATCTAGAGAACATGGGATGCTACTCAGGTTTCACTACACGTCATGTACTATGGATTTATACGCTGTGTACTTTTATTTTTCATTTTTCTCTCATTTTATTTGTTTCCTTTTATTTTCTTTTTCTTTTTTTTTGGTTTTTATTTATTTTTTATGTTATGGAAGATCAAGATCCTTCCCGTGGGAAGCGGCCTGCCTCCACCACTGAGGGTGAGAGGTCCATTTATTGTCGGATCTGACTCTGACCTGCAACTCAGCCAGACCCAGACGATCCGATCTATGAGCTCCCTCCGTTGTCCATCCTTCCACCCCTCACTCCCTCAGAGGAGGCTGGGCCTAGCATAGCCGCACCTTCACCACCCTATCTAGTGATACTTCTCCACCAGCTTCCTCACTTCTTGTACCTCCTCCAGTAGCTGCTGGCGCCACATCAACTACTTCATCCAGTGGGCCTCCATCTACTTCAGCAGATCCACCCCCAAAGCCAGCTCCTACTGCTGCACCTCCACCTGGACCGGGACCTGCAGGTGTTCCCTACCCATGCATGGTGTTCCCAGTCACAGACTTGGCACAATATAGGATCTGGCGCTTCTCTCATCGACCAATTCAGTTGAGTGGCCGCAACCTCAACAGTAGTGTCCCACAACAGCTTGGCATCTGGGGCGAGTTAGAGGATCTCCTTGGAAATACTCCCTTGCTCGCGATTTTCTAGGTCAACAGTCCTATATTCCATGATTTATTTTTGGATTTTGCTTCCTTGTTCGAGTTCGATGGATCTGAGTACCGGGAGACACCTGGTGATGCGGTACACATGGTTCGGTTCCAGCTAGGCGGCCGATGATTTTCCCTTACCATGACCGAGTTCGGCTGAGGGTGAGGTTTATACCCTCATCCCATCACCCCACCCCCTATTTCTACCCTGACTAGGCCTGATCATTCTGATCTGATTGCTATGTGGTGGGATATTTCTAGGCCTGACCACCACTACACCCCTACCTCGCAGAAGAGTACCCTTATCACTGACCCCATCCTTTGTTTTACCCACCGGTACTTTAGCGCCATTGTTTTCCCCCGCCATGAGGATAATTGGGTCATGACCGATAGTGACATGGATCTCCTTACTTGTGTCATCTGGAAGGACAACCCAGACCTCCCTTAACTCACCCCCTCCTACTACCATGCCATGTTTACTGGCCGTTAGGGAAACATGAATGGCGGGTTTTACGCCACTCGCCTCACCCACCACCGTGGGGTTTTTGTGCCTTATTTAACCCCTGAACTGTTAGGTTCCCCTCAGTGGATGGACTATCTCATGATTATTCACATGGGATTAGTCCAGAAGCAGGGGGTGCCTACGTCCTTTCCAAGGCTCCACCTCACCATACTGCTGACCCTCCAGAACCCGCTGATGCCCCCCTCCTCCTTCCCCACCCCCACCAGCTTCCTCACCCCACCCCCTTCCTACTAACCCCACTTCTTCTAGCCTTCCTTCTTCTATTACACCACCAACCCCACCTACCCCCACACCCCCAGTTGGTCTCGCCCTTTCCCTCCGCCTCGATACGATGGAGTAGCACTTACTTTGTATCGACAGCCGCCAGGACCGCCTCGAGAAAAGTTTGGGGTTTATTCTTCAGCATCTTGGTATTCCACTATCCCTGCCATCTGCCTCTGCCTCAGATCCTCGCCCTTCTACTACAGCTCCACCAACTTTTACATAGATTCCGTTCTCCTTTCTACTGTGGGCCCCACTGCTGCTACTACTACTACCACCGCTACTTCGAGTCCAGGGAGTGCTCCCGAGCTTCTCATTCTGAGTCCAGTACCTGCGGATCCTACTTCTATAGCTTCCCTTCCAGGTGTAGGTTACGAGCCTCCCATTTCCACGGCTCAGAATCTATCTCTTCCGGCTGATTCTGTACTGGATGATACCTCTTCTTAGGCGACCACTTGACTAGTTTTTGGACACATTCTTTTCGTTGTATATATATTTTTGTGATATCCGATGCATGTTTCTGTTATATATTCTTGCAGTGTTCTCTTTCGTCCCCCCTCACAATTACACTGGAACATTTTGGGCTACACTTTTACATCACATTCCATTTTTCTACACCTAGACATGAGGGGAGTATTATTTTTTCCATTTATTAATTTTATTTCTTAATTTACTTATTTCCTTACTTCCCCTCGATTTGGTCCACTATTGTGTCCCCACCTTGCCTTGTTCATCTTTTTTGTCACTTAGTGGACCACATGTAGTATTCAATATGGGAGGGGGGGGGGCATCTCTCAACCACTTTAGTCTTGGACCTTTTTATCATTCTAGGAGACATCATTATTAGAAGATATATTTTAATATGTGAGGACATTTTTGGTGAATCATTTTTTTAAATAATAAAGACGAAAGTGGAATATTTTAAAAGTTACATACTTATTTTGGTTCTTAGGTATTTTATAATGATTGTTGATATAATTTTAATTGAAACTTGTAATTCTTGGATAATTACATCGATTAGACTAATCAATTATTTTCAATTCATGACTTGATTGTCTCTTTATTTATTTTTCCCACTTCTGAAAAGTATTCTAAACCCATTTTCATATTTTTCTAATACCCTATTTCTTGAGGGATTCTTAGAATATACATAACTACCAGAATTTGAAATCTTTCTTTTCGAAACATGATGAATTTTTGAATTACATTAAAATGATTGAGGCATTAGACTATTTTAAACCCCTTTATCTTGAGACATACCCTACATCTTATCTTCGTGAAGCCCCTAGAGACCATGAATATCCTTTACAGGAAGCCATATTACAAGCTTATTTCCCTTCCTACCCTAATTATTTTATGATTTTGCATGATTATTCATTTGAACTCAAAATAAGGGATTGAAAAAACATGGTATAAATTCGTGAATTGTCAAGAAATTAAGTATGGGGGAGAGCCTCTTCATCAGTTGGGGTGGAAAAGGGTTACAAACCTCAATTTTTGGAAATTATGAAAGGTTCCCTTTGTGTTCAATAAAAAAATGGTTCATATAAAGGGACCTTATACTCACTTCCTGGTTTGTTACTCCTACCCAACTAAAGGAGATGGTGGTGATGAGATTATTTGATAAATCTTGTTGAGGAAGTTTTTACATTGAGTTTAATTTTGAATGTCATGAATTTTTATTTAAGAATTTACCCTCCTTTTTCTAGCCTTAGAGTTATTTTCATATTTTTTTCTTACCAACCTTTAACCACAGAATCATCTGATCCTTATTGAAAATCCCTCATGATTTTTGAATATAAAATTTTCTAAAGTGGAGAACTAAAATTCTTGCAAACCTATGGATAGAGTGTATATATATTTGATTGAAAATAACATTGATTAAAAACATCTTGAGTATTGAGAATATTTTTTGTGAGGTAAATAATAAAGTGGCTTGCTTATTTTTGAAAAGTTGAAACATGTGTTAAAAGAGGATGATAGTAGTTAGTTGAATTATATATGAGGAATGGTTAGAATATCTCCTTGATTGAAACAGTTTTGTATTCTTTTTTAAAATTTCTCCAATAACTTATTATTTACATTTATCATTAACTAAATTTATTCCTTTTAAAATATATATTCTTTTAATTAGATGTTGATATTTTCATGAGGGAAAGAAAATGACTATGTATGGGGGAGTTTGATGCACCCAATTTGTGTATAAATTTTCATATACTCTATTGAAAAATAAGAACATGTTTTCAGAAATTACCTACTGCTTAGAGAAAAAATACTTTGATTTTGGTGATCTTGTTCATTTCAAGAACTGGGATAAAAATACACAAAACCCCGAAAAAATGATACACAAAACGGGGAAGAACTGGGATAAAATTTACAACTACACGGCGTGTACTTATATACACGCCCTGTATATTCAAGTTTTGACACAGGTTAACCAGGAAAAGTACTTGACCAAGTAACCATAATACCGTACATGCCGTGTTCATACTATACACACCGTGTGTACTATTCAAGAAGTGGTTGGGGGGCGAGAAGAGTCTACATGCCTATGTGGCCGGATGAAGTGGACACACTGTGTTCTACTGATACACACCGTGTATACATTTCTAGAAGCGCTTGGTGGCTGAAAAATGATACAAAACACCATGTATGGTGGCGCTACATGCCGTGTAATCTTACCTACTATGAGGTTCCTTGTTACAAGTCAAAGACGGTGTGTTAGGCCGCCTACCGACGGAGAAAACAAAGTCAAAAATTCATTGACAAAAGTACACATCGTGTACTTTCTATAAACACCGTGTACTTATTTTTTCTATAAAAAGAGGCCTTGGACTACAGACCAATGGGTGAATGTTATAGGAGTGTGTAGGATTGTGTGGAGAAAAGAGTCAAAGTTATGAAGGAGAGATGCTCTGTCATCATACTACCTTCATCCCACCATCTACCAAATAATCATTTCCACCTCGAAGTTTCAATCATGATCACATCAGGTATCAAGAGTTTTGTGTTTTTTTTCTTTTTCATGTGTAACTAAACACCCAGTTTTTTGGGGTTGTGGGAGATGATGAGTTTTAATTTGAAATAAGTTTCTATGAATGTGTTTGTCTAATTAACCTCTTCTTATTCTTCTTAAATCACTTCATATTATCACTGGAAATTCTGTACCGGACCAAGGGAAGAATTTTCAGGGATTCAAAAAAAGAATATCAATGAATAATTCCATGACCATTGAAAGTATTCGTCTACTCAAAACGGACTAAGACAAATAAATATTTGTTAAAGACTAAATACCGGACCAAGGAGTTAGTTTCGTCAGTTCTAAATATAAATTTTACCAGACCAAGGAAACTTTATTACCAATTAAACCCAGAGTGTTGGGTAATTATGAACAACACGACTTCATAAGCAATTTGATTTAATAATCAACTTCTCATAAATCCATAACCCCAATGCATTTCTATCTTTATTTGCATCAAAACCAATTTTCTCATATTTACATTCATTTTAGTAATTAATTTGTTAAAAGAAGCTTAAAAACCAATTGTTCTTTTTTTTACCCAAACAACCAACCAAAATCGATTCTAAATTTAGCAGCCTGTGCTAAAAAAAAAATACAAACTAAGGTAAGCAAGATAAAAATAACTTCTTTAGTTACCTATGGATCGACCCCTACTAGTGATATACTTGTCAGGGTAAAAATAATTGGGGACACTGAAAACATACATTCGGTGAAACGACTCGCCAATCCCTTATGGTCTGTATTAGACACAGTTGTGTAAATTATTTTATCTGTGGTTCATGGGCCCCGATTATATTTTGATTCATGATTTTAACTCTCTTACCCTTGTTGATTTTTTCTTCCTTATATTTTTGTTTAATGTTCTAGGAGGTTATAAATAGTTCTGGATTTCAATGGATATAATCTTTTATTTCTAGTGTCACAAGTGCATAGGACCTGTTACACCCCAAGATTTTATGAGATTGATTATTTTTAATATCATTGATTTATTGTGATTTATGTTAAACCAATATTTTCATGAGATATAAGAAACCCCATATTAGATTTAATTATTAAAAACACAATTATAGTCTTGCATTACATGCATGGGTGATCTTTCTGGATACCATGTGTTATACGCAATACTGAGTTTCATTAAACAATGATATATTATGAGAATAATATTATCTAGTTGGATAAAAACTAGATGTTATGAATATTATTTACCAAATTTTTAATTTTATATAACATTAAAATTATTCTTATGTATTTTCTAGACATAATATAAGAACAATTTCCATTTTTTTGATAAAAGAAGTATTTTTCATAATAAGACAGTTTTACCACCTATTGATGGGGAACCCCTTTTAAATCTAGTTTTTGATAATGTGATAAGTACTATTTGACATAATAATCTTATTATTTGTAAGAAGAAAATAAAAAATAACCTTTTATAAAATTTGGTTATTTTTCTGATTAAATTCAAATTTTAATTAATACTGAAAAATAGTGATGTTTAATTCCAATCTGCAGTTTCGTCTAATTTATTTATATAGCTAGATTATCTTTTTAGTTGGTTTCAAAGATAATTGGATTTTTTAATAATTTGATACATTTTTTTTAATTTTATGCAATTTCAAATTTAAATTGGACAGAAACACACGACAATCTTTTGATAAGTATTTACTTATTAAAACCTCGTTTCTTGGTTTTGACAACAGGAATTAATTTTTAATTTATTTCTGAAAATTATATTTTATTAATTATAAAAAATGGATTCCATATTTATAATCCATGGGTCCAAATTATGTTAATTGGTAATTTTTTTTAATATTATGAATAGTAACTTCAATAATTTTTATTTACCCTAGTTAAAGGTACATCAGGTAAATTAGGGTAACTTAAAATATGATAAAGATAATAAAATTATCCTAAAAAGTTCCAAAATCCTACTAGATTAATTAATGTAGACCAATATCACATGTGGGTTGCAAATGATTCATTTATGGGACTTCATTCCATGAATGTGATGTAATTATAATTAAATCAAAATAATGTGACAACATATTACTCTCATATATTTTATATGTATCGTAATTTTAATGTATTGATAAACATTATAAGACATCGAACTTAAATAGTCTCTATAAATATAATGAAATTATATACATCAAGTGAATTTATTTATAATTTTTAGAGACTAAATAATTAACATTATTGATGACACCATAGTAATGTACAAATTATTTTATTGATATAAGTATCAAATAAATAGTTTTAAAAATATTAAAATAAATATCATATAAACAAATTAGTGTTATCCACGAAATTTATAAGTAACTATGATAGTTTAGGAGTTTATAAAATATTTTTGTTCGAATTTATCTTTAGTTTGGATTTTATTTAAAGTCAGATAAATGAATAGTGTCAAAATTAACAATATATAAATTGTATGAAAATAACATATTATTATATTATTTAAAAATCACAAAAATATTTAAAAATTACGAACAGAAAATTATATGATATAAAATGTAATAAATTTTAAAATTATTGAAAATTTACAATACACAACTAAATATTTTTAACCAATTAATATTAATAATATTATTACCAGATATAAAACTAAATAGATTAAATAAGGAAAAATCAAAATGGTAATGTTTAAAATAAAATCAAAACATGACTGAATTTTATTGGTTGAGAGGATTTAAACACAAAATTGTCTTATGATATATTTAAATCAGTATTGGAGCATTATAAACCAAATATTAATTTATAATAAATTAATATTTCAAGAAATTCCAAAGACCCCCCCTCTCTTATAAAAGGGAACACCTCCTTCTCTTTTAATCACACCTCGAAATCGAGATAGCCGAAAGAAGGTAACTATTTTATCACCTCTTTCAAAAATTATTTTCTTCATCTACTTCCTCCTTTTATGTTGTTTCCATTATAAATTTATAAATACAGTATCTTATAATTTATAATATGTTATTATAATTATGGGAAAACCTTATAACTTTTTCATCCATCCTACGAATAACAATATCACCATACGTGCGTACGTACGAATTACCATTTCCATGCCCTTATGTAATTATTATTAAACAATACAAAATTTGGATGAGTACATTGATGAGTATAATGGATTTAAATAATTAATATAACATAATAATTATAATTTATAATTAATATTACATCTAATTACATACCATTTTACTATTAATTGAATGATATCGTTGCTCGTGTGTATGTTTGACTTACTGTTTCCACGACGGGATGAGATTCGTTCTCTGTGTTAACCATTAAAGAATTGTTTTAAAGTATATATATTAAATAATCATGAAATATGGGACATAATAATGCAAATATATTTACATATATATATATATATGTCATTTAATTTATTAAATTCAATTCAATAAGGAAACAAAAATAGCGTTCATGCTCACATTTGGAATACCGTCTAAATGAATGCTGTATTCCATTACATTTTTCTATAAATTATATATACGTATATACTGAATATATATGATACATAAATTATATTTTACATTCAGGAAGTATGTATATCACGGTCAATGTGATAATATCAAGAATAACAACAAAAAACACATATGATAAAGAAAACAATTATTACCCAAAACATTGCTTTAGCATGGAATTGATAAATGGACGGGAAATATAAAGTCATAAGTGAATAATATATGATATCATATATATTATTATTGTTTTTTTACAGGTTAATAGTATATTTAAACCCATTATACTAGAGTTTCAGACAAATAAGGAAGAAACCAGACCAAAGGTAAGGGACAATTTTGAAATCTCATTTTTATCTGAGATTGTTTAAATGTAATTATTTACTAGGATATATTTATCATTCAAATCAATGTTTCTTAATTATTTAATATTATTTATATTCTTATAAAATGTTTTTTTGTTAATTTTCTTATTTGATGAATTTTTATTAAAATGTTTGAAAGGAATATTGTTTCATTATTCAATATGATGTACTTTTTGGATTTTCAGGCAAAAGTACTAGGAGAATGTTTTTTTAAAATTCTACAGCACGAACCGATTTTAACATCTTCATAATCCCTTATTTACATAAATATTCCACTACATGATTTTATGTTTACTTTGAACTAAATACTTTTCTGTTAAAATTTCATGGAATTTTGACAAAATAACACTTTTGAAGAAGAAAGGATATTTTCCTCAGGAATTAAGTTCAAGAGTTTTATCAAAATTATTTTCCATATAATATGACATAGGGTTATCACTATTAATAAATTTTTTTATTGTGTTTATGATGGAATTATTTTTATGAAATCCATTTATTTTATAAAGATCATGATGGAATCATGTTTATGAAACTCGTTTTATTTAATGAGTTACACTATGATGATTGAATTATGTGGCACATGTCGGAACCATGGTATTCTATGCATGATTTGGAGTATGGTTTGTGTTTGTTGTCAATCATCAATGGAAGTTTGGATTGTGTACCAGCAAAGAGATCATACTGTTCAAGCAGACAACAGTATTGAAGGTGGCGCCGTTTCCCAGTGTTTGCCAAATTTTTGGGGTCCAAAATCTGGAAGTTGTTGAGCATCACGAAAAGTGGATTTCCATGAAGATAATAATTAAATATGGCAAAGGCATGAATTTCATGAAGAGAGGATTCATGGTTTGGAAATCGCGAAGACCAGAAGAATGGAGGTGGTGAGTCTTCGCGATTACGTCAAAGCTTAGCAAACGGCAGAGTTGAAGCGCATCGCGGCGGTGAAGGGCTTTGCGAGGGAGATTCGTGGCAAAGGCGTGAAGGAATGATGACAGTGATACTCCGTGATTATGACGAGCTCCGCGATCCAAAAATTCCCGAGGTGCTTCGCGATTAGGACAGAATTCCGGTGGAAACATCGGAGCTTCGCAATTTGAGATGACGTGGCGTTGACTTCGCGCTGAAAGTTTGAGGGTTGGTGGAATCGCCTATAAATAGAGGCTGACCCCCTTTAGAGTAGTAGATAAAATTTCCGAGAAAATCCATTGCTCTCGGTTTGCAAAGGTCACTCGCGAAGGCAGTGTGCTTCGTGAAAGAGGAGCTTCGCGGCGGCTATTCTAGCTCCGTGAAAGTTGTGCGCACCGCATTGGCTTAGTGAGCTTTGCGAAGAGGCAGGAGCTCCACGACAGCCAAGAATTGTGAAGGATGGAGCATCGCGAGAGTGCTTCGCGATTGAGCTTCGCGAAAAGGCAGGGACTCCGCGAAGGCTTGTTTGAGATTTTCAAAATTGGGAGCCTTGCGAAGTTGGGTAATTTGTGAAGGCCCTTTCCAAAGGTTGTTTGCCCAGTGGACAAGGAAAACGGGGGTATTCATCAGTGGATGAAATTTGGACATTAACAGAGCATCAACTCAGGACTCTGATGCAAGCAAATTATCATGCTTAACAGGAGACAAAGACCTTAATGTCTATCTATTGAAGAGACCTTCACGTCTATAAACTGAGTGAGACTTCACCAAGGGCAGTGAGCCAGGGGGAGTCAATAGGAGTGACCTGAGGGACGCAGTGAGCTATCCCTGATCTTTTTTAAAGGCAGTGAGCCTAGGACAGAGTGACTGTACCCAAACCTTTGTAATCTACAGCTAGTGAGGCATAGTGGATTTAGGTACGACCGACAACCTGTCGGTGTATGCTCATTGTACGTAGCCCTTAGTGGTGAACCAAGTAAAAATATTTGTGTCATCTCTCTGCATGAAAATGTTTCATTGATGATCATATCCATCATACAGATTTACGTAGTTCCTACCAACGTGGGAACAAGATCCACAACTTTAAGAAGAAAAAGTTGACACCCTGATTCACCCCTCCCCTCTCAGGGTGTCCTGGGGTCCTACAAGTGGTATCAAAGGGAGGTTGTTGGCGTTGAATCTGTCCTTTGTTTCCATGGAGAATATAGTCAATGTTAGGGGAGTCCCTCTCTTTGAAGGAAATAATTTTCAGATCTGGAAGAACAGGATGAGATCTCATCTAAGATCTCTTGGAATGGAAGTTTTGTTTTATACTTTGCAAGGAATACAAGTCACTGATCGAACAGGCCTGGCTATGACTGACACAGACAGGAAAATTCTTGATGTAGATGCTAAAGCACAAAATTCACTCACCGCAGCTCTTTCTGATCAGATCTATCTAAAGGTGATGAGTTGCACTTTAGCAATGTCTATATGGTATAAACTTGAAAACATTTATGAAGGAGATATCATGGTAAAGGAGGAAAAACTTCAAGTTTTACACAACAGGTTTGACGATCTAAAGATGCATCCTAATGAGAATGCAGATTCATTTTTTAATAGAATTACCGAAGTAGTGGGAGCAATTCAAGGTCTTGGAGAAGAAATCAAAGACATTGATATCGTAAAGAAAATCTTGAGAAGACTTCCTCCCATGTAAAATGCAAAGGTGGAATCCCTTGAAGAAATAGTTCTATCTAAACTATCTCTGGATTATTTGTTAAGTAGTTTAGTGGAATATGAGATGAGAGTCAAACCTGAAGATGCCACGACTCGCGTGAGCAAGGAAATGGAATTCAAATCCATAGACAAACTGAAAATTTTAGAAGGCAGTGGTGGTGAAGATGGAGAAGAAAAAGAAATTCTTTCCCTCATCGCCAAGAAGTTGAAAAAGGGAAAAGGTAAATTTAGAGGTAAGCTACCTCTTGCATGTTTTCGTTGTGAAAGAGTTGGGCACATAGCCTCTCAGTGCCAAAGAAAGTTAGATGATGATGAGAGCGAAGCTGAAGACATTGAGAAGCCTCAGAAAAGGTTTTTCAAAAAGGGTGACTTCAAATCTGGAAAGAAAATGAAGAGGAATAGTTTTTTCTGTGAATAAGAAGATGATGATATTGAATTCTGTGAGGAAAAAGAACCAGAATTTAAAACTGGAAACCATGCTTCCATGATGGCTACCATTGAAATATCAGAATCCTCAATCAATAAAGGCAGAGATAATCAGACTACTGTTATTGGTAATCCAAAGATTCAAATTAAGGATGCTTTCTCTAAGCTTGAGAGTAAATGTAAGAGATGTAATAAGTGGAAGGAAATGGTGGAAGAATCATCAGAATATGTTGATGAACTTGAATCTAAAATTGAACGTCTGGAAGAATTTGTGAAAGTTCAGTCTAAAATCCTTGAAAGAAATGATGATGTAGTGGATCTAAGGATGAGAATTGAAGAGAAGGGAAGGGTTATCAATGACCTCACGTCAAGACTGGAAGAAAATTCCAAGACTGCTGAGGGTCTTGAAGAGGAAGTTGTTACTCTTAGTAGTAAACTTGAGACTGTATCATTTTCAAAAGAATCAAGGATGAAAATACAACTTAGAAGATTCTCAGATATAGAATTACTGGCAAGAGCCAAGTGTGGTTCAGATGGGGTTGAAAAAATCTTGAGCATTCAAAGACCCGCCTGCATGGGAAAGAGTGGAATTGGATATGAAGCTGAGACATCAACTAATGGAAATAAAGAGAGCCAAAAGAAAGACAAAATGAAGGTTAAACATGTTGAAACATTGCATGAAGTGCTGAAAAAGAAACCCTCAATCCAAACTAGAAGGAGAACTGACAATTATCCTCAAAACATTTAGAAATGATAGGCAGTTCAACTATTCTCCCATGGATGAAGGTATGAGGAGAAATTCAGGTGAGAAGACATTCCCTCTCATGAAGTGTCAGTTCTGTGGCTATCCGGGCCATACCATGTCATATTGCGAAGAGGCAAGGAGCTACTTGAATGGAGAAGATCTGGGAAGTCAAAAAAGGAGACCGATTTCATATCCTCCGTCTTATAGAAGGAATATATTCTATGGTTACTTTTTTAATTTTTCTAACTTTGGCCATAAAGCTATGTGTTGCAAGCAGCGGTATGACAGGAGAAATTCATACAACACTCAAAGACGAGACAATGTTCATCCTCCTGATGATGTTGTTCTCACAAATAGTTTTTCCCCTCTGGAATAAGATTATGGGTATGAAGAATCAGATTATGTGGAAGAAAGTATTAAAAGGTCACCAGTATCCTATACTCAATCCAATATCTCATGGAAAGAGAAGAAGAAGATCGAGAAATCCAATCTTGTAGAAGTAGCACTCAAAGATACAAAGAGAAGCATCACCTAGATCCTTGATAGTGGATTCTCTTCCCATATGACGGGAAATGCTGAACTTTTGATGAACATTGAAAAGAAGGTTGATAGAACAGTACGGTTTGGTAATGATGGTGATTTGAATATTAAAGGCAGTGGGAATACTGCTCTCGCCAACAGGGAGCTGAAGAAGGATGAGGTTCTTTACGTGGACGGTCTACGCCACAATCTCCTTAGTGTAAGTCAACTATGTGACTCAGGGCTCATAGTAACCTTCAATCAAAAGGCTTCACTATAAAAGAAAAAACAGGAAATTCTCTTATGAAAGGCTGTAGAACAGATGGAAACTTATATCAGGTTTACAACAAAGTGAACTCTTGCTATTTGTCTATTGAAGAAGAAAACAATTTATGGCATCGATGGCTGGGGCACATTAAACGACAAGACATGGAAAAGATATCTAAGATGAAGATAGTCATGGATATTCCCATTCTAAAACATGAATGGGAAAAGTCTTGTTATTCTTGTATTCGTGGGAAACTGGTTTGTAGTTCATATCGGCCAAAGAAGAAAAGGGCATCACATCTTCTTGATCTCATTCACACAGACGTATGTGGCCCAATAAATGTTGCGGGAACCTATGGAGAAAGGTACTTCGTCCTTTTCATTGATGATTATAGAAGAATGGATTGTGTAATGGTGATCCATAGGAAGCGACAAGTACTTGATTGTATGAAAACTTATCGACGGATTGCCGAGAATGATACTGGACGGACAATAAAAGTCCTGCAATTTGACAATGGAGGGGAATACATGTCCATCGAGTTTGAAAATTACTTAGAAAAACATAGAATATAGCATGAGGTAGCTGCTGTGATAACTCTGCAACAAAATGGAGTTGTTGAGCGCCAGAATCGACAGGTCAACAATATGGCTAGGACTATACTGATCGAGAGTGGTATCTCTCGCCATTACTAGAAGGAAGCTGTTGAGGCTGCAGTGCACATTCAGAATCGAACATGGATTTAAATGGGAGAAATGAAGACACCATACAAATTGTGGCATGGAAGGAAGCCTTCATTGAAATACTTTCATGTTTTCGGAAGCAAATGTTTCATCCAGAATAAAGAAGGAAACCAAGGAAAGTATGGTGACAATGCTGATGACGGAATTTTTCTTGGGTATCCAATGAACAGCAAAGCTTACAAGTGTTT
The DNA here is from genome assembly GCA_963277665.1 of Viscum album. Taxonomy (NCBI): domain Eukaryota; kingdom Viridiplantae; phylum Streptophyta; class Magnoliopsida; order Santalales; family Viscaceae; genus Viscum; species Viscum album. Next base: position 838,778,622 of record OY728152.1, on the reverse strand, counting down.
CAATAAACGCTTGGGGAGGATTGTGGAAAGCAATGATGTTAATATCATTGAAGGAAAAACTCCAAATGATTCAAATAGTACCTATGATGATGAGATAGAAGAAGAGAATGAATATGAACATGAAATAAATACAAATACAGAAATAGAGGAAGGTGTACAAAACACTCAGGGGTCACATCATGATGTTGACTCAGATAAAGAATCTGAAGTGGAAATCGTGGATGGTGAGAATGCAACTGAACCTCATAAGAAAAATCAAAGAGAAAAAATTGATCCATCTAACATAATTGGAGACAGGAATGCACCTACATAGACAAGGAGGATGAGGAATAACACACCATCTACATTTCTGTCAGTTGTGGAGCCATCCTCATTTGAAGAAGCTGCAAAGGATGAATCCTGGGTGAAATCCATAAATGAAGAGTTAGCTCAGATTGACAAGAATAAAACATGGGATCTGGTCCAGAGACCCAAAGGTCACAATGTGATTGGAACAAAATGGATATTCAAGATTAAGTTTGGTAAACATGGAAGTGTTATCAGAAACAAGGCTCGATTGGTATGTAAAGGGTATTCTCAGATTGAAGGTGTTGATGTTGAAGAAACCTTTGCTCCAGTGGCTAGACTGGAGTAAATCAGGTTGTTCCTTTCCATGGCTCTCTAAATAGGATATAAAGTATATAAAATCGATGTCATGAAAGCATTCTTAAATGGTGTTCTCGAAGAAGAAGTCTATATTGAACAACCAGTGGGTTTTCTTCTTGGTGCTGATGAATCAATGGTCTTCAAGCTGAAGAAAGCACTTTATGGATTGAAACAGGCACCACGAGCATGGTACTATAGACTAGATTCTTATCTCAATAAGATGGAATTCAAAAGAGGAGTAGATCACAATCTCTATGTGAAGAATTATACAAAATATCAGTTCATGGTTCTCGTTTACGTCGACGACATTATATTTGGTGGAAGCAGACAGAAAATAGTGGATGAATTTGCCAATCATATGAAATCAGAATTTGAAATGTCAATGATTAGAGAGCTCACATATTTCTTGGGACTACAGGTGACTCAAAGGAAAGACTACACTTTTATCTCTTAAGAAAAGTATGCAAGAGAGCTCCTGAAGAAGTTTAATATGCAAGACTCCAAACCAATGTCAACTCTGATTGCAGTTGGAACCAAACTTGGGAAGCATGAGGATCGGAAATCTGTAGATCCCACTATGTACAGGAGAATTATTGGGAGCCTACTGTACCTGACAGTGACACGACGAGATATTTTCTTTGCCACATGTCTTGCAGCGCGCTTTCAGAGTAATCCAAAGGAGGAACATATGGAAGTAGTAAAAAGAATCATGAGGTATATTCAAGGTACTCACAATTGTGGATTATACTTTGCTGCAGGAAGGGATAGTGAATTATCAGCATTTTCTGATGCTGACTGGGCTGGCGATGTTGTGGAATGAAAGTCCACTAGTGGTGGAGCATTCTTTATTGGGAATAACTATGTTGGCTGGTTGAGCAAGAAACAAGAAAGTACTTCTCTTAGTACTGCTGAAGCTGAGTATATATCCACCATAAAGGCATGCAATCAACTGCTATGGATGAAACAATAATTAATAGATATTGGTGATGAGTTAAAGCAACCAATGGTGATTTACTGTGATAACAAGAGTGCAATTGATCTTACAAAAAAACCTGTTCAACATTCTCATATAAAACATATTGAAATCAGGTATCACTTTATCAAAGAAAAAGTTGAGAAAGGGGTGATTAGAATAGATCACGTGGGAACTGAGGAGAAAGTAGCTGATATCCTGATGAAACCACTGTCAACAGCTATGTTTGAAAAGCATCGGTTGAACCTCGGTGTTCAACCACCTCCAACTGCATAAGGAGGTTCCAAAATTCCCCTCTCCCAGTTTGTGATAACTGTTTTTATTTGTTTATGGCTATGATGCAGGTTTATGGGGGAGATACTATCCAGGGGGAGTATGGTTTGATCTGAACATTAAAAAAAATTACCGGTCTTTGGATTTATTGTCAATGGGGGAGAAAGGAGAAAGGAAAAAATTCAGGCAACTTCTTTGATGAGAAGAATGAGAAGGAAAATAGTGGAACCCAATTCAAGCCTTCTCTCTTGTTTTCTACACCGAGCATTGCTCATGTAGACTTAGAATATTGGCTGAGTTGATTCCTGTGTTTTTGGTTTTCACATACATGGAGATCTATTGAATTTATTTTCTGATTGCCAACAAACCCAAAGGGGGAGATTGTTGGAACCATGGTATTCTATGCATGATTTGGAGTATGGTTTGTGTTTGTTGTCAATCATCAATGGAAGTTTGGATCATGTACCAACAAAGAGATCATATCATTCAAGCAGACAACATTATTGAAGGTGGCACCGTTTCCCAGTGTTTGCCAAATTTTTGGGGTCCAAAATATGGAAGTTGCTAAGCATCGCGAAAAGTGGATTTCCATGAAGATAATAATTAAATATGGAAAAGGCATGAATTTCGCAAAGAGAGGATGCATGGTTTGGAAATCGCGAAGACCAGAAGAATGGAGGCGGTGAGTCTTCGTGATTACGTCAAAGCTTCGCGAATGGAAGAGTTGAAGCACATCGCGGCGGTGAAGGGCTTTGCGAGGGAGCTTCGCAGAAAAGGCACGAAGGAATGATGACTATGATACTCCACGATTACGACGAGCTCCGCGATCCGAAAATTGCCGAGGTGCTTTGCGATTTGGACAGAATTCCGGCGAAAACTTCGGAGCTTAGCGATTTGAGATGACATGGCATTGACTTCGCGCGAAAAGTTTGAGGGTTGGTGGAATCACCTATAAATAAAGGCCGACCCCCTTAATAGTAGTAGAGATAATTTCAGAGAAAATCCTTTGCTCTCGGTTCGCAAAGGTCACTCGTGAAGGTAGTGTGCTTCGCGAAAGAGGAGATTCGTGGTGGCTATTCTAGCTCCGTGAAAGTCATGCACCCCACGTTGGCTTAGTGAGCTTCACAAAGAGGCAGGAGCTCCGCGACAGCCAAGCATTGCAAAGGCTGGAGAATCGTGAGAGTGCTTCGCGATTGAGCGTCGCAAAAAGGTAGGGACTCCGCAAAGGCTTGTTTGAGCTTTGCAAAATTGGGAGCCTTCCGAAGTAGGGTACTTTGTGAAGGCCCTTTCCAAAGGTTGTTTGCCCAGTGGACAAGGAAAAAGGGGGTATTTATCAGTGGATGAAATTTTGACTTTAACAGAGCATCAACTCAAGACTCTGATGCAAGAAAAGTCTCATGCTGAACATGAGACAAAGACCTTCATGTCTATCTATTGAAGAGGCTTTCACGTCTATAAATTGAGTGAGACTTCACCAACGGCAGTGAGCCAGGGGGAGTCAACGGGAGTGACCCGAGGGACGTAGTGAGCTATCCCTGAACTTTTTTAAAGGTAGTGTGCCTGGGACAGAGTGACTGTACCCGAACCTTTGTAATCTACAACTAGTGAAGCATAGTGGATTTAGGTACGACCGATAACCTATCGGCGTATGCTCCTTGGACGTAGCCCTTAGTGGTGAACCAAGTAAAAATAGATGTGTCATCTCTCTGCATGTGAATGATTCATTGCTGATCATATCCATCATATATGTTGGTCGGAGTGGTTTACTCAAGAGGGGGGTGAATTGTGTACCAATTAAAATTTCTGTATTTAAAAACAGTGTCTTAAAGACCCCCAAAATAAAATAATAAATTAAACTGTAGTGAATTTATATTAAATTAGAGGTTCTGTCAGATTCTCAAGGGATTGATTAATTCCCAGTTAATCAAAACAGGAGTGTGAGATTATCTTTTGAAACTAACTTACTAATCTGCACTTAACATAAACACTTGCTAATTTAATTATCAAAGTAACTTTAAAAACAGTATTAGTTTTAAAGTGATTAGAAGCGGAATAAAAACTTTGAAAGAGATGGCACAACAAATGTAACCAAGAGGTTCAGTCTCAAGCCGAGACTTAGTCCTCTCAAAAGTTTATATAAAAATGATCCACACCCTGGATCGGGGTTCAACAGTTTACAACTGTCCAGGTCCAAGACCTCTACCACTGTTCTTCATGGGAAACAGTACAACAGCAACCAGCTGTCCAGGTCACACACGACCTCTACCACTGTTGTTCATGGGAAAGAAAGAATGAAAGAGTTTGGTAAGGATTTACAAATCCTTCAGTTTGAGTACAGGAGACAGTGTATGTGTTAGATACAGCAGATAACACACACTGCTCGAAATGAATGATAATAAATCACAGAACAAGAGATGTAGAGTTTAGAAGTGGTTCTGGTGATTTCAGTGTAGCTCTGGACTCCTTTGGATTCGACCAGAAGTAAGTCTGAGTCCTCTTCTCGTTTCTGTTTGAGAAACAGAGTGTCGTATGCTCCAGGTTCACAGATATTGAAAATGTCGTAGTTGAAGTTCTTCAGTGTTCTTCTTGTATGCACGGAACACTTCTCGAGTATGCTTGATTGTCTATGATCTTCTCTGTGTTCTTGATGGAACTTGTTTTTCTCTTCTTGTGTTTCTGGTATATATCATCCACCACGCACTTCTCTGGTTCTCTTCTTGTTTGGGCAGCGTAGTCTTCTCGTATTTTTCTCCCAACAGGGGACAAAAAAGATTTCTTTTCAGCAGGTACGAGGTACGGGTTCCTGACATCCGACAACCTTTATCAGATATTTGAAAAATCATTAAAATGTACGTGATATGACCGTTGGATAGATTAAATATAGGAAATAAAGAAATTCAAACAGTGAGTTGAGTGATCGGTAGGTAATCAGCATCGGTAGCTTGGACATCGGTAGCTTGAACATCAGTAGCTCAATGTCATTAGTTGCATTGACTCTATCGATGGCTCTATGCGTCGGTTGGTACATGCTTGTCTCGGTGACTTTGTTTATCGGTAGCTCCATGCGTCGGTAGCTCCATGTGTCGGTAGCTCCATGCATCGGTAGCTCCATGCATCGGTATCGGTAGCTGTGAGTCTGTTAGTAGCATCGTCCATCGGTGACTCGTATTCCATCGGTAGCTATTTATACTTACACCGGTAGCTCTATATTTGTATCGGTAGCTGTCTGTAAGTCAGTAGCTTATATTTATAAGCACATCGGTAGCTCTGTGTTAAGTCTATCGGTAGTTGTCTGTCAGTAGACTAAGTCTATCGGTAGACTGGTTACCGGTAGCTCTTTATCAGTAGATATAGATAGATTACTTATCTGTTTTATGCAGAACACATTCGATTGTGTTAGAATTAATTTATAACTTGTATGAACATGGATAAATGAGGATTAACATATTCCAAAGACTATTTTAAAAATTATTATTGGTTTGATCACAGATTTGAAAGAATTAAAGTATAGATCAATGAAACTTAACAATATTATAGAGAATGAAAACATAATTGGGATTTTCAACACATATGAATACATGATTGAGATTATCAAAACAGGTGAGGTCAACAATCTCCCCCTTTTTGATAATCACAATTTATGATATATGGGCATTTAACATAGTGAAAATATAATAGTAAAGAGTATAATATTGAATTCAATTTTCTCATGGAAATCAGCATCAGATACAATAGAAATAGTATGATATAGACATAAGTTATCAGAGGTAACAATCATAAGGTACTATATAGACATAAGGTATCAGAGGTAAAATTGAAAAGAAGGGTAATGTGTCTCCCCTTATTCCTTATTTTTCTCCATTGAAAATATTTTTCATTCTCTCATTTTGTTCTCCCCCGCTTATTGTTCTCCCCCTTATTATTCTCCCCCTTATTATTCTCCCCCTTTGTGATAATCAAAAAGTGGGAAAGCATATATATAGGAGACAAATAAAACATGAGAAGTAAAAGGAGTTCTTCTGTATTAGAGTAGTCAAAAAGTACAAAAACAGAATACAAAGGAATTCCTATCAAAAATCCTGGCCACTGGATCAATCCTCATCTTCCACGTGAGATTTCCCTTTGGGATCAGAAGAAGGCTCGGGTGGTGAGGACGCAGGTGAAGGTTTTGGAATGCCAGAAAAGATCAAAGGAGGCTAGGCCACTGACACAGAGTTAGGCCTGTAGGTTGAAGATCTTTGGGTGATCATTGGTGTGAGGCTTCGAATAGCTTGAGCAGGAGTCAGCTGGACTGTGGAAGTAGCTGAGGCAGAAGCAGGAAAAGCAGGAGGTATGATGACTGGTCTGACATCAACATACAAGAAGGGCAGCAACAGATTTCTAAAATCCATAATAATTCCTCCTCCTCTTTCCATAGCAGAGATGAAATCATCTTTGTTCTCCATGAATTTCTCTAAGGCAGGAGTCAGTTCTCTTAGTTTTCTCACTTGTTCTCTAAAGGCTTGAGTGACTGGAGGTAGCTTCATGTTTTCCAACATCAGCTTGAAGTGGTGTTCAAGTTGATGCTTGGTGAAAATTCTGGTGAAGTAGTAGTCCACTTTGCTCTTTATGGCTTCCTGAGAGGCAGAGGCTTCTCTCATATAATCTTGAACAATCTTCATTATTTCTCTGGCAGAATCTCTTGTAGAAAGCACCACTCGGCTCAAATCTGATGAGTCCACAGAGCCACTGGTTGAAATAGAACCAATCTCCTCCTTCAACATTGCTCGAACTTGATTCAGGTCAACTGATAGTTTGGATGTGAGAGGGCCAAGAGAGAAGGAAACAGTTTCTTTGAAACTCTTAGACAAACCACTGATTAGGCTTTGAACTTGAGAGTCTTGTAATTGAACATGATCCTTCACTGAGGTTTTGAAACTTTCAAACACCGAGACAAACTGGCTTACTACACTCTTCACATAAGCTAGGTCCTTGTCAGCTTGATACTTGGAGCTCATATAAGAATCCAAAGCAGAAACTAATGTCTTGAGAGCTTCAAGATCTGCTTCGATTCTAGAAGACTGAGTCTGGCACTCTTTCACTTCTTCCATAATCTCAGACATAAAAGAAGATAAATTACAAGCCAGAGATAGCTCGAAGGATCTCTCTAACATTTTCATTTCTTCATAAAAGCTTTGCTTCATCTCAGCAACTGATGCACTGAATGATTCTTTCAGCTCATTCTTCATGGATTCAAGATCAGATTTAGAGACAAAATCATTTGAGACAACTGCAGCAGATCCTCTTGCTGAGGCCAAACTAACTACAGAATCAGTAATTATTGAATTAATTGAGGATGCAAGAGAGGTTTCCATTAACTTCACTTCTTCAACAAAACTGGTTTTGAGGTCCTCTTTCAGCTTATTCAGATCATGAAATCTGATCACATCATCTGGAAACAACTCAGAAGCAAGATCATAATTGGTCTTTGGTCTATTCACAGACATTTCATTATCAGAATCCGGATAATCCAATCCACAGACTATAAACCCTGGGTCTTCTACCCAGTCTCCAAGCTCAACAGCTACTGAAACATTTCCAAGAACAGATTGATGCTCCCCCTTAATGGGTGCATTCTCATGTATCACAACAGCATTCAGTGCTAGATTCTCTTCATCAGAATCTTCTACTACAAGTTCCACCAGTGCAGCATCTAGAAGATCTTCTGATACAGGTACAGCTTCTTCTGTATCTCTTTCTACTTCAGCGGTCGACATAGCTGAGTGTCCAATCAAAGTACTCATACTTAAACTACCAGAAGTAGGCGATTCAGATACATTCTCCTTTTCCTCTTCTTCTTGGTGAGGTACAGACTGGTCTTCCTCATAAGTAGACAAAATTTCCTCTACCTTTCCTTTCCTGGAATAAACCAATTCTGCAACAGGACTTGGGGGAAAGTCTGGATCTCCTCCAAAATCCATAGGAGTTTCTTATTCTTCTTCTTCTGTTTCATCACTATAAACAGGTTCCTCTTCATCATGTCTCAGACTCGGATCTCTCATATCCTTTGGTCTTGAGGGATGATCCACAGGATTAAACCTATCATATATCTTCTGATCATCACTGACCCATTCTTCCTTCCATGGGTTCCAGTTAATTTTCATGTACTTACAAACAGTCGAGGTGATGCAGAAATTGTTCTTGACTACAACTGTCTCATCCTAAGACTCAGCTATTCCTTTCACTTTTATCATTACTGAAATCAGCTTGGCAAAGAATAAAGCATTAGTCTTTGACTTTGGTCTAATCATGTCTTCCATTTGAAGCATTAACAATCTGTATAGATTGATTTTTACACCATGTCTTAGCAAATGAAGAAGATAGATATCTTGATATCTCAGATTTGCAAAATCTCCTCGCCTCGGTATCAACACATGTTGAACAAACTTGAAAAGCAGTCGATTCTCTCCATCCATTTCAGCAGCAACCACTTGCCTTTGATTCCCATTACCAGTCAGTTCTTTTAAGGCGGTTTCATAATCAAAGATGTCACTGCTAGGTGGCATTGCTCTTGATACATACCCAGAGACACCTTCATGTGGTACTTTCAAACACTCAGCCCACTCTACTGAAGAAAAGGACATCTCTTTTCCATTTAAACAAGAGCTTACCCGATTCTCATTTTCAGACTTCTCGAAGGTTAAAAACTCGTAGAACTATTTTACCAACTTTGGGTAGTATGGGCCATTGTTATTCGAGAAACAATCCACCCATTTTTGGTCCTCCAGAATCTCGAGTACTAACGATTTTCTAGGCAGTAGCCATTCCACGCACAGTTCCTTCTCGATTACTATGTCTCTATTCTGCAAGTGAGGATTCACTGGTCGCCTTCCCGATCTAGTTCTAACTTCACTAACACTGGCTTTATGCCGTGTCTTCTGCTTCTTAGCGTTTGGTTCTCCACTTTCATCTCTGACGATAAGAAGCTTAGTTTTTGCCATCGCGGGTTTAGGGTTCTTGGTCGATTTGGAAGCTAAGGTTCGAAGGTGAGAGATTTTGAGCTCGGTGAGGTAAGAAGTGGCTTGGACATAGTTTTATCATTTAGGAATTCCAAATAGACGACTAAAATAGAGTAAGATAAAATAAAATAAAATAATTCGTATTCTTGGCGGCAGACAGATGTTTAAAAAAAACATTGCATCGGTGTGAGTTAATCATCAGTGATAAAAACAAATCGGTGAGAATTGTACATCGGTGAGAATTTCACATCGGTGAGGATTTCACATCGGTGAGAATTTCACATCGGTGAGGATTTCACATCAGTGAGAATTTCACATCGGTGAGGATTTCACATCGGTGAGAATTTCACATCGGTGAGGATTTCATATCGGTGAGAATTTCACATCAGTGAGGATTTTCACATTGGTGAGAATTTTCACATCAGTGAGGATTTTCACACCGGTTGTGATTAAACATTCCCAATTCGTGTCTTATGTAACTTAGCCTATCCGAACTTAAAGGTTTAGTGAAAATATCAGCCAATTGATGTTCAGTGCCAATAAATTCAAGAGAAATATCACCTTTTTGATAGTGATCTCTTAGGAAATGGTGTCTTACATCTATGTGTTTGGTTCTAGAGTGAGATACAGGATTCTTAGAGATGTTTATTGCACTGGTGTTATCACACTTGATTGAAACATGTTTAAAAACATATCCATAGTCCAAAAGAGTGTGTTTCATCCACAGAATTTGTGCACAGCAACTACCAGCTGCTATATATTCTGCTTCGGCAGTAGATAATGCAACTGAGTTCTGTTTCTTACTACACCAAGAAACTAAAGATTTTACAAGCAAATGACATGTTCCTAATGTGCTTTTTCTATCTAACTTACAACCAGCAAAGTCAGCATCTGAATAACTCATTAACTCAAAGGATTGTCCTTTTGGGTAAAACAAACCTAAGTTAACTGTGTGTTTGAGATATTTAAAAATTCTTTTAACAGCAAGCAAATGAGATTCTTTTGGATTAACTTGAAATCTTGCACACATACACACACTAAACATAATATCAGGTCGACTAGCAGTAAGATAAAGTAAACTACCAATCATACCTCTGTAATTTGTTTGATCAACTGGTTTCCCAGTTTCATCTGCATCCAATTTACAGGTAGTACTCATAGGAGTTTCACTTTCCTTGATACTATCCAGACCAAAACGTTTTAAAAGATCCTTTGTATATTTACTTTGATTCAAAATAATACCATTTTCATTTTGAAATACTTGAAATCCAAGAAAGTACTTAAGCTCTCCCATTAAGCTCATTTCAAATTCATTTTGCATACTTTTTGAAAAATCAGTACATAAAGAGTGTTTAGAAGATCCAAAAATAATATCATCAACATATATTTGTACAACTAAAACATCTTTAGAAATTATTTTAATGAAAAGAGTTGGATCAGCAATCCCTTTAGTAAAACCATTTGAGATAAGGAAATTGCTAAGTCTATCATACCAAGCTCTTGGAGCTTGTTTTAAACCATACAAAGCTTTAGAAAGTTTAAAAACTTGATTTGGAAAATGGGGGTTAGTAAATCCAGGTGGTTGTTCAACAAAAACATATTCAATTATAAAACCATTTAGAAATGCACTTTTCACATCCATTTGATATAACTTGAAATCCAGATGTGCAACATATGCAAGTAAGATCCTAATGGCTTCTAGTCTAGCTACAGGTGCAAAAGTTTCCTCATAGTCTATACCTTCTTCTTGACTATATCCTTGTGCAACTAGTCTAGCTTTGTTTCTAACTATATTTCCAGATTCATCTACTTTATTTCTAAAAACCCATTTTGTGCCTATTGTCAAAGTGTCCTTAGGTCTGTCAACTAATTCCCAGACTTTGTTTCTTTCAAACTGATTTAATTCTTCCTGCATAGCTATTACCCAGAATTCATCATTGATAGCATCATTGATATTTTTGGGTTCTAGCTGTGAAAGAAAAGCTTGATGTTCAACCTGGTTTCTTAGAGAAGCTCTAGCTTGTGTTCCTCTATCAAGATTACCAACAACAGCTTCTAAAGGATGATTTTTTAGAATCCTTGTTGATCTGGTAAAGGTTGGACTAGAAACTTCAGGTTCATCTATAGGTTCGGGTTCAACAGAAGCAGATTCTGGAAAAAGTCCAGAACTGGATGTTTTGATAACAGGTTCTTTAGATTTATCATTAAGGTCCAGAATAGACAAATCTTCTTCAAGATTCTCAGGAGAGGTTTTAGGCTCATGTGGATCAGTTTCATCGAATTTGATGTGAACAGATTCTTCCACACATTTGGTTTTATTATTGAATACTGTATAGGCTTTACTTGAAATAGAGTAACCCAGAAAAATTCCTTCATCACTTTTGGAAGCAAACTTATCCAGATTATCTTTAGTATTCAGAATAAATACTTTGCAACCAAAGACTTTAAAGTAATTAACCTTAGGCTTTCTATTGTTCCACAATTCATAAGGGGTTTTCTTAAGAACAGGTCTAATTAAGACTCTATTAATGACATAACAAGCTGTATTTACAGCTTCAACCCAAAAATAAATAGGCAGGTCATATTCATTGAGCATGGTTCTAGCAATTTCTTGAAGGGTTCGGTTTCTTCTTTCTACTACACCATTCTGTTGGGGTGTTCTAGGGGCATAAAAGTTATGAGTATAGCCATTGTGTGAGCAATAAGATTCAAAATCATGATTTTCAAACTCATGACCATGATCACTTCTCAAAGTTTTAATCTTAAGTCCACTAAGGTTCTCTACAGATTTAGAGTATTTAACAAAAGAAGAACAAGCTTCACTTTTGTGCACTAGAAAATATACCCAAGTATATCTAGAAAAGTCATCTACAAGAACATAAACATAGTGCTTCCCATTTAAACTAGAAACACTTGATGGTCCAAAAAAATCCATGTGAACCAATTCAAGTGGTTGAGAAGTCGAAACTTCTTTCTTTGATTTAAAAGAAACTTTGTGTTGTTTTCCCTTTTGACAGGGGTTACACACTCTATCATTTGGGAATTCTAATTTAGGTAGGTCTCTAACTAGGGTTTTTTCTAGAGAGTTTTCTAAGTGAGTGAATGTTGTAATTTCCCAATCTTCTGTTCCATAGCCAAGATTCTTTATGAAAAGCATTCAAACAAGTAATATTCTGCTTAGCTAAAGAATTCAGATTAACAGCATAAACATTTTCATTTCTTAAGGCAGAAAATACCCAAACATTCTTAGAATTAAAAACTTTGCAGGAATCATTTTCAAATTTAACATGAAAACCATCATCACATAACTGAGAAATACTCAATAAATTGTATTTAAGGCCATCAACAAATAAAACTTTAGAAATTAGAATTGAATCAGTGTTACCAATCTGGCCTAGGCCGATGATTTTTCCTTTTGAATTATCACCAAAGGTGACAAAGCCTCCATCAACATTTATTAAACTATTAAAACAAGAGAAGTCTCCTGACATATGTCTTGAACATCCACTGTCCAAATACCAGGTCTCTTTGCAGGAGCTCTTCAAGCAAGTTCCCTACAAAACAGATTCAGATGGGAGATGATTTTGGTACCCATATTTTCTTGGGTCCAGACAGGTTAGCCAATAACACTTTAGGTACCCATATTTGTCTAATGGGTCTCATATAATTTGTAGAATTGACATGCTTTGAAAGATAAACTTTATTAGATCTATAGCTATGTATATAACTGGTTGAAGCATATGAAGTTCCAGACTTACCTTCATTCTGTCCAGATTTAGAAATGAATCTAGTTTTGGCAATTTTCCTTTGTCCAGGTTGGTATCCTATACCAGTAGTATATTTAGGTGCTATTTGATTTCCTAGCATTTGTGTTAGAGTATTTTTTCCATTGGTGAACTTCTCTAAGTCTTTCTTGAGTTGCTCATTAGATAGTTTCAGTTCAGTGTTTTCTTTTAACAGTTGAGCATTTTTCTCTTTTTCAATAGTGAGTTCGGTTTTTACTATAGTGGTGAGAGCATGCTGTTTCATTAATGACTTGTATTTATCCTTATGTTCATTACATGCTTCTTCCAGCATATCACAGTACTCAAACAATTCATTTTTAGACATTGTTCCAGAATCAGAGTCAGGTTCTGCATTATCTCCAGAGTAATAATAATTTAAAGCAGGAGTTTCAGTAGTTACCTGAGAAGTGTTTGTCATAAAGAACATGTTTGCCTTATTTTTGTGTTCAGTTTCAGAGCTTTCAGATTCAGTAGAGCTATCCTCAGAAGCACTCCAAGTAGCCTTCATGGCTTTCTTAAACTTATTGTCCTTATATTCATATTTCTTTTTATACTTCAGCTTTGGACAGTCGGCTTTAATGTGTCCTTTTCTATTGCACTCATAGCAGACAACATCATCTGATTTGTCATTCTTCTTCCAATCCTTTTTCCATCTACCTTGGTGATCATACTTACCCTTATAATTTGTTTTTCTGAAGAACTTCTTTTTCCTATAAAATTTCTTAAATCTTCTAGAAATGTGAGCCATCTCAGCATCACTGTCAGAATCAATTTCACTGTCTTCACAGCTTGAACTTTCAACTACAGCTTGAAGCTTTTCTTTGTCCTTATTCTTTGAAGTTGAGGATTTGAAAGCGACAGACTTTCTTGGAGGTTCACTTTCTTCCTCTTTATTCACTTTAAGCTCTTCTTCATACATCATCAGCTTTCCAATTAGTTCCTTGACAGGTAGAGCAGCAATGTCACATGATTCTCTGATTGAGACAGATGTGCCTCTCCATCTATCAGGCAGACATCTCAAAATTCTCATAATTTGTTCCTTCGATGAGACATCCTTTCCCAGCGAGATCATTGTATTGACAATTTCATTGAACCTGAGATACATGTCAGAAATGGGTTCGTCAGGCTTCATTTTAAAATTATCATACTTGATAGTATAAGTGTTCAATCTCATTTCTTTAACATTCGTTGTCCCTTCATGAGAAACAGCTAAGGTATCCCAAATTTCATATCCAGTTTTACAAGCAGAAATTCTATTAAACTCTTCATCTCCTAGAGCACAGTACAAGGCATTCATAGCTTTACAGTTGTTATTGTAAGCAGTCTTTATAGGTTCATCCCAAGTAGATCTAGCAGTAGTGGGAAGTTTGTATTCTGATTCAATAGCAGTCCAAATATCAAAACCTATGCTTTCTAGATGAATTTTCATTTTCAGTTTCCACTGAGCATAATTAGTTCCACTGAAGAAAGGTGGCCGGTTAGTAGCAGCACCCTCAAGTCTATTGTCCATGATGTGAAAATTTTAAAGAGATAAAAATTTAGATATAACAGAAATTTTAAGAACTTTAAAATACAACTAAAATCACAGTTCAAAAGCAGAGTACTTTTAGAAAGTATTTTCAATCCTCTGATACCAAGTGTTGGTCAGAGTGGTTTACTCAAGAGGGGGGTGAATTGAGTACCAATTAAAATTTCTGTATTTAAAAACAGTGTCTTAAAGACCCCCAAAATAAAATAATAAATTAAATTGTAGTGAATTTATATTAAAGTAGAGGTTCTGTCAGATTCTAAAGGGATTGATTAATTCCCAGTTAATCAACACAGGAGTGTGTGATTATCTTTTGAAACTAACTTACTAATATGCACTTAACATAAACACTTGCTAATTTAATTATCAAAGTAACTTTAAAAACAGTATTAGTTTTAAAGTGATTAGCAGCGGAATAAAAACTTTGAAAGAGATGGCACAACAAATGTAACCAAGAGGTTCAGTCTCAAGCCGAGACTTAGTCCTCTCAAAAGTGTATATAAAAATGATCCACACCCTGGATCGGGGTTCAACAGTTTACAACTGTCCAGGTCCAAGACCTCTACCACTGTTCTTCGTGGGAAACAGTACAACAACAACCAGCTGTCCAGGTCACACACGACCTCTACCACTGTTGTTCGTGGGAAAGAAAGAATGAAAGAGTTTGGTAAGGATTTACAAATCCTTCAGTTTGAGTACAGGAGACAGTGTATGTGTTAGATACAGCAGATAACACACACTGCTCGAAATGAATGATAATAAATCACAGAACAAGAGATGTAGAGTTTAGAAGTGGTTCTGGTGATTTCAGTGTAGCTCTAGACTCATTTGGATTCGACCAGAAGTAAGTCTGAGTCCTCTTCTCGTTTCTATTTGAGAAACAGAGTGTCGTATGCTCCAGGTTCACAGACAGTGAAAATGTCGTAGTTGAAGTTTTCAGTGTTCTTCTTGTATGCACGGAACACTTCTCGAGTATGCTTGATTGTCTATGAGCTTCTCTGTGTTCTTGATGGAACTTGTTTTTCTCTTCTTGTGTTTCTGGTATATATCATCCACCACGCACTTCTCTGGTTCTCTTCTTGTTTGGGCGGCGTAGTCTTCTCGTATTTTTCTCCCAACAGGGGACAGAAAAGATTTCTTTTCAGCAGGTACGAGGTACGGGTTCCTGACATCCGACAACCTTTATCAGATATTTGACAAATCATTAAAATGTACGTGATATGACTGTTGGATATATTAAATATAGGAAATAAAGAAATTCAAACAGTGAGTTGAGTGATCGGTAGGTAATCAGCATCGGTAGCTTGGACATCGGTAGCTTGAACATCGGTAACTCAATGTCATTAGTTGCTTTGACTCTATCGATGGCTCTATGTGTCGGTTGGTACATGATTGTATCGGTGACTTTGTTTATCAGTAGCTCCATGTGTCGGTAGCTCCATGCGTCGGTAGCTCCATGCATCGGTAGCTCCATGCATCGGTATCGATAGCTGTGAGTCTGTCAGTAGCTTCGTCCATCGGTGACTCGTAGTCCATTGGTAGCTATTTATACTTACACCGGTAGCTCTATATTTGTATCGGTAGCTGTCTGTAAGTCAGTAGCTTATATTTATAAGCACATCGGTAGCTCTGTGTTAAGTCTATCGGTAGCTGTCTGTCGGTAGACTAAGTCTATCGGTAGACTCGTTACCGGTAGCTCTTTATCAGTAGCTATAGACAGATTACTTATCTGTTTTATGCAGAACACATTCGATTGTGTTAGAATTAATTTATAACTTGTATGAACATGGATAAATGAGGATTAACATATTCCAAAGAATATTTTAAAAATTATTATTGGTTTGATAACAGATTTGAAAGAATTAAAGTATAGATCAATGAAACTTAACAATATCATAGAGAATGAAAACATAATTGGGATTTTTAACACATATGAATACATGATTGAGATTATCAAAACAGGTGAGGTCAACAATATAGATTTAAGTAGTTCCTACCAACGTGGGAACAAGATCCACAACTTTAAGAAGAAAAAGTTGACACCCTGATTCACCCCTCCCCTCTCAGGGTGTCCCGGGGTCCTACAGCACATATGTGAATGATTTAATGATGGTTTGGGTGGGACCTATATCTACCTCCAATGCATTGGGTAAATATTTATATCTCATGAGATATAAATGAATGGAACAGAAAGTAAATCAGGGTTAGTAATACAGGTCTCGAAGGACATGTAAACCTAGATCAGTAATACCTGGCTAGAACAGCATGTAAAACATGTTCAATAATGGACTTTCTCCACTATGATGGTCTTGGAAGCAATGCCTAAGATAAAATGGAAATCATATTATGTGATTATTTGTTTTCCATAATTACATGATTTATTCCAATAATATTTTATCATGTTTAATCTTCCATTATGATATATTTTTTATGTGATGAAAATATTTATTTCATGACTCTATATTTTGATATATGAAATTTATGTTCATGTTTTTGAATTCGTATTTTTTTGGTTTGTTTTATATTCTCCATGTTTACCCATATTTAGAATTTTTGGTCACCCATTTTTAATGTTTTATTTTCTCTAGAATATAATGATTGGTTTTAGGTAAGAAAAAAAGGGGAATATCATTATGTTAGATGTTGAAGATCTTTCACCAAGTTTGAAGATTATGTTCCATGTTTCCAAAGACACTGAACTAATATGTTCTTTGGGTGTATAATTGTGACATGTATCAAGTATTACAGAAACGAAATGTAATGTATTTCTATGTCAAGATTGGGCCATTACAGTTGGTATCAGAGAAAAGGTTTCGATAACATTTGATAACTAGGATGTGAAAATGTTAGTGAGATACCTAGATATATTTCTAATGTATTTGTAACACCCTAAGATTTCATAGTATGTTATATCATTAAAGTAATTCAATAGCTTGCGCTACACACAACACCTAGTTCGAGCACACCACAACTTACCAAACTAGATGTTAAAAAGCAGTTATGAAAATTATTAAATGAATTTTGAATCTTATATACTCTATATAATTTTAACATCTATATTATGTGTTTCATAGACATAATATAAGAACAAATTCATTTTTTTCAGATAAAAGATGTATTTTAAAAAAAAATGAAATTTTACCGCCTTTTAAAGGAGAACCATTTTTAAAACCAGTATTTGATACTTCTATATATTAAATTTAATGAAATTAAATTATTTTTTATAAGAGGGACATAGAAATTTAGTTTCAATAAATTTTTGGTACTTTTCTGATTACTTTCATATTTTACGAATAGTGAAAAATACTATGTCTTAATTGAAAACAACTTTTCTAATTGAAATAATTTACAGTGTTAAATTATGCATTTGAATGGTTTTAAAGTATAATTAGATTATATTTTTATCATTTAATACAAAGTAGGTTATTATAACTAATTTTCCATTTATATTTGATATAAACAATGTCAATCTTTTGATAGTTTTTAATTTTTAAAAAACCCTATTTTTGGTTTTGTCAATGGGAATTAATTTTAAATAAATAAATGAAACTTATAAGTTTTTAATTTGGTAAAATAGATTTCATTTTTAAATTCTGAAATCTTTGGGTGAATTTGTCGTATTTTTTGAAAAGACTCAATTATTGATGAATAGTGAAAAAACACAACGTTATTATTTAAAATCGTATTTTTATTTAAATAATTATTTAATTTATTTTAATTTATTTTAATTAAAAATAGATATATAATACCAAAATAAGTGAAATGTAATTCATTAGAGTCATTTTATAATAAAATTAGATATATAAAATTTTATTGAACTTTTTAACCTCTTTTACCCACCTTCTAGGAGCATTTACAAATATGAATAAAACATAATATTACAATTTCTGTGAGTTGAATTTCAAAAATTTTAGAGACACATATGAAATCTATAAGTAAAATGTGGTTCAATAAGATGAAAATAATTTTTTGTGAATAGTAACTTTTGACTTTTATTTACAACATTTAAAAGTAAATAGGGTAATTAAGAGTAAAAATGAAATAATAATTACCCTAACACAAGTCCTAATTCTAATGGACAATTTTAATTCGATCAAAATCAAATTTAGGAATAAAATATGATCATCTTTGGTCCACATGGACTAGATTAGGACATTTATTACAATTTTATTTAAAGAGGAGTTAAAAGTGTTAAAATCAAAGTTTAAAAACTAAACCCATTTTAATATAGGGTTACACACAATATAAATTAGACTATAAATATTAATTAGAAATCTAAAATTATTTCCTACATAATGGTACTTTATTTATCATTTTTAGATATTAAATAATTTAATTTATTTATGACACAATGATGATGCAATATTTACCTTATTAATGAAATATTAAAATAATTGATATCATAAATATCCAAATAAATGTAAATTTAGACATATAATGAATTAAACTAATTTCATAGCTTAATATGACATTGTAGGGTTGATTATATACATTTTTTTCAAAGTGATAAGGTTGTTACGAGTTTCACCAAAACAAAATACCAAATTGTGTCAAAATTGACATAAATTAGTTTTTAAAACAAACACTATATTATTGGTTGATATATTATTCCTAAAAATATAAGTTTTGTCCAAAGGGATTAAATAATATTATATATTTCATTAATGAACCACTTGAGGTTCTCTTGGATGTTTAGAGTAAGTTTATTAACCATATAGTGTAAGAATTCATGAAGACACTGTAAAAGTTGAACTATTTATCTAAGAGTTAAATCTAAAAGATAAGGTTAAAATTTTTACTTAACTTGTCTAAAACATATTGGTTGGGATTATTTGGATCCATATATACTTAAGGCGTGATATAAATTCATTTTGAGCCATTATAAACAGAATATGAATGTATAATAAAATAATATTTTAAAATTTTCCTAAAGTTACCCTCACCCCACTTATAAAAGGGAACTTCCCCTTCTCTAAATATCACACCTCCAAAGCCATTTGGCTCGGCCATCCCCTGACCAAATATCCTCCCAACTTCTCTCACATGAACCTAGATTCCTTAATTTGATCATAAATCCAACCTATGTATCCCTTTTGATCAACTCAAAAGGACACTCTTGAAGAAGAGGTAATAATTTCACCACCCTCTTTCAAGTTATTTTCTTCTTCCACTTCCTTTTTCATTGTTTTTTCCATACCAAAATAAAAAATACAGTACCTCCTACATAATGTGTGTTATTATAAATATTTTACAACCATATTATTTATTCTATCCATCCTATAAATTACAAAGTCACCATACGTGCATACATACGGCTTACCGTCTCTACGTTGTGGTGTAGTTTGTTATTCAATCAATACATTATTTGAATGGGAATAATAATGAGTATAAATGATGTAAATAATAAATATAAATTTTTTATTATTCTTTATATATGATATAACTTCCAATTACATATGATTTAACCATTAATATAATGATATTTTCGCTCGTGCGTACTTACGTATTACAGTCTCCACGACGCGATGTGATTTATTTCCACATTCACCATTCAATGATGACTATAAAAATATATATTATTAATAATTATGTAATAAATGACATAATAATTATACTGGATATATATATATATATATATTTATGTACTTAAATATATCTTATTCACTTCTGTTCAATACGATGTGAAAACGAAAACAACATTTATGCGTACGTGCGGCCTACCGTCTCCATAAATGGTGTTTTCTATTTAATATATATATATATTATACATATTTAAATTATATATATATATGTGATATATAAACCATTTTTTATATTCTTTAATTATTTAAATCATGATACATGTGATACGATCCAAAATAACATGTTAAATCATGTACGATAAAGAAAGCGATTATTACCCAAATTGTTAATTTAACATGGAAATCATTTTTAAATGGGTAGTATAAAGTCATAAATGAATCATGAATGATATAATAAATATTAATATGGTTCTGGTATAATCAAATAACATACTATGGGCATTATAGATAAGGATAAATGTACCCTCTACCAAAGGAAAGTGCAAGGTAAAGGTTAATTTCACAATCTGATTATTATCCGAGGTTGTCATTATGTGAGTATCTACTGGGAAATATATATTATCCATGTCCATGTTTCAAAAAATTGTTTTTAATGGGATTATTTTTAAGGGCCTCTTTTAACAAAACATCATTTTAAATATTTTAAATATTTATTCTTCTAAACATTTCTCATTAATGCCCATGTTTTCTAAATGGATTTACAGATTTATTAATATAGACATGAAGGTTTTAAAATGTTAATTCCTTTAAAAAGTTTCAAAGTGGTATGTGACAATTTTATTCAAAACTATCTTTTAAATGACTTCCTTTATAAATTATGTAAATTTTAAATGATTTCAGGAAAAAGGGCTATCTCTCTCAATGAGTTTTACAAATCATTTTTATCTATGTCAACATCTTTTAATGGAATTTAAACTTGTTTTATGTTGATTTATTATGATACAAATCTTACATATTGTATTGAATGTTTTTTGATATGTTTGACTATGGATATTTTATTTTTATAACATTCATAGTTTATGGTTATAGTATTGACATTTCGTATGCTAGTTCTAATATGAATGCTTATGTTATAATTCAACGTTTTCATATGCAGAATGTATTGGACAAAGTAAGTGACGGGTGGAGCCCGCTATAGCTCCTCGATGCATCATTAAGTATCATGAGACAATTATACGTGGAATTGGCTAAGACCTTTCCCAATTTGATATATGGTTTTGGCCGAGGCCTTAATCATTTTTAGACGCCTTGGCTGAGGCCTTGACAAAATGTTTCAGAATGTATGGAATTATACATTCCCTCAATATAAAAATAATATTGATGGCTCATGTGGCTATTCGACTAGTAGAATACCCCTGACTATGTTTTATTAGGTCATTATTTACTCAGCTCGTATTTCTGCACTATAGTTTTCATGTTTATTATTTTTAAACGCATGTGTTTTCAATTATTCACCATTCCTATTGTTTATGTTATCTTCCGCTAAATTTTTTACCCATACTGAGCATATGAGCTCTCCTCATTCTTATGTTTTATTATCCCAAGATTCCAAGAAGTGTATCATGATTGATCTATAGGGTAAGCTAAATGGAATAATGGAAATCTCAATGAACTATCTATGTTGTGTTTTATTTTTGAAATTGTAATGTAATGTTTATATATGTAATCTATTTTCCAAGACTGCTAAACTAATCGGTCCTTCAGGACATGATTCCTTGTAATCATGCCAATTTATTAAAATAATGCACCAGATCTGGGCTTCTGGGGTTGGGGTGTTATAGTTGGTATCATAGGATGTTTATCAACAACCTTGGAAATAGATTTTGATAAACTCTGATTAAAGAACATTACCCTAGGATAGACTTTTAGGATTAGTATTGAAGAACATCCTAGAATTTTGGTAATTTAGAGATTTTGTGTATTTTCCATGCAATACATCCATGTATGGATACGAGTAGGTAGAGGTGGCTCTGGAATAGATGTATCTAGTAGTGAAAACTATGACATGGAGTTTTAGTCTTGACCTAGGGTATCCTAGTACACGAAAATGGGCCTTGATGTACTCTTGGTTATGACACTTCTGAGGGATATGCTTAGGATAATTCACAATTTCATTACTATCCATTATGAAGGATTTAGGAGTAAATACTTCCTAAAAGAAAACATTTTATGATTATAGATTATATTTATTATCTTTTCAAATTACATTATGTTTTTACAGGTTTGGAATTATGCATTGTGATTCATAAACTAACTTAGTGTATGCCATTGTTTAGAAATGGATCATAGTATAAGGAATGAGAATTATAGCAATACTCATGATTGAAAGATTTAGAAGGATCGTATCATTCATGGTAATAAGACAACATTTAAAATGGAAATAGTCTCCCACGTATTATCATCAAATGAAGAAAGAGTATCATGTGTGAATAAGATAATTAAAGAATTATTTATGTCCTATGGCCTTAAAGGGAAGCAAGAGACGAAAAGGATGGAAGAGAGAAACATGGATAAAGGGAAGTGGGGAACGAAGGATTTTCCCATATGTGATAATTGGGGAAAGAATCACCATGGTAAATGCTTGAAGGGAATAGGAGTTTGTTATATGTGTGGAGAAAAAGGATACATAGTACGTGATTTCAAGCGTAAGAAAAAGTCTTCAAATGTACAATGCTTCATCTCCAAGGAGTTGGGACACTACGCGAAGCAATGCACAAATCATTAGAGTATACCCCAAATGAATCTATTGGATAATAATTATGTTAAGATACCACCAAAGATGAAGAGGAGTGATTATAAATCTTATGTTGTTGTTAAAGAATTGTGTCATTTGAGTATTGTATTAATTATTTACATGTTATAAGAATTATAGAGTATAAAATGATCGTACTGTAGTGCTATTTAATTAATTACTTGAGATTGTGTGGTACCATGAAAAGTGACTCAATAATAGGTTAATTTTTCTTTTGAAAATATATGGTTGAGAGATAGATAAACCATAATATCATTCAGATATTGAGGTAGTTATTTTCGAATAATATATGATTGATTTGGATAAATTATATTGGATATTTTTTATTACCTTGAAACTAATTTATGATTGGCAAATTCCATAATTGTTGGAGTTTACAACATTTTTGGATATAAATAGTATATCCAGTACTCTATAAAGATTAAGGGAGAATGAATGTACTCAATAAGGTTTTATGGTAATTAAGGGTGTTATAGTGTTTTAAAAGAATACATGATGAAAGTATTCACATGATATTACGTGGAAAAAAGGATCCTCATTGTGTTTACATTCCTAAAAAAATTTGGACTATGAGTTTGGAAAGAAGTGTTTTGGATAAGTCTAAAGGTTGGAATCGATTAATATTTAAAATAGATACTATTGATAATGTTAAATCATTTCATGAGATTATTTTTGGATTGTCATAAAATGGACAACCCGGAGGTCGGGTGACAACGCGTCGCGTCCGGCAAGGTTATGAGACTTGAACCCGCAACCAAAGAGTGACAAATGTGCATCACCTACCACTGGACTACATGATGTCCTTGTTTTTCTAATGATGTTTTTTATGTGGTCAGATAGATAAATTAAAATTCATTTTTTTGGAACTCTATACGATTAGGATAAATATAATAATTTTTAATTCTATTATCTTTTGGAGTGAAATATGAGTTTGTGGTAGGAATTAGTTGAAGGATGAAACTCTTAATGTCAAGTATATTTTTTTCCTATTATTCTATGAATAAATTAATTCTTAAAATTTAGGGAAGGTATATTAAAACAAAAAATTTGTTATCCTAATACCTTATGTTTTATTGATCTAATGATATTTTAAATCATCATAGATTGATGGCTTTGAGGCCCTCAATTTTATACTTGTTTGTGATTTATGTCCTCAATCACTCTCTTTATATATTTATGTTTTTTCTCCAATTATGTGTCCTTAATTTCCACGAATGTTCTCCTAATCGAGATCATAATTTGGTGGTGACTTTTTTTATTCTCTTTCCATCTTATTAAGAAGAAATTTTATTTACATGATTTCCAATGTGGGGTTTCCACAAAGGTATTTTTCAATTTTAAACCTTTTATTTTATAAGAACAATTTCAAATTGCGAGGATGAAATTTATTGAAGTATGTGATAATAAAACACCCCATGATTACATTCTACGTTATCTCATTAATGTAATTCAATAGCATGCACTACACACAACACCGAGTTTGAGCGCACCACAACTTAGCAATCTAGCTATTCAAAAAGCGGTTATGAATTGTATTAACTAATCTTTGAATCTAATATACTCTATATAATTTTAACATCCATATTATGTGTTTTATAGACATAATATAAGAAAAAATCCATTTTTTCAGATAAAATAGGTATTTTTCAAAAATTGCAATTTTACCGCCTTTTAATGGAGAACCCTTTTTGAAACAAATATTTAATAATTTTATATATTAAATTTAATGAAATTAAATAATTTTTTATAATTGAGACATAAAAATTTAACGGGGATAAATTTTTGGTACTTTTTTGATAACTTTAATATTTTGACAAAAAGTGAAAGATCCTTTGTTTTAATTGAAAACAACTTTTTTAATCAAAATAAATTATAGGGTTAAATTATGAATTTGAATGGTTTTGAAGTATAATTAGACTATATTTTTATCATTTAATACCATTTAGGTCATTATAACTAATTTCACATTTAAATTTTACATTAACACATGTCAATCTTTTGATAGTTTTTTTACTTTTTAAAAACCCATGTTTTGGTTTTGGCAACGAGAAATAATTTTAAATTAATAAATCCAACTACTATGTTTTGAATTTGGTAAAATAGAATTCATTTTTAAATTCTTAATATCAATATTAGCTTAGGGTTAATTTTTGGTATTTTTCTGAAAACTTTCAATTTTTTATGAATAGTGAAAAACACTCCATTATTGTTTAAAACCAAATTTTTATTTGAATAATTATTTATTTTATTTAAAATTATTTTAATTCAAAATAGATATATAATACCTAAATATGTTCAATATAATTCACTAGAGTCATTTTATAATAAAATTAGATGTATAAAATTTTATTGAACTTTTTAACCTCTTTTACCCACATTCTCGAAGCATTTGTAAAT
Source organism: Viscum album (assembly GCA_963277665.1). Lineage (NCBI taxonomy): Eukaryota > Viridiplantae > Streptophyta > Magnoliopsida > Santalales > Viscaceae > Viscum > Viscum album. Next base: position 838,753,689 of record OY728152.1, on the reverse strand, counting down.
TTGCATAAAACATAATATTACCGCTTCTGTAAGTTGAATTTCAAAAAAATAAGATAAATGGTTGACATCATAAAGTAAAATGTGGTTCAATATGATTAAAAATAATTTTTGGTGAATAGTAACTTTTGACTTTTATTTACCCCTGTTAAATGTAAATAGGGTAATTAAGGGTAAGAATGATATTATAATTACCCTAACACAAGTCCTAATTCTATTGTGAAAGTGTAATTTGACGAAAAAAATTAGGTATAAAATATGACCATATTTTGTTAACTTGGATTAGATCAGGACATTTATTATTATTTTATTTAAAGTAGAGTTAAAAGAGTTAAATTCAATTTTTAATAACTAAACCATTTTAAATATAGGGATAAAAACAATATAAATTCGACTGTAAATATTCCTTAGAAAGATAATACTATTTAAAACATAATGGTATTTTATTTATAATTTTTAGACCTTAAATAATTTAATTTATTTATGACACAATGATGATGCAGGAATTACCTTATTTATGAAATATGAAAATAATTGATATTATAAATATCCAAATAAATGTAAATTGAGACTTATTATTAATTCCACTAATTTTATAAGTTAAAATTACATTATAGGGTTTATTAGATAAATTTATTTCTAAGTGATATGGTTGTTGTGACTTTCACAAAAACAAAATACCAAATAGTGTCAAAACTCACATAAATTAATTCATAAAACCAATTCTATATTACTGGTTGATATAATATTCCTAAAAATATAAGGTTACGCCAAAGGGATTAAATAATATTATATATGTCATTAGTTAACCACTTGAGGTTCTCTTGAAAGTTTAGAGTATATTTATTAACCATATAGTGTAAGAATACAAGAAGACACTGTAAAAGATAAACTACTTATCTAAGAGTTAAATCTAAAAGATAAGGTTAAAATTTAACCTGAACTTGTCAAAAACCTATTCGTTGAGAGGATTTCTACCCATAGCCACCTATGTCTCGAAATAAATTCATTTTGAGCCACTATAAATAGAATATTATTGAATAATAAAATAATATTTTAAACTTTTCTTAAAGTGACCCTCACCCCGCTTATAAAAGGGCACATCCCCTTCTCTCAAAATCACACCTCCAAAACCATTTGGATTGAAAAAAACCTGCCCAAATATCATCCCAACATCCCTCAAATCAACCTATAGTCCTTAAATTTATCATAAATCCACCATAAGGAGCCGTTTTGATCAACTCAAAAAGAAACACCAGAAGAAGAGGTAATAATTTCACCACTATCTTTCAAGTTCTTTTCTTCTTCCAATTTCTCTATCATTGTTATTTCCATACCAAAATAATAACTCCAGTACCTATACATAATTTTATGTTTTTAAATTTATGGTATAACCATATTCTTTATTCTATCTAACCTATAAATGACATAGTCACCATACGCCTGTACACACGGCTTACCATCTCCACATTGTGGTGTTGTTTGTTATTCAAACAATTCATTATTTGGATGGGTATAATAATGAGTATAACTGATGTAAATAATAAATATAACATGAATATGATTCTTTATATATGATATAAAATCCAATTACATATGATTTAACTATCAATATAATGATATTGTCGCTCGTGCGTACGTACAGATTACAGTCTCCACGACACGTTGAGATTCATTTCCACATTCCCCATTCAACGATGATTATAAAAATATATATTACTAATAAGTAAGTAATATATGACATAATTATGCTACTGGGGATATATATATACCTATATATATCTTATTTACTTACTTCTGTTCAATACGATGTGAAAATGAAAAAATGTTTATGTGTACGTACGTCCTACCGTCTCCATAAATGGTATTTTCCATTTTATATATCTATCTATTATACATATTTATATTCTATATATATATGATATATAAATCATGTTTTATATTTTATAATTATTTAAATAATGATCTAAGTGAAACGATCAAGAATAACAAGTTAAATCACGTACGATAAAGAAATCGATTATTATCCAAAATGTTAATTTATCATTGAAATAATTATTAAATGGGAAGTATAAAGTTATAAATGAATAATATATGATATAATAAATATGAATATGGTTTTGGTAAAATTTAATAACACACTATGGTCATTATACATGAGGTTAAACGTACCCTAGACCAATGTAAATTGCAAGGTAAGGGTTAATTTCACAATCTCATTATTATACGAGGTTTCTTTTACATGAGTATCTACTGGGACATATTTATTATCCATGTACATGATTCATAAAAGTATTTAAAAGGGATTATTTTTAAGGGCCTCTTTTAATAAAACAACATTTTAAATGTTTTAAAGATTAATTCTTCTAAACATTTCTCATTAATGTCCATGTTTTCAAAATATATTTAAGGAATTATTTATATAGAAATGAATGTTTTAAAATGTTAAATCCATTCAATAGTTTCAAAGTGGTATGGGGCACATTGATTCAAAACTATCTTTTAAATTAATTCCTTTATTAATTATGTGACTTTTAAATGATTTCATGGAAAAGGGATATCTCTCTCAAAGAGTTTTAAAAATAATTTTCATCTATGTCAACATCCATTGACCGATTTTAAACTTTTTTGAAGTTGATTTCATAAGATAAAAATATTCCAAATGGTATTAAAGGTTTTGTGATATCTTTACTATGGATGTTTTATTTTTATACCATTCATAGCTTATGGTTAATATATTGACATTTCGTATGCTATCTTTATTACAGATTATTATGTAATAATTCATCTTTTTCATATGAGGAATGTATTGGATATAGTAAGTGATGGGTGGAGTCCGCTATAGAGCCTTGATGCATTTCTAGGTCTCATGAGTCAATTAGATGTGGAATTGGATGATGCCTTTCCCAATTTGATATATGGTTTTGGCCGAGGACTTAATCATTTTTAGACGTCTTGGTCGAGGCCTTGACAAAATGTTTCAGAATATATGGCATTATACAGTCCCTCTTTATGAAAATAATATTGATGGTTCATTTGGTAATCCGACTTGTAGAATACCCATGACTATGTTTTATTATGGAATTATTTACTCATCTCATAAATCTTCCATAAATTGTTCATATTTATTATTTGTAAAGGCATGTGTTTTTAATTATTCACCATGCCTATTGTTTATGTTATCTTCCGCTAAATTGTTTACCCTTACTGAGCATCTGATCTCACCCCTTTTTTATGTTTTATTTTCCAAAGATTTCATGAATTGTATTATTGTTGATATGAAGGGTTAAAATAAATAAAAAAATGGCATTCTCAATGAACTATCTATGCTATGTTTTATGATTGAAATTGTTATGTAATGTTAATGTATGTAATCTATTTTCCAAGAGTTCTAAACTGATCGGTCCTTCGGGACTTGATTCCTTGTAATAATTCCAATTCATTAAAATAATGCACCAGCTCTAGGCTTCTCGGGTTGGGTGTTATAGTTGGTATCAATGTAATATTAGAAACAACCTTGGAAATAGATTTAGATAAACTCTGGTTAGAGAATATTACCCTAAGATAAACATTGAGGATTAGTATTTAAGAACTTCCTAAAATTTTTGTAATGTAGAGATTTTGTGTATTTTCTATGAAATACATCCTTGTCTGGATACAAACAGGTATAGGTGACTCTAGCATAGATGTATCTAGAAGTGAAAACTCTTACAAGGAGTTTCGGGCTTGACCCATGTTTTTCTGGTACACGAAAACGGAACTTGCTGCACTCTTGGTTACGTCACTCCTGGGGGATATTCTTAGGATAATTCACATTTTAATTATGATCCATTATGAAGGATTTAGGAGTAAATAATTTCTCAAATAAAAAATTTTATGATTATAGATTATATGCATAATCTTTTAAATTTAATTTAGGTATTTTAAAAGTTTGGAATTATGCATTGCGATTCATAAACTAACCTAGTGTATTCCATTGTTTAGAAATGGCACATATTAGAAAGAATTAGAATTCCACCAATACGCATCATCGAAAGATTAAAAAGGATCATATATTTCATGGTATTAAGCCAAAATTTAAAATGGGAATAGTCTCCCACGTATTATCATCATATGAAGAAATAGTATCACGTGTTTATAATATAATTAAATAATTATTTCAGTCTTATGGAATTGAATGGAAGTAAGAGAAGAGAAGGATGGAAGAGAGAAAAATGGATAAAGGGAAGAGGGGAAAGAAGGATTTTCCCATATGTGAAAACTGTGGAATGAATCACCTTGGTAAATGATTCAAGGGAATGTGAGTTTGTTATAAGTGTGGAGAAAAATTATACCAAGTACGTGATTTCTAGGGTAAGAAAAATGTTTCAAATGTATAATGCTCATCTGTAAGGAGTTGGGACACTACGCGAAACAATGTCCAAATCATTACAGTAGACCTCAAATGCTACTATTTGATAATAATATTGTTATGATACTACCAAAGATGGTGAGGAATGATTATATTTATTATATTTCTATTAATGTATTATTTCAATTGAGTATTGTCTTAATGATGAACAAGTTATAAGAATTATAGAGTATGACAGGATTATACTGCAGTACTATTTAATTAAGGACCTGAGATTGTGTGGTACCAAGAAATGTGACTCAATAGCAGGTTAATATTTTTTTGGAATATATATGGCTGATAAAAAGATAAACTATAATATAGTTCTGATACTGAGGTAGTGATTATGGAATAATATATGATTGATTTGGATAAATTATATTGGATGTTTTTGACTACCTAGAAACTGATTAATGATTTGTATATTCCATCATTGTTGGAGTTTACAACATATTTGGATAGAAGGGGTATATCCAGTATTCTATAAGGAATAAGAGAGAATGAATGTACTAAATAAGGATTATGGTAATTTAGGGTGTTATAGTGTTTTAAAAGAATATGTGATGGAAGTATTCACATGTTATTACGTGGAAAAAAGGATATTCATTTTGATTAAATTCCTAATAAATTTTGAACTGTGAGTTTTGAAAGAAGTATTTTGGATAAGTCTAAAGGATGGAATCAATTAAGTTTGACATTGGATACTATTTTTAAGGTAGAATCATTTCTTGAGATTATTTTTCGATTTTCATAAAAATGATGACCCAGAGGTTGGGCGAAAACCTATCGCGTCCGGCAAGGCCACGAGACTTGAAACCACAACCGAAGAGCAACAAGGGTGCATCACCTACCACTGGAATACATGATGTACTTGTTTATATAATTTAGTTTTTTAGATGGTCAGACTGACAAATTATAAGTTACTTTTTTTGGAACCCTATACGACTTGGCTAAATAGAATATTTTTGAATTTTATTATCTTTTAGAGTGAAAGATGAGTTTCTGGTAGGAATAAGTTGAAGGATGAAACTATAATTGTCAAGTGCATTTTTTTCTTCTTATTCTATGAATAAATTAATTCTTCAACTTTAGGGGAGTAATCTTAAAATAAAAAACATGTAATCCTTATACCTTATGTTTTTTGAACTAACGATATTTTAAATCATCATTGATTGATAGATATGAGGCCCTCAATTTTACCCATGTTTGTGATTAATAAACATAATCACTCACTATAAATATTTACGTTTTCCACCAATTATGTGTCTCTAATTTTCAACAATGTACTCCTAATCAAAATTATAATTTGGTAGTGACTTTTTTATTCCCCTTCCCTCTAGTTAATACTAAATTTTATTAACCCAATTTCCGATGTGGGATTTCCACAATGGTATTTTTCTATTATTAACCTTTTATTTTCATTGAAAAATTTCAAATTTCAAGGAATCAATTTATTGAACTAGGGGAGAATGTAACACACCATGATTTCATGGTACATTATCTCATTAATGTAATTTAATAGCCAGCGCTACACACAACACCAAGTTCAAGCGCATCACAACGTACCAAACTAGCCGTTCAAAAAGCGAGTATTAATAGTATTAACTGTATTTTGTATCTAATATACTCTATATAATTTTAATATACATATTATGTGTTTCATTGACATAATATAATAACAAATTCATTTTTTCAGATAAAAGAAGTATTTTCAAAAAAATACAATTTTACCACCTTTTAATAGAGAACCATTTTTAAAAACAATATTTGATACTTTAATATATTAAATTTAATGAAATTGACTTATTCTATAGATGCGAGGCATAAAAATTTAGTTTGGATAAATTTTTGATACTTTTCTGATAACTTTCATATTTTGACGAATAGTGAAAAATAGTTTGTTTTAATTGAAAATAACTTTTTTAATAGAAATAATTTAGTGTAACATTATGAAATTGAGTGGTTTTTATGTATATTTATATTATATATTTACCATTTAATAAAATTTAGGACATTATAACTAATATCACATTTAAATTTGACAAAAACACAAGTCAATCTTTTGATAGTTTTTACTTTTAAAAAACCCGCCTTTTGGTTTTGACAACGGGAATTATTATTAAATTAATAATGGAAACTTTTATGTTTTAAATTTGGTAAAATAGTCTTCATTTTTGAATTCATAATATCCAAATTATCTTAGGGTGAATTTTTTGTATTTTTCTGAAAACTTTCATTTTTTGATGAATAGTGAAAACTACTGCGTTATTATTTAAAACTGACTTTTTATTTAAATAATTATTTATTTTATTTAAATTTATTTTAGGTAAAAAACATATATAATACCAAAATAATTTCAATATAATTCATTGGTGTCATTTTATAAAAATATTAGATGTATAAAATTTTATTAAACTTTTTAACATATTTTTTGCACATTCTATAAGCATTTCCAAATTTGCATAAAACTTAATATTACCACTTCTCTGAGTTTCATTTCAAAATTATGAGTGACATTTTTGAGATCATAAAGTAAAATTTTCTTCAATAAGATTAAAAATAATTTTTTTTTCTGAATTGTAACTTTTGACTTTTATTTACCACTGTAAAAAGTAAATAGGGTAACTAGGGGTAAGAATGATATTATAATAACCCTAACCCAAGTCTTAATTATATTGGATAAATTTAATTCGACAAAAAACAAACAAAGGAAAAAAATATGACCATCTTTGGTCCACATGGATTAAATTAGGACATTTATTATTATTTTATTTAAATAAGAGTTAAAAGTGTTAAATTTAAAGTTTAATAACTAAAATATTTTTAATTTAGGGTTACAAACAATATAAATTTGACAATAAATATTCATTAGAAAGAAAAAACGATTTCCTACATAATGGTATTTTATTTATAATTTTTCGATATAAAATAATTTAATTTATTTATGACACAATGATGATGCAGTAATTACATTATTAATGAAAAATTAAAATAATTGATATTACAAATATCCAAATAAATATAAATTGAATCTTCTTATTAATTAAACTAATTTTATTGGTTAATATGACATGTTAGGGTTGATTAGATAATTTGTTTTGTAGTGATAATGTTTTTATGACTTTCACAAAAACCAAATACCAAATAGTGTCAAAATTGACATAAATTAATTTTAAAAAAATACTATATTATTGGTTGATATATTATTCCTAAACATATAAGGTTTGGAAAAAGGGCATAAATAAATTGAGGCTTCAACCCCAAACATTTAAAAAAATATAGTGTAAGAATACATGAAGGCATGGTAAAATATAAAGTATTTAACTAAGAGTTTAATATAAAACATAAGGTTAAAATTGTTACCTAAACTTGTCTAAAACCTATTAGTTGAGAGGATTTAGACCCATAGTCACCAAAGGTTCTAAATAAATTCCTTTGGAACCATTATAAACAGAATATGATTGTATAATAAAATATTATTTTAATCTTTTCCTAATGTTACCCTCACCCATCTTATGAAAGGGCACCTCCCCTTCTCTCAAAATCCCATCTTCAAAGCCATTTGGCTCGTCCAAACCATAAAAAAATATCCTCCCAAATTCCCTCACATAAACCTAGATTCATTACATTGATCCGAAAGCCATCCTTCAGTTCCCTTTTGATCAACTCAAAAGGAAACACCAGAAGAAGAGGTAATAATTTCATCACCCTCTTTCATGTTCATTTTTCCCACTTCCACTTTATTTGTTATTTCCATAAAAAAATAATAACTCCAATACATCCTACATATTTTGATGTTATTATAAATATTTTAAAAAATATTTGTTATTATATCCATCATATAAATGACAAAGTAACCATACGTGTGTATGTACAGCTTACTGTCTCCACGTTGTGGTGTAGTTTGTTATTCAAACAATTCATTATTTGGATGGGTATAATAATGAGTATAACTGATGTAAATAATGAATATAACATGTTTATGATTATGTAAATATGATATACCAACCAATTACATTCGATTTCACCATCAATATAATGATATTGTCCCTCGTGCGTACGTACGGACAACCATCTCCATGACACGATGAGATTTATTTCCACATTCATCATTCAATGATGATTATAAAAATATATATTATTAATAAGTTCGTAATATATTACATAATAATTCTACTGTAAATATATATTTATTTATTTATGTACTTACATAAATCTTATTCACTTACTTTCGTTCAATATGACGTGAAAACAGAAACGACATTTATGAATATGTACAAACTACCGTCTCCATAAATGGTTTTTACATTTCATATATCTATCTATTATACATATTTATATTCTATATAAATATGATATATAAATCGTTTTGTATATTCTAGAAGTATTTAAATCATGATCTATGTAATACGATCTAGAATAACAAGTTAAAACACAAATGATAAAGAAAGCGATTATTACCCAAATTGTTAATTAACATGTAAATCATTATTAAATGGATATTATAAAGTCCTAAATGAATCATGTATGATAAAAAAATATGAATATGGTTCTGGTGTAATTTAATAACATATAATGGTCATTATATAGGAGGTTAAACTACCCTCGACCAAAGGAATGTTCAAGGTAAGGGTTAATTTCCACAATCTCTTTATTATCCGAGGATGTTTTTACATAAGTATCTACTGGGACATATTTATTATCCACGTCCATGTTTCATAAAATTGTTTTCAAAGGGATTATTTTTAAGGTACTCTTTTAATAAAACATCATTTTAAATGTTTTAAAGATTTATTCTTCTAGACATTTATCATTAATGTCTATGTTTTCAAAATGGGTTTAAGGATTTATTTATATGGACATGAATGTTTTAAAATGTTAATTAATTCCAAATGTTTCAAAGTGGTATGGGAAACTTTGATTCAAAATAATCTTTTAAATTACATCCTTTAAAAATTATGTCACTTTTAAATGATTTCATGAAAATGGGATATCTCTCTCAAAGAGTTTTACAAATCATTTTCATCTATGTCAACATCCTTTGATGGATTTTAAACATGTTTGAAGTTGATTTATTATGATAAAAATATTCCATATTATATTGAAGTTTTTGTGATATGTTAGAATATGGATGTGTTATTTTTATACAATTCATATTTTATTGTTAATGTATAAACATTTCATTTGCTAGTTCTAATATGAATTTTTATGTTATATTTGAACCTTTTCATATGAGGAATGTATTGGACATAATAAGTGATGGGTGGAGTCAGCTATAGCTCCTAGATGCATCAGTAGGTCTCCTAAGACAAGTAGATGTGGAATTGGGTGAGGGCTTTCCCAATTTGAGATATGGTTTTGGGCGAGGCCTTAATCATTTTTAGATGTCTTGGCTGAGGCTTTGACAAAATGTTTCATAATTTCTGGCATTATACATTCCCCCATTATGAAAATAAAATTAATTGTTCATGTGGTTATTTGACTAGAAGAATAGCCACGAATATTTTTTATTATGGCATTATTTACTCAGCTGATATTTCTACCATAAAGTGTTCATGTTTATTATTTGTAAAGGCATGTGTTTTCAATTGTTCACCCATTTCTTATGTTTTATTTTCCTAGGATTACAAGAAGTGTATTATGATTGATATACAGGGTTAAGTTAGATAAAATAATGGCATTGTCAAAGATCTATCTATGCTTTGTTTTATGTTTGAAATTGTAATGTAATGTTAAAGTATGTAATCTATTTTCCAAGACTTTTTAATTGCTCGGTCCTTTTGGACATGATTCCTTGTAATAAAGCCAATGTATTAAAATAATTCACCAGCTCTGGGCTTCTGGGGTTGGTGCGTTACAGTATTTTATTGATGCCTCTAAGGGTTATTATAACTATATAATATAGTTATTCAATTTTCATAATCATAATGAATAACCAAAGATTAAACCTATTATATAAGATATCGAATGTACTCCCCCTTTATTTTTTTGTTTTCAGAGTGTGGTTTTTTCCTCGCATACTATTCTTTTTTTGGGTTTTAGACAATGGATGAAACTCAAACGAACAGTGCCAATAATTAATCCACTCGGTAATGCAATGATTATCCTCTTGAACAACCAATTGTTATCAGAGAAGGAAAGTAAAACTGGATTGTTATAGTTTCACAAGATATGAATCATTCTGGTCTTCCAAATGAGAAGAGATTGGAACACCATTCAATTGAGTCCTTCATGGGGAAACTTCCACTTTCTTTTTGTGGGTCTTCTGAACCACTTGTTTCATAACAATGAATAAGTACAACTGAAAATATATTTTCCATCACTCTCTATTCATAACCTGAAAATTCATTTTTGTTTTATATCATTTAGAAGGATAAGTAGACCAGTGGGGGACTCTAATCAAGAATACGAGGAAGTAAGAAGAAATTGAATCCATGGAATGAGAAGTGTTTAAGAACATATTTTTTAATATGTACATTCTATGTTTTCATTGAATAAATATGTAAAAGGTGTTAGTTGAGATTAAGATAAATGATGATGAATCTGTTGGTACATACGAGGAAAATTGTACAAGAATTTCATGGTATGCTTCTGGTTTTATCATCCAACAAGAATGTGATGTTTATCGATTCTTTAGAATCTTATAACCAAGTCATGTAATGGAATAAGATATAATAGACTTTAGTATATATGAAGATATTTTAAATTGTTCAATAAAGATTGAAGTGGATGTTGGTGATACATATCAATCTCATCGTTTTGAAAATAAATTAAATATAGAGTCTGGGAAAAAATATAAAAAAAATTTGTGAATAGAAGATGAATGTTTACTTATTCTCAATGTGTGGAAAAAATCCCATTTGAGAATGTATCAATGGAACTAGAAAAATTTTAAAGTGTGGAAAATAATTTCATCGAGTAGTTGAGTACTAAAATAATTTGAAAAAGTTTTCTAATGATGTGAATAGAGAAAAGACTACAGAGAATACACCACCCATAGTTCAATGCTACAAGTGTTAGGAAATGGGTAATTATGCTAACCAGTGCCCAAATACAAGGTTAATGGATGAATATCAACTTCAAAAACATCTCAAGGCCAAAGATAAAGGAAAATAAAATGTGATCACTATTGTCTATATTGAGTAAGATAATGAAGTGTTGGAATGATTATGTTTTTAAGTAATCGGATTCCAAAACAATGTTTTATAATCTCTTTTATAGTAGTATGAAACATTGTAATATCTATGTATTGTTCCATTGAGGTTTTATATGATTATATGGTAGTTGTAACCATAAAAAAGTGATTCAAATGATATGCACATAATGAAGGGATAAGGAGATAATGATATTTTTTAATAACCTCATGAATGATATAAGGAAAAAGAGAGATCATGGTTTGAGTATATAAAGTTATTTGTATTTTTCTTTTGTGTAATGTGTTAATGATGGTATAATGCATGTTTTCACTATGGTTATCTGATATTTTTCTTGTGTGTAATGTGTTAATGATGGTAGAATTCATGTTTTCACTATGGTTATATGGTAATTCATATTGTTACAATGTTTATAATGAATTTTAATTCAAAAATATATTTTCATCTTATTTATTTATATAGTTATATTATCTTTTTAATTTATTTTAATGAGTAATTGTATTTTTTTTCATTTAACCAAATTTTTTTCATTGTATTTAATTTCACACTTAAATTCAACAAAAACACGTGTCAGTCTTTTGATAAGTTTTTACTTCTTAAAACGATTCTTGTTGGATTTGAAAAAGAGAATTAATTGTAAATTAATTTCTTCTAATTAAGTGTTATTAATTATGAAAAAATTTATTCCATATTTTGAATTACTTGTTCCAAATTATGTTAATCAGTTAATTTTTTTGATATTATGAATAATAACTATGATAATTTTTATTTACCGTAGTTAAAGGTAAATCTGGTAATTAGGGTAAATAAAAATATGATAAATATAGTAAAATTACCTTAACACTAGAAAAATTATATTGGATACATTAATGATAAAAAATATCACAAATGGGTTGAAATTGATTCATTTAATGGACATTTTCCATGAAAGTGATGTAATTATAATTAAAACAAAAGAAGGTGACAACATGGAACTCTCATATATATTATAAGTATAATAATTTTAATATATTTATAAACATGATAAAACATATAAAATAAATATTTTATATAAAGATAATGAAATTAAATACATCATATGAATTTATTTATAATTTTTAGAGATTAAATAGGTACCATTAATGATGACACAATAATGATGTAGAAATTATTTTATTGATAGAAATATAAAATAAAGGGTTTAAAAAATATAAAATAAATATCATATGACCTAATTAATGTGTTCCATGAATTTTATAGTATACTATGACATGTTAGTATTGTATTAAATATTTTTTTTATAATTTTTCTTATATGTTGATTTTATATAATGTCAAATAAATCAATAGGGTCAAAATTGTCCCTATTTATATTTTATAAAAATAGCATATTATAAAACTATTTAAAAATAATTTTTTTTTAAAAATTAATATTTTCACATTATATTGTCTACAATGTAACAAAGTATCTAGTTATGGGTAATTGAAAGAACATAAGTAAAATTATATAACCATTTAATATTTTGAATATTATTACCACAAGTAAAATTAAATAGATTAAATATGGTTAATTCAAAATGATAAGGTTTAAAATAAAATCCAAAAAAGATTAAATATTATTATTTGAGATTATGTCTTCCAATAATCAACTTATATACTAAATAAATGAGTTTAGGATCCTTAAAAACTGAAAATGAATTTATAATAAATTAATATTTCAAGAAATTCCAAAGTTTCCCCTCCCCTCTCATATAAAAGGTCACATCTCTTTATCTTTTAATCACAACTCCAAATCCATTGGCTCATCCAAAAAATGCCCAACTCTACTCCAGACTTCCCTCACTTAATCCTAGAGGCCACACTTTGTACAGAGAGAAATATTAAGGAGTTCTTTTGTGCATACCAAAAGAAGATACCTGAAAAAGAGTTAATTGTTATATCACATATTTAAAAATTGTTTTCTTCTCCTACAACATCTTTAAATGTTGTTTCTATACATAAGTAGTAACATCAGTTTCTTGTAAACGATGATATTTTATCACAATTATGGAAAAACATTATACCTCCTTTTATACATCCATCGAATAAGATGATCACCGTCTGTGGGTAAGTACGACTTACTGTCTTCAAGCTGTGGTGTAATTATTATTCAACAATACATAATTATGATGGGTATATTGACGATTATAATGTATAAAAATAATTAATATAACATAATAATTATTATTTATAATTATTATACCGTCCAATTTCATACAATTTAACCATTATGGGAATGACATCATCGCTCGTGCGCACGTACGACTTACCATCTCCACTACGCGATGAGATTTGTTCTTCACATTTACCATTCAAGAATGATTATAATGTATATATATTAAATAATAATTAAATATGTGAAATAATAATTATACTATATTATGTATAAATATATATGTCATTTACTTTCTTCAATTCATTTCAATAAGGAAACGAAATCAGCATTCTTGCGTACATAGGGCCTTATATCTCCATGAATGGTGTATTCCATTTATCTATATATTATATGTATTTATATATTGATTATATATGAAATATAAATAATATTTTACATTTTTTATGTAATTAAATCATGATCTACATAATAATATCAATAATAACAAGTCAAAACATGTACTATAAATAAAACTATTATTACCCAAAACATTGCATTAACATTGAAATGAAATGAATGGGTAATATAATTCCATAAGTGAATCATATATGATGTAATAAATATTATTATTGTAATGTTACAAGTTAATGATATGTTTAGACCCACTATATAGGAGTTTTAGAGCCATATGAAGGAAATCAGACATAATGTAAGGGATAATTTTTCAATCACATTTGTATCTGAGATTGTTTATACATAAGTATTTACTGGGGTATATTTATCATCCACATCCATGATTCATAATTATTTAATATTATTTATATTCATCTAAAATTGTTTAATGTTAATTTTACCCCTTGGTCAATATTTATTAAATGATGTGAAAGGAATCTTTGGATGTTATTTCATACGATGTACTTTTTTTATTTTCCAGAAAAAGTACGAGGATAATGTTTTTTAACATATACAGTATGAAAGGATTATCAAATATTCATAATTCCTTATTTCCATGAATCTTCCACAAAACTATTTCATGTTTATCTTCAACTAATCACTTTTATGTTAAAATTTTGCAGCATTTTCAGAAAAGAAAATGATTTTGAAGAAGAAAGGATACTTTACTCAAGATTTATGCTCAAGTGTTTCATCAAAATAATTTTCCACATAAGATGAAAAAAATTTATCCCTTTAATTACATTGATTTTAGTGTGTTTATGATGTAATGTGTTTTATGAAATCCATTTATATTATATGTATTATGATGGAATATTGTTTCAGAAACCCATTTAATTTATTGGGTAATGCTATGATGAATGATTTTTGTGGCACATCTATGAATGATTTCACTATGAGATGGGTGAGACCTATAACACCCAATAATGAATTGGTTAATGGTTTATATCACCTGAAATATACATGAAAAGAATGAAAAGTAAATTCAGTTTTGTAATATAGGGATGGAATGACAAGTAGTTCTGGTTCAGTCATACATGGCTAGAATGAAAAGTAAACCCAGTTTAGTAATATACTTTGTCCACTATGATAGTATTGGTAGTAATTCCATGGATACTATGGAAATCATATCATGGGATTATTTGTTTTCCAAAATTCCATGTTTTATGCCAACTCTATATTATCATGTTTAATGTTCCCTTATGATCTATTCCATGCTTACTTCTATGATTAATTTAATTACTCTGTATTTTTATATTTAATCACTTTTTTAATATTTTAACATTATTATGTTCATGGTTTGTTTTATGTTCTCCATGTTTACGATTTTGGGGAGTCTGAGCTCTCTATTTTTTATGTTTTCATTTTCCCAGGATATAAATAAATGTTTTATGTTTAAATCAAAAGGGATGATATTTGTGGGATATGTTGAAGATCTTTCACCAAGTTAGAAGATTATGTTTCATGTTTCCAAATACACTGAACTAATACAGTATTGGGGAATCATTTTTTTATAGAATAAGTATTCCAAAAAATGTAATTTCTATGTACGTCAATCTTGGGTTATTACGTGATACATCTTCTGAGGTGGCATTGTGAACATATGATTGATGGAGTGATGCGATACTATGTTCATATTTGTATAGTCTATGGATAAAGGTTCTACCATATATGTTATCATTACAGGAGAATACCCAGTGCTGATTTTGATCCCAGTATATTTGCATTCCTTATTCTTGTGCTTTTTATTTTTTATTTCAATTTTTTGGATGATAATATAGTATATGGATCAGCTCTATCACACCTCTTTGTTCGTATGGATGTGATTGAGTTTCAAAATCTATTAACTGTAATGTAATGGTGTATTTATCTATATCTATAAAACATATATCTATTGATTTCTATGATTTTGGGTGTGATTGTCTCTGTTCAGGCGGTTTTTTAATTTTTCATTGAGGCTACTCAAACATTTAGGTTTTTTCCATGTGAGGATTCCATGTAAAAACTCATAGTCGGGATGGACATTTGGACATCAGGATGGATTTGTTGTATTTTCCACAATGCATTTGGTATTGTTGGTTTTATATTAATTCTAATTAGTTTGGGATGTGATCCATCTCCATGGAATTAAATTCTCTTAATGGAAATATATTGTGATAATGAGAGTTCTAGTTTGATATGCTGCATGCCTGGTAGCTTCCCTTCAATAATTACTTCCCATAATGTATTATTTCATGTCTAAAATTTACAATATGGATTAATTGGATTAGTTTAGTTTATTTTATATTCTATGTAAAATTTTTATGGGGAATGGTTGTGATGCTTTCCCAAAATAGTGACATTCAATTCTCCCACATATATGTGTTAATGTCATATATACTTGAAATAAACTTCAATCCCTTAATTGTAAAATTCAACATTGTGTATGCAATACATATTTCATTTTCATTTATAAAATTTATTGGGGAATGGGGTGAAAAAACAACTCATGAATTATTTAGTTTGGAGTAGATTATATAATTTTAAGATATGTGTCACTTTTAATTGATGTTGGTATAATTCTAATTGGTTTTTGGTCACATGATAGATAATATTTTAATTATTTTTAAATAATGAAATTTTATATTCATTTCTTATTGTCAATGGATATCTTCTTTTAATATGGTCACTACAATATTTTTTAATCCATATATTCTTCAAATCATTTTTCTTATAGTTGTGATCACTGATTCTTTTTATATCACGTGTTATAGAAGTTTTTTAGAAATTGTTATATATTCTTATTTTTGCCAAGATGGAAAATTTTAAAGTTTTTTGGTCTCTAGTTATATTATATTACAGTTTTAGTTTCCATTTGTTAGATTATCCTCTTGCTATGATCATTGGATGACAGTTTTATATCATTGTTATTATTTTTATTTCATTCATTTAAATGAAATCTGTTTTCCAGTTGATTTTTGTGTGTGATCAGAATGTTTCTAATGATGGTTCATGTCTAAAGTGGAGTTGTGCATGTCTTGATCAAAATAATAAAGGTAGTCCACTAAAATCAATGGGATTACGGTGGTGTTGTGCATGTCTTGATCCACTACATTAGATAATTTCTCTTGTGATGTTATGGTGATTCCTCGACATTGAAGTCTACTGTTTGCAAGAATTAGATTGTAGATGAAGATTTATTGAGTTCAATGTAATGTCTCTTAGAGTTTGAACATGTCTAAACATGTTAGTATTATGTTTCATGGAGATTCATGTCTTTTCATGATGTTTGAACATGTATTTAATTTATATTGGACCATTTTTTTGAAAAAAAAATTCATTTATTTTGTTTTTTATATAAAATTATTTTTTAATTGTTATATATTAGATATTTTAATATATTATATATAATTTTGTTAATAAATATAATATAAAATTTTAACAATAAATATTATAATATCAATATTTAGAGAATAATTTACAAAAAAATATTAATTGTCGATATTGTTTTTAAATGTTAATAATATCACCAACAGTTATATTAGTCATATTAATCTCTTGATAAATTTTTTACCAACACACACACACATATATATATATATATTCTGTTTTTATCATAATAACTGCTACATAATCATTTTATCTATCACAATAACATTTAGCAACAGAGTTTTTACGAACCATTTTGTGATTGGAAATTTTTTATTGGTAATTCATTTCACCAAAATAAAATTCACTTTTACCAATAGATATAACCATGTTGGAAAAAGAGAATTATTTTTTAGTTAAATTATTGATAGTTTTCATAATATTTATACATAGGATGGGATATGATTTATTAATAGTATGAGAAAATGAGATGAGATTTTGGGGTGTGAGGGATTCAAACTAGCGGGAAAGAAGATGTAAGGTTTGTTAATTTATATATATTTGTATTATAAAATGAAATTAATCATTGTATTTCATATTTATTGATCCATTGTATGGATGGTAAAATATATTTATCATTTTCGGTAATGAACTAGATATAATTTCTTATGGACAATACCTTATCACACTTTATTCCCATTTTCCAAGTGAGGATTCAAGGAGGATCCTACCGAGTATACTTGTTTTTCTCCACATATGTATATATATGTATTTATTCATGACCATGGGATAATGAAGGTGATTGGTATTGTTTTTAAGATGGTTATGTGTTTTTCTGTAGTTTTTTATCATCATGGTCATTATCGAGGAATTATTTTTTGTAATTTTTGTTACTAAATTTTTATAATGTTACATTATGTATTAGGATTTAATATTTATTTTTTCATTTGTCTTTTTATGGTTATCATAATATATATAATTTTATTATGCAATAATGAGGTCAATTACACAAATAAGTGTGATTAAAATTTTCCATTTTCGGTCACCAACATGAGGTCCATTTGAGGAATGGATCGAGGACATTTTATCACTTTCAACATTTCTTTCTAATGAGGGGATCCTTTTGAGGGATATGGTATTTATAGAGTAGTATAAATTAAAATGGTTAATATATAGAACTTATTTTATAATCAGAAACAATTTAGGATGTATTAATTTTTAGGGAATCTGTAATATCATTGAATTGGGAATTATATAGATAGCGGGGAAGGCTACAACATAGTATTTTAGCACCCATTTGGTCTGATTAAAGGACATTCATGTTAACTAAACATTTTAATTGATATTATGCTTCTTGAATGGTAGTGACCTAGTAATGGATCATTTATCCAAATTTTCTACTCAAATTATTGAACATGGAATAAATGTGAATTAGTTTAAAATGAATGAATGAATTCTCCATTAATGTTTTTATCCCATGTTTAGTATTCCATAAAAATATTTATTTTTATGATTTTTCAACAAGAATACATCCCATAATGTTTCTGTCAATTATATCCAATAGTTTCTTCTTGTGGATTGTTTCATAATAGACATTAAATAAAATGATACATAGATGAGTATAAATTAAGAGTATTAGTTGTAGTGTTTAATGAAGTAAAAGAGATATATTTTACAGGAAGGGATAGATCATTGGATAATAGATTTTTAGATGTCATTTAGTTAAAACATGATTTGGAAGGGGTATGAAAATTCTTTGAATATTTTTACATTTCATGGGTTTTCATGAATTTATTGAATTTTTTAATTTAGGATCATGAAAACTCATTTTATGTGTGAGAATGTAATGATATTAGTTCATGGATGTGATTTTGACTTCAAATTTTATGTTGGATTATTGGTAGAAGGTTATAAATCATTATTATGGGATCTAT
Organism: Viscum album; assembly: GCA_963277665.1. NCBI lineage: Eukaryota > Viridiplantae > Streptophyta > Magnoliopsida > Santalales > Viscaceae > Viscum > Viscum album. The sequence continues at coordinate 838,734,301 of OY728152.1, read as the reverse complement.
AGTGTTATATATATATATATATATATATATAATATGAGATCCTCCAATGCTATGATTCAAACCTTATACCTTATGAGAAAGATAGTATAATGAATTTTTAGGAGTCATTAACTATATATTTATAGTTCAATGTCATTAATTTTTTAATAAATATGTCAATGTGATTTCAAGGGTAATCATTATTGATAGTATCATATCAAGGGAAAAATATTTATTAGATTTAATGCACCAATATTTTCTATAGAGCATAGATTTGATCATAAGTTCTCAGTTTCCAGCTCAAAAGATGATTTTTTTCTACGATGTAGGTTTCATGCTTATTTTACAATTTTATCTCCGGATAGGTGTTCTTATACCCCTTCCACCAAGCCGATTGTGATTGGTTTTTCTTGTGGAAGTCATGGAAATAATATGTTATAGTTTATAATAATACATAGTGGCTAATCTATGTACATTTTCCCATGAAATAAATAGTCATTGAATTTTTATATATTAAAGAATAATAATTATCATAGATTTTGTATCTTAATCTGTAGAGTGGGTTTAGGGTTTAGAAAAGGATATCCACATGAAGCTTCATGTACTTACAGACAAGAAGAATAGAACAGTCATGGATGATGTCTACATAATATCCAGAGAGGTTGTGGACTAAGATATGGTGTGATTCACTCCTTTTATTTTCCATCGCTATGTGATATCGACATCATGTAGATTGTTTTATAACTATCTAATAATTGGTTCAATTCCATTTTTGATTTAATAGTTACAAATTCATTTATTTATAATTCTCTAGTCCATGTTTATTGACTTGTGGGGGAGAGAATTATCATGGTCATGAAATTAACTATGTTAGTTATAGGAAGACACATCATGTATGATCTAAAGAGATATTAAAAATGATATTTGGATTGAATCACTCATAGAGAGTCCTATGTTTATAAATGAAATTGTATGAACTCACTCTTAGTGTGGATTAATATAATTTATTGAAATAAAATATTGATAACAATATGAGGGGCCTCAAAATATATGAAGCTGGTGGGGGCCATGCAATGTTTTATGGGTAGAGAGAAATTTGGATGGGTTAGAGGAATGTTAACTATCTACCAAAATTTATAGTTGGGTTGATACAGTGTTTATTGGAGGATTAGAAGGTGTTGTTTCCAAATATTGTCAAGAGTACCCATAATTTCTAACCTAAAGAGACTATGGAAATACCCTCTCTACGAGAGATCATTATTTGGATAGATATATAACAGTTTTTATACTATATTAATATCTCCATATAGGATGGCCCCTATTTATCATTTAGAGTAATGGATTGATTTTTTTGGTGTTCTATATGTTGAATTCATTTTAACTTGTTCTAATCTATTGGGATATCCAATTTTGTTTTCAAATAAATATGATAGAATATTACAATTGTGTATTTATTATTTCTATATTAATTTCTAGATAGTTATGCACCTCTACCATCACCCTTGAATTAATATTTTAATCAATCATTTGAATGGAGCCGGCATGTTCTCGATAAATAATATGTAGAATAGATATAATAAATGTGAGCGATGGAAGACTACATCCTGGAGAATTCATTTTGTGGTAGTTATAGAAATTTCATGTTTTTTATGATTCCATTTATAGTTAAAAATAGATATTTTATGTTTAGGGGATTGATTAAAATCGTGTTTCATGAGATTCTTGACCAATTTACGGTGGTCTTTATCTATGACACTATTACATTCTCTATGATAGTTGATGATTAAAAATATAATGTAATTTTTTTTTGAGATTTCATTGGAATTATTAACAATTCTTGAAGCTATAAAATTCTTATTTTTAGGACCTTGTGGTCAATTTAATGAAAAAATTCGAATCTCATAGGGTTATACATTTGTGTCTTCATAGGATTTTGTCAATTTTTTTTGTATTCTTCAAGAATTTTATAGTGGTACAATGTTTCCTTGGTCATGAGGCATATTATTTTTTATTTGTTCCTGAATAATATAAGAATAAGATTCATATGAATGTGTTTATGAGAAAGGACTTATTTTTTGAAAAATAATCACAGCAATGTTTCTATAAATTATTAGTTGGATAAGGTGTCCATTGATCAAATTAATATTTTTTCAAAGGACCATATTATATTCATGGTTTATTACAATTATCTTGATCTAACATAGGTTGGGTATTGATGTATTATATAGAGAATATTTATTATTGTTATTTTTATTTATGACATCCTGAATTTAAATATGACACAAATGATCTTCTTCATGTGGTAGTTTTATTCATTCAATTTGGTGGAAATACATTATTAGTGAATTATTTTTTGTCCTCCATTTTCATGAGAGTATAAGTTATAACTTTTATCATGATTTGATGAATTTATAGTAGTGAAAATAGATATACATCCAATATGATTGAAAATATTATAAATACTTCACACATGGTAATGGTAATGTTATTGATGATGCATTGAGGAAAAATTAACGTGGATGTGATGTTCATGTGTCTAGAGACTTGTGGATATTATTTTATGTTTTTATTGCATTACACCTTGACATGGTAGTGGGGGATGATATAGTTTTCCTTTATCCATTTTACATTCATTCATCATTGGTTTTGTATGTATAGGAGTCCTGCTATGGGGATTTTGACCATGCTGTTAGATTTATTGGATTAGTTTGTCGATATTATTCTATGGGATGGTGAGGGGAAAGAAATAATAGAGTGTTGTTTCATGGGAAAACATTGAAACCTTCAGTGAAGTGTGAACCTATTATTTGAGAATTCTGTATGTCAAACATGGTAGTATATTTTAGTTTGGAGAATATGTTTCATGACCCAATAAGAAATTATGGGTTGAATGGTATAAAGATTTATTTTTTAGTTTTTTCTCTCTCCATGTTTATTCATAAAAAAATTTAATGTTGGTAATCATGTTCCAATTTTTTTGTTTAGTATGAGGATCATTCTATGTCTAAATTTGTGGATATCTTGATTGATTTTTTTCTGATTTAACAAAACCATTGGTTATTATGATTCCATACTGGTAATTATGTATAATTGGATATTTTTTTCAAATATTACTTAATAAAAAATTTGTTCTGACATTGAATTTTATCGAATTAGTACCTAAAGTATATAGCGAGGAATTATTGTTTAATATAGATGATCATATATGATCATGATCCCTAATTTAACTCTATAGTGTAGAGTTCTCTCATGTATTCTATTGACTCATAGTTATTCTATAGAACTCCATTTCGTCCTTATATGGATAGTAAAAAAACCATACTACCAAGACACTATAGGAAGTATTTCACACATTCATTCTATATTTTTGATGTTTAGGGGTGAGACACATACCCTTGATAGAATGTTTATTTCATATTAGTTTAAACTCTTTGTTTGGTATTGATCCATTAGATAAATATGTGTATGAAGATTTTTATCTATGTTTTGATATACAATGGGTCAGGGGAAATCCATTCTTGAACCAAAATGCATGAATATAACTACATATAAGGTACATGTGATCTTTGTGTAATGAAATTGATGTATTATTTTCATAAGGCATATGATTATCCTTGGAAGAGGCCTATAATGTTTGAAATTGATGATAAAATGTTCATGAATGTGACGCTTAATTTAGAGGAGATTTTTTTTAATGAGATTAATTAATTTTTCTCAAAATTGATGGACCCTTTATGTCTTGGAGCATGTTGGAGTTTTTGTATACTAGATTGCATGCCCTCTGTAGATGATCAGAAATAAAAATGTTTTCACTGTATTTAATCTTCATCAATAGATCCATGGAGGATATCATATTATAAATTTATTATTTTTTGATATTGTATATTGAGTGACCATCTGGTTGTGTCTAGTCCCGATTGAGGATGATCATAAGAAGGTTTTATGTTGGTATTTTATTACATTAGTTCATTTTTTTCTTCACTAGTGGATTTAGGAAGAGAACATGGGATTGGGATTCCTCAAAAAATTAATAATATTTCATGTTGTTTGATTATTTACCATTAATATTGGTATTATTGTTTTACATCATTTATAATGGGGTGATTATATGAACACTTATTTTTATGTGATCGGTTCACTTCCATGTTTGATGCTTATTTAATGGGTTTCCACTATTTGAGTTCTTTCTCCCCTAGGATTTTTTAGAGGATTTTTTATGAGGTTTAATGGTAATACCTACTATTTATATGTTGTTTTTATCATACAGTATATGATAATCCCTTGGGAAATATCTCAAGGGGTGTTTGCTCAAACCAAATTTCTATTCTTTCCAAGTTTTGTTTATAATTATTAAGGAGGTTTTTTGGTGTTATTTTATTCAAAATCCTATATTTATAAATAATTTCAAAGCTATTTTTCAATGTTATGGTTTTCATGACCCCCTTCCTCAAAATATCCCCCTATTGGGCAAGAAATGATTAATGAGTGAATATGACCACTCAGTCCCATCACCAGTAGGCCCTAGGTTTGTGAACAATACTAATGGTACACAATATCACAAAATGGGAGGGATATCCCTTTTTATAAAGACATGATCACAAGATAACATGGTATATCCCAAAATATCTCAATATAATATATGTATACAATAAATCCAAAATCCATCCATCATGAATGTTTGAAAGACATCTATTACGAATACAATAAATCTAAAATGTAAATGACAAAAGAAAGGCTGTGTAGTGATGTGGTAACAACCCCAACATCCGATATAATAATGTCCATCATGGTCCACATAATACTCATAGAAAAGTGAAAATAGTTTTACATATGTAGGGTTAGCATATATGTATACTTAGTATGGAAAACTAATGTCTCTCTTTTAGTAGTGAGATAAGCATACTAATGCTCCCATGAGAAAACAACAAAACCCAGTAGCACCAAATAAGGTATCCTGGCCATCCAAAACTCACCAAGGAACACTCACTATGAATATAAATTCATGTAAAGTAATATAGTAAGAACATAGATGATTTTGGTACCCTGCACCACTTTCCTCTAGTTTAGCTACTATTGCCTAACAGAAAACATCATCATGCTCCCACCTCTTTAAAAAGGACAACATCACAACCAACCCACAAAAAAATAGGATTCACAACTAGTCCAGTCACATAGGAAAATGAAGCTCATCAAATCCCACCTACACACACCTAGGCCCCATAGCTAGTCTCGTTATTTGGGAAAATGAAGCTCCTCACATCCTGCTTGCGCACACCTGAGCCCCACAGGTAGTCCCATCACCTGAGAAAATGCTGCTGATTATGTCATGCCTACACATCCTGGGACCTCATACCACATAATATATCACCCACAGAGAGTAGGTAAAGAACACCTCATCTCATCCTGAAGACACATGGGAAAACACTACCCATCTCTGTCTGAAGAAACCTCGGAAAGTGCAACTTTCTCGAACACACCTTGGCCACAAATACAACAACCTTCCACGAGAATCCAGGGATACCACTGCATGGGAGATGGATCATGATGTGCGTGTGGACATTCATTCATCCATCCCCTTTGAGGTTTCAGAAAGACACCCTCCATAGTAACTATGGAGGTGTTAGGCACATAGTGCTCATCTAGGGTAGGGTGTTTATAGAAATCTCATGGAAAATACAAGTATAAATATATAATTTCTAGCACTCAATCTCATACTAGGGGTTTTCAATGGGTAATCAACATAAAATAATACAACCCTCACTGTTACCCCTAAAATAAACAACAACACACAAAAACATGTTTTAGAAGGAGAAGATCCTAATATACTGTTGTGGCTTCACACTTATTACTCATTAAATACCAATTCATGTTTTCATATTTATTCATTACATTATTTTGGATAAAATAGACCTTACCATTCCCTACATTATTTAGAAATTCATTTATCTAACCCATTAATACTCAGGAACTAACATGCACACCACTAAATCCAAATTCATCTAGAAAATATAACATAGAAGAAAGAGAACCATGGTATATTAACCCACTTCCCATTCATTTTTATTTATAACCCATGAAAACCCCTACAATCATCATTATTAAAATTCATCCCACGAAACCATCATCTCAACATACCCAACATCAAATTCACAACTAAACCCAGCAACACATCACCGCAAAACACGATCACAACCCTGTTTTCTAACACATCCCTTCCATCCAACAATATATTAATCTCTCAACGTAATAATTCAATATACCACCCAAAACAACACAAATCACACAACCATGCCCACAAACCTACTAAAAAACAAGTTAGAACAAAACCACACATAACACACCACCACACAAACCAAGGAAAATACTATTCATATTTATCAAAGACTTCCTCAATACATTTCCCTAGATAATTTAGGTGTTTTCATTGAAACATATTCATCCTAGGGAATCCAATTATTTTATCCAAATTTAGGTGGTTAATAAAATTTTCATAACATCAATTAAACCAGAAACAAACAACATGTAACCCAAAATCGGTTCTGTTCACAAACAAGGACAACCAACAAACATGATTTTTAGTAGGAATGTATCTTATAAAATTCAATACATTCATCAAAATATCAATAAAATAGTATGATCATACACCGCATTCCCCATGCCCCATAGATTGATCTTAGAAATATTTATTATCGTCGTTAATCTGAATTCAACTACATTATCATGATTCATTGATACACCCAACCCACTTAAATCCTAGATAAAACAGAGAGAAACGGAATCTTACTTAGAATATGAAGTGATCAGCCCCTCCTGATTGTGCCAAAGCAGTGGGTGCACATGCAATAGAAAATTCCATGGAAAATATGAACTAACCAGTGCAACAAAAAGCCTTGAATCCTTGGGGATGAATGGTTATGGGTGCCTCATTCCAATATAAATTATTTGTAATGAATGAAGTTAAGTCACCTAAAATAGAAGGATTATATTTGAGACTCATAGAAGATAAACGGTATTGAATATCCATTAAGGACGGATCTCAACATAACCACATGGTTTAACAAATCAAAATCCATCAGACTCTTAGAGATATAAATATATCTCTCATAGCACTGGAAATGGATTCAAATCCATGTAAGAATGTTATTAAACTCATTTCACATCAATCTTTTTTTTTTCAAAAGGTCAAAACAGAGAAAAATTGAAAAATGAAAAATTATTAGAAATGACTCACCGTTAGGTGAGTCACCACTATTTTCCACCAGTTTCAGTCATTGATGAAAGTCACCATAACGAGATACTGTGTTGATTAACCAATGAACATCACCATCCAGAAAAATATAAGTCCAATTCATTATTTAGAGCAACCATTGTGACTCACGATTCCGACTCACCGGTCCTCACACACTGTTCTTACTCACTTTTTCGACTCCTCATTTTGACTCAAAATTTCAACTCAAGTATTAGAATCATTATTCCAAAACCATGTTCTAAATCACTATTGGGATTCACAGTTGAAACCTACTATTAGTAACCTATCATTGGAGAACCTAACAAAAGAATAAAATTGGAAAAGTGTTGAAATATGTAACCATGACTTACCAGAACAGACCAACCCCTAGATTTTAACAATGTAATGGATGACTGAGGTCTGAGACATTACATCAAATTCCTCTCCATATATTATCTATATCAAGAATCAAAAACCAATATGAAAATAAAGTGGAATCCAAACATCCACTCTCTAAGATACCTCTAAAGGATCACACTACACATAAAACACTACTAACAACCAAACACATCACCATTCAACAATAAACCAACCTGCATGGTTCAAAAGATGTAGTGGAATCCTCTTCATCCAATATCACCTCCTCTAACATCAACTAACCCAAAAAACCATAAGAAACACCACACAATCTCGAAAACTACACTATGTGAACACACGAACTAGGAAATTTAATCCTTCATGTCAAGATAATACCAATTCTTTATGGCACTGACTCACCCACACGGTTTTACTCATATCACAATTAATAAATCTCAATTAAGAATTGGGTCCTCCCCTATTCATGCATTAATAAATTATCACACATTAGGGAACACAGATACACCTCATCTCATAACAAATATGTTTCAAACATTATATCTCAAAGAAAAACATAATATTGAAAAACTCAAAACATCTCTCCATAATAGGCACACATATGAGCTTCTGGATCCCAAGTAATCTCCTACACTATTCCACCATGCCTCCATAATATGCGAACCAAAGAAATGGTCCTCCCACACAACACCTTCTCCCAACAATCACGGATATCTATTTTCCACTCCACATACATCGATAAATCGTTGATATCAAACTCTCCCCATTCATTGACATGGGATTAAATTTAATGATACTGAAGGAGTTGAGAGATTCAAAAAATATAATGGATCATCACAAGCTTCCATGGAATCGCTAACTGGTATGAAACATTTCTATCTCACCCCAACACCTCAAAGGGTCAAATTATCCTGGAAAAAATAATACTCCCTCAACCAAACCCAACTACCCACATCATGTAGACACCATCAAGAACACATGGTCCTCAACCTCTAAATCCACAGGCCTCATCCTATGATTAGTATATGACTTCTACCAATCCTATGGCACTTTCAACCACTCTTCAACAAGACAAACCTTCTTAATCAAGATATGCACTATATTAGGACCAAGAACAATTGTCTCCCAATAATTTTTCCATCATAATGGTGAATGAAATAGTCTTCCATACAAAGAATCAAACTGATCCACGCCAATGGAAGAGTGATACCTATTATTATATGATAATTTTACCAGGGTAACGTGTCGTACCCATGAACTGTCAATGTCCAATATGCATTCTTGTAACATATCATTCCATCGTATGGATAGTCTCCTAGGTATACCCATCTATCTGAGGGTTTAATAAAATGTGAATGTGTATTTGAGTGCCAAAATCATTCTGGAAACCCATATAGACTCACGAGGTAAAACATGTATCTTGATCCGAGTCAATAGATCTCAAATCTCTAGGTAGTCGCACCACCTCATCCATATACCTCATTTTTGTGGCATCCACTACATCTGACTCCATGATTTTTATGATGTGAGAATATTTGATTAGGTGATCCACTACTACCTAGATAGAATCGTAGCCTCCCTATGATCTAGGTAAACCTATGAATAAATCCATTGATATGTCCTCCCACTTACACATGGGGACAAATAAGGGCTTTAACAAACCACTGGCAACACTGTACTCACCCTTCACCTTCTGGAACACTAATCATTTTTTTACAGACTCTCCCACTGCCCATTTCATCCCAGGTGACCAGATATGTATCCTCAATAAATGTTGAATTATGGAAACACTTGGTTGTACCGGTAAGGGTGATCTATGAAACACAATAAGGACTCCCCCACCCATCACCACTAGAACAGACAACCTTCTGTGGAACATCATCTGATTATGCCCATCATCCAACCATCCCTCAAGAGAATCACCGTGCTCAATGCGATCAGGTATCAACTCTACCTATGAGTCTCCCCAGTGAGACTCCTCCACCTAATGCATCAAAGTAGACTATATTATCATCTCGAAAAAAGAGCTTATATAATCATCTAATCATGCATCTAAGTGTAGGGATGAAAAACCCTCTGTCAACTTCCAAGAATATACTGAATCTTGAACTGCCCTCTTCTACAACTTCTAGCACAAAGAATCAGCCATGAAATTCCCATTTCCTAAGGCTTAAGAGATCTCAAAATTATAGTCCTGTAGAAACTTTATCCACCTCCATGATCGCAAGATCAGATCTCACTAGGAAAAGATTTAGAAAATAATCTTGTGATCTATGAGCACCACAAAGTGATCCCTAAAAAGGTAATTTCTTCACATCAGCAACCCAAACATGACCAATAATAGTTCCAAATCATTAGTGGCATAGTTATGTTAATGGGGACATAACTACCTAGACAAATAATAGATCACTCCATGATGCTCATCAAGACACATCCCAATCATGGACGAGGAGTCCCACAAAACACCTCGAACATTACCCCTTCCCCAAGTAATCAGAGTACTGGTGAACTATAAAACTTAATATTTAGATAACTGAATGCTACCTAGAACTACTCATTCTACAAAAATTCATCCTCAATTCTAGTCAGATCTTTCAATGGAGTTGCAAATTGAGATAAATCAGGTACAAATAATGGATAATTGTCTAAAAGACCAAGAATAGTGTGAACATCCACCATAATAACTGGTGTTACCAAGGAAACCACTTCATGAACCTTAAACATGTCTACATATACACCCTGATGAGACCCCACATTCCAAATTAAATTCACCTCTCATTTCAAGAACTTTCACATCAAAAACATTCCATAGAGATGGTGTTGATAATGAACCTGTAAGATAGTACTTAATTTATCATCATTCTCCTCCCCTAACACTGAGTAGATCAACATTTCATTGATGAATACGATGATGAAATTTCACATAATCTCATGAAATATAGAGTGATTAATCCCCATGAACATGACTGGTGTGTTCATAACAATTAATGACATGAGTACAAACTCGAAGGGCTCATACCTGTATATGAAGGTAGTAATCAGGATACCACCATCCTTCATCCTCAACTGGTGATATACTAAACATAGATCAATCTTAAAAAACCAACTCTCCCACATCATTGTTTAAAAATATCATCTTTCCTCCAATGGTGGTTATAGTTCTTGACCATTCCCTAATTAATCCTCCTATAGTCTACACAAAAGGTCACACCACTTTGTGCCACCTTTGAGAAAAACAACAGAGCACCCCATAGTGAAAAATTGCTCCATATAAAACCCATTTGAATCAGATCATATATCTGAATTCTCAAGTCTCACAACATTGAAGGTCTCATCCGATAAGGAGCCATCAAAACTGGAGAAGCATCGGTCTGGTGGATTCTCATGAACTCAAAATCACATTGAGGGGTCTGCATCATAATAGATTTTGTGGAAAAAATATAGGAACTCCCAATCGACTCCAAAAACCACCACCATCTCATCATCTATCGATTCAATTGGTACCTCTAAAAAGGAAAAAAAATATGATCTATATGCCAACTTCACAACAAAAATCTCCACTCACCAATGAAAAAACCATGTTATCCATCCACCTCTGAATACAAGAATCATCTCTAGTATAATTTGTTCACATCACGTACAAAATAAAAGTCATTGATGTCAAGAATGAAATCATATGATTTTATCTATAGAAATAATAGATACCTGTAGAACTGATGAAATTCCATCATCAGTCTACATCCACGACACATATAAAACATGTTATTCTAACCTCCGACTAGAGTACTCAACACCAGGGGTAGGGGAATCCTCTATACGTCTAGTCCTAAGGCATGAGACAGACTAGGTGAAACAAAGTAGTGTGAATCTTCAAAATCAATCATCGAACAAGAAAGTGTACTAAGGAACCTAAAACTATATATAATGATCTCAGGTCCTACAGGAAGTGCTACATCCACTACATGGAACTTAAAATTCCCATATCATCTTCCCATAAGTGAACTATTGCCTCCAAAACCATGCCTAGGTCGAAGACCCTGAAGAACAAATTAAGGTCGACCTCTACCTTCTTTATCTCCCCTTAGTGGACCCTGATCCCATTATCCCTACTGTTGAAATGGACTAGAATGAAACTTCTAGTAAAATTGGCATGGAACCTATCCACCTCAACCATACTATAGTCACACAAACGCTGGGAACTAGTTATGAATATTCCCACAGACTCCATAAATGAAACTCCTTATTATCAATTTCATAGGAAATACATAAGGACCAGGTGTTCAAAATAGAAACTGTTGAGGTAAAATCCCTTCTGGTCGATACCTTGAAGGACCTTTCACCTATGAACTACTACTGGAAACCCTACCTCTTAAATAACCCTCTTGGATCTGCTCTCATGGTATACCTCCTCCCAAATTCATACACTCAATCACTTCTTCCTTCTACTAAACCTCCATGTATGTTGGAAACATAAAAGGACTAACTGTGTAATAGATATAATGATTAAGTGCCTCCTATAGTAATATAACTTTATACTCATATTCTAGAAAGATATATTGGAAAGAAATCATATCCTAGAACTTAATACCCACATATTATACCGAAATACTCCCTTTCTGGGGGGAGTAACTCCTGCTTCTTCTCAAAATTCATGGTTGATGAATGTAATTATTCTCAAAAAATCTTCTCAAAATCGACCCATAGAACGTCATCCTCCTTCCTCTATACTATTTACATCATGAACCTCTAATATGAAACTCCCCACATCTATCTCAATGCCGAAGGAACCAAGAAAGTTTTGATTCCCCTGATCAAATTGAACGATATCTCAAGATACTTGAGACATCTCTCCATCTTCATATATGGAACACTACCCTCATACATTCCCAAGGGCTTTATCTAGAAATCATACAACTTAATCTACCATTTTTAATCCTCCACAAGTGGATCCACTCTCCACTGATCAATGGGATCGGCATACAGAGACTCAATTGCCCGAGCCACATGTGGGAGACTAATGGGTTCCATAACTGAAAAAGGTAAATAAGGAAATCATAATCCCATGTAGAATGAAATTTTATTTCTGATTGATTTTACAACTTTTAAATTATTTCATTATCCATTTCACATTCCCCAAGAAACCCCAATTTTGACAAGAACACAAGTCATTCTGATGAATGTACCTTTCCCAGGGTCTCTATGTAGAAAAAAGAGAGGCCTCACTTTGTCATTATGTAGAACCAGATTCCTTGCATTGGATCAAAGGGGTTCCTAAAATCCTATGTCCTGTGCGGTCTTCCTAATCCAATGTCATGCACCAAGATCACCTGAATATATTTCCCTACAAAATCACGAAATTCTCATAGCTCCTAACTCCAAACTCAATTATATCACCCAACCATTAGCTTTGATACTATTATTTCACAACCCCCTACCACCAAATATGCCACTCTTGGGATAATAATGAATAAAGGAAGATAAATGGCCCCCTAGTTCTACATTCAATAGGCCCCTGGGTGGAGACAATCTCCAAGGGTATACAATGTCATAAAATGATAGGAATTTCCATTTTTAATAAAACATGATTGGGAGAATAGATGGTCAATCCCAAAAAAAATCCATGAACTATATATATATATATATAAGAAATCCATAATCTATCCCAGATGTATGTTTCAAATAAAATTGTTACAAATATTAAAAAACTGCAATTTAAATACCAAAATCAAGGAAAATTAGTGACAAGAAAACTATCCCAACGTCCAAGCTGGTAATGTCCATCGCAGTCCACATAATTATACTGCAAACTTAAAAACACCTTTATTTACACTGGGTGATCATAAAATTATACTCCGTAGAAAAAACCATTATCTCTCTTGCACAAGTGATAGAAGCTTACCAATGATCTGCTGAGAAAATAACAGAACCCAATAACACCTAGAAAGGAATACTAGCCAACCCAACCTCATCATGGAACACTAAGAAAGTTAAACAAGTCATGTACAGTAATATAGTAGGAACATCAATGATTTTGGTACCCGATACCTCAACCCACTGGTTTACCCACTCATTCCTAACAGAAAACGACCTCATGCTTCCACCTCTTTGGAAAATACCATGTCATAACCTACCCGCATACACCTGGGACTCATAGATATCCCCATCACCTAGGAAAATGAATCACATCACATCCTGACCACACACACTTGGGCCTCAAAACTAGTCCCCTGAAATGGAATAATGAAGCACATCACAACATTCCAGTACACACATAGGCCTCATAGCTAGTCCATTCATCTTGGAAAAAGAATCTCACTACCTCCCATCCACATAATAGTGTGACTCCTGAAACATCACATACCACCCACGGAACCCAAGGAAAGCAAAAATCATATCTCCCCAAAGACACCAGGTAATACACAACTCATCTCATCCCGAAGACACCTAGAAATGAACAACTCTCCCATACACATCTAGTCCACCCAAACCACAACATGGCTGAAGAATCGTGGGCTACCACTACCTGGAAGAGAGATCAGGGAAGAGAAGGAGTCTAGCCGTCCATTCCCTAACTAGGATACTTGGGAAATACACCCTCCCCTGGTACAATGGGGGTGTTCAACACATAATTCTGAACTTGGGTGGGGTTCAGATAGAAATCACAAGGAAAATAAAAGCTCACATATATAATTTGAAGCACTCAAGACCAACATGTGGGTTTATAATAGACAACCAACATACAATACTATCACCCTCGCTACTACCACTAAAATGCACACCAACACACAGAAACTTGTTTTAAAAGGAAAAGATCCATATAAAATAATGTTGCTTCAGATTTATTCCACATTTGATTAAAAATTCATGTTTTCATATTTGTTTTTTCTATTACATTGTCCAATATATCCCCAATAATTCCATAATTTATTAAGAAATTAATATATTCATCCCATTACTACCAGATAATACAAATGGCAGAACACTACAACCAAATTCATCTAAAAAATCCACACAGTGGGAGAGAAACCAATGATTAATTATCCCACTTCACATTCCAATCCATTTAAGACCCACTCCAACCTCTACAATAATCATTCTTCAATGTCAACCCTACCAAACCATAATCTCAATAGAGAAAACCCCTAGATCACAGTTTCACCCAATAACACATCACTACAAAACCTAATCACATCCCTTATTTACAAAAATTACCATTCATTCCACAATCAATGAATCTCTCATGCTAAGATTTTGTTTTCCCACATGAACCACCACACATCACCCAACGATGCCTACGACCATACTACAACACAGGTCAAAACACAACCGCACAAAAAAAACCACCACATGAACCAGTGAAGTAAATATTTATATTTAACAAGGCTTTAGTAACACAATTTTCCCTTGTTAATTCAACAGTTATCATAGAAATTGTTTTATCATGGGTTATCCAATTAATTTAGTTGAATGTAAATCATCGAAATATTTTTTTTTATAAAAATGGTTCAATAGGAAACAAAAAACATGTAACCTAAAATATATTCCATGGAAAAAACACCCCCCAACATCCATGTTTTTTAGTAGGAATATAGCCAAAACAATTCACAACATTGATCAAAATATCAATAAAACAGTATGATAATATTCCTATTTTCCAAGGCCTCATAGAATATTCTTAGTCAATTTAATTGTTTTTAGTAATCTGAATTCAACGGTGTGCTCAAGAATGTTTTATAAACCCACCACACATAATTCAATGATAAAATTTGGATGAAGGGAAGCCTACTTGGAGGAATAAGTGATCATCTCTTCATTGTTGTGCTAAAGTAGGGGGTGCTCATGCAGATGATAATTCATATGAAAACATGAACTAGTTGGAGCAGCATAAAGGAATGAATCCTCAGGGAAGAATGGCTCTGGGAACCTCGTACTAAGATAGAGGAGGAGGAATGAAAAAAGGGAAGGGCCTCAACTTTTAAGGATTAGATCCGAGACTCACGGAATATGAAACAGTTTTCAATTTCCTTTAAAGATGGATCCCAAAAAAACCATGGGTGTTGACCAATTAAAATCCTTTAGAATCATAGGTATCTAAAAATATTACTAATATCATTTAAAAAGCATCAAAACCGTACAAATATTGAATTAATATCATTTCACATAAAAAAGAGATGTCTATTGGTCAAAACAGGAAAAAAATGGAAAAATGGAAAACTATTAGAAATGAATCAATGTTAGGTGATTCAATATTGTGAGTCACTTCTGTGAGTCACTAGTGTGAGATAATGGTGGGATTCAACATCACGAATTACCACCGCGACTCACCATAGTGACTCACCCTTTGGTGAGCTACTGGTGTGAGTCACCATTGCTATCTACCTTTGCAACACACAGATCTAACTCACCAGTCCTAACTCACCATTCCGACTCTCCATTCTAACTCACCATTATGAATAAACCTTCTAAATCCCCCTTCCAAATCATCATTCCAATTCACTGTTGAGACACACCATCAAAACCTACCTTCAATGATATACCATTTGATGACATGAAAAACTTGAAAAAATGAAAAGTGTTGAAATAAGTCATATTGACCTCCCAAAACACATCAAACATCACAATTTCACAATGTAAAAGACTGGAGATGTCTATTCCATTAAAATGGTTCTGTAATTTAGGTTTTCAACACCCTTTCAATTTTAAATTTCCTGTTTTTTCCATGTGATAACTCGTGTGATTGTGTGATCAAATTATTTTTGTGTTGTCGATGTTTTTTCTTGTGAATGGTATATTGATCTTTTGTTTAATAATTTTGTTATGAGTTCAATAAATTGGTCATGTATTTAATCAATATATTCAATTATCATGTTTTATGTTTTGTTCATGATGTTTTCCCATTTGATGTGGTCAATAAATGTGCTCAATTTTTTTAGTATACAGGAAATCAATTCTGTAAATTGTTTTTCCATGAGTCTAATTTTCTAATTCAGTTGGTAAATCCACAAACTCAAATTTCATCATATATTAAAGTTTTCATGCAGTGGAATATACAATCAATTCCCATGTCCTACTATTATAGTTAATAATCTATTTTAACAGAAAAATCTAGGTTTTTTCCAAAAATGAAATAAAATTCCCTTTATACAAAAATATAACTTTTTAATGGAAATGGAATATTTAAAAATAGAATAAATTAAGTTAAGTGAAATACATGAGATCTATAATAATAAAGTATTTAAATGGGTTGTGAAAATGAAATAAAATAGGAATTGAGTTAATGTGGTACTAAAAATTAATGTTCAAATGAGATTCTTGAAATATCTGAGAGAATCATATTTATCATTATATAACGATAGTAGCTTCCATAAATTGTTCTTAATAATTTATTATTCTTCAAGAAGAAATAAAACTTCCACATAATTATAAATAAATCCCTTAAAATATAGTCTTATTTATTCTTAAGACATTTAAACTTGCACACATATCTCTATATCTCATATATTCTTATAGTAGAGAAATCATAGATCTCTCTTAGGATAATATAATGAATTTTTCAATTTTATACTATGAAATTTTTGAATTAATCCATATTTTCTTTCCCAATATGGATGGGTAAAATTATCATTATTAATATATAATAATATAAATAATCACATGAAGAATAATTACTGAATGGTATATAAATTAAATTAGGATGTTTATAATTAAATCGCATACTATTTAGGACAAATAATGATATATTATTATGGAGATAATCAAAGAAATATAAAATGAATAAAAAAATGTAAAATATGTCATCTTAATTCACATTATGAAAATCTAATGAATGATGATAATATAACATGTAAAAATAGACTTTTTTAGGAACAAAATTATTATATCATTAAAATAATTTTTCAAATTGAGATAAGTGATATAATTCAAGTCAATATAAATTAATATGTTATGATATGAGGATAAAATAATTATTGGGATTGTGTGATTTCATGAGTATTTAGGATATTATTTTCATTGCCTCTTGAAATTTATTATATTATGAAAAATGTTTATAGGTATTTGTTTTATAACATTGATTTTCTTTTTGAAATTGATGATGAATGTAATATAAGACATATAATGTTATTATTAATGGAAGACATATATAAATTAAAAATTATCTAACTACAAATTCATTATATATAAATGTTTTCCTTCAACATTATTATATTTATTCTTAATAATTGTTAGCTACTATATATATATATTTATTATGAAATCCTACGCATAATAAACCAGTAAATTAAACATAGAGACATAAATGGTGTTTTTCTATATATAATTTAATAGTGTTGATAAATCATGAAATTTTTTACAAATATATTTAATGATATATTAATATGGACATAGTTTCCATTTAATTTTTTGATAATAATAAATTTAAGGTATTGACAACATGATCTATGATGTTATATCCGTATTTTGTTTTGGTTCATTGTAAACCAGGAATAGTTGGGGTAGTATATGAAAATAATTTTTAACAATGTTGGAAATAGTGATGGTTGATGAAATTGATGGAGTGATGAATTTTTATATTTGAAATATTTTCAATGATTACATAGGGGTGATGGTGATGAGTAAAAATAAGTACTTTCTAAATGATTTATATATATTTAAATAGATGATTTTAAATAGTAGGTTTCTAGATATTCTATGATTCATTTTTAATTAAATGATGTAGTTTCACTCAATTCCTGGATATTTTATCATCAATGAATTATCTTAGGATGAGTCTTATATAGTATAACGAAATTATAAAATGGAAAATTATTTAATAAATTAAATGGATTGATACTTGATTTTTATAAAATATTTATGAAATTATTGAGAATATAATATATAGATTTATGGTTAAAACAACACTATCTTAGACTATTTGTGTATTTAACATGGAACCAAATGTGGATTAATATAAATTAATGTGTTTGAACAATTAATATTTAAAAATTTTATTTTATTCATGGTTTAAATCAAAACATTTGTGGCTGCTACTGGGGGTCCTATGTAACTATAGTGGTATATGATTCTATGCCTACTTCATTTCCATAGTGTGGTTATTTGTGAAATATTAACTATTTTATGATTTTATATTATTCACCAAATAATTAATTATCACATCTAACACAAAAATTATTACTAGAGAGTTTAATCTAAAATCCAATTTTGGTAGGGAATGAATTTATGAATTCTCGATCCCTCGCGCTCTATCATATGCAGTAGTATTTATTGTCGACTCAAAGAAGAAATTATGGCAATCTAATTTAGTATACATATATGTGTATAAAATAATATGTTGAGGTATATAACATTATTGTATCATATAATGGTGTATTTATCTTTGCTTGAGGTCTCATTCATATGTTGTGATGTCTTGATCTATTATGCATTTACATAGTGTGTAGTGGATTTGAGGAATACACTTTGATATATAAGATATGATAATTCTAATGATGAATTTTTAATAATAGGATTTATAATTGATATAATATTTATAAACTATTTGAAATATGACATATTGAATACATGATAATTGTATATGGGTCATTAAGGAGTGAGATCAAAAAATAATTTTTAGAATGGAAATATCATGTGTTAATTTTTATATAAATTATCTCGTTTGATAATTAATTACTTAATATTATGTGTTACATGTTGAGTGATTCATTGTTTGAAAATTGATTTACCAATTTAGTTTATATGATGGTTTGTTAGACTATTAACTTGGATTTAGAATGATTATTTCTCATTTTTCACTTTAGGTTTTGGGGTGGATCCTATTTATTATATTTCTTTCTAGACCAATGTATATGTAAACCATTTTTCACATTAGTAGGATATGGGTGGTTATATTTTTAGGTGTTGATATATTGAATTTTCTTCTTGATGTTGGATATTTTGTGATCACAACCAACGATTTAGTTTGGTTATATTTAATTGTTTTAGTTTTATAAAATTAAATTATGTAATGGGGTTTCATATTAATTTATAAATGTGTTTGGTTAATCGTATACCATATTATCTCATATTAATTCATGGTATATTTATGGATATTTCTTCATTGTTTAAGATTTTTATGACCCCAATGTTCGCTTCCAACCCATGTCCTATTAGAGGAGGGTTTAAGGATTATTTAACTATATTTCATAATTTTAATCCAAGGATGTGTATCTTTGGATGGTTGGGTCATCTCAGAAAAGGTTTTGTAATACCATCAGTTAAAAAACCATAATTTAATTTTTAATCATAACATAATATTTTTTTTTGTTTTGTGATATTAAAAAAATTATTAATTTTATAATAATTTCATTTGTTATTGTATGATATAAATAAATAATAGATTTTTCAAATATGAACATATAAGTGATTTATTTAGTAAATATTAGTTATATATCACCCATATATATTAATTAAATCCTTCTCCTATAAATGAATATATTTTTAATATGTTACATAGTGATATGTATTTTGACTTCTACATGTGAAATCCATTAACAATAAATTATGTATGATTACAATGTAGAATTAATAAATCATATTTTAATGGAAAATAATATATATCTATAGAAATTATTGGATTGATTCATATTAATTTCTGTAATATACCCCCTTTTGCATCTACGTGTGTGTAATCATACATTATAACGTTTAAAAATTATAGTAATTGTTATTTTTAGTTCTATATAATGAGGTATGATTTAGATTCCATTATTATGTTTTAGAAATATAAAAATTATGTATTCAATAGGATTACAATTAAATTATAATAAATTAAACATGATACATTGTAAAAAAGATCATCAAAAATATTTCTTCGATTATTAGATGGAGGGGTGGATTTTCCTAAAATATAATCCTCTATAAAATAATATAATAGAATATAATTAGCGAACAAAGGATTTACACATTTTTGTGAATAATGATATTGATTATATTTTATTCAACTTAATTTTTATTAATTTAGGGATATTATTCATAAACATCAATATACACACTCAACTATGTTCTAGTAAAATTAGAATTTAGTGTTCAATATGATAAGTTGTATGTAATGAATCTTAACAACTCATATATTTTTTATGTATTTGTGAAGTCTTTTATAAAATAATTCATAAAAAAATAATCATCTGAATTTTTTTATCATTATATGATATCATTTTGATTACAAGGGATATTATATAAGAAATCATTCAGATAAAAATATTAAGGATCGTAATGTCCTAGTTATATAGGTTTAACTTAATTCAAATATAAATAGTAGACCCATGGTAAATGTTATTGGTGGTAATGCCTAGATGGATAAGATTTCTTTAAGGATCAATATTTATAGTAAATGATTGAAAATGTCTCATATAAATATTTATTATATAGGTTAACTATAATTCTTAGATAAAAAATATATATTATTTACATTTCAATTTTTGAATTATGTCATTACCCCATAACGATATTGAAACTCGAACCTATAATGTCTTACTATAGGGCTACGATGTCATTAATTTGAAATAGGATATGAATTTTATAATGGATTTCATTCAACAAGATTGATTTTCTAGAATTATAGATATTCTATATGTGGTAAAACTAATTATTATAATTTTTTTAAGAACAATATTGGCATAGATTAAAATGTAAATTAAAATAAATGTCCAATTTTCTCCTAAGATACTAAATGAATTTAGGAAATTGACAGTGAAGAATAATTTTCACTACCCATGATGCATAAATCCATTAGATTTAAAATTTTCATTAAATCATTCAATGATTATGAGATTTAGAAAATAGATTCCAAAATATACTACATGAATATTATATTTGATTATGCTCAATATATCATGATGTTGAAAGTGTTTATGATAGTTAATAATTCCAAAAAACATTTAAATGATGATAAGATCAATTTATGGATTATATAAAGAATCTTAATCTAGGAATATTAATTTCAACAATTCCATATTCAAATTTTCTATCATTTGATGTAAAATGGTTCCATCATCCTACATGAAGTTTAATGGATGTTCCACCATTTGTCTTATGTTATATGTAAATGGAAAATTATTTATGTGAAATAAATTTCATTTGTTTTAGTAAGTAAAAACATGGTTAAATGAATGCCTCTCTAGTAATGAAATATGGTGTGTACCATGTATTCTAAGAAAAATATATTGAAATTTATTTGAGGCTAAATTATTTCATGATAATGGGAATATGTTGGGAATATAATTCTAAATTTATTGATTTTAATAATCAATAATTCGATTTTTCAAAATTGCACATGACGTTACTCTCTTCAGGAAAATACACCCATGAACATAAGAATTGAAATTTAAAATGAGAATATATCCATAACCTATTATGGTGATATATATCACATATTCTAGGATATGGTATAAGTTAATTTTTTTATGTTCTTTGATAATAAATGGATATTATTAAGAAAATGTTACGATGATTCATTGGATGGAGGTTAAACTAATTCTCATGTACTTATGATGTAAAAATATCATATTTCAAGTTATGGAGAAGATGTGGATATAGTAGTGGGTGGATAAACTAAGGATATATTTAATAAAGATCATGGTGGCCTTAAGTAGTAGTTTTAGTATATGTTTTTCTTGAATACATTGGAATTAATATGGATATGATAAAAGAAGATCGTGGTTCCATGTATTATTGTGGAGTTTTAGTATATTATTTATTTTTATACCTCTAAATAATAAATATTTATTAGTAATTTTACCTCAAATATTTTAGTTATACAGGGAAATGTGTACAATATTAAATTATATTTTCCTAATATAATAAAAAAAATCATGGATTTTCAAGCCACTAAAAAAATAAATCCAAAAATTTAGTAATTTAATCACCTAAGGGATCATACATAAGAAGGAGATGTTGCAGTTGTAAATGTTGTAACATAGGATTTTGTGATGGATCCATTTAATAAGTCAAATTATTTTTTAATATTGACACCTTTTTCATATCAATCCAGTCTAGAGTAGTTTGTGATAAGATATATTAAATGTTATAGTGAGATAGGATGATTACCCTAGGCCTAACATGATCTTATACATTTTGATCTATAAGTCATGTATAATGAATTATTTATATATAATTTATTATTATCATGATAGTATTAGTACTTATGACTAGACAATATCTGATAATGATATAATATTATAGGTATTATGAAAGTGTTATAAAATTAAAATGAAATATTGAGAATAATGTGATACTATTTCAATAATATTATAGTATTTTATATGGTCTAGATACATATATATGATGACACATAGATGATTTTAAACTATTAAAAATAGAATAACATAATCATTGTGTCATGACCCACCCTTGGGGCCCGTGCCGTGACTACCCCAAGCCCGCCTTCCATAGGCCAAGGGCTGGCGACTAGCACCAAGGCATAATTACCTGTATAAAGGGAAGGCATTGCCTTTGTAAAGTAAACAAACACCACAGAGCAAGAAAGCAGAAGTAAACACTAAGTAAAAACTGCGTACAAAAGAAAGTGCGGTAAAGTAAGTGGGCTAGAATACAAACCTAAACGGAAAGTAAAGTACAACTGAAAAGTTGAGTACAACAACTGAAAAGTAAAGCCGCAACCTCGAGCCATCCACTGGAAGTCCCACCTGAAGGGTGGGTACAGATAGCCTCCATAGCCCCTCGGGTCCAGCCGTCCTCTTTGAGTACACCCCGCCCAGTGGTCCACCTCCGGGTACCAACCTGATCCTCGTGCCTCAACCACGATCAGCGTTGTCCGTCGTCTGCATCAAACACAAGTAGTATGGGCATAGCCCGTGCAGGGGTGAGTATAAGCTACTCATTAGGGATCCCGAGACCCCCGAAGGTCTTCTAAAACCCAAAAAGGATAATCCACAAAGGAAATATACAATCACGAAGTAACATAAAACACCACTTAGGTATATGCCCATACATATACCTAAGTCATCAATTCTCGTTCGACTCCAACATCCGAGCCCAAGTACAACCCAGTCCACACAGGAAAACACAACCAAATCCACACAGGAAATCATAACGTAAACCACACAGGGTATCAAGTCAAACTTATCGAAGATAAGGATTGAAAATCAAGACTCAGCTCACACATGTATACTTCTTTATGATGTCAAAACCAAGGCTGCTGGAGAACTCCACCTCTGTCGAGTACAGTGGGCCTGCCGCTACAACCAAGCGTGTTGAACTCCTCCTCTGTCGAGAATTGTGGGCCTGATGCTACAACCAAGTGCTCCCCCACATAGGCTCCAGAGGTACTCCTTCTGTTGAGTACCGCAGGTCTTCCGCTACAACCAAGCGCTCCTCCGCCATGGGTCTGCCGCTACAACCAAGCGCTCCTCCGCCGTGGGTCTGCCGCTACAACCAAGCGCTCCCCCTCATAGCCTCCAGAGGTACTCCTTCTGTTGAGTACCACGGGTCTGCCTCTATAACCAAGCGCTCCTCCGCCGTGGTTCTTCCGCTACAACCAAGCGCTCCCCCTCATAGCCTCCAGAGGTACTCATTCTGTTGAGTACCACGGGTCTGCCGCTACTACCAAGAGCTCCTCCACCGTGGGTCTGCCGCTACAACCAAGCGCTCCCCCTCATAGCCTCTAGAGGTACTTCTTCTTTTGAGTACCGCAGGTCTTCCTCTACTACCAAGTGCTCCTCCACCGTGGGTCTACCGCTACAACCAAGCGCTCTCCACTGGGCTATCCGAAATACACTGAGTAGATAGATCAGCAGTCGTCAAGTCTCAGCTAGCTACTAGGTCTCTGCACTCTGCTAGCTCGTCACCGGGAGGGTCCACTCTACGAGATACCGGTCGATACTCCAAGTATCATGAAGTTCCACAAAGAAGTATCTCAGAGGACCGCCTCATCATAGGGGTCTCAATGCAATAGACGGTGCGTCAGTCAGATGCCCGGTCTGTGAGTTACTAGCCTTTTCATCGTAGGGGCCCCGTTGGTTTTGTGTGAGAACCAACCCGGCCATATCTCAACTATACCCCGAACTATCATAGGTCATGCTCATAGGGACCATATCTCAACATGATCATCAACACCGCTGACGGTTCGTCAAACGGACGTTCAGTCTGAAAGCTATCATGTTTTCCATTCCAGTGGCCCAATTGGTTTTTAAGTCAAAACCAACCCGACCATCCTCCAACTACATCCAAACCTCGAGTAGAGTAATCCAAAAGGTCCGTCTCACTTAGAAGAATCCATGAAAGTCGACGGTACGTCAATCGGACGTCTGGAGTTCAAGTTATGAGCGTTTCTGCTCCAAGGGCTCAGTTTGTTTCGTGTACGAACCAACCTGGCCGAACCCAAGGTCCTTCGAAACCTTGAATATAATATACCAAAACGACCGTCTCAATACAAGAATCACTACACAGCTGACGGTGCATCGATCGGAGGTCCGCAACCCAAGATATGGACAGTAGACCGATGGAGGTTCGGTATTAGGGGGTCCGGGCCCGGTCTGACCCGACCCGATACCCCCAGGGTCGGCCCGAACTGGGTCCGGGTCCGGCCCGATTGGGCGCGTCCCGGCCCGGCCTAGGCACGGCCCGTCCTGGTGGTCCGACCGGGCAGCTCGGCCTGGCAGTCCGGCTGGGTGGCTCGGCCTGGCATGCTAGCGCTGGCCAAGCGACCGCGCAAAAAGGGGGGAAACGACCCCCCTGGAAGAACTGTGGCCCCGCGTGGGGGCCGCCCTTTGCCAACAGACGCGGCCGGTTGCCGCTTCCCGCCACCTCCGGTCCCGCGCGGTTGCGGGACTGCCGGCCTGCCGCCGCGGCTTCAGCCGCGACGGCTCTTTTTGGTGGCGTGCCGAGCACCGCCATCTCCTGGCGGTCAGCCGGTGCCGGCCACCGCCTCCTGCCGCCGGTGCCACCGTGCCGGCGAGGCACGCCGGGGGGTTGCTCCGCGGACCACCGGACGAGCTCCGGTGGTTGGATTTGACTGCCGTCTTCGCCAACGGCCCTCCCGGGACCAGTTCTTCACTACGAAGACCTCACAATGCCCGTGCAGCCTGCTTCATCATCGCCCGCCGATCCGGACACCAAGAACGAAGGGGCGGTGGGTTCAGACTTGTTCGCTGTTCCACACCCACTGCGTTAGTGGTTTTAAAAGTCTTCCGAAAAATATTTAAACATACTCCATGGGTATAAATCAAAAATATTTAATTGAATCAAAACCCCTACCTCAAGTGTCGTCGAGCGAGGGTTCGTCACGGAAAAGCACGTCGCGGAACAAGGAGTCGCGGAAGAAGCATCACGGAAGGGGTGTCACGGAAGGGGCGTCGCTGAAGCAGCGTCGCGGAAGGGGCATCACGGAAGAAGAGTCGCGGAAGGGGCGTCGTTGATTTCCGAGGATCCAGCGTTCATCACGTGCTTCGCGTTCTTCGCGTTCTTCGCTGAGGAGGAAGAACTTCAAGAGCCTGAGAATTCT
Organism: Viscum album; assembly: GCA_963277665.1. Classification (NCBI taxonomy): domain Eukaryota; kingdom Viridiplantae; phylum Streptophyta; class Magnoliopsida; order Santalales; family Viscaceae; genus Viscum; species Viscum album. Next base: position 838,708,223 of record OY728152.1, on the reverse strand, counting down.
CCCTAGTCTCTCAACACCGCCGCCTAATAATAATAAGAGTTATCTTATTTTTATTTCACAATCCTTGAATTTTAAAAATTCAAAAACGAATGAAACAGTTAATTGAATTTAATTGCAACGCTTAAACTGCCACATTAAAGAGGAATTTCTTAACCAGAATAAATTCATGGTTTGAATTCATTAAAAAGGGGGGTGCAGGTGCGTTACTTAGAAGAAAAGAAACGGTGAGGCTCGTGTGGTCCCTAACTCACAAATATCCTACCAAGGGGGTAGGATATTGTGGGTCCCACTTCCAATACTTATCTTAGGTTAAACAACTTTAAGTAAAATAAAAATTGTGTGTCCAATTTTTTATTTTATTCATTTACTTAACCCCAAAATTTAAAAACTACACCCGAGCAAACACAACTTCGGAAAAGGTGTTTCTAAGAAATTACCGGTCTTGCGATTCCATCGGTGCCCTCAGAATTCGATTCCGAGAACCAGTTCAAAAGTTTGAAAAACCCGCCCGTTCTTTCACTGAATGTACCTAAGATAAACATCAGAAAATGATTCCGGGCACACCGGGCCTCGGAATCAGGTGTTGTTAGAAACTGAGTTCTTGTAAAATCCCAAAGAAAATTAAGAAAAAAAAAATTTCCTTGAATTTTCTGGGTCTTTACATTACTCCCACCTCAGGGATTTACTTCCTCATAAAGATTTAACAGAAACTAGTGTTACAAAAGTGGTACTGAGCACGCATATGAGCCTCCCGCTCCCAAGTTTTCTCCTGGAGGTTCCCGTGCTGCCATCTGATGCGCACTAGAGGAATCGACCATCCACGTAGGACCCGCTCCTGTTGATCCTCAATCTCCACCGGGACCTCCGCAAAAGTCACCATATCACCAACGTCCAGCTCCTCATGGTCGATGATATGCGAAGGGTCGAACACGTATCTCCTCAGTTGAGATACGTGGAAGTCATCACGCACCTGGTGTAACTGAGGTGGATGGGCCAAGCGGTAAACCACCTCGCCTACCCTGCTGAGGACCTGAAAAGGTCCACTGAACCTCGGTGATAACTTGTCGCCTCTGCCACATCTCCGTAACTCACGTCGAGGTGTGACCCGTAGGGAAACGTGGTCACCATCCTCGAACTCTAGAGGTCTCTGCCTCCTTTCAACACTAGACTTTTTCCGGCTCTGAGATTTCCTCATCTTCTCTTGGATGGCTTGGACATTTCTGGTCCTACAAGAGCTGCTGAGATTTCTTCTTTGCTGATAAGAGAAATCTGATCTCATCCCCTGGACGAACCACGTTCTTCGCCTAATACAGTCAATCCCGATATAGATGATACTAAACCATACCAAGGATGACGTCGTAATCCCTTGACGCTACTACCAAAAGATCCAGCCGTTACTCTCGCATCCAAGGGTTGAGTCACACTGTCGGCATCAGTGTGTGGTCATTGGGTCTCCTCTAGTAGGTATCTCAAAGTGAGGTTCAAGTCAATGGTTTTTAAACTGGAACCTCTTAGTAATAACATAAAGAGAGGAAAGGAAGGTAAAATCCACAAGAAAGGTGTCTTTTATTACTGCAGCTCAAAGTACAAAGACACAAAGCATCTACAAACAAACATCATCAAAGATAGAAGCAGCATAAACAAAAGTCTCCAGGTCTGGAGCTAGTCCCTCTCCTGTCCATCTGCTCCCGGAGCTCCATGATCGTAGGCCTCAGCTACCTGAAGCTGAGCTCTCCCATGTCCACCAGTTCTCTGTGGTCGGGGTGGACCTCCTGGTGGTGGTGGTGGCAACACCTCGAAGCGTCGTCCACCTCCAGCTGCACAGCTAGCTCCCCTGCCATGGTCTCTTACTCCATGCGGTCCACCTCGATCGAACCTCTGCCTCTGCCTGGGTGGTCCTTCATTCATCTGCTGGTCATCCGTATGGCGGGTCGGACAGTCACGAGCCATGTGACCAACCCCGCCGTAGGAGTAACATTGTCCGCTCATGGTAAGTCGTTGTCCACCCCGGGTGCCTCGCACAAACGATCATGTGTCATGCGGTCGACCACCTGTAGGTCTAGTCCTCTTTGACCCCTGTGTCATCTGTCTACTGCCCGCTACATAATACTCTGTCGCATGCCGGCTAGTGGTGGGTCCTACTGCTGGAGACTGCTCAGCACAGAAACTCTCCACTAAGAGGGATCGCTCCAACACCCCTGTCTGTGTCGGAATTCTGTGAGAAACAACTCAAGCTATGATCTCTGACCTGATCCCCTACTCGAAGTTTTGGGCCCTGAAGAATGGGTCCCGTACCATGTCCGTCGAATAGCGTGAGAGATTGGTAATCCTTGCCACGTACTGGGCTACTATCATGCTGCCCTGCCGCAGCTGTAGTAGCTCCTGGATGCGCACCGCATAGAGGGTGGCTGGGACAAACTTTGAGCGGAAAAGGCTCTCAAAATCCGTCCAAAGGAGAGATGCCTCATCGTGCACCTGGAGCATCAAGCTCCACTATCCGCCTACTTCCGCGTGCAGGAGGCTCGCTGTAAGGACCACCATAAGGTCAGCTGGTGTCCCTACCAAACGGAAAACACACACAACTGCCTCCATCCAATCCTCGGCTGCCTGAGGGTCCATCTCCCCACGGAACCTGGGCGGTTGCTGACGCTGAAACTCATGTAGTGCACTAAGGCGACGTGCACCGTCAGTGGCTGGGGCTGGTAGCATCGGTGGCTCGACGGGTAGAGGTACCGCTAGTGCATCTGCTGTCAAAGGGCCCTGTACCGAGGGCTCGTCGCTCGGTGGGCTGTTGTCACATACAACGCTCGGAACCCTAGCTGGATGTCGTCGTGGGGCCATCCTGAAAAGAAACAGGTGCGCCATGGCCAAACAGTATACTTGGTGAGATGACACAAAGTAATCACAAAGAAAACTTGAAACTCACATGCAATCAATGTTTTCGTGCATTAAGTCGGAAATCAGAAGTCAGAGTCCGGGTGTACGGATACGTCAGCTGCCGCACCAACACTGGACTCCCTGGACTGATAGCGACACTCAATACTCTTAATACTATTGCTTCACATAGAAAAAGTCTCGAGTCCTGAGTTCTACGGTAGAACTAAACTCCCTCTGATACCAATTGTCACGAACCGCCCTCGGGGCCCTTGCCATGACTACCCCAAGCCTGCATTCCATAGGCCAGGGGCTGGCGACTAGCACCAAGGCGTAATTCCCCATATAAAGGGAAGGAATTTCCTTTGTAAAGTAAACAAAAACCACAGGAAAAGCAAGAATAAGTAAACAATAAGTAAAAATTGGGTACAAAAGAAAGTGCGGTAAAGTAAGCGGGTCAGAATACAAACCCAAAATGAAAGTAAAGTACAACTGAAAAGGAGTGTACAACAACTGAAAAGTAAATCCACACCCTCGAGCCGTCCACTAGAAGTACCACCTAAAGGGTGGGTACAAATAGCCTCCACATCTCCTTGGGTCAAGCCGTCCGCTCCGAGTACACCCCGCCCAGTGGTCCACCTCTGGGTACCGACCTGCTCCTTGTGCCTCAACCACGATCAGCGATGTCTGTCGTCTGCATCCAACACAAGTAGTGCGGGCATAGCCCATGCAGGGGTGAGTATAAGCTACTCAGTAGGGACCCCAAGACCCCCGAAGGTCTCCCAGAATCCACAAAGAATAATATACAAAGGAAAGATACAATCACGAAGTAACGTCCAACACCACTTAGGTATATGCCCATACATATACCTAAGTCATCAATTCTCGTTCGGATCAAACATCCGAGCCCAAGTAAAACCCAGTAAACATAGGAAAACACATCCAAATCCACACAGGAAAGCATAACGTAAACCACATAGGGTATCAAGTAAAACTTATTGAAGATAAGGATTGATAATCAAGACTCAACTCACACAGGTATACTTCTTAATGATGTCAAAACCACAACTGCTGGAGAACTCCTCCTCTGTAAAGTACAGTGGGCCTGCCGTTACAACCTAGCGCGCCGAACTCCTCCTCTGTCGAGAATTGTGGGCCTGCTGCTACAACCAAGCACTCCCCCACATAGGCTCCAGAGGAACTATTTCTGTTGAGTACCATGGGTCTACCGCTACAACCAAGCGATCCTCCACCGTGGGTCTGCCGCTACAACCAAGCTCTCCCCCTCATAGCCTCCAGAGGTACTCCTTTTTTTGAGTACCGCAGGTCTGCCGCTACAACCAAGCGCTCCTCCGCCGTGGGTCTGCCGCTACAAACAAGCACTCCCCCTAAAAGCCTCCAGAGGTACTCCTTCTTTTGAGTACCGCGGGTCTGCGGCTACAACCAAGTGCTCATCCATCGTGGGTCTGCCGCTACAACCAAGCGCTCCCCCTCATAGCCTCTAGAGGTACTCCTTCTATTGAGTACCACGGGTCTACCGCTACTACCAAGCGCTCCTCCGCCGTGGGTCTGCCGCTACAACCAAGCACACCCCCTCATAGCCTATAGAGGTAGTCCTTCTGTTGAGTACCACGGTTCTGCCGCTACAACCAAGCGCACCTCCACCGTGGGTCTGCCGCTACAACCAAGCGCACCCCATTGGGCTATCTGAATCACTCCGAGTCGATCGATCAACAGCCATCAAGTCTCAGTCCGCTACTAGGTCTCTGCACTCTGCTAGCTCGTCTCCAGGAGGGTCCTCTCCACGAGCTACTGGTCGATACTCCAAGTATCACAAGTCCCACGAAGAAGTATCTCAAAGGACTACCTCGTCATAGGGGTTTCAACGCAACAAACGACACGTCAGTCGGATGCCCGGTCTGTGAGTTATTAGCCTTTTCGTCCCAGGGGCCCGGTTGGTTTCGTGTGCTAACCAACCCGGCCGTATCTCGACTGTACCCGAAACTCTTATAGGGCATGCTCATATGGACCATTTATCAACGTGATCACCAACGTCGCGGACGGTTCGTCAAACAGACGTCTGGTCTGAAATCTATCATCTTTTCCGTTCTAGGGGCTCGGTTGGTTTTAAGTCAAAACCAACCCGACCGTCCTCTAAATACGTCCAAACCTTGAGTGAAGTAAGCCAAAAGGTATGTATAACATAGAAAAATCCATCAAAGTTTACGACACATCAATTGGACGTCTGAAGTTCAAGTTATGAGCGTTTCTGCTCCGAGGGCCCGATTGGTTTTGTGTACGAACCAACCCGGCCGAACCCAAGGTCCTCTGAAATCTTAAGTATAATATACCTAAATGACCGTCTCGATCCAAGGATCACCACGCAGCTGACGGTGCATCGATCGAAGGTCCGCTGCCCAAGATATGGACTGAAGACCGATGGAGGTTCGGTATTAGGGGGTTCGGGCCCGGTCCGACCTGGCCCGATACCCCCAGGGTCGGCCCGGCCTGGCGGTCCGGCCCGGCGGCTTAGCCCGAAGCACTGGCGCTGGCCAAGTGGCCGCACAAAAAGCGGGGAAACCGCCCCCCTGGATGAACCGCGGCCCCGCGCATTGCCTACAGACGCGACCAGTTTCCGCGTTCTGCCTCCTCCGGTCCTGCGCGTTTGCGGGATTGCCGGCCTGCAACCACAGCTTCAGCCGCTACGGCTCTTCCCGGCGGCGCGCCGGGCGCTGCCCTCTCCTGGCGGCCGGCCGGTGCCAGCCGCCGCCTCCTGCCGCCGGTGCCGCCATGCCGGCGGGTTGCTCCGTGGACCACCGGACGAGCTCCGGTGGTCGGAGTTGCCTGCCGTCTTCGCCAACGGCCCTCTCGGGACCTGTTCTTCACTGTGAAGACCTCACAATGCCCGTGCGGCCTACTTCATCGTTGCCCGCCGATCCACACACCATGAACAAAGGGGCGGTGGGTTAGGACATGTTCGTTGGTCCGCACCCACCGTGTTAGCGGTTTTAAAAGTCTTCCGACAAATATTTAAACATACGCCGTGGGTATAAATCACAATTATTTAATTGAATCAAAACCCCTACCTCATGCATCATCGAGCGAGGGTTCATCGCGGAAAAGCATGTCGCAGAAGAAGGCGTCGCGGAAGAAGCGTCGCGGAAGGGGCGTTGCGGACGAAGCCTCGCGAAAGGGGCGTCGTTGATTTCCAAGGATCCGGCATTCTTCGCGTTCTTCGCATTCTTCGTGTTCTTCACCGAGGAGTAAGAACTTCAAGAGCCTGAGAATTCTCCCTATCGTCTCAACACCACCGCCTAATAAAAATAAGAGTTATCTTATTTTTATTTCACAAGCCTTGCATTTTAAAAATTAAAAAGGAACGAAACAGTTAAGTGAATTTAATTGCAATGCTTAAACTGCCACATTAAAGAGGCGTTTCTTAGCCAGAATAAATGCATGGTTTGACTTCATCAAAAAGGGGGGTGCAGGTGCGTTACTTAGAAGAAAAGAAACGGTGGGGCTCATGTGGGCCCCACCTTACAAATATCCTACCATGTGGGTAGGATATTGTGGGTCCCACTTCCAACACTTATCTTAGGTTAAAAAACTTGAAGTAAAATAAAAATTGTGCGTCCAATTTTTTATTTTATTCCATTACTTAACCCCAAAATTTAAAAACCACACCCGAGCAAATGCAACTTCGGAAAAGGTGTTTCTAAGCAATTACCGGCACTGTGATTCCATCAGTGCCCTCCGAATTGGATTCCGAGCACCGGTTCAAAATTTTGAAAAACCTGCTCGTTCGTTCATTGAACGTACCTGAGCTAAATTTCGGAAAATGATTTCGGACACACCGGGCCTCGGAATCAGGTGCCGTCAGAAACTGCGTTCTTGTAAAATCCCAAAAAAAATTAAGAAAAAAAATGTCCCTTGAATTTTACGGGTCTTTACACATTGAGTATTATTCTAATAATATTTTCAAATAGGGTTATTATGTATATGTGATCATAAGGGTTATAAAATAAAAAGAGATAATAACTATTTTAATTTTCATTAAATGGAATTATTATTGAGAATTTGTGTTGGTATCTTAAAATCAGTTCATTATAAGCATATTTCATGAATAAAATATAGTAATGTGTGGTGAAAAACAAATAAATTTCTTTTTTTTGGTGTGGTGAGATTCTTTATGTATGTAATTAGTAGTATATCATTTATTTAATTATGGGGAAAAATTATTCCGATAAATTTTTAGAAAATATATTTTCCATTAGACTTGGATGGGTTTATCATTATTATATTTGTTTTCCATAGTATACATGAAAAATTTCACCGATAATAATCAATAGAAAATATATCATGTATAAATGTAAAATGAACCATTGTATTCAACCTAATTAGAGATACATTGGATTAAGATGATAGTATACTACAATGTTATAGTTCATTGGAGGATTTCAAAGTTATTCCTCAAAATTATCCTTATAATAGACATTTTTTGTTTCTAGATTCTATTATTAGTAGTGGAATTTAAATCAATGTTATCATCATAATATAATTTTTTACACACTCAACATTTATACGATAACACTACTGATTTACAATATTGTAGTTTAAAGAAATATGACCAAATTTATTTTTATTGGAAATGGATTGCAAATTAATAATGAAGGAAATTAAATAAATAAATTACACTATAATTTTTCTATTTTATTGTATGGTTAATATAATTAACATACCAAGGTATTAATAAGTTTTTTATGTTTAAATAATTGAAAATCAGAAACTCTTTTTTTGAATTAATATTACAAAACAACTATTTTTGAAATATTTTTTAGATAAAACAACCCATGTTAATGTTTTACCAATAATCATATGAAATTTGAGTGTTACATGTAAAAAAATATATTTTCCATAGTAATTCTCATAAGAATCATATAATATCTATTAAATTTTTATAATTTATTTTTTTCCAAAGTAATTTGGGACACATGTGAAAAACTTTATAATAAACTAAAAATTTAAACAAATTAAGTTACAAAATAGTGTGTGATATGAACCTTCTTGAATTATTTCGGTACCAATTCACTTCCTGAGGTTATAGAATAATAAATAACTAAGAATAACAATAAAAAAATTATTTCACCTTCTCAGATAAATCTCATGGGGATTTGGTGATTATTTTTAAATCCAAAATATCTTTATTCCCTTATAATAACATTGTTAATAATAGATAAAAAAATAAATAAAAATTGTTAACTGAGAATTTCTCAATAAACAAAGTGGATTCATTTAATGAACTATCGTTCCATTAATAAATAGAGATGTGGAGAATATAAAAAGATCACAAAAAACGGTTGAGGAATTTTCTCATATGGTTCATTCATGATAAAATTCTATTATATGAAGTATATTATGTAAATATGTTTTTGGTATACTGGATATTGTGTTATAACATAGACTCATCTAAATAATTTAAAAAATACAATAATTTACTGGTTTTTCTATACACCAGTACCTATATTGAAAATATAAATTCAGAATAATATTTATTTAATTTTAACTACATTTTGAAAAATCAAAAAAACAAAAAAGTAAAATTTACCACAAAAATTAAAAACATTTAAAAAAAAAATCTAAAAAACTCTAAATCTAAAATTAGTGTCAATAAATACTGAAAACATAGAAATATATTTAGAAAAAAATAACACATATTTCAAAAATGATAGCCATCCAATAATTTCGAAATAATGTTAGACATCTAAAAATTGAACTTAAGTAAGAAACATAAAATGTTCTACAGATTATAAACCATTCCATAAAATCATACTTTTTACATAAAAAAAGTATGCAAAATAATCAACTTTATTTTATTATCATACATTGTCTTGGTGTTTTATGATTTTCTATGGAAACATAGTAGATGAATGGCATGATATTAATATCTATTGGGGAAGAAGAACATCTCTTAATTCCATTATTATTCCCAAAAATGTTCATTGATGATTAATGTGAACATACCAGGAAACTATGTGTAATATGTTGAGGAGTATAGTGTGAGGATTTATATCCTATGAAAAATGAAATCACCACGCATGCATATGTAGGATTACCGTCTCCGAGCTGTGGTGTAATATGTTTTTCACCATCAACATACATGGATTGGTATAATAATAGAAATGATAAATACATATGATTATTATAAAATGTTATTATTTCTATAATATTATACACCATCCACTTCAATACCATTCAATAATTTTGGGAATGATATCGTCACTCGTACATACATATGGCCTACCGTCTCCACGATTCGATGCGATTCATTCTATATGATATCCATTAAACCATGATTATATACCTAAATTGAATGAATAAATATGATATATATTATACTAATATTATTATCTAAATTTATTTAACTATAACCTATGAAATTTAACATGAACTTATCCGAAATATCATGCATAAGAACATAAAGATGTTAATATCTGAATAATGAGTGACAATGAAATGTTACTAAAAATCAAATGATAATATAATAATATATGATTTCATAAAAACGACTATGATTTTGTAATAAGTCAGTAAAATTATTTAAATCGTAATACATGAGGTTCAAATACATACGAAGGATATTAGAGCTATGGTAAGAGATAATTTAACATCTCATTTTTATCTGAGATTATTAATATTTAACTATTTAATATGGTATATTTATAATCCACGTCCATATTTCCTAATTATGTAATATTATTTTTTATTCTTATAAAATTTTTTAGATTTAATTTTTCCCATTGGGGAATTTTTATTAAACAGTTTGACATGAATCTTTTTTCATGAATCAATTTGAGGTACTTTTATACTTTTCCGGTAAATGTGCGAGGGGAATGTTTCTTTTAAATTATATGACATGAATGTATTATTATGGTTTCATGACACCTTATTTCCATGAATATTCCTCTAAAATATTTCAATATTATTTTCAACTAAATTCATTTCTTTTAAAATTGGAAATCATTAAAAAAACATTTTTGAAAAAGAAAAGATATTCCCCTTAGGTATTAAGTTCAAGTGTTTTACCAATATAATTTTCCATCTAAGATGACATAGGGGTTTCCTAAAGACCTGGAATTTCCATATAATTGTTTTTCAATAAATATATGGGAATTTTATGAGTCTGCGAAAATTGACGGTGTGTGATTTCGAGGCCAGGTGTGCCTGGAATCAATTTCTGAAGTTTTGTTCGGGTACGTTCAGAAAGGTATGAGGGAGTTTTTATAACTTTTGAACTAGCACTCGGAATTGAAATATGAGGGCACCGTTTAACTCGCAAAGCTGGTATTCGCTTAAGGAAACTTTCACTTTGATGATAGGGAGTCGAGAATAAAAGTTAGTTTTTGGGTTTTCATGGATGGTAATAAAATAACATGTGCTTCACTTTATATTTATTTGAGCTTCCATGTGGGTGTTTGGAGGTGGGTCCCACTAGATCTATAACCTCCTTATGGAGGTTGGAAGTGGGGACCACCAGGCCATAACCACCCATGAGAGGTTATGGTGGTGGGGACCACCACTCCTCAACCTCCTCTTCATGGATAATGTGGTGGGGACCACCCAATACCACATAACCTCCAAATTTGAATAAGAGGGGTGGGGACCACCTGACCCCTATTAATGGGAGGAGAGGAAAACCTCTCAACTCTCCCTCGTTAATAAGGGAGAACCTCTTGACTCCTCTAACATTAATGTTTCCAACGTAGCTTACTTAATAGGCCATCCTACAGAATTATTTTTCCCAATTTGAATATTGTGCCAACAATTAAATTGGGGATATAATATCACTTTTGGCTTGGAATTTGCAATCATATGGAAGCATTGGGAAGAGGAGAGCTTGGGAGAATGTTTCCAAAAAAGAACAAAGAACGCGTTCTTCCAACAAAGAATGTCGGCAACGATCTTCTTCAAACTTCTTCCCCAGTCACATACCGACGTGGAGTGTCTTCCACAACTGACGTGTGAGCTCAGGATTGGAAGTGTTTGGTGGACGTGATGAACGGAGATAACACCGTATTCTTCCCCGTGACTCCGTCGATGAATGAAGAACTATGGTAGGGGTTGTTTTCTTTTATGTTCCATGTTCTTCCTTTCTTTCAAAACAAAGAACGTGGTTATGCCTTTTTTTCGGGTGAGTTGTTTTTCATCGTTTTCCGACCATGATGAGGCAAGTGTTACCACCCTAATTGCGGAGGGTGCGGGCCAAACCAACATGGCTTGGCCCCTTTGATGTTCTTATTTATAATGATCTTCGGCATGGTGATGAAACAACGATGCGATGAAGGTAGCGAAGACAGAGGTCGTGCTACCCGTGGCCTCCGTGATCCGCACCGCCCCCACAACGTCCCGCACTACCGCCGGCCGAACCGGCCCCGAACGCGCCCCTACCGGCCGTGCTGCTCGTCAAGCTGAGCCACTGCCCCGAGCCGGCCTGCGCCCCGCCGACCTGCCCCGCCGCCTGTCGGCCTGCCTGGCGCCCGGCCCGGCCGCCCGCCGGCCAGGCCGCACCCTACCCGACCAGCCGCTGGCTCGCCTACCGGCCTGCCAGGCTGCGTCCCGGCCTGCCCAGCCCTCCCGGACGTGTCTTCTGCGCCCATCCGAACCACACCGGCATGCGCACCCCGCACACACCACACCCCCCTTTCTGTCAGGCCGCGCCCCACGCACACCTGGCTGAGTCGGACTTTCGCACCCCTCACAGCGCCTCTCGGCCGATCCTAATAGGCGGCCCGCCCAATGGGTCCGGCCAGACCCAACAGGTCTGACTGGGTCAACTGAGACAAGGTGGGCTCAGACTGGGTTAGACTAGGTAGGTCCAACCAGGTCGGTCCGGACTCGTGTCCACTATCGACCCCTTTACTTTATTTGGCCATATGTTTGGCACCAGACGACTGTTTTACAAACCTCCAGTAGGGCTGGTAATCATAGAGCATGACGGTCCCTTTGAATATATGTAACACCCCAAGATTTTATAAGATATATTCTTTTTAATTTCTTTCATATCTTCTGTAGTACACTACACCAAGATTATCTTGCACTATACGCAACACCGTATTAGCTTGTAGTATATGCAATACTACTCTTGGATCGTGTAACAAACAATTTCAAGTTTGTTTGATAGCAGTTATTCTACACAAAATTGAGTATATATATATATATATTTATTCAGTGTATAAATGAAATATAGTTGGATTTTTTTATACAAAAAAACAAAGGAGTCTTTCACTACACACAACCTGACTTGGTTTTCATTACACGCAATCGCGACCTTCCTCGATAGCGTGTGTTGTACGCAATACCGGGTTTCACTAAACAATGATATATGGTTATAATATTATTATAAACTAGCTGTTATGATTATTAATAACTACATTTTGAATTTTATAACATTATTATTCATCTTACACATTTTCTAGAACATGGTATGAGAACAAAATAAATTTTTTCGGGTAAAATAAGTATTTTTCAAAAAATGCAGTTTTTCCACCTTTTGAGGGCGCACCCATTTTAAATATAATTTTTGACAAGTTTATAAGTTTAATTTTACAAAATAAACTTCTTCTTTTGAATTTGGATGTAAAAATTTTCATTGGATAATGTTTTGATATTTTTCTAACAACGTTCTTATTTTGATGAATAATAAAAACAAGCTAAATTTTACTTAAAAACAACTTTTTTCATCAAGATAATTTATATGGTTAAATTATAATAGTAAATTGTTTTAAAGTATAAATAGAATATATGTTTACCATTTAATATAATTTATGTCATTATCATTGATTTCACATTGAATTCGTAGGTTAAATGAATTCAATCTTTTACAATGTTTTAAACAAAAACCCGTTTTTTTTCCGACAACAGGATTAATTTTAAATTAATTACTGCAACTTATGTGTTTTTAATTTGAAAAAATAGGTTCAATATTTGGAATCATTAGGTCAAAATTATGTTAATAGGATACTTTTTATTTTTTGGGCATTATAAATTATAACTACGATAAATTTTATTTACCACAGTTAAAGGTAAATTAGGTAATTAAGGGTAAAAATAATATTTTAAAATTACCCTAACAATTGTCTTAATATAATTAGATGATCACATTTAATCATAAGGAATATTTGGGTCGAAATGGAATCCATTGGAACCCACTTGGATGTGATTAAGTCCTTTAATTTATTTTATTTTAAAGGAAGTAAAATATGTCTCACTCAAACTTTAATAATTAGATTATTTTTTATATAAAGTTATACATAATATAATTTCGATTATAAATACTCATTTGAAATATAAATTAATTTTATTTATCATGGTAATTTATTTTTAATTTTTTAAATATTTAAATATTGTAATAACATATACATTAATGATGTAGAAATAATTTATTTAGTGAAAAATCAATAATATATTTTTTATTAAAATAATAATACCTATCAAAAGGACCCGAAACTTGACCAAATATTATTTTTCGAGTGTATATATACCCTAATAATCAAATGGAATATTTGTGGACCATATGGATCCTTATAGAATAGATTATGACATTTATATTATTTTATTTTAAATGATGTCAAAGATGTCACCTTCTTAATTTAATAAATATAAAAATTTAAATGTTTGTTATTTTAAGATGATAAATTCAAGTAAAAATATTATTATGAAAAAAATTATATTTATCTTCATCATTGGATTTTATTTTTATTTTTTATTCAAATAATAAGTATATTAAATGATTATACAAAAATTATGTAGTAATTGTTTTATTAAGGAAAATATCAAATAAATGGTTTTATAAATATTTAAATAGACATTATGTGAACTAATTAATGTTCTACACAAAATTTATAGATGAATATGACATGTTAGTAATATATTAATAATTTTTATTCGAATATATCCTCTGTGTATATTTTATTTAAATTCAAATAAATGAATATTGTCAAAATTAACACTATTGTTATTTTATAAAAATAACATATTTTTAAATTGTTTAAAAATCACATAATTATTTAAAAATTATAAATTGAAATTTATATGGTCTAAAATTTCATAAATTACCCAATTATGGATAATTAAAAACAAATAAATTATTATTTATAACAATTTAAAATTTAGAATATTATTACCACAAATAAGATTAAATAAATTAAATAAGGATAAATCAAATTGATAAGGTTTAACATAATTTCCCAAAATGTCTAAATTTGATTGTTTGATGATATTACAACCCTATATTACCTCATATCTGAATTTGAGTCAATTTGGAAGTTTTTATGTGGGGTTTGAGTTTATTATAAATTAATATTTTTGAGGTTTCCAAAAGTGCCCCTCTCTTCCCTTATAAAAGGGGACCTCCTCCCTCTCCTCTTCACAACACATTGAGCCCTCAATCTCGGCCAAAAACTGACCATTTCTCTTTTACACTTCCCTATAAACATTCTAGAGGTTTTTGTCTTCTCAAAAGGCCAACTCTAGTTCCTTAAGAGGAAGCGTAAAGGAGGTGCATCGAAGAAGAGGTAATCTCTTCTACCGATTCTTTCAAGTTTCTTTCTTCTTCAAATTCCTATTATTTTGTTGTTTCATGGTAAAGTAATACAATAAGTATCAATAATATACTGATATGATATTATACATATGGAAAAACCCCATTTCACCTTCTATCCATCATACGGAAAATGAAATCACCGCGCGTGCATACGTACGAAATATCATCTCTACGCCGTGGTGTAATCAGTTTTTCCACCACAAACATACTTGGATGGGTATAATGGTGTAAAGAGTAAATATATATGGTTATTATAACATCATAATGATTCTTATGTATTATATCATCCACTAAAATTCTACTCAATAATTATGGGAACGATATCATCACTCGTGCGTACGTACGGACTACCATATCCACGAACGTGATGAGATTCATTTTCCATTATGAACCATTAAAGATTGATTATAAAGTTTATATAATAAATAATCATGAAATATATTACATAATAATTATACAGGATTTAAGTACATATATGTTACATTTACTTAATTCCATACAATTCAATAAGGAAACGAAAACGACGTTCATGCATACGTACGACCTACCGTCTCCATGAACGGTGTATTTCATTCCATTTATCGATATATCATATATATTTATATGATGAATAAATATTATATATAAATCATATTTTATATTCTAGAATTAATTTAATCCGGATATAAGTAATAATATCAAGAAGAACAAGTTGAAACACGTATGATAAATGAAACGATTTTACCCAAAACGCCGCTTTAACATGGAATTTACAAAAGAACAGGTAATATAAAGTCATAAGTGAACCATATATGATACCATAACAATGAATATGATTCTGTAATAAGTCAATGTCATTATTTAAATCATTATACATGAGGTTCAGATACATACTAAGCATATCAGACATATGGTAAGGGATAACTTTTCCAATCTCGTTTTTATCCGAGATTGATTATTCGTAAGTATTTACTAGGGATATATTTATCATCCATGTCCCTGTTTTCTAAAAATGGTTTCATGTATTTTTGAAGTCCTTTTTACCCATATTTAATTTTACTACATGGTATGTAAGGAATCATTCTTTTGTTTAACATACGAGGTACTTTTTGACTTTCCTGGAAAAAGTACGAGAAGAATGTTTTTTAACTTATACGACATGAATAGATTTTTATGGTTTCATAAAGCCTTATTTTTATGAAGTTTCATCGAAAATATTTCATGATTATTTTCAATAAAATCATTTTCTTTTAAAATTTCATGGCATTTTGTGAAGAGAAAATGAGTTTGAAGAAGAAAGGATATTTTCCTCAAGAATTCATTTCAAGTGTTTTGTCAAAACTATTTTCCATCTATAATGACATTATTTAGTATGATTATGTTCTAAGTAGAATGTCTCTATAATTTAGATAGTTTCACAATTTTTTATGATGAAATTATATCCATTTGTTTTATATTGATTATGTTATTATGGGATGCTGTTTATGAAATCCATTTTATTCTTTGGGTTATGATGAATGATTTATGTTTATGTTGTGGAACACGTAAGAATTATTTAATTATGATATGGATGGGACCTATATCTACCTCCAATTCATTGGGTAAAGATTTATATCTCATGAGATAGACATGTCTGGAATGTCATGTTAATCTAGTTTAGTGATAAAGGACTAGAACAAGGAGTGAACTCAATTCATTAAGGGGCTTTGTCCACTATGATGGTCTTGGTAGAAATTCTTTGGTTACTATGGAAATCATATCAAGTGCTTAATGGTTTTTCACAATTACATGTTTTTTTCCCATTCTATTTTATCATGATTGATGTTCCATTATGATCTATGCCTTATGTACTGCCATGCTTTATGGCGTTGCTCACGATTTTGATGTTTTAACATTATATTCATGTTTTTAAGTTCAAATGTATATGGTTTGTTTTATTTTCTCCATGCTTACCCTTATGGATAATTTTATCTCACTCTTTATATGTGTTCTTTTCCCCAGGATATAAATAAATGTTTTAGGTATGAAAACAAAAGGGGAAGATCTTTATCAGAGATGTTGAAGATCTTTCACCATGATTAGAAGATTATGTTCTGAGTTTCCAAAGACACTAAACTATTACGATCCTTGAGTGTTGGTTTTTGTTATGTATTAATTATTCCGCAAAATTAATGTAATGTCCATGTACATAAAGCTTCGGGTCTCTACAGTTGGTATCAGAGGAAAGGTTTACTTAACCTTTGGAAACTAGGATGAGAAAACTTTAGTGAGATCCCTAGAGATATTTCTAAGCTATGTCTTGTGATGTACATAAGGTTAAGTATGAATATAGGTTATAATCCTATAATTACGGTAAAAATATTAGAATTAGACTTAAGATGTTAGATATTGAAGTTACTTACCCTTTATTATGTTGTTTTACTTAGCATTATTTTTGCCTCTCACACTATTATTTTTGGGTTTTAGACGCTGGCTGGAACTCGAAGTAACCGTGTTGATCAATGTAATGGAAAATTAAATGATTGTCCTTATGAACAAACCAATGTTGTGGGAGATGGAGTGAAAAATATTATTTCTATAATTACACAAGCTATGGATCATTTTGGACTTCTAAATGAGCAGAGAAGGGATCAATATTTTATTGGGTCCTTGATGAGGCAACGTCCACCTTCTTTCAGTAGGTATTCTGATCCACTTGTTGCTGAACAATGGATCAATACCATTGAAAAGATGTTTTCCACACTTCACTGTTCAGAACATGAAAAAGTCATTCTAGATATTTACCGTTTAGAAGGTGAAGTAGACCAATGGTGGACTCTAATTAAGAATACGAGGCCCTGAGATGAAATTAAATCAATGGAATGGGATGAGTTCAAGAACTTTTTTTTCAATAAGTACTTCCCTCATATTCTTAGAACAAAGATGGAAAAGGATTTACTTGAGCTTAAGAAAAAGGATGATGAATCTGTTGGTATATACGAAGCGAATTTTACAAGGATTTCAATGTATGCATCTGGCTTTATCATGCAACCTAAAAGTAAAGTTGATCGATTCTTCAGTGGCTTAAAACCAAGTCTTCAAAGGGAATTAGCTATAAGAGACTTCAGTAGCTAGGAAGAAATTGTGCATTGTGATATAAAGGAAGAAATTTAAGTTGGTGTTACATATCCACCTCATGGTTTTGACAAGAAACAAAAGATGGAGTTCAAGGAAAAATCTCAGAACAATGGTGAAAAGAAGATGAATGTTTATTTATGCTCAAAGTATGGAAAGTATCATGGTGGAGATTGTCTAAAAGGTACTAGAAAATGCTTTAAGTATGGAAAAGAAGGTCATCAATAAGTTGTGTGTCAAAGTAATGGGAAAAAGGTAGGTAAAGATGTGAATAGAGAAAAGACTACAGGGAATGCTCCACCAACACTTCAATGCTTCAAGTAAAAGGAAATGAGGCATTATGATAATCAATGCCCTAATCCAAGGGTTAATGATGATCAACATGAGCAACCTCTTAAAGAAAAGGACAAAGGGAAGTCACATGGAATCACTATTGGCGATGTCGAATATGAAAATGATGTGGTGAAATGATTAAGTGTTTATGTAACGAGATTCTGAAATTATGTTGTATATTGTATTGTGGAATATTGGAATATTTATGTATTGGTCTATTGTGGTTTTTAATAATTTTATGGTACCGTTATCCATGAAAAGTGATTGAAATATTTTTTGAAATAAGATGATATGCGCATAATGAAGGGATAAAGATAAAATTAAACGAGTTCATAACTGATATAAGGACAAAGTTATATCATGGTTTGAGTATATAGAAATTTTGGGATTTCGGTATATGGAAAGAGTTAACTTTTGACAGCATTCATGTTTTCACTAAGGTTCAATGGGTATTCATTTTTCATGAGAATACATGATTAAGGTATTCACATGTATAGAATGTGACCAACAAGATATATCGTATGATATATGGGGGATAAATGATGGTATTCACATGCTCAGTAGATGAAATTTCTAGTAATTGCTTTCTTTATACTATGATATTGGACATAATTATTTTAGATAATCCAAAATATTGGAATGGATTATGTTGGACGTGAGTTAGTATTATTTAAGGATATAACTTTTCCAATATTATTTATGGGATGTTATAATAATGTAGTTTTAGAAAAAGGACAACCTCCAGGATGGGCAACAACCCATCACGTCGGGCATAGATATGGGAATCGAACCCACAAACGAAGTGCGATAGGCCTTTATCACATACCACTGGCCTACAAGAAGTCCCTGGTTAGTAGAAACTAGTTTTATTTTATTAAGCGGTATGATAGATGAAGTATAAGTCCATTTTTGGAATCATATACGATTAACCTCACCATAGATGGACTTATGTATATTTGATAACTTTTTCTAACCTTTTGTTTGAGACAGATGGAATGTCCCATCACTCTATCACATGATCTGATAACACTTCATGAATGAAAAATTCAACTTCATTTATTTATGATATGAAGTGGAAATTGTTCAAGGCATGAACAACGATGATATTGTACCAAAATAAAGTATGTATTTCTTCTAATTCAAATTCTTCAACTTTAGGGAAATGATCTTGAAAACAAAAAATGTTGTCCTAGTGACCTCATATCCGATGAATCAGATAGTACCTTAGATCATCACAAATTTATGGCTTTGTGATTTTTGTCTTTTTCATAAGCATGTTCTCTACCACTCTCCATCAGAACATGATGGTTAGATTTCTCTTCCATATCACATTTTCACCTATGTTCTCCTATGTGGAAACCCAGGGATTAGTTAATTTGGGTAACCATTACATTTAATACTTTAGTTTTTAAAGATATGTTTTGGTATTTCTTTTTATGATGTGGGTTTCTCTGAAAGAAACTCTCATGTAATAAACCATTTATAACCCCGATGAATTTCAAGGGCGAAATTCATTTTAAGGGGGGTAGAATGTAACACCCCGAGATTTTATAAGATATATTATTTTTAATTTATTTCATATCTTCTATTGTACGCTACACAAATATTATCTTGCGCTATATGCAACACCGTATTAGCTTGCAGTATACGCAACACTATTCTTGGATCGTGTTACACACAATTTCAAGTTTGTTTGATAATAGTTATTCTACGCAAAATTGAGTATATATATATATATATTCAATGTATAAATGAAATATGGTTGGATTTTGTTATAAGAAACAATAAAGGAGTCTTGCACTAGACGCAACCCTGACTTGGCTTGCATTACACGCAATAGCGACCATCCTCGATAGCGTGTGTTGTACGCAATACCAGGTTTCACTAAACAACGATATATGGTTATAATATTAATATAAACTATCTGTTATGAAAATTATTAACTAAATTTTGAATTTTATAAAATTATTATTCATCTTACACATTTTCTAGAACATGGTATGAGAACAAAATAAATTTTTCGGGTAAAATAAATATTTTTCAAAAAATGAAATTTTGCAGCCTTTTGATGGCGCACCCATTTTAAATATAATTTTTGAAAATTTTATAAGTTAAATTTTAAAAAATAACATTCTTATTTTGAATCATTATATAAAAATTTACATTGGATAAAGTTTTGATATTTTTCTAACAACATTCTTATTTTGATGAATAGTAAAAACACGCTAAATTTTACTTAAAAACATCTTTTTTCATCAAGATAATTTATATGGTTAAATTATAATAGTAAATTGTTTTAAAGTATAAATTGAATATATTTTTACAATTTACTATAATTTATGTTATTATCATTGATTTTACATGGAATTCTTAGGTTAAATCAATTCAATCTTTTGTAATGTTTTAAACAAAAACACATTTTTTTTTTCGAAAAAGAGATTAATTTTTAATTAATTATTACAACTATTGTGTTTTGAATTTGGAATAAATAGGTCCAAATTATGTTAATAGGGTACTTTTTATTTTTAGGCATTATGAAAGGTAACTACGGTAAATTTTATTTACCACAGTTAAAGGTAAATTATGTAATTAAGGGTAAAATTAATATTATAAAATTACCATAACACTTGTCATAATGTAATTGGATGATTATATTTAGTACTAAGTCATAGTAGGGTATATATTAAATCCATTGGAACCTACTTGGATGCGATTAAGACGTTTAATTTATTTTATTTTAAAGAAAGTGAAATATGTCTCACTCAAAATTTAATAATTAGATTATTTTTTATATAAGGTTATATAGAATATAATTTCTATTATAAATACTCATTTGAAAGATAAATTTTTTTTATTTATCATGTTAATTTATTTGTAATTTTTACCTTAATAACTTATACATTAATGATGTAGAAATTATTTATTTAGTGACAAATCAATAATATAGTTTTTATTAAAATAATAATACCTATCCAACGGACCAAAAACTTGACCAAACCTTATTGGTAGAGTATATATATATCCTAATCATCCAAGGGTCTATTTGTGTACAAACTGGAGCCTTATAAAATAGATTAGGACATTTATATTATTTTATTTTAAATGATGTCAAAGATGTCACCTTCATAATTTAATAAATAAAACAATTTAAATGTTGTGATTTTAAGATGATAAATTCGAGTAGAAAAATTATTATTAAAGGTATTATATTTATCTTTATCATAGTATTTTATTTTTAATTTTTATGCAAATAATTAGTATATTAAATGATTATACAAAAATGATGTAGTAATTGTTTTATTAAGAGAAATATCAAATAAATGGTTTTATAAATATTAAAATAAATATTATGTGAAATAATTAATGTTATACACAAATTTTATAGATTAATATTACATTTTATGAATCTATGAAACATTTTTATTCAAATATATATTTTGTGTGGATTTATTCAAATTCAAATAAATGAATAGTGTCAAAATTAACACTACTGTTATTTTATAAAAATAACATATTTTTAAATTGTTTAAAAATCACATAAATATTTAAAAATTATAAAATGAAATTTATATGGTCTAAAATTTCATAAATTATCCAATTATGGATAATTCAAAACACAAAAGTAATTATTCATAACAATTTAAAATTTATAATATTATTTCCACAAATAAGATTAAATAAATTAAATAAGGATAAATCAAATTGATAATGTTTAAAATAATATCCCAACATGTATAAATATGATTGGTTGATGAGATTACAACCCTATCTTACCTCATATCCTAATTTGAGTCACTTTGGAAGTTTTTAAGTGGGGTTTGAGTTCATTATAAATTAATATTTTTGAGGTTTCCAAAAGTGCCCCTCTCTTCCCTTATAAAACGGAACCTCCTCCCTCTCATATTTACAACACTTTGAGCTCTAAATCTCAGCCAAAATCTGAAAATTTCTCTTCTCCACTTCCCAAGAAACATTCTGAAGGTTCTGGTCTCCTCAAAAGACCAACTCTAGTTCCTTAAGAGGAAGCTTAAAGGAGGAGCGTCGAAGAAGAGGTAATCTCTTCTACTGATTCTATCAAGTTTCTTTCTTCTTCAACTTCCTATTATTTAGTTTTTTCATTGTAAAGTAATACAATCAGTATCACTAATATACTTATATGATATTATAAATATAAAACAACCTCATTTAACCTTCTATCCATCCTACGGAAAATGAAATCACCGCGCGTGTGTACGTACGAAATACTGTCTCCATGCCGTGGTGTAATCAGTTTTTCCACCGCCACCTTACTTGGATGTGTATAATAGTATAAATAATAACTATATATGGTTATTATAACATCATACGGATTTTGATATATTATATCATCCACTAAAATTCTATTCAATAATTATGGGAATGATATCATCGCTCATGCGTACGTACGAACTACCGTCTCCACATACGCGAGGAGATTCATTTTCCATGATTAACCATTCAAGTATGATTATAAAGTATATATAATAAACAATAATGAAATATATTACATAGTAATGATACTGGATTTATGTACATATATGTTTCATTTACTTAATTCCATTCAATTCAATAAGTAAATGAAAACAGCGTTCATGCATACGTACGACCTACCGTCTCCATGAATGGTGTATTTCATTCCATTTATTGATCTATCATATATATTTATATAATGAATATATATTATATATAAATCATGTTTTAAATTCTTGAATTAAGTAAATTAGGATATAAGTAATAATATCAAGAACAACAAGTCGAAACACATACGATAAATGAAACGATTTTACACAAAACACTGCTTTAACATGGAATTTACAAAAGAACGGGTAATATAAACTCATAATTGAACAATATATGATATCATAACAATAAATATGATTCTGTAATAAGTCAATTAAATTATTTAAATCATTATACAGGAGGTTCAGATACATACCAAGCATATCAGACATAAGGTAAGGGATAACTTTTCCAATCTCGTTTTTATCCGAGATTGTTTAATCGTAAGTATTTACTTGGGATATATTTATCATCCATGTCCCTATTTTCTAAAAACGGTTTCATGTATGTTTAAATTCATTTGTACCCATTTTTTAATTTTACTATATGGTATGTAAAGAATCTTTCTTTTGTTTACCATATGATGTACTTTTTGACTTTTTTGGAAAAAGTACGAGAAGAATGTTTTTTTAACTTATACGGCGTGAAAAGATTTTTAAGGTTTCATAAAGCCTTATTTTCATGAAGCTTCCTCCACAAGATTTCATGATTATTTTCAACAAAATCCCTTTCTTTTAAAATTTCATGTCATTTTGTGAAAAGAAAATAATTTTGAAGAAGAAAGGATATTTTCCTCAAGAATTCATTTCAAGTGTTTTGTCAAAACTATTTTCCATCTAAGATGAAATTATTTAGTATGATTATGTTTCAAGTATATTGTCTCTATGATTTATATGGTTTCACTTTTTTTTATGATGAAATGATATCCATTTGTTTTATATGGATTATGTTATTATGGGATGATGTTTATGAAATCCATTTTATTCTTTGAATTATGATAAATGATTTATGTTTATGTTGTGGAACACGTATGAATGATTTCATTATGGTATGGGTGGGACATCTATCTCCCTAAAATTAATTGGGTAATGATTTATATCTCATGAGATATACATGGTTGGAATGAAAAGTTAATCCGGTTTAGTGATACAGGACCAGAACGGGGAGTGAACTCGATTCAGTAAGGGACTTTTTCCACTATGATGGTCTTGGCAGTAATGCCTTGGCTACTATGGAAATAATATCAAGTGCTTAATGGTTTTCCACAATTACATGTTTTATTCCCATGATATTTTGTCATTATTGATGTTCTATTATGATCTATGCCTTATGTACTGCCTTGCATTATGTCATTGCTCATGATTTTGATGTTTAAACATTATGTTCATGTTTTTATGTTCAAATGTATATGGTTTGTTTTATTTTCTCCTTGATTACCCTTACTGAGCATTTGAGCTCACCCTTTATATGTTTTCTCTTCCCCAGGAAATAAAGAAAGGTTTTAGGTAAGAAAACAAAAGGGGAAGATCTTTATGGGAGATGTTGAAGATCTTTCACCATGATGAGATGATTATGTTCCGAGTTTCCAAAGACACTAAACTATTACGATCCTTGAGTGTTGGTTTTTGTTATGTATTAAGTATTCCACAAAAGTAATATAATGTCCATTTACATCAAGATTCGGGTCTCTATAGTATACCCCACTAGTGTTCAGGGTTTAGTTGAGATACAGTCAGGTTGGATCGTGCACAAATCCAACCGCCCCTGAAACTAAAAGGCGAATACCTCACAGACCAAGCATTCGATTGACGCGCCATCTGATGCTTTGAGGCCCTTGTGACGTAGCGGACCTTTGAGATACTTCTTCATGGTACTTCAGAATAGTTGGAAAATCGACCGTTAGCTCGTGGAGCGGATCCTCTCGGAGAGGAGCATGTGTAGTGCAGAGACCTAGTAGTTGGCTGAGACCTGACGACTGCTGACCGTTTTGACTCTGAGTGACTATACTAGCCCAGTGGGGAGCACTATGGTGTCGCAGAATACCCACAGTGTGGAGCGTCTTGGTGTCGTGGTAGACCCACAGTACCTGACAGGAGGAGTACCTCAGCAGGCTATGAGGGGGAGCGCCATGGTGATGTGGAAGACCCATAGTGGGGAGTGCTTTGGTGATGCAGAAGACCCACGGTACATGAAAGGAGGAGTACCTCAGCAGTACAAGTTTATTGGGAAGCATATTGGTGTCGCGGCAGCCCCAATATACTCGATTGAGTAGGAGTTCTCCAGTATCCGTGGTTTTAATAAAGTTAATAAAATCCTGGTTGAGATGAGGGAGTAAATTTCATGGTTCGTCATGATTGAGATGGATTACATGATAACTTAGGTATATGTATGGGCATATACCTATGTGGGGTTATCTGTTGATTCATACTTTGTGGATTATCCTTGTTGGATTTTTGTGAGACCTTGAGGGTCTCGGTGTCCCTACTGAGTATCGTTATACTCACCCCTACCCTGGCTATGCCCACACCTCATTGTGTTGGATGTAGACGACTGACAGCGCTGACCGAGGATGATAGTGCTAGGACTAGACAGTACCCTGAGGTGGACCTTTCGACGAGTCGGTACATGGAGGAGACTGATAGATGTGGAGTACTGAGGTGGCTATCTGTACCTACCCTTTAGGTAGGAATCCCGAAGGATAACCCAACAACTATTTTACCTTTATTCTTTTATACTTTTTTTCAGTTGTACTTGTACTTTCCTGTTGGGTTTGTATTCTGACCCCTTTAGTTTCATCACTCTATTTTGGTTATATAGTTGGCTTAGTTTTTCGTATCCAGTTGTGTGCTCTGTTGTGTGTGTTTACACTATATAAAGGCAATGCCCTCCCAGTTTTAGGAAATTTACACCTTTGGTGCTAGTCGCCAGCCCCTGGCCTATGGAAGACGGGCTTGGGGTAGTCACGACACGAGCCTCGGGGGACGAGTCCTGATAAATTGGTATTAGAGGGAGGTTCTACCACAGAACATTGGACTCTGATCTTTTCTATGAATCAATAGTGTTATGTATAGTGAGTGTGGTTTTCCGTTGAGGGAGTCCAGTGTTGGTACAACAACCGATTTATCCATACACCAGGACCCTGACTTCTGATTTATGACTGAGTACAGGAAAACCCTGATTGAATGTGTGATTTCAAAATTTTTCATTATGTCATCTCAACCAGGTTAACACACCAGGTATAATCATTGACCATGTTGCATCTTTTTCTTTCAGGATGCCTCCCTTTGGACGACCAACGAGTGTCCCGAGAGTTGTATGCACAGATAGCCCACCGAGCGACGAGGCCTCCGTACAGGGACCTTTTCCAGTGGAGGCACCAGCGGTACCGCTCCCCGTTGGGCCACCGATGCCACCAGCCCTAGCAGTAGATGATGCACGCTGCTTAAGAGCATTTTGTGACTTCCGGATCCAGAGGCCACCCAGGCTCCAGGGAGAGATGGACCTGCAGATAGTTGAGGATTGGCTGGAGGTTGTGGTGAGAGTTTTCCAATTGGTAGGGACACCAGCTGACTTCATGGTGATTCTTGCTACCATCATTCTATAGGCAACAACAGGTAGATGGTTGGTCTTGATGCTCTAGGCCGTGACGAGATGACACTTCTATGGGCAGACATCGAGGGCCTGTTTTGGGCAGAGTTTGTTCTAGCGACTCTCCGCGCAGTGCATATTCAGGAGTTACTTCATCTGCAGCAGGGAAGCATGAACGTAGATCAGTACTTGGTGAGGTTTACAGACCTTTCGTGCAACTCCAAAGATACAGTATGAGACCCATTATTTAGGGCCCGAACCTTCAAGAAGGGGCTCATGCGAGAGATCAGGGCTTCGATGATCTCCCTCAGTATCCCGACGCATGCAGGGGTGTTGGAGGGAGCCCTCTTAGTGGAGAGTTTCCTTGCTGAGCAGTCTCTAGTAGTGAGACCCACCACTAGTCAACATGCAGCGGAGTCTTCTACAACTATTAGTAGTCAAATGTTGTGGATGTCCAAGAGGACCAGACCAACGGGTGGATGACCGCATGACTCAACATCACCTGTGTGGGGAACCTGGGGTAGAGACATACTTGTCAGGAGCAGAAATTGTTACTCATGCGGTGGGCTGGGTCACATGGATCGTGACTGTCCAACCCACCATTTGGATGATCAGTAGACGGTCGAAGGACCACCCGAGAAGAGATAATGATTCGATCGAGGTGGTCCACAGGGAGAAGGCAGACGTGGAAGAGGAAATGGTAGTGCAGCTGGCAGTAGACGATGTTTCGAGGTGTTACAGCCACAACCACCAAGAGGTCCACCCCGACCGCAGGGAGCAGGTGGACATGGGAGAGATCAGATCCAGGCAGCTGAGGCCTATGATCATGACTCTCCGGAGATGATTCGAGTTACGATCTGTGTCTACTTAACCTTAGCTTCAGTACATATAGACACATGTTCCATTCACTCTTTCTTTGCCACTGCCCTCGTTCGTATCTCGGAGATTCCGAAAAAACTGTTGGCTCAATCCTTATGGCTAGAGACTCCTACGAGAGTAGACTCGAAGATTATGCACTGGTGTCGGTAGTGTGAGATTACTCTAGGACGTGAGAGCTTTGGCTGGGATCTCCTCGTAGCAGCGTCAAGGCCTTACAACGTCATCTTGGGTATGGACTAGTTATCTACATTCCATGCTCAAATCGACTGTATTAGGCACACTGTGCGTTGTTTCCACATGGATGGGACTAGGTTTACCTTCACTGGGGAGAAGAGAGACTTTGCAGTGTAGGACAGACATACTCAGAGGAGGGTGCAGCCGATCACTCATCAGTTGTCCTGCCTTACCCTCGGAGCAGTTGGCGTGGAGAGTCCAACTTATCCTGTAGTGGTGGACCAATACACGGATGTTTTCCCTGATGATGTCCCAAGTCTACCTCCTCGCAGAGAGGTGGACTTCTACATTGACATGTACACTGGGACGACACCGATATCTACTGCAGCGTATCGGATGGAACTTGTGGAGCTTTGTGAGTTGCGGGTAGAGCAAGAGGACTTGCAGGGGAAGGGATTCATCCGGATCAGTGTTTCTCCCTAGGAAACCCCAATTCTATTCTCCAAGAAGGCGGATGGGATCTTGAGACTTTGTGTCGACTACCATCACCTAAACCATGTGACCGTGAAGAAAAAGTACCCACTACCAAGGATTGACGATCTCTTTAATCAGTTGATGGGAGCACGGTGGTTCTCGAAGATAGACCTTGGATCAGGCTATCACCTGCTCAACGTTCAAAATGAGGATGTGTAGAAGATGACCTTCATATGTTGGTATGACCACTACGATTTCTTTTTATTCATTTCGTTATAACCAACGCTCCAGCAGTGTTCATTGGAATCATGAATATGATATTCCAGCCATACCTCGATCGCTTTGTTTCAGTCTTTATGGACGACATTCTGATCTACTCGACTACTGAGGAGGAGCATGCCTACCATTTTCAGGTAATATAAGACACACTCCGAGAGCACCAACATTATGGTACGCTCTCTAAGTTCCAATTCTAGATCTGAGAGGTTCACTTCTTGGGACACATCATCTCGGAGGTAGGAGTTGCAGTGGATCCAGCGAATATTGAAGAGGTACTTTCTTGGGATCCACCCAGAAGTGTGATAGAGGTACAAAGTTTCCTAGGTTTGGCTGGTTACTACAGGAGTTTTGTTCCAGATTTCTTCAGAGTTGCATCACCACTATCATCCTTGACGAAGAAGGGGAAACCATTCGTGTGGTCGGAGAGATGACATCAGAGCTTTCAGGAGCAGAGGAAGAGGCTGATTAGTGCCCCCATCTTGAGGCTTCCAGAGGAAGGCATAGGGTACGTAGTCTACTGTGACGCATCAGGTACCAGACTCAGTTGTGTCCTGATGCACTAGCGTGCAGTGATTGCGTATGGTTCTCGACAGCCGAGACAACATGAGAAGAACTACGCTGCCCATGACCTGGAGTTAGTAGTAGTGGTCTTCGACTTGAAGATGTGGCGACACTATCTGATGGGAGAACATTTTACCACGTACTCTGATCACAAGAGTCTCAGATATATCTTTTCTCAGAAGGACCTGAACCTAAGACATCGGCAATGGCTTGAGTTCCTTCAATACTATGACTTCGAGATAGTCAATACTCATGGAAAGGAGAACATTGTAGCATATTTACTCATCAGGAGATCTGGTATACAGCTTATTGGTAAGGAGACAGAGCAGCTGGCCGCTTTGCAGATATCCTTCATGGATAAAGATGGAGAAGCTTTCCTTCAGTCTCTTACAGTCACTCCCCCACTTCTTTACCAAGTCAGGGAGGCACAATGTGTGGACACTTACTACGAGACACGACGTTCTCAGATATCCACAGGGAAGACACTTGATGGATTTTCTAAAGGTAGGTAGAACGTCATCCTTTTCGAAGGACGTACTACGGTTTCATTGTCACTTCAGGAGCATGTGTTAAGGGAGTTCCACACATCCCCCTTAGCGATACATCCATGAGTGGCGAAGATGTACCAGGTCCTTCGATGATAACACTGGTGGCCAGGTATGAAGAAAGAAGTTGAAGAGTTTGTCTCTCAGTGCCTCACTTGTCCGCAAGTGAAGGCAGAGCCCCAGGTACCAGAAGTCTTGGTACAACCTTTAGAGGTCCCATAGTGGGAGTGGTTTGGGTTATCCATGGACTTTGTGACAGGACTTCCACATACATCCATAGGTCACGACTCGATTTGGATGATCGTCGACCAACTCACCAAGTCAGCTCACTTCCCACTGATTAGAGAGTAGGGTTCAGTAGAGATCTTGGGACACCTCTAGGTGCATGAGATTTTGTGGCTACATTGAGTACCTTATTCTATTCGATCGTGACGCAATAATTACTTCCCGGCTATGGAAGGGGTTGTAGGAGGCTTTTGGGACGCAGCTTCATCTGAGCACCGCCTTCCATCCACAGATGGAGGGATAGACTGAGTGGACCATTCAAACGCTCAAGGACATGATACATTCATGCGTCCTCAACTTCAGTCGTAGTTGGTAGGACCAATTAGCATTGGTGGAGTTTTTATACAACAATAGCTATCACTCCACCATAGGGATGACACCTTTTGAGGTGTTATACGGGAGACCTTGCAGATCACCCTTGTGCTAGACAGACCCATGGGAGTCAGCACTGGTGGGACTAGAGATAGTACAGGCTACCACAGAGAAGGTGCAGATCTTCTAGGAGCAGATGAAGACTGCACAGAGCAGGCAGAAGTCATATGCTGACTGGAGGTAGAGACCTCTAGAGTTTGAGGATGGTGAACACGTCTTTCTACGGGTCTCACCTCGACGAGGTCTACAGAGATTTGGATAAGGTGGAATGTTATCTCCATTGTTCATCAGACCTTTCCAGGTTCTCAGCAGAGTTGGTGCGGTGGCTTACCACTTAGCTCTTCCACCTTAGTTTCACCGGGTGCATGACGTCTTTCATTTATCCCAGCTGAGGAGATATGTGCAAGACCCTTCTCACATCATCGACCATGGAGTGCTGGACGTCGATGATGGGGTGACTTTTATAGAGGTTCCAGTGGAGATTGAGGATCGATAAGAGCAGGTCCTACGTGGAAGTCGACACCTATGGCGCACATTCGCTGGTAGCATGGGATCCTCTAGGAGAGGACATGGGAGTGGGATGCTCAGATGCGTGCTCAGTACCCCCACCTGTTCTCATAGTTTGAGTTGTGGTGTACAGGGGCGTAGATCTCTGAGGTAGGTAGAATTTAAAGACCCGGAATTTCAATGTAATTTTTTTATTAATTATATGGTAATTTTACGAGTCTGTGAAAATTGACAGCGCGTGATTCCATTTCCCGGTGTGTCCGGAATCAATTTAAGAAGTTTTGTTCGGGTACATTCAGTAAACGTACTAGCTGGTTTTATAACTTTTGAACCAGTGCTCGGAATTGAAATCCTAGGGCACCGTTGAACTTGCAGCACCGGTATTCTCTTAAGGATACTTTCACTTTGACGACAGTGAGTCAAGAATAAATATTAGTTTTTGGGTTTTCATGGTTGGTAATAAAATAAAGTGAGCTTCACTTTATTTTTATTTGAGCCACCATGTGGGTCTTTGGAGGTGGGTCCCACTGTATTTATTACCTTTTTGTGGAGGTTGGAAGTGGGGACCACCAGGCCATAACCTCCAATGAGAGGTTATGGTGGTGTGGACCACCACACCTCAACCTCCTCTTCATGGCTAATGTGGTGGGGACCACCCGAGACCACATAACCTCCCAATTTGAATAATATGGTTGGGGACCACCCAACCGCTCATAATGGGAGGAGAGTAAAACCTCTCAACTATCCCTCATTAATGAGGGAGAGCCTCTTGACTCCTTCAAATTTAATGTTGCCAATGCACCATCCTTAATATGCCAACCGACGTAATGAATTTCCCCAATTTGAATATTGTGCCAACAATTAAATTGGGGGAATCATATCACTTTTAGATTTGCATTTTCAATTTGGTGGAAGCTTTGGGAAGAGGAGAGCTTGGGAGAAAGCTTCCAATGAAGAACGGAGAATGCATTCTTCCAATGAAGAACGCCGACATCAAAATTATTTGAACTTCTTCCCCAGACACCTACCGACATGGAGTGTCTTCCACAACTGACATGCGAGCTCAGTATTGGAAGTGTGCGGCGGACGTGACGAATGGCGAAAACACCGTCTTTTTTCCCACGAATCTGTCGACGAATGAAGAACTAAGGTATGGGTTGTTTTCTTTTAAGTTCCATGTTATTACTTTCTTTAAAAATGAAGAATGACGTTATGCCTTTTTTTAGTGAGTTGTCGTTCATCATTTTCCTAACATCATGAGCCAAGTGTTACCACCCTAAACACGGAGGGTGTGGGCCAAACCAACATGGCCTGACCCCTCCGCCATTATTTTTTATGATGATCTTCAGCATGGCGATGAAGCAACGATGCGATGAAGGCGACGAAGACAAAGGTCGTGCTACCTACGACCTCTGTGATCCGCACCGCCCTTGCGACATCCCGCACCGCAACCAGCCGAACCGGCCCCGACTGAGCCCCCACTGGCCGCGCCGATCGCAGAGCTGAGATGCTACCCCGAGCTAGACCGCACCCTGCCAGTCTTCCTGGACGCCCACTGGCCCGCCTGGCGCCCTGCCCGGCCGCCTGCGGGCCTGGCCGCACACTGCCTGGCCGCCAACCGGCTTGGCCACGCCCTGCCCGGCTGCCCGCCGACCCTCCTACCGTCCTGCCCGACCACCTCCCGGCATACCTGGCCTGCCCAGCCGCCACCCGTGTGCCCGGAAAAATAGTGTCGGCCCGCCCGCCCCACGCGCCCCATGCCGCCCGAGCCACGCCCCTCGTGGCACTGGATGAACCGGTCTCGGCCACCCGGGCCGAGCCGCGCCCCACGCGCGCCTGGCCGAGCTGGCCTTCTGTACCCCTCGCGGTGCCTCCAGGACAAACCTAACAGATTGGCCTGCCCAATGGGCCGGGCCAGACCAAATATGTCAGACCGGGACGACCCAGACCGGGCTGGCCCAGACTGGGTCGACCGGACCCGAGTCCACTATCGACCCCTTTACTTTCATTGGCCATGTCTTTGGCACCAGACGACCATTTGATGAACCATCAGCGGAATTGGTAATCTTGGAGCATGATGGTCTCTTTGAGTATACCCCACTGGAGTTCGAGGTTTAGTTGAGATACGGTCAGGTTGGATCGTGAACGAATCCAACCAGGACCCCAGGACTAAAAGGATAATAACTAACAGACCGAGCATCCGATTGAAGCATCATATGTTTCATTGAGACCACTGTGACGTGGGATACCTTTGAGATACTTCTGCGTGGTACTTAGTGATAGTTGGAGTATCGACCAGTAGCTCATGGAGCGGATCCTCCCGGAGACGAGCGTGCGTAGTGCAGAGACCTAGTGGCTGGCTGAGACCTGACTACTGCTAACCATTTTGACTCGGAGTGAATCTACTAGCCAAGCGGGGAGCACCATGGTGTCATTACAGACCCGCAGTGGGGAGCGCCTTGGTGTCGCGTAAGACCCACGATACTTTACAGGAGGAGTACCTCAGCAAGCTACGAGGGGGAGCACCTTGGTGACACGACAGACCCACAGTGTTGAGCACTTTAGTGATGCAACAGACTCACGGTACTCGTTAGGAGGAGTACCTCAATAGTCCAAGGTTATTGGGAAGTGCCTTGGTGTTGTGGTAAGCCCACTGTACTCGATTGAGCAGGAGTTATCCAGCAGTCGTGGTTTTGATAATGTTAGTAAAATCCTGGTTGAGATGAGTCAGTAACTTTTGTGTTTTCTTCATGATTGATATGGATTACTTGATAACTTAGGTATATGTATTGGCATATATCTAAGTGGTATTTATCTATTGATTCATACTTTGTGGTTTATCCTTGTTGGATTTTGTGAGACCTTGAGGGTTCCGGGGTCCCTACTAAGTATTGTTATACTCACCCCTGCACGGGCTATGCCCACACCTCATTGTGTTGGATTCAGATGACAGACAGTGCTGACTGAGGCTGAAAGTACCAGGACTGGATGGTACCTATAGATGGACCTTATGATGAGTCGGTACATGGAGGAGACTGACAGACATGGAGAACTTAGGATTCTATTTGTACTTACCCTTTAGGTAGGAATCTCGGAGGATAACCCATCAACTGTTTTACCTTTCTTCTATTGTACTTGTTTTTTAGTTGTACTTGTACTTTCCTATTGGGGTTGTATTCCTTCCCCATTACATTCATAACTCTCTTTTAGTTATAAAGTTTTCATAGTGTTTTGTATCCAGCGGTGTGCTCTGTTGTGTTTTTTACACTTTATAAAGGCAATGCCTTCCAAACTTTAGGGAATTTATGCCTTTGGTGCTAGTCTCCAGCCCCAGGCCTATAGAAGGTGGGCTTGGGGTAGTCACGACATGGGCCCCATGGGATGGGTCGTGACATTTTTGTTTCTATCCGTATTATTACATTGAATTTTCTGTGTGTTTGTTGGAATTATTTTTATGAAATCCGTTTTTTTAAATGGATTATGATGTAATAATGTTTATGAAACGTATTTTATTTCATGGATTATGTTATGATTAAAGCTATATATTTTTATGGAAAACATAATAATGGTTTCAATATGATATGGGTGGGACCTATATCACCCTCCAATTCATTGGATAAGGATTTATATATCATGGGATCAAAATTAATGCATTGCAAAGTAAATCTAGTTTAGTAATACAGGGCTTGAACGGGGAGTGAACTTGGTTCAGTAACGGACTTTGTCCGCTATGATGGTCAAGGAAATGAGCCTAGACTAATATGAAATGATTCTCTATCCTTATGTGTGTATGGAACTAAATTTCATGTCTTATTTTAGGACTATAGGGATTACATTGAACAATTTTGATTTATCCCATGATATGATATTCTTATCTTTTATATGCAGGAAATGATTTTCAAATGTTATGTTCTTATTATTATGGTATGATTGACATTTCCATTTTTACACTTATTTGGATTTTGAGTTCACCATTTTATATCTTTCTTTCCCCCAGGTCATGAAGAAGGGTATTAAGTATGATATGTTAAAAAGGAGTCTAGTTTTTAAGAATTAAGTGAGAGATAATGTAGATGTTTTATGAACTAGTTATTTATGTTTCCAAGTTTCTAAACACACTAAACCTATATGGATATGTCATGGTTTTTTATGTTATGTAATAAATATTATTAAATGTTTAAGTAATATCTACATTTAAATTATGTGTCGTTATATGGTGTATGACTTTTCATACGTTACATGCAACACCGACTTGTCATATGATGCACATAACAATAAGTTTCTATGAATCATATTATATATAAAATAAATAAATTAGATATTAATTACCAAAAATTTTAAAATATTTATAGGAATATTAATAAATATTTTTAAAACCATTTTTGAATTGTTTTATATAAATAAATCATAATGATAATGAAAGATATGAATTTTTGTAATGTCCTTTTATGGTAACAATACCAATTACTTGAATGAACCACTTTTAATAAAAAAAATTAATTTTAGAACATTTTATTAATTTATGTTCATAAAATAAACATTATTTTTTAATTCCACACATCAAAATTATAATATTGTGATTTTTTTTCATTTTTCTAAGAAACATAATTTTTGATGAATAGTGAAAATACAACCTTTTAGTCAAAAATTCCTTTTAAATAATTATTTATTAATGTTATATTATGTTATAAATTCGTTTTAAGGATAAATTATATAAATATTAAATATATTAAAATAAATTAATTCATTAAAATAAAATTCCCACTGAAATTGAATACAAAATCCTAAAAATCTAATGAAAATCTGTCCACTTTAAAACCTCGTTATTTCATCCCATTTGCGGGATTAGCATTAATTGTAATTTTCCCACTTCAGTGAATTGAATTTAAAAAATATGCTATAAAACATTGTTTTCAGTATAATATTAAGTGTCTAGTAAGACCATGATAATTATTGAACCAAATGACCTATAAAATTATAAAAATTAATTGCAGTGACTAATTCCATATTAAGATTAATTAGGGAACAAACCATAATATTAAAAGCCTATATGACCTAATAAATTTCCCAAAACCCATTAAATGTCCATATATTGTCCATACACATAAATTTTTAATTTTTGGTTGTTTTTTATGAATTGTTTTATGTAATAACATGTGTACACATATCCTTTTCTAAAAACTCAATGTGAGTATTTTTCATAACCTATAAAAGGCCACCACCACTACCACATTCTCACACCACTCAAGCTGATTAATATCAGATAATACCCACCCAATAAATTTCCCAAAAATCCTGCTTTCCTCCTAGAAACATTCCAATGGGATGAAGACCACCCGAGGAAAACTTTTGGCACAAACCAAAAAGAGTTTATGATTAAGAGGTAACATATTCTCTCCTATCCATTCTGTTAGTTTCATTCTCCACCAAATCCCACAATATTTATTATATGATTATATAAAATAAATAGTATCCTCAAAATAATAGTATGTTTTTATGTATATGGTTCAATGTACACTAATACAAACCTTCATCTAATGGGAAACGAACATACTATTTCTGTGTATGGTGCACTACTGCCTCCTGAAATGATGAATGTTCATTTTTTCATTACCACCAATATTAAAGGAAATTACGATATAGAATATATTATATATGTTATATATTATATTTATAATTTCATTATTATTATTATATAATTTTTATTTGGAACATACATTCATTCTTTCCATCTTATGTAAACATGATAATTTCATTTTAGAAAGTGTGGACAACCTCCCCTTCCATTGATATGATTCTTTCATAAACTAAATGGCCTCCATTGATGATATTTTTAGTGAATATATATGATATCATAAATCAACTATAATAATTAGAGAGTGATATATATATATATATGTCTTTTACTTTCATTCTCTCAACACGATAATTAAATATAAATCAGGTCCATGCATACGTATGAACTACCGTATCTATGAATTGTGTATACCATTTTGATACATATATTATATAGATTATTAAAATGCATATATATTGTATATTAAATATATTTAAATCATGTTTTACATTATGAAATCATGATATAACTATAATTACCAACAATATATCAAATTAATACACACAAGAAAAACAAATAGAATATTACACAAAGTGAAAACTTAAAATAAGATGGTTTACCATAATTTAAAATAAGGTCGTAACGAAAATTTATATGTTATTATATAAATGAATATTATTCTGAGAGGTATTTAAAACACATTTATAGTTTTTATATACATGGTTTGAACATGTACGACAAGAGTCAAGACAAAATATAAGGGGGTTTCATCTCACTTTTTTTATTCCCATGACACGCATTCTATGTTACTCACCCAATAATTTTGTGAGGTGTAAGTACATCCATTGTTTTTATTCTATTTATATTATACCTAAATTTATGTGTATTAACATATCATTTTTATCAACTTTCATTCAGGGGTCTTAGTATTCAAAATTTACCAAATCGATAAAAATGTTTTGTTTCAATTTTCCTTCATCGAGTCTCGTGTTTTATTATGCACCTAAACTCATAATTGAGGTATATATACATCAAATCTATATGTTCTATCATGAATATTTTAATATTGATTATATTTTATTCTTAATTTAATTTCCATTTGTCACACGTAATTTATGATCCCACATTACCATATTATAAGTGTTTATTAATAAAATCTCATTGATTTTCACGATTTGTTACGTTTATGATTACCTAAATGAATTACTATGTTTGATCCCTCAATAAATTGATGAATTTTATTCTCCTCTAGTTATTAATTCTATATTAATTTAGTGGTAACATTTATATATTTTGGTACATAATATATTTAAGAAACTAATTTAATAATGATTGACATTACCCTCTCCCCGGTCAGAGATCTATGTCCATCAAAACAATGTTTTTTAAATATGTATTCCACGAATAACATACTAATATACTTTTATAAAAAATGAAAATTTTACCCATTATTTTTTTACCAATTATCAATGGAATATTATTTTCACTTTCCAATCGAGGAATTTTTCCATCCTTTTTACCGTGAAAAAGGAATATTCATTTTACCTCATTTGACATGTACAATTTTACCCTCCATCATTTCTACGAATATTCCATTGCTATATTAAATGGATAATTTTTAATAAATTTGTTTTTAAATATTTTTTATAATTTTATTTTCAAAAATTTTAATTGTTTTTATATGTTCTCAAGATAATTGGTTTAAAAACATCTTCATACATATTTAATATGTTTTCAAGGAAATTGGTTTTCAAAAAGATATCATGATTTATCAATATATTTTCAATTTTTTTTCATGGAAAATAGTTTTAAAAACATTTTCATGTTTTATTTTTATGTTTTCAATTTACTTTAAAAGAAATGGTTTTCAAAACATTTTCAAGATTCTTTTTTTTAAATTAAATTTATTGTCATGTAAATGGTTTTCAAAATGTTTTCATGCTTTCCATATATTTTTTAAAAGTATTTTACATGAAAAATGATTTTTAAATGTTATAAATATTATTTTATAAATTTACTAGGAGAAAGTTTTTCGAATTATTTTGTGTCTTATTTATATGTTTTAAATGTATTTTCTATGAAAATTAATTTTAAATTGTTTTATTTATAAAAATATTTTTTTAAAAGAATAAAGGATATTATCCCCAATAAATTTTTTAAAGATATTTCAGAAATAGTTTCCAAATAAGATGAAATTCATTGATTTTTCTCATGCCTTTTGGTAAATAGAGGTTACATTCATATACTATCTTTGAATGGATTAATCATAATGTCATGGTCTTTATGAAACATATTTCTCTTTCCTAGGTTATATGATTATTAAATATCTTTATCCTTCACTAGTTATGATTTTTATGAAATCATTATGAATCTGGTATCTTTTCCCACATGTTATGATATGTTTACAAATTTATGGTACCCATTTAATTTCATTGGTTAAGATATGATTTCTTATAATATTTTTCAACATGGTTGTATGATTTCATTTTGAGATGATTGGGACCTATATATCCCTCTAATTAATTAGGTAATGATTTATATCTCACGAGATAGAATAATATGTCCATGAGAGTGAACCATAACTACCAATATGGTAAGAATATGAAACTCATTCTACTAAGATGGGAATTAGAGTGAACAATGACTACCAATTTGGTATGTAGAGAGAATTACTGCAACTAAGATATCCATAAGAGTGAACCATGACTTCCAAGATTGTATAGGGAGTGAACCCATACTACCAATATCGACATGGTCGTGATGCCTCAACTAATATATGTGAACCTGATTACATGTTCACAATGTAATGCATTAACCTGGTTGCATATCCATATGTTTATGGAAGGGAAATGCTACCATGTCCTTAACCTCATAAGTTAATATATTTCTATATATACTTGTTCAAAATATTATATTTATATGTGCCTACCACTATTCCTTTTTTTATTTATATATTATTCTTTCATGTCTTTTGTTATTTATATCCTTACAATTAATGTCTTATGAAATACCATGATTTTTCCATGATTCTTTTATATGATCTTTAATATGAAGGTTATGATCTTATATTTTAATGATATTTTTCTCATACCCTTATACTAATAATTATGCTTAAAAATATCCCTTGTTTAGCCTTACTATGACTTTGAGCTCACCTATTTCATATGCTTCCATTCCCTGGGTATAGAAAATGGATTTAGGCTGAATTACTAAAAATGGATATCATTATGGGATATGTTTAAGATCATTCACCATGATAGAAGGTTTATTTTCCATGTTTCTAAATACACTAAAATATTTAAGTCCTCATGCATGTATTTTTGTAGTGTACTTAATATTCATATAAAATGATGTAATATCCGTATATGTTAATCCTGGGTTACTATAGTTGGTATTAGAGGAAAGGTTTAGATAACTAATCGAAACTAGTATTAGAAAAATATAATGATATCCCTAGTTTTATTTTTATGTTTAGGTATTGGGATATATCAAAGGATATTTATAAGTGTGATTCATCATTTTGGAAAATGTCCTGGAATTTTGGTGAAGTGTATAGTGGGTGGATTGATAGAAATACATACCTTTCTGGATAATATATGTGGATGTGTCTTTGGTACATATGTATCTTGGGGTAACTACTCTGACAATATGATTCGGGCCTGTTACTGGATAATATGGTATTTGACAACTGGCCTTAATGCACACCTGGTTGGACACTCCTATGGGATATGCGTTGAAAATTCACAAACTGTTCATGAACTATCATGTAAGATTTAGATATTGTAACGCCCCGACCCCAGTTACCCAGAGGAGGTTCATTATTATGTAACATTGTCATGATCACAAAGATCAAGTCTCGAAAAACTGATTAGTTTAGTATCCTTGGAAACACTAGATATATTCATAAATGTTACATTACATCATAAAGTGAAAAACTACAATAACATAGTCTCCATATTCACTCTCATATCTCATTCAGACTATCCCTCCAGGTCAGTCATAAAATATTTCTTCACATCCTGGGAAAATAAAACATAGAAAGGGGTGAGCTCAGATGCTTAGTAAGGATAAAAATATAGCGAAGCCTTTCATAAATAAACATAAACATTTCAGGCAATGTATAACTAAAACAAAAGACTTTTAAACTTGAACATCAGTATAATATAGAAAAAGTAAAATGAAATAATGCCATTTACTTATTCACATGGATATTCTACTGGTCGAATAATCACATCCAATATCAATAACCACTTTCATAATGATGGAATGCATAATTCCATACTATCATAACCATGTAGCCAAGGCCTCGTGCCAAGACTACAAATAAGATTTTGTCAAGGCCTCATGCCAAGACACTAGTTTGTCTCATGAGACCTTCCGATGCATCGAGGAGCTATAGCGGGCTCCACCAGTCACTTATTAAGTCCAATTCATTCTTTATATGAAAAGGTTTTAACATATCATAAACCATAACATAATCGTATCACATAAAACATGCATAAAGGAAACATAACATTTCCACATTTCAATCATAAGATATAAATACAACTCATTGATATAATAAAACCATTTTCAATACCAAAATAAAAGGAAAGTAAAAATTGGTATTTATTTTTCATTTAAAAAATGTTATGGCTTGTAGAGGAAGCCGAAACTCAAATAATGGTCATGACGGCAGAGAAGTCGTTGTCACTGCATACGTACGACAAAAAAACATTCCTTTTTGTCGTTTAGCAAAAATCTTCGTATAAAAATATTCCTTTTTAATAAATGTAAAAGTCAAAGGGGTTTATACACCATATAAAAGAAAGTTGTGTATAAAACAAAATATGCCTCAATGAAAGGAGATGGAGATGAAGTCCCTTAAAGAGATCATTTTTTTAAATAAAATATATCTATTATGTGTATACACTATAAGTACACATAAACAAAGTACAAATACAAGATAGGATATAATATTATCATGAAATAATTTGAAAGTAGGATGATTAACCCAAAGAACGGAAATTGG
The DNA here is from genome assembly GCA_963277665.1 of Viscum album. Taxonomy (NCBI): domain Eukaryota; kingdom Viridiplantae; phylum Streptophyta; class Magnoliopsida; order Santalales; family Viscaceae; genus Viscum; species Viscum album. The sequence continues at coordinate 838,667,514 of OY728152.1, read as the reverse complement.
GTTAAGAAGTTCCCTTACCTCGTGTCCGACTTGACTCGACCGTTCTTTAACATCCTGAATAATAAACTAGAATTAATTTATACTTTCTTAAGAACCTTTTTCAAGTTCATTATTCCTTTTATATCACTTAATACCATGTTATGAACATTATGTAATTATTTAAGTTAATAACGACCGTTTTGTCGATCTTTGGAACTTGAGTCAAAAATAAACTTCTTATAATTACAATTTTTCATGTGGTAAAATATCCATTATATCCAGAATTATATTCATGATGTAGATATCATATATATCATATATATACATTATATACATTTATTTATAATATTACATAACATTTAGAGGTATGAAATGAAATACACCGTTCCTGGAGACGGTAATCCGTACGTACGCATGAACGCTACTTTCATTTCTATTTCATATTTAATGGAATAAAATCATTATGATATAAATGTGTATTATAATTCAGTATAATATAATATATAATATCATTTACTCCATCCTTTACACGTCTCATATATGGCATTAACGATTCAAATCACGTTGAGGGGGCGGTAGTCTGCACTTCCTAAAATGAAATTATCGCGTTTACCCATAATGGAAATCATAAAGGCATGCCATAAATGAAAAATACAGAAGAATAAGGAAAAAAATAAACATAATATATATCATAAATAAATATACTGACATCTTAATGGCCACCTTGAAAGGTGTTAAAAGAATATCGAATAATCATCGTTTCGTGAGGCAGTAATTCACCACCCACAGAAAGAGTATGTTCATTAACCATTAGACGAAGGTGTGTGTAAGTGTAAAACAAATCCTTATCATAACAACATAATAGTATATTTTATATACTGGTTTTGTTACAAAATAATGGAATAGAAAGAGTTTAAGGGGCCGGGGAAGCAAAATAAAACAAAAGAACATAAGAGAAGACATTACCTTAAAATCGGGTAACTCTTTTTGATTTGAGCCAAAGGCTTCCTTGGGAAGATTTATGCCCAATGTGAGGCTTCTAGGAGTAAGAGAGGGAAGTTGAGAGAGTATTTTTTCAGAGTTTGGCCGATCCAAATGGCTTTGATGGTGTGAATAAGGTGGTATAGGTGGGGGCCTTTTATAAGTGGAGAGGAGGGACACTTTTGGAAAGTCATGAAATGTTACATTATTATATAATGAGTTTCGGATTTTAAAGGTCTCAAAATTATATATTTCTCGGATAAGGTGATAAGGGTTCTAAATATACTCATCCAATAGGTTTTTGACAAGTGTATGTCTTAGATTTTACATTATCTTTTCATTTTATTTAAATCGTTAATTAATGAGGTAATCGCTGCATCATCGTGGTGTCATAAAACAATTAATTTATTTAATGTCTAAAAATTATAAAAAAATATCATGATGTAGGAAATAATTTTATATTTCCAATTAATATTTATAGTCTAATGTTTACCTTATATAACCCCATGTAATAATTGTTTTAGTAAAACAACACATGTTTGTAACAATTTTATTTTTACTTTAAACAAAAAGTTATTAATGTCATTTCCTTACCCAAGTGGCTCCATGGGGTCCCCAAGTTGACCCACGGATTTTCTTGGTCTTCCATGACTCATCCAATAGGGGTAGGAAAAGTTTCAAGATATTTTAATATTTTTATAATATCATTTTTACCTTAAATTTCACTAATTACCTTTAATCGCGATTAATAAAACTTAAAAGTTACTATTCACCAAAAATTATTTTAATCCCATTGAACCAAATTTTACTTCTTAATGACAACCATGTATGTCGGATTTTTGAAAATCAAATCACAGAAGTGGTAAAGTTTCATTTAAATGAAAAATCATTTTTTAACTACCGCTTAGTGGTTTTACTATTCATCAAAAATTGATGTTTTTCAGAAAAATACCAAAAATTCACCCTAAGATATATTTGGTATTCCTAATTCAAAAATGTTGTCTATTTTAAAAAATTAAAAACATATAAGTTGAATTAATTAATTTAAAAATTAATTCCTGCTGTCATAAAAATAGCGTATTTTTAAGAAACAATATATATCAAAAAATTGACAATTGTTTATATCCAATTTCAATGTGAAATTATTTCTAATGACCAAAATTTGATAAAATGGTAAAATTATATTCTAATTATAATTTAAAACCACTCAATATTATAATTTATCACTATTAATTATTTTTACTAAAAAATTTGTTTTAATTAAAATTTAGTAAATTTCACTACTCGTTAAAATATAAAAGTTATCCGAAAAGTTCCAAAATTTCACCGTAGACTAAATTCGATATTCCGAATCCAAAAATGATGTCAATTTTGAAAGATAAAATTTATAAAATTTCAAAAGGTAGGTATTACTATTCATAACAGCTAGTTTGATTGGTTGTGGTGTGTGTTAGAACTCAAATTTGCGTACAACACACACTACTGTATTATTCAAAGAGAAGAGTACCATGGAAGCTTGGGGAGTTACATTCTCCCCTCCTTCAATAAATTGCATCCTCGCAATTTGAAATTGTTGTTCGAAAATAAAATTTTGAAAATAGAAAATACCTTTGTGGAAACCCACATCGGAAATAAGGTTAATAAAAATATAACTTTAAAAGAAAGAAAAAGAAGTACAAAGGTCACCCAATATTGCCCATACTTGGATTCTATGAAAACATGGATATGGAGGAGAAACAAACCATCAATGTTTGATGGAGAGTTATAGAAAACATAATTAGAAGAAATTTAACTACAAGAAAATCACAAACTTGTGATTGGTTAAACCGTCATTGAATCCCCAGTAAAAAAAGTTAACCGACAACGTTATTTACTTAAGCTACCTTTCATAAAGTTGAGGAATTTATTTAGGAGATTTACCAAGAACAAAGGAAATATACTTGTCATGTAGACATTCATTCCTTACTAATTTTTTACCACAAACCCATCTTTCACTCCAAAAGGTAATAGAAATCAAAAATATTCTATTTATCCAAACCGTATAGGGTTCCAAAAAAAAATTTATAAATCATCTACCATAACTAAAGAAACTACATTATACACTCTATGGACTCCACGTAGTCTAGTGGTAGGCGATAAATCCTAATCGCACTATGGTTGTGGGTTCGATTCCCACAGCTTTGTCCGATGCGATGGGTTGTTACACGGTCTGCGTGTTGTCCTTTTTATAAGTATACAAAAATAACCTTAACAATAGTATCCAATGTAAAATATAATCCATTCCAACCTTTATACTTATCCAAAATACTTCTGTCCAAACTCTCTCTCTAAAAGGTTTCTAAATTCCAAAATCAATTGTAACATCAGATTCCACAAACAATGTAAAGATTCTATTATTGTGACATTCTAAAAATATGATTACCTTCATCATATTAAAACCTTAATGAAAACAAAAAGTACTGCAGTACAATCATTATTATTATAACCAGAATATAATCCATGAGTCCAAAAGCACCAATATAATAAATATTCCACTTAAACTATAGTAACAACATAAGATTGGCCTTGATCCCTTAGAAATTTTCTATGGTATGTTTCCCTGACGCTTAAGAAATTCATTTTCATAATGCCCCATTTCTCTACAATTTTAGAATTCAACATTTATAGCCACTTTGTTTCCCTTGTAATCACGATCCTGGTGACCTTTTCCTCTACATTTATAACAAACTACCATTCCTTTTAGGCAAGTACCAGGGTGATTCTTCCCACATTTATTGCATAATGTAAAATCATTATTTCCCAATTTCCCTTTCTCTATCTCATGTTCCACCATTATCTTCTTCTCTTGATTTACTTTATTATCATAAGATTTAGAGAATTCATTTTCCATCTTAATAGCACATGAGACAATATCTTCATACGACGAGAAAGATTGTGAGACTAAGGCTCGACGAAGAAACGGTTTTAACCCATAAATTAAATGATCAATATTACTTCTTAGGTTACGTATATAATCTACTGCATGCCTCTCTAACCTTGTAAAGTTAGCCTCATACTTTGCGACATTATCATCCTCCTTTTGTCTCCGACTGAGAAATTTCCTTTCCATATCTGCTCGATGGTCACAAGGGAAGTATTTTTCTAGGAAAATCTATTTGAACTCACTCCATTCCATATTTGATACTTCATCATCTTCCTTCGTGTTTTGTATCAATGAACACCATTGATCATGATCTCTAGTGAGGTGGTAAACTACCATGATAACCATTTCCCTTTCACTACTCCCTAAAGCCTAAAATATTTTCTCTAGGGAACTTATCCATTACTCAGATACTAATGGATTTTTATTCCCATTGAATGTTGGTGGTTGCTTTCTCATGAAGTGGTCTAACATTGATCCTCCACATTGCGGATCAAGGTGCTCCATACGAGTAAGGTTATTATTCATAACCTGAGTGAGTTGTCCCGGTATGGTGATAAGATGATCAGCACCAGTTGTATCACCAACTCCAGTATAATTATCTTGAGGAGTGAAATACCTACATTGAGTGTGTGCATTGATACAGTTTCCATTCCTTCCACTAGGCTCCATTTCTAAACAATGTCATAAACTAGAATAGTTTATGAATCAAAATACATAATTCCATACTTATAAAAAACTTATCATAAATTGAACAGTTTGTGGATATAATCCATAATCATAAAAAAATGTTTTCTTTGAGGAAGTATTTACTCATAAACCCTTCATAATGGTTTTTAATGAAAATGAGAATTATCCTAATCATATCCCTCGGGAGTGTCGTAACCAAGAGTGCAGCAAGGCCCATTGTCATGCACCAGTTCCCATTCAAGTCTAGCTCAAAGCGGTGTTTTCAGGTTTTACCCCTAGGTACATCTATGTCAAAGCCGCCTCTACCTGCTCGTATCCAGACATGGATGTATTGCTTGGAAAACTCAAAAAATATCTATAATACCAAAATTATAGGATGTTCTTCTATACTAATATTCAAAGTCCATCTTCGGGCTATGTGCTCTAATCAGAGATTATCTAAATCTAGTTTCAAGGTTATTACTAAACTTCCTTTGATACCAACCGTAATTCCCCGACCCTAGTTACCCAGAGTTGGTGCATTATTACGTAACATTGTTATGATCACAAAGATGATGTCTTGAAAGACCGATTAGTTTAGTAGCCTTGGAAACACTAGATACATTCATAAAAGTTACATTACATCATAAAGTGAAAAACTACAATAACATAGTATCCATAGTCCACACTCATATCCCCTTCAGACTATCCCTCCAGGTCAATCATAAAATATTTCTTCACATCCTGGGAAAATAAAACATAGAAAGGGGTGAGCTCAGATGCTCAGTAAGGATAACAATATAGCGGAAGCTTTTATTAATGAACATAAACATTTCAGGAAATGTCTAACTAAAACAAAAGCCTTTTAAACTTTAACATCAACATAATATAGAAAAAGTAAAATGAAATAATGCAATTTACTTATTCACATGGATATTCTACTGGTTTAATAATCACATGCAATATCAATAACCACTTTCATAATGATGGAATGCATAATTCCGGACTATTATAACCATGTAGCCAAGGCCTCGTGCCAAGGCTAAAAATAAGATTTTGTCATGGCCTCGTGCCAAGACACTAGTTTGACTCATGAGACCTGCCGATGCATTGAGGAGCTATAGCGGGCTCCACCCGTCACTTATTAAGTCCAATGCATTCCTTCTATGAAAAGGTTTAAACATATCATAATCCATAACATAATCGTATCACATAAAACATTCATAAAGGAAACATAACATTTCCACATTTCAATCACAAGATATCAATACAACACATTGATATAATAAAACCATTTTCAATACCAAAATAAAAGGAAAGTAAAACTTGGTATTTATTTTTCATTTAATAAACGTTATGGCTTATAGAGGAAGCTGAAACTCAAATAATGGTCACGGTGGCGGAGAAGTCATTGTCGCCGCATATGTACGACAAAAAAAACATACCTTTTTGTCATTTAGTAAAATTATTCGTATAAAAATATTCCTTTTGAATAAACATAAAAGTCAAAGGGGTTTATACACCGTATAAAAGAAAGTTGTGTATAAAAAAAAATGCATCAATGAAAGGAGATTGAGATGAAGTCCCTTACAAAGATCATTTTTTAAATAAAATAGATATATTTTGTGTATTAACTATAAGTACACATAAATAAATTACAAATAAATGATATGACAAAATAATATCATGACATAATTTGAAAGTAGAAGATTAACCCAAAGAACGAAAATTGGGTTAAGAAGTTCCCTTACCTCGTGTCCGACTTGACTCGATCGTTCTTTAACCTCCTGAATAATAAACTAGAGTTAATTTATACTTGCTTAAGAACCTTTTTCAAGTTCATTATTCCTTTTAGATCACTTATTACCATGTTATGAACATTATGTAATTATTTAAGTTAATAATGGCTGTTTTGTCGATCTTTGGTACTTGAGTCAAAAATAAACTTCTTATAATTACAAGTTGTTCATGTGGTAAAATATCCATTATATCCAGAATTATATTCATGATGCAGATATCATATATATCATATATATCCAGTATATACATGCATTTATAATATTACATAACATTTAGAGGTATGAAATGAAATGCACCGTTCATGGAGACGGTAAGCCGTACGTACGCATGAACGCTACTTTCATTTATATTTCATATTTAATGGAATAAAATCAAAATTATATAAAGGTGTATTATAATTCTAGTATAATATCATATATAATATCATTTAGTTCATCCTTTACACATCCCACATATGGCATTAACGATTCAATTCACTTTGAGGGGGCGGTAGTTCGCACTTCCTAAAATGAAAATATCTTATTTACCCATAATGGAAATCATAAAGCATGACATAAATGAAAAATACAAGAGCATAAGGAAAAAATAAACATAATATATATCATAAATAAATATAGTGACATATTAATGGCTACCGTGAAAGGTGTTAATAGAATATTGAACAATCATCGTTTCGTGAGGTAGTAATTTGCCACCCACAAAAACTATATGTTCTCTAACCATTTGGAGAAGTTGTGTGTAAGTTTAAATCAAATAATTCTCATAAAAAAATCCTACTATATTTTAGATACTTGTGTTTAAAAAAAAATAATGTAATAGAAAGAGTTTAAGGGGTTGGAGATGCAAAATAAAACAAAATAACATAAGAGAAGACATTACCTTAAAATCAGGTAACTCTTTTTGATTTGATCCAAAGGCATCCTTGGGAAGACTTATGCCCAATGTGAGGCTTCTAGGAGTAAGAGATGGAATTTTAGAGAGTATTTGGTCAGAGGTTAGCCAAGCCAAATGGCTTTGATGGTGTGAATAAGGTGGTAGAGGTGGGGGCCTTTTATAAGTGGAGAGGAGGGGCACTCTTTGAAAGTCATGAAATGGTATATTATTATATAATGGGTTTCAGATTTTAAAGGTTCCAAAATTATATATTTCTAGGATAAGGTGATAAGGTTTCGAAATATACTCATCCAATAGGTTTTTGAAAAGTTTATGTCTTATATTTTACATTATCTTTTCATTTTATTTAAAACGGTAATTAATGAGGCAATCGCTACATCATCATGGTGTCATAAAAAATTTAATTTATTTAATGTCTAAAAAGTATATAAAAACTATCAAAATTTAAGAATTTTTTTTGTATTTCCAATTAATATTTATAGTCTAAAAGTTACCTTAAATAACCCCATATAATAATTATTTTCGTAAAACAACACATGTTTGTGACAATTTTATTTTTACATTAAATAAAAAGTTATTAATGTCATTTCCTTACCCAAGTGCCTCCATGGGGTCCCCAAGTTATCCCATTGATTGTATTGGTATTCCATGACTCATACAATAGGGGTAGGATAAGTGTCATGATATTTTCATATTTTTGTAATATCATTTTTACCTTAAATTTCACTAATTACCTTTAATCGTGATTAATAAAACTTAAAAGTTACTATTCAACAAAAATTATTTTAATCCCATTGAACTACATTTTACTTCTTAATGACAACCATGTATGTCGGATTTTTGAAAATAAAATCACAGAAGTGGTAAAGTTTCATTTAAACGAAAAATTAGTTTTTTAACTACCACTTAGTGGTTTCACTATTCATCAAAAATTGAAGTTTTTCAGAAAAATACCAAAAAATCACCCTAATCTATATTTGGTATTCCTATTTCAAAAATGATGTATATTTTACAAAATTCATAACATATAAGTTGAATTAATTAATTTAATAATTAATTCTCACAGTCACAACAAATAGCGTGTTTTTAAGAAACAATATATATCAAAAGATTGACAATTGTTTTGTCCAATTTCAAAGTGAAATTATTTATAATGACCACCATTGGATAAAATGGTAAAAATATATTCTAATTATACTTTAAAACCACTCAATAGTATAATTTATCACTATTAATTATTTTTATTAAAAAATTTGTGTTAATTAAAATTTAGTAATTTTCACTACTCATCAAAATATAAAAGTTATCCGAAAAGTTCCAAAATTTCACCCTTGGCTAAATTCAATATTCAGAATCCAAAAATGAAGTCCATTTTGAATGATAAAATTTTTAAAATTTCAAAAATTATGTATTACTATTCATAACGGCTAGTTTTATTGGTTGTAGTGTGTGTTAGAACTCGAAGTTGCATACAACACACGCTACTGTATTATTCAAAGAGAAGCATACCATGGAAGCTTGGGGTGTTACAGATATAAGTTGGAAATGAATAACCTATGATAAAAACTGGTTTTCCTAGATTAAATAAATAATATCCATGATTTAGATATCCTATAACTAATTGTTCATGATTATGTTGATTTATTATATGTTACGTGTTTCTCACCAACATGATTTTGGTTTTATTCAATATATATAACCATAAGAAGCATTTTTAACATTTCATGTTTCAAATGTGGAAATTATAGGTATTATGTGAATCTATTTCCCAATGGAGAATCAAATAAATAGAATTGGGAAGTTGGAATGAGTATTTGTTATAAATCTGATGAAACTGAGACCACAAATGATATGTGGAAGGGATGTGATGTGCTTCCTATATTTTTTACATTAAAAATAAGAATCATCATTATATATTGTTTGAGGAACCTTAAGACATTATTCATATTTCATATTATAGGAAGGTTTACAATGGAATAAGTTGATGAAGCCTGATTAATGGTTTACGAATAATGATAGATTAAGGAAGTGTTTTAGTTTTTGATTTCAATGATTATGTTATATGAATCATGAAATATAAAAGTGTTTTTATTATATTTTTTCATTATGTATTGAAAATGAAATGTTTATTGGTAATGAATACATAGAAAATTTGTTTCATGGAAAGGTGATATTATGATTAAGGTATGAAAACCCTCTCCTAATTTTTAAAATTGAGATAATGATCATTGAGTACTAAAATTTTGGATATGAATAAGTAAATTGGATAGTACAGATTACCAAAGAAGTAATTATTGAAAAAATACTGTCATCATTGATGAAGATTAAAAATTATTGGTTTTAAAGAATATATCTAGTATAATTTCATATAATGAATAATTCATGTTTCCTAATAGGATTTAGTGTAATTACGATAAATTTAATATTTTAAGACTATATACAATGAGATTATTCTTATATTTTGAATCTAAAAAAAAATTGTACTTTTTGTTATATGAGAGGAAAATTTAAGATGATTTTAGGGATTTCTTTCTAAATATTTCGATTTTCATCATTTATAGGGGTTAAATAGATATCAATTAATGGAAATATTAAGCTAAACGTTAGATGAAGTCAGAAAGATTAAATTTTTATCTCTCCATATGAAGATTTAATCACATTGGATAAAAGGTAATAAAATCACAGTTCTGATGATAAATGATGGAAAATGGGATGGAATATCATGGGTATGATGACTTTTTGTGCTTTAGAACTGAAAAAATCACATTAATTTCATGTTTCCCTAGAACTTGTTCTCTATCACTCTCCATTAGAACATCATAGTTAGATTTTTCTTCCATGTCTAGGTTTTCACTTCCATCCTATGTTCTCATATGTTTAAAACTAGTTATATGTTACATTGGGAAACCATTATGGTCCCAACATTCCCTTTTAAGGGAATTTTTAGTATTCATTTTTATGATTTGGGTTTCTATTAATGAAACATTATAGTACTAAACATTTAGTAACCCAAACAAATTTTGAAGGAGAAATTTATTTTATTGGGGTTAGAATGTAACACCTCAAGATTTTGTAATTTTTTTTTTCATATTAATTTATCTTTTTTATATTTTTCATTCCATGTGACACTAGAAATAGTTATTTACATATATATATAAACCCTAATTCAAACATTACTTTCACACAAAACACGGAAATGGTTTCACTACACACAATACTGACTTAGCTTTTGATATATTTAATACTAACATTGTTTTCACTACCCGCAACATTGTCTTGGAGTATGGCTTGGAACCCATTACAAACAACACCGAAGTGGCATATGATGCAAGCAACCCTGAGTTTCTATGAAACATATTTATATATATATTTAATTATTAAATGTTACAATTATAACCTAACCATTTATCTTATTTAAAGTAATAGAAATTACTTTTTTATATATATTTATTACAATTTATATATATAAATAAATAATATTGGTAATGGAAGATATGATTTTTGGTAATGTCTTTTTTTTGTTCAGAATACCATTTTCTTGGATGAATAGCTATTAATAATATAATTAATTTTATACATATTTATAAGTTTAATTAATTGAAATAAAATTCATTTTTGAATTTAAAAACAGTGAAATTATCCTGGGTAAATGTTTTGTGATTTTTATGAAAAACATCAATTTTTGAGGAATAGTTAAAAACACTTCTATTTAGTCAGAAACAACCTTTTTTAATTAATTATTAATTTTAAATTGTATTATAAATTTTTTAAGGTCACATTATATAAATATTAAATATATTTATAGAATTTAATAAATTATATTCAATTTCAAATTGATGTTGAAAAAAAAATCATAACAATCTTTTGAACATTTTTTGATTTTGAAACCATATTATGGCGTCCTATATACAAGATTAGCATTAATCTAAATTTTTTCTCTTCTGTGAATTGAATTTTTAAAATTTTACATAAAAAAGATTTATTCAGTATAATATTTATCTTTTAATGATAATATGTTAATTTTTTATGAAAATAATTAGTAAAAGTTATTAGAATTAATCAAAGTGATTAAAGAAAAATTAATCATAATTTTGTACAAAAACATAAAAATAAGGGCCCAAATGACCTATAATATTGTTAAACATCCATTTGTTGTCCATATTTAGGTCATAAACCTTTAGTTAATTACATTTGTTGGTTTGGTATGACATTCATTAGGTAAGAACATGTCTACACCTAACTAGTTTCTAATAATTCCAAGTGAGTCAATTTCCTTCCCAATAAAAGATCATCCCCACTCCCACTTCCTAAAACCTATAAAAAAAATTAAGTATGGTCAATCCCAGAAAAAAATATTTCTGAGAAATCCTCCCTTACTCATAGAATCCTTCCCTTGGGATGAAGGGAATTCAAGTGTGATTTTTAGCACAACCCAAAAGGAGTTACCCGATTAAGAGGTAACATCTACTCTCAAGTCCTTTATTTTATTTTCCTTCTCCACCCCTCCAAATATTTTTATTATATTATTATATAATCAAAAAGTATCCTAAATTTACTAGGATGTTTTTATGTAAATTTCTTGACCTAAACATACACATACGACTATTTAATGGGTGAAGAACGTACTAATTCTATTTACAGTGAACTACTACCTCATGAAACAATGATTATACATTTTCCCATTATCACCTACCATGGATTCTATAATTATGGAATATATATCTATGTGATATATATATAATTTATAATGACTTTATCTATCTATAATTTTAATTTGGAACATACTTTTAGGCTTTCCATATTATGTAAATATGATAATTCTGTTTGAGGATGTGTGGAGTATTGTCCCCTCAAAGGGATATGATTTGTCCATACACTACAAGGATATTATTATGAATGTTTATAGTGAATTTATATTATATATATGATATCATAAATCCAAATTAGTAACATGATATATATATACATATATGTCTTTTACATTGTTTCTCTCAATATGATAATTTAAAGGAAATAGCGTTCATTAATACGTACGGCCTACCGCCTCAATGAAGGGTGTATTCAATTTCATACTTATATATTATATAGATTATTTTAATAAAAATATTTTTTATGTAAATTAAATTTATATAATAGTTTGCTATCTGGAATAATGATATTAGTATAAGGACCACCACTCTAAAAAATTAAGACACACATGATACAAAAGTGAATATTACCTGAAGTGAAACCATAACATATGATGGTTAACAAGCAGGTAAAATAAAGTCATAATAAAAACATATATGGTATTATTTATAAAAATATGAATATATAATATATTTATAATAAATTTATATTTATTATATTGGTGGTTTTAATGACTGATACGGGAGTAAACACAAAATTCAATTGGATTTCATATCACTTTTTTTATTCCCATGAGATAAATTCTATATTCGCCACCCATTCCTTTTATGTCGGGTAATTACTTCCCAAGATCATATTTTATGTATATTATATCTATAATTATTAATATTAACATATTATTTTTATGAAATATCATTCTTGGGGTTTAGGTTTCAAAAGTTACCCAATGGGTAAAAAGATTTTGCCTCAATTTTCAATCATTGGGACTCCTGTTTTGTTGTGAAACAAAAATCATTTTCATGCTGTATATAAATATGTTTTATTTTATATATCATGATTATCCACCATTTCATGATATTTTATGATTAATTTAATTTTATTTTTTCACATGGAGATAATGACCCCATGTTTCCAGGTTAAAAGATTTTTTGAGAAAAACTCATTACTTTTTTGAGATTGTTTATGTGTATGTTTCCATTGATTAGTTATTATATTCCACCACTCAATACATTCATGAATTTTATTCTCATTAAGTTATTCATTTATTAGTACTATTGTCTATTCTATTTTAAATAATAGAGTTAAGAATTTGTTTTTAAAAAACATCACCATTACCCTCTCTTCAGTCAAAAATCTATGTTCCTTCAAAAACATGTTTTTTAGAAAGTGTTTCCACAAATACTCTATTAATCTCATATTATACTTAAAACAGTGTTTTTATTTATTTTTTATTTTTCCAATAATCAAAATAATCTTTTTGTCCCTTTCTGATCAAGTCAATTTTCTATCCTTTTTACTGTGAAAATGTAATATTCATTTTACGTCACACGACATGTAGGATTTTGCTTCCCATCATTTCTAAGAATATTCCGTTTTTTGTTTATTGTGTTAATTTTTAAGAAATTGTTTTCTTAAAATTATTTTTATGAAATATGGGTTTCAATATATTTTCAAAAAAAATTATAAATTTTCAAGAACAATGGTTTCAAAATATTCTGAAACATAATTTATTTGTTTTCAAGGAATATGGGTTTCAAATGGTTTTCAAGAATTATTTATAGGTTTTTAAATTATTTTTTAGGAAAAATAATTTTAAAATAAAAATTCAATGGTTAATTATATTTTTTCAATGTATTTTAAAATAAATGGTTTCCAAAATGTTTTCGTGCTTTCATTATATGTTTTTAATTTTTTTAAAGAAATTGTTTCAAAATTAATTTCAAGAATTCCTTACATGTTTTCCAAGTGTTTTCAAAGGAAAAATATTATAATATATTTTGATGTTTATTTTATATTTTTTCAAGGAAAATATTTTCTAATGATTTCATGTCTTATTTATATATTTTAAAGGTATTTTTTATGTAAATTATTTTAAAATGGTTTTTTGAATAAAAAAGGCTTTTTCACAGAATAATGGATATTTTCCTCAAGAAATTATTTGGTATGATATTTCAATACTATTGTCCATCTATTATGGAATCTGTTGATGTTACTAATTCCCTTTTAGTAAATGATCTAAATGATCCATTCATATCTATTTTATGAATGGGTTACACATTTTGTTAAGGTATTTGTAAAACATGTTCCTCTTTTATGAGTTATATGTTTATTAAATCAATTTCTATTTTCTAGTTTATAATTTTGATGAAATGTTTTTGAAACCAGCATCACTTTCCACTGGTTATGACATATTTATATGATTATTATTACCATTTCATTTCATAGGTTAATAAATGACTGCTTATGATTTTTTGGAACATGTATGTTTTATTTCATTATGATATTGGTTGGACCAAATCTCCCTCCAATACATTGGGTAAATATTTTTATCTCTTGATATTGAAAAAATGTTCATGGGAGTGAACCAAGACTACCAAGATGGTAATAGGAGTGAACTCATGCTACTAATATGGCCATAGGAGTGACCCATGACTACAATAATGGTATGGGGATTGAAATCATGCTTCAAATGTCACACACTATGAATTTAAAATAAATGTAACATATAATTTAATGCACACAACATTGACTCTCTATAAAACAAAATTTGTGTATTATAGTTATTTAATAAGATAGTTATAACCTAATAATTAAACAAAATTTTTCTTCTTCTGTGATTTTATTTTTTAAAATAGGACATACAAAGTTGTGTTCATTATGACATTTTTGAGTGCGATAGGATCACCTTAATTTTGTTTTTAATAGTAACTTAACCATTTGGAATATTAATATACCATTTATGAATACTAATATGACCTTTATGAATACTAAATAAGGAAAATAAATAGAAACCTCAACCATGAGAGTATAAATAAAATTTTATCACCAAATGAATGAATGAAATATATAATTATATCACGGTACAAGTTACTAAATATTTTAAAATTTTGTAATTAAGTGTTGTTATTTTTTGAGTATTAAATATTTAGTTATGATATTATTGATTGAAAATAAAAATATTTTTCATTAAACATGTTCATAAATAAATATTTTATAGTCCTTTTATTTTTTGATAATATAATAATAACTTTTTAATTTTTATAGTGTGTTATAATATCAGTTTTAACATTAAAAACGACACATTGGGAGTATATGTTTATATTAATTAAATATTTAATATCTTATATTTATAAAAAAATTCATAAAATGGATTTCATTTTTGAGTTGTAAATATCCAAAAATGGTTATAGTTAATTTTTTGTATTTTTCTAAAATACTTTAATTTTTAGTGAATAATAAAATTTGATAATTTATGTTAAATGAGAAATAAATGAATTTTTGAGTAATTTAGGATTTATGTATGAGATAATAATAAATAAATACAAATAACATGTACATGATTCTATATTTAGTCAAAATAATCGAAAAAATTACTTGGCTTGAAGAAAATAATAAAATAATGAATTAAATAATGGAAAATCACCCCTCTCCTCCACTATAAAAACCACTCCTACCCCCATCTTCTCCTAACTCCTATAAGAGTTTATGCTTGTCAATGTGCTATCCAAAAAAAATTCCCCAGTCTCTCCCCACATCCGAGATCTTGTGGCCTTACTAAAATCCCCAAACAGCTTTCCTTGAGGAGGTTATCAAGGAGGAGTATTCAATAGGTAAAATCATCTTCCATTCCTTTTATTTTATTTTCATGTTCTCTCTATTATTAAAATATCATCACATAGTGTATCCAAATCATCATGATTAATCAAGTATCATGTATATAAGGTAATTATTTTATGTTAATGGAATACTGATAATCAATATCCTTACTCTCTCTTTATTTTTATTTTAAAAACAAAATCATCATCCAGGAGGTGCTGATTGAGAACCTTCGTGGATGATGACCTTTTATTATTAAATTTCCACTTCATGTATGGTAATGATACCATTTTTTATGTATAAAAAGTATTATTATATTTTATTATATTCTATTTAATTTTATGGTACTTGTATATATGCACATATACTAATTAATACGATAAAACTAGTACACGATGATCAAAAAAAGGAAAAATAATCTAAATGGATATCACTAATGTTTTATCTTATAACTCATAATAATACAATTTAACACAATGAATTATATGACCAGTTAATATTATTTATGTTCATTACTGTCATATAAAATCTTTTCTAGAGAGATATATCCATTCTAGATGAACTCCATTACAGATAAACTAGTGAACCAGTCATGAAAACCACGAAAAAGAATGATTTGAAATGATGACGTTACACTAAATAACTCATTAATAAGACTATATCTGAACATAATTAAAAAATAATGATTCTCAAAATAGTTTATAATGTTTTCAATTATGTAATTAATTAATTTTATTTGATTTTCCCAGATTTTAAGGTCAAGTAATGAATACATTCAGACATAAGGTAAGGGTTTTCTGAACACACTTTCATTTCTATGAGATATTCCTTACTCACCACAACATATTATGTATGGTGTATGTATACAACCATTTTATGTATTATATAATGAATCTATTTATTATAATGGTTTTAATTTTAACATTTAATGATTATTAATTTTTGGGAATATGATTTGATTGATTACAAAGTTTAAGGGATTCTACCCGAACCCCCATCTTTTCCTTCGGGATACTCTTTCTCCATCTTTACTAAAATTTAATGCTTCTTTATTTTTTCATATTTATTATAAATTATGGGTATTTGTTCTAAAATAATATATCCCTAACATATATTCTCTCTTTTATGGGTATATATATGTTTTAAAAAGGTTCCCATCTCAATTATTCCTGATAAACAAGTTTGATTAAAGGGATATTTTTGATTTATTACCTATTTTTAGGTTCACTCCATAATAAATTTTAAAACACTATTACTTTTTTTAAAATAACTCATTTTTTCAGAGAAAATTATCATGGTTCATTTTTCATTTTCTGAAAATAAATATTCATTTTGGCTATAATATCTATTTCAAATTTTCAATAAACCGCACTAAAATTTTTTATTTTTAAATATTCATAAAAACTATATTTACATTATTTCACTACAGTGGAACATAATTTATTAAAAAAAATTTAATTTCAATTTTCTCACCTTCTCTTTTATGGTATATACATGTTTACAATATGATTTTTGGAAAAATAAAAACTATTTTCCAAAATATCTATTTTCTAACCTTCTCTTGTATATAAAATATTTTTTATATTATGAAATCATGAATTGTAATAAATACATTAAAAGAGTGTTTTTGAAATAGATTAATAGATACATATGTTTCCCTAAATCTAGTTTGATTTTAATAAGAAAATTGATAAATGAACTCAGGTAATATATTTACCTATCATATATAAGCGCATAATATTAATATAATAAGTATGATGAATATATATATATATATATATATATATATATATAATTTATAGAAATTTCATAACATCAAAGGGAAAATGAAGTGAGTTAAGGAGAGAGAGGTCATAACCTATAGAAAATGTGTGGTACGAAGAGATCCCGTAACTTATTTTACAGAATGATTCTTTACATGTACTTAATGTCATCTATAATCAAATTAAATAAATTACATAGAAAATTTAGATCCATTTAAATATATATTTATTCACTATAATATTTTTTCATCTATTTCCATTATAATTTTATATTTCATTATTATGAGGGCATTTATCTAATGGTTCCATGTTCAGATAACTTGTATATAATTATTAATATTATAGTAAAATAAGACTATAATGAAATAAGTAAAATTAAAGGGTATTAAATTCAATATATGTGTTAATATAGTCCTAAAATACCCCTTTTCATTCTGATATAGGGATTAATTATTGAGTAAAACATTTACATATTCGGGCTAAATTCATATTTTAGGTTTTACCGGCCATCACGAAATCAATTTTATTTTTAAATGTTTTTTCCTTATATACATTCAAGAGTATGAATGAATTTATAATATACACATTGTCTTCTTATTAAACTAAATCTATATTTCAATGATAATCCATGAATGCATTGGAGAAAAACAATGTTTTTTTTTCATTGAGGTAGTGAGAATCCCATATTGGGAACAATGTATTAATTTAAATATATAAATAAAAGAGGGTATACGGTGAATATTATATTAAAAAAATAACATTATAATATTTTTATGATATTGTATTAATTAATTTAGGTTTTATTGAGGTATTTAGGGGAATTTAGAAGACGAAATGAATATAATTTTTTTTATTATATTACCACTTAAAATGTTGTCTCCATGGAATACTCCATTGGAAAACTTGAATTGTTTTTTTAAGTTAACATCACTACGACACAGGGGGAGAGTACTAGTAGGGTCGTTGGGAAGAAATTTTTTATACTCTATGACTTAGAATTAAGGACTATATGGGGTGGTATTTATGGGGAGGATAATGGTGTTTTATAATATTATATTCATTAGTTTGGTTTATTTTCTTAATAATATGTTTATTGTTGAATCATTCTATTATATACATTAAATAGGTTAAGATATTTCAAAATAATGTTTTATTAAATAATATAAGAATAAAAAAATTATTTATTTTGGATTATAATTATATTTAAATTATTTTAATAAATTTGATAATTCACCAAAAATTCAAATATTTTACTCCAATAGGAAAAATATACAAAAATAATTTTTGAAACTATTCATTCCTAAGTTATATCTATTTGGTTAAATAATTATATTAATATATATGATAAATTAATGTTGTAAATTAAATCCTCATTTATTTGATACAAATGAATTTTATAATTATAAACAATTTTCTGACTTAATGAATAATTCGTCATGGTTTGAAAAAATTAACACATCATTATCATACAATATACGTTTATTTTAAAAATAGTTTTTATTAAAATAAAATTTATTTTAAATGAAAATATTTATTATAAAAATAAAATAACTTTTCAATGATTTATAAAAATAAAACAAATCTATTTTTAAAAAATTTATTTATTTGTATCATAATTTAAGTATTCCATATTTTAATTTTATCATATTATTAATTATTATACTTTTACAATATGTGATGATAATATCTTAATATTCAATTTGTTATTTCTTATAGTCAAATTACTATTTCAATGATCATATTACTATACCAACAATTATATTTTCAATGGTCATATTGGTTCCATACATCAAATAAATGCCTCATATATCAATCATTCTTCATTGACAAATATTTTATATAAACCATATATATACTTTTTTATCCCTCTTCATAAAAAATATTTTATTATAAACATTCTGCTTTATATATATAGTGTTGTTTTTTAGTGTTATTATTCTGGTGGATAAATTGGTACCACATTTTTATATTATTCTAATATTCATTTACATTTTTGTCCCATTATAACACTTTAAATAATAATGGACATATCTATTCTCTAAATTTAATGTTTAAATTAATATAATAAATGTATTTTTTATCATTATACATGTGTATGATATTTATTTACAAAATAAGATAGAATTATATATTTAGATGTGAAATTCCATTTATAATACTCATGTTCATTACATATAAAAAAATAACACTAAAGATCAAATTATATCAATATATAGTGTAAATCCATTTGAGTTTATATAATGTTTTAACAATATATGTCATAGATTCCCAATGATATATTACCCCTCACATAATTTTCATTTAAAAAAAATTGTGATATATGTAATGATGTTTTTTGAAAAAATTGATTAGGAGTTTGTGAAAACGAACTCATCTTGTTCTTATATGTTTACTATATTATTAAAATAATTTAATGAAATTAAATGGGATAATAATTTGCATGGTACATGATTCATATTGTAACAAAATTTATTTTGAATAAAAAATTAATATGATACATAATTTGAAAATATTATTTTATTGATTTAAAATTTTAAAAGTGATTAGAGAAGGAACAATTAACATCACTACAGCAACATAATAGTAGAGAAATAACACATAAAGGGATCTAGAACATCTTGTTGGGATATATGAGGGAGATAAAAAATGATAATATTTGGCTGATATCACATAAAAAAATGATACATGCGGTGTAGTGGTTTGTATTCATCGTAATGGTTGCAATATTGTTCAAAATATTATAATATGCGCTACAAAAAACAAGCTTCTGAACATTTCACATATTTTATTTATAGAATTTTTTTCCGTGTGGTATGAAAAATTAAAATAATAGTTTTTAAATTTTATTTCCTTATACACTAGAATCAAATATTTTAACTTATTTCGAATATTCACAATTCTTTTTAATCATTATAAAATAGTTTTTAATGTGTAAAACCTCCCTTATTATTTTAAAAATAGTATGTTGGTTTGAAAATTAAATTAATTATTATTAAATAAATTATTATATCATTAGATAAAAATACATTTAAATACTCATAATAATAGTTATTGATCATTTTATTAATAAAATATTATCATAAAATATAGAGCATATGAAAATTAAATTTTATTATTCCCCCAAAAGTTCCATTTTTTTTGATAAGTAATAAAATAAAAAAATATATATTGTACTTAAAAATTTTAATTTCCTATATTATTGTATATATTATGTTTATGATCAATTAAATTTTTATATTTAATTGTAAATTATTTAAAATTTCATTAAATTATTGAATTAGTTATTTCTAAGGATTGATCATATTTTGATATTATTATAATTTATTATTTCTATTTATTTTCAAAATAGAAATAAATTATTTTATATTGTTTAATGTAATCTCAAATGGCTATATGATGATTATTTATTTTTATTCAACTATATTTATTCAGAAAATAAAATAATAAACGGATAGAAATTGTCTAAATAAAAAAACTACCATTTACTCATTAATTCCCATAAAATTAATATCCATACATAATATAAAATATAACTTTACATTATCATAGTTTATTGAAAATATTAATTCCATGGATTAAATTTTTTCCCAAATTATAATGTTTCTTTTAGTATATTATATTATTTAAGAATATTATCATCTAGGTTTTATATTCATGTGATGTTATGCACATTCCATTGTTTAAATTTTTTTATTTCATTTATTTATATTTAATAGATCTCTAAAATTTTGATTTAATACAAAAAAAAGTATTGGTATTTATTTTTTGTTTATGATAATTTGATGAATTAATAACATTTCATTTTATTTTATAATAGAATTTATAGATCTATATATTCCCCCATTTAAATAATTTCATCCTAAATTTTTTGTTTTATATCGTTCTATGAAAAAATATGAATAAACCAACTCCATTTCGTCACTAAACACCCATATAACATCCAATATTTTATGATTCTTATAAAGTATGTTTAATATTCTAATAATCCTATTTCATAACTATTTCATTCTATGGTATAGAATCGTTCCATACTAGGTACATTTGTTAGGTTCAATAGTAATAACATCATTAGTAAAATATATTAGAGATAATGCATCATAGAGGGGGTATATGGAATATCAAGAAGACATGAAATACCCATAATCTTAAATTATATCAAAAATTGATCAATATAACTCAGTCATGAGTTCCCATTGTTCTGGAAACATATAACTCTATTCCATGGTGATACCTTTAATATATAATCGACTTGAAATTGAAATTGAAATTACTTTATTTGGGTTTGAGTGTAATTTTTATCTATTATACTATTTTTTGTTTGTTTATGAATGTATATTTATGTTTGTATTATCTCTTATATAATTTCATTCTATAAATATTTCCATTAAATATAATTAAAAAATATGTTAGATTACTATTTATTTTTTAGAAATTATGAAAGGGTCCAATTTTATACTTGAGTTACAACTATTGTTTATGAAATCAACCAATATGAAATATTTACCATAAAAGACATGGTAGAAAAGTGTGAATCTACTAAACATAACACCAAGAATTTTTATTTTTAATTAAAATTAACCTTATATTTAATGTCCATACATATTTCAATTGTTTACATTAATGATTAAATAATTCAAATTCCTTTTTAATAATTTATATGGGAATCATGCGTCGTAATTATATACTATGAAAAATGGGTTTTTTATGTCTTAAAAGAATAATATTATAAATTTATAAAATATAGTAAATGGTAGAAATCTGTTATATTTATTAAAAATTATCATTACCTGGATTGGTTGTAAATTAAAATTAATATTAAATTATTTCTCTATGAAGTCTTTAGAAGATAGGTTAAGGAGACTACTATGATATTTTACAACATCAATATATCTTTGTAGGTTTTCTTGATAAACCCTTTTAGAATTATTATATCAACATAACCTTTTGTAATATAGAAAAACATAGTACATATAGTAATAAAATCCTAACTCATATACCTGAATCTAGATAACCAAACTTTGTCTCTACGATACCTGAAGAATTCGTCCCAATCATCATTGTATGGAAACAAATATGATGTTATGGAATACTCCATTTAGAAATAGTTTTCCCTTAATGGATAATAATCCATGCATTGATATGATGTAAAACCCTTTTGGTAAAAATTGAATTGATAAATAAACTATAGTTAAAAGGAATTTATTTTTATAGGACAATGACATAAAAAGAAAAAAATTCTGACATAAATATAAAAGAATTATCAATATCCATGTTATTATATTCCACATGTGTTTCGTCTTTTACATAAATATAGATAATCATTAATAAATAATAAATAATTTATATTTCTTTAATATTTTCTGTCATATTGTTAATAACACTATAACTTTTATGATTTTGATAATCAAATAAACCCATATAATGGTAGGATTTATTGGTCCTATTGTGATAATATATTTGGTTCACTAAGGGAGAATTGAAGGTAGTTACCAGAAACAGTTGGTGACGAAGAAGTTATATTATGTGAATGGTATAGGATGTGCTTACATAAAGAGGGTCATACGACAACAACATAATTATTTAGTTATATATATAGGGGAATCTCACTGTAATATTAAACCTATAATATGAGGATAACTCATTCCCCAATGATATTAAAATTAATGTAAATTATGATAATAATCATTTTTATAAAGAATATATTGACCACCATGGTGATATTGGGGTTACCAAAATGAGGATGAATATATATTTTTTCTATGATATTATTCTCTCCATAAATAATCAAAAAGATAATAATATTAAAACAATTGTTTAAAATGAGGAGATCATATATGTTTTTTAGAAAAATAAATGTTTATATTTACTCAAGAATTGATAAATTTAAATGTGTCTTTATTACATATTTAGATCCCATCAAGATATATTTCACAATAGTAATATAGGTATTCTTAAATGGAAAATATGTTCCCAAAGAATCATGATTTATTATTATTTTACCCATTCTAAAATAGAATCACCGTTATATATTCAATAGTTTTTCCCCATAAATATGTTAATATTACCTTATTATATTCTAGATAAGCTCATCAATGACAGACATAACCCCCTCATTCCCTAGTTTGATTCAAAATAATAAGAAAGACATAATCATAGATGAAGTAAGTAGGGTTAAAATGGGGTTTTTCATCAGATTAATTATTTCATCAATATGAATTTTTTTTCTCCTAGTAATTTTATTTAGTTAATCCTCTTGATATATTATGATAGTTTAGAATAGTTATTTATTATCAAAACATTATTCTAAATCAGTTTCTCTATGTGGTTTTACGACCTCTGTTTTCACCAATTATCTTGTGCATGTTTCATGATCACTCAGTTGAGGAGAAAAAATAGATTCCAATATTCCACCAGATGTCTTCATTAATGTAGTATTATACATACTACAATTTTTTTTTCTGAAACATAATATATTCTTAATCAGAATCCCTATGAAGCTATATTATCAATTCATATAATCAAATTAAATGATGTGGATGGATATTTAGGTATTTGAAACATATTCATTGAATATTACATAACATTCCATTTTAATTGTATATCGATATTGAATCTTGATTTAAAAATATATGATCAGTATATATGGATAATAGAGAGGGAAATATGTGAGCCTTAACATTTTAGTTCTTATATGTCAACCACATTCTTAGACAAGATGGATTTATTGATAATACATTTCGAGGATTCTTTGTAGTATGATTCCCTATTGAATTTGTTATAGAAAATTAATATATAGAGAGGATTGGTATTATATATTAAATATTCACATATTATAGATCCATTGGGTGTATCACTGAATATAAAGTACACATTTTCTCATTTAACTTATGAATTTCTCTTGTTAAAGTATTCTTTCTTCAATTCACATGTATGCTATATAATATCTCAATGTTTACATATGATATATCAAGAGTATAAAAATAATTCATAGAACATTTCATTCAGAATAAATTTAATAAGTAATGGGTCGTCAGTTTACCTTTTATAGCTTCTAGAAACCAATTTAAGTGGGTGTGATCAGTTCAAAAACATGAATGAATCTATATCATCCTCCCATATAAATATAATTATATATATTTGCATGTAAAATTCCAAAACGGATAAGGTATTTTAAAATCAAATAGAAAATATACATATTCAAATAATCATACATCCACAAGAACCTCACTATTTTTGTTAATCCATCAAGGTTACCTTAAAAATATTATTTTTCATTAATTGTAAATAATAAAAAGCGGTGCTGTTTTTTTGAAGTATAATTATTTGTGATGTCTATGGTTTTTTACTATTATACTAACACTAAACATAAAAAAACATGTTAAGAAGCATCCAAAATTTCTCAATTATATTCACAATTATAGTCAAACAACCTTTCAATAATATTCATCTAGTATAATATATGGATCACTACTTCTTCAAATAGTATAGTTACTGGATGTTTGACCTGAAGTGGTTATAAAAAAACAATAAAATGTATCAATCTAGTGATGGATGTGGTAAATCAAAAAATAATGGAATCATAAAATCCATATATATATATATTGTGAAATTTTTATAACTCTCCTTTCTAACTGTAAATTTAATTCAAAACATTATCATTCAGTTAGCGGCCATACTGAAAATATTTCTCTCACCCTAAAATAATGTAAGAGGAACACCACATTATAGGATGAGAATGAGATTAATTCATTTGGAATGACCATGAGGGAATTCATGGAAATCATACTTAAACAAGGTACCATTAATTTTTTCACTATATAATGTTTTATAATGTGGGGTTTTCATTCTGGAGAATGTAGTGTTCATTGGGTAGAAATTTTTTGGGGTGTTGATCCATCATTGAGAGTGACAACCACTCAAGAAATCATTCAAAATAAATTATCTTATATAACATGAAAATGAATAAACATTAAATAATTAAATATATATAATAACTCAATAGTAGTTCTACCTTGGGGAATTTAAACATATATATTCTAAATCATTGTCATTGATTGGGGTAATTTATTTAATTGAAATAATTTTAGTTAACCCATCTAATTTTTTCTCTAAAAAATACCAATGTTTCTTGTTCTTTTCACATTTTGTGATCAAGGGTTTTTCCTAAAATGGTCATGGAAAGGTGATTCAGGAATTAAGTGCCTACTACTTTTGAGGAAGTCCTATATGAGAAGAAAAAAAGGAACCTATTCAGTGTCAAAAAATAAAAATGTTAGGAATGTCCCTTTAATTATTGGGGAATAACATATAATATTTATTAAAAAATATATAATATGAAACATTTATCCAATTTGTATTTTTTATCTCATTTTACAATATATGAAGATGATAAACTATGATGTATTGATATAACAACTAGATAATTAGGGGAACCTGTAACTAGACATCATAGAACCTAGTACAGATAATTATTTACATTATATAATGTATTTTACTTTATAATCATTTACCTATGATTATAAATAATTTGTATATATGGGTTTCCTTGGTTACCACAATATTACACCATCATTTATCTAATATTGAAGTTTATAATATATATTTCATACAAAAAATATATATTTTAGATATAAATCACCAATACAAACAATAATAGCCAATATAAGGGGTGAGTATAAATATAATTGTATTTCCTTAAGAATCAAAATAAACCTAATTATGACTAATCCATATATGCATTGAACATGGTAGGATATATAAAAATATTATAAAAAAAATAATTGAACCCCTTATTTAAAATCTCCCCTTTTTCAAATTGTTAATATGATAACAATAATTGTTAAAGTAAAAAAGAACCATTCCAATGTTAAAAGTAAATAGTATTAACATAGTAATGGATTGTAATAAAATAAAAAACCCTTAATTAAATATATTAATTTTCTAATATAAATTCCTAATGTATCCATTATATTTCTATTAAAACATAATATATTATTATTATTTCTCAATATATGGATTAAAATAATAAATATCTCACATTCCTCTATTTCCACATCCTTCCAATCAAACTCATGTATAGAACAATTATTTAGACTACCTAGAACACCACAATTTGTTTCTAAGAGTGATTAATATGGGAAAATACACAGGATTTCAATTTTTCTCAATGGAAATGAACAATCAAACTAACAATTAATAGTGTAGATACTTTAGTTTCCCAATCATACACCAACCATCAAGTGAATCCATGGGAAAACATTGATTCTTTCACAATGAATCTATTTTAAACTTTTTCATCTTTTTATATTACTATCTCAAAAGTTTTTTAAATAATTTCAATCCCTTTGATGTGAATTAAAATTAAATTTTATAAAGAATAAATCAAAATAATCAAACTTATTGAATATTCAAAACCCACCCCATTAATTTCAAGAGTGGGAAACATATTTACAAAAAAAAATCATTTTTTAATGATTTCAAAAAAATAATTAGTTTAATTTGAGATCATTTATAAAATACTATATTATTAAATAAAAAAATTATAAATTAACAAGTTTAATATTAAAGACACACGTTTTATTGAAAAAATATGTTTTATAATGACAAAATGAATCAAATCAATGATATACTGTTTAAAAAAAATAATTCATAAATAAACATTATTATGAATGACATTAACATTTAATTTAAAAAAAATCCCATTTTAAAAATAGTTCACAACCAAATACATTGACACACAATCAATGTAACAATGAAAAATTATAAATTTTATTACGGGTTTTCAATAAAACATCAAGACAATTCATGATTATATCTTTATAAATTATCACTTTTATATCAAAACCCACCTTTATACGTATTTAAACCTAACACATCCACATTCTCGATGAGCCATATTCTAGTAATGAATAACCTATGATATTTTACATTATTACTATTCGAATGTAAATAAAACATTATAGAATATAGATAGTAGCACAAACTCTATACTAATTTAACATAAACCCATGTGACTCTCTATTTTTACAAAATATAATAGTTAAATTTATTATGAGATTTATACATTGCGTAACATGGGCCCCATTCTATATATTAATGGGTGGTGAAATGTGTTGCAAATCAATTATAAATTCCACAAATATTACAGTTTTAAAATATGGGGTTTTATGACACTAACATATTAGTAACAGTTTGAATAATCTCTATAATATGTATGAAACAAAACATATTCCATAGATAAATTTTTTGAGCACTACTTTAGTCCTTTAATTAACCATTCATTCACTACACCTTTTTAAAAAATAATTACAAATGGAATGAGGTTGTAAGGGTGATGTTAGAAAATGTATAATATGTGTGTGAAATAAATAATCTTCACCAACTTTTAGAATTACCTTTCCCTATCTCAAAAAATAACATATCATGTAAAACATCTAAATAATAAAATTATCTATTAATTATAAATGACTTAATTTCCATTTAATATATTTATTTACATGGAAGATTTTTTGAACTACATTAAATAATCTATAGTATTTAATTTTACATACAATAACCTATATCGATTATGTCAATCCAAAATCATCTTCTAATATTTATATTTATAATTAATCATATAAAAGGAAATATTTTATTTTAATATTACTAGAATATGATTAAATACATATAACATTTAGTCAACAACTTCAAAATCTCTATATAATACATCATGTTTAGGTTTAAAAAATTAATTAATCAAAATTAATTTTTCCTTATAAAAATCAATGGAATAAAAACATAATAATTACATGAAAATGAAATATAATGTCTAATAATAATTATAATATTTCAATAAAGAACATGTATATAAAATCTAATATAATCATTCATAAGTTCCTTTAATAATTATAATAGATCAATAAATATAACTTTTCAATAATTCCCTTAATTATGAATTATAAAATATATCTAACCGAATTAAAATAATTATACATTCCTTAAATAATAATATATTAAAATAATATATCATGGTTAAATGATAAAAATTAAACAATAAATCCATATTATCAGTGATATTCAATAGATATGTAATTGTTTCAAATGAATTAGTTCATGTAAACACCCATTAATTTCCTGCCAATGAATTGATGAATATTTCAAAAAATAACTTCGTCATTAAGTTAATCATATAATATTAAACTCATAATAAAAATTATTTTGTAATATTTAACCTAAAAGGGAAAAATTAATTTTCCTTGGAACCCAACATTATTTAATAAACTCAAATAATATTTCACACAGTTTATCAAATAAAAGAATTAATGTTACAATTCACCCCACCAATATTACTTTTTACTCAAGAAGTGTTGCTTAGATTACTGAAATATTGATGGACATTATGGATGAACATGATTCTTTCTTACCTACATTTCATACTGGATGTTTTTCTATTTTTATAAAAAGAAATCTAAAGGAATAATCCTTGAACATAAAAAAATTTATTTCCATATAATATTTATTGTTCTCTTTATATGGAAGACATATCTGGTTCTAACACTATATATTACCAATAAAAACATGAGATAAGACATAAAAGAATCAAATTTTAAGTGACATTGAAAATATATTATCAATAACCATATATCATTCTTGTAATATCATTGTATATTCTAATTTGTAAATTCAATATGTATTTTAGGAAGGACCCATATTAAATGATGTTATATTTTATTTCATACTATGTATCCACTCTCTTAAATGAAGATACATTGAAATAAATACATCATCATCCACATTGAACACTAATGGTCTTTATTGATAATAAAAATATATAATCTAGTGATATTTTTATTTTTAATTTCTAATTTCTAAATATATTTAATCTAGTATGTTTCACATTCAACATTAAATAGTATATAATACATGATTAAAATTATGATTCCAAAAATTTCTATTGTACCATTCAAATTTATATGTGGAAAATTATTATCTATTATAATTGGTAGACCATGGATATCCTCTATGTTTATTAAGATCCTTGAAAATAGACTCATTATGATCCATAGTGAAATTAGTCTCCTAAATAAGTTTGAAGTTTGTGGAATTTTTATGTTGATAAAAAATACAAGCAATTCCATACTTCCAAGATAAATTAATTATGATCCTTAAAAATTATATAGTACATTCATCACACTTACTAGTATATATTGTTTTGGATTGAATAACCTTATTATTTGATGGTGTTCTTCCTTTATCAAAAGAAAAACCAAACATTATGAAGCCTGGTTGTTGATATAATTTATTATTCTTGACCACTAAATAATATTATCCATATCATGATACTTATTTGAAACTCATAACTATAATACTAAAAAAAATGATGAAATATATTTATAAATATATTAATCAAATGGATAGGATCAAATATTCACACTTGATACAAAATATTTAAATATGATGAAATATATAACCACCTTATGTTTTCCCCATAATAAAAGGAATCTTGTATCCCCTTACACATAGGTTTAGAAAATTTATACTCCCCTCCTTCATTGAAAAATAATTATATTTAATTCCTACCAAAAAATTTCATCATTCTTCCTTTTATGTAAAACAAAGTAGAATTTATCAAATATAAAAATTATCATCTTTCCCCCCTCAACTTCCTTAACATATAGAAAATGATTTTCTATTCTCTTGATGAGTGTTTAATATTTTCGTTTACTAGTGGAATAGGTAATCTTGAAATCAACGTTCCTAACATACTGTACCAACCAATGTTTTCTATAATAGATATCACATTTCTTGATGATATAAATTAAAATAATATGTATTATATATATAAATATAATCTAAATAATGATCTAATGAACCAAAATTTTTAATGCATGTACTGGCATAGAGAAAATATAAATCATTTGTTAAAATTATTTTTGTGGTTTTAGAATTCTCATCTCATATACACACAAAAAAAATCTCCATATATAAAAACACACCCAAAACCTTGTTGTGAATGATCACAATATACACTGTATCTATCACTATATATGTGTACGATAAATACTAAAACGTAATTAAGACATATATAAATAATTTCAAACTAAATTTGAACTATCTAATCCCATTAAAAAATAAATCCTTCAAATTTGAATTGAATTATTGATGAATCTGATTTTGTTAAATGTTTGATAAACATATATTTTTAACATCTTGGACAAAAAAACTACAGAACAATTAAATGACCCTGAGATTCTCCATAGAAATGAAAAAATATAATTATATAGTATCATATTGGATTCCATAATCTATAATATTATTCCTTAGAAATATTAAATCTTGAATATAAAATATAAACATAGAAAATATTTCATGTAAATTATATTAAAAATATATAATAATTTATAAAAGAAACTGATGATCAAATTATTTTTTGAATAAAAATTATTTCATTTAGTAATAGTAAAACAATTAATGAAAATAATATTATATGTATTAATTTATTATGTCCACAAGCATCATAGAAACACTTATAATAGTAAATTACTAGAATGAGAAGACATAATGGCTATATAGACATCGAAAAACCATTTTTTGTATGTTTTCCTCTTTCACATTTATTATTATACCTAGTGAAATTAGTAATCAGATAAGTTATAGATTTATCACAAATAGATTAATTAAATTATCATTACGATGTAATGTATACATATTAATTTTCATTACACAATTCTTTTTCTTATAGACAATATAATAATTTAGTCTATTATTAGTTATTTTAGTAAAAGAACATTGATGTTTCCCAAAATTCAACATATTCATTCAAAATTCAAATTAACAAGAACAATTCATTAATTTTTTGGGATTAATTTGGGTCTAATGACTATTATTAGAATAATATAAATCATTAAAAAATCATAGAAATATATCACTACTCATTGTAAAATAAAAACCATGATGAATTTTTAAAAAATTGACATTGTTAGAATATGAATAATTTAAAAAAATATATCCAAATTATAATCCAACACCATCTTTAATGTTTTATGATGATCTAATGAGTCACATTCAATGGAATACCACAACTAGAGGTTTATAAAGGTTTAACAGATCTCATACCAAATGAGTGTAACCTTCAATCCATTATGATCATATTGCATCACATTCCTCATTTAAGATAGGATGATGAGAGAATAATGTTGGGGAAGTATCTTCCAATAATCATTTGAGAATCAACACAACAACAATCACATTAAAGTGGAATCATGTATAACCTTTAAGGAAAATTCATGGGAATCCATGACTTATATAATTTGTTATAATGTATGATATATTTAATTATTCATCAAATGTATCACATGAAAGAGTAATCTACCTTTTGTTAAAAAACATGAAATTAACCTATGAATGAAGGAATCTTTATAAGAGTCATTATATGGAAAAATGATTACATTTATTCAATATTAAAAAAGAATAATACATCATGAGAAATAGATATTTTATGGAAATTGTACTCAATGAATGCATGGAATAGTCTTCTTATGACTTGGAACAATCATACTGTAGGGTTGATTAGTTTTTTAGGGTAATTTCCTGGTTTCTCGAAACCATGGAATATGATTTCCATATATAATATAGTATGATATATATAGGGAAATGGAATGATTTATTTTTTCTTGTTATATGAAATTTCCAAGAATATCATATTTCATAGCCATAGTGCCTCTTATATATATGAGAATCCATGTAATATATAGTAAGAATTACCATCATATCTAATAAAATAGTGATTTATATTCCATTTCAAATTATATTATATACTATATGAAAATGATGAATAAACATATTAAATATTATTTTGTATTACTTACAAAAATAATATCAAATGATACCACCAATTCACTACTCATATCATTTCATAAGAAATAATTTGAGAATTATCATCCAAAATTCTTCTTTATCAAACTCCAAAACACATTTAAAACCTCTCTTGTATTAATAATCAATCAATATACGGTCAAAAATTATATATTTCGCCATGAGACATAATTATTATCAAATATAAGTCACCATATGCATAAATGTAGTAAAATAGGGGGCTCTAAAATTTTTGATTAATACTCAATCTAAAAAAGGGATTTCAAATAATCTATAAAAACATATTTCATAATAATGAATTCCGAAAGATGCATCCAAATATAGATTTCATTACCATGTAACCACTTTTGTATTGACATCAATTAGTGTTGGGATAAAGAGTGTGTCGATACCATATATCCTACACATATATTATATGGTCTCGTAGTAGATACTAACCATGAAGATGAATAAAACATAAGTTATTAATCATTATAGATAATCATATAGTATTTCACACTTCACAATTGTAAAAAAATCATACATAACCTCTTAATTTAGTGAAAAACATATGTTGATCCTGGCCCCAGATGCCATAATCTACATTTAATGGGGGGGGGGGATCCCATCATGGATTAACAAAACCGATGACATGATTAAAAATTTACTCAACCACATATTAATTAGATAAACCCTAATGAATTACATAATAAATTTATGGAATTTTTGAGGTTACCATGGTAGGTATCTCCCCATAATAATTTAATTAGGACTACTATATGATCCTTTCACTATAACTACACTAGACACATCATGTATGTCACACTATGTAAAATAATTACTATGTCATAATTTTAACAAAAACACATTTTGTTCCTCTTGAACATATTTTATATCTCATAAAAGTATCGTAACCATGATGACTATAATATTTCATCATAGCCATAATACTCTATAATGGGCATCAATTAAAGAAATATCACATTTTTACTTTAAGAGGTAAATCAGAATTATAGTTCATGATATTTATAATAGTATATAAAATCATATTGAAAACAATAATTAATATAATTAATATATATTTTTATGTATGAAACAATTTATATTCATAAATACCTTTTAGGATTATTCTATAATACCAAATAGATGAACATATCTACTATATAATAAATGATAAACCACCATAGTATCCTTATTTTTGATTCATTTTTTTGGTATTTTTTCACATTATATATTTTCATAATACCAAAAACATATATATTTAATATCATCCAATAATTGTTTTTTTCTAACATCTATGAACAAATCATGATAGGATTATAGTGAAATTTAAAAACCATATTCCTAATATTAAAATCTTTAAAAACATTCGAAATACATAACATGAAAAATATAAATTTCATGATTTGTATATCTATTATATACTTCTATATTTTAAAATATTAACATATACCTTGGAAAAAAATATTTAAAAATTCTACTAAAAAATATATTGGAAATTGATTTATTTGTTTACAATTTACATATTCACATATCTTAAACTCAATTAGTACAATATTATGTTTTCTAAAAAAATAGAAGAAAAAAATTTATAGAATAATAATTGAATTAATAATAAATTTCAAATATAAAAATACTTTACAAAATTGGGATATTTAATTTCTTATGCTAACTATATTTAAATCTAAAATTTTTCCATCATGGTCACATTTTTGAACTCTCTAATTCAGTAAAAATCACAATAATTATATACATGTAAAATTCCATATTTGGAATCATTGAACTTATCTAAGTTAAAAAATAATTCCTCTAGTTTATTATTTTATATATTATTCTCATAATATCATTTTTGATACAAAATTTCATTTTTATTTAAATAACACTTATTTCTATTTTTTAGAATTTAGACAAAACAAATATCTACATATCATATATGATATTCAACATGGTTGGAATATTTTTCCTTAAAAATAAGTCTTGGTTAAAATATATCTTTAATGTATGGATCACATTCCATAATATTTTAATAAATATGAGGGAAAATATTTTTTAATGGATAATCCATTTTTAAAAACTTTTTATAGAATACAATGAAAATTAATCAATGTGTATCGTATAATTCTGTTCACAATAACACTTTTCTAACTAGCCAAATTTCAATATATATTATTGAAATGAGATAATGATACACATTTAATACTTATATCATTATAATAATATAAATTCCACCTACATTGAATCCATTATTTTGTAGACTCTGTAATCTGTGACTAGTGTTGATGTTAAAAACATTGTAAATCATACACTATTTTTAATAAACATAATATTTTAAGAATTTATAATTTTAATATTAGAGGAAAAATAAAAAAATAAATAACTTTTATAACTCTGAATAATGATATTGATATTTTATAGTGGTTCACAAACCCCTTCATGTTTGTCAAACAATTCCTTCAAATTTATTCATTACTCCTTCCTAATAACAAAACCATGTTTCAATGGCCACATATGGATTCATTTATATACAACAAAAAACCCTAATAAAATTTATCCTTCCTCCATAAAATTTTATCAAAAAATTAATATCTATTTTTTACTTTATCTATATCATAATATACAAAGTTCATCAATTATCAACACATGGTAATATCATGTAAACATTAAATGATTTTATTTTCCTTGATAAAAAGTTTCAATTTTTTTTAATAAAATATTATATCATGAATAGTCCCCTATGGCCTATTCCTTGACTACCCCATGCCCACCTCCGATAGTCTAGGGGATAGCGACTTGTTACATGTATGCATATCTCACAAATGGAAGGCATTTTCTAATGAAATTATACACACACACCCAACTAAAAGCCATAAGACTGAAGAGTGAAAACACTATATAAAGATAATGCATGCATACCACTAAATCCCAACAATATAGTATGGTAGAATGTAAAGAAATTATGTAAAATTGGGATACAATACAATCCAACTAAAATAAAGGCAACTGCAAAGCCTGAACTGTAAAGAAGGGTATAGAAGTTGCTGTAGGAAGCCTCTAGAAACACATCGGCTCGTCTGATCTCATAAGGCACCGCCTAGTCCTGGTCCTAGTCTTGCTCCATATAATATCCCACTAAAACATCAGTAGTCTACACAAGACACATGACGTGCCTCTATGTCCCATGAATGGTTGAGTAAAACAATACTTAGTAGGGGACAATGAAAACCAAAAATCAAAGGATCACAAAGGAAAACACCCCTAAGAATGTATGTTCATCTAAAAATAGGTATATGTCATCAAGATATATAAAAATAACATCCATGTATACTCATAAAGGATTCCAAGATGCAACGTCTCATCCACTACCAGCCATATGGATCTGTGCATTGTGCGCTCAATTTCAGGAGATCCCACTCCTTTAGAAATTTGATTGTGTCCAGGTAGATCAAGTCTACCAAATGTATCCAAGAGAACATTTGGTATTGATACATCAAGATATTTCCTTGAAAAATCTAGTCTCACATAGACAGAATTCACAATATCATAGCCAATCAATATTTATAAGATTCTTCTCAAGAAAGGTCATCCCCAGGAGGACTCGCTCCTTGAGCCAGCATGTCATAAGAGAGTTATAAAAAGAGGTCCTACTTCTTTGGCCCCCACCTAATGATAACTAACTGAGAACTTCCCATAGTAAATTGAATTATTTTTAACATTGGACATCTTGAACTGTTTTGGGAATCATACCCAATTAGTCACTGAGGTCTTATCATTCATCGGGCCACTGATGTCCACTCGGTTATTTCTCATATGTCGGGCCGTTGATGTCGGTTTTTCTACTGCTCGTTTACGAAGACACTAAGCTCCACTCGGCTATTTCTTGTCTGTTGGGCCAACAGATTCTCACAACTACTCATTTTTTGGGCCAAAAATGTCTTTATGACTACTCGTCTACTAAACCACACATGTCCGAATGGAAAATAACTTGCAAAGCCACACAGGTCTGCACAACTACTCATTTGTCTGGCCACATAGGTTTGATCGGAACATCCTTCTCGTCAAAATACATCCATAGGATTTCCTCTTGCAGCGCACTATATTCAAGGATAATCTAATTCTCATGCCATCATTCATAACTCAGTATCCACAGAAACTCACTTGGAGTATGCCAAAAGAATCGTCTTGTCGCGAGGGTCCCAACGCTGTAAACAACTCATCGATCAAATGTACGGTTT
This sequence comes from Viscum album, assembly GCA_963277665.1. NCBI lineage: Eukaryota > Viridiplantae > Streptophyta > Magnoliopsida > Santalales > Viscaceae > Viscum > Viscum album. The sequence continues at coordinate 838,630,999 of OY728152.1, read as the reverse complement.
GTAGGTAATGACTATTTTACATAAAAGGGGTCAGTAGAGTCTGGTTCCAGGCCACCCCAATCTGACTAAACTTACCCAACCCAGGTCCAACCCGAGCTGATCTTTTGGACTCGGCATGGACTGGATTGGCCCCACCCTAACCGGATGGGCTGTAAATCCACCCGGATGGGGTGCCCCCACCCGTTGCGAAGCCCTACCCGCTGGGGAAGCCCGACTCGATGGGGATGGTTATTCTGATTCAGTTTGGAGGAAGCAGGTGCCACATCCCACACACATAAATTTTCATAGGTCTCCACTATAGAATTCTTAGATCGTGGTCTTCTTCTATGTGACGCGGCATGGTCACCACATCCTCTAGCCATTGCCAGTAATAAGTTCCACTGGTAGCGACTTTCACTGGGGTCCCCCTCCTTGCTGCCACGGTGCACCACCCGCCTGCAGTAACATCCTATGTCTTACATGGTTCCTTGCGGATGTCATGATCCCACACCATCGTGGCCCACTAACCATGGACTCCTCTACTTTGGGGCACCGCCACCTGCATGCGGCCTCTACCGCAAGCGGCTGCTACCTCTATCACTAGCCTTTGAGTAGGTGCCCCCGTGTCATCATGGCCTAGTATCGTGGTATCATTACGCTACCACTATGATCTAATATCATGTTTCGATCATTTAGTTGTTGTGGCAATGGTGATTGGAGAAACATAGAACGGGGGGTGGGAGAGGGCGGCTTAAATGAAAAAACAAGGTTGACAGATTGAGACTTGTTTCTGTTGGCCTCGATCCTTCCACATTAGAATTTATGGGTGGATAAATGATGATTTAAATCAATCCATTGGTTTATCATGGATCCACATTCCTAATGTTTTATCCTTGAATCAAACCCATCCCAAAAAAACAAACGTCCCATAGATTAACCTGTTATTGAGTTGATTTTTGTTCATTGTTTAGAAATAAATAATGGGTAAAATCCAATTCACAAATAATAAAACCCCTACCTTGAGTTGGTTCTCTTGTAGACATAGATGGAACTCGCGTCACCATGTCGATCCTTTCTTCCATCGGTGTTCATTGATTCATCACCACTTAATCAAACCATGACATCTAACCTGCCATTGCCGATGAGAGGTCCTCCTCCCCTTTTCCTTAGGGAAACTATAGTGTTCTAGAGGAATTCTCGAGTGTTATGAATTTGAACACTAGACCCTATATATGATTAATTGAGGAAACATGTTAAAAATTTAATAAATTTTAGCTTTATTGTTTCACTAATTATCAATGTTGATACACGGTTTCATTTATGAAATGAAACAGTTTATTCCTTAATCTGTTGTAGTGAAATATTTTCGAATAAATAATTTTTTTATTTTCATTTTCTCTTTCCTTGAAAATCTAGAAAAGTAACTTTTACCCTCAACCCATGCCAGTCAAGGTTAAGCCCCGCCTAAAGAATGAAAAACCTCATGATCTTAATGGCACTCTTGGATTTCCAATCCCAGTTACCATTTATGAGTTATTAGAAATATAATACTCTTTATTTAATATTTTTTATTACGACCTCATAATAAAAACAAATTTCAAATATGGCTCCCGCCAACCAATGTTAGGTTCCTCCTAAAGAAAGCATGCCCTCACGGGATCAATGGTTATCTCAAATTTTCAATCCAAGACATCGTTCGTGATTTATAATTATTTGAAAAAAAGTAATTTTTATTTATTTATTTTATTAATGGTTATTCCTTTTTTGGGTTTTATCATTCGTAGCCCACACAGGAAAAAATTAAGTCACACATAGGGTAAACCTGCCTTTTTGAATGCAACAGTGCCCTGAAATTTCTGTTCTAGGAACCCGTTTAATAGTTATTCCACTGTTTCATGAAAAATTATCATGTTGTCTTTTTAAAACTTCCATTTTTAGATGGACCATTCTAGGTACAACGGGCCATATAATTGTACGTCGTATCTATGCCAGGTCTTGGAATACTCCCCTATAATTTTAAAAAAAACATGGAATTCTGGGACATTAAATTTTAACTAGAGAAATCCAATAAAAAATAATATACTCTCACTAGGTCATTATAATATTCAATCATGTTCAATATAAGAGGGGATACTAAAAATCAATGATCATTGGAAATAAAATTCCTTTGAAACACTAGGTGAATCATTTTATGCTTCTCATAAATATAATATTACACTAATTAGTAAAATTCAATACAAGGTCAATTGTGAATGTATTTTTTTTTAAATATAATTTATCTTTAATTAATAACAATAATTATACTAACAATCATACTAGTAACATAAATTAATCAAATCCCATAGTTGGATTGATTTGAAAAAATTGAGGAGGATGATACTATTTATCTAAAACAATAACATATATCAGATGCATGTCATGTGTTATAACCATTAAATAAGTATATTTTAATAGTTAGTAGAATATTTTTCTAAAAAAATAAAATAATAATTTTTTCACTAGTTTGATGGAATCCATTACATGACATATTGGCCCAGGCAAAGGTAATGCCTAATATAGCATTCTTGCGGGACCTCTACTATAGGTATATATATATATTCTATAGGACTACCCACTTGACAGAAACATTTTAGTCTGAAACCCTACATTACTCATTGCATGCCTATCACCCTAAATACAATAATATCACTCACCTGTCCATTTTAAATGTCTCCAATGTCATCTAGCTATACCAATCCCCCCATCTAATTTGTTATCACCCCATTCATTATTATTCCTTCCACACTTGAATACATATACCACAAATGATCGTGATCTTTATTCTTATCATATATCATAGTTGGATACCTTTCATCCCTCACTTTTCCCAAAAAAATAACTTTTAAATTTGAGAAATAGTGTGGGTGTCTAGTATAAATTACAAACAATGTGATAGTTGGGATATGATCACCTAACCCAAATGATGAATATCAGAATATAATTGTACGAAATATAATCAATATTATCATAGAAGTCATCCTATTAAATGGGATCCTACAAAAATGGTATATCCTTTTAGCCTTGTCATATCGATTATTGGGAAATGTTCAATATATAATTATGACAAACACAAGTTTTTTATAAAATATTAGTCCATGAAATATATCATATACAAATATTTTCAATTTTTTTTGTAAATGATAATTTTATATTCAAGTGTAAAATCTCTTATCTAATTCATAATCTGGATATAAAATAAATCCTCTTCCTTGGTATCCTAAAATTTACTGCTTCTTAGCTATCTATAATCACATAAAACACAATGAACAATTAACTAAATAGTAGAATCACTTCATTAAATTAAAAATTAAAAAATAGTACTTTGGATCCTAATGGTTATGGTTACAAATACCAAATGATTGAGGTCTTGTTAAGTGATTCAGTATAAGGAATCTAATAATTTTTATTTTCGGGATGTTTTTATCTCACTATATTATATCATGTTCTTCCATTTATGAATGCATGATTTTAATGATTTTTTCTTGGAACAATATTATATAATACAAGTCAATGTAATCAAAATGTATTCATGTCAAACTCTTCACACGATGCACTTTTTCAATTAGTTTCCCACAAAATAGAATCAAAACATATACATACATATCTATATTGATTTAAATTTAATGTTACATGAACATTATATATTAGTAATTTATAATTAAATGATCATGAAAATATCCATATCTAAAAGCCCATTGATATATATATAACAAAATATTATTTTAATTTTATAATTAATAACCCAACTAGGTATTGGGAAGTTTTAGTCAATGTCTGAATACTTTGGGTAACTCTACTAAATTGAAAAACCAATTAATCATAACTATGTAACAAACTATTTATAAATTATAATTGATAAAAATATTATTTTAAGACATTTGTTCCAAAATGAGTTTGATGTAGATGTCAAATTTGTTATATGTAATCATACCTTGAATTTAATAAAACGCGAATTTTTAATATTAACGAGTTAATAAATATAACAAAATAACAAAAATATTAAAAAATAACAAACATTTTATATAGATGAATAAAAAAGGGAATAAGCATCAAATAAATAATTATTTTGAATATTAAAACATATGATATACATATATAAGAAATTCAAATATAAAATCTAACCATTGACATTTTATTATTAAACTATAGGATATAGAAATTCAATGATATTAAATGTAAATAGTTTATATTCATATAAAAATATTATCCTCAAAATATTATTCATTACATGTCATTTAAATATTAATATAAAAAATTTATTAATTATAATAATTTAATAATCCAATTTATATAATTTGAACTATTTATGCTCTCTAAATATAGCATAATTAATTATATTTAAAAAATTGATATAATAAACCATAAAAAAAGGTTTCTTAGGTTTAAATAATTTCAAAAAATATGGATTAAATTTGATCAATTTGATTTAGAAAATTATGAACAATAAATAAAATAAATATAAACCATTTATATTTTATATTATTTTTAAATTTAAAAACACATTATTAATTTTTCTATAATATTACTTAAGAACTAATTTATTTATACTTCCTAAATGGAATAATGTAATTTAGATAAAAATTATATTTAATATTAACATGTGATATAAAGGAATAATCAGTAATAATTTTTTCATAAATGTTAATTAATAAATTATATTATTTTAAAAATTATTAAATATCCGCAAAACATCTTATATAATAATATACAAATAATTGATAATCAATTTTTTTATTCATAATTGAATATTAATAAAATTAATTTTCTTAACCAGGCATATTTTACTATATCCATTATTTGAAAATCCGTGGTATGTCGCATTATCTGTCATATGTTATAATAGATATTCTATAGTTTTGATATAATCCATAAGTACATAGATATCATATTTCATGTTACCCATCATATCATTATTTTGACTTGCTTATCTATTTTTATAAACACTTTTAGGAAATGTTATATTACGACATGGAGAGGACATTTTACTTGACTAGTGGAAAGAATTATTTTAAAATATAATGGCACCTATGATATCTAATATCATATGGTAAGATTATATACTAGTTTATGAAATTTAATCTCATATAATTATTTGAATAAAAAAATCTAATGATATTTTATTATTTCATAGTGATATGTAATATGAATAAAAAATTAATTGTTGATTGAGTTTACAAATCTAAAATATTTGGTTGATATATTACCAAATATGGGATTCATGTGTTTTTAATTAAACATATTAAAAATATTAAAATTAATAAAAAGACACATCCCCAATATCATCATTCTTAGTAAATGGAAAACATTAAATACTGTAAATAAATACACTTATGAAAATGTGAATATGTTATACTAATGTAACCATAAAACATTCACCATCTTAATTAATTTTTGAAGGTGATCAATCGTATGGGAGTCTATGGATTCCCCCCACAAAAGTTATCCACCTGATCATTTTACTACCAATCATATGAGTTACAAAATATATCATTAAGGATGTGTTATCATCTCATAGTTCAAATAAGTTATGATAAAGTGATATTTGCAATGAGAAAGTATTAGTTGAGCATCATGTCAGAATCCTCCCCACCAACATCACACAGTAATGGATACTTATTAAACCCTATAGGATACTCATCAAACATTACTTTATTAAATCATGAATTAAAAAAAATGAGTTGATTCGTTGAATAATAGATGCATCATATGCCTGAGTTATCATGCATGAGAAATATCTCTTATAATGATCCTTTTCATGATATTATATATGAGATGAGTCATTCAATCATTAAAACTAAATTTTTATTTCCTATTCAACCAAAATAACAACCATACAAAAGCCACATGACATTTTTATTGATCCCAATAAATGAATGAAATTTTGTCTTTATAACTTATTATAAACTCAATCTATGATTTCATAGTTTTATGATGTTAGTGAATTCATTCCTCTTAACCATTATATACAATACCCCTCCATAATATATTATGACACATATCTAGTAATAAAAATTAATCTTATTTATAGCCTTATAATAATTACAATTGTATCTAATCACAATCATATAATGAGTTATATATATTTATGATTTTATGGGATATATCCTTCAAATTTAACTATTAAATCCATACTGAGTAATTAAATAACATCATTAGATATAATGAAAAATTACACATTATGTATATAAAAATACCTGATCTATTCACAAGATATGACATTTTATCTCAAAGATAATGTTATATGTTTTAATCTCAATGTATTGAAATCCAAGAGACTTAAATAAAAAAACATTAATTAATCAATATTTTCATTCCTATATTATTCCATTCACTCTAGGAGATAAAATAAATTCCAATAACTATAAATTATTACTATTCTAGTTCCAATGATGAAATAATGGAATGATTTTCTTATATCAAATGAATATAATAATCCTAAAAATGAAGACAGTTCCATGAATAGTAGATAACCTTTCGTACAAAACATTAAAATTTCTTTTTATAGTTTGAAAGACATATTTCATTTATATATATATATATATACACACATAATATTTTAAATATATTTTGTGACTCCTAACATTCCATATGATTTAAAATCAACAAAATTCCTTTAAGAGGATTATTTTGGGAAAATTGAGGTAAATAATGAAGTGTAAAATTGAAAAGAGATTTAGTGTGACACTTTTCTCAATATAGAAAACATATAGATAATATTAAAATATATTCAGTATTTTGGGACATCCTTTAGTTCCCCATAAAAAAATACGTCATCTTCTTCTTATGGTTACTCAAAAGAATTTTGTTGTCTATTTATTTATTTAATAATGGTTGTTACTTTCTAAGTCATATAGTAATCAATTTCTCTCATACTAATAAATATTACAATTTTATTTAATTCAAATTACGTTTTCCTTATCTAAATACATGATGCCTAAAGAATTTTGAAAATATTAATCACCTTCTCTAAACATTCCATAGACCAATAATGTTTTGTTTAACTTCTAAATATTGATGAATCAATCACAAATAAGATTAATATTAAATCCTTAAGACATTAAAATTATATATTTTATTCTTCTCCACTTTCATGAGTAGATTTTATAGAAGAAAAATTATGTTGATAGCCTATACAAAACATTACACTCATTATAGTCATTATTTAGTAAAGAACCATCATAATTGAATTAATTTACAATCCTTTATAATTTATGTAATATAAATTACCCACATAGATTTATCATGAAACTTCTTGGTGTTATTATATAATATTTATCTATAAGATAATGTATATAATAATCAAAAAAAATTATCCATCGTATTATAAAATGAAATTTGAAAATAAATAATTATTTGGAAATTAGTAACCAAATTTTAAATTTTTTTATAGAAAATATCATTTAATGAAGCTATATAATGTTATAGAATGATATGTGAACCTATTACCCAATTTAGCCACCGTATTATGTCTCTATATTGAATTAAAAAGTTTTTTTAGTAACCTTTATTATTCTTAGACAACCTATAAATTGGAATATTTCAACAAAAATGTAACATATACCTCGTAAAAATACATTTTGAGTAACATCCATTATATTCTCTAAACCTAATATATTTTACATGTGTAAACCATTACATGATTTCATTTTAAAACAACCCATCCTTAAAATCCATTTTTTGTAAAATTATCCCATGTTGTAGTTCTTTGTTTAGCACGACACGACCGAGGTGCGATGACATAAGTGGTAGAGAATTGAATGGTTTTCAATACCCAAATTCACTTCATCCTTGTGAAATGAAGAATGATGAAAAATCCCATTTTACGTAGAATTGAAGTGATGGATCATATTGTTTGATGATGAAAGGACTCGATGAGGAACAATTCAATTTTTTTTGGAAAAAAGATCACCAGATCGAAGGAAAGTGGAATGGACGAGGTGTGTAGAAGCAGATATAGAATTATGGAAATTTATGCACTATACAGATTTTAATATAGATCCTCACACCACGTTCCCCAATGCATAATCCAAGGTTATGTAAGAAGATTAAGTATCACATGGAATGTGAACTTATCACATGGCGTCTGACCACTCCCTATCATATCAGCAAGTACCTTTGAGGGTACACTGACACGGGTTGGGGTAAATGGGTTAGAGAACACTATGTACTCCCCTATACATACATGTCATGGAAAAGGACATGGGATAACCCATGTACTAGTACACGATCAGCATACATTGGAAAATAACTCACCATGTACTATAACATGGACAAGGGAATTATAGACAGTCCATTTACATGAACAATACCCTTGATCAAGGGACATGGCTGTAACCCAACTAAACATTGTGTACTCCTATAAAGTTCTCTTGAATCCATTTTTCTCTATGTATTGGATAAGTTTGTGTAGGGTTTTCCCCATATCCTTTCCCTTTAAGGAAACATGTAATCTCCTTCTACTCATATTATTTTGATCCCTTGAATAGGACTTCAAATATAGTGTTTTATGAATCCTTCTGTGTGGACCAGACTGAGATCCTCTATTCATATTCGTTCCCTAGGTTGATTTATTAGCATCATCAAGTCCAAAAAGAATCATGTGCAAATATATTACTTAGTATGTGAATTGATATTTAGTTTTTGGTCTACCCCATGGTATGGGGAGTCATCCTCATCTTCATATAAAATCTCTTCATACCTTTAGCATGTAATTTTAATGGCGAGAGTAGATGATCGTTACTACTTGGATAAGAATAATTTGTTCCATTATAATCATGAGTGTGTTCTCCTAGGTGAGTTCTATGTTTATTCTTTATTATATAGTTCTATGATTGAATACTACAGTTTTCACTTACCTCTAGATGGTGTGTATCCATTGAGTTTATCTAGATAATCTTGTTACATGTGTTATAGAAATACAACAGTGTAAATATTACTTTATTACCATTATTTTATGATTTATTATTGAGTGGTGTAATAATGGGTATTTTTATATTCACCCATGCATGTTATTTTATATCATGTGTCAAGTATAGTGTAGAGGATTGACCTATAATAACATTCTATGATGGAAACAGACGAGGTGGTTCTTAGTGAGACTGTACTGACTAAGGTGTCTTATTATGGTTTTCTGATAGTAGCCACAGATTTACTAACAGGTTGGATTTGTTTTCAAAATCCTGTTTTGGTCTTGTATTTGTCTATTTTAACATTCCTTAACATATTTTTATACTCTGGTTATGGGATTTTTTCATATTCATTCATCTGTTTTAAGTTTTTTTACACTTCTTCATTTTACGTGCTTTCAGATGTGTGTGTGTATGTATAGGTATTAAGGATAAGCCCTCTAATGTCAATGACATGCTAACATAGTGAAAGTTCCCAACACTTAGGTATATTGGAGGCAGTATTGGAGAGTCACATCACGAGACCCACTAGAATCTATCATGATAGAGTGGCATCAGAGAATTCAGTTATAAATTAGGACAAGATTTACTATGATTGGTTTGGGGAAACACTATTAATGGTTTCGAGTTAGTATTTCAGGCAAGGGAGTATAATGTTTGGGTGATATCCAAAGTATCCATATATTCGGAATATGGTCCCCTAATTTTCAACATAGTACATGAATACATAGGTTACAAGTTAAAAATTGGTGCATGCATCAAGTAGGAATGGGTTGTGGTTTCCATGCCATTTTTCATTCTGGTCCTCAAATATTGTCATTGATTGTGGTCTATATTGTTTACTTTTAGGAAATCACCATGAAATATTATAGTTAGGATACAAAATTATGATCATGAGGAAGATATCATCTAGGATGCAGTATTGATATAGGTACTAGTTCAATAGATGTTACCTCTTGGGGTTGAACCATCTATGACATCACTGAGAGAGAAATGTATGGTAACCACATTACAAGATGATACAGTGCTCAATATAGATGAACATCATGAGTTCCAGTGCCAGATAACCATTGCGATCTAAGGTGAACCAGACCCATAGGACGATAAGGACTCACTTGAGGTCGTGATATGTGTTTTTCGTAAAATCTAGAAACAACTAAGTCATATAGTGATTCTGGTAGCAAGCCTTTTTCATGGCACAAGAGGATGAATGTGTGGGTTTGTGACACTGCCAAATGATGGGGTGACTCGACTATGGTAAAAGTTTTAGTGTCTCTTTATTGAGTAATACTCAAAGTCTATAATGACTATTATATATATCAAGGAGAAGTTTCAGTTCCAATAGGTCATCACAGCAGTAGCTATGTAGTCACCGAGGTTTACCATCCTCTCAAGGGATTCAGCAGATATGGTTCGTGACTTTTTATTTAGATCATGATCCTTCAAGAGTGGTATTATTATATATATGAAAGGTAGTGTTATCCTTTTATTCATTACTACTAATTTTGGGGTTCTAGATCGATTTTTGGTGGTTGAGACGTTATTTTATAGACATATACATCAAGTGGTCTGATGTAGTGGGAAAGAAGGATCAATGACCCTCGAAATAGGGTCAAGAAATTAGTTTTAAGGGCCTAAACATGTGATAAATTTTAATTGGATGCGCTAGGATGTAGGATATATGGTTCAAGTCTTACATGGTGGTTCCAATCATCCTTTAGAGAGTATGTTCTACTCATGTGGTGGTATGTGACATATTTCTTGAGATTGTACAACCCATTGTATTACAAATAGAGAGACCATGTATGTGCTTTAGAGGAAAAGTTAGTGGTTGAAGATTATTGGATTGATAGGTGGTAGACATGGAAGAAGAGTTGGGAGGGTGGTGGGTGGTTTTAAGAACTTTAACATGTTAACACCACAACCCCAAGTGGTCCATACTAGGCTTATGAACCGAGAAGAATGGGGTGGGGACAACTGTAGGATGAGGATTCTTACAACCTAGAGGCTCTATGAATTATTTGATATATAATATGTGTATTTTAAGCATTCTCTAAAATATTTATGAAAACATGTGTAATCAATTCTTTATTTTCACATATCTTTTTCGAGACATAATTATTCTTGTTGAGGCCTTGGCTAGACAATTGCACTTGGAGACTCCTATAGGATAAGACTTTGTAATCACAAACTTGTGCATACTATTTTACCAAACTCATGTGGCCGACAGATTCTATTGGATTATCTTTGTATAATTGATGAGGAATTTCCATTTCATTTTAGTTATGGACTGTTTATCAATAGGTCATTATGATATTGATTGTTTGAGGTGGAGGATGAATTGTATCTATAGTGGTGGAACTAAGTTCTCATTTTTTGATGGAAAGGAAACACATGAAGAACATGATTCACTCATGAATAGGATGGTGTAGAAAATTAATCATTGTTTGGATGGCATAACACTTTGTGAAGTGGATTTCATGAGTTCACATTTTCTTATAGTTGTGGAAGAGTATGAAGAATACATCATTGGGATGATCAAGGATTACCTCCCCACTAATAGATTGACTTCTTTTTTGATTCACACCTATGGATGGCACCATTATCTATGTTATCCTAACAGATGTATCCCAAAGAGATTTCTGAGATAACTGTGGAGTAGGAGGAATTACAGAGGAATAGATTTTTTATACCCAGTTTTTACCCATGTTATCCCTAGTGGTGTTTTCAAATAAGGAGAATAAAAGCATGAGGATATGTGGGGACTACCATCTCTTGAAGCTAGTGACCTAGAGTAACAGTTTTCCACTACTGAGGTTCAAGGAACTGTTTGATTAGTTTAAAGGGGAATTTTTTCTTGAAGGTTGACCCTAGGTCTATTTATCACTATATGCATGTACATGATGAGGATATACTAAACATGAAATTTATATGCCACTATTTTCAGTTTTTTTACATGGGGATTCCCAATATTAGGATAAACTATCTAGAAGTGTTCATGGGACTCATGTATTATATTTATTTTCCATTACAACACCGGTTATTGGTATTCTTCATCGACTATACACTTGTGTACATAACATCCATGGATCAACATACGATACACATGAGGATGTTTCTGAACATACTTTGAGAGAACTAGATATATAGGCCTCTCTCAAAGATACATTTCTGTATTTAGGTGTTCTACACTGTAGTACATGTTATCTCATAATATGGAGTGGTAGTGGACCCTACCAAGGTCGATGAATTGTTGGCATGGGAGTCAGCAAAGAGTGTTATAGAGGTTCAGACATTCCGTAGGTTTTTTGGATACTATCTAAGATTCATGAATGATTTATCTAGGATATCAAAGCCCTAAAAATGTTTTACCTGAATGGGAAATCCCCAAATGTGGAAGGAGAGGTTCTGGTAGGATTTTAAGATATTGAGTAAGAAATTAACAAGCACTCCCATCTTTAGATTTCTAGAGCAGGGTTTAGAGTACATAGTGTTCTATGATTCCTCATGAACTAGGCTTGTTTTTTTTAATGTAGAGTTAGGTGTTTATTTCCAATGGAACATGTCATTTTGTACCACATGTGTAGAACTAAACAACCAAAAATATTTTGTTTTCAGAGGTAGTATTTTCAATAGGGTTATGGTGACACTACTTGATGTGTGATTTGTTTAACATTTATTATAATCACCATAGATTCAAGTATATATTCTATAATAAGGATATAACCTTGAGGAAGAGGTGATTTTAAGATCATCTTATTTCATGTCATAAAAATTTAATATTCTACTGATATATGGGAAATGGTATGAGATGCTCTTAGTAGATTCTATTGTTCACAAATTTTGAATGAGGAATCAAATTAGTTATCCTTATTGTTGTTATCTATTTTGGATGGAGATGGATAAGCTTATCTTTGTTCAATGGTTTTAATCCCACTTGTGTCATCGAAAAACGATGCTTTGAGAGTGTTTTATATACCTCCTTTGGAAGTACATCCATGCAGGGAGAAGATTTAGCAAGGCCTATGATTTCAGTTTTGGTGGCCATAGATGAAGATGGTAGTTTCAGAGTTTCTCTCTCAATGTCCCTATTTTGGGAAAATGAAGGATGAGCACAAATTTATAGTAGGTTTAGATTATCCCCTAGAGGTTACAGAGTGGAAGTGGGATGGGATATCAATGTACATTGTGAATGGAATAACACATATGTCCAGAGGACCTGATTCTATCTAGGTGATCATATGACTACTCCCAATATCATCCCATTTCATATCTATTGAGGAGAAGACATTAGTAGAGATCTGGGGATGAATATATATACATGAGGCAATATGAATCCAAGTATATCCATTTAAGATCATTTATGACTATGTTTCTCGCTTCACATCCTAGTTCAGGATGGTATTATAGGAGGAATTTGGAACTTAGATATTCAGAAAGACCTCGTTTCACCCACATTATGATGACTAGAATGAGAATACCATTCATGTTCCGGGGGACATGTTGGGAGAATTCATGTTATAATTTAGACATTATTGGGAGGACTACTTACCAATGGGGTAGTTTTTCTTAAACAATATATAACATACCTCCAACAGCGTTGAATCATTTGAGGCTCTGAACGAGCGAACTTTTTTTTCACCACTTTGTTGGACTGGCCCATCAGAGTCCACACTCATGGGGTTGGTTTGGCCCTGATAAACTACCGAGAAGGTTCCGATCACCCAGAACAAAATAAATAATAAATATATCTACTATAATTCATATGTGGATAGATGAAGGCCTCCTTTAGATTTCAGGGATAGAGACAATAGGTTATTATGGGTTTCAAACCAACAAGGATTATGGATATTTCTAGGGGTTGAAATGTATCTCTGATATTTCATGTCTCTTTTCAGATAGTGTGTATTGTTTGTGAGGTGGAATAAAACGTATCTCAACCTCTATTAAAAGTCTAGGTACATGACTTCCTCCTCATGTCATAGTAGAGGAGGTAAATAAATCACCCATAAAAATTATAGTCTAGTGTTATCTGGACATTTAAGATGGTTCTTCCATGCCTGAATAAGTGGTAGAGAGAGAGGATTTCTAGTATAACATACTATAGTGGTGATTTATTCCATTTGTGTGAGTACGGTGGCAGCATAAGAATCTCCAATAGATAACATGGAACCAGGAGGCCCAGGTTCCTGTTTAGTACCCACAACTAATTGGTTATCAGTTATTTTAGATCATTTTAAGTTAAAACCCTTATTTAGTATAATTAGATTACTTGTATTTCTTATGTATTATTTCTAGATACTCTATTGATTGTTTTTTAGACTATTAACTATATTGAAGTGAATTTCCATGGATATGTGTGCCCGAAATAATTGGTAGAATTAAATTAAATATATTTAATAGTAATCATATAGAGATTTCCTTAAAAATTGGAATAAATATAAATATGGGTTTATATCATAAATATGGGGGCACCGTAAAGTTCAAAACAATGGGTTTACCCTAGTTGAGACATACCCTTGGTCGACACCTGAAATTTTTGGAAAAATCAAAATGGTTGAAAAATTGAATAAAATTAATAATTAAATTATTTTATTAATTATTTTATGATGTTTCCTAATATAAATTTAAAATAAAATATTATGGGAATTTTTTAGAGTTATCAGCATAACCATGCTAGTAATTATAGAGCCACTTTAAATCATGGAATGAGATTATGATGGCTTATGATAACCTAAATGAAGATTGAAAACCAGCATGACACAAAATTAAAGGATCATTCCAATTATCACGACATTCCTCCATTATTCATAACCAATTTACCCCAAATGAGGTAAGATATTCTTATGGGATTATATACCAGTTAATAATTTCTATGATGAAAATTGATTAATTGACCAATGGATTGATCTATTGATCATGTGTATTGTAGGATGGGATTATATGAGGGGATATTATTGGGAGAATTTTTTTAGTTATTTTTTCTATGATTGTCAGTCTAATGGAATTGAATAGAGATTGTCCTGAGAAATGACTGAGGTCTATTTATCTTGTTTGTTTCATCCTCAGTTTACCCATTCATCATAGATTTTCTTCAATAAGACTGTGGTATAAATTTCTTGCTGAATCGATCGTTTCCCACCTTTTTCCTGATGCATTGATCAATTATATTAGATTTCGGATGAACAAGACACATCTGATGTGAGACGATTGATGTAGTGGTGTATCAGATGTTTTTGGATTCCAAATTTTTTTTACATTACTATAATATGTAGAACAATGAACAATCACATTTTATAAAGAAATAAAGGTTTCATAACTTTTTTTGACAGCATGACATAAAGTTGCTTAAATCAATATTTCTTGAAGAAATGATAGTTGTATAAAAGGAAGTATTAATGGAAAATATGTGTAGAACAAGATTTGGAATTATAGATAATTAATGAGTATAGAATGTGAAATATGGTTCCACATGTCATGTAGGCCTCCCAATGTGACTACCAGGTATTTGGGAGATAGTTAAGTATCACATGGAATGTGACCTTGTAATATAGAATTTGACCTCTTCTTAGAGACTAAGTGTGCACCTTAGAGGTTACACACACACACTGGTTGGGGAACACAAGATGGATAATTTCATGTACTCCACTACCCATGTACATCCTAGAAAATTACATGGGATTATCTGTGAACTTTTACATGGGCACAATACATGAGGAAAATGAACACCATAAACTGATACATATACATAATAATGTGAAATGTGTGATATAAATAGACTAGAAATAGGATAAAAGGACACTGTGTGTAACCCTACCACATGTCATGTAATCCTAAAAAGTTGTATAGAGATCCTTTTCCTCTATATCATGGAAAAGTTTTTTTGGGTGAGTTCCCCATATCCATTTCGAGAGGGTCAGTATGGAATCACCTCCTACACATAGTATTTACATCCCTTAAGCACGAATTCTTGGATATAGTTGTTGGAATCCTTATGTGAGGACTAGGGTTAGATCCTTTATTCATCTTTAAGCCCATTATGGAGTTATTGGTATCTTTATGACAAAAACTATGTGGGCCTTAATCATCTTGTTAAAAGGTTAATCCAGATTGTGTTTACAGAATAACTCAGGGCCTTGGGTTTTATTCTCATAGGTGTATCGTATTTCTTCATACCTTAAACATGTACTTATAATAAAGATACCTTATGTGAATCATCTATCAAAATAAAATCATCTGTCCTATCAGACTCAAGAGTGTGATATACTACATGAGTGTTATGCATAATCATCTCGCTGGATATATAATCTAGAATACTATAGTTGTGATTTACCATTAGACTATGTGTCTCTATTGTGTATAACTAGATATTATTATTTTTATGTGTTGTAGACTTATACCTTTACAGAGATAGTTGTATATTCATTGATGTATACTTTGTGGTTTTATGGGGTCTTACTAGGTACTGTTATACGCACCTGTGCATGATCTTTATCTCCACAGGCCTAGTCTTTTGCAGAAAATCATCCTTTTGATAGAGTCCTTGACATACTGGGGAAAGATAGTGAATATTGAGACTAGATAGAGTGAGGTGTGTTACGGACGTATTCTGAAAGCCCACCCATTTCTACATTTAGTTTTTATTTGTTAAAACTCTTGATATGTACTTTTATTTTTACATGATTACATTCCATTACATCTTTTTGTTATATTTTTGTGGGATTTAGATGTATACATGCACCATTATTTAGTTTTTTTATATTTTATTATATTATGGGATTGGAGATGTGTGAGTGTGTGTGTATTTGTACATAAGATAATTCATCCCATGTTAATGATATTCCTACTAAATGATAGTCACTATCACATTTCCAATTCAAGGTGGACTTGGGGAGTCGTTCAATGGGTCCCACTATGGTGGGTCATGAATGTATTCTACATTTTTTACAATATTAGTATATTTTTTTCCATATATTGTACTATTTTTGTGATCTAAAATTTTAATCATTAGTGAATATTTTTTGAAACTTCTAATGTTTCCAATTTATATTTATTTATTATTTCCATACAAATTTGATCATTGCAACATGAATCAATATTTATCAACATCTCGGATTAGAAAAATCTTCCTTCAATATTAGGCAACACAATAATAATTCAACATTTAAAAAACAAGGTATAATCTTGTATTTATAGTATTCATAACTCTTATAAAATTTCATCTTTGATACATCCCTTTTATTTTTATTTATCTAATAAATCCTTTAAAGAGTTCAAATTTTATGAAATATTTATCTCTTTAATGTGGGATAAATTTATAAAAATTATGTGGTAATGGTTAAAGAAAATTTATGGACATACTATAAATCTCTATATATATTCAATGAATATGTTTATTAAATCATCCCAATTATTAAAAACATACATATCATCTCTTCACCATGACATACACTAATTGATAAACCCCATTTTAATTAAATGGTGTTGTTATTCAATTATTCTAATGTATTTCATCTAGAAATTGATATATGGTGGATTGGGTATGTTTTATCATCTTTAGTGATATAAAGAGATAATTTTAATTACATGTTCTAAATAAATATATTAAATTCATCATGAAATACATCAATGTATTCTTTAAATATATATATATATATATTTTACATAAAACTTTTATTCAAATATCTATATTTTTTTCATATTATTTCATAATGAGGATTTCTTTTTTTAGCCCCATGGGGTGGTTATCGACATGATTTAGGTGATGAAATATCACCTTATAAAATATGTTGTTAAATTTCACTGTAATCAATAATAAAATATTTCCCACTATAATGAAAATGAGATAAATAATTAAAGACCCAACACATCCCAAGTACACATTCAAAATAAATCATGGGTATAAAAAATATATTTGATATTATGGACCCTATATGAATTATAATAAAAATAATTCAGTGTATTTCTGTTAAAAATAAATTCCCAATTTTATTTTTTTTATAATTGTTTTCATAATATATCAAGAGGTGACTTATTATGGTTTTTTTGTAATAAAATAGGTATAAGAATTTTTGGATCTATAATCAAATAATATATTTGAAAATTACAAGTATATATCGATAATAGAAGTGACTAAATATTATTGTCCATAAACATGTGTGGTTTTCACTAAAAAATACAACCATTGATCCTTTAACATTATTCAAGTTATATTCTGTTAATAAATCAATAATTTATTGAAAAAGTTATATATCTATTTATAAATAAAATATTTCAGATTTTTTTCCTATTTCTTTAACATATTCCCATTAGTGTAGTTGAAATATTCTGCTCCCAAGAAGTATTTAACCACTCTTTGAATATTCTCTATGACACTTAATCAAATAAAATTTTAAATGTGATACATTGCATTACATTTCATACCATTCCTAGTTAGTCATTTATCGAGGGATTGCACTATTATCTCTTTATCTAAATTTCATTTTTTGAGGTTTCAATTGTAAATTTAATATTTTACATAAAATATAATTGCATATTTTCATTATATATAAAAAGTTTCTAAGAGAATACATCCATTTGTATATATACATATATACTATTGAAAATCCAGTGTAACATTCTATTATAGTTGAATACGTAGTTTTAAAATTACCATATTATCCTTATAATGGTATATTTATACTCCACTGAAATATTCCTTTCATTTTATAATATATTATTGAATATCATTTTCCTCTTATATTTTCCTCCCAATGGATATTCCTATATAAATATATTTTTATGATATTTCTATTATTAAATTTTTAATTCTAAATCTTATTCCATAGTTTTGTAATGTAAAAAACATAATTGATCAACATATCCACTTAGAGGAGATTCAATTTTTTATATAATTATTTTCTATAAATCACAATTTATGAAAAAGATTTTATAAGGATATGAACCATAATTTTTTCAATGGATTATTCTTCCAATTAGATGTTATTTTTTTTATAACAAATTGATCTGATGTATTTATGTCGTGTTGAGAGGAATGAAATTTTTCCATAATGAAAAGGTAATTTTTTATAAAAATTTTACAATTGTATAGTGTAATGATAATTTTTTTCAATAATATTAGTAACTTAATTAACATTATCATTGATGTATTATGTATTATTCTATATAATATATAAATGATTTTTATTCCAAAAAATTTTCCCCATTTTATAATTAATTTCAAATTTTATTTCCCTTTATCATTGAACTATAATTAAAATTATTTATATGGTATGTTATAATAATAAATTAATTTTTTATCAATTCATATAAATATTCATATAAATTATTTGATATTTTTTAAACAATTCCCTATTTTATCAAGATATATGTGCTCCCTAAATATGGGATTTTAAATAATGTTCCTCAAATATCTAAAAAAATATAATTATTCAAAATATAATACACATAGATATAGTCATCATGAGTTAACAAATATTTCCTAAATGAAAATAAAAAAAATAAGATCACATACATATTCTCCAATGTTTAGTAGTACTTAAGAGACTCAAAATGTATATATGCATTGCATTCAGAATATAAAATATAATGTACCTCAAATATAGTCAATAATATTTTACAACATTAGCTATTATTCATTATACCCTTATAGTTTAATAAACATTATTATTATCCATTTTATATGTATATTGGTAAATATAATAAATTTGGTGTTCTCAAAAGCAGAAAAATTATTTACATATAAATGATGTTCTACAAATCATTACCATGGCATGAGTAATTTTTAGAGAATGAAAAATAAAAATTTGTACATATAAAATATTATATGATAGTGGAATAATAATTGACATTTTGTAGATAAAATAATGATGAAAATTCATAAGTTTAGTGATAAAAATATATTGTTGAGGCCATATTTCAATATATATTTGTTTAAATGAAATGATGATCATATTACTGTATCTTTGTTGTGAAATGATACCTAAAATTTCAATAAGGTGATATAAAATTATAATTTATACTCATCACATATATTATGAAATGTTTTCTATCATAATATAAAATATCTAATAAATAAATATCTTATTGTTCAACGATGAAAATCATATCAATAAGTGATATAATAGTTAATAGATCATGGATGTGTAGTATTCAAATGAAAATAATGGTATATATATACATGTAAATAGTCTTCTATAGACAATCAAGCAGTATGAATATTTATGTTAGTATCCTTTAATAAATCCCATGGTCCGACTATGTTTCAATGATTATTAACAATTTCAAAATGTAATAAATTCAAGAAGAATTTTATGTATGATTATATTATATTATAAAAAATAACACCATGACGTAATTTAAGGGCAGGGATAGATAAATCCTTTCAAATTTTATGAATCTATTACCCATATATTTCACCTTAATTGTGGAATAAAACTGTTAATGAAGAACTGAATATATTAATTGTACCAATAATGATGCATCAATTTTGAAAATATATGTAGTAATCTAATATAAATCCATATAAATGGTAAACATTATATGTCATTATTTTAAATTGATTGAATTCTCATATTACAAATTATATACCCACAATACCATATATACATGAATTATATAGGTAATTAGATATCTATAAATTAAACTTTTTAGTATAATGAACTTATCTTATTATATTACTATTATAGAATTATGAATGGGGAATAATGAAAGGATATTTGATACTCATATCTATGGTGGATGAAATAAATAATAATAAAATTTAATTCGTATAAAAATTTAATAGTAATGGGATACTAAAAAATAACTGGAAATATTAAATCGATAAGGTGGAACTTAGGGTGTGAGTATTAATTTATATCATTTAAATAATAAATCTTAAGAAGAATGTTTTATTATTGGAATCATATATGGGATAAATAAAATGCAAAAGGACATAATAAAAAACATAATATTTAAGATATATGGGTTATATATTTTTGGATTTACAGAGTGTATTTTTTAATAATTTATAATCATAGGTATTAGAAAATTATCTTATATATTATTTAATTTAATTTGTCTACCCAAGATATTTCCTCTTGTAATTCGAAATTTAAATAGTATTTTTTCAGTTTTAGGGATTCAATAAAAAAATAGGATTTATTTTTATAGTTTAATAGTTATTTTTTCATGAAAATATATTTTTAATGGGTAAAGTTAGTTATAGAAATTAGTAAATGATTTATAGCCATAAAAATAGAACATAATATGTTTAAATTAATTATTTTACTAATTAAAAATATTTCAATTCATTAAAAAAATTGAAGAAATTATTTATTAATCATTATATCAAAATGATGTTACAAAACATATTATATATGAACATTATATTTTTCTGTTCAAGTCAAAGATATAATTTTTCATAAACACAAAAAAAAATTCAATCTTGAATAATTTCTACAATATTTCATTTTCATTTTATAATATAACATTTTATGTATTATATATCGATTTGATGAATGAAACAAAAACTCACATTATCTATGATGTTTTCATTTAATAGAGAATTTATTTTTTATTGATTATAAAAATTATATATATATATATATTAATAATTTGTATTTAAATATTAATATATTTTTTAATTTATAATGGTTGTTTCTAAATTTTTCGTTTTTAATTTATAATTATCATGTAACAATATATTAATGTAAATATTTCAATAAATGCATATTTATGTATCATAGTTTCTTTTTGTTTTTCATAAAATATAATGTAAGGTAGTCTTTGTGACATCCCGGTCCAGGTTCCACGCACTGGTGCCCTAAGACTCACTGCCACATGACCTCAAGTGTACCTCCCTATAAAAAAGAGGATTCTTATTAGTATCTAGGGTCTATTAAGTCATTTATAAGGAGTCTATACCCTCTTTTATAAAAGTAAAACACTATCAGAAATAAATATACAATTGAGGAAGAATATATAATCATAAAAGGCTAATATCTCAAGATATTGAAATAAATGATATAAAATATCTGATTAATAAAGAAAAAAATTTCATGATAACATATATATCAAGTTTCCAAAATGAATGAATAAAAAATAAATACACCAATGACTCCCATACAGGTCCTAAACCATGTCTTGTTCACTCAATCATTATCAAAATTCTCCACAGGGGTGTTAGTCCAGACGTTCTACAAACATTTATTAACTTTTTAATATGGTTCCAATACGATGTTTATAAATTGAATATTTTTAAATAATGATGAAATGTCTAATATGGGAATTTGTTCAAACTCTAGCACTTTCCAAGGCAGATGTTGTGGGTTCTATGTTCTAGGGAACCCATGAATTATGGCGTTAAATAAATGATAATTGAATAGATGTCAATTGTTTACTTTATTTACTTATTTTAACATTTATACGACTATATAAACATCTATTTCACTATATGTATATTAAATAACATTGGTGGTGGCCAATTAAGTTGTAATCACACTCTACTTTAGCAACCTAATCGATGCCTGAAAATATTTCATGGATATTTGACATATTAAGGGAAAAGGGTCTTGTTAGATGGCTATATCTGGATAAAGCATAGTTGGGGTAACCATATATGGATCAAGGATTTCTTGGGATTCATTGGTCTCATTATTTTTTAGTATTTCCTTTTTTCCCCTGAGTCATATGTTAGCATGACATGTTTTTCTACTTTAGTTGGATATTTTATTTTCTTACTTGGATTATCCTGAGATATTGGAGTCATTATGATTATAAATTCTTCTTTTTTATTATATTTATTACTATTGGTTTTTTTACTCTTTTTAAAAAGGGTATAGTATCTCCATGAATTACTTAATAGGCACTCACAACTACTCGGCATCCTCTGGCATATGAGGAGTCTAGCCTGAGGTCATGTGGAGTCCAACTCGAGGAACCAGTTTGTGGAACCCTTATTGAGATGTTAAAATCTGGTATCATAGGAATTTTATTTTATTTTTCTTTTTGTATTAGTAATTCAGAAAGGTATAAAAAGGCTTGAAAGAGTCAAGTATTGGTAATGAGCTCATACATGGGAGTTTCAAATGCAAGTATGGGGGAAAACCTATGTACTCAAGGGGGATTATTTTTATTTTGATTACTATTAAATTTTAGTATTATTTGTCCTTGGGTGATAAACTTGTTGTGTGAAGTGAGTATTTTTTGGTAATTGTATAGAATTGAATTATGGCCCGGAATATCATGAGAGTTGAGTCTTCATGCATCATTCCAGGTACCTAGAACTATTTTGTGACGTGCATCATTATAGGAACTCATAGGAAAATGGGTTGTTGGTATGTTGTTAAACATGTAATTTTTTCCATTCTGGTGAATCTGAATTGATAATAGTGCCTAATATGAAATTTAATGTCATAAAATTGTGAAAAAATGAGAATAAATGGGTTTCTAAATGAGAAACATGTTTAATTAGATTGTGATTACTCTTGTTAACTAGGACCTATGTGTCAGCCGAATAACATTATTGATAATGACTATGTTTTGACCATGTAGTGAGACTTGGGGAAAAGACACATTGTAGGGTTTTTTTCATTACATATTACGTAATCATGTTAACATTGTAAACTGTGTCCTAAGGGGCATGTTTGGATTTTTTGAAATATGCCTCCATGATGAATTTTTTTGAGGGGATGACGGAAGTAAGTAGTGGTGGATGATTTTCCTATTTTGGAACCTAAGACACCGATATTGTTGGGTGTGTAAGATACCGAGTTGCTCCAAGGTAACATTTCATACTTCATGAAATTGATGGAATGGTACCCATGGTGGGTTGTGAAGAGAATCTCTATCCATACATGGGGGTTTCTATTGTATCCACCTCGAAATTTTAATAGGGAGGGTGTACCTAAGTAGTCTATGTTTTGAATTGATTCTATCCAAACAAAACATGACCACATAAGGACTCATGTAGAGAGGAGTGTCAAGATATCTGCTTATATGTTACACGATTAAGTGATGTTTTGGTGGTAAATTTAGACTCTGAATGGAATGATTGAGACGATAGATTGGAAGGTCTTTCAAGATATGTTCTTTGATAAATTATATCAAGAGACACTTATGAAGGAGATATTAGTTGAGTTCATGGGGATGAGTTATGGGAATATGTTTATGGTTGAATATACTGGACGATTCAATACTCCAAAGCACTATGCCCTGACATTAGCCCGAGATGAGGATACTATGGAAAAGAAGTTTTAACTGGACTCATATGTGAATTTATGTCCCAAGTAAATATCATCAGGTTGAAGAAGTTTACAGAGGTGGTGAATCATTCTCTCATCATTGAGGGGTACCAAAAGTGGGATTGTAGTCGAATACAGATGATTCATGTTGGACGGTCTGGTGGTATGAATTTTTATGTAAGGAATTAACATTATGAGAATGTTAACTAGGGTAGTGGGAAGAAGATTAATTAGATATAGGGGTTAGTTATGCAGGAACATACCTGAGTTATTTTCCATCAGTGTGGTATATTGGGACACTGTTGTAGTTAGTGTACCCAACCCCCTGGAAAGTGCATATCTTATGGAAAAAATTTAATATTTATAGGTATTGTAGGAAACTGAGATAGAAATTGAGTGATGTCAGAGATAAGAACAATATGATAACCATAATGGGGTATTTTTTACCATATAATTCTTGTACATAGAGTTATACTAGACATGTATATATAGAATAATGATGTAATGCTTATAGGAATGAGAATCCCGATGATCTTGGGGATGAAATTCTCGATAGTAAAATATTAGCACAAGGAAGAGATGCAGCACAAAATAATTTGGTAAAACCTACACTTGAGGATAGTGATGTTGGTCCATCGATAATGAGAGGTTCTGTCCATTTATCATCTATATTATCTATTGGGTTATTTTATACAGTTTCCTCTCGTTCTGTTATATCTCCAAAATATGTTAATGTTTTGAGACTGGTGGTGGATTTTTTTATCATGGTTATGATGAGAGATACACCTTTTGGATTATTATCTAGAGATATTTGTTTGTTCAAGGGATGATATATTGATATTTGGGAGTATCATTTTCTATGGGATAACTATATTTATGATATGAAAGGCTTAAAATGGATTATTGGTATGGACTGGATAGTCCAATACCAAGCCCACATTGAATATTACTATAAAAGAGTATCATTTACATATCATAAGGGAGACCATTAAATTAACCAATGAAAATGGGATATACAGGAAGGCCGAGATGGGAAAATTACTCAGCAATTGGGAGATCTCACTACCAAGGATTCTTGTCTTATGCTTGATGATACCAGTGTTAATCATGGTGTCTTTCAAATACTGATGGCACTATTTTAAGTTATCATTCTTGAATACATATCAAGGAATCCATGTGAGAGATGTGGAATTAACAATTAAACTCATTCAAGGGGATGAGTCAGTATCAATTCCACCATATAGAATTGTACCGACTGAGATTCATGAGCTCATGACTCGGCATGAGGAGTTGGGGGATAAGGGAATTCTATTTCCATGTATGTTTCCTTATAGATCACCTGTATTGTTTTTAAATACATCTAAAAGGATTTTACATTTTTTGTGTCAATTACTAGTTGTTGAATAAGATTAATCTTGATAATTGATATCCTCTTATTCATATTATAGACCTATATGAACAGTGAAAAAGAGATTGTGTGTTCTGAAATATCAACATGAGATCAGGGTATCATCAGCTAGGAGTTCAGAATTCATATATATTGAGGCTACATTTAGAATTAGGTATGACCTACATGATTTCATCATAATACATTTTGGGCTAACAAACACTACAATAGTGTTTATGGCCTTGATGAATAGATTCATCAATCTATACCTAGATTAGTTTGTGGGGGTGTTTGTCAAAAACATATTTTTGTACTGTAAGACTCATGACGATCATGACCAACATCTTGACATCATCATGAGTACACTTATAGAGCCTCAGTTATTCACCAAGCTATCTATGTTTCAGTTCTGGAATGATTGGTTACACATCATGGGGCCCATCACTATGGAAGAAGGTGTAGAAATGGACCGAAAGAAGGTTAAGTGGTGGTTTCTTAGGATTAACCCATGGATGTTTTTGATATCCAACGATTTATGGGATTAGCTGGATATTATTGGAGATTCATCCATGCCTTTTCCCATTTGGAGGTACTGCTTTCATGCATGAATAAAAGGGTATAGAGTTTGTATGTTTAGAGGATTATAGGGATGATTTCATGGAATTAAAGAAAAATTTGACGTCACCACCAATTTTGATCCTACCTGAGTCATGGAAGGAGTACATTGTGTTTTGTGATGCTTATGGGATCAGAATCATAGCTATTTTGAGTCATAGAGATTGAGTAGGGGCATATGGGTCTGTAAAGCTGAGACCACATGAATAGAACTACATTATTCATGACCTTTCTCTAGTGATAATGGTGTATTATCAGATGTGTTGGAAACACTATCTTTGGCGTGATAAGTTTGTAGTTTATATTTACCATAATAGCTTGAGGTATAGATTTTCCCATATATATTTTAATCTTTAGAATAAGCGATGGTATAGTATATTCAATCATTTGATTTTCATCTTGAATATATGATCTGGAAGATAAACAATGTGGATGATGCTTTGAGCATGAAAACTAAGACTCAGGCACTTAAAAAGTCGAGTGATGGGTGGAAGATGATGATGTTTTTAGCACAGATAAACACTTTTATTTAGGATAGTTAAGAGTAGTTGACTCTCGTATAAGTTTTTGTGGAGAAGACAATTGTGAGAGGTATCAGGGGAAGAAAGTATGAGGATCTAGAGTACTTGTGTTTTAGAAAATGCTTTGAAGAATTCCAGACACCTTCGGTCTAGTTGATTTATGATGACGTGATTATCTAAATAAATAATTGAGATGTTTTACCTATGAGCATATGAGAGGAGATCATTCAGGAATTTTCATGCCTCGTTGTAGGTAGTGCATCCCGATGTGACCAAAATTATCCATGACCTCCAATGATAATTTTGGTGTCCATGCATAAAAAATGATAATGTATATTTAATAACATGATGCTACACCTATAAAATAATTGATTGAATATTGAAAAATTCAACTGTTAATCATAAAAAAAAATTCTACATTTTTAAACACATAAATGAAACTAATTCTATATGATTTGAATTTAGTCCACCTACCTAGAGATTGGCGAAGAATAATTATATCCAATTAATATCAAAATACTGAGAATAATAAATCAAGAATTAATCGATGAATATGATTTATATTCGACTCCTTGAACGCAGTGGAAGCGGTGACAAAAAACATACATTTGAAATATTAATGAGCTTCTTTATTCCTCTCAACAATAACCAGATAATCCATTATCACTGATCTAGATGAATATTTTTAACTATAAGAAATACATTAAAAATCATGTTCTGGATTTCCATGATCTAATGCAATATCACTTTTAGATTGATGTGGACTCTGAAAAATCAATGGCTAAAGACCCACAATGAAATGGGAGGTTCATGTAGGTTCTTCAGTCATATATTTCCATACATGGAAGAGTTTGGTCCAAGGTAGAGGTGTAGGTAGAAGTTTTGGACCAAATATTTTTTCAGGGAGAATATGAAATAATGAAATAATGGATTTGGAGGTTCATATGTTAATGGAGAAATTTTTTAATATGTTGAACCATGGAATCACACGATGTGAATTTGTATTTCATGTCATGTTAAAATTGTAACATATTTCACCTTTTGACCATAAAAATATCATTACACCATTTAGAAAATAATAATTAAAAATTACACATGGTCTAATCTAGCTTCTTAACAATTTAACATATCACAATAACTAGTTACATGATGTGTATTATGTTTTTGTGACATGTCGACGCATGATGATAAATAATTAGAGGGTGTGTAATTATTTCAAGGGTTTTAATTAATTAAAGTCAATAATTAAATTCAAATGTTCTACTATAACTAATTAAAATGAGTATTACTTGAAAAGGAGATGGTATCTTACAATATCTCCACATTATAATATATCCTCCTCGTGATGCACTCCTATGCCTCTCTAAGATTCTGAGAGAAAAATATTAGTCTAATGATCCATCATATGTTCCTCCCTTTCCAAGATCTCATTTTAAAATCTTCCATGTTTCCACAAAACACGAACTATCATCATGGTATTTTCCCCTCAACAATATCTTACTGTGATCTAATACACATATCAGATTCTCCTCAAAGGACCCATCAATCTCATAATCATCCACATTGATCACATAGGAGGGTTCAGCGTGATACTTATGATGTTTTTATTCATGTAAAACATTATGCACAACATTTTATTTCTATGGATGATCCAATATGTATTCCATTGGCCTGATTCACAACACAATCTCGAATTGTCCAACAATATTGGGTGCCAACATGTCCTGTCTCTATGTCCTATTGTGAATAGACAAAGGTGACACACTATGTATTTCAAAATAAAATTTTGTAAAATACAGGGGTAAAATTCTTCTATTAGAATACAACATCTTCATACTCTAATCCATAGAAAAACATTCCCAAACCAACTGAACTTTTTCTGACGTCTCCTATTCGAGGGTTAGTACCATTATTTATAACTCACCTACCTCTATCTAACACAATAGTGATCTACACATCTGACCATAAAGATCCTTGTATGGTTCCATATTTATAGTTTCCTGATAACTATTGTAATAGGTGCACTCCACTATAGGCATGTTATAATTACCCATAATTTAAATACCAAGATAGTACCTAAAAATTGAAGAATATTCATTTCAAATATATCAAATACCAGATAAGACCCTATAATTATAGTTTCTTTATTAACTAGGAAACATAAACAACTGGTTCGTAATAAATCTTCATTGTCTCCCATATATTTCTTCATAAAAAACCCCCTTTTGACATATCCTACATGATACCCTTCTTCATGAAATGGATAAAAAAACATATAAAATGGTGATATCAAATGATTAGTATTGGTAAATGATCTATATATCAATAATATCATAATCATAAGATATAAGAAATTAAAATTTTAAAATCATATAATACATATGAAAGATTGTGATATCATGCCTTGGAAAAAATCCTAAATGTTCATAAGAATCAATGAATGTAATCCCAAAAGTCATAACATATGACATGAAATATTGTGGCATACACATAATAATTTAAAATCATTTCTTATTAGTAATGGCTCATTTCCAAGACCATAAAAGTGGAACAATTCCATTACTGAACCGAGTTCACTCCTCATTAATGTCTTCTAATTCTAGACCGATATCATTTCCCATTCCATACATGTGTATGTGATGAGATATAAATAATTACTAGATTCATTGGAGGATGATACAGGTCCTAACCATCACACAATGAAATCATTCTTACGTGTTCCAAAAAACCATAAATCATAGCATAACCGAAATAATATAATGGGGTTCATAAACATCATTCCATCATAACATAATCTATATAAAAATGTATTTAATAAATAAAATTCCATAAAAAACATAATACGATAGTAAGAATAATAGTAATATTATACTCAAAACATAACCTAATTAAAGTATTCCATCTTTGAGGGACAATCATTTTGATTGAACACTAGAAATAAATTCTTAAAGAAAATATACTTTCTTCTTAAAAATCATTTTATTTTATCAAAATAGAACACAATTTTATAAGAATAGAATTTCCATGAGTATAAAATTAAAATATAGTAATTTATGATTCATGGAAATATAGTGTTATGAAAAAGTAAAAACCTATCATGGTGTTTAAGTTAAAAGAAAACAATCTTCACATACTTTTTCAGATAATAAAAAAATAACCTCATTTCAAAAAATGATAAATTATTCTTTTAATACCATTTAATAAAAATTAACCAATCAGTAAAATTTACAATTAAAAATTTAGAATAATATAAATAATATAAAATAATTATGTCACATGCATGTGGATGATAAATATACCCCAAAAAAAAGTTTTGTACAAAAAATTTATATAATAATGAATTTTCCAAATTACCCCTTACCCCTAGATCAATTTCCTCTGTATGTATCCGAAAATCTTGTATAATGATTTAAGAAATTTCATTGACTTATTTCAAAGTAACAATCATTTTTATGATATCATATATAATAATATTATCAAATGTTTATTAGTAACATTGTTCCTCATCCATCGAGTGTTAACTTCTTCATTTTCCTACGCGTGTTTTGTCAGATAAGATGCTGTTACTATCCTTAGGTTATATTTATATCATATATATAATGATATTAGTATTATATATTTATATTATATTATTTATTACATGAATTTATATACTCATTCTTAAATTAATATCATATGTAATAAATTACACTGTATTGTGGAGATGGTAGGCCATACGTACGCACGAGTGACAATATCATTCCCACAATTAAAGAGTGGTATATAAGTGGATGGTGGATAATAATTCAGAATCAATAAAAATTTGTAATAATAATATATAGTAATAATTTTCATCATTATACCCACCCATTTAAGGTGGTTGTGAAACAGACCACACCATGACATAGAGAAGGTAAGCCGTATGTAACCACGCGTGGTGATTTCATTTTTCATAGGATTCATAGAAACTGGAATAGGTTTGTCTCTAAATCATAATAAGATATCAGTATATATGTTGTAATGTATTTATTTCTCTGTAATGAAACAAATCATTTGGAAGAATTAGATTAATAATGATGTTTTACTGTATTTGTAGAGGATTTTACCTTTTCTTCTACGTGACCCCTTTAAATATCCACTTAAATTACTAAAGACGGTCTTTGAAGAAGACAAATACCACTAGAATGTAACATGGGAAGTTGATAATGGAAATTTTAAGTAGATTGTCCATATTTATGGATTAATGTAAATTGATGATGTGATGGAGGAGGTTCCATTTTATAATTGAGGGGAGGGGCACTTTTGAGATCTCCAAAATTATTAATTTATAATAAAATAAAGACCCATCCAAATTCATAAAAAATGTAACAATTTATAAGATTATTTTAGATAGCGTGGTAATATCATCAACCAATAAATTTTATATAGTTTTTTCTAGCAACATATATCCTATATTTTTAATTAAAACATAGTTGTTCTATTTAATTTCTAAATAAGTGATTTTTTTAATATTAAAAGGGTAAAGTATTTACTTAATTGATGTCAAAAATAACATAAATAAATAACAGATAACATTTTATACCATATAATTATTCTATATTATTTGTTAAATAAAAATGCTTTTAAAAAATTTTATAAACCATTATTTTGATAAACAATGAATAGTGTCAATTTTGACATTATTAAACTAATTAGTGTTTACAAATATTATGTTAACAAGATAACATCAAAAAGATATTTAAGTTTATTCTTTAGAATTCAATTTCATTATTCAAATTCATTGGACATAATAATTATCCAAAATTATTTTTATTTTCATATTATTAATAACATTTATTTGATATTTCCCTTAATAAAATATCTACTACATCAATTTTGGGTAATTATTTAATATGATTATTTCTTGAATAAAAATTATGAATAAAATACTGTGAATATGAAAAATCATCTATGTTTCATAATAATACATATAATAAAATATATATTAATTATAATATTTTATTAAAAAATGTTATACTTATTAAATCATGAATGTGACATGTTTATCATCACTTTAAATAAAATAATATAAGTTTCATAATACCTTCGATAAGGATCTGAATGGTCAATAACACAAACATTTGATTTTAATGGTCGATATATAATCTACTAACAATATTAGGTCATCTTTTTGGTTATTTTAGTTGTTATTACCACTTTCATAATAATTATTTATAGATTTTTCATCTATTAAATAATTTCTGGATCATTAATGTATAAGTGATTAAGGTAACTAATTGTTTAAGTAAAATTATAAAAATAATTTCATTATAAATAAAATCATTTTAGGTTTAAAATGGATACATATAATCTAATTTACATTATGTATTACCTTATATTAAAAATATATTGTTATTGCGATTTTAGTAAGACATATTTAAATTTTTAATAAATTAAAATAAATTAAATGTCCAAATATTATCCAGCTAGATTCCAAAGGACAAAATATTTATCCAAGAATGATTTATGTTAGAATAAACTCATGAAATTATATTAAGAAATGTGTTAGGGTAATTTCATAATATTATTCTTTACACTTAATTACAATATTTACACTTTTACAATATTAATTAAAATTATCAATGCTACTATTCATAATGATAAAAAATAAATGAAATATATTTACCAAATTTTGGCCAACTAATTCCAAATATGGAATAAATTTTTTAAAATTCAAATCACAAAAGTTTTGTTAATTAATTTTAAATTAATCCCATTGTTATAATGAGAAAATTAGTTTTAAAAGTCAAAAGATTGCAAAATATTGAAATGTTTTACCCCAGAATTCAATTTAAATTAATGATAATCACATATATTATATTGAATGATAAAAATATATTCTATTTAAAATTTAAAAACCTTAAATATTTTAATTTAACTATACAAATTAATTTTTGGAAAAATGTTATTTCAATTAAAATTTACCTTATGTTAACTATTCAACAAAAATTGTAATTTATTAGAAAAATTTCAAAAAATTATCAAAGTAATTTTTTAATTTTTTTCCCAAACTAAATGTTTATATATTCATATAAAATTAATTTATGTTTCAAAATATTAATTTAAAATGTGTTCTCCCTTAAAATAAATAAAATTACACTTTTGAAAAATATGGGTTTTTATAAATAAAAAATTGTTTATTCATACCCTATAATAATGATATCTATTGAATTAATATAAAAAATATTTTATTATGTATATAAAATATATATTTCCTTAATAATAGGTACAACAAATAAATCACTCTATTTATTAATAGGAAGATAAAAATAAAATATTTATTTATATTTCTCATATATAATTGGGTTCCAATGAATTCCACATACATTTTCATAAGTTTGTTATATATATTCTCTATAACCTAACAAAAAGGATAAAATGGTATTTTTATACTTAGAGAGTCTCATGGTTTATTTAATATCACGATTACTTGTAATAAATGATATTGAGCAATTAAAATTATTCTAAGAAAATATTTCACAAAAACAGCTGGGTGTTACATTCTATCCCCCTTAAACTAAATTTCACCCTCTAAATTTGTCATTTGGAAACAAAAAGGTGAGGATAATTCTACCTAATAACATTCTCATAATCCCACATAGCCTCCTCAAATTGGAGGTTCCACCACAAATCATTAACTAATTGAGTAGTATATTTTTGTAGAACTTTTTCTCCATAATCTCGAATCCCAATTTTTTGTTCTTCATATGAAATATATTTCTCCAATATTAAAACATATTAGTTTAGTAAATATAAAGGATCATGTGTTTACTTTCTCATGATAGATATATAGAACAGATCATGAACATGAGATATATTTGGTGTTGGCACCAATCATTAAGTTATCTTCCCAATACAATCCATAATTTCAAATAAACTAATATACCTAGAGTTCAACTTTCCCTTCTTTCCAAATCCAAATACTCCCTTTCATAGAGATATTTATAGAAAACCCTTGTCAAAAACATTAGACTCTATTTCCTTTCATCAATTTTCATCATTAAATTTTTGTCATCTCTGAGCTGATTTTATGTTTTTTCATTCAATTTTAAATTTTATACAATTTCATTAACAAGATCAAGCACTAATAGATTTCTTTACCCAACCTCAACCCATTATGTTCGAGTTATGATCTTCTTTCCAAAGAGGTATTCATAAGGATATATCTAAATACTAAAGTGAAAGCTATTATTGTAATACATTTCCCCAAAAAAAGCTGTTGATCCCAACATCGATTCAAATCCATAGAGCATGCTCTCAACTTCTCTTCTTGAGTTTTAATTTCCCCTCAAAATGACCATCTGTTTGAGGATAATAAGTCATTCTAAAACACAAATATGTATCCAAGTATTGTTAAATATTTCTCTTGAACCTCAAGGTAAAACTCAGTCCCCGATCAAATATAATGGAATGTGGTACTCCATTAAATCTTACCACTTCCATTACATTTATCTTATAAAGTTTATCAAGAGAGAAATACACGGTATTAGTAATGAAGTTTTCCAACATCGCAAGGTGATTAACTATTACCCATATAGTTTTATGGACTTAAGATATTCTATTGATCCAAATGAAAAATTAAATAGTGATATTTTACCATTTAAATTCTAGTATGGGTAATGGTTATAACTTCCCATTAGACTTCTATCTCTCAGGCTTAACTTGATGACAAACCAAACACCAAGAGACATATTTTTAAACATCTATATTCATTATATCCCACCATATTTAGTCTTTCAGGTCCATGTTCATCAATGTTCTTCTAGGATTAATAGAGAAAGAAGTACTATGAGCCTCAACCAATAGAACCTTTTTAAATTCTAGAATGTGATTAATACAAACCCATTTCCTGAACATTGTTATTCTATAAAAATAAAGGTTGAATTCAAGAAATGTTTTCACATTATTTTTTATATGTACATCTTCTTTCTACACCTCCTTAATCACCACTTTTATATATTGATGGACATTCATTTGGAAAATATAATATTTCTCACCATCCCTTAAATTTTTATGATCCATCCTTTTAAAATCCATAAATATCTAATCATTGGTGATCCTCATCATGGATAGGCTACCATGGCCTTTAGACTAAAAGAATCTTCCACCTTGTTCTCAATCACATGATATTTATTTAATCAGTAGTTATAATCATTAATAAACTATATCCATCTTCTTTGAAACTTATTCAACTCTTTTAACAAGAAAATATACATTAATATTTTATGACCAATATAAATTTCACAACTTAAAATGACTTTATATCCTTTGTTCATTGATTACCGTGGATAACTCCAAATTATGAGTTAGTTTATTTTTCACAGTGATTTTCAATTATGGTGAGGTATAAGATATCACCATATCAATTTTCATGATAACACAACCTATCCCTTTCTATGATACATCATTGTAGATAAAAACCTTTATCTAGTACCAGGAAGTGTGAGAACAAGTGCAATAGATAACATTTTTTAGATCTTTCATATTTTCTTCACATTCCTCTGTCCACACGAACATAACTCATTTATGAGTAACTTTATGAGTTTATTATATATTCACAAAAAAACATTCACAAATCATCAATAATATACATCCAAAATATGAAAACATTGGATCTCAGTTACCATTGTTGGGTTTGGCCAACATTAAATAACATCTATTTTTTCTAGATCCACATTTATCCCATTTTGAGATTATGTAACCCAATATGAAACTTTCTGAAGCCAAAATTCACACTTGGTAAATTTTTAATTAATACTATCCTCTATCAGGGTCATTAAAAAAAATTCTCAAATGATCTTTAATCTCTTAATTTCTTTTCAAAAAAATAAGAATGTCGTCTATAAAGATTACCACAAACTGATCAAGATAGTCTCTAAAGACTCTATTTATTATATCTAAGAAAATAGTTGGGGAATTAGTATGACCAAAACATTTCACTATAAATTCCTAGAGTCCATACCTTGTATTATATTATGCCTTTAGTATATCCTACTTATTAACCCTTAGTTGATGAAATCCTAAATGAAAATCAATATTGGGAAAATATTAATCTCTCCATAGTTGGTAAAATAATTCATCAATGAAGGGAAGATGATATTTTTCCTCATAGTGGTATTGTTATGTTCTCGAAAATCAATAAAGAGTCTTATTGATCCATACTTTTTCTTATAAAACAGAACAGGTGCACCCCAAGTTGATGCACTAGTGCGTAAGAATAAATTTTCAATATTCTCTTGTATATTGTTCCTCAATTTATACAACTCAATTGTGGCCATTCAATAATGTGTCATTTGAAAAGGCATTTCACTCGGTATTAGTTCTATTAAAAAATAAAACTTATGATTCAATGGAAGACCTGAATGTTTTTTTATAAATACATCATCAAACACATGTTTAATAGGTGTATTATTAATGGTGAGTTTCTTTCCAACCTTTTGAGATATATAACCTTCATTCATATGAACCAAAACCCATAATATGGATGTAATTCCACTGGAATGTCATATTCATCCTTCCATTGATAAATTTCCATATATTTATCTTGAATATGAAATATGACTTCCCTTACATGGAAATTTATATGAGCTTTATATAGATATATATAATCCATGACCAGAATCACATCAAATTCCACAATAGGAAGGATCACAACAGTTGTAGTAAGAAATTTCCCACAATCATCAAATGGGAATAAAATATAAACTTTTCATGTGACTATTATGACATGAGGAGTTGTCGCAACTGACTAAAAATAAAAATATTGTGGTAATATGATGATAAAATTTGAAAATTCTTCAAAAATAAAATAGTGGGTGGATCTAGTATAAAATAAAACCTTTTATACTTTATATTGGATGGTGACTGTACCTTTCACAAATAACTTATTACAATCCACATTACTAAATGTGATTACATGTGACAAGCCTTTTTCATTATAATTTATTGTTTTTTTAAAATCAATCATCATCAATAACCCATGGGTTAGGTCATTGATTAGATTAATGACCCATTTCATTGCACTTGTAACATTGGAGTGTGTGAATTTCATTTTGTGTAAAATTTTATCTATTCACATCATTATACATATATTTATAATAAATTCTTCATTAAACTTCCTGATGATCGTCTCTCCCACACTTAAAACATTTACTATTCTCATGAAGTCAATTTTCTCCATATTTCATTCCACACATTGAGATTAAGGGAAAAATCATCTTATTTTCTTTTGGTAAATTGATTTTCCCTTGAATTCCATTTTTTATGTGCTTATCAATCCCATACTACTGATGATTTACTCAAATATCCATATCATCCTTGAGATAACACCAAACTATTTCCTCGTAGCTATAGAAGTCCTTTATGTATAATCCCTTTAGAGACATGGTTTTAACCCACTAAATAATTTATCAATTTTACTTTTAGTTTGAATAATAACACAACAAAGCATACCATGCATGTATTGTAAAATTTTATCGATAGATACCAAATAATTCATCATCCTTTTTTCTATACTCAAGGAACTCATTTTCCATCATTGTGGAGAGAATATAAAGAATGTACTTATTGAAAAATAATTTCTTGAATTTATACCATTCCATGGAGTCAATTTCATCTCTTTACCACATATTCTTAATAAGGCTCCACCATTGATTGGCTTCACCTTCCAAACAATAGACTACTAATATGAATTTATCATGTTATGAACATTGGATATCTAAAAATTTGTTTTTATTTGTAATAATCGATTTTTCAACCACTAATGGATCAGAATACCCGCATATTGAAGGTGAGAAATTCCTCATGATGGACTCAAAGGAATTTAATTCATTACATTGCTCATTCGGAAGTCATGTATCATTCACATCTTGAGACGGTTGTGTGAGAATAGTTGCATGATTTTTGATTCAATGTCCCATAACATTTGGTTGCTCAGGAGGATAATCATTTCCTTACACTTCACATTCGGCATTAACACGACTCTTATGGGTCCCAACCATTTACTAAAACATAGAATAATTGTATGAGAAACATTAATCATAATGGAAAAACCATATAATCAAGAATAAAAATTAAATTTAAGAAACATTAGGTTTTATCCTAGGGTATTCATAATCATTTAAAAATCACTATGATAGTAACCTATACACTGTCTTATCCTTAGGATTATTTCTATGGTTTTATAATCCTTGCTTCTAGAGGATAAAGAGACTTTCCTTTTGATATCAACTATAATGAACCATACTTTACAAAAATATACATTACATCATAATTTAAGAATATTAATTTAAAAAATAAAAAATCATATACATGACCATATAGGTATAGTGTCGTACAAAACTATGAAACATAAACCACTAGTTTATAATTAATCTACAGTGTCTCCCACTTGTTTCTTCATAACTAGTCCCCTTTTTGACAAATCTTACTGAATACCCTAGTTAATGACCTGGGGAAAAGAATCATAAAAATTGGTGAGATCAAAATCTATATAAGGTTAAATAAGGTAGATATCAAACATATCATAATCCAAATACATAATAACATAACAATTTATAATCTTATCCTATATATGAAAGATTGTGATATCATTCAATGAGATAATTCATAAATGTTCAAACAAATCAATGAACATTGTCGCAAAAGTCATAACAAAAGACCAGAAATTTATGGCATACACATAAGAATATAAAATCATTTCATATTAATACATACCCATTTCAATCCCAATTATAGTGGACAAATTCCATTACTAAACTATGATCACTCCTCAGTCTAGCCCTTTACTACTAAACTGAGATCATTTCTCATTCCACCCCTGTCTATCTCATGAGATATAAATATTTAACCAATTCATTAGAGAGATATATGGGACCCAAAAATCTCATAATGATATCACTCTTATGTGTTCTACAAAAACATAAATCATATCCTAACCCAAGTAATAAAATGGGTTTGTTAAACATTATTCTAACATAACATAATCCATGTAAAAAATGGATATCATAAATATCACTGCATAAAAACATAATAAAACCATATGAATAATATGGATAGTATACTTGAATCATAAAAATATTATATAATTACATATCAGAGGGAAAATAATTTTTATTGAACACCTGAAATTAATTAAAAGGAAAATATCCTTTATTCATTAAAAAAATTCATTTCGCAAAGTGCCACATAATTTTAAAAGAAATGAAATTCATTAAAAATAACATATTGTAATGTAAGATTAATTTAAATACTGTGTTGTGAAGATGTAAATAATTATCATACAATATAAGGTAATATAAACAATTCCTCCTGTACTTTTTTTGAATAAGTCAAGAATTACATTGTATCGAAAAACAACAAAAGATTATTCTCATACCGATTATTAAAAATTAACCAATGCATAAAAAATACATTAAATAATTTTATAAAACCATAAATAATATTAAATATTTAGGAAACTTGTATTTGGAATATAAATATACTCCAATAAATAGTTACGTATAAATAATCTCGGAAAATAATGAGATTTGGAAACTATCCCTTACCTCAAGAATGATTTCCACTTTATGTATACGATCTTCCTGTAAAATGATTTTAATATTTATATTGAATGATTTTTGAATCATATTCATTTTTATGATATCATAAATGATCATATTATCACCCTTTTTTAGTAACATTATTATATATCCATCCAATGTTAACATCATTATTTCTTACACATGTTTTGTCAGATAATATCTTATACCTCATCTTATGTTATAGTTATATAATTTACAGAATGATATTAATATTATATATATATATATTCATTCCATTAATTTATATAATATTTCATTTATTAATATCATGTATAATGAATCACATTGCATTGTGGAGATGGTAGACTGTATGTACACACAACAGATGATATCACTCTAAAAATTACTGAGTGGTTTTTTGGGGATGGTGTATAATATTTCAGGATAAATATAATGAAATAATTATCATAAATTGTTTTTATTTACATTATTATACTCATCCATGTAAGGTAGTTATGAAAAATATATTACACCATAGCGTGGAGACGGTAAGCCGTACATATGCACGAGTGGTTATTTAATTTTTCATAAGAAGGACAGAAGATGGAATATGGTTATTTCATAATAATAATAAAATCTATGTATATATGTGATACTAAAGTTATTACTTTTTAATGAAACAACACATCCATAGGAAGTATAATAAGAATGAAGTTTGAATAAATCGGTGGAGGATATGATCTCTTCATTGATGTACTCCTTTTAAATATCCACAAAAAGCACTCGATTTGGTCATTATAGAAAACAAAAAACTATAGAATGTAACTAGGGAAGATTATAAAGGAAATAGGAAGGTTATGGAAGAGTTTGAATGCTCAATGTGAAGTGAAGAGGTGAGGGAGGATATTCCCTTTTATAATTGAGGTGAGGGGCACATTCAGGATCTCCATAAATATTAATTTTTAATAAAATCAAACCCCATCCAAAAACCTCTAACATATTCCAATATTGATGATTATATGATATAGGGTTTTACTAACATAAACCATCATATTTTAGAAAAGTTTCTCTATCAATTGAAACATTCTCAATTTAATTAATATTTACTTATTCTATTTAATTTTTAACTAGGTTAAGAAATATATTCATTTAAAAAGGGTGCAATATTTACATTTATTTGATGTCAATTAGACTGTAAATAAATTTATTTGAACATTTTGGACCATATTAAAATTAGTATATCTTTTCAAAAAAGATTTATGTTTTTTTAATAATTTAAAAAATCATAATTTTTATAAACAATCAATAGTTTCAATTTTGACACTATTTAATTCATTGATTTTAAAAAAT
Source organism: Viscum album (assembly GCA_963277665.1). Classification (NCBI taxonomy): domain Eukaryota; kingdom Viridiplantae; phylum Streptophyta; class Magnoliopsida; order Santalales; family Viscaceae; genus Viscum; species Viscum album. Next base: position 838,590,439 of record OY728152.1, on the reverse strand, counting down.
ATTAAGATAAGAAGTTAACTTATAAACAAATATTATATTATATTACTAAGAGGTAAAGGAAATATGAAAAAATCATTGGATGTATTAATAATCCCTAATTATATTTATGTTAATATTTTTAATAAAATTTATATTATATTTCCTTAAAGATAATAACTACTATATCAGTTTTGTGCCATTATTTGATAAGCTTATTAGTTGACTAAAAATTAATAATAAAATACTATGAAATAGATATATACTCTATATTTCTGAAATATTATTATAATATAATATATATTTTGTATAATACATCATTAAAAAATGTTGTAGTTAATAAAACATGAATGTGAAAAGTTTATTATCACATAATATAAAATAACATAAGTTGCATAATTTATTCTATGAAGCTCAAAATGGTAAATAACTCGACACATGGATGTTTATGGTCATGATAAACTCGTAAAATACTAATTGGTCATGTTTTTAGGTCTTTGAATGGTAATTAGTACTTTAATAATAATTATATCATTGATTTCTCACCAATTAAATATTTTATGCATCATTAAAGTATGAGACTTGAATGTATTCATAAAGCAAACAATAAAAATAAATTATCAAGATAAAGAAAAACATTATATCTTTAAAATGATTTTTTATAATCGATGTTATCTTTTTAATAACCTTATATTAAAAAATCACATACTTATAAAAATTTGATAAGATAGATTTCTCTTTTCATTAAATATTATTTATTAAATGTACTAATCTCTTCAAAGTTGATTGAAAAGGAAAAAATTTCAACATAAGGATGATTTATATCAAATTAAATAACTGATTTACCATTTTAAAGTATTAAAAGAATTATCGAAGTTACTATTCATAATTCCAGAAAATAAAATATTTACATAATTTTGATCTAATGATTACAAATATTGAATCCATTTTTCAAAATTTGATGAAAATAATGTGAAGTAATAATTTTAAAATTATTATCATTGTTGGAAGGAAAAAATATTTTTTAAAAGTCAAATCATTGTAAAATATTGAAATGTTTTTACAACTGAATTCAGTGTAAAATTAATTCAAATGACATAAATTATATATAATGATACAAATATATTATATTTATACACTAAATCCATTAACTCTTATAATTTAACTATATTAATTATTGCGATTAATTTTTTTTCAATTAAAAAGTTAGTGTATTTTTAATATTTATCAAAACGTTAAAGTGGGAAATAAACGTCAAAAATTCATCCAAAGTATATTTTTATATACATCATCCAAATTTAATGTTTATGATGTCATTTAGAAAAGATTAATGTTTCAAAATTGTAATTTAAAATGGGTTCTTCTATAAAAGGTATAAAATTTCCATTTTGAAAAATAATGGTTTTTATACATCAAAAAATATTATTCAAACCCTATGAAAAAATATATATTGGATAATTTTAAAAAATATTTGATTAATTAAATAACACGTATAGTTCATTAATTTCATGTACTAGTAGTAATGACATAAATTTATTATTAAAATGAGGAAAATATAAATGTTTCTCAGCACTTATTGACATGTCACCAAAATAGATTACCAACCCTGTAAATATGCTTTGTGATGTGTCTACATTTTACAAAACTAGATTACACCACATGTAATATTTAAATATTGTTCCTTAAATGGTGTGAATATATTTCAATAGGGAAAAGGGGAGATACGTTATTATTGTGACCTGATATGAAATGGGAATTCATGTCATGTAATTTTGACCTTCACCCTATTGAAAACATGTCTCTAGCACCACATAGTCCTCCGAACCACCATTTTTTTTTACCATAGACCCTACATAAACAATAATCTTGGACCAAAAAATTTCCCCACACTTAAAAATTAGACCTAAAATCCTCTGTGAAAATCAATATTCGACCGAAGACCCACTTCACACCACCCTCTTCATTGCAGGTCTTCATCCATTGATTTCAAGGAGTCCTCTTCAATTTGAAAGTGATCTCTCATCAGATCATGGATATCCAGACCTAGATTTTTATGTTATGAAATCTAGTTATTAATTTTATTTTAGATTTTAGTTAACGTATTTGCTTGTTCTTGTTGAGTGTAATCCATAAGATAATATCTATCGTAGATGTAGGGTTTTTGTCAGCCACTTCATCCACTTTTAAGGTGTCAGATCTAAATCAAGTACTTTGATGCATTATTGATTGACAAAGCACAATTTAGGGATATTCATTGGTGATTATTCTTCACCACCAATAACAAGGTAGGTGGTCTAACTTCCAATCCCAAAGTCTTGATTTCATTTAATTGAATGCAATTGTAAAATTTCTGTGGTATGATTAATAATTGATTTATTCTATATTCGATTAATTAATTAAGTGAATTAATTAATTTAGCTACTGTGATATTTGGAGTGGAATTGGTCAGTTTAAATACTTAATTTATAAATTATTTATGAGGATTTGATGATAGTTGATTTGGTTAAATTAATTTTGGAATTAATTAAGGGTTGTGATGTGATTAGTTATTTTGGGAATTAATAAATAGGAATATTGAGATTATGAAATTGATTTATATAATTTATTATTGAAAAAATTATTTGATGATTTTTTTTTCAGAATTAGGTAAACTAATTTATAATTTCTTAATGGTTAGATTATTGTGATAAGGAAATTTATTGAAATGTAATAATTAATTTTTGATTTAATTAATCATTCTTTCAATCAAAATTATAAAGGAATGTTACTATTGGATTACCTTGATTATTTTGATATATTTGATATATGTGCTTGATTGAGTATGTGGTTTGGGACATAGAATATCACTTCAAATAACTATGGAGGTTCTATAAATGTTATTTGTGACCCAATGACACAGATATAGATATTCTTGTATGAGACATGGATAGAGGGCCCAAATACCCACAGGGTTTGAGATTGGGACTAATGCACCAAATACTCTCAAGCATGCTAGACATTAGAGTATAAACCCATTTGTTGGCATATAAATATGGTTCAAATTAGACTTTTATAAATTCATTATAGTGTATTAATGATAAATGGTTTAATATAGGAAATAGACCAGACTCTAGTATGGGCTGAAGAAGGTATTGTTTTTTGGGTGTCATTGGAAAGAAATGAGTTATTGGGTAAAATAGAGGTTAATTGATTAAAGGTAAAATTATTATGTTGTTGATTTATTTTAAAATTTTTACGACTATATACACTTCTATTTGATAGACATCGTTTTTGACATAGTAGGTGTTGTCGTACAGAGTTGTACTCACACCCAACATGGGGTACAAAATTGGCACCCGAATTGATTTCATTGATGTAAGACATATTAAGGTGAAAGGATCTTGTTAGATGACTAAGTCAGGATGAATCATGGTTGAGGGAACCAAAAAGGGTTCACGAATATATTTTGTTTCATTCGTGTCTTTTTAAATCATTTCTTTTTTGACACATGAGACATATGGTAACTTGAGATTTCATTCAAAATATAGTTAAATATTTTATTTTCCTTCATTTATTATCCTAGGATACTATTATTGTTATGATTATATATAATTTTCTTATTTCATATTTATTTTTGAGGGTGTATTATTCTAATAAAAGAGGGTATATTTTCCCCACGAATGACGTAGGAGACTTTGCTGCTAGTTAGTAGGCTCTAGTGTACTAGGAGGCATGGTTATGTTCATGTGGTGGTCTGTCATGGGGAATTAGTGCATAGATCCAAGACCGGTACATGATAGTATTAAATGATATTTTTTTTGATATTATAACTTTGATTTATATTTTTTATTTTAATCACATATTTGAATATATAATTATTTGTTTATTTTCACTTCACTAGGTGGAATATTCTTAGTGAATGTGGAAAATATGTAACCTTAACAATCGATATCCATGAACCCCTACCTCCCATGAGGAAGTGTGGATGAACATTAATATTTTTCTCCAGATGGGAAAAAACCCATAATTTTCCCAGGCAATAACTCCTACATTCACTTTATTGTGGGTTGTTTATTTTTCTGATATAATAGTGAAAAATCTCACTCTGAAATTAGTATAGAAATTAGATTATTATCCCTTACGAAAAACAAAATTAAATAAATAAATGTTTATGATTTTGTTTCATAACATGACTCACATTATATAGTATTCGTCTAGAAAACTGTTAGATCATTTTTATGAGAAATGTCAATTATTTATATTACTAGGTGAACTATGATATGTTATGTATTAACGATCAATAAAATTTTGTTATTTAGTTGAAAACTGCTCAGGACATTATAATATAATGGTCATTTAAAGACAATTTCATTGATAATTTCTAATTTATATAAATTTAATTAATGAATTAAATTTATGTAAGAATAAATTATACCATGACTTATATGAACAATATTTTATAGGTCTTATCAGTATCATTCTAAAATAAAATTAATTTAGTGGTGATGTTGGGTCATATTGGCAGATTTTATTGGGTGGTAAATTGAATGGTGGGTAAAAACACTATATTAATTTTATCCCATATGTGGGGATATATTTGGCATGTAATCATCACAATTTTATAAAAAAAATACTCCACTTTAAGTATAGTTTCTTATCAAAAATAAATTTTGATTCAAATAACTGAAAATTAAATAAATTTAGAAGCTTGTTCCATAATGATGTGTTGTTTCACAAGGGATGAAGAGAATTAATTCATATGGTGGATGTGATAAATTTAAGTAAAAAATGATGATAAGGGTAGTGGATTATTTTAATTACAAGAAAATTATTCATATAGAGTATATCATTCTACCCATGTAACACAAGACAATGTGACACATTAGAAATTGATATTGTAAAGGAAAACATCTTATCTTAAAAAAGGAGGATCCATTTAATGTATGAAATATTAGTGGTTTCTATTTTGTGGGATTGTTTTTTTTACTATAGATGACCATGGTTATAGTTAAAAACCCCATTCAATTTGAAATAGAATGTGTACTACTTTGAAAATGATTTAATCTAGTCCAACATTGATATTATAAGATATTTTTTATGCTAATAATTATTGTGGAATTGGTAATAATTTAATTAAATTAAGATATATTATCACTAGTTTTAAGGTATAATGATCAATGAATTTTTATCCCTGATTAAATTATCCAATATTCACATTAACAATATTTGAATATCCATTTATGGATCCATACTTGGTGATTGGTAATTATATAATTGGTAAAAAGATGGTTTACTGAAAAAATTGAACCCCAATGATGATGTTGAAGCCTACTAAATAGGATACACAATTGATTATGGAGACAATTGAGGTTATTATTTATAGTACAATGGTTATAGGTTGGTATAACATAAAATATGGAATTTATGACGGATAGACCAGTGTTGATCATAAAAACCTAGATAAAGACACTATAATGACTCATGATGGAGATGTAGATATACTCACGCAAACTCACATTCATTAGAAACTAATAGTTAGTAAATATGATCCTTATCTATATGTAACCTTATATTTATGATCATCATGTAAGGAAAAATATGAATCCTCTTTGTATGATGCATGGAAGGTTGATTTTATAATTACAGAAAATTATTAAATGTATATTGATGACATTACTATTTTTAGCCTTACTTTTTCATGATAACTATTACTCTCATAGCCTCATTGTGGTGACCCCCACCCCCGAAACAATGGTTTGAAATGTTATCGGTTTCAAAGATAGAAAATATATTGAATTATTGAATAAAATCATAGCTAAGGTTCTTAATTTCTCATATTATTCATAATTGGACTATTATAATAATTTTGGAATAGTAAATATCCCATTAATAGACATCTCACAAAGTATAATTCCTTGCTTCTTACATTGTAATTAAAATCACATTTTTTAAACCATTGGGGATAATGGTGATTTTAGTTGACTATTTTTATTATTTTCAGGGTTGTTTATTTTTTTTGATTTATTTATTAATTTGCAAGTATTTCCATTTCTCAAAGGGAATATACCTTTTCAGTTTTATTGTTGTTATCCTCCCAAAACAATAAATCACTTCAAATCATAGATAAAATATGGACAATTATTATACCATTATCTATCTTGTAAAATCATTTTATTTTATGTAAATTTTCTATAAATGATGGGATTATATTTGATGTTTATGATTTTCTATTTTTCAAAGTTTTTTATTTAATTTATATATTTATGAATAATTATCCAATAATCATCAAAAAACATATTTTGTATTATTTTACAACGTATATATAAATTTTTATAATATACCTTCTAATTAATGTAAAGTGTTTTAAATATTTATCTATTATCATATTTAGAGAATTGATTTATACAAAAGGGCAATATGTGTCACCTAGTAGGCCCTTATACAATTAAAAATAATTATGAATTAAAAATAACTATACTTTTGAAAATAGGGATTTCTAATGAACTTTATTATCTCATAGGTTATAAGGTTATTTGATGTGATCACCACTAAGAATATATATAAAAATAAAATCATGACCTACACATTTATATACATACATCACATGTATACTCATATAATCCATCTATCTAAAACATCATGAGAAACTATGATATAACAAATATGTAATCTCTTATATACAAACTCGTGTATTTCTAATTCATTGAATTTGACTTATCATTGTTGATTAATGTATCAATTGAAATTTATATAACTATTTGATAATAAAAATTTATATAAATATAAATGTCCACATATATCATCCTAATAATTAAATTGAGGTTATATATGTCATAATCATCATAAAAGAGGATAAATCGTAGCATGATAATAAAAAAAATATTTTTTTTACAGAAATATATGTAATGAACAAAAATTAGTCCAATCATTCAGGTTATCATGTAAATGTATCAATGTGTGATGGTTTTTATGTAGGGTACATTATTGACATGATGTATTAGGGATTAATATAAATTGTAAACCCTATGTATAATATTATCATATTCATAATGAATTGCACAGAGTATACTCAATGTGTTTCAAAAAAAAATATAATTTGTAATTTTTTCTAATTTTTAAACCCAATATCTCTATGTGAGCCCCAACTCCCACTAATATTATCATATCATTACGATCCATGAAATTCCATGATGATAATTATCTTGGCAAATCATATTTTTATGAGTGTTTTTTTTCTAATTAACCATGATGCAATAAATTCAATAAACAGAAAAAAATGATCTTGAAAAATAATTAAATTTATAGTATAAAAAATGTGCATACTCCAATATTTTTCATCACATGATATAGATTTTGGAATAAAAAAGATATAAAAAATTTATTTCAAACCATCATATTTTTAAAACCTAATGTCCTTACACATATGTTATTGATGTGCTGATATTATGGTTTCTACAATGGATATAGAACAATATATATTGTGTGTATATGAAAAATTATTACATTATTACCTAAATTTGATTCTTTATAGAGATTATAATCATTAAATAATATCCCATGTTAGGATAAAACCAAAATTTAAAAAAGGAATTTTATATACTATCAAAATAAATATTCATTTAATTTCGTAAAAAATAATAAAATGATTATTTTATATAAAATCATTTTATGAATACATAAAACATTATATATGATTTTTTATTTTCTACTCAATTATGAAATTAATAAAACAAGTTAAGATTAATTATCATATTTCAAATTTCATGATCATAAAATTAATATATTTAAAATATTTTCTAAATAAATTACTTGCATTAAATAGTACTGGTAACAATAGTAAGTCTTGCTGAAAAATTTCCATCGTAAAAATTTATTTTTTTAATGATTTTGAACATCACCGTGTTCAATAACTCACCGAGTATCCTTCAAAATAACATATCCCAAAGAAATTAATAAATTATGTAGAGATAACTGATGTATCAAACACATCAAGAATCTTGTATTTGTTGTCAATATGGGATGATGTTTATGAGAAACTATTAATTTTAATATAGATTATGTGAAAATAAAGGACCCAACATCTGTGAAGATTAATGAAAAGGTGATTAAATATATATTATTGGAGAACTATTGATTATAAAAATAAATATTAAAAGAGTGAATAAACCTAGGCATTGAGTTTTTAATTAAATCCAGTTTATAGACACAATAAATAACATTTGATGATTCATGAAATAGGGTAATATATAATATATGAATGGGTATATAAGATAAAGATAAAATAATATTTTTAGGAGTTTTAAGGATGATCAATTAAATAATCTTGAAGAGTTTGAAGAGAAATATTTTCATAATATTATGGAGTTTTTATATAAAATAACTTAGATGGTTGAGAATTGAATTTATAAACCATTAGTGACTTACTAATGAAAAATATATTTCATATACTAATTAAAACAATTGAAGTATTTTTGTTGAATGTTGTATTTTAAAATAGAAAAATAATATGATATGAATATGAGAATCATTTTTTGATGATTAATTATGAATAATTATTAAATAAAATTTGTTAAAACATTGAAAAGATATGAAGGGTGTTCAAATAAAAATGTGTCCAAGATAATTTATAATTTTACAATTTAATTATGAGTTGGTTTCATGAAATATCTGAATATTTGATAAATTATTGATGATATCTATATTATTTTTAGATGAACCAGATTGTTTAGAAATGAAAATGATGGAAGAAGTTTTTTTTCATATTTGATGTCATTCTATAATACTGATTTAGAGTTGTATAATTAAAAAATAATTATGTATATCCCAAAAAAATGATTATTAGTAGATTATTACATCTGAATATATTCACAACTTTATCCAAATGACATGTTAGATGTACTAAGAGACCCACTATGAAATATATGATATTCAATAAGGTAAAAATGGTGTTTTTAATAAATGTTAATAACTCTCAATGCATAAAAAGGTAAATTAATTAATTCATAAGGATATCTAGTTTGGTAATGTCTAAATTTTTATATAAAAGATAACCCAAATCCTATAGTATTTTTAAAAAGTGTGATATAATATCTTACAAATGTTTTTTTATAATTAAATACGATGTTATTCTATATTTTTAGAATTTTCCAAATTATACACAAGGTAAACATTACCATATAAAATATTTATTGTAAAAATATCATGTGATTTATAAATAAATTATTAAATCATTAATATGATATATTTGATTATTTATCTCAATTTTAAGTTTTGTTTGTTTGAAAATATTGATTATTGAATGATTAAATCAGATGATTCTAATACTGAACATTGGGCAATAAATATCATGATTTTAGTGATTAACTTGTGATTTAAACCCTTTATAATTGGGAGAAGTTATTTTCATGATTATTTTCCTATGATATTAAACATTTTACTGGAATTATAATTTACAATATATATAAGGGAAATAATTTGTAATCATATAACAGAAAAAAGGAGAATAAAAAATTTTATTTGAGCACAATAAAATAGATAAATATATGTGATCATTGTGAGATAATTATAGAATAATTAATATGACGATTTTAAATTAAATTATGAATTTCATAAATATATATTTTTTGGAATAAATTTTTGACATGTATTAATGATATTGCAATGGTTAATTTTTTAAATCCAGTTATAAAACATGGGCAAAAACCTATGTGTTATGTGGGAGATTTTATTATGGAATGATGATCACTACAAAACAAAACACATAGATTTTTTGTGGAATGAAATATAAATTAATCATAATTTTATTTTCTATAATTAAATTGTTTTAATATTCATGTAGTATTCAATGAATATAAACAAATAAGAATATGATAATATGATATTTTGAATGAAAATAAACTAATACTTAAATACATATGTTGATCATTTGTATCAATGTACAAAAATTATTTTTTAGATGACCATGATATTTGTGTGATCAGATCATATTTTATTAAGAAGAATAAGAATATGAATAAGAATAATTTGTTTTAACTTTTCAACTTTTATTGGTATAACAGATTCTAAATAAGAATTAGAATTATATAATTGAGGATTTATCACACGACTTCTGCTGGAACTTTTTATTTGTGTCAAAAACATAGAATAAATAGAATATGAAGTATTAGGTATGACTAGTGTGTTTTTATTGTTTGATTTTGTTATGGGTGTGGAATATTTTGTATAAAATGGGTTGAAGGAATCACATAGAATCATACTTCTTATATGTGTTTGTAATTCAAAAAATTGAGCTGAGATAAATAGTTAGACATCAATGATTATATAGAATTTTTTTTTGATTTGGATGAGCAATGTTTTTGAATGACATCTTATTTGTTTTGAAATTGATATATTTGAGATATGAAGATGAGAATTTGTAATTTTTGTAGGGATAAGCCATTGAAATCTAGAGGGAGAACGTAAATATATATGTTTTCTTTATATAATTTATATTAATAAAGGAGAGTTTTATAGCCTAATGATGATACATTTCCCACTTATATTCATATTTTTATATTAATTGGTATCTATTTATCATCCTTAATAAAAAAAATTTATGGATATAGACATCCACATTAGGGGTGAACCTTTTTAAAATACTATGTCATTTAAAACCTTATTAATGTATTACTATGTATGTGGTTTGTTGTGTTGTGACTACATAAATCAATATTTTCATCCCGATTGGATAATAAATTTGGCAATTAATATTGTTAAATAAAATTTAAATTAATTTAGTAAAATCATTTCAAATTAACTCTCCATGAGTGCTACTACAATGATCACAATATGTATCAACTTGTATTAGAGCCAGAGGTTTTACTTCCTAATGGATCTGATTCCATTTTGACGTGGGTTTTTATCACCCCTTTATTCAATTAATTAAAAATTTAACCATTATTTTTTTAAGTACTTAATGTTTATGGGTAATGATTGGGAGATTTTGGAGTCCTTTTGGATAGTTTTTGGGGATTTCATAAGGGTGCAATGTTGGTGCACAGTTTATGGAATTTGTGAAATATCTCTGTGAATCTGTGCACAATGGGAAGGGGAGAAGAGAAGGCATTTGGGATATGCACGGTTTGTCCAAACCGTGTGGTATCATTAGAGAAACAATAAAACACGAGATAATAGGATTTATCATTGATACAACAGGGTTCAAAAACCATGGGATCCAATAATAAATGTTTCATCTTTGACATAGTGGTTGGTGAACGGTTAGTGCATGGTTTTCCTAACCTTGCACATTTTAAATGTTAGCTCAAAAAATTATGGATCTAATAAATTTTGACCTCTAAGGCCAATGGTTTTTCCATTACAGCCATAAATTCAGCTTATCACCTATAAAAGGAAAAATAATCTTGTCTCATCGATTAGGAGGTGATCTAAATGATTATATTGGTGTTTTGAAGTCAGTTTCTCGCAATGAGTGATATATTTATTGGTTTTTATTGGTGGGTTTTCTAAGATCAACATCTATATCTCTTCTGATTACATCAATATACATCCTCTATGAATATATCTATGAATATCAAATCCATATGTGATTGGAGTTTCAGTTTTTTGATGATATTAGAAGAGAAATAATCTGGGTTTCTTGAAATTCAAGTCAGTTTCATTGGAATTTGAGTGACGTTCTTCATTTTCATCATAAAATCCAAGGTATTATGTTTCCATATCAACTCAACTATTTAAAATATGAATTCAAAGTTTTAAATTAATTTTCATCATGGAATTGGATGTGAAATTTTTATGATTTGTTTATTGGAAACCCATTTTAGTGATGGCTTATAGAATAATGGAAACTGGGAATTTTTGTGGAAACTGATATTGATAAATTGATTTTAAAATGATGAATGTAAAATTATTCTTTAGTTATGATTCATGAACAAGGGATTTCAATAAATTCTTGGTTTTTTTAAATGTTATGTTAGAATGGATTTTAATAAAAGAATAGTTTTATTGAAATTTTTGTCTTTTATATTGGTATTTAGAATAATGGTTATGTGTATTCATTTGAATTTAGGACATAAAATGGATAGTCTCCCCCATCATTAGTGTAAGGACCTTCCAATTTTCATTGGCTTGAGAGTATAACGATTCATTACTAGGCCTTATACGACATCCCCAAGGTGCCAAAGGCTGGTAATAAATGCCGAAGGATTTCAAATATAAGTTGGGGGACGATTTCCCCTTTATGAAATAACCCATAGTCCAGCCAAGCATAAACAAACATTCACTATATGATGCATGAACAAAAGAAAGACTACTAAACAACTTCATTATGTCAAACCACATCAAGTACCTAACAGCGGAAGACCAAACTATGAATCAAGGTATACAGTAGATGAACAAATCAAGACTCCCAAAAGACACCATGACTCTGTGACCCACAAGCTCCAAGCTCCAAAAAATCTCCCAAGCATAACCATGAGACACTAGCAATAATTGGCTTTACCTTTATGTGTGTCCCAGAATACTACATCTGCAAAATCACCAAAGTGCCAAAGTAGGGGTGAGTATAAAACTCAGTAGGTTTCCCCAATTACTTCTCTACTCACGCCACTAGGATAGAGAGGTTAGAAACATTTATATAAAGAACAGTTTATATAAATTTTTTTCTCAAAAGTAGTTTATAACTAAATATAATCAAGTTTCCAAAACCATTCATAACCAATCTCATTCCAAAATCAATTGAAAGCAATTTTCCAGCTAGTTATTTTTCTAGATAAATAACCAACCAAGCTTTAGAACTATTTCACAAGATCCCTTTTTGGCATACCCAACCATTCCAGAAACACATGCAACCAACCATTCATGCTACCTTGAAGAAGGGAGAATCCCTAACCCTTATCTATACCAACCATGATGGGGGAGTCTTTTTACCCTTATCCAACCCAAATGTGCATGAATGCTTGATGAAGGAGAGCCCTAACCCTTATCCATCCCAACACTGATGGGGGAGACCCCTAACCCTTATTTGTCCCGAATGCAATATGAATGTTTGAAGGGGGAGAGCCCTAACCCTTATCCATCCCAACACTGATGGGGGAGACCCCTAACCCTTATCTGTCCTACTTTCTTGTGAACACACACAACCATCATGTCAAAAACCAAGTGTGTTCAACGAATTCAAACCATTTAAAATATTAACTATTTTAATTCCAAACCACTTCAATAAACCCCCCTTTTCGTTGAAAACCAAATCTATCAATGTCATTTAAAGAAAAAACCATTTCAATAAAACACCCTTTTTATTTAAACCCAATTTTCATGAAACCATTTACAATTTCAGTAATCATAATTTAAAATTAACATTTTAAATTCAAGAAGCCAAACCACTTTGCACAACAATTCACCAAGATTTAACAATTTCATCAAAACCATAAATCATCACTAAAGAAGATTTATTCCATGTTTTTCACAATCAAATGCATTCAAATATACCAAATTGAGACTAATCCAATAAATTATGACAAGGGGAGTTGATATTTAAGCCACCTGCCTCAATGGTTTTGAAGAAAACCCTAAAAAATGTAGAACACACAAGAAAACCAGGTTGATTCTTCAAAAAACCGCTTTAGATCTCTTCTCCTCAAGAATCTGGCTTCGATTCTCCTAGAGAAGCCTTCAGATCATCTCCAGAATGAAGAGAAAACCTTGTCTAACCTTAGGAGAAGAAAAATCCCTAGTTAAGGCCGCATTGGAGGAAAAACGAGCCACATAGAGGCAAAAACTCATGAGATCCACCTTTATAGGATCTCATTTAAGTGGTCACACGGTTTGATTTCATGGTTAGACAAACCGTACGCTAACCTTGCATTAGGAAATTCCTCGGCAGACCCTCCATGCACGGTTTGGCTGCACGGTTAGACAAACCGTACACTATCCATGGGACTTCCCCTTTTCCTCAAAACTTAATTTAAAGTTCTCTCGACTCCCCCATTCATCACCCTTAACATTAAAACCATTAAAAGAATCAATAAAGGGTTACATACCAAAAAACGAGGGTACAACATTCTCCCCACCATTGGTCTTTCCATCCTCAGAAAGTAGAAAACCTAAATCTCTTTCATTTCCTTCTCACATTCCCAAGTCTCTTCTTGAATCTGACCATGCTACCATAAAACCCGCACGAGACTGATGCTTTTTTCACACAAGACTTTCTCTTTCCTACCCAAAATCCTTACCAGGATATGTATCAATGAAACACATGGCTCTTGGTCAATGTAATTCCATCTGATCACATGGTCAGGATCAGGCCGATACTTTTTCAACTGGGATACATGGAAGACATTATGCACCAAACTGAACCGTGGTGGTAATTAAAACAAATATTCCACCTCTCCAACCCATTCCAGTATCTCAAATGATCCAATGTATAGAAGATATAGCTTTCCATGCTTCCCGAAACGATGATGTCCATGCCTTGGAGATATCTTCAAGAAGACATGATCACCCACAACGAATGACAATGGTCTTCGACGGTGATCTGCATAAGATTTCTGATGACTCTGAGCCATTTCCATCTTCTTTTTAATCAAATGGATCTTCATTGTTGTTTCTTTGATGAGGCTTGGTCCGACTAGTGATGTTTCACCAATTTCCACCCAGCATAGTGGATAATGACAAGGATGCCCATAAAATGCTTCAAACGGAGCCTTGCGTATCGAGGCTTGATAGTTGTTATTGTATGAGAACTCCACTAAGGTTATATGCTCCTCCAATGTGCCATAAAAATCCATTACACAAGCCCACAACATATCTTCCAAATATTGTATCTTCCTCTCAGATTTCCCATCCGTCTAAGGATGATACGTCGTGCTCATCGTTAACTGAGTTCCGAGGGCTTGCTGTAATGATTTCCAGAAAAAAGATGTGAACCTATGATCTCTATCTAGAGACTATAGACACAGGTACACCATGCCTCTTTACCACTTCCCGAAAATAGATTTTTGAAAGATCTTCCATCGTATGGGTTTCAAAAATAGGGGTGAAATGGGCCGACTTAGTTAGACGATCCACTATCACCAAAATGACATCGTGTTTCCAATCCATTCTTGGAAGACCTGTAACAAAATACATTTCTATTTTATCTGATTTCCACACTGGGATGGAAAAATATTGTAACATACCAGCTGGTCTCTGATGCTTTGCTTTAACCTGCTGACAAGTTAAGCACCGTGAGATGAACTCAGCCACCTTATTTTTCATGCCGCTCCACCAAAACTGTGCCTTTAACACCTTATACATTTTATTTATACATGAATGTAAAACCCATATAGAATGGCGGTAAGAATGAAGGAGTTGTTCCTAACAAACAATAGGTACAACCATCCGATCTCTGAAACACTAAATTGAACCCCCATCAAGTTTCTAGCAATCAATGGTATCCCCACCATTGAGTTTTAAATTTACAACCAGACATTCTACATCAGATGTTTGTGCTTATTTGATCATCTTTACTAAATCAGGAAGAAGTGTAGATGAAAAGAAAACAGCAACATCACCTCGGTCATCACATTCCACATGCATGTCAGCTAAGACCGACATCAACTTCCATTAATTTGAAGATTCTTTCACCTACTGAGCGTATGAATTTATACTCAATAAATCTGCCAAAGAATTCCCTTAGCCTAGTGTGTACATCAACCAAAGTTAAACATCTGGATATACTCTATCCATCTCCTTTCCCTGAGATTCAAATATCACTATGAGAAAATGTGTTTCAAGCTTTTGTGATCTATAAAAACAGTAAATTTCTCACCAAAGAGATAATGTCTCCATGTTTTCAAAGCACGAATGACTACAACTAACTCCAAATCATGTGTTGGGTAATTTTTCTCATGCACCCTGAACTGCCTTGAACCATAGGCAACCACATGATCTATTTTGATGAGAACACAACCCAACCTTGATCCTGAAGTATCACAATACACCACATACCCTTGTCCCAATTTTGGAAATATCAAGATAGGTGCCGATGTAATCCTAACATTCTGTTCCTAAAAGGATTTCTGACATTCTTCCGTCCATCATAAGAGGGCATTCTTCTTAGTCAGACCTGTCATTGGTGAATCTAGTTGTGAGAAATCACGCAAAAAGAATCAGTAGTAACCGACTAGACCAAGAAAACTGTGTATATCAAACACATTATTTAGTGGTTTCCAGGATATAATGGCTTCTATATTTTCAGGATCAACAAAAACACCTTTCGCAGAAATGACATGGCCAAGGAAACATACTTTCCTTATCCAAAAATCACACTTTGATAATTTGGCATACAAATGATGATCTCTCAATATTTGTAACACTGTTTCAAGTTGAACCTCATGGTCAACCCTTGGTTTTGAATAGACCAATATATCATCCACAAACACCACAACAAAAGAATCCAGATATTATTGAAATATCCGATTCATCAAAGACATGAAGACTGCTAGTGAATTTGTTAGACCGAAAGGCATGACTATATATTCATAGTGGGCATATCTGCTTCTGAAAGCTGTCTTTGGAATATCCTCCTTCCGAACTCGCAATTGGTTATATCCTGATCACAAGTAAATCTTGGAGAACCACTGATATCCCCTTAATTGATAGAACAAATCATCAATGAATGGAAGTGGATATCTATTCTTTATCGTAACTTGGTTAGGCTTACGATAATAACACACAGCCGAAGAGTTCCATCTTCCTTCTTCACAAACTACACCGGTGTTGCCCATGGAGAAGTACATGGTCGAATGAAACCCTTGCTTTCCATCTCCTCTAACTATAAATTCAAATCTCGTATATCTGTTGGTTCCATCCTATAAGACAGAAGGGAAATATCACTGGTCCTTGGAAGGAGATCAATCGTAAACTCCACTTCCCTTAGAGATGGTAACCCTGAGAAGTTATTGGGAAAGAAATATGGAAATTGATCCACAATAGCTGGAAAAATATTTTCCTCAATCTCTTCCATTGATGCCAAAGTCAATGCATCCAGTTGTTAAGAGATCATTCCCCTCATTGGTTCCAACAAGCTCTTTTCACCTTTCTTTACCATCCTCTCTCCTCTGAAGAGATGGTTGATGTTGTCCTCAGTCGTGAAAGTAACTATTCTCCTATAACAGTGGATGTGAGACTTAAACATTGTCAACCAATCCATACCCATTATTACGTTATAAATATCCATGTCCAACATCGACAATCCCCGTTCTAACTCAGCTCCATCAAAAGTTATAGCATATTCTCTACACAAAAAGTCTTGACATTTTCTTTCACCAAGAGGAGTTTTCAGTTTCAAAATAGAAGGCACCATTTCCAGTTTTAACCATATCATGTCAACAACACAAGAAGAAATGAAGTAGTGAGATGCACCAGTATCAAAGAGCACTTGCACAAGGGTAAAATTCAAATGAATCGTACCTCTCACCATAGATGGTCCAACATGATCATCGAACATCATCTGCTCAGCTCCATACAATTGCTTCATTGCTGTACTGTTCTCCTTGTTTCCTTGATGAGATTTCCCTAGTTGAGGAGTCATGGTATTTTATGAATCACCATGGCTAGATTTGTTATGATGATGAGACTGATTCTGCTGTCTATGTCTGGTCGAAGAATATGATGCTTGCGACGCCTGAGTGGTGTCACACACACTCGACCTCGGTGCATTCCAACAATAGTTCTATATATTCCCCATCTGCTTGAAATTGTGATAGGATCTAGGTTGCATCGTAAAATCTCGCCTTTTGTGGTCAGGTGAACCACATTGAAAACAACGTGCTTTGCTCTAGGGTCATATAGGAAGTTTCACTGATCCCGCTGTCTGATAGTGATTTCTACTTGCACCGTGGAAATAGGTGTCCCTTTTCCTCTTATTCCCAGAGGTTGAGTTCCCACCATTTCCTATATGTATCATCATTCCACCTCCTATTGATCCTGAGATATCATGTTCATCAACAGTCGCTCTGTTCACAATCTCTATATAATCCAAAATATAGATCACTGCAATCTTCGATCGAATCTCCTGCCTTAGACACGATTCGAAGATATGTGCCCTCAATGACGCACTTTCCAGAACCTCTGATGAAAAACAGACTGTGTTCTTGAACTTATCCAGATACTCTGTGATAGAGAGTCTCTCATACTTCAAGCAAAATAATTTCGTTGTTTTCCAGATCTTGAACGTGTGATGGTGGAATTGTTTGTTCAACAATTCTTCAAAATCCTCCCATGTAAGGCCTTCATCAAATTTAGCATGCACCGCTAAATCCCACCACTGAAATGAAAGATCCTCAATCATATACATCACCAAATTTAGTTTTCACTCTACTGGTGTGCCTATGAAATCGAAGATACGATTCATCCTACTTAGCCACACCTCTGCCTTTTCGGGTTCATCATCACCCCAAAAGTTCGGTGGATTATGCTACATGAACTGGATGGTATGATCCACATGCCTTGGTTCATTCCTATGGTTCCCCATATCCACAACGTGAAAATCTTGGACAATAATATGAACCAGCTCTTGGTTCACTCGTGGTTCAGGTGAAACCACATTCTCCGCAGCTTCTTCGGGGTGGTTTTGATGACGCCTACCGGGTGCCATTTTCTAATCCAACAACAAACTCCATCAATCTCACTCTCTAGCAATATATGGCTTAGCATTTCAAATTCTATCACATCATCTATCTCAACATTGTTTTCAAACAACCTTTTTCCCATGTTCAAACATTTTTTAAAACATTCCTCATGCATTTTGAAAATCAACCCATTTTCAAAATACACCAAATACTATGTTTTTAAAATATTTTCTTGATTTTTTTTTCATTTTTCAAAAAAATTCACACCTTGCACAAAATCCATACTCATTCCTCACAATGAGATATGAAATCCTAGTGGGAAATAATTTCTCTACAATGCATGTCTTGCTCATCTCATTAGCTAAACCCATGAAAATGAGATTTCCCAACATTTTATAAGTGTGTCCAAAACACTTATGTATGCAACACCCTGGTAACTTGAAGTTCAGCATAAACGGGTTAGCTAAGTCCCTTTATGATATAAATTTCATGCTTCGACAATCCTACTCCTGTATAAGATTTAGACCTAAGGAATAGACAAGAATGAATTTCAACTCCAAGTCCAATAACATCGATGAATATTTGTTAGGAAAGGATCAAACAAGCTGATACCATTTGTAATGACCCGCCAATTCACATTGGCTTGAGAGTACAATGAGTCATTACAAGGCCTTAAGAGACACCCCCATGATGCCAAAGGCTGGAAATAAATGATGAAGGCTTTCAAATATAAGTTAGAGGAAGATTTCCCCTTTATGAAATAACCCATAAACCAACCCAACATAACCAAACATTCACTATATGATGCATGAACAAAAGAAAGACTACTAAACAGCTTCATTATGTCAAACCACATCAAGTACACAATAGCAGAAGACCAAAATAAGCATCAAGGTACATAGAAGATAAACAAATCAAGACTCTCAAAAGACACCACGACTCCATTCTACACAATCTCCAAGCTCAACAACATTTCCCATGAATCACCACGAGCCACTAGCAAAAAGATGATTTAACTTTACCTGTTTATCAGAATACTACATCTGAAAAAGCACCAAAGTGCCAAAGCATGGGTGAGTATAAAACTCAGTAGCTTTCCCCAATGACTTCCCTACTCACGTCTCTAGGATATAAAGGTTATCAAAATTTATATAAAGAACAATATATATAAAACATTTTCTCAAAAGTAGTTTATAACTGACTATAAAAAGTTTCAAAAACCATTCATAACCAAAGGCATTCCAAAAGAAATTGTAACCAATTTTCCAGAAATTTATTTTTCCATAAAAATAACCAAACAAGATTTAGAACCATTTCACAAGATCCTTTTTTGGCATACCCAACCATTCCACAAACCCATGCAACCAACCATGCATGCTACCTGGACGAAGGGAGAAGCCCTATCCCTTATCCATCCCAACCATGATGGGGGAGACACTGTACCCTTATCCAACCCAAATGCACATGAATTCTTGACGAGGGAGATCCCTAACCCCTATCCATCCCAACACTGATAAGGGAGGCCCCTAACCCTTATCCATCCAAAATGCAATATGAATGTTTGATGGGGGAGATCCCTAACCCTTATACATCCCAACACTGATGGGGGAGACCCCTAACCCTTATCTGTCCCACTTGCCCATGAACAGAAAAAACCATCATGTCAAAAACCAAGTGTGTTCAGAAAATTCAAACCATTTAATTGCTTAACCATTTCAATTCCAAACCATTTCAACAAAACCCCGTTTTTATTGAAAACCAAATCCATCAACATCATTTCAATCTCAAACCATTTCAATTAAACACCCTTTTTATTGAAAACCCATTTTTATAAAACCATTTAAAATTTCAGAAATAATAATATAAAATCAACATTTTAAATTAAAGAAGCCAAATCACTTTGCACAAAAATTCACCAAGATTGCACAATTTTATCAAAACAATAAATCATCACTAAAGAAGATTTATTCCATGATTTTCACAATAAAATCCATTAAAATAAACCAATTTGACAATAATACAATCAATTATAAGAAGGGGAATTGAGAGTGAATCATCCTACCTCAAACGTTTTAAAAAAAACCCTAAAACATGGATAACGCACTAGAAAACTGGGTTGAATCTTCCAAAACCCACCTTAGATCTCTTTTCCTCAAGAATCATACTTAGATTCGCCAAGGGTAGCCTTTGGATCACCTTCATAATTATGGGAGAACCTTGTCTGACCTTAGGGGAAGCAAAATCCTGAGTTAGGGCCTCTTAGGAGAAAAAATGAGCCACTTAGTGGCAATAACGTGTGAGATCCACCTTTATAGGATCTCGTTTAAGTGGTCGCACAGTTTTCTCGCACTGTTAGAAAAACCGTGCACAACCCATGCATTAGAAACAGCCTCGGAAGACCCTCCATACATGGTTTGGACACACGGTTAGGCAAACCGTGTGCCGCCCATGCAGAAGCTACTGCCTCCAAGACCAACTACGCATGGTTTTACCGCACGGTATAGACAAACTGTGTGCCATCTGTGCGACTTCCCCTTTTCCTCAAAACATCATTTAATGTTCTCCCAACTCCCCCATTCATCACCTTTAACATTAAAACCATTAAAATCATCAAGAAATGGTTACATACCAGAAACCAAGAATACTACAATTAATGGGGTAGATAATGGTTATGGATCACCCCTATGAAATGGTTCATTATGTAATGCCTTAGTGAAAGGATGTATCACCCCTCATGATTTTCTAGAGGTCCAGGTATCATTCTTGGATGGATGTAAGGATA
The DNA here is from genome assembly GCA_963277665.1 of Viscum album. Taxonomy (NCBI): domain Eukaryota; kingdom Viridiplantae; phylum Streptophyta; class Magnoliopsida; order Santalales; family Viscaceae; genus Viscum; species Viscum album. The sequence continues at coordinate 838,569,094 of OY728152.1, read as the reverse complement.
TGTGGAATGTAATTTTTATTCCAAAATGAATCTTTTGAAAATGTTTTAAATTTTTGTTTGGTTACATTCAATTGAAATTGGTTTATTTGAGAAAACTTCTTCAGTATCAAATTGTTTGGATTCATGATATTTTTTTGAACTATTTCAAATGTTTTTTAAAATGAGTTGTTTTATAAAAATGTTATAACGTGTTCTACCCTAGTGGAGTGAGTATATAAGTCATTGCAGAAATCAACTCAGTTTCTTTACTCACCCATTCTTTGACACTTTGGTTCTTTTTTAGTTGTTGATTATCAATACATGGAGAAAGGTAATGTATCACACATATCTAGTGTTTCTTAGTGGCAATTGGGATGTTTTTTGGAACATTGAATAGGCCATTGATTTGGAGTTATGGTGGAATTTTATTTTTTTGTGTTTTAGCCTTGTTTTTATATTTCCACAGTAGTAATCAATATAGTTGTTTTAATATAAATAGAATTTCTTGTCTTTCATATTTATCATGCATCAGGTAGTGGTTTTTTATAGCATGATTGGTTGGTTATTTTATTTTAAAAGGGAAAATCATATATCATTTCTAAATGAATACAGTGGAATTTTCTATATCCTATAGAATCCTGGGGATGTATCTTAATGCCTATTTATATTCCACCATATCTTCAAGCCAATGATGAGGGGTGAGATGTTACAAGTGGTATCATATTGGGCATTCCTAATTCCTAATATAACAAGTGTCAGCAGCATTTTCCATCCTAATTACTTATTGAAGAATTAGTATCACCTTGGTCCTCTCTAATTGATCATTGAATAAGTGGTAAAAACACGTTACTTCTTAATTAATTGTGTAATAATAGGTATTAGTCATTTTTAGGATTTAACTTGGAATTGGTCACACATCCTGGAGTTGAATTAATTCTAGTATATTCCTTTTGTTGGATAATTGAAAAGAGTATGATTTTTGGGAATTTTAATTTATTGAATAAAAATACATAGGTATCCTTTTTATTCTAAAATTTATGATACCAGGGAGTTTGATACATAATAATTTTGGGGAAACTTATAGGGATTTAAATTTGAGTTTCATTGGATTATCCAATGAGAAGAAAATGATATGGATTGTTGAAACGACTTACCACAACGAGTTCATAATTCATTTTGAGTAAATATAAATTACATGAGGTATTGTTTTTGTTTTAGAAAAATGATAATGTTGTTTTCAATTGAATGTTTTTGAGAAAGAGAATTATTATGGATTTCTAAAAATGGTTTGGCTTTCAATACCATGTAGTTATTTTTTAAAAAAATGGTTGGACATGGTAAATGTTAATTTTTGAAAGTGATGGTGTGTTATTTTGATGTGGTTGAATTTGAAATGCTAAGAATTCATTTATTAGAGTGAGAATTATGGAATTTGGATTTTTTATTTAAAATAGAACCCGATATGCATCATAGAAACCAACTAGATGAAGCTGTTAAGAATGTGGTTTCACCTGGGCGATAGGTGAACTGAATGGCGGTTCATAGTATTGTCCATGAATTTCATATTTATGGAAATGAGAAAATGAGGGACAAGTTAGGGAAATTGGATCATTCCATCCAATTTCAAATGTAGAATTCACCTATAATTAGGGGCAATTCTGACCAGAAAATATGGAGGGGTGGTGGAATATAGTGAATCATATTTTTGATTTCATCAACACACCAATTGAGATGAAATTCATGCTAAAAACGTATATGCTAAAATATTTTCCATGCTAGTGGTTGGATTTAGTTATTCATTCTAAATTATAGAAATTCTTTTCATTGGAGGATTTTGAGTAATTTTTCAACAAAAAAATTGATCCAAACACATTTAGAATTACCATAATGATTGAAAAAATTAATCATGTAGTATGATGTATTTCTATCATAGAGTATGCTTATAAAATCATAAATTTAGTGCACTTTTCTCCATATGTTACTACTAGAGATTTGTTTTAATCCACAAATCATTGAATTGTATCTTATATAAGAGATTCACTCCCTAATTCTGGTGCTATGTATTACAGATTATACCAAGATGGTCAACGGAGCGACAATGGATAAACTTGAAATATCAAGAGTTATTAAAGGATGAAGAATATTGTGACAGATGGGAAATTATGGGAACAATAATGATTGGAGAAAATGTAAGAGGAGAACCTATTTCTATGGTGGGATTATGTATCAGAACCAAAAAATTGGATCAATGAATCTTCCTCCAAAACTAAATATCCATCTCGGATGTTTTCAATGTGGTGTTTTCGACCCCATGAAGTGATAATATACAACATCACCTAGAACCTTCCATAATTATAATCATATATGTAATCTACAGTTCTATAGTTGATGTTCTCTAAGGTTGTGTGTGTTGGAAACTTCTATTGTGTCGTAGGTGTCGAATGATTCAAGGGGATGAGAATAGGAGAATCAATCTCATCATAAGAATAGATCTAGGAAATTCTGATTTGTGGAATATCATTAATCTTCAACAAGGGAAATTTCATTAGGTAAAAAAATAAAATAGAGTTATGATAAAGAAAGTATATTTAGTTGACTAGGTTTTTATGGATGATCATTTTAGAACATCTATTGTGTGAGGTATGGTTCTTTTTCATTCTACCCTTATGCCTTTTTTGTTCAAAATTGGTTCATCCCAATCCATTATTTCCTATTGTGAGGTTGATTTAATATCATTAAAAGTTGGGATGATTCCTTCTGTGAATAAACATAAAACTCATCTTTCTCAAAAATAACGTTGAGAGATTCTGTGTTTAAATTTTATATAACTATTGATGGAGCCAAGGTGACAAGGGATTTAGTTCTTATAGATATGGATGAATAAGATATAATCATGGGTTTGGATTGGTTGAAAGTGTTCATACCCCAGATTTACTGTTATATATATATATGTATTGTTTTACAACATAAGATAGTTTCAATTACCTCTTTATAGGATAAAAGAGTATAAAAGAAGGATAAACATTATTGTTGGAACTAGGAGTTGGAACAATATTAGAAATTTTGGGGTTGTTTTATTTGACATCGATGGAAAAGATTGATAATAATATTTTTCTTATATTGGTTGATGCTTTTATATATTAGTTTCATGAAAATTTCATAGTGAATCCACTTATGAGAGAAGTGGATTAAACCTTTTATGAATTTTAGGGGCCAATCCTGTTCTATTATATCTTACAGAATGACACTAACATAATTAAGGGAGTTGAGGGTGTAGTTGGAAGATCTATAATGAAAATATTTCATTTGGAAGATCATGTCTCTATTCACATATCCAATCTTGTTTTTTGAAAATGCATGTGTGATTGTTCAATTGTGTGTGTATTATCATAACCATAACCATTTTTAGATAAATAAAATGTATATTATTCCATACATTAATGATCAATTCAATAAATTTATGGGGGGATCTCCGGTTCTCTTGAATTGAATTGTGAATAGGATATCACCAATTGCATGTTCTGAAGGAAAATATTACAAAGTAAACATTCATGATAAGATATTTCCATTATGAATATATGGTAATGCCTTTCAGCCTTATGAATTCACTAGGGATGTTTATGGAATTGATGAATTAAATATTTCAATGATATATAGATTCTTTTATGGTGGTTTTTGTGGATATCATATAGGTTTATTAAAGTACAAGGGTCGAGCATGAGTAACACTTGGGAACAATTTTCAAAATCTTAGGAGATCATCATCTATATTCCAAATTATCAATGGGTGTTTTTTGGACTAAAGAGGTATGTTTCATTGTAATTTAATTTCAAAAATGGGTTTTCTATATATTATCCCATGAAAGCTTTGAAAATGATTAATTCTCCTTTATAGTGGGATGATGAATTCTAGTTTTTGTTTCAAGAGCTTAAATTTCACCATATATCAACACCAATCATGATATTTATAGAATTTGGACAAAGGTATGTCTTGTATTTTGATGCTTCATGATATGGTTTGGGGATTTTTTCTTAGGAAAGGAGATCATGTTTTTTCTTATGGATCAATGATGTTGTTAATACATGATAATAATTAACAGACACACAATTTAAAGTTATATGTCGTAGTTTATGCTTCAAATAAATTGTGCCATTATCTCTTTGGTGGGAAATATATTGAGTTTACGGATCATAAGAACCTGAATTGTATTTTATCACAATGTTACATGAATTTATGAAAAATATGATGGATTAAGAATATCTAAATTTTTTACATTAAATTGATGTATACACCAATTAATGGAAATTTAGTGGCTGATGCATTAAGTAGAAAGTCATATCCTCAGTCAGAAAAAATAATCATCATATGAGTAGCAGTTGATTTTAGTCCTAGCCTACAAGAAGATGGAACCGAACCATGGACATACCTGGGTATCCATCCATAATAAGTTTCGGAGGCTGAAACTCAGGCTATAGGAGTGGTCCATGTGTCTTCCTATAGGAGAACAGAATCTGGAGTCCCGGAAACAAAACATTGAGAGCATGGAGACTAAACTAGAGGAGGAGTAGAGTGAGTTGACGTTTGAAGACCTTGTGGCGAAAAAGGACATCTGGGCCCAAATGATCCCCAAACCGGAAAGAATGGCTTATGAGAGGTCCAAGATTAAATGGATTCATAAGGGTGACAAGAATTCAGCCTTTTTCCATGCTTGCATCAGAGAAAAAAGCCGCCCCATGAAGCCCAACATCATGTTGGAAGATGGGTCTTTTACAGATGATAGAGATATAATTGGGGGTATGGATTTGACGTTTTTTCAAGACCTCCTGGCTGGCCCCAATCCGAGAATGCCAAATGGATACCCCACCAGAGATGCAGAGCTTTGGGGAGAAGTGCCTTCCTTGGTCTCGCACTGGGAAAATGAAAGGATGGAAAAGATACCGGAGGAGGAGGAAATCCAGGAGGCCATGAGGAGTCTCAACCCAGACAGTGCACCGGGTACTGATAGTTTTCAAGGTGCGTTCTTTCGGGATGCTTGGGACATTGTTAAGGGTGATGTTACTGCTGCAATCCAGGATTTTTTTAGAGGAGGGAGCCTCCCGCGGTTGGCCTCCGCTACCACCATGGTTCTCATTCCCAAAATTAAGAACCCTTCATCCCTTGAATATTTTAGACCAATAAGCAAGTTTAACTTCACTTATAAGATCTTGGATAGCATCATAAATACAAGGATGTCTGGTTATCTTCCACGATGGCTATCCATTGAACAACATGGTTTCATGAAGGGTAGGTCCATCCAAGGAGTGGTTTCTTTGGCACATGAGGTGTTGAGAGACATCAACATCAAGACGCATGGCTCCAATGTGGTGATTAAACATGATATGAGCAAAGCATATGACATTATTGAGTAGAGTTTCATTAATAGAGTGCTCACAACTATGGGTTTCTCCCATAAAGCCATTGATCATACCTTAAAATGTTTTAGCTCCTCGCGGATGGTGGTTTCCTTCTGAGGAAAGACCTATGGCTTTTTTAAGGCAACCCGAGGGCTGTGGCAGGGAGATCCCATCTCTCCTAGTATTTTTATACTCGCGTAGGATACCCTCATCCGCCTCATCAACAAGGGTGTGTCTAGTGGCGATATCCCCCCTTATAAGAGGAAAACTAATCTTCCAATCATTTCTCATTTGACGTTCACTGATGAAACCATTTTCTTTATCAATGGTGGAATGAGATCAGTGAATGGTTTCAAGAGGATTCAGCTAGATCATTGTGATTGGAGTGGCCACCTTATCAAAAATTTTAAGAGCAACCTCTTTATTTCCAGCAAGTGCACTGCTCAACAGGTCTCTTTGATTTGCAGTACTATGGACATGTAGTGAGGTTCTTTACCTCTGGAATCTCTTGGCATCCCCATATCTTCAGGGAGACTTTGTGTCCGAGACTTTGATCCGATTATGAGCAGAATCATGGGCAGGGTGATTAATTGAAGAACCATTTTTTTTCCTTCGGAGGAAGGATTTATTTAGTCAATAGTGTTTTGGCGGCCATCCCCATCCATGTTGTAGCTTCCACCAATGTTCCAAAGGGCATCATCAATGGCATTGACAAGATTCTAGCAAGTTTTGTTTAGGATGCTAGATCCGAACGTAAGAGGCATTGGGTGGCATGGGAGAAGATGGCAAGGCCAATTAACGATGGAGGGATCAATGTGAGGAGTCTAAAATGCACAACTCAATGCATGCATGAAAAACTATCTTGGGAAATACTTGAGGCATGTACACTTTGCGGGAAGTCAATGGCACACATGCGGTTGGGAAATCTAGAAGCCCTTGGTGGATAGACCTCTCCCTTCTCTACCAATATTCATATGCTCATCCAAACTCTTCATCGGTATTCATGATGGCTCGTGGGGGAAGGTAACATACTGTTCTGGTCTCACAACTGAGCATGTTCTATTATCGGTTTTCCAAGATACCCTGCACCTTTGATTACCTTTAGGGAAGTGAGTATGTACCCTTCGTTCTGTCAGGAAATTCTGAATGAGGAGCAGCGAGCCATTTTTGATTCAATTGTCATCTTCTCAGAGCCGGATAAACATATTTTCACTCCCTCTTCTTCAGGGGCCTTTACCATTAAGGATTTCCGGAGGCTTCATTATGGACATGATCGACACAGGAACAATAATGATATTGTGTGGTGGACTAGAATCCCTTCCAAGTTCAATTTCCTAACTTGGAGATTAAGGCGCCAGGTGGTGGCAACAGACGAAAACATTAAAAAGGTGGCTATCAACATGGCCTCTCGCTGCAACTGCTGCTGATTTCCGACGAGGAAAGCATGCCTCACTTGTTTTTTCAAGGTGAGTGGGCTTGGGCAGTCTGGTCATCCTTTTGTGGCTTCGATATGTCCATGGTCCATGCCTATGAAGGGGAGTCCTTCCCGGACAGTTGGTTTCTGGGGACTGTGGAGGAGAGTCCAGGTCGGGCGGTGAGGTCTATCCTTTTCAGTGCCACCTGCTAGTGCATGTGGCATGCTAGAAATCAAGCCGGATTCTAGATAACCTGTCCAACATCAAGAATCATCATGTTTAAGATCAAGAATCTACTGTCCACTTTACTCAAAGGTGGCAACCATGCTCATATGCCTAGCTCGCTCAAAATTCCAGCCACGACTGCCCAGGTCTCCAGGAACAATACAGCGGGTCAATGGGTCTGCTGGAACCCCCCGAGAGTGGGTTATAAACTTAACACGAATGGATCCTGTATCACAGGTAGAATGAAAGGTGGGGGCGTGGTGCGGGACACTCAAGGGGAAGTTATTCTCACTTTCGCTGTGACGTACAACAATATAGACCCTCTCTAGGTGGAGGTGAAAGCTATGCTCATAGGTCTTTCCCTTTGCAATCAGAAGAACATTGAGCTATCCCAAGTGGAGACTGACTCTTTGACCCTGCATGATGCTCTGCTTGGAATATTCGCACCCCTTGGTCCATATTATATATGGTCAGAAAGTGCCAAACTCTTTTTAATAGAAATATTCAGGTGGCACACACGTGGAGAGAGGGGAACAAGGTGGCAGACTATTTTGCCTCCATGTCGGATTCGAGGTTAAATATTTTCCCCAAAACACTTCCTTTTAAGCTTGAGGGTGCGAATTTGATTAGAGAAGATGCTCTAGGTCTCCATTACATTATACCCCCATAGGATTTCTTTCATTGTTTCTCTCCCTTTGCTCTTTTCCCCTTTTGTATTGTTGAATTTTCTTTAATAAAAATTTAATGTTGGATGGATGGATAAATCAAACAGACATAACTATGCATTATTATGAAAAAATTATTCATGATTACCACCTTTAAATATGGGGTTTTAATCCTCAAATATAGATGATTTATAAGGAGTGGAAATCATTGTTTTTGTCTGAAATAATGAAAATAATGGAAGATGTGTTTCTTTCTAGATACATAACTTATCAGCAAGTTAAGGTACATACTAAAAAACTAGTAGATATTTTGTACTATTTTCTTATTATATTGTGGAAATGGTAGTAGATAACTATGGATTTAGTAAATGGACTTGCAAAAATGGGTTGAAAACATGATTATATATGGGTGATAGTAGATTGTCTCACAAAGTCATCTTATTTCATTAATTTTCAAGAATCTTACATTATTGATTAATTTTAAAAAAACTATATCTGAGAAGATTGATGATTCATGGTATACCATTTTTAATAGTTTCAAACATCAAAAAGAGGATCAGATATCATTTCTAGGAATCCTTATAGAAATCCATGTGACCCTACTGAATATTAGTACGACCTATCATCCTCAGATGAAAGGACAATTTAAAAGGGTGATACAAACATTAGAGGAAAAGTTGTGGGATTATATAATAGATTTTGGTGGATTATTCGAGAAACACATATCATAGAGTATTTCTCATATAACAACAATTATCATGCCTCGATATATATGTCTCCTTTTTAGGCATTGTATGGTTTTCATTTTTGTTCTACACTTTTTTTGGGTGGAAACGTGTGAGACTTTACATGTTCAGTTGAGCCTATTCCAAGGGACACCAAAGAGTATTTTTTTGATCAAAAAATGGTGGGAGATAGCATTGATTCATCATAAATCATATGTCGGCCTTCATCGACGGTCATTGTCATTCATGGTGAGTGGTCATATGTTTCCGTGAATCAATCCACGTTTTGGAAATAATCATTTTGGGTATGATGGAAAGTTATCTCATCAATTCATAGTCCATGTTGATATACTGGAATGGGATGGTGATGAGGAATATTGTTTGGATATTCTGCCATAGTTTAGTGTTGTTCATAATGAGATTAATGTATCACAGTTGAAAATGTATCCAAATGATCGTGTCCATGTCATCAAATGGGATCACATTGACCTAAAGAAAAATTACTAATTGGTGCATTTCTATGTAGAGAATGTGTAAAGTCGAGATAATGTATTTCATGTAAAAATCCTCAATCTAGTTGTGGGTTTTTCTAAAACATGTTTAGATTTAGTATGAAAAATGGGATTGGGAGAAGGAAATAGAATTGAAATTGCTATAACTCTATTTGAAGATCATTGGTTTTCTAAATTCTAGGGATGGAAAGGAAAATGGTTGGGATAATGTATCACAAATGGATTAAAATAAGAAACCCTTTAATTATTCAATTTTTTTTTATATATATATAGGTGATCTTTTGGAGTGTTTGGAGCCCATCTAGATTGATTGTGTGGAACTAATAATGGTGGAAGCTTGGTGCACTATTTTTTGAAATTCAGAAACATCCCCAGTAAACTGTGTATAACATGATATGGGGGGAATGGAAGGTTCACAGGATGTACATGATTTTCCCAAACCATTCTCAAACCTAGTAAGAACCATTCATCATGAGGCAGTTGGATTTCATATGGTTGTCATACTATCTAAAAATCATGTTATACAACCATGCCAGGTTCATCATTAAAGAATTATCTATGAAATAATTGACACACAATTTTCCTAACCATGTGATTAACTACTAAGGGTTTAAATGTTAGATCAATAAATTGTGGATCTAACATGTTTTAACCTATAAGGACTACCACGCCCCATCCTCGGGGCCCGTGCCGTGACTAACCCAAGACCACCTTCCATAGGCCAGGGGCTGGCGACTAGCACCAAAGGCGTAATTCCCGATAACTGGGAAGGCATTACCTTTATAAAAGTAAACAAAACACCACAGAGTACAAGCAGAAGTAATACACAAAATACAAAAGGAAGTGAGGAAAAATAAATGGTCCAGAATAAAAACCCAATTGAAAGTATAGCTACAACTGAACAAAAGTACAACAGAAAAAGACAAACAGCTGGAAGAATGGAAGCATCTCCTGGGTCGTCCTCCTCGGATCCTACCAGAAGGGTAGGTAGAGAAAGCGCAGCTCTTGGATCGTCCACCATAGATCCTACCTGAAGGGTAGGTACAGATAGCCTCCACAACACTCTCGCCCATCAACCTCCTCCGAGTGTCATCTCATCATGAAGTACTCCTCCGAATACTGACTCGTCATGAGGTCCACCTCCGGGTACCGTCCAGTCCTCGAACACTCGGCCTCCGTCAGCGGTGCCTGTCGCCTTCAACCAACACGACGAGGTGCGGGCATATCCCGTTTAGGGGTGAGTATATGATACTCAGTAGGGACCCTGAGACCCTTGAGGTCTCACTAAATCCAACAAGGATAACCACAAAGAGGATCTCAACAGATAACCCTTACTTAAGTATAAGACCATACTTATACCTAAGTTATCAAGTAACCCATCTCAATCATGAGGAAACACAAAGGTTATGAAATCAATGGATAACCACTACCTGGGTATATTCCCATACATATACCTATGTTATCAAGTAACCCATCTCAATCATGAGGTAAACACAAAGGTCATAGAATCAGCTCAAACCAGGATTTTATTCATGATAATGAAACCACGGCTGCAGGAGAACTCCTCCTCTGTCGAGTACAGTGGGCCTGCCACTACAACCAAGCGTGTCCCACTAACCTTGGATTGCTGAAGTACTCCACTTGCCGAGTACTATGGGCCTGCCACTGCAACCAAGCACATCCCACCATGGGTCTGCCGCTACAACCAAGTGCACCCCCTTATCGCCTACAGAGGTACTCCTTCTGTCGAGTACCGCAGGTCTTCCGCTACAACCAAGTGCACCTCCATCGTGGGTCTACCACTAAAACAAAACGCACCCGACTGGGCTATCTGAATCACTCTGAGTTGATCGATCAGTAGTCGTCAAGTCTCAGTCAGCTACTAGGTCACTGAACTCTGCTAGCTCGTCTCCGTGAGGGTCCTCTCCATGAGCTATTGGTCGATACTCCAAGTATCACAAGTCCCACGAAGAAGTATCTTAAAGTACTGCCTCGTCATATGGGTCTCAAAGAAACAGACGGCGCATCAATCGGACGCCCGGTCTGTCAGTTATTAGTCTTTTCATCCCAGGGGCCCGGTTGGTTTCGTGTACGAAACAACCCAACTGAATCTCAACTATACCCCAAACTCTCATAGGGTATACTCATAGGGACTGTTTTACCAACGTGATCACCAACACCGCTGACGGTTCGTCAAATAGACGTCTGGTCTGAAAGTTATCAGCTTTTCCGTTCCAGGGGCCCGGTTGGATTTCAGGTACAATCCAACCCGGCCATTATTGAACTGCATCTAAAACTCAGATGAATCATGCCAAAAGTTTCTTCTCATCAATAGGAATCCAACAATGTCAACGACACGTCAATCGGACGTCCAGAGCTCGAGATATAAGTGTTTCTGCTCTGAGGGCCCGGTTGGTTTCGGGTTCGAACCAACCCGGCCATACCCAAAGTTCTACGAAACCATGAGTGTAATATATTGAAACGACCACCTCAATCCAAGGATCACATCAAAGCTAATGGTGCATCGATCAGAGGTCCATAGCCCAAGATATGAGCAAAAGACCGTAAGAGGTCTGCAAATAGGGGGTTCAGGCCCGGTCCGACCCAGCTCGATATCCCCTGGGTCGGCCAGAACTGGGTCAACCCAACCCGGGTCCGGCCCACTTGGGCGCGGCCCCGCCCGGCTGGCGTGGCCCGGCCCGGCCTGGTGCGCTCAGCCTGGCCGGCGGGTCCAGGCGGCTCGGCCGTAACAGCTGAGCGGAAGGGGTGCGAGGGGGGGGGGGGGGCTGCCCTCCGCCTGTGTGAAACCGCGACCCCCATGAGGAAGGATGCTCCTGCTGCCCAGCCAGAGGTTACAACCGTCAACTCTTCTCGGAAGCCGGCCGGCCTGGTCCGGCTGGCCGGTTGCTACCGCCGGGGTCCCGCTCTCCTGCTCCAGTGCCAGCGACCGACCGCCGCGGCCTGCTCCGCCGCGGCCAAAGGCTGTGGTCTTGGTCTGACCGGCGCGGTGCGACAGCGCCGTGCACCTCTGCCGTGGCCCCGCTCCGGTCCCCGCCTCTTCGATGTTCTCTGGCGCGGCGCGACGGTGCCACGGATTGTTCGATTTCAACAGCGTGGCGCGACGACGTCGCGCTTCTTTTCCCTTTCTGGTAGTTTCTGCGCGGTGCAATGGCACCGCGCCACCTTACACGTGCCACAACAAATTCAAACAAACAAGGGGGGAGGAGGGTCGGTCGTGTTCATGCGGTCCGTCCTCCTCCCGTTATTGCGATAACAGGCGGACCAATTTGAAACGAAGAATGGAGACAGAATAGATCAGGAACAACAATAAAATAAACCCCTACCTCGAAGAAAAAGTTGAACGAAGGCTCGTCGCGGAATTGGACGTCGTGGAAGATGGCATCGCGAAAGCAGGATCATCGCGTCGCAGATAAAAGATTCATCGGTGTCGCGTCGTCGATCTCCGAGGATCTAGTGTTCTTTTCGACCTTCGTCAGAGGTCGGCATTCTTCGCGTTCTTCATCGAGGAAGGAGTGATTCCAGGCTTTGAGTGATTTCTCCCCAGCCCTCTCACACAACGAACCCCTTTAATAAAATAAGAATTGTATTATTTTATTAACACACTATCAAGACGTTTTGAAATTCAAAATTTGAATCAATCAATTAATTGAATTAATTGAAACTTTTTAACCGCCCAATTAAAGGACACGTTTAATAACTAGTTAAACGCAAGGGTTGACTTTATTTAAAGGGGGTACAGGTGCATTACTTTATTAAAGGAGGGGGGGGGGGTTGAAAAAAAGTGGAGCTCATGTGGGACCCACCCCACAAATATCCTACATAGTAGAGTATGATATAGTGGGTCCCACTCCAACCACTTAGCTTAGGTTAAACAAAATTTAATAAAATAAAAATTGGTCGCACCATTTTTATTTTATTCCTTTACTTAACCCAAAAAAAATTAAAAACCACACCTGAGAAAATGCAACTCCCGAAAAGGTGTTCCTAAGTAATTACCGGCACTGCGATTCCATCGGTGTCCTTAGATTTCGATTCCGAGCACCGGTTCAAAAGTTAAGAAGACCTACTTGTTCGTTCATTGAACGTACCTGAGCTAAACTTCGGAAAAATGATTATGGGCACACCGGGCCACGGAATCAGGTGCCGTCAGAAACTGCGTACTCGTAAAATCCCAAATTAAATTAAGAAAAAAATTTCCTTGAAATTTCTGGGTCTTTACATTACTCCCACCTCATGGATTTACATCCCCGTAAAGCTTTAACACAAACTAGGGATACAAAAGCGGTACTGAGCATGCATCTGAGCCTTTTTCTCCCAGGTGCTCCCCTGGAGGTTCCTACGCTACCAGTGAAAGCGCATCTGAGGAATCGGTCGTTCACGTAGGACCCGCTCCTGTCGATCCTCGATCTACACTAGAATCACTACGCATGTCACCCTGTCATCGACGTCCAACTCCCTGAGGTCGATGATGTGTGAAGGATCATGCACGTATCTCCTCAGCTGAGGTACGTGGATGATTTCATGCACCCGGTGCAACTGAGGTGGAAAGGTCAAGCGGTAAACCACCTCTCCTACCCTTCTGAGGACCTGGAAGGGTCCGATGAAGCGTGGAGATAACTTGCCGCCTCAGCCAAATCTCCATAATTCCACATCGAGGTGAGACCTGTATGAAAACGTGGTTTCCATCTTCGAACTCTAGTGGCCTCTTCCTGTTGTCAGCATAAGACTTATGTCGGCTCTGAGCTGTCCTCATCCGCTCTTTGATGACCTGGACCTTCTCTATCGTGGCCTGGACCATCTCCAGTCCCACAAGAGATGATACGATTTCTTCTTTGACGATAAGAGAAATCCGGTCTCATCCCCTGGATGAACCACATTCTTTGCCTAATACAGTCAATCTGGACATGAATGATGTATTCATGCCATGGACAACGTCACAAGGTCTCGACGTTACTACTAAGAGATCCAACCGTCACTCTCGCCTCTAAGGGTCGAGTCACACTGTTGGCATCAGCGTGAGGTAACTGGGTCTCCTCCAGTAGGAATCTCGAAAGTGAGGGTCAAGTCAACAGTTTAAACCGGAACCTCTTAGTACCAAAAAGGAAGGAAGCAAATTTCACAAAGGTAAGTGTCTTTTTATTATTGCAGCTCATTGTACAAAGACACAAATGAAACAACAACATGGAAATAGAAGTACGAATAACAAAAAGGAAACCACTAGTTCCACTCCTGTCCACTTGCTTCCAGATCTCTGTAGTCGTATGCTTCTACTGCCTAAAGCTGAGCTCTCCCATGTCCACCTGTTCCCAGCGGTCGGGGTGGACCTCCTGGTGGTGGTGGTGGAAACACCTCGAAGCGTCGTCCACCTCTAGCTGCACGACCAGCTCCCCTGCCACGATATCCTGCTCCTTGCGGTCCGCCTCGATCGATCCTCTACCTATGCCTAGGAGGTCCTTCGTTTATCTGTTGGTCATCTGTGTGGCGGGTCGGACAGTCACGTGCTATGTGACCAACCCCGCTGCAGGAGTAACACTATCCGCTCTTGGTAAGTCGCTCTCCACCCCGGGTGCCTCGCACACACGATCCTGTGTCATACGGTCGACCACCTGTAGGTCTGGTCCTCTTGGACCTCTGCGTCATCTGTCTACTGCCCGCTGCAGAAGACTCTACAGCATGACGGCTAGTGGTGGGTCAACTACTGGAAACTGCTCAGCAAGGAAACTCTCCACTAAGAGGGCTCGCTCCAACACCCCTGTCTGCATCGGGATGCTGTGAGAAAGAACAGAAGCTCTAATCTCTCGCCTGAGCCCATTCTCGAAGGTTAGGGCCCTGAAGAACAGGTCCCGTACCATATCTATGGAGTAGCGCGAGAGGTCTATGAACCTCGCTGAGTACGGTTCCACCGTCATGCTACCCTACTGTAGATGTAGCAACTCCTATATACGCACCGCTCAAAGGGTGGATGGTACAAACTCCGCCCGCAACAGGCTCTCAAATTCTGCCCACAGAGTGTCATCTCGTCATGCATCTAGAGAATCAGGCTCCACCATCTGCCTACTTCTTCCTGAAGAAGGCTAGCAGCAAGGATCACCATGAAGTCTGCTGGAGTCCCCACTAGCTTGAAGACTCTCACCACATCCTCCAGCCAATCCTCAGTCTCTTGCGGGTCCGTCTCTCCCCTGAACCTGGGTGGCCTCTGGAGCTAGAACTCGTGAAGTGCACCCAAGCCACATGGACCCTCTGCTGCGGGGGCTAGTGGCATTGGTGGCCCAATGGGTAGTAGTATCGCTGGTGCCTCCGCTGGTTCCTCAACTGGGATATGGCCATGTACTGAGGCCACGTCGCTCGGCAGGCTGTCAGTATGTACAAATCTCGAGGCTCTAGCTGGTCGTCCATGGGGAGGCATCCTGAAAGAAAAAAACATGACACGGTCAAATGATTCATACATGGTGAGATTACCTGGTTTGAGCTTACTTTTAAAACTTTTCGAAACACACCCACAATCAGTGTTTTCATGCACAAAGTCCGAAATCAGTTGTCAGGGCCTTGGTGTTTGGATATGTCGGTCGCCCGCACCAACACTGGACTCCCTGAACTAAAAACCACACTCGGTACCCTTAGCACTATTTCTTCACAGAAAAGAAATATCAGAGTTACAAGTTCTATAGTAGAACCGACTCCTCTGATAATAATTTGTCATGACCCGTCCTCGGGGCCCATGCCGTGACTACCCCAAGCCCACCTTCCCTAGGTTAGGGGCTAGCGACTAGCACCAAAGGCATAATTCCCAATAACTGGGAAGGCATTACCTTTATAAAAGTAAACAAAACACCACAAAGTACAAGCAGAAGTAATACAAAAATTACAAAAGGACGTGTTGAAAAGTAAATGGGCCATAATACAAACCCAATCGAAAGTACAACTACAACTGAACAAAAGTACAACAGAAAAAGACAAACAACTGGATGAATGGAAGCAGCTCATGGGTCATCCTCCTCAGATCCTACCTGAAGGGTAGGTAAAGATAGCGCAGCTCCTGGATCGTCCACCACAGATCCTACCTGATGGGTATTTACAGATAGCCTCCACAACGCTCTCGCCCCTCAAACTCCTCAGAGTGTCGTCTCATCGTGAATTCCTCCTCTGGATACTGACTCGTCATGAGGTCCACCTCCGGGTATCGTCCAGTCCTCGAACACTCGGCCTCCGTCAGCGCTACCCGTCGTCTGCAACCAACCCAATGAGGTACGGGCATATCTCATGCAGGGGTGAGTATACGATACTCAGTAGGGACCCTGAGACCATCGAGGTCTCACTAAATCCAACAAGGATAACCACAAAGAGGATCTCAACAGATAACCCTTACTTTGGTATAAGACCATACTTATACCTAAGTTATCAAGTAACCCATCTCAATCATGAGGAAACAGAAAGGTTATGGAATCAACGGATAACCACCACCTGGGTATATGCCCATACATATACAAAATTTATCAAGTAACCCATCTCAATCATGAGGTAAACACAAATGTCATAGACTCAGCTCAAACCAGGATTTTATTCATGATAACGAAACCACGGCTGTTGGAGAACTCCTCCTCTATCGAGTACAGTGGGCATGCCTCTACAACCAAGAGCGTCCCACTAACCTTGGACTGCTTAAGTACTCCACCGGCCGAGTACTGTGGGGCTGCCGCTGCAACCAAGCACACCCACCATGGGTCTGTCGCTACAAACAAGCGCACCCCCTCATAGCCTACAAAGGTACTCCTTCTGTCAAGTACCGTGTGTCTGCCGCTACAACCAAGCACACCTCCACCGTGGGTCTGCCTCTACAACCAAGCGCACCCCACTAGGCTATCCGAATCACTCCGAGTCGATCGATCAGTAGCCGTCAAGTCTCAGTCAGCTACTAGGTCTCTGCACTTTGCTAGGTCGTCTCCAGGAGGGTCTGCTCCACGAGCTACTGGTCTATGCTCCAAGTATCACAAGTCCCATGAAGAAGTATCTCAAAGGACCACCTCGTCATAGGGGTGTCAAAGAAAAAGACTGCGCGTCAATCGGACGCCTGATCTGTGAGTTATTATCCATTTCGTCCCAGGGGCCCGGTTGGTTTCGTGTACGAGCCAACCCGACTGAATCTCAACTTTACCCCGAAATCTAATAGCGTATACTCATAGGTACTGTTTCCCAACATGATCACCAACGCCGCTAATGGTTCGTCAAACAGACGTCCGGTCTGAAAGTTATCAACTTTTCCATTCTAGGGTCCCGGTTGGATTTTGGATAAAATCCAACCCGGCCATTATCCAACTACATAAAAAACACAGTTGAAGCATTCCAAAAGTTTTGTCTCATCAAGAGGAATCCAACAAAGTCGACAGCACATCAATCAGACGTCCGGAGCTCGAGATATAAGCGTTTCCGCTCTAAGGGCCTGGTTGGTTTCGGGTTCGAACCAACCCGGCCATACCCAAAGTTCTCTGAAACCTTGAGTGTAATATACCGAAATGACAGTCTCGATCCAAGGATCGCATCGCAGTTGACAGTGCATGGATCATAGGTCCGTATCCCAAGATATGGGCAAAAGACCGTAAGAGGTCCGCGAATAGGGGGTTCGGGCCCGGTCTGACCCGGCCCGATACCCCCTAGGTCGGCCCAAACCGAGTCGACCCGACCCGGGTGTGGCCCACTTGGGCGTGGCCTGGCCCGTCTGGCGCGGCCCGGCTGGCGCGGCCCGGCCCGGCCTGCGTGCAGCCCGGCCCAGCCTGGGCGCGGCGCGGCCTGGCACGCTCGGCCTGGCCCGCGTGGCCAGGCGGGTCGGCCGTAACGACCGAGCGGAAGAGGTGAGGGGGGGTGCCCCCCGCCTGTGTGAAACCGCGATCCCCATGAGGGGGGCCACTCCTACTGGCCAGCCGGGGGTTATGACCCCCGGCTCTTCTCGGAAGCTGGCTGGCCCGGTCCGGCCGGCCGGTTGCTGCCGGCACGGGACCGTCGGGGTCCCACTCTCCTACTCCGGCGCCGGCGGCCGGCCGCCGCTTCCTGCTCCACCGCGGCCTTGGTCCGACCGGCCCGGCGCGACGGCGCCACGCCCCTCCGCCGCGACCCCGCTCCGGCCGTGGACTCTTCGACGTTCTCCGGCACAGCGCGACGGTGCCGCGGCTTGTTCGATTTGAACGGCGCGGGGCAACGGTGCTGCGCTTCTTCGCCCATTCTCATAGTTTCCGCGCGGTGCAACGGCACCACACCGCCTTACTCGTGCCACAACAAATTCAAACAAACAAGGGGGGAGGATGTTTGGCCGTGTTCGTGTGGTTCGACCTCCTCCCGTTATTGCGATAACAGATGACCCAATTTGAAACGAAGAATGGCGATAGAAGAGATCACGAACAACAATAAAATAAATCCCTACCTCGAAGAAAAATTTGAACGAAGGCTCGTCGCGTAATTTCACGTCGCGGAAGAAGGCGTCGCAGAAGCAGGATCGTCGCGTCACAGATAAAAGTTTTGTCGGTGTCGCGTCGTCTATCTCCGAGGATCCGTCGTTCTGGTCGACCTTCGTCGGAGTTCGGCGTTCTTCGCATTCTTCGCGTTCTTCGTCCAGGAAGGAGTGCTTCCAGGCCTTGAGTGATTTCTCCCCAGCCCTCTCACACAACGAACCCCTTTAATAAAATAAGACTTGTCTTATTCTATTAACACACAAGCCAAAAGTTTTGAAATTCAAAATTTAAATCATTCAATTAATTGAATTAATTGAAACGTTTTAACCACCCAATTAAAAGAGGCGTTTAATATTTAGTTAAACGCAAGGGTTGACTTTATTTAAAGGGGGTGCGGGTGCGTTACTTTATTAAAGGAGGGGGGGTTGAAAAACCAGTGGAGCTCGTGTGGGACCCACCCCACAAATATCCTACCTAGTGGAGTAGGATATAGTGGGTCCCACTCCAACCACTTAGCTTAGGTTAAACAACATTAAATAAAATAAAAATTGGTCGCACCATTTTTATTTTATTCCTTTACTTAACCCAAAAAAATTAAAAACCACACCCAAGCAAACGCAACTCCGGAAAAGGTGTTCCTAAGCAATTACCGGCGCTGCGATTCCATCGGTGTCCTCGGATTTCAATTCTGAGAACTGGTTCAAATGTTAGGAAAACCCGCTCGTTTGATCACTGAACGTACCTGAGCTAAACTTCGGAAAAATTATTCTGGGCACACCGGGCCTCGGAATCTGGTGCCGTCAGAAACTGCGTACTCGTAAAATCCCAAAGAAAATTAAGAAAACATTTTCCTTGAAATTTCCGGGTCTTTACAAGGACTTAATATTTCCACATATGTATCCCTACCATGATATTATATCTTCCCAAAGGCTAACTATTATTGTCATATTGATCTGGTGGTGATCTGAAGGCTTCTCTTGGTAATTTGAAGCCATATTCTCATGGTTAGTGATCATTCATGATTTTTCTTAGTGGTATTTCTTAGATATACATATCTTTGACTATTTTTTTATTCGATCTATGTCTTGTGTGGATATATATAAGATATTGGTAGAAAAATATGATTATAGTTGTATTTTTTTTGGACATGAGTTGTGACATAAGAGAGGTTTCTCGAGATTCAACCCAGTTTTGATGGCGTTTGAGTGTCATTATTCATTTTCATCATAAAACCCTGGGGTTAGTGGATTCACATTGGACTCCTATATTTATAATATGAATCCTTAGTTTCAAAATAATTTTATCCCTTGGAATTGGTTATGGAATTAATTTTAATTTCTTTTTGGAATCCCTATTTTGTGATAGTTTATAGGATTGTGGAAATTGGTTATTTTTGTTGAATGTGAAATTAATAACACGATTTTAAAATGATGATTTTAAAAATGTTGTTCAGTTTTGATTCACAAAAAATTGTTTTGAATAAATATTTTATTTTATTGAAATATTATCTTCCAATTCCTTTCAGTAAATGAATGGTTTTATGTAATTGGTTGAAATAGTTTTTTTTAAATTCATTTTTGGAATAATGGTTGTGTCTGTTTATTTGATTTCAAGACAGATAAGGGTAAGGAATCTCCCCCATCATTAATGGGATGGATAAGAGTCATGTTACACCATGTCATATGGTTTATTAAGTGATGGATTAATGAAAGGTGACTCACAAATCACTTGTATAGGGAGGTACATGTTACAATAATGGTTGGTTATATGCATATGTGGAATTAAATGATTATTATAATATAGAAAATGGTATATGGTTTTAAATCATTGTTAGGTTACATTCAATAGAAATTGATAATTTTTAAAAAATAAATTTTGTATGGAATTCTTAAGATTTTTTATATATTTATGAACTATTTCAAAATATTTTTATATAAATATTTTTTATAATAGTTATAACATGTTCCATCCTAGCGGAGTGAGTAGGTACATTACTGGGGAAAATCTAAAGAGTTTCATTACTCATCCCTTCTTTGGTACACTGGTTCTTTTGTAGATTTTTTTATTTGAACATCGGTAATGGTAAAGTAACACACTTCTCTAGTGATACCTAGTGATATTTGGGTTGTTTTGTGGATCATGATGTTGGTTGGGGATTTAAAGTTATGGTTGTCATTGAGTTTTGTTGGTGTTTTAGTATTCCACTATTTACATGTTATTTTTGATGTCTTCAGCTATGGTACTATTTTTAGTGGTTTTTATATAAATGAAATGTAGTTTATTTCCTCATTAACATTCATCTTGTAGTGGTTTATTTTTGGTAGTATGTTTGGTTGGTTGTTTTATTTTCAATGGGAAATGATCCTCCAATTGTAAATAATACAAGTAGTATTTATTGTCGACCTTCGGCATGTAGGGGAATCTTATTATAGATATTTAACATTCCTCTCCCCTCTCAAGCAAATTAGGAGGGGTAGGGTGTTACAATTTTAGTCCATTTAACATATAATATATATTTGGTGTTTTTTAGTTCCTCAAATTGAAAATATTGATTCCTTACCTGCTAATAAAAACATGATTTTATAATATAAATCCTTTATGAATAAGAATAAGTATGATACTAAATGTTTTCCAGAATACCAAAAAAATAGGATCAACAACTAGTAGACTATAATAAATTTTTAATTTTATTTATCATATATATTATAAATCATCAACATAGAGAATATAATACTTGTTGTGAAGATTGTAACATCCTAGAATCATTACTACATAAAATTTAGTAAATATTTTTTTACACGCAATAGAAAATGAAAAATGAACAAAGTGAAAATAAAAACAATTTTTTTGCATAGGTATTGAATCTAAATATATAACTAGAAGTTTATATATTGTGAAATAAGTATATATTGTACACTAAATGGAATAATTTAGTGGAATTCATCATTTTTTATACCATTTTTGAAATATTTTAGGGTGGTTATCTCCACTTTTTATTTCTTATAGATCATTCCCATGATGAAATTAAAAAAGTGTGGCTTGTGTTAAATCAGTCATGGGAGAAATTAGATCAAAAAGATATATATATGACATCCATGCGTGATAAATCTTATTGAGAGGAAACCACAACTACTTATCTTATGTATTGTTAAATCATAATGATGTCTAGGGGTTATGTATATAGAACACATGATGATATAGTTAAGTAAATATCAATGTAAAATATTATATGTTAAACTATTTATCTTTTGATTTTTTTACATTTCACATTTCTATAATTAAATTAAAATTTTGAATATTTAAAATGAATATATTTAAATACATGGAATACTTATTAGTATGAATGTAATAAGAATAAATTAATTATATATTTAAAAAATACATTTTTATTAAAAATATTCATGTGAAATATGAGCCTATATTATTTATCATCTTTTAAAAATTCTAATAAGTTTTCTTAATTTTCATTCAAAATATCACAATTTAGGATTATTAAAATCTACAGTTTTTCATAATAATTTGATAACAATAAAAATATCACATTACATGATAAAATAACTATTCTTCAATGAATTATTTTTATAAATGTTGTCTGATATTTATTTAAAAAAATATATTGAACTATTTTAATTGATGACACTAATATGATATATATTCATATAAAAAAATATATTTACCCTCATTTCATTAGTTATTTAAATATAAAAATGTGTAAGAAGTCATTTTCAAATATATATATATATATATATTATATTTTTATTTAATATTTAACATTTAAAATATATAGAAATTAAATTTATTAAATGGTGTCAAAATTTAAAATAACCATAATGAAACTTCTAATAAGGTATTATGTTATATTGTTTATAAAATAACATAATTAGCATTGTAAATATTTAATGATGACACATAATGGATAATATGTAACATAATATTTCATGTCATTTCTTAAATTACATTGATACACGTTCCTTCTGTATGATAATTTTTTCGCTTTAAATTTATACCTACATGCTTCACCCACATTTTATCACCTAATTCAACTAACTCCCAATTGATTCCATATTTACATCTAACATACCATTCATTTATAAGGAAATATACCACATATTTTCCTATAAAATAAGATCACATAAACAGTCTTGAATCTAATAAAAATAATCTAATTACCATTAAAAATATTCCCATATTATAACAACTAGATTCCTTTTGCATGATTCCATCATAATGTTAAAATAATTTACACCAATTCCTCCAAATCCAATTCATTTTCCAAAAAAAAAATTCATGTCTCGGATGTGAGTATTATCCACTACAAAATGATTAATTATTTATTTTTCTTCTCTAGTGTTTTTTGAATTATGCAAATGAAATGTCATCAATATAATTATATTACAAAAATTTCAATATGTTTATGTAATAACTGTTTAAATTATTTTTAGAAAAGATTATAATAACATAAATGTCATCATTGTAATATTAATAATCCAACCTCCATGAACAATGTATATTATTTTTCAACCCAATAATTCATTAATGGTTCTAAACATTACATAATAAAACAAAATATATTTATGATGTTACTATGTTTTTAGTGATAACGTCAATAATATACTAATATTTATATCAATTTAATAAAAAGATCTTTTCTTATGTTATATGTGCACTACTGCCTATATATACGAGATGTATCATATTTCATCACAACTATCATGAATGGTGATAGACATAATATTATTGTTAAATATGATGAAAAAAATATTTTAACATATTCATTAATATTCTTGAGGGATGAAAAAAATGTATAAACATTATAAATTAACCAATCGACATATATATATATTAAGATAAATACGATCGTGAATGATTTCATGTTTATGGGTAAAAACTAAAACTCTAATGGAATATAGTTAGAACATTATACACTGAAATGGAATATATATTATAATACAATACATAATATAGTCAAAATGAATAGGAAATCAATAAACAGTGATCCATATCAATAATATGATACATTTACAAATCAATCAATTGTATTTACATCCAATAATGAAAATAAAAATGAACTACTTGATGATTTTAGAATTAATGGTTATAGTTATTGGTTAAATAGGTAAAATACATGAATATGGTTATTAAATATGTTTTTTATTTTTTTATTTTTATTTCATAGGATGTTTGAAAACATTTATTGATGTTTTGGTCTATAATAATAGTTTATAATATAATTATTCCTTGAATAATACATATGCAATATTCCCCTAATTGATTAATATTAGTTAGTATGTATAATTTTCTATTTATTTTTCATCATCAATATAATTAAATAATACGGATATCCAAATTAATCCTTTTATTCACTATTCAAAGACATTAATTTCAATATATATTACTGTATCAAGAGTTTTTGTTAACTAACATCTTGATCAATGAGTTGGGATATATCTTCAAGAACATTTTTATTATTAATCTATTACATGATACCTTTCGATTTAATTTTGTTTTACATCAGATTATATTTTTATATTTTATATTTTTTTAAAATCCTCGTTGAGGAATTTTTACATCCATTATTAACCCTTCATATATTAATTATTTATTAAAATGGAATGTTTTTATGAAAAAAATTATTCATATTTCATGGAATAATCCTCTATATGTACCTATAATTTCATTCCATAAATTTTTTCTTTTCTTTTTTTGAATCCAAAATATTTATTATCTCTTGTGATATTCCTATTTATCATAAAATATTTCCAAAATAATGTTTTATTATCAATTTTATGATTTTTATTTAGTAAGTTTACTTTAAAAAAATTTAAAATATTTTTTTTGGGATGATATATGTTATATATTACTATGTAATATATATATAAAAAATTATGTATTCTTTATGAATCCATTATTTTTATTTATTTTATATATTTATAATAAAATTATATTCATGATACACTCTTTAAAATTATTTTTGAATAATTTTTACAATATTTTATTTTTCTGTAATTATATTAAATGTTTTCTAAAACAACTTTTTGTAGTTTGTCTTCAATTTTCAAATCTTTATCTAAAATTTATATCACAGTTTTTATTATTTTATTTTTGTTGATGGTAAAATGTTCTCATAATCTTTTTCTAATATTTTATTGTATGCTCTATATCAAAAATCACATTCTTAATCTATTCTAATGTGTTATCATTGTAAAGATTTTTTCAAAAAACAATTTATAATATTTTTCATCATCATCAATAATTAATAATTCTCTATTAGTGATGTTATATAACTATTCCATTGACATTATTTTTTACTATTAATTATAATCAAGTTATTCAATTTATTTATAGGTAATGGAATATATATATTATAAATATATTTTCCCAATATACATTTTTATGAACTTTTATGAAAATATCATTATGTATTATATTATATTATTATTAATTTATCAACAAAATAAATGTCATCTATCATATGAATGGTGGATACTAGAATTATATATCCCATCCTTTAATTTGTGGGTTTTATGAGAAAAATTATTTTTTGTCATTAAATAAACAAAATAGAATTTTTTTATTAAAAGAAAGGGAATTGAAAAGTACAAAAGCATTCATGGAGGTTTATTGTAATGTATGCCAAGTGAATAAACTATAATAATGCTGATTCAATCCAAATGGAGGGAGAGAATACTAGTGTAAACCAAAAGAGAAGAATAATGTGCTCCCTGGGCCGCTAATAAATTAACAACCTTATTACCTTCATGATGGTGGTGAATAATGAATAGGCCCTTAAGAACTCGACTGTGACATTTGTGGATGAGAAAATCAATGGACTAGGGGGTGTTGGATTCTCCTTGAAGGGATATGAACTTCGCCATTGCATCCTTTTCAATGAAATTAATAGAGATGTTATAAATATGTCATGTCTCAAGTCCATTAAGTATCACTTTAGCATCAACCAGGATTGAAGTCCCATTGCAATAGATTATGATAATGGCTTGGATCAATAAACCATAATTTTCTATGGGGAAACTATCTCTATGAATATGTTTAGGATTACATGAGACATATATATTATTTTGGAGTCCAGGATCCAGAGAAAACCATTGGATCCAACAAATACTCCTAGAAGATGTAGGGGAATTCAGTATGCTTTTATGACTCCCCTAAATGAGATACTAAAGTTCCATTGACTCACACTGAGATCCATCTCCATCCTGAGACCCCTAGATCAAATCTGCATAGAAAGAGGTGAGTTGTAGAATCCATTGGTAAGGGATTTGATTATAGAGTCCCAAATTCACAATCATCCAAGAGAGAAAATATTTTCCCTTTCCTTATTATTTTTAATGTCTATGTTATCTCTATGAAAAATGTTCATAAAAGAATTAACCTCACCATATAATTGGTAATTATGGAAAAATAATTCACATCACCATAGGATGTGTTGGATAATACATTTTTCATAAATAAGTTTTCTTTTCTATGTCATTGTTGTAAATATAATGTATTAAATGATTCCTTATTTATATTTAAGATTTCAAGGAAGAGGCATTAATGGTTTATAATATGTATTGACTGATGCCATGATGATATATAACATATATTGGATGAGACCTTGGTGGAAGGATTTATATATTGGACATTATGAAACTCATCACTATGATACATGTTATGATTATAAATGTTACTATTTATGTTGATATGATATGATGTTTTTGTTTCCAATTCATGTTATACATTTTTAGGAATTTTTTGTTACTTTTTTATCTCAACCAACTAATCATTCCACATTAATGCATAAATAGGTTAAGATATATGATACACCCATACCCAGTTTACAATATAATCCTCCTTATGTTCAAATTTTCCAAGTATTTTAAAAAAGAGTAATAAATATAATATATTTATATGTGTGTAACGTTCCAAGAACTTCATAGGGTATTTTGAACACTTAGTGTAAATAATAAATTCTAAGTAAAATTTGAAATATTTACATTGGTTGGTAAAATTTTTGGTTTTATTAGTTAATGGTTTTAAAAACACAATAAAAAATGAATATAAAATTAATTAGTGTGTATGTGTCTAAATATATGTTTTTTAATAATATAAAACATTTAAATTAAAACCGTAGTCCCTGATCAGATCAGGGACTATGGGTCTAGGCAATCACATTGAGTATAAATGTATGGTTTAGGTTATATTAAAGGTTATGAAATTATCAAATGTTTTTAATTTAAATGTTTTATATAAAAAAATTGGAGGATATGATTAAGATTGATGATATGTTCAAAAGCATAATTACCCAGTTCAATGTATTATGTAAATATATTTTGAGTTTTTTGATGTTATTTTGGGATTCTTTTATCATTAATTAGTTGGAATATATGGTTTTAATTTAGATAAACCATTTCATTGTTATATGATTTTACGTTCAGTTATACATGGTTGATTTTAAAATGGGTTAATTGTCATTTAAAATATAGGTTGAGTAGAATTGATCACATGGTGGGAAAATAATTACTTGTAGAAAATATTTTTCATAATATTCATTTAGAAATATTTAATACACATTAAAATTAAAAATTATTAAGATATAAATTTATTTCAATAAAATTATATATGTCATGTTAAATTTTAGAGGTAGGTATTCAATGAATTTTTGGAATAGAATATAGTAGGTGTGATTTGGATTTAAATATAATTATAATATAAAACAACAATATATTAGTGGAAACTCTATTGATTAATTGAAATATATAAAAACAATAACAAATTATGATAAATTATATAGTTTTTGAATTATTATACATGAAATCCCTAACATTATGTAAACTCATGGATGCATGTAGTGGTATTGATTAACTTATGGGTAATAACCCTAAACAAATATTGTTTGGCTATTTATATGGACTTTACTATGGACAAGACACACAATGTAGTGTCTTTGTTAATTGGGATATAAAAATCCCATATAACATATAAATTAAATAGGAAGGTTTAAATAGTAACAAGAATTGTATCAATGATTTAAATAACTATTTTATTAATTTTGAATTTATTAAGTAATTGATAATAAATATTAACACAGTTTTAATTGAACTTGATTTATGATTCCAAATAATTTTTTCTTCAATATCACTGTAAGAAAATTATATAGAAAGGGAAATTATAATTATTATAATTTTTTTAGAAATTATATTTTATTAATATTATGAAAATTTTAAAACCATATTTTCTATATTATTATTTTGTGAATTTTTTTGATTTCTCTAAAAAACATTATTTATAATGAATATTAAAAATACCAATTTTTATAAAAAACTAAAAAAAATTCATGTAAAAGACACAATATATTATTATTATTTATGAAATGAACATTCTTATACATTAATTATAACTGTTATAATTAATTATATAGGAATTATCATAATGAATGTTTTTTGAATAGGTTCATTTTTTCCTTTAAAATTCAGTTTCTAAAAACTATTTTTTATGTATAATGTTTATTGATGTTAATAAATTATTTTCCTGATTTTAAATTATGGTTATGAATTAAATTTATAGATTATATATTCAATATCAAATTTTAAAAGTTATTTTGTTATTTTTACATGGAAATTAATGGATGAAAATTACATTTTATATTTAAAAATTTAATTATCAAAATAATTTTATCATACTAGTTTTCACACTTATTTGAAATTAAATTCCTGAAAATATAAAAATTTTAACTGGTAAAATTTATTCATCATTTTTAATTTTAATATATAATTTATATTAATAGGTTCTACATAATTTATAGTCATATTGAATAATAAAAAATGTATTTTTTTGATACCATGATTATGGTTAAAATAATTTTTCCTAGGGTAAAAAAAAGATATATGGAAATGATTTTGATACACAAAAAAATAATTAATATTTTTATTAGTTATTAAAATTTATATTATCAAAAAATATATTATAATTCCCTATGGTTCCAATTTCATATAACAATCTCCTTAAATCATTGAAATCCTTTATGAAATTTCATGTTTATCCCTCCGAAGAATTATAACACGTAACCAATCCACCTCAATTATTCAGGAAACTTGTCATATAAGTATCTAAATATAAATAATCTATAAATTTACTAAAATATTTAAGTAATTATTAAAAATTATGGCCTTTTAGAAAGAATAACCCTTCCTAGTTTATGTAGTGATCTAGTGGAGTTCTATCGAAGAAGAGGTATAAATCTTAATCAAGATCTTTAAAATTAATGTTTTGTTATTTAGTATGTAATGATTTTTTACCCATAAAAATGTGAATAATAAATAAAAATCAGTATATTTTGATTTTATTATTATGATGGAACAACCATCCCCCCATTATCCTATAAATTGGAAATAAAAATATCATTTGCACGCACAAGTGAAATACTGCATCCACCCAGAAATATGATTCACTTGTCAACTACATCATTAATGGTTGGTTATTATGATGGATTTCATAATTATTTATGATTTTTATGTCATAAATATTCTTACATATGTATAATATCATATTTGACTATAAAATCTCATCCATTGGAACAAAAAAATATCGCTCAACCATTAGTGTATATTACCACCTCCACGAGGTGATGTGACTCATTTCTCATATGAATTTAAAATGGATAGTAATGGGGATAAATATTCTAAATTATTATTAATTTTTTAGATATATATATAATTTTTAATGGAATCATATTTTTCTTTTCATTAATTCTATGCATTTAAAATTGTAAAATAAAAATTGTTCATTTATTTAGACTACCGTCTCCATGTAGTGATGTAGATAATTTCCCATCGCCACATAATATGGATAGATTTTAATATTTATATAATAAATATATGTAATATTAATATCACGATTATAATTATGGACATGAAAAATCCATGATTAATGGAAAAAGACTATAACTACTGAACCTAAACATACATTAATAATTAATTTATAAACCCTTAAAATCATTATTAAAATGAATGATTACTAATGGATTGGTTATGAAAAGTTGTAACTGTATAATATTTGTTATATTATGTCTCATTATGGTTAAATATTATAGTTATAATACATTAAAATTTATTATATATGTGGTTAAAATTTATATGAGTTAAGACGGAACTGATGTAATGGTTTTATTTTACAATCTCCTTTTTACCATTATTATTTATACTTATGTTTTTTAATATGAAATTATATAGTCTATACCTCTCAAAAACTATATATTTTTATACAATATAGTTATTTCATGAAATATAATTTATTAATTTCAATTTATTCTATTAATTTAGTTAAAATACAGATATTTTTTTTTAATGAAAGCAAACTACATTTATCTCTTTTGTTATGAATCATTTCATTTATTTAAATATTTTCATTAATCTATTGTGATTTTTTTATTTTACCATAAATATTATTTAATTTAATTATTAAATATATTTTCCTTTCATTATAAAATTTTCAATTGTAATTTTCTCATCACCTTCCATAGGTTGTACTTATGAATTTTTATAAAAAATTTGATAATAAGTATGGTTTTATCATAAACAAGATGAAAAAATTTACAAAACATCATGAATAATCTCTTAGTATAAGCTCTCTTTATTAATTTCATAGGTTATTTTCAATGAAAAAAAATATTTATTATTTTTGAAATGATTATAAGTTAGGTATGTGATATCAGAATAGAAATAGTATTTTTCATCAGGAAATATTATATCAAAATTTTAATGTAAATTTCATCTATAAAATTATACTTTGATGAATCTTAATATTTTATGGTGATACAATTAAACTATTCCATAATTATTCTTTATCAAGATTTTTTATTATTATCATTTTGAAATATGAAACTAGTATTTGAACAATGAGTAATGAAATGATTATATGTCTAATGTTTTATGATATTGTGAAACATATATGGACTATTTTCATATATGATTCATGGTTGTGATATATTTCATGAAAAAATGGTTATAGTGTAATCCATGTTACGTTGGGTCCACTATTAGTAACAACCATATTTTATTAAATGTTAATAAATTAATTATTATATAAACTTACACCTAATACTACTCTAGAAGTTCTTAAGTCCCAGGCACATTATGAAATTATGTTAATTATCTAACTAAAAGAATTATAAATACAAAAAAATTATTTTAATACTAAAAAACCTTATATTATATTGCATGGATATTATAAATCTACATGGGATAACATGGGGATGTATATAAGAAAAGTGTTAGATATGAATCCCAATATTGAATAAAAAACATAGTTGAAGGAAAATATGTTTATCTAGTCAATAAAGAATATTAATGTATCTTAAGATGGGTGGGAAAATAATATTGAACAATGGGGAATGATATAACATGAAAACATAAATGTAATATAGGAATGGGGAAATAACATTACACATGAAATTATAATCACAATTCAAGTCTAAAATCCAAGATAACATAACATATTGTTATTGTGATAACCTGTCGTTCACTATAATTGGGATCTCTTGAGATAAAAAAATTACACAATTCATTGTAAAACTATAAAATTATGGCTCTAGACATCCATTTCAAATCACGTAAATTTATAATTGTTCCTCAGATATCATACAACCTAAGGATGTATTTTATCAATATTATTCCCATGATTAAGGATTTTAGGTTACTTAAATGTGAATTGTAATTATATTAAGGATATGAATAACATGTAGAATACTCTTGAGATAAAATGGGGATGATCATTCACTACATAGATGATTGGAATGTAAAACCATAGTATCATTATTGTTGCCAAATAGGTGCACATAAAAAATTATAGAAGGGATTATTGAGACAAAACATGATCACTATTTATATAAGAATCATAAGAATAACAAGAGGGATATTAAATAATTTTACACAAAAATAACAATTTTAAATTAATAGGAATAATAAAATAAATGTTATTAAATTAAAAGTTTATTTATTGGATCACATTCCTTGAGAGGCCACTTTTAAATGATTTAGTGGAGCTTCTTAAGATCATACATGGAAATTTAGAGGGCTTTGTATATGGAAAAGTAGTGTAATTTCATTCTACAAGGGTTTTTTTATAATGGTGAATTAGTGGTTTGGAGGGTTTTTATAGAAAATGAGGAGAAATTTTTTTTATAACCATAGGATTTTGACTGTATATGAATATATATTCAATAACAGAAACCATCCCTTGGTAATTGCACATGGTTTATGAAAATGATCAACAGATTTCATTATTATATATATATGTAATGATCAAAATAAAATAATAATCTTATTGATTTGAATGCGATTCATTCTTATTATTATTTGATTTTAAAACCATAATATATTATATTTTATTTTTAGGATTCATTAAGAGTTTATATAATAAATAATATAACATCAAAAACACATTATATTAGAAGAAATAATATAATTTTGGTTTTGTATAGTATTTATATTATTTATTATATAACTTCTAGCCAATTATGATTTTATAATAAAAACTGTATAATTATACCATATTTTAAATTTATTGAAACATTTGACAATCTCATTTTTTTTAAAATTCTATTTTAAAAGTTTTGACCGCTGATTGAAGAAATGATATTTATTTTATGAAAAAATTTCTATAAATATGAGAATATACACAATGAAATTACAAATACTCATTTATTTAAAAAAACTACATTTATTACCATATTTTGTTTCCATCATTTATGAATAATATATTTCAATTCATAAAATTTTATAATAAATTAAATTTCATAGCCAAAAATTCAATAATAAAATTTTATCAAAATATCATATTAAATAAACCATTATCAATCCATCACATATATTATCCCAATTGAAATAAAATATTTATAATAAAAATGATTTCCTTTTCATCGCATCAAATTCTATTTCTTTCAAAATCAGTATTAATAATTTGACACTAATATTAAAAACTGATAAATATATTTATTTATCAATTAAAATTATAATAAAAAATTCATATACTTTTCTCCTAGATACATAGATATTTATTAAATTAGATAATTCCCTATAGATAAGTTGTTCTATTCTAGGATCTTCTTATAGTTGTTCGGAGAACATGGTTTGGGATGCGATTTCAATGATGTTGAACTTATCCTATAAATTATTGTACTCATAATATTGAAATACATGTTCCATTAATTATTATAAAAGAATATTGAAAATAATTTGAAAACCATTTTCCTTGAATGTATATAATATAAGCTTGAAAACAATTGAAAAAATATTTTCTCTAAAAATATAAAAAATAATCAGGAAAATATATTAAAAAAACATCCATGAAAACATTGTGATAAAGAAGTTTTCTTGGAGAACATGTTAATTAATATTCATATCATTATAAATTAAATTTCATTAAAAACACATTAAAAACATATAATGAAACCATTAAAATGTTCTGAACACCATTTATTTTAAAATACATTGAAATTTATAAATAATGATATAAAATATTGTTTAAAACAATTTATTTTTAAAAATATTTAAAACATGATTCTAATTTATTATAAAATATTTAACATTATTGTACAAAACATTGTTTTGATAGAACATAGATTTCCAACCAAAGAGAGAGGTATTGTCAATATTTTAAAACATGTTACTTCACATATTATGTATAAAAGAGTGGAAAAGTGGAAAAAAATATGAATATATCATTAATATATATTGGAAAATATTATTCCCAACTTGTCATGATAGGTTGATCGTACCATTTCCTAAAATAAAGTATAACCCAGAACAATCTTGATAAACCATGAGATTGAATCTATAAACTGTTTCCAATTTGGTAACATTATATCATAACATAGTGGAAATAATAACATTAAAATAAGAATACAATATCATTAAAATAATTATATTCATGATATAACATTTCAAAGGTTTTACATACAACCCATGGAAACCATTATGTTCATAAGAAGGCATGTTCCTCAAAGAAGGAATATCGAGACAAAATAACTTTACCAATTTGGTAAATTTTGAAGCATAAACCAAATAAAATAAAGCTCATAAAATGGATATGTAGATAGGAAAAAAATAAAATATAATAATCATATAATACATATATGGTTAGTATAAAAATAACATATAATAAATATGTGGATAACATTTCTTATTTCACTTGGAAAATAAAAGAGAGATGCTAAAATCCTTACAAGATGGGTAACTTTTGAATAATGGTCCCATGAAGAAATAAAATCAATTTAAACATTAAATATCATTTAAAAAATGAAATTTTATGATGTAACATGTCAGAGTGAAGTATATAAATGACATAATATAAACTACTGGTGAATATGACATGTTTCTCGTGGAAATAAAATGTGAGATGAAATTCCCATAACATATGCATTGACTCTCTTCATACTCATAAAAACCTGTTGTATAATAAATATATTATTATTACCCATCTTTAAAATAATTTTATTATTATTATTATAACATATATGGATTTATTATGAAATCATATTACCTACATATTAACTATTCCATGTTATTGTTTTGCTTCGGGTTATCCGCTATATTTTCCCATCCATGTTAATTAGTTATATTTTATCTCTTCATAAATACATCATTATTTAGAGAATGTAAAAAATATAATTATAATTTATATTCTGTATATATGAATTTATAAAATTCCATTTTGTATATAAATATGAAATGGAATGCACCATTCACAGAGACGATAGGGAATACCTACGTCTGAATGTTGTTTCTGTTTTACCTTGTAATATTGAAAGAATGTAAGTAAAGGAAGTGAATCTAAAAATATAAGATCATAAAAGTAGAATTATTATGTAAAATTTATAAAATATTTTCACTAAACCCATATTTAATATATTCCATGTAGTCTGTGAAAGAATCACATCACTTTGTGGAGGTGGTAGTCAACACTTCCCCAAACGAAATTATCATAATTACACTAAATGGAATGAATGATGGTAAGTGTTATGTAATAATTAAATAAGAATAAATAAATCATATATAAAATATATATCATATAAAAAACAGTTTTGATCAAAATTCATGGACATTACAAGTGGTAATGAAAAGGAAAGAAACATCATTTCATGAGGTCCTAGTTCAATGTACACAAGAACTATAAATTTAATACCCATTAGGAGAATGTTTGTAAGTTATCATTGATCCCTAATCATCAAAAAATAAAAGTATATTTAGGATAATTATGATAATATGTATGTGTGTAATGTGGTAGTGGAGAAAGAATATAAAGGAAATGGGCTTGAGTGAGGAGGTTAACTCTTCTTTGGGAAATTCATTTTGGTTTTAGCCAAAGTGATTTCTTGGTTAGATTTCAGCCCAAATTGATGCTTAAATGAGTATGTTACGAATGTTGGGAAGTGAATTGGGAATATATTGGTGTAACATAAGTGGTTTTGTTGGTGTTAATAAGGGGGATATGTGGTGGCTGTTAATAGGTGAGGGAGAGGACACACTTTGAAATTTTGAAAACAAGTTAGGTATATGAACATTTTTATTTAAAAAAGGTCTTAAAAATCAAAAATAACTCATTAATTTAAGGTTTTAGGACGAAATAAGGAAAAACCTGGTGGTTTGAGAAGTGGATATATGATCTGGGCACTAATATTTATGACTTACTCCCTCATTAAGCTTAATTGTACCTTAATCATTATAGTTATTTTTAATCACATTCATTATTTTTAAAAAAAATTAAGTTGATTTTATTTGAATATAAATATTGAACTGATTACAAAATTTTATGTAAGTGTTTGAAAATTATGTTCATAAAAGTAGAAAAATTATGTCTAATGATAATCCAGTAGACATGGCGAGGCATCAGTTTTTTGAAGTGATAATGTTCAACGATTCCTTAATATTTTTTTTTCTAAATTAAATATAAAATTTATTAATATCAATTAAATTGTACTAAGATAGTAATTATTGATTTATTGTGAATTTAAAATAAATTAAAATATAATAAAACAATATAATAAAATTAGACAAAAAATAAATTTTGAATTAAAATACAGTATTTTTAACTATTCATCTTGAAATAATGTTACTCATAAAAATCCTAAAAATTCAACATAATATTATTTTCTAATTATATATTCAGAAATTATTTATATTTTATATAATTAAATTTAAAAAACATTCTAAAATTATTTTTATAATTGTTCATAGAAAACCCCATAAAGTTGTTCTTTAAAAAAATAGTATTTACAAACATATAAATAATTTTCTAAAACAATTGTATTTCTTAATATCAATATGATTTCTCTATAAAATGAGATTATAAATAATTTTTAAAAATAATTTATTACTGTTTATGTCACCCTGCATAATATCTAATTTATAACTATCCCAATAAAATAATTATAATAGTAAAATGTTTTTTGTTAGAAATTTAGTGTTTCATGTAACTCAATAGTTGTATTTATTGTGTGTTATTCAAGATTAATTTCATATAGAATATAAAAATACATATTTATCAAATAATGGATCCTACAAATTGTAAATTAATTTAATTTAAAAAATATTGATAAAACTTGTGGTATTACATATACCACCATAAAATGAATTTTTCCTTCAAAATTTTTCTTGATTATAAAAGGTTTAATACATAAAATTTCCATTCATAGAAACATGCATCATAAAAATGAACACAAAAATATCTATTAAAATTAAATGTTGTAATCATAATGGTTACCCAATGAAACACATAACTAGGTTTCCACATATGATAACCTTGGTAGAATGTGAAAACCCAAACATGGAAAGAAACCATAAATAATCAAAGAGATTGATAAAGATCACTGATCACAGGAAAGTGTGTGATCTAGATAATGTTAGAAAACAAAAAACTATAAATTGTAAAATAATGAAAGAGTTCATTTATTTCATAAAAAAGGATGATAATAGTATAACATTTTATTTTAAGATCATTTCCCTAAATTTTATTTATTATGATGAAAATATATACATACATCATTTCAGGACATCCTTACCCAATGATTTTCCTCGATCAACATGAAATTTATCTCTCAATCCATGAAATAAAGGTGAATTTTGTATTCCTAAATCATTAACATGTAATTATATCCATTAATAAAATACAAATTCATTCTATTTGTTTATTCCACAAAAAAATTTTCTCATGTTATCTTGTACAATAAAATCCTTATATGGGGATATACTAATTTAACATTTAAAACCATCTTGTAATATTAACATAAACCATTCCTTAAATTGTGAGACTTATAAACACTCTAGAATATTAAAGGACAACACTCTAGAAAAAAGGTCACTAAATTTCTCAAATATAGATTTTCTTTCATCGCCCATATATCAAAAATAATCTATTCGTTTCCAATTAATAAACATGTGAATAAAATAATCATGAATTCCTATCAAACATAGTAATAACATGATTTACAATAATTCCTTATTTAAAACATCCTTGTTTCCATATTTGAATTTTAATTAGATAAATTCTTTAAAATCAATAAGTTTTAAACATTATCCATGAAAACATAGACTAATTTTTCTACAAATACTTTACCAATTCCAAGGTAATTAGTACCCTCTAATTTACTTTTTCATATACAAAAAATCTTTATCCACACATCATTATCTCACCATTAGAAATTTATTGAGGGTTAACATACCAGAATCAAAATATCAACATTTCATGATATAACATTTCATCCCAACCAACCCCATTCAATATATCATTTAAAATTCTAAATAAAAAAATTATATGGGAAATAAATATATATTTAATTATTTGTATAATATAATATTTTAATTCTATAACATATATACCAAAATCATCTGATTTCATTCTTAAACCATTACTAATTAAAAATCAACATATTTATTAATAACTATTTATTAGATTATAAAAATTGAACTATGTCACAACATTCCTCAATCACATTATAATAATTTTTATCAAAAATAATATTAGAAAAACATATACCTTTAATATATATTCTATGGTCTCTTCATTATCTTCAGAAAAACCATTACTTTTACCACCTTATTGATTCCCTTCACGAGCCTTACCCAAATAGAATTTATTTTCATTTTCCCATACCTTCCACATTTATATATGTCAAAAATTTATAATACCTTAGAGAGGAAAAAATTACCATCCATTGTGTCAACTAAAAATTTCATTTTCCATTTGTAGTTATATTCTTTTTTTATTCCTTTTTCATAGTGATTACACATTCAAGTACCTTTAAGAAATTCCATTTGGAGT
The DNA here is from genome assembly GCA_963277665.1 of Viscum album. Lineage (NCBI taxonomy): Eukaryota > Viridiplantae > Streptophyta > Magnoliopsida > Santalales > Viscaceae > Viscum > Viscum album. Next base: position 838,531,405 of record OY728152.1, on the reverse strand, counting down.
TTCTTCCCACATTCTTGAAATGTATGAAACTAATCATTAATTCCTTAGTGTTATTCATTAAACAAACTACAAGTGTTCAATTCCATTCTCTTATTTGGTGAGTTTGAGAGTTATTTTCAGTACAAACTATTTATCATGTTTTGTGAATAATGATTATGCATTAATACAATGCCCTTCACTCCAATGATCATCCCATTTTACTAGTCATAAAATAAAATTCCATTTCATTAGTCATTAACCCTATTCTTTATATTTCTCACCATTGACATAAACCAAATATTATATAGTAACTAACCGTTGTCATAGTGAGGAACCAAATAATCAAGAAAAATTTGTTATGTGATGTCAAAATTCTGAATCATTATTTAATCAATAACACAATATATTTATCCCATATTATTCATAAAATACTTATTTTTAAATCCATCATTATGGTTCTTGATTAGTTTTGAAATTACCAATAAATATCCCCTAGGATTGTAAAACCAGGTGCACTGTAAGGCCCATTTTCGTGTACCGGTTTACCCTTGGGTCAGGCCCAACATGCATTGTATTATTTGATACTCCTAGGTTCATCTCTATCATAACCATTCCCACATGTAGGATCAATAAATTTATTTATTTCTTAGAAACCACCCTCTCTATCCTTTATCAAAATTCAGGAACATTTTCCTTTACTTTTTACATATCCTTAGACTTATCCTTAGAGACATCCCTATAAATACACATAGAAATATCCCTAGGGATATGATTAAAGTTATATGATACTTATTTTAAAATATTGACTAATCCTCCATTATGATAAAAAATAAAACATCCCATTCTAAATCTTTATATGTAATTCATCATTTCTTATGAATGCATAAATCATTACAAAAATAGATGACAAAAACTATATTTTTTTAATGCCTTTAGAAACATTGAATCTTAAATAATGATACATGAGTGAGTAGAGTTATCTCCAACTAGTTTCCTCGTGAATACCACCCTTCTTAGACAAAATATACATAATAAAATCAACATATCATAGAGAAATAAAAATAAAAAATGGTGATCACATATGCTCATTATGGGTAATGTAGGGAGATATGAAAGAGTAAAAAAAATGCATTAGTCAATTATAATGTGAATATGACATTAAAATATCATAGCCAATAAATCAAAGATCATAAAAATGAATCATGGAGTAAATATTAGATGTTAATAAGACATGTATTATAATATCAATAAGAGAATAATCCATGAAATCATAACATAATAATATGAAATGGAATTGGGGCATAAAAAGAGACATATAATATTATTCCCTATAAATCAACACACATTTCTATGACTTATCAAATCACTTCATTGGGACTAAACATAATTTCATGGAAACCCCACATTCCCTAGTCTAATACCTTTCCATGTAATGTATTGGGTGTCCTTATATTCCCTTACTGGATTGGGTTTCCCCATATTCTGATATTCTATTGGGTATCCCATAATTCTATCTTCATGTTGACTGCACCTACTATATGGGCACACCTCCAATCCTTATCACAATTCTTTCCTTTCAAGTTATTAGGGTTCCCTATCTTCCCATAGTTTATCAATCTCGTCGCATGATTCCCATCATTATCTAATGAGATATAAATCATTAAATAATGAATTTGAAGGGGATATTGGTCCCACACATAAAGAAAAAAATCATATATACATGTTTCACAAGATGATTAAACAACAACCATATCATGGCCCATATACACATATAAGTATAATGAACTAATTATAATAACCAAAAAAATAAAATGGATTTCATAAATGGGTAATCATATCTTAACCTATAGAAATCGATAAGTTTAATAATCACTACATTAATGAATTTCCTGTGAAAATAATTATGTTTCATAAGCACATAACTAGCCAAATGAAACAATTTTCATTAAAATATAACCTATTAACATCAATTGGGATTCATATACATCATTCCATAAGACATAAAATATTCCGAGATTAAATATCAATTTATCCTTTAGATCATTTCCCTGAAAGGAATGAGTAACATCAACAAATTATATCTTATATATAATATAATTTTGATATATCTATCATAAATAATTTCATTAAGAAAATATATTATACTATATGAAAGAGGATTTTAAAAAAATAATACCTCTTGAAAACAATTTTCTTTGAAAATAATTTGCAAACATCGATATAATTATCTAAATAAAATTAATTTCATTTAATTATTATAAAATATTCTTACAAAAATTGAAACTATTTTTCCTTAAAAACATATAAAATAAGATTATAAAATTATTGAAAATTGTTTTACATTAAAACAAATAAAATATTATTGAAAAAAATTAAAAACCATTTTCCTTGAAAAAATGTAACTGATGATTGATTTTTTTAAATAACTATTTTTCTTTTAAAATATATGAAATATGATTAAAAAAATTTTAAAAACATTTTTCTTGGATAAAACATCAAAAACATAAAAATAATTGTTATAAACATTTTGAAGGCCATTAATTTGAAAATACATTTTGAAACATATAATTATTTATTAAAAAATTTTGGATACATTTGTCTGAAAATAATTTTTAAACATATAAATAATTATTGAAAACATTTTTATATCTTTTTCTGAAAACAAGGTATTGAAGAAACAAAAATGCATGACCAAAGAGAGAGGTAAAGTCAGATTATTAAAACTCATTATTAATAATATAATGTACTAATGTGTGGAGAAATGGAACCAATATATTAATATTTACTTAACATATAAGGGATAATAATATTAATGATTTCTCTTGATAGATGGATAATGTTATTTAATAAATGATAGAATAAAAAAAATCTTGATAAAGGGTGATATTGTAGTTATAAACCATTAATAGTTAGGTAACATTAAATCATAACACAATATAAAGAATAAAACAAAATGAATCTTATAATATTAGGAAAAAAGTAAATTCATTATATAATATTTCAATGGAATTATATACATCTCAGGGTAAACTATTCTTTTAAAACATGGCATGTGTCTCAAAAAAGAAAAATGGGGACAAAATTACAACACCAATTTCATATCTTTTGAAACATAAAGGCCCTGAATGAAATATTATAAAATTTATATGTAAATACAAGAAAATTTAATTATAATAACAATATAGTACATCTATTAGATGTATACACACCACATATAAGAAATGGGTGGTGAAGATGGCTAGTATACCACATAAAATAAAAGTAATAAGAGAAAACCCTTACTACATGGGTCAAATTTCAATCAGGATCCCCATGAAGAAACAACATCAATTAAAAAATTAAATGTCATTAAATAAACGAAATTAATTATAAAACATGTCATATGAATGAATATACAACCCACAATATAATTTTGTGGTGAACATTGAATGTTTCTTATGGGAATAAAATGTGAGATGAAATTACCTTACCATAAATCCTAAATCACTTAGTACAACGACATACATGATGTATAATAAATATATGTTTTTATAAATATTTTACTGAACCATATTAATAATTATAATACCATATATGGTTTTTTATGACATTATAATACCTTCATTTTAATGATTCAATGTCATGTTTTCCATTCAGGTAATATTATCTTTGTTTTCTACAAGTTTATTAATTTGAAATATTATTTGTCCTCATAAGTATATAATAATTTATATAATTTATAATAATATTTAAATATGAATGGAATTCATCATTCATAGAGTTGGTCGGCCATATGTACGCATTAATGTTCATTCAATTTTTCATTATAGTATAGAATGAATGAAATTAAAGGAAACATTTAAATATATATATGATATCATTAATGTATAATTAATTTCACATATATGTCATATATTTTCACATAACCCATAATTAATATGTTATTTTACATTTTTGAACGAATCATATTTTTTTGAGGATGTGTTAGTGCACACTTTCCCAAAAAAAATAGTTATTTATAAAAAAAGGAAAGCATGAAGGTATGTGTTATAAAATTAATATAAACCCACAAATACAATGTCTATATATCATATATATAACATAAAAATATATTTTACATCATTATTCCCAACCATGAGATTTAGTTATGGAAAAACATTCAACTTCAATTCGTGAGGTGGTCGTTTTCCACACACAAGAACAATAAATTTGTTACCCATTAGTTGGATGTTTGTATATGTGTAGGTAGAACATGTATCATAAAAACATATTTGTATATTAAGGATATTGATTAAATTATATTTTCATGGAATAATATGATATTAGGTTGTGGATAAATAAAATAAATGACTAGAGCTTGAGGAAGCATGCTACCTCTTCTTTGGGTAACTCCTTTTAGTTTTGAAAAATGGGATTCCTTGGATAGAATTTTCCAATGGGGAGGCTCCAAGTAATAATGAAGGGATGTTGGGAATTTAATTGGTAAAATAATGGTAGAGCCAATGTTCTTTCATAGGTCTAAATAAGGGTTTTATGTTGTGACATTTTAATGCTGAGGGAGTGTACACACTTGTCTTTTTTAAAAACCAGTTAGGTATACCCATGTTTTCATAAGAAAAAGAAATCAAAAACCAACTAATAGTATTATGGAAAGGTTTATGGAAGATATATTTCATTAAAATGGGTATCAAATTAGTTTATAGATCATTTGGGACCTTAATTTTATGGATTAATCTCTTATTAAACAATAATTTTACCTTAATATTTGTCATTAATTTTAATCACATTCACTAATATTTTTGATAATTTTTTATATTATTAAACATAATTTATAAACTGATTAAACCATGTATAACATTTTTTCAAAATTAAATTCACAAAATATGAATTATTATGTTTAATGCTATTCTCGTAGATGTTGGGAGAAAGTAGGTTTCTAATGTGCCAATGGTTAAAAGATTATTGTGATTTTATTTAAAAATTAATAAAAAAAATTATTACAATTACCTAAATTTGACTAACTGATGTATAATTCATCTATCAAAAGTTTAAAACCAAATAAAAATAAAATTTAGATGTATAAATACATTACATGAATATGATGTTTTGAATTAAAATTCATTATTTATTAATATTCATCTAAAAATGATGTCTCTTAGAAAAATACAAAATATTCACCCCATTCTAATTTTTTGATTATTAATTGAAAAATTATTTTTATTTTATTCAATTAAATTTCTAAAAGTGTCGAAAATTAATATTATATTTTTTCATAGAAGTACATAAAAATTAGTTCTTTTATGAAAATAGTATTTTTCAAACAGATAAAGGAATTAGAGATACAATTGTATTCCTTATTATTAGTATGAGTTATCTATTTATAATCATCATAAATAATATTTACAAATTAGTTATTTCTATTCATACCAAAATTTTTAATAAATAGGTTATTGCTATCCAATTAATATAATTGTAATAAAAAATGTTGTCCCATTTAAATTTTGGGTTTTTTCTAATGTAATCCATTATAGTGTTGCATATAGTGAAATGTGAACATGTTATCGTATATAAATAATTTTTGAATAAGTGTATCCTGTAATGAATTATGAAAAAATTTAATTTATTAAAAAACCATTTTCATAAAAAAATTTGTTATAATAAAATTATAAATTTAGAAATAACAACCTCTCAAAGATATTTTTTTACCATACTATTATTTATCTTACCAAAAAACACAAATATCATCATTTCTATGCACAAATCCATCCGGTTACTATACTTGCACCTCTACTAATTTTAATCCATTTATAATGGTCATACTGAAATTAATTTATGAAATATTATATCGCTATGGGGAAATAATATTGGAAAAAAAATATTATGTTATCATTATTTGAAACTAGATATTTTTTTACAATGAATTCATTCCCATGAACCTAAGAATACCCATATCAAAGGATTCTTCACTATTTCTTTCTTACCACCCCTTTCAAAAAAACATTATTTCAATACACCCATTGTGCTAAAAAAATACTCTTATTTTTAGAATTTTTAAGAAACTCACAATTATATTCCATCTCAATAATATCTAATTCAATATTCTAAAAAGAAATATTATAATGATGCTTCAATATACAATCTATATTCCATGGTTCAACATGAGAAACTAATGAGTTGTGACAGACTTTTCTCAACTATCACATTTTTTTATCAGTGATTTATGATAAAAAATAATGGTTTATACCTACGTTATAGTACATAATCTATGATGAACTAAATTTATACATTCAGTATCACTATAATTGGATGAATAAATTTCATCATCCTATAAATCATTCACATCATTCCAATATATAGAAATTTCTCATGTAATAGATTAAATTAATACTTTATTTATTGAGTGTTAGTAAATTTTTATACCAATTTTATGATTTACCAAACACATTCACATTAGCATCATAAAATAATAATTTCTTATTAATTTTTTAGTAATGATATCCTCTACTGTTTTCGAGATATTCAAGGACATCCTTTCAACTACTCTTTTCTCAATTTAATCATATTTAAACCCTCTACATGGATGGCATGTGGGTTGTAAAAATCATTAAAATTCATTAAATAGGTAGTATTATTTTAATAAATAGCATATAATGAAATTTCAGTGTTGAAATGACATATAAATTTCATTATAATCAGTACCATTATCTAAATAAATTGACACTAAATGATATCAAAATTATAATTATCCACCAACATATTTTGATCCATCCTCATTAATAAAATATTCCCCAAAAATAAAATATATTTGGAGTATATGGTTCATTATATGGATAAAGAATCCATTACATAATATAATAAATAAAAATTTCAGTTCTACATTCAATTATACACTCTAAATGGAACCACATCAAGGGGAAACTACATCCTTTTTATACATTTCTCTAAAAAAATATAAAACTATTTATTTAAAAATTTATATTATTAATGATCATTATTTATCCCATTTGGGTAATTTCATCAATGAATTGGATAAATATTTTTCACTATCCATAATTTTTTCATTATTAGTCAATAAGTATTGGAAAATAATGTTCATATGGGATGAGATGTTCTGGCCTCTAGTTTTTCATAGAGTATTCATACTATTAAGACTTTCAAACATATGAATTTTTCATCTCTTATCCCATATCTACAATGGAAAACCATAAATAATCACTCCTAGAGATGAATTGTTAATAGAATTCTATAATATATGACAAATTAATGTCTAAATGATTCTTTCTCACCCTTCATGGTTAAGTAACAAGCATTTTTACCGTATGAGATAATAAATAAAATTCCATTAATGGTTTATCCTAAAATCATAACACATATGTAATTTATTATGTTTATCATAAATAAATTCAATTAAAATATAAATTATATTTTAAATAACAAAATTAATAATCACTTATGATGTTGTGTTTCAGACCAATGATAATGTGTATTCGTTAAATTTAATTCCATTAAACCAGTCTCTATTGAGAAAAAAACATTCACTTTAAGAGAAGTATCATTACAAAATCTAAATGATCTAGTGTAGCTACATTAAAATACCATAATCAATATTATATCTCTAATAATAATTTATAATAACCCATTGTCGATAATCTAATGGTTAATCATTTCAGATTATTTTAAATAAAGATCAACTAATATACCATATTTATATTTCATTAAATAATTCTTGTGAAATACATTATGATTATTCACCACCAATTATGATTCCAATATTGTTAGTAATTCCTCAGAATATTGACTCATTTGGTCACATATTTCGTCTAATAAATTTATAACAAGGAAATGATGCTTCATTTGAACACCTAAATTTTCTGAATCGTCATAAACTTTTCTTACATGATTCTGTTATATTTAATTCAATTATTTTCTTTAAAAACATATAGAATTGTTATAATTTTTTTCAATATAAAATAATTTCCACATTTTATTCTAATAAAAACAATAAAACCAAATGCATCCAAAAAATGAAAATATTAATGAATTAACTACTCATATTACATATAGTGACCCATTCGATCTTCCACCTTTGCACCATTAATTTTATTCCCTTTATAATAAGCATAACTATTTGGTGTTCTTTATATATATTCAATCATATCAGACTTATTTCATTAATTTACTTACTTTTCATGTATAGAATATTTAACCATCAAATCACCACTTTTAGATTAAAAGTATTAGAATTCATTAAGTAAAGAAACATTTTTTTTCATTTATCTACTTTTATTAACAAATATTGAAATATTAATCACATAAAAATACTTTTAATCAATATGTTAAATTTTTTTATTATCTGTTTAATTTTCAATATTCATGGATTTTGTAATGGTAATCTCAATAATCTCTAAACATACACCAATTTTAGGACTAAACTTTTCATAATTGAAATAGATGTTATTCAATTGATCATAGTCCTAAAATTATATTTACTTATAATATAAAAATACATTTTATTTTTATTTATGATTCAAAATCATTATGTAATTCAACTTTTTAACATTATTATGGGATACTATTATACATTTCACTTCATTCATTATCTTTAACTATCTTTCCCATTAGGATTTTCAAAATCATTTACAACTATACATAGAATATAAAAAATCATTTTATTATTCAATAACATAGAGATCTAAAATATTAATTATTTGAAAAAGTTATTTATCTATAATTAAATGATTTTCCATCATTCGATTAACTAGATAACTCTTCTTCATTAACCATGGTATTATAAAAATCACACCATGATACAAAGATGATCATCTTATATATTTCTCAAATCATTAATATATTCTTATTACTTTTAAATATATTTATTTATTCTCAACTTAGAAATCATAATTTCTTTCAAATTATATCGATACATATTTTATTTTATTTTTAGGTATCCTTTTTATAGACAATCAATGACGGAACATCCTCCTAATTACTCCATCCAACCATTATCATTGTGTTTTTTTTATAAAAAAAATTTAAATTTATATAATGGGTGAAATAATTAAAGGGTTCCTACCATAAAATTTTAATTAATTCTTTGATATGAGAAACATGAGATTTTTGAACTTCAAATCAATATATTCATATATTTAGGAATACTATCTTTCATCCCTGACCTTCATATATATATGATTATAATTCATGTTTTAAAAATAGAATAATTCTTATCATTACCTATATTCATAATGGAAAGAACAATTTTCTCTAACATTCTAACAAAAAAATTGTATTTTAGTCAATGGAAATGTATTAAAATCATCATCCTATATTGATTATATCATAGAATAAAACATATCCCAATGAAAATTTTTGTATCCTATTGGCTATCTATGAGTACTATAATGTTTCTCTAAACCCCATATTTTTACTTCTAATATCATTTAATATAGTGAATAAAAATTACACTTATTCTTATATAATAATTCAATTTTCACCAAATTGGGAATTCTAAATTTATAGATAAAATACATCCATCAACTATTAATTTCATGAATCTTTCATAGCTTCTTTTAGATTCATATTTATTTAAAATTCAAATTCAAATTATGAATTGTTTATCCTAATTTTATTGTAAGATAGAATTACATTAATTTTCATCAATATGAATATAATTTTACTAATCAGAAGTCATTTCTACACTATTTACATCTATAGTACCAACATCAATACCAATGTTTAAAAATTTTATATCCAATGAGATAAATTGGTGTGGATTTATTTCATCCAAAGAAATGAAATTTGACATTAAAAATTTGTGAAGTACATTTCTATTCACTAAATTTATATGATCTATTATGATGATAGAAATTATGAACAAACAGTTGCAAAAAATAATAGATCATTTATAAATTGTTTAAAGAAAACATGTTGTATTCAATGAAAACAATCGTATTTGATATCAGTTGCATAATAACATACCAAAAATTTTAGTAAGGTATCACATAAAGTTTCAATCTGATCAGGTGAATTAAGGAATAAATTTCATTAATTACTAGTCTACAAATCCTTCCTCACAGCTATTTACGGAGAAAAAAATAAATACTTCAATGAATTTATTCATCAAAACTGATCACTTTTAAGGTTAATAAATTATCCCATTAATTTCATATTCACATAAAAGAAACTAAAAAACAACATATAGAGGTACAAGGTTCACCATAAAAAATAAATGAATATATTATTACCATGGGGTGTTTTCACACAATTACATATTATCAATTAGAATCAATAAATCTATTATAGTGACTGGGGTTTATTCATGAAACTACTTTGTCTATGATTGTGTCACAAAATATATTATGTGATAATAAAAAATATCAAATAAAAAAGGAGATTTAAACACCAAAAAGTGTATCTGAATTAACAATCATCACAGTATATCCCCATATTATTTACATTGATCACTAAAATTATGAAATACAACAACAAAACAATTCCTGTAAATAACCTTAATGTCTATTTAATTAAAAAAACATTTTAATCATGAATAGATGAACCTATTATCATCATAAAAATATAAAAAATTTATATTCAATGAATATCCAATTAAGATTCCCATCCATAAATAAAAATAGAGATATTCACCATGAGATGATTCTTCATAAAATCATATGCTATCTGTTTATAATCCTTAATTTCAACATTTTTCTTCTTATAATGTATCTATTAAATGTTTTAATATTTCTCCACACTTTGGTGTATCCAAACTCATATTCATAAATAAGAAAATTTCATTTTATGTAATTTATAATTTAAATTCACATTTAATAATTATACTCTATCTTGTGCATCATTCACAGTAATAACTTCTATTTTAGAAATAAGAAGATTTTGTCCACAAATTATATGACATTGGAAGTTAAAGGATACAATTGGAGTACATCAGGAGTAATCCATTAGTCAATATTATCAAAAAAGTACTTAAAAGATAACAAAAATATGAAACATTATGTAATTATATAAATAAAATAACAACCAGTATGGATATATACAATTGATTTTTTTAAATTAACTAATATATTTTTCATGTAATTATGTGAAACTAAACATTATAGTTCATAAAAAAATAATCCTATGTATATCATTTTATCATAAAATAACATTTTCCAGGTAATATTGAGATTCAAAATGTTTCCACCATCATCATTGTGTGGTTTCAAAACTATAAGAACATGAAAAACACACATTAGTTATGAACATCATGTATTAAATGATTTGAAGCTTCATGATGAATCCATATAATTATTGAGGATATTATTTTCATGTAACTATATCACAATGAAAAAAAACAATGGCCTTTTCACAGTAGGGTGTAATAAATTACATAAAATTCTATATTAATAAACATCAATTATATGAATAAAATCATGGTGAAACGTCTCTCAAACAAATTCTTGGTCACAAAAAACAATACAAAATATGATTTCACCATAAATAAACCTTTAAAAATCCTTTCTGTGACATTTAATAATTTTAAAATATAAAATATTTCACCATATTCTAATAGAATCATTCCCCCTCATTTTAGTCCTCACAGATAAAGTAAATATATGAAAATAGATCTATAAATCACTTTTTATTTATCTTACACTCAGTATGCCCACCAAATATAATTTCTCCCAATGTGTCATCGACCATATTTTATTTTCCAAATGTATTGTTGATCATGAAATAATAATCCTTGAGAAGTTATATACTCTTTTGATCTTGTAAATTAGAATACTTATAATAAATTATATATCACACACTACTATGATCTATATGAACCATTAATAATTCACCAAGAAAATAATTATTCCTAATAATAATCATAAATACAATAGTTATAAGCTCTTAATTATGTGTTTCATATTTATCTTTATAAGGGAATCAGTCTATTAATCTATAAGTAATAACAAAAAACTATTTGTGTAAAGGAACAATCAAAACACTTATCAGATGTGTCCTAACCGACATCATATATAATTACTTATTTAGGTAATTTAATAACCAATGAATTAATAAAATTCTTCATTAAACAAAAAAACTATCTTTATACTCCTCCATTAAATGAAACACCATTCCATCTTATATTCATTGTTGTAAATGACATCTCATTATGAGAAAACTCAAGTAATTACCACTTAAAATAAATAATAATGACTCTCTATATTATGAGGTTGCAAAAATTATTCAGTAGGTTCCATGTCACATGTAAATCAATACTACATAGTTCTAAAATTATACCATAGACTGAAATAATATAAAAACATTTATCACAAGTGTACAAAAATGACACCTAAAAATATTTACATACAACTATTTCTCATTTGGATGCACCATGAACACCATAAGATGCATTATATGATCCTTAAACATTATATAAGAAACTAATATATTTTTAAATTAATATAACAAAAATATATCTATAGAGTAATCAATCACTAGTTTTATAAGTCCCATAAGGATTTATCGTCAATTTATAACTCCATCAAAGAAATAATAAAAACCTGAAATTCTTGACCAACATCCAAAATTAGTCTCAGGAATATTTTTATGCTTTAACCCTAATATATAGAAATATAAATCATAAATATAAAAATAATATCCTATTAAATTTTATTATTCATATAAATTATACATCATTTTAATATGATAGTGATTCTTCATTATTTCATGAATTTACCAATTGTAATCTATATATACATTAAAGCTCCCATCTGATGTATTTATAAGAAGAAACAAAGTATCATATGGAAATATACTATTAGAAATGATTCCTTCTTGTATAAACTCATCGATATATATCATTAACCCATGAAACATTACAAGGTATTTATGATAAGCTTCAATAGTAAATAATATGAAGATAGAGCACCATATAAAGAATCAGTCCCTCACATCTTAGTAACACATGAATCCCCCTATTGGAGAACATCAATTTATTACATAAAAACTTTGGAATCTTCCTCATGTTCACAAAAAATTCATAGTTAACCTTTCATATAAACTGAGATATAATACACTATGGATCAATCTACCTATACCCCAAACACAAATCCCTTATCCCCACAAACACCACATGATCTCTATCTAAAATAAAAAAATAATTTAAATTAAAAATTGGTAACAAAAGTTGAATATATATTATTACTAGTACCTTTGAAGGATAATATAATATTGTCATATTTATAAAAATACAATGTTCTAATAGAATCCATGTCACCACAAAAAAGATCGCAACTCAGACACCATCCAACTCAAATTCACATCCAACTACATTAATAATATATAAAAATATCTAATTCTTCACTTCTTGAATTCCTATATCCTTAAATAGTTATGGGGAATTACATAAATTTGGGGAACCAGTATCTAAAAAAAACATGTAAATGTTGGGTAAATAATAATTATATAGTAAAAGGCCTATTATCCATCCATTTCATTAATATATAAATTTTATAGTTTCACTCTGATAAATCCACCTCAACATCATCCTTTATAACTTCCTATACCTCATATCTTTTTTTTATCTGTTTTTCTCCAATATGTTTTTCTCTAGTATCACTCCCCATAACTGGTGATTCTAGAAATATTTTATCATACATAGACTATCATAAAAAATACAACACATATATAGAGTAATCATTGATTAAATCTACATGATGAATGAATCCACACATATCAATATACCCTAAATTCATAATTATAGTGCATAATTATAAATCTATAGGTTATATATTCATCACAATGATCATAGGGTATCTTATATGTTAATAATGTTTCTCTATTATACTGCATATATTATATTCATGTAATACATCCACCACACCACATATGAAATCCTCAAAAATATTTACTCTAGTATATATCCTAAAATACGCATAGTTAAACATCTTAATCTTGACCAACCATCACCCAAAATACACATGAGAAATTATCATGCTATATTGTAACTCACGAATCCCACCTTCAATAATACATTTCATAGTGACTCGCACCATGTTTTTAACACTATACATAAATATTTTTCACAATCAATAATAAATAAAATCTCCAAAACAAAATGAATAATATGAATTATTGTTCATAGTGCATTACATGATTAATTTAAATAAATTCATTTCATTTCATATAAATTCTTGCAACAAATACTAATACAACCACACTTATATCATGTTCATTATACATCAAGAAAAGTATGATAAAACCAACACAACTAGGACGTCTATCAGGATAATGTATTAGGTATCCAATCACTAACACAAACTATATCTAGATAATATAAAAGACTATATATATTTAAGGGATGTGGATTAAAATATACTCATTAGTTTTCACATCAAATCATGCGTGTTTATATGTTAATAATAAATCTTAATAAATCTATGTTATAATAAATTTAAAAAATTTATAAAACAACTTTCTTACAATAAAAGTGAACTATCATAAAAATTGTATTCTAAAACAAAATAAAATATCACTATCAGATCCATAAAACTTTCACCATCACACATCATTATATAAACACCACTATAATAATAATAATCACAATCGAATCACATATAAGAACCAGGAATTTATCTTCTAATGAAGACCCAACTATTATAAATTTATGTTATTTCCTACTACTAAAAACTCAATATAATATCACCACTTTCATATAGTTACCAACTGATTGGGAAAAAATAAATAAATATATATATATATATATATATATGTTATTTTCCACCCACATGGTTAATAAGAAATATTCAACTTTATTGCTTTCGTAATTTTCTATCTATAGTTACTCACTTTAGTTTTATTTAATTATACCCTTAGGTAATCCCTCACTATAAACTATAGTGATGGGAAGGTTTTCCATATATTGGTGTTTTCAGTATATTATTATGTTTCCATAATCAAGGTATCCCACATCATCATTCTATGACATAACATTCCATGTCACATTTTCAGTATTACCAGCCACATCATCAAGACTAAGACCATTAAAATCAATTTCTCATTACAAACAATTTACATATTAATATAAAAAACCCAAATGTATTCATGCCAAAACCATAAATTTTTTACCCTAAATACGACACCATTTAACCAAAATCCCTAGGGAATATGGATACCTGATATTGATATACCATTCCCACTAAAAGGTATACAATATTTTTAATTTTATTGAGTAATAATTACCCATAAACTATATTCTTCATATCTGAAGAATGACTAAGTTTCCCAACCACAAAAATTCTTAAAACATGAGGCCAATGCCTTAGGTTATTTGAAGAAAGGGCTACATTACATAGAAAATAAAAAAAACACAATGCAAGAAAGTACACATAGAGACTCAAACTCAAGTCCTCCTCACGACCCCACAAGGGCTGCTACCAACTATGATGCACCATAGGGCCCCACCACAACAACAATTTTAAATGCATAAAAAATTACCCCTTCAACCATTCTAAAAAAATCAACCATTACATTCAATATTTTGAAATATATTTATTAACAATAGATTAGTTTATCAAGCTGGTAATTTTATATTCAACATCCACTATAATGATAAACTCATTCCCCATACGTCATATATTATAAGAATTAGAGTTTATGACCCATGTTTGATATAGGTTTAATTTTCTATATATAAATCAAACCACCCAAATATAAAATAGTATTAATAATATCTCCATAAAAAAATATGGTATAAAACTATGCAATTATGTAATAACCACTATGTATCTCACTGCCACTTCATTCAAAAACATCACTGTCATTTCTGAAATGCCTTTCATAGATATTCATATACCCTACCAAATTATTCCAATCTATTTGAAAACTCTTAATTAAAAACCTTTAAAAACATTATATACATCTCCCAAAATTAAAAAAATCTATGTAAAAAATCATTATTTATATTTATAAGGTATTTCAAAAATATCCTCCAATAACAATAATAATATATTTTGTTATTAAATACATTATTATATATTTCACATGTTAATCACGTATTTTAACAAATAATAATTCTTCTATATCATTTTCATCATACAAATTTTTATATCATTAATTAAAATTCATATTTTTCATTTATAACGTTTATATAATATAATTATAGTTTCAATCAATTTAAAAATTCAATTTACACTATCTATATAATTCAAATAATAACTCATCATTAAAAAAATTTATATATGGAAAATATTTATCACAAATATTATTAATATAATTTCATATTCATCTATAATTTTTATTTCCATATTTAATACATTATAATGACCTTGTATTTTAATATTGATACAATTAAATATATCAAAATTAAATTAAAATTACATTACTATATATTAATTTAACGAATGATTATCCTGAGTCAGAAACCCTATTTATATGACGAGAACAAATCATTAATCCTCTTATGATCACCTATGATAACTCACCTATATTATTTTCATCGTACAACTATTTGTAGTATTTTCCATAACATATTTATACTAAGGGATTCACACTTAATAATTATTAATAGATTGATTTTAAGGAATGTCTACGGTGACAAAAAATGAGTATAACTCAATAAATAAAATATTTCAACCCTTCAATAAAAGATATAATGGTTTAAAAATTCTCTCCACTATCAAATTCTGTTCCTCATTTATTTTATAATTAAAATACAAAAAAAAAACACATTTAATTACATACTAGACAATCCATAAATGAAAATTATATGTTTTATGTGATCCTAAAATATTTCACATTATCAATTATATATATAATATGTTGATTTATTTAATTTATTCATTTATGAAAAATATTCCTCATTAAATGATTAAATAATTAAAAAAACAATTTCAATTCCCTCATCACATCTCCATAATGAAAAAATCCATTAACCAAGGACAATTAGAAAATTTCACTTCGAGGGTAAAAATCATATCCTGAATAAAAAAGCCTAGTAAAAAATATATAATAAACAATGAACTAAATAATATTTCACCCTATATATAAAATATATTCAAAATTTTTTGAGACCTCAAAAATTAAATTTTCTTCTCTATATACTTATTTTACAAAATAATAATAATTTTTAATATGATTACATAGTGAAATAAATAAATCATTTAGACCGAAAAAAATTCTTCAAGATTATATAAATAGTAAATTTCACCTCCATTATATTATCAATTATTACATGGACTATAAATATCTATATCACTATCTTCATCAATCAACCAATGTATCTTTATGTATGAGTCTCAAAAAATAACCCAAAAGTTGTAATTCATAAATTGTGAAATATTTTAATTAAATAGTACATAGATAAACTTATAATCTATAATATAAATAATCGATGAGGTCTCTCCATGATTATTTCACAATAAATTAAAATATTTTTGATAATTATCATTCTCACGGAAATGATAACCATTATTAAACCACTAACCTTATTTTGAGACACCAGCTATTTATTTTAATGAATTTGGAATTCCATATGCTTGTACAAAAACATTATTATTTTTATTATAGATCATATTATTTCCAATATTTCTATACACTATATTAACCTTGCTTAATACTAAACCGATTTATCATATGTTTCAAAACGCAACGTGTGAGGGGATAAAGTAATATTATTTTCAATTTTTTCATGTTAATGATTTTAATAAAAATGTATCATCATTTATGTAATGATTTAATTATTATATAAGAATCTATATACATTTTTTAAAATCCAAGAAGCCTTTATAAATCATTTATAAAACCCAATATATTTAGACCACAAGTACAAAATTAATCCCCTCATGACTTTTGACAGAAATGAAATTTCCCTTAATCCTCATCACAGACATATAAATCTTGTTCTTGATAATAAATTTTATTTTTATGTATAATTTTTCATGTATCCATATTAAAAATTAACATTTATAATATATAATGCATTAAACCTTTCTTATGTATTAAAACATCAATAAAAGTTTTTATATTCTCATAACGAGACTATTTTTTCAACATGATTAACTTCATTAACATGTTCTATTATGGTTTAGGCTACGTTTGTACACAATATTTTTCACATTTAGTATAAAATCCTTTGGATTATCTAAAATCCTAGGATAGTATAACCTTTGATATAATATAATTAAAATATATATATTGATGAATTGTTTTATGATGTGGTTTTTATTTCCATTTGAAATAACTATATTAATTTTTATTGAATTAATATCATATTATTCATTTTCATTTGAGATGTATTTTTAGAATACATTTTTAATAAAAATATACATACATAAATTATATATATTTGTATTCCACTATACATATATCACTATGATATTGGTATAATTTCTTCTTTCACTCATTACAAAACTATTTACATATAAAATCAAGTTACACCATTATTCCTTGTTTTTCAGATGTTTTTATGATTTGGGGGTAATTTAAACTTTTAATGGATTCCATTATGTCACTTGGGATATCCATGGGAACTTTTAAAGGAATACAAGAATTTTCTGTCCATTCAACCAATTAAATACTTAGTGTAGGGTCATTCCTTCCCTTGGGAGAAGAGAGCAGGGTGTGAAAAATCATTTCACTTATTGAATCATACATGAAAGACATAGATATTTAAAAATGTACATATTTACCAAGTAAGTTTTTAATCCCATTTGAGGTCCATTTCCTTTTAGTTTCTCATAATTTCTTTGGTGGATGCATATAATTCCTTTCTATTTTATGTATAATTATTCAATGTAAACACTTATAAATCACTTACCCTTTTAATTTATTAAATTAGTTTTCTTATTCACCATAAAATTCACTCAGAGTCTTAGGTATTCTTGTGGATCAAATTTATATTAATTTTCAATTGGGGTAGGGTATTATTTGTTCCCATATGGGTTATTATTACCTCTTCGTAGAGTAATAAATCCATGCTATTATAATGATATGATTAATTTTATATTTCCCCATTTATTAAACATTAAATAGTATAACCATTGAGTATATATTGTTCAAATCCATGTTTTCCCCTACTAATTTTTTTATTAAAATCTATTATCCTTTATAATGAAAAAAATTTATTAAAAAATTAATTTGAGTGATACAGATTATTTCATTCATAAAATAATTTTCAATTTTATTTTAAAAGTTATATTCACACCTATTATTTGATTAATTTAATGAATATACATTAATCATGTGTTTTGATATTTTATGAGGTGTTTTAGTAAAAATATTGATATTTAATCTCAATCATAAAATTTCGAGGTGTGATTTGTTTATAAAAATCCATGTTAAAACCATAAAAAATGTTTTAAATGTTTTTAAAATCATTATAGTTTGGTTTCAATGTACTTTTATCCTTTTTTATTATGAAGAAATTAAAAGTGGACTATCATACATATTTGAATGAGATATATAAAAAGAAAGGAATCTCAATGCTTGTACCATATATTTGATTTTATTATGTCCCTATAATTGGATGATGTGATTATATTGGAATAAAGGGGTGGACTTAGGGATTTTAATTCAAAGGTGTGATAATGCCTATTATTTTTCTTGATACATTGCTACTATTTATATTATCATTATTGTTACCATATATATATATATATATATATATATATATATTTAAATGTATATGTATATTTCCAATAATTTATTTTTATTATTCATCCCACATATTGTATATGTCATTTAAAAGGAATCATAGACAATGGAATTTTAGGATAACAACGACACACCGAGCTAAGATAATTTCCTTAAAAGTGTCCGTGAGAAAGGATCATGGCCTACTCGAGGAGTTTTACCATATGTTAGCCCATACAGGATGCAAACATGAATCAGGGAAATTTTAATGCATAAAGAAAAAAAATATTGTCGATAATGTATCAAAATTTCTATCAGTTTGATTATTAGATTTTTTTGTATCCCCATTCTTGTTAATAGTTGGATTTAATATTATTTTCATGATTTTTTTTTGTTTTTTATTATGGTAAAAAATAAATATATTCAATTCACATAAAAATAGTAATAAATCATTTTCATCAAATTGAAATAAATTTTTATTTTAATGGAGTCTACATTTTTTAATGTATGAATATTTTATATACTCTAAATAAATAACCCAGTATATTAAAAATAAATGATCCAAAGCTAATTGTAAAATAATGATTGGTTTTTAAAATAAAATGGAACCATATAGATAGGGGTTTTCAACCATTCAAGGATTTGAATTTTTATTTAATTTTAATTCATGAGGTGTTATTATCGTTGTAATGATTAATGTTATTATAAGATAAATTCTATATATATATATATATATCAATTTAGTTTTAGTTTTTTCTCATGGAGCTGTCACATTATTGAGTATTATGATCACTAATGGAGACACGTATTGTTTTGGATTGGTATTTATTATATTTTATATTTATATCTATATTGAATAATCTATGTAATCCCCTCTTATATATGATTCTATTATGTTTAAAAATATTATTTTGTAAGGTTATTGTTTTTTATTTAATTATTTATTTAATTCTTTCATTTTTTTTATAATTTTATTTTTTAGTAGATTGTGGACCTCCAATGTGTAGCATTATCTTGTCATAATTATAGTAGAATTATAATTCAGTATGAATCATATTTAAATGTAGAAAAATTTCACATAAGTTCTCAATTCATTCCCAAATATTAGTTTTCAAATTAGGAGAATCAGGCGTGTGCCTCATATATGTTAGTTTCTTTCGTAGTTTCCCATTTTAAGAGAGTCCTAGGGAAGATTCACAACAAAATTGTATCCTAAAATAAGTTCTATTAATGTAAATTGATTTAGAGTCATATTAATTCATTAGGGAGTAATGGTGTATTCGAGATAGGATATATAAAACCTATGAGTTATGTATGATAATAATCTTGATAGTTGTTTTCTACTCACATCATATAATTCCCATAGAATATTGGGTTGGGATTACATGATTTTATTTTATTTTTATTATTTTTTATTTTTTATTGATATTTTTCAAATTATTATTTATGAGATTTGGATTATTTAATAGATTTAATATTATCAAGGATTTCAAGAGTTAATGTATTTGTATCTAGAGAGTATATAAGATCAGGAAATATATATGGAACATATGTGTATAGTTTCTTAATGATCTGAAAATAAAATTTAGAATTTACTCATTGTTTTCAAGAGCATATTGTATGATCTTGGATGAACATTAGTCCATTTTATTTCATTTTTATATTTTGTAATTATTGTAGGGGGGGTTTTTATTTACTTTTTGTTAATGGGAATCCACATTTTAAAAAGATTTAGGTTATTTTTAAAAATAAATAAATATCACTTTTATCATAATTAATGTTAGTTGATCTCATTTTAGATGAATTGAAAAAATATTGGAATCTTTAATGTAGATCTGTTTGATTTTTGAACAAAAATAGGGATTCAATTTGGTAATTTTTTCAAAATAAATTTATTATTTATTTTCAATGTGTCGAATATTGTATTCTATCCCATGAATTGAATTTTTAATGATTTTCAATGTGTCATGGTGTAAATATATTGGTATTATTAATTATAAAAATGTTTTAACTGTAAATTATAATCTTATATTTCATTATTGGGATTTAAATTTTTTTTTGAGCTAACAGAATGTCTAAAATTTAAATTTCAATATATTTAAAAGATTATAGAGAGGATAAATAGATTTTCATAGTGGATTATTTATTAAATAGATAAGTCAATGATACAGAATTGGAATGGGTATGTTGAATTTTGAACACATATGTTAATTAATAATGACTTTTTTAATATTAAAAAAATTATTTCAAATTGTGTTTTTTCTTTTAAAATAAATTCTATGTCTTAAATCTTTTTTTTGTATTATTTTTGTGTCAGTTCATAACTTCATTGAGTTAATGATTTGAGTTATGGAATGTAACTGGTAGTATTTTTTTGAGATTCATTGGTATTTATGGATTCTTGTGACTAATTATTTATTTTAATCGTAGTTCATAATATATTTCAAGAAGACCCATTAGATGTTGGTTTCTTCTAATTTTATTTCCATGTTTATCGAGTATAATTTATTTTGGTTGTTCTCCATGACCATACTTAGTGTGGATTTTTATATACACCTTCTATTTTGAGTTTTCCTATTTATTTCACCTCTATTATCTTCACATTCTACCTTTTTTATTTGTTATAATCCTACCAATGTGAGTATTTATATAATTATATCATAGATCCAGAAGATAAGGGATACACCATTCAATGGATTTTTGGTTTAAGGAACTCCTTATTAGGTGTCTAGGGATGATAGATATGGATTTTTTGGGATCATTAGTAATTTTACAATCCTTTAGACTATGACTTGGGTAACTAGTTATGTTTTTGAATTAGTTAAGAGTGTTCTCTAGCTATCATAAATTTAATTTCAATTGATGTAACCATGAACCTTTTTCTAGGAATGCAATACTTGGATACCCTTTTTCATTTTAAAACCATTGTTATAGCCCATGTTTTATTTATTCATTGTGGTTTTGGTTTGTTTCTCTATCCATATTTTGATGTTAATAATTATGTGGGTGGATGAATCAAATCACTTTTTTTACATATTTATAAATATGTTCTCATTTTTTTATTTTAATTGATAATGATAATAGTTTTTTGGGGAAATTAATTTATATAATATTTTCATTTAATTGTTTCGGAGACGTGTACTTAGTTCTGTGTGTGAAGGATTAATATTTTTGGATTTTTATTTAGACACATTCAATTGGATGATTAGGTCAGGTACTATAGTGATCTTTTTTGATGCTGTGTATTTTTTATCACTAATAATAGGAAATTATTTTATATTAGGGATTCCAACTATGGGAGTCTGTATCATAATACATATACTCGGTTTCTTGGTTGTAAGATAATGATTATAGATAGGCATGTTTTATAGTTTTTAGATGTATTCATTGTAATTATGTGAGGGATAGATCATTCTCAAAGATTTTATTATTCATATTATTTCTATATATTTTGGGGAGAACCCATAGTTGATCTTTTATTATTTGTTATTCGATTGATCATTTTAGAGTATGATGATCAATTTTCCCAACCCAACTAATTATGAAATTTTATTTTATTCCTTGTAGCATCTTAAATTTATGTAAACCATTTTTTAGTTTTTCATGATTGTCCATTATATGATGTGTATGGATCTTGTGACAATAAATACATTTATAATGGTAATTTATAACATAGAAAATGGTCATAATTTCTTTTTTTTTTGTATTATGGTATAACATTTTTTATCTCGTTGAGTCTCCCAATAACTCTTATAATATTGTTATGTTATTTTTAGTGCCTTGTTTTGTTCGAGTAGTTGGATTATAATTAATTTTTAATCCACCTATCTGGCTCGGACATTCTTACTGTATAAAGTAGTATGATGAATATTATTCTCACATACTCAACCCATGTTTATATTTTTTATTGATGATTACTGAATAACTAATTTTATATGTTGTTATCTAAGATAGAGGAGAATTCAAGTATAATTAAACAATATTTGAAAAAAACCCCATGTTTAATAGCATACACGACACAAAAAAATGAACTTCAATGTCCCTGAATATTTAATATTGTAATATGATGATTTGAACCAAAACAGTGAATTGGTTGATATATAGAGCTTTAACAACATTATTATATATATACTATCAATATTAAATTAAAATTAATTACAAATTCATCAGAAATAGGCAATCTGTTTTAAGGAAAGATGCGTTTGGTTTCAAAAATGTGTTTCCATAAAAACATGAACTATAATTTTGGGCGAGTGAATATTAGAATTATTTTATTGCAATTTATAGTTTTCTAAAAAATTAAAATTATTTCAATATTTATAAAAAATAACCATATTTTCATTGTGTGAAATTTTTGGTACTTTTCATAATTTGTTTCCATATAATATTTAAAAATTCAACTTTTATAGAATAACCCCTTTTATTTTCATATTATTATAATTTCACATTATAAATTAAATTGGTTTTAAAATATAATTAGTAAATTATGATAAAAAATAATAGGATTAATTTCATT
Organism: Viscum album; assembly: GCA_963277665.1. NCBI lineage: Eukaryota > Viridiplantae > Streptophyta > Magnoliopsida > Santalales > Viscaceae > Viscum > Viscum album. The sequence goes on along the minus strand of OY728152.1, from coordinate 838,507,317 downwards.
TGAATAAAAATTATTCTTAATTTTTTTATAAAACCATTTTATTACTAAAAAATTATTTTGTTTATGGAAAACTATTTTTCTTCACATTTTGATGTTTTATTTAAAAAATAATTCTAACCACTAATAGGGATTCAATTTTTTAAAATTGATTAAATATTTTAAATCAAAATTCAAAAATTTTATTAACATGATAGCTTTATTGTTTTAATTATGAATACTATTTCATGTACAAATAGTTTTCAATCTTCTATGTGTATATCAAGTATTTAAGGACAAGATTATTTTAACAATCCATAAAAATTTTAATGTAATAAATATTTATTTTCAATTTTTATCGTTAAATTAATAATATTATTATTAATATATTCAATGATATTGAATTTTGGATTCATTTTTCATTGATAATGACAAAAATATTATTTTATCTAAATAATAAATAAAAAAGATCACACTTGTTTTAAAAATAATAATAATATTTTCATAGGGATTAAAAGAGGTTATGTTTTGTTATAAATATATTTCTATGAAAAAAAGAATCTATTTTGTAATTTTTATTTATATTTAATTGCTGGAAGAGAAATAATTAAAAATAATTATTGAACAAGGCTATCTTATTTCTTGGGAATGTAGTCGAAAAATAAAGTAAACTATTTGTAAAATATATAATACTAATTTTTTGTGATATTTATAGCGAAAAATTATGTTTATATATAAATAAATGTATTACTTATGTTCTAAATGTTTATATTTGAAATAAATTATTTTTTTATATTTTTAATGTAAATTGTCTTAAAATGATTAAATTTTAAATAATGGTAGTTCAAGTAAATTATTTAATTATTTAATTATTTAAAAAATTTAAATTATTATAATTAGCAAAGTGAAAGGCATATGATAATCCATATAAAAAAATTCATTTGTAGGTCACTTGTGTTGATAACCAATATAGGATTATTTTAGATCTAAGACCCGACCTTAGCTGCTACAAGGCGAGAATAGCATTCAAAAATCCCATGGGATACCAACTTGTTCAATTGTTTCAACATTTTATCAGTGGGAAACTTTTCAACTAGATATAGTAAGAAATAATTAAGTGTTAATTATGTTTATTAAGATAAATATATTAAAAATTACCACATAATTAATATATATAATAAAATATAGGGGAAATTGAGTAGGAATGAATAATCAGCAATATAAAAAAAAGTAAGATATCCCACATCATCCCAAAACACCCTCCCTTATAATGAAAACAATATCCTCCTCCAGTTCCATAATATCCATCATTAAATTTGTAAAATGTACCACCAATCCAATGACTTATGAACTATAAATATAAATCAGTATAATTGTTGTTAGAAAGAATAACATATTGTAAATTAGTTAAAAAGCTTGAATCCCAACTTAGAGGGAACAAAGATGGTGACCTCAAAAAAATTGGGGTGTATATATCTAATTAATATGATTAATGGTGTTTGTTGTGTGTGAAAATAATATTCCCTGTAGGATCCCAAAAATTATTCAACACAATCACATATAATTTAAATTCCATTAACACTAGTTTGAATGTATATATATATAATAATAATATGGTTTTTGAATATGCCTTTTTCTATATGGAATCGTAAACACAATTAATATGAGCCATAAATTATTTCATTATTTTTATTACATGAAAGAGGTCATTTGGAAACCATTTAAAAATGAAAAGGTCTACATCAATAACATAAAAAATCATTTACAGTCCATTTTAAATCATATTGAAGAATTTTAAGAAATTATTTTTCCAATACAATCATTTTCAAAATTACCCATTTAAAAAAGACATTCTAATTTTTTATAAAACACTTTTAATTACCTATAGAATGAATTTTCAAAAACCACCCCCTTTTCATTACAACACATAGACACCCATTATCTTCATACAATGAATAATGAAATATATAAAGAATTTAATTTGATAAATGTACTATGTAATGGAAATATCATCACATTGTAAACTATATAACATCAAATCCAAATATTATAAGAAATGTTTTTTCCATCACATGGAAAATAAAATAGGTGAGAAATAAACAAGATAAATTTACGTAATGGAAGGAATGGTTTACCATACATAGCATGAGGAAACACCATAAGGAAAAATTTAACATGTTTTATGGACATGGGTGGACCAACATTCGGTAGATTAATTTTCAAACATATGATCCTTTGAAACACTATTACACTCTATTGTTTTTTAATATATATCTCTTTAAACGTTTTTATTTTTTGATGGTGTGTGATAAATATAAATCTAAGAGTAAGTGACCAAAAATATATTATATTTTTATATCTGGGATATTTTATGTGATGAATGAAATAAAATAATAATTTTTTAAAAAACTTTTTTATATACATTCAAGAATAAAAAAAATATATTTTAAGTAATTCCATTATATGATGTAAAAATAAATTTTCACTCAAAAATTGTTTTTTATTTATTTTTCTAAAAAAGTTATATTTCTAATTTCAACAATATTTAGAACAGTAATTTTTAAAGGAACATCATTTGTGAAATCAAAAATTCAAAATTAGATTAGAGTTAATTTTTGATAACTTTATATAAACATTCATTGTTTATCAATATATAAAAATATTGATTTTTGAAAAAATTATTTTTTCCAATAATTAAAATAGATAAAAATTTATTTAAAAAGGTTTCAAATTTATATTATTTATTAATATTATGGATTATAATATTCAGTTCCTTGAAATAATTTTTTTTTTCATCTAGTATAAAAACATATTATATGTGAATTTTTTTTAAGAAAATATTAAAAATGTTTTTGTCATATATATTGAATTAGATTCATCAAATTATGATAATTAAATAATGAAGAAATGTATTCCATATTTAAAAAATTTACGAACATATTTGGAAAATATCCATCTTTTATTTTTTCATTATTAATAGTTACCGTAGTAAATATTTATCACCATCGTATGTGTAAAATCAGTAAAATAAATTTTAAAACATGATATATGGTATCAAAATATACTAAAAGAGTACCCTTACTTCATTTTTGGTTAAATATTCATTTATATCCATCCCAAATTAAAATAAATTTCATTTGGTTCACTTTTCCCTTGATAGTGACTTATATAATAATGAAAATTTCGAAATTTCACTCCATTGATATTTGTATCATTTGGTTCACTTTTACCATATTATATTTTTTTCAATAATTACCATAAATGATTACACATGGATGAATTGTTCTTTTACAAGCCATAGATAAATCATGTATATAATTTTTAAAGAACAAAACATGTATTATTATTTTACTTAAATACATTACCATTTGAAATATATATATTAATAAAATATATAATGTATTTTTTAATGGTCTATATTAAATTTAAATTACTATCTAGAATTTTTTAATGTAAAATTGAGTAAATATTGTACAAATTGACATTAATTATATTACTAGATAAAATATACAACTAAATTAATAAAAAACGAAAAAATGTTTGTGATATAAATTTATTATTATATGTTTTGGAAAATATAATCCAATATCCATTTATAATATAATGGTTATCTTATAATTATATTTTTAACATTAATTTTTAAAATAGTTATTACAACATTGCAGTTTAATATTGTTCAATGAAGGTGTTAATAAAAAATATGTGGATTAAAATGATACCAAAACATATAAAAATAATCATTGATGAAGGTAGTTTGACCAAATAATATTATTAATCTAATTAATTTATATTTTCAAAAAATATATTTAGAAATAATCTAATAATATTTAAATAATTTCATAATTCCCATGTGTGTCATTTCTATAACTTATAAATGTACACCACAACTATCTTTTCAGTACACATCCATGATCCATCTATAAAGACCCAAACATTTTTATTTTACATATAAACTCCCTTATCCAATATTTATAGATATTTTTCTTATTAATATACCATTACTGGTGTCCTAAGAAAAAATCTAAATAAATTTAATTAAATAATAGGTAATCATCTTAACAAAACTCTTTCAACAAAAATATTACTATACATCCTATAAATCATTATTTTTTAAAAAAATCAATTCATATAAATACTATACTAATTTTTTATTATATAACCACAATTATCCAATCTTAATTATAAATAATTGGATGTTAAAGTAACGATTGTGTGTTTTTGTGATCTACCGCATGTAGGTAATAATACAATTTTTATTTCCTTTTACTATCTTACATATATGGATATTAGGAATAATTTAATATCTCTATATTATATTTTTAAGAAAATTATGTATATTAAGTTTTTTATATCATATATAAAATCTTGGGATCCCATATGATTTAAAAAGGTACTGTCAATTGGGAATATGTGTGGACTACCACCACGACAATGTGATGTGATTCAATTTTTGTTTTGGATTTACATGGATATTAATAAGGATATATTTAATGAAAATAATATAAACATATATTAATTATTTTTTAATGTTTAATAATTATTATCTTTTTTCCATCAATCTAAATGTGAAACCAGTGTTTACACGACATACGACATACTATCTCCATGAATAGCGTGATTGGATTTTTCGTTTCGTCCTTTTATTGATAAAAGAGAATATGTATATGATTAAAATTAATAATATTTATATCATTTTTATAGTTCTATATATGGTTGAACCATGATAAATTTATAGGAATAAGGACATCCTAATCCAAATATTCTTGAAAAATGAAGTATATATCACTTAGATTAGCAATTTTAATATAAAATTGTTAACAAATGGGAGATAATATGTTATGTATAAATAATACATAGTTTGATATATATATATATATATGATTATTGTTCACATATATGTTTATAACAAATCTATATGTACTATAACTGGGGTTTTCTTTCCTATAATGAAATATATGTCTAAATTTATGAGATTTATGATTAAATCTCAATTTTATCGGGATTGTTTATTTTTGGATTTATATTGTTAAAATTTTGTTATAATTTTATAAAAATTTCCATAATCTATTTTTATATAGATATATATTTTGTTTTTACTTATTAGTAATCTCATCCTAGCATTATTACTCAACATATTTCAGATAATGTTTTTTTGAAAATTCAACCTTATTTTTCATTTTTTTGCCATAAAACTATTTAATTCAATATCTTGGTTTTCAAAAATGATTAAGACTATTATTAAATTATTTTTTAAATATTATTTTTACCAATGATATATTATTTACCAATGTTTTTCAAAGTAATTTTATTATAATTTTATAAACAATGTATAATTTTTTACAAGTTTATACATAGTCATGTTTTTTATGATTACAGCCTCAATGAAATTTTACGCTATCAAGAATACATAATTATTTGATTATTATCCTCCAATTAAACATTTTTATTATTAAATAATATTTTTTTCATTATACTATTGAATTGTGATGATTTTAAATAAGTGGTTTTGAAATGAAAAGGTTATTATCCTTGAAGAATTTTTTAAGTAATATTATAAAGGCATTTTCATCTAGGATGACATCCTTTTATAGTTCATATGTCTCTCTTATGATGCCATTATATAAAAACAACCCTCAATATTTCTCTATATGGATTATTATGATGATGAGAAAATCATTTGGTCAGTGTTTTTTCTTTGGTATATGATTTTTGGATACGACTAATGTTTTAGTATCTTATCTGACACACAATTATGGTTTAATTAATTTACTTGTGATCCATAATTATAAAAACCTCAAATGATTTAGGTAAATCCTATTATTTAATAATATATTTGGGGGAAATAGGTTTATGTGGTCGATACACTATTGAGAACATATTGGAATATATGATCCGGTATGGAATAAATATTGTTATGACTATTAATTTATGAAAAAAATGTGGTGATTCATAATCAAATATGAAATTATAAACAACTAATAATAACTAATCCACTGAGAATTTATGGTCTTAGAAGTTAACGTAGACATATAAAATGGTTTTTATATTTATAATGGTTCCATATGTTTTCTAAAATAGTATTATTAACAATATTATTTGAATTAATGTTTCATTTATTTATTTTTGACAACTCCTCAATTTTGTGAATCATCTCATATAAAGTTATGACGATTGATGACATGTCTTTGGATTATGAACAATGAAATATTGGGTATGAGAATTGAATGTTATGATCATGATATCTTACCCATATTCTTATCTTATTATTCTATATAACCATCAGTTAATATATCCCATGGTTACCCTCAGTAATAATATGATCTTATACTTTATTTTGCTTATTTTGGTATTTTATAATGATTTGTTTTTTGAGGTTTTTGATGAAGGTTATAATTCAATTAGAACATTATGAGAGATTATGAATAATGTACCAAAATTGGATGCTTATGTATTTTGTTTGTATAAAAATTAAACAATTTTGGTTCTGGTTTGGATCCTAATTTTTATATTGAATATTCATATAAAATGATTTTATATTTATATAAGAACTATTTCGGTATATATATTAGGTATCTGTGTCAATTTTATTTCTTCATTGGAGATTTGGGTTTTAAAAATTAGTTAACACCATATTAATAAATTTAGGTAATGTATTACATCCTAATTTTTTGGTACTTACTAGAGATAAACATCATTAAACCTATGGCTCCATGGACTAAGATGAATTTTTAATGATATAGGCAAGTAAAGAACGAAATTTATGAATTTATCACTCTAAGTAAATATATCTAATGCTCGTACTAAACATTTTGGAATTAGTAGTGGATTTTAGATAAAATTATGAAGTTGAGTATGCCATAGGTATTCTCATATATTTAAGTACCCAAATTGAGATTTGATATATGAATTAATATATGTCCATAAAATTATCAAACAAAGGTTATTAATATAAAAAATTATTAGATGTTTTTTTATTTGTTTAAAGACATAATGGTACATTGGTCACATCTCATATCCACAGTTCCTCTTTTATTGTGTTTTGTGGGAATGTGTTTCATATAAATACTATTATTATAACATTGGTTGAATTTTATTTTATTCATTATATGGAATATATTTATATTTGTATAATCCATTTATATTTATAATAACACGATTTCACATTTCATATTTTGAATTGACCTATTATTGTTTGTTAGTTTGAGGATGAATACAAAATCCCATTGAAATTACTTGTATCCTGGGGTTTTTAATTCATATCCACGAAGGGTATTTATCTCAATTTTTTTTTGTAAAAAGTAAAAATGGATTTTAAACATATTATATTGATTTTTATTTATTTTGTTTATTACTTTCCCAGTCTTCCCCTAAATTTTGATTTTTTTTCTCAACCGAACTCTAACATGGTGCTACACATATATCATGGAAAACAAAAAGATTGTTTCCAATTGAGATTATAAAATGAATAAACATCACAATGAGATTATTAATAAGGTGCCACACACCCTTACATGACATCATGGGGTTCTAATGTTTTTTATGATAATAAAAATGATTGTTCAATGCACAGTTTCATTTATATTTTGGGAATATAACAAGATAACTATCAAGAATAACTATCTTCTACCCTATATTGATGATTTTTTTAATATTTTATAATGTTATCATTATATTTTTTTTATTTTCCATCATTTTGGATATTGTCAATTAAGGTATATTAATTGTGATATACCAACGACATCCTTCTTGTTGATGAATAATAATTATAAATTTGCATATATTACATTTGGAATTTCTAATACCCATTTTATCATCATGGATATAATGAATCGAGACTTTCGATCTTACATTGATCATTTTACCTTTATTTTTATATTTTAATCATATATATTTATCGGTAAATGAAGAGAATGGATATGATTTTAGAATAGAGTAAAATAACATATAGAAGGATAAATTATATGGAAGACATACCATTATTGAATTTTGGATTTAGAAATATTCATTGATAGGTAATATAATCTCATGTTAGGTTATATCAGTGGATATTTGAAATATGGAAGATATTATGAAGTGGATTAAAAAAATAATGGTAATTAAAATAAACAATTTTCATTATTTATATGGATAATACAGATGTTTTTTTTGAATGATTTCTCACAACAATCATGTACACTAACAAATTTTTCTTGGAAAAGGGTTAAATTATTTTGTACATATGAATGTGAAGAAAATTTCAATGATATTAATAAAAGATATATCATATCACAAATACTCATAGATATATACAATGCATGATTTATTGATGGCGGGACATGTATGTGTACTCAAGTAGAATTATATGGATATATTTTATTCCAAAAGACTATTGAATATTCATGATGAGAATTACATGACCCATAGTATGGATTAATATGTGGTAATTAGTCTCAATAAAAATATTCTTTAATTATTAATATAGATAAATGTGTGATATTTTTAATTTTTGTAAATGTATTAGTTCAATATTCATTCAAAAACAGTAGAATACATTCTAGATAATATTGCATGAATTGATTAATTATTATGATTGTTCAATACATTACTAACTTAGAATGGTGGACATGGTTTCTGATTAAATTATATGGGTTTTCCATTCTATTTTCCCCATGATAAGGACTTAATGAGATCAAATAATAATCGATTGCATAACATGGAACTATAAATCCTATGGAAAGGTAGATGATCCTACATTTCTCCTTTGACAGTTAAAAAATCATCTAGGGGAGAATTAAAATTGAGTGGGCAAAAGATGTATAAAATCTTAAGAATTGGTTTATGGTTCATGTATTAAACCATGATTTGTGTGGAATGATATTATTTACAAATGGTGTATTTTTCCATTCAATAACATACATTGAGAATGATTTTTTGGATGAAGATCATAGTTCGTCAGTCTCTATTCCTCATAATAGAATGATGATATATAGAGATATAAAAGATTATTTATAGTGGGACAATAAGAAAATAGGTGTCTAATTATTTTTATCTAAATTGGAATTTTTTACATAAAGTTATGTAATAATGAAAAATGTATATTGGGATATTCGAAAAATTACCCATACCAAAATGGATTTTGGAAAAATATTATAATTTATTTCATAGAATTGCTCCCTCGAACATCTAAACAGAACAATGATTTTACTGTTTTAATTTTTTTATTTAAAAGAAGGCACACATTGTTTTAAAAAGATTATTTTTTTATTTTTTTCTACATACCAGGTTATTAATTAAGGATGTAATATGATTTCATGGTTTATCACAATATAATATATTTAATAAAGATCAATGGTATGCTTAAATATTCTTATGAAGTCATCTGAATTATTTGGATACAACATTGAATCTCATTATTGTATATCATCCTCAGATAGATGGTCAGTATGAGTGGATCATTCATACTCTAGATGAAATTTTTACAGCTTCCTATACTCATTTCTATGGTCATTTGGTTCAACAACTTTACATTGAGGAATTTTATAACAACAAATTTCTCTCAAACATTAAGATAGATCATTATGAATCTCTCCATGAATACAGATTTATAACTACAATGTTTTATGAAAATGATATATAAATATTTATATTGGGACCTAATATTGATAGAGAAATGAAAAAAATTCTTACAAAAATCTTGTAGCACCTAAGACCATCATAGTGTTGATAAAAATGTTAAACTAACAATCATCGGTGGTATCTGGAATTCATAGATGGGGAAAATGTATTCAAATGAAAATCTCCATGGAAGAAGGTTATTTTATTTTGAATTAATTGATGGTCGATCACTGTATATATCAGTTCTTTTGATATTATTTTTCACATTAGGATTGAAACATATTATTTTTATCATCAACCCAATCTCTCTCGAGTTATTGATGCAGACCACATATATAGCTGAAAGAATTACATATATGATTTGTACATGTAACAAACACATACATCATTATATTATATTAATATAATCCTGATGAGAAACAAACTGTGTAAATGTTTTTATCGAACAAAGAAACAGTTATAAAAATACACCACATAATAGGTCACTGTTTTATGGTGAAATTATAAATTAGTGGGATCTATATTGGAAAATGAGGATCACATAGGGAAAAATTATCCTCAATGGTTTTTTAAGTGATGGTATATTAATGATGAAATTATTATATGTTTATTATAATTGAAGAACATGAGATTTTTTGATATATTTCTCTTCAAAAAAAATCATTTATAGAATGTGATACATATAACCCCAATTCTAAGTGAACCATAAGATATTATTACCTTATAACCAATTCATTAAATTAGTATAATAAATTATAAAATAATTTCATTAAGAATATACATAATGGATTTAGATGAAGAAAAGATATATTTATATCATAATATTTTAAAATTAAAATTACATATTCACATAAAAATGGTTTTTATTTTTTTTATAAAATAATAAAAATATTTATTTCAACTTCTAAAATATATATATTTGTAAAAATGGAAATAATATTTTAAATGAAATTGTAAAAATTAAACTATATTAAGTTTTATAATTTTTCATGAAAGATTATTTTATTGATTATTTGGTAAAAATACAGAATTTTATTGAATTTTTTTTTCATGTATTTACAAATATATCCTTTTTAAAAATATATTTTAATGTTTCATTGATTCACTTATACAGTTAATAATCTAATTGAATTCATTTAAAATAATTTCAGGATTCAATTGATAATAAAAATATTTTATTCTTTTGAAAAAATATTTTTATTGAAAAAATGTTTTGCATACTATTTTCTAAATATAATTTTTAAATTATATTACTCCATGAATGTGTTTATTATAATTAAAAATTTAATACATATTTTTAATCATGATGTTCAAATTTTGGAAATTGGCCCCTTTTGTTTTTGGTTATTATTAATAGTGAGCATGGGAAATGTTTTCCACCATAGAAATGTAAAATGTGTAAAATATTTTTAAAACCCTCAAATAAGAACTAAAAACAAACCACAACAAGAAATTATATCATTTATGGGAATAATTTTACCATTTCTTTCCCAAATTAAAATATATATAGTTTTACAACCATTTTCCAATGATAATTAAATTTATTTTAAAGATAAATTAGAAATGTGAAAATATATTCTTTTACAACTACAAAATGTCCAAATATGGATAAAATTTAAATAATACAGTTATAAATCATCAAAAAAATTGAAAATAATTAATTTTCAATAGTAAATTGTTTTGAATTTTTAGCGAATAATTTTTTATTTTAAATTCATAAATAATGGAGACATAGTTCTTCTACATGTAGTATAAAAATAATGTAAATGATTTTGAAAAACATTTTATGCAATATTTAATGGTTTATTTATTTCTACTAATTAATTCTGTAACTGGCTAAATAATATATTTGTTTTAACATTTTATATTTGAATTATCTAACTATATTTAAGTCATTAAAGTCATTTTACATTAAATGATTAACTATTACAATAAATGATATATTAAAAAAATAACATTTTAATAAATTATTTAATATGAATTAATATGTAATATTATTATGTAAAATGGAATAAATATCATCTATTTTCATTTTCTAATCCAATTATTACCCCATATTTAAAATTTAATCCAATATATGTCGATATTATCATTATCCCATTTAATGATAAAATAGGTTGATAGAGGAGTTAAACTAAAACATAAGGGTTAAAATTACCCCAGTTGCAATTTAAATTTAATTTTATGATGATATTTAGATCAAATACTCTTTCTATTTAAATAATTTTAATTTTTGAGGAATTATATAGGAGAAATAGTTTATTTTTATTTAAATCATTAGTTTAATTCCATGTGTTTCATTTCAATGACTTATAAAATAAACCCCATATAACATTTCAATACACATTTATGATAAATTAATCTTAACCAAATACTAACCATTTATCCTCTATAAAATAATATTATTGTTTTTATAGTATTTTCTCTTCTTGAAAGACCACACCAATTGACCATAAGAATGAATCTAAAGTATGATTACTTAAGAAGGGTTAATCATCTTACCCTAACATCATCAAATTATTAGTTATTATACATATTCTAAATATATAGTTTTGCATAAAATAATTACAAATATACCCTAAATATACTTAAATTTAATTATTATTAATATTTAACTTCCAATATAGACACAAAATTCCATAAAAGGGGAACTGAAAGTATCACAATTGCAAACATGTTGATTGTGACCTCCACGTAGCGATACAATTAATCTTCCATCGCCATAGTTCCTGGATAGTGATTATAATTGGTGTAATGTTTGTATATTATATTTAATTTATTAATATGATTGCATAATTATAATTTAATATATACATTGTTTTCATTCATTCTGATGGAAAATGATAACTTTTCTTCTGCATACGTCTGGACTACCACCCTTATAAAGCTATGTGATTAATTATTCACATCCATATTAAATGGATTTTAAAGAGTACGGGTTTAATGTAAATAAATGATGTATATATGATACACTAATAATTTTATAATGGTGAAATATTAATTAGTTTTTTTTCGATCCATCCATTGAAAAGTGAAAGGTGTGTTCATGTATAAGAATGGCATAACATCTCAATGAATGTTATAATTCATTTTTGAATTTCTAATATTTATTTAAGTATATATATATGGATAATAAAAATTATATTTATATAGTGGTTGAAATTTAAAATTTTGATGAATAGTGGCCAATGTACAAGTAAATGTATTTCTAAACCCAAACATTCATGAGAAATGAAAAAGTTATCACCTAGAATTTTGATTCAAATAAAAAATTGTTAAAAAAAGGGAGATAATTTTATTTTAGTAAATAAAATATGTTATTGTATATCTTTTATTCAGTTTCTATAATTTATTTAATTGAAATAAATATTTTTTATACGGTTATTTCTAAAACATAGGAATTATACAAATACCTGAGTTAAGGGATTTATGATTCAATACCATTTTAATCATGATGGTTTATACACAATTTTCAATTTCGAAAATTATATTATCATTATATGAATGACACATTAATTTTTTTGTTTCCCTATATTTATTTTAGTAATTTTTATATTACTATATATGTATCTTTAGTACTAAATATGCATCATTAAATGTCATTTAGATAAAATAACCATATTTCTATTATTCTAATAAGAAAAATTTTCTCCCATATCCACGTTTTATAATAAAAATTAAAAAATAATTATAATTATTCTTACATTATTGTTTACGATATTCTTAACAATGTATTACTTCTTAAAAAAAAGTTATAATAAAATCTTCTTGTCATGTTCTGATTAATATACTTCTTATAGAAGGTGTGAATGCTTATTTTATTTAATTATTACTGATGTAATAGAATACCCCTCCATTAGAATCACTAAAATATTTGAATCTACATTTATATTAATCTATGTATCATTTCATAGAAAAAATCATTAATATTATACCAAAAATTGGATTATGAATAATTTTTTTTCCAAATGAATTGGGTATTTTCCAAAATAATAAACATGTTATTTTAAGATAATTTTCATAAATGATGAAATCCTTTTATGTTACATATATTATACAAGGGGTATAATTATTTTATATAATCCTAATTTTTTTGTGATTTTTTATGATTATGTTGATTAAATGTTTATGAATCCTATTTTCATTATATAGTTTTCATATGATGAAATGATACCATTTTTATATCTTTTGAAATATATATATATATATATATGTGTATGTATTTTCATTATATGATTTTTGTTCTTAGAAATAAATATCTCTCTAATTAATTTGTTAATAACTTATATCTGATGATATAATTTTTGGGAATGTGTTGACAAGCCTGATTCACTATAGAAATGAGGTAGGGAATACTGATCCCCAATGAGAAAGAGTGTGGGATTACTAATCCATTATGGGAAACTAGTCATGATGCTTGATATATTACGATAGAGAAAACATGTACTAATGTCTAATCCAATATTATTATATGAATTCGATAGTATGTTGTGACATATGTAATAATTTCCCTACCTATAATTCAAACACAAATTTAATGACGTGATGTTACAATTATGATGTAAATATATGGTTCATGATTGATTTATGATGATTCATTTATCTTTTGATTCGTGTATTTTGATATGAATATTTTTTATTACTATGATCATATTTATGATCATTAAAATATTGAGTATGTTAATAATGAGTTATGTTCATTATCTCACACCGATATTCTTAAAATATTTTTTTTTCATATTATAATAGATTTTTATTTAACAAGTACAACATAAAGATATGTTGGGATGAACTATTAATTTATACATTTGTATAGGTTAACAAGAAATGTCTTCAGTTAGGAAATGTCCTAAAGGGTACAATTTGAAAATAATTTTTTGAGTTAGGATGAATAATGTTCCTAAATTATTATTTTTTATCTAGTATCTAAATATATCAAACCACTATGGTTCTTGAATGTATTATAATGTTATGAAATGTATATTTATTGTTAAATATTTAATACTTATTTATGAATTGTTTGTGTCAATATAACCACTCTCAACATGTATCATTAGAGACACCTTGTAGATAGATGTTATATTTTAATTGAAGACACTAGATAGTGTATAATATCAACTACCTTTTCTAATAAAACATTATATCCCACCTAATTTTGAATAATCCATCACAGAATATCTATAAGAGTTAGGATTTATTCATGATAAAAAGAATCTCATGAAAAACAATAATGACCAACGCTGAACATCACAATTACATTCATCCCACATCTAGAACTACCTAATAATTACCCCCAATACATAACACATCATGAATCATAATTTAGTCATCCAACAATAATAAAAATCAATAACACATATCAATGAGTTTAATAAAATTATTACCTAAAAACAATGAAATACAATTTGAATAAAATTTCATACTAGCCTTCACTCTGTAAATTATAATTTTTTTATTTGAAAATTCATATTTCTAAACCATTTAAAAGGGAATTAATTTAATAAGAAAATTTAAAACCAATTAATGAATCAACACAATCATGGATATAATATATTAACAAAAAAATAATAGAACACCCACACTCATGAATATGGAAGGAAAAAAGATTAATCCCTAGGGTTTCCTTTGAAATAATGATTACAAAAACCACATGGAATGTAGTTGGAAATTGACACTTCATTTTGAACCCACATTAAAATTTCAAATGATTTCAATTATTTTAAAATAAAAAATTCATGGTCTAGAAATTTAATTTAATTTTATTAACTGACATCAATCAGGAATGAAATTTCTTTCAAATAATTCAGTTTAGGGAAAACACATTAAAACCTAAAAAATGATTCATACCCCAACATAAATAATTAGATAGCTCATTTATAATCCATGCACACACCCAAAGGGAAAATGATTAAATTATATAATTACATATCAATGAACTTATTCTATGTCATGTGATGAGACACCTTGAAATACTTTTTAAATCCAATATTCATAAAAAATTATAAAATTTAGAATAAATTCATATTAAATTTTTGTATATCCATTGGCATGTAAAATTAAGAAAATTCATATAAAAACCTAAAACAAATGAATGAAACTTGATCCAGAATCATGTTGTGGTGAGCCGAATCATGTCTCTTTAAAATGTTTATTCTCCCACAAAAAAGAGAGTGTCCCTTTAAAACATTAATAAACAAATATAGGAATGTTAGAACCATAAAAAAGAGTTATATATTACATGTCCACAATTAGGGACTATCAAAGAAAGAATATTTGAGATAATTAGGTGATATATGGAGTGACATAAAATCATAGGATGAAAAGATATTCCTGTCAATGGAAATCAATGAGGAATACTGTGACTCATAGGATAAAGGTGGGTTGATGAGACGAGGTTTCATAATATAAAGTGGAAAGTGGACCTGGGGGTTTCTTGTGTGTGATAGTTGATTCATGAAAAAATATTTATTTATTTATTATGGGTTTTAATTAAAAATTATATATATATATTCCAAAATTTTAATTCCTATGGATGAACACATGTTTAGTATATATGTATTTACAAACAATGTACCTATAGTATAGGATTACACATTTACAGAAACTAGCACACACAGTTACCAGTGATGACATTCATGATTCCATGAATCATGTTAATCTATCGAAAAAAATTCATAAAACCCAAAAAATATATCATGTCTCATGAAAATCTCGATCAAACCACACAAACACATCAAAATAACAAAAATTACCTTACCTCAATTCCCAAGTCACTCTAGTGAATCCATGTTTCAAGGGGACTAAATTGATAAATTGTAAATGATAATGAACCATTCTTAACCTAGCTGTATGGGATGAAAAATCAGGTTTCAACTAAGAAATGAGACCAATAATGTATTGGAATCACGTACCTAAAAATAGAGTGTTTTTTGGATGCTCACAATAATGACAAAAACAAAACTCCCCACACTATTTTCCTCCAAAATCCAAAATTATTTTTATAGAAACTATTATCATTGAATTTATTATAAAAAATCCCCATTATAAAGAAAATATATGTGGTTCGAAACAACCAATGATAAATAATTTTTTTTTAGATAAATAATTCATCACAATCTCCCCACACATTCCCCCTATGTCCTATTATATTCATCTCAGAACATCCATTTCGTAAATAATAGTAGACTTATCTTCTAAAAAATTATATACCTTTGACAAAAAAATTATTAACCGTCTATGGATTCCATCATACCTAGAACCCTACCTATCCCACTAGAATGAAAAAACGGTATTCTAAAACCCCATAGACAGGAAACTAGTGCATGAATACCTTTAATGAATCCATATGACTGTTTTCTCACTCATGTAGGAATCAAAAAATAAATATGTAATAGTATAAGAAAATTGAATATTGTATAAAGAATAATTGATCAACAAAAAAAAAATAAAAAATATCCAAACCAAATCATGTAGAAAAAATCAGTAAAAAAATAAAAAAAGGATGATGTCTCTTAGAATAATCTAATTCCATCCCCTAAAAAGAAAATGAATCCTCCCCTATTACTTATTGGCTTTATATAAGTATATGAAATTCAACAATGATACTTTGTACCAGTAACCATAAAATGAATCTGATAAAATAATTTATAAAAGGAAATTCATATTATACATCTATCGAGGAGGTCAAATCCCAAAGATGATGAAATGGAAAAATTGAATATTAATTTAATATAAATATTTCATATTAATAAATCCATATATTTGGTTTGATAAGAATATTCCCAGTATGTTTCCACACTTTATTTCATACATAAATGCATAATTAACATTCCATTATCAATTTTTTCTAACACACACACACACACACACCCAGATATATATATATATCAAAATACAACGTATCATTAGAAATTTTTATAAGGTAACATGAAACAATAAAATAATATGTAAATTATTCATTTGTAATTCTTTTAAATTATAATAAAAATATTGAATCCTTTTCAACATGAAAAAGAAACCATTGAATAATAAAGCACTTATTTATAATCTAGAGAAAAATCATTCAACCCCATTATTTTAAATCAATTTCCAAAAGTCACTTTTCTATAATATTTCATTTGAAATCCATTGTTTCAATTTTAAAACACATTTAATAATCATTAGAAAATAATATCTAAAAAATAAACCCCTCCCCTTCATTATAACCCTTGCCCATCGAATAATTTCACATAAATAGAATATATATCTATAAATAGGTTAATTTAATTCATGTCATGTGGAATGAAAATGGCATTACAAGGGGAACCATAAAATACCAAAGGCCAATCATAAGAAAGAAAATGTCAACACTTGGGTAATATAACTCGAAATAAACTCAAATTATCCAAATGAAATATAGATGGAATAATATACCATACCTATAATGTGGAAAATGAATCAATAATAAAGGGAGATCTACTAAATTAATATTGGAATGCCAGCTACTGGATGTTTAATGATGAGATGTTCAGTCAAATGAATCACCCTGGACTACACTTAATAGTGACAACCCGTAGATATATATTACATTTAACTATGGGAATGTTCTAGTTTAGAAAAAAAAATCCTAGACAACATCCCTTGACATCCCATATAACATCCTAGTGTAGTACCCTCGGTTTCATGTTAGTGGCCCTTTCATTATTGTTTTATTTATTTAATGATTATGGATAATGTTGGGGAGCGATTTTAGAACTTATAGAGTGTTATGGGAGATTTTTTATATGTTCAATGTTGTTGAATGGTTTGAGAATATAGTGAAACACCTATAGAAAACTGAGTATATGAGGTAAGGAAAAAATGGAAGGACATGGGAAGCACACAGTTTTGGAAAGTATTATGGAAGCCTTAGAGAATCCTTTCAATACTAGAGTGTATAAATTGGAATTTATGGTGAATGATTTTGAAGTTTTGTACACCAACCATGTTAATCTCATCCTTATGACAGTGGAAATCTCTTGGTTAGTGCATAGTTAGACTATCCATGTGACAAATCATGCACATGTTCAAAATGAGATCATAAAATTCTTGATCTCACATGTTTTTGTTTTCAATAACCCTCATTTAATCTTATATGTATCTATAAATCTATATTATCTATTCCCAAATGTCAATGAATCTTCTCTCATCGATCCAGATGTGATATAATGGATTAAAATTTTTTTACGTTGGATCCCTATGGTAAGAGACCATACATGGTTATTCTTGGTGGGTTTTCATAGATTATATTCTATATCTCTCTTGTTTTGTAATTTTTATATCCATTAGGGATATATCTAAGATAGATGATTCCAATTAGGTTTATATATGGACTTTTTTATGATAGGGGATGATATATAATGATTAATCATGGATATTTAACCTTGTTTCGTTATCATTCATCATTTCATTCATTGTTTTTGAATTAAAAGTTGTGGTAGGTGGATTCACTGTTGACACCACTATTTATAACATGAATTAATAGTTTCAAATTGAATAAATTTATTGAAATTGAATGTGATGTTTATGTTCAAATCATGGTAGATACATTCTTTAGTTATAGTTCATTATTTATGTGAAATTCTAATTTTTTGTGCAAGATTCTTTATTAAATGGTTTTAAAATGATGATTCTCAAAATAGTGGTTTTGTTTTAATTTCTTGATAATGGGATTTTAATAAAGTGTTTGTTGTGTTGAAATGTATTTTTGAAATGGTTTTCAATAAATATTTTTTTATTGAAATAGTTTTGGAATTGATGTTGTTTTGGAATTGAAATGCTGTTTTGGCATACTTAGTGGCGTTTTTTCACATTTCATTAAGGTACTAGTTTAAAATATAAATTTGTGATTAGTGCTAAAGGTGAGATAGAATGTGAGATTTAATTAACTTTTGAAGACATGGTATATCAATTAGAAACCTCTCATGAGTATGGATTTATAATAACAAAGCATGCATGTGAAGATGTATAGATATGTGGATATTTAGTTTGGAATGGGGATTTCTAAAAATGGAAACATTCATTGGTATTGAAGATCATTTTTGGCTCCATTCATGGAAATGGATTTTGTGTGGAATTTTTTTTGTAAACATAGTTTTTTATGATAAATTGTTTCAAGTTGTTTTACATAAATTATTTATTACATTTGATAACATGTTCTATACATGTGGAATGAGTAGGGATGTAATTTGGGAAAATATAATACGTTTCATTACTCTACCTTACATTGAAACATTTTTGTGTTTATAGATATTGTTTTTAAATACCGAGGAAAAGGTAAAGTATTACACTTCACTAGGGGTGCTTCTCGATAATTGGGTTATTTTGTGGAGTTGGACAATGGAGAATGTTTGGATCATTGGAGTGTTTTATTGAGGTATTTCAGTTTTATCTTCCATTGCATACTTTGATATTGTTGTATTTAGTTTTGGTACATGGTTATAGTTTTATTTTGATAAATGAAATGTTAATTATTATTTAATTAGAATAATGAACCATATTTTTGTTTATTTTTTTATCCAATGTTTGGGTTGTCGTCTTATATTCAAAACGATAATCATCCCTCATATGTATTTAAGGCCTTAAGTATTTACTTATAGCCTTTTGTGTCTTGGTGATGTCACTTAAGGCAGAATAATATCCCACCACCTTATCATATCAATGAGAATATGTGAGATGAAACAAGTGTTATCATTATTTTACTTCCAAATATCTTACTAGAACATGTGGACATTGACATGTTATTTGTCATCTGTAATGGTGATAAAATAATTCTAGTATATTCCTCGAATGGGGATCGTGGAAAGGAATTGGATTTTAAGTCCAATAAAGGAATATCATAAAAATTCATAGATAACCTTTTTATGATGAACATCAAGTCACCATAGATTTATCAAAAAAGTGTTTTAGATAAACGTATAGTTTTTGAAATATCTATGTCATTCGTTTATCCAATGAGACATGCATTACATGCGTTGGAAAATTGATTCCAACTAGGTGTGAATATTCCATTTTTAATAATGATATATGATTTGGTTCATTGTATATATTTTTGAAAAAAATGATGACATTTTTTTTTCAAATATGATATTTTGAAAATCAAAAAGATTTTGGAATTTTGAAAATGGTTTCAATTTCAAAAACATAGTTAAATTTTCAATAATGGTTTAATGTTGGAAAAGTAAAAATTTGAAATAATTTTTTTGATAGATTTATGTTCTAGAATTTTAATTCTATTACATTAGTTAATATTGAGTGAGACATATGGGGGTTTTGTGTTTTTATAAAATGAATCCTTGTAGAAGTCATAGAAACCAATTAGAAGAGGTTGTTGAGAATGTGGTTTCAGCTAAACCATAGGTGAACAAGTAGTATATCCAAAGCATCACTCAATATATTAAAACCATTGAGTTAAGAGTGTAACCAGATAATCTTATTACGATATCATTCCGTATTGAAAATACATATGAGGAAAAATGGTGGTCTTAACGAGAGTATGGGAGAACACAATCGCTATTAAAATAGAGGAAGAGGGACATATATTATCAAGTAGGGGGACGCATCAAAATCAGGCCACTTGAGAAAGTAACTATCCTACGAGAACTATGACAATGCCTAGATTTTTTCAATGTGGTTCCTTTTACCAAATTAAGTTAGAGTCTATATAACCACCAAGGAAATTCCATAACTGCAACAATATGGGGAACCCCTAATGCTATCATCAAAGTTCTCTAACGTCGGGTGTTCAAGATACTTCTCAGGTATGACATGCGTTATATGCCTTGATGGGAAAAGGGAAGAATAATCGATATAATAAGTATAATATAGCTATCCATGGTGATTTAATGAATACCATGACTCCTTATACTGTGAAATCTCAATAGGGAAACAAGGAACAATTTGTAGAGATGAATCAATTATATGGAGATGAGCAGGTTTTGATTGATGATCTGTCTCAACCATCAATTTTTAGAGTTACGATTCTATTTAATTATAACCTTATTCATGTGTTTTTTGATATGGGGGCTTCCCATTCCTTTATTACTTCTAAATATGCCTATTTGTTGAGTTTAAAAGTTTATACATTTCCTTCTATGGTAAAACATCAATGTCCTATTGGTCAAATAATTTGATGAGCCATTATGTGTATAACATGCTCTATAACCATTGATATATATATATTCTAAAATATAATTTATCAATACATGAGATATATTTTTTTGAGGTAATGTTGGGTATGTATTTGTTTAATATTGTCATGGTTCACATAAACTCTTATACATGAAGATTCAGTTTTACAACTGAATATTGATTAGAGCATCAATTTTGTTGAGGCTTGGATATAAAGGCATGTCGAGAAATATTGTCAGAACCAACAGTTGGAATGACATTGTACTATTTGGTAGAATTTTCTTTGGCATCAATAGATGAGATCGAGACACACAGTCTTCCAACTGGTGTTGATCAGTTTCCAGATATATTTCGTAAAACTTTCTTAGGGTTAACACCTATATGGGAAGTGTAGATTAAAATTTATCTTCTTCTGGGGACCAATAATATTTCCATTTTTTTCTATTTTATGTCACAAAATGAATTATAGGAGATCAAAGTAAATCTGGAAGTGTTTTAATGAAAAGGGTTCTTTTGATTGAGAAAAAATCTATGGGAAACACTAGTTTTGTCAATCAAAATGGTTGATGGAACTTTAAGGATGGGTGTGGATTATGGTAAGCTTAAACAAGATAACATAAAGGAATGGTGTACACATCCACGAATTGATTAACTATTTGATAATAAGAGGATCTAAATGGTTGTTAAAAATTTAGTGGAAATCCTAAAACCACCAATTTTGTGTTTGGAAGGAGATTATTGTGATGAAAGATTTCAGATGTTGATATGGACACTATAAATATGTCAAAATTCCTTTTGGTTTTACGAATTCACAAAAATTATATAGGTAATTAATGATTTGTATATTTCAAAAATATCTGGATTCTTTTATGGTGGTTTTTGTGAATGACATGTTTGTGTATTCATGGATAAGGAACGAGCATCGTAATCACTTGAAAATAGTATTTGTAATCATGGGAGGTCATATGTTCTATAAAACATAATCTATGTATGATTTTTTGATACAAGAGTTATGTTTTCCTTGTTAGGTAATCTATGATAGTGGAATTAAATTAATTCAGAAAATATTATGGTTAATATCTCTTGGAAACCAATAAAGAACGTCTTCAAGATACATACTTTCCAAGGTTAAGATAATTATTACATATTAATTATTCATTATTTTTTCACAACTAGAATCACCTATGAAATATTTTAAAAAAAATAATGTTCCATTCCGATGAGATGAGGAATTCCAAATGTCTTTTCTAGAGTTAACTATTCTAATTACATCCATACTAATCATGATTTTTCTATAATTAGGAAAATGGTACATGGTGTATTCTCATTCATCAGGATTAGGTTTGGAATGTGTTCACATACTAGTAGATCATGTTGTTTCTTATGGATCTAGAAATTTGTGTGTTCAAGAAATTATCTAACCAACACCTAATTTGGAGGCAGCTATCATAGTATATGCATTGAAGACCTGGTGTTGTAATCTCTTCATAGAGAATGATCTATGTTTACATATCATAAGAGCTTGAAGCATATTTTCACATAATATGATTTGAACCAGAGACAGTGAACATGGATGATGTATCTCAAAATTATTTTATTTTACATAATGTATACATTGGGTGCGTTTTATTCTGTGGAAGATGCAATATGAAAAAATTCAGATGCCTAGTTTGGAAAAGCGGCTTCAGAACAATGGAAGTTGATGTCAGTCATAATAGACATGAACTTGGAATGTGGTGATTGAGCCGGAGTTATAGTTTTCATTCTAGTTTAATTTTTTATATATATAATAAATATGGTCAATGAGACACAAACATTTTATGCATAATGTATGGCCATGAAGTCAAATCTCATTGGTGGGGAGACTATTGACAGATGGAACCAAAATGGGAGTTCCGTATTGTGGTTCAGAAATTTGATGGTCATAACTATGGCTTTTTTGGAATAACCTTTTCATGAATACCACCATTCTAGATGGTCTACTCATCCTGTAATATAGAATATTTTTAAGGTGTTAATACCATAATTCATGTGGAATGGTATGAAATTTAATATGCCTAATTTTCTATGTATAATTAACTTGTTAGCAAGTTATGTCAAAGCATTAGAGACCAACATGTATATTGAAATATATACCTATTCCTTTTTTGAAGTAAGAGTTTATAACTATGTATTTTTAACATGTATCCATAAAACTACTCAGAAACATGATTTCATATGTGTGATTATGGATCAAATCATAATGTTAGCTCATTTCATTCATATTTATGGGACTCATATGATAAAGAGCGTGTCGAAGATCTATATCCGAGCAGTGGTAAATCATTATGGAATACTAGTTTCGATATTCACTGACTGAGATTTCAGGTGTATATCTCGTATTATAAAACCATTATAGAAATGAAATGGGACTCATTGGACTATGAGTACTGCAAATCATATTCAGATGGATGAAAAATATGAGAGGATGATACAAACATTGGAATACATGTTGCGGTCTTTCCTAATGTATTTCAGTGGGTGAAGGGAAGAGCACATGAAGTTAGTGGTGTTCTTGTATACTAACTGTTACCAAGCCTCAATACAAAATGCTTCGTTTGATGCATTTTAAGGGTTTCAATGTCACTCTCAGTATTTTTAGCAGAAATAGGTGACACATCAGTACTTGGGCTGAGCCTTTCCCATGAAACAATGGAGAATATTCATTTGACCAGAAAATGGATGGAGATGGATCATATTACCCAAAATTCAATTGCATATCATGGTCAATTGACATTTTCATTTGCGGTGAGTGATCATGAATTCAGGAGGATCATTGCAGAGACTGTAAATAATCATTTTTCAAATCAGTTAATGTTATATCCTAAATACCTATTCCATTTTAAGATACTAGAATAGGTTGGAGAGGTAGAATATAAGTTGGAATTACCACCATTATAGAGTGTTGTATATAATGTGATTCATATATCTCAATTGAAAAATTATCATCTTGATCCTGACCATGTAAATCAATGGGATAATTTTGAATTAGAGATGGATTCTTATTTGGTAAATATCTGGGTGTGGATTTTACGTAGGCAATATAAATTCAGGAATGATAAAAGCATCGATATACTGTGGGTATTGTGGCAACATGGTCAGATTCAGGAAGAATCTTGGGAACATGAGAAATAAATGAAAGACCAATGTCCAGAATTCTTTTAAAAAGTATGGTTTTCTATTTTATATAGTTGTAAAGGACAATGGTGGAGAAAATGGAGTATGCCCAGTTTCATATAATAAATAATTTCTTTATGGTTTCTATGTACGTAATGTTTATGGGTTAATTTTCGATGAGTTTGGAGAAATTTTGAATTTATTTTGGGTATTTTTTACAGGTGCATGGTTTTTTCATGGTTTTTGAAAACCATTCAACACCGTCAAGAAACCATAAAAAGTGATACCGGAGAAAAAGGAAAGGAGCATGGGAAACACACAGTTTTTGCAATCCATATAAGAAGACTTAGAGAAAATGTTTTATATTGGATAGTGAGATCTAGAATGGTCGGTGCACATTATGGAAACTATGAAATACAACCATTTTAATTTCACCTTTGGGAGAATATCTCGTGTATGGTTAGCACACAGTTTGACTAACCATGAAACTAATAGATCTTTAGTTAAAAGTGAGATCCTAAAACTGTGGATATCAAACGTTTTAGTATTTATCTCACTTAGGTTTCCTCTTATGTGGCTAAAACTAAGTATCATATCTTCCTAATTTACATTTAATCATCCCACATCATTCCAAATGTGATCTAAAGGCTTCCTTTTTGTTTTGAAGCCCGATCCTCATGATAATTGGTCGTTCTTGGTGATTTTTCTTAGAACCACTTCACTAACTCTCTCTCTATATTTGATATATTTCTGTAATGGATAAAAATAATATACATAGTTCCAAATATTATTAAAAGTTTTTTATTAATGATTAATAGATATAAGGTGGGTTTCTGGAGATTTAAATTGATTTTATTTTTGTTCTTCATGTCGTTCATTGTTTTTTTCATTGAATGATTTGGTATGTGGCTTCACTCCCAAATCATATATTTATAAAATAATGTAATATATGAAAATTGATTGAATTGGTGAAAATAGAACATGATTTTTTTTTCAAATTAGGGTAGAAAAATTATTATTGATGGTTTTGTTATTTTGTGGAATTGTGAATTACTGTGTAACATGATTTTTTAAATGGATTTAAAATATTGATTTTAAAAATGGGGGTTTTGATTTTATTTCCTGAGAAATATATTTCTATGAAATTTTTGTATTATTGAAATGGTCTGTTGGAATGGTTTTGAAAAATAATTATTGAAATGGTTTTTTCATTGAAAATGTTTTTTGGAATACTTGGTGGTGTGTTTTATTATTTCATTATGAGGCTTCATTTATGTATGACCTTGTTCTTGGTTCTAAATGTGTAATAGAACATGGTATTTAATTTATATATTTGTGAAATGGTAGATCTATGTTTTGTTATATGATACAATGACGAATGGTGGGACTGTTGTCACCCTCCCAAACATTAGGTATGGATTTCAACGGTTTTGTTATTCCATTAGAATGATTGATTTCTAGAGTGAAGTGAAAATGAAGTTCCTTTTTATGTACATGTTTTAACTATAATTATTATGGGTTTATAATGTTTCTCATGGTCATGAATAATATCATATGACTAATGATTATTTATTTTAATTAATATTTCTTTGTCAATTTTTTCAGACATTATGATCAATGTATTAATGGGTATGATTTATTTAATGCTTTTATCATGTACATTAATTATGTAATCATTCCATTATTAATTATTATGCCCATTGATGACATTAAAATATTAATTATTATGTTTCCCTTTATTGAGAATTTAAGGTCACACTTCTTATGGGTAATTTCTTCTAGGTGGTAAACTATGAGGTTCAATGTATTATGCTCTAAAGAATTTAACAATAATTATGCTTATGCCCTATTTCCAAATAATACAAGACAAGTATAATAGGAGATTATGGCCATCTTTATGAACTAGTTGTTTATGATTCTATATTTTTATTGGTTTTTCTAAATTCACTATAACTATAAATCTAAATGGTCATTGAATTTTGTAAGTGATCCATGCATTCCATTTGATGTTGTAATATTTAGATTAAAAATGTGGGTCCCAATTATCAAAATCAGATATAGATAAGTAATGTTTATGATTTAAACATAGGATGGAAAATTATGAGTATTGGGTGGTAATAGTTGTAATTTGATGCCATTTTAGAAAAAAATTTATATTATGATTTATTCATGATAGGTTATGTAAACAATTTTGGATACCATCATAGGACTATATAATTAAGGATGATCATATGTTCAATGTCCCTGGAACTCTATTTTAGGGTTTTGAGAAGAAAAAGGTATAGGTTATTAATGAAATTATAGGTTACATAATATTGGCATAATGTATATGTAAAACAACATTTTAATGATTACTAATCCTTCAATTTTTTTGGATGAATGTTTAAATGTAGAAATAACTATTATAGTTTATATGATCTTGTATATTGGTGTAATTATGTGAACACAATTATTATAAAATAGTTAATTAAATGAATAAATTGTGATTTTGGGACTTAGTAAATAAAAATACTTCAATATAAGATCATTCTAATTTTGGGATTCAAATATGGAAGGTGTGGTATAATAATTGAGGTAAAAACACACATTAATTTTTAGGTTATTATGGTTCGTTGTGACGTAGTGTTATATAACTATTTAGTTTTAAAATTTTATATTACTATTTAATTTTCAATATTATTTTATCAAATGACTGTTTATTCATTTTTATTATCATATAACCATGTTATAACAATTTTGGTTTTAGTTAATAATAAAATATCCTCCAAAATGTCTTCTTTGTATTTTCAAATTAATGATTAATGATAGGAGGAATAAATTATAACCCCTTTTAGGGTTATGTGGGCTTAAAAATTTATTTTATTCATTTATATGTGAAAAATTTATATTTAATTATCATATTTTAGAGAAAATGATGATATTGTGGGGGAAATTGGTTAAAGGATGATATTTTACTTTTCATTTAAGTGTATTTAAATATATTATCAGTATTACTGGTAAATAAATTACTATAATTTATGAAAATTGTCTTGAAATAATATTTTTCCCTATTACCATAATTTTTTATTCTATCAATGAAATATTCTACACCAATTTGGTAGGTTTTTTTCATTTACATCCACATGAACACGATCTCTATCTACATCTTTAGTCCATGTGAATTACTTTTACCTTCAATGTCCATATGTTAATTTTATTCTAATTTTTTTCCTATGTGAAATCCTTATATGAGTATCTTAGAGTTATGTTTATATTTTCCAAATTTAAAATTAAGGTATTTTTCTAAAATTTTATTTTCCAGATTAGTGTTTCAATAATGGAATTCTATAAAAAGTTAATCCTTAGATAACTAAGATGAATTTGGAGGGATAATATCATCTTATGGGGGGTAGGATGTAACATCTTATGATGTTATGAAATATATTCATTCAAATTAATTTCAATACACTGATATCCAGAGTTACATACTATGTAATTTTTATACTGTATTTAATGTGACACAACTTTTCTGTCATGTTTCACATAACATTGATTTTATTCAATAACTTTTGGTACAGATAGGACCAGGTTTTTCTAAGAAAAAATGTAATATTAATATTTTTATTTAACAAGATAGTTATCACTAAAATGTTGGAAAAGAGGGAATTAATAGTAATTAAATAAATTATGAAAATATTTTTTAATATATTTATAATGGATTATCTTCCGAACAACTAATAATATATTAAAATAAAAACCTTTATTAAAAATAAATGTAAATATTTTTATGAAATTTTTTTAATGAACACAACTTTGTTCTATAAAAATAAATTAAACCAATCAATATTATTTAATTTTAATAATGAATTTTTTATAATATATATTCACTCAGATTTTTTAACATTCATAATATATATTTTAAATGAATAAGATAATAATAAATCTAATTTTATGCCCAAAATGTTGTACTTTTCGAAAATGAAGTTTGCCTCCATTTAATGGAACTCATGTTTTAAAAATAGTCATTGAAAATTTTATAAATTTTAATTCACAAACTAAAATTCAATTTAGAAATATTAATATCAAAATCTAGTTTTGGTTAATATTTTCTATTTTTCTATGAATTTTTTGTTATTGATGATTAAGGGAAATACTTAATTATTTTAAAACTAAATTTCAAAAAATATCTTTTATAATGATAATTTATTTTTAAAATTTAATTTATAGTTGAACTATATAAATTATAAATCTACTATTACAATTTATATCATTTCAATCAAATTAATACTGAATTTGGATATTAAATCATTAAAAACTTTTGAAAATTTTTACTTCAAAATCCCCCATTGATATCACATTTCTAGGATACATTTTAAATTAAATTATTCTATATATGTGATATGAATTTGTAAAATTGGATTGAAATTTGGAATCATCATAATATATAATTTCTATTATGGTAAACATTGATTTTTTCAAAATATGTGTGTGAAAAATATGATAATTAATTACAGAGATTATGGTAAAATTGAGTTCACTTGGGGATAAACATGAATCATAAGGGGCCAAATAACCAATAATATTTTCCCACCCAACTTTAATTAAATATTCATACCACATACCATATTTTATATAAGTTTTTTAATTATTTTATGCATACGAGGTATGTGATTCCTTCCAATAGTGTTTTCTTTTTCTTATTTAAAAGAATGCCACACCTCCTCTATTATAAAAGGGAATTCAATATATCTCTATCAACACTACTATCAATCCTTTTGTATCATAAAAATATTTAAAAAATTACATAAAATACCCACCTATAATGAAATAATACTC
Organism: Viscum album; assembly: GCA_963277665.1. NCBI lineage: Eukaryota > Viridiplantae > Streptophyta > Magnoliopsida > Santalales > Viscaceae > Viscum > Viscum album. The sequence goes on along the minus strand of OY728152.1, from coordinate 838,477,629 downwards.
ATAATGGTAAACAAATATCAATCATGGCCATAAAAGTAGTTACATGAAGAAGATGTAACATTCATCCGAAATAATTTTTGTTAATTTTCAATCATAGATGTTTAAAATTAATTTTTAATTAACATAATATAATAGAACCATAATCACTAAAATAATATTGTCTTTATATTTTATGGGTAAGGAAAAAATAATCTCTTTCTTCTATCAAATAGGATAAGCAATCATCATTCGTTTGTATGGAAAATAATTTCTTGGAGCACATATGTTCTTTTTTATTCTTTTATCGCCTCACATGGTGGAGAATTATTTTGGTAATTTGGTTTATATTATATATATATATGATATTTTTTATGAATTAATTATTTTTAATCATCATATAACACATAATTTGATGCTTTCCATTTTGTGAGATTATGATAACTATGTTCATGTGTATGACGAACTATCGCCTCGAGAAGTGATGTGAATCATTGAAAAAATACATGGAATTTTTTAATGAGGGGAGTAATAGAAATATATGATATATAAGAAATAAAAAGTTGAGAAAAATTATATATATATATATATATATCATTTATATTTAATTTATTCAATATGAATAGAAAATGGAAAAGACATTCACATGTATGTATGCCCTACCATCTCCATGACTAGTATATTTTTATTCATATTTATATATTTTATTGATTATTTAATATAAATATATAATTTATATATGTTATATTTATATCATTATTTAAATTATTTATATGATGAACTCATGATAAAATTATGTGGACCAAAAATTATATGTCAATACCTTAATGAAGAAAAAAGAGATTGTCACCCAAAACGAAACATTTAAATGGAATTGTTAAAAATTCGGTAATATAAATTCATAATTAATCCATATATTGACTTTTATATATGGTTATGTTTATGTGATAGATTTATGAATGGCATATATTTATTATACATGAGTTTAGAACCAGTATGACATGATTCAAGACTTATGTTAAGGGGTTTTCTTGACACACATTTTTTTCTGTTAGATATATGACATACTCACCACTTATTTTTGATTTATATAGTATATATTACCAACGAATGTATTTCATGATTCCTATAATGAAATTAATTATAATTAAAATATCTATATGATTATCTCTATTTATGTACATTTATGGTGTTAGAGTTCCCAAAGAGGGAAGGGATTTTCTTCTCAATTTTCTTTCTTCGAGATGTTTGTTATGTAATACACCTATCTTATACTATGAGGGGTATATACTATCCCTTTTACATTTTATATCAGGATTATAATTATTTTAATGATATTATTAGATTCATATAATATTATTCTTCCTTTTGGATTCATATTCATTCTTACGCAAGTGGTGTGAGTTCCATGTTAAATATGATTATTTATCTTGATTATTTTAAAAGAATATTTTTGTAAATGGAATCACTTTTTTGATCATATAATGTTTTTCGAAATAATTTATTTTAAAAATGTTTTTGAAGGTTTTATTCAATGATGAAATGAAAATTTTCACATGAAATTATTTAAATAATTCTTCAATTAACTATTATATACTTAGGTGTTTATTTTCAAATAAAATAATATTCATTGAGTATTATGTTTTAAAAAATAATTTCAAAAATGAAAAGAAGGATTGCTTCCAAAAGATTGTTTTCAAATATAATTTAATGGTATTTCCATTCATAAACATCTAAAAAACATACTAAAACATATCATTCACTCTAGATTTTTTTAATTGATATTATATTTAATCTTTTCTGGATGGATTAATATTTTAACCAAATGATTTTTATGGAACTCGTTTCCTATCCATTGGTTAATCATATATCCGAGAGATTCTTAGGGTAGTCATTTCATTTACAAAATCTAATCATTATTCAACGACACTAAAATTAAACCCATTTATATTCTCAATCTTAATCTTTATATACAATTTATAGTTGTTGATCATTTTATTTTAGTAATAAATGAAATATTTTATGTGTGATTTTGATGTGATGGTTGGAATAAATTTGATTGATGGATATATTATAACCAAATAATGGGTGGTAACACAATAATCCAATGATGGATTGTTTCATGATAAATCAATAATGATTGACTCTATAATATCACTACAACTCATTAGGTATGAAATTCAACCATACATTTATTACATATATATTATTGATTGTTAGAGTGAAGTGAAAATAATGTCTCACGTTATGTACAAGTATTATATATTCTTTCAATTGATTTATAATTTTTCTCATGGTACATATTGATACCTCATGGCTCATTATTATTGATTATAACACCTCTTCCATTTCAATGTTTTCTTATCTAATTATCTATGAATTGATGTTTATGTGATTTTTCCCAATACACAACTCTTAAACACATTTTTTAAATTCAATTGTTCATGTTTATTTTTAGCATTACAGAAAATTTTAACTCACCCTTATCTTGATTCAGTTTCACTAGGTCATAAATAATGAAGATAGTTGAATTTTTTTGTTATGTATTTCACAAGGATTATGTTTATAATCTAATTTTAAATAATAGATTCTATGTATAATAGGATATGGAATTCATCTTTATGAACCATTTTTTTATTAGTCCACATTGATATGAGTTGGTCTTAATTCACTGAAACTATAATATTAAATTTTTCCTCAAGGAATTAAGTGATCCACATATTCATTTTGATGTTTTATGTTTTTCATTAAAAGATTATGTCACAACTATCGACATAGAATTCATAATTTTAATGTTATTGATTTCATCATAGGATTCAAGAGTGTGGGTCCTAGGAAGGTATAGTAGGTATTAGAGGGCAGTTTTGATAAATTTTTATGTATTATGATTTATGGACTAGTTGTTTTATGATTTGTGGATACTATAATTGTTCAATAAAATTAATTATGATCCTAATTTCAATGTCATAGAATCATTATTTAAGAGTTTTAGTTGTTTAAAAATATTATGTATATAATTAAATTTTAGGAGACATTTAATTAGGTGGATATAAATGTAAAACATCATTTTAATGTAAATTATTCTTTTATATTTTTCAGAAACAAGTTTTAAGGTATTGAAAACCCATAGAGATTATATGATCATTAATATTAAGGTAAATATAGGAACATATTTATTCTTGTATATATAACCAAAATATTGAAAAGTGATTTGGTGACTACATGATTAATATTACATTAAAATAATATATCCAAATTTTGGGGCTTTGAATCTGGAAGGTATGAGAAAAACACTGAGGTTAAAACACACTTTAATTTTTTTTTGATTTAATTTGGGACATAGTGTTATAGAATGATTTAGTATCTACATTGGCTATTACTATGGAATTATAATTATTATTTTATCATATTATAGTTAATTAATTTTGGGAATTATCTTACAATTTTATAAATATATTGGTTTTGGTTAATGTTTAGAAACATGAGTATTGTCTTGTAATCCCATTTATGGTTATCTGGCCTTTAAAGTTGTATGTTAAGGATTCCTATGTTAAATTATAATTATAAATAGTCATCATATAGGGAAAAGGATGATGTTTCTTGTGTAAATTGGTTAAAAAATTAATTTTATTAGTCATAAATGAATATTTCATTATGCTTCAAATCTGTATAGTGAAATAATCCATTAAATTTATTACTAGGATTATAAAATAAAATGTTATCCAATAATAATCTTTCATGATGATATCAATGAACTCTTCCACACCTATTTGGATGGTGTGTTTTTAATTAAATTCATCTTAAACACATTCTCTATCAGTATTTATTAGTCCATTTTAATTATTTTTTTCTTTCAAATCCATAAATAAATTTCCAAAAAATGTTATTCCTATGAGGAATCCTAATAATTCTTATCATCAGGTGACTATAATATTTCCCAAAATCTGTTTTTATGAAAAAATTTCATTATTTAAATTTTAGGTTATGTATTTCAATTGAGGAATTATAAAAAATTATAATTCATTGATACATAGGACGAATTTTAATGGAAAAATTCAATTTAAGGGGAGTATGATTTAACATCATAAGATTTAATGAAATATATTCTTAAAATTAATATAAAATATTTGATGCCTTTTGATGCTCACAATTCATTATTTATATTGGGTTATACAAAACACTAAATTTAATTTTTATTTCATGTAACATCGAGTATCTTCTATTACATGTGTTCCACGCAAGAATGAATTTTAATGAAAACAATTTACTCTAAATATTATTATTTAAAATGATAGTTATTACCTCACCATTTTAATTATGGTAATGAATATGATTAAATAAATTTTTAAATTAGGGTTTACTTAGTTATTTGAAATTAATTCTCTAATAACCAATTAATGAGATGTGGAAATGAGGCCTTTATGAAAATAAAAGAAAAATTCGAAAAAATGCATCATTTCACAGTACTGTGACCTATAAACTAAATTAAACAAATAATTATTCATTAATATTATTAATAAAACTTACATATTATATATTAAATCAATTTTTTTGACATTTATCCTCTATATTTGAAAGGAAGAAGATAAGAATAAATCCAAATTTATGAACAAATATATTTATTAATCTAAAACACACATTTTCCAACATTTAATGGGGTACTTGTTTTAAAAAAAATGTTTGAAACATTTATAATTTATATTTGAAAAAAACCCAATTATTAAATAAGAATATTTAAATTTACATTGGGTAAATTCTTGATATCTTTTTGAGATGTTTTATTTTTTAACACTGAAAAACAATTACTTTATTTGAAAAATAACATTTTATTTTAAAATTTTAAATTTAAAATACATTTTTATATTTTTAAGTTAAATTACATAAATTAATAATATAATAACCCTATTTAGATTATTAAAATCAATTAAACACTGAATTTTCATATATTGGTATTTCTTCTTTTTGAACAATTTCAATTTATTATATCACTTTTTAATCAGGTCAACGGGATAAATTTAAAACTAAATTCAAACATTTATTTAAGTTTAATTAGGAAATATTGATAAAATATTTTAAATGAAAATAATTTATAATTTGTAGTATGATCATATTATTGTTTTGACCGGATTGATTAGTAAATAATTTTAAAATTATTTACAGCAATTAAGGTAACAAAATGTGTTCTTGTGGATAATTATTAATCTTAAGTGGAATATAAAATTTAAATATTTATAATTACCATTTTACATATATATTTATATCATTTATCCTATTTTCCATACATTTTTCATTATTGAATTCAAATTATGAAAATAATACATCCCAAAATGGTTTTCTTATTATTAATTAGAATAATTCCACTACTTGACCATTATAAAAGGGAATTAACTACCCCTACCTACAATCCTCTAATTTTTTTGGATCCTCAAATATCTGGAAAAAAAAAATTAATACTCATAATCCCCCATCTCATCATACAATAATAACTTCAAGAAAAAATTGATACAACTATGAGAATTGGGTCAAAATAAAATTAGTTTCCTAAATAATATATAACATTCATCAATGAACCTTTATATTATATTTCTTCCAAAAAAATAAAAAAATATTTCTTATAAAATATATTTATTAACCTTATTATATAAATTTTATATATAATTTATTTTGTTAATGGGATGAAAAAACATTAAATACTTCCATTAAATGGGATACAAAATCAAGGTTTGAGTGAAGAGACAACTACCAGCTCGAAAACTAATGTTGTTCATTATTCCATTAACACCACCAAACATGGGTCATAATGATGGAAAATATATCTATTTATTATTTATTTCATAATAATGATTTACTTATTCTTTTTAATTTATTATCTAACACATAAATTGATGATTTACTTTTTGAAGAATATGACAACGTCAATCCTGTGAAACACAGTCTTCAGCCTCACAAAGTGATGTGACTCATTCATGATTTAGATATAATATATCATTGATGTGTGTAATATACATATGTGATATATGTGAAAAAATAATTATACTATATAATATATATATATATATCAATTGAATTTCATTCATTCGATAAGACAAGAAAATGGATACAAGGTTCATACATATGTATGGCCTATAATCTCTATAAAATATTTATTTCATTTCCTATTATTATATTACATAGAATATTATAAACAAATATATAAGGAATATATATTGAATTTTTATCATGTTTTAAATTATTTATATCAGAATATACTGACCAATGTATGTGAACTAAAAATAAAAACTCAAATACTATTTGAAAAAAAGCAGATATCACCAGAAACATAAAATTAACTTGGAATTAGTAATAAACAGGTAATATAGAGTCGTATTAAAATAATATATATTATTATATATATGATTATGGTTATTTGTTATATTTTAATGAACATATATTTATTATAAATGAATTTTGAGGAAGTTTGATGAGTGTCAATACATTTGGTACGTGTTATTACCGTATCAATTTATTTCTATGAGATATATGATAGATTCACCACTAATCGTCTGTGTGGAGTATATAATGTAACGCCCCGACCCTAGTTACCCAGATTCGGTGCATTATTACATAACATTGGCATGATAACAAGAAATATCAAATCTCGAAAGACCGATTGGTTTAGTAGCCTTGGAAACACTAGATATATACATAAGTATTACATTACATCATAAATGGTAAAACTACTACAACAACATAAATTCTCTACAGTCCACACTATTATCCCCTCATAATATCCCTGCAGGTCATTCATAACTTACTTCGTCACATCCTGGGAAAAATAAAACATAGAAAAGGGGTGAGCTCAAATGCCCAGTAAGGATAACAATATAGCGGAACATTCAAAATAAGCATAAACATTTAAGGCAATGCATTACTAAAACAAAAGCCTTTTAAACTTGAACTTCAACATAGTATGAAAAAAGTAAAATGAAATAATGCCATTTACTTAATCACATGGATATTCTACTAATCGAATAATCACATGCAAAAATCAATAACCACTTTCATAATGTTGGAATGCATAATTCCAGACTATCATAACCACATAGTCAAGGCCTCGTGCCAAGACTACAAATAAGATTTTGCCAAGGCCTTGTGCCAAGACACTAGTTTGTCTCACGAGACCCACCGATGCATCGAGGAGCTATAGCGGGCTCCACCCGTCACATATTAAGTCCAATGCATTCCCATATGAAAAGGTTTAAACATAACATAAACATTCGTATTAAAACTAGCATACGAAATGTCAATAATTTCACCATAAACTATGAATGGTATAAAATAGCACATCCACAGTCAAACATATCACAAAACCTTCAATACAATATAGAAGTTTTTTATTATAATAAATCAACTTCAAATAAGCGTAAAATCTATCAAAGGATGTTGACATAGATGAAATCAAAACACTTTTTAGAGAAATATCTCTTTCTATTTTTGAAATCATTTAAGAGCCATATAAAACAAAACATTTTCTTGAAAATATTCTTATAAGATTATAAGGAAAGCTTTGAAGATTTTATAACGGCGTAAAATAACCGCACCCGCCGTATAAGTTAAAAAAAACATTCTTACCTCAATTCTGTCGAAAAGGTTAAAAAGGACCTTGTTTTGAAAACGATGGAAAGATTCCTCTTATAAAAAGTCAAAAAGGTTATAAATGACTTTAAACCATATTCTTTTAAATAATAAAAATGTTTTGAAATACATTTTGAAGAAACATGGATGTGGATGATAACGAGGTCCCAGTAGATAATTATGTATAAACAACCTTGGATAATGAAGAGGTTTTGAAGTAAACCCTTACCTTGTACTTTTCATTTGTTGGGGTAGGTTAACCTCATGTATAATGGTGAAATAATTTTTATTAAATTATACAAGAATCATATACATTAATATGATATCATATGTGATCTTTTAACATTGCTTTATTAATAATATCTTAGTATTATCGTCGTTTCGGGTGATAATCGATTCGTTCTTCTTAAATGTTTGGTTACGTAAGAAATGTTTGTAATGGATAGATTATATCTTATTTATAATCAGAATGATATTAACATTATTTTTAACCCTAAAATGAGAATAAGACTTGAATGGATACGATGGAGAATGAATCTCATCGCGTTCGTGGAGACGGTAGTCCGTACGTACGCACGAACGCTACTTCCATTTAATTTTTATTTTTAAAAGAATCGAATCCAAATGATACATAGGTATATTACTATTCCAGTATAATATAATATTTTATATATGTTACTTACGTTCATTAACACCATCCTTTATACGTTCCATGTGTGGTATGAACGAGTCATATCATTTTAAGGGGGCGGTAGTCCGCACTTCCTCAAATGAAATTATCGTATGTATATACAACATGAAACGAATAATGGTATTAAATAAAATGGAATTACAGAAGCTTATATATAAAATATATATCATTAATATCATATTTAATTACAGTGCCATCATAATGGCCACCATGAGAGGCGGTAAGATGTATTTTAACAATCATCGTTTCGTGAGGCGTTAGTTTTCCATCCACAGAAAAATTATGTTCATCATCCATTAGATGGAGTTGTGTGTATGTGTAGTTTTAATCCTTCTTATAACAACATCCTAGTATATTGTGGATACTGGTGTTGTTACAAAAGAAAGGAAATAAAAAGAGTTTGGGGGTTGGAGAAGCAAAATAAATGAAAATAATTTAAGAGAAATCGTTACCTTTAATTTAGGTAACTCACTTTGGTTGGAACCAAAGGACTTCTTGAAATGCTTTCTGCTTAAGGGGAAGCTTCAAGGAGGAGGAGAGGGATGTGGGGAGCTTATTTGGGTAGGGTTTGGACGAGCCAAGTGGCTTGAGAGGTGTGAGGAATGAGTAGAAGTGGTCTCCTTTTATAAGGGAGAGGAGGGGCTCTTTAGGAAAGAGTGAAAGTATTACTTTATAATATAATTATATTCGGTTTATAATGGTCAAAAAATCATTGAGGTCGAATATAAGATGACTCATATTCTAAATAACATCAACCAATAAGAATTGGACAGGTTTTAGATAATATTTTAATCATTATAATCTTATTTATTTAAATGATTTATTAATGAGGTAAACATTGAATCATTATTGTGTCATTAATAATTTAAATTATTTGATGTCTAAAAATTATAAATAAAATATCATTATGTAGGAAATCTTTTCATATTTCTAATGAATATTTATAATCGAAAATCCAACATGTATAACCCTATGTAAAAATTTTTCTTCTAAAATATGTAAGCTTATGCCATTTTTATTTTTATTTTAACTTTATTAATATAATGTGCCCCTACCACATACAAGTGGATCCAAGGGGTCCCCAAATCAACCCAAGGATTCCCATGGTCGGGTATGTGTCCACCAATAAGGTTAAGACACGTTTTAGGGTAATTTTGTATTATTATAATATTATTTTTTAACCCTTATTTACCGGACTTACCCTTTAACCATGGTAAATAAAATATTTACCGCAGTAATTATTCAAAATGTGTAAAAATAAAAGTTACCTATTTACATAATTTGGAAATCCTGATTCCAAATATGTAATCCATTTTTCCAAATTCAAAACATAGAAGTGGCAGAAATTAATTTAAAATTAATTCCCGTTGTTAAAATAAAAAAGCGTGTTTTTAAGAGATAATAACTATCAAAATATTGACACTTGTTTATGTCTGGTTTAATTGTGAAATTATGTCCAATGACAAACATTAAATTAAATGGTAAAAATATATTCTAAATATACTTTAAAACCACTCAAATTCATAATTTATCAATATTAATTATTTTGATTAAAAAAGTTGTTTTTAATTAAAATTTAGTAATTTTCACTATTCATCAAAATATAAAAGTTATCCGAAAAGTACCAAAATTTCACCCTAGGCTAATTTCAATATTCCGAATCCAAAAATGAAGTCCATTTTGAAATATAAAATATATATGATTTCAAAAAGTAGATATTACTATTCACAATGGCTAGTTTAATTAGTTGTGGTGTGTGTTAGAACTCGAGGTTGCATACAACACACGCTATCGCATTATTCGAATGGAAACGTACCGTGGAAGCTTGGGGTGTTACATTCTCCCCTACTTCAAATAATTGCGTCCTCGCAATTTTTAGGGTATTACTGCATAAAAAGACTCGGGTGGTTCTTCATCATAAGTTACTCGGGTTCCCACGTTGCCTCTTCCATCTTATGATTTCTCCACAAAACTTTTACCAGACGCGTCGTCCGGTTTCTCAGTACTTGTTCTCTTGTATCAAGAATCCTGACAGGCTCTTCACAATAAGACAGATCGGGTTCCAGTTCTAATTCCTCATAGGTGAGTACATGCGTTGGATCAGGCATGTATTTCCTCAACAGAGATACGTGGAACACATCATGAACTTTGGAGAGACTTGGCGGCATTGCCAATCGGTAAGATACAACCCCAATTCGTTCTAGAATTTCGAAGGGTCCGATGTACCTGGGAATCAATTTACCTTTCTTACAAAAACGTATGACTCCCTTCCATAGAGATACCTTCAGGAAAACATGATCACCGACTTGAAATTCCAAATCCTTCCTTCGATTATCGGCATAGCTCTTCTGCCTAATTTGGGCTGCTTTGATGTGATTTTGGATTACCTTCACCTTTTCCACCGTTTCCTCCACCAGTTCTGGGCCTACAAGTTTTCTTTCACCAACCTCATCCCAACAGGTTGGTGTACGACATCTCTTTCCATATAACGCTTCATATGGTGCCATCTGAATACTCGAATGGAAGCTATTGTTATAGGAAAATTCTACCAGTGGTAAATATTGATCCCACATACCCTGAAAGTCAAGTGAGAAAGATCTCAACATGTCTTATAGGGTTTGAATAGTCCTTTATGATTGTCCATCTGTCTGAGGGTGGTAAGCAGTGCTCAAATGAAGTTCAGTATCCAGGGATTTCTGAAGACTTTTCCATAATCTTGAAGTAAAACAGGGATCACGATCAGAAACAATCGATAGGGGTACTCCATGAAGTCTCACAACTTCATTAATGTATAGTCTTGCTAGACGTTCCAGGGGTAGATCTTCTCTTATAGCAAGAAAATGTGCTGACTTGGTAAGACGATCAACAATAACCCATATTGCATCGTTCCTTCTAGGAGTCTTTGGTAGCCCCATGACAAAGTCCATCGTAATATTGTCCCATTTCCACTCTGGTATGGGAAGAGGTTGCATGACTCCTCCAGGTTGTTGCCTTCCAGCTTTCACTTGTTGAAAAACCATACATCTTGACACAAAATCAGCAATCTCCCTCTTCATGTTGTCCCACAAAAAATTTTCCTTCAAATATCTATACATTTTGGTGCTCCCAGGGTGTATAGAGAAATTGGAACTATGAGCATCATCCAGCAATTCCCTTTTCAGATCAGGTAAATCGGGAACACAAAGTCTCTTCCCGAATTTCAAAATTCCATCTTCATACACAAATTCTCTCAATATCCCATCATTCATAGCTTTAATCATCTTCTGAAATTCTTCATCATCGGTCTGAGAATTCTTAATCCTTTCTATTAAAGATGGTTTGGAAACCATTTGAAAAAGCATTGATGTTTCACCTTCCCTGGTTATTCCCATGTCCATATTCACTAGATCCATGAAAATTGGATCCCTTTCAATTCTCATATTGTCCAAAACTCCATGGTCTTTTCTACTCAAAGCATCTGCCACCTTGTTTGCCTTCCCCGGGTGGTAGTGTATCGTACATTCATAATCCTTGAGTAATTCAAGCCATCTCCTTTGCCTCATGTTGAGTTCTTTTTGTGAGAAAATATACTTCAAACTCTTGTGATCAGTATAAATCTCACATTTTTCACCATAGAGGTAGTGTCTCCATATCTTCAAAGCAAAGATCACAGCTGCTAACTCAAGATCATGAGTAGGATAGTTTTGTTCATGAATTTTCAACTGTCGTGATGCATAGGCAATAACTCTATCATTATGCATAAGGACACAACCAAGTCCTTTCTTTGATGCATCACTATAAATAACGAACCCATCATTCCCCGATGGTACAGTCAATATAGGAGCATTGACTAATCTTCTCTTCAGTTCTTCGAAACATTCTTCACACTCTTTTTTCCAAACAAATTTAACCCCTTTACGTGTGATCTTCGTTAATGGGTTAGCCAATTGGGCAAAATTCTGGACGAAAAGTCGATAATAACCTGCCAAACCAATAAAACTACGTACCTCAGTTATACTCGTAGGTGCTAGCCATTCTTGGATTGCCTTGGTCTTAGAAGGATCAACATAGATTCCATCTTTAGAGACAATATGGCCAAGAAAAGAAATATCCTGAAGCCAGAATTCACACTTGCTAAACTTCCCATATAATTCATGCCTCCTCAGAGTCTTCAAGATAATGCGCAAGTGATTTTCATGATCTTCGTAGGTTTTTGAGTATTTCATGATATCATCAATAAATACCACCACAAATTCATCTAGATACTCCTTGAAAACTCTATTCATCAGATCCATGAATACAGATGGTGCATTAGTCAATCCAAACGGCATTATAGTAAACTCGTAATGCCCGTACCTGGTTCAAAATGCTGTCTTCGGAATGTCTTCCTTCTTCACACACAACTGATGGTATCCAGATCGAAGGTTAATCTTTGAAAAGTATTTAGCTCCATGCAGTTGGTTAAATAAATCATCAATACAAGGTAGGGGATACTTGTTCTTTATCGTTATAACATTGATCTCCCTGTAGTCGATACATAACCTCATAGATCCATCTTTCTTTTTAACAAAAAGAACAGGGGCTCCCCATGGAGAAACACTAGGGCGAATAAATCCCTTATTACTCAATTCCTCTAGTTGTTTCTTTAGTTCGACTAATTATACAGTGGCCATTCTATAAGGGGTCTTCGATATAGGCCTTGATACAGGAATCAAATCAATGGAAAACTCAACTTCTCGTTCTGGAGGATGTTCAGGTAAATCTTCCGGAAATACATCTACAAATTCTTTCACAATAGGTACATCCTCTATTTGAACATTCCTTTCCTCGCCGATAGTTATTTCATTCTCTTCCTCCCCAATAATTGAATTAAGTTGAGCTACTGGGGGTGGATCTAAATAAGAATTAGGTGGTGACGATTCTGCTCTAAAAATAAGGTGTTCCTTATCATTATCATCAAGAATCGTATCCTCTTTCTTCTTACAATAAATCTTCGCATCATAGTCCGAAAGCCAGTCCATACCGAGGATTATATCAAACTCAATCATAGGTATGACGATGAGATCAACAGATAAAGAAAATTTATGTGCTCTAATGGGGACATATTCATAAAACTTTGTTGCAATGATAATTCCCTTAGGAGTTTTAACTGAAAACTCCCTTATTAAATCAAATTGGAAATATCTAATTTTCTTAGCAAAATGGGAAGATATGAAACAATGCGACGATCCAGAGTCAAATAATGCATTTTCTAAACTTGAGGAAACCATTAAATTACCTGCCACCACATCTTTCGGATCTTCTACCTCAGCAGTAGTGATAGCATAAGCCTGGCCTTGATCCCTTGGCCTTTTCTGAGGTAAGCTCTCCTGACGCTTAGGACATTCATTTGCATAATGCCCCATCTCCCTGCAATTGTAGCACTGAACGTTGGTAGCTTCCTTCTTCCCCTTTCAATCACGAGCTTGGTGGCCTTTTTCACCACACTTGTAACAGACTCCCATTCCCTTCAAGCAAGTACCAGGATGTTTCTTCCCGCATTTACCACAAGATGGATATTCAACCTTTCCCTTCTTCCCCTTATTTCCATTCCCAGATTGATCAGCAGGTCTCTTCTTCTCTTGCTTTTCTCTAAAGTCATAAGACTTAGAGAATTCCTTTTCGGTCTTGATAGCACATGAGACAATGTCTTCTTACGATGAAAAGGATTGTGAGACTAATGCTCGACGGAGAAATGGTTTTAACCCATCAAAGAAACGATCAATCTTACTTCTTGGGTTGCGTATATAATCACCAGTATACCTTGCTAACTTTGTAAAGTTAGCCTCATACTTTGCGACATTCTCATCCTCCTTCTGTCTCAGACTTAGAAATTGCCTTTCCATATCTTCTCGATGGTCCCGAGGAAAGTATTTTTCTAAAAACAGATCTTTGAACTCCCTCCATTCCATATTTGATACTTCATCATCTTCCTTCATGTTTTGAATCAATGACCACCATTGATCAGCATCTTCAGTGAGGCGGTAAACTTCCGTGATAACTTTTTCCCTTTCACTGCTCCCCAAAGCCTGAAATATTTTCTCTATGGAATTTATCCATTGCTCAGCTACTAAGGGATTTGTACTCCCATTGAACGTTGGTGGTTGTTGCCTCATGAATAGATCTAACATTGATCCTCCACGCTGCGGATCAGGGTGCTCCATACGGGTAAGGTTATTATTCATAACCTGAGTAAGTTGTCCCAGTATGGTGATTAGCTGATCGGCACCAGTTGCATCACCAGCCCTACTATAATTATATTGAGCAGGAGGGCAATCCCTACATGGAGTGCGTGCATTGATACGGTTTCCATTTCTTCCACTAGGCGCCATTTCTAAACAATGGCATAAAATAGATCAGTTTATGAATCAAAATACATAATCCCATGCTTATAAAACACTTAACATAAATTGAACTATTTATGGATATAATCCATAATAATAAAAAAAATTTCTTTGAGGAAGTATATACTCATAAACCCTTCATAATGATTTGTAATGAAAATGAGATTTATCCTAAGCATATCCCCCGAGAGTGTCGTAACCAAGAGTGCAGCAAGGCCCGTTGTCGTGCACCAGTTCCTGTTCGAGTCTAGCTCAAAGCAGTGTTTTCGGGTTTTACCCCTAGGTACATCTGTGCCAGAGCCGCCTCTACCTTCTCGTATCCAGACAGGGATGTATTGCTTGGAAAACTCACAAAATCTCTACAATACCAAAATTCTAGGAAGTTCTTCTATATTAATCCTCAAAGTTCATCTTAGGTCTACGTGCTCTAATCAGAGTTTATCTAAATCTATCTTCCAAGGTTTGTACTAAAATTCCTCTGATACCAACTGTAACACCCCGACCCTAGTTACCTAGAGTCGGTGCATTATTACATAACATTGGCATGATCACAAGAAAGATCAAATCTCGAAAGACCGATTGGTTTAGTAGCCTTGGAAACACTAGATATATACATAAGTTTTACATTACATCATAAATTGAAAAACTACTACAACAACATAATATCTCTACAGTCCACACTATTATCCCCTCATAATATCCCTGCAGGTCATTCATAACTTACTTCTTCAAATCCTGGGAAAAATAAAACATAGAAAAGGGGTGAGCTCAAATGACCAGTAAGGATAACAATATAGCGGAACATTCGAAATAAGCATAAACATTTAAGGCAATGAATTACTAAAACAAAATCCTTTTAAACTTGAACTTCAACATAGTATGGCAAAAGTAAAATGAAATAATGCCATTTACTTAATCACATGTATATTCTACAAATCGAATAATCACATGCAAAAATCAATAACCACTTTCATAATGTTGGAATGCATAATGCTAGACTATCATAACCACATAGTCAAGGCCTCGTGCCAAGACTACAAATAAGATTTTTCCAAGGCCTTGTTCCAAGACACTAGTTTGTCTCACGAGACCTACTGATGCATCAAGGAGCTATAGCGGGCTCCACCCGTCACATATTAAGTCCAATTCATTCCCATATGAAAAGGTTTAAACATAACATAAACATTCGTATTAAAACTAGCATACGAAATGTCAATAATTTCACCATAAACTATGAATGGTATAAAATAGCACATCTACAGTCAAACATATCACAAAACCTTCAATACAATATAGAAGTTTTGTATTATAATAAATCAACTTCAAATAAGCGTAAAATCTATCAAAGGATGTTGACATAGATGAAATCAAAACACTTTTTAGAGAAATATCTCTTTCTATTTTTGAAATAATTTAAGAGCCATATAAAACAAAACATTTTCTTGAAAATATTCTTATAATCTTGTAAGGAAATCTTTGAAGATTTTAGAACGGCGAAAAATAACCACACCCGCCGTATAAGTTAAAAAAAAACATTCTTACCTCAATTCTGTCGAAAAGGTTAAAAAGGACCTTGTTTTGAATACGATGGAAAGATTCCTCTTATAAAAAGTCAAAAAGGGTATAAATGACTTTAACCCATATTATTGTAAATAATAAAAATGTTTTGAAATACATTTTTAAGAAACATGGATGTGGATGATAACGAGGTCCCAGTAGATAATTATGTATAAACAACCTTGGATAATGAAGAGGTTGTGAAGTAAACCCTTACCTTGTACTTTTCCTTTGTTGGGGTAGTTTAACATCCTGTATAATGGTGAAATAATTGTTATTAAATTATACAAGAATCATATACATTAATATGATATCATATATGATCTTTTAACATTGCTTTATTAATAATATCTTAGTATTATCGTCATTTCGGGTGATAATCGATTCGTTCTTCTTAAATGTTTGGTTACGTAAGACATGTTTGTAATGGATAGATTATATCTTATTAATAATCAGAATGATATTAACATTATTTTTAACCCTAAAATGAGAATAAGACATGAATGGATACGATGGAGAATGAATCTCATCGCGTTCGTGGAGACGGTAGTCCGTACGTACGCACGAACGCTACTTCCATTTAATTTTTATTTTTAAAAGAATCGAATCCAAATGATAAATAGGTATATTACTATTCCAGTATAATATAATATTTTATATATGTTACTTAAGTTCATTAACACCATCCTTTATACGTTCCATGTGTGGTATGAACGAGCCATATCATTTTAAGGGGGCGGTAGTCCGCACATCCTCAAATGAAATTATCGTATGTATATACAACATGAAACGAATAATGGTATGAAATAAAATGGAATTACAGAAGCTTATATATAAAATATATATCATTAATATCATATTTAATTACAGTGCCATCATAATGGCCACCATGAGAGGCGGTAAGATGTATTTTAACAATCATCGTTTCGTGAGGCGTTAGTTTGCCATCCACAGAAACATTATGTTCATCATCCATTAGATGGAGTTGTGTGTATGTGTAGTTTGAATCCTTCTTATAAAAACATCCTAGTATATTTTGGATACTGGTGTTGTTACAAAAGAAAGGAAATAAAAAGAGTTTGGGGGTTGGAGAAGCAAAATAAATGAAAATAATTTAAGAGAAATCGTTACCTTTAATTTAGGTAACTCACTTTGGTTGGAACCAAAGGACTTCTTGAAATGCTTTCTGCCTAAGGGGAAGCTTCAAGGAGGAGTAGAGGGATGTGGGGAGCCTATTTGGGCAGGGTTTGGACGAGCCAAGTGGCTTGGGAGGTGTGAGGAATGAGTAGAAGTGGTCTCCTTTTATAAGGGAGAGGAGGGGCTCTTTAGGAAAGAGTGAAAGTATTACTTTATAATATAATTATATTAGGTTTATAATGGTCCAAAAATCCTTGAGGTCGAAGATAAGATGACACCTATTCTAAATAACATCAACCAATAAGAATTGGACAGGTTTTAGATAATATTTTAATCATTATAATCTTATTTATTTAAATGATTTATTAATGAGGTAAACATTGCATCATTATTGTGTCATTAATAATTTAAATTATTTGATGTCTAAAAATTATAAATAAAATATCATTATGTATGAAATCTTTTCAGCTTTCTAATGAATATTTATAATCGAAAATCCAACATGTATAACCCTATGTAAAAATTGTTCTTCTAAAAGTTGTAAGCTTATGCCATTTTTATTTTTTATTTTAACTTTATTAATATAATGTGTCCCTACCACATACAAGTGGCTCCAAGGGGTCCCCAAATCGACCCAAGGATTCCCATGGTCGTGTATGTGTCCACAAATAAGGTTAGGACACGTTTTAGGGTAATTTTGTATTATTATAATATTATTTTTTAACCCTTATTTACCGGATTTACCCTTTAACCATGGTAAATAAAATATTTACCGCAGTAATTATTCAAAATGTGTAAAAATAAAAGTTACCTATTTACATAATTTGGACATACTGATTCCAAATATGTAATCCATTTTTCCAAATTCAAAACACAGAAGTTGCAGAAATTAATTTAAAATTAATTCCCGTTGTTAAAATAAAAAAGCGTGTTTTTAAGAGATAATAACTATCAAAAGATTGACACTTGTTTATGTCTGGTTTAATTGTGAAATTATGTCCAATGAAAAACATTAAATTAAATGGTAAAAATATATTCTAAATATAATTTAAAACCACTCAAATTAATAATTTATCAATATTAATTATTTTTATTAAAAAAGTTGTTTTTAATTAAAATTTAGTAATTTTCACTATTCATCAAAATATAAAAGTTATCCGAAAAGTACCAAAATTTCACCCTAGGCTAATTTCAATATTCCGAATACAAAAAATGAAGTCCATTTTGAAATATAAAATATATATGATTTCAAAAAGTAGGTATTACTATTCACAACGGCTAGTTTAATTAGTTGTGGTGTGTGTTAGAACTCGAGGTTGCGTACAACACACGCTATCGCATTATTCGAAGGGAAACGTACCGTGGAAGCTTGGGGTGTTACATATAATTCCAATGAATGTATTATATAATTATTATAGTAAAATTTATGAAAATATAAATATACATTTTAGAATTACTCTTTCTTTGGATTTATGTTTTTTTAACCAATGTGATAAAGGATTCTTGTCTCTATTTTCTTTCTTTGAGAAGATTGTTATGTTATAATCATATCTTATTTTATGAGGTCTACATAAAAAATTGATATTTTATGTCAAGAATCAAATTATATTCCTGATATTATTTGATTAATATAATTTTAATCTTCTCATGGGCTTATTATTCAATGTCACAAATGTGTCAGGAGTTTTATACTACAATATAATCATTTATTTTTATTTTCTGAGGTCATGTCTCAAATGATGAAATATTATGATCTACCTCTAATTTTGTTTCTTTAATTAAACAACTGTAAAATGAACCCATACCCATAGTTTTGTATAAAAAATGTGTATAGGGCACATTAATACTTAGATTTTTCCATATAATATGGTTATAGGGATTTTATAGGAACCTACTACCATGGTTTTGGTAAACCATGGGTACAAGTTGAAAATTCCAACCAATAACTATGGTTTTTTGAAAATCATGCCTATAGGCCCCCTATACCCATGTTTGTTAAAATAAAATGGGTATATGTGTTTTTTATGACCTATACTCATGGTTATCAAGAAAAAAATGGGTATAAGCCCAAACATTACCCAAGGTTTTAAGAAAATTATTTAAATAGGTTATGGTTAAAAACTTATACCCATGGTTTTTGAGAACCATGGGTATACCTTTCCCACATAAGTGTGGTGAAAAATATTTCCACGGACACAAATATTTCTTATTGAATACCTATAAACATATTATTTACATATAGACAAATTTTATAAAAATATATATAAGTAAATATATATTTATATACAGATAAGCATTTATAGGGTAGTGGTTTGGCATGTCGGTTAGGATTATGTGGTTGAGGGTTCAAATCTGGCATCATTTTTTTATCAGTTTTTTACCAATATCAATGTTTCATAAATAAATATATAAGTAAATATATATTTATATACACGTAAGAATTTTTGGATTTGGGGTTATGCGTGTCAGATTGGAATAGACTATCGAGGGATCCAATATGGCTACAAAATATTTTTATATCCTATAGCTATAGTTTGAGAATTATGGGTATATGTTTATTTCTATAGTGGAGACTTTCCCATACACATATTCACATAGTTCATAACTATGGGTATGGAATTCTATTAACAGTGGGTATAGCTTAGAGCCATACCGGGACCTAAAGCACCCACAGTTCTTTAATGTGTGTATTGGGTTATTTATCAATAGTTTTATATTATCCTATGTTAATGTAATGTGAATGAATATTTCCCTTCATTTTTATATCTTTTTATACTCATGAGTTCAGAATAATGTTTTTAAACCTTTTTTAGTCAACAACACTTTTCATCCAAATGAATTTTTTACAAAAATGTTTCTAAGAATTCATTAAAAATAGTTTTTAAAATTAAAAAAAAATCATGAAGAAATTATTTAAATTATTTATAAAAATAAATTTATAAGATTCTAAATTTATTTTCTAATAATATAATTTTTAATGTTTCTTATGGAATAAAAATTTATTTTCATAATGAAAAAGTTGTTTTCCCCCAGAATGTTTTTATTGGTATTATATTGGAATTCCACTTAATAAATAGCAAAAACCATTTTTGTTTCTAGTCGTACGTTACTGATATTTTTGTATTGATTTATCCTCATTATTTTTTAGACAAAATAATATTTATTCAATATGATTCTTATGGAACTCATTTTTATTTCATGGGTTAATCATGTTTAGTTTTTTTATATATTCTATTTCATTTCCAATTTTTAATCATACATTAATGATATTGAAATGAAACCCATTTCATTTCCCGATGTTAACCAATTTTTAAAAAGGATAATAGTTTTTCTTATATGATTAAGATGAAATAAAATTTTATATAGGTTATGATTATATAATGGTACTTTGAAATTTGATGGATGGTTATGTTATAAAGAAATGATTGTTGGTTAATTGATAAACCAATATTGGTGGTTCCATGTTAAACCAATGAAAACTAGTCTGTGATAGACCATGAATTCATTTGTTATAGAATTCATATATAAAATAATTCTATTTTTATGTGTGATAATAAAAGTGAAGTGAATATAATTTCACAAGATACATAGATATTTATTTTTTCATGATATGGTTTTATAATTTTTCTTATGGTATAGGTTGATTTCCCAATCACAGTATTATTCATTTGGTGACTCTTTCTTTTACCATGTACACATATTTTATGACCAAGTATTGATGGGTATGGTTTATTTAATTATCTTCTCATTTAAGATTATTATTTCATCATAACCTTTCTCACTCTAATGTGCATTGATGTCACTCATTTGTCAATTCTTATGTTCAACGATACCGGGAATTTGAGACCACCATTCATATATTTCCATTAGCTCAGGTTATGAAAAATAAGTTTAAGAGTTTTATGTCTATATTTTATTTCAAAATGATTATTTAGGTTTCCTAATATGAAATAAAATAACATGGGTATAATCAGAGACTACATTCATCTTTATGAATTGGTTTTTTATGAGTCCATGTTGATATTCATTGGGCCTAATTCGTTATAACTATATACAAAAAAGGTCATCGAGGTAGTAAGTGATCCAGTTATTCCATTTGATTTTGTAATGTTTAGTTAAAAATTTTGGGTATTATTATCCCCATTAATGGTAGAAATGTTATGATTATTATATCATCATAGGAATCTAGAGTGTGGGTCTAAGGCAAATATATTTAGTATCTGAGGTCAGTTTAGATAAAATTTGATATTTGGATTCCTTTTTCATTATAGGATACCATAGTAGTAATAAATCACACCATTGGTATGTATTATTTAATATTAAAATAATATAAATGTCCAAGTCCCAAGTTTTTAGGTTAATAAGTGATAAAAAATTATTCTGTTATTAATTAAATTATAGAAGTCATTTTATTGGGATGAATTATATGTAAATATTTAGATTAATTTAATGTATTCCATTAATGTTTTTGAAACAATTTGTATGGAATTGATAGAAGTTAGGGTTTATATGATCTTGGATATTAATTTAACTATTGTAACCCAATTATTAACCTATAAATAACCACTATATTTAAAAGTGATTTTGTGACTATGTTATTAATGTTCATTCAAAGGAAGATCACCATCTTTTTTTGTATGAAGTATGGAAGGTATGAGATTACATTCCAGGATAAAATAAAATTTATTTTTTATGTTATTGTGGAAAAATGTGGCATAGTATTATAGAATGATTTATTTTAATATTTATGTATTACTATTGTGTTTTGAGGATTATTTTATCATATGAAATTTTATTCATCTTGTTTTTTATCTAAAAATATGCATGCTATTTTGGTTTCGATTAATATTTTAAAAACTAATAACATCTTATTATCCCTATCTTGGTTATGTGACATTTAAAATATTATTTTTGTGCTTCAGGTGTGAAAAAATATTTTATTATTCTGATCAACATGGAAAAAAGGTAACATTTTGGTGGAAATTTATTAATGGATGATATTTTACTTTTAAAATAATTATATTCATTATATTTTCTATCTAGATGGTGAATCAATCATTTAGAATTAGAAATAGCATCTTTAAATAATTTTTTTTATTTCTATATTTTCAGATGATTTCAATGAACTTTTTTATAAATATTTTTATTGTGGTCTTGTTTTATTGACTTCTTAATGACTATATTCACTATCATTATCTATTAGCCCATGGTAATTAGTTTTCCCTTCCTAATCCATCTTTTAATTTCCCTCTAGTGTTCTCTATATATGGAATCCTAAATATGCTTAAATTAGAGTGAGAGATATATTTCTCACTCTCCCTATATATGTTTTATATATTTTATTTCATTTTTACGATGAGTATTTAAATACAAGAATTATAAAATAAATTAATCCTTTTTTAACCAAGATGAATTTCAAGGGATAAATTATTCTTATACGAGGTAGGGTGTAACAACATGAGATTTATTAAATAATATCTATAAAATTAATTTTAATTAATATTATGATTTGGTCATATTAATTTTACAATTTTAATTTAATTATATGCATCATAAAAATTTTCTTTTGTTTCATGTATCATTGAGTTTCTTCTTTAACATGTGTTACATGAAATACCTAGTGTTATGAGAAAAAAGTACACTATTAATATTCTTAATGAGAATTATTTTTATCAAATAGAATTTGGAATGCTTGTAATGAATTATATTTAATAAATTATGAATATATGTTTTTAATGATTATTTATTTTGAATATTTTGGTTAAAAATAAATAAAAAATGAAAAGAAATCCATTTTTTAAAAATAAAATGATTTTTTTTCTTATGAATTATTTTTATGCACACAAGTGTTTATATACCAATAAATTAAAAAAATAACCCTTTTTGGTTTTTATTAATAATATTTTTATATTATATATTGAATCCTATTTTTTACATTTTAACCAATATATTTTATATTCATAAGATAAGATTAAATTCAATTTTATGAACAAATCGATGTAATTTTATGAGATGAATTTTCATTATTTTAATTGCAACGTTATATTAAAATTAAAAATAAATTTTTTTTTATAAATTTTATTTCAAAAAATTATGATTATTTTTTAATTTGTAATATCATCATGTACTTTTGGTAAATTTGTTGGATTTTTCTGAGAAGATTTATTATTTGATGAATATGTCATTTAAACTAAAATAATTATAATGTTAATTTATGATTGAAATTTGTTTAAAACATAAATTAGATCGGTTACACTTCTATTAATCAAATTTAGTTCATTGTAATAAGTTTCATTATGTCTATTTTTATAAAAACATTACAAAATTTTGAAGATTTATATATGAAAATCCTACATTTTCATCACATTGTTGGGATACATATTTAATTATACCATTAAAATTTTGTGACATGAATTTTGAAAAATTGTATTAAATATTTTTAGTAAAAATAAATTATAATTTTTAGAATGATAAAATAAATTTTTAACAAAATGTTTCCAGAAATCAAATAATATTAGTTACAACAATTATGGTACAAATGAGTTTACTTGTGATTAATCATTAATCTTTTGGATTCAAATTACCTAGATACTTTTCCAAATCTATTTTATAGAATAAAGTATTCCATAAACCCTCTTGGATAAAATATGGTTCATTATAGGTGGAAAATTATTTTAGGGAGACCACCCAATTGTGTTTTATTTTTGGTATTGACAAGAATGTATGTTTTTCCCCATTACAAAATGAAATTAACTCTCTATATTTATACACAACTCTAAGTCCATTTTATTACTACATAATAGTCCAAAATGGAATCCAAATATACCTTTTTCACAGTTGAATCCTATGTTTGGGAATAAATAAAACCATGGATGGCTCGTGGTTCTAACTAAAATTAATTACATGAAGAAGATGTATCATTCCTTAACGAACAATTTTGATTTATTACATCCCCCAACATATTAAATTATTTATAATTAATGATTTTAAAATAACCACAGTTTCATAAATATACTTATTTTCTTTTGTGTTTTTGACCCAAATTTTGACCCACATCCATCAAATTATTCATGTAGTCATCGTTCATGTGTACAAAGGACTACCAACTTTCGAAAAAATATATTTTATTATTTTAATACCACCTCTCAAGGACAGTCATAAAGATATAAATTATGTTTATATATTATATATTCATGATATTATTAATTTTTTTATTCCTCTGTAATTATTATATAAAACCAAACTCCATTCTCTCTTTTTTGTTGGAATTCGATAACATCATTATTTTATACAGCAGATTATAACCAAGTGATGCGATGTGATTACTTCACACATTACATCGAATGTATTAAAGGGAGGGGGGGTTAATATAAATATTTTATATATAATAATTAACAATATTACAATAATATATATATATATATCATTAAATTTTCTTATGTTCAATATGATAATAAATTGGAAACAACATTCTTTCCATTGTATGCCCTTTTGTCTCCAGGAATGATGTATTTCATTCCCTATTTCTATCATCTATAGAGTTATATAAATAAATATTTATAATAAATATATATATTATTTATTTCTATTTTTATGTTATTTAATTTATGAAATCAATTCCAAATTAACTGTAAAAAAAATAACTAGTCAAAACATTTATGAAAAAAAATGAATTTAATACCTAAAACATAACATTACATTGGAATTGTTAATAAAAATTTTATTCAAAGTCTTAATAAAATTACATAATCTAAGATATATACTATTATGTTTATTTTATAGATTTATAATAATAATTTATTTATTATATTGTATATAATAAAAGTTACAATGAGGTTCAATACTTGAGGTAATGGATTTTATTTCCTCACATTTACTTTTATAGGATATATGACATTTTCACCACTTATTTTTTAATGAGGGTTATATATTTACACTTAATTTATTATATAACTACTATACTTAAATTTTTTGGATTTAAATATCAATTTTATAATCTATCTTTTTTGGGGTCTTGAGTATTGTTGTTAACAATGTTGCAGGAGATTTATATCTCGATTTTCCATAATTGAGACAATTATTATGCTATAAAACTATATTATGTTATGATATGTATTTACTTACCCTTTGAAATTTTTTATCATCAATATCATTTTTTATGATATTATATGTTTTTTTTGGAATTTTATTCTTCCATGGTGATATTAATTCAATGTTACCATTGTTGTTAGTGTTTAATATCATAATCACATCGTTTATCAAGATTTTTTGTGATTAAGTCTCCCGTGATGAAATATTATAAAATGAAACGAAATAAATATCCTTAATTTTATTCTACACTATTTAGTCCATGAGAATACATGTTTCATCTTCATTTTCCTATCATATTCAATGAATTTTTCCAAATAATGTTTTATTAAAAAATAATCCTTTAGATCAAAACCACATTAATAATATAGGATTATTTTATAAAAATGATTTCAATTTTTTAAAAAAAATTGTGTTTGAAATAAGAAAATATTTTTTCCTAATGAAATTATTTAAATTATTTTTATGAAATTATTTTAATTTTACATTGAATTTTTCAAAGAAAATATTTTTTAAAATGATTGTGTTTTAAAAAATGATTTCCAATATGAAAACTATATTTTCTTCTAGAATATTATCATTAAAGGTTAAATCATATTTTCATTTGTCAACATCAAAAACACATGTTCTTACATATCCGGCAATGGGGATAATTTTTATTGAAACTATCCACATGTATTTATTTATGGATTATAGTTGCCTCAATGTGATTTTTTTGGAAACTGTTTTTTTATTGGGTTATTAAGGTCTCAAATATATTATTATAGAACTCATTTACGTTCTAATTGGTTAGTGAGACATAAAATATTTTTAAAGGAAACCATTTTATTTTTAACATCTTTATCATGTTATAAAAGGAAATTTTTTTGTCCATTTTAGTTTGTGATTACATTAAATAATTTATAAGTTATGATTATGTAATGATACATGGATATTTAATGATTGGTTACATTATAAACAAGTAATTGTTAGTTACATGACTAACCAATCATGGGAGGTTCTATGATAAAACTCGTATTGGTGGGTCGACAATATCACTACAATTCATTGTCAATGGAATTGGACTGTATGTTTTTTTAATTTGTAAGAGTAACTGTAATAGTGATATGAAAATGATGTCCTAAGATATATACATGTTTCATTTATAATTTTTATTGGATTTTAAGTCCTATAGTGGATGATATTGATATCATGTTGCTCATGATTATTGATATTTATGACTCTAAATTTTGTTTTATGTTTTTACATACTATGATATAGGTATTGATAAGAATGAAGTATTTTATGATTTTCTCATTTATTTGGATTATCTCATAATTCTATTATTCATTATAATATACATTGATGTGATTTAATTTCAAATTCATATTTTTATCTTTATCAAGAATTTGATCTCACTCTTCTTAATTTTACTTTTCCAAATGTTATTTACAATATGGTTGAATGATTAATATATATAATTTATTTCACCTATATGACATATATGACTAAATATGAAATTAAAAATGAAGTTTAAATGGTATATTATGTTCATCATTGTAAACCAGTTATTTATGATCCCAATTTGATTTGGGTTGGTCCAAATTATATGAAAATATAATCATAATAGTCCCTTAAAACTTTATGTGATTCATCCATTCCATTTGGTGTTTTATTTTTTAGATGAAGTATAAAGGTCACAATTATCAACTTTATTGTTGGTATTTATGTTTTATGATTTCCACATAGGATATGGGAGTGTGTGTTAGCGTATATAATAAATATATTATTATCTAGATAGTAAAAGTGCATGATATTTTTGAATAGTTTTATCTAGGTGTAATAAAATTGAAATGTGTCAGTTGAGAATATCTCATACCTCATTCTAGTTCATAATTTGTGTTCTCTTACTCTACACATGGTTTGAGACTCTCATGGGTCATGATTGGCTTAACTCATGATATATTTACTAAAATAAATGAATATTCTTAATATATAGAAATCATTAATGAACTAGGATAAACCTATAGGTTCATTCAATCAAAATTTTTTATCATTATTTATAAATTCTATAAATTAATTTTCAATACTATTGATTTTACAGTACGATTATTTTTTCTCACACTAAAGTTTTTAGCTTTTCTTGATTGAACAAACCTAGAGAAATATTATTTTTGAATATTATATTATTAAATGAAATGATTTTACTCTATGTAGACATAGAGATGCAATGAAAAAGGATGTTTCTTTGACTACACAACAATTTAATGCTAAAAATCATATCAAGCTTCCAAATGATAATATGATGGAACAACTTTGTATTGAATACTTTATGAGGAAGAATCCTTTATATTTTATAGGGAATTTGGATATACTAATTTATTAGAAATGTGAAAATACCATTAAATAAGTATTCATTATTCTCATGTGTTCTAAACAAGAAAAATAAATATCTATTAATCATGTCAAAAGAGAGGTATAGCAATTACAGACTCCAATCAAGAAAATAAGGTGGGATAACGAAACTGATTCAATTGACATTGATGAGTTTAAGGGATTATTTTTATTATGTTACATTAAATAAATTATTATTAATAATAGGTATATAGAATTATATGGGACAAAACTGTAATAATATTAATCTATCAATAAATATCATAAAAATGTTACAAGACATGTGAGATACAGTTCTACTTTTATCATCCATCCTAAATTTAATATTTATTGGTTTATTATTTTCATAAAAACTTGTCTATTAATAGACATAATGATAGGATACATCAGTATATGTGATTAAAAAAATTAGTATTCTATCTTGCTTCTGATAGGGATTGGAGTTGCCCATAAATATCTTGGTTTCGATAAGAAAAGAAAATGGAGTATAAAAAAATCAAAATACCATGGAGATAAGAGTATAATTTTTCATTAATACTTGAATTGTAGATGGATTCCTAGAGGAATTTCCCCCAAGGGGACTAGAAGATGTTCTAATAATAGAATATAAGGTCATTTGGAAGTCAAATTTTCTTTTAATAGGAAATCAAAGTTAGCTAATGGTGGAGAGAATGTACCAAAAAATACACCACCAACACATGTGTTGTATAAATGCATAGTGTATAGTGATAATTCATAAAATATCACATATTCAATGTTTAATAATGATTATATCTCAAAGAAACACCTTATTAAAATAGAGAAATAGAAATATCCTAAAATCTATATTTATAATGGGGTTTATAATAATAATGTGTTGAAAGGAACACTTACCATCCACTCTAGAATGAATAATGTATTTTTTTATTCTAGAATGACAGAGCCATTAATATCTGAATAGAATAAAAATGTTATTTCAATATCTCCTAAAATATTTGATGTTTAATTAGTTGTGAATTTTAATAATATTACGATAATTACATCTCACATCTAGGATTCTTCTCTAATTATTTTTTCTAGTAATTATATTCACAAAAAATATTTATTCTCCCTCTAATTTAATTTAATGTTTTCATAGGCTTGGATTTTATTTTGTTAAAAAAATAACAAACAAATTTATAAGATTGATATGTCACATTTGATATATTAAACCTTATTTTGATTAAGTTTCAATGTGGTGATGTGTAATAACATTTTATTGAAAATATAAAATATATTTACATTATGATTTTATGTAGAAAGAATTGATTACCTTATATGGTTTGGGATAATTAAACATAAATCTATGACTATTGTAGGATATTTTCTTGTTTAACATCTTGAAGAATTTCAAGTGATCCCCAAAATCATGATATCATTTCAATAGAAATCATACATGGTGCTACACTTATTTTAAAAATATATATATAATTTCTACAATTATGTTTCCAAAATTCAAAATGATACACCTTGAGAAAAATTAATTGTGATTCATTCTCCATTGTTCTTCTCCATGTGGTGAACCATGTATTTCTTTTAATAATAAAAACAGATCCATTTGGGTCAAAATTAGTTATCAAGAACCAAAAAATATCATGATCAATAATAACTATCATCTATCCTATATTAATGATTTTTATATCAAATATGAGGACGTAATGATATTTTTGATATTGATCTTCGATATTAATATTATTAGATCATAGTAAAATGTCATGACATACTGTTGAAAATAATATCTTCATGGTATCGAAACTATGAATTAATTTTGATTACATTTTCTAATAGTAATTCCCCAATTATAGTCCTAGATTTAATTAATAGATTCTACTGAGATTATCTTTATCATTTTCAGCAGTCATTATGGATGAAATTCATTAATAATAAATGAGTAATGAAGAACATGTAGACCACTTTATAATTGTAATTAAGACCCCATGTATGATATTTACTATGAAAAAATTAAATTGTGTTAACATTGAATAATAAATAATAAATTTTGGTTCATATAATATCTGTAGTGGGTGTAACGGTAGATCTATAAAAGATGAATGTCATTGAACATTTCTCTAAACCAACCATTGTGACTATTATAATTAGTTTTCTTCCATTTTTGGGACATTAAAAATTATTTTTGGAAACTATATGAGTAATATCTAGTTGACTATAATTTTTATCCTTTACTAGAAGAATGTTCACATTGATAGTTAAATGTGAGGAAAATATCAAGGAAATAATGAGAATGTAATCCATAACAACTCTGAATAAATTATCTGGTTATATAGAATGATTTATTGAATATTGTGATTCATCTAGGTAGAGACTATGATGTTTACACATGCTGAGTGATGTGGTAATATCTTACTTCTGCTTAAAATTGATAATTCATGAATAAAATCAACGAAATAATTATTTGGAAATAGATGTGGTAATATTTTCATCCAATATATGAAGGAATTATATTTAAAAAGAATTCTATGATATATATATATATTATGACCATAATATATTAATGTATAGATTAAATCAAAATGATTTTAAAAAATTCTAGTGAAATTTTATATAATTGATTAATGATTATGACTAATTAATACATTACCACCCATGTAAATTGTTCAAATGGTAGACGCTGACAGTTTAAGAAAACATTATATCTTATCTATAATGAGGGTATATAAAGATCAAATATTTATATAATTTTAATTAATATATTAAGAAATTTTAAGGGAATAGTATGCATCTTTTCATATCAAATGAATGATTAACTACATGTTAATGTAAATATTAACGAGGTCTAAAAGGAAGATTTAAATTTTCAATAGAAGGTATGAAATGTTCATGATGTTGACATTGATTATGATGCAATGATATGGTTAAATAAATTTGTATTTGTTCCTTCCATACTATATTTGTAGGAGTTAATGGACAAATCTTATAGATCATCATTCTCTATTCATCCTATAAGTAAAAAAGATGTATATTGATATGAATGTGAATTTTGATTTAGAGAAAATGAAAGGATATATGGAAGAGTATGTATCTTTGTGCCTGATATGTCAGTGTATCAAGAATAATAGAGAGAATTATAATTATATTTTAAAACCATTATATATAAAAAATTTAAATATGAAAAATTATAAAAGTATTTTTTTCATCAAAATCCCCAAAGAGAGACTTATGAGCCCCTCAATGGAATGATGTTTAGAACACATATATGTTGGGATGAATTAAGATAAATAATTTCAATGGGAATTTTTCTTTCCATCTGAATTAAATGTAATGTTATATGAATTTTTTAGCAAATCATGGAAGTTCATATTTAATGGATATTTAATACTAAAAATCATCACTAAAATAAAACATTAGAAGATATTGAGAAGGTATTCCAATGAATTTATCAATGTTAGAATGTTATGAGACTCAAAAATAAGTGGAAGATAATCTCTATGTATATTGGCCACATAAATATTAATGATTTAGTAGGGATAGTATTTTAATTCATATATCTTCAAACAAAAAAATCTATTGTTCATGATGTATTCCATGAATATATTCTGAAGAATTACAAAAATTATCATTTAATTTTATTTAAAATATCAATCATACCACTGATTTATGATTTTTATAATAAAGAAAAACTAATATAAATCATGTATCATAGGTTTAATGGGTTACAGAAGAATAATAGTCACCCTGTTAATGTCCCCTAGAGGAATCATAAATTTGAAAAGCAATACGGAAACTCAAGGTTGTGATCTAATATTCATATCATCATTACTTTTATTTAAAGGATGTTATTTTGATTTTAAAATTCATTTCACGAGGGTGTATTTAAAACCCTTGGATTTATGATATTTTTATCTTCAAATAAATTTTAATTTTAAATACCTTGTGATACCTCAAATCCAGAATATAAAAGAATTTAAATTTGATATATCATTATAACCTATTAATTATATTTGTGGAGTGAATAAGTATAATTTATTTTTCAAATTATGCATAAATATTTTAGAAAATGTAATTATATTTATAAATAATTATTAAATTTTTAGTAAATTCTTAATATTCTTAAAAATATATATTTTATAAAACAATATATTTTTATTTACAAAATAATATAATTAATTTTTCATCTTTTAGAAAATGAACATGAAAAAATTAAATTAATTATTGAAAACATCCGGTGAAAGTTAACAATGAAATAAATTTTGAGTATTTTGTTTAAATTACAGATTTCCCAGTGAATAGTAGAAGTATTGATTATTTTGGGAAACTACCTTTTGGTTTGATGAATATAAACACATCATATTTGAGTTATTATTTTCCTAAAATAAAATTTAGTTCAATAATATTCTCAATAATATAATTATTATCATTGTAATTAGTTATTTTTTGGATTTTGATATAAAAACATCTTATAATTCAGAAAACAATTATATAGAAAACATAAATTCCTTATGTTTTAAATGTTTGATTTTAAATAATATTATGGTTTATATATATATTTTATTCATTAAAATTGGTTCCTTATTATCAAATATATGTATCATATTTAGTAAAAATTTCCATTTTATTTTTTGCTATTATGAAACGTAACCCCTGTAAATATTTGTAATCTAAATAAGGATAAAATTGGTAATACATGGTCTAAACATGGTATTATTTATTATAATTTTATTGAAACATGAAATAATCTTATAGTATAACTAAATAGTAGTTATTTCCACAAATTTCACTAATATATTGCCACTTTTTTCCCTTTAACTTTTATTTTTTACTTTTTTATTTTTTTAATTAAAAAATGAACACCAAATGTCACTCTCATGACATTATTATCTATAAATTATTTTACATAAGTATAATAAGATGATTATTTATATTTTTAATTTTTTTATAAAATATGAAACATTTTTGAATCAGATTTTTTTTATGTTTTATATGACTTAATAATGATAATATATTCCTATGAAATATCAACAATATATTTAATCAACTAACTTGAAAATAAAAAATAATAATTCAGACATATTATGTGTAAAAATATTTGGAAGGATTGTTGAGTTACATGATTTTATTATATATTTACTACATATTAGGCTTTTTGAATGGTTTATATTATAATTTCATTACTATCTTCATTACATCAATGTCCAAGTAAATGAATAGTTCAAATCTAACCTTTTTGAAAATTTATAATAGAAATTTTTTATTCAATGATTTAAAATTCATAAAAAATTGTAAATTCATCCATATAGATGATATAATATTAAAAGAGTATAAAATTTTCCATTTAGTAATAAATTTTCATTTTATGGTAACATTCATCAACCCTAAATAATAGAAAATTATGATTTTATGGAAATTTATAATAGAGATAAAATTGGATGAAAACATAGCAAAAAGGGAGAAAACATCATCTAAACATGAAAAATATTATTATGGGGGATTATTTTGTCATATCACCATCTTATAATCTCAATATTTCATCTTGGACTTATTTTATTATAAAAATACGTTATATTAATTTATTATTTTATATATGACCAAAAATTCCACTCCAATCAATTATAAAATGAATCCAATAAAATTTATTTAATGTTTTTATAATTTCCCTATATCAATTGGTATCTATGATATTATGGTATTTAGGAAAGGTAATTCCTTCAATTGTATAGTTGTAATACAAAAGGTCTTTCTCAATGGAGAGGTATAACTCTTAATAGAACAATCTCAATTTTATTTCATATCATAATTCCATTGAAACCATGGTATACATTCAAAAATAATTTATTCAGTATATTTAATAACTATAATTTTTATTAGTATTATGGAAAAACAATTTTAAACCATATTTCCATTATATGAAAAGGGGAAAACATCGGTCATGCGTAAGTATTTCTAACATATTCTATAGAATAGTGTAATTAATTTAAAACCACCACATTATCTGGATAATTATATCAAATATTTTAATAATCATATGATTTATGATATTATTATTATTCAAGAATACTTATTTATTATATTTCTTATATTAATTCCAAAGACTGAAAATTATTACCACATTAAAGTGTACAAACTACCTACGGACCCCATGAACGGTGTAATTAATTTTTTATCTATACTAGTAATGGATAACTCAAAATAGATATATAATGTATATATATAATATATATAAAATTATTTTCATCATTAATATTTTGGAATCATGATCAAATTATAATTTATATTACAAACGATCTTAAAATCAAAAAAACAAAATAAACAATTAAAACGCATAAATAGTGATTTTAATAAACAATAATTTATAAATTAGTGTAGAAATTTAATTAATGGGTTATATATGATATTATAAGTACATAATGATTATTTTAAAGATTTTTAATAAAATAATTTTTATCATATAGTCAGTATAATAACATTAAAATATAGTTAAATGTGAGGTATGTGGTTTATGTTACGAAATAATTATTTAAAGGGATTGTATATCATTATGTTTATAATTATGAATTTTCATGAAATATCACTCAATAATATCATGAATTTATCTATCCTATTTATTTTTAAATAGATCACATGTTTTTCTAATATTTTCATATATTTAAAATCATAAATGACTTAATTATTTTTTAATGAAATTTTTCTTTATTTAATAATGCCATTCAAAATCCATTTTCATAAATATCCATGTTTTCTGATAATTTTTTTTAAAAATCACCCTTATCTTATTATTTATTTAAAGTCATTTTTATCAATGATAGAAATTTTACTAAATGATTTAAATTGTTGGATCTTGTCATTTTAGACAAGAGTTTATTATACTTTTTATGTATAATGTTAAAGACATCATTTTTAAACAAAACATCACATGAACATAATTTCCCTCTATCATGAACAATAAATGAATTTATGCTACCCATATATGTTTTTGAGGTTCATTTGAATGAAAATATTTTCATTACTATTTTCAAAAAATAAATTTTAAATTTTTTTATTTCAAATTCAAAATTGTAATTTCTCTAAGAAATGTTCCACATGATATTTTAAAGGAATTTTTCATATAAAATGTAATACATTGAGTTTAATTATGAATTAATTGGAATATTATACAATGATACCATCCTTAATCATTATCATGATTGTTTATTATTGTGATTGAAATATTTTTTTAAAATCCCATTATTTTCAATGGGTTATGCTATGTTGAAGTGTTTATAAAACCCATTACCATTTCACAAATTAAGATATGATGAATATTATATGATCTTATGTAACACATATATATATGTTTTGTAATGTTATGGGTGGGTTTTGAATTATAATTCCCTTGAACACATTGGGAAAATATTATAATGTAATGAGATAATAATAATTGGATTGGGGTTTAAACCATGTTTTGTAATAAAAACATAAACTATGATTTTATAGGGTGTGTACCTTAACTATGGATATGGCGATATTGGGTGAGATCCTAGTCCACTATGATCTTATTGTAACTGTTCCATGACTAACTAGAAAATGATTTTATACTCTTATCTAATAGAAGAAACATATTCCTTATACCAATGTTATTCTACTATGACTCCTGGTCATTGATATTTTTATGATTCATATCATATTAACAACCATTAATTACATAAAAAAATTATAATCAATTATATTTATACTATTGTTCTAAAATGTTAATATCCAGTTCTCATTCCATTATGCTAATGTTAATCATCATTTATCATTGATATATCCCATTCATATCCTTACATATCATTTGATCACACCGATTCATTTAATACATTTCCGCAATATATGAAGAATGATTTTATGTATGTTATTCATAATAAGTGAAATGTATAGGATAATATTTATGGGATATTTGGATTATATTTCAAGAGATAATATGA
Source organism: Viscum album (assembly GCA_963277665.1). NCBI lineage: Eukaryota > Viridiplantae > Streptophyta > Magnoliopsida > Santalales > Viscaceae > Viscum > Viscum album. The sequence goes on along the minus strand of OY728152.1, from coordinate 838,441,915 downwards.
TTGTGAATCTAGTATATAAACACACTATAAATTATGGTCCTTCATGTGACATCCCCGATTCTAACACCACAAAGCTGGTGGTTGATTTATTACATTGTTACAGAGATCACAATACAATGGCACAAACTATTTAGTATCATATAGAAGCCAGATACCAAAATGATATTTATATTACATTAAAAATAATAATACATCATTGAGAAACCTGAAAAAATTAATATTCTACATGAAACCTTGTAATCATATATTGTCAGACTCTCGATTCCTTAGAGGGAAAAGAGAAAAAATATAAAGGATGAGGTCAAACAATAAATAATGGTATTGTATACAATGTATGTAAATAAAGATAAGATTGTAATCAAATATTGTCCGACTCGCGGTGGAATTCCTTCTACTCGGCGAGTCCTGGTGGTTCCTCAGTTCCGGTGGCTTCAGGGTTTCTATCATCTCTCCCGCTCATCATTGCTTTCTCTGCTTGCTCGATTCATTTCGCTGGATAGGGTTTTAGTTGACGGCGTGGTGTCGGCCCGAGACTAATGTTCCAAATCCGTTTCCTGAGATCTTGGCCTTGCTTCCGATGTCGGTAGTTGGTGTATTGCGGAGGCTCTAGAGGACAAAAAGGACGATTGTGATAGGATATGGGTAGCGGGTTTCCTCTGCTTGTAGCAGTTTCATGCTCCCTCGTGTTTGGTGAATATTGACTCTTTGTTGGTGATGATGTTGTGCTGATGAATCTGACTGCTGGAGATAACTACCGCGTAGGGTTTGAAGGTCTGTGTTTTGAGTTTTGAAAGTGTGGTTTATGTTTTTGTGCTTGGATCTTTCCTCCAGGTGGATTCTGGCATGGGATGGAAATAATTCCAAATGGTTGGCCTCACCGGATCTCTGCTATGGTGGTCATGCTTGACGACGTTGTTGGTTGGACCTATGGGTGTATGATCGGTTTCCACCGGCATACTCTTCAGAGCATTCTGGGTCCTTCTCGGTAGAGCGTCGACGTCCTACATGATCAGGTGGTTCTGCGATGTTCGTGAATCGCTGCAGTTGTTTTCATTTCAGGTTAATTTGGTTCGAGATGAGATTCAGATGCATTTGAATTTCGGATTTTGTGGTTCGGTGCGGATCTAGTGGTTTGTTTGATCTTGTCCGAACTCGGTGATGTTGTTGATTTTTCTGTGGAACGGAATCTTCTCCAGTGGAATGCTTGACAGATGGATGGTAGACTCGAGGCGGCGGTGTGGGTGTGGTCTTTAGTGAAGTTCTGGCCGGCATGATGTCTTCGGAGGCGCTGGAATAATGACAGTGGGGTTCTTACCGGCGTCGTGTGATCTCCGGTGTGGTTCTACAGGGATGAGGATGGTGCTGTAATGATGTTGGTGACACGTGTTCAGCGGTGGCAGCGTGATTTGTAGGATTTTTTTGTGCAATGGATCCTGCGGAGACACTATTGCCTTTTGGTTTTTTAATTTGGATTTGGTTTAAATTTTGAAAGTGTAAGGCGTAATATGTGTGGTTTCCACTTTTCCCTCAATGTTGACTTTTATGATAATAAAAAAATGAATTGGCCGAAATAAAACCATTACCAACATAATAGAGAATGAATTCCAGGATAACAATAACTGAGAGTTATAATATATGTATGGATAACAAATAAATGAATAGATTCATGGATATCAAAAACTGCTTATATAATGTGGGGCATGAATTAATATACTAAGTTAATCCTTATCAAATGAAATTGAGAGAAAAAATAAATCCAAGTAAAACATAAAATATATACATTTAATGAAATCAATAATTGAGATTATAAAAATCCTTTCACCACAAACAAATAATAGATTTTGTGATATCAATATTGAATCGTGTAGAGAGGGGAATACATATGGGTGGAAAACAAAAAATCTCATCATGGCCATGTTCCACAAAATCAAATATAAATATTAGTTATAATCTCATTAATATATCATATTTGAATAACGAGAATAACAATTTGACTTAAGGGATATATATTTTGAGGCCCCCTTTCATATAAATTCTTAAAATCTATCACAAATTGAATTATTTTATAGAATAATGATGATGGAATAAAAAAACATAAATACATAGAATGATTTTCACAATGACTTATCTCATACACTATTTTCCCATATAGATGAAATTGGTTTTTGGTATTATATTATATTCCCTGGTAAATTTAAAATTTAAAATATATATGTTAAATAAATTATGTAATAGCATTGGATTCCGAAATTTTATAGGTAAACAACCTTAATAGGTAAATTATATGAGATTTTACTAATTTGGTGTTGATAATGAAAACGGTTTAACTCTATTTATGTAGATGGATACATGTATTTTAAATATTATAAGTCCAATTCAATTTAGTAGAAATTATTTATAATGGATTTTAAAGTGTTTCTAAATAATCCAAATCATTTCAACTTGTAGTGTCAAAAATGGTGTCCAACAATGCCTACTTTTGTGCACTATGTGATATTCAAGACCAAGCCTAATTCTCCCATTATAGAGTTACAATGAATTCAAAATTATTATTTATTTTATCATAATAATTCTATAATTATGATAACTTTATCATTTAAATAAATTACCCTTTTTTATTTTAAATTTACAGTTTTTTTGAAATTGAAAACAGCAATACCGTTTGAAAAATGATTTTGGACTTCTTCAATTTATTTTATCATAAAAATGTCTATAATATAAATTTATGGTAATAAAATATATTAGTATAACTTAAATTTATCTTAATTAATATTTTCAATATAATTAATATATATTCATAGCTTCTGAAAATGTAACTTTTTTCATATATCAAAATGTAAATAGTCACATTATTATACTAGAAATAATAATTCAAAATTATATATATTAAGGGTTATAATGCTGATATTTTGTATTAGATGGAGTTCAAATTTTTATATGGAAATATTTCCCGATTAATAAATAATCAAATTTTGTTAATCATTAAATATGTCACTTAAACATGTTCTTACTTATCATTTGATAATGAATTTCATTTTCCAAATGTTTCTCTTTATTTTTTCAATAATTATTATAGGGGGGAAATTTTTTCGGGATTTAAAGACTATGGGGTTCCATTTGTTGAATTTATTATTATTCAATGTTTATATTCATTTACTATTTCTAGTTATGTTGTTACATATTAATGGATAAAGTATAAATTTCTTATAGAAATTAATTTGTATTGTAATAAAAAGTATTATTTTAGGTAGAAATGAAATTTTATTAAATAATAAAATAATATATTGCGTTTATCTACTTTGTGTTGAATATTATAACAAATTACAAAAAATGAAACACAAATATATCTTTATTTATATGAAATATATATATAGTTTGTTTTATTACCACCAATTAAAAAAACACACCCTCGTAGTATTCTATAATTGATTGATAACTAGTAATTCATACAATTTAATAAAAATATATAAGATCTATTTAATATTATTGATTTTTTCTTTAATCCTTTAATATGTTGTCCATAACAAAAATATAGAATTGGTAACACACATTTTTCGGGTTTTCATTTGTGAAATATTTGATATAATTGAACTTTGAAAATCAGATCACAATGAAAAAATAATCAATGGATATTTTTCATAAATATAAAAGGTGTTGGATAAAAAAGAATTTATCTTATAGGGTATTTGATTATTTATAAAACATTAAAAAGATGTTGAACTATATTTTCAAATAATATAGATGTTTAAATAATCAATAAGAGATAAAAATATTGAATAATAGTTAATTCCTTCCATCTGATAAATAATCCTTGATATGGAATAATGAAAACCCTAAAACATGAAATTAATTTGACTATAATTAATTTTATAATGCTTAATTTCCTCATATTTTCATAAATTGAAAAGTATGCATATTATATTAAATAATATTTATACATTTATGATTTGTTTGTATAATAAATTCAAAAATGGAATTTATTCCAATATATTTTCTATCGTTATACATATAAGATTATATACACTAATTTATCATAATTTAACGGTAAAATGTTACACACTCTATAAATCCTTCCATTTTGATTCCTTAAATGTTTTTGATAATGAGAAAAATCCCTATTTATTAAATTCATTCCTAGAAACTTTATTTATTACATAATAAAAAATAAAACTATTGGATTCTAAATGGATATCATGTCAAAAAATAAATATTTTATGGGGATTCAATTCCTAATAACTAAATGATAATTATGAAAAATCATTTCTTCATCACAAAATCAATATACTGAAATTAAAATCCAATTATTCAATATATTATTTCTTATATTGTTTTGATTCATAGAAGTTTCTATAAGATTACATATTTAAATGAGGTTCACAAGGAACTCCAATTTTTTTGTCACTTTTGGAGGAAATTTTTTGCATCTTCTCATGTCCATGAGTAGACAAAATGACCTATATATCTTTTAATTATATATTTTTTCAAGGAAAATAGGTGAAATCCATTTTTAATAGAGTGTGAGAATTGATAAAAAGATTCATTTAGTCATGGAATGTCAACGATTAGATCATAAATTTTATTTTGAACATTTCCTCTATAAATCCTTCAAACATGATCTATGAATAATTGTTAACAACGTGGATTCTTTTATAAATATATAAATCATAATATAATTTATAAAATCATATAATCTTTTTCATCAAGGATCTTAGTATTATCTATGTATTTATATGGTATGTTAAGAGATTTTTGTTTATGACACTACAATGTATCGATAATGACCCTTGTGGTAGTCCACAAAATGAGTAATACTAAAAAAATTCCTTTATGTTATGCCTTTTTTATTTGGAAGTCTGATAATAATACCTAAGAACAATGGGATTGTTAGATATATTGGAATGTGATGTTTATATGACATTATTCGGTAATCTTTAGGTTGATCACATGAACTAAATTTCATAATTATGATTTAAAATAAATAATCATGGAGGGATAGAAGAGTACTATGATATTTCCATTTTTACATCTTGATAAAATTCCATTAATATGTTGAAACAACTTAGCTAAATGAACAAAATACAACCTAGTTCTAATTTTAATACATACCTTTTTTCTAGTCATCATATATAACAAAAATAGTTAACTATGAGTGGAAAAAAAATATATAATGGGAATATATATATATAAATATTGAATGATACATATTACAATTTTCAATGTTATAACAATTTATGAATAATATATTTTCACGTCAACATATTTCACTCATGGATAAATATTTTATTTTTTATAGGTGGTATTCTTATACTCTCAATGCAAATCCATAAATAATTGTCCCAAAATTATCTTGAACCTTCCAAAAAACCATTAAAATATATTCTATTAAAATTTAATGTTGAATTTAAATTACTAAATTATTTAAATTTTAAATCTCTTTTATATAAATTTTATCCATTTCTCTTTTCCTATTATGTTCTAATTATGTTCATCTAAATATAGTTCCTATTTTTTTTAATAAAATATACATTGATACCAATTTTAAAGACCATAATCCTAACCCATAGTGATTATGATTGTTTTAATACATTTTTATATATGTTACAATATTTATGATCAAACATTTTGGTATAATAAAAACCATAAATCCAAATGTGTTTTTCACTATATTGAAAAAAAGTATACATCATATAAAAAAATAAAAACCTTGTTATCCTCATTGAAATAATTTTTTCATATTTATTACTTCTCTTGGATTAATGGTTGAGATGGCCACAATATAAATTTTGGAAATTTATTCTCAATTAAGGGATTGTATGTGATGGATTATATTATCAATATAATGTAATGGAATGAGAATATTAAATGAGTTACTCCACATTAAATGAAACTGATAGATTAAATAAATACCTAGATAACATTATGATAAATTGATTAAATAGAATCAATAACATAGAGTATAAAAAAATATAAGGCCAACATAGCATGATTATATTCCTGATTAACAATAAATTATCATAAAGTTAAATGGGGAAGAATAAAATAACTAAGTTATTATATGTCCAATGAATCTCAGATATTGAATAAATCCATTTTCAACATTGAAATTATTAGATTCCAAGATATCAAAAAATGGGAGAATATAAAAATAATTTCCCAACCTAACAAAGAATATTTTAAATGATATTATTAAATGTTAATATAATGAATAAAATTCATAATGTCATATATCTTAAAAAATATTCAAGGCCTTGTACAAAAACATTATAAATAAATTTAAATGATGATCCCATTACCCAATCATAGTAGTCTCATTAGTATTAAAAGTGAAAATAGGGGATATATAATTATGTTTCCTAACATTCAATTTAATGTCATATGAAATCTGTCACCACATGGATAATTTCATAGCATGATGTTCATAAGAAAAACATTATAAATAAAAACATTTGTATCAATGTTGAATATATTACATTAATTTTCCCATTTAAAAAATATATTCTATGATTTGAAATTATTTTTAGCAATAAATAAATCAGTAATGATATCATGCGGAAATCCCTTAGGTAATAACTTGGTTTGAAAAATTTTCCATATACATACCATTAATAAGTGAAGCATACAAGATTGTAATCAATGGGTTTTTTGAAAGGACTAATATTTAATTATGTATATATAGCTAGATACATGAATTTGGAAGGGTAGGTGTAAGATATAATAATAGATAAATCCTTTAAAATAGTTATTTAAATAAAAAGTAAATTTTCTAAAGAAAATTCCTCATGAGAGTCAACAAGGTGTCATGTAAGTCATGTGTCCATGAACTATGTGATGAATGGTTCATATCCCAATACACAATTTTTCATTTAATAACACTAGGTTTATCTTCTCAAGAGATCAGTCAAATTATAGTTCCCAAATAGATATTTCATTAATCTAAAACTCACACACATTTTACATTATTATATTTTTTTATTATTTAATGTCTATTAGATAATCCGAGTATTTTAATAAAATAACAAATTCTCTAATGAGAGGGAATAAATGTACTCACATTTTCAACATATCAAATAGAGGATTAAAAATTTTATAACCACCATTGACGAATAGGAATATGAAATTTAAAAATAAAATATCAAAATGGTAATGATATTGAAATGTATGTAAGTGGATTGAGGCCCTTACCTTAGGGGGATTATTCGTAATGAAAGATATGGATTAAAAATATAATTTGAACCACCTCGGTGAGGCTATTTAGAAGGATATTGTGATATAATAATTACTCAAATGTTTTTTTGTGGAATGTGAGTAGGGAATGGGTGGATATTTATAGTTGATGGGGGTGGTTTAATATTATTAAATAATAATTATTTTGTAGTTTTATCTAAAATATTTGTGTTAGAATTATTTAAAAAAAAATAAGATAATTAACGATGTACATTTTTTACGGACCTTCAAAACCAATATTAAGAATTTAATTATGTCATTTTATTTTTTATTCAATTTTTACCCCTTATTTCTAATATTTTAAATAATTTTACATAAAAATTTCTAAATATTATTTTCTCAAGGGAAATTAATTTGTGCCTAAAAATGAAATTGAAATTATAAAAATATTTCAGACAAATATTTCTAAATATCAAATAAATTTCAAATGATTAATTTTATAAAAGTGATAAAAATAAATTCCAGTATGATACACATGTAACTCATAATATTGGATTTGTATATAAAATATTTAATAATTGTTTTAGAAATGCTAATCATATATTTATAAATGAAACATATTTTGTTTTATGTTTATTAAATAAATTAATTTTTCAATAAGAATGATTATGAAATTTTATGAAATGATGATATCATGATTATATAATAGTACATTTTGTTTCTCATAAAAAATTCTTTTTATAATTTTTTACAAAAAAATAAGCTTTATAGAAAAATACAATAAATTACCCCTAGCTAAATTGGAATTAATAATTTGAAAATATATTTATTTTATCAAAATAATTCACTAAATAAGATAATTTATATTTTCAAAACCCCATTTATTTGAAATTAACAATTTTTAAGTCAAAGAAAAATATCAAAGAAAAATAAAAAATAATTCAAAGTTCATTAATTTATATCATCATTTAAAAAATGTTTGACAGTGAATTTTTTTTAAATTTACATGTATTTATATATTCAATATTTAATAGAATGATTTATTTTAATATAACTAAAAAATTTATATAGTTTCAAAAAACAATACTTTGGTTTCTCTATTCATAATCACAATGGTCAATTTGTATCATTAATAATAATAATGATAACCTAAATTAATTAAAATGATCATTATTCCTATTAGTAGTATTAGCCAATGCTCAAAATGATGGATATTCATCTTGAACAATAAATACACCATGCTACTAAGTTCATCATTCATTACATCCCATACAATGGTTCTTATATATTATATGATAATGCCGATCATTCTTCTTAATTATTCACATTAGATTTATAATAGTTTTTTGGGAAATCATTTTGGTGGAAAATATTCCCATGAAGTTACTTTTAGTAAATATACTATTATCAAATGATTATATCCCACTATTATTCCAATTTTTACTAGTCTAATTTTCTCGTAATGTGTTCTATTCATATAAAAAATTACATATATTTTAATACAATTTATTTTATCAGGTATAATTATAATCTTATTAAATAATGATACAATGTGTTATTTCTTTATTTTCTTATATTTAATAATTCTATAATTGTAACATCTCAACCCGGCTTACCCTCAAATAGGTATCTAGAATAGTTTCCACATGACTTCAAGAACATCTCCTTGTATGCTAGAGGCTACCAAATAGTACTAAGGGTCTATGGAAAGTTAGTGGGGAGACTATACTCTCATATTTAGAGTGAATATCACAAATTGATAATAAACTAAAACAACATTGGAAGAATATGTAAGATAATAATCAAACGAACAATGAAAATGATCAATGCCAATTTATACAATACATGAAAATCATTGTGATACATATCATAATGATGTTAACAAAATATTATTCTTTAAATTCCAATATAGAAATAATGAAAAGACTCAAAGCCGCATGGGAGCTGTCCATGAGCATCCCAATCATATGATTGTTCCTTTTCTCATAACACCCATGTATAAGTAACTACCACAAGTAATGACCCACAATCCTAAAAACATGAAAATCTAATTGGGTACCCCAGTGTAATGGTATCCTAAATAGGGTGTGAGATAAACATCTCAGCAGGCCAGGACCACTAGTTATCTAGATCAATCTTGACAATTAAATACAACAGATGTTGAGCAGATATAACAAGGACATAATAAAACTAAATAAATAATCAACAACCATTCCAGGTATCACAAGGACACCTGAAGATAATACCTAGTTCCTACCGTAGATGAAATAAGAGTCTGCACAAGAATCTTACATTCATATTTACTAAGCATTAATACCTTTCAACACATTACTAATTATTCTTTATTTAATCATTTAATAACTCCAGGATTGAATCATTCCATATACCCAATTCATAACTCCCTATACAGATTTATCCTTAGTATAAGAATCAATGTCTAACACTCAAAAACACATCAGTGAAGAACATAATGTCTACTACCCCAAATCCCATTCATTTATTTATCATTGGTGTAGAACGCCATGGATAATACTAAAAATATCATCGGTGAAGACCATCATGTCTACTACCCCAAATCCTATTAATTTATTTATCATTGGTGTAGAACTCCATGTTTAACACCAAAAAAATATAATCAATGTAGAATTCCATGTCTAACACCCAAAATCTAGTTTATCATTATTTATCATTGGTGTAGAATTACATGTATAACACTTAAAAACTGACCAATATAGATAGATCTATCAGTGGTGTAGATCGCCATATCAATCCCCAAAAATATGATTGGTGAAGAACATTTTTTCTATCAACCAAAATCTCAATTATTTATTTATTTCCTAGTTTTATAATTCCATGCCTAACACCGCAAATCCCTTTTAGTAATTATTTCATAAAATAATTAATCAAGTATATTATTTATTTAAAAAACTAATTAAAACATCAATTTTATATCAATTAATTATATAATTAATTAACCATTGAAAATCAAAAAAGGAAATAATTAATTATTCATAACCATAATCGAGTCAAATATTTAATTAACTCAATAAATTAACCAAATTATATGAACAAAAAAATGACAATTAATTCACCAAATTCATTATCCTTACTCCCATACCAATCCAAACAATTGGTTAAATAAACAAAATCTATTAGTTAAGACAACAATTAACTAAGAACATGAATCTATTAATTAATCCTTAAATTAATTAATCTACTATACAATTCCAATTCCATAAATAATATTTCAAGAAACAACTATCCAATCTAAATATCAACTCTTCACAATTAATATCATATTTAATTATCTTGACCAACATCAACACACATAATTAAACCTCCATTAATTATCTCAATTTAACCGAAACAAAATACCAAAATTAACTTTCAAATTATTTATGTCAACTTCGAAAATCAATAACTTTTAAATAATCCATTGATTAATTACCAATATTATAATCTCAATGCGTACTATTAATTCATAGTTAATTATCTCAACTTATCTAATTTAATATCTCATAAATAATCCCCATATTAATTAATTCAATTACAAATCTCAAAGAATATAATTAATTCATAATTAATTATTTCAGCTTCACCAAATTTATATCTCATAATTAATCCCTCGATTAATTATCTATCAAAAGAAAAATATATATAATTCATAATTTATTATCTCAACTTAACCAAATTAATTTCTCATAATTAATCTCCAAATTAATTATCAACATTACAACCTCAGAGAATATAATTAATTCACATTTTAATTGACTCAACTTTTCCAATTAATATCATAAAAGTAATTCCCTAACTAATTAAATCATATTATTCTTCCATATATTCATAACTACCACTTATCCCATGTACGTCATCATATAAGGGCGGAAATAAAAAAACAATTGCAAGCTAAACAAATATATCAATCTAATAATCATGTTTTAATCATGAAGGAAGCACACCACGAATGAATGGTTTTATTACAAAAACATGATTTCAATAATATCCCAAATCATTTTGTACCAATAAACAAATAATTTAGAAATTGTAGTAAAATTCATCATCCATAGTAAATAAACAACTAATGAATTTTATTGATTGAGAAAAGTTGAGGACATTATCTCAAGTAATGGGTTATGACAATTCTTTTTAACTCAAACTTCTACTCCCTCGCACATACGCAATTTCACATTAATGTTCACGCATACTTGGAGTTGATCTGAGAAAATAACAACCCCAAATAACAATCCCAAGTAATGAAATGGGGACCAATACACAGAAAAATAATCAACCGCAACTCAAACAGAACATAAGAACCTAATCCAGGGGTGAGAGGAAATTTACTAAGTATATAGCCGTACCCAAAAATGAAGGTGTTGATCCAAAATAGGTTGCTTCACTTCCCTTTCAGTGATGGTTGTAAAAATGCAGACCAATGTGTCCAGAGACATCTTTCACACTACCTAGGATCATAAGAAACAAGAAATATGCATAAATCCCAAAACTAGGGTTTCAGCCCAATATAACTCAGGCGAAGGATATTCAAGATGGACTATGTGAATAACGAAACATGCAGAGAATGACTTACCTCAATAAGACAGAAAAAATACATGATGGAACCTCCATAATTCGGTGTGTGGAGAGGGAGCCGAGAGAGGATGGGGGTGCATAACCCATGGGTACTACATCATGGGTGTCTCACACCCCCTATAGGAGGGGGTATAAGTGATCCTACATCTTCTTTTATCCCTTATATAAATTAAAATTCTACTTTAAAATATAGGAATTAATATAATTATAATAATTATAATAATAACCATCATATTATTATTGTTATATTTTAACATTACCACCCTTTTATAAACTCCAACTCTAATTTACACATTATTTAATTAAATTCTCTTCAAAATAATTTAATTAAATGAATTATCCAACTCAGGCATTTCAATTAAATTATCTGAACGTTAAATTTATTTAAATTAAAACTGCTATTTCACATCAATTAATTATAAATTTTTTTACCTCTAATTATATTAAATAAAAACCCCATTTCACATCATTTAATTAAATTCCATTTAACACTATTTAATTAAATAAAACTATCTATCTCACCTCATTTAATCTAATTATTCTACCATAATTTAATTAAATAAAATCGCTAAATTAATTAATTTTTAATTAAATAAAACCCAAACTTCACATCATCTAATAAAATTGCATTTAAATTAATTTAATTAAATAAAATTATCCATCACACATAATTTAATTAAATTCATAAAATTTAATTTAACTGAATAAAATATTCATAATAATAAATATTATTAATATTATCATTTAATAAAGTTTTCTTTCATAAAACCCAAAACACCCCAATTACACATCATTTAGTTAAAATCTTCTCTAAAAATTTTAATTAAATAAATTCTTGAACACATAATTGTTTAATTAAATTCTATAAATACAATTTAATTAAATGAAACCCATATTTTTCATCAAATAAATAAATTAATCTTATCCTTTAATTTAATTACATGAAACCTCAAATCCCCATTTTACACATCATTTAATTAAATTTATTTCCAACCAAATTTAATTAAATAAAATTTCTAACACATTATTATTTAATTAAGCTCTATCAATATAATTTAATTAAAAAACCCTCACTGCTCTTTACTCATCATTTAATTAATTCATTCTAGCTAAATTTAATTAAATAAATTCTCCAATTCATTTTATATAATTAAATTCTTTGAACACAATTAATTATATAAAAAACTCCAATTCATCCACATTATTTAACTCAATTCTCTCATCCTAAGTTTAATTAAATAATAATCACTATTTCACATTGAGAAACAATATTCATCTAGACCTTGAAATGTAATTAAATAAAACATCTATTTTATATAAATTAATTATATTCCACTTTACATTGAATTTAATTTAAAGAAACCCTGATTCCTCAGTTACCCATCATTTAAATATTTCTATTTATTATTCCCCTTCATTGATATCCACAAATACTCATTTAAAATTCATTTAATTAAAGTCCACACATCTCACTTTAATTTAATAAAGACTCTCGGTCATAATCATTTAAAAAATTTAATTATTTTAATGTAAATTTAATTAAACAACTTCTCCATCTCAGAGTAATTTAATTAAAAACACTCTAAATAATTTAATTAAATCAATTCCCCCTTTAAACACAATTTTACTACATTTTTTCCAACATAATTTAATTAAATAAATTATTTTTTCTCCATATTGACCTCATTTAATTAAATTCTCACTAGTTAAATTTAATTAAATATAACACCAATTTACCTTTACTTAATTAAACATGTTTCAATTGAATTAAATTAAATAAATTCTCCAATTCATCATCATTTAATTAAATTATCTCGAAGTGAATTTGATTAAATGAAATTCTCATTTCACGTTATTTAATTAAACTATTTTCATCTAAATTTACCTAAATAAATTTTCCAATTCACCATCATTGAAATTAATTCTGTAAACCTCAATTTAATGAAATAAATCCCCCATTTTACATCATTTAATTATATTCCTGTTAATAATGAATTTAGTTACATAAATCCCCCAATTCACATAAATTAACTAAATTCTTTTTAATCCAAACTTTAATTATTTAAATTAACTTGAAACATAAAAATGTGTAAGAAGAAATGTTTGACTGGCACAATCTAAAACAGTTTTTATAGTTCATGTGTCCGCTACTGGATTCCCATTTTAACATGAACGATGGACCCACATGGTTTGACTAACTGTGTGCAGCCTATACATACACCTCTGAATGGCCTGGTGATCCTAAAACCTATCCAACCATCTGGGAAACTTCTCAAACCTATATCCAATCCCAATTTAAGAATGTTTAAAAGATCCCATTGTCACGACCCATCCCCCGGGGCCTGTATCATGACTACCCCAAGGCCGCCTTCCACAGGCCAGGGGCTGGCGACTAGCACCAAAGGCGTAACTGCCAAAAAACTGGAAAGGCATTACCTTTGTAAAACATGAACACACACAACCATAGTACAAGAGGAAGCAAACACTATGTAAAGTATTATAACAAGCTTGCTGAAAGTACAAAGGGGCTGGAAATACAAGCCCAACAGAAAGGTACAACTACAAATGAAAGAAAGTACAACTAAAAAGACAAACAACTAAATGGTAAAGCAGCTCCTGGATCGTCCTCTGGGTTCCTACCTGAAGGGTTGGTTCATATGTCATCCTTAGCACACTATGTCTATCGGTCCACTCCGTGTGTCGTCACATCGAGTTTCCACCTCCCGGTACTGTCTAGTCCTTGTACACTCTGCCTCGGTCAGTGTTGTCTATCGTCTGCATCCAACACAACGAGGTGCGGGCATAGACCGTGTAGGGGTGAGTATAACGATACTCAGTAGGGACCCCAAGACCCTCAAGGTCTCACTAAATCCAACAAGGATAAACCACAAAGAAATATCTCAACAGATAACCTTTACTTAGGTATATGCCCATACATATACCTAAGTTATCATGTAACCTATCTCAATCATGAGGAAAACAAAATGGTCATTGACTCAGATCAAACCAGGATTTTAATTATCGAAACCACGGCTGCAGGAGAACTCCTCACCTGTTGAGTACAGTGGCCATGTCATGACTCCGAGGCGCTACTCACACTACTATAAATAAGGCCATTAGCGACCGCTATTGGCGGTCGCTGTTGCCTCGTCGCTAGAGGCCTTTAGCAACCCGGTAGCTCGGCCTTCAGCGACCGCGGCGCGGTCGCTGAAGGCCCTCTGCCGGGCACCTATAGCGACCGCCTATGGCGGTCGCTATTCTAAAAAAAAAAAAATTTTAAAATTTTTTTTATTGAATTGAATATAAATATAAATATATATAAATATATATTAAAACATTTAAATGTTTTAATATATATTTAATATATATTTAATATATATATAATATCAAATCATTGTACTATAATAATTTAAAAATTTCGATTCAAAAAATAATCTCATTTCAGGTCGTTCGGAGCACGTTTTCTCCGAATCGGACCGCCGCACGCCGTTTTGGTGTTTAACGGCGCCGGAAACGCGTTTCCGGCCGCCGCGGTCACACGGCACCTCTGAATGAGGTGCCGTCTGGCCGACCATTTCACAATTCACGCCCCGGATGTTGTCGTACGGTTTCGTGGCATTCGGAGGTCGTTCGGGTGGTTTTGACCCCCCAACGCGCCATTTCAGCGCGCGCCGCGCTGCTGAAAACGACACAATCGGACGTGCCGCGCGCACCGCACGTCCGATGGACGTGCGGCCTCCTCCTGCATCTCAGGAATAATATTTCTATCATTCTCGTGCGGTTTTAGGTCGTTCGGAGCACATTTGCTCCGAATCGGACCGCCGCACGCCGTTTTGGTGTTTAACGGCGCCGGAAACGC
Source organism: Viscum album (assembly GCA_963277665.1). Lineage (NCBI taxonomy): Eukaryota > Viridiplantae > Streptophyta > Magnoliopsida > Santalales > Viscaceae > Viscum > Viscum album. The sequence continues at coordinate 838,426,305 of OY728152.1, read as the reverse complement.
GTTTCCGGCCGCCGCGGTCACACGGCACCTCCGAATGAGGTGCCGTCTGGCCGACCATTTCACAATTCACGCCCCGGATGTTTTCGTACGGTTTCGTGGCATTCGGAGGTCGTTCGGGTGGTTTTGACCCCCCAACGCGCCATTTCAGCGCGTGCCGCGCTGCTGAAAACGACACAATCGGACGTGCCGCGCGCACCGCACGTCCGATGGACGTGCGGCCTCCTCCTGCATCTCATGAATAATATTTCTATTGTTCTCGTGTGGTTTCAGGTCGTTCGGAGCATGTTTGCTCCGAATCGGACCGCTGCACGCCGTTTTGGTGTTTAACGGCGCCGAAAACGCGTTTCCAGCCTCCGCGGTCACACGGCACCTCCGAATGAGGTTCCGTCTGGCTGACCATTTCACAATTCACGCCCCGGATGTTGTCGTACAGTTTCGTGGCATTCGGAGGTCGTTCGGGTAGTTTTGACCCCCCAACGCGCCATTTCAGCGCGCGCCGCGCTGCTGAAAACGACCCAATCGGACGTGCCGCGCGCACCGCATGTCTGATGGACGTGCGGCCTCCTCCTGCATCTCAGTAATAATATTTCTATCGTTCCCGTGCGGTTTCAGGTCGTTCGGAGCACGTTTTCTCTGAATCGGACCGCCGCACGCTGTTTTGGTGTTTAACGGCGCCTGAAACGCGTTTCCGGCCGCCGCGGTCACACGGCACCTCCGAATGAGGTGCCGTCTAGCCCACCATTTCACAATTCACGTCCCGGATGTTTTCATACGGTTTCGTGGCATTCGGAGGTCGTTCGGGTGGTTTTGACCCCCCAACGCGCCATTTCAGCGTGCGCCGCGCTGCTGAAAACGACACAATCGGACGTGCCGCGCGCACCGCACGTCCGATGGACGTGCGGCCTCCTCCTGCATCTCAGGAATAATATTTCTATCGTTCCCGTGCAGTTTCAGGTCATTCGGAGCACGTTTGCTCCGAATCGGACCGCCGCACGCCGTTTTGGTGTTTAACGGCGCCGGAAACGCGTTTCCGGCCTCCGCGGTCACACGGCACCTCCGAATGAGGTGCCGTCTAGCCGACCATTTCAAAATTCACGCCCCGGATTTTCTCGTACGGTTTCGTGGCATTCGGAGGTCGTTCGGGTGGTTTTGACCCCCCAACGCACCATTTCAGCGCGCGCCGCGCTGCTGAAAACGACACAATCGGACGTGCCGCGCGCACCGCACGTCCGATGGACGTGCGGCCTCCTCCTGCATCTCAGGAATAATATTTCTATCGTTCCCGTGCGGTTTCAGGTCGTTCGGAGCACGTTTGCTCCGAATCGGACCGCCGCACGCCGTTTTGGTGTGTAACGGCGCCGGAAACACGTTTCCGGCCGCCACGGTCACACGGCACCTCCGAATGAGGTTCCGTCTGGCCGACCATTTCACAATTCACGCCCCAGATGTTGTCGTACGGTTTCGTGGCATTCGGAGGTCGTTCGGGTGGTTTTGACCCCCCAACGCGCCATTTCAGCGCGCGTCGCGCTGCTGAAAACGACACAATCGGACGTGCCGCGCGCACCGCACGTCCGATGGACGTGCGGCCTCCTCCTGCATCTCAGGAATAATATTTCTATCGTTCCCGTGCGGTTTCAGGTCGTTCGGAGCACGTTTGCTCCGAATCGGACCGCCGCACGCCGTTTTGGTGTTTAACGGCGCCGGAAACGCGTTTCCGGCCGCTGCGGTCACACGGCACCTCCGAATGAGGTGCTGTCTGGCCGACCATTTCACAATTCACGCCCCGGATGTTGTCGAACGGTTTCGTGGCATTCGGAGGTCGTTCGGGTGGTTTTGACCCCCCAATGCGCCATTTCAGCGCGCGCCGCGCTGCTGAAAACGACACAATCGGACATGCCGCGTGCACCGCACGTCCGATGGACGTGCGGCCTCCTCCTGCATCTCAGGAATAATATTTCTATCGTTCCCGTGCGGTTTCAGGTCGTTCGGAGCACGTTTGCTCCGAATCGGACCGCCGCACGCCGTTTTGGTGTTTAACGGCGCCGGAAACGCGTTTCCGGCCGCCGCGGTCACACGACACCTCCGAATGAGGTGCCGTCCAGCCGACCATTTCAAAATTCACGCCCCGGATGTTTTCGTACGATTTCGTGGCATTCGGAGGTCGTTCGGGTGGTTTTGACCCCCCAACGCGCCATTTCAGCGCGCGCCGCGCTGCTGAAAACGACACAATCGGACGTGCCGCGCGCACCGCACGTCCGATGGACGTGAGGCCTCCTCCTGCATCTCAGGAATAATATTTCTATCGTTCCCGTGCGGTTTCAGGTCGTTCGGAGCACGTTTGCTCCGAATCGGACCGCCGCACGCCGTTTTGGTGTTTAACGGCACCGGAAACGCGTTTCCGGCCGCCGCGGTCACACGGCACCTCCGAATGAGGTGCCGTCTGGCCGACCATTTCACAATTCACGCCCCGGATGTTGTCGTACGGTTTCGTGGCATTCGGATGTCGTTCGGGTGGTTTTGACCCCCCAACGCGCCATTTCAGCGCGCGCCGCGCTGCTGAAAACGACACAATCGGACGTGCCGCGCGCACCGCACGTCCGATGGACGTGCGGCCTCCTCCTGCATCTCAGGAATAATATTTATATCGTTCCCGTGCGGTTTCAGGTCGTTCGGAGCACGTTTGCTCCGAATCGGACCGCCGCACGCCGTTTTGGTGTTTTAACGGCGCCGGAAACGCGTTTCCGGCCCCCGCGGTCACACGGCACCTCCGAATGAGGTTCTGTCTGGCCGACCATTTCACAATTCACGCCCCGGATGTTTTTGTACGGTTTTGTGGCATTCGGAGGTTGTTCGGGTGGTTTTGACCCCCCAACGCGCCATTTCAGCGCGCGCCGCGCTGCTGAAAACGACACAATCGGACGTGCCGCGCGCACCGCACGTCCGATGGACGTGAGGCCTCCTCCTGCATCTCAGGAATAATATTTCTATCGTTCCCGTGCGGTTTCAGGTCGTTCGGAGCACGTTTGCTCCGAATCGGACCGCCGCACGCCGTTTTGGTGTTTAACGGCACCGGAAACGCGTTTCCGGCCGCCGCGGTCACACGGCACCTCCGAATGAGGTTCCGTCTGGCCGACCATTTCACAATTCACGCCCCGGATGTTGTCGTACGGTTTCGTGGCATTCGGATGTCGTTCGGGTGGTTTTGACCCCCCAACGCGCCATTTCAGCGCGCGCCGCGCTGCTGAAAACGACACAATCGGACGTGCCGCGCGCACCGCACGTCCGATGGACATGCGGCCTCCTCCTGCATCTCATGAATAATATTTCTATCGTTCTCGTGCGGTTTCAGGTCGTTCGGAGCACGTTTGCTCCGAATCGGACCGCCGCACGCCGTTTTGGTGTTTAACGGCGCCAGAAACGCGTTTCCGGCCGCCGCGGTCACACGTCACCTCTGAATGCGGGGGGCTGTACGGGGGTGGAGGGGGGCTGTACGGGGGTGCGGGGGGCTGTACGGGGGTATCAGGGGGCTGTACGGGGGTGGCGGGGGGCTGTACGGGGGTGGCGGGGGGGAGTACGGGGGTGCGGGGGGTTGTACGGGGGTGCGGGGGGTTGTACGGGGGTGAGGGGGGTTGTACGGGGGTGCGGGGGTCTCTCCGGCGGTGCAGGGGGCAGTACAGGGGTGCGGGGGGCTGTACGGGGGTGGCGGCGGCCTGTACGGGGGTGGCGGGGGGCAGTACGGGGGTGCGGGGGGTTGTACGGGGGTGCGGGGGTCTCTCCGGGGGTGCGGGGGGCAGTACGGGGGTGCGAGGGGGGGGGGGGGGCTGTATGGGGGTGCGGGGGGCTGTACGGGGGTGGCGGGGGCCTGTACGGGGGTGGCGGGGGGAAGTAAGGGGGTGCGGGGGGATGTACGGGGGTGCGGGGGGGGGGGGGGGGGGGCTGTACGGGGGTGCAGGGGGCTGTACGGGGGTGGCGGGGGGCTGTACGGGGGTGCGGGGGGCTGTACGGGGGTGCGGGGGGCTGTACGGGGGTGCGAGGGGGGGGGGGCTGTACGGGGGTGCGGGGGGCTGTACGGGGGTGCGGGGGGCTCTACGAGGGTGCGGGGGGCTCTCCGGGGGTGCGAAAGGCCATCCCATTGATTACAAAAGTGAAAAATAAAAGTGATAACATCTAATTAATACATATTTCTTTTATCGATACCATACTGAAATTTATAAAAAATATATTGGATAATACATAATCTATAATATCAGATTTATTGATCTCTTGGAATTAGTTCGACTTTTTCCAATGTAGAATCATTCAAGATTATCTGATCAAAAACTCAATATGTGTATAAAATATTTAAAAGACCACCATGGATGGTAATAATGCAATACTTAAATGAATAAATACAGTACATCAATATCAACTCTACCAGTAAAAACAAAAAACATATCTCGTGAATATATGGTGTGTCACGCGTTGCCATCACTGCTACCTCCTTATGGTGGGCCAGGTGCCTACAACAAATAAACATTATAAATATTTTAATAACAAAAATAATTTAAATTAAATAAATAAATACAGTATATACCTGCGTCGTATGATCCCATGTACCATCAGCTCGACGCACATATTCCCGCAGTGCTCTAACCTCAGCTGTCAATTGCGCATTTGTCTCCTCGGAAGCGCGCAGCCGTGCCTCAAAATCTGACATCTGCTGTGTCATATGAGCAACAGTAGGACCGACAACCGCAGCGCGTGACACTATAGAACGAGGAATCCCTGCTCCATAGGTCAAACTATAGCCATGCCCGTCCCAACCAATAATGCGATGAAAGATCTCATCTCGTCGCATGGGAAGCTGTCGCTGGTCCTCTGGCAGATGTTCTAACTCAGCTTCAAATTGATCCTGTGAAATATTTAAATATATATAAATATATATATGTTAATATATAGATTTATGTAATTATTGGTAAGTACAGACACTTACTATCAATGCTGCAACCTCTGGATCATTGCGATCACGAGTCCTTATCCACACCGACATTTTATCAGTTGCTGCACCTTGCCCTCACAACTGTATATTAAAAGAATATAAACACAAAACCATATTAATTAATAAATTAAAAAATGAATAATATATACCTCATGTCAGATCTGAGACACGTGACGAGTCCCGAGCCTGTGAGCTGGTCCCTGCAACGCTCGATTCTCCGAATGGCGTGTTGACACCTCCTACATTCAATTCATTCAAATTTCAAACAAATCACATATTCTTGAAAATATATATACAGCAAAATAATTAATATACAAACCGCAACACCCTCAGTAGACCAATATGCAACCAAGTCACGCCACTGATCCGGGAGGACACCTCTCGGGACTTTTTCCAAAATGTCAAGGGCACCCACATTTGGTACCCAGTGGTCCCTCTTCACTTTGCCTTTATAATCTTTCCATAGCTTACGACATTTGCTCATACACACGGGCCGAAACTCTTCAGGGCATACTTTCAAATTTTGCTATAATGAAAATAATCAAACATATTAGTATTATTTATAAATAGAAAATAAAGTAAAATTATTTTCTTACCTGAACCTCCCTCCATAGACAATCTAATGTTTCCTGAGGGATAGAAGCCCAATCACGCGTGGTCTATGGAAATCGATGTGGGTCACGTATGATATGACCCAGCTGACGAATAAATGCCGGGGCATTCGGTCCCACGGGATGAAATACCTCATCAAATGAAACATCTGTCGTCGTGTCGGAATTCCATGATAATATGCCACGACCAGGGCCTCTCCTGCGAGAGGAAGAACTAGCCGAGTCTGATCCTGTTGAAAACAATTTTATATATAAATTGACAAATGTTATATATATATATATATATATGTCAATTACATAAAAAATATAGACAATGACATTCAAACATACCTCGACCCTGAGACGTAGATGCCTCAGATGGATGATGTGGATTTTCTGCCTCTTCCCCTGACATGTCTGCAGTCATACAAAATATCAGTAATGAGTCCAAAGTGTTTAAAAGATAAATTGGATTGTTCTTAATAAATCAAACTTGTACAACTGTTAATCAAACAAAAAATGGATTGAATAATTAGTTGTGAATGAATTTTAAAAAATTAGAAAGTTAATCAACCTAAATATTTATGACTGAATTAACTTACAAAAGTGAGGATTAAAACTTATAAGGATTTATAAAATGATTAGATAATTTATGATATCCTAGGACATTCTACTGAATAGCGGGAAAACAATTATACCTTTCATTAAGCATGCAAATCGACCGTTTCTCCTTCAACAGCCGCTCTGACCCAATAAATATCTTCTTCACGTTGAACTACGGTATGTTGATCAAGTTGTTGGTAAACAAACAGAACAGTCTCGGGTTCATCTTCTTCAAATAAAAACACTCCTCGCCGAGACATTTTGACAACAACTTTCCAACTTGGATCCGAAGGCAAAGTAACGAAGAATACTTGTTCCGCTTGTGATGTCAAAATGAAAGGTTCATTCTCAACTCGTTCATTATTTCTGTATAACATATAGTTAAAATTCACCAATGAAAACTGATATTGATCGACTTTACATCCACGCACTGGATCAACCCAATTACACTTTAACAATATGTACTTCAAACCGTGTGGGTATACAACTTCAATGATGTCTATCAATTGACCATAGTAATAACCAGAATCGACAAAGGGACAACCGATGCCACTGTTTTGTGTTGCTCGTTTGTCATCAACATCTTTAATGCGAAATCGAAAACCATTAGCATCAATAGCTTTATAACGACGAGCCGTTATAGATGGACCCTCAGCCAGTTGGATAAATACTTCAGGTAGCGTGGGGTCCCCTAACTCCCTCAGCTTACGAACCTACATAATTTATAAAAATCAATACTGATATATGCAGAAAGAATTAGTTTAATACTTCACTCATAATGAAAATCAATTTATACATACATAATCCTTGAACCAATCATGAAATGCCGCATAATGAGATTGTTGAATTTGCAACTCAGTCGCACGATGCATCTCTTCTTTTATCTCATTAATGTGTTTCCTACAAATGATTACGCGATGTTTAAAAGACCAACTTATGCAAAGAAAACATGTAAAAGTTATACAAGCACATTGATAAGATACTTACTGCATTAATGGTGCAACTGATGGAGTATTGAACAAGATATATCGATGTGCTTGTATCCACTCGATGTTGTCCATATCAAATGTGCTTCCTTCTCCAACTGGACCATCATCAATCCGAGAGGGCTTATCTAATTTTGTTTCAACATCCGTAAGATATTCTTCACAAAAGGTAGTACACTCATCCATCAAATAACCATTGGCTATTGATGCCTCTGGATGAGCTCTGTTGCGTACAAATCTTTTCAATGTACTCAAATACCGTTCAATAGGATACATCCACCTGAATTGCACTGGACCAGCAGCCATTACTTCATTAGTTAGGTGCACTGTCAAGTGGACCATAACATCGAAAAATGAGGGGGGGGGGAAGTTTCTCAAAGAGACAAAGCGTAAGTACAATTCGGTCCTGCAAACTTTTTAAATCACTCATTAGTTGATTTCTTAAACAAAGCTGTCTAAAAAAATTACTCATCTCAATCAAGGGCTGAACAACATTGGGGGATAAAAAATCACAAATTGCGATTGGAATCAACTGCTGAAGTAATATGTGATTGTCATGACTTTTCAACCCTTGCAATGTCTTGCTCGTCAGATTCACACACTTTGAAATATTAGAAGAGTAACCATCAGACACCTTGACCATCTTCAAAATGGAAAGAAATGTCTCTTTATCTGCTGTAGTCATCGAATACTGTGCAGCAGGCATATATGCCTTGTTTCCCTCAGCTAACTGTAAATGCAACTGTTTCCTTAAACCCATTTCTTCCAAATCACGGCGTGCATTAACATGGTCCTTTGACTTTCCACTGACACCTAAATTGGTCCACAATATGTTATCACAAACATTTTTTTCAATGTGCATGACATCCAAATTATGCCTCAACATGTTAGTTTTCCAATACGGAAGACTATAAAAAATACTTTTCTTTTTCCAATTGTGACTGCGCTGCCTACCCGCATCACGAATATTACGTACTGGAGGAGCCACCAAATCCTGAATTTCATATACCGTGCGGATGTTTTCTTCCTCAATCTGCGATAACATTTCGACTCCTGTCATGATCTTTGGTGCTGGGCTGAACTCTCTAGAACCATCAAATGCCACTCTGTCCTTTCTGAACCTGTGCTGGGGAGGGAGAAAACGCATGTGACCCATGTATGCCCATTTTTTGGAATGTTTAAGCCATACAGAGTTTTTACTTTTATTGCAACAAGGGCAAGCAAATTCCCCTTTCGTACTCCAGCCTGATAAATTTGCATAAGCTGGGAAGTCATTGATTGTCCACAATAAAGCAGCATGCAGTTTGAACATTTCATTCGTTTCGCAGTCATAAGTCATCACACCATCTCCCCAAAATTCATTCAACTCATCAATCAATGGCTGAAGGTAAACAATAATCTTATCCCCCGGACTTTTAGGTCCATCAATAAGAGTGGAAAGTAATATAAATTGTTGCTTCATACAAAGCCACGGAGGAAGATTATATGAAACCAACACCACGGGCCATGTGCTATGAGTTGCACCAACCATAGACTTGAATGGATTGAAACCATCTGCTGCCAATCCCAATCGGACATTACGAACATCTTTAGCAAAGTCGGGATGTCTCTTATCAAAATCCTTCCATGCATGAGAGTCTGCCGGGTGGGTTAACATGTCACTTTCATGAACTCTTTCTGCATGCCATCTCATTAAATTAGAAACTTTAGATGACATAAAAAATCATTTCAACCTCGGTTTAAGGGGAAAGTAACGCATTTGCTTTACGGCAATCGGTTTCCCCTGTATCGCAATCTGACTTTGATGAGTCTTATTTCCCCTGTTCTCTTTCCACCTGGAAGTGCCACAAACCGTACAAATATCCAAATGAGCAGTTTCATTTCTAAACAACATACAGTTGTTTGCACATGCATATATAGTCTCATATGTAAAACCTATGTTCTCTGTCAACTTACGAGCATAGTAATACGACTCAGGAATCTTAGCGTCGACAGGAAGAACTTTTTTCAATAAAACAAAAATCATGTCGAATGATGTGTCTGACCAATTGTTCAAAGTCTTCAAATGCAACAACTCCACGATAAACGACAGTTTATTGTAAGAAGTACATCCAGGATATAATTCTATTTTCGCATCATCAAGTACTTCATAAAACCTCCTCGAATCACGATCTGCACCAGAGCGAAGATTTATCTCACCGTTCTCAAGATTCTGGATGTCAATGCCTTCAGGATGAAACCCACGTACCATTTCAGTAAGCATTTCATGCATTGGATCAGTCATCCTTGCATCAACATCCATCTGAGCTGCATCTGTATTTTGACAACGAACATATTCTTCTCCATGACGAGTCCAACTCTTATAATTGTTCAGAAATCCTTTAAAGAAATGGTGCTCCCTCACAGTATCTCGTGTGAATTGATATCTGTTAGCACATTTTCTACATGGACAACTAATATAGTCACTTTCAAATCCTCTCGTGAAGTCAATAAACTGCATAATGCCATTGAAATATTCTCTAGACGTTCGATTTGGAAGATCAATCCAACTCTTATCCATAATAATATCTGTATAACAAACATTTACACAATACTTATTACATTTACATTTTTCAAATCAACTATATTCAAAATAAATATTAACCATTTGTTTATGAACCATTGATAAAATAATAATGTAACTGAAAGCTCATGTTACCTAATTGAGCTACAAACCTGAAAGGGAGGGGAGCCGAAGGCGGTGCTGCGAGGGAGAGGAGGCAGCGAAGGGGAGCCGGAGCCAAAGGCGGTGCGGCAAGGGAGGGGACGGGCGGCGGCAGCAGCGGGGAGCTGGAGGAGAGGAGGCGGTGAGGGGACGGGGGACGGGCAGCGAGGGGGGGGGGGGTGTCCGGGGTCGGGGGGGGGGGGGGGGCTGTCCGAGGTGCGGGGAGGGGTGTCCGGGGTGTCGGGGGCCTGTCAGGGGTGCGGGCAGGGGTGTTCGGGGTGCGGGGGTGTCCGGGGTGCGGGGGAGGGGGGGCTGTCTGGGGTGCAGGGGGGCTGTCGGGGGTGCGGGGTGGGGTGTCCGGGGTGCGGGGGGCCTGTCCGGGGTGCGGGGGGGCTGTCCGGGTTCGGAGGGGGGGTGTCCGAGTGCGGGAGGGGGGCTGTCCGGGGTGCGGGGAGGCTGTCCGGGTTCAGAGGGGGGTGTCCGAGTGCAGGGGGGGCTGTCCGGGGTGCAGGGAGGTGTCCGGGGTGCGGGGGGAGGTCCGGAGTGCGCGGGGGGGGGGGGGGGGGGGGGTGCTGTCCGGGGTGCGGGGAGGCGTCCGGGGTGCGGGGGGCGGTCCGGAGTGCGCGGGGGGTGCTGTCCGGGGTGCGGGGAGGCGTCCGGGGTGCGGGGGGCGGTCCGGAGTGCGCGCCGGGGGCTGTCCGGGGTGCGGGTGCCGTCGGGGGTGGGGGGGGAGGGCCGAGAGGCCGGAGGGCGGCGGCCGGAGGCCGGGCGGCGGGGGAGGGGAGGGCGGCGCGAGGGAGGGCGGCGAGGGAGGGAGGGGGTTAGCTAGGGCGGAGGGAGATCGAGGGCGCGGGGGGGGGGGGCAGAAACCCCCCCGGAATTTTTTATCCAGGTTAGCGACCGCCATTGGCGGTCGCTAATGGTGAGCTATAGCGACCGCCAATGGAGGTCGCCCGAGTCTGGGGGGATCCAATGCCCCCTTTTCTAGTAGTGTCACAAACCTTAGACTCCTGAGGCACTCCTCCTGTTGAGTACCATTGGTCTGCTGCCAAACCGGGCGCTCCGTCCGCTGTGGGTCTCCAGCCAAACCGGGCGCTCCCCCTAATAGACGTCAGAGGTACTCCTCCAGTTGAGTATTGTGGGTCTGCTATCAAACCAGGCGCTCCGTCCACAATGGGTCTTCCACCAAAGTGGGTGCTCCGTCCACTAGACTAGTCGAATCACTCAGAGTCGAATCGGTCAAGCAGTCTTCAGGTCTACAGCTGCTAGGTCTCCGCACTATGTCAGCACGTCTCCGGAAGGATATACTCCACGAGCTAGTTGCCGATACACCAAGTGTCATGAAATACCAGGTGGAAGTATCTCAAAGGACCGCGGCGTCAAAGGGGTCTCAACGCAACAGACAGCGCGTCAATCGGACCCCCGGTCTATGAGTTATCATCTTTTCTGTTCCAGGGGCCCGGTTGGATTTCGGGATCGAACTAACCCAGCCGTACTCCAAATTCATCTGAAACCTATGTGGAGTATTCAAAAAGTATCGTTTAAATAAGAGGAATCTAACTTATTCAACAGAACGTCAATCAGATGTTCGATCCTTAAGTTGTAAGTGTTTCTGCTCCGAGGGCCCGGTTGGTTGCGTGATCGAACCAACCCAGCCATTTTTCCAAATTCATCCAAAAATCAAATAGAGTATCGTAAAAGGACCGACTCATCACGAGGGACATTGTTATGTAGACGGTGTGTCGATCAGACGTGCGATCTTAATGATATTCCAGTTTTAGTGAAAATGGGCCCAACCTGTTAAGCCCAGTGGGCTGGCGGGTCGGGTCAAACCAGTTTTGGCGGGTCCGACTCGGAAGAGGGCCAGACCGGCCTAGTGAATCGCACGGACCAGAAAGAGGGGGCATGGCCCAGCCTAAGGGGCGTGGCCCGACACGGTGCGGCGCGTCCCGACACGGTGCGGCGCGTCCCGGCACGGTGCGGCGCGTCCCGGCACGGTGCGGCGCAGCGTGGTGGGGCGCGGCCCGGCTCGGCGTGGCTCGGCTGGCTGTGGCTCAGCCGACGGGCCGCGGCTCGGACCAAAGGGGTCGAGCAGTCTGAGGGTGGGGGCCGCTTCCCTGAACCAGAGGCGCTGAGCGGTTCTGCCCTCTAACCGGCCGACCGAAGCCGGCCGGCCTTCCTAGTGCAGGCGGCCCACATGAGCGGGCCACGGTCTTGCTACGCGGCACCTTCGGGTGTCGCGACTCCTTCACCCGGTCGGCCGATGAGCCAGTTGGTTCACTGCCAAAGCAGCCAACAGAGTGCGGGCAGTGGTCCTCTATAGCGCGGCACTCCTTGTTGCGCCGTAGTCTTCCTTCAGCCCAACCGGCTTTAGCCGGCCGGTTCTTCTTTGACCTAGAGCCACGCTGTTGCGGGCCGCAATTCTTCCGCATGCGGCCGGTGCGCGGCCGCCGCCTTCATTCATCGCCACCTTCCCAAGATGGTCTCCATCGCAAATAAAAGATATTCCCGAGGGTCGTCGGGCCATGTGTGTTGGACCCGTGCCCTCCGCGTTAGGCGGTATCAATTGGCCATAAACAACCATTCACATTCGACAACGATAAGTGTAGAATTTAATCAAACTAAAATTATACAATTCCCCTACCTCGATCAAGGTTTGTTCGTCGAAAACGTAGAAAATGGTGTCACTCTGTCAACGTCGGAGGAAGAGCCATCGTCGTTGGTGACGTTTCCCGTGGCGGTGTCTCCTCCCTTGATGCGGAGGAAGAAGAAGAATGAAGAAGTTCCTTCATGTCCTTTGGGTCGTGGAGCGTTCTTTGTGCCGTGGAGAGGACGATGTTCTTCGTCGAGAGAGGATGAAGCTCTCCTCCGATTCTCCAAAGGCTTTCCCCCACCAAATATTTTCCAACCAAAAATATTGGAAAATCTTTCACAATTAAAAAGAATTTCCATGCAATTCAAATTAATTCAAATGGAATCAAGGATTAATTAAATGTGGCATTTAATTTATCCTTGTTTTTGGCATTAAAAGAGAAGGTGAAGAGTTGACATTAAGAGAGGGGAGTTGTCAAAATTTAATGAAGGGGAGTTAATGGGGAGTTTAGGAGTTAGGGGTTCATGTAGGCCCCACCACACTGATTCCTCTCATGGGAGGTTCTGTGGATGTGTGCCCCACCTCTAACTCCCCATTGTTGGAAATAAATAACATCCTTTGAATAAAATTGTGTGCTACAATTTAATTTATTTTATTCCAAAACCCCAAAAATAAACTCTCAACCCGCATAAAACTCAACATCGGTAAAGGTCCCCTTAAGTGAATACTGGTGCTGCGAGTTCATCGGTGTCCTCATATTTCAATTCTGAGCACCGGTTCAAAATATAGAAAAACCAAAACGTATGTTTATTGAACGTAGCCGAACAAAACTTCATAAATTGTTTCCAGGGACACCGGGCCTCAAAATTAGGTGCCGTCAGAAAATGCAGACTCATAAAAATCCAAATAATTTAAGAAAAAAATTTCCATGAAATTTACAGGACTTTACATTACCCCCACCTCAGGGATTTACGTCCCCATAAAGCTACAACACACACTAGGGAATATAAATGGGGTACTGAGCATGCATATGACCCTTCCGCTCCCATGAGCTCTCTTGGTGGTTTTTATGCTGCCAGCAAATGCACACTGGAGGATTCGACCATCCTCGTAGGACCTGCTCCTATCGATCTTCGATATAAACTGGGAACATCATGAATGTCACCCCGTCATCGATGTCCAGCTCCCCAAGGTCGATGTTGTGGTATGGCTCGTGCACATATCTCCTCAACTGATATATGTGGAAGACGTCATGCACCCGGTGCAACTGAGGTAGAAGGGCCAGGCGGTAAGCCACCTCGCCTACTTTTCTGAAGAAGAGGATGAGTGACTGTAAGTGTCTATGGAAAGGTTGTACCATATCTATCCACAAAGGATATATGTAAGGTATCCAGCTACTCCATCACCTCTCCAAGAAGCTGAATACCAGTCCTCCTGCCGAGTTCAACCGCAACCACGTTCCCTTTCTCAAGAGTATAGTCTATCTCGAAGTCATAGTCCTCGAGGAACCCAAGCCATCACCGTTATCTCAGGTTCAGATCCTTTTGAAAGAAGACACACCTGAGTCTATTGAGATTAGAGTGAACTGTGAATCGTTTTCTCAATGAACAATGGGTGAGACTATCCAATTGTAAGAACACATCTCCACTCATCTTCGTCTATGTTCTACAAGAGCTTCTAAGATTTCTCCTTTTCCGAGAAGAGAAATCTGGTCTCATCCCCTGGAAGAACCATGTTCTTTAACTAATACAGTAAATCCTGAAAATAATAGTACAATCCATGTCATGGATGACATCGTAATGCCTCGACGCTACTACCAAGAGATCCAATCGTTACTCTCGCCTCTAAGGGTTGAGTCACACTGTCGACTTCAGTGTGTGGTTACTGGGTCTCCTCCTATAGAAATTTCAAATGTGAGGGTTAAGTCAATAGTTTTAATTGGAACATCTTAGTATTAACCAAAAAAAAAGGATGGAAAGAAAATGTCATAAGAACAAGTGTCTTTTATTACTGCAACTCGAAGTTCAACGACACAAAGTAACCACAAAAAACGACAACAACAAAGCTAGAAGCATCATGAACAAAGGCCTCAATGACTGGAACTAGTACTAATCATGTCCACATTCTTCTATAAATCCATAGTCGTATGATTCATCTTCCTGAAGTTGTGCTCTCCCCTGTCCACCCATTCCCTACGGTCGGGGTGGACCTCCTGGTGGTCGTGGAAACACCTCAGAGCGTCGTCCACCACCAGCTGCACGACCAGCTCCTCTGGCTCGGTCTCCTACTCCTCGCGGTCCAACATGATAGAACCTCTATCTCTGCCTGGGAGGTCCCTCATTTATCTATTGATCGTCTGCATGGCGGGACGGACAGTCACATGCCATGTGACCAAGCCGACCACAGGAGTAACACTATTCGTTCCTGGTATGCCTAGCTTTGTCTCCACCCTTGGTGCCCCACACTACCAATCCTGAGTCATGCGGTCGAACACCTGTAGGTCTGGTCCTCTTAGACCTCTGAGTCATCTATCTACTGCCAGGTTCAGAATACTCCACTGCATGTCGGCTTGTGGTGGGTCCCGCTGCTAGAGACTACTTAGCAAGGAAACTCTCCACTAAGAGGGCTCTCTCCAACACCCCTGTCTGCATCGGGATGTTGTTGGAGACAAATGAAGCTCTAATATCTCACATGAGACCCCATTCAAAGGTCCGGGCCCTGAAGAATGGGTTCCATACCATATCAATGGATTAGTGCGAGAGGTCGGTGAACCTCGCTGAATACTGCGACAATGTCATGCTACCCTACTGAAGATGTTGTAGCTCCTATATATGCACAACTCGAAGAGTGGCTGGTACAAACTCCGCCCGGAACAGGCTCTCGAAGTCTGACCATAGAAGTGTCACCTCGTCGTACATCTAGAGAATCAGGCTCCACCATCTGACTACTACTGCCTGAAGGAGGCTACAGACAAGGATCACCATGAAGTCTTCTGGTGTCCCTACCCGTCTGAAGACTCCCGCCACAGCCTCCAGCCAATCCTCAGTCGCTTGTGGGTCCATCTCTCCCCTGAATCTTGGTGGCCTATAGTGCTAGAACTCATGTAGCGTGCTCAAGTGGCATGCATCGCCTGCTGCTGGGGCTGGTGGCATCTGTGGCCCAATGGGTGGTAGTCCCGCTAGTGCCTCAACTGGAAGAGGGCCCTGTACTGAGGCCTCATTGCTCGGCGGGCTGTCAGTACGTACAACCCTCGGGGCCCTAGCTGGTCGTCTGCAGGGAGGCATCCTGAAAGAAACAGATGCGACACAGTCAAAGTCTATACCAGGTGAGCTGACCTGGTTTGAGCTGACTCAAAGAAATTTTTTGAAAACACACATGCAATTAGTGTTTTCATGCACTGAGTCGGAAATCAAAAGTCAGGGTCCTGGTTTATGGATTTGTTGGCCCCCCGCACCAACACTGGATTCACTGAACTGAAAACCACACTTAGTACCCTTAACAATATTTCTTCATAGAAAAGAAATACCAGAGTCCTATGTTCTATGGTTGAACCGACTCCTTTGATACCAATTTTTCATGACCCGTCCCCAGGGGCCCGTATCGTGACTACCCCAAGCCCGCCTTCCATAGGCCAGGGCCTGACGACTAGCACCAAAGGCGTAACTCCCTAAAAACTAGGAAGGCATTTCCTTTATAAAACATAAAAACACACAACCATAGTACAAGAAGAAGAATAAACTTTGTAAAGAAGTATAACAAGCATGCTGGAAGTAAAAAGGGGCCGGAAATACAAGCCCAACAGAAAGGTACAACTACCACTGAAATAAAGTACAAATGAAAAGAAAAAAAGATAAATGGTGAAGCAGCTCTTGGATCCTCCTACGGGTTTCTACATGAAGGGTAGGTACAGATGTCCTCCTCAGTACTATGCGTCTATCGGTACACTTCATGTGCTATCACAATGATTGTCCACCACTGGGTACCGTCCAGTCCTCGTACACTCTTCCTCGGTTAGCGTTGTCTGTAGTCTGCATCCAACACAATGAGGTGCGGGCATAGCTCGTGTAGGGGTGAGTATAACGATACTCAGTAGGGACCCCGAGGCCCTCAAGGTCTCAATAAATCCAACAAGGATAAACCACAAAGAAATATCTCAATAGATAACCTTTACTTAGGAATATTCTCATACATATAACTAAGATATCAAGTAACTCATCTCAATAATGAGGAAAACACAAAGGTCATTAACTCATCTCAAATAGGGATTTTCATTATCGAAACCCCGGCTGCTGGAGAACTCCGCCTCTGTCGAGTAAAGTGGCCCTGTCACGACTTCGAGGTGTTACTCACTAACCTTAGACTGCTGAGGTAATCCTCCTATCGAGTACCATGGGTCTGCTACCAAACGGGGTGCTCCATCCACTGTGGGTCTGCCGCCAAACCGGGTGCTCCCCCTAATAGTTGTTAGAGGTAATCCTCCTATCGAGTACCGTTGGTCTACTACCAAACCAGGAACTCTGTACACCGTGGGTTTACCGCCAAATTGGGCACTCCATCCACTGGGCTAGTCGAATCACTCTGAGTCGAATCGGTCAAGAAATCGTCAGGTCTACAGCTACTAGGTCTCTGCACTCCGTCTGTTCGTCTCTAGGAGGATCCTCTCGACAAGCTACTGGCTGATACACCAAGTGTCACGAAATCGCAGGCGGAAGTATCTCAAAGGACCTCCATGTCAAAGGGGTCTCAACTCAATAGACGGCGTGTCAATCGGATTCCCGGTCTGCGAGTTATCATCTTTTCTGTTCCAGGGGCCCGGTTGGATTTCGAGATCGAACCAACCTAGACGTACTCCAAACTCATCCGAACCCTGTGTGGAGTATGCCAAAAGGACTGTCTCATCAAGAGGAATCCAATGTAGTCGACGTCATGTCAATTGGGCATCTGGTTCTTATGTTGTAAGCGTTTCCACTCTGAGGGCCCGGTTGGTTGGGGGATCGAACCAACCTGGTCGTTTTTTCAAAGTTGTCCAAAACTCACATAGATTATATCAAAAGGAACGCATCATCATGAGGGTCCCTGTGCCGCAAACGGTGCGTCGATCGGACGCTCGGTCTTAACGTTATTCTGGTTTTAGTGAAAACGGGCCCTGTCCTGGTAAGCCTTGTGGGCTGGCGGGTCGGGTCAACCCGGTTTTGGGGGGTCCGAATCGTCAGAGGGTCGGACCAGACCAGTGAATCGTGCCGCCTAGACTAAGGGGCACGGCCCAGCCCGAGGGGGAACGACCCGTCCCAAGGGGCGCGGCCCTGCCTGGCGCGGCCCGACCCAGCTCGGCGCGGACCGGCCCGACAAGACACGACATGGCCCGGCAGGGCACGACCTGGCTGGCGGTGGCTCGGCCGGCTGGCCGACCGGTCTGAGGGGGGGGGGGGGGGGTGGGCCCTCTTTCCCGAACCGGCGGTGCCGATCGGCACCGCCCGCCTTACCGGCTAGTCGAAGCTGGCTGGCCTTCCTGGCGCAAGTGTCCCGCATGGGCGGGCCGCGATCTTGCTGCGCGGTACCTTCGGGGTGCCGCGAATCCTTCACCCGGCCGGCCGATGAGCCAGCCGGTTCTCCACTAAAGCGGCCCCTGGAGCGCGGGCCGCAACCCTCTGCAGTGTGGCACCCCTCGTGGCACCGCTGTCTTCCTTCAGCCTGGCCAGCTTTAGCCGGCCGGTTCTTCTTCAGCCAAGCGGCCCCCGGTTGCGGGCCGCGATTCTTTCACATGCGTCCGGCATGCGGCCACCGCCTTTGTTCATAGACACCTTTCCAAGATGGCCTCCACCGTAAATAAAATATAATACGGAGGTTTGTCGGGCCGTGTGTGATTGGCTCGCGCCCTCTGCATTAAGCGATTTCAATTGGCCATAAACAACCATTCACATTCAACAACGATAGGTGTATAATTTTATCAAACTAAAATTATACAATTCCCCTACCTCGATCAAGGTTTGTTCGTTGAAAACGCAGAAAATGGTGTCGCTCTGTAAACGTCGGAGTAAGAGCCGTCGCCGTTGGTGACGTTTCCCGTAGCGGTGTCTCCTCCATTGACGCGGAGGAAGAAGAAGATTGAAGAAGTTGCTTCACATCCTTCGGGTCATAGAGCATTCTTCATGTCATGGAGAGGAAGATGTTCTTCGTCAAAAGAGGATGAAGCTCTCCTCCAATTCTCCAAAGGCTTTCCCACACCAAATATTTTCCAACCAAAAATATTGGAAAGGCTTTCAAAATTATAAAGAATTCCCATGCAATTCGAAATAATTCAAATGGAATCAAGGATTAATTAAATGTGGCATTTAATTTATCATAGTTGTTGGAATTAAAAGAGAAGGTTAAGAGTTCAGATTTAGAGAGGGGAGTTGTCAAAATTTAATGAAGGGGAGTTAATGGGGAGTTTAGGAGTTAGGGGTTCGTGTGGGCCCCACCACACTAATTCCTCTCATGGGAGGTTATGTGGAAGTGGGCCCCACCTCTAACTCCCCATTGTAGGAAATAACTAACATCATTTAAATAAAACTATGTGCTACAATTTTATTTATTTTATTCCAAAACCCCAAAAAATAACTCTCAGCCCGCATAAAACACAACTGCGGTAATGGTCCCCTTAAGCGAATATCGGCGCTGCGAGTTCATTGGTATCCTAAGATTTCAATTCTGAGCACAGGTTCAAAAGATAGAAAAACCCGCATGTACATTTACTAAACGTACCAAAACAAAACTTCAGAAATTTATTCTGGGCATATCAGGCCTTGGAATCAGGTGCTGTCAGAAACCGCGAACTCGTAAAATTCCAAAGAATTTAAGATAAAAATTTCCTTGAAATTTCTGGGTCTTTACACCCATCTTGAAAATATAATTTTTAATCATTGTATTTAAATTTTGTTTTCGTTACAATGAAAAATTTCAAAAATGTTCATGTTTTAACTCAGTTCAAAAAAACATAGGACTTTACGATATAACCAACATAAAAAAGATCCCTCATCCGAGAAGCCATCGGGAACAACTACAAAATAAACCAACCCAAAATGGTCATGAAGTATCATTTGAATTATTATATTGTGTTTATAGATGCCCAACACACCATTACAGATTTTAGAACCCCAATCCATGTCTCTTTTAATGAAACAAATCGCTGATCCAAGAAACTCATACCTATCGTAAACATAACCAATCAATTCCCACTCAATAAGTACTTTAGATATGAAAATATGTATAGACATTTAGCATAATAAGTAACACAAAAAAATTATGTAACCTCGAATCATGGCA
Organism: Viscum album; assembly: GCA_963277665.1. Classification (NCBI taxonomy): domain Eukaryota; kingdom Viridiplantae; phylum Streptophyta; class Magnoliopsida; order Santalales; family Viscaceae; genus Viscum; species Viscum album. The sequence goes on along the minus strand of OY728152.1, from coordinate 838,406,546 downwards.
CAATAACTTGACACGATAATAATATAGGAATAATTGTATATTATAATCTTAAGGTGGTATACAAGTATACAAGATAATGAAGATCAAAACATGGCATTTCACCCATAAAAAAAAATAAAAATCAGTAGTCATCCAACTAATGAACTACCTGGAATGTGATATGCAGATCATGTGAATTTTTATGTGAAAAACATAATGCATGTAATTTAATTTCCTTTCCATATCAATCCAAAGAATATTTAAAAAATTCTAAAAATAATATGCAGTGGAAAATACACCAGTCTCTCTAGGTGAAATCATATCAACTATAATCTCTTGAATTATAAACATCAATTCCCATCCCTGGACAGATGGTTATTTCTCATATATTTGGTGACTAGTCCTATACATGACCATTAACCAATCATCGACACAATATTACACACCTTTAAACCAAGAAAAATAAAAAGGCAAAGGACAAATAGAAAGGAAAACTGAACCTCTAATACAACTTTGAAACATCCCGAATCAGCTTACCCTAGAACCGGTAGCCAGACCAGTTGGCACGTGCCATCAAACATGTATCACTATACATTAGAGGCTTCCAACTAGTAGTGAGGGTCTAGGGATTGTCAGTGGTGATAATATACTCTCCTATTCTGACTACACAACATAAATAGATAACAAACCCAGACAATAGCCAAAGTATATGAAAAACTATAATCATCTAAATAATGAAAATTTTAAATTCTTTTTTATACATTTCATGCATGTCATTGTGATATATATTGAAAAATAGTTAACAAAACAACATGATTTACATTCAAATAGAGAAATAAAGAAAAGTATCAAGTCCCCAAGGGTGATCCCCTTGAGCATCCTGAGCTCTCGCTCAGTCCTTTCATCCTAACTCATAAGTATAAGTAACTACCTCATGTAAAGACCCATAATCTTGTAAACCAGATTGTCTACTCAGGCACCCCAGTGTAATGGAGGCCCGAACAAGATGTGAGATATAAAAATGAGTAGGCCGAGACCACCGGTTTTTAGCTTAATTGAGGCAATGCAATATAACAAAAAGTGTGTAGATATAACACGACATTAATATAACTAAATAAATAACCAAAAAAATATCCAGGTTCCAATGGGACACCTAACGAGGATAAATTATTTATATTGTAGCTAGAATAAGAGTCTACACAAGAATAATAGAATAATATTTATCAATAATAAATATATTTCGACACATTACAAATTATTCTTTATTTAATCTTTTTTTAACCCCATGATTGAATCATGCTATAAATTTAATTCACATTTTTTTATAGAGATTTATCCTTATTTCTGGATGCCACGTCTGACACTCAAAATCCCATAGGTGCTGAACAACTTTTCAAATACCACAAATCCCTAACATTTATTTATCATTAGTGTAGAACTCAATGTCTGACACTCAAAATACCATTAGTATAGAACATTATATGTAGCACCAAATATCTCATTCATTTATTTAAAATTGATGCATAATGCTATGTCGAACACTCCAAAATCACATCAATGTAGAAAAACATGTCTAACACCCAAAATCACATTTATCATTATTTATCATTGGTGTATAACTCCACATCTAACACCCAAAAACTCAACAATACAGATTGATCTATTACCGGGGTAGATCACCTTGTCTAACACCCAAAATCAGATTGTTGAAGAACACCATGTCTCACACCCAAAATCCCATTCATTTATTTATATCATTGGTGTTGAACGCCTTTTCCAACACCACAAATACCGTCCATTAATTAATTCATGAATTAATTAATTATGTCCGATAATTATTTCAATAACTAATTTACAATATCAATTTACTATCAATTAATTCTACAATTAATTACCCATTTAACATGTCAAAATGAAAATTTTAATTTTTCCTAACCCCAATCATGTCAACTTGATAATTATCTCAACAAATTAACCCAATTCCTTAACCAAAAACATGATAATTAATTCACCAAATTAATTATCCTTATTCTTGTACTAATCCAAATGATTAACTAAATTTACCAAATATATTAGTTATCCCAACAATTAACTAAGTATATGAATCCATTAATTAATCCATATATTAATTAATCTACTATAAAATTCCCATTCCTTAACCTATTTTTTCAGAGACAATTATCAAATATAAATCTCAACTAGTCATAATTAATCACAAAATTAATTATATTGAAAAACATAAAGGTACATAATTAATTCATCGTTAATTATCTCAATTTATCCCAAATGACATTTCAGAATTAATCTCCTAATTAATTATCTTAACTAGGAAAATCAATATCTTGTAATTAATCTCCAAATAATTTATTTATATTAATATCTCAAAGATTACTATTAATTTAAAATTAATAATCTCAAATTATCCAATTTAATATCTCATAAATAATCACCTAATTAATTAATTTAATTACAATTCTCAAAGAACATAAATAAATAATTATTAGTTATTTCAACCTAACCAATTTAATATATCGTATTTAATACCCCGATTAATTATCTATCAAACATCACATATATAATTCATAATTAAATATCTCTATATAACCAGATTAATTACTCATAATTAATCACCCGATTAATTATCCATTTTAAAACCTCAAATAATATTATTAATTCACAAATTATTTATCTCAACGTATCAAATTAATATCTTATAATTAATTCACTGATTAATTATCTCAACTTATTCCAACCAATATTCATAATCATAATTACCATTCAACCCAAGTGCATAAACATATAAGGGTGGAAATAAAAAAGCACATAGAAGCAAGGTAAAATAATATATAAGTCTAATCACTACGTTTTTTCTTGAACTAAGTTCATAATTATAGAGGGTATTTATTGAAAAAACATGAATTTTTAATCTAAAAAATATTTTTATACCAATAAAAAATTATTTGGGAAATTGTAGTCAAATTCCACATCAATAGTAATTAAACAACTACAGTATTTTATTAACTAATTTATGTTTAGGACCATACCTGAAAAAATGGTCATGAAAATTCCTTATAACTCAAACTTATACATTTTCACGTAGAAAAACTTCTGTATTAATGATTGTCTGTACATTGAATTTATTGCAACACCTAAAAACAACAACTCGCACAACCATTAGGTGTAGAGGGGACTTAAACACACAATAATAATCAATCAAAACTCAAAAAAACCATAATCACATAATCCTAGTATGAGAACCCATTTAACTTGTATATAACCATACATGAATATGATAGCACTGAACCAAAACTTTCTGAGATTCTTTGATTTTGGTTGCGGTCGTTTGAATACATACAAACATCACCTTTTGCACCACCTATGATTAGAAGAAAAAAAGAAATCTGGGTTAATCCCAAACGTAAGTTTTTGGCCCAACAGAACCCGGGAAAAAGAGAGCCAAGATAAGAGATGTGTAGAATAAAACATGCGGAGATGGACTTACCTTGATGAGACATTAAACTTCTGTGAAGGAATCATTCTGATTTAGTGCACGGAGAGGGATTTGGGAGAGGATGGTGTTGTGCCACACATGGGTGCTATACCATGGGTGTGTCACGCACCATGTAGGAGGAGGGATAGGTGAGCCTCCATCTTCTTCTCTCCCTGATATAAATTAAAATTCTAATTAATAATATAATAATAATTATATTAATAATAAAAATAACCATCATGTTATTATTATTACCCTTTAATATTTTTACTCTTTGATAAAGTCTAAAAATCCATTTACACATTATTTAATTATATTAATTCTAATAGAATTTAAATAAATGAATTCTTTAACTCATACTATTTAATTAAATTATCTCAAAATTTAATTTAATTAAAATAAAACCCCCATTTTACAAAAAATTAATTAAATTTGTCTTAACCTTGAATTTAATTAAAAAACCCCCCATTTCACATCATTTAATTAAATTCCATTTAACTCAATTTAAATAAATATGACACTCCATCTCACCTCATTTAATTAAATTATTAAACCTCAATTTAATTGAATATAACCTCTATAATGATAAAATTTTAATTAAATAAAACCCCAAATTCATATCATTTAATTAAATTCCATTTACCATAATTTCATTACATCAATTTCTTCACCTCATTCCATTTAATTAAATTCCTCAAACTCAATTTTATTAAATAAAACCATCATAATAATAACCATTATTATTATAATAATTTAATAAAATGATTCTTTGATAAAACCCAAAACTCCTCAATTAAACATCATTTAATTAAATTTTCCTCCTACGTATTTAAATAAATAAATTCTCCAACACATCATTATTTAAATAAATTATGTTAATACAATTTAATTAAATAAAACCTCTATGTTTCATAAAATAAATAAATTCATCTTAACCTTGAATTTAATAAGAAAAACCCTCAAATCCACACTTTACATATCATTTATTTTAATACCATTTCAACCAAATAAAAATAAATAAATTTTCTAAATCATTATTATTTAATTAAATTCTATCAACATAATTTAATTAAAAAACATAATACATCATTATTGATCAATTAAATAAAATTCATTCCAACTAAAATTGATTAAATAATTTATCCAACTCATGATAATTAATTAAATTCTCTAAAAATAATTTATTTAAATTAAATAATCAAACTCATCCACATTATTTAATTAAATTCCCTCACCCTCAGTTTAATTAAATAATACCCCCATTTTTAAATGACTAATTAAAATCATCTTATCCTTGAATTTAATTAAATAAAACCTCTATTTTGTGATAATAAATTAAATTCATGATTACCTTGAATTTAATTAAAATAAACCCCAACCTGTCATTTACTCATCATTTAAGGATTACCGTTTTATATTCCCCTTTATTGATAACCCCCAATTCCTCATTTACAATTAATTTAATTAAATTATACACATCTCAATTTAATTAAATAAATACTCCAGCTCATCATCATTTAAAAAAATTAATTCTTTTCATCTCAATTAAACTATATAACTTCTCCATCTCAACATCATTTAATTAAAAATAGTCTACAAAATTTAATTTAAATAATTTCCACATTATACTCTATTTAATTAAATTCTCTCTAACACAATTTAATTAAATAAATTCATCTTTATCCATATCAACCTAATTTAACTATATTCTCTCAGCATTAATTTAAATAAATAAAACCTCATTTCACTTTATTTAATTAGTTTTTTAACAAAATTTAATTATATAAATTAACAAATTCAGCATCATTTAATTGAATTCTCTCCACTTTAATTTAATTAAATAAAAAACTTATTTAACATTATTTAATTAAATTCTTTTCGGCTTAATTTAATTAAATAAATTATCCAATTCATCATCATTATGTTTAATTCTATCAACCTCAATTTACTTAAATAAATCCACCATTTCACATAAATTAATCAAATTCCTCTTAACCATGAATATAAATAAATAAAACACCCCCCCAATTCACATTCTATAATTAAATTTATTTTAATACTGAATATAATTAAATAAATTAACTTAAAACAAAAAACTAGGCAGGCTGCAGTATTTCACTCACATGGTCTAAAAGATCCTACACAGACCGTGCATCCAATAATGGACACCCCTTTTAACATGCACGACAGACCCACACGTTTTGACTAACAGTGTGCAACCTATTCATACACCACTTTTGAGCCTGGTGCCCCCAAAACCCATCCATCTATCCAGAAAATACTCCAACATTTACCCAATCGTAATATAATTATGTTTAAAAGATCGAAACTCACAAAACATCATCCCAATGCATGATTGGTTTTAGAACCGACCTGTCATTACAATGAAAAAGTTGAAAATCATTTCTATGTTTTAACTCAGTTAAAAAAATGGAGACATTAAAATAATACTATAAATGAATATATATATATGTATATTTATTAAGAGGAAATAATTTTCTAGGTTGTTATATTCATACCCCAAAAAAATCACCATCACAGTTTTTATTAATTAATTAATAACATAAAATTCTAAACCATTGTTCAAATTTATTGAATCCTCCATAATATTGTGGATATTTATATTATCCTTCATAACGAATTACGAAACACGAATATAAAAATGGTTATGTCCTAGGTGGTGTTTTCCCATATTGAATGATATAATCAAGATGAGATTTTGAAATCATTTCACTAAAACATCATAATCCATAAATTATTTTGATAAATAAAAACGTGTTGGATATATAAAATAGTTTCATAGAGCTAATTAAAAGATTTTAATATGTTTCAAAATTATTAAAAAAATAATATTTATAAATATTGACGATTAATAAACGATAAAAAATATGATTGTTGTAAAATATTTCAATACTTAAATCTGATAAATGCTCTTTCATCTATTGAAGTGAAAAAGTTAAGACATGAAATAAAGTATCTATAATAAAATAATAACATGTCAAATTTCATAATATATACTCCCCTTTTGTAAAAAATGTAAGTTTAAAAAATAAGAATGATGTATTTAAGACATGTTTGGATATTAAATTCCTAAAAATACATTAATCCTAGATTTTTTATATATTTAGGTATCTCATATCATATCATATAATTTATTCTTTTATATATGAGAAAAAGATACATATTTTAAAAATAAATACATTTTTGTTCACAATAATATTATAATAACAAAAAAATTTACTCTTAATAAATTTCAATCATTTTAATTTTAAATATAAAATACTATGAAAAATACCTATTTGTATCTAAATTGTTATCATGACTTAAACTACAGAATCAAGAGAGATTGAAACTTTAATATCTTAAATATGACTAGGTAAAAAATATTTCCCTGATAAAATTCATATCATAAAATTTTCAATCATTGATTCCATATATGATTCCTTATATGGTTTTGATTAATAATATTTTCTATAAGAATAATATTTTTATTAGAAGATCACTACGTACTATAATTTCACTATTAATTTTAGAGGCTTAGTGGTGCATCAAGTCATGTCCATCAGTTTACACACTACATCAAATGTTTTTTTAATTCACTAAATTATTGTTCCTAATAATAAAGGTTAAACCATTATTTAATTGTGTGTGATCATTGATAAATTGTTTCATGTATTCATTGATCTCAATCTTATTGTTTTTAAATTTCTATCCGATCTTCTCCCTAAACAATGTTATAAATGATCTTCAAGGAATGGTCAATAACATTGTTGGTTTCATAAATATGTAAAAAATACTCTAATTTTTAAATTATGATATATATATATATGTGTGTGTGTGTGTGTTTCTTAAAGATTTCCTTATACTGTGGAATTATAATGAATGCCAATGCCACTTTTTTGTGACATTCTAATGTGTCGATATGGAAAATTATTGCCGTCCCCAAGAGGGGTAATTTGAGAAATTAATATATTTAAAATATGGATAATGATCTTGGGACACCCATTATAATACAAAAGAGTGTAGGGATAATTGGATATTTATTAAACTTACATGAATTTTATCTTAATTCCAGAAAATTTGGCAATATCAATTTAATTATTTTTTTTCAATTCTATTTATAATTAAATATTCCATTAGTTAAAAGTATTCATTATTGTCACAACCCGTCCCCCGAGGCCCATTATGTGACTACCCCATGCCCGCCTTCCATAGTCTAGGGGATGGTGACTAGCACCAAAGGCGTAAATCCATAAAACACGGAAGGAATTGCCTTTAGAAAGTGTAAAAACACACAACAGAGTACGAGCTAGATGTAAAACACTATGAAAAACTGTATACAAAACGGAGTGATGAAAAGTAAATGGGGTCGGAAATACAAGCTCAAGAGGAAAGTAAAAGTACTACTGAAAAACAAGTAAAACTGAAGAAAAGTAAAACAGGTGCTAGGACGTCCTCCAGGGAATCCTACCCGAAGGGCAGGTACAGATAGCCTCCACATCACTCAACGTTCGTCTGTCTCTTCCGTGTACCATCAGGCCATGTGGTCCACCTCCAGGTACCGTCCCGTCCTGCTATCCTCAGCCTCAGTCAGCATTGTCCATCATCTGCAACCAACACAACGAGGTGCGAGCATAGCCCGTGTAGGGGTGAGTATAACGATACTTAGTAGGGACCCCGAGACCCTCAAGGTCTCACAAAATCCAACAAGGATAAACCACCAAGAATGAAATCAATAGATGACCCCACTTAGGTATATTCCCATACATATACCTAAGTTATCATGTAATCCATCTCAATCATGAGGTAAACACAAAATTTACTGACTCAGCTCAACCAGGTTTTTTATTCACATTGTCGAAACCACTACTGCTAGAGAACTCCTCCTCTATCGAGTAAAGTGGGCCTACCACCAACTACCAGGTGCTTCCCACTAACCTTGGACTGCTGAGGTACTCCTCCGGTCGAGTATCGTGGGTCTGCTGTACTCACACAGAGGCGCTCCCCATTGTGGGTATTCCACCAACTACCAGGCACTCCCCCTAATAGCCTACAGAGTTAATCCTCTTGTCGAGTACCGCAGGTCTGCCGCCAACTAGCAGGCACTCCTCCACCATGGTTCTGCCGCAAACTACCAGGCGATCCCCACTGGGCTAGTCGAATTACTCCGAGTCGAATTGGTCAAGCAGTCATCAGGTCTCAGCCAACTACTAGTTCTCCGTACTCCGCTCGCTCATCTCCAGGAGGGTCCACTCCACGAGCGACAGATCGATACTCCAACTGTCAATAAGTCCCACATAGAATTATCTCAAAGGTCCGCCTCGTCATAGGGGTCTCAATGCAACAGAAGGCGTGTCGATCGGATGCCCGGTCTATGAGTTATTAGCCTTTTAGTCCTGGGGGCCTGGTTGGATTGGTGTACGATCCAAACTGACCGTATCACAAATATACCTCAAACTCCAGTGGGGTATTCTCAAAGGGACCGTCACATTCCAAGAATACTTGTGTCGCTGATGGTTTGTCAAACAGACGTCTGGTGCCAATGATATGGCCAAAAGAAAGTAACAGTTAGTAGTGGGCCTAGGCACGGTCGGACCGACTCGGCCCAACCCAAACTGGCCCGACCCGATCTAGGTTGACCCGGTCCAACCCACTGGGTCTGACCTGGCCCGTTGGGCGGGTCAGCCCGGTCCGCTGGGCCCGGCCCAGCAGACTGCATGGGCGGTTTGGCCCGGAGGTCGCCACATAGGTGGCTCGGCTCAGAGGCCGGGGCCGCTTCGGCCAGCACCACGTGGGGTGAGGCTCGTGAAGCTCGGCCCAGAATGGTGATCCGGTTCGGCTAGCGACGCCGCAAAGGATGTCTGGGGCTAGCTGAGGTGGCCGGCACGACTCGGCTGGTTCGACCATGAGACGTGGCACAGGCAGGCTGCGCGGCGCGCCGGGTAGGTCGCGTGCATGACGACAGAGTGCCGGGTAGGCCATGGGCAGGACGCATGGGGTGCGGGCAAGATGGCAGGGCACCGGCCAGCACGCGGGTAGGCCTGCAGGGTGCAGGTAGGCCGACGGGGTGCACGGGCTGCCCGCGGGCAGACCACGGGGCTCCGGGCAGGGCGTGGGCAGCATGCAGGATGGCTGACGGGGCGTGCGGGCCAGCCGCGGGTAGGCCGCAGGTGGCTGGGTAGGGCGCGGGTGGCCGGCGAGCCTCGGGCAGCGTGCGGACAGACAGGTGGGGCACGCGGGGAGCGTGCAGGAAGGCCACGAGGCGTGGGCAGCGCGCGGGCTCGTCCAGAGGCGGTGTGGAAATCGACGGGGGTGGCATAGTTCATGGATGACACGGGTAATGCGAACTTTGTCGTTTCTTTCATCATCGCCTCGTCGTTGTTACGTCGCCATGACAAAGAACGACACAAGAAGGAAAACAGTGGAGGATGTCAGGCCATGTTAGGTTGACCCACACCTTCAGCATTTTGGTAGGTATCAATAGTCTCAACGAGATAAGCAGTTGATCATTTACATGTCCACAACAAACCCTTTCTATCTGATTATGAAGATAATAAAAGGTATAACATCATCAAGTAATAAATCCCCTACCTGGATTGTCGGGCGTTCAACGTTTGTTGATGGAATCTTGGGAAGAAGACGGAGAGAATCATCATTCGTCGCATCCACCAAGCACTTTCGAACCTGTGTTGCATCGGCTCGTGGAAGATTCTCTACATTGGTAGGTGTCTGGGGAAGAAGGCGAAGCGGATCAGAGTTCTTCGTTAGCGGAGCGTTCTTCGTTCTTCGTTGGGAGCTTTTCTCCCTAACTATCCTCTTCCCATGTTCCACCAAATGAATGATGCCAACCTAAAAGAAATTAAAGATTGTATATTATTTAAATTGTTGACAGAAATTCAAATGGAGAAATAATTAGAGGGCTCCACCTAATTAATTCATGTGTGTAGGCACAAAATTAATTATGGGAGATTATGAGTCTCTAAGGGTGGTTGCACCATTAAGTGGGGAGTTCAAGGGGTTTCAACCTCAGGTGGTCCCCAACACTTTAATCCTCACATGGGAGGTTATGTTTAGGTGGTCCCCACCACCATAACCTCTTCTGGGATGTTAAGGTGTGGTGGTCCCACCTCCAACTCCCATGAGGAGGTTTTAACCATCAACACTCAATTTGCGGATCAATAAAATAAAGTGTAGAACACTTTATTTTATTATTTTTTTAAGAAAACCCAAAAACTAACTTTTATTCTCGACCAACTGCTGTCGAGGTGAATGTATTATTAAGAAAATATTGGTGCTACGAGTTCAATGATGCCCTTATATTTCAGTTTTTAGCACCATTTAAAAAGTTATAAAATCATGCTCGTATGTTTACTGATCTTACTCGAAAAAACATCAGAAATTGATTTCAGGCACAACGGGCCTCAGAATCTAGTACTGTAAATTTTCATGGACTCATACAATTCCCATGTTTTTAAGAAAAATAATTTACACGAAAATTTTGGGTCTTTAAATTCTCCCCACGTCTAGGGTTACATCCCCGTAAGCTATAAATCAAACTAAGGGAACAAGTGGGGGGGGGGTACTAAGCATGCATCTGAGCCACCCGCTCCCATGTGCTCTCTTGGAGGTTCCTGTGCTTCTAGCGAACGCGCACCAGAGGTATCGACCATCCTCGTAGGACCCTATCCTTTCAATCCTCAATCTACACTAGAACCTCCGTGATAGTCACCCCATCATCGATATCCAGCTCTCTATGGTCGATGATGTGAGTAGGGTCATGCACGCATCTTCTAAGCTGAGATACGTGGAAGAGGTCGTGTACCCAGTGCAACTGAGGCAGAAGAGCCAGACGATTAGCCACCTCGCCTACTCTACTGAGGACCTAGAATGGTCCAATTAATATTGGAGATAGCTTTTCTCCTTGTCCAAATCTCCGTAGACCTCGTCGAGGTGAGACCCGTAGAAAGACGTGGTCACCATCCTAGAACTCCAAAGGCATCTGTATCCTATTAGGATTCAACTTCTACCTGCTCTGTGTAGTCTTCATCCATTCCAGGATGATCTCCACCTTCTCTGTGGTAGCCCGTATCATCTCTCATCCCACCAGTGCTGACTCCCCAGGGTCTGTCCAGCACAAGTTTGATCTGCATGTTCCCCCGTACACTACCTAAAAAGGGGTCTTCCCTATGGTGGAGTGATAGCTGTTGTTGTAGAAAAACTACACCAAAGGTAAGTGACCCTCCCTACTGCGACCGAAGACGAGGACACAAGCACATAGCATTTCCTCAAGGGTATGAATGGTCCTCTTAGTCTGGCCATCCATTTGAAGATGGAAGGTTGTGCTTAGATGAAGTTGCATCCCGAAAGCCTCCTACAACCCCTTCCAATATCGGGAAGTAAAGAGTGTGTAATGATTGGAGACAATAGAAGAAGGTAGTCCATGTATCTGCACAATCTCCTTTATATAGAGGCGTCTCAAGCTCTCTACTGAACCTTGCTCTCTGATCGGTAGGAAGTGGGCCGACATGGTGAGTCAGTCGATGATCACCCAAATCGATTCATGACCCCTGGATGTACAAGGAATACCCATCATGAAGTCCATGGATATCCCATCCCACTTCCACTCTGGGTCCTCTAAAGATTGCACCATGCCTGCTGGTACATGGTGCTCCACCTTCACTTGCTGAAAAGTGAGGCAAGGAGAGAAAAACTCCACTACAACCTTCTTCATACCTGGCCACCAGTGCTATTGCCGATGGTCCTGGTACATCATCACCACTTCTGTATGTACCTCTAGAGGGGATGTGGGGAACTAACTCAACACTTACTTCTGAAGTGACACCAATACCATAGTATGTCCTCTGAAGAGGATGACGTGCTCCCCCCTTCAGAAAATACATCAGGCGCCTGACTTGTGGATATCTGACCATGTCACGTCTCGTAGTCAGTGTCTCCATGTTGTGCCTCCCTGACTCATTGACGATGTGGGGTAGTGACTGTAAGAGACTTTAGAAAGGATGCTCCATCTCTATCCACAAAGGATTTCTGTAAATAAGCCAACTGCTATGTCACCTCTCCAAGAAGCTGTATACCAGTTCTTATCTTGAGTGCATCCACAACAACTTTCCCCATTCCAGGATTATAGACTATCTCAAAGATGTAGTCCTGGAAGAACTAAAGACATTGTCACTATATCTCATGCTCAGGTCCTTCTGAGAGAAGGTATACCTGAGACACTTGTGATCAGAGTACACGATAAGACGTTCACCCATCAGATAGTGTCGCTACATCTTCAAGGTGAAGACCATTACTACTAGCTCCGGGGAATGGGTAGCGTAGTTCTGATCGTTCTATCTTAGCTGAGCTGAACCATAAGTGATCACTTCTCGTTCCTGCATCAGGACACACCTGAGCTTGTTCCCTGATGCGTCGTAGTCAACTACGTACCCTATTCCTTCCTCTGGAAGTCTCATGATGGGGGAAATAGTCAGCCTCTAACTTAGCTTATGGAAGCTCTACTGGCATCTCTCCGAACACACAATTGGATGCCCGTTCTTCGTCAAGGTTGATAGTGGTTTTGCAACTCTAGAGAAGTCTGGCACGAACCTCCAGTAGTAACTAGCCAAACCCAAGAAACTTCGTACCTCCGTCACACTCCTGGGTGGCTCCAAAGAAAGTACAACCTCAATCTTTTCTAGATCCATTGTAACTCCAGCCTCCGAGATGACATGTCCTAAAAATTGAACCTTTCTGATTCAAAACTGGCACTTCGAGAGATTACCATAATGATGGTGATCTCAGATTTTGTACAGTGCCACCCACAAATGGTAGGCATTCTCCTCCCCAGTAGTTGAGTAGATCAGAATATCGTCGATTAAGACTACAACAACGCGATCGAGGAATGGCTGGAAGATCCTGTTCATCAGTCCCATGAACATAGCTGGAGTGTTGGTTATGCTGAAGGGAATAACCAAGAACTCGTAGTGGTCGTACCGACACTTGAAGGCCGTCTTATGCACATCCTCATCTCGAACTCTATGCTGGTGATAGCCAGATCTGAGGTCCACATCTGAGAACCATTGTGCTCCCTTCAGCTGATCAAAGAGGTCTTAAATCCTTGGGAGTGGGTACTTGTTCTTCATGGTAACCTGGTTTAGGAAAAGGTAGTCAACACAATGCCTCAAGATTCCATCTGCCTTCATGGTGAACAGAATTGGGGCTGCCCACGGAGAAACACTGGGCTGGATGAATCCCTTCACCTTCAAGTCCTCTAGCTATAACTGCAGCTCACGAAGCTTAGCGGGATACATCCGATATGCTGGTGTAGATATCGGTGCAATCCCGGGTATATTTCAATGTATAAGTCCACCTCTCTACAAGGAGGTAGTCCTAGAACATCATCAGGGAAAAAACGGTGTACTTTTCCACCACTACAGGATAGCTCGGACTCTCCAAGTCAACTGCTCTGAGGGTAAGGCAGGCTAACTGATGAGTGATCGGCTACACCCTCCTCTAAGTAAATCCATCCTACACTAAAAAGGATCCCTTCTCACCGATGAAGGTGAACCTGGTCCCATCCGTGCAGACACACTGCACATTGTGCCTAATATAGCCGATCTGAGCATGGACTGTAGACAACTAGTCTATACCCAAGATGACGTCATAAGGCCTCAACGCCGCAACGAGGAGATCCCAGTTGATGCTCTCGCCTCCTAGAGTAATCTCACATAGCCTACACTAGTGCGTAATCATTGAGTCTGCTCTCGTAGGAGTCTCCAGCCTTAAGGATTGAGCCATCGACTCCGTCAGAATCCCTGAGCTCCGAACAAGGGTAGTGGAAATGAAAGAGTGACTGGCACCTATGTCTATAAGAACTTTAGTTAAGGTGGAGTAGACACAGATCATACCTATTATCATCTTAGGATATCCATGGTTGTATGATTTAGCTGTCTGATGCTGATCTCTCACCGGCCCACATGCTTTCTATGGTCAGGGTGGACCTCCTGGTGGTGGTGGTGGTAACACCTCGAAATGTCGTCCACCTCCAGATGCATGATCGGCTCCTCTTCCACGTCTGCCTGCTCCCTACGGACCACCTCAATCAAATCTTTGTCTCTACCTGGGTGGTCATTTGACAGTCTGCTGATCATCCAAATGGCGGGTCGGACAGTCACGAACCATGTGACCATGCCCTCTGCATGAGTAACATTGTCCGCACTTGGAATAACTGGCTCTGCCTCCACTCTGGGTGCCCCGCACAACAGATTCTAAGACATGCGGTCGTCCACCTATTGGTTTGGTCCTATTGGACCTCTACGTCATCTGTCTATTTCCAGCTACAGAAGACTCCGCTGCATATCGACTAGCGGTGGGTCCCACTACTGGAGACTGCTCTGCAAGGAAGCTCTCCACTAAGAGGGCTCGCTTCAATACCCCTGCCTGTGTCAGGATGCTGAGGGAGATCATTGAAGCCCTGATCTCTTGCCTGAGTCCCTGCTCGAAGGTCCGGGCCCTGAAGAATGGGCCCTGTACCATATTAGTGGAGTAGAATGAGAGGTCTGTGAACCTCACTGATTACTAAGATACCATCATGCTACACTGTTGTAGATGCAGTAGCTCCTGTATATGCATGGCACGAATTGTGGCGGGGACAAACTCTGCCCAAAACAGGCTCTCGAAGTCTGCCCAAAGTAGTGTCACCTCATCATGCACCTAGAGAATCATGCTCCATCATCTGGCTATTAATGCCTTTAGAAGGCTGGCAGCAAGAATAACCATGAAGTCGGCTGGTGTCCCTACCAGTATTAAGACTCTCACCACAGCCTCCATCCAATCCCCATACACTTGTGGGTCCATCTCTCCCCTGAACCTGGGTGGCCTCTAGCACTGGAACTTGTGCAATGCGCACAAGAAGCGTGCATCGTCTGGTGCTCGTGCTAGTGGCATCGGTAGCCCAATGGGAAGTGGTACTGCTGGTGCCTCCGCTGGTGCCACTACTAGAAGAGGGCCCTTCCCCGAGGCCTCCTCGCTCGGTAGGATATCTGCACATACAACTCTGAGGGCTCTAGCCGGTCGTCTACAGGGAGGCATCCTGAAAGAAACAGACGTGACATGGTCAAAATATTAAACCCGGTGAGCTAACCTGGTTGATTTGACTTAAGAAAACATTTGAAAACACACACGCAATCAGTGTTTTCATGCAGTGAGTCAGAAATCCGAAGTTTGGGTCCTGGTGTTTGGATACTTCGGCCGCCGCACTAACACTGGACTCCCTGAACTGAAAACCACACTCGGTAATCTTAACACTATTTCTTCATAGAAAATAAATATCAGAGTCCTAAGTTCTATTGTAGTACCGACTCTTTTGATACCAATTTGTCACAACCCGTCCCCCGGGGCCCGGTTCGTGAGTACCCCAAGCACGCCTTCCATAGGCCAGGGGCTGGCGACTAGCACCAAAGGTGTAAATCCCTAAAACTGGGATTGCATTGCCTTTAAAATGTGTAAAAATACACCAAAAAGTACGAGATATAAGCAAAACACTAAGCAAAATTGTATACAAAAAGGAGTGCTGAAAAGTAAAGGGGTCCAGAAATACAAGCCCAACAGGAAATTACAAGTACAACTGAACAAAAAGTACAACTGAAGAAAAGTAAAACAGCTGTTGGGATGTCCTCTGGGAAATCCTACATGAATGGTAGGTACAGATAGCCTCCACAACACTCAATGTCCATCAGTCTCCTTCGTGTACCATCACGCTGTGTGGTCCTCTTATGGGTACCGTCCAGTCCGTCTATCCTTAGCCTCAGTCACTGTTGTCCATGTAGGGGTAAGTAAAACGATACTCAGTAGGGACCCTAAGACCCTAAAGGTATCACAAAATACAACAAGAATAAACCACTAATATTGAAATAAAAAGATGACCCCACGTAGGTATATTCTCATACATATACTTAAGTTATCATGTAATCCATCTCAATCATGAGGTAAACTCAAAAGTTACTGACTCAACTCAACCAGGATTTTTATTCATATTGTCGAAACCATGGCTGGTGGAGAACTCCTCCCATTTCGAGTACAGTGGGCCTACCGCTAACTACCATGCACTTCCCACTAACCTTGGACTTCTGAGGTACTCCTCCTGTCGCATACTGTGGGTCTGTTGTGCTCATACAGAGGCGCTCCCCACTGTGGGTCTGCCTCCATCTACCAAGCGCTCCCCATAATAGCCTGCAGAGGTACTCCTCCTATCGAGTACCATAGGTTTGACGCCAACTACTAGACTCTCCTCCATCATGGGTCTACTTCCAACTACTAGGAACTCCCCACTGGGCTAGTCGAATCACTCTGAGTCAAATCGGTCAAGCAGTCGTCGGGTCTCGACCAGGTACTCAGTCTCCGTACTCCGCTTTCCCATCTCTGGGAGGGTCCACTTCACAAGCTAGAGGTCAATACTTCAACTATCACGAAGTCCCATGTATAATTATCTCAAAGGTCCGCCTCATCATAGGGTTCTAAACGCAACAGATGACCCATCGATCGGCACCCGGTCTGTGAGTTATTATCCTTTTAGTCCCAGGGACCCAGTTGGATTCGTGGACGATTCACCCTGACCTTATCTCAAACATACCTCAAACTCCAGTGGGGTATTCTCAAAGGGACTGTTGCATTCCATGAATACCAGTGCCACTGACGGTTTGTCAAACAGACGTCCGGTGCCAAATATATGGCCAAAAGAAAGTAACGGTTAGTAGTAGGCCTGGTCCCGGTCCGACACGGTCGGACCGACTCAGCCCATCCCATACTGGGCCATCCCGGTCTGGGTCAACCTGGTTGGCCTGCTCAGTTCAGCCCGGTCCGCTGGGCCCGACCCAGCGGACTACAGGGGTAGTTTGGCCCGGAGGTCACCACGTAGGCGGCTCAGCCTAGAGGCCGGAGTCGGTTCGACCATCACCACATAGGTCGCGACTCGGGTGGTTCCACCCGGAACACTATGCCGGTTCAGCCAACGACGCAGTGAAGGATGTCACAGGCCGGATCGGGTGGCCGGCACGGCACGACCTGTTCGTCCGGGAGCCGAGGTGTGGGCTGGCAGCGCAGGGCACCGGGTAGGGCCCGGGCAGGCCGGTGGGGCGTTCATGGAGGCCGTGGCCTGCCGGGCTGGGCGCGGTCAGGCCGCAGGGCGTGGGAAGGCAGGTGGGGTGCAGTCAGTGTGCGGGCAGGCCGGCGGGGGGCTCAAGCACTGCGTGAGCAGCGCGCAGGCAGCGCGTGAGTAGGGCGCTGGTAGGCCACGGGGAGTAGGCAGGGCGCGGGCAGCGCGCGGGCACGGCCAGAGGCGGTGCGGGACGCCGCGGGGGTAGCGCGGTTCACAGAGGCCACATGTAGCACGGGCTTTGTCGTTTCCGTCTTTTTTGCCTCAATGTTGTTATGTCTCCATGCCGAAGAACACCACAAGAAGGAAAAACGATGGAGGATGTCCGACCATGTTAGGTTGCCTCACACCCTTCACGTTTAGGGAGGTATCAATTGGGTCAACCAAATAAGCAGTTGATCATTAACACATCTGCAAAAAACCCTTTCTATCCGATGAAGAATATAAGAAAAGGTATAACATTATAATGTAATAAACCCCCAACCTAGATTTTTGGGCGTTCGTCGTTCGTTGACGGAGTTGTGGGAAGAAGACGAAAAGAATCATTGTTCGTCGCATCCACCAAGCACTTCCAAACCCTAGTTGCATTGGCTCGTGGAAGATGGTCCATATCGGTAGGTGTCTGGGGAAGAAGCCTAAGAGAATTGGCATTCTTCGTCGGTGGAGCATTCTTCGTTCTTTGTTTGGAGATTTTCCCCTTTTCTCTCCTCTTCCAAAGTTCCACAAAATGAAAGATTCCAACCAAAAAGAAATAATAGATTGTCTATTAATTTAATTGTTGGCATGAATTCAAATGGAGAGATAATTAAGGGGCTCCGTGTAATTAATTCATGTGTGTAGGCACAAAATTAATTAGGGGAGTTCAAGAGGCTCAAAGGGTGGTGGCACCATTAAGTGGGGAGGTCAAGAGGTTTCTCCCCACTTAATGGGGAGTTCAAAGGGTTTCATCCTCGGGTGGTCCCCACCACTTTAATCCTCACATGGGAGGTTATGTTCAGGTGGGACCCTCCACCATAACCTCTCATGGGAGGTTAAGGTGTGGTGGTCCCACATCCAACTCCAATGAGGAGGGTTTATCCACCAACACTCACACAGTGGCTCAATAATATAAAGTGTTGCACACATTATTTTATTATTTTTTTAAGAAAACCCAAAAACTAACTTTTAATTTCAACCAACTTCCATCAAGGTGAAGGTTTTTCTTAAACGAATACCGGCACTGCGAGTTCAACATTGCCCTCGAATTTCAGTTCTGAGCACTAGTTCAAATGTTATAAAATACCGCTTGTACATTTACTGAACGCACCCAAACAAAACTTCAGAAATTGATTCTGGGCACACCAAGCCTTGAAATCAAGCACCATAAATTTTCTCGGACTCGTAAAATTCCCATGTATTTAAGAAAAAAAATTTCCACTGAAATTCCAGGTCGTTAAAATTGTGATATCCTTACACATGTCTTTAAAAAATACCCTTAATATATTAAAAATCATCATTAAATGAATAACCTAAAACCTAATTATAATTTAATTATCTACCTCTTATTTCAGTCTTCAAATAAAACCTAAATAGATAATAATGATTCATCAACTATATCTAATGAAAATAAAATTATTTAAATTTCTAATGATCCATCTTTTAAATTTATATTGTACCAAAAATTATGAATGTTATTTTATCACATAAACCTATAACATTCATGGAGAAATCTATCATTATCATAGTTGGGGTTATCCCAATGTATTAACCATATTATATAAAAATATATCTAAAAATTATTGTGAGTATTATGAAAAATAATTAAAATAACTTCAATGAAAATTTTAAAAAATTAGAAATTAGTATTTTATTTAATCTAGGAATATCTATGTGTCAATCTATGTTATCAAAGACCATTTTACTATTTGTTTAAAACTATGTTCTTCTAAATATAGAACCTAAGGTTTCTAGTAAATTCTACAATAATTCAAAATATGACATCCTCAACACTAGATCCACAGAGTTTGTGGTTGTTTTATTAAATTCGTACAAATTCAAAAATATTTTTGATGAAATAGTTTAGAATCATTAAGTATCTAGATACAGAAATGAGTTTTAAATGAGATTGCAAATAACCATACCTTATTTGAGAAAATGAAAATATTATGATTTTCCTGGAAACCCAATTACAATATGTATTAATCCACATAGTTCCATGGGTATAATGGGAAAGCATTAAATGGGTGAGATCATATAAATGGTATGGGGATCTCTAATAGTGTAAATAACAAAAAAAGAAAAATTATGTAATGATAAAATAAAATGAGGTTTTCCATAGAAAATGAAACTGAGACATTAAATCAATACATGTACAACATAAAATTGAATATATTCCAGGTAATCAATATCTAAGAGAATAAAATAAGTAATGCACAATATGGTAATGAATTTATTCTATGATATAATTAATCATCCATAAATTTGTGGGGGAATGATTATATAAATTGAGTTATGTCATATATAATGAATCCCACAACAAAAAATACCTAAGAAACAAAACAATGAATAGAATCTAGGATATATATAACAATAATAAAAAATAATTTATTTGTTAAAATTAAAATTAAAATAGAATATGATATCAATAATTGAAAATATTATGATAGAAATTCCTAATTTCAAGTATCTTAATATACTGTCAACTCTTTTTCAATGATATAATGTAGAAATGTTATAAATTCAATTATTGACATATTTTTTGTCTCGTTTGACCAACCATATCATTGATGGGATATGTAATTTTTTTCACACATGTTATATAACATTTCAATGATATTATTTAAAAATGGAACAATTTAATGGAATATTGATGAATGAATTAATACCCTAAATACTTAAAAATATTTTATATTAATTAAAATCATAAAATATTTGTCACACGTAAAAATAAAATTGTATGGTATGAAATTATTTTCAAAAATCAAGGAAAAAATAATTATATCAAGATGAATTATAATAACTAATAATTAGGGATTCCATAATTGTAATATTAATCAATTGTAAAAAGTGAAGGGTATGAAATTTGAATCATTTTTTATTCATAAGTTATATAGTGTCAATGGGTTTAGGTAGTCAAATACATTAATTTTAAATTGTATGAGACGAATTATCTGATAGATAAATCCATTATAATTCTTTTATAATTAGAATGTAAATTTTAGAACATTGATCCCCAAATAATGTCAAACTAGGTGTGAGGTGAATCTAATTGTCATGAAATATGTGATGATTGAATCAAATTCCAATGAAAATTGTTTGGGTTTATTACACCAAGATACCACTTTACCAAATGTAGATACACATATAGAATCTATAAAAGTATTTAATTTCTTAAAAACAAATTTTTTTCAATAATAATCTTTTAGGATGGTTTTATGTCAATGGGATATTCTAAATATTGTGAAGACATTTTAAATTATATAATTGGTAGAAATAAATAAAATTCATTTTAAAAAATATAAAATTCAGAATAATACAAAGGAATAAATGGAATGGTAGTTTATAAAAATGATATCAAAAAATATATTGTTTAAAATTAATGAACTTGAAAAGGAATATGTGTGATTGTAGACCCTTACTATGGATGGATGCTTATTTAAACTACATAGGGACACCATAGATCCTTGGAACTGACTAGGATATACTTCGGAGATGGATTTTGGGGGTGAATTACATCTCAAAGGGTTTTGTTACTGAAAGTGGGAATGGAATGGGTGTACTTATACATGAAGAGTTATGGTTTTATGTGATTAAATAATGATTATTTTGTACATAAGGTTATACTCATTGGGCGGAATTAATTTCAATGAATTTGGTTTCTTATTAATGTTTGAATTATTTTGAATGATTTTAAACAACTAAACCTCCCATTAAATGTTTTCATTTCTAGTTTTTAAGTAGTTTACCTTTAATTTTAATCTTTTATATTATTTTAACCACGCATATATAAATTTTTTTGTGTTGAAGAATGAAATTTACCATACTAAAAAATTTGGAAATAAGGATTCCAATATTTTTATTTATTTTTATTGATTCTATTTATAAGAGATATAAAAATATCATATGATATGATTATAACTCATAAAAGTTGATTTTAGGAATGATAAAATCATGGTTTTCAAAATTATAATATTATGTTTCTAAAAGTAATGAATTATGTTTTACATTTATTTAAAAAATAACTTTTAATCACGAATTCGTATTTTAAAATTTGAGGTCTTGTAGATAACATGACTATATCATAGATTTTATAGTATTTCCTAAAAAATTATAATTTCTCATTTTTACAAAAAAAACCAACATTATTAGAGAATTAGAGTAAAGTCACCCATTGATAATTTCAATAATATAAATCCAAAAGTGATATTTATTTTATCAAAATAATTTTATTATCTAATTAATTTAAAATATTAATATAATGTTTATTTTTTATTGGTAATTAATAGTTTTCATGACATGGTAAACTATCATCTTGTTATAAGAATTACATTTGACATCATTAATTTTTATAATTCATTAAAAATTATTCATTAATTTTATTTTGTGTGAGTAAAATTAATTTATATAATTTAATTTTATCATAATGAATAAAATTTATAGAAATAATATCTATCAATTTTTTCCAAAAATTCAATTTTTTCATTCGCTATAATCCAAACCATCGCATTATTGTGCCAATAATAATAATGACTAACTTGCTTATTGATTAATAGTAAAAATTATCATTTTCCCTGATGAATATTTTGAAAATGGTTGAATTCCGATAATTAAATATAAATACACCCTCCTATTAAGTTAATAATTCACTACATCATGTATAATAGTTCATACATATCCCATGAAAAATATATCATTTTTATAGTGATTCTTTTTATTTTTACAATATTTATGGAATTAGTGATATTTTTTGAGGATGTTAATCCTATGGTGTGAATTTTTTTGTTAATTTCATATTCATAAATGTTAGTTAACATTTACTTTTCCTAGTTATACAGCTCCATATTTAGTCATTATTTATAATGTTCTTATGTAAAATTATTTATGTTATAATTGTATTCATTTTATTTAAAACTGTTATATTTCTCTCAAATAAAATAATAAATTGTAAATCTATTTTAGTTCTTTTCAGAATATAAAATAATATATTAATAATTATATATATATATATATATTAAAAATAAATTTATATTTCATTAATATATGTCCTATATTTTTAAAATTTAATTAATTATATCTATTAAAATGAAAAATTTATTTATATAAATTTTGTTCAATTGTAGTTTATATGGAGACACAATCATAATTATAAATATTTCTCTATATTTTACACTAAAAATTTATTTTCAAATAAATCCAAATAGTCATATGTTGTAGTTTCATTGGAAGAATTTGGATGAATGCGAACCTGTAACTAGAAAAAATGGTTGTATTTAATATTCAATTGATACCATTTCAATATAATATTTATTGGTTTATCCATAATCATTTTTCAACATCTCCCATAACTTTTATATACAATATAATCCCTTAGACATGACATGAATATTATTTTCCCTCATTTTATTCCTAAATGGAATCATAAGAAAGGATTATATCCAACACCGAGATAGTTCAAGAATATGTGATAATAATCAAAAATCATATGTGATCATAAGATGAAAATATGATAATAAGAATGTTAATAATAAACATAAACATAACATATATAAGTAATACCCTTCAAAATATAGAACAAATTTAAATTATAATAAAAAAAATTCACATAAAATGTCATATATCATAGTATCATAGAAAATAAGAATGTGATTGGAACAGAATATATGAAATTTTTAGAATAACACATGGTTCAATCCCAAGAACATAATAACATATAAGAAAAAACATAGGTTTGATTAATATCAATCAATTATCATATACATAACACCTCGTTAAATATAAATCATTACCCAATTTATTTAAGGGAAATATAATTCTTTTCTAACACATCATATAATATTATAAACATGATTATGTTTGGAAAAAATTTAGAAAACATACATAATTTTTTTGAATAAAAATTTAACATTTTTAATACATTATTTTCATGATTATTTATAATAAATATTACTGTAAATCATCTAAAGGATTCATTTTTATAGTTAAAAAAGAAACATTTCCATTATTAATAAAAATAATAATAATTTAATCATATATATATAAGAAACCCCTCTAAAAAATAATGCATCAAACAATAAGACATAATAATTGACCTATAATTATATCATTTGATTCTATGAGTACAATTTCAAAATGGATAAATAAAAATAGTGGGTAAATCATGACACATGAATATTCTAAAAGTAAATAATTTTGGTAATGAAAATGAAAATTGATGAAAAATAGTAGAATAGTGTTAGAAAATGTTTTAATAATTTAACTACATGAAAATTTTATATGTACCTATCAAAATCAATTTACATAAAATTTATTTCAATATTGTAAAAAAAATATTTTTAAATTAATGTCCAATAAATAATAATTTTAAAATATTAAAATGTATAAAAATGAATTGTGATTTATATGATAAATCATTTGATCAAAGAAGAAAAAAATTATATTTTTAATATTACTTTGGATAAATTTCCATACCATAAATTAATGAAATTAAATATCAGTTTGAAGCGACATAATTGTAAATATGATAGTAACATGTACTAATAAATATTAGAGATTCAAAAAATGATAGAACAATATTATTTGATTAAGGAAAACATTAACTTGGGTGATAAATCATCATTTATGAAGATGTGAATTATTCTTTATGAAGTTTAATCTTCAATGAAGAATGTATTTTTTATAAGGGATTTTTAATAAATATTTATCTACTATGACAGAAATAGTCTAAACATTGTGAAATGATTTAAAAATATAAAGAAATAATAATATAATTCAATACAGTATATTGAGTTATAAAAAATCCTTATAATTGAGGGATGATATCAATCATTTTATAATTAAATAAAATGATTGATATCAATTAATTTTTTAAATATTTTAAATTTTTTATGATATTTGATTTTGATGTATAGAGAGTTTCACCATAAAAAATTATTTTTTATAATATAAAATAATGACTTAATAAATGAAAGTAGAGTAGAAAACCATATCATTTATCAGCATTTCTTTATACATTCACTATCCTCCGATATATAAAAAATAAATATCATAATTTATTATTTTATATCCATATTAAAAATTACTGTTATTTATATTCATAAGTTATAATAGTTCATTATTTTTATATTAATCCATTATTATTTATTTTCAATATCAGGTGTGATTAATCATAATTGTTTTGAATTTATTTTTTATTGCATCATCGTAACTTTTTCATCTCCCAATGTCAATCCTTATGTGATAATTAAATTGATTATATTTTATTATATATAAATATTTACAAATATATACCTTCACTCACATCTATTTTCAGTTGTGATCCTTTAAGATGAAATTAAAATTAAATATATACTTGTTATTTTTATAAGATGAATGTCTATATATTAATTATGGGGTAAAATATTAATGGTGCTATTAAAAACTCAAAATAAAGTCACTATTTTCTTATTTATATCATATATAATTACTGATTATGTTAACATAGTTATCCATGAAATATTTATAATCCCTTTTCCAAGTAGGTTGACTGACTCACCCAAACAAGAAGATTTTAATATTAATGGATGATTCTGACAATCAATGAGGATTATTTAAGAAATAATTATTTTATTATAAGATAATATATATATTATATTAACAAAATTATTTTTTTGAATAATATCCTAATAGGATAAAATAAATAAATATAAATCACGTTATAAAATGAGATATGTTACTTTATATAAGCAACACTCAACACAATGAATGATTAATGATTAAATTTATATAAGAATGAGATGGAAAGAATATGGATTGTAATTATATATTCCAAATTATAATTTAATTTAATATTTATTATTAACTATTATATTTATCCATTATCCTAAGCTATGTTATGTGGTTTTTAAGAATGTAGTTATCTCTTTGTGGAGGTCATAGTCCACCCAAAACCTGGTTGATGATTTCAATTTTCAAAATAGAAAATAAAAAATGTTTTTTTAGTTATAAAATAACAATACTAAAATTCATAATTCAAATGATATCTATGTTTTTGTATTTGAATTGTAAAATTATTATTGAGAGAGTAAGAAGTAAATTAATATATTTTAAGAAATAATTACTCAAATTTATGACTTTGGTTTTATGTCAGTATACTACATGAAAAATTAGTCATATGGAAATATTTTCGATTCATATTATTATGGAAAATGAATAATATTAAAATTATAAAATATTATAATAGTTTTATATGAAAAAATTATTCCTTGAGTGGTCTTGAATATTTCTTGAGAGTGTGCTGTTATAAGTCTTGAGAATTAAATTTCAGTAATTATAACCTCTTAATAAAAAGTGTGCACATGTTAATTTTTTTTGGATAAAAAATAAAATATATTCTATTTGGGATATTATATTTTTTTGAAATCATAAAAAATAACTTTTAAATAAATATTAAACATTTATTGAAATTAATTATTCATATAGTTTCTTAATTTTTCAATTTTTTAATTTTTTGTTGGTAAATAATTTTAACATGTGAAATTTAAATTTATTTCCTAAAAATAAATTTTCCCATAAAAGTTTTTTACCTAATAAATCAATAAATTAAATATATTTCATCTTATATATTTTTTATGTGTAATAAAAAATATATTAACTTTATCACATGTAGCATAAAAACACATGTTTTTAGAAAAATAGTGATTTTGACAGTTCAATTAAATTTTACTCTAAGACAATCCATTATATTTAGGTTAAAGATATATATTGTATATTTATAAAAAAATTATAATTTATCTAACTTTAATGTGATTCCAAAACCAAATTTTTATATAATATTATTTAATTAAATGAATGGAAAAAAATTATTCATTATTTGAAAATTTCTCATAAATCATAAAATGATTGTCATAGGTCTTCTAAATTCAACATTTAAATATAATGATTTATATAATTACTTAATAAATAAATCAATGAAAATTTTTTATAGTTTATATACTATCATTTATTTCTTATATAGTAATAAAATTTTAATTTTGGAAGAGACAATATTTTTTATGTTCCACCTAAAAATTCAATGATTTAGAATGTAATAAAAAAGAACTAAATAATTATAACAAAAAAATTATTTTAAAAATATGATCATTTATTTATATTTAATTTAAATAAAATTTACTTGTATCTTATATGTATGAAATATATTGTGAAATTTTTCTATAGAAAAATAAGAATTTTTTTTATAAATTAAAAATGGGAAATATTTAAAATAAATATGATAAGAAACATATTTAATTAAAAATCATATGATTATATAATCTTAATTTAAAGTTAAATATCCCCTACGGATATTTTATTATAATATATTAATACAGTATGCTTTGGTAACATTCGATCATGGTTATAATTTTAGAATATATCTCGTGGCAATCTCTATGAGATTGAATTTAACTCATATATGAATTAGAACATACTAAAATTGTTTGTGTATAGATTGGAATAAAATGATATAAAACCATAAAAAATCTACCTTTTTATTACATTAATTAAATTGGATTTCATAATGGGTAATTTCTATAAAAGATGTTGTTTCATTCCATTATAGATTTCATAACACGGTTACATCCTTTTATACTTCATAATATAGAGACTGTGCTATAATGCTTAAATAAATTTTAACATATCACACATTTAATTTAGTTTATTTTTCAATTTAGAAAATGATATTAATAATATATCTATTTATGGAAAATATATTTCATCCAACTACAATTTCCCCTTAAAAAATATCATCCTTCCAATATTAACTATTACTCCCTAATGAAAATTGATATTGGTATCTAAAATATGGCTAGGAATCAAGATATTATTTATTGTTAGGTTTCATCCTAATTATATTATGATTTAATAGTGACCTAATATATTCCGTTATAATAAAAATATTGTTAACATTGAGATTTTACATAACTATTTGTGCACAATACCCCCAATAAAATTGTAGTATATTTCCATAGGGAGTATATAATCATTCATTCACTAACAGGTGATCATGGACTGATTTAGGAATTTCAATCTGTTTTTACTATTATTGAAATTATCTTGGTATTAATATAGAGATATGTATTGTATTCCTCTTATCATAAAACAATTTACTAAAGGAAGGTTAAAAGGATATTAATAGAAGTACATTCAAATAAAAATCCATTAAATAAGAGTCATATACAATGGATAAAATAATATTATGATTGTAATTTTTTATTAATAAATAAACATGTATTCCCCAATGGGATGATTTCCATCCATAGAAAATTATACATACAATTATTTTTGTTGAATAAGATAAAAATAAAATACTCACAGTTCTTGGGTGGTTAATCTTTTTTCCTCAGTCTAAATAATTTTCAAAAGTTGCATAAGTCGTTTTTTGTTATATTTGATTTCCATTATACCCATGATCATGTGATTCAAATATACCTATAATTATTTTTATCCTTTATATTATTGTATATCATTTGATAATTCCTATGATATTTTATTTATGATAGTGAACTATTATAGTTAACTTATGGATAACAATTTCATCCTCTTATTATGTTTATTGTGGTCTTAATTTTTTCATAGATTTTTTTCTATATTCTATGATCTTCCAATGATAAATCATATCCTATTTTGTTAAGGTATTTTACTTGGTTTGTAACATCCCACACATCCTCATTGTCGTTAGAAGTTACATTTGTCCTACAGTGAAATATATGACATCTCAAATACACCAAATATAAAGAATAAATTTCACGATACTTATAAAAAATTAGTGGATTATTCAACCTTAAAAATGAAAAACATCCAAAATATATAATAAATAAAATTCTAATACTTGATATGTTTCATGAGTAAATAATATAACCTATAACATTACCAAAACTAATAAACCATAATCTAGTACATGTGGAAGCCAAAATACATAATCAGAGTGAACCAAAAATAACCAAAATCAAAACTACCATGTTTCATCTACAAGAAACACCAAAATATCTAGAAGAACCAACTATGTATTCTACTCCAATGATAATGATAATCATTAATAAAAATTGAGATCAATTTCCAATTCCTCTCCCTTGATAAATCACAACAGTAAAAACATAACAATTACAAAGATATGGGTGATTAGGAATCCCATATAATTTCCCCAATGACATCCCAACCCATTACAATAGGATAGATCATGTCATAAAAATTTATATGAAATAGTACATAGAATTAAAAGATGATTATATCAATGCATTAATTAGTTTTCTATGAAATGTAATAAAATAGTTCCTTAAATCCATTTCTCCATTTATTTGGTATTTTCATATCCATATCCAAATACCTAACATTACACACACACACACACAAACACTCAATCATTGTATTACAATAGGCATTGAATCATTATATTAAAACATTATCCAATATTAATTGTGGTAACTAACAACCATAATCCATAACACTCAACACACTCCCAAGAAATTTTGAAAAAACCATTCAAAATCATCCATTAGAAACAAATTTCCATGAAGAACCACTGCACATAAAACAATTTCCATTATTTCGTTTCACATTGGAAACACTATTACATGAGTGAAACTAAATTATAATTAAAAAAACATTTTAATATTATAAGTACTATATTTTTTGAAAATAAATCAATTTTTAAAATTTGAATTCCATAACTAAGAATTTATTTTTTAACAAAATTCACACATGTATTTAAGAACCACCTCACAAAATCTTATTATTGAAATAAATCCTTCATTTTCTAAAGCATGTGTTGATAATATAAAATACACCTACCCCATAATATTTGGTGCAAATGAATTATAGTGCCAAAAAACATTTGGATATGATCCCAACCCATGTTCACATAACTAGAAAAAATTATTTCATCATGGAAGTAATCATAACATGTAGATATATCTATAGGTGACTATATGTATGTTCATAATAGAGAGATAATAACTTTGGTTCTATGAATAAATAGTGTGAATAGGTACTTAATAACAAATTGGAATCTCTAACACACTTCTATTTTCCTATAATTAAGATTCAGATCAAAGGGAATCATCTGTCTAGCGTGATAGAAAAATTGAATTTGAGATATTTATAGTATAGGGAATTAACAAGGATTAATGAATTAATAAAATTAGATCCACAAATTTTAGCGGACTAACTATATACCTCCCCATATGATTCATAGTTTAGCGTACCATGTTCCAATAATGTTTTGATACTTTCTTACTAACACACCATGCACGGTTGTTTCTCATGGTTTGAACAAATGGGTTCCAATGGTGTAATTATTTATACATTAATAAAATTGGTTACCATAGGTACATTAATAATTTGGAAAAACTGAGTGTCAACTATTCACCTTCCCAATCCACATGTCTTCCCTTACACTATTTTAGGGAGACGGGGGATTGGTTATTCTAACTATAGAAAAAATTATTGCCTATGGGAAATCCTACAAAACATTCCAAATACCATTTAAACATACCAAAATAGAAACTATGAATTACATATACTCAAAATAAATGATTAATTTTTCCCATAACTAAAACTAGGGGCTGCTAAATTCAACCCACCAATGTTTTCTCCATCCCATGAATGTAGAAAGCTATAGTTCTCATTAAGTAGTTGTTTCCATTTTTCTATCCTTTCTTTCACACCCATCGATATTTAATCTCTTATTTGGCCATGTTTCCACAAAACCCTTAATAAACTAATTATTTTCCCATGAATGGTATTCAAATTCTTTCCCATAATCTATATTGAAACATGAATCAATGTATAATCATGATCTAGGTCAATGTGACCCCATAAAATCTCTTGGTCAGGATCAATTTGATACTTCTATAACTATGATACTTGAAACCCACTATGTACTGAACCGATCATTATTGAAAATTAAAATGGATATTCAACCCCAATAAATCATTTAATGATCTCAAAAAGTTATATATATCGATATAAAAAATTTACCTACATAACAAAACAACAATTCTCAATATATACAGAGATTATTGACATGATGTGGTCAGTCATCTCAAACAACAATAGTCATTGATGAAAACCTGTATATGAATTCTAATGACTCTAGGCTGTCTCTATACCCTAACTAATTAACTAAATATTCTCTATTTTCAATTAAACAATTTATTAATAAATAGTCATATTATATCATATTTTCCCCCAATAAAGTTGATAATGACAAGGATACTTGTAAAAAGAATCAAAAGGATTCATATATATTGAGGCATGATAATTTTTTTTATATAAATGTATTAAAGGTATATTCTCCAAAAAAAGATCCCAAAAATCCATCACAAAATCCCAAATAATGTTATCTAATGTTTGGATTTTCTGTTTATACTATCCATCTATTTGGGGATGATAATCCATACTAATAGTCAACTATTATCTAGGGGCTCAATATAAGGATTTCAAGAATTGAGTTGTAGACCTAGGTTCACGGTAAGATAAAAACAATATATTAATTACATGCATCATTAAAATTCCCCAAATATTGATTTTGGAAAATTTTCTACCAAATTTGTTTTAGGAATATAGATGAAGTGAGTTGAATTTGTCAGCAGATCCACTATCACCGATTTTTTATCATGTTTCCAAAACATACATGGTACACCTATTACATAACATACTGATATATATTCTGATATATAAATGGGAATTATTAAATACTACAACACACCCACTAATTGATTATCCTCTAACATTACCTTTTAATTTGTGAGCCATCTCATGACATTCTCCGTTATAGATATTTTCATTCCAATCCACCAAAACTATTAATTCAATGTTTTATAAATTTTATGAATACCATTGTGAAAGTAACATCATTAATTGTGTTAGAAACATATAATAAATTCCAAAAAAGAAAATGGTATGTAAATCTGATCTCAAAACTACAACAATTAATTCACATCCAACATCCATCCCTCAATTTTTACCCAATAATTTAGTTTTGAACTCATCATAACATATTTAGAATCTAATTTTTTAAATACTAATATATACCTTACTATATTTTGAATAGAAAATAGTAAAATGTATTTTGAAGAACAACCTTGGTCTGGGCATTATTTTTGTGTATCTTCTATGAATGAAAATAATTTCCACTGTCTTGAGGTTTATTTGGCCAATTTAGAAAATTAATTCTGACAAAATTCATCTAAAATTGTTTTTATATTACTCGTTTCATATATCAAGATGAAGTTAAGAATATGAATATTCTTATTAAATTTTCATTGGATTAAATTCAACTCTCTTTTTGAGGAAATGGTTTAAACTCTTATGATCCTTAAATACTTTGAATTTATCTCTAAGGAGATAATGAATCCAGGTCTTTAAATCATGGTAAAAAACATGTAATTCTAAACCATTTATTGTGTAGTTAATCACATGTGACCACAAAAATCAGAAAACATTAGAATCAATATGATCTCCCTATATGAGTAAATAACCCAAAACAAATCATAATACATTACAATATACTATATTTTCATGTCTAGACTTTAGAAACATGATGACAAGGGTTGATGCATGTTCAACCTAAATTTCAAGAAAGGGATTCCGGAATTTGATTGACAAACTAGAATAGAATTCCTTTTCTCATCATTGATTTCTTTGATGGTTCCAAACAAGAAGAGTCATGAAGAAAAAATCTATAATAACCCATTAATACATTGTGTCTAAATTGAATTCATAGGGGCATTCCAAGAGATAACAACTTCTATCATTTTATGATCAATAGGAACTCTATTTTCAAAAATCACATGGAAAATGAAAAATAAATATTTTATCCTAAAATCAGACAATGATATCGTGAAATATAAATTATTATTTTCCATGATACCTAACACTATAGAAAATATTTTATCATAAAAACATTTATCCAAGAATACAATACTATATAATCCCCAAAAACTACCAAAATATAATCCAAATACCACTAAGTTATTTTATTCACCAATTTGATAATGAAGGATGGTTCATTTGTAAGTCCTAAAGCATTATCCAAAAACGTCATAATGTCAATATATGTTTCTAAAATATGTCTCTAGAATATCCTATAACTAAAAATTAAATTGGTGATACCTAAAGATTTTTTAATTTTAGACATCCAATAGGATCTAATAAATTTATTAAATATTTTACTAATATATGGAAGAATATACAGATTAATTATCATAACATTATTAATATTATGATAATCCATATAAAGCTTATGAGTTTCATTCACCTAATTCAAAATAATAGATACGGTTTCCCATATTAACATTCATGGTTAAATGAAACATTTTACTTAAAAATAATAAAATTTTACATTTAATTACCTCATTTATTTTGGTTACATCCTACAAACAAAATTGAGATATGGATATTCCCTAGTATGACGTGAATCATAAAATAAAATTATATTTCTTTGGAAACCATAAGAAATTTTGTGGAACTCTTCTGGAAAATTTTCAATGATAATAGGAAAATAATTAATCTAAATATCATCTACAAATGAAAAGGTAAATATAGCCAACTGATATGTTATAGTACCAATATAATGGAACACAATTTCTTATCAACATTTATAAAAATTCAAATATACTCTAAATTGATTCCTGAAGCCATCCAGAGTTATGAAGCTAATCATTCGGGCATAATAGTTGATTTGTACCTTAAACAATTTCTTCAAATATGTACCCATAATTAGGATATAGAAATCCCTATCAAGAATTGAAAAATCTGAATTCAACTCATCCCCATGTATAGTGATATTACAATCATTACAAATAAAGAATATTTATCCCCTTTATCCAAGAGTAGTTTTATGTTAAAAATCATAAGTTATCATCTCCAGATCAAATCATTTATGATAAAAAACACGAGATGTAATAAGTTAGTGGGACACCCCCATATCAAACAAATATTTGATAATGGTAAAAATAAAAAGAATCATAGTTTACAACAATGATGGTCCATATTGAACATTCAAAATCCCTTTCTCAACTCCATGAAAATTCTAACATTGTTATATTTTTTATTTAATACATTGTTTCGAATAAACTAGTCATGGAGTTATGGTGTTTAAAGGATTACTTTATACTATGCTATTCTCATAGTTATATTTATTCTTCTACACTCATCCCTTCGAAGGAAAACATAACTATAAAACATGAGATGTGTCTTTAGTATCCAACCTTGGAGAATGTAATAATAAAACCGAAGATGTTACATCATGTTATAATTATGAAATTCACTTGGTGGTTTTATACAATCATACGTGATGTTATAAGGTGAATTGCACTAAAATATATAATCTTACTTTTCAGTCAATGATGATGATTTAATGAACCTTTAGTCTGATACTTAGGTGCCCCAACTCTTTAGAACTAGTTTTTCCTCTTATTCATTTTCCCTGAATCAAGGTTTCAAATATTTACCATAAGAATAATAATACTCCCCATAACTATATTTCTAAAGATATCTCATTCTTATATTTTATAACTTTTAACCATAGTGGTATAATATATTTTAGAATTCATGATAATTCTTTAAATAATATATGTATGCATTAGTAGTTAAAAATGAATTACATAAAGGACAAACTTGAAGAATAATTTGAGGAAAACTGGACTAAGTTCCTAAATTTATTTTCCTACTCTATAAACAATATATTCTCTACCTTAAAATTGAGAAAGTCCATTTTTTCCTGTAATCTGAAATGTGTGACAATAGAATTCTTTTTTATACAACTCTATTTAAATTGAATCATTTCATACCATGGTGCAATCAATTATTATATGTTAATTACAACCATATTAATATCAAACCATGAGGTATATATTTTGAAAATACATCCTTTAGGTATTATAGTTTCCCAAATAAATCGAACAGTCAACTCATTATATTCAACTAGAGATTTGATTTTTCATCTTAGAATAACATCAATAGGTGGTTCTATTGTACTTTAGAATCTAGAAAATATTATCCATATTATAGGGATAAATATCAAATTTACACTTATAAGCCTTATGTTTGTAATAAATAAAAAAAAATGATGTTTTGTTCTATTTATAGTGTATGTAAATATGTTGAAGTCAGTGGAATTCTATAGAGTGGCTATTAAAAATGTGGTAGCACTTGAACCGTAGGTGAAAGTCTCACAATCAATTAATTCCATTCAATTATCATTAGATAAACCCATGAAGATGAGGTAGAAACTAACCTAGAATTATGTTAAAACACTCTCGTAACTGAACACTGTAGTAATATGGCGTTATACATATAGAGTTGTCTTGTGGATTTTTATGATCTAAATTCCATTTTTCTAAAATTCAATCTCTTTATTAATATCCCAAATGGAAGGCTAGTACAATTTTAAATTGTAAAAATATTTTTGACAACATTCCCCCTAAAATGATAGATGGGTTGACTAACACTGACCACTATCTTAACATAATGTCCCTTAACACTGCCTTAAAAAGTGACAAAATTCCTTCTAGGCCTTATATGAAATTGATAAGAAAAACATATTTGATATAAATGTCTATGTACTCATGAACAATTGTGATCTAGTTTTACCTTTGAAAAAAATATACTAAATACATAAAAAATACCCAAAACACCTCTATATTTTGAATGATAACAAAATAAAATAAAAAAAAAACTGAAAAAAACTCATAATAAATGAAGAAACCAAAATACATACTAGAGGAGAACTAAAATACCTAAAAACTAAAATGTCCCATGTAAAATCAACCAGCAACACAAAACCCACACCAAAATCCAAATATTCATGACATTGCCTTAGTATCATGAATAATAACTAAAAATTGATTTAAGTATTCACAAACTATGTATCGTAAATGAAATATAAATACTCAAAATAGTTCTATGAAAGGGATGAATTTATAATTAGTATTATTTTCCCACAGATATGCCAACTAATTCCACTGGTAAATAACATGTCCTTATAATTTATTTTAAACATCTTTAGAGTAAAAAATTTTCATACATAGAATCCATATAAGGTATTCTATATAAAGATAAAAAAAATTACATTAAATAATTTATCAATTTATTTGTAATAATATTTTTCATTTAGACAACCATAACCATTCACACAAAAAATCAAGCTCATTGATACCTTTGATAGTGGAATATCTCATCTATACTTCATCTAACTTTGATTGTGTTACCTCAAAATCATAATCCATCCCACAAAACACATGTAAAACAAGTTGTGGAGAAAATAATTCAATGAAATTTACCAAAGAAAATATACATTCCAAACCATTACACATAATTCCATTTTACATCATATTAATCATTTAAAAAACAAATTTACATTCGCCATACAAGTCAAAAATTTTTAAATATGATTCAAATTTTATAACCATTTATTTTTACGATAGACCAGTGAATTACCTGATCGTCCAATCCATAGTGAAATAATGATTTTATCAAAAGATTCACACAATTAATACAACAAGTTGTCTAAAACATAATTTAATTAAAATTAATTCTTCATGTTTAAATTATTGTTCAGATAAGTGAGAATCCCCCTTTGTCACCATGGTTAGGGAAAACAAAAAACAACAATATGAAAAAATTTAGTCTAATCAATCCCCACAATACCTTAACTATATACAATAATATTTTATGTCAATATAGATAAAAACACAAAAACAAACACACATGTGTATATATATATATATCTATATAATACTAGATATTCATTCCCATGAGATAGAAGGTTCTTAAATATAAGAAGAAATAGGGTGAACATGTACATTCCAACAAATATGAATCTCAAACACAATTCAATTTCATATGAATTACTTCTGGATCAAATGGAATCATATATCAATATTATAAATAAAATTATATTAGGTATGTTGAGAGAATATTCGAATGAGATTATTTAAAGGGTTTAATTTGGATTTATTCCACATATATTTGAGGTACAACTATTCACCAAAAAGTTGGATCACACGGTTAGTCAAACCATACACCAACCATGATTTTCCCTCTATTTTAGGAAGAACATTTTCCCCTATGTGGTCACATGGTTTTTCAAAATAGTTAAACAACCAT
The DNA here is from genome assembly GCA_963277665.1 of Viscum album. Taxonomy (NCBI): domain Eukaryota; kingdom Viridiplantae; phylum Streptophyta; class Magnoliopsida; order Santalales; family Viscaceae; genus Viscum; species Viscum album. The sequence goes on along the minus strand of OY728152.1, from coordinate 838,369,605 downwards.
GTGCGAACCTAAATCGCAATATCCTAATTTTTATGGTTTCCATGAGATAGTGCCATATTTTTTCTAACAGTACACAGACCATGAACCTCTAGAAAAGTCTAAAAACAAGAAAAAACCCTTACGATCATCCTAAAACACAATATGATAATTTTATGGACTAAAAATAAATTAATAATGGTTCATGTACATGTAACCAAGAGTTCTATTGTATTTTATATCTTATATATTTATATAATTAAAAATAATCATTCTTTCCACCATTAAATTTCATTGAAAATTTTCAATGAGGCCTGATCCTTCTTGTTTTTTCTTTGTTTTAGATTTAATATATATTACCATTTCTAATCATAATTATTTCTCACTATTTTGGAATAATTATAATATTTATCACTCAACATCTTATCTCATTTTATTAGTCATGAGGATAATGTATACATTGTTTATAGAATCCATTGTAAAAATGGTTTCTTTAGGTATCAAAAATTACTAAATAGAAAATATGAAAACATAAGTGAATAATTATTAACATAAAAATATAAAGATTTTAAAATATATCATGAACATTCGGTATCAAAATATTTTATTATTGAATGTTGTTAATTTAACTATTAGTTAAACTTAAATAATCCGATATTAAAAAAGTTTTTTTATGTTTTCATCATTAATTTTTATCCTAATTATATCAAATATTAAATCCTTCATAATTAAATGAAAAATAGAATTATATTTAACAAATAATTTCCACTATGTTTGTCAAACCAGTTTTGAAGTTGGGGCTATTTTCTATGCAAGAAATGACAATTATATTAATACTCTAAACACATTCTTATGGTTATCACCCAATGGTATATCAGATCAAGAGAGTAGAACCACATATATTATCAAATCAAGGATGTTAAATCTTTTATAACTACATAATTCAACTTTACCAAAACATTTGGAGGTTATCCTACACATATCCTTTTTCTAGGAGTCCCCTATAATGTTGTCTCATCTAAATATCTAAATAGAACTAGAAAATTAATATGATTACAACTATATAATCCAAATAACGTGCAGATTATATTACAATAATATATATACATATATAATTACTAAATGAATAAATAAAGAGAATCTAAAGGTCTATCATATTTATAAGAATTCATAAAAATATGAACATTTATCTTAAAATATCTTATTTCTATTATATAATTGATTTTTTTACTAAACCGAGGGCTTGTTAAACCCAAATCTGAATTCAACATATTAAATTAATTTTATTCAAATGATAATCTTATAGGCATAACATATTTATTACATTCTTTAATTGCCTAGGTAAATGTAAACCTAATAATGGGTGAGCGGAAAAGTCTCGTAAGGGTATTCATATGAAAAAAATATTTCATATGTCAAATAAAATTAACAAATAAGAAAATTAATATATACAATAGACATGATAATAATAATAATTCAAACCCGATAATAATGGACATTAATTGAATAATAATTACATGGTGACTTTTCATATGATAAATGATATCTAGAGATAATAGAATCATATGATTATAACCATGACATAATACAAGAATTCATTATCATAAGTTAATGGTCACTCCAATGTCTACCATCACATATTTTACAATTTCACATAGTGTATTATATTATCTCCATATTCCCATACATAAAATCTCATGAATTATAATGATTTACTGAATTCATTAGAAGGATATATAATTTTATTCCAACCTATCACATCATATTATATAGATATATGTGTGTTACACATAGAAAATATTAAATAATTTCATCAATGTGTTATTAAAAATAGAAATAAAAGAAATTAACGATTATTTAGAAAAATGGCCATAATATATCCTTATAAATAATTTTGATGGTGGAAATAGAACATATCCCAATATTATAAAATATTTTTATGAGGATTGAAAACCAGAACAGTAAAAACAATATTATAAAAAATTATTTAAATGGCACCTCATAATATGTGATAAAATATATTACTATATTTATAACATGAGACCATTTTCTCAATGTAGAATTATAAATATAGGTTAAATCAAGAAACATTAATCCCAACAAGTTAAATGATTTTGATAATGAAAATGTAGATGCATGAAAAGTAATAATCATTTTTAAAAAATATTTTTAATATTATCATGAGAGAAAAAATTATAGGTAACTTTTTAAATTCCTTTTAAAATTTTTGATATGGAAATATTGAAAACACTTAGTAAGAACATTATATAAAATAATATTTTCGGGAAAATTATATATTAGTATCTGATGAGAATTTATTGTGGAAGATAAATTATTTATTCATAAATAGAAAATCCTTTGAATATTTTAAAAATAAACTCATTTAAACGCGATATCATAAACATAGGTAATAAAAAAATTCAAAATTAGTATTGTTAAATAAGATAACAACAAGATTTATTTCAAAACATGGTTTCTAAATATAGTAGGATCCATATGAGAAAACCATAGACATGGTTCATAATAAATATTTAAAAATTATATAAATTCATTATTACATAGTTACTTTTACTAAAACTAATAGAATTCATCAATAACGATGATTTTAATCACATGCAATCTCTCTTGGTAGAAATAAGTTATTTCATAAAAAATAATATATTAAATTAATGTAAATATAATAAAACTCAAGAATGATATTGAGTAATACAAAATACATAAATTTTATGAGTGTTTTCAATCATTATATAAGGCAAGGAACATAATGAGGGGATTTTGTGGTTATACAATTAAAAAAATTAATATTATAATACATTTTAAAATTATTACAAAATACAAAATAATATTATTCCATAATATTAAAATATCAATTAATGATTGATTGAATAGATGGAAACCCATGCATTTTATCTTTATTTGAAAACAAATACTACAAACTCATATATAAAAAATATAAATATTTTAATCCCTTATCCTAAACACATATTCATTTCTATTATATTTTAAACATATTATTTTTATTCATTTTTTAGGTTTCTATTAATTATTATTCATATTCAATGGTATGTGTGATTAATCTTGGTAGTATTGAACTAGTTTAGTGATAATTGTTTTGATATTTTTTATTCTTATAAATATCATAATTATGATTTCATTCATGGAAATTGAATTAATTATTTACAATTATGAATAAATATATAATTTTAATCCTCATTCGTTTCATTTATAATATTTTATTATTTAATTTAAAAAAAGATTTTTTAATGGTTTCTAACAAAATAATGATTGTATTTTCATTAGTGAGTTTAATTATTATGTTATCATTAATTTAAAAAATATTGTTTTTATTTATATATTATATATAAAGTATTTATGTTCTCTTAATAATCTATGATATAATTTTATATAATTATTCAATTAAATATTTAGAGCAACGGAAATAAGAACATACCCAATTTAATTGATGATTATGATTATAAAACTAGTTCCATTTGGGAATGTCATTGTTAATTAAAAAACATATTGATATAATGTAGATAATTTTATATTTGTAATCAAATTTTATTTTATTTAATAAAAAAGAAATAAATTATGATTATAATATTATACATTGTATCATAATGGAATGTTTCCGCAAAATGCACAGTTAACACAATAACATATCAAGGGAATATATGGAATGTTGGAGGATCATAATTTCTCTATCCATAATTTTAATTTTATAAAAAAAATCAAATTTATTTTCAATTTTCATCATTATTTTTTTTGATGATAGGAACTGGGGAGAAATTGATGTCGTCACACCATAGAGTTATTAGTCTTCAAAACACATGAATTACATTTATGGTTTCATAATAGAAAACGGGAAATTTGGTTAAAAATTATTTACATACATTAATAAAAGTATTTATAAAATTAATAACTATTTTAATATGTAGTAAATAAAAAATTATATTTCATAGAGTAATATATAAATGAAAATAGGATATGAGAAAAAATTACACACATTGAGTTCATAGATATTCTCTAGGAATAATCCTTAGAAATAGAGATCTTATGAAAATTAACATTTGACTAGAGGATTTAGAAAAATAAAATAGATTGTAATGAATGGAGAATGGGATGATTATAATGTGGAAACTAAAATCATTGAGTGGTTTTGAAGGGGTGTGAATTTCATTTATAGATAATGAGAATGGATGTTTTTTAATTATAACCACTTAGTATAATAAGATAACATGATAAACATGTCACGTGAAGAAAAAAATAAACATTGGACTTTGAGAAGATATAAGGTAGGTAATATATCAACCATTTATTTGAACACAAAGATTAATATTTCTTTATTGTTCATTAGTACAGATCTAGGTGCATTAAAGTAAATTTTCAAGGTCAATCCTGAAAAAACAATTTTCTTATAATATGAATCGTGAACATATTTTACATGATTCAAATGCAAGGGAAAATGAAAATTTTCCCAATAAAAAAAATAATAATTTAAAAATAATATATTTTCAAAATTAATTTAAAATTAATTTATACGTAATTTAATAAGGTATACCATGGTCCTGGGATACTTATATTATAATTATATTGATGATATAAACACCTTTGAATATATCCATCATTATACATAATTTATAAAATTATTGAATCCATATAGTAGTGGTCCACATATTCTTATTTTATCATTTGAACAATACTGATAGATTAATGAGTGCTAACATGAATGATCAATCATCATTAATTTTTTATATTGATAACCTTGATGGATCCATCAAGCATGAACTATTTTCCATTGTATATCATTATTTAGAAATCCTTTGGTTGATTCATAATCTCAATGTTGTTCTCAGGTCTTGAGGTAGATCTAATGATTTTTTAGTGCATTATGATTTCAATTTCAATCAATCTATACCCAACACACATCATCATTATCTTGTAGAGACATAGTTACAGTTTAATTGTTATTAAATTTCACAAATTTCCCTTAAATAATATATTAAGCCTTATACGACCTAATTCTATATAGTAATAATAATATATTTGTATAATTTAACATGATAACTATAACAATGAGAAATAATAAATTACCCTATTGAAACATAATGATTATTTTTGGAGATGATATGGGTCAACTATTCCTCATCAGTATTCATGATATATGTGAATAATTATTTATTCATTCACAAAGTAAATAATTAAAATATATTGTTGCAATTAAATTAATTACATTTTGAGTAAATATTTCTATTATTTATGTGATCAATGAAATATAAATAAATGTATTTCTCAGTCGTGAGAATAATTATTTTTCAAATATTATATTCAAATTGAATATAATTTATTTTAATAGAAACACATTGTTAGTTACAATATATGATTATTTGTTATTTGAACTTTTCATGATATTCTACAATTACTGATTATTGTCTAGTGATTTTTCCTAAAATCAATGAGAAAAAAGTTATCTTTTTAAAATCTCCAACCAAATATAAGTACATGCAGTGTTTCAAAATAAATTTATTGTTATATCACATAAAGTATGTTGGACACCCACGTAATAAAAATATAATAATGATATTTAATTCTTTGATTATTATAATAAACACATTATTACACAATGGATATTGAATTTAATAATGAATTTCTATTAAAATCTATGCGATAAGATATCATATTCCATTAATTTAGAGGGGATAAATAATTAAATTACATATTAATTTTTTAGATGGAATTAACGATAGACACAATGTACCATACTCTGAGAATATATATGGAATCATATAATTGGGTTGTAAATATATGTTCATGTGTGTTCGATGAGATTAATTACTATTATTCATAACGTATATGACCGTTTCACAGACTCATAAATAGTAATATCTGATGACATATAAATATGCATAATTACTCATGGTAGTTATGTTCTCATAGAACCACATCATAGAGTTTACAAATTTCGATCATGATGAGAGGAAGTATCATATGTTTACGAGTGATGACACATAATAGTCAACATACTATTTTCCCCACCATATACTGTTATACTGCCATAAGAATAGGTTTAGTAATATCATCATGTGATCTCACGGTTCTCCTATTATCAGGGAACTACTATTAACTTTTCAACGAGATATATACTCTATCATTTTATGACATTAATGTCACATAGAACAATATATGATATATAAATAATTATTTTTAAAAATATTCACTAATTTTAATATACATTACATCTGAAATAAACGTAGTTTATTCATGGAAATAAACTCTAATAGAATCCCACTTGGACAAGGTCCCATTGGTAATGAGTTTTAGTCTTCTATATATCATAAGATGGTCCAGCTTTAGCATATTTAATGAACTAGTCATGGGGTCAACACATATTCTTAAATGGAGACTTTTCTCACACTAAATTCACTTATCTATGAAAAATACATCAATAAAAGATACATAAAATATATGTTAATTTTATGATGATGTGACCATATATCTTTTTCAGATCTACCAATGCAGTATCATTATAGTAGTTTTTTTAAAAGATATTAACATATTGGCACAACATCATGCTATTGAAGGAATTTTTATGACTAACCTAATTCATTAACTTCAAAAGCTGCAATATACTCATAATCTGGTCTAGAATCAACAAAAATGTCATAATTTGAGATCATACATAATATGTATCCTCTATTGAGACTAATTATGTATTACAACATCGATTCCAAGTCATCATGATTTATTTTGATATGTGCATCTAGATATCCCATGATTAATATAACCTCCTCTAAACTATATAATATATACAAATACATTATTCACCAAAGATACATAATGATATTCATTACATCTATAAAATTGTTTTCACCACTATATTAACCCCAACCCAATTAGGATAATGTCATTTGATACTTTTTTATTATGCCATAGATACAGGGGATCTCACCATATATGATCTGTCATTACAGTATTCATGGATAACAAGATTCAGGAAAAATTCATATATTACAATGTAGTTACAAAATACAATAAATAAAAACATTCCTTCATCCATGATAATATTCATAGCATCTATATTGATATCTAAGGAAAATAAAACAAATAAATGGATGACTATAGATGCTCAGTGAGGGATACGAACAAGAAAAGAAATAATGGGTAATAAAATATTAAAATATATTGAATGAATAATAAATGGAAATGTAATCCAATTAATCAATAAATTAATAAAAAAATAAATCCATGGAAATTTTCAATTAATTAATTTGATGGATATTAATAATTGAATTAATAATTTAGGAAATGATTCATATGGGACCATATGATCTCAGATATCCTGGTATCCATATTGAGACATTAATCAAAGATACTATAATACAATGGGTTAACATAATCCAATTAAAAATTTACTACTATCACTCTAATTTGTCTCACAAAACCATTCTATACATTAAGGGGCTATAAAATTTTGAACCCCACATATCATATAATTTCCAATTAATTCATCACATATCAAATGCTTATAATTACTCATGAATAATATTCATTTTAAAAAATATATATATACTGATTATATACTATGGATATATAAATAATTCCACAGAAAATATAATATTTTCAATGTATATCTTGAATTTTAGAAATGATATATGGTGTAGGAGATTATTCTATATATGATTCGAAGAATATTGATATTGACGAAAAATGCATTATTTAATGATCACATATAAGTGAATTTTTCAAAGGATGGAATCATTAAAAAATATACCTAGTGATGAATAAGTAAAGTAAATTTTTTCTGTTATTTATGAATTTCATTTACATAAAAATATCTTTAAAAAATCTTTCAGAATATAGCCTTTAAATTTTTTGACAATAATAATTTTAAAAAATGGAAACATTATAAAATATAATATTTTAATTTAAAATGACCTTCTATGATTTTAAAATAATATTAAAATCATATATTACTCAGGATGGAGGAAAAATATTACAATGGTATATATGGTAAACAAATTACTTCTATACATTTTTCCGAAATTACGATAGTACCTTTTTTGGAAAATAATAAAAATATTCATTTATAAATGTTTTATAAAATGTAAAACAAGGGTAAAAGTTAATTTTGATAAACCATTGTGGTAGTGTAGAAAATTTTGAAAACATTTTAGAGAAATATATATATGGAATGATAATATATCAAATCAAATGATAAATACTATCATGTTTTCATTAAATTATTTTTCCTTATTACACTTCCAAAGTGAGGAAACAATAGAAGAAATTATGGAAACTAATTATAAGAGAAGGATTTAGATGAACATAAATGTAATGAAAATAATAGTTATTCAAGTTCATTACATAAATTCAGTATTATATACATTACATAAAAATAAATTAGTGCATAATACAAAATATGTCTCAAAGGAGTGAAAATTAAGACAAAATCCCATACATCATGTATAACTTTTTGTGTTGGTGTTCTAAACTCAGTTGTATTAAATTCAACATTATTATAACATTATACAAGAATAATATTCATGTCAATAATATCATATATCATCCATTTATTTCATTTTAAAATCTTTTTGTTAATAATCTTTTATTACTATAATTATTTCAGGTGTTAACTAATTTTTTTGTGTATTTTTATATTTAGTAGTCTTGGGAATTGAGTCTTTATAATGGATCTACCATAACCGTAATTTTATTCGATATTTGAATAGATTATATAATCTATAAATAGATATTTACTGTCATATATATATTACAGGGGTATAAAAATTACTTACACCATTCATAGAGATGTTATGATATATATAAGGAAGAACAATCAATTCAGTTATAGGAACATAAAACGAAATAATAGTAAATAATTAATTACCATGATGGAATAATTAAAATTTCATTTCAATCATATATAGTCTTCATATCCATCTTAATTATCTTCCATGTAAAATATAAATTAAAAAATTACACCGCTTTATGGTGGTGGTAGACTATGGGTACACATGAGATTTGTTATCATTTCCCTATGGTTATGAAGGTAAGATGTTCGATATGATATTATAATTAAATAAGTATCATATTTTTATAAATATCATAAATAAAAATTAAACCCTTCATAATTCCCATCCATAAAATTTGGCGATAAAAAATTATTTGTATCACTATATGGAATTTTTAATCCATGCATACGAACAACTGATAGATTCACAAACAATTTTATTGGAATGAAATTTGATAACATTGGTTTGATGATCATGATATAAATTATATACATTATGTATACTAATGATACAAATCAATGATAACTAACATATATTGTGAATAGGTATAAGAATAAATTAAAATAATTTTGTCTGTTGATTTGATTATCTCTTCTTTGGAAGAACTCCTCTGTATATCCTTTTAATGACCCTTGAAAGAGTCTTTTTAGGAGTCTAGAACATCTATAACATGTATAAGGTTGTTTAAAAAATATTTTTCTATGTTATGTTCATCTTAAATGGATATATGTGGGGTAAATACGTGATTTTGGTGGTTCTCTTTTATAATTGAGGTGAGGAGTACATTTAGAATTTCAGAAAAAATATATAATAAAAAAATCAAGAGTTAAATAATAAAATATAGAAAATAATTCATATAAAAATGTATAGGGTAAAGATAATATAATCTAAGGAAATTTATGAAGTGTTTTAATATAATTTTTTCTTTATCTTTTTTATTTAACATTTATATAATTTTTAACCTTAAGCATGTTAACCCCAATTTTAATCCCAAAGGGTTAATAATGTAAATATAAATGGACAAGTGAATCATAAATGAGTCTTTGATGACTTGGTATACGATTTTCCATTAACAAGTAAAATATATGATTTTAATTATTTATAAATAAATTATAAAAAATATTATTTCCATAATATATTTATAATGTCAATTTTGACAATAATAATTTAAATTGAAATTCAGTAAATAAATTTAGGGGGTAATTCAAATATTATTATTAAAAAATATTTAATATTTACTATACATTAATAAAACTCATTGGAAAAATAAAATATGTCAAATTTTATATATTTTATTATTTTTAAATTCATTTATTATATTTTTCAATTAAATAAATAAATATTGTATTAGAATTACACATAAATTCATGGAACAATATAGTCTATAAGAATTATAAATAAAAATATTTCATGAAAATGATTCCTTTAATTTCAAAATTTATATTTTTTCAGTCATATAGTTTTTACCCATTGTGGAGTCATAATAGATATTTAAAACAAAGGTAGTGCAATTTTGAAAGATTAAAAACTATAAATATCATAAGGGTTATTTTAATAGAAATGTATCCCAGAAACAATTAACTTTTGGGGAACATTTTATTATATTAGAATTAAATTCAAATTATAATTATTTGGATGAATAATTATGTGCGTACCATGTATTTTTAACTTAGATTCACTTGATTTACACTTTATGAATGTGGTATATTTTAACACAGTTAATACTCATAATTCATATAAATAAAAGGGAACAATTCTCAAAATTTTAACCCCATGAATCATAATACGGATCAAATTATATTTACTTCAATATAGATAATATATTTAATACTTATTTTATATAATTCAGTTAAACATAAACTAAACGCCTTTTTAAGAAAACACAATTTTTTCTATAAATGAAATTATTTTCTTAAAAAATATTTTATAGTAAATTAAATTAAAATATTTATTAAAATGAACATAATTTAACTATTGATATAATATAATAACAAATTTTTTGCTTTATTTTTTTAAAAAATAGGAATCAATATAATTTTTTGAGAAAATAATTTTGTGTGTTCAAATCAATATTTTTCACAATTTTTTGGAAAATAATTTGTTTCATATAAATATTATAACATCAATAGAACATAGTTTCTCAGTTACTAATTATAAAATTTCATTGATTTTATACCACAAGGTTATATTTGTTATAAATTTTAATTACAATATTTTCTCAAAAAAATTGATTTTCTATGAAATTATATTTCAAAAGAAAAAAATTTACTTATAAAAAATTGAGTACTTATTTCAAAATAATTAATTAATAAAATTATATTGAATGTGTCCATTTAAAATAATTTTCTTTATTTTATTAATAGTATTCATACCCAAATAATTTCATTCTATGATGTACAGGTCATATTTAAATAATTATATTTTGGGATTCATTTAAGCTCTGTGTTTCATATTGTATACCTTATAGAAAATAATATTATTTTGATATATCATGGTGTTAAATCCTGGACCCACCTTAATAAAATAGGTTATTTAAATTTGAAAATTTGATCAATAATCAGGGATTTGACAATTGAAAATAACTTTTTTGAAAACCAACATCATAAAAAGGGTTAATAAAAAACTATCACAAAAAAGGAGGAATAAATATAAAATGAACGATATCACAAAACAAGGTCCTTAGGCATGAGAAAAGTAGTTTCCAGTGAAAATATTTACATGTGATAAATAATATATAAAGGATTAATATATACTGATATAAAACACATTCATATGAAATTTACCATAAACAACACTTAAATTTGTGATGGCTAAAATGAGTATTGATTTATCAGTTTGAAAACATAATGAATAACGTTTTAATTCAAGGAATATTTTCCCTAAAATCAAGGCATAAATTTTCTATCTAATAACAAACTTGAGATATTTTACTTCATTAATTTCCACTTCCTTTTAAAAATCTCAAATTGTGGTTATCCTTCAATCTATTTTGACCTCATCTCTAATTCCATGAAATAATATTTTTTACCAAGGGTTATCCAATATGATAAATCATTCTTTAAACATAAATAATAATATAAATTATTCACATTAATACAATCCATATGATGTATCCTTAAGGATACTTGAAAATATCTCAAACCATAATAAAAAAAATTATCCAATATAAATCCCTAGAAAACATCAAGCATTACATAATGTCACATTCCAAACATGTTAATATGTTGATCACAAAGTCACCAATTTTTTTTTCTTATTCCATATATCTCATAAATCCAAAAAGCATAGTAAAATACATCATAAATGACTTTATCATAAAATTTCTATACATTTTCCTGTTCAATAACATTATCACATTTACTTCATAACTATCAATTATATCTATATAAACTAAAAAATATTACCTCAAAATTAGGATCATATTATGGTTTATCATTCCATTAATTATTTATTCTATAAAAATATTACATTAAAACCAAATCATTATAATTTTTTAAAGTTATAATAAAGAATATAATTACAAATACTTAATAAAACAAATGAGTCACAATTATTATATTATTCCTGATTCTCATAATGTAAATATCCTTCATAAAATACTTCAACATAATTATTCATTCCAACTATTGAATCACTTTAAGCATTCTACTTTTTTTATAGTAATTGAATACTCCAGTCCTTCTCCAATGGGAACCTTCCGTGGTAAGTTCCCTTGAAGATTATGGAAGTAGTTTGTGTAATTTATAATAACATATTTATTGAAATACTAGATAGTAGTGGAATATTTATTTTAATTAAATTAATTATGTATATGACTATTATATCCATACTGGTAAAAAAATACTACATAATTCATCAATTTTCATGGATGATTATTTCTATAATATTCATGTAATGGAAATTGGTTTATTTCTTTCCTATCTAGTGATTGTTTCCTTTTCATGGGGGCAATGTTGGACTCTTTATCTCTTGATTTTATTTTAATATATACTATATAAAAAATTCCATCATTTTGTTATTTTTATTTACTATTATATCATTATATGAGGATAATGTTTGAGAAACTAATGCTCTTAGGAGACTCAACATAATCCCAATAATTAATGGACTAATATTTCATTACATATTTTGTTTATACTCTGAGGATTTATTAGTAAATATTAACAAAATATCTTAATTATATACCACATATTATTATTACATCTTCTTTCATGTAATGAACATAATTTCTATTTTATATCATTGTTCTATATGAAGGTATTTATCAATAAAATTCAAATTAAAATTTCTCCATTCCATAATTTCCATTTCATTATCCTATTTAGAATTCTTAATCAATGACCACCAATGATCATCATCATTATTTAGACTATATACATATAGAATAACTATTTCACATCAGTTGTCCCGGTTTCGTCCAAGGAATTACTTGAAGCTTTGTCGCTTCTCTCCACGGCCCTGGTTGCAATTTTCACTCGCCAAAGAACTATGGTTGAGGTGTTCGAGAGGTTCGTGAATCAGGAATGGGGTCTAGGCCACCGTACGGTTGTCGGTCTCCTTAGACTGCGACAAATTCATGTTTGTCTCGCAGATGAAGACGACCTGGCTATGGCTTGGTCCCGTGCTAGCAGATCTGTTAGGGGGGTTACGTTTCATTTACATTGCTGGACGTTTGATTTGTACATGAATCACGACGCTTCCTCGTCGGCAATATGGATTCAACATCCGGGGTTACCGCTTCCATGTCAAAATGCAGCTCTCTTTAGGTCAGTTGGAAATTCCTTAGACCGTTTCCTCTGTGCGGATTGGAAGACCGACTCCATGGTGCATCCAATCGTAGTGCGCATCTGTGTGGAAATGGAGCTATCCCGTCCTCCACCCGAAAAGGTATGGATCGTGATTGACGGGCAGTATAGGTATGAGCAAAGTATCTTCTACGAATCCTGGACCTCGTTCTATTGCTTCTGCCATAGACAGGGTCACCGTGTTGAGGAGTTCCATAAAAGGGCTGCAATAGTGGTGGCTGAGTCCTATGCGGTGAGCAAGGGTGATTTAGGTCTCATCGAAGGTCACGGGGCTAGTTATGGTATTGGTTCTGAGCCTGTTGCACACCAACTGAGGGCACAAGAGGTGCTGGAGGATACTAGTGATCGTATTGAGGAACTTCAGGGTGTCCAGGAGAAGGGGTATCCTGGTCATCCTGGGGTGGGGTCCCACTGTCCTCCTAAAGCTGCGGTGAGGGATTACACGGACTCGGGGAGGACGAGGTCTGCGGGCATAGTTCTGAAGGAGGCTTCAAAGGTTTTGGATCCTCAGGTGGAGGTAGTGGTCGTTGACCCCAAGAAGGATTTGGGTGTTTTAAAGGCATTGAGTAACATTGGGAATGAGGACCGAGGTCCTGCGGTTGGGGCGTTGGTGAGCCCCTCTTTATCTGCAGGTGAGCCTTCTAGGTTTGAGGCCAATTGTGTTCCGGTTAAAGGATGGGAGACTCTAAACCCACAGATTTAGTATATGGGAAAGGGTTTTGATCAACCCTCCTTCTTGGAGGGATTAGGTGGTGAGGAAACCTATGTCATGGGGAAGGAAGGGATCAGTGGGGTAGGGCCTGTTCTGGGTAGTTCCCCTATCCAACTGATAGAGACTGTTTGGGAGGTGCAGGTTCAGTCTAACCTTGAAGATGCAGGGGGGTTGAGCGCTGCATGTCTGCCAGGGGCAAGTTCTTCAGTCCGGACTCTAGTTTCCTTGAGCAACGGTTATGGAATGTTGGCTGAGTAGGAACATAGAATTGAACCATCTGCCTTGGTTGAGGATGGTAAGGACAACAGGGGGAGTGCTGATGGATTATTGTTGGAAGATCGGATTAGGGGAAATGCCTATCCAGAGTATGGTGATGGCGGAAGGGGAAATGAATGCGACGTGGTCTGTAGATTTTTCTCAGAAGCAGAATCTGGTTCGAGGAGGGTCCGGAGGAAGCGAGGAAGGAGGGTTAGGAATGATTACTCCTCCTTACCACCTCCTATGAAGACCCGTTCAACAAATAAAATATTGGTGGAGAAGCTGGATAAGGTCTTCAGGTGTAACCAAGAGGTAGCGTGACAACATGATCCCTCCCTGGATTTGGTTTTAAGCTCTGGTGATGTGGTGTCAGTGCAGGTGTTAATCCCCAACACCTCAGAAGAGGATGAAACCAAGATGATGGGTAAGAATCTTGAAGTGGATCTCAATGAGGACCAGTATTTAGGATGTGGTAGATACTTAGGATTGGCTTGCCATCGGGAGGGACCATGCTTGCATGGGATCACCGAGTGGTCCTTCTTTGGAGTCTCCAATTGCTGCTTTCGCTTGGGTGAGGTTGTTTCTGATATTATGCTTGTTGCTGTTTGGTGCTTGTTGGACCTTATGGTTTCTCACTTTTTCCCCAAAAGTTTCTTTATTAATAAAAAATAATTTTCAGTCAGTTAGTAGAAAAATCCATACATTATTTATAGGTGTTTTTCCATTTATTTGGTTAGTTTTCGTCACAAAATAAGGGAACATTATATGTTATCTTATAATCTTAAATATTATTGAGCCATGAGATAAAAATCACACTAATGGTAAATGATCTCGAATACTATAATAGATTATTATAAATATCATGTTATATATTTGTACTTAAAATATATTTCTTGTGTTTTCTACTAATATTTTTCTAATACAAAGAATCATTTGAAATACTATTCTACAAGATACATAGTTTACTTTATTAAATATTCATATATATATATATAAAAGGGATCCCACCGTGCATGAAAAATTAGTTTAGTGGTCATAGAGATCTAGATAAATTAATGATTCCCATATTACATTGGTAATATGATATAAAACGAATAAAAACATTCATTCATCATTAATATTATTCATTATTTCAATCTTCATATCCTATCAAAAATAAAAAAGGTAAATGGATGACCTTATATTCTTATTAAGGTATATATGAAAATTAATCTATCTAGATTAAATAATGATTAAAATATTTGTAACGGTTTATAATAGAAAAAAATTATTTAATCAATAACATGAAAAAAGTCATCCAAAAATTTTATAATATCCACAATCTCATGGATCAAAGCCACTAACCTCTCAATAAAGGAAATGCTTAATATTATATGAAATAATCTCAAACAACATAGTATCTATAATATTGGGGCCTTATAACAAGAAATATAAAAACTAATGGTACTCATAAAACAAAAAATATTTAATTCAATATTAGTAATTTTTCTCAGGATACCTATAAATGAATTTATGGGCTATATAAATTTGGGCCCCACCCATCTCTACATGTCCAATAGATTCATCAAAAATCGAATGATTAATTTAATTCATGAAAATTATAGCTTATAAATTTTTTTATTATTTTAATACTAAATACTTTTTAATAACTATTTTTTTAATCAATAACATTCAATGTATTACACCGTATGTATAAATGAAATATTTATTGTGTACAAACTATAACATATACAAATAATATGGAAATTTAATAGAAATTTAATATCAAATGATCGTGCAAGTAACAGATATTCCAAATAGTGTTATCAATACAACATATACCTATTAGTGAATAATACTATTAGTGGTTTGTTTTTATTCCTGAATATAAATACCATTAAAATATTCTTTAGGGAATTAGTGTTTACATTTTTCTAAATATATTATTTAATGAAAACCACAAAATTAGAATTTATTACATATTCATAGATAACAAACAAGTAGTATAACAAAGGAATACAAAAAATTATTAGTTATGATATTGGTAAAATACTTTCATGGTCTTTGGATTAAAAAATCCATATATAACATTATCTGAATAATCAAAGTGTTCCATATTTTAAAAATGAATAAATTATTTATATCAACCCATTTTTTAGAATGTAAAACATGTGTAAATATGTTTTCTGATAAATAATTATAAAAGTGTTAAAACATTTGCGATTTTTAGTTTTAAATATATATAGTTATTGAAGTAATATATATTCCATAAAAATATATATAATATTAGTAATTCTTACAAACATTGATTTTCTTAATTGAAGTTCCAAAGATAGAAACTATCGAAAGAAAAATATATAATCTATTTGTTATATTTATCATTAACTGATCATTATTCATAATGGATAAATATATTTTCAATACAATTTACTCTAAGGAGATTTATATTAAAAATTTAACAATAAATAGGTGCATAATACCCTATATGCCTCAATGGGGATGAAATTTCGATGAAATGCCTTACCTCTGTTCCTAGTTGTCATGTAGGAGATCTGACCTCCATTATAATAAATTTAAATTTACTTTATTTTCATATATTATCCATATTCATTTCTATTATGTCATATATGATCCATTTATATAATTTTATCATCTATTTTTAAATATTATTATTTTTTCATTTTAGGTGTTAACTTCATTGGTTTTCAAGTATAATTTTATTTATTATCCTCAATCCTTACATTATTATCAATGTTGCATCTTGTCCATAATTTTATTAAATATTTATATATAAAATATATTTATTATTCAAATATATGGAATCAGTCATTAAATATAGTGATATAGAATTTAATTACACCATTCATAGACATGGTTGGATATGTGTATCCTTGAACACTGTATTCACATTTAGACAAATAGACTGAAAGAATAGTAGATAAGTATTCACTATAATATAATAGTTTTTTTCATTAAAATAAAATACATTCATTAAATCCAAACCAATTACCATCCATGTAAAATAAAAATAAAAATGAATCACATCACTTCCTGGAGGTGGTATTTCACACGTGCGCATGAGCAGTGTTATCACTTCCAAACGAGTCGGATGGAAAAAAGGTATATATGACATTATAATTCCTGAAATATAAATATACTATAAATAATTTATGTAAGAAATAAATCTAAAATAATTCATATCTATAATATATGGTGACAAAATATAGATTTTAGTACTACGTGGAGATATTGTGATGTTTGTATGCATGCATAATAGTTTCACATCCCATTTGATAGGAAAGTGTTAGGATAATGTCCATTTCATTATTATGATACAATTTTGGTATATATATGACACCTATTTAAAAATATTTAGATTAATTAAATATATATATATAGAATTGGTATATGAATAATTAAAAAATTATGTTATTAGTTAAGGTGATTACATCATCTTTGGATGAACACAATTGTATATCCTTCTACAACCCCATGAGTTATCCTTCAAAAGAGGGAAAACAATATAATGGGTATGTGTTTGTTTAGAAGATATTTATTATGTTATTTTCATGTTATAGGGGTCAATGTGGTGTAAATAAGTTAGGGAGTAGGTTTCCATTTATAATTTAGGTTATGGAAACTATTGTAATTTTATAAAAAATGAAAATATAATAATACAATTTGATAGAAAATTGATTCCAAATGTTTATGAATTCATAAATAATGTTTTAATGGTTTAAATAACATCATTTAATGAAATTTATTCATGTTTTTATATCATTTTAATGCTTATATATTTTTTATTAACCCCCTCATGAATATTTTTTTTGACCATGACCATGATGATAATTATTTTAATCCTAAAGGGTTTATAATATTACAGTAAAAGGAGAATCAAATCATAAATACCATTATTGGTATTTCAGGTAATATTCCACTCACATATCTAGTGATAATATTTTAATTAATTTTTAATAATTTAATAAATATTATTTTTATAAAATAATTAATATCATTGTTGACAACGTTCATTTAATTTGAGATTATATATATCATCCAAAATAGTAAATTATTATATAATGATTTATAACAACTATAAATTCTAATATAGATCTAGAAAAAAATTACACATTATCACATTCTAATTATATCACTTTTAATAGAGTTAATATTTTTTAATTTTTTTATATTTATTAAATAAAAAATGTATTACCATTTCACATGAATTTAATGTAATTATATAATTCTAAAAAAAACAGAAATAAATTTGTATAATTAAAATAATTTTAATAACATAAAAACTGAAATTTATTTTTCATCATTTATTTCTTTTCCCCAAATTTAGACAAATAATAGTTATTTAAAAACTATAGACTGACATTTTGTAACATTCTTTGCTTTAAATATTATATGGATAGTTTTGATTGAAAATTGTTCATTAGTCAAATATATGTTTGACCATATATTATTATGGTCAAAATTAATTCATTTTATTTTAACGAGGGAATGAATTATTTCCTTATCACTTATTATTAAACTAGATTAACCATATTTTCCCTTTATAGAGCTAACAAATTTTTCCATAGTTACTTTTCATAATGCCAATAAATAAAAGGGTCATATTTTCCAATATTATTCCTCCATAATATAAAAAGGGAATACATATTCTCAAATTTGATATCAGAAATTGAACACAATTAATTTTAAAATATGTGAAAAAAATGCAAGGAAGACCATATTTTAGAGAAATGAAATCATTCATAAAATTAATTTATAAAAAAAATTCCATTCTAAATTCATTTATAAATTTTATTCCAATGAAAAAAATTATATTATTAATAATATAATAAAATATATTTTACTACCATTCTTTTTTAAAAAATAAATCCTTTTAAATGGATTAATGACAAATAATTTTGTTTTAAAAATCGGTATACTTCCCTATTCATTTGAAAATATATGATTTCGAAAAATATGAAAATTTTAACAAAAGAAAAATATTGTTTTATGAAATAAAAAATATATTACATTTACTGAATAAAATTTATATATCTTTTTGATGTTAATTAGAATATTTTCTTACAAAACATAATAAAAACATTTTTTTAAATAAAACCAAATTTTAAAGAATAAAATGGCATTACAAAAATCTGGGTATATTTTATGTAAGTAATTATTGATTAATTGAATTGAATATTTCATTTACATATCTAATTCATAATTTATTTAACACTATTCATACTCACTTATTTAATTTGTATGTATAAATTTCATATTCAAATAATAATATTTTGGGGTTAATTTAAGCGTGTTTTTTCATTTTGTACAAACCATCAAACATAGTGTTCTTTCTAAATCTCAGGGTGTTATAAACTAGGTTATCAGGTTATCATCATTCATTTTTTAATTAGTTGCTGATATCTATATATTTATTTTTCATAATATACATGATAGAAAAAATCAACCATGTTTATGGAATCATTTCCATCCACTATCTCTCCTCAACTATACGAGGACACATTTTTTTTTGAAAGATTAATTCCATGTGACATTAATAAAAATTCCTTCTTGGATAGTTCCCTAGGAATGAGTTTAGTATTTTATTAATAGATACATTGTCATAGTCTGAGGAGCTTCTTAAATATATAATTATTTATTTTGTTCTCAATAATACACACATATTAACCTAATACTATCTTTGAGAAACATATGTTCATCTAGGATTTAATAGACTATAAGACTAGTATTTCATTTCCAATTAATATTATTTAATTGATATTAATTATTATAAAAATTAATACACTCAGATTAAATATTTTATACAAAAAGGCACTCATACCATCTTTATGGATTCAGATTTTTTAAGAAATCATAAAATCAAATATCACATGACATGTAGGATTTCTTGAACCTGTGTATTGTTATCATTATCCTTTTTAGCTTATTGGAATCATTTATTTTTTCAAAAACTATTTAGATTCGATCAAATTTACATCTTCCTAAAAGATTATGTTATGCAATGCTATTTCGAAATTAATTTTCAAAATACCATTTTCTTAGTATTTTATTATGGAAATAATTAATCTATATAATTTAATATAAAAATAGGTGGAAAAGCTTCACCATTGTTAATTTCTTGAAGATGTTTCAAACCTTTTGAATCCCATAATTCCTCATAACTATAATCCTACCTATCTATTTCATGTTTCTTCTTGAATACACATCTTCATGAAATTGGATTTAAATCTATTGGAGAATGTACTAAAATCCATACATGGTTATGTTATGTGTAATCTATTTAAAATTTTATACACTATTTCTATTTAGTATATTTTAAAATTTTCCATTTTTTTACATGTTCATTATTATAAACTAAAAATGACCCACCGTCATTAGTGAGTAGATAACCATATCATTTTTCTTCCTTGAACACTTTTTTACTCATATGTAGTGTTTGATTTGTTGGAAATTTTCATCTTGGGGTATTTTGGAAAACTCTTCTTGTGAAATAAATTGTTTTCCATGACCCAATATTTCAGTAATTTCTATCCCTCTCTCATTTTTTCATTTATACATGTGATTCTTCTCAAATAATTTGTAATTTCATTCCATTATAAAATTTTTGTCCATGGGTTATATATGTAATATTCCATTGATTACTAAGGTTATCAATTAAGGATACATATTGTTTATAGAGTTAATGATTAACTCCTGATGTGACCTAAAAAATGCTTCAAATTACTACACATGTATGTTTGAAAATACAGGTTACCACCCACTACAAAATTGTTATGGAATGAAATCTGCTAATTCTGATGTAAACTGGTTTTGTATTTGTGATATTGGTAATAGTCTGTATCCCCAATAGGATAATAGATTAATTGAATTAATCTACATTTATCTCAGGATGCACAATATGGGGGTTATTCCTCCTTTATCTTATACTATTATATTAGGAACAATAAATACCAGTGTGTTGGTGTAAAATACTAATCTTTAATAAGTAATCAATATAATATTGATTAAGATATTCTTGGCTGCTATTAGAGTAGAGTTTCATAATCATTATTTTAGTATGTTTCTCATCATCCTTTTATTAACATTTCAATAAATCTATCAAATCTAACTTATACCACATTAAATATTCCAATACATATTAAGTAAAACCCCTAATAATACTTATGAAGAATAAGTAACCACCCCTGGTTCAACTTGAAATGATCCAGATTATATAGATAAACTAATTCAAGAAGCCACATGGACCATTAACCAATTCCAATAAATAGGGATTTTGTATCAATACATGTAACCATGTGTGAGATATACATAGTTCATTTCATTAAATTGAATCAAAATATCCATCTTTATTTAATATGGTAAAATAAATTTATTTTACATTACCAAGCCAATAATTCAATAGTTATTTGTGGTATGAGTCATATGAACTGGTTTTTTATTTATATATATTATTTGGTTCCCATAAACTTGTGGAAAAAAATTATTTATTTTCTTCGTGCTAGTATGTATTATTATTCTAAAAAAGAATAATATTTTATTACCAAATATGAATATAAATCCATCCATTTAAATTATGAATATAGATATATTTTTTTTGGATCATTGACTCATAGTAAAAATCTATTAAAAACACGACCATTCTCCTTAGAAACGCGTAATGTAGTTTCTTATAGACACAACCTCAATTATATCTCGATTAGATATATGTAAATAAAACTCACCCATAAAAATAATTCAAAATATACATAGATCCAATATTTAAATACCTATATGTTAATCAAATGAAATATATAATGCCCAAATTTAATAAATTGATAAATTTTACTTTATAAAAATGCACATAAATGTTACCATTTTTTCAAGAGTAATTTTTTTTCATTCAATGGTCCTTCTTTCAACATGCGAAATAGATAGAATTATTTTCCATTTCATTCCCAATCATCCCTCTCTCTATGGAAGGGAATTGTAAATAATTTATTTTCATATATCTCTTAACATGTAATTTCCAATTATTAACTATTTGAAATGAATTATTTTTTAACTTCATATCATTCACAATATAGTAAAGTATGGTGATTAGATAAAGGAGATAATTGTCTGTCATTCATATTGAAATTGAAAATAAATTTTTTGAGATAATCGAAGTAGGTGTTTAATAATGATATTATTTCGTAGTTATTTGGGTAGATTAAATATAAAATAATAAAACTACTCAATATATCAAATGGATATTCATATTTATTCCTTTTTTGTGAACCTTCTCTAATTTTATCCGATAAATTTAACTTTCTATATATCAATCAATTACAATATTTATCTCTCCCAATATTATCATAGTGATTCAATATTGTGCTATTGGAATCCATGATCTCTTGTAAATTAATGTGTTAATTAGATAAGTATGAGATAATTGAAAATTCAGCATCAATTGAGTCACATAGGAATTTATCATAGAAAGTAACACAACATTACTCTCATCCTTCATGTTTAGATTATATATCATGCATTAAAGCATGCAGGATTTTCATTCAAGGAACAAAAAACACATATATATTTTAATCATTCCAAAATGTTAATTACAGTTAGGATATGGTGGTTCTCCATAATTCATTGTGGGAATAATTTAGTTGATGAAAATTCCATTATTCAAAAATATTAAAATTAATGATAATTAGAACCTCACCTCATTATAATATATGCAAGACATAATATATTTTTAAAATTTTATTTATCATCCTAATATTTTATATTCAACTAAAATGCCTTGCCATTGGACTCAAATTTTCATAATCATGGGAATTATTGAGGAAATTATCAGTATTTCCCTTCTCAAATCCCAATTGAGGGCTTGGTCAACAAGTCAGTGGTATTTGGTATGATGGTCATTTCCAAAATATTGCATGCATCTGGCTGATATTTTGATTGAACTCTATATTCTACAAAATGCTTCTTGGATTTCAAAAACTTTTTCCACAACTTTATATCATGTATAGAGTTAAATACTTTTCAGGTTGTAAATATTTTATGTAAAATTAGAAAAAAATCACAAGAAGATATCGATAAATGAATGTTCCCCATTAAGGATTTGTCAAACACATTGTTATATAGTTTTATTCAGTATCATTATATTGATGGACAAATGTTACTAAATATTTTGTTCACTGATATTATTGATTATTAATAATTATGTATTATTTTATCCTCTAAATTTCATTTTAAAAAAGGAATATTAAATTATTTATTTAGCGTTTCCCGATAAAACATTTATATAGAACCGATTTATTTTGATTCCATTATTTAGTATTAGAATATTTATATATGTGAATGATATATTTTATCAAATTAATAGAAAATAAATAATAATAAAATAAAATAAATAAAAATATTTTCATATTATGATAATATCTTGTGGTGTATATATTTATAGGACTACAAATCAACCATTGACCCTTCAGGAAAGCTCATTGTACTAGTCTCGTGTTGTGTTGTAGTATTTCACTGTCAAATTATATATCATGTAGTTTAACCTTGAATATATTGTACCTTGACTCCTTTATTATCCATATCTATCATCCATTAGATACTCCTTTTGTAACATCTTTTTTTACCAATCACATGTCGGTGATGGGAACCAAATAATTCGTTAAGATAAATTTCATAAAAAATCATAGGAATTTATTTATTACATAAAAAGGGATAGAGGGATGACACATAGGCCCTCAAATATAATTTAATAATAAATAATTAAGATATCAAGAAATAAAATTAAAATTTCATAAAACAACATATGCATTGGTCTGTTCAGAGATCATGATCACCCATACACATAAAACAACAAAATATTTAAAATATCAAGATAACATTTATTTCAATTCATTCATCAATAATATAAACTTTACATGATTTTAACCAATTAATTATCATATATATAATTTAATTATATTAATTTGATTTTATAATAATTTCTTAGATATTCCCAAAAACTCTGATTAAAAAAAATTAATTTAATTTCTAAATATAAAGTAAACAATTTTGTGCTCTGATGAAACTAAATAAGTATTAGTCTGAACTAACTAGAATGGATCTAATAGTATTAAATGAACTCATAAAACATATTATGAACATGTAAAATATCATTATTTCTTGGAGTGTATTTATAAATTAATTTCACATGGAAAACATGAATATTACTTAACATGTATAATTTAATTTGTTGAGTCTTTGGAAATAAATTAATATACATAAATATTTCTTGAAAATAATATATATAATTTATTACAAAACTAATAAATATAAAACCTAAAAATTAGTAAGTAAAATAAATTTAATGACTCACATAACTTGGGATAATGAGGATTATTTGGGAAAATAATGAAATTTAATATTTTCCTAAAAAAAGTAATGTACACATTGTGTGAAATATGAACACATGGAGTTTACTTTTTATTCACTGAATTATTCTAGTACACAACAAAGGTTACGGAGTGTAATTAAGATAAATTAATGATGTATATAGAATTTATGATGGATACTCAATGTGTAAATGATATTACTTGGGTACTAGGATCTATATGATTTTTGTTAAATACACTCTGTGTATTTATTACATTAGATCTGTTAACCCCGTCATTTTTGTCATAAAATTACATAGAATAAATAATTTTTTATCTAGAATATATATGTGTTCCAATTTAGTAAAAAGGTAGTGCATTTGGTTAACATGGAATATTTTCAGGACATGAAGTCTTGTATCCTACATGGGTACCCTAGTGAAATGAAAAGGATTATATGTTATGTAAAAAAGGTGTATAGATAGTGTGACCCTATATTATTCGATCATATTTTATAAATCCATAAAATTGTACTCACATATGAACCTCATTACTTATTAACCAATAATGGTTATGTAAGCATTAATCAAATAGTTCAGATGTATAATCTTGGTGATCAGAAAATGAATTAATATTACATGAAATGAAATGTAATGTTTAAATGAATAATGTTCAAAAATCATAAAAATAATTATAAATTTTTTCATCACCATTTTGATTCCACTAGATGCTTCCAGGTGAAGTTGATGCACTTTTTAGGGTGGATACCAACTAAAAAAAATCATATTTGATTGATCATTCCCATATTTGATATGACAAAAATATCATTAATGGTCAATTTTTTTCAATGAATATTGAAATGTTAGTTAACTAGAACTGAGATAATATCCTTCTAATGTAGATTTTTTGTTAATATAAATATATATAATGAAATAATGACTTGGTCTTGATATATTTAGTTGATGAATATTTTGAAATTCTAAAACCCTTTTGGATTAACCATCATTAAAAATAAAGGATCCATGTATAGAATCCCCCAAAAATTGATCCACATGGGCTATGTTGATCTCTAAATAGAGTCAATGAGTTTTTTGGTTGTATATTATTGAATTGACCATATTTAGAGGTTCTTCCTGATTACTATTAATAATCCATTAATTATTAATAATTGACCATATGATCTATTTCATGAGATTATGGATGTAGATGAAGAATTCCGGGAGCATTATTTTTAACTAGGAGAGATCTCCAGATTTCATTGTGCATGATGGTTCTCAATGAACATTAATTTCTATAAATTATGCATAATTTTATTTTCATATAGATTTTTTAATGTTTAATATAATAAATAATTTAATGGAGTTCCTTAAATATTATATGAAAACATATATGAACTTATACCATGTTATAATAATATTTTCATTTTCATTTTCTCAAGACATGAAGAAACTACTGAAAAAAATTATACTAGATTAAATTTTAATATTTACCACTAGACACATTTTCCATCTTCTCTTCAACCTCATCATTTATCAAATATACCCATAAATATTTTTTCACTAATTGTAAATGTAAATATTATATATGTCAATATAATTAAATAATTACATTCAGAAATAATATTTTTTAAATTTATGTGACGAAAAAAATCCTAAATAAAAATAATATTTGGATATGATAATAATATTTAATCAAATAATTAAATTCTAACATTATTTAATTGATTCTAATAGAAATACATAGTGGGATACCCTCTATTATACATTCTCATTAGCATAGTAAAACATTTTATAATGATCAATATTACAATCTACCAATTGGTATTCAAATCCAAGATAATGATTTTAACATCACAATATATAAAACCTCATACATGTTCCCACACTATATCCTAATCCCATCATCATGATATATTATAAAATAGGTTTCACACCAATATCATCAACATACTAACTTGATATATATTTCTTTATGTGTCTAGAAAAAACTCATCATTTCACCAGGACCATTGAACAGAATTTCACTACTCTATTTTAATAAATGGTTTTAGATATCAACTTCCATAAATTTTTAATGATAGAATACTTCATCGACTTATTGATTGATGAAATTTCATTCACACCAAACGCAAAATACCCTACATGATGTGAACATAAGGAATCAACTTGTTTTCATTATATATTAATATTATATTCATATCCTGAATTAGTAAAAGTTATAAATTATAAGGATGATTATGGAAACTCATTGAAAAGAATATCTGATTACAAATAAACATTAAGAAATCCATCTGGTGGGATTGTTCTCATAATCTCCAACATTGGAGATCTCCATGTGTGAACATAATTGGAGTAAGTATCATCTTTATAAGAGTAAGAAACCTAATAGTAAACATAATATTTTCACCATTATCATGAGCAAAGATGATATGAAATCAATACCAACTACTTACCAAGTGTGTGGTAAGGAGAAATAGGCATTCCCATTCTCCATGGGCTAGAAACTAATGTCTGGGATTCAACAATACACATTTCTGTCAATTTAAAACATGTATATTACAATAAGAAACCCATGATAATAAAAAACCACATAACTTATAATCATAACCAAACAAGATGCAATAATTTTTCAGATTCAATGTTTACAGAATTAAACAATACCAAGAGTACCATAATGAAAGGGAAACCACAATAACATACTAATAATATATATGTTAGAAGAGGTTATTAACCCTCAAGCTAGCACCACCATCAACTACCATATGTGGAACACTAGAAGCTAGGCACACTATCACCCTTGGGGAACATCATGCATTTAGCTAGGTCATACATAGCAATGTATATATACACAAAAATATTATGTTGGGTGTGATCTAAAGGCAAGTGGGATTCCACCCAATGAAAAAGATTCCATTATATAATAGTAGTATATAAATCAACATAAACACATCCATATGTTCATTTAGAAACATTTTCAAGGAATAATTCTAGAAAAACATTCGAGGAAAACACATTTAAAGAAAAAAATTTCAAAATAATCATTCATTGAAACCAAATTGTACACAAGATCTATTCTATTACAATATTTTCCACCAAATAAGAATAGTGTCATGTCCTAATAGATAAAAACATGAAATACCTATAGGTAACTAGAACAATAAGGACATTATAAATCATATTCCTTAGGGATGAAAATCCTCCAACTAAACACAACAACACTCTTATGCACAAGCCACTAGAGTGGAGTCAATGAAAATTTCTAGTGGTCCCAATATAAGAAGAAAAAACAATAAGAATTATCCTTCATGAGACACTAGAGGGGATACCATCCCATGGTTTAGTGATCTATGATAATATCACATGTCTCGTCATTATTGTATAGTAAATCCCTTTAGAAGAATCTGGTCCTCATCCTCTTCTGAATCATCTAGATTACTAGTTATAGTCTACCAACCTAGATACCTTGGATTATTTTTTACTAAAATTTCATTACACATATCACAAAAAACCTCTCAGTCATATTCACAGTCCAATCATCATGAACGCATATGTAAATCACTAATTTCACAATCCACTTTGATCCTAGGATCTAATATCACATGGAAACACCCATTTTCCATAAAAAGTCCAATTTAATTTTATATGAACACCAAAACAATTTAAAATCCCAATTCTTGTGAAATTAACAATTAGTAATGTTCATTTGGGAAAAAACAGGAAGTTCATATGATAAATCCTACCATTTCCTTGGGTGAAGCCACTTTCAAATACATATACATGAAAAACCATTTTATAATATTATTCATAATTCATTCCAAATTCAAAATTCCCATTTAAGATGATAAATAAATAATCCAACATGCAAACAATCCATTTATTTTTGTAACTCCATCCATCCATACATTATAACATCAATTCCATTTTTAAAACATATTTTGAACATTTCATATAAGGCATAAGACACATTTAAGAAACAACAAAATGAATAAGCATGAAATACAATCAATTTCCTTTAGAAAATAAACTTCCTTAATTTATGATTCTAAAAATCTTTTTAAAATATTTTTCACAACACACAAACAATCCATGAAACACATTCATAACACCATAGAAGCATACCAATGTGAAATCATAGACCACCTATCTCAAGCCTGTAAACATCTATAATCAGATGTGAAACCATAGATGCACCATAATAAGACCCTATAAAAGAAAATATTGAACAAAAACTATCATGATTTCACCCCAAAACCCCTACATCGACCACTCAATTAGTCAAAAAACAACCAGAAAAGAAGAACCCCAAGATTGAGGAAGATAATTTATAATAGATGGAAGAAACCAAAGTAAAAGAGACATAAAATATGATTAATTAAAGATCTGATTCCAAAAAATATAAAAACATTGATGCTGAATAGGTTGATCAAGGTGTATAGGGGGATCATAGTGATAAAATTACCAAAAGGTTAATTTTAGAGGTGTTTTATGGATAAATATAAAGAGGAAAAGAAGATAATTCTCCCTTTCTTAATGAAATGAATATGTATCAGGGTTAGCTCACAATGTTTTTTCAGACCATTTGGAAACCCCATATCACTCATTTTTTAAGAGTAACAAGCCTACATAGCTTTCTTGGGGATGGGTGCATGCTCGTGAACATAGCCATGCATCCTTGATAGTGCCACAATACCTAGTGGATTATTTCCTTTGGGATGGAACATAGTTTCCTTAACCATGGTATGAAAAGGATCCACCTTCTATTGAGCCTGAAAATTCTGGTTTTCTAAAATAACTAATGTGGACACCAAGGGATAAGTAGAAGGAAAAAAATTATCAAAGGAATACCTAAAAATCACAGATGTCTAAAGTCTATCCGCCATAAAAAATTTGTAACCCGAAAATTTATTCCAATATATAATCAGATAAAAAAGGGATATTCCTCCTCAAATGAATATTTATTCTCCCACGCCTCATTATCATCACTACCATTCTTAAAAATAACACTGAAAAATGATACTGATGCCCCATGATGAACTATCTCATGTGAATCCACAATCTGTATTTGCAGCTCAAACATAGAAATATTAAGCTCCAAATGAAACTCCTCATAATTTTTCACATGGGACAGATCTGGATGATACATTATCAGTTGAAAGACCTAGAAAATGTCATGGATTGATGTCAACTAGGATGTAAAATCAAATCAGTATTCCACATTATCATCTCTCTAGGTAATCTCAAAAGATTTAACATACCATATTGTTGACTTCAATACATACCATGATGATAATGACCCTAGTGAGGTGCCACATTCTCAAACCACTGGTCATCGATAGAAAACACTAGGTATTCAAACCCTTGACTAGAATAAGTTTTATGATGACTCTAGTCCATCAACAGATAATGCTTGATCTATTAGTCTTTGTTATAGGTTTCTTTCACAATGCTCAATCCCAACAACAAGGACTCACCTACCTCATCCCAACACAAAGGTAACAGACACAGATGACCATAAATATCTTTAATTGGATCCATTCAAATCGATGATAGTCGTTTTCTATAATATGATCACTCCAACAATCCTATATGAATATAACATGAGACATTTAAATCAAACACACATTCCTAGAGAATTTATTCCATGATCTGATTAGACACTATGTCAAACCATCCATTCGAGGGTGGAATTTTATACTCAACATGACTTGGGATCTCATAGACTTTCCAAAAATAAGAGGTAAAGCAAGGGTGCCTGACTGAATTAATTTCAAATGGAACCCAATGAATACTACCAATATCCTAAAAGTATAACAGTCCTATCTCATCCACTTTGTATGATTCCTAGATGGAAATAAATTTGATAATCTAGTCAGACATTCAATCACTACAATAATAACATTATATCTCTAAGGTGTATGGGGAAATCCATAAATAAAATCCATGGATATCTCATCCCACATCCAGATAATAATGGGTAGTGTCTGAAATAAACTATAGAGACTTTTATGGTGTTCTTTAACATTCTGATAAGTATAACACCTCAATACAAAGCAAGATATATCTCACATCAAACCTAGCCACCAGAATTGTTGATACACATCCTAAAACATCTTGTTGGTACCATGATTAATTTTCCACTTATATTAGTGTCATTCCTTCATATCCATATTCTACAATGAGAATGACACCACAAAAAAACTCTTTATTCACAAAAATCCTTCAGAAATGAATGACCAATAATAAGGAACCTCCCCACAATTTTTGAACTATATATAACCCTGAATAAACTCCTCACTCAACTACTCTAGATGGATAAATTCTAGATGAAAATGGGATAGAAGAACAATGGGCATGAATTTATCTGCACCATACCCCACAGTCTCTATGTTCATCTAAGTAAAGATCCCAATAAAAATCCACTCATCATTTGACTCTTTGAATTCTTTCTTTGGCTCATTCATACTCAATATATCTTCCACCACATTCCCATTTCCTGGTTTTTAAAATATATTGATGTTAGAACCATGAATGTAATAAACCCAATAATGCTACCAAAAATTCATTCCTTTTTGGTTGAAAATGTAATCCATGATCTTAGGATATAAATAAACCACAAATTTCTCCCAAAAAATATAATGGTTTCAAATATTAAGGGAAAATATTACTACTGTTAAATATAGGTCATGGGTTGGTTAATTATTTAATGTGTCTATAAATTAGGAGATTCATATTCTACCACATGTCCATCATGCATAAACACACACACATGAACTATCCCAAAAACAACCCAATAGACAACATATCTCATTCCAGATTCCAAAATTACTAAAAAGGGGAAGTGGAAAACCACTACATACATTCCTCACTAGATTATGGATATTCTAATATATAATAAAAAGTTACCCCTCTTTAGGAAGGAGTAGTCAGGGAAGAAGAAATATGAATAAATCCTGAAAAAATAACATATAAAACCCTACTAGGCCCAAAAAATCTAACATTAAAAAATTTCATCAACAGTTCCTTTTGAATAATTTCTACAATAATATCAGGGTCCTTCAAGAAGTCAGGTTGTGAGATCGTGTGACCAATAAATATCACCTCCCCAGATCAAAATGTGAACATATAAATATTACAATTATGTCGAATATCCTAAAGAGTTGCAAACATGATTTCCAAATTAAACTCATTTTCCTCATTGGCCCCATCATAAACCATGATATCATCCAGAAACACCATGAAAAATGAATCATGAAATAGGTGATACACCCAGTTCAAAAGTTCTATGATGACAGATGGATCATTTTTTAATTCAATCGAAATCACAAAATACTAAAAATGGATGTATCTAATTCAAAAAGATTTTTTTTTGGAACCTCTACCTCTCCAATGCTGACTTGGTGACACCAAGAATGAATATTACTAATGGAGACCAACATTTACCCTTATTATTTTCAAAATGTTCATCAATATAGAGTAATGTTATTTATTATTCATCGTCACCTTATTTAGCTTCTAGTAATAAATACCATACATGATAGATCCATCTCCCTTCTATGAAAATACATTGGTGCGGACCAAGGTGAGACAATTGAGAAAATAAATCCTTGGGATTCCAAATCGCCTAGTTATACCATTAACTCCCTCAACCTAGTTGAGACCATGTGGTACTAGGGATGAGACATTAGTTCTATTCCTGGTGATAAATAAAAAGGGAACTCCACATCCCATTAAAGTTCAAAACATGATAAATAATCCATATATATTTCTAGGAACTCATCCACCACATGAGGTAATATAGTTTCTAGAACACTATCACAATCCTCCAATGTGAGCAATGATATATAAGAAATGAAGGTTGACCAACTCCATAAGACGAGGTCCGACATATCCTGAATTAGGATCCAACTAACTATGAATGAATTGGGTACTACCATCCAATTCCACGAAACCTACCCTTCACCTATAGTAATCGATATGAGCCTAAAAAACCATAAACCAATCCATTCAACGGATAATTCCATAGAGATCCATATTGAAAACTAGGAAATATCATTCCAACTCAATTTTGGATAGATTAAGTAAACATAACTGACAAATAAAACTCTACTCTCAATTCCTGACAAGAGGTTTTACCATCTCCAATTCATAAGGAATCAACTCGGTTGGAAACATAAACACATCTACGATATGGGTACAAATAAATGATGCAGACACATGAATATCAAATAGAACAAAATCAAATGATGATACAATAAGAAATGCTCCTAGAACTATCATATGTCATTCATCCAATTCCATTGGATCT
Organism: Viscum album; assembly: GCA_963277665.1. NCBI lineage: Eukaryota > Viridiplantae > Streptophyta > Magnoliopsida > Santalales > Viscaceae > Viscum > Viscum album. The sequence continues at coordinate 838,336,430 of OY728152.1, read as the reverse complement.
CATTCCATTGGATCATGTTGCCTCATCTCTGCCTGAGCCTAAAAATGGGTACTAGAATCCACATCGCCCATGAACTGAGTATACTTAGAAGATGTTTTAGTAAAATAAACATGACCTCAAAACTGAGATCTCATTGTCCTATATGGATCTGAATCTATGGACATACCATTGGAAGATACATATATCATAAAATCTCTTATATTCCTTCCATTATGAATAAATTATACATCTTTCCAATTGTTTCATATAGAGGGAATGGACTAGGTGGGTATGAACATTTAGATTTAAATTTACCTACCTTCCCACATTAGTGGTATGTAACTGACTCGACACCAGAATCCATAGATAGATAAAACCCTAAAGGATGGCATGAACTACCACCTCCCCTATCTTTCATATCATCACGCTTCCTCATATTATCATATTATAATCCACTTCCCACTACTAAAACTTCTCTCGAGAAACAAAGCATTATTTTACGATCAATTTCTGCAATAATAGAATTATGACCCACTACATCATAAGCCTTCAAATTGAATAAGAAGTCTCATGATCATATTTTTTGTCATAACACCATCTCTATCTTTTGATCTATTAGCTAGTCATTGTAAAATACCTCAAGTGCTAACCAAAACAACATAGTAAAATATTTGGAATAATGTACAAAGTCCTGATCACCATGAAGATGTTATAGAAATAATCGAGACTTGGTGAATGATAGATCATTGGATAATACTTCCCAATGAAAAAACCTATAAAATCATTCCATTATTTCTTCTCGATATTACCTACTTGTACCACGGATTCCCACCACTTCAGACATGGGAATTCCAACATTAACTAAGAACACATTACACTAAATTGATTAGGAGTTTTAAGAATATCAAACATCCTCTCTATTTTCTAAAACCCCTCCTCCACTTCATGGGGTTACATTATACATCAGAAAGAAGGAGGGTTGTTCTTGGAGAACTCATGTTCATTGCCTATCCTCAAATATAATTCATCTTATCAAACCTTAGTAGGACCAGAGCCCACTCTTTTCCCAATGCTTTGGCACCCCAAACCACAACATTGTGTATTCTATAAAAAATTGTTGAGGGAGAACACACTCTATCATCTTCCCATGTTTTTATCGGTGGTCTCCAGTGTAAAATATTTCTACAACAATATTCAATCACATGAAAATACCATCATTGAGAAATAATTAAAATATTCAGAAACAAAAAACATTTCTAAACACTTCCATAAATAAACCAACATTTCCAACACAATTACAAGAAAAACCATTATACTCCACCTCCACTTAGTGTCTATATACAGTGTAAAACCTATACGTCTCACCTAGAGGAAATCCCCAACCAAATTCCCATCTACCCATGGTGACTCAAGTTAATTATTACATTTGTGGGATAAACAACCCACTCAGAAAAAAAATCTAGACTAAACAATCCATGATTTGGTCAATCTAGGCTCTTTTAAAATATCAATAGATAAGAAAATATTGAAACCTCCATGGATAACATATTTTCACCAACCAATTCCGGATGTCATCCAACTCGATTCCTGACACATACTATGGAATATACTAAAGGGAATTCCCAATATCAATGGGCATGAAACTAGTGCATGGGTGTCAATAATTCACACTGGGAATTATTTAACTTATGAATATAACAATAAATAACCAATAAGAATAAAACAACACATAACTAATATTGATAAACAAATGAGATAAAAAAATTTATAGATTAATATTTTACAAATTTATCAATAAAACAAGTGTACCACCATGGAAGGGGAACCATGAAAACATCCCCAAAACCTCCATGTTTCAAGTGTTTCCAAACCCTCAATCTACCACCAACAACACCTGTATGATGCCGAAAACTATCAACGGTTTCCACCATCACCACTATGAAACATCTTAAATTTACTTAGTTCATACATAACTATGTCTACATACACCAAAATGTGAATGTAGTGTTTGAGAAAAATACTAGTTGGATTCCTTCAATAGAAAAAGATTCCATAATATACCAATATAAGATTAATCAATGTGCCAACTTTCATAAGGACATTTGCAATCATTTTCAAGGAAAATATAACAGAAAAAACATTTCAGGTAAAACATTTAAAGAAAAAAAATATCTCAAAAAATACTTCCATTGAACCCATAATATAGACATGGTAAACCATATAATGATTGTTATCACCAAATCACCAAAAAATAATGTCACAATAGAGAACTAATGAAAATCCATATAATTAACTATAACAAGTTAGACATTTTGGACCTTATAATTTGGTGATCAAAATATTCCATAAAAATCCAACAATGTACCCATCCATGAGACACTATAGAGGAGTCAATAAAATGCTCTAATGGTATCTATATCATAATTCAAAACTAATAGTGTTCACTTGCATGTTCCACTAGAGTGGATCCCTTATATGGTTTAGTGTTACTATATCATATTATATGTTCAGTTAGTGTTGTATTGTTAATCTTGATAGATGAATATGGGCCTGAGACTCTTTTGAATCAACAAAAGAACTTGTTTTAGTCCTCCCACCAACATATCTGATATTCCCATTTTTTTATATTACATATCACATATCACATAAAACACCACTTTCACATACATAATTTAAGCATTAGGAACATAGATGGAAATAACTAAATTCAAAATCCACATTGATCAATGATAAAAGCTCACATGGAAGGAATATTTTTCCATAGACACTTCAACATTAATTTCATACACACACACAAATGATTGTAAATACATTTCCCTTCAATTTCATAGTCCATAAAGGTCATTTGAAAAAAAACTACTAAATGATCACATGATTAATCCAACCATTTACATAATAGAATCCCCTTTAAAATAAATACACATATGAAAACAATTTTATAACATTATTCACAATTATTTCCAAATACACAATTTATATTTAAGATGTATAACAAAGAGGCTAACATGAAACCAAGAAATTTATTTTGGAAAAAAACATCCAACACATTATCAACTGAAGTGCCTTCTGAAAAAATAATTCTCACTATTCAGACATGGGACAAAAACATATAAGAAACACTATAATGATGAACAAATGAAACATAATGACATTTCTTTAATAAATATACATCATTAACAAGTTCATCTCAAATAAATTTCAATACATAATTCTCACCACACTGATAATCCTTAAAACACATTCATAACACCAAGAAACCACCCCAAAATAATCTAAAAATTCCAAATCAAGGATCCAACTACCATAATCTTGTAAAAATATAGACTCTAGTGTAAAACCACCACCAATAAACAACAATACCCTATAATGTAATGATCCAACAAAAACCATCAATATTTATCCCCAAAACCCATGATCAAAACATCAATTGGTCAAATAACCAACTGGGAAAGAATAACTTAAAGAGGGAGGGATAGAAACCCTAAGAGAATGGGAAAATAATTATAAATGATACTTTCACGATGATTCCTTGAATTTCCCTGGTAAAAACCCCCAAAGATTGATGCTCAAGATGTCCAAAAATGTTTTGAGGCAGTTCCTAGGGGTACAAATCCCATAAGGTTCATATTATATGTGTTTTAGGGATATATTGTAATAACTAAATAAGGTAATTTTTCAATTTTTTATGACATGGATTGGAATCATAGTTAGCATTAATATTTTTTCAAACTATACGGAAACCGCAAATCCATCACTATCCAAGAGGAATAAATCCACAATGTTTCCTAGGGAAGTGATAATTCCCATGAGCCTATATGTTCAAACTGGATAGTTTTATAATCCTTGGATCATGATTTTATAAGGACTCACTCACGATTTCTTAACCTTGCACCAACTGTGTACCACCTACTATTGAGCCTAAAATTCTATTTTTCATAGGAAAAAACTCAGAAGGAACCAAAGGAATAAATACACGACTAAAAATTAAAAATAAATACCTGAAAAATCATGAATGAAATACCCACTATATAAATTTAATTGAATATATACTTATTTTTTATAAAATCATCATGGAATCTCAAGGATCTCATCATAGTGGGGAATTAATAAGACATTTTCAATAAAATAGATACACTATATAAATATTATAATAATATGATATAGAAATTTAAATTATATGTTATAATATTTTTTAATTAATATTATATTTTCTATGTATACCTATAATCTAATGTAATCATTATTGTTTTTAGAAAAAAAACCCAACACTATAATGTTAAAAATACTACTTTTACAATTTTTTTATTTACCATGTTATCTAATTTTTATATAAGTAATTTAATATTCATTTTTAAAATTAAAATGGACATTATTATATATATTAGAATAATTAATTCAATAATTTAAATGAAATTTTTCAAATAGAATTTTAATGTGTAATTAGAATCTATTTTAACATTAGTGCGTGTTTCGCATAAAAGCCTTTTTTCAGAAGTATATTATAAACAATACTATTTATAATTTGTGTAAAATTATCCATGTATTTTAATTTAAAAATTTAAATTGGTTTATTAAAAATGAAATATATGTTGTTTGGGTTTCAAATCAATCTAAATCCATGTTTTTCCGAAATTATATTTCATAAAGAGAAATGAAAAAATACAATTTTTATTGTAATATACTACTCATGTCACTAAATCATTAATCATAAGGTTTTTAAAATAATAATATTTATTTAAAAGCATTTAGATATAATTATTAAATTTTTCTCTTATGAATTATAATATTTTATAAATATCTAGTTTGTACTTATAAATTCAGAAAATATTTAGTTTTGGTATATATGATATTTCAGAATTTTCAACAAATAATTTTATTATTAAACAACCATAGGTTATATTAACATGATAAAATATAAAATTAATGAAACATAATAAAATTAAAACTATAAATTTTGTACATTTATATTTAAAATTTTAAATTTAACATAATAGTATTTTTATATAAAAATCAAATGGGTTTCTCTCAAAAAGTTTATTTAAGAAATGATTAAAATGTGTTTCATAAATATAATATTAAATTAATATTTACATGAACATATTATAGTAGTTAAATATCCCCACAAAATATAAATTATATATTTAAGAATATGGTATTCACTTGTTGTAGTCGAGGGTGGTGATTCAAATAAATTAAATCTATTGGGAATTTATATGAACATGAATTTCATCATAAATGATTTCATACATGGCATAATTTTTTATGTTAAAATTATGATTGGTTTAGTGAAAATATATGTGAGGCTACCTCTTTCCCGGTCTTAGCTAAGTGATATTTATAAGGGTAATATTAATTACAAAATATTGTTTCTATGCTTTATAGATTCTAAAATATAATTACATCGTTTTATAAATGATGTTTTATTTCCTATATTATATCAACAAATTTAAATTTTTAATTATACCTATATAATTTTAGTTTAGATTTTTATATATAAAATTCTATTCACATAATTATTTTTCATGTAAAATTCATTATTATATTTCATTCCATTAAGTTTTTCCCTCCCAATATTTTAGTACATTCAATATATTTGACTAGGACGATAAAAGAAAAAATAAATATTAATTTTTTTTATCTCTTTATGTGTTTTCAAATAGGGATAATAGTATTAAGGAAGTTATCTATTTTTTTGAATGCAAACTTATAAGATAGATATCTCCTATGTATGGGGACAATATATTGATAGAGATATCTAAAATTTGAATAATTGAATTTTGTTTGAAGGTATGTTTAACATTTTTTAAAAGAATTATTGAATTGAAAGTGTTAACCTATTTATAACAAGTTACATGAAAAAATATATCCTGTTTAGGATATTTTTTAGTCGATAAAAGGGTTTAATTTCAATAATAATTTCTTCTGATATAACTTGATCAAGGGGAATCAAATGAATTATGTCACAAGAGGAAAAATATATTAAAAATTTTTTATGGGAAATATGTTATTATTATTTAATATTTATTTTTCTAACACCATGATCTCTCAAATAATATTGTAATTATTAGATGAAGAATAATTACTATTTTTATATGTTTTATGGGATTTATGTTGCTTTGTTTAATAAAATCAATTTGGGGATTTGTGAGGAAAATAACGGAATTGTGATTTTTTTTATATGAATATGATCTTATGAAAATTTTAATGAATATCCAAGAAAATGTTAATATTTTTTACTAATTAATAATTTCCTCTAGATTAAATAAATTATAAGGACATAATTTCTTTATATAATTTTAATTTTTATATTCTATTATTATATAGGGTTTTTTTGATTCCATAAATAAAATTCAAAATCGCATTTAATAATTCGATTTTTTGAGGTGAGGTCGTTGTTTGTGTTTTGAGGTCTTTATAGGTAGTTGGGAAATAATTTTTAATTTTTTTAATTCTAGATAAATTGTTTGACTTGATAAAAGTTAATGTATTTGAAGCTAATTTATTGATATGAAAGAATTTGAAGGAAGAACTATGTATTTCTAAAGGAAATTTTCTTATAAGTGGTTTTGGGGATTCATATGAAAGATATATGGAAATTGAATTATATTAATTATCTTTTTAAATGAATATTATAAAAAGTTATTTCATTGAAATATAAGATATTGTAGTGAAATAATTATGTTTATATGAAAGGAACCTAATATTCATATAAAAAGAATTCTCAAATGAATGGATATTCATATGAGATAAATTCTATATATAAAGGTTATCTATATGAATGGAAGGATCATTATATAAAATGTGGGAAACACTACAAGGTATTTTTTAATAAATTAAAATTCATATTTACATTATTATATTATAAATTTGGTTTGTACGTTTTGAGTATAATTTAAATTAGATAAAGATATATTCATTATAATATCAATAGGATTAGATTGTCAAAATATAATGAAGGCTCAAGAAATAATTCATGATTGGCATGGTTATAAATTCATCATGGAAATTTATATCATAATTAAATATTCTGACATAATCAGTTATTTTAGAATATTTTTTATAATGATTTTTACTATACTTAAAATATTTATAAATAATTTCATTTATGTTAATATATCAATTAAAATACTAATAATTAGTAATGGATGAAATAGGAAACTTGACCTAAAATGAATTCTTTCACCACTTTTAAATATTTAATTGGAATCTAAAGAATTATCTTGAAATTATTACATATATATCTAAATGGAATTTCACTTAATTACAAGAAGGATATGATACTTCAGATAACATAGATAATGAGACCATGTCATCATGGACTTTATTTTTTGATATTAATAAACTATATTAATGTATTATTGAAGAAAAACATTTAAGGAGAAAAATAATGTAATATATTCATTTAGTTTTGTGAATATATATAAGTTGAAGAAGAAAGAATAAGGTAGTGGATGAAAAAAATTTCGAACTAGAAAAAAAAATTAGTGTGAAAGGGAATTTTACATTTCAATATATTCTGAAGAACCATATTCATTATGGAAATGTAGAATGTAAGTGTATATATTTCATGTTCTTTTCATGATGATTTATGAGGAATCTTGGTATTATGAAAGAATAAAAGAGGTGTAACTACTATGCAGACCCATAACTTGATAGATATATTGTGGTGGAAGACTCATTATTTGTTACAAACATTTTTCTATGATTTTATATTATGTGGATTACTTATGATTAGTTTCACCAAAACTCATTTATAAGAAATTTAAAACAATTTTCTTAATCATTCCATTACTTTTTTATTAACTAGTCATTTTTTGTGGGTTATTTGATCTCATTGGAGTTCATATTATACAATTTATTTTCTATATTATTTTTAGTGGATATGATTATATTTAAATTTGATTCAATTTATAATAATAATTTTGGATGTTAGTAAAAAAGAAAATCAATCACTCTAAAATTATGAAAAAAATCAAATGAAACATTTAACCAAATTAAGATAGCTGATGGATTCTCCCACTATGACCTATGTTGATCCTCCTATTGTGCAAGATGAGGGTTCATTTTGGTGGGAGTTTCGTTAGTAGCATTAGGTGGTCCTCTTCCTCAGGCTTTGGGTGATCCATCTCTAGTAGTTGGATCTCTTTAACCTTTGATGAAATCCTTTAAGGAGGTGCTTTTAGGTGCGTCGTCTTCTTTTGTCACTGCTAGTCTCTCCCAGGATCCTATGAACAATATTGATTTGTGTCCACCTTTGATGGTCGATGCCTCTCGGGGGCTGGATCTAGCTGTGAAGGAGTTGCATGAGGCTTCTTATTTCCAGGACCTGGCATCAGTTTCTCATTTTGGTTGAGATAATCATTCCCTAGTTTTCTTCAATGTGTTTTTGGATTCATGGGGGCTTCATCATCCAACTACTATGTGAAAAATATCCATGTTTACCTTTTACATCCATTTCTCTTGAAATGAGTAATTTGTTCAAGCATGGTCTAGGGTATGGAGTCATTGTGGCCCATAGTGGTTCACGTTGTCTCGATGGACTTAAAAATGCCACTATGGTAGGGAGTCCAGTTTCTCCATAGTTTGGATCAATGTTCCAGGTCTACCATTGCTCATTCAAAATCCCACGATCCATCGATCTAAGGGAGATTAGTTAGGGTTGTTTCTTTATGTTGATGAAAGTGTGTTATGCCTTTGAGAGGAGAATAACCCACAAAATTTTGTGGATATATTTCTATAAAAGCATTTTCCTTCTTGTGTTTCTGTTGGAGCTGATTATGTATTTGTTTTGTGGAAAAGATTGTTCTTTTAGAATACACCTATGTTTTGTGAAGGTAGGGGTCTCAAAGGGAATTTGGTGAAATTATATAGATATGGGTCATCAAATTAGTTCTCTCGGAGACCCTATTCCTCTAATACATATTAGTCCCCCTCTATCTCTGAGTGGGTTCATTCCAATTATAAGTGGGTTGATAATGTTGGGATGTGAAAGGGGTTATGGTTTCCAGTGGTAGTGCTGATGGTTGAAGATGTTGAAATTTTTGCGGTGGAGAGGCATTCAAATTCAAATTATCCTTGTAATATTTGTTCCAACACGCCATCCCCTGGATTTTTTACCTCTTATTTTGAAACTCGATTATTGAGGAACTGATTTTTTTTTCCAATGGTCAACCATGCATTCTGGGTCTGTTTCTTCTTCTAGGTTTTTCATCACTTCCCCTCGGCTTCCTTGATATGGAGTTCTCACAAGCTACAGGTCAACACCAATTCATGAATTCCATGGGAGCTTCCTCCACCTCAATTTATCTTTTGGGATTCATCTATACTTTTTATAGAGCTATTCTAGACTAATTCTTGTCTATCTTCTATTTTAATATAGGATTTTAAGATTAAATCACATGATAAGGATTTCTTTGATGGTGTGATTAAGGCCATTTATGCTACCCGAGATTCTATTGCAAGAAGGCTTCTATATAATTATGTTCATTAGGATTCAGTCCCAGGATATCCTCATCGCTGTTATGTTAATAGGTTATATATTCTATATGATTTAGTGGGTGTGATTCCCCCCACGTCAATAAACAATCACCTGTATGTGGTGTCTGTAGGGAGGTTTACTCATTCCAAGGCTAAGAATTTTCTAGAGTTCAATCTAGATTCTATATGAATCTTTTACTAATGTAATGGAAAATAATTATTGTTTTAATGGTCTCTATTATTGTCTGGAACATGTGGGGTCTGGGGTGCTGGAAAAATACTGGTTTATATCTTTTATGTCCCAATATCATAAAGCTTCTATTGATCCCATCATAGTGTTGATGTGTGATCCTACCAATCTTAGTGACTTTTCAAGGAGGATGGGTTGTGGTAATTTATTTCATGTATCTCTCAACAATAAGAATATTTGGTTATCTTGGATGAATGATATCATATTTGAGCTAATTAGTTCCATGTTACAAAACATTACTACCAGGATCAGTTTCGGGAATGAGTTTTACCTTATTTCCTTTGTCTATATCAGTGGTGATTTTCAGGGGCGGAGAGTTATTTGGAATTATCTTGTCTCCTTATAGATAGGAAAATATTCAAGGCATATTGGACGGTATTTATCACAATTATAATGGTGGAAGTGAACCCAGGAGGTGCTGGTTTATGTAATAATGGAATCCATGATTTAAGCGATTTTGTTTCATTAGTAGGTCTCATTGTCCTGGGGTATCCATACAACATTTTCACATTGTGTAATAATCATATGGGTTACAATCACATCTAGTTCCACTTGGGCATGTTATTTTCTAATATCCAATGTCTCTCCACATTCCCTCAGTCCTCGGTCATGCACCTAACTCTCACCCTCTGGAATCATGCCCTACTATTAATGGAGCTGCTGAAAGGGGATCCAGTTAGGCATTCTCTTTGTTACTCTACTTCCTGAAACACTATAGATAACTTTATCTAGATAGTGAAAGAATCATAGGATAGTGGGGAGGTTGAGGGATCTTGGGTCATCCTTTTTAGGAATCTTAGGTGACTTAAGAAGAATATTAGAGCTTGAGTAATTTCAGACTCATTGGATGAGAATGGTCTTGAAAGCTTGATGGAATCCACTGATAAGTTGGAAGGGGAACTGCAGGATTCCTCTAATGATCTAAATTTTTTTAACCTCTATTAATATAATTATATTATTTCTAAAAAACTTTTGGAAATGAGAAGTCCTGCAGGATTAAATCGAGAACTCATTGGTTGAAGGAAGGAGACTGGAATATGGAATTCTTCCAATATTATTTGAAAGAGAAGGTGCACTAAAGTTTAATCAACATTAGGTTGGAAGATGGGTCTTATAACACAGATGAGCTGGTGGCTGGGAAGATGGTGCACGATCATTTTCTGATGTTGCAGGAAGGCTTTGGTCTTTGTAGAATCCCATATACTACGAATTCAGAAAAAGAGGATCGTTTTTTGGATTGTCCTCCCAGGATGGTGGATAGGTTTGAAAAAAAATCTATTAGCGGTGTCTTAGGATGATAAGATCAAATCCATTGTATTCATCATTAACCAAGATAGTTTTCTGGGTTAAGATGGCTTTCCTGGGTACTTTTACGTCACTGTACGAGATTGTATTAAAGCCCAAGTTATTGAAGCCATCCAGGACATCTTTAGAGGCGGACCCCTCAACATGAGTGTGAGTGCCTATAGAGTTGTGTCCATTCCCAAGGTGAAGGTCCTGATTAACCTCAACCAATATAGACCATATATCTTTGTAACATCTCCTCAAAAATTCATTCCTCCGTCTTTACAAGGAGACTGAATGGTTCCATCCTCTAGCATATTTCTAGAGAGAAACATGGGTTAAGGAAAGGAATCCTTATTTTGGGGTCCATTGGTATTACTAAAGAATGGGTTTATGACCTCAACAACCCATAAATGGGTTCTAATTTTGTTATCCAAATCTACATGCACAATGTTATGATAAGATGGAATTGAGTTTCACTATTCATTTCATGAGAAAGAATTGATTTAGTGAATGGTTTTGTGACATTTGTTTCAGATTTTATTCCTTCCCCTCATGGATTTCCATATATCTGATAGGGAAAGGATTTAGCTTCATCAAAATCACCTAATGAGTGAGGTAAGGGGACTCTTTATACGCCATTCCCTTCATTATGGAACATGAAGCACGTTCTCAAAACATTAACAATAGCATGTAATGTTGAATGATTTGTCCCTACTATAATATGTTTGGGAATGGTATCATTTCTCATTTGATGTTTGCTAAGGATATTCTTATTTTCATTAGTGGATTTCGTAGGTAGCTCAATGGTTTCATGAGAATTATGTCTACCTATGGGTAGCTGAGTGGGTAGTTTATTATCTCATCTTAAAGCTAGGTCACCATTCCCAATATGTGCTCAGGAAAGATCAGCAGGGAAATCCAAGTGATCCTCGGTGTTCAAAGGAATCATTTTTCCATGGCATACCATGGTGCGCTGGTTTCTAAAGGGGGATTAAAATATGTTTTTTTTTCAATGGCATTATTAATAATATATTCAATAGGATTTATAGTTGGAATCACATTTTCATTTCATTTGGAGTTACTGTTACTCTTATCAATATTGTTTTGACAACATTTCTAATGCATATTATCTCTATCGCCAACCCCTCTCCCCAGAGACTATTATCTGTATGGAGAGGATTATAATTAGATTCCAATGGTACTTAAAATTCTCTTTGCACTGCCACTATGCCTCTTAGAAGTAATTGGAAAAGCTGCTTGAGGAAGGCATGGTTGGAATTCCTGAAATATCTGATGTAATATTGTCCATGAAAGCTTGTATTACATGTCATTTTTTAGAATTAGAATACTTATGGGCATCATTCCTCAAGGATAGATATAGAACCTGCAGGGAAGACTTGGGGAGTGTAAGAGTAAGCTCTTGATCCTTGTATGATGTATGCTCGTGCACTTGTAGGAACTGTAGGAATCTACAAGATTGATTGAGGGACAAGGTAATATTATATTGTTTCATGATAACTAGGTTGGTGATAATATTTTCATACCTGGATAGCCAGTACAAGATTTGAAATTAAGAGAGGCTATCCAAAACCCTAGGCATAGGGTTGCGATTCTGAGAGGCGATCTAGGTCTAGTGTTTGATAATGTTATCTTATATGAATATAATGATTTATGTTATTTCATAGGCCCGTGATCTGGCTATTTTTCAGGATGGGACATCAGAGCTATGATGCATACTGACAGCCTTCATGAGGATAGGGTGGAGACGCATTGGAACGGTGAGGTGCCCTCTAGGATGAACATTATTTTTAGAGAATTATGAATCAATCTATCCCATCTGATAATAATATCCAAAAGAGGTTAATTTTTATGTCATCAATATGTTGGTGTTTCGAGCATTCGTTATTGAATCGGTTCTGTATGTGTTCTATTAGATAGATTAAGAAAGAGGATTGTAGGTGAGTTTGAATCATTGCACTCACTTTATTTTCCATGGTGATTCTATGTAGGAGGCCCTTTTGTTATGGTTCCAGGATGTGGGACAGTAGGCTATGAAAATAAAAATCTACAGTATCATGTTTAATTTCGTTTTATGGATAATTTGGGATGCAAGGAACTAGACAAGATTGGATGTGCAGAATTCCATGTTATATTTATAGATTAGTTCACAAAACAAGGTGATGTAACTTTGTTCCTTGATCAAGGTAGTTCAGGTTCTCAGACGCATTTTAGTTGTCTCACCAGATCGATGGGTGTACCACGCCCTTAGGGTTAGTGGGTGAGTTGGTCCCCTCTTTTAAACGGATTAAAGCTCAATGTGGACAGTTCCATATTTAGTTGGAGGGTTAAGGATGGAGGTCTTTTCAAAGATCACAGGGCATTAGTCATCTCTTCCTTTAAGACTTTTTTCAGACTAACAAATTCCTTGGGAATAAAATAAGAGCAATACATATAGGCTTGTTGTTGTGAAAAAGACTTCTTATGCAAGTCAAGGTGGTGGAATCTGACTTGGAGGTGTTGGTGAACATTTTTCATGGGATGGTGGTCTCTCCTTAGGACCCTGTGTATCTAGTCCGATGATGAAAAGGTGATTCATCACCAAGGGTGTGTGGTGGGGCATATTTGGAAGGATGAACACTTGGCAGTATATGTTTTAGCTAGATGTGGTTTTGAAGGTGATTCTTTCGTAATTAATTCTAGTTTGGGTTCCCTCCCAACTCATTGTAAAGTCTTTATTCTTGGAGATTCCCTTAGACTGCATCACCATAGGCCCCCTAGTTTTCATTCTTGTTTGTTCTTGTTTGGTTGGGAGAAGGAAACCATCCCCTCCTCAACCACTTTTCTTTAAAATAAAAAATATTAAATCATAAAAAAATTATGATAGTTATTTTATCCCCATTTCATATATCACCCATAGATCCTAATAATGGTTTAACAGATCCAAATGTAAACATGTGGAACCTTAGGTAGTTATACATGGATTATATGAATTACCAAAAAAATATTTTTTCTACCCAAAAAAAATTCTATTTTACATGAGATTATGTTTAATACATTTGATTCCCATGTACTTCATTGTACCGGTTGAGGATCACGATACAAATATTTATGAAATTCATATTTTCATTACATAATTTAACACCATGATATCTTTGAAATCCATATTAAAATAAAAATTATTCCATATTAATTATTCTTTGAATATGTAGAGTGGTATTATTATTCCCAATCCATAAATACAGTAAATTTTCTAGATTTATTGATTTTATTTTAAAACAATCCATCTAAATATAAAACTACTCTTAATGAAGAAAACTATTTGACCTAGAAATCCTATAGAGATATATATTCGTGATTATAGAGAAATATTTATGTTAATCTAGATTGTTTCCCCTAAAATCAAATTATTTAAAATTTTTGATATAATATTTAATTTAATGAATAACAATGATGGGACCTAATTATTATATATGATATACATAAAAGAAATTTAATATATAAAACCATTGATGACCCTAATAACCTCATTAAAAAAAGACATAAAACACCCATCCATTTTCTAATAGGTGAGTGATACATTTTAGAGTAGTCTAAGAGATCTTTGCATCAACAATTTACATAACTATCATTGTTATCTAGATTATACACTCAACTAACATGATAATATAAATTGTGTTTTCTAGTGATTGGTCTTTTTAACAACCTCATGAATAACCATGACCTACTCACATGCCTTCATTTCTGTGTGAATATTATTTTCACAACTAATATATATTAATTGATTCTTACATATATAAGTCTCACCTGATATTTGTATTGAAATTTTTATATAGATTTAATTTTAATGAACACATCCAACATATAATAAACATATATCCACATATAATTCAATAAATAATGATAAAAAATCATGTATATTAATGTAGACTTTCTGAATATCTAAATACATAATATAAATATTAAAATAGTAATTAAAGACCATGATATTTATAAGGTTATATTATTTTTTAACAATAACCAAACATGGGAAACTAATAAACACATATAAATCATAATCGTACTATTGAGGAAAAAAATTAGATTACAATACAAATGAAATAAACCACATCCTAAAATATTACAACATAAATGATTCTGTGATCTAGTGAGATTAAAAAATTATTGAATCGATGTCTAAAATCATTCCATCACTACCAATAGTGGAAAACAAGGAAAAAATAATAAATTATTGTCATTACACTATATATTAGTATATATATTAAATCCAAAAATTTTCATATTATTTATTTTTTAGAATATGAGAACACTACATTCTCAAATGGCCCTTTAATTCATGATAATAATTTCTCAAGTAGATCCTATATGATTGTTCCTATTAAAATAAATTAGATCCTTAGTAATATATCAATGAATTTTTTTATGATATAATGATTTCACTACCACGAGTATTCCACTAACATTTACTCATAGAGATCTAGTATCTATAAAAAAATTTAGTACATAATAATGATATATAATTTTAGGCATTCATTGAATTGTATATTTTAACATTACTTTAATTTATATTTTGAAACAAATAAAAATTAAAATTTATTTCACAACATGTAACAATAAATCCAAAATAGATTAATTTAAATGAGAATGTTATTATTGTGAGAAAATATCATTTCATTCGGAAATAAATGTTTTAAAAAAATATATTTAGAAAACCATTGTTATATTGTTCACCATAAGGGAGAATCAAAATGTAGTTTTAATTGGGGATTTTGATTAAATTTGTAATGTTATCTGTCACACTGTATATAGTTCTTCATAAGTTAGATAATATAGTCCTTGTGGAATGTTTACTTAAATAAAAAAACTAAATATAGATTAATTAAATATGTTTCGGAATAGTTAAAGAATATCAACGTCAAAATGGTATATATAAATATATGATATAGATAATGACATAATTAATGGACAATCCGCATTATTCTAGATCAATAAACCCTTTAATAACAATCACTACCATTTTTAATGTTTTTTAGGATACCCATTTGTTTGTAATTTTGGGATTTGATAATTAATTTTATCCTATTTCAATCCATGGTACCTTATTTAAAATGTAATTTATCATGTTCCAATATTATTATTGATTATTTTTCTATATATTTGGTCCTTAATAGTAAATACATTTAAATTTCACATGTCTATTTAACTATATAACATATTCCAACTATTGAATCATGTATACATTGGACTGATGGAGATTTTTTTAATATTCATATAATGACTATTTAAAACATATACATAATAAAGAAACTTGTGATTTTTGGATGATGTAAAATTCATTAATATCCTTATTGAAGCTTTTTATTTTGACACATGAACACTTTTCAATGATGTGAATTTTCAAATAACATCCTATATAAACACATATATTCTAATATATTTATTATATGATTATATTGTGTGCTATATTTTCATATACATAAAATATTATCATGTATTATGATTCAACCAATTCTATATTTGAAAAGAGATCTTAAAAAATAAAATATTATTATTAGAAAAAAAATGAGTATTTTCATATGTTAAATTTATAGTATCTATTTCTATATTAAAAGATGTAACTTATTGGAATACATCGTGTTTATAAAAATGTTATAATATCTTCCATAACAATAATTTGTAGACATAAATTATTATTGTGAAAAAATAAGATTATAATAGTGTATATGAAAAAACCCATTTTGGAAAGGAAAATAGTTTAACCAACCCTGGCATGATGTAGTTAAAGAGGAAATAACCACATTATTATCTTTATGAATAATTTTTCATATCAATAAATTAATTTAGGTTAGTGTAGTAATGATTTTTCCAAATAATATTTCTATTATAGTGGTAAGGAATATGTTTAGAGATTTAGTTAAGAAAAAATATTAAAATAATTAAATTACATAAATGAGTTGTTGATGTTTCATTAAATTCACTATGAAGTCTCATTTAGACTAATTTTTTTAATCAAATTCTTGTAAATCTTGAATTGTAGCCATAATATATTTATAGATATCCATAGTTGATACATTTAATACTTTTTTTCATGAGCATTCAGATAAACATCAAATATATATTATTCTAGGTTATTTATATATACATGAATAACTTTCATATTCTGAAATGAAATGGATTATTTTTAATGTTTCATGATGAATAATTATGAGTAATATGAGGATCCATAGCTGGATGTATTTATAAATTATTTTAATATATATGGATTCTACATTGATAATGTTTATTATTGATTCAGATCTATCATATAAATATTCATATATATTTCAATTTAGATATAAAATATCAGTATATTAATTCAAAAATCAACATTTTTATAATTTATGTCCATGTTATTTTTTGTTATGATATTTTGGTAAAACAATTCAAGTTATTTATCAATCCGTCCTTACCCTAGCTGATGGATGTGAAGTTGAAAGGATATATTTTTTACATGATAATTTATATAAGAGACTAATTTATTAATATAATAAACATATACATTGCATGATTTAATTAGTACTAAAGGATAATGTTTTACCCTTGGTAGAAATTATATTACAATTCATTTAATTTATATTTGTGGGAAATAATATCTCCACTAACTATTTAACCCCCACTTGTGAGACGTTCCTTTCAAACTCATATGTGAGGTATAAAATTGATATTATTAGAATGTTTTTCATAACATATTAATAATTTAATCCTATTCTACTTTTTATACTTCAAGAAGTATATATCCTTCTGTAGGCAGTTACAGTTTCACAGAGAGTGAGTTTATATGCCGAAAAATTCCTTTCAATAAATTGGAGTACTAAAATTTTTATACAAAATAGATATTTTTAACTCACCATGAAAGACATATATACCATCATAAAAGTTCAGGGTCAAACCCATACCCATAAGATTTTTGTTACATCCCTATTAATTTGACATTTAAATAAACGGAAGAATTATACAAGATTATTTAGAAGCTAATCACATAAATAAAATTTCAAATGATATATACACCAACACCATATATATATATATAACTTATTTAGGAGTATTAAACCAATTATATTTTCCATTAGTTAATAAGTGTTTCCTCATGTTATGTATACAAATATAATTATTTGGTTGCATATGAAATTAAATATTAGTTCAAAAAACTAAATGTTGATAAATTATGTTTTTATTTAAGAAACTATATATGAGATGATCTATATCATGGTAAAATAAGAAATTTCCCTATTACAAGTAGTTACATGAAATATCATTATTTCTCAAAAATTTTAATGTTTTTTCAAACACTTTTTCATAGATGTCATTTCAGACCATATAGGACTGCAGAGAATGTTTTAGAGTTATACCTAATTTGGATATCTATCAATTTGGATTTATATGATTATTAAATGATTTTATAATGTTATTAGTTGATAGATAATTTTTTAATGTTGAGTTAAATTCTAGAAGTACCAGTAATCCATTATGTATTATTATCTTAACAATATTTGGAAATCATAATATTATTAATTAATTACTTTTTATGTTTACAAATTATTTTGTAATGGATTATGATTCCCATTGAAAATGGCTGATACACATAAAGAATGATTATGCTCCTATTTTTATAGATTTTATGATGAAACATATATTTTATTAGTTTGTATTTCTCATGATTTTCATAACATACCAATGATCATATTATTAATTTTTGACTATAAAGGAATTTTGTGGGATATAACGTGTTAGTTATAAAGGTTGTACTACTTATGAACCCCAAAAAATTTATAATCTATAGTTTATAATAAATACATGAAATAAATCAAATAAAAAATTTTATAACATAAATGTAGGGTTTAGATTAATCTATATTATAAAAAATTATGGGATTTATGAATCACAATTAAAACTACCATTAAAATGTATCCACATTATATTATTTTTGGTAAAACATGTCACCAATCAGTTGTGTTAGAAAATTATTTATTTTATCTTATAAATCAGTATAATATTTTTTTATAAGTATAGGTATTCAAAGGAAAATTATGATCCACGATCACAAGGATAAATTATTGAACACTAAATAATCTTGTATATTTATAAGTAAAATACAATAATTATTCATGATTATTTGATTTCATAGAGGTATATTGGATTAAAATTCAATGTTTTGTTCAATAAATATAAAATTATGTTTTATAGTGATAAACATTATTTCCATTATATATTTCTATATAACATTAATCATGATAATAATTTTATGGTTTTATTGGTTAACCTTTAGTCCCCCAGACAATAATGAATGATAATGAATAGATATTTTTAAAGAGACAATATGTGATCCACCAGTAGTGCAGATCGAATATCAATATTATCATGAAAATTAATACAACATGTATTTTTCTTTCTCTCACTCTTATTTTACAAGAAAATTTTATATAACCAGTTTACAATGAGTAAAATTCATAATATAATTATATAGAGGGATTTGTTCAATATTTATACCACATCTATATATTCTTACCTCTATTTTTTATTATTTAATTTTTCTTTAAAACAATAGATGAAATATAACCCACACAATTTAAGAAAATAAATGTCTAGGAACAATCTAACTCTACAATAATAATTTTGAAGGATTAATTATGTGTGTAAAATTTCATAATCATCATTTGTATTATTATATGTAATCAATCTATAAAAGATTAAATAATATTTACTTCCCTTCCATATAATTTTTCTGAACATATATAATAAATTATTTAAAATATATTCATTCTTGAGATACTATTTAAACATGATGCCTTCTAAAAAATTCTATGTTTCATTATCAAAAATTAATGTGTCATGTTCAATTAAAATTGTTATGGAATTCATTTAATTCTAGACCCTATAATATCACTTATCCACATTATTAATTTTCCACTTTTAAGATCATTGAAATGGATTAATTCTTGATATGCTTATTAAATTATATTTTTATTTATCCTTATTTACTAAAAAATTAGGTATTTCATGGCCAAAAATCGGTATAGGTTTTTCTAAATGGTAGTGATGGTTTTTCCATAAGGATTCATTACGAAATAGAAAATCAATTATACAGGATATGAGTCACAAATTTGTATTGGGTAGAGAATACATATATTCATTATAGTTATGTTATATTGATATAATTTATTATCAATTTCCTCCTCATTGAAATTAAGAGTCATATATATATCTAAAATTTTAAATGAATGAAAATAAATGAGAGAGAGGAAACCTTAATCATTATGGTATGTGTTGTTATAATTCATTGACTAAAAAGTGATATATATTTTAATGGACCATGTAATCTATTATTGGGTGATTAAAGGACATTTTAACAATGATTTAATTGATAATATTAAAATATTCATTTATATTTATCCCTTTGTCAAATCCTTTCAAATTTTCATTAAATCATTACCCATTGATCGATAATATAGAATAATCCATGAAAATTTTCCTCTTGATTAGTGTAATAATTATCTCTAATAGTGAAGATTTCAACAAATGTAACTGATATAGAATTATATATATGTACATTAAAATTGGTATTAACTCTAAATAATTAATCAATGTTAGATAAAATTAAATATTATAGGAATGTTGGTCAAAATTATGTATGGATATAAATATAATTTAAATATCTAGATAGTAGATAAAATTGGATAGAATAAATTATTATATAAAAGAATCATCAATTTTTTTATGTAGATTGATTTAACATAATACATATATTATCTACATTTTTTGGAATCTGATTCTTTTTATCATTTTATTGAATTCACTATTTATTTTATCTCATGGGTATAAGAGGTTATGTCTGAAAAAATTGATAAAAATTTATTGTATGTTATTTTCAATGGTATATATTTCAAAAATATTCCTTAATTATTCAAAAATACTAAAAAAGTATCATTATTGTTTAATCATAAGTGTGAATTTGAATTATTTCCTTATTAGTGTTAGTTATGGGAAATTAATAAGAGAAATATTTTTAATAGTTCATTAATGAAGTCCTAAATTTATTTGTTATATGTTCAGATGTCATATCATATTATGATTATTTTAGTACATTAACGTGAAAATTTACCTGATTTTTTTTAATATTTTATGATATTTTAGGATATAAGATTAATATTGGATAAATTTAATATTCTAATGATTATTTCATGTCATTTTTATATTTTATTAATATTTAATAATTTTTTTTATTATTTATAATACTCCAAAAAAATCTTTAGAGGTCCTATGATGTAACATCAATAGATATAGGGGGTTATGAATTGATATTCAAATAATTTGTAGTGGGTGATGAACAAAAAATGACCTAAAAGTGTTTAACCTCGTAGTTAACTATGCTATAAAATGGTTTGAACTAGTCTTGAATTGATCTATATAGGGGTTTATATTTTTTGTAAGAATCTATATAGAGGGGTATGAAATAACCATGATCTATGATAGAGTGTTATATTTATAAACTATGAATTCATCAATAGTGGTGTTGAACATATTTTTAACTGAGCTATGAAGGGTTCACACCTACTAATGACGAAAAAACTAAAAGTTTTGGACAAAAAAATCAATTGATCATTAATGATACATTTAAATATCATAACATTAGAGATTAATTATTTTTAAGGATTCCAAATAAGAATTTCTATTTTGTGAATAATCCAAAAGAAATTTGTTGATCCTTTTAATGATTAATTTTTTATACAATATTGAAAGCATACAAGTTACTATATTGGGAGAAAGTTTTTTTGGATGATTTTTTTCCATTAATGATAATTATTTTGAGTTTTGGATACATAAAATGAAACAAATTCTCTATGTAAATAAATCTGTGTGTATTTTTATGAAGTGAATAACCCATTATATGATGGTAGTTACAACTAAAATGAATCATTATCTCTATATGGATCTACATAATATCTCATTTACGGATTAATATTCATTATGTATAGTGAAGAAAATAATAATTGAAGAATATGATTAGATTCAATGTTCAATATTTAAAATGTTCAACATATCAAGGATTTTATAAAATATGTAGTTGTTTATCATCATTATTACCTTGTTTTCTCTAAAACTCTACTCAATAAATAACCATAATGATTTTTACTTATTCTAATTAGGATAAACATGAAATTTTATCATTAAATTCTTTCATTAACATGGTTCTTGGTTTTTTAACTATGAGGTTTATTGTTCCATAATTTATACAATATGTTGATTATCAGTTTTCCAATTTTTTCAACATTATTGTTTTCATATCAGATTAATTTTTTGTTATTTTATTTCACATTTAAATTATTTAATTCATAAATTATTGGGTGAGGTGGAAAAATATTATATTTATTCATGATTGTGGTCTTGTTGATATATTTTACCCATATTAGATTGTTATTTATTTTTTATTTCACTTGTTATGAATAGTTTTGAGGTGTATGTTATTAATGGAAAATTTGAAAATATTTTATTATTATAAAATATTTTAAATTAGAAAATACTTGATTATATTGTTTAGTGATTAGAGGGTATGATATTGATATTTTTTGGAAATAATACATGGTGATCAAAATCAATGATTATGGGTGTGAAACGTTGACTCAGAGAAAATGATACGAAATCAAAATATTATTTATTAAAAAAATTCTGGTATTCTCTAAATACCCAACTAAAACATCACATTTATATATTTCTAGAATTGTTTTCTTTCATTCGTTATAACTGTTAAATTCTACCCACCCCACATTATTTGTCATTTCATTTAGTTTTTTAATTTAAAATAACAATTTCCTCCACAATGTAAGTGTTTTTTGTAGTCAAACTATATGATTTATATAAATAGTAAAATAATTGAGAAAACTATATTTATTTAAATTTGTAATATATATTTATTAATTCTATGGATTCATGACACAGAGTATTGGTTTTTTAAAACATAAAAATTATTTTGATAAATAAATGTTATTTTTTAAATTTCTTATGATTCATAATATAAATAATTTGGATAAAAATACATAGATAGATTCATGAGGTGTATTTAAAAATATGTTTGATCATTTATTCTCATGAAAATAACCAGGTTATTTATATGTTCCAATGATATAATTAATTGAGAATTAAATCATACAAATTAGTATGTCATATCAATTTTGGGTTTCAATTGAGATTATTATGTAATGTATTTACAATATAAGTCACTTGAAGAATATAATGTTCCAAAAAATGAATTTTTTTAAGATATACACTTTTATTTGTAACCCAAATATAATTATGATATAACAGAAATGTATTTTGGAATAATTTATTAGATTGATTTTTGAATAATATTTTTTTAATCAATTATCTAATTGTTATATAAGATATTATTTGCATGATTGTTCAACAAATATATCAAAAACCCCACATTACCTGGCACCCTATCTAGCCCACAAAAACCCAAGGTGCATCCTTGATAACCCCTTACTGGAAACTATTTAACTGAAATCATATGAGAACAATTGGGAACATTTTTACCCAATTACAATTATTATTTTGTAATAGATTGATAACATAATTTCTTTATAACCCCTCCATATTCCATAAGCACAATAATTTATAAAAATGAATCTATTTAACAAAGAAAATAAATCACATTTAATATAAATTAAAAGAAATAAGTTAATAAACTCAAATAATATAGAAAACTAAAATATTATTATATATAAGAGGTGTCATATTGGTTAATAATATAATTTTTAAAAAGTAAAATAAAACTGATATCCAACCCAAATTATATGACACTTGACTTCGAACCATAAAAATCATTTCCATAAAAGATCCATGAGATAAAAATTATAAATCTAAAATTGAAATGATATATAGATATTCATGAATATTAAATCCCAATAGGTATACCAAAATAAACCAAAATCTAGGTGTACGTATCAAATTGAAGATCCAATTACACATAGTTTCAATTAAAATTAAAGTATGATTTTATTTTACATTAAAGACCAATCACCTACCTTAATCTACATAAGAACATTTATTTTTAAAATAAATTGTTATAATTATTTTAGAAATTAATATTTTATAATTTAAAATATTTATTGTCATGTATATTACAAATTAATTTCAATTTGATGATAAAATAATATCTTTTTTTATTTAAGTTGAATTAACAACAATGATAACAAATATGAATGGTAACATCACAATGAAAAGGGTAAAATGTAATGTAATGCTGAAACACGATCCACAATATTAGCATTCCTAATGCATTGTAATTTTCCTAACACTTGGGAATGCACTTCCTAGAAAAACCAAGGTTCAAACTCCCTGGGTATTTTACGATCTATACTAACAACGACCTATATGCCGTTGATCCTAAACAATTGTATCATCTATATTTGAACATCCCATTTAATTTTATGGTTTTATACTAGCATAATACTAGGTGTTTGGATTAATAACAATAAATGGTGATACATATACATATGTATATGTATATCAAGTAATTGTAATGTCAAATGTATGAGTATTAATATATCGATAGATATAAAAATAAAAAAAAATACTTCCAAAACACTTTCCCCAATGCTACACCATGACTCAAATTTTCCAAAAAATACCTAAAAGTTAACCAATATATTAAATAAAATGTTGTGCATAAAATATTTATTATTTTTTTAAAACAAATAAAAAAGTTAAATATATTCATCATATAATTTTTCAAAATCAAAATATTTAAAATTTTCTGAAAAATCAACTATGTATCTTTATATAACATCAAAAATGTATAATAATATCAATAAAATATTTTCAAACATTCATTAATCCCATAAAAATTTATGGGAACATTTAAAAATTAACATGGAAACCATAAAACCTCATAAAATATCAAAAAATGTGAGTAATGGCCTTTATGAAAATTCATCGAATAGTCGGTGTGTAGGGATGTTGTTGTGAACATTAAATTTAATTTTTTGAAGGAATAATATTTTGAAAATCAGTGGAAACATTTTAATACATTTTTAATTTATAAATAGTCCATAACTATGCATAAATTTTCTATTATGAAAATAAAACATGCATTTAATGAACAGGTAGTTAATTAATACCTAATTTAATGCTTATAATATGGAGAATCATATCTTGACTCATAGTTTTTCAAAAATATTGTGTTAATCAAACTAAATGTGTTCCAAATTGATCTAAACATGATATACCACAAGTAAACCACCATTATATTTTGTAAAATTGAGTCTCATAATCACTGAGTGCAAATTACTACATGAATAGGAATAAAAATTTAGAAATGAATTAGAGTAATAGGATTGTATGGATTTACAATAAATAACATGGAAAAAATCATTCAGATAATATATAAAGTCACCATGTTAAATATAAGAAACCAAATATAATACCTTCTAGATATCATGTGGTCAAATGTAATGGATTATGACCCCCTTAGGGTTTACATACAGACATGGTAAATGATGTAAATGTTTAAAAAATTATCGTTACCCGACATTATTCCGGTCAAGATAAAAATGTTAACACATTGAATCAATACTTATGTTATTGAAGTGACATTACCCTATGTTTTTAAAATCCATAAGCCCCCTTCCTTAGGTTAAATAGATATAACAAAATATGAGGCCTTATTAATACCCCATGATATAGTAACCCGGACATCACAATCCTAGATCCATTAGAAAAAAAAGTGTACATAATATTCCATGGTACAAATAATCATTTCTAAATTATATCCATCCAAATAATATAATATAATTGGTCAATATTGGATAACTAACATATCAAAGGATATTTTATGTTTCAGATATTCAATGAATTATGATAAACACTTAAATTTTAAGGCTATTTTATGCAAGGGATAAAATTCCTTTTAAAATAGGATTTTATTATTTCACAATATTTCATAAATATCTTAAATAAAATTAATTAAAAAATGAAACGTTCCAATATGTACTTCAATTAGAATCATTATTCTT
This sequence comes from Viscum album, assembly GCA_963277665.1. Lineage (NCBI taxonomy): Eukaryota > Viridiplantae > Streptophyta > Magnoliopsida > Santalales > Viscaceae > Viscum > Viscum album. The sequence goes on along the minus strand of OY728152.1, from coordinate 838,310,390 downwards.
AACCAGGGGAAATGGAAAACATAAGAAGATTTATCTAAAATTCTTAATATGTGTAAATATAAGAATAAAAAATTTAATATCATTAATGAGAATAATATTTTCTAAATGGTATGTTGATAATAGATTTTTAAGGTTACAATATAAGATAATTCATACCAATAAAAATATGGATATTAAATAATAAAACATGGGATATATCTTTATCAATGTTCATGATTCATGTATATCAATAAACTCGAGCCATGTGATAACACTATTTTTTAGTGGATCAATTAAAACTCATAAAAATGATTTAAAAATTGATTAATTATCATGGAAGATCAAACATTAATCCTGTAATACCCCAAATAATAATTCCCAACTCTCTTAGGCTTAATTTAAGACATGAAAATAATGTAATCTCTTAAGAGTAACCTAATTTCACCACCTCTTAGAAATAACTACCATCATGTTTACTCTTTCTCATTTAGAAATTAATTTGAGGGACATAAATTACCCACCCATCATATACTAGAAAATTTTCCATAAGTATTTAGGCTCACATCCCAATCCTTTTTTCAAAAATATTTTAAAAGTACTATATCATGATATAAAACTCATTGATTCTAGAATTTAATTAAATATTCATAACATCATTTAATACTGAAAAAAATATGTTTCTTGAAAATATCATTAATACATCTTTATAAATCATTTAAATAAATTATTTTTAATGTATCATAAGATCATTCACCAAATGAGTCATATTAAAAAATAAAAAACTTTTACATTGATGAAAAATACAATTAAATGTTAATTCAAAAAATTTCATTTAAAACATTGGATATACTATATTAATTCTGTACCATTAGAAACATAAAAAAAATTTTCAATAAAGAATATTTCGGGAAAATAATGTTATAAAAATGAAATATCATAATAAAATTTATGACTGTTCATGATGGAATAAAATTAAATTCATTTTATAGAAATAAATATAAACATTCTTTTTATCCATTATTATATGGGGTCAAAATATATATTTATGGAAAAGGGTAAGAAATTTATTCTTAGTCCATTTCAAAGGAATGTAAAATATGAATTATGAAATGGAAAAATATTACGTTATGAAAAAAACATTCATGAAAAAATATAAATTAGATGGTGCATGAGTTTGCATAAAATTCATTAAAACCATTAATGCATCGTTTTATGAAGAAAAATTAATTATCCTTTTTAATAAAAAAAAACTATTCAAATTAATGAAAATAAGATGGAAAATAAAATACCATGATTATAAAAATATTCATGGTATTGTATATGAATTTTCAGTATATAAAATATATGGATAAATATTGATGCATTAATAAAAAAATATCTGAAATATGGAAATTTGAGATGAGAAACCATTAATACAAGGGTAATGATTGAATCAAAATTCTATATAATAATGAAACATAACTTGATTCTATAAATACCATAATTTTTCTAAATTAAAATGTAAAAAAAATCTTGGGTAATTCAACATAATATATAATTTTAAACATGGTGAATAACATAAATTATGTCTTAATGAATTGAAATTGAGACCATGAAAACCCTAACAACTTTTTATGACATTTGAATAAATATTTCAGGAAATATAAAAATTCAATGGGAAAATAAAACACTTGATAAAATTTTAATTCATTATAAAATATTTAAATGAAAATTATATTCACTATAAAAGTGATACAGGTACATTAAATAATACAAACATCAAATAAACAATATTTAGACAAACAATAATTACAAGGATTATATCACTGATGTTAGAATTAGTCAATGAAGAGATTAGGTGTAATGATTTCAAACTAGAAAAAATAATTTAATTAAAACATACTAAAATAATTTTTTATTTCAAAAAAAAATCATTTAAAAACATATTTAATGAAGTAGAAGTGTCACCATGGGATTGTAAATTGAGTTAAAAAACCCTTGACCTCAGACTAATTCTTTCTATGTATATCCATTATATCTTTTCCAACAAATATATATTATTTATTGAACATTATAAGAATAATTTATAATTTTACTAAATTTCCATTAATGTAGTATCCACAAATTTTAATCACAATAAGAACACTATTGGTTTATAAATTATGAATTTTTTTTGAAAGTGAACTTTTTTAATGAAAGACACATAACAATTAATTTTTAGCCCGTTTGTAAGTGTAAAAAACATTTTTATAAATATGGAATAAAAAATGATGACTTATAATATATATATATTTAATTAATGAAAAATACACTTATGTGAGATAATAAAATATATTGTAATGCATGACCAAGGAGGCATTATACATAAGAAATAGAGAAGATGTGGAACATGCCGAATGCATGTTTGAAGGAAAAATAGGAAAAATCAATTAAACATAATAATAAATGATATAAGAAAAAAATAATATGTTGTGGGGAAGTCCAAGGGGGGTCCACATTATCAACTATTTACATCTTCCACACCCCTTTCCCCGCCTCTCCCCATTATTATTATTTTTATATTATTTAATTATTTTCTTCCAACAATTATCTTCAATATGTCATCAAATTTTTATTGGGTTGACACAATATTATTTTCATTGGGTTCATCTCAACAAGAGGTAGATGGATCCATTTTAGGGTAGAAAGGTTTTAGTTGTGTAATTAAAACAAAACATCATCCCATGTCGTCAATCATCATTGTACCAAATTTACAAATTCATTGACAATGTCACAAATCTCAAATGGATTATTAACATGGTTATTGATTTTATATGTAACTCAATGTGAATACTACGTGTAAGAAGTCATTAACATAGTTTTATATTTAATACTATATATTAGAATTAACTGTTTTTTCATGTCTGTCACCTATGATGCCAATTTTGAGTCTTGATTATTTATGATGTTTGTTTGTTTCCTGTGACAAATTCTTGTATGTCCTACATAGGGAATGTGATGACTATGTTTATGCTACTAATATAATTGATATAATATTGAACTATAATTTGTATTATGTATCCTATAAGTTGTATCATATCTAATATAGTAGACCATACATGTTTTTTATTGGTTTCCATTTATGATATAACCCTTGTTTTGTTAGCATGCATGGAATATAAAATATGAAACATTTATGGGACTATGTTATGATATAAACATGTAATTAAATTTTTCACCATCTATATTTGGTTTATTCCATCCATTGGGAAGGTTTTCACATTTAAAGTATATCCCTTGAGATAGATGTGTTTGACATTGGAAGGAATATGAGAGTTGATGTATTCTTTTACAATACCAATTGATAGAGATATTCTTCTCATTGGTTGATATGTACATGGGCTATCCCAGGAGGATGCCATTATTTACATGATTTTGGGTTATCCCATAGTGTTTATGGTGCATATTGGTTACAAGAGTTATTTTAGAAATGTGATGAAGAAGTTATATTTCTCCTGGAATACTACCAAGGTTTGTATATCTAGTCCATGAAGACATGGAATGTTATTGGTATATGTGTGATATAATATTTTTATATATAACTTGATTCTGTTCCAAAAAAGAACATATATATTTTATGTTGTGATGACAAGGATAATTAGTGGTGTCTTACTGTGTTATATATTAACACTCTACTTAGTCATTTCAGCGGTCTTATAGATTCCATGACTACTGATCTACTAATGTTAAAGGGTCATGTGGTGGGTGGGTGAGTAGGAATAATGATTGGTTTTCAAATATATTGGAGGGAGTTCAAGTGGGATATCATCAACAATTTTTCTTTCACTTTATTACCCCAAAACATGTATCCATGTTTAGTGTTACTTTTTTCATTTCATTCTCTTTCAATTTATTCATGGTTTACTCATATTGCTTTTTTAGTTATTTTATTGGTAATTTATTTCTTCTATGATTCTTTATGAAGTGTATAGTCTTCCCATTATTCAACTTGAGACCCACCCTATTAGTCGTTAGCCTACCTTGTATGAAGAGGCATGCATGAGATTACATATCACTCTATCTAACACCCAATATTCCATGTCATGATATTAAAAAATTTATTATATTATTAGAATTATGTAACATGTATTTTATCTTTGTATGTATTTTGTATAGGAGAGAAATGATTATTGATCTGAGTAATACCTACAGAAATTGAAATATGGAAACTGTGAAGAGGTTTTCCAAGTAGAACACATGGATTAAGAGATGAAAGAATTAACAAATTTAATATAATTATAAATTAAATTGGAAACATCATAATAAAATTTGGTTGTGAAATATTTTGTTCCACGGAATCGCCCTATATTTACCTATTTCACACTCATCCTTATTCACCATACTCCATTATTATTATTTTATTATATGTTTTTAATATCATTTAACTTCTCACTTTGATATATCATTCAATATTGATAAGATTGGTGCACCATTAGTGATGTCGGGTTAGACTCGTCATCAATAATCTATATATTTTTTTATCAATGTGACTATTTTGTGGTCGAATTAAACATGAAAGTCAATCTTTTTCATCAATTAGTGTTGTACATAAGGATGAAATTCTTTGATATTAGCACAAATTTTATATTGGTAACTGAAATGATTACTGGTGTGGGTTTATGTCCAAGTCAGACACTAATGTGTAAGAAGCCCTTTATATAGATTCTTATATTGTATTGGTTATTGGATTTATTTTATGGCATGTGTGTGTCATCCATGAGACTATTGATGATTCGTCTTGACATGAATTGATTGATTTTAGCCTTTGACATGTGCTTGTGTTTCATACATATTCATTGTGATGACCATGTTTATGGTATTTAATGACTTCACGTGATTTTGATAAATGATTTTAATTATTAATCATATATTATATATTCATTTATACTATATTTGAGAAGGTAGGTTTAGACTATTGGTCTCCATGGGGTAAATGAAACATTTTTTTTCAACATGGATGACATATGAGATATTACACTTGTGTAGGAATATCCCCATGTGGAAAATTCAAGAAATTTAGTGAGAATGTTTCTTTGGTTTATTATAGTTGGTGTGATGGGTTACATACTTCTATGATATCCTCCTAGAGGGATATGTTTTACATTGGTTGGAATGTGATATTTAATGCATGTGTTTGGTCTATACATCAGGAGGGACATACCTAACATTGGTATGTATGAACATGGTATATACCAGCACACAATAATGTGTTGTGGGTGATTTTCTGATTATCTATTTAGGTATTGTTTTTTACAGGTTATTAAGGATCATCTTTCATTATGCCTAAGATGGTATATTTATCCCATCCTAGTTCCCATGCAGTTCAATCTAATCTATGATGAGATGACATGTGTTTGGTACGTGTGTGATGTATTGTTTTTATATATGTACCATAATTATGTTTATGGAAAACATATTTATATTTTATGAGCTAATGTTAAGGGTCATTGGTGTAGTTATACTAAATCATTCACTCACATCCAACTCAAGTAGTTAGATGTTTTTATAGATTCTATGACAAGGGATCTAGTTAATTTCAATGGATTGGTGGTTGATGTTTGAGTTGGTGGAACATGAGGATGTTGAAAATGATAGATAGAGATCATGTAGGATGTTTACCTCTATATTTAATATATTGGTTTATCCTATACCCTAGATCCATGTTCATTTTTATTATTGTATCATATATTCCATCATTTAGTTTCTTCAAGTTTTACTCTGTATATATATTTTACTTATTTTATTTTTTATGGAATTTTTGTGCACTCTGAGGGACGGTATGGTATCTTATTGGTTCTCCTCTTGACCCACACAATTTTTTAGAAGCCTCTCGCATATGGTTAGTCATGTATGTGTTTATATATAAACACCACTTGTACACATTGGTTCAGGTTGGAATGTAACACAGGTAGAGACATTAAATCTCAAATATTAAAAAAGTTGTTAAAAAATGAATGAAATAATGATATCACTAATCATGTGAAACTACTGGGTGGATCTATGAATGATCACTAAATGGGTGACTGAATGAGTCATATTATATGATTGTTATGTTTGTTTTTAAGAAACCTTTTCCAAATGATAATGTTTGTAATATTTATTATAACCACATGTTAAAAAACACCATAAAATGGGAATGGGGATATAAAAAGTTAACCTATCAAACAATGATGTATAGAATCATTTGGGAAATAAATTCCTAAAAGATAAAATGACCCACAATTATTTTCATATTTATTTGAATGAGTGGAGTTTTCCATGAAATCATGTTACACATTCCTTGTTGGGTTTTTAGTGTATTTCACTCTTCATAATGATATAAAAGTATTATAAATGACTAATTATTCTTCCACATATAGTCTTCATTCATGATGAGGTGTGTTGAGTTATTCTTATCCTTATAATATGTCATAAGAAAAAAATATGACTCTTTAATTTTTATGATCAATGTGACATTAAATATATCCACTCATTAACTATATCTTCATCCAGAATAAGGTTATTTAGAATTATAACTTATGAAACAACTATTTTTGTTTTATTATTATATCTCTGGATAGACTCATTGTTGAAACACCACATTATGTTTTCTTCCACTACTATTATTGTTTGTTGAACTATGTAAATATATTTCACGAATTTTCTCCATTACATTCGTTATTCAATCCTATACTAAATTTGATAATATTATATCCATGAAGAATAATTTTTTCATTATGAAATTATAATTATAATATTATTGTATATTTTTATGAAAATTAAACATATAAATATATTCAATAACTTAAAGAGAGTATTAGAGTGGATAACTTCTTAATTGATTAAATATTAAAAAAGTATGAAATATATTAATTTTTATCATGTTTACATATTATCCTATCTCTAATTCTCATTTTAAATATTCAATATTTAACTAAGTAATTATTATTTTTGAAAAAGTATAATAACATTATGGTTAACCAAATGAAATAATTCACAAATAAAATCTTCATTATGGATATTTAATTGTGATATTTATTTCCATAAAGAACAATTATCCAATGATATCCTCATTTATTTATTTATTTATTTAATGGTAAACTGAGAACATGCCTAGAAAAGAAAGACCCCTTATAAAAAAAACCTTACACAAGTCTCAAAATGGGATATTTACATTGATCCCTATTAGGGAGGGGAAAAAGATCATCCAGAATATGATTGTCTTATTGAGAGATAAGACCATTGATTACTTTTATTATAAGACCATATACAAGTGAATTAGCCTCTCGATATATATGAGTAATAATATGATTCATAGAGTAATGAAAATCCAATCATCTGATCCATCTGTTGGTGAGAATCAATGAAAGCTGAATAGAACCTTCGAATGGAAAGATCAAAAGTGGTGGAATCGCATTCAATCCAAATATTTTTCCAACCTTGTTGTTCATCCTAATCAACCTCTATAATCACACAATGAATTTCAGCTTTAAGGGTGGAGGAATGTCCATAAGATCCAGGAAAACAACCAAGAACACCTCCATGATGATCCCTATAAACAACACCAAAACCAATAGGTCCCTGATAACCTCTTGAGGCCCCATCAAAATTTATTTTAATCCAACTAGAAAACGGTGCTTTATAAATATGATTAATCATGCCAAATGGAGGTTGGAAATTTCTTTTAACCCCAAACCAAGTTAAAACTGAGAGGTCATGAATGGTGTTTGACCATCTGATTTTTTTTCGGAAAAAAAGTATTGCGAACAACAGATAATATACCAGCCAGCACGACACCAAACTTGTTCCTAGTGCTCAAAAAGAAGTGGATGATCTCTTCCAAAACCACCTAGAAAAGACACAAAAGATGCAACGATAATCTGATATTACACCTTCTCTTTAGAAAATCAAAAATCGTTGTGACCCGAGGTAAAGACACTTCAAACATATCAGCAAAAACTTTCCACATTGCCGAAGCCACCGCGTAGATTAGAAAAAGATAATCAAATTCTTCCCTGTGTTGATGACACAAAACGTAAACAGAACAAGGAGATACTCCACATGTTTTCAAGATATAATTAGTTGGAATATTTTTATGAGAAACTCTCTAAGCCATAGTTTACTGAGAAGGCATCAAGAAATTTCCCTCAAATTACCAATCCAATTGAGCTCATTATTGTTGAATATGGCATGGTCATAGAACACATTAGAAGAGGGGATGCCATTTTCAATAGGTTCCCATGATAAAAAGTCCTCTCTATGAGAGAATAAATATCTATCAACAGTGGAAATAATATAAGATGACAGATTATCCATACTATGATGTTGATCTTTAATAGAAATGTAAAAATCCAGATTTGTGTCTTCATATGAAATCAAATAAATCAATAGAACCCCAGTCCATTGGAACTTCCAAAAAAGATAATGATGAATCCTTAGATAAAATCCATCATGAATCATTATCAATAATGGAAAAAACAGAATTAAAAGTAGGACATACCGAAGACTTAAGATAGTTAAAATTTCCATCATTTAGTGTATTCATGAATCTAACCTAAAGGAAGCTAGGAGATTCTGAATGAACATTAATATTCCTCAACATAAACCCATATTGTAACGAATCATTAAATTATCAATGATTCATAATATTTAAACCACCAGCATCATAAGGCTTGCATACATTCTTCTATGAAACCATGTGAAGCCTTCATTCCACAATGGAACCACTCCAAATAAAATTTTTAATCAACACACCAATGGTCTTGATAAGATATGTCAACCATTTATACACCATAAAGGAATACACAAACTTGGAGATGATAATGGACTTCACTAAGCAGACCTGACCAGCCAAGGATAAAGATATACCCTTCTAGATTTAGAGTTTTATTGTGATAATGCCAACAATTATAGAGAAATATCAAGCCTTCGGCCTCCCCCAGATCATAGGGACCCCAAAATAGAAGAAGGGAAAACACCTTCTCTAATTCCCATCTCACTGATAATGTCGTTTTTTCTTTATAGTGGTGAAATTCATCCCCTTTTACATAAAGGACTGGTTCCAGCTAATCTCTAGACTAGAAAACATCTCATAATGTAAAATATCCTTCATGATGTTCCTCATATTTATTTTTTCTCCTCGAGTGAAAAGGATGATATCATCGACATAAAAAAGATTGGAAAGAGAAACAAGACCCCAAAAAGAATGAAAAGATAGCATATTCCCACTCCAAGACATAATGGAAAGGAATATATCTAAATAATATTCATAAATAAAAAAATCACAAAAGATAAGTGATCACCTTGCCTGACGCCTCTCGAGCAACTAAAGTATCCTTCAAGAGATCTATTAATAAGAACAGAAATATGAGCAGATTCTAGAATGATCTTGACCAATTAATAATGGTGATATCAAAACCAAATATTATGAGAATCTTTCAAATGAAACCCCAATACATAGTATCAAGATCCTTCTGCACATCAAGCTCCAAGGAAATGTTTCCTCCCCTGATCGTACTTTTGATAAGATTTACACATTCTAAAGCAGTAATAAGAGAATCTTGAATCGAACATCCCTTAATAAAACCAAACTGATTATCCGAGAAAATCAGACTTGAAAATAAGAATTCATTTTAGAAAGGATCATTGAAATAATCTTGTATATGCTGTTAATAAAAGAAACGTTCCTTAAAGATAGATTTTATTGTCATTTTCCACTTTGAGGATAAGACCCAGAAATTTAGCATTCTACCCATACAGAAGAATACCATCATTAAAAATGTTGGTGACCAACCTGAAAACATTCACAAGGATTATATCCCAGAAATATTGAAATATGATGTTACAAAAACCATCTGGTCCAGGAGAGCTTTCAGATTTGAGACTGAAAGAAGCCTCCTTTATCTCTGAAGATAAAAGAATAGAAATAAGGCTGGAGTTATCCTTCTGAGTCACAAGTCATGGAATAACCCCTTCCACCGGATACATGGATGTATATGACTCATTGAAAAGATACTTGAAATATGAAATAACATGCTTAGATAAATACTTCTTATTGTCAATGAGACAATCGCCAGTTTTTATCAGAGAAAGAGTCTTGGAAATTTTCTTGATTTTATAAAGATAATTGATTTTTTTTGTTTCAGTCACCATTAATTAACCAATATTCATTAAAGGAATCCATTTTTAAATAATCCTTTAGGTTAAGAAGTTTTTTTTGCTTTCATGACAACTCAGTTTCCAGAAAAATACCATCAGAAAATTCATAAAGGGAATTGAGCTCTTGCACATTTCGAAGAGAAGAATAAAGAGAATCAATTTCAAATTCAAGTGAGCTAAAATGAGATTTAATCCAATCCTTCAAAGTATTCTTGATAATTCTTAGTTTAGTTATACAATAAAAACATCACTTCTACAATTTACAGTGTTAGATGTGTTTTTAATAAAATATCTGCATTCAGGATGTGTTTCTTAAGCCTTATCATTATCATAATTCTAAAAAATTGACTAAAATTCTATAATATTTCAAAAAAATTCAGATCTATTATAATGAAAACAAATCATTAACAAATATCTCAACTAAATATGGGATTATTATATGTGATTTGATTTATTATTTAGAAATTTCAATAAATATAATATAATGGTATCGTATCACCCTAAGACTTCTCTAAAAAATGTCAATAAGATGTTCATATTCTATTGGTCCATCTAGAATTTTTAGTCATAGGAACATCTTATTTGTTAATTAAAAAATAATAATGTGTTTAACTTCTTCTCAAAACAATATCATTTCTTAACTTTTTCCCAACATGAACTGTATTTTTAGATAATTTATTCAATCATTATGTGTATTTTTTAATGATACAATTTCATTAGTACATCCTTGAATATTTATAAATTATTTTACAGATCTATGTTCTTCAATAACATTCAATTAAATATCATAAAGAGAAAAAAATGATTTACAATATTTATATAATGATCATAGGGTACATGGTTATTTATAGATGGCCGTGGAATATAGTTAATGAGTTTTATTATTTTTTAAAAAATCGACTATGGTTTGACTCTTAGAAGATGATCTGGTGTATTTATTTTTAATTGGAATTGATTTAAATTTGGGTTGAGAATTGTCAATTATATTTTGAATGAATTACCCATGAATAGACAAGGATATAATCTTTGTTTATATTGATCTAATAACACATTGAGTCATAGAGTCTAAATATATCCTTTTATTGATACATATAAAAATTTTAATAAGGTGGATAATTGATAAACAATATTGAGTTTATATTGATAATTTTATATTTTATGTCATTCAATGCTCATTTTATGAGAGATCGATCCATATAGAGGGAAAAGTGGAATGGAAATCATTTGAAAAATGACTATATGATTCCAAATAAATTCCAATTATACAACCATAGAGTAGTTTGATGATATTATAAATTTTAGGTTGTTTTATTTTTTCAATGATCATGATTCTATACAAGAATGTTATATATATGTATAAATATTGTAAAATCAAGATAAATGTTTGAGGATTTTGATTCATTATGTTTTTTTTAAATTCATCAAAAGGTATATTCATAAGTAGTATCATTGGGTGTTGTTTCCCCTATATAAGAGTAAATATTGTGTACCGATTAGTTCCATGGAGTGTACAGATTCCATAGTACGATGTATCTACGAATTTTTGGAGATGTTTGTGTTTAGGGAAAAATAAATCCTACAATATTATTATGTATATAGATCCATGTAATATCAATGAGGAAGAAATTTTTAATATATAATTGCTAAAATATGTTGATGAAGTGCAAATGAATTTAGTATGATCTCACCAAAGACAGCTGATGGATTAATTTATTAAAAGGACGAGTACTTTGAATAATAAAAATATATTGAATAAGAGATTATGTAATTGAGTTACATGAATAATATTTGAAGATATTTTGATTCTATGGAAATTAATACTAATAAAATAAGTTATTAAATTTTATTAGATATTTGGGATCATTAAAATATGGTGGAAGATAATTTAAATATTTTATCAAGATATTTTAGAAAAATCATTATGGTCCGAAAGGATTAAATATTATGGCAGTTTATATGAATAATTAATTGAAGTATGGAGATCTTATATGACATAATTTAAAATGAAAGAAATTACAAAAGGATTATTTAAGATATAAAAAATATAAATTGAAAATTTACATGAGTTTTTACATTGTGATACATAAAATCATTCTGATGATAGAATATATTATAAAGATTATATATATGAATAAAACAAAGACAATAATATAAAAATTAATTTCACATGAAGAAAAATATTATTATTTAGGTGATACGTCATATTGACATTTATATTCACAAATTATATATTTTTATTTTTTATGATCAATAATAGTAACTGAATAACTCCAATGATAAAAAAATTTGTTTTTTAAAATATGTTTATCTCTAATAATGTGTAATAGTATATATAATTATGTAAGGACTATATAATACTGAAATATGCTAATCTATTGATAACTATGATAGTATGAAAGAGTAACCTATGGATTAAAAATGATATAAAAGATCATTTAGTTGGATACATATGATTAAAACTAGTTTTCTCTAGTTAAATATAGGATTACTTAGGTTGATTTTATGCTTTTATTTAGTGAATAACTGTTTTGAATCTTGGTATAGTAAGCCATGATTCAAATATAGTTTATTATTTTGATTAATAGAATGTTATTTTGTTATTCAATGAGGCATAAAAGAGGATTATTATTCCATGTATGTGATCATACCCTAGTGATTAAATAATCAGTGGGAATTAGGGAATCTCAATGAAGGAAAGGAATAAGTTAATCATGGGTAATTATTATGATTATTTTCTCATAGATATTAATATATATAATTTAATAGTTTAAATGTGGAATACCCATAATGTGTTTATAGAATGATTATACTGTAGTGTTTCATGAAAATTTATATTTCAAAATTTATTAGAGATATCTAATTTATTAAATACAATGTTATATTTTAAAAATACTATTTGAAAAAGAGTAGTAATAGGGAAAATACTGATAAAATGTTTCTATTTTTATTCAATTTATTATATATGGAAATACCGAAATAGAAACTGACTATAGTATGTTGAGTATTTCATGAGTTAATGATTGTTAAGTAGAATGTTACTAATGGGTTCACTACCACTAAATAAAATCATAAAAATAATTAATGATTTTGAAAGAACCACAGATATTTTTATACAATTTAAGAGAACTGTATGATATGATTTCTAAAACCATTGTAGTTGTTCAGAATATTTTGTGTTCTTAAGAGTCATGTATTATCATATTGATCATAAATTAAGAGGTCCCATATAAATCAGGATGCAATGATAGTAAATTATTATTATCATTTTCAATGAATATTTGAATGTGTATTCTCACTAAATCAAATTGTAAAAATGAATGAAATATAGTTGGTGATAAATTCAATGGTTCATGTACATCCCACTAACCTTAGGTTAATCATGATAGTAAGATATATAACATGCAGGGAAGATAACAACCTCCATATTATATTGATTATCCCACACAATGTGATTGAACTTTTTAAAAATATATTTTCGAACTCTTTTGATATTCCTTCCATTATTTCAATAATGTAATTTTACTTTGAGATGATTGTGTATGATAAATTTACTTTAAAAAGTGTTACAGTAAAAAAATGTATTTTAATTTTTCAAATCTATCCACACTGATTCACTCTCCCCCGCCCCTCAGTTATATATCACCAAGATGTGTTAATAATAATTTTTATCATAGAGATATCTTAAATATCACATCAGATTTTAATTAGTTAAAGAATTTTATTTTTAATATATCTTTCAAAATTCATAATGATTTGTAGACATATGTAAAATGTATCTAGAGGTGATTTGAATAAAATACCTTCCATAAATATAATAATATAAAATAATAAGAGGATGTCAAATTTAAAAAGGAATCCATTATAAAAAAGAAGGAACAAACCATTACTTCCAAATATTGTAATAATAGATAAAGTATAGCAGGTATTTATTGAGAGGGCCTAGTGTACAAATCCACTAGTGAGATTGTGGATAACAATTTTTGTGTAACAAATATTATATATATGAAGGTGAGGCAATTTAATTTTCATTCAAATACTTTCCCCTAGATGAAACATGTATATGGGTGCATGTTCATGAATAAAAATAATTATATATTGATTTATATGTGTTTTTTATTTGAAAAATATATTTAATTTTCTAATAAAATATGTCACTTTTAATTATTAAAAATTGAACGAATTGTATGAGGATATATTCAAATATGACAATGATTTACAAATATTGGATGATGCATTGGAAGAAATTGGGTTGAAAATTAATATAGCACAAAAAGATTGAAGTAAAATATTTTATTAATTTTGAACATTCAAATGTGTTCTTAAAAATAGAGAATTAATTACTTAATGAACCCCAATATAAGTAAGTACAATTTAATGTTCATGCAGACACATTCACATAATTAAATGAATAAAAAAGTTGTTTTATTATAACGAATTATAAAATTTAAATAAATGAAAAAAAGATAAATGATGTAAGATCCCGACCATTTGTGATGGGGTGAATTTGTTCAAGAATTTGTTAAGCATAAATTGCTATGTATAATGAAGTGTTTATTGTGTGTTCAGGATGTTTTGGGGATTTCCTCATGGTGTAGTACAAGGAAGGAGGATAAAAGAGGGCTACTAGTGTGTAGTTCATGGTTGGAAAATGGTGAATAAAAACTATACATCTAGATAGGTAAAACTGTGTTCCCAAACCATGATTTGGATAGAGTCTCGCACAGGTTCACTCTAAGATTTTCCATGCCATTATGGTTCTTGAAGGAAACCATATAGAAGGGACCCACATGAATAGAGGGGGATGATGAGTTGGAACCTTGTTTTTCCAACCATGAGGCCAAACCATGTGTCCCATAAAAAGTGGGGAATTCTAGTTTTTACCTCTCATGATATAAGGGTTCAAACCCATTATTCTCTCATATTCCCCCTCCATCATCTTGGGTGTTGAACCAAACCATAAAATACATCCATCAATAGATTCTCATTTTATTAATTTGATTTCAATGCGATTCTGGGAGTAAATTGATGATCTGAATTTTATCGTGGGTCATTAATGGGTGTTGTAGTTTGAATAAAGACTGGAGGTAAAGAAAGAGTTCATCAATAGAAATTTGGTATATGGAAATTAAGACTTCTCTCATAGTCGTTATGTTTTATTGGAGTATGTTTTAGATCTAATGTTATTCCTTGTTGTTTTTAAATTTCCATGACTATGGAAAGTGATTTGGGATTAAGGTTGATTTGTGACACCCTCCCTAGACCCATTTGGGTTTGTTTATGATTTTGGACTAAATATATGGAAACCCATGGGGTATAATGAGATTTCAAAAATGGTGAAATAAGTTTTTTTTGTTTTACATGAAGTTATGTTTTTAAAATGATGTATATGATGTTTTTAAGGTTAGAAATGTTTACATAGTTGGGGTTGAACTCAACGTGATTGGAAAAGGGGTTTTTCTTTCGACATTTAAATTCATGATTTGAAATGGGGGGTTCCCATTACTGTAAAAATTCATAATGTTTTTTTGAATGGTTGAATTATGAAGGAATTCCTTTTTCTAAGTTTTATTTTTCAATTAGGATGAATTGTATTCAAAGGGGTGGATTCGATATTACTAGTGTCTATTTTTATGAATTGTTTCTATTTATCTTCCATAAAAATATCAAAAACGAAAATATTATGAAATTATAATTTGAATAGTGCTTTTATTTTTGAAATGTTCTGTTAATAAAAAGCATTCTAAGAGAATAAATTCTTGGTTTTGGACAATGGAAAATTTGGAATGTGATTACTTCGGTGTCAAATGGTACTATTTAATTAATAATGGAGATGGACCTAGTGTAAAAAAAATTCCACATAAAATTTTATTGATTTTTATTGTGTGCTATAAGGAAACGTTCTTATTGTAGATGTTGTAAATAAAATTTTAACATTAATTAAAAATAATAATGTTTGAAAGGAATTATTTTATTGAATTTTCACATTAGTTAACTAATAACAGACATGAAAAACATATCGTAGTGGGTTATCCATGATAGTTATTAGAAAACCAGTGTGATAATAAAATTATTCATGTCAGATATATCATCATCGATGTAGAAAATTACATTGATTATGGTTTTTCCACATCAGTTTTTTGATAACTAACATGAAATCCCCATTATGATATTTTTTTCAAATTAGTTATTAAAAAGCCGATGTGAAATTAACGTACTTTTAAATATTTTCTATATTAGAGGCAAGAAAATAAATATTAGAAAAACCAGGAAAAAAATAAGTATAAAGAGAAAAAAACAATTATACAAACCCATTTACAAATATAAAATTCAATATTACAATTTATAGTAAAAAAAATAAAATATAAAAAAAATGTTTATTTGTTTTCTAATTCGACCAATTTACAATTACAAATTTCAAATTTATAACATAGAGTACAAAAAAACTAAAATCTAAGAAAACATGTGAAATTATTTTCCCATTAAAAATGTAATTCATTGAGCTCCAGCACACTATAAGGATACAGTTCATCAAAAATAAACTAGTGAAAAAGATGTAATTTATCATATATTATAAATAAAATGAAAAAAATAAAGGAAACATTTATTGGGAAATTTAACTTCCTAGAACTTCATAATAATTCATGTTGAAATTGTTTCACACCTAAATGTTATCACAAGATATCCGAAAAAGTTTAAACATTATTGTTTATGGAAACATAGTTTAAATGATTTTTTCAATTGATAAAATCATTATTAACTAATATATCAAAAAGGACCTAATTATAAATGAAAATTAACATTATCTTTTCATAATTTATATTAGAGCTATTTTTTGTATCTCAAAAGAAATTACATCCCCTATTAGAAAATAATATGAATGAAATAAATTTAAATTTAATTACAATATAAACATGTATTAATTGATTCAAATATACGTGTCTGATAAATCCTTAAAATTTTGTCACAATTCCCAATGGATAGAGCACAACTAGTAAAGTGTCGCCTCCCATGGATATAAAACACCTTAGAACAAATGGCCAATGATATAAAAGAAAATTTTAGGTTAGTGTTAATTATTTTAAATTATATATAACACATTGTGAGATATATAATTCATACCCTTTAATACCAAGAAACATTCCACACTAAATAATTCCATCATTTAGAAATCTTTCAGAAATATAAATTATTCTTTCTATTTCAATCAATGTTCTCATACACGTGGAATTAATTTTGGGTCTATAATTCCTATATACATCTATCTTGAAATGATCCTTACACATTTTAAAATGACACCTTATACAAAACAAACAAAATTATAAAATTTCAATAAATTACATACATGGAAAAGTTTATTTTAAGACATACATGGAAAAACATTCAACTTGGTAATACCTAACTAAAAGCCAATTACTAACATCATGATATCATTTTTGAAATGTGCCTCAGTCACCACACACCCACAAACACCAACAACCTTTGGAATTTCATAAAAACCGAAAAACACAATTTAATATCTTGACAATATATCAAGATGACTAGAATATTTATCTGAAGTCATAACACATCTTTTTTTTTTCTATTGTCTATACAGTAATTCATTGCCATTAAATTAGTCCTATAAATATATATAAATATAACACATTTAAAATGTTAATAAAAAATTTAATAAAAAAAGGTATAAAATATACACAGAAACATATATCTCTATGGTAATATTTCATAGAATTCTAGTTGGCACAACTAATTTTTTTATACTTTTTCCCACTATACTCACCTAATATATAGGTAACGATACTCTAGTAGAAATATTAATAATATCCATAACATTGACTCTATGATGCTCTATATCTTACTATTGATGATGAATCAGATCTCCAAAATATAATATCATCCCATATTCAACAATATGTGGTTTTTGATCATAAATATATAACTCAATGTAATGGAAAATTTATAGAGGAGGTGGTGTATGAGTGGGATACGGAGTGGTGTCTGTAGGTGGATGTGGAGGAGTGGGAGTTGGTTGAAATGGTGGAGGAGTAGTCTGAAGCTGTCTTGAAATTTCTGCAGGAATTAACTATACTGAGTCTCTGATCTTATCCTCTATGATTACATGAATATCCTAAACTTGAGCCACAATAGATTCTTTGTTTTTTATAAACCCCATACAATGTCGAATATGAAGAACGTGGAAGCACATTTTCATTGCTACACCTATTGGGGGTGGAGGGGAAACCTCTACAGAACATAAAGACTCAACATTCGTTTTTTTAATTTTTATCACCCATAATTTTTTCATATAAATAACATATAACCTCCCTGGGATAAATTACTAGGGTATATGTTTCTAGATTGGATCACATGATGATATCTCCTCGATTTAGATAAACTAAGAACAATGAAATTATTAAAAATTAATTAATATGATCATGAATATAAAAAATATACAAAAGGTTTCATTTACATACAAACAATGGATCATGTATTCTACTTTCAACAAATTACATCCATGTACCATCATCTATAAGGGGTTATATATCCCATGGATTATGATGTTGCCTATTCCTAAAAACGATTTCTGATGTAAGGGCTGATTTGAAATCCTTCCACATCCTAAAATAGAATTCCAATAATTTCTCCTTGAATCCTTTAGTGTCAGGTATATCATATGTCATCTCATATGGAGGGGGAAACATATTTTAATATAATTTTTTCATTATAAGTAAAAAATGACAGAAAATCATACCAAAATTGTCTCTTTTATGTTAGATAGTTTTAATTTTTCAATACTACTCCAATCCTCAACAAAAATACTAACAATTATTTTATACTAAACAGATATAAAACTATAGAATTTTCCCAAATTAGGGCCTCTTCAAATATCATTATCAAAAAATTGTACCAGTATCCACATGTTCGGGTTATAGGAAACTAAAATTTTCTGTAAACATGTTCTTCCACATTTACCAACCCTTGAACTCTTCTATGTCCTTGTGGTTGTAGATGCATCTTGTAAAGAAGGATGGGGCTCATCAAGTGGGGAATGTTCTCGTTCGTACTATGTTGTAAGAGTACTATCATCTCTAAAATAATGTGGTGCACTAGTTGATTGATATTTCATTAGCCTAAAAATCAAATAAACAAACAATTAGTAAAAAAATATAAAAATTCAACTCTTATGTTACTAATGTAAACACAACCACAAAATTATAAAATAAATAAATAGAATGAAGTTTAAAACATTTTTTCATATTTTTTATAGTTATATAAATTACTAAAAACATTAAAGAGATATGAAATTTCATACAAATGAATTAGAAAAATCCAAAATTGGTTTCAATAAAAAAATATGAAACCTGATAAATTATTTTTTACATAAAATAGAATATATTTCAATAAACACTTATAAAATAGTTTTATTTTAAATTCACATATTTTATTAATACTAATTGTTTTTCAACACAAACAATTAATTGATAAGTTAAAAAATGGTAAAAATGGTAAACTAAACAAAACTAAACAAATATAATCAAACTAATTAATTATAATATATGTTTAAAAAAAATTAAATTAAAATATGTAATATTTTATGAAATTTAAAAATGAAAATGAGAAATTAGAATATGTAACCAATAATATTAGGAATAAACTAAAATATTTATTTCCAAAATTTATACATCATGATCATTATAAATAGAAAAAACCATGTCTACCACATGCTCATAAATATTATCTATTAGTCTTTCTATAGATGGATGGATTTCTCATAAATCATGAACTTATTCATGTTTATCATCACAAAAATACTATTTTCTTCCTTGTAAAACAATATACCACTATATATTGGATTGATAAGGAATATAGAAAATTTGTTCTTCTTGTTTTTTAAATTATAAAAGTATGAGATGTGTATTCAAATCTAGTAAATTTAACAAGTGTCATTCAAAATTCATCATGTATAAAACTATTCCTACCTATAATCCATTTTTAGTTAAACACTAGAACATTATATTTAATATAATCAACTTCACATATTTAATAAAGTTCTATATAATATTCACATGATGTGAAAATTGGGGTTTTTTAGAACATGAAAAATTAATTGCTTCTACGGACACCAACACCCTAATATTTTGAACTACACCTCTATTATTATAATCCTTCATATGAAATGTATAACAATTAATTCCATACCCAAACCATGTTATAAAATTTTAAATTATACAACCCACTAACCATATCAACTTATTTTATGCATAAAATATATGATGAATGATATCTTTAAAATATAGAAAAAAGTGTTGTTATGCTCATTCAAAATCCACATATCACTCTTTTTTCGATAACATTGTTTAAACACAATAATATTCATTGTTATATATGTTTATTCATCATATATGTTATTAAATATGTATAAATTTACCTTCATTAAATATTCACCTTTCAATGATTTGATGTTAAAGAGATATATCACCTTTCCCACATAATTAACTCATTTATGGAGATGTAGAAGAAAACTGATTTGATCCATTATAGATATGTAGCTTGTAAAAAATATAAACCTCCTAAAAAATATACGTCTCAAAAATGGAGGCTTTAGATCGATATGGATTCATAACATAACCCTCCAATGTCATCAATTAAATTTCAAAAGGATACACCCAACATAGAAATATTGGTCTGAAAATCAATATTTCTCACAAAAAAATGAACCATTAAATAGGCCACGATATCAAAAAAATATGGAGGAAAATATATTTTCAATTGAAAATGTATATAAATTGAATTATTTTCCAGATTGATCAAAGAATTAAATTCAATCACCTAATTACTAATTTAATTGAAAAAATAAAACACCTTCATGATAGTCATTATGACCCAGATGAGTAATATTCCACGCAATGCAACCAGTAGGATCTGTTGCATCACAATGTGATAATTTTGACATTTCTTACCTGTCAACTTAACGTCATTTAAAATAAAAAAATTACATTGAATGAATAAAACTACAACACATTGGTATCATTAAGACACAAAAAGATAATTTTATCCCCCTTAGATAATTTATGAAATATTGGGGGGGAATGAATTTTTGCCTTCAATCAAGAGTGGGAGCTAACTCCAAACATCTTCCAATTTATAGTAATTCTAATATTGCATTAATCCCATCTTTAGTATTTCCTTTAATATCTAACAATGTTACAATCAAGATATCATAGATATTCTTTTGCACGTTTTTTAAATCAATATTATGTTTGACATTATTTTATTTCAAATATAGTAGATGAATAAATATTAACCATTTCCTCCAAATATTTATATCATTACCAGATTTTGGTGTTATTTTGAATGCCACAATACTGTTTTTTACCCTGTCAAAATATTGGTCAAGGTATAATGGTTTTGGAGAAATATAAAATTCTTATAAGCCATATAATTGCATTTTTAATCTTTAATAAGATTGATCCATAGGAAAAAAATTCGGATGACCCATGTATTTTATTTTTCTCCCATTATGTAGTCGATAATATGAAGTCTTTTGTCTTTAAATAGAACATTCTTTATGTCCATTAAAATTCTATCTGATGAAATTTCCATATGTTGGGATGCATTTTATAGTGAACATAATCATTACATGTAGTTAAAAATATTCCATTTTTAAGAATTATACATCCTCATAGTATCCACCAATAACATTTTTAAATCATAAATTATTGTCGAATAGAAGATATGAATATCATTTTAGATCTATTTTAGTCCAGATATCATTAAAATCAAGATGACATATTTTCACTTCGTAAAAAGTTCCTGATATATATTGTAAATTACCAATATTAATGGACATGAACTATGTGTTCTACTAAGGATTCAATCCACCCATTCATATTCCATATCTAATATTTATAACTTCATTCTTGAATATAGGAAATTCCATATCATTTCTCATCCACTATGGAAAATCTGTTGGATGCCATTATTTTCAATCACATATCTGCTAATATTATTTACATGTTAACCATTTTTCATCACATTAATTTTCAAATAAATTTTTCAATTGAGGAATTATAGGATGATACCAAAAGACCATAGAATGGGTCTATTTAACTACCAAATTAGCATGTAATTGTTCATTCATCTTATAATATGACATCCCACATTTAGGAAAAATTGACAGAAATTCATATTCTTTTCTATATAAATTTTTTTAAATTGTGAATACATGTATTTTTTTAACCCAATCCCATCAGGCATAGTATTTTATTCACAGAATAATGTGAATCAGGAAGATCATTTTCTTTATGATCAATATCTTCCAACAGTGGTAGCAAATCAGTAAATATCTTATAACTCTGACCATGTTTTGACTTCAAGATGACAAATTATAACACCAACAATAAAACCTTATATTTCATACAATCATAATAAAATGGTTTTCTGGCATCACCATATAGCTGTTTAATTGTCAGTTCATTCTCAATTTTCTCTTCTTAAACATCACAAATAGTTTCTTCAATTCCATCATAGTTGTCATCTTGCAAATCATCATTATCAACCGATATGAAATTCTACCCATTTTCACCATGACAAATCCAACGACTACATCTCATATTTAAAACATGAAAAATTAAATGTTCTTTGATCTCTCTAATATTAAACATCATCATATTTTAATATTTCAGGAATTGAATGAAAATCCGGACATTTTTTGGAACATTTAATTTAGAAAATTTAAAAATCATCAACACCATCTTCATATTCATCACTTATTCAATGTGTTGTGGTCTAACAAGGAATTATTATTATCTTTAACAAATATTAAATGTAAATTTATTTTCATAAGGATATAATGGTGATAAAAGTCATAAAATATTATTCAAGTCAACCAAGGTTTAAATTTATTTCAATGCCAACTTAATTTGAAAGTAATAAAATATTGATTTTTTTAGAAAACTCATATTTGGAAATCATAATTATAAATTCTAAATATTAATGGAAAATAATTTAAAATATAATTTGTAAAATATAAAAATAAATAAATAGATGTAATTTATTAAAAAATATATATATTTATAAAATTTTATAAAATTTTATTTTTTCTGAATGTAATTCTTTAAAAGATGAAATGGAATATTATTGACCAAATTCTAAATCATGTTCACATTTCCCATATTTATTGGAATCATTATTATTGAATTTCATAACCTAATTTGTTTCATGAAAAAAGAAACATTTTTTAGAAGAAATATTAATTCATTATATAATATAATTATATAGTAGAGTTCAAATAATGCAATGATTATTTTTTAAAGAATTACATATATATATAATATTAAATATTATTTCAACCTACTGTATTTTTTTCAATAGTAAAAATACTTTTAAAGAAACAAATTGATAATTTATATTGTGTTTTCCCTGATACATTCAACATTATCAAGAGAGTAACTCATAATATGGTACTTCATATTTAATATATGATTTTTCATGATAAGAATATTCTCAAATAAAATAATAAGTGTCTATATTAATATATTTTACTTATAGTATATTTCATATTTAATGGTATCAATATTTCAATGTTTGTAAACACTACATTTTAAGATTACTAATACACTAATAAATAAATAATTATAATTAAAATGTATCCACATAAATTAAATTATCTGCATAAAAATTTATTTATTCAAAAACACAATCCAAATAAGAAACAATTAGTGATTCCATAAATAAATTTAACATGATATTAATTATAAAAGACAATGAAACAATTCAAATTAATAATATTACCCTAAAATATAATAAAATACATACATTATCATATCAATAAATGGATAACAATGTTATATAAAGACTGTATTCTGATATTTTCTATTAGAAGATCAATAACGATTTGGTAATGTGATATTTGAGTAAACTTAATCGAAAAAATGTGAATTTGTGAATCTGCAACATTGAATGATGGAAAGCAAGGATCAGTGTGTAATTATTACATGCTAGTAGAAAGATGAGTATATAAAATTCACTGAGGAAAACTAAGGATGTATGAGGTTGAAAAATTTGTAGTGGAGGCCATTGGATAAATGGCACGAGGATAGGGCTTCCATGCATAAGAGAAACATGTTTTATTTTTCGCGGTTGAAGAACAAATAAATTATTCAAATTGGAAATTAAAAAATATTTAAATGATATGTCTCATTGGTTATTATATAACAGACATCAAAGAGAAATAGTGATTGGTTTTTAATGTCAGTTATATAGTAACTAATTTAAAATATCATATTTAACAAATCATTTATTTTATAACCAACAAGATAAGGCAATGTGAATTTCTTTATCACATTGTTAACTATATATAACTGATATAGAAAAACCTATTTTCTAGGTCAATAATTATATAATAGCCATAATAAAGCTGAATAATTCCTTTTTCAGATTTTTTACCCAATAACCAATGTGATCAAGTGATATGCAAGGATTTTTCATGTAACTTATAAATAACTAACATGAAAATGCTGATATGATAAGTGTATTTTTTACTAATGTGGAATATGATAGAACCTATATGGATATGAGGAATGGGAATCACGAGTGTAATGGTCATACCATGTGTATAGGTTGTCTGGGTATGGATAGTTCCTTTTTTGTGACCATGGTTGTGGTTAGTGAGGCATTGTGGAATTTTTTGTATGATAAATGTGTTATGCCTATTGGGACCATGATAGGGATAAGGCCTTTAGGTTATAAGACGTTTACTAGTAATGTATGCATGTTTAACCTTGTGGATTGTGATCATGGATGTTTTGTTTTTTTATTCTTTGGTGGGTTTTTAGAATTTGAGGACAATTCTTTTGTATTGGTAATATTTGTCTAATTATTTGAGTAAATATCCTCTAGGGTGCATTTGACACAGTGTGTTTTTGTTTTTGGGTAGGAAGGAAACCCGTGAGTAGTGAGTTTTATTTGTTGGATCTATAAGGAATAAAGATATATCCCATATCCTCTTCTAGATTTGACTCTAATTTAGGGTGTTGGTGATTCTTGATCTTTTAAGATTGCATATAAGAGGTTTATGTGGTGTTTTTAGTGATCATAGATGTGTATGACATGGGTAGAAATTTTGGATCTTGGTATTGGAATGATGAGAGTATTGCCAAGTGTATGTTTATCCTAAGGGGCCATGTAAAAAATGTTTAAGGGTTTTACATATGTGACTCGACTGTAGCCTCATGGTATGTTGGAAAAATGTTGAGGGTATTTTATAACGTAAAAAAGTGTGGATTCTTTATAGTAGGAATCAATTCATGGTTAGTGACATCGAGGGTGGTAAATTTTCAAGGTTATTCATGAGTTAATGTCATATTGAGGTCTCTAAGTGGTAGTGGTTAGTTGTAAGAAATGTTTCTCAAATATGAAGGGACATTATGAGCCTTTCCATATTACCTCGATGGTGTTTCATGTTTTAAATATTTTGAATTTTGGTACAAAATGATAATTGTGGATGAAGTGTGGATGGGTGTTTTTGTTATGTATGTGACACAAAGGGTGGTGGTAGCCACAGGGTTGGGACTTCTTTCATGTTTGCTTCATCTGTTGAATTTTAATTTTGAGAATTTCTCAAACAAAATAATGGTGAATAACTATGACGCGTTATCAGAAGAGTGATGGTGTGTTGGGACTTACTATATGGATTTTAGACTCATGTTATCTAGAGCCAGGATCAATGTGTGGTCAAATGTAGGTATGATAACTCAAGTTCTACAAGGAGGTCCAAATGTTTGTACGTGATGGAAAGGTATGTTGCCCTTTGGGATGAGTTAATATATTTCTTAGGATAATAACCTATTGTAATTTAGTGTGATATCAATGTGAAGAGCACATTATGGGTGAGATGGTTGGGTTTTGAATAAATGTAGTGGTTGTTATATTTCCATGTAAACCACCATGGTAATGCTAAAAGATCTCAATTAGGGTAGTGAAAGTGGTTTCAAAAGGGGATGCCGGTTCATGACTGCATGACAAAGGGTCGTAAAGTGATTGTGAGTGTTGTTCAGAAAAATCCCATTCGAGTTGTGGTGTTTGAGTGTTGATGAGATGTTGATTTGAAGGGAAGCTCCAGACCTTTAGCGGGTTAATGTGTTCTCATTGTGGGAGGTAACAACTATGACATATAGTTCATTGTAGTATTATTCAGTGACTTATTAACACACTTTTAGCTAGTGAAAATTGTATAAAATATCACGACACTATCCTAGGTACCCTTGGAGATCAATATAATTATTCCTAGCTACCAAAATGTGTCTTGATTGGATTTGGATCATATAAGAGGGTGTGCTTTTGGAACTGTATATACGTAAATGTATGGTGTTATATACGATCAATCAGTATAGGGTGAGGTCCTATGTATTGAAAAAATGTAAACAAATGTTGTGGGAATTGTTCTTAATTGATGGGAAAAAGTGGTGGGTAGTGTTTTTTTTGTTCCAGTGGAAGTTGTACGTCCACATCCATGATTTTGGTTTCAGCATTCCATCAAATCAGAAGTTACAATGGTTGATTTTTTTTAAAGTGTAGGATAAAAAATTCCTAAAGTGGGGAATATTGTGTGAGTATTGGATGTGGTGGAATCCGGATGCCAAAAAGAATCCATTGAGGAACATTATTGTGTTCCTTTTAAAATGCCAAGTGAGAATTGGTTGTGGGGGATGGTCAAGATGAGCAGTTACTTCAGGTACTTTCTGTTATAATAGAAAATCATAGTGGTTGCATCAGATACATGTCAGATGGTATTTTAGAACCCGACAATGATTTTAGGAGAATCATATTCCATTATAGTGAGGTTTCACCTAATGTTAGTAATGTAATATGGTGGGTTTGAACACATGGTAGAATTATTCCTTATGTAAAAAGGTTTCATGTCCATGTAGTGGGATGACATTCCAATAGAAGAAGTTTGGTGCCAATGGGGTGAGTCAGCTGGGATGACCAAACTCAGTTGGGTAAAAGGGAACAAATGTGGGGCCTGTAAGGAACCATTGGTTAATGTTGAAATATTATGTTCCCTACAGTAGTGTAAATGGGTCGTTGTGAAGAAATATTTTTCTAGGGTTGAGATATAGATGATGGATTAGTGACCAATAAGTGTAGTCCTGACTATAAGATTCGAATCCAATGTTGGGTGGAATTTCCTGGGATTTTTGGTCATTGGAAGTTGGAAAATCGGTCCGGTAAGTTGTGTAGGTCGATATGAGGTTATGTAATTATCATTCTTGATGATGGAATTTCTCAACACCAGAAAATGGTGTTGTAGAGCTAATGTTTATAGTGGGGATCTCCATAGTGGGGATCTCTATAGTGGGGAATTGATTAGTTGATGGAGTCAGTGGTAGTACATATTTGATGGGCTTGGATTAGAACTATCTTGGAGTTTCAATTTTGGTGTTAATTATTGGATCAGTTTTTAAAGGTTGAGTTACATGAGATAAATATTATTTCATCATTATTTCTTTTAGATGTAGAAAATGTATTGAGGCTATGGCCATCGAGGTAAAAATGTTTTTTTGTCATGAGATGTGCTTCGAATCTGGATTTTATCATGGCTGATTTCGATTTTGGGTCTTTTTTTGATATTTGAATAAGATAAGTGAGATGGTTCCATGTGATTTGGGAAATGATTTTTGGAGTGTTTCGGAACAATGGTATTCTGGATAACTCTCTACAGTAATGTAGATCCTTTTCAGAATCAATTTTTTGGTGGTTAAAGGGAATTACAAAAACCATCCTCTTATGTCTGATGTTTGTCATTATATTTTAAGAAATATGAATCCTCATCAGGCATTGGGTTGTGATTATGGATTATGTTGGGGGAAATGATTCACGAATAGAACCTTTCATTTGGTCCTAGAATTGATACAACATTGTCATGATTACAAAGGAAATTGTATGAGGTAGGTGTATAGGTGGTCCCATGGTTCAACCATTGGTCTTGGAGGCCCAGGGATGTTTAGTAATCTTGGTTTGGAGATGAGTTGTTGTAAGGTGGAGTGGTTGTAATTATTGACTATTCATGAAGGGGATTGATTGTTTAAAATTTGGTTAAAATCTTATTTTTGTAGAATGAAGCAGTTCTTAGGTGTTTTGGATGTTTAAGGGATGTACTAGTTGTTTATTATATGGAATGATGATGAAATGTGCTAATTAGTGTGCATCACTCTGTTGGTGCATGGTTAGTACAAATTGTACATTAGGAAAGGGAAAACTATGTGGCCAAACCTCTCTTAAGATAGTGGTTAGATCATAGTTAGCACAATGTTTTCTTAGCCTTGTAGGTGCTTATTGAAAATTGTGCATCTTGTAACCTCTTAGAAATAGGTAGATTCATAATTGGCATATGGTTATGAAACTTGTGATGCCAAAACATTGGGCCCACAAAATTTTGGTGATTTTTGTTTTCCCAACTTGGGAATTTAGGATTGTAACCTAGATTTCTCCTTTATGGATCCTGTAGTAGCTTTGGTAAAAATCAATATCCTCCAAGACATATAAGATATAATTTTTCTTCTATTATTTAGTATTTGGAGTGTGTTTGGGTGTTAATAAAACATCTACATTATATATTGGGGCTTAATGTTTTGGTTTACATTGAATCAAGGGTGGATGTAAAGAAAGAACTCATCAACGGATGTCAGGTAGGAGGTATTAAATATTTTTCCAACTATCATGGCATTTTATAAGAGCATGTGGTTATTCAAATATTCTTCCTTGTTTCTTTTAAATATCCATGACTATTGAAATTGATTTGGGCCTTCGTTTTTGGTTTATGTCCCTTCATCCACATTGTTGGGTCCATTGATGATGTGATACTAAATCTATGTCTATCCATGTGGTATGATGAATCCATGAAAATGGGGAAATAAATTCATGACCCTTGAGGTAGGGAAAACATGTCTGTGAATGGTTTATATGATTTAAATGGGTACATGGGATTTGGTAAAGAGTAATTTGGATTAATTGTATATTGAATTTTGTGAAATTCATAAGAGTTTTGAAATTTCTTAAATGTTGTATTTTTTATATAGATTCGATTATGGTTTTAAAATGATTAATTTTTTATTTTCATGGAGTGAAATGTTTCCATAAGGGGTGCTTACCACAAGGGTATTTTAAATGGTGTTTTTCTATGATATTTGAAATAATCAGTTGAAAGGGTGGGTGTTACCCCTTTCATTTAAAAATTATTAATAGAATTCTGAATGGTTTAATTGGGAATGAAATCATTTTATCATGTTTTAGTTTTCCTATAATATGACCCATTTATAATGGGGTGGCTACAATATGATTCCAAATGATAATTTAGAACTGTTCTTATACCATGATTTAATTTTAATGGTTAGTTGGGACCATATTCACTGAATTTATATATGTGATAGTGAGATAGAACCCAAGACTATTATGTTGGCATGTTAACATGGTTATTAAATGTACTCAATGATGAATGTGCACAGTTGATTAGATAGCATAAGGTGTGTTTGGAATAATGATATATATTTTAATAGGTTATGTCTTATATGTGGCTTATGTATAATGAGTTATGATTATAATTTTAAATATTTTTTAAATAGATATAGTTTATGTTGGTAAATGTGATATAGTTAATGATGCATGTGTACAAGACATAAGGGTAATTTGGGGTGATGGACTGTTTCTCCTCTCATGGGTCAAACAGATTGATGCTCGAGGACCAAAGATGTACTAAAAAGGTTAGGGAGTAGATCAAAGTCTCTATGCCCCTAATGAATTCATGAGGTAACACACCTAGAATGAGGGACCATGGTGAGGTAATAATTCTATACTAAGGCTTACAGATGAGGTAATACACTAGGACTGAGGGTCCATGTTAACTAAATAATTTTTTTGGATGATTTTCCTTTTCAGTTAAGGAATCGTGAAACCATATGCATTATTTATGTTTCTTCCATATGTCATGGTGAATTTTATGTATATGGATAACCCTTATAACTAATAATAAATGTGAATAATTTGATAGTTTTTAATAAATTGAAACTATTTTATTTTCTGTTTATCTTATTATACATTTTGTATATAAATACACTCTTGAATATACTTTCTATTTCATTAGGAATTATTGGTGGTGTCCTATTGAGTTGTACTCAATCCATTCTCAGTATACCATGGTAATTGGGTTCCAGAGAAGATACAAGATGTTTCTACAATAGGCTCTAGACATGGACGTGGTGTTTGGTTTATGCATGTGTTATTGGGTTGGAACATGGGATTTTAGGGATATGTTGGGACTCTGAACTATATCGTGAGTCATTTTCTTATTTTGATTTTGGTATTTTATTTCTATAATGGATTTAAATGTAGTTTATTCCTTATATGTTCATTACATATGATACTTGGTTACTTATTGGATTATGTCACATTTTTTCCATTATTGGTTCATGTTGGTTATTATATCAGTCGACATTATTACTACTATCGATTTAATTAGATAAGCGGGTATATACTCATAAATGTTTTTGCGTAGACACATAATTCTAGTCCGAATCCATTGGAATATGGGGATCCACACCAGATGTTATGAGATGACCCATATTAGGGTACAATATTAGTGGCTATCAGACCTAGGACATTACAAATGATATTGGAAATTAATTGATAGTTAACAATAAGAATCGTGACGATCAGGATATGTATATTGTGGTGGTAAAATAATTTATGAATAATATGATGTTAGTTTAAAATTATAAAAATATTTTCAATATAATGTTTTTGGTGAATTAAGGTAAATAGAAAAAACAATACGTTTTTCAAGTTAAATCATCAACAACCACTTATAAAATTGTTGACATCAATGATTGTGTGGATCATAATTCTACTAAAAATAGAAATATATCAATAAAAACTTGTAGTATTACCTAATACTAGAGATACATCAAGATTAATGAAAAAGGTGACTCATATTCTAGAAAATATTGATTTTAATATTGAAATTTTCATATTAAGTGTATGATGAATTGTAAAATATAGCCATAATGGGTTAAAAATATTCAAAAAAGAATAGTACATAAATGGAGGATATATGGAAGTTGGAAAAGTTTTTTACCAAATATGTTTCCAAATGAAAGGTGTTTTTAAGAAGAAAAAATAATGAAAAATTAGTCATAATATTATGTTAAATGGAATGATTTCAATGAATATTGTCTATTATTGGTGTTGAAAAAGGATTGTCCACAAGTCTTGTAACACCCTAACTCAAATCAATTAATTCTAGTTAGAGTTTCACATGGGTTCCTGAAAACCACCCCTTAAGGAATAGGCTTCCTACTAGCTATGGTGGTCTGATCACTATTAATGGGGAGACTATACACCTATTATATATAATAAAAATTATAAATGGATCTATAGAATTGCACGGTGTAATATATAAGAAATTCTATAACATGTGGAATGGAATGCATCTTAAGTCACATTGAATAAAAAATAAATGACCATCATTCTGGATTGTAAAAAAGGGTACATTCTCAATATTAATGAAAATAAAGCAATAGAACATCACTACAGATTCCCCATTGGCATATTCATTGATCACCATACTTCATCTCTCAGATCCCTATCATAAGGACCTTTCCAATTCTTTCATCCCATATAATCAATAATGAAGTCACTTCATGATTGATTTGTATGTTGTAAGTATAATGAAAGTAAGACACCGATAATGCATCTATAACATGACTTCGCATGGGTAAGATTGTAATCCTTTTTTATATCATCCCTCTAACAACACATCTAAATCCAATGATAAAAAATATTAGTTACTACTTTTGATTTTTTACTGAGAAAAATGTATCAATTATATCATTTTAGAAAATATAAAATAAATATAATATTTTATATCAACTGCACCCCCTATATCCTTTAAGATACATAGATTTAAAAAATTAGTAAAAACATATTAAATGGAATAAAGGATGTGTAAAAAATATATTCATAAAAATATACATCATCGACACAAAAATCATAAAAAATTATAATCTTATTATGAATAAAATCATTACTCACAACATGTGGAATGGGAATCATATAAATAGTGAGATAAAAATTTTAAATTGATTAAATAAATGTACTAAAAATTTATTATATTTTGTGAAGATAATATGAGAATAAGGGTATAATGAGATAATAAATGTTCTAGAGAATAATATAATAGAATTCATAACCAATAAAACATGAATCATTAAACATGTGGAATGGTATTACTTAATAATAATGGTAATAGTCTTATCAATACATAATCCTAGTGCATTTGATTTTAATATTGATACATGGAAATAGTAAATCCTTTGGAAGTATTATATAAAAAAATCTATTACAAAATATATTATCCGCATAACTAATCCCAGGTATGAAAATCCATATTCAAATACACCATAAATAATTAATTATCGTATAATTGTAATCAAAATGAAATCCCATAATTTCATTATTTGTACATTATTTATGATATTAGGTAATTATAAAAATAACATGAATCATTGGTAAAATTACATTATTTAAAACTCCACATCATGACCATATAAATCCATTTCTCTTCTAAAAATCCATTTGATAACCAGTGGGTGTGCATAAGGAAGAGGTGATCTATAAATCATAGTAAGGGAAAAATGATGAACATCATCTTGTAAAGATGAAAATCTGAGTCAAGATCCATATCATGGTCATATATATGTGGAATGAATATAAATCACCAAAATCAATTCATTATAAAATATGATAATAGAAAGGAATCATGAGTATGTGGTAACAACATAATACATTAAATAAAAAAACAGAAGTCAAGGATAACTATAAAGAAATCATAACATCGTGTTCATAGGGTATCCTCTCATGCACCATAAATTTATTCTCGTGACATAAAAATATTATACAATTCATCAGAGGGAAATAAAATTTTGGTCCCACATGTAACATTTATATCATATAAATGATTCAGTGTACCAAACAAAACATACAACATTAAGGATTTCTTTCATAAACATTAATCCCATGATTAATGAGGGTGTGTTACATACATAGATGTAACCAAAAAATTAAGTATATTTACATCTAGGTGAATACCTTTGAGATTAAATATATATGGGAATTGATTACACAATTTTTTTTCATGGAACATCACCACATAATTTACATAGAATAACAATTTTAAATTAAGATTCATGTAAATGTTTAATGTGATTGAAAGTGGGTAATGAAATAAACAATATAATGAAAGTTGTAAAATAAAGTGGGGGAATTTAATGGTACCTTACCATGAGGGGGTTCTTCCATAATTCCTTGAGGAGATTCATAAGAGCATGGGGGAAATGAAGGAGGTCTCAATAGAGGGAATGGAAGTGTAAAATCACAATTTATGATTTTTTAGTGAAGTTGAATGGGAGGATTTGTGTGTTTGTATATGAAAAGATAGGGGAATTATTTATTAACCTATATTATTATTTTTTGGACATTGAATAATAAAATAATCACAACCATAAACTATACTTGGATTGTTTCCAATGGTTTATACCAAAGTGGAGGTTTTCTCAATATTTTATAAGTCCATAAACAAAACCAAATAATATAATACCATTTTGGAAAGGGATGTTAGTTTTGTTTATAAATAATTAATATTAAAACCTTAAAATATAATATTGGTTTTATAGTATTCATTATGGTTTAATAAAGTTTATAAAAAAACATAAAAACACACTTTTTAAATCGAAAACATAATTTTGTTTGTGTATACTTTTTAATTTGTTTATTACATCACATTATCGATTTTATGACTTCATAAAACTTAATATATATATATATCATATTTAATTTCTTCTCAAAAAATGATCCTCTTCCAATAATTAAGAAATAATATTAGTTGGATAATTTTGAAATTATAATTTCTAAATTAAATTTATTTTAACAATATAA
This sequence comes from Viscum album, assembly GCA_963277665.1. NCBI lineage: Eukaryota > Viridiplantae > Streptophyta > Magnoliopsida > Santalales > Viscaceae > Viscum > Viscum album. The sequence continues at coordinate 838,276,268 of OY728152.1, read as the reverse complement.
TTCTTTAAATTTTAAAATTTTCACATTTGTTAATAAATCCATATATTTATTTAAAAAATACTGATTTTAATGATGATAAGAGTTATTCCATTATAAAAACACATATAATATTATATAATAATATTTATTATTTATATGAAATAATTATATTTAATAAGAATATTTTATTTTTATAACTTTCATTTTGAAAATGCATGTATCCATCAAAATTTTTATCATAATGACAATTGTATATTTCCTAAAAATAAAACATATGTCTCATTGTGTAAAACATTATTTTCAACATATAATTATTTAATTATATATAATTTATTTATAAAAAGGATGAAAATAATAATAAATTTACTTATAAAATATTTAAATTCATACCATTAGTTTCTATATACGAATACACATATTACAACAGTGTTTCCCCTAGGGGAATGTTGTGCGATGGTGACACTATATTTAGTTGATTTGATGAATGTGGTTTTTATTTTTATCCCAATAAATTGGAAAAACTCTAATAAATATTTTCTCTAGTTCTTTAGTTGTTTAATATAAACATGTTCTTGGTAAAGGGAAAATCCCACTAATATCATCACCCTTAGAACATGTAATAAATGTGATTCTTGCTATATGATCCTGTTGGATAAGGCCATAGATTCTACCATAGGTGTCTATTAGACATTATCTTAACCCTTAATATATACTAACCATAACAATAACTATAGAATGTATATATCATCAGCGATTAGGATACATAATAGTATTTTAAATGTGATTTTTAATAACATATAATGGTCAAAAATAACCAAGGTAGTCAATGTGTATTCTTTATTTTCATTATATAATTATAATTTTATATATTCGAGAGACTATTTTAATTTAAAAAACATAAGGTCGTTATATTATTACCAATTTATAAATTTTACCCTCAAAATTTAATTTTATAATATACAATAATTACTATAATTATATTTAATTTTCACTTCATGATCCCATGTTCCTTCATAAATGTTGTTAATCTTCCATATAATATATACTATATGAGATTTCCTATTTTTTTGAACAGTGTATCTATAATCTAAGATCTTAAATGCATGTCACTCATAATTAATATCATAATATAATGTACCACCTATAAAGTTAACACATTAATAATCACATGTGAGTACAGATGTCATATTGTATTAATGGTTTTTAATTAATAAGACAACATTATTTCTAAAAGTAACATTGAAATAGAAATGGTAAATATTTTTTTAATCACAAAGCATTGCTACAGAAAAATTGAATAGAAGTGGATATCATATGGACACACTATTAAAATAATTAAAATTAGAATGGATATATATATATTTGAAGATCTAATTTTCAAGGGAGATTGTAACTAAATTTTAACTGCATTCATGTAATGTATGTTGGTAACAGTGGATCATCACCTGCATTCTACTTTACTACACCCCATCATAATCTTCGGCCAACTAGCAATGCAACATTCAAGTAATACATGTTGGCCATAGTGGATCAGCACCTGCACTCCACCTCTATAAAAGTAATGTATAAATATATTAGAATTTCAGATGTTTGAATCAATTAAATTATGGGGCCTATTCATTAGGATAGAGGATAACTAATAACATAAATGGGAAAAAAATATTAGAAGAAAACTTATTATGCCTACAAAATTGTAAAAACTCGATGAGTCAGAAAAATAATAATGGGGTTTAAAAACTAAAAGAGAGTTAAAAAGGATTTTCTTTTTAGGATGATTTTCTAATGGTTTAATGATTTTAATAGAAGGTGAGGGACAATATTAGATATGTGTTTTTAGATTTTTAATATATGGACCAACATCACTGATCTGGGAATTGAAGATCATTAAATAATTTAAGACAACATGTAAATTTTCTAAATGGGAACTGAAAATCATATATGGGTAAAAAAGGGAATATAAAGAAGGAAATTAGGAACAATATTTGGTAGTTGGAAGTAAGTTCAATAAATAAAGGGGAATAAATTCAAAATATAAAATTAGAAATTATCCCATTTCCTTAGATTTGGGATATTCTCGACGATCTTGTTTCTTGTACTTCCTCCACATGATACTATCGTCCATGATCTCCAAATCTGATTTCGTGCGAAACACTTTTGTAAACCCACCATCTACCTTTCTGTTTCTATTATCCCCTTATATGAAAAGTATAAAAACATAGAGACCAGTAGAAAATATTCTGATGATGATGAATAAGTCTTATTCATAAAAAATTAAACAAAGGGTTTCTATGTATTGAAAATAAGAGGGTTACTTGCTTGTTGGTTGGGTGTGTGGCAGAATAAGAGGTGGAGTAGTGGTTGACCACTAGAATGTTTTTAATCAAACACATTTGTAGATCTTCATCATGCATTCACATACCCTGATAAAATAAATTAGAACGGTATACTGACTACCAGTTTCCATGTAAGGCCAGTATTATAATCCATTGACCATATCATGAACTGCAACAGAAAACAAAAAATCATCTAATAAAAATCCATAAAAATATATATATTTAATAAAAACAACACAGAAAATATTAAATTAATTCATCTAGAAAACATGCATAAAATAAAATAAAAATGATGAAATTTAATAGGGAATAGATTCAATAAAACATACCACATGAAATAAATCCAATTTCCAATTATATATTTTCATGAACACTGAGGAAAAAATTAGAAAAAAAGTCAAAAAACGATAAATATATAATCATGAATCGAAGGGAAACTTTTTTCATTAAATGAGGACAGAACATAATTTTAATATTGTGATTAACTAACAGATTATAGTCCATCCCCATCCCCTATTTTACTAGAATGAAGTAATTAATAATCAAACATAATTATTGATATTAGAAAATTCACATAAGGTTCATACTTACAATTATTATTATAGTCCCTTATTTCCTATGATTTCTTCATTTAAGGAAACGATTTTGGCGATGTAAAAAATTTCTAAATTTTTTTTCATCAAAGTGTTCCAAGATGGTTGAAAACGTATTAGAGTACTCCAACAACAAACACCATATGATAAAAAAGAAAAAGGGTAGATTTTTATTTGTGGAGTGGTTATACAAAAAATCATCATTTCAAGATGGACCACCTTTTCACTGCATGCATCACTATAACAATTTACATTTTCCCATATAAGAGATCTGTAGAAGAAAATCCCAAAATTATCAAGTTTATTTTCATCAAGTAAAAAATTCCTCTATAAATATTATTGATCATTCCCATTAAACCCAAAAAAAATCAACGAATTCATGCAACACATAGGTAACCAAAATAGCGAAATTTCATTAAAATAGACCATGGGGTGACCACGAAAAAATATAAAATCATTCTAACATGAGATGGTCCATACAAAACCCTAACAGTTTCATTAATGGATAAATTATTAATTTTTATAATGAAAGGGGTGGATTTCTTATCATATTGGAATTCATCAAGTCATGCAATGTGAAAATCATAACCACTTATCCTACTGACCCCTCTTTTATAATCTACAAAAAAAATTCATGTCAACAAAAAAATTGGATGAATTGCATTGTGTAATCTCATACCTTGTAATTTTCATCCTTCTCTCTACCAACAATAACACCCATATCGTTCTGCATGAAATACCAAAGAAAATTCATAGGAAAATATTATAACATCCAACATGTAAAATCTGTTCGACAACATATATTCATAATTTCTTTAATAATAAATCCAATAAGTTCATCATTTCAAAAAAATACTTATTTTTTCTCTATTTCTGAAAACAAAACACTTATTTTAATTTTTAGAAGAACACCATTTAAATTATTGGAATTAAAAAATTAATTGAACAACAAATAGTATTGTATTCAATTGTCAATAACAACTCTGAGATGGTGCCGAAAACACAAAAATGGTGAAATAAAACATGTCGGGGCATACCCAATGCATAAAAAATCATGCACACCAAAACCATCCATATTAGGATTTGAAGTGCCTTTTACATTCCCCAAAACATTATCTTATTTAAAATTAATTAAATGACATTTATTTTCTTTTTTTCATCCGAAATCATTTTTAGCTAGTATATATGCTCAATCTACTCTTTTATAAAGTTGTGACATTTTTCAATATCCTCTAATGATGGCTTAAAACCAACAGTTTATCAACTCAATGGATACCTACTATCATAGGAACCCGTCTGTGATCCTAACCAATTAAGAACATCATAAATTATGCTAGTTTCGTGATCATGTCTCTATTGAATAATAGTCTATAAGTCCTTGAAAAACATATACATCAATGAAAATAATAGCGGCATATTTTTTTATTTAATAATAACATAATTATTGATTAAAATTAATCTGAACCAAGATCACATAAACTAATTAATCTTATAACTGGTTTCACATTGTTTTTAGTGGAACTACTCCACCCAAAAATTTATTTCCATGGATACCATAAGAAAATGATTGTATAATAAATAAAAATTAAAATATGAATATAGTAAATACAAATATTAAAAAAATATATCAATATCAATCTATAATAAAAAAAATTCCATAAACCTTCAATTCCATAGCTACTAAAATCACAAACAGCTCTCTAATAGCCAATCAAAGATCACACAAACATGGAATATTGACTTGTAATTCACCTTCATCGTTTTTATCTGGATTGGAAATGAAGACCTTTCTCTTAATTTAGTATTTTTTATTGAATCATAAATATTAAGAATTTAAAAAATGTTACAAAATACATGTAACCCAAAAGTTGTTTATAGTTTTTCATGTAATAGAAAAATCCAACACAATTAGTTGTTTTAATGTATTTTCATATATGACACAAACATCTAGACCATGCATATATACATACTAAATATTCATTAATTTTTCACAACACCTTATTACTAAGAGTAATCCAAATATATCAACCCATAACCTTGACTATAATAAACTTATCCTCATCTCATTTTTTCATTCCATGAAATCAGTTTTATGTAACATCAACTCAAACACTCGAAACTATGTAATATAAATAATTTACACTGAAACAAATCGTGATATATTAACAATTATACAATGAAGGATAGGAGGTTTATTCTACCGACATGTCTTCTAGTATATATCTTTCATGCATTGTTAATTTACATGACCTAGAAATATAAATAATGGAACGTGTTAAATTGATCCAAGTAAAGTGTATAGGAAAAGTAACAATAATTCCATAGCCAATTATCTCTTGTAATTCCCATTCCTTACACAAACCCAATTGCCGAGAAAAATCCCATGGGATTTTTTTCGTATTGAGAAGAAGTGTGATACTTCAATCTTGGGTACTGATGCAATTTGTTGAGGATATATATTACAAATTCCATTCCAAGCCTATATTTCAAATCAAATATATCTATAATTATGGTTTTCAAAGTGCACATAGAAATAGTATATGGTATAGAAAGTTAAGTGAATTAAATAGAAAGAAAATTTAAATTAAAGAAATTATGAAAAATAAATATGATGGTATAGAAAAAAATTTGAAAGGAGTCACATTTACATGAATTGAAAATTTTTATAAAGATATTAAAGATTATAATACATGAATATAGAATTACAATTAGGATGGAATGATGGATGTCCATACCTGAAACCGATTAATATTTTTTTCACTCTTCTAAACCACTGAATAGTAATTATTTTCTCCTTATGTAAATTACTAGAATTAAAAAATGAAATATAGAATGGATATTAATATAGGAAAAACAATCCACGCTTATCTACTACGAAATGAACAAATCGATATGTCAATGAACTTACCAATTCTCAGCATTGTGTTATTCCCGTGAAGCAACTATTGTAGGTTCTCAATAATATTATAGTCAATATTAGATTTCTGATTTCTATCATCAAAGCTAGATTAATTACTTATGTTAATATAAATTAGAGAATGGTTTATCAACTGAGTACAAAGCATTGAATATAAACAATACCTAATTCTATGAATTTTTTCTGGGAACTATTGCACAATATAATACATGTATAATTGTGCGAAATGTGGTGGATTTAAATCAGGTGGACATAAACTTCATATGCGAAGGATGTTTTGTCCATGTAATCTGGATATACAAGGAGCTCGATCATTATTGAATGACCTATCATCCTTCTAACCCATTAACGTGAATGAAAACATCGAATTGTAAATACTCATGTGGTCTTGGAATAATCAGGCTTTATTATAAGTTTGATTGAACACCAACATCCTTTGGTATTCCAGACAAGATGATAGTAATTCTAAAGCAACCTTTTCCATCGAGCAGCATAGAGAAAAAAACTGGTTTTGACAGTTTCTGAATTTCTTGTTTCTCTCTTAAAACCACAGAAAAGTGTGATAGTAATGAAAGATGTTAGAAGGCTCTCCAATATCATAATAAAATTATTTAATAGAACAAAAATGTAGAAAATTTTATTAAAAACATCAATCAACAATCTAGAAGATGATTTTGTATTAAAGAACCATTGATGTATATTTAGTAATACACTAACCTATGTTCTCATAAGTGTATTGCTCTACTTAGTCTCATGTAATAGCATGCATTATGTAATATTGGAGGGTCTTAAATAAAAAAAATTATAATATTATTTCAATTGTAACGTGTACATTGAATTACCTCTATATTTTTCTACATGATGTATTCCATTATTTATTTTTTCTTGTGCCTCAGAAGTAGTCGATTTTATTTCATCCTGAAGAAATATTTATTGTCCAGAACCTAGATGTAGTTATAGAAAACAAAAAAATAGACTACAGAATTTACACTTGTATATGTGTCTGTTTCAACTTATAGTGTAAAAAATACCTACACACGATAACGTATTGTAGTTACCATCAGTAGAAGTGGTTAAGAATCGTCTATTTGTATAATAATCATTAGAAATATAATTGGAATAATGGGAATGGTAATTTTAAGACACGGGAGTCGTTCTTATTGCTTCATGGAAACAGGTGATGAATTTGAAAGAGTATTTTCTTCAATCTACAGAGCTACTCAAAGTAATAGCCAAAATGTTATATAGGGAATAAAAATTTTGTATGACCTACATTATATGAAAAATAAATAAATGATGTTATACATAAATAATGGTAGATGAGAATGTGTCAAGCTAATTGGTTGTGGTTTTGGTTTGTTAGATCCAACAGAAAACATTGACCAAGGTGTAGATGTTTCTAGGACTATTGACAAAGAAGTAGTTAATGAGTAATAATATGTGTTAGTGTGAAATATAGTGTATGATTCAATGGTTTATACTAGTAAACATAAATTGTTATATCTATTGTCACATAATGGTGATAATGGAATGTGTGTGACTCAAGTTGTGAATCAATTTTCTGGTAGAGGTTCTGGGTTTGGAGTTCCAATTAAACATCTAGATTCCACTAATGAATTTATAGAATATTTCGCCACTAATACTATGTAAATTCTAATGAATAAAAAAATAAATGAATGATAATAACATGAACAATTTAAAGTGAATAAATTAGAAAACTCAACCACTATATTTCATTCCCTCATCAACAGTCTTCATTGTACCATTACATTTGTGCACTTTGATGTGCAATACATGTTTTTATTTAACCGACCAGACAATTATTTAGGCACTGTCATAAAAGTAGTTTAGAACGACTGATTTCAATTACTTACAAATTCATTCTTAAAGATCCTAAAGATGTTATTGGTTAATGTAAATTTAAATAACCATCGATTCATAGAGATGATAATGGCATGTATATGACTCCACATGGGATGTCACCTGTTGATACTGGATCACTTGATGGAGTACCAGACTAGTTGGTGATGTCAGTGAATAGATTCCAATAGCTATTGGAATTGATCCTGTATAATGTTTAATGAATGAAGCTACTGAAAAAGGATAGTAAGTAAGAAAATTCAAAGTGTACTTAATATATAATTAACCAACTATATGTCATTTCATCATAAGTAGCATGTGATGCAACAGTGCATTTCTAGAGTTCGATGGGAAATTCATGTTTTATTTTTTTCATTATTGATCAATTTCATGATGTGAAATGAGACCATATAATTCATAGTGTACAGTAAAGTGAATATAATTTACATTATGAATGAAAACACATATCAGTCTAAAACATCTCACAATAGTGTTTTATTTTTTGCATTCAGAAAGTAAAAAATGAGAAAACAAAATCGTCATTTTGATATCAACATAAATAACCAATATGATGTTGAAAATAGTTTCAAAGAAATTCATATAGTTGAACATAGTAGTGGTTTATTGTTTCCTACAATGTAATGTAAAATCAGAAAACTTATTCTTCAGTTGGAAATCAACATGATAAATAGAAATGAAATAGAAATATGTTGTTAGGAAAATTGTACAAAAAACCATAGTAGACGTTTATTTTATTCAAAGGGGAAATGAAAATTCAGACAAAATTTTATTTTATGAAAGGATTTTTATTTTTCAGTAGTTATTTAAGGTCATACCTGAAGTAATAAGATGATGTGAGAGGGAATTTTAGATTTAGGAAACATGCCGAGATGGGATAGTGACGTTGTATGAGATTCCAAACCCCCCCAAACCCTTGAATATTAATTTAAAATTGAATTTTGTGGGAGGTTATCAAGGATGGAGTGACAGTGTAATGAAGAATTTATGAAGGTGTTTGATGTAATTGGAAGCATGTGAAGGAGGATTGTGGAGGAAATACCTAACGTAGTGGGGTCGGTCCTAAAGGGATTCGTGAGCCGGATAACCTATGAACAAAAATTCCAAAGGAAAAGTTAACAAAATGTAAAGAAATAGTGAAAATGAGATATAGAGTAAGATGGAGTATGATTGTGACAGTATATAGGGAATCTAGGAGGAGGATGAAGGTGGTGTTGATAGTTTAAGGGGACCCTATGTCACGAAGAGCTGATGCCTGACCGCCAGTAGGAAAAGGAAAACTGAGGAGAGTAGATTTGAAACTGGGAGAAAATGGATGGAAGAGACGGTGGTCGATGGAGTGAGGGTTGAACGAAAGAGGGAGGATGACGGAATTAGGGTTACAGGGGAGTATAGGTCATGATACGTGATACCCTCAATGGGAGCCGGAGACGGTGGTGGTGAAAATTTGTGAAACTGCTTAGAGGGGTGATGTGGATTAGTGGAAAAAGGGCATGTATGGAAAAACATATGTTGAGGAATGTGGAATTGACACATTGAAGCTGGAAAGCCAGGATTAGTATATATAGTAGATTTCACTAGTCTGTTATGTAATTTCTCAAGAGTGATTCATAGAACACATCATGTACATGAAATTAGATCGGTAGGAGGGATAGTTGATATGGTAAAACTCTGATGTGAGGAAGGATCTATATGAGGCTTATATATATTGGAAAAATCATTCCCTTATTCCTTAACCTCATGAAATTATTACACGGATATCTTAGAAGGAACACATTTTCTATGACATCAAAATGTAGATCATATTGATTATTTCATTCAAGGGTTTTCTGTAAACATTTTTAATATTTTTATGGTCATTGAATGGTTTGAACATTATATATAATATATTATACAAGATCATGTACAATATTCTTTTTTCTCCAAATTCATCCCATCATTTCTGTGCTTGACACCACCTCCCATACCAAGACTCACAAGCAACCACATTAATGCGATAATGGTAATTATTATTACAAGAGAACTCATATAAGCGAAGTTGTTGATCAAAAATCCTTGGAAATATATAAAACATGATCCCAAAATATCCCCTATAGAATGAATAGTTCACTCATACTAGATATTATTCTGATTCTGATAAATAGTTCGGAATCTCATGTCTATATCCAATGCTTCATGAAGGATACACTATAACCACAATGTTACAATCAGATCTTGTTCTCATATAATGGGAAGTATCACTCCATTCAACCTTATATAATTTCTTATGAAGATCTTTTATATTTCATGTAGAGATAGATCATCCTTTTATCTATTGAAAATTTCATACCTATTAATTCAATCAACATCCTCAAATATAGGACTAAATCCTCTTGATATATAGGGTAATATTTATAAGAAATCAATGTCTAATTTTACAAATGTCACTAGTTTTAAGGGAAATGGATTTTCATATCCTTAGACATATTTTTTTTTCCTTAATTTATTATGTAATACCGTGAATTTTTTAGATATGTTTTGATAATAATAATTTATTTCTTTGATATCTTGTGATACACAAAACCATTATTCTAAATTCACAATAATATAGTATAAATTTTAAATTTTCCATCATATGGATTGTTATGAACATTAAGAAATATATTATAGAAATTATATGGTTCATAAATGTATTATATAAACTTATTTTTTTCAATTGATTTCAAAATAAATTAAAAATCATTTGATGGGAAATAGATTTTTTTTCTGAAATACTCTATTTACTCATGCAATGTGTTTTTATAGAAATAAAATAAGTTGACAATTATTTGTAAATTATTATAATTAAATTTATGTATAATTTTTTTTAATAATTTTTTTATGATTCATCTAATATATTATATAATAATGAGATAAGAAAATATAACCAATTTCATGTTTAATGATGTAATTCTCAAAAAAACTATTTTTGTTTGTTTTTTTGAATTTATTTTAAAAATAATTTTCACTTCATATAGAGACTGAATATAGAGACATATATACCATGTTTTCAATAATCGATATAAAATATGTTAAATATAGCATTTTATTTTTGGGGCCTATTTACATTAACCGTTGTAAAATTTACCACCTAGGTAAAGGATAAAACGTGTTATCATAGGATAAAACTATGTTTTTATGTCACATTTTTTAATTTAAATTCTTATTAAATAAATTTAACTCAATCATTTTGTCTATAGTCTCTATATATAATTATTATAGGTAAAGGATTCCATGAAAATTACCATTATAATATTTCAATAATAAAAAATAAAAAATGTCATTGTCTTACTTTAAATTATCTCTTATGTGTTCACATAAGACAAATAATCATGTTATTAAAGAATCAATATGGATATATTGAGAAAAGTAATATTTATTCATGAATAAAATTTATTACTATTTTTTATTGTTTCAATAATTACTTAATATTCCTACTTAGTAAAGATATGATGTTTCTTCCATTAATTGAAAAATAAATTAACAGATTATGAAAATAATTAATGTAATGTAATTTAAGTGGTTTGTAGTGTTTGTAAAACTTAATAAGTGAATATAAAATATTATGTTTGACTTATAAAAATATACACTAAGTCCATTCATGTCTTCGGATCATTAAATTCAAGTTAAATGAATAGTTTTCCAAATTTAATTAATGATATTTGATGAACAAAATATTACATTAAATTATATAAAAATAACAGAAATATGGGAAAATGTCAAGGTTGAGAATTTATCATCAATAATATATTACATTTTTAATTTATTCTAAATATTTTACATAATTATAACAATTATAATCATTTATGAGATAAAACGATGTTGTGGCAGATATGGTTCAAATTAGGAAACTAAAGGTTTCCACCAAAATATATGATTCAATATTACACATAAATCAATAAAGAATTATTATTTTATTATAATTAATGAATATACTAACAAATATTTGAATATAAACCAAATTGGAATAATTTTTCTAGACAATGAATTAGATATATTTAAATCATTTTGGTAATTCAAATTGTGTTCTTTCCCTCCCTTATAAAAGGACACATATTCCAACCCTTCTTTACACCGTATTTTAAAACCTTCATTTAAAAGGCTATGCAATCCTTCATCTAAACAACATTTTAAAAATTATATTAGTAATGATCCTCCTAAAATTCCAACCTAAGGGAACGTAAGAGGAGATCTATTCGAGTTATTTGAAAAATGATATAATATACTTAAATTATAACATCATTTTCACTTACTATTTTACACCATCTAAATATGGAGAATATATAATAAAATATTAAATATATTATAATAAATTTACTTTAATGTTATAATTACTATTAAATCAAAATTATACACTATTTTCCATTATATTAAAATTTATTAATTCTCTTGTGTGTATTTCGGTACTACCACCTCCATGAAGTGATATAATTCATTTTTAATAAAATATATTATATATAAAATATATAAAATATTTTTTCATGTTAATTAATTGTTTACATTTCTTTCATTCTATCAATTGAAAATTGAAAAAAATCATTTGTGTATAAAACATATCTTCTCCATGAATGGTGTAATTCATTTTTCTATATCTATTTTTTTATGTATTCATATAAAATCATATATAATTAATATATATGATATTTATATAATCATTAACATTTTTTTATTTTATAGGACCATGATAAATGTAAAATTACTGAAAGTACTGAACTAAAAGATATATTAAAACTGACTAGTTATTAACATGAACAATGATTTTAACAATGATTTTTTATCAAACAGGTGATACGAGAATATAAATATATATTATATGGTATTAAATATATATTTATATTATATATTCACAATCATTATAAATTTAACATGTAGATGGTCTTAATACATTTGAATGAAGTCAGACCTGATATAAGGTTATATGTCAAAATGTTACAATTATTCAAGATTCATTATGTTTTTTATTGAAAGGGGGAATTAAATGATATTTATATATTAATCAGATAATATTTATTATCCTATTGTTATTTTTAGAAAATTATAAACTGCAATTATTTTAACTCACTTTAAGTACTCTATATACTAAAAAATTGTTTTTCCGGAACATTGACATTGTGTTCCTACACAGTTGGGCAGCATTCAATTCAATTTCCTGGTTAAAATTAATAATTCGAAAATATTTCTTATATATTATCCAATAATTTATTTAATAAATTTTTATAGATGTTTTATTTTTATAAAATGGTTAAAAACTAATCCCCTTTCCATTTTATGAATATGGTACATTATGACCATTATTAAAATTGTGAATGGAATTTTTTTTACAAACATCGAATGAACATGATTTTATTACATTTTTAGATCTCATTTAATTCAAGATTACATAAAAAATCTACACATTTATTTTCAGTGAAAATATTTTATTCAATATTTGGGAAATATTTTATAATTTAAATAATTTATTTCAATAGTGAAATTGATATTTCCCCAATAAAATATTTACGATGAATTTCAATGTATTTTCATCTATGTCAACATAATTTTTTTAAAAATATGATTTTATATGTATATACTAAAATGCTAAATTCCTTATATTTTATTTACATTTATTATGTTAAATATTATTAGGGAATGTATTGATATTTAGTACGAAAGTTCTTCTAATACATACACATATTAAAATTTAAGGATTGTTGATTTAGAATTGATTTATATTTAAATTTTGAATGCTAATGAATTTAATAGTTATGGATGAGGATCAAAATTACATATACCCTCGATGCATCAAAACACCTCATGAGTAGCACTATATCGAGTATTTTTCTGGGGCCTTACCATTTATATATATTTGTTAGCATGAGGGATTAATGGTATTTTTAGATATCATGTAAAAATACCTTTTGTGTAATTCTCAAATTTCCTGAAGCATTAATTTCATCATTTTAAAATAATTAATTTATTATCATGTGATTATTTGAGTAGTTTTGATATCCAAAGATATTTTATAATCTCAAGAAAATAACTATATTTCATTATTTTTTTTCAAAATTTTTTATAATATTATTAAATAGTTATTAACAAAAATTGTGGGCAAACCATTACTAAGCATATGATCCCATTACCTTCCTTTTGATTAATTTCTTTAGGACTATATGAATTTTATTATGATTTATATATAAGGACATGATAAAGGTAATAATGGATTACTGAACAAAAAATGGTTATATTTTATGTTTTCAAAAAGTGATGTCAGATTCAAGCATGTACAATGTTTTCCATGTCTCTAAAATGGTTTGGTCACCTGGTATGTGATCACTTGTATCAAGTAAATTTTTCATAATGTGACCACTAAATCCTGGAAACTATTATTGGGTTGTTTACAATCTGGCATACCAAGCATCAAGATACAAATTCTTCAATATCTCTCTTCATGTTAACCCGCCAGATTTGTTTCATAAAATATAAATACATCTTAGTGATTCTTAGATTAATAGGGAAGGATAAGATATCATCATCATAGAAAATTTACATTTTAAAGTATAGTTTTTATAGAACTCATATATGTGTGAGAAATTATATAAATACCTCTTTAGAAATACATAACTATCGAATTTTTTCTTCAATTTCTTGTATGACCTCATCTTCTATCTAGGACTACATGATCCTATACAAAATGGTTGGTGGAGTAGTTAATTGATAAATTTAATGTGATTTTAATTTAATCAATCCTATATAAATCCAATGAATTTAAAATAAAATTGGGTCCCTTTGAATATTCATCATTGATAGTCCTGTAAACTTGTTTCAACTCATAGTATACAGAACATTGTTCACCTTCCGTAGATGGTAATGGATTGAACAATCATAATATATTATCATCAATTAAATATATCATTAGTGAATATATAGAACCATTTGTGAGTTAATATATTTTATGCTTTTGTGATCTGTAAAAATTTCACAGTACCCCCTATAGAGATAATGTATCCAAATCATCAATGTGACGACCAATATATATAATTCTAGATAATATGTTATGTAGCTCATCTTAGGAATAATTAATTATGATGAGGTATATGATTTCACTTTTTCATCATGAATTAGTACAAAACCCAATCGATTTTCCTATGCATTGCTGAAAATCAACAATCATTCCCTACTATTCATTAATGTGATCACATGAATCATGAATTGCCTTTTCTTCTACTCCATAAATCTATCCAAAAATTCATCAATCCAAAAAAATTGTTCCCTTCTACGTTATCTTGGATATTGGACTTGAAAATAGATGGAATATTCTCACACATTTATCATATTATTGAGATAATATAATGAAACTATGGATTTTCATCCTTGATTTTTCTATGGACGCTTTTACAATTTACATTATATTTGAAGGATCCAAATATATTCTGTTTTGGTGATAACATTCTGATTTATTGTAACATTCTCCATCCAAAACATTCTTTTTATGTACATTTAATATAAATTTTCTTTTTTTAATATCTTCAATATAACATTATTTCTCATTTTATATTCCTCCCTTCCTTTTGAGTGGATATGAGGATTTTCTATAAAGACTAAAAAATTCCATGAAATCAGAAATGACTCTATTCATCAACTCCAGGAGAATCGGTTGAGTATTAGTGGGTTAAAATGGAGTCCCTAGGAACTCATTAGTTTTTACCATATATAAAAGCTGGTATTTGGGATATCATCTTTCTTCACTATTACATTAAACCATTTCAAATGAATATCTAACATAAATAAGTATAGATCCCTATGTAGATGGTTGAATAAGTCATGAATCCATAAAAGATGATATATAATATCTATTTTGATATTTTTTGAGCTCACTATTATCAATGCAGAGGCTAATTTTCATATTATTCTTTATAATAAAATGGACTCATCTGCCACAGAATGGAGCACTAGGACATATAAAACCTATATCCATATTATATAATATTTGTTTCATGATCATTTAATTTAAACAATATCAATTTTATATGGAGTCTTGGATATTTTTATATGTCATGGTTTATGTTCCATCATTACATCAACCTCCCATGTAGGTGGAAGACTATGAAAATTATCTAGATACACATTGTAAAATTCCCATAAACTGTGAATGTCAATAATGATGATATTTTCCATAGACTAAATAATTTGAATATATATTATTACTTAAAATATTGTAATAAATATTCCTAAGATGACTATAAAAAAGGATATTCATCAATTTAGTTTCTATTTTATAGAATCAATTAGTGATTTGTGACAAGATGGTTTATTTCCTTCTCTCAAAAAAAATTATATTGGATCTATAAAAGGAATGATAATCAATGGAATGAATAACATTAAATTTCAAAAATGGGAATATAATAAGGTTCTATGGAAATTTTATTCCTTTAATGATTAAAATGGATGAGTTATATTTTTTTGCAATAATAGACCCATTTATAAACTTCACCAATAATTCGTATTCCTTGTTTCATGGCGGGGATTGAACAACTCTCATAGTATCAGAGGATATGAAATAATACAATGAACCATATTCACCTATTAGATATGTTGTAATATAATCCCACATTTAACTATTTCATTCTGGTTCTTATAATTTTCTTTATAAAAAATATATTAAGGGATGCTAATTTTGAAAAAATATTTCACATAATATGGAAAGAATGAACATTTGAAGGGATAACTCAAAAATTTAAAATATTCCTAATCCTATTAATATTTGCAATCTGTTTTATCATTTTTTATATTCCAAAGATAAATATTTTAGGGTAATTTTATTACATTCATAATGTTCATAAGAATTGGGTGTACTTACCAAATCATATCCCCTGGTAGTTTGAAATATGGTGTGAAGTTAGGCCAGTTTTTGTGAACCATGGGACGATCAAGTCGAGAGAAATGTACCTTTTGGGGTTTTTACACATAGATACAACTATAATATAGACATATACACTTTTAGAATGTAGATTAGGATGAATATAAATGGACACCACATACTCGTACCATTATTAAAATTTATGTATATTTTCTAATTTTTATACTTATCAATAAGGATTCAATGTGGTTTTATAATACTAATCCCAAAAAATAACTAAACATTCCATTGATACCAACTATTAATAACAAAATTATAATATGGATTAATCAATGATTTGATATATAAATTCACGCCTAACACAATCCAAGAAGATACTGAAGAATGATGTATTTCAGAAATTAGTTAATTATAAAAATAACCCGAAATATGGGTTAACAAATATTTAAAAATACAAACATTATTTTATAATTCCATAGGTCTTCCAAAAATGTAATGTAAATCTAGGGGATAAACATAAGAAAGGGGGAGCCACAAATCCCAGTATGGTAATAATGAATGTTTTGTGTAATTTAATGTAATGAATGTGAGTACATATTATTTTATGGGTAACATAAAAGGGTTGAGAATTATAATCATTAATATAAAATCCAAATATATGATAATAAAATAATGGTAATAGATTTATATTCCAACAAAATAAAATAGGAAATTATAATATTTTTTCAATGAAAAACGTAGAGATAATGTAACATAATGTTCATAAGATTACGTCATCTATTTTATAAATTGAATATCTTGAGATAAAAACATTACCCAAATCAATGAATGGCTATATAATATTTTCCCCAACCTTAAAATAAATATCTATTTAAACAATATATTTCCAACATAGATTATATGACATAATAACTTATTTCGTCAATTTTAACCACATGATTATGGATGTTGGGATACACACATGGAATTACTAAATCTAGAAAAATGATTGTAAAATCTTGGTGAATACCCTTTTGTGTAAATCGGGATTGGTGGTCACTACACATGTTTTTGGAATGAAAAATCATAGGATAATTTCATCATTATAATAGGTGTATGGAATGATTCATTGAAAAGTTTTTTGGGTTTGAAGGGTTCTCTAATTACATGGGAATCATAATGAAGATATGATAGATTCATAAAACCATTATTAACAATGAAAATTTTTAAATTAAAAAGGAAATATATAAAAAAATCCTGAATAAAGTGGATAATTATATAATCTATTACCTTTTGTGGTCACTATTAAAAAATTATGTGGGTCTTTGTAGGAGATTGGAGGCACCTTAGTATGGATCTATATTGGGAACTGAAGATGAATTTACCACTCTATGGATTATTGAGTTAAGAGTATTGAGTGTTTGCATAGTTTTTTATAGAAATAAAGTGGGTAATTATTCAATAATTTCTAATCATTGTTTTTGGACTCTATATAATAAAATTAAAAAAACCTCCTCATAGGTTTTTCTATGTTTTTCTACAATAGAGGTGTGTTGTGTTACAATATATTATTCAACTATCAAAACTCAATAAAATAATAATTTTGGTTATTTGTATGTGAATCATGTATATAATTACTTAATTTTAATACCCTAAAATATAATATATGATTTTGTGGGATGAATAAGGATTTAATAAATTAATCAAATAACTTCAAAAAAACATTGTGTAAATGAGGACATTTTTCGGGAAAGGGTACTCAATATTCTATATATTTAAACACTTTTCTGCACTTTTATGATAGAAATATGTGTTAGATATTTATATTTCCTAGATCTATATGATGATATTTAATATAAATACTCTTTTAACCTTATTTTTTTGGATTATATGTGGGTTTTACATTATGTATGTTATGCGAGAAATTATAAATTTTTTAAGAAAAAGGGGAAGTGAAATGTTTGAGTAGGTTTTTCCCAAATCGATCACCTACCCCAAGAAACCCTTGTAATCATAGCCACAGGGGAATTAAATTATTGGAAAAAAAATCAAACATTTTACCCTCTTAGTATAAATTGTATTCCCCTAAGGATAGGATAATGATAAAGGTACACATTTGGGAAAATTGTGTGCCTCTTTCAGGACACTGTGCATGTCAGTCTTTTTCATCCAAAAAATTATATTAAATTATTGTACCCTATGTTCATTATTAATTGAAATTAAATCTATCCCCTATAATATTTTCACCAAATTCGGAAGCTCCTAAGAATGACTAATGGCTCCTCAAAACTCATTCTTGATGAATTTAAGGTCTGTTTGAATTATCCTTTATCTGTTTATATGTGTCTTCTTCCACAGTTGGATTACTTTATCTATCTAATATATCTATATACTATTATATGGATTATTTCATCTGTTAGATATGCTTTAGATCTGGTATTACATGTATCTTAATCTATTTGATCAAGAACAAGTGTTCTTGTCCTATATCGTCAATGTCATTGTGATCTTGAACGTTTGGTTTTAATTTGGGAAATTTCTGGTTTAGTTATCATCCATTAATAAGAATGATTTAGGTGATCTAAATGCCAAATCCTGTAATATTGAATTATAATTATGAGTATGTAATTTTGAAATTTTTGTTTCCGTATCAGGTAATATCATCTTAAATTGGATTACTTAATTACTTAATTAATTAATGAAAACATTAAATTGTTAGAATTATGAGGCTATGAAATTGATTGAAATTATGATTTTCAAATTGGGAATAGTAGGATGTTGAATTAATTGACTAATGGGTATTATCATTTAATGTTCATAAAAAATTTAATGGTTAATTTTTCATATTATTCAATTTAATTTAAATTAATAACCATGTATGAATTGGTAATTGAAGTGGTACACCATGATGATAAATCTAGATATATCGTCAATGATTCTTAACATTGATTAATATGGAATATGTAATATATGTGACAAAAAGTGTGGGATAAAAACTGATGTTTAAAATACCCATATGTAATAACAACAAGTGTGGGATAGGGAATGTTGCTCAAAATATCCATATGAGATAATAATGAGGTGTGGGATGACGATCGATGCTCCAAATACCCATGAGGATATGGAAATGATGTTCCAGGCCCATAATATTAGTATTGGACTATGGTTTCATGTAACCATGATTTAAAGTTGAAATTTATTGATAAATGAAAACAAAATATGTACTGAAATTTGATATCCCTTAGTAATTGTTTTAAATCTGGCATGGGCCAAACCATGTATTGATGTTTTGGGTGTCATCGTGAAACGGGGTGATTTTGTGGTAAATTATAGAATAAAGAATTGTAAAAAAATTTATTTATTTTGGTACATCATTATTTATAGAATGAAATACTCTATAATAGACTAGATATTGTTTTATAATCCATTGGAGTTGGCCTACATATGTGTACTCACACCCTAATCAGGCTGCATGATCGATGCCAGAATAGACATCATCATTCATGGAAGGAGATGGGAAATATTAATATTTTTGTTGGTTATATTTGGAATTAGAAAGGATGAGAGAATCGGTTATGATGTTAGGTCCTTCTTGGGAGATGTTAGTGTGCCTTTATTTTTTTATTTTCATATGGAATCATTACATATATATGGAATGAAATATATTCTACTATAATTAGGATATTATTTGTAATTTCCTGGTTCCAGAAGCCACCTAGAGGTCCCCGTACCCGGTTGGTCACATGGCCTCATGCACATTTTCTCACACGCCAGAGGCTTCCGACTAGCAGCGAGGGCTTGGGTGTGATAGTGGGGAAACTATGCCCTCATTTGCAGCATGCACAGTAGATGTAAACAATACACAATATCAGAAGATGTAAATATCCAACAATAGTAAACAATGAAAGACTGGAATAATAAACAACTGGAGCACACACACACACACATATATATATAATGATTCATGATACATATGTCTAGGAAAGCATCCAAAAAAAGTCACAATGCTGTAAATACAAACAGTACTAAACGAAATTACAAAAGAAAAAGATAAATAGCTCATCATCATTGAAAGCCTATGCTTGGTCCCATGCTCCCCAGCTCCACAGACTGTCAATTACCTAAAGTAGAAGGGCACTTTCTCTTATCTATACCTTCTGAAATATAATCTATTTGGGCCCAAAATCATGACCAAAATAGGGCGTGAGACTAAATCCCAATAGGAAACCTCATGAAGATCTGTGCCTAACAGTCAGTGAATATATGGTAGGTAAAAGTACAAAAAATAGTAAACATGAATTTACTTAGCATTAAACAATCCACAGTTTCAATATCAAGTAATTAGCGAAACAAACAGCTAAACACAAATAGGTAACCCTTTGGGAAGTACTCACAACCATCTCTTGTGGTCCTACCTAATAAGTACAAGCAACCATCTGGTAGGGCAGTCAGACTAACCCCTTTGGTTTAGTCATAAGAATTCATAAAGACTCTCTGAGGAAGAACTCAAAGTCAATTACCCTTATAGTATAAGGTAGTCAGGGACTCTCTGAGGAAGCTCACACGGTCAATTCCCCTTATATCCCCAAGGTCAAGGACTCTCTGAAGATGCTCACTCGGTCAATTCCCCTTATAGCCCAGGTCATTCAAAGACTCTTTGAGGAAGATCACTCATCCAATTCCCCTTATATTTTAGATTAATCATGTTAATTAAAAGTAAAACAAGACTCTCTGAGGAAGCTCGCACAGTCAATTCCCCTTATAGTCTAATGTGCTCAAAGACACTATGTGGAAGCTCACCTGGTCAATTCCTCTTATAGCCTAATACACCAGGTTCTCATGGCCCTATGTAGGTCAACAAGCATAGAAATGCAGTACTGTGAAAGTAAACCTATAGAACTACTTGGATAAATAGTCTACAGAATATCAAGCATGTCAAAAAAACTCTCCATCCTACAACAATAGGCATGGAAAACAGGCAAGGCATCAAAACTGGATAAACAGGACCAAACGGTTGTAAACAGAACATGCATGAGAAATACATTCAAAGCATATCAATCATACGTATTCTTATCCAAATAACCTCTACACAACATGCGTTCATGGCAGGCACTCAACAGGGGTAAAACATTAAAAATTCAATACCCCTGTTCAAGGGTATTGGTGGAATTTACACATAATACTCAAAGAATTTGAACGGAAATGCACAAACTGCCTACCTCTAGGTTGGGAGATCAATATACATGAACCTCGAGGCTTGAATCGCCTTATAATTCCATATATCTATGAAAACACTCAAAGAATTCAACTAAAGATAACATGTAAAAGAAGAAAAATCATGAAACGAATCTCTAGGAGAAGGGATAGCTTACCGAGGAGATCCCAACTCAATTGACGAAGGTCAATTTAGAGAACGGGTGTTTGATCGGGGGCTCAGAGAAGATATGCAGTCATACCCTCGCTCTCAGATGTACCAAACCTAGAATGATTCGGTTCTATCCGTTAGACACGACCCCAGTGTGTTTAATGAAAAAAAGTACATAACATGTACTTTTGAAGTAAATGGCGAGTACTTTCCATTTCCGTACTCCACATTAGGTGTCCTCCAGGTCACCCCACATGGTTGTGTTCATGGCCACTACATGGCCAGCACATTGATACCTGCAGTAACCGAGTACATGGAATGTACTCATAAAGTACACGGTGTGTAATCATAATGTACATGGTGTGTACTTTGAAAATTTCTAGAATTTCCTCTTTTTCTTAAAAATGACCATAAATGGAAAACATACCTGAAAAGGAGGTCTGAGTTCTTACAAACATCTCCCCTTAAAGAAATTTGTCCCTGAATTTCCCTAGTGTGACTTAGAAGAAGTAACCCCAAACAACTCTGGCCAATGCACTCGAAAATCAGCCTCCCTCTCCCATGTCTCATCATGTACCTGCCCGTGCTGCAATAGGACTCATACCAGAGGAACATACCAGGAGAACCTCTATACTATGATCGAAAATCTGGATAGGATGCTCCTCAAAAGATGTGTCCACTTCCAACTCAGTCTCCTCGGGTTGGAAAACATGAGGTGGGTCTGAAAAGTAACGTCGAAGCTGAGAAACATGGAAGAAAACGTGCATAGCCCGGTACCTCTGAGGTAACTGAAACGGATAGGCAACCGTCCTAACTCTCTCCAACACCTCAAACGGCCCGACGTACCTCGGTAAAAGCTTACCCTATCTCCTAATTCTCTTATGTACGAACATCAGTGTGACACATAGAAAAACCTGATCCCCAAACTCAAACTCCAGAGGTTGTCTCCGCTGATTAGTATAATACTTCTGACAAGACTTTGCAGTAGCCATCCTCTTCCAAATAAACCTTATCTGCTCTGTAGTCTCCTAAACAAGATGAGGTCCCATCAATGCTGCCTCTCCTGCCTCCATCCAACATAGGGGTGATCAGCATGGCGTACCATACTATGCCTCATAAGGTTCAATCTAAAGAGTCGCTTGAAAACTATTGTTTTTGTCAAACTCCACAAATAGTTATATAGTTCTCCCAAGAACCTCCAAAATCCAGAATGCATGATTGAAGCATATCCTCAATCACACGAATCATACGCTCAGACTGGACATCTATCTAGGGGTGGTAAGTTGTACCCAAAAGTACATGTGTACCCAACACATTCTAAATCCCCTTCCAGACCTAGGAAGTAAAACGTGCATCCATATCTAAAACGATGGAGTGTGGAACTCCATAAAGACGTATAATATCACCGATTTACAACTGCAGCAGCTCATCAACACTGAAGGTCTCTTTGATCGACATGAAATGAGGAACCTTCTTAAGCCTGTCAATGACAACCCACACTGCATCATTCCCTCGAGGCGATCTCGGAAAACCGGTCATGAAATCCATCGCGACATCTTTCAACATCCACTCGGGAATGGGTAACTTCTGTAAAAGAACATCTGGTTGCTGATCCTCTGCATTAACCTGATTAAAAGTGGATCACCTCATGAGGGAACCAGCAATGTCCCTCTTCATACATGTCCACCAATACAGATTGTGTAGATCATCATACATCTTGGTGACGCTAGGATGAACTACCCAAACTCAGGAATGAATGTCCTGCATCAGCTCCTCACATATGTCTGCTAGCACCCGTACACACCCCTGGAAACAAAAGATCTCAGCCTCACCTATGGTCCATCCAGGAATAGGGTCCTCTCCTAACACACTCTCCCTTAGAACAAGGCCTCCAGAGTCTGATAGTTTCCTCCATCGAACTAGATCAAGAAGAGTAGAGGTAATAGCTAAAAACGATAGAAAAGTATGCCCATGTCTATCGTGCACCTCCATATGCATCTCAGAGAACACATCCATAAGATTCCACTCACTAATGGCCTCCTAAACTACCTGTATCTAAGTCATCCTACTCAACACATTAGCCACTGCATTGCCCTTCCCATGAATGTAGGAAAGCTCAATGTCAATGGAATGTAGGTACTCGACCCACCTCCACTGTCTTAAATTCAGATCACGCTAAGTGAAGATGTACTTGAGGCATTTGTGGTAGGTGAAAACCACAAAATTATATCCTAGAAGATAACATCTCCAACAACGTAAGGCATGAACAACAGCTGCCAACTCCATATCATGTGTCGAGTAATTCCACTCTTGTGGACTCAACTGTCGAGACCCATATGGAACGACTCCATCTCCCTGCATAAGCACAGCTCCCAACACGATACCTGATGCATCATAGTAAATAATATAGATCATTACTGGCCTTGGAAAGAATATTATCATTGCTGAAGTCAACATCCCTTTCAGCTGCTAAAAGCCTGACTCACAAAAATCTAACCATAAGAACATCACACCATTCTTAGTCAGACCCATTAGCGGTGCTACTACATGTGAAAAGACTTGTTTGAAACATCTGTAGTATCCAGCCAGCCCTAGAAAACTCTGCACCTCAAAGAGATTATTCATATTCTCCAAGGAAACTACCGCTCTCACTTTCTCTTGCTCTACTGATACTCTTTCCTCTAAGATAATATGACCTAGGAAGTGAATCTGATCCATCCAAAAGTGGCACTTTGACAGCATAGCCTAAAAGTGATGCTCCCTTAGTGTACTCAAAACGATATCAAGATGTGTTGCATGGTCATGTTGAGTGTGAGATTACCCCAAGATATCATCCATGAAAACAACCACAAACTAATTCAAGTATGGATGGAACACTCATTTCATTAGTGCCATTAAAACTTCAGGCGCATTCGTGAGACCAAACAGCATATCCATATACTCATATAGAACATACCAGATCCGGAAGTCTTTAAGAAGTATATAATATATTCTAACATGCAACTGATGATAACCGAACCTCAATTAAATCTCTGAGAACCTCCAGGCTCCTCGAAGCCGATCAAAGAGATCATCAATCCTCGGCATGGGATACCGGTTCTTGATCATCAACTGGTTCAACCTCCGATAGTCCTCACAAAGCCAGAGGTTGTCGTCTTCCATCTTCACAAACAGGATAGGTGAACCCCAAGGATAAGTACTGGGTTGGATGAAACTCTTTTCCTACAACTGCTCCAACTATTTCTTGAGATCCTGCAACTCTGGTGTATCCATCCTATAAAGAGGATTGGACACCAGTGCCGCTCCTGAAATAAGATCAATCGAGAAGTCTACCTCGTTCTCCGAAGGAAAACTAGAAAAGTCCTCTAGAAAGTCTTCTCTAAAACGATCCACCACTGGCGGAAAGTCCATCTGCAAAGTCCCCTGGTCATCTAGTGATAGACTAGAAGTTAGGGTTGTAACTCCTCCCCACCCATGATGCTCTGGACCTGCTCTTCTCTCCTGGACATCCCATTCTCCCCTATGAAAAATGGATCCATCCTCTGGTGATATGAAACTCACCCTATGACGAAAACAATTGAAAACTACCTAGAAGGGAACTAGCTAGTCCATTCTGAGAATGAAATAATTTCCTTTCATCTCAAGGACATAGATATCCCATAGAAAGTGACATCCACCAACCTCAAGTGGGGACTCCTTGCACTGACGTACACTAGCCGTTCTAGTCCCCAACTGTGTGTCTAGCATCAAAATATAAGCTATGGAAAATATACTGAGCCCAAGTGTCTCCACAACAGCAACAGATATGAAGTGATGGGATGCCCCTGTATCAAAAAGAGAATAAGCTAAAACTGAGACTACACAGATCGTACCTCGAACTGTGGAGGGTCTGGGATCCTCCTCTTATTGGGTCTGCTCCACTACAAAAGTTTGTCCTATGACGCATCCTTGTGACCATGCATGAACACTCTGAGATGATCCACCATGCTGTCACTAAAGAACCGGCGACTGAATACCATGGTCACGACCTCCACCTTGGCCGGAACGGCCGGATGGACTCCAGTTCCCAGACTGGTGAGAAACTAGGGGTGCTACTCTTGAATGAGGAGTCATAGAAGAACCCTTATGTTACACCCCACCCCTACCACATTGGCTTAAGGAGGTAGTGAGGGCTACTTGGCCTTAAGCGATGTTACCACGATGCCAAAGGCTGGAAATAAATGTCGAGGGCTTCAAGATAAAATTGGGGAATGATTTTCCCTTCAGACAAACCCAAGAAAACCATCCATTAGCTACCACTATATGATTTATGTCAATAAAACATTCAAGCATGCATTCGCAAAAGACAACCAAGTTGTACCACAATACAACCCAAAACCAATACAACCAAACATGTCCACCAACCATCAGATTACAAAGCAGAAACTAAACAACAATAACACGAGCCATGACACCACCACAGCTCCACACCAAACTCCAATCTCCAAGCTCCACCATGACATCACAATGCTCCACTAAAGGAGGTAGATGCCTTAATTTTTCCCATGGCACGGTACATGAAATCTAAAAAGACACCACAGTTCCAAAGCAGGGGTGAGTAATAAAACTCAGTAGGTTTTCCCCAAATGACTTCCCTACACACGCCACTAGGATAAAACCATTAGCACATTTATATAAAACAGTTTATATAAATTAAATCACAAGTGCAACCATTTTCATAAGCCAAACATGCCCTTACCAAGCCATCACACCCAAACGAATCCACCAAGGGAAATCCAAACAAACATTTCACAAGCCATTTCATCATTTACACACTAGCACAACAATTTCCAACTTTCAAAGTAATGTACAACAGACAACCAAAACAACCAAATGGTGGAGCTTCCGTCCAACCCGTTCACCCATTCACACCAAGCAGCACATCCCGTCCACTTATCTTTGATGGTGTCCCTACCATCCACTATCCATCCCCTATTTATAGAGGTACTACTAGCCACTTCCATACAACATTCC
The DNA here is from genome assembly GCA_963277665.1 of Viscum album. Taxonomy (NCBI): domain Eukaryota; kingdom Viridiplantae; phylum Streptophyta; class Magnoliopsida; order Santalales; family Viscaceae; genus Viscum; species Viscum album. Next base: position 838,249,357 of record OY728152.1, on the reverse strand, counting down.
AATCAATCACAACCAAGCCTATAACACACCAAGGTTACACCATCATATAATCAACGAATTCCATTGCATATCAATCCACTTCAATAAATCACCCATTTATTGAAAACCATTTTTAATGCCAAACAACCCTTCAATAAAACAACATCATTATTGAAAACCATTTTCCCACAACCATTTTCCTAAACCAATCTCAACAACCCATTTTAAAATCCCCAACAGTAGCATTTCACCATAAAACCCCATTTCCCCAAAAAAAAATCCCCAAATGGATTTCCAACCAACCTTTCTCATAAAAACACAATTAATTGTAACCAAAAACCACTATCTCTTACCAAGGGGAGTCGAGAGAGAATCCACCTACCTTTAGGGTTCCCGAGAAATCGACCCACGAACAACCTCGCCTCAAATCCGGCGAACGCACCACCGAATCCTCTCTAGATCCCTTTCCCTAGCATCTATAATCCTCAAAAACATCATCCAAAGAAACCAAAACCCTAGATCTATATAAAACAAGTGTAGATACAGAAAACCAAGAGAGAGCGAAGAAATGATCAATAGAAAACCAAATGGAACCATGAGAGAATACTTACATGGGAGAAATCACCTTCAAACCACCATGAAAACCCTTCGATTTGATTCTGAAAGTAGTGGGAGAGCCCCTAAAAACCTTTAAAACCAAAAAACCTGAGTGATCCACGTGTGGGAGGACGTTTTTAGTGTAATATGTTACGCCTGAGGGAGCATGGAACTTATAAACCTATTTTTACGTGGCTGCACGGTTAGTCCGCATGGTTTGGAAAACTGTGCGCTATCCATGTGCACGCTAATGCCTCGAGAGCAAGGGTCTTCACAGTTTCCTCGCACGATTTGGAAAATTTAGTGTAGGCCATGTGAAGCTTTCTGTCTCCCCCTCCACGGTTTCCTAGAGAATCCGCACGGTTTCCCCTAACCGTGCTCAAACCATGCACCCATAGAAAAGCCTTCAAACTCATCAAAAACCATTCCAAACTCTCCCAACCTCTTCCCAACTCATCCCATGAACTTTAAACACATAAAAATGAAACAAGAAAGGGAACATACCTCAAACCAGGGGTACTAAATTCTACCAACCATTGGAATTTCTATCCTCGAAAAGTAGTGAACCCTCCCTTTGCCGAAAGAGCTCGGGCCACTGCTTGACCATTTCTTTCTCCCTCTCCCAGGTCTCCTCTTGAATCTGACCATGTTTCCATAAAACACGAACTAAACCAATTCTCATACCATGCAAGACTTTCTATTTCCTATCCACAACCCGCACTGGCACGTGCACCAACGAAGCATCCGGTTCTAGCTCAAAAAAATCCCATCGAATCCCATGGTCACGATCCGGCTGATACTTTTTCAACTGCGACACATGAAACACATTGTGCACCGCACTGAACCTAGGTGGAAAAGACAAATGATTACCCACCTCACCAACCCACTCAAGAATCTCAAAAGGTCCAATATACCTTGGAGATAACTTCCCCTACTTCCGAAACTGATGATGTCCCAACCTAGGAGAGATCCTCAAGAAAACATGATCACTCACCTCGAATGACAACGATCATCGATGATGATCCGCATATGATTTCTGATGACTTTGAGCCATCTCCATTATCTTTCTGATCAGCTTGATCTTATCCGTAGTCTCCTGGACAAGGTTTGGTCCAACCATCGAGGACTCACCCGTTTCCACCCAACATAGTGGAGAATGACACGGCTGCCCGTACAATGCTTAAAACAGGGCCATATGTATGGATTCATGATAAATGTTATTGTATGAGAACTCAACCAACGAAAAGTGCTCCTCCCACGAGCCACCAAAATCCATAACACATGACTGCAACATATACTCCAATGTTTTTATTTTCCTCTTGGATTGACCATCCGTCTGAGGGTGATACGCCAAGTTCATAGTCAACTATTTCCCAAGGGCTTACTGCAAGGATTTCCATAAATGAGATGTAAACCTTGGATCTCTATCTGATATAATCGAAACTGGAACACCATGCCTCTTTACCACCACCTAGATATAGATTTTTGACAGATCCTCCACCATATGAGATTCAAAAATTGGAATTAAATGGGCCGACTTCGTTAGCCAATCCACTGTCACCCAAATGGCATCGTGCATTCTGACCATTCTTGGGAGACCTGTGAAAAAATCCATCACTATTTTCTCCCACTTCCAAATAGGGATTGGTAATGACTACAATATTCATGTTGGCCTCTGGTTCTCTTCCTTGAACTAATGAAAAATCAAGAATCTGAAAACAAACTCAGCCACTCTCCTTTTCAAACCAGCCCACCAAAACTACACTTTCAATGCTTTATACATTTTATGAATTCCAGGATGTATAGCCCACCTGGAATGTTGATACACCCTAATAAGATCCTCCTTAAAAGAAACTGGTACAACCATTTTATTCTAAAAACACAAAACTGAATCTCCATTCAGTTGGCAACCCTCAATGGTCTCCCCACCATTGAGTCTTGACCACATGGTCACACACTCAGAATCATATATCTGGGCCTCTTTAACCAGACCAACCAAGCCAGGAATCAACAAAACCAGAAAGAATATGGCTCTAACACCCTAGTATTCACATTTGCAACCACATATCAGCTACAACTGACATCAACTGCCACTAGTCGGATGCATGTTTTACCACCTGAGAATATGATTTTCTACATAATGCATCTGCCATCGAATTTCACTTACCTGGTGCATACATTAAGTCAAAATCAAACATATGGAGATATTCCATCCACCTACATTGCCTCAAGTTCAAATAACATTGTGAGAAAATGTGCTTGAAGATCTTATGATATTTATATAACGTGAATTTCTCACCGAAGAGATAATGACGCTACACTTTCAAAGCATGCACCACTACTGCCAATTCCAAATCATGAGTTGGGTAGTTCTTCTCATGAAACCTCAACTGCCATGATCCATACACAACCACACGATTCCCTTTCATGAGAATGCACCCCAATCCTGATCTCGATGCATTGCAATACACCACATACTCTCTTCCATGTTCTTTAAAAACCATGATTAGTGATGATGTAAGGCGACCCTTAGCTCTTCAAAACACTGTTGAAACGGTTCATTCCACTGGAATGGAACATCCTTTTTTGTCAAAGATTTCATTGGCGAATCCAAATGTGAAAAAACACAAACAAAACACTGATAATACCCAGCTAGACCATGAAAACATTGAATCTCAAACACATTCTTTGGCGGTTTCTACGAGATAACATCCTCTCTCTTTTATGGATCCACTAAAACACCTCTTTCAGAAATCACATGGCCATGAAAATGTACTTCCTATATCCAAAAGTAACACTTTGACAATTTGGCATACAACTGTTGATCCATCAAGATCCCCAGCATTGTCACCAAGTGCTACTCATGCTCCACCCTTGTCTTTGAATACACCGGAATATCATCTACAAACACCACCACAAATGAAACCAGATATCTCTTAAATATCTGATTAATCAATTCCATAGACACCGCTGGCGCATTCGATAGACCAAAGGGCATAACCACATATTCATAATGGACATATCTGCTTCTGAAAGCTGTTTTAGGAATATCGTCCTTCCACACCTGCAATTGATGATATCCCGACCTCAGGTCGATCTTGGAGAACCACTGGGATCCCCTCAACTAGTCGAAAAAATCATCAATTTGTGGAAGTGGATATCTATTCTTTATCATAACTTGGTTAAGTCTACGATAATCCACACAGAGCCTCGAATTTCCATCTGTTTTCTTTAAAAACAAAACGGGTGCTTCCCACAGAGAAACGCTTGGCCGAATAAAACCTTTGTTTTCTAGTTCGTCCAACTGTAATTTCAATTCATTTAACTCCATTGGTGCCATCTTATAATATGGAATTGAGATAGGACTGGTCCTCGGATGGAGATCAATCGTAATCTCCACTTCTCTTATAGGTGGTAACCCTGAGAATGTTTCAGGAAAAACATCAGAAAATTGATTTGTGCCTACTAGAAAACTATTATTCATGATATCGTCCATCAATTCCATGTTTAACATAGCCAACTGGTAAGATATCATTTCCACTACTACTGCCAACATGCCCGTTTCACCTACCGTTACCACTCTTTCTTCTCTAAACAGATGCTTGATGCCATCCTCGGTCGCAAAACTGACTATTCGGCTATAACAGTCGATGTGAGCCCTGAACTTCGTCAACCAATCAATTCCCAGGATTATATCATAGACAACCATCTCCAGCATTATGAAATTACACATTAGGTCAACCTCGCCCACAATAATAGAAAGTGCTCCACACAAGTAGGCTCAACACTCTCTTTAACCCAGAGGAGTTTGAAGTTTCAAAATTCAGGGCATCATTTCTACCATTAAACCCATCAAATCAACCACACGTGCAACAATAAAAGTGTGTGAATCACCTGTATCAATCAGCACTTGCATCAAGGTATAATTTAAATGAATAGTACCTCCCACCATGGATGATCCCAACTTATTATCCACCACAAACTGCTCGACTCCAAACGTATGTTTTCATTCCACACTCTTCTCTTTATTTCCCTGCCGAGGAGTTGTGGTATTCCGAGAATCACCATGACTCACATTACTCCGTTGACGAGGGGTGTGTTGTTGTCCCTGCCCCATCGATGCATACGACATCTGCGATCCCTGAGGAGTTTCACACACACCCGACCTTGGAGAATTCCAACAATAACACTGCAGATTCCCCATCTGCTTAAAATTATGACATGCTCGAGGTTGTTCCATACAATCCCACTTGATGTGGCTCGTAGAACCACATTGAAAACATCTCGGCTTGCTCTGGGGATTCAAAGGAAGATTTATTGATCCCGTTGTCAGATTATATGTCATATTCCCACCCTGGTAATAAGTTTCCATCCTTCCCTTGAACCAAACGTTAGACTTCCCACTATTACCCATTGGTACCACCATTCTTCCTCCACCAGGAGCACCCAACAGATCCCGCTCAGCCACCGAGGCCCTATTCACCATCTCGGTGTAATCATCTATACACAACACCACTATATTGGAAAAAATTTCTACCTCAAACCACCTTTAAATATCCTTGCATTCAACGACATGCTACCCACCACCTCGGGTGCAAACCTCACTAAGTTCATAAACTGAGTTGCATACTATGTCACAGACATAAGCTCTTGCTTCAAACTGAAGAAATAAATCATACACTGAATTCTGAACATATTTGGGTAGAATGTTTTATTAAAAAATTCCTCAAAGCCTTCCCATGTCACACCCTGGTCCGTTCCAGCTTGATCCTCTAACTCCCACCAATGAAGGGCAAGATCTTTCAACATACATGTGGCCAACTTCACTTTTAACTCTACCGGAGTTCCTATGAACTCGAAGATCATGTTCATTCTATTCAACCATGCTTCTGCCCTCTCCGACTCTGAATCACCCCTGAATATGGCTGGATTCTACTTTTAAAACATAACCACATGATCCACATGCCTTGGTTCATCCACTTTGTTCCCACTATCCACAGCATGGAAAGATTTCACTATACTTTGCACTAACTTCTGGTTCACTTGAGGCTCAGGTGCTACCACATTCTCAGTAGCCTCCTCCAGTTGGTCTCTACGACATCTACCCAGTGCCATTTCTATAAACAGAAAACAAACACCCATGAGTATCACTTCTGTAGACATCAAGAAATCCAATTTCAAATCTCATTTCACAAAACTATCGCACCAGGTTTCCCACCTTTTCCACATGTGCCATGTTTCACCATTTTGAAAACCAAACAATTTTCAAAATACCATATTTATTCACATTACAATTTCACTCATTCATATCACATCAAAAATCATTATAACTCAATGAAATATGCATCCTACTGAGAATTCATTTCTACCTTATATTACATGAACATCTCATTAGCTACACCCACAATAATGAGATTTCCAATGCCTATAAGTGTCTCCAAAACACTTAGGTACCGAACTCCTTGTTAAGTTGAATTTCAGTATAAGAGGGTTAGGTACATCCTTTTATTTTATACATTCCATGTTCTGACATTTATATACCGTACTACTATCCCGACTCAAGGAATATACCACAAAAAATGTCAACAACAAATCCGAGAATCAACTCCAAAGGACAGAACAAGATAATACCAATTGTAACACCCTGCCCCTACCTCATTGTCTTGAAGAGGTGGTGAGGGATACTTGTCCTGAAGTGACGTTCCCAAGATTCCAAAGGCTGGAAATAAATGTCGAGGGCTTCAAGATCAAATAGGGGAACGATTTTCCCATAAGAGAAAACCAACCAAACCATCCATTAACTACCACTATATGATGTATGTCTATAAAACATTCAAGCATGCATTCTGAAAAGACAACCAAGTAGTACCACAATTCAACATAAAACCAATACAACCAAACATGTCCACAAACCATCAGAGTACAAAGCGGAAACTAAACAACAACACCACGATCCATGACACCACCATAGCTCCACACCAAACTCCAAGCTCCAAGCTCCACAATGACATTACAATGCTCCACTAAAGGAGGGAGATACCTTACCTTTTCCCACATCATGGTACACGACATCTGCAAAGAAACCACAATGCCAAATCAGGGGTGAGTACTAAAACTCAGTAGGTTTTCCCCAAATGACTTCCCAATACACACAACTAGGATAAAACCATTAGAACATTTATATAAAACAATTTATATAAATTAAATCACAAGTGAAACCATTTTCATAATCCAAACATGCCCTTACCAATCAATCACACCTAAACCAAGAAACCAAGGGAAAGCCAAAAAAACACGTCACAAGCCATTTCATCATTTACACACTAGCACAATAATTTCCAACTTGCAAAGCAATTCACAAAAAACAACCAAAACAACCAAATGGTGGAGAATCCGTCCAACCCGTTCACCCATTCACACCAAGAGGCACTTCCCATCCACTTATCCTTAATGGTGGCCCTTTCGTCCACTATTCGTCCCCTTTTTATAGTGGTACTTCTCACCACTTTCATGCAACATTCCATTCAATCAAAACCAATCATATAACCCACCAAGGTTAAAACATCATGCAATCAACCAATTCCATTGCATATCAATCCACTTCAATAAATCACCCATTTATTGAAAACAAATTTTCAGGCCAAAAACCTTTTAATAAAACAACAACTTTATTGTAAACCATTTTCGCCCAACCATTTTCCCAAAACAATCTCAATAATCCATTTTAAAATCTACATTTTAAAATCCACCACAGTAGCATTTCACCATAAAACCCCATTTTTCCCAAAAATCCCCAAATGGATTTCCAACCAACCTTGCACGTCAAAACACAATTAATTTTAACCAAAATCCAATTTCTCTAACCATGTGGAGTCGAGAGAGAATACCCCTACCTTTAGGGTTGTTGAGAAATCGACCCAGGAACAACCACGCCTCCAATCCGGAGAACGCACCACCGAAACCTCTCTAGATACCTCTCCCTAGAATCCATAAGCCATAAAAAAATCTTCCACGGAAACCAAAACACTAGATATACACACAACAAGTGTAGATCTAAAAAAACAAGAATGATTGAAGAAAGTATCAAGAGAAAACCAAAAGGAACCATGATATAAGACTTACCCTGGAGAAATCACCTTCAAATAAACATGAAAACCCTTCGACTTGCTTTCGAAACAAGTGGGAGAGCCCCTCCAACCCTTGAGAACTGAAACACCTAAGGGAGACACCAGTGGGAGGAAGTTTGAAGTGAAATAGGTTATTCCTGACAGAGATCGGAACTTATAACCCTATTTTTATGTGGCCACATGGTTAGTCCACACAGTTTGGAAAATTGTGCACTAACTGTGCGCACACTACTACCTCGAGAGAAAGGGTCTGCACGGTTTCCTCGCATGGTTTGGAAAAATAAGCGCAGGTCGTGCGAAGCCTACTGTCTCCCCCTGCACGGTTTCCTGGAGAATCCCCACGGGTTCCACTAACCGTGCTCACACCGTGCGCCCATAGAAAAGCCTCGAAACTCATCCAAAACCATTCCAAACTCTCCCAACCTCTTCCCAACTCATCCCATGAACTTGAAACACATAAAAATTCATAAAAAGGGCCAAATAACTCAATCCATGGGTACTACACCCTATCACAAGCTACTGGTGAGAAGAACTGAAAAAATAGCTGAAGGTAACCCATCTTGATGCATGATCGGAACTCCACTGGGTCACTCGGGCAACGTGGCCTCGTATGCCTGCTCTTACCACACTGTTAGCACACCACCTCGCTACTAGAAGATATATCCCGCCTACTCTGATCTCCTCATGAAATCTCTCTATGGGGTTTCCTGCAATCAGGAAGAGGGATACTATCTCGTGATGCCGAACTGACCTAGTTCACTAATCTAGAATCCCTCAGATTGCGCTCTGTGATTAGAATCTGGTTTACGATAGAATATATCAAAGCCAACCTAAATATTTTCACCTGGGATCATATTTTATCCTTGAGACCATCCTCAAACATCCGTGCGAGGAAAAACTCATTACAACCCAGAATAGGCATGAAACGCAGCAGCTCTGTGAAGTGAGAGGAATACTCCATAACAGAAAGTGCACCCTGCTCCAGACTCATTAACACTCGAGCTCGATCATCCCTAAAGGTCTCTGAATATAAGTAATCATAGAATATGTGCCAAAACTCATACCAAGACATATTATTCTAGCATCCCTCCTATGAGATCACATCCCACCTCCTCTTGGTGGAATCTCGAAGCATGTAGGTAGAGAGATTCACCCTCTTCTCTAGAGGTATCTCTAGATGCTCCAAAATCATCAGTGTGGATTCTATCCATGACTCTATAGCCTTGGGTCCTCATCCCCTGAGAAAGTGGGAAGATGCTGCTACTGAAAGACCCACATCAAATCTACCATCGACGGGGCAGGAGAGGACACTCCCTAAAAGGTCTCATCATCCTCAAAAATCCCTCTCTGAACTGTGCATCAACACCTGTGTCAGGTATAATGGCTGGTCCCAAGACTGGAATGAAAGGAGGATATACTGAAAGTCCTTGATCATCTTTTTCCAATGTCTGATCACCACCTGGAAGCTAGCAAATATTCGGAGGACGTCTCGGTGGCATGACTCTGCAAGGTCAAGCACACAACTTAGATCAATATTTTCAAGGACTGATAACTAGAATTGTAAGAATGGGATTGGATAAAGAAAGAACTCATGTTTTACAATACATTACTACACAACGTGTACAATTCCTACATGGTGTTTTCCAATAAGTCATTTACATGGGCATTTACAACTGCCCCAACTGGTCATGTAACTCCAAAAACCCAAGGCATGTTGTCTTATCATAATCTGTGTACTTGAATCCCCTTTCCATCCCCGAGTACTTCCACACGTTTAAGACACACAACTCTCCTAATACAAGACTACACAGCATGTTCAAGGTAGAAATGGCGTGTACTAGACAAGCTTCACCTAGCCCGTGTTGTTAGTGACATGGCCTGACACACGGCCCACACTACACGGTGTGTTTCAGATGGACACAACATGTACATGAAAGGATAACACTGACCTGTGTTGTTAGGGACATGGATGGGTACCTGGGTCAGACTACAATGCATATCAAATACTGACTCAACATGTATAGCTTAAGGTTTATTCATTCGTGTTGTTAGTTACACAGGCGGACATAGGATCAATGCTACACGGCGTGCTCAACTGGTACACAACGTGTTCCCATAAGAAAAATCCCTATCTAGTGTCTCTTCCTACATGGATTATGACATAGTTAGAGACTACACGATATGTTTATAAGTTACATGGCATGTACTTATGAAAAATAGTTTCTTCCCGAACAGAAGAACACATGGTGTGTAGTCAAAAATACACGGCCTGTATTCTGGGTTTTTCTAGACAGTAAGCCTCAAAAACTACTCTAGATCCCATAAAAACATTGAAACAAACATTAAAGGTTACAAATTCCGATATGTGAGGGCCCACACTCCCCGAAAATCAAAATTTAGCATCTTCTACATGCTATAACAAGGAAACAAAGCAATGATCCACCAATTTCTAGTCCATGAGGGCCCATAACACCTAAAGAACCAAAGAATGGCATTCACTCAAAAAAAACCTTACACAAAAATACCCTATCTAAATAGAAGGTATTCTTATCAAGGCATTTATCACAAAATAATGCATATTCTACACTACATATATCACAACTTCAGGGAATAGCTAATGAATCCTAGATGACATGGTAAAAATGCATGACATGTGATTTCTAGAAAGTTCCTATATGATGCATGAGATGGAATACCCTCATATAATCAGGTTTTGACAGAAATAGAACCTCAATAACATCAAAAGTAATAACCCAAAACATGTGCGTCACCCAAAATTGAAAATAAGATCAACCATAAGCTTAAAAAACCAAAACATTTCAATAAATGAGGTAGATTGGAATTTCCCTGTACACGAGTTAGCTACTCCTGGGCATAGATTATTACCGTGTACCTATTCCTTCCAATCCCAGGCTAAAGGCTCCAAACTGTAAAACAAGGGAAAAGAATCCCTCTGATACGAATTTGTAACCTCCCAGTTTCAGAAGCCACCCAGAGGTTCCCCGTTCCCATTTGGTCACATGGCCTCAAGCACATTTCCTAGCACACCAGAGGTTAGTGGCTAGTAGTGAGGGCTTGGTTGTGATAGTGGGGAAACTATTCACTCATTAGCAGAGTACACAGTAGAAGTAAATGACACACAAAAATAGAAGTGGTAAATATCCAACAACAGTACACATCAGAAGACTGGAATAATAAACAAGTGGAGCACACACACACACACACACATATATATATAATGATGCATGATACATATGTCTAGAAAAGTAGCCAAATAATTCACAATGTTGGAAATACAAAAAGTGCTAAACCATTGTACAAAAGTAAAAGATAAACAGCACTTCACCATCGCAAGCCTAAGCTTGGTCCCATGCTCCCTAGCTGCACAGCAAGTCATGTACATGAAGTAGAAGGGCTCTTACCCTTATCTATACCTGCAACAATATAATCTGTTTGGGCCCAGAATCATAACCCAAATAGGGTTCGAGACTAAATCCTAGTAGGAAACCACCCGAAGATCTGTGCCTAACAGTAAGTGAAAATATGGTAGGTAAAAAGACAGAGAACAGTAAACATTAATGTACTCAATAGTAAACAATAAACAATTTCAATATCACGTAATCAGTGAAACAAATAGCTAAACACTAACAGGTAACCCTATGGGATGTACTCACAGCCATCCTGTCTGGTACTACCTAAGAAGTAAAATCAACCTTCTGGCAGGGAACTAGTCCTAACCCCTCTGGTTCAGTCATAATAATTCATATAGACTCTCTTAGGAAGAACTCATGGTCAATTCCCCTTAAATTATAAGGTAGTCAGGGACACTCTGAGGAAGCTCACATAGTAAATTCCCCTTATAGCCCCAAGGTCAAGGACTCTCTGAGGAAGCTAAATCCATCAATTACTCAAATAGTCTAGAATAATCAAATTAATTCAATGTAAAAAAAGACTCTCTGAGGAATCTCACATGATTAATTCCCTTTATAGTCTAATGTTCTTAAAGACCCTATGAGGAAGCTCACTCGGTCAATTCCCCTTATAGCCTACTACACCATGTTCTCATGGCCCTTTGTGGTCCAATGAGCCTAGAAATGCATTACATCCAAATTAAAACTATAGAACTACTTGGATAAATATTCTACATCATATCAGGCATGTCAGAAAAGAAACTCTCCATCCTACAGCATCGGCCATGGAAAATAGGCAAGGCAACCAAACTGGCTAAACATGACCAAACAGTCATAAACAAAACATGCTTGGGCTATAAATCCAAATCATAGAAATCAACCCTATTCATATCCAAATAACCTCTACATAACATGTGAGCATGTATGGCACTCAACATGGGTAAAACGGTAAAAACGCAATACCTCGTTCAAGGGTATTAGTGGAATTTTCACATAATACACAAAGACTGTGAATGAAAAGGTACAAACCACCTACCTCAGGGTTGGGAGATCAATATACTTGAACCTCGATACATGAATCTCCTTAGAACATCGTAGATCTATGAAAATGTTCAAAAAATTCAGTCAAAGATAACATAGAAAATAATAGGAATTTGGAAACTATGCTCTAGGAGAAGGAAGAGATTATCAAGGAGATCCCAACACAATCAATGATGGTCGATTCGGAGAACGAGTGCTCGATTAGGGTCTTGTAGAAGTTCCTTAGTCATACCCTCGCTCTCAGATGAACCAAACCTAAAAGGAGTCGGTTCTTACCGTCAGACACAACCCTGGTGTGTTTAATGATAAAATAAAGTACACAGCATGTACTTTTGATGTACATGGCACTTACTCACCGTTTCTGTACTTTGCTTTAGGCGACCTCCAGGTCTCCCCCACATGGTCGTGTGCACGGCCACTACACGGCCAACACACAGCTACCTGCGGTAACCAAGTACATGGCATGTACTCATAAAGTACACAGTGTGTACTCATAAAGTACATGGTGTGTACTCATAAAGTATATGGCATGTACATTTAAAATTTCCAAAATTTCCTATTTTTATTAAAAAAACCAGAAAGGGTAAACATTCCGGAAAAGGAGGTCTGGGTTCTTACAATATTTTCCCAATTTTTGATTATCATGTGAACCTAGTATATATTTTTATGGTATTATTATGGTTATTAGAAATTCAAATTAATCTATTGGATATTTATAACCAAAATTTTAATATTTTTTTAAAGATTTTATAGTCTCCCCATGTTATGTATTAGACCATTTTTTCCTGTTAAATGCCTCAATAATATGGGGATGTATGCCTGAGGTCATGTGAAAAACAGTTTTAGGAAACCTGTATGTGGCACCTAGGTTCGGATGTTACAAATATGTATCAAAGGGAATTAGCTATAATTTTATTTTTCCTTAATAATTTTGAATTCCAGATAGAAGAATGTGAGGAGTCTGACCTCAGTTATGAGCTTGTACATTCAATTAGTTGACCCATTTATAGGGTAAAACCCAAGTAACTAGTGTGGGATTACTTTTATTGATGTTATATATTATGAATGAATGTTATTTAACAATGGATGTTTTAATTTTTGTGTGTTATTTTTTATGAGATTCAAAAATCATGTACCCTAAGGGAATGATAGTTGTGTAAGAATGCATCATTTTAGGGACTCATAATTTATTATCAAGTACACCATTTTATGTATGCATGGATAATAATGATTCAGGTGAGTTCTTAAATGAATTTTGTTTTCATTCATGTGTATTTTCAATGAATAAGGTTCCCAATATGAAATTGTAAAATTATAAATGATGATAAATGGATTGAATTGATATATATAAGTGGGATTCCTTTGAAAAATGTCAATTATGAAAATATTTTACTCTATGTGATCCATGACCTATTTTAGGGATGGATGAGGGTTGTGATAGTCCCTTAGTGTTGACTGTGTGGTAGTGTGTGTGGGATGAATTTTCAGGGATTTATGTGAATTACACTTATATAAATGTGTTAATGATGTGTAATGTGTAATAACATGTGTGTTTGTAATTGTATATTAATGAATCTATGTCAATTCTTATTGATTTTAAGATAGGAGGGTATGGTTGGAAATGATCCTCTAGTAGTGGAACCTGAGGCTCCAATAGTACTAGGTGAAGGAGCTAGAGAGTAGTAATGTGTGACATTTCCCTTATTTTTGTAGTTTATGGAAAGAGACCTAGAGTGGGTTGTGAGGAGTATATCATAGATAACACAGGAGTTCCAATTTATTTACCCTCTGAATTTCAACCAAGAGGGTGACCTAAGGTAGATGAGTTATAGATCTACTCTATCTAGATGATTCTTGAATATATAGAGACTTTTGATGATAATATATTTAGGCTGGTTGAATATATGTAACACGGTCATGTGAAGTGTTGGTGGGTGTTCAAGACACGGTATGGGCATTTTTAGAATATGGTATGGATGGAAATTCAAGAAATTATTTTGGAGTAATTTTACATTGAGATTCTTAGGAAGCAGAGGGAAGTTGACTTTATGAGGTTGATCCATGGGAGTATGTTCATGACGGAATATGATGATCTCTTTACTTATTAGTAGTTATTTGTACCATATTTGGGATGAGATAAGGCCACTACAATTATTTTATTTTAAGATGTGATTAAATTTGAGTTTATTTCATAGTTTAATATATTTTAGAAAAAATGTTTCAAGAATTGGTTAATCAGTCTCTAAATTCTGAGGGGAAACTAATGGAGGTTTATAATGAGATTTAGGAGGTACCTATTTGATGAAAAAGGTATTTATTCCAATATTTGGAAGAATCAATTTTAAAATTTTAACTATAGAGAATCAAGTAGAGTGAAATTGTTTAAGAATTAAGTACATAGGAAATTTATTTAGTATACTTCCACTAGTACAATTGGTCGAGTCACCTTTCCAAAAAGTGACCAAAAACACTAGTATAGTTCCAAGCGTGTAGAAGTAGGGGATATCAACTGAGGTTCTATAAAAACTAACAAGATATGGGAAATGAAGGATTATCCAAGAAGAATCAATGTGATGGAAGGGAGTCTTCTGCACCATACCGTTCTAGAAGACCATGTTCTACTAGTCGATGAGGTTGAGGAAGAGGATTTATTAATTCGAGGAAAGAAACCCCATAATAAAAGAGTAGTGTGGATAAGGGGACCCAAACTATCATATAAGGGAAACCGGTAGGATATTTGAATGTATTTCAACCATCACGGGTGGATAGCAAGGCCGAACCATCGACAGTTTGAGGTACTATTCTTAACGATTAATGGAATTTATAGTTCCTTAATTGATACTACTGCCTCTCATTCTATTATATCATCACAAAATTTAAATGGGTTATTTTTTATGATGGAGTATTTTAGTAGGGTTATAATTATTGATCGGCCATTGGGTGTATGAGAATGAGACATCAACTTATTCAAGGGGTTTTATCTTAAGGGTTGGGGTTATCATATATATTGGGATCTTAACAACCCTAATATGATAGACATAAAATTTATTTTTGGTATGGACTAGTTATTATAATACAATTAAAATATATATTTTTATTATAGGGGAGTAACTGCTACATCTCCTATGGAGAGAGGCATATCAAGGAAGGCTTTACAGGGCCACATCATCAAAAACTAGGGTATATCACTTACCTTGTTTCATTTCTATTGTTAGATGTAGTGGGTGTGAGGCATAATTTCATTTCACCAGAAGTGCATCATTTCCAAGGCTTGTTTCCAAATCTCTTCTTGGGGATACCTCTAAAGAGGGATGTAAATTTTATGATTTATATCATTCTTGTTGCTGATTCGGTTTCCATTCCATCTAAAAATTGGCAGTAAAATAGATTCAAGATCTCAATAATAAGTTGTAAGATCTGATGAATAAGGTATTTATATATTTTCTTATATTACCATATGGTTGTCTAGTTTTTTAAGAATGATAATGGGACCTAATTCTTATGTGTTGATTATCTAATGTTGAATAGGATGATAGTGAAAAACTGGTATCCTATTATGTGTATCGACCGTCAGTTTGACCAACTGAGAGAAGGTTCTATTTTCATAAATACTTACAAGATATTAGTGTATCATTATTTGAATGTTAGACCTTCTGATATACCATCGACTACATTCAAAAACGTATTTTTCCCTTATGAGTTCATAATGATTAAATTTTCGATAACCAACACTTTAAAAGTGTTTATTGAATTGTTTATTCAAATCATATACCTTTCAAACATAAGTTTTCTTTTGTTTTTGTGGATGGCCTCATGGAGTTCTCCAAGACACATGATATTCATTCTTATAGTATATTTAAATTTTCTAACATAAATTTTCATTATATTTTACAAACATAGGATCTATAAATGTTTATTTCTTTTTTGAAATAATGTAAATAATACACAAAAACATAAATCATTATTATAATCGACTTAAAAATATACCGCATTGGTTATTAATAAGTAAATTTAAAACATATCATAAGTTGGGAGCATACATCAAATGAATGGCATGGAATAATGACTAATAATGGAATAATAAAGGGAAATAGTTTACATGTGACCTCAAGCATTATCAATAATAATATGAGGAATATCTTTATGGAATTAGAAAGATAACATGAAGAAATATATTAATAATAAACATGAATTAAAATATATAAATGTTTTTACATAATTTAAATGATACATTCATAATTATATCCCTAATGTTAATCCCCAATGTGTTGAAAATGAAAATTACCATTTTTATTTGTCAAGGTATTGTAAAGCACATCATCTCTAGATATTAAATTATTTTCCCAATGCATTAGTGTTCTATCAGGTAACATAATTTATATTTCTTAATTATTTTCTACTACATAAATCACAATTAAACATTTTCTAAATAACCCACAGAGACCAAAAAAATTGTTTTATGTAAAATCATGGCATTTAAAAATTGATTAAAAACATGATGATTATGTCATTTTGATCCTATATAATGGGTATGTGGGTTTCATGTATGTTAAACCAAGAATCAAATTAATCATTTTTTACAATTGGGTTAATACTATTGGAAAAAATGAGTCTTGGGTATTCATAGGAATAAAATATAATAGAGTTTCTTAATTAGAAAAGGAAATTTTTGAGAAGTAAATTCAACATCACAACAGGTATAAAATGTTGTTTTAGAAAATGTTAAGATGAGACGGAAAAAGAATCTACCATCAGTAAAATACACTTATTATAATAATGAGATACAAAGAGGTGGTAAAAAAGAACATAATATATAATATTGTTTGATAATTCAAATAAAATTGGAAACATGAATGGAAAATAGAAGTGGATATTTCTCTTCCCTTGAAGAGGTACATCTAGATTTTGTAGAATAAAACCATATTTGTTTGAGGACACCTTGGGAGGAATCCATTGAAGGTAAAACTACTATATCTTTAGGGAGGATGAATTTTTAGTAAAACAATTCATAAATGTGTGGGTATTTATAGCAAAATTGGGGGTTTGTTTAATAATTTCCAAATATTTTCCTTGGAAACTAAGGTTGTTAAAATGAAAACCCATCAGACTAGAAATGGTTTTTGCCAGTAGTTTTAGACATTTGGGATATAATTAAGTTTATTTTAATTCACAGTTTTCTATCATTATTGTATATTAATAATTTTTGTATGGAAAATTAATGTTTACATAATAAAATGTTTGAAATTATAAATTTTCCATTATTGAATTAGTAAGGTATGTTATAGTTTGGTAAATTGGTTAAAATCAATTAAAATACTACATATTAATAAAATAAAATATTTTAATAATTGTATTATTTTTAATTAATTATTAAATCACTGTGAAATCATCCTAGAGTCACTAGACATACCAAAAACCTCAATCTAAAAATTTAATATTCATGGAAAAATAACATATTTTAGAAAAGTATCTTAAATTCACCATAAAATAATTTAGAAATTGTCATTTAAAAAAAATAAGATCATTTTATCACAAAAATTCTCTAAGAATGAAAATATTAACTTTCAAATTTAAAAACAATAATTTGTTAAAAAAATATTTGGATGAAAATGCATATTAAAAGCTCTGAAAACTACAGATATTCAATGTTATAATAAAAATATTTTCTAGTTTATATTTATATAATACTATTTTTATAATAATATTTCATTAAATTAATTACAACTCATAATACATTAGTTTACTATAAATGATTTACATCCTTTATTTAATGTATAATTTCTACATGAAAAATAAATTTATCAATTTCAATCTCAATTCAACAAATATTTAATTAAGAAAATCTATTGTTAAAATGAAATTTAGGGAATAAAAATTTTATTTATAAAAATGAATCACACATTATGTTACTAATTCCACTAAACATAACCCCTTATAACACTCATATATGAATTATGTTAATGTAGTGAGATTGTGATATATTCATTGGGTGGATCAGATAACATTGCATGTGTGGTAATTTTCACTACAATGAACTTCTCCTTTAAGTAATTTTATCCATACTTCACTGGTTCCATCTTAGCTTAGTACTGTTGACGATATAACTCTAGTATTTTTACCTCCCTCCCTTATTATTATTGATGGGATTCAAACAAAATGACCCTAATGCTTGTTACCATCATTTACTATTTAGTCATTAATTATTATTTATAATTTCTAATTATAAAATTATAAAATAATATATAATATATATTGTTACCAAGAGTAATTATTACAATTTTTATGTTGACCAATGATCATATTTAACCAATTGTCAAATAATGGTAGAATCGCAACGGTCACATATCCCTTTTTAATCAATTTTTTACAAAAGATAATTTTTTTTGAGTTTAACCGAATATAACACACATTCTATTAGGAAAAAAAATACCATTTAAAAATATTGGGTCATTATATTCTTCCCCCTTAAAAATTTATGTCTTGGAAATTCCAACTTTTTCTCTCATATGTAAAAAGGTCTGGGTAGTTTGGACTCATTGGTTTGAGGACAACTTGTGAGGACTCCTTAGAGGGTAAACCTAATATATTTTTATAGAGAATGAAATTTTAGTGAATAAAATTGAGAAATGTGTGGGTATTAATTGAAAAAGGTGAGGGTTTGTTTAATAATTTTCAAATACATTCCTTAGAAACCATAGATGGGGAAATTGAAAACCCTTGGGATTCCAATGGTTTTTTCAAATGGTTTCAGATATTTGGGACATAATTATGTAAATTTTAATTCAAAACATTCTATCATTATTTTATATTACTATTTTTTGTAGGTAAAAGTAATGTTTACACAAAAATAATGTCTTAAATGTTAATTTTTACATTCTAGATTTTGGAATGAAATATATAGTTTTGTAAATTGTTTAAAATATATTAAAATAATAATTATTAATAAAATAAAAAAATTTACCTTTTGAATTTTTTTTAATTAATTATAACATTATTATGAAATAATTATAGAGTTATTAAACATAACTAAAACCATAAACAAATTTTTTAATATTCATGGAAGAATAAATATTTTAGAAAATTGTCATAAATTCACCATAAACTAATTTTGACATTTTTATTTAAACAAATATGTTCATTTTATCATACTAATTTTCTGAGAATTAAATATTACCTTCAAAATATAAAAACCCTAACTTATTAAAAAATAGCTGGTTAAAAATTCATAGTAAATGTTCTAAACCAAAAATATTTTCAATGATATAATAAAATTATTTTATCATTTGTATTCATATAGTACTATTCTAATAATACTATTTCATTAAATTAAACAATATTAATAATAATTTAGATTATTATAAATTTCTTACATAATTTCTTTTAAATATATCTTATGCCTAAAAAATCAATTTATCAATTTCCATCTAAATAAATCATATATTTTATTAAGATAATATAATCTAAAAATAAAATTGATGGAATGGAAATATTATTTATAAAAATGATTTTCACTTTATGTTTCAAATTCCACTAAATATAACCCCTTTTAACACCCATATATTTCCTAAGTGGAAGGTGTGCACTTGTGATAGATTTATTGGGTGCATCAGTTTACATTGATAGAGTGGTAATTTCCACTACCTTGAACATCTCATGTAAGAGATTACATTCAATATTTCTTGGTTGTAGCTCAGCTTGGGCTTGTTCAACATAGAACCGTCATGTTTTTACCTCCCTCCCATGTTCTAATTGAGGGGATTCGTATGAAACGACCCTACTGGTTGAGACCATCATTTACCCTTTATTAATTAATAATTATTTATCAATTCTACATATAAGAAATACAATATAATAAACGAATACTGTTACCAAGAGTAATTTTTCCAATGGTCATGTTGACCAATGGTCATATTTGACCAACAGACTAATAATGGATGAATCCTAATAGTAAAATACCGCTTTTTTACTCAATTTGATACTAACGAGATATATTTGTTCTGATTTAAAAAAAATATAACAACTATTTTATTAGGAATCAGAATATAACTTAAAAATATTAGGTCAATACACTCTTCCCGCTTGATAATTTGTTCCTTGAAATTCCAACACATTCTCACAGTTGTGTAAAGGTGTAGGTATTTTGGCCTCACTGTTTTTCCAGTTTCTCACATCACTTATACGTAATTATTATTCCTCGATAATAATTTGAAGAGGTGGTTAGTCATGTTGCTTAGAAACTTGTCTCTGTGGTTCAATATCTCCAACTAATTCTCCTCACATAATTTTTCTTATTCTTATTGAACCACCTCTATTTTTAGTACATATTAAGGGTTGGGTATGTACATCCTCAAGATAGATAGGTGTAATGCATCATGAAGATGAGCTAGTGTTTTGGGAGGTGCTAACTGATAAGCCACTGATCTAATAAAATAATGTATTTCATAGTGTCCAATGTACCTTGATCTATGATTTCCATTATTCCCAAACCACCTGATTATCTTCCATGGTGATATCCAAAGGAAGACCTTGTTTCCAAAATCAAACACATTGTCCCTTCAAGGGATGTTATAATATATTGTCCTCCAAATATTAGAATCATTTTTATGTCACTAGAAAGTATGAATCTTTTATAAAATTTAATATATACACAAACAATCCCAAGAAGCATTATCTCTCTAAATTCATCCCCAAAAGATAGAGTTCTACAATGATTACCATATAAAGAATCATATCGTTAAATTTGAATACTATAGTGGAAGTTGTTATTTTATGAGAACTCCACTAATGTGGGTGTTTATCCCATCCACGTTTAAATTCCACTAAACATGTTCTTATATTGTACTCAAGTTTCTGAATAGTCCATTCAAATTGGCCATGAATTTGGGATTTATAGAACGTAGTAATATTCAATTCAGGACTCATAACATGTTGAATAATTCCTAGCATTTATATGTAACCCATGGATCATGAAAAAAACAATAGAATGTGGCACCCCATGCACCATCACTACTTCCTTTAAGTAAATTATAGATATTTGTTCAAGGGAGAAATTTGGACAAACAGAAATTCAATTGTACTCTTTGTGAGTTGGTCCACCATAACCAATATCACATTGTTTCATTTGTATGACTTTGGGAGACATATGAGAAATTATACAGCGACATTTCCCCACCTCCATGTTGGTATAAATAGTGACTTAGATACCCCTATAAAAAGTTATCACTACGCCTTTACCTGCTGATATAATAGCACATTACAGTGTAGTCTAAAATAT
Source organism: Viscum album (assembly GCA_963277665.1). Lineage (NCBI taxonomy): Eukaryota > Viridiplantae > Streptophyta > Magnoliopsida > Santalales > Viscaceae > Viscum > Viscum album. Next base: position 838,227,929 of record OY728152.1, on the reverse strand, counting down.
CTTTCTTTATGTTATCCAAAAATTAATAATGAGAAAGGTCCCTATAAATTTTCATGCCTCTGGATGTATAGTTAAATTAGAGCTTCGACCAACCTCCATTAGAATGATATTTATTTTTAAAATAAATGAAACACATAACATTGTATAATGTTCTAGTAAACCTAATTGATTAATATTAATCTTAGGAAACATCCCATTCTTTACAGACACTGTCATCTTTTAAATAAGGGATATTTCTTCTATAATTCCATAATATTGTCTAGTAATGATGGTTGAGAAATCATTTGGGAAAGGGTTGTTGATTTCTCTTGAATTATGATTACCATGTAAAATTTTACATGTTAATTTATCCAAGGATCTCCTTGAATCCTCATCATTTTCAATACAATATGGTCTTTCATACTTATTAAATCATTGATAATTTTCTCCTCTTCTAGGGTGAAATTGAATTAAACATACTACTATTTAAGAAGTTACACAAATATCATACATCTCATGATCAATTCCATTTGTGTGAAAAAAAACATTTTACTTTAGTGGTCTGTGTATATATTAAATTTATCCACATAAATATAATGAATCCTAATCATCCGAGTAGAAATAACCACATATATCTCCAGGTCAGGTGTAGTATAATGTTTCTCATGGGTAGTTAACAATTGAGATTCATAAGAAATCACTTATTAATTTTTCTTGAGGATTAACTAAATGAATTTCAGAGAATCGTCATTAAAAATAAAGAATCCATCTATTATAAAGGGAAGTGTCAACACGGGTGAAATAAAAATAATATCTTCTTTAACTCTCGAAAAAATTCATCAATTTTTTTTTCTAGATTCAAATTGACTGTTTTCATGTTTATATTGTTAATTCATTATAATTCCACACAATGTTTTTAAAGAATCACCTTTAATATCCTCCTAATACTATAAAATACAAATTAAAATTATTTTTATATGATGAGGCCACTCTACATCTTTTTAATTGGGTGGGTCAACTGATATTCCTTCATTGGTTACAATGTTCCCCATGAAAAAAACAAGAATTTACCCAAATTAAAGTTTTTTTAACTTTCCAGATATCCTCTTCATCATTAGAGTTTTTCAAATAACCCTTATATGATCAACATGCTCCTCTCAAAATTTATAATATAATAGAATATTGTCTATAAAAACTAGAAGTATTTTATCAAGTTTGTCTTTAAAGACTCTATTAACCAAATCCATAAATATATTAGGAGAATATTTCAAGAAAAATTCCATAACCACAAACTCATAAAGTCTATATCATGATAATAGGGTAGTCATTATAATTTCTTCTTTCTTGACCGTCAATTGATGATAATTAGATCGAAGATCGATCATAGAGAATAATTGAGCCCCACGAAACAAGTCTAATAAATCTTCATTCCTTGGGAGAAGGTACATGTTTTTCACTATAATCCCATTATTTTCTCTATAATACAATCATAGACTCATTGACCATTAAATCATGTTCATAAAGATAACATGTGCTCACAAAAGAGACACACTTGTCCCAATGAATCCCTTCTAAAAACACATTAATCTATTTCATTATTTCTTATATATCCATTGTAGTCATTGAATATGGGTTCATTGATATATGTTAGGATATAGGTATGAATTCAGTAGATAACTCTACCTCTCTTTCTAGGGGATGTCCAGGTTCAAAAATTACATCAATGTACTCCTAAACAATGGGGATAATTTCTATTCTTATACATTAATGAAATTATTCCACTTCACTAATCATCTAAATAAATAAGGGTATAAGAGGTTCTTCATGACAGAGATAAGGTCACAATATCTCTCCTTTGAAAATAAATATAGGTTTTACATTCCAGACTACTATGATTTCCTTTCTTTTTTAAATCATCTTTTCATTATACTTTGAGAGAATGTCCATCTGAAGTATAGTTTTGAATTCGAGTATGTGAATGACTTATATGTTTTCAATTATACTATGATTTAAAAATTCAGTACTACTGATTCTATATATATTTTACTCATAGATAATCCATCAAGTAAACATGACTGATAACTATACATCAACAAGTTCACCTATTGATTTGATATTATTTGAAAATATGGATTAAAAAATGGAATTCATATAACTAGAATCAATCAAATATCATTCTACCATTGAGAGAACAATGAGATTACTTACCACCAAATCAATTAGAGCTTTCAATTAATCAATCATGATAGAAGATTATTTACCTTTCATTCCTATTATATGCTGACATTTATGGTAATTTTTATCCAATATCTTCTAATTTGTATTGTGATTGGGAAAATTCCCATGTTTTCCACACGTGAAGAAATGGACTTCGGGTTGGGCCTGCACTATCTTACCTTTGTTGTTAGTATTGAACAGTCGTGGATTAATCTCACTATGATATTTCCAAACTATAATGAAATCACTTACACACATGTAACATTTCTCAATCTAGGGAATTTAGTTTAATGAATGATTCATCCCTCATATGTTTCATATCAGATGTTAACATTTATTTCCTCCCCTTACATGATCAATGTTCCTACAAATATTTATCTCCAAATATCATTTATTTTCATTATATTTATAACACCAATGCATCAATATGAACTCTATTTCAACCATCATTCCACTCCACACTATATCATTATAGTTTTCATGTTCATGATTCGCTATATTACTCCATAAATGGGGTATTAGTACACAAAATAATCACTGAAAATTTCTACTAGGATCCATAAAAATAGGTTTAATGAGAATGTCTTGGAATATTCATCACATATCATCCCACAAATTCAATTTCCATCAACATAAGCTCTATTAATTCCTTATCTATTTACATTCACATTGAACATGGGAAATATTAATCGAAAACGGATCCCCTAAACTCTAACCAATACATAGTATCAATCTCCCTTCATGTATTTATAGTTTTAATATGTGTCACACGGATCACATTCTACCTATAAGTTGTATAAATAGATGGTGAATTTTTCATATTTCAAAAAACATAGTTCAGAAAAGATATTTTTTATTGTGATTATCCATTATTCAGTAATTAAAGGGTTGATAGATCCACTAAAATAAGGTGGTCATTGATTTGTAATGGACTCAATGGAATGTTGTTCCATTCTATGGGGAATATTCTGCCTCTGGGTGATTGAATTTATTTTTGATATTTGAGTTAGTAATTAAATAATTATCAGGATGTTTTTAATTTTTGAATCCATCATATAGTCATTGGAAAATGGTATATATCCCTCCCTATTTACAAGGTTTCACTTAATTCCCACCATTTTATAAGATAAAAAAAATTATTTAGAATCAGGTTTATTTTAAGAATCCTATTATTATAATGGAATTTTAGGTCCTTAAAAATCTTGATTAAATATGTTAATCTTTTACAAAAATTATATTTTCTATAAATCCTTCAAAATGGTATATAATAAGATTATTATTTACCAAAAATATCCCCAATAAGTGTCAAAACACCCAGATATATGGATCATTATTATGTTATAGATCCTATTTCAATCTAGCTCAAAATGATATTTTTGGTTGTTACCCCTATATACATTTATGAGAGAGCCACATCAACTTTTTAATATCTGGAAAATCATTAGTTTCCTCAGAAACCAATTACTTAATAAACTACCAAAATAAAATGATAATTTACAAAACAAAAAGTTTTTTATATGATTATTCCTAATGCTATCAAGTCATAATTTCTAAAAATAACTAAATTTTCCTTTGATAACAATAATGTAATACCACCATTATATTACATATATTTTCATTATATTGTACAAACAAAGAATACTTTGATGATTATTTTCATGGAAATACGGTTCATAATACATCAAAACATAAAATATTATTATAATCCACTTGAAATGATTATTAATTGTTTCATACTATGTATATTTACTACATCTCATAACCTAGGTACATTAATTAATGTAATGGTTGACAATAAGGCCCTATTGTGAAATAAGAAAGTGAAATAGTTTACACCCAATATAGATGAATATCAACAAGAACATGAGGAATATAATTTTCTCATAAGAAAGAGAACATGAGGAATATAATAATAAAATTAACATGAATTTGAACATGGAAATTTGGATACAACATTTAAATAAGACATTCATAAGCATATCACCAAGGTTAATCACTATGGTTTCATAAATAATAATACAAATGTTATTCACCAAGGTATCGTAAAACTTGTCATATATAGAGATTAAATTCCATACCTAATAAATTGGAGGACTATCAAGGAACACCCATAAATTTTATAAATTACTGTGATCCAAATAGGCCATAATTTAAAATTCCTTAAATAACATGTGGGGAATAAAAAAATTAGGGTTCATATCAACATCATGGAGTATCATAAGTGTCCAAAAACCTGATCATTATGTTATTTTCAACCTATGAAAAGGGAATTATTGTTTAATATTTCTTCAATACCAAAATAAATTAAATAATATTTACATTTTTTTTCAATATCATTGGAATACAAACAGGATTGGTTATTCACTAGAATAAAATGGAATATAATTATTTAAGTGGAAAATAGAAATTTTGAGAAATAAATTCATATTAATTATAAAAACAATGTTTGGTTTTAGAATAGGGTAAAATTAGAGTGGATAAGGGAATCCATTTCATAAAATAATTTTATTACAGTAATGGGATATAATTTGGTTTAAAATTTTACTTATTTTAGTGAATATTAAGACAAACCACATAAAAAGTAAACTTTAATGGAAAAGAGAAGTGAAGATATCCTTCAGTTTCAATATTAAATATTAGTACATTATAAATGGAACCATGGGGTTTGACAAAACCATTCTAGGACTCCTTGGGAGGTGAAAAAATCAGATTATTATGGAGGATGGATTTTGAGTGAAAAGAGATGGAGAAATGGGTTGTTTTTTTATAGAAAAGTGGAGTATTTGATTAACAATTTCCAACTACATTCATTGGAAATCTAGATTAGGGAAAATGAAAAACCATGGGCATTACCATGTTTTTCCCATTGTTTTTAAAATTTTGTACATATTCTATGTTATTATAACCCAATGGATAATATCATAATTTAATATTACATAATATTTCCTGGAGAGGTAATGTTTCCACCAAAAAAAGGTTTTCAATGTTAGAGTTTCCATTTTTAACCTTGGAAAGTAAAGTATAGGTTTATAAATTGATTAAAATATACTAAAATAATTTATATTAACAAAATAATATATTTTATAATGTGGATAGTTGATAATTAATTATAAAATAATTATGAATTAATTATAACATTATTAAAAATTCTAAAAACCTCAAACTGTATTTTTACTATTCATTATAAAATAATATATTTTATAAAATTATCATAAATTCACCCTAACTTAATTTTGATGTTATGATTTTAAAAATAATCCTTATTTTATCATAAAAATTCTATAAGTATGAGAATATTATCTTCTAAATAAAAAATTCTTATTTATTAAAAAAATTGCTTGTTGAAAATGCGAGTAAAATTTATAACACTTAAAAATTTTCATTGACATAATAAAACTATTTTATCATTTATATTTATATAAGAGTATTTTTATCATACTATTTCATTTAATGAAATATTATTCCAAATTCATAGTTTATTATAAATTATTTTCACCTATTTTTTAAAAGTACAATTTGGGACTAAAAATAAATTTTCCAAATCTTATCCTAATGAAACCAATATTTTATTGAGAATTTTTTTCAAAAAAAGGGATTTATGGGATAAAAATTTTATTTATAATGTTTCATTACACTAAAAGTAACTGTTTTCTCGACCCATAACCCCTTATATCAATCATATATGACCTAATGGTATGGACCGAGATGGTGATTGATTCATGGGGTGGATTGGCTAACATCACATGAGTGATAATTTTCACTATCACGACCATCTTCCATATGATATTTTATTCAATATTCAAATAATGAATCTCACATTTGTCTTGGTCAAGATAGAATCCCTTTGATTCTACCTCCATCTCATTTTTAGTAAGATGGGATTCATACGAAAAGAACCTACTAGTTGTGGCCATCATTTATCCTTTATTCATTAATTATTCCTTATAATTTCTAGTTATAAAAAAAATTTGCTTCATAAAATAAATATTGTATTTGAAAGATTTTATATTGAATTTGGCAAATTATAGTGGAATCCTAATGGAAATATTTCCCTTTGTACTCACTTAGTTATAAAAGTGATGTAATTTTGTGGAGTTTAACATTATATAACATGGATTTTATCAGGGAAAAAATATTATTTAAAAAGACAGGGACTTTTCAGTTCCTAATTCATCACATCATCCGCTGCACAATGATAGTGAATCAACTATATGCCATGCTACCAATTTTTCAATTATGGATCAACTGGGTAAACATATTATGTCACATCATCTTAGGGGAAGTGGTTTTAGTGGACCCCCATAATGGTCAGGTATTGGTATCCTGGTAGTATCTCTATAATATTATTTATATCCAATGGTTTCGATGTTTGGATGGTTTTTATTGGCCGCTCATCTTGGAATTTTACCAAGTTGAAGCACCAATTTCTAGATTGACCAATAAGGGATTCATGTTTCAACGGTCTGTAACATTTGATAATGCTTTCCTATAGATGAAGAATAGTTTCACTACAACAACAATTTTGATCATACTCAACCCAATTGAGGAGTATACAGCGTTTTGTAACTCATCGATATTTGGAGTAAAAAAGTGTTGATGCATGAAGATTGATTATTTATAGTTTGGGTCATAAAATTGTGGCCACCTTAATGGAGATACCCTATGCATGACCTCGATTTATATTTAATGTTTTATAACTTCACGAATTGGTGATGTTTTCAATTGGGTGAAAATGTTTCATTGTATAGTGATCAAAAATCATAATGTATAACATTTTTCAACATGACATGAAACACTAGTAGTAGAGGTGGGTTTAGTGTTTGTAGTCATTTGATTTTGAGCTATAATATATACCCGGGGAAGTGAAATATTGTTGCAGAATCTTTGAAAAGGAAAAGTAATACTATGGAAATTTAGGAGTCTAGTCTTGAGTGGAATACAATGATTTTTATAGATTGGATTCATAATTTAGTTCATGAGGTCCAGGTACCGATGACCCTCATCACTATATCAGTAGTGTCTAAACTATTGATCCATATCATGGAGAGGAAATATATGGATCCAGAATTTCTATCCTAGACGGAAATCCATAATATTGGGGAGTCACATTCATATTGGAATATATATGGGAAAGAGATAATCTATATTTGGGGATGCATTTTTGTTCCTAAGAGTATGTGGTTGGAGTAGATGCATGGGTTTCATTCCTTGGAATGGGGGTGCATCATAGTTTAGAAAAACCATATCATGACCTATAATAACAATATTGGTGGTTGGGCCTGAAAAATGATATTATAGGGTTCATAAAAAGATATTACATCTATCTATAGGTGATGGTGATGAATTAACAACTTTTTAGGATACTACAGCCATTTCACATTCCAGAATGAATGTGAGAAGATGTTACTAGGAATTTAATGGTTGGTCTCCCAATGACGCATCAGAATAAGGATTATATTTTGGTCAATGAGGTTTGAATGATGAATTTATCATATTTCAGGCCTATCAAATAGACATATTCAGTTTTTATTTTAGGAGACATGTAAATTCATGAGATAATCTGTCCACATGTGGTTATATGAAGTATAGTTTTAAAACATTACTTTTTTTACATATTACTTCTGTAATTGTTTGAATTAGGAACTTGGTGTAAAGGTATTCTCTGTATGGCCATCCACCAAAAAAAATATGGGAAATCAGAAAATACAATATTGGTTTTTGAGGATATTCTATGGGGGTCTATTCTTGATTATGGTGGGTCATGGAATAATTACATAGAAATTGATTATTTTTCTAATAAAAAAAGTGTTCATGAATCTATTTAGATGGATCCATATGATATAATTTTTGGGTTTCCATTAATATCACCTATATGTTCGATGGAGGTAGGTGATTTAGAAATGTAGGGACTAAGACACATACTGGATACCTTAGAAAAGGTCCAGTTGATTCAGAAGTCTGTGGATACATATCTTAATAAATAGAATTCATTTTCTGGACAATATTGATATATCATTTTAATTTTAAAGGGGTTATTATTCATTCCTTTCGGTGTCACCTATATTGGGGTATAGTATGATTTTGGGAGGTTTCATGTTTGTGGCCTCTATTGTTAGACCTTTTTAGATGGTTGATTGAATTGGGTCAAGGGCTTACTGATTGGATCCTACAAAGAGGTATAGTTCTAGGCATTTTATTTTTCATGTTCCACGAATACATTGGTACCAACGAGATCCTACTCATATGATCATTATTGATTATGTTTATATAGAATATGATTAGTCCATTGAGGATCATCTAATTCTTATTGTGAATCATATTGAAAAATTGTTACAGGTAAAGACTGTACTGATAGTTAGAGTATTGTGGAAACAAGGATGTTTTCAGGAGGAACCATGTGATAGAGAGAAGCAGATATAAATGCTCGATGGATGAATTTTTTTACAATGTAAACATATATATTCCTTGGATTACAGCTTTGAGTATGATCTATTGTATAGTGAGGATATTTTAATATCTCGATCACTTATGGAGAGGTATCATTCTTATTTATAGGTAATGTTTTCCATTAATTTTATTTCATTGGTGGGATTTCCAATGGGGATATTTTGGGATAAAATGGATAATTTTGGAAGAAAAAGGGTTAATGCATGGTTGGAAAATGGTTGTCCAAAACAAGGAACCTACCACCATCAAACCACGAAATTCCAAACGGAGTTTAATTGAACGGTTGGCCCATGGTTTTGAAAACAACGTTCCCCCTTATTTAGAACTATAATCCCATATAGAGAGGAACATTGTTAAGAAACATTATATTGAAAATTGTGTGCCCTTCCCAAATAATAGTGTGTGTGGGTTTTATTTCCTCTGAAAAATTATTTTAAAATACCAAACACTGAAGTAATTATCCCTAAACTCTCAATATTAACCCAAAAAAATTCTATGAATATTGAATATCTCATAAGTGTTCTAGACTTCTCAAACCCTATTATAGATGAATCAATTCTCAGTTTGATGTATCTTTTCTCAGTTGGAAACGGTATTCTTTACATATTTGTTTCCTTTATCTCTCGTGTATTTCTCTCTAATTTCGGATTGATGTTTTCCTCTATTAATGATGTTTTAGGTAATATTTCTCTTGGATATTAATCTGTTTGATCTAGATATTAGTTGTTGGTCCAGTATCTTCCATGATGTTGTGATGTTGATATTTCTATTTCAATTTGGGGATCATACAGTTTGGTGAAATTCTATCATATACCATGAGGTAGGTTTTCTTAATATCAATTCACAATGTCTTGAATTATTCTTTCTAGAATTTAATTGATAAATATATATTTCTATGTCTAAAAATTCCACGTAAAATTTTGTTAATGAATTGATTAATTAATTTATGATGTCATGGAATCGATGGAATTTGGTTATCATAAAATTTGTTTAAATCATAAGTATGTAATTAGAGAATAATGGGATGTTGAATATATTGATTTATGGGTATTGTGATTTAATGATGATAAATTTCATAATGGTGATTTTTTCATATTATTAAACTTGACCAATATGACGAACTATGTTTAAATTGATAACTGAGATGGTACACTATAATGAGAATGTTTTATAAATTGGATAATGAATCTTAAATATGATATATGGAAAATATGTGAAATCTATGATATTGTGATATTAGTGATAATGATTGTGGGATAGGTAAAGATGCTCCAAAAACTCATATGTGATTACAATGAGTGTGGGATAAAGACTTATTCTATAAATTCCTAAATATGATAACAATGAGGTTTTGGATAGGGAATGGTACTCCAAATACCCATTGGATGATAGAAATAAAATTATATGGACATTATATTTGTATTGGACTATGGTTCCTAGAGGAAGAGATATTAATGTAAAATGGATTAATAAATAAAAAAGATGATGTATTGAATTGTGATGTCCCTTGGGGATGGTCAATACTATGGCTTGGGCCGATGCAAGTATTGATGGTTTGGGTGGCATCATAAATCTGTGTTATAATATGGTTAATAAAGGAATAATTAATTGGGAAAACTGTTTAATTTATTATTGTAATTTATTCATTATACAACAGAATACATTGTTATACACTTTATATTGTTTTATATGTAGTTAGTAGTTACAAACAAAGTTGTATTTTCACCCTATTTGGGTAGCCTTAATGGTACCTGAATATACTTCGTGTTTCATTACATGAAATGATAAACAAACCTATGTCATATTGATGATGTGGGATATAGAGAGGATGAGGGAACCATACTGATGTTTTCACCATCATAATATTTATTAGTGTCTCTTTATTTTGGGTTATTCATATTTACACTTGATACGTATATAGAATGACATATATAGTCCTTCATTATGGATATTTTCTATTATTTTTTTTTATCATGCAAAAATGGTTTGTATTTTCTATTTTATTATTGTTTTTGCTGGATATTTTTATTTGGGTTTTGAACATTTATTTCTGATGTACTTCTTCTTTGATAAAGGGAATATCGCTTCCCCGTGATATATATTAGATCCCCTATACTATTCAAAATCCTATGGCATATAGGGAGGAACACATGAGTTCCTGTGATCAACCAGATCATGGTATAGATATGTGGATCATGAGTCAAGACATTACAAATTTCATATTTTTTATTTATAATGTATTTAATTTTTACCCAAAATATAAAATATCATAGAAAATTATGAAAAAATCAACATTGATAAATTTTTATTTGAGGATTGGAAAATTATTTTTTTTATGAATGTAATTATCTAAATAATTAAATTTACTCTTTTAATTTTGAAATACCCAATTATTGAGAAATATATATTTTTACGAAGATAAAAATTTTGTTCCATTATAAAAATTACATTTTACATCATAAAATTAAATTTATTATTTAAATATAAATAAAATTTATATAATAAGATTATTTTATTAAATTTTCATTGATTTCAAATATTTATAAATACATAAAATATTTTATTCTAGATGAAACAATATATTTCATAAAAATAAAATTTGTGTATCGCCATATCAAATTTTTTTTATCAATACAATTATTTATTAATTAATAATGAAATTTAAAAAGGATAAATATAAGAAATAATTTATTAAAAATAAAAATAACCAAATTCATAAAGTTGGGAACAATATACATAACCCCTTATTACACCATCATCTTCCCTAAGGTAATGGTGGGTGATGGTGATGCTTAATAAAGTAGGTTTGTGGAACATGGTTTGGGACATGATCTTTATATGTTGGATCTTATATAGAAAAATATTTCAGTCATGATTTAATTCAATAATCATGGAATAACCTATTTGAAGAAAAAATACAAGTGATTTCATCACCCATGGAATAACTAATAAACGACCTTTATATGGTATGGTTCTACTAGTTGAGGATGTCACATCATTTGTATGATTCATTTGGAATTTATCATAACCCTTAATATATATGAATATTAACAGTCTAAATCAAATGGATATATTAACAATGGTTAGGATTTTAATGTTATTTTTAACATTTCATGACATATCTTATCATATTCCAAAATTCCAAAACTATTCTATTCATTTTCTATAACTTCCTCACGTAATGAGGATATTTATGTGAAAATAGTATTTCAATTATAAAACACATGGTCTCTACATAAGAGAAAATTAGATCCATGTAATTTTTTTAATGAAAAAAACCTAGTTAACACCCAAATTATTTACGTTAATGATTTGAAACATAACCCAATACATTATATTTCAGTATCTAACTTATACATGAAAAAAAGTTGTATCATGCTCAAACATCATATATGTAATCTGAGTTTGACCCTCATTAAAAATTTATTGTTAATACCCATTATATAATCTATATATATCTCACCCATCATCCTCATCATTTCATAGGTTCCTTACATGAATAATGAAAAAAAATATTTCAAATTCATTGAAATTGTTATTACAACTTATTATATTCCATTATTAGTTGACTTACCGAGAGAATTTAAATTGGTTTCATGATAATAAATTTAAAACCATCATAATTTGATATCAAAATAATGATGATGAATTGTATCATAAGATCATAATCCTAGATAAGTAGTGGAGATATTTTAGGATTATGAAATATAATAAAATACCTATAATACAACATTAAAACCATTTCATTGAAAATGTGGGACAAGAACATTTTCCTTTTCTAATATAAAAAAATTAATATTTACATAATATGGAGATAATACCTTTATTATAAAATATCCTTATTAAATTATAAATGAATAATTAATGAAAATATGGGTCTTAATTTAAACAATATATTTTTCATGTTTTATATGATAAAAATAATTCATTATTCCTAAAAAAATTTATATGAGACTCATATGTGACCCTTGCAAAAAATAATGTTGAATTTTAGTTTAAATCCTTTTAAATGAATTATAAATTTGATTTAAATTAAATTTAGTAAATAATATATTTATAGACAAGAATATTTTGTAAAATATTTGAGAAACCATTTATATTATCTGAGAATTATTTTTTTAAATAAGATAGAAGATATATATCACAAAAAAAATAATTATTAATGTATTATTTAATAAATTTGTGGGGAAATAGAAATTTCACATGTATTCAAAATTCAAAACCACAATTGAAGAAAAATTATGTTCTTTGAAGAAATAACGGAATATTAGTTTCTCAAATGTAACCTAGAAGATAAAAAAATCATAAATGAAATGAAATAGTAAAAAAACACCATTATTTATTTGAAAAAATTAAAAATAAATTTATTTGATAGATATAATATGATATATATTTTTAAATAAAATATCTTTCAGGATTTATTTTTCAAAAATTCATTCAATATTCTAAATATATGAAAAAATTATGTCATAGTTTATTTCCTGAAATGTGTCTCTTGAAAATGAGATTTATTTAATGAAAACTGTACAATGGTAATAACATTTGAAGAATTAGTTAATAAATTATGTTATTGTATGAAAACATTAAAATCTACATTAAACAGTTGGAAATTTAGAATATATAATAGAGATAAATTCACACATAATCATGGAAGAGCCCAATCAACGAAGTAGAATATCATCCTGATAAATGGAAATAGAGTTATAAAATTCAATATCACATGGTAACATTCAACTAAACTTCCTTTCAATGAATTGATTTTCTTTGAATCAATAAAATTACATGATTTAGGATGTAATCATGATATAAAATTTAAATGGGCTATTAAGTGGACCATATAAAGAAATCATGTGTGTTATCGTAAAATATGGCTCAATGAAGGTAATTTGAGAAAAAATACATTAATATAGGGTAACATTCAACTAAAATTCCCTTTAATGACATATTTTGAATCAAAACATTAAATATCATGAATTATGATGGATTCATAATATGAAATAAAATGGGGGAAGTATATAAAAAAAATATAACAATCCTTATATTTATTTAACATTAATTCATTATTTATTATAAAATATTACACTAATATAATATGGGATGTTCAATAAGTCAATTTTCTTTGTGAATTAGTTACATTACAAAACAATATAAACCATTAAATTAACATCATTATTAAAAACATTCTTATCATTCTCATATTTAAAACTACAATGGATAACCTGGGGTAATACATAAGAAATGGGTGATCTATAAAGCCTAGATAGGTAATAAACAAGGAATTAAAAGAATATGATAAGAATAATATAAAATAGGCATATAATTGGGGAATAAGATACTCATTAATAATAAGGCATGTTATAGAATGATAATCATAACATGGGAAATGTGGTAGCAACTTAAAACAATGCATCATAAACATGGGTCAACGACTAATACAAAGACATTATGATGAAAAATTCCCATATAGTAATCATGTTCACTCCCATTCCCATCATGATGTATCATGATACTAATCATTACCCAATTCATTTGGTCGCTATATAATTTTGGGCACACCTGTCTCTTTCATTTTATTCTCATGCTTAAATGTGCCACATAGATCTTACAACATGGATTAATTTATCATCATATTTAATAAAATTATCAGAAAGAGTGGAAGAAGTACAATTGGGTCCCATGTGTCAGAATTAAAAGTGCATAAAGGTGAACAACCTTGATAAGAAATTTTATGGTAATCCCTACACAATTATAGCGGCATGTAAATTCATAGTAAAAATATAGTAGAAAATTGACTTCGCAAAAAAATTATTAAAAATGGATGGATGAGAGAGAATAGGGAATATTGTATTTTTTAAATAAAATAATCTGTAATAGGGACATGAAAATACCTGTCCCAACATTAGTAATTAGAAATATAATGCATAAGATAATAATGAAACTGTAATAATAATGAGAAGGTGATGATCTCGTACTAATCTTTTTGCATTGTAATAGGTGTACATAACAGTTTATAAGTGGTTTTAATGATATTTAAAGTGTAATATCATTATTTAATAAATCAATTTATGGTAAGGTAGTTGTTCGAAAACAAACCCGAAAAAATTGAATCAATAAAACATAACATAAAGGAGGCTCTTTACTTGAAATGAGAAGAGTTTAATCCATTACTTGTACGCGTGACTCCAAATTTTTGGTACTAGAATACTAAGAGATTGTGGGAACATTTGACGGACTATATATAGGTGATGTACGAGTGTTGATGCATTCCATGGATATTGATGGAATAAAAATGGGACCATTGTTGGAATTATATTCGAAAAAATTGTTGATTTCATTAATATTTCTCATACATAGGTTTTGGAATCTATATAATATCATAACTAAAACTAAAAATAATCACATGAATTCTTTTATGGTTTCTACCAAATGGGAGTGTATTTCATTATTTCATAAGTAAAATTCCCTAAAATTAAAAAATAAGAAAAAATTTTTTATGTGGAAGTGAGTTATTCTTCTAAAGAAAGTATTTTTAAACATTCAAATATATTAATGGTTTTTGAGGATTGAAAAATGATTTATAAAATAATCCAAATAAACATAAAATAAAATTATTATTATGATAAAGTATATATTTCATCTTGGATCCCATTAATATTATTTATTAAATCACATACTGGACATTATGATGTCATAATACACAATGAATATTTATATGGTAATTAATTTTTACTAAAAAAATCAAAGGTCTAAAAAATTATAGAAAATACCCCATTGAGTAATTTCAGAATATTGATTAAAAAACTGATTTTTTATAAATAAATTTCCATATATGTGAATTTAACTTTTAGAATAATAACCAACATTTATAAAAAAATATGGTATTTTGAGAAGAACATTTTTTAAAACCTTTAAAAAATTATTTTTCAAATCATAAAAAATATATAATAAATTAAATTTGATAAAAAATATTTTAAAGAAAATATTTTGTAAAAATATAATTTATTCTAAAAATCCAAAAACACATTAAATTAAATTTCTTAATTGAAATTAAATGCTACTTAGAAATTAATTTTGTGTTTAATTGGGTCAAAATAAAAATCATTAATAATGTTATAGTAAGTGGATGAAAATATAATACATAATATATTAGTAATAATTTATTTATTCATATTTATTGGGTCTTTATACATATCCATTTCATACACCAGATAACTCTCTAAGGGTAAGGAGTGTGACAATGATACTTTAATGGGATGGATTAACATATATGGTTTGGCCTGTGATTTAGATGAGATTGAAATTTTCCCATAAATGGTTCTTCTCATGGTTATGATATTTGAACCCATTTGGGGTTTGTCAAGGTAAAATATCAATTATTCTTTATCCCTCATAACCCTAGATAAATGTGATTCATAGGGTATGATCCTACTCATTTAGTTCATCACTTCCTTCAACTCTATCAACAGGATTTCTTGAAACTATTTATTTTTACTTATCATGTGATCACTGTTCATCAACTACATTATCAATGGAAATGGTTCATAATGGTTAATTAAATTGGATATGATAATAATAAATATGTTTATGTGTTTCCAATAACCATAATATATATCAAGACATTTATATAAATTAGAAAGTGGAAATATTATTTAAAATAGTTTGGGTCGTTACAGTCTTCCCCCATAAGAAATTTATCCCTTAATATTTTGTTTTCCAATGGGAAAATAGACATGGGAAACACTATTTCATCACATCCTTCAATTCCCACATCTATTCTTAATACATATTATTTCTCCACGTCACATTAACCTCATGAACTATCTTATTTCATATAAATTTGTCTCTATGATCTAGGATCACCACCAGTGTCTCCTTATAAAAAATATCATTATCTAAAAATATTACCTATATATTGAGTACATGTGAGGGTCCTGGTATACACATTATATATAGATATTCAATGAATACATCATGTACATTAGATATGATAGGTGGTAGTGAATGTTGGTATTCCAACAGTCCAATGCGATAAAGGATCTCAAAGGGGATGATATATCGTGGACTAATCATTACTTTCTTCTATAATCTAATCACATTACTCAATTGAGATACATGGGGGAATACCAATTCTCCAAAATCATACTATATGTCTCATATAATATTGTATGAATATATCTTTTTTGATTCTGAGTATCCTTGATGTGTTATTGAATGCTCATGACATTTTCCACCATTTCCACAACCATTTCAAGACCTAGTGGTTTCTCGTACCTATCATCATCCGAACATGAAGATGTTCTTCACCTATTCCCATGAAGGTATTCATTTTGATCTATTTGGTTGATTAATTTGAAATTGTTTTTGTAAAATATGTTAAACATATGATGATTTTTTGGTTTTCCCCCCGTTGAAGTCAATTGAGCATGATCCCAATATGTCATCATGTTTCTAGATAGTCTTCTCGGATTGGCCATCAGTTTAAAGATGATCAGACATATTTATGTTTAACTAACTATCCATATAATGTATTATAATATTCTAGAATGTAGAGGTGAATCCTGGATCCTAATCAGATATAATATATAATGGTACTCCATACAGCCTCACAACTTCTATTTTGTATATCTGTGCAAGTTGATCTAGTAAAAAATCCTCTTTGATCATACTTAAGTCATCAGTCTTTGTAAGATGATCCATCAAAACCCATATAGAATTATTCCCTATTTATTTATTTGGTAGACTAATGACAATTTCCATGGTGTGTTTTTCCAAATTCCATGAAGTTAAGGGAAATGGTGTCTTGATACCCTTAGATTTTCTCCTTTAAACATTCACTTGCTGGAATATATGAAATTGCAATGTATATTCTACTACCTACTTCATCATATTGTCCCAATAATATTTTTATTTGAGATCTTGAAATATTTTTATTTCATACAAGGTGGATGGAGAAGGATGATCTATGTGTGTCATCCAAGATCTCCTTATTTATCTCGTTCTTTTATGGTACACAAAATCTTGACCAAAATCACACAAATAATTTTTTCTGGACATTAAACTCTGATGACTTCCCTTTCCATGTAGCTTCCACGTTCATTGGAATTCCCAAAACATCTATTTGATATTCATTTATCATCTCCATAAGTGATGGTTTAGAAATCATTTGTGATAGTATTATTGATTTTCCTTAAATGATGATTCCAATGTCCATTCCTCTTAGATCTAAGATGACTAGGTCCTTCTCAATTCCCATCGTTGATAGAATTTCTAGATCCTCGCAACATAGAGTGTCTTCCTCTTTATTCTCATTCCATGGATGGTAGTGAATTACTCAGTTGTATTTATTGATCATCTTAAATCATCTTCATCAGACTATATTCACTTCCTTCATTATAGATATATAATTGATAATTTTTTTAATACGTATATATTTAACAATTCTCTCTAAAGAGAAAGTTGAGCCATATTTTTAAAGCAATTATTACAACATCCAACGATATATCATGTGTTAGGTAGTTCTTTCTATGAACATTAATCTTCTATAAAGCATAGGCTATGACTTTTTCAGTCTATATTAACATACATCCCAAGCACTTCTTTGAAGCATAACTGAATATCATGAAAAGTTTTTCACTTATGGTTAGTGTGTGTACAAGGGTAGTGATAAACATACTTTTCAGTTCCTTGAATTTCTCAATGCACTATGGTTCCCTGAAAACTTGATTCCCATCTGAGTTATCTTGTTTAGAGTGACTAAATTTTTTGAGAATTTTCTAAATAATCGACCGTAATACCATGATAATCCAAGTAAACTATGGATATCCTTTACAGATTTTGGCAATGTATATCCTTCAATTTCATTTGTTTTTGAAGGCCCCACAAATTTCACATTTATTATGATGATATTCCCTATGAATGATACTTTATTTAACCATAACTCAAATTTTCTATGATGTTAATACAAAATATCCTTCCATAACATATTTTTAATAGTGATCAGATGCTCCTCATGCACTTCCATGGTTTTAGAGAATTTTATAATATCATCTATAAATATTGATACATATTTATTGAGGTAATATCTAGTGACTCTATTCATCAGGTCCACATATATTTCAATATAATTAGTGAGTATAAGTGGTATTACAATTAACTCATAATTCCTTTAACTTGTTCAAATCATTTTCATGGGGATATCCCCCTTCTTCACCCTCACATGTTAATATCCTGACCACATATCCACCTTGGAGAAGTATTATTCTACACATAGTAGATTGAGAATGTATATAGTATATGGAAAATGTTATTAGTCATTTATCCTGGTCTTTTTTAGATCAGGATAATATATGAAAAGGCACATTTACTCATCCTTCTTAACGAAGTGGATTTATTCACCTGATGGTGAATCATTTTGGAATATAAACCCATAAACCAGATTTTAATTTTGTTGATCCATAAGGTCCTAAAGATCCTAAAAATTCAATATATATAGTGTATTGGATAATTTAAATTCCCATGTTATAATATTTATTGAAAATTAACCCTCTCAACTTGGAGTAAGGCAATGAAATTCCTCGACCAACATATCAGTATATTCCCTCAAAATAGACATGTATTGAAGGAAAATTTTTTCCTTAGACTCAATAATTTGAGCAAGATATTATTAGTTATAGGACAATAATATCCATTCTTATAATATTTGGGCTAAATAATTTAACCATTATCATTACAGTTGTATAGAATTATGGGTTGATTCATTATATAAGGAGTGATTTATATCTCAAAAAAATGTATGTTCGATCTATATAGAGAAATTCAATCCACATTGTAATATAGTCAAATTCCACAAAAGGGAGTATGAAAATATTCTCTGGGAAGTTCATTCCAAAACATTTTATAGGGGAGGGCTTATATACGTTTGATGTAATAATTTCCCTCTTTTCTATTTTCACCGACAGCTATACTACCATGCCTTGTGGTGGTGTTTTAACAGTTCTACTCAACATTCTTTTATGATGGAATGTGTAGAACCAGAATCCAAAACTAAACTCACTTTTCCTTAATGAATAACTATATTACCTCTAAAAACATAATTTTTGGGATCCACCTTATTAGTTGTGATTAAACGATCTCACACTTGCTGCCTTTGTGGTGGTCGGTTGTCTATGAAAACCCTCTGTATAGTGCATTCGTTGAAAAAAGAGTCACAGTTCTTTGTAATTGATGTAATTAAAAATGTGCTAAGGGATTATGGGATAATTTATTTCCACTATTGAATTAGTTGTTTTAACATATTTTCAATTTTTAGTTAGGTATCCTTCCATCCCACAAATAAATAATTTCCTCATCCCCCTTAGGAAATTTATAGTGAGATTATTTCCACACCGTCGACAAGTATGATGTTGAAATTTCATGGAACCATTATATTTATCCACCGAACAACCATAATTAAATAACGCATTCCACATTTAATAGCCATGATACCATTGAGATTCACAAATCACTATTTAATCTTTAAGGGCACATCGGAAAATCCCTTATAGCTATCCAATTCATAGATCTCCATGGCATTTCATCAACATGGTTTTAGCCCAAACAATGAAATGGAAAAACTCGAATTTAGGGGTAACAACAATTCCAGAGGTGTATAATGAAAGTATAATGAATTGTTTCACATATTCCTTGACAGATTCGTGTTCTTAGATCATCTGGTCTAAGAAAATCCTTTTCCATTTTAAGATGGAAATCGTCAAGAAAATATTTACTGAAAAACATATTTCGAAATTCCTTAGACTGAATATCAATGATCTCTTCCACAAGATTTGTATTCTTGATAAATTTACACCACTGGTCGACGTATAACTCCATATGATTAATATTCTATAAAACCATATCTGGATCATGACTTTGAATTACTGGAAAGAACTACTCAATGGAGTTGATCTATTTTTCCATGATTATGTGATCAGATGATTCATAGAAATTCACAGGCCATTGTCCGATAAAGGAATCAACCACAACATTACCAATATTTAGGGGATTCTGAAGCTCCTTCTGATATAGGATACTATTCATAACCTAATTCATCTTTGATATTATCCTCAAAAATTTCTATATTCATACACCCATTTGTTTTTCCATCTCGTTGGGGATGATGTCATATTTCCCTTTAAATTGATTTTTTACCTGATTCATCCTATTTACAAATATTGGTTAATATAAATGAAAAATTATTGATTAATATTTTTAAATTATTAAACCCATAAATTGGAGTTTAATGATTTTAAAGGGAAAAATTATAAATTACAATAATTTTCTTAACATTGTAATTTCTGGGCTTCAATCTATGATAACCACAATCTATTTCCTAACATATAATCTTATTGGAATTTATTTTTTTTCCATTAATAATTATTCATAATTTTATTATTAATTGATCAATGAATATTTCTTGGGAATTTCAAACCAGGTGTGTAATAAGGCATGTTTTCATGTAACCTGTTACACCAAGTCCAGTCTGACACACCAAGTCAGAGTTGTTACCAATAGGTACATATGTTCCAGAACCACATCACCATTTATTATCTATAAATGGATGTATTTTATTGATAAGAATATTACTCTTGACATAAATAAGTTTCACTATCTAGTGTTTTCTAATCCTAATCCCAAAAATTTCTAAACATTTATTTTGATTCCACCGATAACAAGCCTTGTCATTATTAAACATTAATTACTGATTTATTACATACTATTAAACATTATAAAACTATAATATTGATAATTATACTTTATTTTTGAATTAGTTACTTTACATAACAATTTAAATAGGGAAAATATTTTCTTTGTTGAAAATTTCTTTAATTTTCTAACATTTAAAACTACACGGGATAACTAGTGTACCCATATAAGAAAGGGGTGATACATAAATCCTAGAAAGGTAATAATAATGAAAAAAATGAATAATATAATACATGTTACATAATTGGAATATCAATGGGGCATAAAAGGAATGGGAATAATAAGGAATGATATAACATGATAATCATAACGTTAAAAATGTAGAAACAACTTAAAACCCTGAATCATAAATTTAGTTAAAGGATTACTACTAAGGAATATTGAAGTAAAAAATCCATAAAGGTATTACGTTCACTAAATAACCCTAAATAATTTCTCATGAGACTAAACATTACCCAATTAATTAGGTCACTATATAATTCTTTGTGTACACATCACTTTCATTTCATTCTCATACATAAGTATGCCACATAGATCATACAACATGGATTCATTCATCAACATATTTTATTCCATGAATAATGAGTATATAATAAATAAAAGTATTTCCATGATAAACAAATATATCTATATAATGTTGAACATCATTAAAAAGAAATGTTTGTGGTATTCATTACATAATTTTTTTGGCATGGAAAATCATGGTGAAATTTCCTCATTAAATGATGTATGTTAAAAATTCATGAAAATGGATTCATCAAAGAGAAAGGGGTATCTCATAATGTTTTCATAAAATGTGAATCAATAGGGACATGGAAACACATTTCCAATGTTTATTAATTGTACATATAAGAAATAATATTATAAGAAACAAGAATGAAGAAGATAAGGTAAGGATAACATAATAAATTTTGCGATAGTAATGAGTGTACATAATGGTTCATGAGATGGTTTAAGGATTTTTAAAGGGGTATCGAATCTTTTAAAATATAAATCTAATGTAATTTTATTTTAGGAAAAAATATCATAATAACCACAAATTTAATCTAAGAAACATAACATAAAATATTTACATGCAAGGAAATGGGAAGAGAGATATCGCATAATTGAGTGTTGGACTCCAAATACTTCAGAGGGATTTCTTGAGAGATTTTTAGTTCATTGGGAAGGCTATAGATAGATGTGGGATGAAAAAGGATGTTATCCAAGGATTTTAGTGGATAAAAATTAGAGCATGGCATTGGTTATATTGGAAATGAGTGGGCATTTATGTTATACTTTTCAAACATAGGTTTTGGACCCTCTATAAAAAAATAACAACAACTAAAATCCACAACATGGTTTTTCCAATGGAGTCTACCAAATGGGATAGGAAATCACTAATATATATGTTTATGGTCCTCACATGTTAACATAATACCCTTTCTTATGTGTATGTGATTCATACTATTAATGAAAGGATTTAAAACATTAAAATATATTAATGGGGTTTAGGACTCACAAAGGCTTTCTAAAATCAACCAATTATATATAAAATCAAAATATTTTATTGGGAAAACATATATTTTTTTCTTGAAAAAAATTTATAATATTTAGTACATCCCTTTTGTGTTATTATGATGTCATAATACACAAGTATGTTTCTAGGGTATTTAATTGTTAAACTAAAATTTTTCTGTCTTAGGAAATTATGAAAAATTCACTTTTTTATAATTTCAATGTTACACTTCTCAACAAAATATTCAATTTTTCTAAATAATTTTACAAATATGAATTTTTTTACAGTTATAATAATAATAAATTTTTTTGGAAAATTAGGATATTTGAGAATAACTTTTTTAACCCATATAAAAATTGATTTTGACTTCTTAAAAATTAAATATTAATATTTATTTAAGAAATAATATTTAATAATATTATTATAATAGAAAATTATTTCTTTCAATAATCCA
The DNA here is from genome assembly GCA_963277665.1 of Viscum album. Lineage (NCBI taxonomy): Eukaryota > Viridiplantae > Streptophyta > Magnoliopsida > Santalales > Viscaceae > Viscum > Viscum album. The sequence goes on along the minus strand of OY728152.1, from coordinate 838,204,593 downwards.
ATAATTCTTCGACAAATATCATTAAAATTGTATACTTATTAAAAATGAAATTTATATTTTATTGTATAAAAATAAAAATCATTTATAAAATAATGGTAATATGATGAATATATAATCATTATTCAATAAGAAATAATGTAAAAACACATTTATTTAGGTTCATGATACACATCAATTTAACACACCAGAAAGCTCCATAATGATAATGTGGATGACAATGTGACTATTCTGGGGTGGTTTGGCATACATGGTTTTGGCCATGATCTCGATGAGCTTGAATGTATCCTATAAACAGTTCTGATCATGCATAAGTTGTTGGAAATTATCCTAGACATGGTGAATGGAAAATCCGATTAAATCTATCTTCATAAAAATATCTGATAAATGGGATAATAGAGAATAAGCATACTGGTTAAGGCCATCACTCCCTTTTCCTATGTCAATTGGATTTGATAAAACTAGATATTTTTAATAATCATGTGATCACTCTTAAAGGGCTATATTATTAATGGTAATGGCACTTAACAATCATTTAAATAGAATAAATCAAGGTGAAATAAGTTAATATTTCTTATATTACCATAATAACCAATAACATATTTAAATAAATTAAAAATGGGAAATTTTATTTATAACATTTGGGGTTGTTACAATATAACAAAAAAATTTGAGTAATGAATTATAATATGCCTTAATGAAGTGAAATTTAGCCAAAATCGCTGACCTAGATTATAATAATTCCATGTATATCCACTAAATCATACATAATAAGCAATATATTTAATATATTAATTCATATTAAAATTTTCTACATTTAAACCATTATAAATAAAAAATTTATTTATTTTATTTAAATGTAATATTTAATTGCATAATTATTTAATTCTATATTATGTGTTTTGTGTATGTTCAGTTCATTACTTCTGAATAGAATCGATGTGATTTCCAATGTTAAAGGAATAATTTCTAAATAATCAGAATTATAGTAATCATGAAATGATAAACATTTTAAACATTAATTATAATTTTAAAACAAATAATTATATATTTATATGAATAATGGACTATATTAAAATCATAGAGATAGTAGGTTTTTTTAACACATGTACAACATTTCCATTATTCAGAGAAATAAAATAAATGAAATAACTACAATTTTATATATCCATAATTATTATTAATTAAATAATATAATAGACATATACATATATATATATATATATATTTAATATGTCATTATAAACATCCATTAGTGGTGGAGATGGATAAAATATTGCATATATTTGTGAGTCATTTATCAGAATCATGAAGAATGGTCTTATTTCACATTAAATAAAAGTGGATATGGATATATGATATTACCCAAAAATAATATCATCTAAATGTATGGAAGAAACTTATTTTATAATTTCATCATGATTGAGGAGAATCTGGAGGTGGAATAATAGGAAATAAAACTAAAAAATGGTTAAATGTTACACTATGTCTTCAAATGACCTTGTTTTATTTACACACAAATATTGATGTTGTTTGTATTATTATACGATATATACCTCTAAATAGGGAAAGGTATTCCAAAAATTGATTTGAGTAGGTTTAGGATAACCAAATGGAACTCTTTGTGTGGAGAGGAGATGAGAGTAGGTTCCCTTTTAAATCTTAGGGGAAAAGTATTCAAGGAAATTACTAATATATTAAATTAATATTAATTAATTTTTCAGATATTTTTGATCGAAATTTATAAAAATATAATTTATTACAAATATGGGTAAATAAAATCTCTTAAAAACGTTGGATAAAATTAGTTTTTTCATTCATCAACATCTTTTTGTTTTAACCATCATTAACCCCTTTCATGGTTAGTGTATTATAATTTTATTTACACTAAAGTACCCAAAAAAGACAATATTATTGGAAAAGTAACCCATAAATGTATAATTGATTATTTTTCAACCATATCCCATTTACATGGATGATGATAATATGTTTATGAATTTTTAATCAAGTAATTGAATATTGATTATTATAAAATGTCTATAATTTAATTTTCAGAACAACTCATTTACTTTGACATCAATCACATAATTATTGTAATTATCTTTGAATATGAATCATTGACATATACCTAGTATGTTATATTGAGATATAAAATTCTAGGTATAGTACAAATAACCCAAAAAATATACTATTATTATTTTTGAAAGTATTTACATTATTTTTGTTCTGTATCCACAAGCATTGTGTCAACAATAAGGAAAAATTTACATTAAAATTATCATCACTAAAATTTAAAAATAATTTAAAATTATTATCAAATTGTTTTTAAAAAAAGTAATAATATATATCTGAAAACATAAATAAGTTATCCATTTCACCAAAATCTATGAATATTAATAGTAAAAAAGGAAATAATGTGAGATTTTTAAATTTATCCTTTAAATAATATATTATTAATGTAAAAATAAAATCATAATGGAAAAAGGGATTATTTTCATGTTCCAGATGATTGTGGATGAAGGATACTCCTAAAGTGAAATAATGGAAAGTGTTTGAATGGATTTTAAGACCTAAAACATTTTTTTATCCCTAAATAATTTTTTTTAATAGTTTGATGAGAAAAACAAATAAAAATATATATTATCTCTCCAAAAAAGGTGGATGGTTATTGAGAAGTCCATGGGAATACCATTTGACATATTTATTACATTCATCAGGTAAATTCCCTAAATAATTATAAATAATTAGAGTATCTCTTGTATTTCATTTGCTGGTGATCACATCACCCGCAAAATTTCTATATCATTAGTTGTAGATAACCTGAATCCCATAATAAAAAAATATCCAACTCCGAATAAAATTGATAAAATATGATGGAGGGAAATCCTTCCCCTATATAAATCCAAACATCATCATGGAATCCAAATTGAGATTAGCAATCTAAATATTATAAAAATATACAATAGGAGACTGGTGACCATATATCATGAATCTTCTCCGATAGAAGTCCATGGTCTGTAGATGTTACTGATTCCAAGTATAATTAATCCCATACTATCTCTAAACAACCCCATCTCTCCAAAATTTCAGGAGTCATAAATTTTTAATTTAATACCTCTATCCATAAGCTTTTATAATACCCATCTATCTATCCCACCATAGTTGGTATTCACATTGTCTCGATTCCTTGGAATAAAATTCGTAATCATTGAATAAAAAGGCCCTATATTTATGATTGTGATAATTTATACCATAAAAACTCCACTATAACCTTATATAAAATAAGTGAAACCATTCATTCATACTTACCTTTTTTTCATTCCCTAGGGACCACTAATCAATAAAAAAAGTTGCATCTCTTCCCTTCATTTCATCACCATGCTAGCTCATCAGTTAATACAAGTCCATAAGGTGATCTTTTATAGTGTACCCACATCCATGAACTATAAAGAAATGATTCATGATGTAACCCCCTTGGCCCATTTTACAGGATCGTGATGTGGAGAGACACAACATTTACATCTGGAATCCAAAACCCCCATTATTATTGAAATTTTCAATTGTACGTTGTGAAAGAATACTCCTTCTCCATACAAAATAATTCATCATTTATAAATTTTATTTATACCAATTCATGTGTACCCATCTTTATGTCTCATTAATACAATGAACCACGTTTTTTGAATCAAAACACTGAAGCCCCTGAAGTCACACCTAATATAATACACCAATTAAGTTGATCATCATGTAAAATGTTATCACATATGGTATTTTGTTCATTAATCACAAATTCATTGATAATATAATAAATTTAATGAATTATAATAAGGTGATTTGTGGTAATATACATCCTATAAACAATGAGTATTCTGTGGCCCACTTCATATTCCAAATGTTTAAATCCCCATTCCCAATGAACCATAGTGTTTTATCATTCACTTCCTCCAAATGAGACATCATACTTCAATCTAGATTAGTAAATATATGAGTTATCATTCTCTATATCTCCCAATATGAACAATATCTTTTCCCCATTAACCTCAATATAAGGAGTCTGCTTCATTGATGTCCCACACCATTCATTCTCGTAATACATAAATGGTTTCTGAAAACTGTGGAGACCTATCCCACATTCATAAATATATTTCACTGTACATATCCCTAAATCTTGGTTTAATTGAAAACTCTGGTTCATGTCCCAAAATAAAGTCAAAATTACATTCTCAAAATTATAAATAGTTCCCTTTATAGGATTTATAATGTAAACAACATGCATATGTATTTATGTTAGGATTTTTTTAATCAATTTAGTTATTCAACCAAACAAGTTGAATTTATTTTTCCATTTTTATAATCATCCCTATAATCTAATTGATGATCATATCAAATAATCCCATATTGATTCTACTATTATATATTGGGGATCTAATTTATTTGATTTGTAGTAGCCTCCTTTTCATATTGATTTGGTCATGAATTATATTGCTTGAGCTTCATGTACTTTTATTTGAAATTAACAAACTTGACATAATATCTTTAACCACATATCAATTTAAATTTCAAAAAAATTCTATTATTTTAATGAGTTCTCCAATTTATCATTGTCTTCCATTAAAAAAAATAACATTTAATATTAAAACATTATGTGGTAATATAAGACATTACTATGAATATATCAAAAATTAATATTTCCCCTAGTTACATAATTGACTTTATGTTTCCAAATATTACATTCTAGTCTATAAAAAATTGATTGGGGGACAATGGGTCACCATGCCTAACTCCTCAAACTGATTGGAAGAGGCCAAAACCCCTTCCCATGAGAGGGATTGTAATCATTGGGGAATAATTTCACTTAAAACATAACTCATAGAACCATTGGTGGAATAAAAAATTCATCATGAAAATAATAATGAGTCCCCATTATAACCTTTCATCATCATTTTCTATATCCACCTTGATCACGACATTATATACAAATGATTTCATATTCGATTGCTCGATCATTTCTCTTACAATGCTAACTCCTCTCTATATAGATATTTTATAAAAAAATTCATGTTGATCTTGTTATATATGTTTTTATATAACTGATCATATCCTTATATTAATCATATTATCTAGGACATCGTATGAAAAAAATTCACTAGTGGATTATGCAAAACAATTTCATGTAAAAAGTGGAATAAACATTCATTATTAGGATCACAATTGAAACAAGCATTTCCTTGGGAAACACATCACCGATGAAAAGGTCATTCACCATCTCCCCCACCTAATATTTGATAATATCTCAATCCACCACATAAAATTCTCTTAAAAATATGATTGGTCCACATTTTACTATAATTAATTTTTTTAACTTTACCATTTTAATAAACATTCACTATGGTTACTATTCATGTTGAAAAAAATTAATTTGACATTATTAAATATAATTATTTATTATAATTTTTATTAAATAATCTATTCTATCAAATTCATATAACATAATTGGAAGAATTTAATTTATAATTAAATATGAAAATAAATATAAAATGTAATTTTCTAGACAAAAAATAATTTTAACTATAAAAATGTTGTTATACCAAATTCAAGTATAATTATGATCCAAGAGAATTAGATTATTTTTAGTCAATAAAAATCAACTAATTTTTTTAAAAATATCAAAAATATAATATTATTATTTATGTACATTAAATAAAAATATATTTTTCAATATAAATTAGTATTTTTCACTATTAATTAAAATAATAATAATTTTCCAAAAACATTCATTAATTCATCCTAATATTATTTTTAACATCATCAATTGAAAACTTATAATCTTTTTATCAAAACAATTCAAAAAATTTACATAATATTTTTCCATGAATTCCAATAAAACCATTTTTGAAGAAAAAGATTTTTGAAACATAAAATGAAATAACATAAAAATTGATTTCATATATAATAAGACTTGATTAATACATTTTTATTAAGAAATATGTTTGAATAGATTTTTTAATGGGCTTAAAACAATTCAAACCGTCCAATTTAATTTCTAGGATAAAAAATAGAAAATTTAAAATTTAGTAATAACCATTTAGGTTTAAAATTTTAATGATTTTGGTCAAACTCTTACATGGAAACATGGATTCATAAATAACTAATACTAAAATTCAAAATCATATTCCACTAATTTCATCATATCAATTAACGGTATATAGAATAATATGATTAAAATAAATTTTCAAAACCTTGGGAAAATAAATACCAAGATGGGTGAGCTCAATCTCTCAGTAAGGGTAAACATAAAATTAATAATAAAATTTTATCATTGAATATGATAAGAGAAAAAGAGTATTATTAATAATGGCTGTTCATAATAATAATAAAATTGAAATCATACACATACAAAATTATTAAACATGTGACATGGAATAATTATTTATAAATTTAATGAGTCCTCCAGATCAATAATATTTTTCCATTTGATATCACCATTGATCAAAGAAATACTTAAAACCCCATAGTAATAATAATGAAAATATGTTTGTATCATGGAACATTTCCATCAAAAGTAAATTAAATGATAACTTGTGGACAATTATATATATTATAGAAACCTAGACAATTAACTATCTTATTATTACCATTATATCCATGTATTTTTACTCAATGAATTAGAGATCTATTTTGGGCTCAACTATCATATAATTTTTATCGGTACCACCAGTCATATAAGACTTATTAGGATCACATGTTATATAATATCTATTAGGATAACCCATCATATAAGTTGTATTTTCTCACCCTTATAATCAGTAATATCTATGTGAAATAAATTTATATACCCCATGGAATATTTTTGTTTCAGCATCAATCTTTTATCAATTAACATCATTACAATATAACATAACATACAAATGGAAATGAAAATAGTATCATATTAATCTCATTAAACCAATCATCATAAAACATTTAGAGAATGAAGATAGTTAGAATCATAATCTCATAATACTAGTGGATTAGAGGAATCATTTGTGGATGTTAAAATATATTAAAACACCTTTAAATTAAAATTTAAACCATTTAATTTAAAATTAGGACAACACACATTTCATTTGTAAATATTAAAAACTAAAAATTGAAAAAATATGGGATATAACGCTTTTATTGAAAATATATTTTTATATTTAAAATGGAATCCACAAATAAAATATTAATCATGATATATGGAAATTTATTTCATTATGTTAGCATTAAAAATAATACATTATTATCAAACTTTTGTAAATAGAGTCAAAAGTATCCCTTCTCAAAAATTTCTAGAAGATTATAATTATTAATATTTTAAAAATGATCAAAGGTCATGTAAATTAAAATTAGTAAATAATTTATATTTATGAAATAATACTTTTAAAAATCAATTATAAAACATCTATATAAAAGAGAATGATTATCATTCTAAAATAGATACTAGATTTCTATCACATAAAAACATCATCGTAGATGATTATTTAATAAATAAGGAAGGAAATTTAAACCAATATTTTAAAACACATACATAACCAGATAAAAATAAAATATATGTCGGTCAATAAAATATTGGCATATTATTTTCCCAAAAGGGATATTAAATTTCCAAAATCATGAAAACAAATGATATAATATCATAAAACCATTACCCCTTTAGTAAATTTCTAAATCGAATGACTCTAAAAGAAATAATATATAGATGGATATATCAATCCCATGAATTTCATGATTTTTTTTGAAAAAATTCATTTATTATGGATTATGAACACCATAAAATGAAATCATGTGGTCAACCGCCTACATGTCATAATAAAATAGGATTGAGATAATAAAACCCCTTAGAATTATCATAAAATTAGAAGTGATAATTAATAAATGAACTGATTATGTAAAATATGTAAATCCATATAATTTTTTTAAATAAATTATAATATAATTCATAGATCAATTTAAACATAATTATTTCATAATAAATACAATGATGTTGAACTATGTCTCAATGAATGTATAGTGTTAAGAAGTCCTTTTCCACATACTTACATACAAAATCTCTTTGAATATACTAATATTATTTTTACCAAAAATATACATGAATTATTGTTGATTTCTGATATAATATTTAAAACGGTTTTTATACAAATAATATAAAATAAATTATTTATACACATATTTATAATTCCTCAATAAATGGAAGTTGTTATAAAATCGGTTTCAACAAAGTAACATTAAATTCGAATATACATGGATTAAATAACATGAATTTAAAATTAAAAGACCAATTTATATAATGGATTTATAAATAAACCTAAAAAAGGGAAATATCAATAACATATAAAATAAATTATTTTCTTAACATTTAAATGAACAATTTTATAGTAATCGAGATGGTATGCTGTACATACACATGAGTAACATTTCAATTTTTCAATAATCATGAGTGAAGGAAGGTAAGTATAATATTATATTTAAATAATTATTATTATTTCATTATATATATATACATATTACATACACCATTATATTTATCCATAAAAGGTGGTGATGGAAAATGAATTACATATATTCGCGAGGTAGTCGTCCTTAACACACATAAATTAAGGTTTCATTTCCCATTTGATGAAAGAGGTGATGATTAAAATAACATAATAAAATATCCTTATATGTATGATATTGATTTAATTATTTAATCATTCATTAAGAAGGTTTTATATAGGTATAAGATGAAGTAACACTGAATCATTCAGTTGATGGTTATACCACTTCTTTAGAAAAACTTATATTTATTACACATTAATCCCTCTTTGGTTGGTATTATGAAAAAAATATGACCTATAAAATAATGAGAATGAATACGAGATGGTATTTGTGTAGTTAAGTGTTTATCCTAATGGGTATTAATTTCTAGTGAGGAGTGGAAAGGGGGATCCCATTTACTATTGAGTGGAGGTTCATTCATGCAATGTCCTACACTACAACAATAATATATATTAACATTAATTTTAAATTGGAAAAAAATTGATAAAATTATAATAATGGATGAGTATGAGTCTTAAAATCAGCATATAATAAAATTTCCACATGTTTAGGTGATGTTATCAACCTTATTTATTTATTTTCACCCTTGTTAAACCTTTGATAATTTCTACTATACCAATGTTTTTAATAATAATGGATATAATTAAGTTAATATGAATGTATAATTAATATGTAAATGTTCCATGGTTGATATTATCTACCATATCCCACAAAATATTCAAAAACTAATGTTTTAATAAATTTTATATCAATTAATAAAATAATTTTTATTATAAAATGTTATTAATGTCTTTTTTGGATCTATTCATTTACTTTGAATCCAATGACATCTATATATAAATGTAAATATAATACAAACCTTTCACCAAAAACTAATTTATTAAATTGATCAATAACATTTTTGGGACACTATAACTCACCATAATAAAATAAGACTAATATTCTTAAAATCATTTAATTTATTTTTCAACTTCATGAGAGTGAACAATGTTTGTTTTTCATATTCATTTAAGGGAATTATCTGTCATTAAAAATTATGAATAAATTACCGTGATAAAAAATATTATCCTTTAAAAAATTATTTATCACTGAACATATTTTTTATGAATTTCAAAAAATATTAACAACCTTAAAATAATGATAATGAATATTTTACTATATCCTTATAATATTCTCAAATTAAATATCTATAATATATAGAAAAAATTGAATAATTTTGAAATTTTGTAGTCGATGGATGAAATAAAATTATAAAATAAAATTAAATAATGTTTTTTAATGGATTGAAAGTCTTGTCACGTTAGTTTTAACCCAAAATAAAAATTTTTACATTTACTAGGGTAACAATAATTTATTACGGTTACTATACAGATTAAAAGAAAATATATTGTTCATATAACCAAATTTTATTTTTTATAATTCCAAATATATAATCAATTTTATCAAATTAATTTCAGTTACTACAAAAAAATTAAATTAAAATTTATCTCACAAAATGTAAAGATAATCGATTTTATAGAACAGTTCCATTTAAAAATAAAAAATATTTGTATAAAAATTTCAAGAATAAAAATAATTAAAATAATAATAATGGGACTAATATTATTTGAAATAAAATATATAAACTTATAATCTATTTTAAAGTAGAGTTTAACTATGTGTGCAATAGAAATGAAAAACATTGAATAAAAATAATTATTATTCACTATATATTAAAAAATAAAATATTTCAAAAGGATATCAGAAATTCATCATAAGAAAATTTTAGATTCTGAATTAAAAAAATGAAATCATTTTTATCAATTAAACTTATAAATTTTACAGAAATTATTTATAATATTCACTCAAAATGAAGGGAAAGATGGAATGATGCATGGGGTTCAGATTCATTGACCCCGAACCCAATCAACTTGAGAAACATGTTTGAATGTCTTTTAGTGGTTCATGCGCAATATGATTTTGATATTACTGATAAGAGGGATGATGGCTGCATGAATTAACCCAATGGGATTGAACCCAACCAATTGTTAGATGAAACATGAAGTCTGAAGAATAAAAGGGGTGTTAGGAGAAGGAAGGGGAGGAGGGATTACTCATTTCTACCTCCCCCTTTGGAGAACCAGTCGTCAAAAAAAGTTAATTACAAATAAGATAACCTGGGAGACTCCAAGCCATAATAGAGATTGGGACCATGGTGATCACCCCTTGGATCTAATTTAATGTTCTAATGAGAAAGTAATTGAGTAGGACTTGGTGCTTAATGAATATGAAGCGGAGGCATCCAAGATGATGGGGAGGTCCCTAAGTGTGCCTCTCAAAGAGGAGAAATACTCTTGGATTGACAATCAAGACCTCATCATAGTAGTGGTATTCAATAAAAAGAAGATCATTATGGAGGAGTACATCGCATATTGCGATCAACAAGTTTCAGAGTTTGTAAAGCTGGTGAAAGAGGTACCAGACACTTAGGATTCATCATTATCATGGAAATTGTATACGGAGGTGGATTCTTGTAATTTAAAGTTAATATTTTATGATTATGTCTAAGATGGTTAGTTATTCTTGGTTGTTTTCTGTGAAAGTACGTGTTGTACATGTTCTTAGAATAGTTTGGTCGATTATCTTGCTGAAGGTCTGGTGATTTCCCTCATCACATCACATAGATTAGCTTTATATGGGGGACCAAGGAATGAAGTCATCAATGAATCTTGCCTTTTAGATTTCGTCGCTAAGATGTTATGGCATTTTCATTGGTTCCATTCCCATGATCTTCATCACAGAACTATTTTATGAAGTGCCCTTCTTTTTTGAAGGCTTCAATATACTGAAACTGCTAGGGAGGACCTGATCCTATGTTAGTATTGGGTACTCAGTTTTTATTGCTAAGTATGTTGTTGGATTTCATGTTTTCTCACTTTTCCTCCAAAATTATTTGATAAGAAAAAATTAATTTTCATTTTAACTCAATGTTTTATGTCATATGCTCTAACAAAAATAGTTTCATTTAAATCCCCATTTATTTTAGTGATAATATATAAAACCCCCAGAAAAAATATAATTTTGTACTATGAAGTCATGTGTTGACTAAGACACCCTACCATGAATAGTATATCATTCAAATGTATTCTAAAAATATAGACATATTAGAAGTCATGACCTAGATTCAACTTCAAGGTCGCAAAATTATATCCAACACTGGCCACAAGGATCATGAGTCATAGGTCAAGGAAATGGTTTTCCAAACACCATATCTCTCATTAATTTGGACATATGATAGTTTTTTCTTTAAATAATCTATGTTCATCAACATGTTTGGTGTATCCTATTATTGTTTCATTGGTCCGATCAGTAAATCCTATCACATACAAATTTTTCATTTATGTTTGATCACATAATACTATCATCCCAAGAATATAAATTGGTCATGTCATCACTTCAAATTCATCTTCTGAAATCACTCCAACTCCAGGTCAACTTATCCATAGCAGTTTCACCTGTTAATTTAATACCATGAATAGGACCAAAATATATATTCTACAAAATACATCACATGAAAAAATGTTATAATATATAGTGTAATAATAATAATACCAATATTTTGTATTTGTTTCCATATATTCAAACACATGATCATATTCAAACATAGTATCATGTGTTACACAACCACACACATAATATAAATCATTAAGAATCGTCTCAAGATCCTTGAGCACACATAAATGTGGTCAAGCTCAAACATGGTCTCACATTCTATTCAAGAACAATGATTTGATCAAACTCAATCATGTAATAAATAAATTATGCACAATATATCATATCATGAAAAAAATAATTTATATAGCCTCAATATAGTATGGAACATCCTAAATCAAGAGTATTGACCTTAACATAATGATTATCCAACAGTGTCATCACCCAAAATACATTTTCACTTCAAATGGATTATTATTTCCCCCTATTAACTAATTAATCCAATTCTTATAATACATAATAAATATGGTAAGTTTGGGATGGAATAAGTCTATTTTATAAAAAAATAGATCCAACATAAATCACATAAAATGTTAATATTCTGAATCAGATAATTGTAGATGGATTTTAATCACATTTAGACAATGTTAAGAGATGGGATGTAATACAACTTTTAGTCTCATCAATCCTGAATTGGTCTCAATATCCTATGGTATGATCTTCTATCATGGTCCTGAAAAATAGGATTAAATAATCATGGTCCTCTATGGTTGAAAGCTCAACAAAATAATGACCAAATAAAATCTTAATAACATCATCCATATAATTATTGGATGACAAAAAAGATTAGTGGAGGAAGGATTATTCCCAAAATAGATTAAATAACCTATTAATAATTCATCTAATAATCCTCGTAATAATCTAATTTGTCCTCCTTTTAAGAACTTGAGATCATTAATGAAGGGTGGATTTTTAGAAATTTCAAATCCCACACAACAATGACTATGGAATCCATTATTTCCCACACCAAGAGCTTAGTGTCTTTAAACATGCCATCCTGATGTGGTCATCCCTATGGTATATTCCAAAATACATAGAAATTTTCCCTCAATATGGAATTCACCATAGATTTGATGATGTTTCATTTACATAGACTATAGGATCTCCCCCAGAGCTCCTCTTCCATTGGCATGCCTTAAAAATCCATATATCACCATACCCATTTTTATGGGGCTCCCCAATGACCCCCATAGCCTAAATAATTGTTGTGGTGTGCCCATGTTAAACAAGAATGGATCAAAAATACTATAATCTGTCAAAAATCAGTTAAAAATATCCCAATGATTTTCACAATATTTCCACAACTAAAATGATTAAGGGAAAATGGATATAAATTTTTAGATATTAGAAATAATATTTTATGTATTTACATTCTACTCCCCTTGGGGTTTCCTTTCTAAATATTCCTCTCTATATGTATTATTCAAACAACTCATGAAAATAATATCAAACATGAGAATCTATCTTCCTCATTTCCACCTTATCCCATCAATGATTACATTATTCATAAATATGTGGAAATATATTCCCGAATATCACATTATCACTCTCTTTAATAATCTCCACCAGTTGATCTATAAAATAAATAATTGATTCCAAATCAACATCCTTACAGTTGATCACATGTGTAGGATTAGTATTTTACCTCTAAAGATGGGAAAAATGGAAAAAATATTCTATAAAATTTTTATTCATATGAATACAAAATCATTAAGCCACATATTAAAAACATTTATTGATCTAAAATGGTCCAAAAATCAATGGTTCAATCTTCCCTAACTTCTGAAAACCATAATTACCAAACCAGTGGGACACCCATACAAAACTATGTCACCAATATTAAACACCAAAGGTTGTTTCCATTGGAAAGAGTACAATAATATCCCTCTATGAGTATTAATAAACTCATTCATCGTAAATTACACTCTCTTATAGGTATATTGATCTATATATGGCCCAATGAATGAATCCTCACCTACCTCGGACAACATAGTGGTGAGAAACACATATGTACATAAGGTGACTCAAAATGTTCCATATGATTATTTTTCAAAAAACTATTTTTTTATTCAAATATAAATTTAAATGTCTATCATAATCTTTTTGGGATCAATATAATCAATGAAAATTTTCATTTACCCATACTTAATCTTAATGAATAGGACCAGTGCACCTCTCGGTGAATTACTTGATCTTATGAACCCAATATCCAGATTATACTGTAGTTCTTTAATATTCTCATCAAGCTCAACAACATTAATTCTATATAGAGTCTTGGATAATGGTAATTCTCTAGGTATAAGATCTATTAAAGATTCAACATCTCATCAAGGAGGAAGAAAATGAAATTTCTTAGGAAACACATCACCATATTCCTTAATAATAAGATTGTCTTCAAGGATGATTAATTTCTTATACTCAATCATTTGAAAATAATATCTATGTTTCTGATGTCAGTTCCAAATAAGTTTCATCCTCCTCCTTGAACATTAATATAATTGGGGGTCGATTTACTATATAGAGATATATTTCCTTCTTATAAATTTTTTTTCTCTATATAGTTATATTGAATATATGATTAAAATTGCATAATAATTCCACTAGAGAGAGTATGATGGGATTCATTGGGATGTTTAGACTACAATTTTTTATAGTTATGAAGTAATATAAATTGGATTCAATAATTTCCGCATTTCCCATTTTCATCGACAGCTCTTCTTCCATTTCTTGTGGTGGTGTTTCAATAGTTCTACTAAACATTCATGATATGATGGATTGTGTGGAACCAGAATCAGAATGTACATTCTCTATCCTTGAATGAAAAAGTATTGTACCAATCAACACATAATTTTTGTGATCCACCTCAATGTTAGTGATGAAAAAACCACACACTTTATGCCTTCGTAGATATTGGTTGTCTCCAAAAATCCTTGGCTTAGTGTATTGGTTTACATAATGGTCTAGTTCCCGGAAGATGAATTAATAAATAATTCCTTGAGGGTTGACCAAAGAATTTTTTTCCCTCCACCTCATTAGTGGTTTTATCTTGTCCTCAATTAATATCTATGTTTCATTCCTTCCCACACCTAAATAATTTCTTCATCCCACTTAAGAAATTTATAGGGTTCTTTTTTCCACCCCATCGACAATTAGGATGTCAAAATTACAATGCACCATTAGATTTCTCCATCAAAACAATATAATTAAACTCTACTTTCCACTTATAATTTATATAATCCTTTTTAAATTTATTGATCATTATTTAAACTTGGAGGGGACATCAAACAATTTTCTCATAGCTATCAAGGTCACAGATCTGATCGACTTTACAAAAACGAGGTTTTATACCACTAATGATATGGTCAAACTTACAATTAGGGGTAAAGTCAAATACATAGGTGTATCATGAATGTATAATGATTTTTCCACAAATTTCATTATTTATTATTTCTCTTTTTATCGCGAGGAAAAGGAAATGCATTTACATATTAAACTGGAGAGTTTGAGGAAAATATTTACAGGAATTTTTTTCATAATTAATTCAATCGAATAGCTTTGATATCTTCCTCAAGATTAATATTCTTGATAAATTTATAGCACTGGTTTTCTTATCCCTCCATATGATAAATATATAGATGAATAATCACTTGTTTAGAACATTGAAGGATGTAGAACAACTTCTCAATGTATTTTATCAATTGTTCCATGATTAATTATCTGAAGATCCATTTAAATTTAGAGGCCTTTTTCATATAAAGGACTCAATAAAAACATGGTATATCTTCGGGTGATTTAGAAAATCCTATTGATCCATGATTCTATTTAGAATCTGATTTAGATAAGAGAGTATCATCACAAATGTTTCAATTTACTCTCTCGTCCGGTTAGGCATCTCGTTGGTGGTAGTAATCCCATTTCCATTCTCATTGACTTTTAGATGATTCTTACTATATCTATCTATTTGATAAAATGATGAAAAAATAAGTGATTAATATTTTTAAACTATTAAATAAAAATGTGGAATTCAATGATATTAAAGGTAAAACTTATAAAATATAATTATTTCCTTATCTTAATAATTTTTAGGATTCAATAAATATTATCCATGATATAATTACTACTAAATATTCTTATGGGAATTTATTTGTTCCCTTAATAATTAATCATAATGATATTATTCATTTAATAGAGAATATATTTTATGAGTGTCAAACCAGGTGTGTTGTAAGGACAATTTTTGGGTACTAGGTTACGTAGAGTTAGGACCAATAGTAATTATCGGAGTTGTTACCACAATGTGTATTTGTTCTAGAACTCTGTAATCATTTAGTACCTAGATAGGGATATATTTTCATGATAATAAACATAATATAGAGTTAAAAAAATATTTATTATTCCATATTCATAGTCATATTAATAAGTATTTCATGATAAATTTTTAATGTTAATCCCAAAAATAAATAATCTTTTACTTTTCCATCAAATTTGACAACCCTTCTATTTATAACATATTAATTAATTATTTATGACATAATATTACACAAAATAAATATTGAAATATCAATATTATTAGAGTATTTTTTAATTATTATCATTAAAATTTTTAATTAGGAAAAATATTATCTTTATTGAAAACATATTTTACATGATAGCACTTCAAACTACATGGGATAACCCGGGGTCATACATAAGAAATGGGTGATATATAAATCCAAAAAATTTAAAAATTGTAATAACATGAAGAAGATAATAAATTTTATACAATATGAATATCAATGGGGAATAAAAGGAATATTAATAATAAGGCATGATATAAAAAGATAATCATAACATGGGAAATGTTGAAATAATATAAAACACTAAATCATAAATATTGGAATAGGCTTACTACCAATATATCATGATGAAAAGTGTCCAATTATGTAATCAAGATCACTGCCTTTCCCAACATAACTTCTCATGAGGCCAACAATTAATTTATTTATTAAGGATCTATATAATATTTTGTTCACCTTTCAAATTAATTTTATTATCTTTATTAAGTATACCACATAGATCATAAATCTTGGATTCATTAATCATTATATTTTATTCCATGAAAAATGATAGTGGAAAAAAAATTAAGTCTTATGTAAAAAAAATTATGTTCACAAATGTGAAAACACTTGAAAAGAATTTGTTATTGTATTTACTACACAATTATTGTGGCCTGGAATGTCATGGTGAAAATTTAGTTGCATAATGATGTCACAAAAAATAATTAAGACGAATTGATGAGATATGAAGAGGCATATTATAATTTTTACAAAAAATGGGATGTAGTGGTTAAATGGAAATATGTTTCCCATCATTATTAATTTGATGTATAATGCATAATATAATAAGGATAATTGAATAAATAATATAGTGTGAGGATCCCTTACTAAATTGTGGGATGATAAAGAGGGTGCATAAAGTACATGAAAGGGTTTAATGATTGTGAAAGGGGTATATAATAATTTAGAAATTAAATTTACATTAATTTGGTTTTAGGAAAAAATCCCATAACAAAAACAAATTGAATCTAAGAAACATAACATAAAATAGGATCTTGAATGGAAATGAGAATACAAAAATACCATACTTGAGTGTGTGACTCCAAATACTTGGGAAGGGCTTCTATAAATATTTTGGATTCCTTGGGAGGACTCTATGGTGAGTATGGAGTAATATAGACATTATCCAAGCGTTTTAGTGAAGGTAAATGGGATTTTGGGTTGATTAATTAGCAAATGACTGTGGGTTTCATTAATATTTCTCAAAGGTAGATTTATGTACTCTATATAAAAAAATAACAACAAATAAAAACTATTCCCATGGTGTCTACAAAATTTGGAGTGGATTTCATTATTTTATAATCACAAGGGTCTAACATAATATCATTATACAATTTTATAAGTGGAATTGATCAATACTCTTAATGAAATTATATTAAAACTATAAAATATATTAATGGTTTGTAGGATTCACCAAGTCTTTATAAAATCAACAAAATAAATATAAAATATTATTATTTTATAGGGGAAGATTATTTTTTTTCTTGTATCCCATTTATAGTATTTATTATATCACTTTTAGGTCATTATTATGTTATAACACCCAAAATATATTTATATGGTATTTATTTCTTACACCAAAATTCATCTTTCTTAAAAAATTATGGAAAATTAACCCTTTTATAATTTGAATGTTATGATTTTAAAAATAATATTCATTTCATCTAATAAAAATTTATTATTATTTTAATTTTAACTTTTATAATAGTAAATAATATTTATTGAAAAATATTAATTCATGACAATAACAGTTTTTAAACCCTTACAGAAATGTCATTTGACTTCAAAAAATTATATATTAATTTATATTTAATAAAAAATATTTGATAGTAATATTATATTAAAATTTTATTTCATTCAAAATAATAAATTCATCAAAATAATTTTCATCATTAAAATTGATTACAAATTAAAAATGAATAGGTGTTTTATTGTATCCAAATAAAATTCGATTACAAATTAATGGTAATAGGATAAATATATATTCATTATTATATTAAAATAACATTGTACATAAACATATTTATTGGTTCATGATACATATCTATTTAATATACTAGTAAACTCCCTAAGGGTATGGATCACGATGGTGATAATTTAATGGGGTGGTTCAACGTACATAGTTTTTCTCATGAACTCGTTGAGCGTGAACATATCCTATAAAGGGTTATGATCATGCATAAGTTATTGGATCTCATCCTGGGCCTGGTCAAGGGAAAATCTCATTGAATCTATCACCCTTAGAAGCTCTGATAAATGGTCTTCATAGGGTACAATCATACTAGTTGAGGTCATCACTTCCTTTTTTGGTGTCAATTAGATTTTTTAAAACCATATATCTTTACTAATAATGTGATTATAGTTAAATACTTATATTATCAATGGTGATGATGCTAAAAAGCCATTTACATAGACTATAATATGACCAATGAATTGAACGCATTACATGTGACCATAATAGAAAAAAAAGGAATTTATATAAATTTAAAATTGGGATCTTTTATTTATAATAGTTTGTTTTGATACATCATAATAGAAAATTTGAACATAATATTATAATGTGCCTCAATGGAGGGAAATTTAGAAGACATATCTAACCTGGACTAAAAATATATTATGTTTATGCACTAACACCTATATAACAAACGATATATTAATTATACTAATTCATACTAAAATTGTCCACTTTTACAACCATATGCCTAAACCATTAATTTCATTATTTTAATTAAATATTTTATTAAGTAATCAATTATGTCAAATTTTGGTGTGTTGAGGAAGTTTAGTTCATTATTTCAAAATAGATTTCATGTGTCCCAATATGTTAAAGTAATAATGATTCCATTATAAATATAATAGCAATCCTAAAATTGATATAATTTAAAAATTAATTATTATTTTTAAACAAATAATTATCTATTGTTATGATAAATGGAATATATTACAATTATGGAGATGGTAGGTCATATGTACATATGTGAAACATTTTTAATCATCATAGGAAAAAAGAGAATGTAAATAAGTATAATATTATAAATCAATAATTATTATTATTTCAACAATATGATCTACATACATTTAATCCAACAATATAACTACCCAAAAAAAGCAGTGATGGAAAATGAATTGCATTTATTAGTGAGTAATTTGTCATGAACAAGATCAAAGGTTTTCATCCCCATTTAAAAGTAGAGGATATGGATATATGATATTCTATTTAAAAAATAACATCTAAATAAACTGATGATACTTATTTTATTATTTCATCATGGTTAATAAGGATTTGGAGGAGGATTAAAAGGAAATAAAAAAAATAAACATTATGTAAAGACCCTCAAATTTGAAGGAAAATGTTTTCTTAATTTCTTTGGAATTTTGCAAGTCTGTAGATATAGATGGCACTCGATTCTGAGGCCCAGTGTGCCTGGAATCAATTTCCAGAGTTTGGCTCGGGTATGTTCAGGGAACGAACGAGCAGGTTTTTCTATATTTTGATCAAGTGCTCGGAATTGAAAACTGAGGGCACCATTGAACTCGCAGTGCCTGTAATTTCTTAAGGGGACCTTTACCATAGTTTCGTTTTATGCGGGTTGTAAATTATTAATTGGGGATTTAGTTTAAAATAAAAAAAATTGGTGGAGAATAATTTTATTTATATCTAAGGTGGTTATATCCTACAAAGGGGAGTTAATGGTGGGACCCACGACCATCTAACTACCCATGTGTGGATATTTGGGAGGTGGGGCCCACATGAGTCCCAAGCTTTCACCTCCCCCTAAACTCTATAAACACCCTTCAATTAATTGGAAACCCCCTTATTTAATGTGACCTTTCCACATCCACTCTCTCCCTCTTTATGTCTTTCCAACATAACTTAATTAATAAATTGAACCTCTTAAATTAATTAATTAATTGTTTTTAATTTTTGAATTTTAAATTGCTTGTATTTATAAAATAATAGCATTACACTATTATTTTAGTTTAGCACATGTTGTGTTGGGGGATATTGGAGAGGGATCTTGTGAAAAAGGAGAAGGATGTTCCTCCTTCGTTGAAGAACATCATCCTCCCACGAAGAACGACGCCCATTCAATGAAGAGTGACTCGGCGAAGAATGCTCCACGTTCCTTCAATCTTCTATTACCTCCGCATCAAGTTAGGAATTACAACCGCGCGGAACTCGCCAACGACGATGGTTCTTTCCTGGCGTTAATGGAGCAACAATGTTTTCCGAGTCTATGACGAACGAACCATAATCAAGGCAAGGGGATTTTGTATATTTAAATTTACGTGATTTATACCCTCGATCATGGAAGATTATTCTGTTGGGCGTTTATTTGAACTACTAACACGGAGGGTACAGACTAATGAATAGGTCCGGACCCACCGCCAACTTATTCTTGATGTGCGGATTGCATGGAGATGGGTGAACGGAAGCACAATGACGTTTAAGAGACTTTTTAGTAATTTTCGGGACCCAAGAAGACCGCCGACGCAGACAGAAGCTAAATCGGACCACCGGAGCAACTCCGGTGGCCCGCGGAACCCCAAAGCGGCGGCGCCCCAGTGCGCCGCCAGAGGAGATCCGCCACGACTACAGTTGCGGTGGCGACGCAGTGAATCCCGCGGCCGCCTGGGATCCGGGACGACCAGGGGCAGTGTGGGTGGCTGCCACCAGTGCCAATTAGCGCCCCCCGCTCCGTGTAAACGCTCAACCAGGTTGGTCAAGCCGCGACCGGGCCGTGCCAGCCGTGGGTCGGGACGCACCCGCCGCAGGCTGGGCCATGCCCTTCTGAGCCGGACCCGGATCCGAGTCGGGTCGACTCGGTTCGGGCCGACCCATGCTGGGTTGGTCTGGGTCGGACTGGGCCCAAACCCCCCATTTTCATACCGTTTTTGGTTAAACAGACATATCTTGAGATACAGACCTCCGATCGACACACTGTCAGTTGCGTAGGATTCCTGGCGCCGCCCCGCCGTCATCCCGGGATCCCACGTGGCCGCAGTATCCAATTCTTCACCGCCGTGACACAACCACTGCGGGTCTTCTCTGGCAGTGCACTGGGGAGTCGCCGCCTCTAGGCGGCCACACGGCTCCAGCCGCCGCCTACGGTCGCCGGTGCTGCCGCGCCTCCTTGAGGTTCTGCGGGCCACCAGAGTTTCTCTGGTGGTCAGATTCAACTTTTTTCTGCGCCGATGGTCATCTCGGGTCCCATACTTTACTAAGAATTCCTCAAATCACTATTGTGGTCCTGTTTCATCGTTGACGTCAATCCGCGCACCAACAACAATCTGGAGAGGGTTGTCGGACCATGTTTTTTCAGCCTGAGCCCTCCTTGTTAGGTGTTATCAGTTGGCAATAATCAACACAAGATTTCAATAACTAACAAGTCACAATTTTAATCAATTAAAATTGAATCAAATTCCCAAAAATACTTCCATAATTAAATATTCACATCCCAAAAATAAAAACATTCATGGATCAACCTGATAATGAGTTGATCCAAATTCTTTGTTTAGAAGGGAACAATCACGAGAATATTAACATTCTAAAAATCAAACCCCTACCTCAGCAATAGTAGTTGAACGATAGGCGTCACGGAAAACGGCGTCGCGGAATGAGGTTCCGTAGACATCGATAGAGAGCATCCGAGGAGGATGCGATGTCTTACCTTTTTGTCATGGAGAAAAGGAAAGAGGGAACATCTTCGTCCTTCGGGGATTTGGCGTTCTTCAACGAAATGTGTCATTCTTCGCGGAAGGATGAGTTCTTCAAATGGACTTTGAGTTCTTCTCCCCAAGTCTCCACACAACAATCCCCAACCCACAAATAAAATAATACTTACTCTTATTTTATTATAACATGCCATGTATTCAAAAAATATAATTCAAACTCTTGGTTAAATTAATTGAATAGGTTTAATCAATTAATTTAATGTGAGTTGGCATGAAATAAAGAGGGAGAGAGGGTGAGTTACTTAATTTAACGGATACAAAATTAATGAGGAGTTTCCATGTATTAAACATGGGATTTCAAAGGGGCTAAGGGTTATGGAATGTGAAAAGGTGGGGGCTCGTGTGGGCCCCACCTACCATATAACCACACATGGGAAGTTGGGTGGTTTTGGGCCCCACCTACAACTTCCCATGAGAGAGTTTAATTTCCATGGATAAAATAAAATTGTACACAATTTTATTTTCTTCTTATTTAAATACCAAAAATTAACTTCTTCTCTTGTGCAAACACACCAACGGTAAAAGTCCTCTTTAGAAAATACAGGTGTTGCGAGTTCATCGGTGCCCTCAGATTTCGATTCCGAGTAACAGCACAAAAGATAGAAAAACCCGCTCATTCGTTCACTAAACGTACCTAAGATAAACTTCAGAAATTGATTACGGGCACACCGGGCATCAGAATCAGGTTCCGTCAGAAACTGCGTACTCGTAAAATCCAAAAAAATTTAAGAAAAAAATTTCCTTGAAATTTACGAGTCTTTAAAAAACACTTTTTTTATACTTATTTACTTAGTGTTTTCTTCCGCTTGTACTCTGGTTGTGTGTGTTTATGTTTCTTAAAGGCAATTCCTTCCCTTTTAATCAGGATTTCTGCCTTTGGTGCTAGTCGC
This sequence comes from Viscum album, assembly GCA_963277665.1. Taxonomy (NCBI): domain Eukaryota; kingdom Viridiplantae; phylum Streptophyta; class Magnoliopsida; order Santalales; family Viscaceae; genus Viscum; species Viscum album. The sequence continues at coordinate 838,181,288 of OY728152.1, read as the reverse complement.
CAAGCCCTAGCCTATGGTAGGAGGGCTTGGGTTAGTCATGGCACGAGCCCTGAGGATGGGTCGTGACACATTATGCCTCTTTTTTAGAAGACCACCTTTTATTTACCCACAATGACTGATAATGTTTGTATTTTTCCTAAACATGGACCGATGAATATTGATAGGGATTTCATAAATGGAATTGATTGTGTTTTGGATGTACCAAATCGGCCTATGTGTGTTGAGAGGATAGGATAGGGGATCAATATTATTTGATAGGGGAGTGCTATTCAAGAAATTTCATAACGTATTAAATTAATATAAATTATTTTCAAGTTCATGTATATCTATATTAATAAAAGTAAAATTTAATATGAGTTTGGATAAATGTCTTCTCATAAGACATTTAAATAATTTTATGTTATTTATTCACCATAATATCTTTTTTTAACCTTATTTAACCCTTTTGAATGTTACTACAGTATAAAGGTATTTTATACTAAAGTACCCGAAAAAAGATAACATGATTGTAAAAGTGACCCATAAATAGGAAATGTATACATTTTAAATGGTGTCCCATTTAAATGGATTAACATAATCTATTTATTAATTTTTTATCATGTATTTAAATATTTATTATTATGAAATGTCTATAATGTTATTTTTGGGACTATTCATTTACTTTAAATTCAATGACATCAATATTCTAATTTAATTTGAATAAAATGCATTCACACAAACCTAATATTCTACATTGATCTATAAAATTCTTGGGATAGTATAAATCAACCAAAAAAATTTAATATTATTTTTTTTGAATACATTTATGTTATTTTTTTACATATTATAGAAGATCTTTGTAAATAATGAGATAAAATTTAAGTTATACATATCATCAATAAAAATAAGAAATAAATGTATATATTCGGAAATAATTTTTATTTCATATAAAAATATATAACTGAACATGTAAATTATTTATCAATTTCACATTACATTAAAAAAATTTATAGTAAGAGCGCACAAGGTGATTCCCCTACATAGCATGGGAAAATCCCTGTAGATATGTTGGAAGCAAATTGCGCCTGTAGAATCATGTAAGGGGAAGTACCTGGGAGGGGGAGTAATTAGATCCACCATTGGAGATTCCTTTATTATAACTTGAATGCCAACAAAATCATCAATTCGTTGTGGGAAGATATTTTTAATGAATGGAGAGATCTATGTTGTCCATCAGATCTCACACAATATCATGGAAACTCATATAATGTGTGCCCTACATTTTTTTATAAAAGCCTTCCAATTCATCCTACGTCTTTATGATTTGAACCAAAACTTTTCCATCCTTTTGTATCATTAGAAATAGAGACACCATTTTTTCCCACAACTTTTTCTCAACAGAGCCACTGTCATTCGACATAGATGAAGATTGAACCTCCATGATCGAGCTTTCGTCCACCACTGATGATTAAATCTAAAAATCATGGTTGTATGAAATTTCATGAGATCATTCATGAAATATCATTTTCATGCATGAAACGAAATAATACATATTGAATGTGGAAGAATAAACTGATGTTGGGAGGCTATGTCATAGATCTCAACTATTTGTGAAGCATATTTTCATGTGATCCTCATCGCATGCTTGTGATTTTTTCACGTGATAGTAGAATACTTGAAAAAGATAATACACGGAGATATGAATCATATCCTATATTTGAGTTTACATATTTCAATGGTCATGTCTATCATGCATTCATAGGCATGATCATTATGGAATATCTCATAGTATTCGAATGTGGAAAAGAATTTTATACTCACCTATAAAAGTAGCCACACCATGCCGAGGAAGATCTTCTACATTACATATATCCAAGTGCCATCATTCCCAAAAAAGAGAACTCAGTGGTTTGTGTTCTATTCAAATGATAAAGGGGATCCATGAATAATTCGAGTTCCATGAAGAAGAGGAGTCTCACGACCTTTGATATGTGAAACAAACTCTCTAATGTGATTCATGAAGAACCATGTTCTGAAAAGATAAGGTATGGAACAATACGTCTCCCTTTATTTTGAAATGATCATGGATCTATGAAGACCCCCCCAGTTAATTATGTTCTTTAGAGATCTATGAGCCAGTTCTTGAGTCTTTCACTCTTAGATTTCTTTGTTAAGAACTACACACTCAGTTTAATGAAGATCAACTTGTCCCCTACATGAATAAGAAGACCTGTGAACCCTTTCGTTTCAACAATAGAACAATAACGTCCCCATGTTTTCATGTCAATATTTTATCATTTTAGGGGTGTTCTTTTTGGTGATGAAGAAGAAAACATTATGGTAGAAGGGTTATTTTTTCATGCATTGAACACATGCACCCATGTGTGTTATTTAAATAAACCTAAGGCAGTGTGTATGTTTAAATAATTATGGAGAATTCTTGCACATTCATACATGAATAGACACATACATGACACATAAAATTGAATTAAATTACTATGGTTGTATGTGTGTGAACTTTTGAAGAAGAAGGAATTCAAAGAGAAATGTATATTCATGCATGCAAAAATATTTAAATAGTTTCAATTCAGTTGAAAAAATATTAAATTCACCATGAATGAGAGTAAATAATTATAATTATAATATATTTTTCATAACTGGATATTGATAATTTTATAGGGTAGTTAAACTGCGATGATACTAAGATGAGCTAGTCCTCATTGTGTTGATAATCACAAAAGGGAGTTTTTTATTCTAGAAATAAAAAGAAGAAGACTCACTATAGTTGGTTTTCACTGAATAAGAAGGATAAAAAGACTCCATCATTCAATTTTGCAGTAGGTATTAATGAATGATGTGTTACATGTGTGATGCTATGTAAGTAACAAGTGAAGAGTGGAAGAAGAAAGAAGCACAGTGACAACCAATTGGTCACAATAAGTGGAAAAATATATTATTGATACAAACCCTTATCAATAAGGTGAATATATTCTTCAGAGACTATATAATGAACAATCAAGAATCTATAAGTAGGATTAGGCCTTCACAAGTTCAAGGAAGTAGAATTGTTTCATCCACCATCCAAAGTATATATACTAACACTGTATTAAGGATTGTTTTCATTGTCAACCCACTATAAATAATTACTACATTATAGTGGAGAATCATTCTTCTGGTCATACCCATACCTAGAAAGGATGTATCCTCTATTATTTGTGTGGTTAACCTTGTAAAAATATCATGATCTAATTTAACATCTTTCATATTATTGTATGTGATAGGTAAAATAGAATAAGAGAATCAAGTTCCTAATATTCCATGAGGTATAGGGATAAAAAGCTAGAATTGGTTTAAAAATTACCCAACACTAATCCCCCTCACTCAGTGTTAGGAAAATCTCAGAGTGTTCTATTCAGAACACAAATTGTAAAAAATCCATTGATAATTAGAAATGTATATCAATTATAAACAATCAATAGGATTAGATTCATTTCATTTATAAACAACCAAAAAATGATATCCGCCTTATTTGAGAAAAAATTTGGAGCACCCCAGGTAGATGATCTTGATATGATAATGGATTTTACTAATATATCCTCATGTTGTAGCTTTGGTATCATTAACTCATTTGATGAAATATTATCTTGGGGAATATAAATTGGTTTCATTGGTAGAAATTTTTTAAACTTCAAATAATTTAATCTCATAAGAGGGTGACATGAAAAGTGATCCGGATTGATATCCTGATATAGGTTCACTAATGGAGGAAAAAAAGATTGACCTACTATTGGTTCTATCTCATGATCCAATAAGACTGCATTGTAAAAAAATATCATCTAGTCTGGGACAATTCTGGTCTAATTCTAGCCAATCCAACATTCCATTCAACAATCATCAAATCAATCTTACCCTTGGGTATAGTTACAGATATATGTATCCTATAAAAATCAATGTACACCTATTAATAATTCAAAAAATAATGGTTGACGATGACATTGGAGCTACTCATCTCAAGGATCAAGAATTCTCGTATCTTTATATTGTCATAAAATACTATGGGATATCATTGAAAGATCAAAAAATAATCTTATATCACCCCAAGGGTTTATCAAGATATATAAAGTTATAATATAAATGTACTAATAAGTCCATAAAACCTTTAATTTTCACATATATAAGTCAATAAGAAGAACTAGTATAATATAGAGTAGTATAAATATTAGAGTTGATCAAGATCATACCAGGATTGGTCAATGGTCCCTCTCTATAGTGATATGAAACCTTTTTTATCTCACACACTCAACCATCCATAGCTCCATATACATAAACCTTATATGTGTTACTCACCTGATTCTTTGTCGTCCATGCAGTGTAAACATACTATCGAGGGACCTATCAATTATACTATCTTGAATCCTATATCTAAATCAAAATCCATTAATACTTAATATATGATTACATCAATCATAAATGATATGTATATCCTATCTTTCCATCCTAAAAACCTTAGATGTTTTGTTTTGGGAAAAATTTCAATATTTCTCATACTACCACAATTGAAACACTTAGGTCCTCACAAGACTATTGCTTTCATTTATCATCTTTTTTATCACCTCTTTATAGTGAATCAACTACCTTACTCTTCAAACATATATAAGTATAACTAGGAATTCCACATATGGATGATATAATATTTTCAAATATCTCTTCCTCTATTTCCATCTCAATCAGAATATCTAAGTGGATGAACTCTGTATATTTCATTATGTTGAATTTCCTGGTCTGTTGTCTCAAAATTAATGAACGACTTATCCCAATATTCTTATCCTTCAAAGATTTTTCAAAATCCAATATGTGATTATAGATATTTATCTCATTAAAATGTTATGTATATGAAAACACTACCATCGATCAATGTTGAAGCTCCTTGAACTTCTAATAATTGTTCAACATCTGTGCACATGTAATGATATTCTAAAACAAAATGTCTTCTATGATCACCCATGTTAACCCCTCATGTTTTCCTCCCCTGTCCATAACACACCGTTATCTCATGTAGGTTCACCAATATATAATGTATGATCCATTTTTGAAACAACAAAGATTCCACTAGATCAAATATTCTATCAATGAAATTAAACATGTCCTCAATATACTGAGGGTCTCTAATTCCCAAGAATGATGATTGGTGCAGGAGAAGAAGGTCATATTCATAATCAACCATAGTCATGGAATGTAATATTCTTTTTATTGGAACTATTACTAATAGTATTGGATGGAGTATCCATTTCTTCAAATCAATTAGATCAAGTTTGTGGGCATTATCTTGCAAGTCTAGTGGTATAACCAAAATCCATTCCCTTCAGGGACCATCTGATCATGATTATCAATGAGGTTCCATAAGATGTTGGAAATGTGGAATATTATTAATGAAAAAACAATCTATAACTCCTATAGAATCACATATCGGTAAAAATATTAGTTCATAGGACTAAAAAAGATTATATAAAAGTAATACAAGGAGACTATTGGAAAAATAAAAAAAATAGATATCTTGTTAGTACATGACCCTTATGACAAGTTATACATACATTCATGATAGTCACATTCATATAACATAAAATAAAAATAATTTAATGTTCAAGAAACATAATCCATAATATAAGTTTCTTGAGGAGAGAAAATGAATATATCACATAAGATAATGGAATTTAAATAAATTAAATTAATAACCACCCTGTGGAATTCTGTAAAAATTTATATATGAAATTATATAATAAGATTGCAGTAATGATTCATGATTGCAACAAAATACCATAAAATAGTATCATCATATAATATCAATGTCGACATTAAACTACTAATCCATTAATTTAATAGAAGTTCCAAAAATGTATCTCATAGTTATTTTACACATGAGTTATATAGGCACACAAGAAACTCCCATCCTAAGCCCCAAAAATCATAACTCCTTCACACCCTTCCCTAAATGAGCCCCAAATAATGAAAGGGAAATATAACATGGATATGAAAATTTAAAACTATGACAAGAATTACTTAGTCTAATATGGAGTTCTATGTTCCCCCTTGTGTGCCTCCCTATATGAAAGAGATTTAGGGCTAGAATAGGGGGAATGAAAACAATACATAAGGAGAGTATAACATTAACATAAATAAAGAAAGGTATCTTTAATAAAACATTAATAAAGATTAAATAATAAGTAAGGATATAATATATTCAAGGGAATGTATCTCAAATTAAAAACAATTATAAGCCTAGGACCCCCCCCCACTATTGGGATAACAAGAGTATGAAAATGATAGATATGTAAATAAAACATCACGGCATTACTCTATAGTCAATCACGGTAATAGATATATTCACTATAATATTTCTACTAGACTCATGTTAGTTGATAATTTCAATTATATGTATCCATGAACATGAATTAAATATATGCATCGAGATACCAATTCCGGGTGTGAATATGCATAATGTTAGACCCCAAAATTGCATCCTTAACATGAGAATCAGTCACCATCTACACCACCGAGATATAATTCATAAATTATTTAGGTGAAAAATAAAAACAATCATGACTTTAAATATCCATTTAAACCCATATAAGAATATACAAAAACATAGTTCCAAAACCTACTCACGCAAACACAATTAATAAAGAATCAATGATAGCCTCATGGGATACCCATTTATATAGATGTAATAAAACTATGAAATGTTCTCATAGGATATGCACTCATTCCCATACAATTTAACTGAAGAATTGTAAAAAAAAATTTAATGACACAACAATCATGTCATGGTAACAATTATATAGATGACCTCATTTTATTAAGAAAATTCCAACCTCAATCTTGTTAATGTTAACATCCATATTTCGAAACACTATTTTCACTATAACAATATTCACACACAAACCAAATAAAGCTTCCATACTAAAAACTCCTTGAATAGATTACATCATTAAATGAAAAAGGATATAGAGTAAGGATATGATGTAATATTCCAAGCGTAGAACTAACATATACCCAACATCAAATGTCAGAAAAGGATGTCCTTAAATTATTATGATGGAATGATATTTTTTATTACCCTTGGAAGGAGAGAAAGTATGTGATGTTAGATTACTATGAGTATGTTCATCATAAAAAAGTCTCAACCACCAAAGGCGTAGTCTCCATTAATTTTTATGAAATGTGGTAAAAACGTATTAAAGATGTATATGGAAGAACTCTCAACTCTTTATGGGAAGATAATACTGTCAAATGGATTGTATAAATAATATATAGATCAATGGAATTATCAAGAGAATATTGTAAAATTAATTAATAGTTGCATGAATCAATTAATAATAATTATATAAACCCTTGTAATGATTACACTTGTTTCCCTATTGAAATGACTGATATCAATGATGAAATGTGACAATTTTTTCCATTTCAAAATTGATACAACAACCACCATGACCTCCATCCTAGTCATGACCACATTGATTATCAATTTTTTCATTCCATCCCGATACAAAAATCCCCATAATGATTTTCCATGAACATGGAAATTTACTATCACAACATCCAACACTAAAGGTATCGTTAGGTAACTCTAGTCCTGACCCAAATGAGCACCCCCAATTATCCTCTCACATATCCACACCTTGGATTTCCCTTTTTCAATTTTCATACTATTTCAATGTGATCACATGGGACCACAACTACTTCCACCATAGTCATGTTGTATACCATGATGAACAATAATTTCCCCAAAAACCCAAATTCAGTCAAAATACTTCAATACATTACTCCAATATGGATAATCCTAAAAACATGATATATAAATGAAAAAAGTTCAAAGACAAAAAAATATATAAAAATCATTAAAATTATATTGATTATTGGAAATAATTGGAATTTATATGAAGAGAATGGAGTTATACTTGATGAGGGAGTACTTTTTAGAAAATAAAATGTACATTATGTTGAATCAGGAATAACTGTATATCTCAAATAGATTTTAAATCCTTTAAATTTTCATTGAAATAAAAAAATGTGGAAATATATTGTTAAATGTTGGTTTCTGAAAATAAATCACGATTCATGTATTATTGAAGAGGGAATACTAAAACACATATGAGATAATCATGATATGAAATTAGTGGACTTTTCGTTATCGAATATTTAATATATGTTTCTTAATAAAACCAAAACATTGACGGATTTAAAGGATTCCCCAAAAAATTAATGAATCTAAATATATTTTGGGATAAATCAAATCACCATGGGTAATCATAAGAAATACATTATTTTTAATGTTAATTAGGTTATACATAAAAAATCAATTTTTGAAATACATAAAAGGATTTTTTTTGGGTAGAGACATGAGTGATAAATCAGAATAATATTAATTTTATGACTAGTCACAGATAAAAATTTTCTACAATATTCATGAGATGATTTATATAATGTGCATGAAATATTAACAATTTTGCCATGATTATTTATCATAGTACTAGTATAATATGATTTTGGAAGAATATAAGAAAAAAATAACAATCTGATGTTATTTAAAATCTAAAATTTGAAAGGAAACCATGATTCCGAAGGAAGATTGTATTTTGGAAAAGAAATATGTGAGAATGAATAATTATCTCAATATTAGGGCATATAACAATAGATCCATTTGGTTGATAATAAAATCTAAACAGTATTGATGTCCCAAATTAGTATTGTTGGAACCATTTAAATCCAATATCCAATTATTTGTTTTCATTAAGTTGACAATTAATGGTTATTCAAGTAAAGGGAAATCTAAAATTAGAAGTGTTATGAAATATATATATTTAAGATTATAATATCTATCTTGTTTTTATCTATATTGAGTTATATGAGTTTTTGAAGACTGTTTATTGAAACAAAATACAATGATTACTTTAAAGTTCATACCTTCCATGAAGAATTAGATCTTGGAATATTCCCTTAGATGGAAGAAATTTTTTTATTTTTCTAGAAAATATGATTTTAGATAAATAAAATATTTTTAAAAGATTATGAAAATTTTCATTGATGATGTAGTTTTTTTCATATTCTCCCATATTTGTTTTTATAGAATAAATTATAATGTTATAGGCGAGACAATGGTTTTTCAATGATAGTAAAAATGAATAGATATTCTACAAGGCATGGTTGGGAAAACATATAATAGGATGTTGATGGGGCCACTTTTTTCTACACCAAAAATTGTACATGTATAATTATTTTTTATTAATAAATATCTGAAATATGAATTTATCCACTGTACATAATTTCAATGACTTTTAGTGGAATCAAAACATTGTTAAAAGATATTGATTTTCATTTTCGTTGTGAATACTGATAAAAAAATAATTGTGGGGGATTTTTAGACTCATGCATGGTGATGTATGATATATGTTTCAATAATATTGAATTTAAATATGATTAATTATGTTTAAATTGGATAATTACTAATGAATGGATGTTTGAAAATCAATATGTGTTTGGTTGAATAAGATTTATGAACAAATTTTAGATTGTAATTGGATGTTCCCTAAGGCTTAATTAATAATAGGATATTAATAATTGGGAATATTAATATACATATTTGTGTTTATATTGGTTAAATTATGTTTATTTTTTAAAATTATAATGACTCAACATATTTATTCAAATTTTTTAGATTGATTAATTTAAATTTGGTGAAAAATATTTTTGTTACTAATTTATTATTTCTAGGAATACAGTTATAGATTATTCTGATGAGTTAACGATGTTGATGATTTGTGATTCTCCCATTGATCTTAAATCTATAAATTAAATTTTTATAAAATCGATAAATATTTAAAAATATATTTTAATTCTTTATATTTTTTAATATGGGTTTTCATGGTTTTCTAAAAACATCTTATTTTAGAATTAGTTTTAACAGTCATTGCAACTATTGAGATTAACAAAATGGTGTGTTGCGATGACATCCATGGGTTGTGGAAATTACTGAATATAATGTTACAATCAAGTAATATAGATGGTTATTTTTAGTATAGAATAAATATGGATATATTTTTTATGTGGATCCTACCTTGTGTTTTCATGATTGAAGATGACTCCAATCAATGGAATCTATATATGGTTGATGATATGTGACTGAATTATGTCTGATCTCAGCTGAGATTGGTTTTATATTCAGGGATAAATAATTTTACTTCTGTGAACAATCTAATGATATTTAATAAGAGATAATGTAAATGAGTATGATGAATATTTTCTAATGTACACATTTTTCAATTAAAGTAAATATTAGAAAATAATATACTATATAATATAAAATCATGGAAACTATTTCTTTATTTCTTGACATGGTTTGAATCTATACTGAAGTGATTTGTTATAAATTAAGTAGAAATAAAATTTATACAGCTATTTTTGAGATGAAATTATGAAATTTAACAATGATGGGGATCATACATAAAATCCAAGAAAAATAAGATGAGTGGAAAATGAATCGTAAGATCTATTAGAAGAAGATTTTTAAAATAACTGGATGTTTTAAATTGTTATATATATAACCTCCATGGATATATGTAATATATTATAAATTATATTTAGCAGTAACTCTATGTTCACACTATGATATATAATGTCCCCCATGGGATATAGAGTGTTAATCAAGTGATATGTGGCATTATCAATTATGTTAACTACATATGAGAGATTATGTTTGATGATATGTGAGAGTAAATAAAATTTTATAAAGAATATACCAGAATTAATAAAGCTCCTATAAGAGTAACTATGATGATATATAAGAGTAATAACATGTTTTTAAAGAATATTGTGGAAGCAATTGGGATCACGTATGAATAATACTAATTCTATGTAATAGTAACCTAATGATTTGAAAGCATATATAAGATCCTTCTTTGCGATATATAATATTAAATATTATGTCCTCAGGTGAAAATTACTATTAATAATGATAATGGTTTCATTATATTTGTTAATTAATTATCATGATTCTTGGTAGATTAATCTCTTAGATAATTTATGTTTTTTACAATGAATGGAATATAGAGTTTTTTTTGTTATATGAGACTTCACATTGAAATATTATTCTATTAAAGTGAGTATACACATGTAGAATTTTAAAAATTGAAATTATAGAATTTGAATGAAATGAAAATAATAATTCTTGAGAAGAGACAATGATATTAGCTTAACTGATATCTATAGATATACTTGACTATTTTAAATGAGGAATATTTTGAATGTTTGAATGTAAAGATCACATTATCACATTTCCAGGATATTTTGATAAAAATACTATAAATATCCATGTGATTTAATACTATATAACATATATTTATGAATATTAAAATAATAGTAAAAGAGAGAGGATATTCCATAGATTTGATTCTACTAATTTTCATGTTATCATCCAATAAAATTGAGTATGAGGACATTGGATTTTCATACAGGGATATTACATATGTTTTGAACAATACACAATACATTACACTAAATAACACATGTGAACCATAATAGTTTAGTGCCTTTGGAAACATGGAATGTAATATTCAATTATAATGAATGATCTTTAATGATTCTCACAAAGATCATCCAATTTTGTAATATTGAAAGACATACCCTACATAAAACATTATTCATAACATGGTGGAAGGAAACATTAGAAAGGTTAAGATCAGATGCTCATGCATGGAATACAATGGGAATTCATAACCATAATGGGATAATAAGGTCATGATTAAATCATAATAACATCTCAAAACCATACCCATCATATCAAAGATATAAATCCCATGTCCTGAAATAAATATTGAATATCCAAAATACATTAATCTTATGTAAATAAATGAATACGAGCCAAGAGAGTGTACCAATAGTATAAGACATATACTTTGGGAAAACACCTCATCTTATAATATTGTCAACACCTATTAATAAAAAGTGCTTCATTCATGAAATCAACCCCTCACAGAAACTTGTTTTCATGCAACCTAGTCTATGTAGAAACATTATAGAATTTAAATGCACATCCTTGAATACATCATGAACATGTAATATGGTTCATTCATAAAATTATGTACATGTAATCTTTTTGAACCCTAATGTTTTGAACCCATAATTGGGTTCACATGTAATAATTGGAATATGCGTTCATGATTATGAATAATATTGTGAACATATAATCACGTTCATGGATATCATAGTGAACATATAATTAGGTTGATTAAAAAATAGTTAACATGTAATTACATTCTCACAGAATAGTTTGAACATGTAATTATGTTCACGCATGACATTGGAAAAATGTAATTATGTTCTTTTATAACATTGTGATCATACATACCGGTTCACACATAACATTTTGAATATGTAATATGGTTCATGAATAATATTGTCAATATATAAATAGGTCGACACATAACATTGTTAACTTGTAAATAGGTTCACAAATAACATTATGAACAATTAATTTGGAACACATAAAAATATTTTCTCATTAGAAACCCATATTTTCCCAAATCATTGGAGGGAGATATAATTCCCACCAATATCATAATGAAAAAACATATTTATATTTTTTACAAGATCATAAAACATTCAACATTTCAAAACCCATTTAATGAAAAGGGTTTCATAAAAATTTCATCATATTATATCCTATGGAAAATATATAGGATTCATCATTATTTCATAATATAATAATATAATAACCCTTCAAAAAAAGTTTATTTCTTAATATTTTTATCATCGTGTAACTCTTGGATGAGAAATGAGTTTCATAAAAACATTTTCATTATAAACTATTCAGATAAAAAATAATAATTGTATTCATACTCCATATCCCCAAAAAATAATATGTTAAATAAAAATGTTCTATAATATATGTAAAATGACATTCAAATAAAAATCAAATACAACATTTCTTGAGTAAAATTTATTGAAAACCATTTTATAAAAATGTGATACCCTTTGAAAATACTTTTATTGAAAATATCCATGAAAATATACAACAGAGGCTTTAAAAATATTTTAAGACATCTTTTGAGTAGAATATACTATCATCATTGAAGAAAATTAAAACATAAAAAAATTTGAAATTAATTTTGATAATGTGAAAATATTTTTCAAAACACTTTTTTATAAATTATTGTTATGGTATAAATAATGTTTTCTACCCGGGTGAGAAATGATATCCGATTATACTAAAAAATGTATCGCTTATATTATGTAAACCTGAGATAAAAAATAATACTATTAAATAGAAATATCATGAAAAACCGTTAGATATGTTAATTACTGATTTTAATGAGATATGGTCCAAAATATATGATCATCGGAAACTGTAACCTCTTAACACAGGTGCCACGTGTCGGTGCCATGATCCGGTAAATTATTTGACCAATGGGATGACTCCCAATATGCTATAGGATTCCAAAATGAATATAGGGTAAAATATTGGACATGAGGATATTATACCCTCTTAATCAATGTTTTTAATGAAGATAAATAAATAAATAATTATAAAACGATAATAACTATTACAAGAATAAAAGTAGTATCACATGATAACCAATACATGAATTAAATATTAAAACTAAAATACTAGATATTTCATTCTATATTTGTGCCATGCATCAATATGAAATGACCAAAAAAATACAAGATGAAAACTCCCATGAAAGACCTAACATCATTTCCAGTTCCCCCATCCATTCTCTATCGTAACTCATCCATCTAGCATATGGCACTTTCCCTTACTCTATTATGCAAACATTAAATATATTTGAGCACTAATTTGGCCACCCATGTGGGGTGTGAGTATAACTAACTATGAATCCACCAAGAACATCTAAAATCATATCATGTCTATAACAATGTTTGTAGTTTTATAAATAAGAACACAAAATACAACTAGTAAACAATTTTCAAATTTTCAAATTCTTTATTTAACCACATAAATTTATAAAGTTAAAAATTACATAAAACCCAAAAGTACCTTCTTTGTCTTATGTCGGAGTCAAAACTATATCACATAGGGGTTCACAATTCATTATAACATGGGCTCCAATTATCAATTTAATTAAATTCATAACATAGATACATGGAAACATAGAAAAATTCCATCATTTTGGGCTTCAAATGCAATTTCTAGAACCCTGTGAGTATTTGGATCATCAGTCAGTGTTCCACACTTCATTATTATAAAATATGTGTTTCTTAATTATCAATCTGTGTCCCACACTCACTGTTATCACATATGGGATTCTGAAGCATATGTCCTTGTCCCACACACATGATAACTTATATCAAAATATTACATATATCATAAACATCACATATATAATAAATTTCATATAAATCTAGAATAAGAATAATTAACCTTATTATCAAACATTCTCATCAACGTGACCCATTTCAATTATTAATTAAATCATCGTTATTCACATAAATAACATGGATCAATATTAAAAAATAACCATTAAAATATATATCAACACTTAATCATATTAAACATTAACCCTTACTAGTTAATTCACATTTAACTTAATAACCATTAGTTAGTGGCTTATAATTACATAAATAATCAAATTTCACAAACAATGTAATTTAAAAATTTCAAAATCCCATTAATTATTTTCATGGTAAATTAATTCAATTCATGATTTAATTTCCAAACATGGAAATTTAAATTCCAAAACTAAATAAACACAAATATAAATAGATATTATTGGAATAGAAATTTAGGATTCCTACTATGACATAGTTGATGACATTAACAAATTGAAAATCCAAAAATTGGAACGTAATGATTGAATTCACAACAGTGTATAAGATCTCGATCCAAATCCTTGAACAAGATGAAACATTGTATAATTCTAGAAAACCAAGGTCTAAAAAATAAAACGGAAAATAAAACATTCCTATTCAACCTTAAAGAGAGTATAGAGAGATAAAAACACTCATTGGAAGAGATTAAATTCGGGAAGTGGGGTTGATCTTCCAATTTTATCATTGATTTGTCAGTAACAGACTTTGAGGATGGTTGGAACCCTCCTAGGAGATTCAAAATCTATAGGAAATTTTTATGATTTCAGTAGTGATTATTAGATATTAATACTAGATGGTTTGTGATTTTTTATAATTTCAAGAGGTATTAAGATATTGTATACATCACTTCTAGATTGAGGAATATTGTTATATCAAACCATTTTACTTAATTATGTGCCTCTCCTTTGGGGGGGGGGGTGGTTTCTCCTACAATGGTGCATGGTTTGAAAAACTGCATTCCAATTTTGAACATCCACTTTGTTTTTATTTTTAGGGTTTTTATACTGGCTGAATGGTTTTGGAAAACCCTATGCACAATAATAACTACCCCATCTCCCTTAAAATCATTAAAAATTCACTTTAATAACCCTATGTCAATGCCACAACCAATGTATCACCAAAATAAGGGAATAGAGTACTCAAAGGCAAACTAGGGACAAATCAAGAAATGATCAATATCTTATAATCTCTATAAGTTATAATATCTCATCCTTGAGCAGTTTCTAAGAACCTAGTTTTTTATATCAGTTATGGGTAATTTTATATTTGGTCTAATTCTTTATTATTGACCTTTTATGAATGAAAAGTTAGGTTATAGAGGTTTCAATGGTGTCTTGGGATTGTTTAGAGCTTGGAACAATGACCAGTGGAAAATCGGATTGGACGCATTGTTAGTAGAATCCATGTGATCCAGGTCGAATGGTATCCCCTATCAATGTGGGGTTGGATAGATAGATGAATTAAGACACATGGTTTTCCAAAAATATGATCAATGGGCTATAAAACCATGATAAAAAAATAAATTCATGATTCACTAGTTTTTTGAATGGTTAGCACATGGTTTCTCTATTAGTTATGCCTACTAATGGAAAATTCCCCTCCCTATAGAATAATTTTCATGGTTTGTATAGGGTTGAGCTAAATATGCATCCAAACCATGTGATTCCAATTTTAGGGTGTTGTAAAAAAAATGTCCTTGATCATATTATTAATCCAAATCATACTTATTCCTTCCTCATTCAAGTGCACATCCACCTCTATTCTCCCTTTTCAATGTCCTCTTCAGGCATAGGATTTCTTTTGATCCTAACCATCTGTCTGGATTCCAGTCAAATTATCATTCACCCCATTAGATCCACACCCATAAGATCTTATATCATTTTAAGCATTCTTCATCATTATAACTATAGATAAATCTATTTATTTTTATGGTCATCCACCTATTTTTAGGTTATTGGTTCAGTCCTCGGATCCCTTCCAATACAGGCACACTAGATGCTAATACTAGATGCAGATACTTGTATGAGTATTCGGTTGATGGTATATACCGCATCTATAAATATTTTTGGTTTTATAAAATGTTGGTTTTAACAACTATTTCATTGGGTGTTACATATATAATTCATGGTTATTATTGTCATTATACTCATGTTCTAAGACCATTGTTAAATATATTATTCATCATTTGTGGATATGAACTCAATATCAACCACACCAATTATGGTTTTTTCATCCTTAATTATTTTAGTAGCATTTTTTCACTATCTAAGCCACCATTCTGGGGTACCATGACTTGAACTTCATAAAGGTAAGTGTTTAATTAATGGTATGAAATTTAATGACTAGCACAAGTATTCTTATAACTTGAATCTTGTAAATTATGTTACTCAATTTCATTAAAAAATCTAAATTTTAATTGGAATTTATAATATATGTATTACTTGACCTAATTAAAAATAATTTAAGAACTCATTTGAAGGTGGTATAACCCCTTACAATTCATAATAAAATGTAGTGGAGTTATCCTAATGAATTGAATATGACTTATATGAAATTAATGAAAATATTAAATTTTATTTAGCCTTGTCACCCTAATTAAATTTAATGGGTTGATGTAATTGATTATTAAAAAGAATGAGTGTTACATGGAATTAATTATAATTTTGTTATTGCATATGGACCATGAAATTATTACAGCCGTGGTCATCCTCTTGTTATATTTTGGATTACTAATGGAATTCCATGAGCAATCATGTGAGAAATTACATTTCATTTTTTTCAGTTTCCAAGGATGAGAACTACCTTGGAACCTAGTCCTCAGATAATAGTGGATTCCTGGTAAGAAACCATATGATACCTCTTATATTATTTTTATATTATTACATGGATAAACTCATTGTGTCTAACATGATATCTAATGACATGATGTGCCATGGATACACCATTGGCCCTAGTAAATGATTATACTATTTTACCTTGCATGAATTCACTAGAATTAGTTAAAAGGATTATTGTTAAATGAATTTAAAGATTCCTCTAGGATTGTACTCTTATACCTTAGATCCATAATAGAGTATATTGCATGAATTTGAATGACCCTTCAGGTCAAGCATTCCTTTGTTATTACCTTGGATCTTATTATTTATTAATATCATTTTGGATTCCTTATTATATATAGGATATGTAATTATTTTTATTACCATGTCTGTATGTTAGTGATGGTTGTGTCACATGTAACATATGTATATACACTAGAAAATAATCAATTAATTAACTGGTTACATGATTATACACCATATGATGCTAATGTAGTTACATTGTTATTTACATTACTATAATTCTTTACTTCTATATAATCATGCTTCGACATTGTATCATTTTATATTAAACAGAGTGGATGTTATAGATTCCAATTTTGTTGGCCTACTGATATTTATCTCACAATCTATCTGGGACACCATTATCACCTAGTAACATTACATGTACGTAGGTGTTGACTAAGGGAGGTGTATCGCTATAGACACTTGATTAATTTCTTGCACTTGGATAATGATTGGTAGCTGATTTCCATTTTGGAGCATGGAGTTCTAGGATTGTTTTTGGTATCTTTTTTCAACTTTTTTATACGATGTATTTTCAGCTTATTTGAATCCATGTTTTCACGATTTGAAGATAAATGTAATGATTCCTTAATTTTTTGTATGATTATAAGTTGTTCAACCATTTTTATTCTTTTCTACCTCTATGGGTATATCTATTTATTCCATATTTCATATGCTAATTAATTATTATCATATTTATCCATTTTTCACACTATAGTAGTGAAGGAATAATCTCCCCATAGACACACCCTTGGTACTCACTTTCATTCGGTAGTCTCTACCATTCATAGAGATGCACATGAGGCCATGTCACCAACCAAGGCCAGGGAACCGTTGAGTCATATCCAGGTTCGGGATGTTACAAATTGATATAAAAGGTTTAATTTCATTATTATCATATTTCATATATATAATTAAGATTATGAATTATTTGGGAAATTGTTATAAGATATGATTGGTAATAGGTATCATGTGTTCCACGTAAATGATGAGTTTATGAAATTATGAATTTTATTCTTTTTTACAATTATAATTGATATCGTTTCACAATTGGTTGATGCACATGTTCTGTTTTGGTTATATTTATTATTCTAATTAATGAAAATATTTCAACCTTGTCCATATGATATGTGGGCAGGGATAATTGATACATGAATCATCATATACACCTATAATTCACATTCCATGCATATTTCTATGCAATACAGGTGTATTTTACTTCTTGTATATCTTTATATTCTAATGATTTTTGAATTATGTTGTTGTTTTTATATATACATTTTATTCTTTGGTATGTGATTGAGTGATTGATAACTTCAATTCATGAGGTGTATGCACCCTCCTGTGTTAGGATGAGTAATTTTCTATATTGATCTATTGGAATGAAACTATATCGGTGTCAATTTCATTGATATGGTTTATGTTCCCTAACTCACGATTAATGGAAATCCAACTTGAATGAACATTCATATTTAAAAATAATCAAATTTTAAATATAAAAGGATTACATGACAAAAAAAGATGAACTGGTTTCCATTAAATGAAGAGGCAAGGTATAGTGGACACATTACCTACTAAAACCCTTCTAATTTATACTTTAGAACATACCAATACATAACCTTCTATGTAGGGAGTTGGGGTAGTATACCCATTATAGTGAACCCTTTCCTTAAGATCATGTTTTTCTATTACTACATTTATTCTAAAATATATTTTGGAGTCATATGATTTCAATTATTAGACTAATGTAGCCAAGACTACATAATGTTGTGTTCTTAGAGGATGATGATGACCATTCTACAAACATGGTGGTCACTTATCATCCATTCATACCACATGAACATCCACCTGAGGCACTGCCTATTATACCTGATCACTAATATTAAACTCAACTTCATGATAGTTTCTTATGCCTGACATAGTCTATGAATGGTACTCCATAACCTATACCTATGATGGATGATCTGACCCACCAGTTCCCACAGTATCATCCTTCTACCTTCATAGGGGATGGTGGTCCATAGGATGCTAAGTCATAGATAGAGGCAACCTTGCCAATCATTCAGAATATGGAGATTAATTTAGATTAGAGGGTCAATATTGAAACATATATGTTATTTGATTCAACCAAGAACTAGTGGGATGTAATTACCAAGAATGGTAAAAATGGTTTCATGGTATGGGCTAATTTTCAGATAAACATCAATGAATATGTATTTCCTATGAAGATGAGAGCTGACCAACCTAGAAATTTAATATATCTAGATAAGGTTTATATGATATTTATGCAGTATAGAATGTGTTTCATTAGGTTACTATGCTTTTCACAGCTTCTATCTAGCGATGAGATTTCACATTCCTGAAATTTTGACGATGGGCTTCTTTAATTCATTCAAACATAGGTGAATGTCTTTAACCATCCTACCATCTATGAGATAGTCAATCAGTATTTTATCACAACTGAAAACATGAGGGAATGTGATAGTAACATATATAAGGGATCTGTTCTATAATGACCCACAGATTTCAAACATTAACATTACATAAATATTTTTTAATACTTAAAACATTATACAAGGCAATTCCCAAAGTCTATACTAATCTTGTTGAATTCAAATCATGGAAACATGAACACTGGTACATAATTGATCAAAATTATCTCTAACAAGATTCTTCTTTACATGAACCCTTCTTATACACATCGAACATTATACATATCATCCTATCCTATGGAAGGAAACATAAAAAGTGTTGATCATAGATGCTCGGTAATGGTAAATAAGGTAGATATGTATGAATAATTTCTAACATAAATTTATAGGAACATGATCATTAAATTAGAAGATCATAGCCTGTATATTGAATATCATATAAATGAATCATAGAATAACACATGAAAGTTCATAAGACATGAATCATTGTGAGATGAATAATATAAGTAATAAAATAAAAACATAGGAATATAACATCGAATTGTGGAAAAACATAAACATATAATATGAATTTGATAGTATCAATTGAATCACATACAAGACTATCATGGTCATGTGGTTTCACTCCCCAAACAATATTGGTTGTCATGGTTCACTACCATGTCTATCTGAGTAGCATGAGTTCATTCCTTATACAATCTTGGTTGTTAGTGTTCACACCCATGGCCTTCATAGTAGCCACAATTCATTACTAATAACATCTTAGTCAATTAAATGAGATATAAATCTTTAACTAATGAATTTTAAGGAGATATAGGTCCCACCCACCTCACAAAGAAATTATAAAAATATGTTCCATAAGATAATTTAAGATCATATCATAACCAAGGAAATAAAATTGTTTTCAGAAACATGTAATCCTCTCTTAATCAGTGTAAAAATACCTTTTTCATAATGATATTATCAAAGAATAACTCATAAGAGAAAGTGGGTTCCAAAACCATTAACCTTGTGGAAGAGAAATGTGTTAATAATAATAATTCCACCAAAACATAAACCATATGAAATTGTATAAATTGAACTTTTGGATCCTTTACTAGATTGGAATCAGTAACATCAAACAATGTCATCGTAGATAAAAAATGTCGTGGAAATATATTTGGAAAACATTTCATCAGTAAAATATCCTTTCATATTTGTATAAAAATATAATTAAAACATAAAAACTTTTTTAACCCCATTTTCATTAATGTAAACTTAAATTCTTATAAATAATTCATTGAAATCCATTTGGAATAATTTTTCATTGAAAAATTTTAAATTGATTGTGAAAAAATGTTGAAATCCAATTCTTCAAAAACACATTTGAAACATATAAATAATCCATGAAATAATTTTGAAAATTATTTACCTTGAAAATATATAAATGATTCGTGAAAACATTTTGAAAATTTTTTCCATTAAAACATAAAAATGAATCTTAAAAAAGTTTTTAATGTCCTTAAAATTACATTAAAAACCAAGAAATATATCTTGAAAAAATATGAAAACCATTTAATTGAATATTATTTCTAAATAAATTAATAAAAGTTCTCCTTTTAATCATGAAGATGAAGATTCACATATATTATGGTGGGTAAATTCGTACATGTCGTATAAGGTAAGAAGAACATTATGTTTTTGCATTATAAAAGGACTGAAGAATTTCTCATTCTGCCTATGAATAGAATATTAATTTTGAATCATTAGAAAAGAAAAAAGTGAAAAACATTATATCGAATTTTATTGGATATTAATAAAATATTCAATGATATTGTTTTAAGAAAACATGGTTTTGATGAAACAATGTTTCCTGACCGAAGAGAGGATAAAGCAGGGCCTCATTAAAAATATTTATCATCTATCTAATGTAACAATGAGTATATAAATGGTGAAAATATATTATTATGTTATAAATTTATATAGGATAAGTAAATTTATGAACATTTTTGATATGTGGATTATAATATTTCTTTAAACAAATCATAAATATAAGTAATCTTGAAAAGTGATAAGATTGTTTCAATAAACACCTACCACATGGTAACAATGATCCAAACTCCCCATGTAATAAAAATGAATTTTTATGAATCATAAAATATAATTAAATTAATAATATTCATTCTATAACATTTCAATGGTAGTATATAAACATCAAATAATGATATAGGTGCATAACATTTAATGTGTCTCTAAGAAGGAAAATTGAGTCAAAATTACATTACTGATTTTGAAAATTATGAACCATATGCCCCATGAAATAAATATTATATAATATATATTTAAATAATAATAATTTCAATTATAGTAATCATTTAATAAATCCATGGTAAATATACACACCACAAAAAAAGAATGTGTGGTGAATATATCATGTATCTCAGGAAGATAAAAAGTGAGAGGAAGTACCCTTTCCTTTTGTCGTGAATATCATCTTACATGTACAAAACTCATATATATTAAATATAATTTCATTATAAATATATAATAAAACCATATTATTATATATTTTACCTTATATTGTTTTATTATGACTATATTACCCGCTTGTTAAAAAAACTATGTTAATGTCTCACTTCCAACAATATCCACTTTGTTCTTTTCTTGTGTCTAAATTTGTTATATAATTGGTCATTATTTTTATATAATTATTTAAATAATATAAAAAATGGTATAAATATCATTTATATTAAATATATGTGTATTATTATAATCATTAGAATCTATAAGTATTAAATGGAATATAACGTTTATAGAGATGGAGGGTCATACGTACACATGAACATTGTTTCTGTTTATTAGTCATACTGAATGAAATTAATTAAATGAACTATATGTTTATAAATTTATATATATAATTATTCATTTAATATTATTATGTCATATATATTATATATGTTTACTAAACACATCTATAATTAATTTTATACAGTTTATGAAGGAATCATATTTCATTGAGGGGGAGCTAGTCCACAATTCCTCAAATGAAATTATCATGTTTACATAAGGTGGAATGTATACATATAAGTTTTTCTAAAAGGATTATATAATCATAAATACCTAATATATATAATATATAACATATATAGTCATTTTGCCACCATAATTTCCACCATGTGTGGCATTTGGTAAAAATGAACAACAATCATTTTGTGAGGCGGTAGAACTCCATACACATATATTGTGTATTTGTTACCCATTTGATGGAATTTTGTGTAATATATGTAAAAAAATTAGAAAAAAAGTCATAGTATTTTTAAGAGACAATTTTTTATAAAATCAAGGAATAAATAGTGTTGAGTGGTGGAGAAATAAAAAAAAATGAACTTGAGGGATGACATTACTTCTTAATCAGGTAAATCCTTTTGGTGTGTGCTAAAAGGATTACTTGGAAATAATCCCTCCCATGTGAAGGATTTAAGGATGAAGAGATTGATGTTTGGAATTTTGTTAGGTAGATCAAGTCTGAACCTATGTGTTTTTAGATTTTTGGGGAGGAGGGAGAGGTGGTCTCATTTTATAGGAAATGGAATGGACACATATAGAATTTTTCATAAAAAGATATGTGTACACACATTTTTAGCTATGAAAATGAATAAAAACCAAAAAACTAAATAATATAAGGTTAATGATATAATAGTATCCAACCAATTGGATTTTGACATGTTTCCAGGCTTTTTTGCATCGTAAATTTATGGTTTAGTACATTGGTAACACAATTTTTCTACTAATCGCTGTAATTAATTCAAATCACATTCACTAATTTAATTGGTCAAATATTTTTTTTCATGAATATGAATTATAAATTATTCTGATTCCAAAACTGGAATCCATTTTTTCAAATATAATAATAGAAGTTGAATAAATTCATTTAAAAATAATCCAATTGATGGAAAAACACTTTTGGTTTTTAGAATAAAATCATTCGAAATATTACTATGTATTTATTCTTAATTTTAAATTGAAATTGATTCCAATAACCATTATTTGATTAATTTACAAAATTATTTTGTAATTAAACAATAAAACAAATTTGAAATGTAATTTAACCTTGTAAATGAATTACACTAAAAAGTATTTTTGAATTAAAATTCAGTATTTTTATCTTTTCAATAAAAAATTAAAACCATATAAAAATACAAAATATTTTTTCCTACCTAATATTTATGTTTTTATTTCAAATTTGGAGTTTTATTTGACATATTAAATCTATAAAAGTTCAAAAAAATATTTTAAATGGGTTGTCCATTAAAAGCCGGTAAAACTACCTTTATAAAAATATTGGTTTTGGAGAATCAAATTTTGTTTGGTATTATCTTATATCTATAAAATAGGTTGTATGATTATAAAACCTATTTTTATTAATATATAACAAAAAAATTGAGAGGTTTATTTCACTATTTGTAATTAATTTAACATATTAACATAAATCCCCTTTTTCATATAAAAAATTTCTATTATAAAATCAATCCCTTTATATTTATTTGGTTAAAATATTATTTTCTAATTAATATGTAACCAATGATTTAAACTATATATATTCATATGTTCGTTAATAAAATAATCATAAATTTAAAAAATAAATTATATCCTATTACATAATAATAATATAATAATTAATTATTGTTTGGTAATACTCGATATTACATGTTAGGCAATCCATCAAGGAAACTCAATCTTATATGTAATTTATGATATCATCGTTGTTCTGTGTAGAGAAAGATAAAATTTATACTGTGTGTAGTGAATGATTAACTTTTTGTTGTATATAATTGAAGTCAGACATAGTGATTTAATAAAAAATAAAATATTTTCAGTGTTTCATGAATATAAAAATATAATAAAGATTTAATTAATTCAAAACACATTAATTCCGAAAATATCCGACTGTTTTATGTTTCATAGAAGAACAGACATTATTCAAATAGTATAAATCATTCTCCTGAGGTTTCTCATCTAGATTGTGGGGCCCAAAGTTCTCGTCGGATTATATCTATTATATTCCACTAGTTTGGATGATAGTGGAATCTGAATCCTTAGTGAGATAGATATTCTATAGAGTGATGGTCTTGCAGACATATGGGGAGACATCCAAGATTCTGTCATACCATTCCTTATTCATTAAGTATAAGGGATCTGTACTAGATCCAATGTCAAATATAGGTTCTTTTATGCCATTTCCAGTGGGGAGTTGTAATATCACTGATTGTAATGGGCGAGGATGAGGTCACAACCATAGTCTCCATACATAATATTATCAATAACCTAAGTAGAGCGGTCAAGATCTAGGTTTTCCGACTATAGCACAAGGTCATGGATAAGGTCAGTTTCAAGCATTGCAGACGATACCTGAGGATCAGAGTGGTGGGCCATCTACATTAATAATTCATATTCTATTATCCTCTACTATAGTATCTTATTTATATGATACATGTTATTTACACACCTACACATCCTTATCTATCATTGAAATTATTGGGATGGAAATAAATTATTAGTGTGATTTATTGACCCATGATACATTTTTTTGAGTATCATGAGAGGGAATAAGAATATTTTAGACTCTCCCATTATGTTTTGAAGCTACCAAATCATTTGGGGAATCTTTATTCTTGATATTAGAGTGTTCGACGTCATTCTCATGATGGATTAGTTCATTTTTATCACTCATCTATAGACTACTATAACTATAGGTATTGTTAACGTAACTAGAAGAGACTAGTAATCAAAAAAAGGGTTAGTTTTTTGTTTGGGAAGGTAGAGTTAGAAAAAAGAATCATGGGAAAGGTTGAGTGGCCACTATTATAATAAATATCAAAAAAGAGGATTATATATTACAGCAGGATGACGTCCCTCTAATAGTATATTATTTTGGGGACATATTTCTAGATGATTTTTCTAGATTAACTCATGTGAGAGAGGTGGATATTATGACTGAGATAATTCCAGGAGTAACACCAATTTCCAATCCTCCATATAGGATGGATCCTACTGAGATTAGGGAACTCAAGAAATAGTGTGTGGAATTATAGGCCATGAGTATTATATGGCCAAATACTTCCCCATGGGGTTCAACGTTGATTTTTTCTAAAAAGTTTGGGGAAACCATCATCAAAACATAGATTACATATATTTTAACTATATTATGTTCATTAAATTGTATTAACTACCTTTTAAAGATGATATCTTTGACCACCTTCGAGGAGATTGGGTTTTCCCTATGATCAACCTGATATCAGACTGCATCAGGTGTAAGTAAGGCCATTATGTATACCTCATACAACCCTTTGTAGTAGTTATTGTATGTATGAGTACCTTTCTATGTTATTTTTTCCCATTAAAATTCTTTTATTTTTCTTGGAATTGATGATTAGATTATTTAACCCCAATCTAGGTTCATTTTTCATAGACTTTGTGGATGACCACTTGTTGTATTCTCACACTCATCGAAAACCTGATTTGAATGTTGATATCTTTTTGAGTATACTGAGAGAGAGAAGATGTCTTATTCCATGATTTCTTATGTACTAATTCTTCATCGATAATGTTCACTTCATGGGTCATATTATCTCTAAATCAAGAGTCTCTATTGACATAGGGAATGTGAGTGTTGTTGTTTCTTAGGACCATACCATGAATGTGTTTGATATAAGGAGTATATTTGGGATTTATGGATATTACATGATTTTTATATAAGTATTATCTTGCCTTGATTCACATCTTTCTAGTCAAACAATTGACGATGATATGTTACAATTGTGAGAAGAGTGTGAGAAATCATTTGAAGAGATGAAAGGAAGGCTTTTCATGGAACCTATTCGGATTCTATATGAGACAAGAAGAGGTTATATAGTGTTATATTATTCCTCGATCGTTTTTCTAGAATAATTTCTAATGAAGGGGGAAAGATTCATTGTGTATGTATCTCGTTTTTTGAGGCCACATGCACTAAAAAATATTTCACTTTTTATAACAGAGACATATCTGTTGGAAAAAGTTCATTTTCGGTTGGTAAAATGTTTTACCAACATATATGTCTTATTCACTATACAGTTGGTAAAAACTATGTCACTAAATGTTTTTGTGAAAGTTAAAATATTTCAATGGAAATTATAACAATACGAACAGATAATATATATATGTTGGTTAAAGTGTTCAGCAATGGGTTCTGGTGAAGAATTTATCTGTTGGTAATAATATTACCAATATATAAAATATATTTATAAATTACATTAAATAATAATTATAAATATTTATTTCCTGTAAAATTTAATATTATATATATTATTTTATCATATATAATACATATGTTTTAATTATTAAATGGAATATGATCTAAACACATCTTCAAAATTAAACAAGAATTAATTATATTAGTTATATAATTCATTACAATCATAACCTATTGAATCCCCATGAGTATTGTTCCCCAATTTTGGACAACCTTCTCAGAACCCCCCCCCCCCCAATCTTGTTCCCTAATTCTATCCCTGCCAAAGTGGTTCCCACACCAAACTGGATCAACCACCCCTACAGCTCCGGAGACTCCAACAATAGCATATCCAGCCCATTCATTTCAACTGCTACCCTATCACATCAATTTAATCTTTATCCCCATCCATGCCAGCTCATCCAAATCTAGCCATATCCATTCCAACTCCAGTTTATGCATGCTCTAGCTCCATCCCATCTATGCCTCCTCCAGTCTATGCCCGCTCCCAACCTCATAAATTCC
This sequence comes from Viscum album, assembly GCA_963277665.1. Lineage (NCBI taxonomy): Eukaryota > Viridiplantae > Streptophyta > Magnoliopsida > Santalales > Viscaceae > Viscum > Viscum album. The sequence goes on along the minus strand of OY728152.1, from coordinate 838,153,617 downwards.
ATCTATAGTCAATTCAAAACCCTATGAGAAAGGACATGATATGAAATTATGGGAGTTACAAAAAAAAGTGAAATAAATATGTGTTGGTCGGAGTAGTTAACTCAAGAGGGGAGGGGTAATTGAGTTACTATAAAAATTTCTGTTTAAAAGATAGTAGTTTTACAAATAATGATTTCCCCAAAAATATATACATCCAAGTTAATCAATGTTATACTGTTATACGAGTTTGACTGTTTAAACGACTTCTTAGAAGATTGATTAATTCTCAATATTCTTAATTGGTATTATTAAAATTATTTTTGAAGTTATCCTACTAAGACAAATCAGATATAACTTCTTCCCAAGACTAACTATCAAAGTGAATTTAGTGTTTTTTTGGATTAGGTAGTAAAGAAGTAAAAAAGAGTAGACTAAATTTAAATAGCACAGAAGATATAAAACAAGTTGTTCAGTTTGAAGCCGAGACCTAATCCACTCCACTTGGTGATCACCTACCACTAAGTAGTTTATATAAATAAACAGTGATCCACACCCTGGATCAGGGTTAAAAATAGTACAGGGACTTTCTAGGCCACACAGGGACCTCTTCCATAGTTTTCATGGGTAAAACAAATAATGACCAGGCCACACAAGGACCTCATACACAGTTGTCGTGGGTAAACAAGAGTAAAGAATTTGGTGTGAGGATTTTGAAATCCTCCAGTTCAGCGTAGGAGTCAGTGTGTGTGTAAAATATATAGAGTACACACACTTTCAAAGGTAAAATAAAGAAATCACTAAGAGAGAGAGTAGATATGAGTTTAGAATTCTCTAGTGATTAGCAGTGCAGCTCTGGACTCCTTGGATAAGTAAGAAATTCTTATGAGTCCTCTAGTTTTTGTGTTGAAAAATAGAGTGTCGCGATTCAACTTTTTTTCTTCCAGAGTAATAATGTTCTCTGAATTCTAGTGTACTTCATGTGTTCTTCAGTAGAGTTGGATTTCATGCATGAGAAAATGATTTATTTGAAAATCTTTCATAGTGTTCTTTGTGGTCATGCTCACACACTTGTTTTCTATTCAGTATAGTGCCATTTTCATTGGGCACTATCCAATCTTTATCTTCAAAAATTTATAAGATTTAGCCGATAGGTTCCATATGTTTCGTACCTCGTACCTTGTACTATATGTACAAAACACATTAATTTATTCAGTGCATTAAAGACGTCAAATGTGACCGTTAAATAGTTAATTTTAAAGACGACAAAATAGGTTAAGAATTGGTGTCACAGTAGTTATGAAAATGGTGTCTTCTTCACAGTATCTCCTTCACGGTATCCCATTCATGGTGTCTCCTTAACTGTATCTCCTTCATGGTGTATACATCACGGTATATCCTTCACGGTGTCTCCTTCACGGTATCTCATTCACGGTGTCTCCTTCACAGTATCTCTTTCATGGTTTCTTGCTTATAGATTCCGGATTCACGGTGCCTTGATGACTGTGTCTTGCCAACTGTGTCTGGCACGTAGGAAAACAGAGTGTCTGGATTACGGTGTATGTTCATAGTGTCTTTCTTCATGTTGTTAGGCTTACTATGTCATGGTGTCTCATGGTCATGGTGTCTCGTGGTCACGGTGTCTCATTGGTCACGGTGTTTCTGTCTTGCTAACAGTGTCAGACATACTATGTCAAGCTTCACAGTGTCTTGTACTTATGTAAATAACTGAATTCAGACTTAAACAGTAGTATGAATAAAATGAATTGAGCTTGCCCATTATCAAGTATTAGATAACATGAAACATAAATACACATTATTGATATGATTTGGGAGATTTGTGATCATTAATAAGATATGTAATTATTATTGAGATTTATGGTCAATAAAACATGATTAATACATGATGAGTCCAAAAATATCCCCCTGTTTGATGATCACAAATCAAGTACAGTTAAAGGGTAAATTTAATGCAGCTATAAAGAATATAACATATAGAATAATAGGTAACTTCACACTATTTCTCCCACATTTGGGATTATCAAAAAGTACCAAGAGTAGAGGGAAAATAGTGCATATGGCATTAAGAGTGTTCAAAAGACAACATACAGTAAAAATACAAAAAATAAATGACATCCCCATAAAAAAATAGCAGTCACTGGTCTTTTTCATGGATTGGCCTTCTTTTTTCCTTTATCAGTAGTAGAAGAGGAAGCCATAGGGGCAATTGCTGATGTAGAAGAAGGCATAGAAGTGGTAGATAGAGAAGGTAAAGGGAGACCTTCGAAGACTAAGGGAGCCAATGTTGGAGCAATATAAGATCTTGGTTGTTGCTGGTAAAGAATGACAGGCCTGATCTGACTAAGAGCCTGGCCAACAGACATGGTTGTGGAAGCTAAGGTAGAAGTGAAAGTAGGTAATCCAGGTCTGAGAGGAGCAGCCGCTAGAGCTACAATGGTTATACATTGAACATGATGATACAGTCTGAAAAGTTCAATGAAGTCTACAATAATCTCTCCTCCATACTGCATGGCCTTTTCAAAATCATCTTTATTATCCATGAACATGTCCAACAATCTGGTATACTCGGTCAGCTTATGGACTTGGTTTTTGAAGGATTGGGTTACAGGAGTAATTCTTAGATTCTTTACAAGGTATTTGAAGTGATTGGTCATATTAGTCTTGGAGAAAATATGGTTGAAATAGAAGTCCACTTTCTTAGAGATCTCTTATTGGGCATCATTGGAAATCTTTGAATAAATTTGAACCAGGTAAACACATTACCACTATTCTTAACAACATCAGATAAAGGAGCCATATAAAATCCATTGAAGGCATTCTGAATCTCTTCCTTGACTATAGATCTAAGCAAAGATCTATCCACAGAAGGAGTAGAGGTTTAACCAGAGGAAGTAGAAACTTTGAAAGCTGTCGTTAGAGACTTGAGATATTTCAGGACATTTTGAAGACAACCAGTATATTCATTTGAGATATTATTAAGCTTCTCTATAAGCTCTCTCATGTGTTGAAAAAACTGTTTTCGCTTTTCTGCAATCTTTTCATCAAAGGATAATAGGTATCGATGAATATGGGACACAAGATCCCTTGAAATATGTGAAATAGGAGGTCTAGGAGAAACAACAGCAGGCAATGATCTGGAATAAAATTCTCTCTGTAGATCTTCTACCATGCTTTTCAGAGTTGCAACTTCATTAAAGAGAAACATATTTTCAACCCTTACTTCATGAATTTCATGAATCATCTTGGGTTGAATGTTGAAGATAATCTTTTCTAAAAGCAGTGAGGCATCTTTCTGACTTAGTTTCATCACAAGACAAGGATGAGAGGACATAAGTTTCTCAACTCCAGCTAAGATAGGGTCTCCAAAGACTTTCAAATCATCTTTACTGAAAAAATATTATTGTTCAGGTAATGTTGCAAGTGCAGGAATTGGTACAGGTGCATGCTCAGGTTGAGGTTCAGGTTCAGGTTCAGGTTGAGGTTCAGGTTCAGGTGCAAAGTATGTGAAAAGTATCAATTTAAACAAAGAAGAAAGATCAATCACACTTGTAGTAACCTATTGAGATTCACTCACATCATAAAATCTAGGGAATTTATACCGAGTGTCCATCGAATATGACTCTGTAGGTTGAGATGCTTCATCAGACTCAGCTTCACCAGTCTCAAGATTTTGAGGTTCCTTCCCCTCAATAAGTGCTTCCATTTCAGGACCTTGAGGCTCAGGTACTTGATCTAAATCCACTGGTTGATCTCTAATTTCCTCATCCATTTCTTTCCTAGCCAACCTGAAGTCTATCTCCATCCTCTCTTTAGTAGAGGGTATTATCTCAGGAACAGATTGTTCCACATGAAGGTCTTCCAGATTAGCTTCTTGGATAGCAGGGAATTCTTTTTGAGTTGTTTCATGCACAGTAGGGTGTTCTTCTATTAGAGCCTCTTCGATGGATTTCTGCTTAGATTCTTGGACAACTAATTCTCTTGCAGCCTCAGATTGAATTTCAAGATTAGTTACATCTCTAGGGGCATGAAGTTCTTTGTCAGGAATAATAGGAGGAACAATAGTCCTTTCTTTATCATTAACAACTTCTTCCCTATGAGATATATCAGACTCTTCTATATGTGGTACTTCAGCTACCTCTTCCTCTTCTTCTTCATCTTCTGGATTATCAATAACTTCATCTGGTTCCAAACCAGGATTAGAAATGTCCTTTGGCCTTGTTGGATAATCCACAGGATTATACTTCTCATAATACTTATCATTATCATCAACCCATTCTTTCTTCCAGGGGTTCTAGTTTATTATCATCCTCTTAATGGTAGGTTTAGATAAACAATATTCAAAATCCATAATTACTTCTTTATTGGGTCTAACAACTCCTTTTTCAACAACCATTGCTGAAATTATCCAAGAGTAAAACAGAGAGATTGATTTGGATGTGACCTTGACCAATTCACACATATGGTGAATGATGTATTTGCACAGATTGATTTTGTGTCCATTATTCATAAGATGAATCAGGAACACATCTTGGTAGTTCAAGATAGAAAATTCACATTTCGTTGGCCTAGTCAGATATTGAACAAATTTAAACAACAGCCTTGTCTTTCCATCAAGTTCACCAGCTATGGCCCTTCTCTTGGTTCCATTTCCATTTAGGGTTTCTAGTGCATTTTCTAGGTCAAATAAATTATTTTTAGGTATTTAAACTCTTTGATAATCATCAAAAATTCATTTGTGAGGTATCATAAGGAATTCAGCCCATAACCTCGACGAGAAGGAGCATCTTTGTCCATTGACCCAACTCCTCACAATATATCTTTCACCAGCATCAAAAGAAAACTATACATACTGATAAAACTGAGCTACGGACCTTGGATAAATGGGTCTATCCTTCCTTGAGAACCATTTGATCCATCCTTGTTCTCTTAAAACTTTTAAAACCAGAGACTTTCTGGACAAAATCCACTCAGGGATAACTTCTTTTTTCGGGAATGACAGCGCGATTTACCAGGTTTGGATTCAAGGGTCCATCGGGCGCCAACATCAGTGTTATCTTTTTCTTCTTCGGGATGTGCTTCTCATGTGTGGATGATGATGTTTGCTTTATTCTTTTCATCAAATGAAGGTCGCTAGAGAGAAATAGGGTTACAAGGTTGAAAGGGTTCGGAAAGAGTGAGTAGGAGAAGGTCCGGGTGAAGAACCGAGTGAAACCCTTTTGTTTTATCATTTGGGAATGTCATACGCCAAAAAAATGTGGGAATGTAAAAGAGGTGAAAAAGAATTATAGTGATATAGTTTAAAATAAGTGCATAAATAATTTTCATGGTGAGACCATGAATAGTCGTTACGATGTGATTGTAAATGGTCTTCACGGTGAGACAGTCAGTGGTCGTCACGCTGAGACAGTGAATGGTCGGTTCTGTCACGGTGAGACAATAAGTAAACTGTTCGGTCATAGTGAGACAGTAAATGACGGACCATGAATAGAAAGTGCTAACGGTGATACTGTAAATATGAGAGACAGTAACCGAGAAATAGTGAACATGAAACAGTATAGTAAAATATAGTAAAAGATTGAACAGTAAGACTAGTAAGATATCTATTTGTGATTGATCATGCCAATATCATGTATGATGTAATCTATTCTCTCATAATTTAATGGTTTAGTGAATATATCAGCATGTTGATATTCAGTGCCAATGAATTCCAAGGTGATATCACCTTTTTGATAATGATCTCTCAAAAAGTGATGTCTTACATCAATATGTTTTGTCCTAGAATGTGAAACATGATTTTTTGAAATGTTAATATCACTTGTGTTGTCACAATTTATTGGTACATGTCTAAATTGATATCCATAATCTAGTAAAGTGTGTTTCATCCACAAAATTTGTGCACAATAACTACCAGAAGCTATGTATTCAGCTTCTGTAGTAAATAATGCAATATATTTTGGTTTCCTACTACACCATGATACTAGTGACTTTCCTAAACGGTGACATGTTCCAGAGGTACTCTTTATATCTAACTTACAGCCACCGATGTCAGCATCAGAATAACCAACTAGTTCAAATGATTTTCCTTTAGGAAAGAACAATCCTAAATTGGGTGTATGCTTAAGGTATTTGAAAATTCACTTTACAACATTTAAGTGAGATTCTCTAGGATTTTCTTGAAAACGAGCACACATACGCACACTAAACATAATATCCAGATGGCTAGTAGTTAAGTAGAGTAAACTTTCAATCATTCCTCTATAAGTGGTTTGATCAACAGATTTTCCATCTTCATCAAGATCCAACTTACAGGTGGTACTCAGGGGAGTGTCACTACTTTTAGTTCTATCCAATCCGAAACATTTTAGAATATCTATAGTGTACTTACTTTAAGTCAAAACAATTACACCATTATTTTGAAAGATTTTAAATCCAAGAAAGAATTTTAGTTCACCCATTAAACTCATTTCAAATTCGTTTTGCATCATTTTAGAAAAATCAATACTTAATTAATTTTTTGAAGATCCAAAAATAATATCATCTACATAGATTTGAACAACTAAAACATCAATAGAAATTCATTTTATATAGAGTTTAGGATCATCTATTCCATTTTTTAAACCTTTGGAAATAAGAAAAGTACTTATTTTTCCATACACATCACTTGGAGCTTGTTTTAAGCCATATAATTCTTTTGATAGATTGAACATATGATTTTGAAAATGAGGGTTTGTAAATCCAGGGGTTGTTCAACAAAAACATCCTCAGATATATATCCATTTATGAATGCACTCTTAACATCCATTTTATATAGTTTGAAATTCAGATGCGCAACATAAGAAAGTAGAATTCCAGTGGCTTCAAGTCTGGCTACTGGAGAAAAAGGCTCCTCATAGTCTATTCCTTCTTCTGAACTATAGCCTTGTGCAACTAATCTAGCCTTATTCCTAACTATATTTCTAGCTTCATCTAACTTATTTCTAAACACCCATTTAGTGACTATGACAAAAGTGTCCTTGGGTCTTTCAAAATGTTTCCAAACTTTATTTCTTTCAAACTGATTGAGTTCTTCTTACATAGTAATTCCCCAAAATTCATCAATGATAGAATCATCAATGTTTTTAGGTTCGAGTTGTAACAAGAAGACTTGATGTTCAACCTGATTTCTAAGAGAAGCTCTAGTTTGTGATCCTTTCTCTAAGTCTCCTACACCAGAATTTAAGGGATGGTTTTTAAGAGTTCTAACCTTTCTAGAGAAATATGTACTAGTTAATTCCAGTTCATCAACAGATTCAGGTTCATTATAACTTGATTGCACAGAATTTCCAGAATTTGATGTTTTCACATGTTTCTTTCACGGAGGTATTTGAGGATTTTGATTTGATGTTCAGATTTGATACATCATCCTCCATATTTTCTAGGATGGTTCTAGGCTCATGTGGATCTGTTTCATCAAACTTGATCTGGAAAGATTCTTCTACACATTTAGTTCTCTTATTGAATACTCTATAAGCATTGCTTGAAATTGAATAAACTAGGAAAATTCCATCATCACTTTTGGATGAAAATTTGTCAAGATTATCCTTAGTGTTGAGAATAAAGACTTTGCAACCAAAAAAAATAAAGTAATTAACCTTAGGATTTCTATTATTCCAGAGTTCATATGGGGTCTTCTTGAGAAATGGTCTAATCGAGACTCTATTGATTATGTAGCATGCTGTGTGAATAGCTTTATCCCAAAAGTAAATAGGTAGGGCATATTCACTAAGCATTGTTCTAGTAATTTATTTCAAGGTTCTATTTCTTATTTCTACAACACCATTTTGATGAGGAGTTCTAGAGGCAGAGAAATCCTGATTATAACCATTTTGTGAGAAAAAGGATTCAAACTCTTGATTTCCAAACTCACGGCCATGATAAATTTTTAAAGTTTTAATTTTAAGGCCACTATGATTTTCAACAGACTTGGAATACTTAGTAAAATAAGATAAAGCTTCACTTTTGTGAGCCATGAAGAAGTTCCAGGTATATCTAGAGTAATCATCTACTAGAACATTAACATAGTTCTTCCAATTTAAACTAGAAACTCTAGATAGTCCAAACAAATCCATGTGAACCAATTCGAGAGGTTGATAAGTAGAGACTTATTTCATTGATGTGAAAGAGATTTTGAGTTGTTTTCTCTTTTGACAGGGATTAATCACTTTGTCATTTGGAAACTCAAGTTTGGGTAAGTCATTCTTTAGGCCTTTTCTAGTTTACTTTCTAAGGGAGTGAACATTACAGTGTCCTAGTCTCCTCTTCTAGATCCAAGATTCTTTATGAAATTCACTTAAGAATGTAACATTTTGAGAAGTTAAGAAATCTAAATTTCCAAAATTAACATTCTCATTCCTTGATACAGAAAATACTAATTCATCTATATAATTAAAGAAATTACATGCATCATTTTCAAATTTAAAATAATATCCATCATCAATGAATTGTGAGATGCTAAGAAAATTATATTTTAAGTCATTACAAACAATACTTTAGAAATTAATATTGAAGCAGAGTTACCAATCTTGCCTATGATAATGATCTTCCCTTTGTCATTGTCACAAAATGTGACATGTCCTCCATCTACTTTTACCAGGTTCTTGAAGCATGAGTAGTCTCCTATCATGTTCCTTGAACACCCACTATCCAAGTACCACAGATTTGTGCAGGAGCTCTTTAAGCAGCTTTCCAACAACACGATCAAGCAAAGATAAATTTTGGTACCCATACTTGTTTGGGTCCAGTAACATTAGTAATATGTGCTTTAGGAACCCATATTTTTTCATAGGTTTCCTATAGGAATTATGTAAAGTATTAGAAAAATATACTCTAATTGGTCCAAAAAAACATGAAATTGTAGAATATGTATCATGACTTGAGCTAGTTTATCTATTTCCAAAACTAGGAATGAAATTATATGTCCTATACTTCGAAACAAAATTTTTTCTACCAAGGTTTCTTTTAACAGGTTGATAACCAATGCCAGTATTATATTTAGGAACAATTTGATTTCCTAGAATTTGGGTAAGGGTATTTTTACCACTAGTAAAATTTTCTAAGTCACTTTTTAATTTCTCATTAGACATTTTTAGTTCATTGTTTTCTTTGAGCAGTTGATAATTTTTCCCTTTTTCAGTAGTAAGTTCATATTCAAAATTTACAGTGAGAGCATTTTGTTTCATAAATGATTTATATTTATCATTTAATTCATTGCATGTCTCTTCAAGCATGTTGCAATATTCAAACATTTATTAATTAGTAATATTTTCATAGTCAGTTTCCTCTTCAAAATAGTATGAATTATGCATAGAAGAGTTTAGTGTTTCCTCAGATGTGTTTTTCATAAAACACATATTGGATTTGTTATCCTGTTCATCATGTTATGTGTCTGAGTCACTTGAACTATCCTGAGAGGAACTCCAGGTTTCCTTCATTGCCTTTTTGTACTTGTTGTCCTTGTCCTCATATTTCTTCTTATATTTGAGAATTGGACAGTCAGCCTTTATATTTTCTTTTGTGCTTACATTCATAGCATACAATCTCATCAGTTTTGTCACCTCTCTTCCAGTCGTTTTTCTGGTATACATTTTTATCATAATTTCCCTTGAAGTTAGGTTTTCTGAAAAAGTTTTTCTTCTTGTAAAATCGTTTGAATCTTCGGGATAGTTGAGTCATCTCCTCATCACTGTCTGGTGATGATTGTTCAGTAGTGTAACTGTCTATAGAAGCTTCCAATTTTACTTTGTCTTTGTGCTTCGAGAGGGAGGTCTTAAATGCAACAGATTTCTTATTTGGTTCATCCTCCTCTTCTTTGGTGACTTTAAGCTCTTCCTCATACATCATCAATTTCCCAATGAGTTCCTTTACAGGTATCCTTCTGATATCGCATGACTCAATAATAGAGACAGAGGTTCCCCTCCATCTGTCAGGAAGACATCTAAGAATTCTCACGATCTGTTCTTTGGCAGTGACTTCTCATCCTAGAGAAATCATTGTGTTGACAATCTCATTAAACCTAAGATACATATCAGAAATAGCTTCACTAGGTTTCATCTTAGAATTATCATATTTTATATTATAAGTATTAAGTCTCATTTATTTTACACTAGATGTTCCTTCATGTGAGACATACAAGGTATCCTAACTTTTATGGGCAGTTTTACAAGCAGAAATCCTATTAAATTCTTCATCTCCTAAGGAATGATACAAGGCATTCATAGCCTAGTAATTGTTATTGTAAGAATATTTGGTAGGTTCATCCCATGTAATTCTATCTGTCACAGGAAGTTTTTTTTCATCTATAATTGATTACCAGATTTCAAAGCTCATACTCTCTAGATTCATTTTCATTTTAATTTTCCATTGAGCATAATTGGTTCCATTAATGAATGGTGTTCTATTGGTTGCAACACCTTCCAATCTATTATCCCTAATAACAACTTACTTTAAAAGAGTTAGAAATTTATAATTGATAGAAATGTAAAGATCTTTAAAGTACAACTATAATCATAGTTGAGTAAGATTACACAAAGTCCTGACAAATAATTCTCTGATACCAAATGTTGGTCAGAGTAGTTAACACAAGAGGAGAGGGGTGAATTTAGTTACTATAAAAATTTCTGTATAAAATATAGTAGTTTTACAAATAATGATTTCCCCGAAAATAAATAAATCCCAGATAATAATGGTTATATTGTTATAAGAGTTTGACTGTTTAAATGACTTCTTAGAATATTGACTAATTCAAAGTAATATTAATTGGTATTATTAGAATTACTATTGATGTTATCCTACTAAGAAAAATCATATATAATTTCTTTCCAAGACTAACTATCAAAGTGAATTTAGTGTTTTTTGGATTAGGTAGTAAAGTAGTAAAATTGAGTAGACTAAATTTAAATAGCACAGCAGATATAAAACAAGTGGTTTAGTTTCAAGCTGAGACCTAATCCACTCCACTTGGTGATCACCTGCCACCAAGCAGTTTACATAAATAAACTCTGCTCCACACCCAGTATCAGGGATAACAATAGTACATGGACTGTCCAGGCCACGCAGAGACATCTTCCACAGTTTTCATGGGTATATAATATAATGAACAGGCCACACATGGACCTCTTCCCCAGTTGTGGTGGGTGAAAAAGAGTAAAGAATTTGGTGTGAGGATTTTTAAATCCTCCAGTTCAACTCAAGAGTCAGTGTGTGTGTAAAATATACATAGTACACACGCTTATCAGAAGTAAAATAAATAAATCATTGAGAGAGAGAGTAGATATGAGTCCATAATTCTCTAGTGATTAGCAGCGCAGTTCTGGACTCCTTGGATACGAAAAAAATGCTTCTTAGTCCTTCTCTGGTTTTTGTGTTGAAAAATAGAGTTTTGCGATTAAAATTTTTTTTTCACGAGTAATGATGTTCTCTGAATTCTAGTCTACATCGTGTCTTCTTTAGTTGAGTCGGATTTCATGCATGAGAAAATAATTTCATTGAAAATCTTGCAAAGTGTTCTTCGTGGTCGTGCTCACACGCTTTTTTTTGGTTCAGTATCGCTCCATTGTTGTTGGGAACTCTCCAATATTTATCTTCAAAAATGTATGAGATTCATCCGAAAGGTTCCATATGTTTCGTACCTCTTACCTCGTACTATGTCTACAAAAAAACATTAATTGTGTTAGTGCATTAAAGATGTCAAATATGACCGTTAAAAAGTTAAATTGAAAGACGAAAAAATAGGTTAAGAAAGGGTGTCACAGTAGTTATTCAAACGATGTCTCCTTCATGGTATCTCCTTCATGGTATCTTCTTCACGATGTCTCCTTCACGGTATCTCCTTCACAGTCTCTCCTTCAGAGTATCTCCTTAACGATGTCTCCTTCACGGTATATCTTTCACGGTGTCTCCTTCATGGTATCTTTTTTACGGTGTCTTGATTATAGTTTCTGGATTCATGGTGCCTTGATGACTGTGTCTTGCTAACTATTTCAGGCACTTAGTCAAATAGAGTGTCTGGATTACAGTGTCTGTTCTTAGTGCCTTGCTTCACGGTGTCAGGCATACTGTGTCATGGTGGCTCGTGGTCATGGTGTCTTGTGGTCACGATGTCTTATTGGTCATGGTGTCTATGTCTTGCTCACAGTGTCTGACTTACTGTGTCAAGATTCACAGTATCTTGTACTTAGGCAAATAACTGTATTCATACATAAACAATAATATGCATAAAATGAATTGAGCTTGGCAATTATCAAGTATGAGATAACTTGAAACATAAATACACATGATTGATATGATTTGTGAGATTTGTGATCATTAATAAGATTTGTAATTATTATTGAGATTTGTGATCTTTAAAACATGATTAATACATGAGGAGTCCAACAATATGCTTAAACAATAGGGATAATGGTAGTTCTTGTACATCAAGGAATAAACATTTGGGTTTAACATTCTGCATTGGTTTTGAAATTCGTATATTCTTCCAACAATGATATTACCTACATAACAAGGAAATAAACATTCCAACACAACCTTTTATTTAGAAAAAATTATGGACTTGGCATTATATTTGAAATAATAACTTCGAAAGTACAAATTGTATTTATAACAAATAAAAATATGCACATCTATAAATATATTCCCTATTCCCAATAATTGCAGTATAAATTCTAATTAAACTCATCAAATTTGACTAGTTCAAATTTCGTCTTTCCAATGATTCTCTACACTAGTGTAATTGATTAATTATGAGAAAGAGAGGTTAATGTACCATTTTTTTCTTGTAAAACTTTTCCCTTCACCTACATGTTGAAAAATTTATGTCGAAATTGATTCATCGATCTTATAAAATATATTGGTACATGTTCAGTAAGAATTTTCATTTGGTAAGGACATCCATCCACTTCTTTGTGGCCTCATACGTCCCCCTCTGATGCTGGTAATGATGCGCCAAATTCCAAACAATGTGAGTTTTCCCGTCGATGGTTACACACCCCTGGTAATGAAAATTATGTATTTCACATATAATACATATATTCTAGATTTCACACACACTATGAAATGAACATGGATTCTACATCTATTGAACACAAAAATGTGGCATAAATTGCATAAATGAGCAAGTCATAAATATAATGTTAGTGAGAACACTAAAATAGATTCATGATTTCAGGGCAAGGAAATATAATGTGGTGAGAGGAATTAATATATTAGTGAGAACACTCAAGGAGTAATGAAGAACCTTTATATTACCTTAAACATGTGGTTCCAACTACTCCTCACGCTCCATGAAAAACTATAGATGAAGTAACACCTTATGGATCTTCATGATAAACACCATCAAGGCATCAATGGTATACTAAAATTCCATGTCAACATCTCTGAAAAAATTATTATTATCATCCACAAGAGGTATAGGAATCTACAAGTAAAAATCATATGTAAAAAATGGCATCATTCCATTATTATGATCATCATCAGGCACATTGAAACAATTTTTAATAAAAAAATAATTTTTTACCGTGACAGGACATTTACCCTTATCATTTTGTTGGGGATTTGGAATTGAAATCAAAATGATATGTCCTTTTTTATGTTTTTTGAGAATCCATCCAAATGATTCGTTTGAGATAGAAACATGATCCATGTTTACCAACAATGGCAGATAAGGTTATTTTATGGGATTTCTGGCTTTACACATTCAACATAAGGTTTCTAATGACCATCAATCAAAAGATGAAAGATTACAAGTACGTGGAAGTTGAATTTGAAAAAAAATATCTAATCATAGACGAACCACATCAACAAGAACATCCCAGTCCTAATCCATAATAGAAATATGGTCTACAAATCTATATGTTATTTTCTAGAACATCAATGAAGACTTTCACGACATCACTTCGTAGTTTCACTCCAATCCATTATTGTGACCACAAACAAGGTTCTTGGTTGACATTTTTGAAAAAAAATGTAATTCCCTGACCCTAGTTACCAGGAGTCAATTCATTATTACATAACTTCGGCATGATCACCAGAGAATAATTCTCGAATGACCGATTAGTTTTGTACCCTTTGTTGTACTAGATATATACATAAGTTTTACATTAAATCATGAAATAAAAAAACAAAAACATTGTGTACCCTTTGAACACACTCATATCAATTTGCCTATCCTTGTAGGTCAATCATAATATACATCTTCACATCCTAGGAAAAAGAAAACATTGCAATGGGGTGATATCAGATGCTCAGTAAGGATAAAAATATTGTGGACACATTTATAAATAAGCCAAATAATTTAAGTTAATGTATAAGACTAAAACACATGATTTTTAAAATTAAACTTATGCATAATGTTTCCATGACACATCAAATAATTCCATTTACTTATTCACAAGGATATACTACAAGTCAAATAATCACACATAATATCAATAGATAATTTCATATTTATGAAATACATAATGTTAGATTTCATAAGAACATAGTCAAGGCCTCATTCGAAGACTATAAATTAGATATTTTCAAGGATTTTTCCAAGTCACTAGTTTCTCTCTTGAGGCCTACCAATGCATCGAGGAGCTATAGAAGGCTCCACCAATCACTTACTAAGTCCAATTCATTTCTCATATGAAAAGGATGAAACATAACCTAAAAATTCATATTAAAACTAGGATAAAATATTTTATTACTTTAACCAAAAACCATGTATGGTTTAAAAATAACACATCCATATTCCAAAATATCATATAACCATCAATAAAATATGTTTTATTGTATCATAATAAATCAAATTCAAACAGGTGTAAAATCCCACAAAGTATGTTGACATATATGAAATAAAAACTATTTGAGAGAAATATATATTTATATGTTGAAATAATTTAAATGTCACATAATTATAAAACAAATAATTTATTATGAAAATATTATTATAATATTGTAAGGGAAGCTTAGAAGGGGTTATAATGGTGGAAAATAGCTACACCCACCTTATCAGTTAAAAAACATTCTTACCTTAACTTGTCAAAAAGGTCATAAAGTACCTTGTTTGGTAAACGACAGAAATATTCCTTTCAAAACATTTTATATAAAGTGAAAAAATGATATAAATGACTATAAACAATATTATATGAAATATTAATTTTTTAAATACAATTTAAAGAAACACGGATGAGGATAATAAAGAATTCTCAGTAGATGCTTATGTATAAACAACCTCTGACAATAAAGAGATTGTAAAATTAACCCTTACCTTGTGCATTTCCTTAGTCTAGGGTACGTTAACCTTAAATATAATAGTGAAATCATTGTTATTAAATTATACAATAACCACATACATAAATATGATATCATATATGTTCTTCTAATATTGAATTGTTAATAATATATCAAAAGTATCATTGTTTTGGGTGTTAACTGATTTGTTTTCCTTTATATGTTTTGTTAAATAAGTCATTTTTGTTATGGATAGAATGTATTTTAATCATATCCAGATGATATTATGTTCTTAAATATTATTTTAAAATCTTCAAATGAAAATTATTTAGGAACGGTTACGATGGGGAATGAATCTTATCGCTTTCATGGGGACGGAAATCTGTTGGTAATCATGAGCGACAATATCATTCGATTGACGGAAAAATAATTTGTAATTGGATGGTATATCATATATAAAGAATCATTAACATGTTATATATATTATTTTAATCAATTATACCCATTATTATACACATCCAAATAATGTAATGTTGAATAATAAACTACACCACGACGTGGAGACTATAAGTCGTACATACCCACGTTTGGTGATTTTGGAATTCATATGATGGATAGAATAATGAATATTGTTATACCATATTTATAGTAACATAAATTCATGTTGATGGTTTTGGTGTTATTATTTTTGTATGAAAAAAACAATGAAATAGGTAGTGTAGGACGAAAAGAACTTTGAAAGATTTGATGAAATTATTACCTATTCTTCAGGCGATTCCTTTTGATTTGATAAAATTGTATCATTAGGATGGATTTATAATCAACCTAAGGCCTATAGGTTGAATTTATGTAAGTTTTGAGGATATTTATGATGTGGATGGCTGAGTCAAATGTCTTTGGAGGAGTGAAATTAAGATAAGGGGAAGTACCCTTTTATATAAGAGAGTTGAGGGTCACTTTAGAAAAAGATTGAAATGTTATTTTATTATAAAATATTTTTCGGTTTCTATTGTCAACAAATGGATTTATTTCAGGTATATGGTGGTTTGTGGTAAAAAACCTCTCAACCAATTGGTTTTATTCAAGTTTAGGTCACCGTATTAACCTTTTATTTTATATTTAACTCTTTATTAAGTAGTTTAACTTTTACCATGTCTTCTTGTATTTTTATAATACATGGTTAATTATCATACAATATAATTCCAAAAGAACCTCAAGTGGTTCAAAAATTACATATCTCTAATTATATAAGTCATTTGGTCGATCCTTATATTTTTAGGAATATTATATCATTAAATAATATTTTATTTGTTTTAAAAACTCATTTATGTCAGTTTTGAAACTATTTAGTATTTGGTTTTTGTGAAAGTCAAAAAACCTTGATTACGTCAAAAAAATACATTAAATCAACCATAAAATATCATATTAACCTATAAAATTTGTGTAATGCATCAAAAGTCCCAATTTACGTTTATTTTGATATTTTTAATATCAATTATTTTAATATTTTATTAATAAGGTAATTACTGCATCATCATTATGTCATATGTAAATTAAATTATTTAACTTCTAAAAATTATAAATAAAATATCATGATGTATTAAATCTTTTAATATTTCTATTTAATATTTATTGTCGAAATTATCTTATATATAACCCTATATTAAAAATGTTTTAGTTATTAAATATTTTATTTAACACTTTTAACTCGTTTTTAAATAAAATAATATTAAATGTCCTAAACTAATCCAAGTGGATCAAAGAGGATTATATTTTATTCCTAAGTTTGATTTTGGTCAAAAAACATATCCAATAGAATTAGGACATGTATTATAGTAATTATAATACCATTTTTACCTTTAATAAACCTATTTACTTTTAACCGTGGTAATGAAAATTCAAAAGTTATTATTCACCAAAAATTATTTTCATCCTATTGAACGACATTTTACTAAATGATGTCAACCATGCCTTTAGTAATTTTTAAATTCAATTCACATAAGAGGTAAAAATATGTTTTATGTAAATTTGATAGCGTGCCTAGAAAGTGGGTAAACGATGTTAGAAAGTTCAAAAACAATTTATACATATAATCTTATTATAAATTGACTCCAATGAATTACATTGAACTGATATAGGTATTATGAATCTATTTAGACTTAAAATATATTTTAATAAAATAAATAATTATTTAATTAAAATGTTAGTTTTAAACAATAATGCAGTGTTATTAACTATTTATCAAAAATTGAATGTTTTTAAAACAATACAAAAAATTCACCCTATGATAATTTTGATATTCCGAAACCAAAATTGAAGTCCATTTTTTAAAATAAAATTTATACAATTTCAAAAATTATGTATTACTATTCATATATTTTTTAAATGGCTAGTTTGATTGGTCATGGTGTGCTAGAACTCAATGTTGTGTACAAAAAAAGAAATTTCAATATTCAAAGGGTAGCATATCATGGAAACATGGGGTGTTACATTCTCCACTCTTTCAAATAATTTCATCCCTGAAATTTCTTGCATATTACTACATAAAAATATTTATAAGGTACTTCATAATATGTTCCTCAGGGTCCCATGTTCCCTCTACAATTTTATGGTTTCTCCATAGAACATTCACCAGAATATTCGTCCGGCTTCTCAACACTTAATCTCTCGTATCAAGAATCCTGATAGTTTCTTCACAATAATAAAAATCAGGTTCTAGTTCTGTTTCATAATATGTGAGTACATGAATTGGGTTAGGCATGTATTTTCTGAATAGTTATACATGGAACATGTCATGAACTTCGAGATATACTTTGAGGAATTGCCAAACGGTAAGCTACAACTCCAATTCAATCTAGAGTATCGAATAGTCTGCTATAGCTGGGACTAAATTTTCCCTTCTCAGAGAATCGTATAACACCCTTCCATGGAGATACCTTCAACAAAAAATGATCACCTACTTGAAATTTAAAATCCATCCTTCAGCTATTGGAACAACACTTTTTACTACTTTGAGATGATTTGATGTGGTTTTGGATAATCTTCCCATATTTCATTGTTTCCTCATCAAGTTCTAGGACTACGAGGTTTCATTCACCAACATCATCCCAACAAGTTGATGTACAACATCTCTTTCCATATAAAACATCATAAGGTGCCATCTGAATACATGAATAGAAGCTATTTTTATAAAATAAATTCAACCATAGGTAAATACCAATCCCATATAACTTGAATTTAATGATAGTTAGATATCACCATTTCTTATAAGGTTTTAATAGTCTGTTCTAATTGTCCATCAGTTTGAGGGTGGTAGGTAGTGCTTAAATGACGTTTGGTGTCAAGGGATTTCAAAATACTTTTCCTGAATATTGATGCGAAATGGGAATCACGATCCGAAACAATTGATAGGGGTACTCCATGAAGTCTTACAACTTCATTAATATATAGTCTTTGTAAATGTTCAAGTGGTAAATCTACTCTTATATCATGAAAATGTGATGAATTTGTAAGATGATCAACAATTACCCATATTGCATCATTCCTTCTAGGAGACTTTGGTATACACATGAAAAAATACATTATAATATCATCCCATTTCCACTCAGGTATGGGAAGAGGTTAAATTACTCCTCTAGGATGTTGTCTTCCAGCCTTCACCTGCTGACAAACCATATATGTTGACACATAATCCACAATATCTCTCTTTATGTTTCCCTCAAACAATGTTCCTTCAAATATATATACATCTTAATGACACCAGGGTGTATAGATAAATTGGAGCAATGAGTGTCATCCAACAATTACCTTTTTAGATCAGGTTTATCAGGAATGGAAAGCCTCCTCCCAAACTTCAAAATTCCAACTTCATATACGAAGTCAATTAATCTATCATCATTCATAGAATTAATTTTATTTTGAAACTCCTCATCATCAGTCTAAGAATTTTTATCCTTTATAGTAAAGATGATTTGGCAACGATTTGAAAAAGTATCGATGTTTCACATTCAATGATTATTCCCATATCTATCTTCACTAGATCCATGTAGATAGGATCCCTATCTACTCTCATCATGTTCCGAACTCTATGATACTTTATGCTCAAAGACTCTTCCACCATATTTGTCTAGCCTTGGTGGTAGTGTATAGTGAAATCACAATCCTTGTGTATTTTGATCCATCTATGTTGCCTCATGTTGAGTAATTTTGTGTAAAAATTTACAACAACCTCTTATGATCAGTATATATCTCAAATTTTTCACTATAAAGATGGTGTGTAATTATTTTCAGAGAAAGGATCATAGCTACTAAATCTAGATCATGAGTAGGATAGTTTTTTTCATGAATTTTTAGTTATTGTGATGCATAGGCTATAACTATATCATTCATCATTAGGACACAACAAAGTCCTTTCTAGGAAGTATCACTATAAATAAAAAACCCACCATTCCTCGATGGTAGAGTCATGATAGGATCATTGACTAATATTATCTTCAGTTATTCAAAACATTCATAACAATTTTTTGACCAAAAAAATTTATCCCCTTTAAATGTGAGCTTGATTATTAGGTTGCCTAATCAAGAAAAATGCTGGACAAAAAGCCTATAATAACCTACTAAAACAATAAAACTATGTACCTCAGTTATATTTGTCAGTGTTGGAAATTCGTTTATTCCTCTTTCCTTTGAATGATCAACAGATATTCCATCCATAGAGACAATATATCAAAGAAAAGAAACCTCCTAATTCCAAAATTAAAACATGTTAAAATTACCATACAATTCATTTCATCAAAGAGTATTTTGAATAGTGTACATGTTATTTTCATGATCTTTGTAGATTTGGGAGTATACCAAGACATCATCAATATATACCACTACAAAGTCACCAAGATATTCCTTGAAAACTCTATTAATTTAATCCATATTGACAGAGGGTGCATTAGTGAGTCCAAAATGCATTATTGTAAACTTGTAATTCCCATACCTAGTAAGAAATTTTGTCTTCAAAATGTATTCATCCCTCAGGGACAACATATGATATCCAGATCAAAGTCCAATCTTTGAAATATATTGATCTCCAAGAAGTTGATGAAATAAATCATCAATTATAAGTAGGGGATACTTTTTCTATATTGATTTATCCTTAATCTCCCTTTAATCAATTCACAGATTCATAGAGCCATATTTCATCATATCAAAAATAACATGGGCTCCCAATAGAGAAACACTAGGGAAAATAAACCCATTATTACTCAATTCATCTAGTTGTTTATTTAGTTCCACTAATTCCACAGTGGCCATTCTATTCGGGGTCTTCTATATGGGCATTGAACCAAGAATTAAGTCGTTGGAAAATTAAATTTCTCTTTCTGGGGGATGTTCAGGTAAATCCTTTAGAAACACATCAACATATTCTTGAGAAATAAGTACATCATCTATTTGAACATTCATTTCCTCACCATTAGTTATTTCACTCTATTCCTCCTCGGCAATTGAATTTTGTAGAGCTATAAGGGGTGAATCTAGATGAGAATCAGATGGTGATGTTTCTGCTCTAAAGTTGAGGTATTCTTTTTTCATCATCATAAATTGTAACCGCCTGCTTCTTACATTAGATTTTTGCATCATGGTCGGAAATCCAATCCATACAGAGGATTATATCAAATTCAATCATGGGTATGATGATGAGATCTATCGATAAAGCACATTTATATTCCATAATGGTAACTGATTCACAAAACATTTTTTTCAATGAGGCTTACCATAGTAGATTTGACTGAAAACTCCATTGTTAAATAAAATTAGAAATATCTAATATTCTTTTAAAACTAGGATGATATTAAAGAATGTGATGATCCAGAATCAAATAATCAAATGGATAAATTTTAGGAAACGATTAAAGTACCTGCCACCACATCATTCGGAGCATCAACATCGGTAGTAGTGCTCGCATAAACATGGTCATGCTCCCTGGGCCTTTTCTAGGGTAAGTTTACATGGTGCTTAAAAAATTCATTTGAATAATGTCCCATTTCTCTAAAATTTTAGCAATCAACATTGACATCCCCTTTATTTCCCTTGAAATCACATGCATAGTGGATTTTTTCACTACACTTGTCACAAACTCCCATTCCCTTCAGGAAAGTACCAGGGTGTTTCTTCCCACATTTACTACAGGATGGAAATTCTACTTTTTTACTTCTTCCCCTTATTTCCATTTCGATAGTTTTTAGAAGATCACTTCTTCTTTTTCATTGCTTTAAAGTCATATGGCATGTATAATTAATTTTCTCTCTTGATAGCACATGAGACTATATCTTTGTACAACGAGAAAGGGTTTTGAGACTAATGCTCGAAATAAAAATGATTTTAACCCCTCAAATGATCGACCAATATTACTCCTTGGGTTACATAAATAATCTGAAGCATTCCTTATAGCTCTATAAAGTTAGCCTCATACATTGTGACATTCTTATCCTCCTTTTTCATTAGATAGAGAAGTTTTCTTTCCATATCTGCTCAATGGTAATGATTAATGTATTATTATAAGAAAATATCTTCAAACATCCTCCATTAAATATTTTATACTTCTCCATCCTCCTCTGTGTTTTGATTTAATGACCACCATTGATATTCATCTCTTGTGAGGCAATAAACATCCATAAAAACATTTTCTCTTTCGCTACTCCCCCTATCATGAAATATTTTTTCTAAGTAACATATACATTACTCATCTTCAAATGGATTTATAGTCCAATTTAATGTTGGTGTTTTTTGCCTCATGAAGTGGTCTATCATTGATCCTCCTCGGTGTGGATCATGGTGCTCTATATGTGTAAGGTTATTATTCATAACCTGAGTGAGTTTTCAAATTATGGATATAATGTGTTCATCACTAGTTGCATCACCAGCTTCACTATAATTATCTTCAGTATGAGGGAAATCACTACAAGGATTACATGTATTGATAAGGTTTGAAATTCATTAACTAGGTACCATTTCTAGACAATGGCATACACTAGGTTAATTTATGAACCGCAATGAATAATTCCAAACATGTAAAATGCATATGATGAATTGGACAGTTTATAAACATAATCCATAATCATAAAAAAATTATTTGAGAATGTATTTACTCATAAATCCGTCATAATGGTTTCGAAGGAAAATGTGAATTATCCTAAGCACATCCCCATGGAGTGTTGTAACCAAGAGAGATGCAAGACCTGTTGTCATGCACCAATTCTCATTCGAGTCTATCTCAAAGCGGTGTTTTTGGGTATTACCCCTAGATACATCTATGTAAGTGCTTCTTCTACCTTCTCGTATCCAGACAGGGATGTAATGCATGGAAAATTCAAAAAATCTCCACATTACAAAACTTCTAGTTAGTTCACCTACACTAATCCTCAATTTGTATCTTAGGGTAATGTTCTCTAATCATTGTTTTTTCTAAATCTAGTTTCTAAGGATTGTACTAAACATCCTCTGATACCAACTGTAACGCCCCAAACCTAGTTACCCAGAGTTGGTGCGTTATTACATAACATTGGAATGATCTCAAGAGATCGTGTCTTGAAGGACCAATTAGTTTAGTAGCCTTGGATGTACTAGATATATATATATGTTTTACATTACATCATGAAATAAAACAAAAAAACATTGTGTCCCCTTTGAACATACTCATATCCCCTATCTTATCCCTAAATGTAAATCAAAATTCACTTCTTCACATCCTGGTAAAAAGAAAACATAGGAAAGGGGTGAGCTCAGATTCTCAGTAAGGATAACAATATAGCAAAAACTTTTATAAATAAGCATAAACATTTAAGGAAATATATAAGACTAAAACAAAAGGCTTTTAAACATAATCTTAAGAATTTCATGCAAAAGATAAATCAAATAATTGAATTCACTAACTCACATGGATATTCTACTAGTCGAATAATCACATTTAATATTAATTGATAATTTCATAATGATGTAATGCATAATGCCAGACATCATAACCACATAGTCAAGGACTCGTACCAAGACTACAAATAAGATTTTGTTAACACCTTATGCCAAGAAACTAGTTTTTCTCATTAGACCCACCGATGCATTGAGGATCTATAGAGGGCTACACCTGTCACATACCAAGTCCAATGCATTCCTCATATGAAAAAGGTTGAAACATAACATAAACATTCTTAATAAAACTAGCATACTAAATGTTAATATTTTAACCAAAAACCATAAATGGTATAAAAATAACACATCCACATTCAAAAATATCAAAAAACCCTTCAATAAAATATGGATGAATTTATAATAATAAATTTACTTTAAACAAGTGTAAAATCCATCAAAGGATGTGGACATAGATGAACTCGAATATATTTGAGAGAAATATATCTTTCTATTTTGAAATCATTTAAAAATCACATAATTATAAATGAAAATATTTATTTTGAAAATATTTTTATAATCTTGTAAGGGAATCTTCAAAGCTGTTATAACGGTGTAAAATAATTGCACCCTCTTCATAAGTTAAAAAAACATTCTTACCATAATTTGTTGAAAACGACATAAAGTACCTTGATTGGGAAATGACGGAAACATTCCTTTAAAAACATTTTATAAAAATTAAAACAATTGTATAAATGAAACTATCCCATATTCAAGGAAATAGTAAAAAGGATTTGATATACATTTTTAAGAATCAAAGATGATGGTGATAAAGAATTATCGGTAGTTGCTTACGTATACACAACCTCGGATAATAAAGAGATTGAAAAATTACCCCTTAAATAGTACTTTTCCTTAGTCGAGGGTATGTTAAAATCATGTATAATAGTTTAATTAATGTTATTAAATTATACAAGAACCAAATACATAAATATTATATTATATATAATCTTCTAATATTTCTTTGTTAATAATATTTCATAAGTATCATTGTTTCCAGTGTTAATTGATTTATGTTCCTTTATATGTTTTCTAACATAATTCATGTTTGTTTTGGGTATAATGTTTTTGTTTCATATCCAAAATGAAATTATGTTCTTAAATATTGTTTATAAATCATTAAATGAAAATTTTTAATTAATGGTAATGATGGGGAATTAATCTTATCACGTTCATGGAGATGGTAATCTGTACGTACGCACGAGCGACCATATCATTATATTGATTGTAAAATAGTATGTAATTGGATGGTATATAATATATATGTAATCATTAATATGTTATATTTATTATTTACATCAATTATTCTCATTATTATACCCATCCAAATAATGAAGTGTTGAATAACAAACTACACCACGACGTGGAGAAGGTAAGTCGTACGTACGCATGTACGGTGACTTTTTCATTCCTATGATGGATAGAATAATGAATATGGTTGTAAAATATTAAAAAAAAAACCACTGTATGTATAATGTATTGGATTTTTTATTTTGGTATGGAAACAACAATGAAGGAGGAAGTGGAAGAAGAAAAGAACTTTGAAAAAGATGATGAAATTATTACCTCTTCTTCAGGAGCTTCCATTTGATTTGAAATAAAGGGATCCCTAGGATGGATTTCTAATCAGATAAAACCCTCTAGGTTGAATCTATGGTAGTTGGGAGGATATTTGAGAAGGTTTTGGCCGATTAAAATAGCTTTGTAGGTGTGAAATTTAGAGAATGGAAAGTACCCTTTTATAAGAAATGTGAGGTTTAATTTAGGAAAATCTTGAAATATTATTTTATTATAAACTCATTTTCGGTTTCTAATTTCCCAAAATCGATTTATTTCTAGGATAATGTGGGAATGGGTCGAAAAACACTCAACCAATTGGTTTTAGGCATGTTTAGGTCACCATATCAGCCATATCCTTTAGATTTAACTCTTAATTATGTTCTTTATCTTTAACTATACCTTCTTGTATTTTTATAATACATAGTAAATTAACATACTATAAAATGAAAATAAAATATCAAGTGGTTTATTAATGAAATATATATCATTATATAAGTCCTTTTCCTAAACCTTAGATGTTTTTTGTAAAATTATATCATTTAATTATATTGTATTTGTTTTAAGAACTCATTTATTTGAATTTTGAAACTATTTAGTATTTGGTTTTTGTGAGAGTCAAAAAAAGTTGATTACTTTGAAAAAATTACATTATATCAACCCTAAAATGACATATTAACCGATATAATTCGTTTAATTCATCAAATGTATCAATTTACATTTATTTTTATATTTATAATATTAATTATTTTAATCGTTTATTAACAAGTTAATTACTGCATCATCATTGTTTCATATACAATTTAAATTACATAATGTCTAAAAATTATAAATAAAATTCCACTATGTAGGAAATATTATTATAAGTCTAATTAATATTTATAGTCGAAATTATCTTATGTATTGACATAAAATAAAAAAAATTAGTTATTAATATTTGAATTTAACACTTTTAACTCTTTATTAAATAAAATGGTAATAAATGTCCTAATATAATTCCAGTGGTTCGAAGAGGATCATAATTATTCCTATGGTTTATTTTGGTCAAAAAAAATTATCAAATAGAATTAGGACATGTGTTGGGTAATTATAATATCATTTTTACCTTTAATTACCATATTCACTTTTAACAGTTGTAAATAAAATTAAAAAGATACAATTCACTAAAAATTATTTTCAACCTATTGAACCGCATATTACTTAATGATTTAAGCTGTGTCAATTGGATTTTTGAAATTCAATTCATAGTAGCAGTAAAATTACATATTATGCATATTTGCTAATGTGCCTAGAAGACTTGTAAAAGATGTTATAGAGTTAAATAAAATTTTATACATCTAATATTATAATAAAATGACTCTATGGAATCACATTGTACTAATATAGGTATTATGTATTTGTTTTTACTTAAATTAAATTTAAATTAAATAAATATTTATTTAAAAAAATGTCATTTTTTAACAATAATGATGTGCTTTTCATTATTCATCAAAAATTATACGTTTTTAGAAATATACCAAAACATAACCCTAATTTAATTTTGATATTATGAAACCAAAAATGATGTCCATTCTAAAAAATAAAATTTATAAAATTTCAAAAAGTGAGTATTACTATTCATAACTTGTTTTTAAATGACTAGTTTTATTGGTCGTGGTGTGCTAGAACTCGAAGTTGCGTATAGCACAAACTATTGCATTATTCAAAGAGAAGTGTACCGTGGATTCATGGGGTGTAACACAAAATATATAAATTTTAGGGTGGAAGCTATTGATGATAGATAGGGGAAGCATGCGTGGGAGAAGAAGAAGCTCATTGACTGATAGAACGTGTTTGAAGGAAATCGTGGGGATAAGATTCTCATTGGTGTCAAGACTTAGGGTATGTGGGCGTCGTGTTGTTAATGTTTTATCCATGGAAGAGACATTTTATCATCAACACTGGGGTTGATTCCCCAAATCTCATGGAACACGAATGGTTTTCTATAGAGATTAGGAGGAAAATCTAGCGACTAGGTGGTTGAATTGATTAGGAAGCAGTAGAATTCCTAAATTATATGTTTACAGTATTTTTCATCTTTTGTTTGTGTGTGGGACGAAATTTGCATAAATGAGTCTTTATCATAGGCTGGTCATGTTCCATTTATCATTGGCATGTTAGGTTTTTCATGCTTCCATGCTGTTTATCGAGGATCAATGCAGAGAAGGAATATGACACGACTATGTTTTGGAATAAAAAATAATGACTAGTCTAAAAAATAAAAGTGATCAGTGAGGGAAACCGATTTTGTGTCTATGTCCTAGATATGAATCTTGTGCTTCAAAAATGATAATTTATACAATAATATAACTATATCCTTATCACTCATGTTCAACTCAGCCATAAATATGGATCTGTTTATGAATAAGGATTTTTTTGACGACACTAAATAAAAAATTCTTACTACACTAATATCTTTTTATATGTTCATATATAAAGGTGTTTCCACATTTCTTATTGAATAAATTATTTTTTCAATATATTTAGTTTTCTTCATGTTTTTATAATGTTTTTTTTTTCACAAAACGGGGGATAATCATATAAATTCTTATCATGGTATGATCATTGTAACTTCTATATTTAACTTTCTAGAGGTGATCAGTAGAAAATCAATCTGTATTGGAGATGGGATGAAAACAAATTGATGATGTAATTGATATAATAATCGATGTCAAATTAAATTTAATAATTGATTAATTCCATATACATATTAAAAATAATGTGATTTAGGTTGGATTGATAGTGGATAACTAGAAATTACTTCATATCATAATCAATTGAATTTGGAGTCTAAAACATGTTTTGGATTCCCTTCAATCATTTATAAATAATTTATTTCCAAATTGATGATTAAATTAATCATTAGAGGAATAGTGTTCAATAAAGGCTAATACATTATCTGACAATAGTTTATGAATGATTTATATGTTTTTTTATCAATTATGATAAGTGGTTTTGTTTACGTGTTATTATCTTACGAAAAACTATTTTACTAGTCCTTATTTAAGTAATATTAATCTAGAATTTAGGAGTCTATTTGAGAACACATTTTTTTGAAATTATTATTATAAGATATAAGATTTAGAATGACTATTTAATCCATACAGGTATTATCACTTATCTTATGTTTTTACACATAAACATTTATAGATTGAGTATTAAAAAAACAACTTCAGTGGTATTCTTTTGTTATTTATGTATAGTAGTCTTACAGAATCAGGGCTCAACATTCAATTTTTTTACATATGATGTTTTATTAAATTAATAAGAGAATAGGAGGTATATATATTTTTAATCTATTTTGTATAAATGATAAATGCTATAAGAAATTTCAATATGTGGTATCAAGAGATCATTCATGTTAGTGTTCTTTCACGGATGTAACAAAAACAACATATTTGTCACACTAAGTATAATAATCATTGAGTGAAATTAGAGAATTTCAATATTTACTACCAAAAATATAAAAATTCTCTTTTTGAACACCCATATCAACTAGATTCTGAGTAATATAGCCCTAGCATGCATTGACTATCTATTTTTTCAATAAAGCCAGGGCTTTCAATGGTTTTCCCAGATAATGATTGTTCCGTTATTATTATTCTTCATAATTGGGAGTGATAATAAATCAAAATTATATGATTCACAAATATTAATGGAATCATATCTATAAAGGATAGAACACATCTTAGATACCTTGCTTCATATGGATGTTATCTACCATACTTGAAAACAAATTTCAAATTCAAAAACAATAGAAACAATTTCACTGATAAGAAAAAATTTATGGTCACCATTATAAATAAAAATCAATGTAAAAAATACTATACAATAATTTTAATGATACATTTCTTTGATGATAAGGGAAATACATAGCAAACATAGATTAAAATTCACAAGGAAAGTCAAATTTAAATACGTGTTCTTTACAATTTAAATATATTTCTTACAATAATGATTCAAATGTTTAGTGCTTGAATAGGGGTTGAAAAAATAACCAATCACATAACTTGAAAAAACTCTCATATAATATAAAATAGCCAAACATACTTATCTTTTTCAACCTTCCATGTTTCATTGTCACCTTTAGATAAACAACATGTCTTTTTCTAGTGGGAGTTTTATTTAATAAATAAATATCATTTTGTTAAATATTGGGGTTCTGTAATTAGAACTAGATATGGACAATAGACAAACCATGAGTTCAAATAGAAGTAATTGAGCAGTGGAAGATTGCAGAGCCTTCGATGTTATTTTTGGTCATAGATCAAGGTAGGTTCTTAAAATCATCTAAGGTAACATGCTAAATATCATACCAATTCCTCTCTAACTAATGATAGACCCACTAAGATCATTCAATTAAAAAATTTACACCTTGATTCAATGGAAAGAATAGATGCATCGGTGATTTATGACCTAATAATAAATAAGAGAATCTGTAAAATCTAGAAGGTATAATTTTCTATTTTAAGTATAAAACCATGATATAACTACACTAGAACAACATTTCTATTCATTTATGTGTATTACAATTTTTTAAAATACAACATTCTAATGATTGTTCCCTAAAATTAGAGAATTTGATGTCTATCTTTGAAAAATAAAGATTCACCCTATATGTTGTGGGAAAGGGAAAATCAAGGGAAATTTTTTAATAACATAGATGAATTCATACCATGTTTAATTGGATCAAAATTTATAGTTAAAATAGAACCACGTTAGGAAATTGGGATGATGATCTTTGGGAATGGATGATAGAGGTGGATCTAGGAGAGGAACTGGCAGGGGCATTGGCATGTGGGCAGAGAGATCACATGGGGGGTTTTGACCCGAGCATGGGGAAGCTGGTAGGGGGATCAGGGAAGAATACAATTCAGTGGAGGCAGGCATGCATTTCAGAGATGTGGGGGATGCAGTAAAAAATAGGGTAGGCATGGGGGGACATAGGGAAAGCCAAGGAAAGTTGGGGGAAGATAGGTGGAGTGACAGTCAATCGGGGAGGCTCAACGGTTGATCAATGGTGGGGAGATGGTTAGGAGGGTAGACGGGGAGGCTAGGAGGGTGATGGGGTGGATGATATGGGAATCGTCTATCAATCGGGGAGGCGTAGAGGTTGAATAGTTGTAAGGGAGGTAGGGGATGCAGTGAGGCGGGGGAGGCATTGAGGCAAGGAGACTGGGAGGTAGAAAGGGTTATGGGGTAGATGATAGGAGAAATGGTGATAAATCAGGGAGGTGCGGAGGCTGAGTAGTGGCAGGGGAGGCGGTGAGGTCTTCTAGGGTTAGGATAATATTTTGTGTAGATCACACATCAAAAAATTATTATAATTGTTTAATGTTTTTTATATTTAATTTTTATTCTATATATTTATATATATCATGCCCAGAAACAATTTTTAATTATAATTTTTTTTAATGCAATATCTAAACACATATTTTTCATTGATAATTAACAGGTATTTGTTAGATAATTTGTAAATATATATTCAATTATTTAAAAATAATTAATTGATGTTGAATAATTTATTGTGATGTATATTTTTAATTGTAAAACATTTGTTGGTAAAAATACATAATGAAAATAAATTTATTTATTGGTAAAATAATTATTGGTATCTGTATGATAAAGTGGCATATTTAATTGTTAATAAAAAAATTTGATATTGAACGATAATAATGAATTGATATATCTGTCAGTTAAATGATTTGATGGAACCTATAATATATTTTTTGTTATTTAATGGGTTGGTGTAAAATATTTATTGATGTGAATAGATTTTTTGGTAATGGTTATTATTGATAAAACAATCATGTGTCAGTAAAATAATATTGGTATTATTATGATAAAGAAATAAATATAATTGTTTGTAAAAGATTTGTTTGTATTGAATCATCAATATCAACAGATATATCTGATGGTAAAAAAGTGTAGTTAGTCTATATTAATACCCATGAATCATAATATATGTTGAAATTTCTCATTTTTACCAAAATATATATTATATTTTGTTAAATTTCTATTGGAAAAAAGTTAAATTTTTTGTAGTGATGAGAGAAACAACTCGATGAATGACATTGAACTATCAAAATTTCTCCATGCATTATGTTACTAGAGACATTATCTTATGTGTGAGAACTTTGAGGTGTATATAGATCACAAGAGAAACAAATTTATCATTTTATAGTGTTACATGACTGTTAGATAGAGGATTTGTGTTGATTATATTATATTATTTGATTTTAAGATTTCTTAAATGCTTGGAATGTTTAATGAGGTAGTATATGTGTTGAGTTGGAAAACATTGGAACATGTCTTATGGGAATCCCATAATGCATAGAAATTAATTGAGCTCTTTTCTAAGCTGCATATAGAGTTTCATTATAGTCATTATCAATATTATCTCCCATATTTTACAATTACCTCATCCATCCTTGAGATGTTTAGAGAAATATTTTTTCATATCCCAAAAGATTTTTTCATTGTGAGTGTATTTTTTGAGATAACTCTCCTCCAGATTGGAATGTGGGAAGATATGATGTCATGTGTATACATGTACTTATCTAAGATTCACTAGATATGAGAGAGAAAATTATATTTGATTATCATGATTCTAATTGGATTTTTCTTCTTGGAATCTCCAAAATTCATTTAGTTATAAAACATTGGTATTGGTGGCCTGAGATGAATGTTTTATCAAAAGATTTTAATACTGGGTGTACAACATATCAGTGTGTGATGGTAGAGAAACTGACACCTTATTGCTAGTTTCAACCACTTAGAGTAATAAAATGTAAATGGGAATATGTTCCCATGGACTTTATAGTCATCTTACTGTGGTCTCCTAGAATTAGTGATGTTATATAGGTAGACATTGACCAACTGATGAAGGAATCCCACTTCCTTCCTTTTTGGGATAATTTCTTAGTTGATGACCTAGGGTGATTTTATATTTGTGAGATCAACTTACTATGTGTTGTCCATATTACTATTATTTCAAATAGGGATACTAATTTCATGTCATGGATCTGGAAGGTTTTTCATAATTCTATGTGTATACAGGTTCATCGTAGAATAGCCTTCCACCCTCAGATTGATGGATAATAAAAATGGAAAATATATTTACTAGAGGACATGTTTCGTGCATATTCCCCTGATTTCATCTATTCGTGGGAGAGTAATATCAATTTAGTCATGTTCATCACCAAATATAGCTTTTGGGTGATTATACAGATGTATCCTTATGAGGGCTCGTATAGTAGGCCATATCGTTCACTATAATGCTAGTTAGAGGTAGTAAATGCAACCATACTAGTTCCTCGTCTCATATGGGAGACTTCAGAGTAGGTTCTATTGATTTGTAAGTGTATGTGTATTAATCTTTCAAGATATTACTCTTATGTCGATAATCTTTGACAACATCAATAGTTAGGGGTCGAGGATCGTGTTTTCCTATGGTTATCCCCTAGGCTTGGTCAAAAAATGGATATAGAGTCAAAGGGAAGTTTGTATCCTTGATTTTTATGGCTGTTTGATATTCTAGATAGAGTCAGGATGATTTCCTATTTGTCTCAGTTATGTCATAGGTATAATTAAATTCACGAATTATTCCACATTTCATAGCATCTCCTGTATCATGTCGAACCATATAAAACTCTTGATCCTGAGGACATTGATCTAGATGTTGATTCTTTGATTAAGGAATATCATATATGTGGAATGGACTAGAGCATGAAGTATCTTAGTTGTGTGTATATTCCTCTAGTACTGGTGATATGGAATCACAACCATGTATAAGATGACACTTTAGAGTGGGAGGTCGACATATGTTCCCAGTGGGAATATTTTTTTCTCAGGCAGTGTTTTTCTTCCATTGGAAGGTGAACTCAGTGATGAGTTCCTTTAAGGGGGGAGATTGAAAGAACCCGGTTATATATCATAGTTATGTATCCTTTTATTTTTTTATAAATATTTATTATGGACCTAAATTTATGAATAAATAGGTTAAAAAGTATTTGGGGTTGTCTGGGGCGTGTTCTGAACTCAAAACCCCAACCAATGGAAACAATATATTGGACACACAGTTAGTATAAACCATGTCATCCAGGCTACATGCTCACCTTAATCCATATGAGGCAGGACAGAGGGGTGAATTAGGCCGAATTATTTTCTCAAACAATTCACCAAGGGCTTCACAACCAAGAAAAAAATTAAAAAAAATTATATGTGCATTTGGAATTGTTGAACGTAGTTTCTCTTACCATGAAACCTAACTATTGGAAATTCCCCTATATACAGTTTAAAATGCCTGGTTGGTGCGTATTTTTTCAAAACGTGTATCCGAACAATGTAATTCCTACTTTGGGTGGTGTTACCAAAATTAAATTAATTATATGCTTATACCAAATCCTAATTCTCCTAGTCTCATTCCAGAATATATCCACCATTATTCTACATTTTAGAACCCTATTTACACCTATGATTAATTTTGATCCTTAGTGACTATCTATAGTCTTATCAAATGACCATTAGTCTATCTGGATCCATGCTGGAAAGATCTTAATTTCTTATTTCATTTTTTTATTCCACTATCTATCTATGAAGATATTTAGATGAGGGCTCATACATCGCATTTTCAGGGAATTGGTCCATTCTTTAGATCTCTTACAATCTAGGATAAACTAGAGGTTGATACTTGATTAAGAGAGTAAAAAGTGTTCACGGTATATGTTATATAACTCATCCATCAGGATTCATAAATTATAAATTCCCATGAGTGAATGAGAATATTATTATTTGATTACTAGTTAATTCATGTACCTTAATTATAGTCATTAAAACAATGTTCTAAGACCCTAGTTAAATATCTTATTCGTCATTAAATGTTATACCCTCAACGTAAACCACCCAATGTAGAGTGTTTTACATTTGGATTCTATCAGTAGCATGTTTAGCCTACATGTGCCATCATTTGGGTTTTCCTTGACTTGAACATGATAAAGGTGTGTGTTGAATTATAAGTATAAAATTAAATGGAAATAAAAATTATGCTCATCACGTGACCATTATCTATTATGTGCCACAATTTCATTAATGAATATAAATTCAAATTTGATATTATATTATATATATAACTAGGCCTAACTGAATTTAATTGGAGAACATGGTTACACATCCATAACACTCCTTTAAATGTATTAAAAAAGGCAGTATACTGAACGTAATATGTTAAATATGAATTATATGAAATTAATGAAATGATAACATTTCATTTAGTTGTGTGACAATAATGAAAGGAAATGGGTTGGATTATTAAGAGTCATGAGTATTACGTTGACATAATTAATTAATTAATAGATTATTGTGTACCTATTGCATATGGGATTCTAAATATTTATATGATTGGTCTGACTCAGGTTAGTTTTTATATTCATGAGTTATTGTCTTGACAACTCTTGGAATCCATTCAGATTCAAGGTTTCTTGTTGCGAAGGGTGATACCTAGAATGTACCCCAAATCTCATAGATCAGTGGACGCCCAGAATGAAAACATAGAATCAATACTCCATTATTATTATAGCATTCCATTGGTATAGTCGTTGGATATATTGTGACATCTAAGAACATGTGTAACCTTGGATAAACCCTTGGGCCCATCCATTGCTCTTCCTATTTTACCTAATATGCATTCAATGGGCTCTGTTAGAATGATTATTTTAGAATTACTTTGAAATGGACCTGGGATTACACTCTTAACCCTTATAGGCATTCTAAAATTTATTAGTTATATTGGATCTACAATGAGTCCAATGTTTCAATGGTTATTACCTTTGAACCTCTTCATTGTTAATATAATTATTTGATTCCTTGTAATAAATTGGATCCATTAATATTATTATTACCATGTCAGGATGTAAGTGTTTGTTATTCCTTACATAATATACATATATGAATAGGAATATAAATAATTAATTATTTAGATCTGTGTTTAGACACCATCTGAGGCGGAAGTAGGTATATGGGTATTTACGTTATTGTACTTCCTTGCTATTATACGTGCACAACATTTGAGATTATATTACACATAAAAGATGTCATACACCATGTTTATGGTGGCCTAATGAAATTTATCTCACACCTTATTTGTGGTTCCATTGGAACTTCAAAAGATTAGATGTATGTAGGTGTTGACAAGGGGAATCATATTGGGTCACACACTTGATTGCTTTCTTGCATTATGATGGAGGATGGTAGTAAATGTCTGAGCTGGATCTCACGATTCATGGAATTATTTTGGACTATTTTTATACATTTGTATAGAATGTGTTTCATTCTTATTTGTATCCATGTTTTCTAAATTTGAAGATACCTGACATGTGTAACGCCCTGACCCCAGTTACCCAGAGTCAGTGCATTATTGCGTAACATTGGCATGATCACAAAAGATCAAGTCTCGAAAGACCGATTAGTTTAGTATCCTTGAAACACTAGATACATTCATAATTTTTACATTACAGCATAAAGTAATAAAAAACTACAACAACATCTTGTCTTCATATCCCCTCATATTATTCCTTCAGGTCATTCATAAAATACTTCTTCACATCCTAGAAAAATTACAACATTGGAAGGGGTGTGCTCAGATGCTCAGTAAGGATAAAAATAAAGCGGAAGGTTTCATAAATAAACATAAACATTTAAGGCAATGTATAACTAAACAAAAGACTTTTAAACATGAAATTCAACATAATATGGAAAACGTAAAATGAAATAATGCCATTTACTTATTCACATTGATATTCTACTGGTCGAATAATCACATGCAATATCAATAACCACTTTCATAAAGATGGAATTCATAATTCTAGACTATCATAACCATGTATCCAAGGCCTCGTGCCAAGACTACAAATAAGATTTTTACAAGGCCTCATGCCAAGATACTAGTTTGTCTCATGGGACCTGCCGATGCATCGAGGAGCTATAACGGGCTCCACCCGTCACTTATTAAGTCCTATGCATTCCTCATATGAATAGGTTTAAACATATCATAAACCATAACATAATCATATCACATAAAACATGCATAATAAACATAACATTTCCACATTTAAATCAAAAGATATAAATACAACACATTGATATAATAAAAACACTTTCAAATCCATTTTCAATACCAAAATAAAAGAAAATTAAAACTTTGTATATATTTTTCATTTAAAAAAAGTTGTGGCTTGTAGAGGAAGTCGAAACTCAAATAATGGTCACGGCGGCGGAGAAGTCATTGTCGCCGCATACATAAGACAAAAAATTCTTTTTGTTTTTTAGTTAAAAAATATTCATATGAAATATTCCTTTTGAATAAATGTAAAAGTCAAAGTGGTTTATACACCGTATAAAAGAAATTTGTGTATAAAACAAAATATGCCTCAATGAATGGAGACTGAGACGAAGACCCTTACAAAGATAATTTTTAAATAAAATAGATCTATTATGTGTATTAACTATATGTACACATAAAGAAAGTATAAATATAATATAGGACATAATAATATCATGACATAATTTGAAAATATGAGATTAACCCAAAGAATAGAAATTGGGTTAAGAAGTTCCTTTACCTCATGTCTGACCTGGCTTGATCATTCTACAACCTCCTGAATAATAAACTAGAGTTAATTTCTAATTGATTAAGAACCTTTTTCAAGTTCATTATTCCTTTTATATCACTTATTACCATTTTATTAACATTATGTAATTATTTAAGTTAACAACAATCGTTTTGTCGATCTTTGGTACTTGAGTCAAAAATAAACTTCTTATAATTACAAGTTGTTTATGTGGTAGAAAATCCATTATCCCCATAATTATATTAATGATTTAGATATCATATATATCATATATATCTAGTATATAAATTCATTCATAATATTACGTAACATTTAGAGGTAATAAATGAAATGCACCGTTCATGGAGACGATAAGTTGTACGTACGCATGGACGCTAATTTCATTTCGATTTCGTATTTAATGGAATGAAATCATAATGATATAAAGGTATAATATAATTCCATTATAATATATTGTATAATACCATTTACTCTATCATTTATACATCCACATATGGCATTAACGATTCAAATCACTTTGAGGGGGCGATAGTCCACACTACCTAAAATGAAATTATCGCGTTTACCCATAATGGAAATCATAAAGGTAAGCCATAAATAAAAAATACAGAATCATAAGGAAAACAAAAACATAATATATATCATATATAAAAATATTTTCATCATAATGTCCACCTTTGAAGGTGTTATATGAGTGTTGAACAATCATCGTTTCATGAGCCAGAAATTCGCCATCCACAGAAACAGTATGTTCTTTAACCATTAGATGTAGGTGTGTGTAATTGTAGCTCGAATAAATATTATAAAAACATCCTAGTATATTGAGGATACTGGTTTTGTTACAAAATAATGAATAAAAAGTGGTTAGGGGGTTGGAGAAGCAAAATAAAACATAAGAACACATGAGAAAACACTACCATTAAAACGGGTAAATCTTTTTGATTTGAGCTCAAAGGATTCCTTGGGAAGACTTCAGACCAAAGTGAGGCTTCTAGGAGTAATAGTGGGATGTGGAGAGACAGAATGTGAAGGGTTGGCCGAGAAAAAGACTTGAGAGGTGTCGGTAAGGTGGTAGAGGTGGGGGCCTTTTATAAGAGGAGAGGAGGGGCACTCTTGGAAAGTCATGAAATGTTACTTTATTATATAATGAGTTTCGGATTTTAAAGGTCCCACACATATATAGTTAGAGGATGAGGTGATAAGGGTTCAAAATATACTCATCCAATATGTTTTTGACAAGTTTAAGTCTTATATTTGACATTATATTTTCATTTTATTTAAATCGTTACTTAATCCGGTAATTGTTGCATCATCATGGTGTCATAAAAAATTAAATTTCTTTAATGTCTAAAAATTATAAAAAAAACTATCATGATTTAGGAAATCTTCTTTGCTTTTCAATTAATATTTATAGTCGAAATGTTAAATTAAATTACCCCATGTAATAATTGTTTTAGTAAAACAACACATGTTTGTAACAAATTTATTTTTACATTAAATAAAAATTTATTAATGTCATTTTCTTACCCAAGTAGCTCCATGGGGTCCCCAAGTTGACCCATGGATTTTATTGGTCGGACATGACTCATCCAATAAGGTTAGGACAAGTGTAACGGTTTTTTAATATTTTTATAATATCATTTTTACCATAAATTTAACGAATTACCTTTAATCGCAATTAATAAAACTTAAAAGTTACTATTCACCAAAAATTTAATTTAATCCCATTGAACAAAATTTTAAATCCTAATAAAAACCATGTATGTATGATTTTTTTAAATCAAATCACAGAAGTGGTAATGTTTCATTTAAATGAAAAATCAGTTTTTTAATTACCACTTTGTGGTTTCACTATTCATAAAAAATTGTTGTTTTTCAGAAAAATACCAAATATTCACCATAAGCTATATTTGATATTCCGAATTCAAAAATGATGTCTATTTGAAAAAATTACAAACATATATTTTGTATTAATTAATTTAATAATTAATTTCCGTTGTCACAACACATAGCGTGTTTTTAAGAAAGAATATCAATCAAAAGATTGATGATTGTTTATGTCCAATTTTAAAGTTAAATTAATTATAATGAACACCATTGGATAAAATGGTAAAAATATATTCTAATTATACTTTAAAACCACTCAATAGTATAATTTATCACTATAAATTATTTTTATTAAAAAAGTTGTTTTTAAGTATTTTTCACTATTCATAAAAAATTGGCAGTTCTCAGAAAAATAACAAAAATTCAACTTAGGATAATTTTGATATTTGGAATCAAAAAATGAAGTCCATTTTGAAATATAAAATATATATAATTTCAAAAAGTGGTTATTACTATTCATAATGGCTATTTTGATTGGTCGCGGTGTGTTAGAATCTCGAACTTGCGTACAATGCAAGCTATTGCATTATTGAAAGAGAAGCGTATCGTGGAAGCTTGGGGTGTTACATTATCCCCTCCTTTAATAAATTGTGTCCTCGCAATTTGAAAATTTTCTTTTAAAATAAAATGTTTCAAATAGAAAATACCTTGGTGGAAAACCCACATCATGAATAGGGTTAATAAAAATATAACTTTAAAAGAATGAAAGAGAAGTACAAAGGTCACTCGAGATAGACGATACTAGAATTATATGAAAATCTGGATATGGAGGAAAAACAAACCATGAAGGTCTGATGGAGAGTTGTAGAAAACAGGATTTGGAGAAAGTTAACCACAATAAAATCACAAACTTGTGATTGGTTAAACAGTCATTGAATCCCCAGTTGGAAAAGTTAACCGAAAACATTTTAGTTTTAAGTTACCATTCATAAAGTTGAGGAATTTATTAAGTAGATTTACTAAGAATGTTAGGAAATATACTTACTTGTCATGTAGACTTTCATTCTTTAATGAATTTTTACCACAAACCCATCTTTCACTCCGAATGGTAACAGAACACAAAAATATTCTATTTATCCTAATTTTATAAGGTTCTAAATATTACCACATACCATTTAGATTAGGAAAAATATTTTGTAATAACCAGGGACTTCCTGTAGGCTAGTGGTAGGTAATAAAGGCATGTCACACTATAGTTGTGGGTTCGATTCCTGCAGCTTTGTCCAACGCGATGGGTTATCCCCTGACATGCAGGTTGTCCTTTTCATAAAACTATAGTATTATAATATTCCAAAAATAATATTTATAAATTTTTTAACCTTAAATAATACTATCCAAGGTTCAACTTAATCCATTCGAACCTTTATAGTTATCCAAAATATTTCTGTCCAACTCACAGTCCAAATTTTTATAAGGAAGGTAAACATAATGAAGATCCTTTTTTTCCACATAACAACATGTGAACACCTTCATCGTGTATTCTTTTAAAACACTGCAACATCCTGAATTACTATAAATCCTTATTGATTACATTCATGGTCCCTTATTCCTTATAGAAAACTAGATATATTCATTCTATCCAAAAATGTATACAAATCATAAACCAGTTTCAAGGAAGTTAAGAATATCCAATATAATTTATCCAAATAGATCATGTATTATTCCAAATTCACTATCTCGGTATCAGAACCATATTATGGTTTATATTTCTCTCACCCATATATTTTCCAAAAATTTAACCTGCTATGGAGTCACTTTTCATGCTTCCACACAATCTCAAGTCCTTGATGAAATAGTACTGCAGTACAATCCTTATATACTCCATAATTATTATAACCAGTACATCATTGATACAACA
This sequence comes from Viscum album, assembly GCA_963277665.1. Taxonomy (NCBI): domain Eukaryota; kingdom Viridiplantae; phylum Streptophyta; class Magnoliopsida; order Santalales; family Viscaceae; genus Viscum; species Viscum album. The sequence goes on along the minus strand of OY728152.1, from coordinate 838,113,453 downwards.
CTCAACTGAAAAAATTATATAATAAAAAAATAAGAACTATAATCATTCTTCCTCATATGTGGTAGTATCATAACTTGATTATTATCCCATAACATGATTTGGGGAATACTCTGATGATTTGGACATTGGTTTGCATAGTGTCCCCACTCCTTGCATATGAAGAATTGTACATTTGAAACCATCTTCATTCCTTGAAGTCATGCACTTGGTGTCCTTTTTCTACACACTTATAACAAACTCCCATTCCCTTCAGGAATGTTCGAAGGTTTTTCTTCCCACAGTTATCACATAATGGAAAATTATTCTTTTCCCCATCCCTTTATCCATCATTCTCTCTTCAATCCTTTTCTGCTCTTTCTTCCCTTCAATGCCATAAGACTTAGAGAATTATTTACTTATCTTATTAACACATGATACTATTTCTTCATAGGTTGAGAACACATAGGAGACTATTTCCCTTCTAAATGTTGGCTTAATACCATGAAAGATATGATCCTTCTTACTCTTTGGATCATACGTATTGATGGAGTTCACATTCCTTCTACTAGGTGCCATTTCTATACAATGGAATAAACTAGGTTAGTTTATGAATTGTAATGAATAATTCCAAACTTGTAAAATACTTAATGTAAATTGATCGGTTTATGGATATAAACCATAATCATAAAAACAAATCTTTGAGGAAGTATATACTCATAAACCTTTCATAATGGTTTGTAAAAAAATGAGAATTATCCTAAGCACATCCCTCGGGATTTCGTAACGAACAGTGCAGCAAGGCCCGTTGTCGTGCACTAGTTCCCATTCGAGTCTAGATCAAATTAGTGTTTTCGGGTTTTATCCCTAGGTACATCTGTGTCAGAGCCACCTCTACCTGCTCGTATCCCGAAAGGGATGTATTGCTTGGAAAACTCACAAAATCTCTATAATACCAAAATTATAGGAAGTTCTTCTATACTAATCCTCAAAGTCTATCTTGGGGCTATGTTCTCTACTTAGAGTTTATCTAAATCTAGCTTCCAAGGTTAGTACTAAACTGCATCTGATACCAACTGTAACGCCCCGACCCCAGTTACCTAGAGTCGGTGCCTTATTGCGTAACATTGGCATGATCACAAAAGATCAAGTCTCGAAAGATCGATTATTTTAGTAGCCTTGAAACACTAGATACTTCATATGTTTTACATTAAATCATAAAGTAATACAAAACTACAACAACATCTTGTCTTCATATCCCCTCATATTATCCATTCAGGTCATTCATAAAATACTTCTTCACATCCTGGAAAAATTAAATCATTGGAAGGGGTGAGCTCAGATGTTCAGTAAGGATAACAATAAAGCCGAAGCATTCATAAATAAACATAAACATGTAAGGAAATGTATAACTAAACAAAATCCTTTTAAACATGAACTTCAGAATAATATGGCAAAAGTAAAATGAAATAATGCCATTACTTATTCACATGGATATTCTACTAGTCGAATAATCACATGAAATATCAATAACCACTTTTCATAATGATGGAATGCATAATTCCAGACAATCATAACCACGTAGCGAAGGCCTCGTGCCAAGACTACAAATAAGATTTTGTCAAGGCCTCATGCCAAGACACTAGTTTGTCTCATGAGACTTTCCGATGCATCGAGGAGCTATAGTGGGCTCCACCCGTCACTTATTAAGTCCAATGCATTCCATATATGAATAGGTTTAAACATATCATAAACCATAACAAAATCATATCACATAAAATATGAATAAAGGAAATATAAAACATCCACATTTTAATCACAAGATATCAATTCAACACATTGATATAATAAAAACACTTTCAAAACCATTTTCAATACCAAAAAAAAAAAGAATATTAAAACTTTGTATTTATTTTTCATTTTAAAAAAGTTATGGCTTATAGAGGAAGCCGAAACTCAAATAATAGTCACGACGGCGGAGAAGTCGTTGTCGCCGCATACATAAGACAAAACATTCCTTTTTTAGTTTAGTAAAAACTCTTCGTATAAAATATTCCTTTTGAATAAATGTAAAACTCAAAGGTGTTTATGCACCATATAAAAGAAATTTGTGTATAAAACCAAATATGCCTCAATGAATGGAGATTGAGACGAAGTACCTTACAAAGATCATTTTTAAATAATGTAGATCTATTATATGTATTCACTATATGTACACATAAAGAAAGTATAAATATAAGATAGGACATAATAATATCATGACATAATTTGAAAATAGGATATTAACCCAAAGAATTGGAATTGGGTTAAGAAGTTCCATTACTTCATGTCTGACCTGACTTGATCATTCTTTAACCTCCTGAATAATAAAATAGAGTTAATTTCTAATTGATTAAGAACCTTTTTCATGTTCATTATTCCTTTTATATCACTTATTACCATGTTATGAACATTATGTAATTATTTATGTTAATAATGGTTGTTTTGTCGATCTTTGGTACTTGAGTCAAAAATAAACTTCTTATAATTACAAGTTGTATATGTGGTAGAATATCCATTATCCCCATAATTATATTCATGATATAGATATCATATATATAATATATATCCAGTATATACATTCATTCATAATATTATGTAACATTTAGAGGTAAGAAATGAAATGCACCGTTCATGGAGACGGTAAGCCGTACGTACTCATGGACGATACTTTCATTTCTGTTTCATATTTAATGGAATTAAATAATAATGATATAATGTTATACTATAATTCCTGTATAATGTAATGTATAATACCATTTAATCCATCCTTTATACATCCCACATATGGCATTAACGATTCAAATCACTTTGAGGGGGCGGTAGTCCGCACTTCCTAAAATGAAATTATCGCGTTTACCCATAATGGAAATCATAAAATTATGAAATAAATGAAAAATACAGAATCATAAGGAAAAAAACATAATATATATCATATATAAGAATAGTGACATCATAATTTCCACCTTTGAAGGTGTTATATGAGTGTTGAACAATCATCGTTTCGTGAGGCAGAAATTCGCCATCCACAGAAACAGTATGTTATTTAACCATTGGATTTAGGTGTGTGTAAGTGTAGCTCGAATCCTTCTTATAAAAACATCCTAGTATATTTAGAATACTGGTTCTGTTACAAAATAAATTAATAAAAAGATTTTAGGGGGTTGTAGAAGCAATATAAAACATAAGAACACAAGAGAAAACACTACCTTTAAAACGGGTAACTCTTTTTGATTTGAGCTCAAAGGCTTCCTTGGGTAGACTTTTTCCCAAAGTGAGGATTCTAGGAGTAATAGTGGGATGTGGGGAGACAAAATGGGAAGGGTTTGGCCGAGCCAATGTCTTGAGAGGTGTGGGTATGGTGTTAAAGGTGGGGGCCTTTTATAAGAGGAGAGGAGGGGCACTCTTGGAATGTCATGAAATGTTACTTTATTATATAATGAGTTTCAGATTTTAAAGGTCCAAAACTTATATATTTAGAGTATTAGGTTATAAGGGTTAGAAATATACTCATACAATAGGTTTTTGACATGTTTATTTATTATATTTTACATTATGGTTTCATTTTATTTAAATCGTTAATTAATGTGGTAATTGTTGCATATCATGGTGTCATATAAAATTTAATTTATTTAATGTCTAAAAATTATAAAAAAAATATCATGATATAGGAAGTTATTTTATATTTCTATTGAATATTTAGAGTCTAAAATTTAACTTATATAACACCATTTAATAATTGTTTTAGTAAAACCACACATGTTTGTAACAATTTTATTTTTACATTAAATAAAAAGTTATTAATGTCATTTTCTTACCCAAGTGGCTCCATAGGGTCTCCAAGTTGACCCATGGATTGTCTTGGTCGGCCATGACTCATCCAATAAGTGTAGGATAAGTGTAAAGGTATTTTCATATTTTTATAATATCATTTTTACTTTAAATTTCACTAATTACCTTTAATCGCGATTAATAAAACTTAAAAGTTACTATTCACCAAAAATTTATTTTAATCCCATTGAAACAAATTTTCCATCCTAATGACAACCATGTATGTCGTATTTTTGAAATTCAAATCCCAGAAGTGGTAATGTTTCTTTTAAATGAAAAATCAGTTTTTTAACTACCACTTTGTGGTTTCACTATTCATCAAAAATTGAAGTTTTTCAGAAAAACACAAAAAATTCACCCTAAGCTATATTTGATATTCCGAATTCAAAAATGATACCTCTTTTAAAAAATTCCAAACATATATGTTTCATTAATCAATTTAATAATTAATTCCCGCTGTCACAACAACTAGCGTGCTTTTAAGAAAGAATATCAATCAAAAGATTGACGATTGTTTATGTCCAATTTCAAAGTTAAATTAATTCTAATGAACACTATTGTATAAAATGGTAAAAATATATTCTAATTATACTTTAAAAACACTCAATAGTATAATTTATCACTATAAATTATTTTGATTAAAAAAGTTGTTTTTAAGTATTTTTCACTATTCATAAAAAATTTGCAGTTCTCAGAAAAATACCAAAAATTTAACTTAGGATAATTTCGATATTCTAAATCCAAAAATGAAGTCCATTTTGAAATATAAAATATATATAATTTCAAAGAGTGTGTATTACTATTCATAATGGCTATTTTGATTGGTCGCGGTGTGTTCGAATCTCGAACTTGCGTACAATGCAAGCTATTGCATTCTTGAAAGAGAATCGTATCGTGGATGCTTGGGGTGTCAAAAAATGTGTCATCATCTTTTGTGTATTACTATCATTTGTTCAAATATTTATTATTCCTATCTATTTTTATTGTAAAATCTCTTTATTCTGTATTTATTCCATTATTCACTTGTAGTCTTATATATTTCCATTCTCATATGTTCTGGTAATGACGGAACAAACTCCCCAATAACACACCAAAGGCCCTCAATACTAGTTTATAGCCTTTAGCATTTGGGGAGATGTGGTTGATGCCATTTGGAAGACTATGATTGGGGTAAAAATTAGTGGAATATTGGTTTGGGATGTTACACTACACACCCAATAATCTATATGATTCTGAGCTAAAGATATCAAGTGAGAAAGACAATATATCTAGATATGTATATCACGTTTCCTCTTGAACAAACCCATATTTCCACAATACATCAATTTTCAGCATAGTAATTTGTCTAAAATATTATTCATTGTTATCAACAACATGAATTTTATTATCCACAAAGGATTCAATGGTCTCAATATTAACATCATCTATATCGATCACAAGAGAAGGGTTGTGGTGAAAGTACTGAAGATGGGACACACACAAAACATTGTGCATAGCACTATACCTCTATAAAGAGAGAATCAATAATCCATTGTCTTAATTCTTTACACATTTTTAAAAGGCAATAAAACCCTGGGTGCCACCATGCCCTGACTATAAATCCATTGGTGACCCAATCTAGTCATCAACCGAAGGAACACACAATCACAAATTATAAACCAAAGGGTTTCTTGAAGTCTATAAGAATATGAAATCTACCTAATCTGAACTAAAAAGATCCATTTCCAAATCAGTTGAACTAGATCTAACATCTCTTTTATGACCCTCGATCAAAATAGGTATGACATGCCTACCTCCATCTATCATAGATGTGGTCTGCATAGGCCACATGAATGAGCTTCCAATGGTTCCATATGAATAGTCCACTTATAACATCTATTATAGGTGAACTATACAATCATTAAGTTCATCTCCCAAGACCGACTATTGTAAATAACACATGCTCATAACATTTCCTCGAGGAGCTAAATAGTTTATTATGACTGCATATCTACTTGTGGGTGGAAAGTTGAATTCATTATTATGTTCATAACATTTTCCTTATGAAAAACATGAAAGTGGAGAGAAGTTAAATTTGAGTCTCCATCTAAAATCATAACACATGGATTCTTATAGACATGGACTATCTCCAAAATATACAAGTACCAAACTAATCTACTAATAAGGACTTTTGAATAGGGAAAAATGTTATACATTCATCTGTTGATCCATAATGACCCAAATAACATCATTCTGTTGAGGAATCCTCAAAAGACCCACTGTGAATTATATAATCACTACTACCAAAATGGGTTTTATCCTGTGCTAGATAATTAATGGTGCTAGTTAAAAACAATGTTAAAGAACTCCTTTGTCTTTGATAAATCAAGAACTATTAAATGGGGTCTTTAACGTCAATTTTTTAGTTCTGTTAAAGGGGTTCTTTAACAGAGATAAAAAATAAATTGATAAATGGGGTATTATATCAGTTCTTGTAAAAATGTGTTGAATAGGGGGGGGGGGGTTATCAGCACTTTTTTTAGAATAATAGTTAAAATACAAAACATTATTAGTGCTTTATTACAAGAATTGATAAAATTATACATCAGAAAAATATATTTCATGAAAAATAATATATTAAAATATAAATATATTTATATTGTTATAAATATAATATATATATTTTTTAATGTGTTTAAGATAATGTAAATTGGCCTTTACAATTAATATATCAAATATTTGGGTGAAATATATTATAAAATAAGTAAAAAATATTAATAATTAATAATTTTATTATTATTAAAAATTTATAGTCATTTAATATCAATTTTGAGAAAAAAATAAAAAATTAATAAATGATAAATAATATGTTTAAAATGTGTCTTGGACTTCAAGTGGTCATTAATTTTGATTCGAGTCTATGTTTGGGCTCTACCAGATATCAAATCAAAGCATGTGATGATCTCTTCATCATTTCTGAGAGAAGAAAACCTCGGTCATGTCTTTGAAGATGAAAAAAGGACCAAAAGGCCTCCAAAACAATGTTTTTTTGTTGGATTACCATTATTTTTTAACATATGATGGATTTTGAGGCCCGTTTATAGGGGTATTATTTTCATTTTTTGGTGGGGACTAAATTTATTCCCAGATCATATATTCATGTTGATATTATGGGTTTGAAATTTTATCATTTTTTACAATGTGGTATTATTTATAATCAAATATATAACAATATATTGATATTTCTTATATATTCACAAATAAAAAATTAATTTTATAAATAAATAATTAAATATATTCACATATATAATATATTTATTAAAATAAAAACATATATAAAAATATATGGATAAAAACAGATAATTATATATATATAAAAATGTATATATCTTAAAATTTGAGACAAAATTGTATAGGGGAGTGGAAAAGTCATCGATGTATATACTAGAGGCATAGGGATCAAAACACACTATAGAAGATGGCATTCATAGGAGGTTTGGATTATCTAATGAGTTGATAAAGGGGTGTGGAAGTGCTAATAAAGGGGTGGGTGATGGTTAGTGATGATGAAGGGGGCTATGTGGGGAATGTGAAAAACATTTATATACCCTTCATCTACAAGGCCATTATCATCCCTTTTTACCATAGTAAAAGGCTCCCTTTCACAGTGCTAAAAAACATGGATAAAATTTTCCTTTAACAGCACTAATAAAAAATGTTAAAGGACCCTTTTAACATCACATTTATAGAACTGTTAATGGGGGCATTTAATGGATCATTCATTGAGCTAATAAACGCATCATGCCTTCATCTGCACTAAAATTATTAGTTCTTTTTTATCACTAATTAATGCCTCTAATAGCACTATTAATGGCCATTTATTATAGTAGTTAATAACATTTTCCCATAACCACTATATAATGTGAAATTTTTATATTATACCACTAAGTTATTGATACTAGAACTTCACAAATTGATAGGTGTTATATCATGTCACGAACCCTACAATCGCATATTCATTATTGTCTAGTAAAATGGTTAATGTAGGTCATGGTACATTCTAGTCATACCCAGATTCGACACCCACATTGAGGAATGAAATTCACACATTATATTTTCATGCATACTTGTAGGCACAAAAACATGATTATAGACATAGATGATCTCATCAACATCTATGGTCCAATCAAAAGTTGACTCCCCACCGTTAAGGATTCTCCTTAAGGAATAACACTCTAGATCCTCTTACATCCCCTCCCTGAACAAAATCAAAATTGTATTATCTATTGATACTAATATGAGGTTAATCTTCTCATAGTCCTCTCAAAATAGAATAACCATCACATCTAATAATGTCATCAACTTCCACTCAGAATTTGACTAGGGAAATAATTGTTTTCGAGTCTTCTACCTCAATGAGTCACTAATACTTTTTTCCTTCATGAGTGAATATGTTAGCTCAAAATCAAATAAATCCATATAATCAAACCATGTCTATAGTTTTAGATTCAAATCACACATAGGAAGGATAAAAATTAAAAACATGGGGTATGTATACAATGTAAAAATTTCTCGCATTAAATAATGATTACCACACATCAAATAATAAACCATTATAGCTATCTCATGATCTTATATTGGGTAATAATATTAATGTGTCCTTGAAATTCATGAACCATATGCCAAAAGTCGGTCCCCTACATAATCACTTCACCAAGACCAATCCCACATGCATAAAAAAACTATATACACCTCCCCAGGATTGGGTAGTATCATGAATGGATCTTTTGTCAAATGCTTCTTCAACTGTTGGATAACAATCTCTATTTCACCCCTCCCCCATTTTATTAAATAATATTTAATTATAGGTTACATTCATATGATATTTTAATGTTTAGTTTATATAGAGATAAGATACGTAATATACGAAAAAATTATGCATTGTTCTAAACCACTTGAAAAGATTCGTAATAGATTAATACTAAGTACATTTATTGTATCCCCTAACCTGGGGACATACATCAAAATATATAGGTGAGAATGAGTCCATGTAATGGAAAACCTTTTATATGTGATACTGAGGAATATTAATTATAACATGAGGAATGTTGTTAAGGCATGACAAAAGGAATATATGGAATAAAATAATAAAATTAACATGAATCATTACAGGGAAATATGTCTACAATGTTAAATTTATATATTTATAAAATATCCCCAAGGATAATCACCAAGTTATTCTAAATGAATATTAACAATGTTATTCAAAATAGTATTGCAAAACATGTAATCTCTAGAGTCTAAATTCATTAACCAATTCATTGGAAATCTATAAGTATACACCCTTCATTTTTATTAGTTAATTTGAGCCACATAGATAATAATAATAAATTTTATTAATAATCCATGGATAATAATGTGTGTATTTCTTATCAAAATAATTCTAGTTCAAAGTGCTTCAAAACATTATAAATACTTCATTATTAGACCCCGAGAAGAGAGTGTGGTTTAATTATGTTTAAATAATTGAATAAAATAAATAATCATCACGTCTAGGTGAATACCACTATAATATAAAGGGATTTGGGTATTCAAAAAATTAATGTTATAATGAATTTATTAAATACACAAGAAATATTTTGAAAAGTAAATTCAGTATCATGACACAAATAAAACATGTTTTTAGAAAAGGGTGAAATTTTATGGATTAAGGGTCACCCATTGATATAACATAATTTGGAATTAAGAATATAATAAAATGATTAATAGAAAAAACCCAACAAAAACAATTAGAATACATATATGAATAGAGGTACTTTAATTTATGAGAAATGGAGGATAATTTCATTACCATGATGTGTCACCCATCTATATTGGGGAATGGGACCTTGTGGGATTAAGGATAACTTGGGGGGAATAATTGGGAGGATAAAACTATATATTTATGGAAGATGCATTAAGAGTTAATGTAAATTGAAAGATGGTGGGTATTAATAAAAAATGTGGGGTATTTGTTTCATAATTTCAAAATATTGTTCATAGAAATATATCTTGTTGAAAATGAAACCCCATGTGACTTCCCATGATTTGGGACATTTATGACATATTTTATTATATTTTAAATGATAATAACCAAGAATCATATTTTATTACTTCTTTTGGAAGGGGGATATAATGTTTTTACAAAAAAAATATTTTTAAAGGAAATGATTTCATTCAATACATTAGAATGCAACTTTTAGGATTGAAAATAGATTTAAATACACTATAACAGTTGATATTAATGAAATAACTTATTTTGGATCATGGATTGGGGTTAATTAATTACTACATAATTATGGCCTTATTATGAATTCATTAAACATAATGATAACCTCATATTGTATTTTTACGATTCTAATAAAAATAAAGTATTTATAGAAAAATATGATAACACCCAAGTAACATAATTTTGATGTGGTGATATAAAAATGATGTTTATCTAATCATAATAATTCTCTATGTATGATAATTTTATATTTTAAATATAAAACTCATTATTTATTAAAAAAAGTTGTTTTCTAATGCATTTTCAAATTTCTGACACTAAAAAATTATCAAAGGCGTTATAAAGTTATATTATAATTTATATTAAAATAAGACTATTTTTATAATAATATTTCATTAAAATAAATATTATTCTTTACACCTTGGTATATTATAAAATTTATAGCTTATCTTAAAAGTATAATTTGTTTCTGAAAAATAAATTTTTCAAACTCCGTCTCAATCAAACCTATATTTAATTAATCAAAACTATTAATAAAAATAGCAATAATGTATTAAATATTTTTCAATATTCAGTGGAATTTAAATTTAGGTAACAAATTCCTTCACACGAAACCCCTTATAACAAATGTATACAACTGAAGGGTAAGGTATGAGATATGGATAGACTCATGAGGAGTATTGTCATACATAGACCAAGTGTTAATTCACACCAACATAAACTTCTCTCATAGACAATTTCATTACAGCTTCACATGTTGAATCATGACTTGGTCTCATATAGATCCAATGTCATATATTCATATTTATGGTTCCTCTACAACACATTGACATGGTGGGTATTTGTGTTTCATAGAACCGTGCCTCAACTGTCTAGGATATCCACATAGTGCTCCTCAGAAGAGAGGTCGTGTTCAAATTATACAACCTCTAGATTCAGTAAATGTGAGAGACTAGGTATAAACATCCTCAATAGAGATACATTGAATAAATCATGAAAAATATCTAAATTTTTTGTAAGTGTTATTCAATAGGTCACTACTCTAATGTGATCAAGTATTTCATACGTTCCAATGTACCTAAGGCTATGATTACTTTTTTTCCAAAATGAGATGGCACTCATCCATTTTTGTAACATTTGACACTTCTACGAAAGTAGTTCACTGAATTGTTTTTCCAACTTTTGATTCATATTGTAATTTTATCCTTATTTCCACCACTTTCATGATCAATGATCATCCTTGAGTTGGGATCCATAACACTATTATTTTCATTTGATCTATGTGACTATTATATCATTCTAAAATATAGTTGAGCCTCCATAGAACTCAACACTATCTCTGCATAGTATTAATACTCTCAATTGGATAGATTATCCTATATATGGGATCTCAGTACACTAATGAATCTATAAATATTTCCATAATTTTCCATATCAGAGACATATGTGGGATGATTGAGCCTTGTAATTTTCATCTCATAGCTTCCCACTAATTAATTTTATTTATGCTCCACTTCTAAGAATCCCTTATCCATTTTCATTCTTATCTTACATGATAAATATTTAATTAAAAATATTCTAATGAACTCTCCCCACTCCATGGAATTGATCACCCTTGTTATATTTATGTTTGTAATCAGTGTCCACCATTGATCATATTCTCCATATAAGTGGTATACTTCAAGGGTGAATCACTCTTGATCTGAATAGTGTAATGTAGAAAAGATATTTTTAATTGAAATTATCCATTTTTCAGCAATCAATAGGTCGATATTTCCACATACAGAAGTTTTTTGTTGATTCATGAAAGACTCAATGTAAATTTTCTCCCATTGAGGTGAATCTAGTATATTAACATGATTCATGTTATTATTTACAACTCGAGATAAATGATTAACCTTTCTAATGAAATTTTTCATTCTGCATCCCAAAAGAGGGTCTTCACTGCATATTCTGTTGTGCTCATCATTTATGTGGTTCCACCTATTTCAATCCATTTTTAAACGAACAAAAACATAATGATAAAAATGTAACATTTAATAATAATATAATTAAAATGGAATTTTCAATCATAAAACATCATTATTAGATATTTTATTCTTTACAAAATTACATTTTCTATATATCCTACAAAATGTCTTAAATATTTTTTAAAAAAACATATCCCCCGAGAGGATCAATCCATGAGTGTAGCATGGTCTGTTTTTTCATCCCCAGTTACCGTTCGAGTTATCAAAAACCATTGTTTTGGGTGTTACCCCTAGAAACAACTATGAAAAATCCACATCCACCTTTTCATATCTAGATAGAGATTTCATTGGTTGGAAACAACTTTCATAATATTTCACCAAAATAACTAGATGTTTAAATTTATTTAAATTTTTCCCTAGGGTTATTATTAATATTTTAATATACATATTTCCAAAATATGTAATCCATCCATTCGTACCAACTATAGAATCTCCGATTTTTATTAAATAAATTTTTATTACATGGTACATACATAATATCTTTTCATGTTTATTTACTTGGATATTTTTTATGTAATACATGAAAAATAATAACATTTTTCTAATATGATTTAAATTATTTTTCATAGATTCATCCAAACTACATTTACTATATCTCAAAATCGGGTGACATACCAAAAAGGAACGGGGTGATCACGAGCCCCAATAAGGGAAACCAGTTTACATGTTATCATGTGGAATATCAATAAAAACATTAGGAATGTCTTTAAGGAAAGAGAAATGGAAAATAAGGCATACCATAATAAATATAACATGAAAAATATCAGTAATATGTGGATAAAAAATTCAATTTATAATTTAATAATCATATAACCAATGTTAATCACAACATTTTCATAAATGAAAACACCAAGATTATTCACCAAGGTAACATAAAACATGTCATCTCTAGAGATTAAATTAATAACCCAAAACATTGGAGCACTATCAAAGATAAACCATAATATAAAATAATTAATGTGAGCCATATGAGACCTAATCAATAATTTCATTAATAGACTAAGATGAAAATGATCAGTTTTCTTATCGAACTCAAGGTGTTTCAATAGTTAATAATGAAATTATCATTGTGTCATTTTTAGCCCATGAGAGGGGACTCTAGGTTTCTTTTGTGTAAATAACAAAATAAAATAAATCATATTTAAATCTTGGTGATTAACTTTAGAAAATACATGTGTTTGGGAATTCCAAATAAAAAGTATAATTTCCTAAGGAGAAGAGATATATATTGAGAAGTAAATTTAGCATCATAATAGATATAAGACATTGTTTTAGAAAATGGTAATATGATATGGGAGGGTATCAAATTGAGGAAATATAATTTTTTTTAAGGGTATGATAAAAGGCGTAATATAATAGAGTAACCATATCATTTAGAAGAAATATACAAAAGTAGGTTCTTGAATTGAAGAGAAAGGGATGCTAATTCCCTTACCTTGATGAGTAACTCATAAATCATGTGGAATGAAACCTTGTGGGATTTAGGAAAACTTTGAGGGACTCCATGAGATGAAAAAATTCATGTGTTTATTGGAGTATAGATTGGGAGGGAATGTAAATGAATCAATTGGTGGGTATTTATAGCAAAATTGGATTATTTTTAAATAATTTAAAAATATAGACCAAGGAAATCTTGGTTGTGGAAAAAAATGATGGGATTTCTCATTGTTTTTTCAAATAGTTTATAAAATTTTGACCACATTTTTTGTCTTTTTACCCCAATATAACTGACCATAATGTTGTATTACATAATTCGGCCCGGGAAAGGACAGATTCAACTAAATAATGTTTTTAAAAACAAATATTACATTTTAGACTTTGGAAAGTAACTTATAGTTTTGGAAAATTATTAAAATATATTAATAAATTAATGTCAATATAATGACAAATTTTATGTTTTGGATTATTTTTAATTAATTATTACATCATTATAAAATAATTATGATGTCATTTAACATATGAAAATCCCCAAAATATATTTTTACTATTCCCAAAAAAATAATGCATTTTCAGAAAATTCTCATAAATTTACTATAACATAATTTTGATATATTGATTTCAAACATAATATTTATTTTATCATAATAAATATATTTTTATAAAAACATTAACTTTCAAATATAAAAAATGATATTTATTAAAAACTAGACGGTTTATGACGAAAATAAATTTTTTTGACCCTTACAATTGATCAATGACATAATAAAAGTATTTTATCATTAATATTTAAATTAATGATTTTTAACATACTATGTAATTAAAATAATTATTTTTCCTAATACCTTAGTTTATTATAAAAATTAATATCTTTTCTAAATTGTACAAATTTTTTTAAAAAAATTGATTGATCAAATTCCACCTCAATTAGACAAATATTTTATTAAGAAAAATTATTCATAGAAATTTAATTGATAGAATATAAATTTTATTTTATAAAATAGAATTACACATTATGTAACTACTTCATGGACATGTTACCCCTTATAAAACTCATGTATGACTGATGTGTAAGATGTTCTATTGTCATAGATTCATTGGGCAGATCAGCTAACATCTACTAAGTGGTAATTTCCCCAAACATGAACTTATTTCATAGGTGATTTCATTCTACCTTTACTTATTGATGATCAGCATGGGATTGGTCAATTGATAACCTCAATGATGTCACCTCTAACCCAATTTCTAAAAAATGGGCTTCAAACAGCATGACTCTATGGATTCATTCTATCCCTTAATCTTTAAAAATTAGTTATCCTTTTTTATTACTACTTATAAACATGTTATTTTTTACCATGAGTATATATTTTGGAATTCATATAGGCCGATGGTCATATTTGACAAAAAATCCTATAAATATCAAATCATGATGGTCACATTTCCATTTATAAGAAATAAAGTCCACTTCATTATTAAATAAATATAGTTTTTTTATGTTTAATATAATATTTCAAACATTTTCTAAAAAAACTTTATATTTGAAAAATTCTAGGACGTTACATTATAACACGCTCTAAACAATTAAAAAAATACTCATTTCATTGTTACACTGAAAATTGGTGATTACATGTTGGAAAAAATATGGATGAAGTTTTGATAATATCCCATTATCCCCATAAAACTGTAGATATCAATAATGCTCTTGCACTTTTCCAAATAGATGAATTCACACACGTTCTTAATATACACTATCACACCATATTATGAGATGATGTGACCCGTGAAATGTAAGATGTTAATATAGAATTTTCACATAGAGAGATTGGTGTGTATATGATTGTATCTCTATGTACTCAAGAAAATGTCAATATCCTGTGAATGATCATCATGAGTCTTGGATTACACAATGTCTTCATCTACAAACAGAGCTGTGTATGGGTGGAATATTCATTTTATCAAGGAAATAAACACATCATGATTATTTTTCATCCCATATAGATTCATTAATAATTCATATATACTATACCTAAATAAAAAATGAATATCATAAGTTTTAACACTCAACTAATGATACCCTAATCTCAAGAAAATTTCTTTGAAACGCAAACTCCCCCCAACTAGTCAGATATATTATCGATACGTAGAAGAGGATTTTGATCCTTCACTATAATCTAGTTCATATTCCTATAGTCAACACTAAAACGTATGGTCTTGTTATCATTCATCATAATAACTACTAGATAACTCTAAGGACTCATACTTCGATGGATAAAACCCTTATCAATCAACTCTTCCAGATGAATATTAAGATCCTACCACACTATTGCTACCATTCTAAAATGTATAATGTAAAATAGGTTCATCTCTAGAAATGAATTCAATTTTAAACTCATCACCCCTCTTTAGTAGAATCCCATAGATGTGCTTATGAATAATGTCCTAGAAACTGTCCATAATGGGTTTAAATTCATTATTCATTACACCTCAATCATTCAACTACATAATTTCGTCCATGGAAGTGATCTCCCATAGTTGTGGATGAATTTTCCCTTCATGACCTTCCTGGGTATTCCACCCTCAAAGATAAATATAATTTTAACACTCAAGATGTGTTATGGTCATTATCATATACTAACAATCTATATCTGCTAGGTACACTACCAAACAATATATCCATCAATCATGTCAAACATAATATTTACATTATGTAGAGATCCAAAACATAAGGATAATCCCCAACAATGAGAGAAAACATCTCCTATATACCCGTTTCTCTTGACCATACTGTAATGAATTTGGTTTTGACATGTAATAATTTGGAATATTATTGATAATATGTCAAAAGTCGGGTACATGACTCGGGGCGGGAAGTCAGGGCCCAAAGAGCATCGATGCAGAGATATTAAAAATATTAAATATAATTTTTTTTCATGATTGTTTTCTATTAGAAAGTAAATAAATCATTTTTATAGTATCAGATCTTATTTTTGAGAAAACAGTTGAGTCTGGATCATTGTGTTTACCGTAGGCATGACCTAGGTTCTTTGGTGTTGGGTGTTTCATTCAGGGGCCATTTTGGCGATGTTGTGCGAAAGGGTTATTAATTGGTTTCATTTTATTAAAACCAATTCTACCCCCAACCATAAGAAGTTGGAAAAAAGGTATAAGAATGAATCTCTTAATCTCCCCTTCCTCTCCTCCCTTTGGTGATGATTAAATCGATGCTGAATTGATGCGATTAAGTGTCATTGATCAATATTTTTTACAAAAATTGTTAACAAATTTATGAGAAGCATGATCTTAGAATTTTTCTTCATCCAATACTTCACCATTTCACCAATGATGTAGTTGGCTTTGAGTTTTGGTTATGATACCCTTTTTTAATTCTTCTTTCAAGGTACTATAGTCCCATTATAATATCTACAGATTCCATCTAGCTATTTTTGGAGGTTTCACGGTAAAGTGGTGTGAATCTGAGGTCTTTGGAGTTGATTCCTCACTAGAATCACAATCTACAAGTCGTGTAGTTCATTAAAATACATCATGTATCTCTTCCAATTTGGGGAAGATTATATATTGGGACCACACATCGTTTATCGTGGTTACACAATTTGTAGTACCCTATCATTGTAGGGTAGTGTAGAGACATGGGTCTTTCAATTCTCTCAAGTTGGAGGGGATGCACAAGGGGAATAGTTTGGAGTCATGCCCCACAATTGGTTCCAATGGTGAGGGGTGAGCCTCTTTACTTGGGTTACTATAGATTACAATCGGTGAAAGGTAATGATGATACGACCTCTAGTGTTTTCCACTTGAACAGGACCTGGTAAGATGTTCCTAATGGAGCACGTTCTCTATGACATGCCATTATGAATGGAAAAGTTGTTACCGATGGAGTGACTCTCTCTTATGGGTTAGATCTATTACGGCTGAGCATGTGGAGTCGATTGTCTTGGATTTATGTGAAATATTTAGAGCCTTATGTAGAAATAATATAATTAGCTATGTGGTTGGAACCTCATGTTACATGTATTCTGAGACAAGAATATTTAAGTGATTTTTTGTAGTCCTTATGGTGTTGTCACATTTTGGGGTTTAAAACCCTTATAGACCAAGCTAAAATATTATTTATAGATGAGTATGGTTAAAGATAGAGTTTCTCTCTTGATTGGGGTTCCTTGTGGCTAGGTTGAGTGGAATGTTTCCTTTTAGTTTCTCCCTTTTTCTTTTGGGTTTTTTGGGGAGCCTACTTAGTATGTCACGACCCATCCTCAGGACCCTTGCCGTGACTACCCCAAGCCCACCTCCCATAGGCCAGGGGATAGTGACTATCACCAAAGGCGTAAATCCCTATAACTGGGAAGATATTGCATTTAATAAACGTAACCACACACACAACAAGAGAACAAGCGGAAGCAAACACTAAGTAATGCAATATAACAAGAGTGTTGAAAATACAAAGGGGTCCGGAAATACAAGCCCAACAGTAAAGTACAAGAAAAATACAAACCAGAAGGAAGGTGTCAAGATGCTCCTGGATCATCCTCCAGAGTCCCTACCTGTAGGGTAGGTACAGATGGCCACCTCAGCTGTCTACATTCGTCTGTCAGCTCCGGGTACTGTCTCGTCATGGAGTCCACCTCCGGGTACCCTCTCGTTGTCACGCCCACCTCCGGGTACCATCTCGTCGTGAAGTCCACATTTGGGTACCGTCTAGCTCTACAAGCCTCAACCTCGATCAGCGTTGTCCATCGTCTGCATCCAACACAATGACGTGTAGGCCCAGCCCGTGCAGGGGTGAGTATATTCTACTCAGTAGGGACCCCGAGACCCCAAAAGGTCTCACAGAATCCACAAAGGATAATCCACTATGGAAAGATACAATCTCGAAGTAACAACCAACACTACTTAGGTATATGCCCATACATATACCTAAGTCATCAATTCCAGTTCAGCTACAACATCTAAGCCTTTGTTCGATCACGTCCACACAGGATAGTACAAACCAATCCACACAGGATAACATAACCCAATCCACACAGGAAAGAACGTAAATCATATCAAAGATATTGATTGAATGTCAAGACTCGGATCACACAGGTATGCTTCTTTGGTGAAAGAGATGATCAGATATATCCACTGATTCATCTGAGCTGGGACCCACGTAGGATACTAAACCAGCCAAGCTGCCGAACCCACATAGGATTTCAGTGCAGTCTTCATGGCCGTCGAACCCACATAGGATTTCAGTACGGTCTCTATCTCTGCCGAACCCATATAGGATTTTAGTGCAGTCTTCATCGCCGCAGAACCCACATAGGATTTCAGTACGGTCTTCATACCTGCCAAACCCACATAGGATTTCAGTGCAGTCTTCATCGCCGCCGAACCCACATAGGATTTCTTTATGGTCTTCATTCCTGTCGAACCCACATAGGATTTCAGTGCAGTCTTCATCGCCGTCGAACCCACATAGGATTTCAGTACAGTCTTTATCACTTCCGAACCCACATAGGATTTGAGTGCAGTCTTCATCGCAGTCGAACACACATAGGATTCTAGTACGGTCTTCATCACTGCTGAACCCACATAGGATTTCAGTACGGTCTTCATCCCTACCGAACCCACATAGGATTTCAGTGCAGTCTTCATCGTCGTCGAACCCACATAGGATTTCAGTACGGTCTTTTTCACTATCTAAACCACAATGGATTTTAGTGTAGTCTTCATCGCCATTGAACCCACATAGGATTTCAGTACGGTCTTCATCACTGCTGAACCCACATAGGATTTCAGTGCAGTCGTCACAGTCACAGTCGTAGTCGCAGTCATCTCTAAGGTTCCCGCACACAGCATACACATTCCCGGAGGGTCCGCTGCATGAGCCAAGGGGTCGATATATCAAATGACACGTAGTCCGGAGTTGATGTATCTCAAAGTTTGGTCTCGACAAGAGGAACTCAACGTGACAGACGGAGCGTCAAGCGGACGCCCGGTCTGAGAGTTATTGGATTTTTCGTTCAAGGGGCCCGGTTGGTTTTTATGTCAAAACCAAACCGACCACACTCCAACTACATCCAAACCTCGAATGGAGTAATCCAAAAGGTCCTTCTCACTAAGAGGAATCCAACAGAGTTGACGGCACGTCCATTGGACGTCCAGAACTCAAGTTATAAGCGTTTCCGCTCCGAGGGCCCAGTTGGTTTCATGTTCGAACCAACCCGGTCATACCCAAAGTTCTCCTAAACAATAACTATAATAAGCCTAAATGACCGTATCGATCCAAGGATCAAATCGCAACTGACGGTCTGTCGATTGCGGGTATGTAGCCTTCGTTATGAGTATTTGAACAAAAACTGCCCGAGAATAGGGTGTTTGGGCCCGGACCGACCCGACCCGAGACCCCCTGGGTCAGCCCGAACTGGGTCGACCCGAACCGGGTCTGGATCCGGCCCAATAGGGTGTGGCCCAGCTGGGTGGGCGCGGCCTGGGCACAGCCCGGCCTGGGCGGCCCGGCCAGGCGAGCCGAGCTGAGCAGACAGGGGGGAGCGCGCTGCCCCCCCCCCCCCCGATTGAAGCTGTGACCGCCCCACGTGGGGGCCGATCCATTTGACCGCATGGGGTTATGAGCCTCGATCTCCCCTAGTCCCGCGCGGCCGCGGGACCGCCGCCTGCAGTCGCGGCTTCAGCCGCGGAGGACCGTCCTGGCGGCACGCCCGAAGGATCTTCTGCGGACCACCGGACGCGCTCCGGTGGTCCGTTTTGCCTGCGGTCTTCACCGGTGGTCCTCCCAGGATCGACTCTTCACTTCTAAGGTTTCAAATCACCTCTATGGCCCATTCCGTCAATGCCCGTCAATCCGTGCACAACGATCAACCAGAGGAGTCTTTGAATTTCCCCCGCGGCGCCGACTCCGGACGTGGTTTCGTTTAGCCTCAACGGCGTGGCGCGATGGTGCCACACATCCTTGCCATATTTCTCCATGATTCTAAGCGGTGTCGTTGCACCGCGCCACCTTCTTTCGAACCGCACCATCTCAACAACAAAGGGGGAGGAGAGTCGGCCGTGTTCGTGCGGTCCGACCTCCTCCCGTTAAGTTGATATCAGGCGGCCCACAAATAATATAGATGAAGAATGGAAAAGGATAACTCATGAACAAAAGCAAATAACCCCTACGTCAGGGCGTCGTTGAACGAAGGTTCGTCGCGAGAAATAATCGCCACGGAAGAAGGTTCCGCAAGTGTCATCAACGTCTCGGAGAAGTGAATCTTTGGCATCGTAGTATACGGTGTCGCGTTGTCGATCTCTGAGGATTTTGCGTCCTTCTTCGTCCTTTTTCGGACTCCGGTGTTCTTCATCGGTGACAGTGCGTTCTTCGCGTTCTTCAAGGAGGATGAAGATGAAGATTTAAGGCTTTGAGCTCTCCTCTTCAAATATTTCCCGCAAAATGAAAAAAAACATAATAAAATAAGGCTTTGCCTTATTTTATTTCTCCTGTCAACGGTTTTTGAAATTAAAAAACTGATCACGATTTAATTATTGAGTGTTGACCCATTTAATGAGGCGTTTAATAATTAAATTAAACGCGAGAGTTGACATGGAATTTAAGAGGGGGGTGCGAGTGAGTTACCATATTAAATGCTCGTAGGAGGTGAAAGGAATTAAAGGGATGGGGCTCGTGTGGGCCCCACCTCACTAATTTCCTACCTGGGAGTTAGGGTAATGGTGGTCCCACTCCAACCGTCAAGCATAGGGTTAAGCTTCCTTAAATAAAAATAAAATTGGTTGAAAATATTTTATTTTATTCATTACTTAACCCATTATTTTTAATAACCACACCCAAGCAAATGCAACTCCAGAAAAAGTGTTCTTAAGCAATTATCGGCGCTACGATTTCATCGGTGCCCTCAGATTTCGATTCTGAGCAACGGTTCAAAAGTTAGGAAAACCCGCTCATTCGTTCACTGAACGTACCAGAGCCAAACTTCAGAAAATGATTCCGGGCACATCGGGCCTCGGCATCAGGTGCCATCAGAAACTGCGTTCTTGTAAAAACCCAATGAAAAATAAGAAAAAATTTCCCTTGAATTTTACGAGTCGTTACATTACTCCCACTTGAGGGCTTTACGTCCCCGTAAAGCTATAACACAGACTAGGTAAACAAAAGTGGTACTGAGCATGCATCTGAGCCTTCCGCTCCCATGTGCTCATCTGGAGGTTCTCGTGATGCCAACGAAAGCATACAAGAGGAATCAACCATCCTCATAGGACCCTCTCCTATCATTCCTCAACCTCTACTGGAACCCTGAAAAAGCCACCCCATCGCCAATGTCCAGCTCCCCATGGTCGATGACATGCGTCGGGTCATGCTCGTATCTCCTCAGTTGAGATATGTGGAAGAGGTCGTGCACCTGGTGCAACTAAGGTGGATTGGTCAAGCGGTAGACCACCTCGCCTACCCTGTTGAGGACCTAGAAGGGTTTAAAGAAGCGTGGAGACATCTTCCCACCCCAACCAAAAATCCTTAACTCACGTCGAGGTGAGACCAGTAGGGAAACGTGGTTTCCATCCACGAACTCCAGTGGCCTCCGCCTCCTGTCATCATAAGTCTTTTGTTGGCTCTGAGCTGTCCTCATCCACTCCTGGGTGACTTGGACCGTTTCGGGTCCTCAAGAGCTGCTATGATTTCTTCTTTGCTGATAAGATAAATCTTGTCTCATCCCCTGGATGAACCACATTCTTCACCTAATACAGTCAATCCTGACATGGATGATACTAATCCATACTAAGGATGACGTTGTAAGGAATAGACGCTAATAAAAAGAGATCTGACCGTTACTCTCATCTCCAAGGGTTGAGTCACACTGTCGGCATCAGTGTGTGGTAACTGGGTCTCCTCTAGTAGGTATCTCAAAAGTGAGGGTCAAGTCAACGGTTTTTAAACCGGAACCTCTTAGTAAAAATGAAAAGAGAGGACAGGAAAGTAAATGCCACAAGTAAAGGTGTCTTTTATTACGGCAGCTCAACTACAAAGACACAATGCATCTATAAACAAACATCAACAAAGATAGAAGAAACATGAACAAAAGTCTACATGTCTAGAGCTAGTCCCGATCCTATCCAGCTACTCCCGGAGCTCCATGATCGTAGGCCTCAGCTGCCTGAAGTTGGGATCTTCCTTGTCCACCCGTTCCCTGCGGTCGAGGTGGTCTCCCATGTGGTGGTGGTGGTAGGGCATCAAAGTGTCGTTCACCACCCGCTGCTCGGCCAGCTCCTCTGCCTTGCTCGCCTAATCCCTGCGGACCTCCATGGTCTAACCTCTGCCTGGGAGGTCCCTCTACCGCCTACTGATCATCTGCAGGACGAGTCTGGCAGTCTCGAGCCATGTGACCTTGCACGCTACATGCGTAGCATTGCCTGCTCCTCGAGTAGCTGGCTCTCCTTCGTGTGCCCCGCACAACCGAATCTTCACCCTGAGATTGCCCATCTGATGGTTTGGCCTGTTTGGACCTCTGCGTCACCTATCTACTGCCAGGTGTAGAAGACTCCGCTATTGGTCGTCCTGCAGATGGTCATGTCGCTGGTGCCTGCTCGGCGAGAAAACTATCCACTAGAAGGGCTCTGTCCAACATCTTTTCATGCGTTGGAATGTTGAGGGACATCATCAAAGCCCTGATCTCATACCTCAGACCCTGCTCGAATGTTCGAGCCTGGAAGAACGGGTCCTGTACCATATCTATGGAGTAGCGCGAGAGATCAGTAAACCTCGCTGAGTACTGGGCCATGGTCATGCTGCCCTGCTGTAGCTGTAGTAGCTCCTAGATGCGCACCGCACGGAGGGTGGCTGGGAAGAAATCCGAGCGGAAGATGCTCTCAAAGTCCGTCCAGTGGAGAGATGCCTCGTCGTGCACCTGGAGCATCAAGATCCACCATCTTCCTGCTGCCGCATGCAGGAGGCTCGCTGCGAGGATCACTATGAGGTCAGCTGGTTTCCCCACTAAAATGAAAACTCGCACAACCACCTCCAGCCAGTCCTAGGCTGCCTGGGGGTCCGTCTCCCCGCGGAAAATGGGTGGTCTCTGATGCTGAAACTCATGCAGCGCACTAAGGCGACATGTACTATCAGTGGATGGGGCTGGTAGCATCGGTGGATGACGGGTAGTGGTTCCGCCAGTGCCTCAGCCGAAAAAGGGCCCCGCACCGAGCCCCCGCCGCTCGGTGTGCTGTCTTCTCGCTCAAAGCTCGGAACCCTAGCTGGCTTCCGTTGTGGGGCCATCCAGAAAAGAAATAGGTGCCCCACAGTCAAAAAAGTATACCTGGTGAGGTAACACAAAGTTATCACAAAGAAAACTTTTGAAACACACATGCAATCAATGTTTTCGTTCATTGAGTCGGAAATCAGAAATACAGGTCTTGGTGTACGGATACGTCGGCTGCCGCACCAACACTGGACTCCCTGGACTGATAACCACACTCAATACCCTTAACACTATTTCTTCACATAGAAGAAGATTAGAGTCCAGAGTTCTACGGTAGAACCGAACTCCTCTGATACGAATTTGTCATGACCCGTCCTCGGGACCCGTGTCGTGACTACCCCAAGCCCGCCTCCCATAGGCCAGGGGCTAGCGACTAGCACCAAAGGCATAAATCCCTATAAGAGGGAAGGCATTGCCTTTAAGAAACGTAACCACACACACAAAAAGGGAACAAGCGGAAGCAAAAACTAATTAAAGCAATATAACAAGAGTGTTGAAAATACAAAGGGGTCCGGAAATTCAAGCCCAACAGTAAAGTACAAGAAAAAGACAAAACAACATGAAGGTGTCAAGCTGCTCCTGGATCGTCCTCTAGAGACCCTACCTATAGGGTAGGTATATATGGACACCTCAGCTCTCTACGTTCGTATTTCAGGTCTGGGTACTGTCTCATCATGGAGTACACCTCCGGGTACACTCTTGTCGTCACGTCCACCTCCGGGTACCGTTTCGTCATGAAGTCCATCTCCGGGTACCGTCTAGCTCTACAAGCCTCAACCTCAATCAGCACTGTCTGTCGTCTGCATCCAACACAACAAAGTGCGGGCATAGCCCGTGCAGAGGTGAGTATATTCTACTCAGTAGGGACCCCGAGACCCCCGAATGTCTCACAGAATCCACAAAAGATATTCCACAAAGGAAAGATACAATCACGAAGTAACGACCAACACTACTTAGGTATATGCCCATACATATACCTAAGTAATCAATTCCCGTTTGGCTATCACATGTGATCCCATGTTTGATCACGTCCACACAGGATAGTACAACCCAATCCACACAGGATAACAAAACCCAATCCACACAAGAAAGCAAGTCAATCATATCGAAGATATTGATTGAATGTCAAGACTCATCTCACACAGGTATGCTTCTTTGGTGAAAGAGATGATCAGATATAGCCACTGATTCATCTAAGCTGGGAACCACGTAGGATACTAAACCAGCCAAGCTGCCGAACCCACTTACGATTTCAGTGTAGTCTTCATGGCCGTCAAACCCACATAGGATTTCAGTACGGTCTCCATCGCTGCCGAACCCACATAGGATTTCAGTGCAGTCTTCATAGCCGCCGAACCCACATAGGATTTCAGTACGATCTTCATCCCTGCCGAACCCACATAGGATTTCAGTGCAGTCTTCATTGCCGCCGAACCCACATATGATTTTAGTATTGTTTTCATTCCTACTGAACCCACATAGGATTTCAGTGCAGTCTTCATCGTCGTCGAACCCACATAAGATATCAGTACGGTCTTCATCACTGCCGAACCCACATAGAATTTCAGTACAGTCTTCATCGTCATCGAACCCACATATGATTTCAGTACGGTCTTCATCACTGCCGAACACACATAGGATTTTAGTACGGTCTTCATCCCTGCCGAACCCATATAGGGTTTCAGTGCAGTCCTCATCACCGTCGAACCCACATAGGATTTCAGTACGGTCTTCATCACTGTTGATCCCACATAGGATTTCAGTGCAGTCCTAATCGCCATCGAACCCATATAGGATTTCAGTACGGTCTTCATCACTGCCGAACCCACATAGGATTTCAGTGCAGTCGTCACAGTCGCAGTCGCAGTCGCAGTCACCTCTAGAGTTCCCGCACACAACATGCTCGTTCCGAAAGGGTCCGCTCCACGAGCCAAGGGGTTGATACATCAACTGACACGTAGTCTGGAGTTGAAGTATCTCAATGTTCGGTCTCGGCAAGAGGAACACAACGTGACAGACGGCGCGTCAAGAGGACGCCCGGTCTGAGAGTTATTGGCTTTTTCGTTCGAGGGGCCCGGTTGGTTTTTATGTCAAACCCAACCAAACCACACTCCAACTTCATCCAAACCTCAAGCGGAGTAAGGAAAACGTTCTGCCTCACTAAGAGGAATCCAACAAAGTCGACAGCATGTCAATCAGACGTCTGGAGCTCAGGTTATAAGCGTTTCCGCTCCGAGGGCCCGGTTGGTTTTGTGTTCGAACCAAGCTGGCCGTGGCCAAAGTTTTCCAAAAACTTGAGTTTAATATACTTAAACGAACATCTCGATTCAAGGATCGCATCGCAACTGACGGTACGTCGATCGGGGGTCCGTAGCCCATTTTATGAGCGTTTGAACAAAAACTACCTGAAAACAGGGGGTTTGGGCCCGGACCGACCCGGCCCGAGACCCCCTGAGTAGGCCCGAACCGGGTCAACCCGAACCGGGTCTGGGTCCAGTCCAATAGGGCACGACCCGATCCAGTGGGTGCGGCCTGGACACGGCCCAGCCCGGCCTGGCGCACTCGCGGGGCCGTATGGCCAACTCGGCAAGCCGAGCTGAGCGGACAAGGGGGAGCGCGCTGCCCCCTGATTGTAGTCGCCCCCCCCCCCCACATGGGGGCTGCTCCCATTGACCGCCGGGGGTTATGACCCCCGGTCTCCCCTGGTCCCGCGCAGCCACGGGACCGCCGCCTGTCGCGGCGGCTTCAGCCGCCTGTCGCGGCGGCTTCAGCCGCGACGGACCCTCCTGGCGGCGCGCCGGGCGCCGCCGCCTCCGGCCGCCGGTACCGGCAGGATCTTCTGCGGACCACCGGACGTGCTCCAGTGGTCCTTTTTGCCTGCGGTCTTTGCTGTCGGTCCTCCTGGGACTGGCTCTTCAATAGGAAGGTTTCAAATCGCCTATGCGGCCCATTCCATCATCGCACATCATTCCGCGCACAACGATCAACCAGCGGAGTCTTTGAATCTCCCCCATGGCCCTGACTCCGGCCGTGGTTTCGTTCAGCCTCAACGGCGCAGCGCGACGGCGCTGCTCATCCTTTCCGTATTTCTCCATGATTCTGCGCGATGCCGTTGCACCGTGCTGCCTTATTTCGAACTGCAACATCGCAAAAACAAAGGGGGAGGAGAGTCGGCTGTGTTTGTGTAGTCCGACCTCCTCCCATTAAGTTGATATCAAGTGGACCAAAAAAATATAAACGAAGAACGACAAAGGATAACTCATGAACAAAAGAAAATAACCCCAACGTCATGGCATCGTTGAATGAATGTTCATCACAGGAAATAATCATCGCGGAAGAAGGTTCCGCAAGGGTCGTCGACGTCTCGGAGAAGCGAATCATTGGCGTCGCGGTATACAGTGTCGCATCGTTGATCTCCAAGGATTTTTCATCCTTCATCGTCCTTTGTCAGAGCCCAACATTCTTCATCGGCGACGACACGTTCTTCGCGTTCTTCAAGGAGGAAGAAGATGAAGAATCAAGGCTTTGAGCTCTCCTCTTCAAATCTTTCCCACACAACGAAAAAAACATAATAAAATAAGGCTTTGCCATATTTTATTTCTCATGTCAATGGTTTTTTAAATTCAAAAACAGATCACAATTTAATTATCGAGCGTGACCCATTTAATGAGGCGTTTAATAATTAAATTAAACGCGGGATTTGACTTGGAATTTAAGAGGGGGTGCGGGTGAGGTACCATATTAAATGCGCGTATGAGGTGAAAGGAAATAAAGGGGTTGGGATCATGTGGGCCCCACCTCACTAAATTCTTACCTAGGAGTTATGGTAATGGTGGGTCGCACTCCAACCGTCAAGCATATGGTTAAGCTTCCCTAAATAAAAATAAAATTGGTTGCACAAATTTTATTTTATTCATTACTTAACCCACTGTTTTTAATAACCACACCCGAGCAAATGAAACTCCAGAAAAAGTGTTCTTAAGCAATTACCGGTGCTGCAATTTCATTGGTGCCCTCAGATTTCGATTCCGAGCAACGGTTCAAAAGTTACGAAAACCCGCTCTTTCGTTCACTGAATGTACCTGAGCCAAACTTCAGAAAATGATTCCGGGCACACTAGGCCTCGGAATCAGGTGCCGTCAGAAACTGTGTTCTTGTAAAAACCCAAAGAAAATTAAGAAAAAATTTCCCTTGAATTTTACGGGTCTTTACAGATTATATTTATACTCACCCCTACATGGGATTTTACCACACATGTGTTGTGTGATGAACATACCATAGGAATTTCGATGGAGTCCATGGAAGACCTTTGGTAGCCAGAGCTTAGTGATCTATAAAGAACAAGTTGTTTACTGGAGATGGGATTAGGATCTTTCTATCACTTTTAGTTGAATGTGATCCCCTCCATCTATGAAGGTTTGACTATTTTATAGTTTTCATTGGTGGGATTTAGTTTTTTCCATTATCCCTTTTATTACTTCTGTTATACTCTAGTTGTGGGATGTATATGTATTTATGCATTGGTGGCCATTTTTTTTTACATTTTAGCAGTTTCTGATCTTGGAGATGGGTACATGCATATAGGTACATAGGATATGACTCACATGTTAGTGATACTCCTACTTGATTCATTTTTTCAAACCCTATCCTATTAGAGGCAGGCTTGGGGAGTAGCAAAACAGTCCCCTTTGGGTCAGGTTGTGAAAGAGTGGTATCATATGTGGTCAGTTTCATTTTGGGATCGCTGTTTTGTGAAATTTATTTTGGTTTGATATCGGCAGTGTTAGAATTTTTTGATTTAGTCTCTAAGGATAGAGGTTATAGTGTTTGTGAGGTCGTATATAAATACATTAACCATGACTCAAATAAGCTAAATTTCAACTCCGTACATTAAAATAGTGGTCCCCAGAAAATAAATGGTACATGTATCATATAATACTAGGTTTTTTGGTTTTTTTATCCTTCATGAATCTGGTCCCC
Organism: Viscum album; assembly: GCA_963277665.1. Taxonomy (NCBI): domain Eukaryota; kingdom Viridiplantae; phylum Streptophyta; class Magnoliopsida; order Santalales; family Viscaceae; genus Viscum; species Viscum album. Next base: position 838,084,654 of record OY728152.1, on the reverse strand, counting down.
AAATACACTCTTTGACCATGGTATATTTTGATTTTTATTTCAATATTCCACCATAAAGACAGCTAGATAAGGTTATATGGTGCGATTGTGATGACAATCCACCATGTGATGAGGGTTTAATATAGATAATTGATTCTAAGGTGTTACATCCAGGTGGTCCTACAGTACTGTTGTCGGTTATTGAGTAGCATCATTAAGCAGAAGTATAGGCTGAGGATGTGCAAGGGCTGAGTGTGTTACAATATTTATAGAGGTAGTGACCTATGATGTACTGATGTGATCCAGACTCCTTGGAAACATATGACTAGAACGAGGCAGTCACTTGAATTTTTGTCTTAGTGAGGAAACCTTCCGATCATATGGTGGTCCTAGTGGTGAGCCTTCTACAAGCTTTAGTTGGGTAATGGTGGAGTTTGGTGATTCAATCTCATGATGAGGTAATTCTCACTTGGGATGAGTTATAACGACTCTTCAAGGATGTTTTTTCCCAACTAGGTTGAGATCAGTGTGAATCCCTGAGATTATGTAGCTTGGGAAGTGTAGCATTACAGTGGTGGAGTTTTGGGTGATATTCACCAACTTTTCTTGATATTAATTAGATTTGGATCAAGATTCATTCTTCATATATTGAACCTTCTATTTGGTCTTGTGTCGGGAGATCAGGGTGTCTGTGTTTTCATTGTGTATACCCACTTATTCTGGAGTTGTTGAGAAGGGTTTGGTGGTGGAATGTAACCTTGCTAAGGAATATGTGCATGTGACCCGCAACAATGGTCACACGGCTGAGTCGTCTGTTGGATCTAAAAGACAACAGGTACAATGATCATGAAATAGGAGGAATACCCATTACTAGGAACATACACATGGGTTTATACTATAGGAGAATCCTCGAGGATATGGTCCACCACAATAGAGGTGATGTTATTCTTTCGATGGTCATAGAAATCTCGCTAGAGATTGTCCGACCCGTCATGGTATTGAGAGGGGGTTAGCTGATGAACCTAAATATTAGAGAGAGAACTTGTAACAAAAAGTTTTTGAGGAGGTGGAAGGAAGTTTGAGGTGTTTCAGCACCACCCCCATGTGTTCCACACTAGGATCAAGGAGCTAGAGGATGTGGGCGAGGATATATATAGGTCATAGAGGCCACTGACATGGAAGATCCAAGTTTTAATAGTGGTATTCCATGGTTACATTATAATTTTTCATTACAAATTGTTAGACACTTTTGTGGTTACACTTTCCTTTACTCTTATTCTTGAGGTTTAACTGGGTGATGTGGGGCACTGGTATAACCCCATGTTGTTAGTTTTGACAGAGGGCTCAGTAAGATCCATTGTTTCTTTGGGAAACTATTTTTCTCTTAGTACCCTCAGTTTATTGGAGTCATATTTATAGGCGATACACTTGGTTATGATATAGTGTAGTTTGATGTAGCATTGAAATCATAAGGAAGAGGGACATTTTCCCCACTGAGACACATTTTTGTGATGCAACCAAAATCGTGTGAGTGAGTCAGTGGTACCAAAATAGGATTTTATTAAAGTGAGGTGGACATGTTCTGTAGAATTTTGTGTTCAATGTCAGGATATATGATAGTGTTGGACAAGTTCATGTCCTTTCCATGGGAGATTCCCTGATCGACCCTTTTTCCATGGTGGCCTTGGGATAGGGAGACTGTAACACCCCAAGCTTCCACGTTACGTTTCCCTTCGAATAATGCGATTGCGTGTGTTGTACGCAACCTCGAGTTCTAACACACACCACAACTAATTAAACTAGACGTTGTGAATAGTAATACCTACTTTTTGAAATCATATATATTTTATATTTCAAAATGGACTTCATTTTTGGATTCGGAATATTGAAATTAGCCTAGGGTGAAATTTTGGTACTTTTCGGATAACTTTTATATTTTGATGAATAGTGAAAATTACTAAATTTTAATTAAAAACAACTTTTTTAATCAAAATAATTAATATTGATAAATTATGAATTTTAGTGGTTTAAAAGTATATTTAGAATATATTTTTACCATTTAATTTAATGTTTTTCATTGGACATAATTTCACAATTAAACCAGACATAAACAAGTGTCAATCTTTTGATAGTTATTATCTCTTAAAAACACGCTTTTTTATTTTAACAACGGGAATTAATTTTAAATTAATTTCTGCCACTTCTGTGTTTTGAATTTGGAAAAATGGATTACATATTTGGAATCAGGATGTCCAAATTATGTAAATAGGTAACTTTTATTTTTACACATTTTGAATAATTACTGCGGTAAATATTTTATTTACCATGGTTAAAGGGTAAATCCGGTAAATAAGGGTTAAAAAATAATATTATAATAATACAAAATTACCCTAAAACGTGTCCTAACCTTATTGGTGGACACATACCCGACCATGGGAATCCTTGGGTCGATTTGGGGACCCCTTGGAGCCACTTGTATGTGGTCGGGACACATTATATTAATAAAGTTAAAATAAAAATAAATATGGCATAAGCTTACATATTTTAGAAGAACAATTTTTTACATAGGGTTATACATGTTGTATTTTCGATTATAAATATTCATTAGAAAGCTGAAAAGATTTCATACATAATGATATTTTATTTATAATTTTTAGACATCAAATAATTTAAATTATTAATGACACAATAATGATGCAATGTTTACCTCATTAATAAATCATTTAAATAAATAAGATTATAATGATTAAAATATTATCTAAAACCTGTCCAATTCTTATTGGTTGATGTTATTTAGAATATGAGTCATCTTATCTTCGACCTCAATGATTTTTGGACCATTATAAACCGAATATAATTATATTATAAAGTAATACTTTCACTCTTTCCTAAAGAGCCCCTCCTCTCCCTTATAAAAGGAGACCACTTCTACTCATTCCTCACACCTCTCAAGACACTTGGCTCGTCCAAAACCTGCCCAAATAAGCTCCCCACATCCCTCTCCTCCTCCATGAAGCTTCCCCTTAGGCAGAAATCATTTCAAGAAGTCCTTTGGTTCCAACCAAAGTGAGTTACCTAAATTAAAGGTAACGATTTCTCTTAAATTATTTTCATTTATTTTTCTTCTCCAACCCCCAAACTCTTTTTATTTCCTTTCTTTTGTAACAACAACAGTATCCAAAATATACTAGGATGTTGTTATAAGAAGGATTCAAACTACATATACACACAACTCCATCTAATGGATGATGAACATAATGTTTCTGTGGATGGGAAACTAACGCCTCACGAAACGATGATTGTTCAAATACATCTTACCGCCTCTCATGGTGGCCATTATGATGGCACTGTAATTAAATATGATATTAATGATATATATTTTATATATAAGCTTCTTTAATTCCATTTTATTTCATACCATTATTCGTTTCATGTTGTATATACATACGATAATTTCATTTGAGGAAGTGCGGACTACCGCCCCCTTACAATGATATGACTCGTTCATACCACACATGGAACGTATAAAGGATGGTGTTAATGAACATAAGTAACATATATAAAATATTATATTATACTGGAATAGTAATATACCTATGTATCATTTGGATTCGATTCATTTAAAAATAAAAATTAAATGGAAGTAGCGTTCGTGCGTACGTACGGACTACCGTCTCCACGAACGCGATGAGATTCATTCTCCATCGTATCCATTCAAGTCTTATTCTCATTTTAGGGTTAAAAATAATGTTAATATCATTCTGATTATGAATAAGATATAATCTATCCATTACAAACATGTCTTACGTAACCAAACATTTAAGAAGAACGAATCGATTATCACCCGAAACGACGATAATAATAAGATATTATTAATAATGCAATGTTAAAAGATCATATATGATATCATATTAATGTATATGATTATTGTACAATTTAATAACAATTATTTCACCATTATACAGGATGTTAACCTACCCCAACAAAGGAAAAGTACAAGGTAAGGGTTTACTTCACAACCTCTTCATTATCCAAGGTTGTTTATAGATAATGATCTACTGGGACATCGTTATCATCCACATCCATGTTTCTTCAAAATGTATTTCAAAACATTTTTATTATTTACAAGAATATGGGTTAAATTCATTTATACCCTTTTTGACTTTTTATAAGAGGAATCTTTCCATCGTTTTCAAAACAAGGACCTTTTTAACCTTTTCGACAGAATTGAGGTAAGAATGTTTTTTTTAACTTATACGGCGGGTGCGGTTATTTTCCGCCGTTATAAAATCTTCAAAGATTTCCTTACAAGCTTATAAGAATATTTTCAAGAAAATTTTTGGTTTTATATGGCTCTTAAATGATTTCAAAAATATAAAGAGATATTTCTCTAAAAAGTGTTTTGATTTCATCTATGTCAACATCCTTTGATAGATTTTACACTTATTTGAAGTTGATTTATTATAATACAAAACTTCTATATTGTATTGAAGGTTTTGTGATATGTTTGACTGTGGATGTTCTATTTTATACCATTCATAGTTTATGGTGAAAATATTGACATTTCGTATGCTAGTTTTAATACGAATGTTTATGTTATGTTTAAACCTTTTCATATGGGAATGCATTGGACTTAATATGTGACGGGTGGAGCCCGCTATAGCTCCTCGATGCATCGGTAGGTCTCATGAGACAAACTAGTGTCTTGGCACACGGCCTTGGCAAAATCTTATTTGTAGTCTTGGCACGTGGCCTTGACTATGTGGTTATGATAGTCTGGCATTATGCATTCCAACATTATGAAAGTGGTTATTGATTTTTGCATGTGATTATTCGATTAGTAGAACATCCATGTTTTTAAGTAAATGGAATTATTTCATTTTACTTTTACCATACTATGTTTAAGTTCAAGTTTAAAAGGATTTTGTTTTAGTAATGCATTGCCTTAAATGTTTATGCTTATTTCGAATGTTCCCCTATATTGTTATCCTTACTGGGCATTTGAGCTCACCCCTTTTCTATGTTTTATTTTTCCCTGGATGTGAAGAAGTAAGTTATGAATGACCTGCAGGGATATTATGAGGGGATAATAGTGTGGACTGTAGAGACATTATGTTGTTGTAGTAGTTTTTCAATTTATGATGTAATGTAAAACTTATGTATATATCTAGTGTTTCCAAGGCTACTAAACCAATCGGTCTTTCGAGATTTGATCTTTCTTGTGATCATGCCAATGTTATGTAATAATGCACCGACTCTGGGTATCTAGGGTCGGGGCGTTACAGTTGGTATCAGAGGAAGATTAGTACAAACCTTGGAAGATAGATTTAGATAAACTTTGATTAGAGCACGTAGACCTAAGATGAACTTTGAGGATTAGTATAGAAGAAATTCCTAGAATTTTGGTATTGTAGAGATTTTGTGAGTTTTCCAAGCAATACATCCCTGTCTGGATACGAGCAGGTAGAGGCGGCTCTGGCACAGATGTACCTAGGGGTAAAACCAGAAAACACCGCTTTGAGCTAGACTCGAACGGGAACTGGTGCACGACAACGGGCCTTGCTGCACTCTTGGTTACGACACTCCCGGGGGATATGCTTAGGATAACTCTCATTTTCTTTACAAATCATTATGAAGGGTTTATGAGTATATACTTCCTCAAAGAATTTTTTTTTAATATTATGGATTATATCCATAAATAGTTCAATTTATGTTAAGTGTTTTATAAGCATGGGATTATGTATTTTGATTCATAAACTGATCTAGTTTATGCCATTGTTTAGAAATGGCTCCTAGTGGAAGAAATGGAAACTGTATCATTGCACGCACTCCATGTAGGGATTTCCCTCCTGCTCAAGATAATTATAGTAGGGCTGGTGATGCAACTGGTGCCGATCAGCTAATCACCATACTGGGACAACTTACTCAGGTTATGAATAAAAACCTTACCCGTATGGAGCACCTTGATCCGCAGCGTGGAGGATCAATGTTAGATCGATTCATGAGGAAAAAACCACCAACGTTCAATGGGAGTACAAATCCCTTAGTAGCTGAGCAATAGATAAATTCCCTAGAGAAAATATTTCAGGCTTTGGGGAGCAGTGAAAGGGAAAAAGTTATCATGGCAGTTTACCGCCTCACTGGAGATGCTGATCAATGGTGGTCATTGATTCAGAACATGAAGGAAGATGATGAAGTATAAAATATGGAATGGAGGGAGTTCAAAGATCTGGTTTTAGAAAAATACTTTCCTCGTGACCATCGAGCAGATATGGAAAGGCAATTTCTAAGTCTGAGACAGAAGGAGGATGAGAATATCGCAAAGTATGAGGCTAACTTTACAAAGTTAGCAAGGTACGCTGGTGATTATATACGCAACCCAAGAAGTAATATTGATTGTTTCTTTGATGGGTTAAAACCATTTCTCCGTCGAGCATTAGTCTCACAATCCTTTTCATCGTACGAAGACATTGTCTCATGTGCTATCAAGACCGAAAAGGAATTCTCTAAGTCTTATGACTTTAAAGAAAAGCAAGAGAAGAAGAGACCTGCTGATCAATCTGGGAATGGAAATAAGGGGAAGAAGGGAAAGGTTGAATATCCATCTTGTGGTAAATGCGGGAAGAAACATCCTGGTACTTTCTTGAAGGGAATGGGAGTCTGTTACAAGTGTGGTGAAAAAGGCCACCAAGCTCGTGATTGCAAGGGGAAGAAGGAAGCTACCAACGTTCAGTGCTATAATTGCAGGGAGATGGGGCATTATGCAAATGAATGTCCTAAGCGTCAGGAGAACTTACCTCAGAAAAGGCCAAGGGATCAAGGCCAGGCTTATGCTATCACTACTGCTGAGGTAGAAGCTCCGAAAGATGTGGTGGAAGGTAATTTAATGGTTTCCTCAAGTTTAGCAAATGCATTATTTGACTCTGGATCGTCGCATTGTTTCATATCTTCCCAGTTTGCTAAGAAAATTAGATTTTTCCAATTTGATTTAATATGGGAGTTGTCAGTTAAAACTCCTAAGGGAAGTATCATTGCAACAAAGTTTTGTGAATCTGTCCCCATTAGAGCACATAAATTTTCTTTATCTGCTAATCTCATCGTCATACCTATGATTGAGTTTGATATAATCCTCGGTATGGACTGGATTTCAGACTATGATGTGAAGATTTATTGTAAGAAGAAAGAGGTTACGATTCTTGATGATAATGATAAGGAACACCTTATTTTTAGAGCAGAATCGTCACCACCTAATTCTTATTTAGATCCACCCCCAGTAGCTCAACATAATTCAATTATTGGGGAGGAAGAGAATGAAATAACTATCGGCGAGGAAAGGAATGTTCAAATAGAGGATGTACCTGTTGTGAAAGAATTTTTAGATGTATTTCCGGAAGATTTACCTGGACATCCTCCAGAACGAGAAGTTGAGTTTTCCATTGATTTGATTCCTGGATCAAGGCCTATATCGAAGACCCCTTATAGAATGGCCACTGTAGAATTAGTCGAACAAAAGAAACAACTAGAGGAATTGAGTAATAAGGGATTTATTCGCCCTAGTGTTTCTCCATGGGGAGCCCCTGTTCTTTTTGTTAAAAAGAAAGATGGATCTATGAGGTTATGTATCGACTACAGGGAGATCAATGCTATAACGATAAAGAACAAGTATCCCCTACCTCGTATTGATGATTTATTTGACCAACTGCATGGAGCTCAATACGTTTCAAAGATTGACCTTCGATCTGGATACCATCAGTTGTGTGTGAAAAAGGAAGACATTCCGAAGACAACATTTCGAACCAGGTACGGGCATTACGAGTTTACTGTAAAGCCGTTTGGATTGACTAATGCACCATCTGTATTAATGGATATGATGAATAGAGTTTTTAAGGAGTATCTAGATGAATTTGTGGTGGTATTTATTGATGATATCTTGGTATACTCCAAAACCTACGAAGATCATGAAAATCACTTGCGCATTATCTTGAAGACTCTGAGGAGGCATGAATTATATGGGAAGTTTAGCAAGTGTGAATTCTGGCTTCAGGATATTTCTTTTCTTGGCCATATTGTCTCTAAAGATGGAATCTCTGTTGATCCTTCTAAGACCAAGGCAATCCAAGAATGGCCAGCACCTACGAGTATAACTGAGGTACGTAGTTTTATTGGTTTGGTAGGTTATTATCGACGTTTCGTCCAGAATTTTGCCCGATTGGCTAACCCATTAACGAAGCTCACACGTAAAGGGGTTAAATTTGTTTGGAAAAAAGAGTGTGAATAATGTTTCGAAGAACTGAAGAGAAGATTAGTCAATGCTCCTATATTGACTGTACCATCGGGGAATGATGGGTTCGTTATTTATAGTGATGCATCAAAGAAAGGACTTGGTTGTGTCCTTATGCAGAATGATAGAGTTATTGCCTATGCATCACGACAATTGAAAATTCATGAAAAAAACTATCCTACTCATGATCTTGAGTTAGCAGCTGTGATCTTTGCTTTGAATATATGGAGACACTACCTCTATGGTGAAAAATGTGAGATTTATACTGATTACTAGAGTTTGAAGTATATTTTCTCACAAAAAGAACTCAACATGAGGCAAAGGAGATGGCTTGAATTACTCAAGGATTATGATTGTACGATACACTACCACCCGGGGAAGGCAAACAAGGTGGAAGATGCTTTGAGTAGAAAAGACCATGGAGTTTTGAACAATATGAGAATTGAAAGGGATCCAATTTTCATGGATCTAGTGAAGATGGACATGGGAATAACCAGGGAAGGTGAAACATCAATGCTTTTCCAAATGGTTGACAAACCATCTTTAATAGAAAGGATTAAGAATTCTCAGACCGATGATGAATAATTTCAGAAGAAGATTAAAGCTGTGAATGATGGGAGATTGAGAGACTTTGTGTATGAAGATGGAATTTTGAAATTCAGGAAGAGACTTTGTGTTCCCGATTTACCTGATCTGAAAAGGGAATTGCTGGATGATGCTCATAGTTCCAATTTCTCTATACACCCTGGGAGCACCAAAATGTATAGAGATTTGAAGGAACATTTTTGGTGGGACAACATGAAGAGGGAGATTTCTGATTTTGTGTCAAGATGTACGGTTTGTTAACAAGTGAAAGCTGGAAGGCAATAGCCTGGAGGAGTCATGCAACCTCTTCCCATACCAGAGTGGAAATGGGACAATATTACGATGGACTTTGTCATGGGCTACCAAAGACTCCTAGAAGGAACGATGCAATATGGGTTATTGTTGATCGTCTTACCAAGTCAGAACATTTTCTTGCTATAAGAGAAGATCTACCCCTGGAACGTCTTGCAAGACTATACATTAATGAAGTTGTGAGACTTCATGGAGTACCCCTATCGATTGTTTCAGATCGTGATCCCCGTTTTACTTCAAGATTTTGGAAAAGTCTTCAGAAATCCCTGGATACTGAACTTCATTTGAGCACTGCTTACCACCCTCAGACAGATGGACAATCAGAATGGACTATTCAAACCCTAGAAGACATGTTGAGATCTTGCTCACTTGACTTTCAGGGTATGTGGGATCAATATTTACCACTGGTAGAATTTTCCTATAACAATAGCTTCCATTCGAGTATTCAGATGGCACCATATGAAGCATTATACGGAAAGAGATGTCGTACACAAACCTGTTGGGATGAGGTTGGTGAAAGAAAACATGTAGGCCCAGAACTGGTGGAGGAAACGGTGGAAAAGGTGAAGGTAATCCAAAATCACATCAAAGCAGCCCAAAGTAGGCAGAAGGGCTATGCAGATAATCGAAGGAAGGATTTGGAATTTCAAGTCGGTGATCATGTTTTCCTGAAGGTATCTCCATGAAAGGGAGTCATACGTTTTGGTAAGAAAGGTAAATTGAGTCCCAGGTACATCGGACCCTTCGAAATTCTAGAACGAATTGGGGTTGTAGCTTACTGATTGGCAATGACGCCAAGTCTCTCCAAAGTTCATGATGTGTTCCACGTATCTCTGTTGAGGAAATACATGCCTGATCCAACGCATGTACTCACCTATGAGGAATTAGAACTGGAACCCGATCTGTCTTATTGTGAAGAGCCTGTCAGGATTTTTGATACAAGAGAACAAGTACTGAGAAACCGGACGACGCGTCTGGTAAAAGTTTTGTGGAGAAATCATAAGATGGAAGAGGCAACGTGGGAACCCGAGGAACTTATGATGAAGAACCACCCGAGTCTTTTTATGCAGTAATACGCTAGAAATTTTGAGGACGAAATTATTTGAAGGAGGGGAGAATGTAACACCCCAAGCTTCCACGGTACGTTTCCCTTCGAATAATGCGATAGCGTGTGTTGTACGCAACCTCGAGTTCTAACACACACCACAACTAATTAAACTAGCCATTGTGAATAGTAATACCTACTTTTTGAAATCATATATATTTTATATTTCAAAATGGACTTCATTTTTGGATTCGGAATATTGAAATTAGCCTAGGGTGAAATTTTGGTACTTTTCGGATAACTTTTATATTTTGATGAATAGTGAAAATTACTAAATTTTAATTAAAAACAATTTTTTTAATCAAAATAATTAATATTGATAAATTATGAATTTGAGTGGTTTTAAAGTATATTTATAATATATTTTTACCATTTAATTTAATGTTTGTCATTGGACATAATTTCACAATTAAACCAGACATAAACAAGTGTCAATCTTTTGATAGTTATTATCTCTTAAAAACACGCTTTTTATTTTAACAACGGGAATTAATTTTAAATTAATTTCTGCCACTTCTGTGTTTTGAATTTGGAAAAATGGATTACATATTTGGAATCAAGATGTAGAAATTATGTAAATAGGTAACTTTTATTTTTACACATTTTGAATAATTACTGCGGTAAATATTTTATTTACCATGGTTAAAGGGTAAATCCGGTAAATAAGGGTTAAAAAATAATATTATAATAATACACAATTACCCTAAAACGTGTCCTAACCTTATTGGTGGACACATACCCGACCATGGGCATCCTTGGGTCGATTTGGGGACCCCTTGGAGCCACTTGTATGTGGTAGGGACACATTATATTAATAAAGTTAAAATAAAAATAAAAATGGCATAAGCTTACATCTTCTAGAAGAAAACTTTTTACATAGGGTTATGCATGTTGGATTTTCGATTATAAATATTCATTAGAAATCTGAAAAGATTTCCTACATAATGATATTTTATTTATAATTTTTAGACATCAAATAATTTAAATTATAAATGACACAATAATGATGCAATGTTTACCTCATTAATAAATCATTTAAATAAATAAGATTATAATGATTAAAATATTATCTAAAACCTGTCCAATTATTATTGGTTGATGTTATTTAGAATATGAGTCATCTTATCTTCGACCTCAATGATTTTTGGACCATTATACACCGAATATAATTATATTATAAAGTAATACTTTCACTCTTTCCTAAAGAGCCCCTCCTCTCCCTTATAAAAGGAGACCACTTCTACTCATTCCTCACACCTCTCAAGCCACTTGGTTCGTCCAAAACCAGCCCAAATAAGCTCCCCACATCCCTCTACTCCTCCGTGAAGCTTCCCCTTAGGCAGAAAGCATTTCAAGAAGTCCTTTGGTTTCAACCAAAGTGAGTTACCTAAATTAAAGGTAAGGATTTCTCTTAAATTATTTTCATTTATTTTGCTTCTCCAACCCCCAAAATCTTTATATTTCCTTTCTTTTGTAACAACACCAGTATCCAGAATATACTAGGATGTTTTTATAAGAATTATTCAAACTACACATACACACAACTCCATCTAATGGATGATGAACATAATGTTTCTGTGGATGGAAAACTAACGCCTCACAAAACGATGATTGTTCAAATACATCTTACCGCCTCTCATGGTGGCCATTATGATGGCACTATAATTAAATATGATATTAATGATATATATTTTATATATAAGCTTCTGTAATTCCATTTTATTTCATACCATTATTCGTTTCATGTTGTATATACATACGATAATTTCATTTGAGGAAGTGCGGACTACCGCCCCCTTAAAATGATATGACTCGTTCATACCACACATGGAACGTATAAAGGATGGTGTTAATGAACTTAAGTAACATATATAAAATATTATATTATACTGGAATAGTAATATACCTATGTATCATTTGGATTCTATTCTTTTAAAAATAAAAATTAAATGGAAGTAGCGTTCGTGCGTACGTACGGATTACTGTCTCCACGAACGCGATGAGATTCATTCTCCATCGTATCCATTCAAGTATTATTCTCATTTTAGGGTTAAAAATAATGTTAATATCATTCTGATTATGAATAATATATAATCTATCCATTACAAACATGTCTTACGTAACCAAACATTTAAGAAGAACGAATCGATTATCACCCGAAACGACGACAATACTAAGATATTATTAATAAAGAAATGTTAAAAGATCATATATGATATCATATTAATGTATATGATTCTTGTATAATTTAATAAGAATTATTTCACCATTATACAGGAGTTTAACCTACCCCAAAAAAGGAAAAGTACAAGGTAAGGGTTTACTTCACAACCTCTTCATTATCCATGGTTGTTTATACATAATTATCTATTGGGACCTCGTTATCATCCACATCCATGTTTCTTCAAAATGTATTTCAAAACATTTTTATAATTTACAAGAATATGAGTTAAAGTCATTTATACCCTTTTTGACTTTTTATAAGAGGAATCTTTCCATCGTTTTCAAAACAAGGTCCTTTTTAACCTTTTCGACAGAATTGAGGTAAGAATGTTTTTTTAACTTATACGGTGGGTGCCGTTATTTTCCACCGTTATAAAATCTTCAAAGCTTTCCTTACAAGCTTATAAGAATATTTTCAAGAAAATGTTTTGTTTTATATGGCTCTTAAATGATTTCAAAAATAGAAAGAGATATTTCTCTAAAAATTGTTTTGATTTCATCTATGTCAACATCCTTTGATAGATTTTACGCTTATTTGAAGTTGATTTATTATAATACAAAACTTCTATATTGTATTGAAGGTTTTGTGATATGTTTGACTGTGGATGTGCTATTTTATACCATTCATAGTTTATGGTGAAATTATTGACATTTCGTATGCTAGTTTTAATACGAATGTTTATGTTATGTTTAAACCTTTTCATATGGGAATGCATTGGACTTAATATGTGACGGGTGGAGCCCGCTATAGCTCCTCGATGCATCGGTAGGTCTCATGAGACAAACTAGTGTCTTGGCACAGGGCCTTGGAAAAATCTTATTTTGTAGTCTTGGCATGAGGCCTTGACTATGTGGTTATGATAGTCTGGCATTATGCATTCCAACATTATGAAAGTGGTTATTGATTTTTTCATGTGATTATTCGATTACTAGAATATCTATGTGATTAAGTAAATGACATTATTTCATTTTACTTTTTCCATACTATGTTGAAGTTCAAGTTTAAAAGGCTTTTGTTTTAGTAATGCATTGCCTTAAATGTTTATGCTTATTTCGAATGTTCCGCTATATTGTTATCCTTACTGGGCATTTGAGATCACCCCTTTTCTATGTTTTATTTTTCCCAGGATGTGAAGAAGTAAGTTATGAATGACCTGCAGGGATATTATGAGGGGATAATAGTGTGGACTGTAGATACATTATGTTGTTTTAGTAGTTTTTCAATTTATGATGTAATGTAAAACTTATGTATATATCTAGTGTTTCCAAGGCTACTAAACCAATCGGTCTTTCGAGATTTGATCTTTCTTGTGATCATGCCAATGTTATGTAATAATGCACCGACTCTGGGTAACTAGGATCGGGGCGTTACAGAGACCCTTTCATAGAATCATTTTTTAGTCGCATAGTTATAGTCTATGATGTTTTAGTAGTATGGATTGGTAATATACCATCCATAAGTACTCGTGATTCCATTATTGGTGTGGTAGTGTTCTGTTTTGGAGGGCTGTGTTGTAGTTGGATGTTAGTAGATAAAGGGTCTGGTAAGAACAAGTGTTTACTCTTGGGAATCCATGTTACATTCATAAAAACACTCACATACTGAGCATGAACCATTAATGTAATATTTTTTTTGGATTTTGCGTTATATTCCATCTTGGATTGGATGTGTATGGATGGGTCTTATTAGTATCTATGTTTGTATTAGGGAGGTGGTGTACTACTAGACCCAAGTACTGTAGATGGACAGTGGTGCATGGTGCATTCCCATATATCATAGACAGAGAGACATGTTTCTGTTTGTTGCATGATGTCAGCCTGGTAGAATCTAAACCTGATAGTTGTTTTATCATAGTGGTTCTTCTATGTTTGTTCTTGTAAGAAGTACATGAACCCTTGGTTTGATCGTAGGCATGGGAGTCTAGTTGGGAGCTCATTATTATCCCTTGTTCATCGGATTTTTATTTTTGGGGACCACTATAGTTAAGGTGGGTAGAATGTAATGACTCAGATTTTGACATTTAAGAATTTGAAATATTCTGTATAATGTTTATGAGGATGGACGTTGAGTCGGCATGAAAATCCATGGCCCTGAGAGCCTCAGTGCGGTGATATTAAAAATATTATATAATTTTTTGTGAACATAGTTTCCCTTGGAACATAAAAAACTCCAATTCAGAGTCTCAGATAATATTTATGGGAATTTGGTTGAGCATGTAACAACATTTTTACCCAAGGCGTGACCTAAGGTCATCCGCATCATGAGTTTTATTCAGATACTATTTTTGTTATGTGGAGTGAAAAGGGGAATAATCGGTTTAATTTTATTAAAAATAATTCCCTACAACCCAAAACTATGGCACATGAATCAATTGAGAGGAATAAATCTCCCCTTATCCCCTCCCTCTCCTCCCTTTTTAAATTATGAAACTGATGTATAATTAAGGAGAAAAAGTTCCATTGATCCCCATTTTTGATGTAGATCATCAATAGGTTATGTTAAAGCACAATATGGGTGTCGTTCTTTATCCAATGCTTCATAATTTCACAAAATATGTCGGAGGATGTTATTTTCTGTCATGATCCCCATGTTTATGAATTTTTTTCAGGTTTTAGAGAACACTAAAAATTTCTAGAGATCCCATCTAGGTAGATCTATAGGATTTCAGGTAAATATGTTTATATCATACTTTTTTTGAGGTGATTTCTGACTGGAATCATTATCTACACGGTGTTTGGTTTAGTGAAATATTTTATGTAGCTCTTCCTATTTAGGGATGAATAACATTTGGTATTATACTCTTTAAATAAGGGTTATACACTATGTAGTACACTAAACCATGTGACCATGATACATGTCTTGGGAAAATCATTTGAAAACATATGTTTGTGTACTAAAACAAAACCAAGATACCTATACATTGGTTCTGGTACCTGGACAAAGGAAACCTAGATGGGAATGTTGTCATTTATCCTGAACACACCATGTAGTATGGGATACTCGGCTTGTAAGGGACATGGTTGGCTAGTCTATGTAGAAGGGGAACATGTTCGGGGGTCGAGTGATGAGGGACATGAAATGTACCTTCAATACATGTCATTTACCTCTACATGGGTAGTTAATTTATGTTAATAGGGTACATGACATGGAGCATGGGTGGCCTCACACATTGTGTGTGAGCCATGCACACCGTTTACTCTAAAGATATACTTTTGGGATCTTCCAACTTCAATATCATCTATTACGGAACTTGGATTTAGGCTTGTGACTACTATATTCTTTTTCCAATTCCACATAGAATGCAATGGTGGAATTATTTATGATCTATGAGATATGAGTTGGCATAAAATGATCAACATGCATGTAAATATGTATTGAGCTGATGTTAGATATCGGCTTGGTATCTTTAGATAGATGGTAGTACTGATACTCCCCAAATGGACCAGGGTGTGGGTTTCCCATATCCCTCCACTCAGGTAGATATGGGTCTTCTGAGGTCATGGGTGCGGGTTCATTACCTTTGGGTAGTTTTTTTTAGGGGTGTTACTCCCCTAATGAACAAATGTGTGGGTTTCCTCATGATTTTTATGAACATGAAAATTACTCTCTTATTTTAAATGGGTGAGGGACCTCACATAAGACGTATAGATAGAGTGGGTAAAACGATTCCATGTTAGGGTTTAAATCCTCTATTCTTGGAGACATCACTACCTTGTTTTTATTGGGAATGGGTCCTCCATATGTGTTTTTCTAGAAATGTTGGTAACCCCCTACTCTGTCAGGGAGCATGTCCTCAAACATGGGGTCAGTACTTCCCTATCCTATAAGGGTGCGAGTTTCCCATAATGAATTAGATGGCAGAGTTGGTACTCCCCTTTCATACTAGGGTGTGGTTCATATACCCACTGAGTGGTACTCCTCTACTGGGATTAGTTGTGGTTCCTTGATCCATGGAGTGGTACTCCTCTGTCGAATCGGAGTGTCGGTCCTCCATCTTATTAGTAGTACTCCCTTATTTGTATAGTTAAATGTTCATCAATTTGGGAGTATTACTCCCCCATCACTGAGTAGCATTGAGGATCAAGTTCTACATTGGATTTGGAACTCCCTCAGCTATGGGTTATAGTTACATCAAGTAGGGACCTCAACTTGATGTGAAGGATGCCCAGATAGGATTTAGTGCTCCTTAAATTGATTCAGGTGTGTTTCACTCTATACAGTTTTGAAAGTGGTTTGGTAGGCTAGTTAGGAGTTATACTCCCTTGACATTGGGGATGTGGCGATGTGTGGGTCCCTCTATTCTATGTCATTAAAGAGGATACATGTGGTTCATAGTCTGGAGAAGTTCTCCATCAGTTGTGTTTAATGATTAGGGGAGGGCCTCTTCACTTATGTTACCTTAGCTTCTGTTGGGTTTAAGGAAACGACGATAGGACCACTAGATATAGGATCTAGGGTTATAACTATTTAGATGTTCGTTATGGAACATGTTCTCTAGGATGTTCCATTAGGAATGGTATATTTGTTCCATATGGAGTGAATCGATTTGGAGGGTGCCATATGGGATGGTAATGCTCTTGTAGTGGGTTCTCTTTTTTTAATGTGATGCCTTAAATCCTCAATAAGAAATCATTTTTTAAGCTATGAGGTTGGAACCTCATGAGACTTGGAGTCTATGATGAGTATATCTGGGTGCTTTCTAGGATTCCATGTGGTATTGTCACAGGTTGGTGTTGAAACCCCTTATAGATCAATCTGACATGTCATATACAGTTTATAAAGGTTTGAGATAGAGTTTTTCTCTCAATTTGTGTTCCATCTGGCTAGGTTGAGCAGACTATTTCCTTTTAGTTTCACCCTTTGTTTTGGGGTTTTGGGGTTCATAGATAGTATTTTTATACTTACCCCTACATGGTCATTTCCTACACATTTTTTTGGGTATTTTAGGGACCAAAATCCATTTTATGGAGTTCACAGATGACCATAGGTAGGAAGAGCTTAGTGTTCTAGGCAAACAGAGGTGTTTGTTGGAGGTGGTCAGAGCTTTCCAATAGTTTCAGTTAACAATGATAGCCTCCTTTTGAGCATGTTGGATTATATTATAGTATTATTTAGTGGGTGTTATTTTTCCAAGCTATCAGTTTCAATACTTCTTTTTTTACTCTGGTTGTGGGATATATATGTATGCCTGAATTGGTTTCTTTTGGATTTTTATATTTCAGAATTTTATGATTTTAGAGATTTTTTTATGCATATAGGTACCTAGGAAATTCCACAAATGTAAGTGATATTCCTACTCAGTACTTTTTTCCAGCCCCTAGCATATTAGGGGACATCGTGGGGAGTTGTGACCTGAGCCTCATCGGGTCGGGTTGTGAAAATACTCTCAAATGTGTATCAAATTTCACAACCCCACTCCCTAACTCCACTTCTATACTCATTCCATTCTCTTGTTATTAAATTATAATATAATGAGAGGTTCCATTATCAAATATAGTGATATAATGAATATAATCTATAGGAATATTTCCCCTACCTATCTATTGTCCATCCATTCTATCAACAACTATAGGATAAAATGAATGGAACTATCAATCTCCTTTTCCCTATGTTGTAGTTTGAGTCACCTGATCTACAGTACCCTCAGGATACAGGTGGTATTTTCCAAAATGCCCATGTCTCTTGACATGACTGTCTTGGTATGTATAACTCCAACAGAAAAACTTAGATAGGGTGTAAAAACCCATTATGATACTCTAATTCTTCTTAAATCCTCCATCATTTTACACATATCATGGGTTCTTGAAGAACCATAGTAGATGTATCATCCCTTTTCAATATTTTTTCTTTACTGGAGGTCAGGGGTTCTTTCAACCAATGTGACCCATTCTACAATATTTTTGGAATATCACTTGAGTAATGTGTTGAGTAACTAACCCTTCCCCATGGTCACTCTTCTTGTTATCACCCTGGGTGACATTTATATAGATAATCATACTAATATCAGAATAAGTACCGCTGGGTTATCAAGATGAAATCCCAATTCCTCTACTGGAAACCTCCTTAATATTACCCTATGATATGGGAGACATATTCACCACTTGAAAGAACATATTCAGTATACATATGTTTACATGGGACATACTCTCCCATTTAAGGCAATACTAAAAATGTTTCACATAATTTCATTCATATCCTTCCAATAATTTGAAAAATCACTACAAATTAGTAAATTTTACAACACTGAACATCAATGACATGCCCCACAGGGTCTACATCATTAACTCTTCACCCCCTCCTTCCATAGTGTATCAATGTAAAAGATATCTATGAAATTATACTAAATTTGATTCCAAACCATGTTCTCTAGGATTCTAAATGTGGTCATGAATTATATAGGTAGACTCAATCTATAACTTATACACCTTAGGTCCTCCTTATCTAGTTAATGATGGAGGTGATGCCACTGGAATTCCCATTTCAGGGTAAACATAAATTTCACAACCTGCACTAGGTATCCTTCAAAAAACTATATAAAGGAGAAAAAGTTTTCCTAGAACTAATATCTGACATCTTTTCCCATAACTATTGGGACCTTAGGTTCCACTACTATATTCCTATTCCCATCCATATCCCCTTATCATCCTATCATCAAGATTCTTTATGTACACATATCTCAAAAAATACAAACACACATATCATGAGACATTACAAAATATTATCATATTTTATGTAATATTTATTTACATAAAACCATAACCAGTTTTCCTATATACCCCAACCTTGTGGTCAAAACTAAGGCACTATCACTACCCTCAAGCATACCTCATTTAGGTCATATATAAAAAAAGTGTAATCACATTTCATGAATCATGTTTCTCATTAGTGACAAATTTGATAAATTTCATTTACAACATCTTGAATCATTCTTATTTATTAATTGCACATTTGACTCCATTTCATTTAAACAACACAAAAAAGAATTGAATTTTCATTTAAACAATTCAAACCAAACCATGTTTTCCATGATATATTAAAATTATGCAAGACACAATAAATCATGAATTCCAAAAATCATGCATGCATACACAACTCTCATTAAATTCTGTTCCATAATGAAACAATCACTGAAAATATACTAAAACCATAATATCATACAAAAATTGCATCAATAGAGGTGGAATATCATTCATGAAAACATAAATATCGATAATGGTAAACCCACCATCGGTACGTGGGTTCTCACTTATATATGTGTTAGCTACTCCAAAGCATGAGCTTATAATGAAGACTTGACTAATCCTAGTCTCCACTCTACCCATCCCATATATTAATTAAACATAAAATAATAGTAAACCCCTTTGATTCTGCATTGCAATGTCCCAACCTTGGATCTATGTGTTGGTACCCAAATCTAGTCAATTATGTGACCTCTTGCTTGCCTCCCCATACTATAGTGGATAACGACAAGAAGAGAGAGTCAAATATATAGCCAGGGGAGATTATACCCTCTATTAAATAATAAGAAGGTAAAAAATATATAATCAATAAAAAAATATTCTAATGATAACCATAATTATACTATTCTCACATGATGACAAAAACTATAAAAAAATATCCAAACGAAAACATTATATATGATATTAAAAATATGTGGTATGTGTTGACATGCAATGCCCAAAGTAAATAAAAAATAGTACCTATAAATAAGGTCCCAAAATAATGTCTTTTTCCCTAATCCATTATCCATCCCAACTAATCCATATAACATAGGGCACATGACCTTACACTATCCTACAAACATGATGTCATTTTTTGAACCAACCAAGAATCCCAAGTATGGTGTGTGTGAAATGTCGTATTCCACCACCAATGATGTATAAAACAATATCTATTCTATAATATTGTATGAATTTGTATAAAGAATTATATATAATAAAAATAGTAAATAGTTTTATCAATTAAATTTTCATTATATAGACACATACATTTCTAGGGTTCATAATGACACCCAATGCAATAATATCTACTTTAGCCCATTCTAGAATCTGAACCATATCATAGATGGAATCAAAATACAATTTAACACGGTCTTCCATTATTCATTTTATTTAATTCATATCACATCCATTTGAAACAGTAGTCCAATACCATCATTTTGGTCTAGATTACCATTTCTATAACCCTATATGTTTTTGGAGTGACAGTACTAGTCTCTCACCACATTGTTATCACATATGGGATTTCGAATCATCATAATGTGTCTCACACTCATTGTTATCACATATGGGATTTGGAATAATTAGTCCATTTCCTACACAGGTCATCACATATATCAAAATATCACATACATCCTTAAAATTACATATATAACATATTTCATATACACCACTGATAAGACTCATTAACCTTCTTATCAAATATTCTCATCAATGTTTTTGATTTCGATTATAAATTCAATCATGGATCTTCACATAAATCACATGGAATAATATGAGAAACTAACCATAAAACCATTTGTTAACATTTATTCATATAAAAAATTAACCTTTCTAGTTTAATCAAACTATTCTATATTTCCAATAAATCAATCACATACAATCACATTAATCGACTCATATAATAATACATTTAATTGACATATTTCACAATTCCATTATTAAATTACCCAATACATTAATTAAAATAATATTTTAATTTCCAAATGGGTAAATTGAAATTCCCAAATTACATACATGAGTATATAATTCACGTTTTTGGTAATTGACATCTATACCACATACCTCAAGATAGGTAATATCGTTCTCCCAAAGGAAAATAAAAAAATTTAAAAGGAATGATTGAATTCACAATGGCGTGGTATATCTTGACCAAATCATAGAAAAAGTCCAACAGATCAACATACAAAAAAACCACGATCTAAACCCATTCCATTTTGGAATAAAAAATTCATTTTCATCTTGAAATATATATGGAATTAATAAGAACACACAAAGTAATATTTCACATACCAGAAGAGGTATAAATATTTAAATCATATTCTCATTTCATCAAGAACATAGTTTTATGAGGATTGTAACCCACCTAGGAGATTCTACATTAGTAAGAATGAGTATAAATCCTAGGATGGTGGGTTAGGGATTAATATTGTGGTTTTTAATACAATTTTATAATTTTTCAAGGAATCAGAATCATATGATCACGATTTCTTGTACAGGGTTCATGGTTTTCACACACCAAAGGACATAACCATGATTCTATCATTATGGGAGAAATATTTCTCATAATTTCTCACATTATATGATAGACCACGCTCCAAAAATGAATATCCCCTCTATTTGTCTTTGAAAAATTTTATAGTCTAGGTTCATGTTTTGGTAAAAAAATTTCAAAACCATGCACTAACCAAACACTCTAGACAATAAAAAATTCACATTAACTCAGAATAGAAAAGACACAACCAATGTACAACCAAGGAAAGGAAAAAAATTACCTAAAAATGATAAATAAATAGATAATTATGGGATATTATTGAAATATATCAATAAACAATATCGATAAACAATTAGATGGTAACATAAAAAATCGCCACATTGTTAACATCAAAACATAATACCCTTGAACGAGTTTCGATAAACTAAAAAAATATATCATCGGTAAAACTAAATTCATGAAATTACAAGTAAATGTTTCTTTCTATACATTTTTTAAAAAATTATAGGATCATAATATAACTATATATCTATAAGAAAGAAAAATTGAGTCAATAATCCCTCACTGATTTGGTAACATTGAATAGTAATCCCAATGAAATATAGATCTGAAAATGGATATGTAACTAAAAATAATTTTATGTATAACCATTATAAAATATATTCATGGGTATTATATAGACAACATAAAATAAACATGTGGTGAATATGGAATTTTTCTCATAGAATATAAATGTGATACCAATATCCCAAACCACTTAGGTAATATTTTGAACCATAATCCCCAATAATGAATAACATCATATAAAAAATTAATTATCCTGAAATTAATCGAAATAATGATATTTTATATCAATGGGGAATTATATATATAATAAAAAATAAATGAGTTGTGAATTTTTATATGTCTACTAAAAATAAAAGAGAGACTAGAAATCCCTTAATAATTTTGTAATATTTTGAATTGTATTCTAAAAAATAACATCAAATTAAAAAATTCAATATAATTATAATAATGATATTAAGGATGTAAAATTTCAATTTTTCATTATATACATCACAAAAAAGAAACCATTGTTGAATTTTTATATGTCTATAACAAATAAAATATAGACTAGAAATACCTTTCATGTTTGTAAATAATTTCAATTAAAATCCCCAATATAGAGTAACCTCAAATAAAACATTATATATCGTGAATAAAACATATTTATTATATATATTTTCAATGGTTAAGTATATAAAACACATAAAAGAAAGGAGTGGTGAATCTTTATATGTATCATATAAATAAATGAGAGACTAGAGATCCCTAACCATAATCATTGACTACCATCACACACATTCATAACCCATGTATAAAAATTAATTTAATTATTAATGTAATTCCAAAAAAAATATTAATTTATATAACATACCATATATTATTTTATTATGAACATTAATTTCTCTTTTATTTATATAAAATTTTAATGTTATATTTCAATTAATAACAACTTTTTTATATACGATTTTATATATTCTATTTTTGCCCCCCTTAATTTTATCACAGTTTCATCACATAAATAATGTTAACCATGATATAAAAATAATAAATAATCAATATATAATGTTTTATATTAATCTATTAATATTATAAATATAAAAGAAACTAAACCGTTCATTGAGACGGTAGGTCATACGTACACATGAACACAATTTCCATTTTTTTTAATGGATGGTATGATAGAAATATAAATAGTATATCTAACATATAGAATCATTATTTTTTCATATATATCATATATATATATATAACATATAAAATCATTATCTATACCCATATTAATATCCATGTAAAGCGTTACTGAAAAACAAATTTCATTGCTTCGTAGGATAGTAGTCCTCCGTTCACATGAACGATTCTATCGTATCTACTATGGAATGAAAATTAAAATGGTACATAAATTAGAATAAAAACAGATGAATGATTATGTATTAAAAATCAAATATATACTTATATCCATCATCACACCCAACCGTGAGAGATGGTAATTTAAAAAATGAGTGACATCAGTTTGTGAGGCAATAGTTCGATGTACACACGAATGATGATTTTGTCATGCAATTGATGAATGTATCATATTATAGAGGTAATTACCTTAACATAAAAACTAACCATTAAATGGGATACCATAATATTGTTTTATTATTTAATTTTAATAAGATTTAAACGATATGTAGGAAGTAATAATATAAAAATTCTCATTGAAAAACATTAACTCCTCTTCAGGTATCCTATTTAGGATTTCACTAAAGCATACATAGGTTGGATTTATGAAAAATAATAGGCATATAGTATGATATTATAGATATTTAGAAGTGATTTTTTCAGGTTTTTTAATCCCAATGTCGTGATATATGTGTTCAAATTAGGGGAATGAGTTCCCTTTTATAAATGAGGAGTGGTATTTTTGTAAATAACCAAAATTATTAACTATTGGAAGCTCACTCATTCCAAAATAGATCAATAATTATGAGAAAAAATTATATTTTTGAAAATAATTTCCATTATAGAAATGAAACAATTTCTTTATCATGTAACTCTATAGTATTTAAGTTTACTCAATTCTATCCTTTCATTTTTTTTACCACGGTAACATGTTTATTTATATTTAACTAGGTGATTTGTAAATTAAGAATCAAATTAAAATAAGAATCAATTGAAAATTTATAAAAAAATATATAAAATAATAAATAAAATTCATTAAATAAAATCATATTTTTGGGTAAAATTAATTCAAATACAATCACATGTAATGCGTAAACCCATATTTTATCCTTAATCACTGTAATTAATTTTAACTACATCCAATAATCATTATTAAAAAACATTATGTGGAAAATATTAGATTATATAAATTATTATAGTAACAAATATTGAAATAATGTTTCCAAATTCAATTATCAAAATCAACTGAATAAAATTTAAAACTAATCCCACTAATACCACGAGAAATATAGATTTCATAGTGAAAATATTCATAAGATTACAATAAATTTATATCACAATTAAATATGATATTTCTTCCAATGATATAAATTTTATTGATATATATATGTATTTTATCTAATTTTAATCATAAACCCCATTTATATAAAATTTATCATTACAAATAATTTGAAGAAAAAGACAGTTTTCCACTAAATTGGAGTATATTTCACTATACATCAAATAATTGAAATGATTCAGAGTGATTCCAAACCTTCATATAAAATAATATTATCATGAAGCTTTAAAAAAATTATCAATTTATTTTTCTAAAAATGATTGAAAAAAATAATAAAAGTCAGCAAATGGAAACAAAAGTATTTTTTTAAAAAAAACATGTAGTTTTTAATCATAAATATGAATTAACTCATATTTTATATCTTAATCATATAACATGAATGTTAAAAAATTTATATAATATAGAAATTTCAATAAAATAATTCACCAAAACGTATTTGGATAATTTATTTATCTAAAAATATTTTTAGGAATACAAATAGTAGTTTATAAAAAAGATTTCATTGTTTCGAATGGTTTTTATTTTCATTTGTAGTTAATTAGACACAAATTAATTGATTATATATATATATACTAATATATTGAAATAAAATTTTTAAAAATCAATTAATAAAATTCATACCATCTATTCTAATTAATTAGTGATAACTATCATATTATATAATAATGATCTAGTAGTATGTCAGGATTCATGTCAACTAGATGTTTCATATAACAGAAGATAAACTCGATTTTGTATCAACTGTCAGTGAGATTAAATATATTTTAAAAAATTATTTTTGAAAATATCCGGTTTTAAAATTCAAAACAAATTAAAAAATATCAATTTAATATTTTTTTGGTCATAAATGGTTTATCATTTGAAAATTATTTCATAGAAATAGAAATTATACAAATGAATAATATAAATTGCAATAATAATGTAGGTTTGAAACATAATGGTTTCTTAATATAACTCATTACTATGTTTATACATAGAAAAATCTTGGTGGGTAGTGATTATTTGGACTTCGAATTAATGTATAAATATTTACATAGAGTGATAGTGATCACTGATCACCATAATGTTGGTGATTTTGATGAAGATAAAGACGAAGAGAATACTAACAAAAAATTAATGAAAGACGTCATTGAAGTAACATCATGTTATATTTTTCTGGTATTCCTAAAACCCCCTTTTATTGATATGTGGTTTTATTTTTTTGGGTTTTTCATTATGTTGATTCGAGTGAAATTTTAATGTTTTTTGATGTTTCTGGGAAATTGAATGATTGTCTCACAGTTGGAGCATGGTTTACCCAAACCGTACGCCCTCTAATCAAAATTGTGAAACTTGAGGCAGTGATCATTCACATGATTTATGCATGGTTAGTGAGTTAATTCACCCTCTTAGTATAAATGGTGTGACCCATTCATAATTGGAGCATGGCCTACATATGGTTTTTCTAAACAGTGCGCCTCTTCCCAGTAAACTGTGCGTATGAGATTTTAAGATATCTTAACTATTTTTAAATTTATACAACCCTTATTTTAGGTCGAAGAATGACCTCCTTTTACCCAAAATCATTTATCCCTTCCATAGATCTCCCTTGGAGGATTCCTTTACCCTCAGATCCCTCCCAGATGCAATCTAATGTTGGAGAAACTCCCTTCGACTTCCTCATGGTCAGTTTCCTTTCCCTGATCTTGTTCTCTAAGTGTATCTCTTCTTCTCTCTATGGTTACATTTAGAAATTTGTTTTTATTTATGGATCTAATACCATATTTTTTTGGATCATAATCCTAGGTTTCATTTCCATCATCATGATCTTCATTCTTCATGCAAAATCCCTTTTAGGGCTTTTAGTGGTGAGATTCATTGATTTTGGTAGGTGGTTACATCATGATACCCAATTTTCATTACCGTTAAAATTATTTATATAATTTCAACTATTTATAATTAAAATAAATCATTTTATTTAGATTGAATGTATTTCAAATTATTTTAATAAAACCCCAATTCCATTTAATTGGATTTTTTATTAAAAATGGATTTTGGCATGGAATTGGAAAATACCAAAATTACATTGAATTAGGTCTTGTCCTTATAGAAATTTTATAAATTTAAATTTGTTAAATAAATTTTTGGATTGATAAAATCGTTATTTCAATTTTTTTTGAAATTAATTATGGAAAATTTATTCGATGAAAAATTTTGAGGGCCCCAAATTCTAGTAAATTAAGCGTTTATGATGAAATTAATGGAATTGTTGAAAATTATATTAATGGATTTAATTGTGAAATGGATTGTGAGATCACATGAATTTGTTTCAAATACCTTTTTATTAAAATAGCTCCAATTTATTTTGATATAAACCTTATGGTTTCATCATGGGGAAAAGGTAAGTTTTTTTAAAAGAAAACTTGTTATTGTTTTTAAGAGATAATTGGAATATTTGAAATTTAGAGTGGGATCAAATTTTATTTTAAGTAGTCTTTAAATGAATTTACCATATTTAATTTACTAGAGGACATGAAAGCCATAGGTAGTATGTGAGTTATCTTGGGAGACACATTATGACATAAAATATTCTAAAACATCATATTAGCACATCATCATTCCTTAGGTGATGGTAATGAGTCCTGTTTTACATACACCAAAAGGGGAGTATGTACATACATTCATTTCCATAGTGTTGAATCACAATAACTTTTAACTATAATTATTAGTTGGAAAATGACCATTATTCTCACTTATTATTGTTTTAAATGGGTATATAATTCAATGTTGTAATATTTATCACATGCCTTGAGAAATTATATAAATTGTTTTATATAAAAGTGTTTAATATGTCATTTTGTGAAAAGTTCCTTTTCTATAAATAAACCTTTTTTAAAGAAAAATTTTATCATTGGAGTGTATTTTACATGATTTAAAATGTTATTAATTAATTGATAAAGTATTTCCATATTTTGAATTTTAAATCTATATTTTATTAAATATGTTTTTAATATGAAATACTCACTTATTTGAAAACTGAATTCCCATTATTGGTTAATTTTATTTGGTAGTCTTGTTATGTAATCATTTTGTAAAATCCTACTGGGATTCCGATCACACCCTACTTATTCCATCAGGTGTTTGTAGATTGTCTCTATCAAGGTTCCAGTGAGGGAAATGGATCTCATGAATGTGGATCTAGCTATTGAACCATGGACTTGGTGAGATGTGTACTTAGGGATATACACTTTTCCACTATTTTGGTACTTTGGCTATACAACAATGGGATTTATTTCATGTTTCAAATCAGTTACATTAATCCATTGATGTTTCTTTCGGTATTCATACGGTCTTGTTTCTTTTTCTTTTATACCTTTGGTGGAAACATCATTCCAAAAGTCATTTTTTATGATGCCTGGTTATAGAAGATGACCCACAGGGATCAAGAATTCATGTCGGGCTATGTACGGGCCATCTTGGTTATTAGTTTTGCTAGGTACCTGTGATGGTCTTTGAAAAATTGATATCAATGTTCTTGGTTGAGATTCTTGTCTTGAAATCAGAATGCATTGATTATCTATCAGGGATTAGGAGGTAGTTTCGATTGAGTGCCTAATCATCTCTCGCCTTAATGAATGTTACATTATAAGGGGTGTTTGTAGAAATATTCCTTGTGGGTTATTTCAATTTTTTCCGAGTTTTGATTTTGATAAATAAAAATAAATATAATCTTATCTATCTTTCAGGATTAATTTTCATGTCATAGTATGTATGAGTGTCAATATGATGTCTTCATAGTGTCTACTGATGTTGTGTTGCCTTATTCATCCTATAAGACATGTGAATTGGATCCCAATGGAAGAATATTCTAAACCAACATGAGAAAATACACTTATGGAACCATACCTGATAGAGTTGATTGTGTGTAATGTCCATGATCTAGGATAGGAACGACCACGAGTTCTCATTCGTGCTCCAGTTTTGGAGCTTTGGAGGTTCATTCTCATGATTAGTTTTTAAGAGTTTCCTCCCAAGAAGACTGAGCAACAGAAACGGTCAAATTATCCTCAAAAGGATGAGGAGTGGATGAGTGTAATGGACCATTTTTTTGGGTTATTGGATACACCCAATGAAATCAATGTGATTAATTCCACCATTGTGCTAGAAGGATCAATAAGGTGATGGTTGTACATTATGGTGACGATGAAGAAACCTGGGGGATTAGTGTGGAAAGACATAAATGTTCTTTTCACGGACTAGTTCTATCTAGAATCAATGTTCATGGCCTAGTATAAAGCGTTTTCCATGCATGACCAGGATGAAAGGACCATGATTGAGTTTGAAAATAATTTGTATGAGTTCATGCTAGAAGATGGAGGCTCTAATAATTGAGTTCGTACTTCATCTGGATATTCATCCTCAAGTGTTTATTAAATTTCCTTCTTATGCAGTTGTTATATATAGAGCACAAATGGTCGAGATGAACCTGGATGGAATGTTAGGGTTATTGGGTGATTCTTTTTCTCCTACTGGTTGTGTGAGTTTCATTAAGGGTAAATGGAAGCATGATGTTTTTCAGGGATGTTCTCAGTAGGAGGGTCATTCTATACCTTATATAGTTCATGGAAGAGATCGTTTAGTTTTTTAATAGTGGGGGATTTAGGATATTCAAAGAGGGTTTAAAATGAGGTACCCAATAACTATTAATACTATGGACATTTAAGGATCTTATAGAGATTATTCCATATCTATACAACTCTTCATAGTGGAATGGGATAATAGTCTCCTCCAATAACCATGGGGAAATAAAATGATTCACATGCAATATGGTTCCATCCATTGGCATCTATAACAAAGATTCATCACATAGTAGAAGAGTTTCCAATGAAAGTGGATACCGATCCAACAACTGTGAGAGGTACCATTATTATAACTTCCCAATTAGTGACTAGTCTATTTGATACCTATGCATCTCATTTTTTTATTTTTACTCATATTTTAAATCTATGTTTTCTTCCAATGTCAATTTTATCTTCGGCAATGGATATTACTACACCCCATGGTGTAAAGTGACTACAAGGTCTCTGTAATCCTATATGTACATTATCTCTATCAAATGTTTATAATTCTTGTAATTTTCTAATTCTCGACATGAAATATATTGAAATAATTTTTATGATGGATTGGTTCATTTCCATTAAATCATAGATTGATCGGTATCTTCTACGGGTATCCTTTATTATACCTTGTGGTGTGTTTCATGTCTTTCAAGGGGAATGTGACCCAAGGTCTAGTAGAGTCAAACCATATTATCCGAAATTTTAGAATGGAATATTACTGTATTCCTTTCATTTGGAGTGGGAATATTTGAGTGACGATCTCCCTCTAGTTGTTATTGATTTTCTTGATTTGTTTCCTTCTAAATTATCAACTCTTCCACCAGTAAAGGAGGCTGAGTTTTCCATTGAATTAATACCTAGGACTCATCCAATTTATATACATTCATACCACATGGAACCTGCTGATCTGAATGAGTTGAAGTCCTAATTGGATGATCTTATAGAGATATGATTTATGTGACCGATTAAATCACCTTGTGTGGTGTTAATTATCTTTGATAATAAATCTAGTGGTTCACTACACCTATGTGTAGATTATTGAAATCTAAATTGAGTGATTGTAAAGAAAAGTAACATTTTTCCATATATTGATGCTCTATTTTGTCAGTTATATGGGAAAAGAGGATCTAGAAGATTGATCTTCTCTCTAATTACTATCATTTGAGGATAAAAGAATCTGAATTTTAGGAAACTCATTTGAAGAGTATCTGTGACAATTATGTGTAACTTTCCATGCCCTTTGGTCTAACCAATGCTCATGTAGTTTTCTTGGCATTGATGAACAAGTTTTTCCATGTGTATCTAGAAACATTTGTGGTAGTAATTTTATATGAAATCATCATTTACTCTATGATTTGGGAGGAACATGTGCCTTATATGAAAATAGATGTGATTTTTTTAAAGAAATCACTGAATTTATTACATGATTTTGAAATGTGATTTTCCAGATTCATTAAGTGAAATTCCTTGTACACGTGTTGTCTGAACATGAGATATCAATTGATCATGACATGGTGAAGGAATATATGACATGGTAACAACCCTAAAATATCTTTGATATTAGGATATTCTTGGTCTTGGATGGATATTATTGCCAATTCATTAATGGTGTCTAAGAATTGGCTTCTTCGATGACTGCTCTAACTCAAAAGACAGTAAATTTTTGTAGGAATGAAAATTTTCATATTTATTTTTTCATGTTGAAGTGTATTTTGATGAATAATCCACATTTACACTTATAAATGTTGGGTGGGGCTATGTGGTATTATGTGATTCATTGGGTTTTGGTTTTGGAAATCATTTTATATAGGGAAATCAGGTCATTGCTTATGGCTCTCATCATCTTATGTAATAGAAGTGGAATTATCCGACCTATGATCTGGAACGTAGAACTGTGATGCACACACTTATGATATAGTGGAATTACCTTTATAGAAAATGGTTTAGTATGTTTTCTAACCACAAGATCAAAAGATATAACTTTTCTCAAAAACATTTGAATCATTTCCATAGGTGGTGGGTGGAATATGTACAATCTTTTGATTTCGAAATCTCCTATACTTTGTGGAAATGGAATTTCATTGCTGATTCATTGAGTATGAATAATCTAGACAAATAATTTAAAGAATATTCAAATGATTGTAAATTTATGGATCTATTTTCACAGAAGCATATTAGAGTTCAACAAAAACGCGATTAGGTTTCTTTACCAGTGTTAAGATAACAAATTCTCTTATTTATTTGATTCATTAGGATCAGAAGCTTCATGAGTAGTTCTGTAGAATTAGACTCTCTTAATGGAGGGGAGAACATTATTGATTGTTCTTTCTCCAAATAGGGTATTCTATTCTCTAAAACCAATTTCATGTAATTGTATTTGGTATTAAAATTGGTGATGGGGGATTTATATAGTTCCCAGTGAGAAGTGCACCTAGGAACCCTGATTATTTTCAATGACATGCAGTTACATTTTCGGTGGATATGGATGAGTAAATGCATTGATGAGTTTGATTTTCCTTACTATATATTCCAGAAGGTGAAGGACCATAACCATAAATAATCAGGTTTTCTTTATCCACCTTCGATCCCTACTTGGATGTGGGATGAAATCACTATGGACTTTTTGGTTAGGTTTTATTTTACCAAGAGAATGAATAATGTGATTTGGGTATTGATTTATCAACTAATTAAATATGGTCACTTTATACCCATTAGTGACTCAACCCATGATTAGGAGATGGTAAATCTTTATGGGAAAGAGGTTGTCCATTTTCATAGAGTTCCATTTGTTATAGTATCTAATAGGGATCCACAATTCACTTCTCATTTTTGGAGATTCCATTGAGAGGAATTGGGATCTCATGTCCTTTTGAGAATAGCATAGTATCTATAGTTGGATAGCTAGAAAAAAAAGTGTTATACATATTGTGGAGGATATGATTCTCAATATTGTTATTGACATTAGTGGGTATAGGGATGATCACATGGGGAAATTTGGTTTTCCTAAAAAATAGTTTCCAATTCATGGTTAAAATTTCCCTTTTTGAGGCCTTGTACTTATGGCCTTGTAAATCATTGTTGTGTCTGTTAGAGATTGGTGAATGTTCCTTGGTTGGACCATGTTTGGGGAATGATACGACATCAAAGACACATTAATTCATTAGATAATGTTGATGGCTTAGATTCGATATAAGTCTTATGGTGATTGTCAACGTATTTCATTAGAGATTTTAATTTGTGAGTAGGTGTTCTTGAATGTTTCACCCAAGTTAGGGTATCAATGATATTAGTTTCAAGGGTTGTTTGCACCTTGTTTTGTGGATAATTTCAAGGCTGTTGAGATGTGGGAAATATTTCTTATCATTTTTCACTTCTATTGTAGATGACATCGATACACAAAATGTTACATGTATCTTTTTTATGAAATTATCTATCTAATCCATATAATATTTTATGTTGGAGTGATCACGTTGTTGAGCCTGATTTATCTGTGACTAAACGATTGGTTATGATAGTTGATTCCAAAATGAGGTCTCTTCATAGGAAGATGAAAACGTTGGTTCAAATGATATGGAATCATGGTTATAATAGTCATGAGATGTGAGAGAGATAGGAAATAATGAAAGAGCAGTGGCCTCTTCATTTTGGAATGGA
This sequence comes from Viscum album, assembly GCA_963277665.1. Lineage (NCBI taxonomy): Eukaryota > Viridiplantae > Streptophyta > Magnoliopsida > Santalales > Viscaceae > Viscum > Viscum album. The sequence goes on along the minus strand of OY728152.1, from coordinate 838,051,654 downwards.
TGCTTATTCAAAGGATTTCTAGAGACGAAATGTTTCTATGAGGGGAAGCTGTATCATAAAAATTCTATTTTCATGTATTCCAAAACCATCCTTTTAATTAATCATTGGTTGGATTTTTTGGGGGTTTTTTGGGTTTCTTCGAGTGAAATTTTAATGTATTTTGATATTTTTAGGTTGTTTCATGGTTGTCGCATAGTTGGAGCATGATGTTCTGAAACCTTGTGCCCTCTCAAAAAAATTGTACAACTTGAGATAGTGAGATTTTGTATGGTTGGAAAAAGGGTTTTCAATCCATGCACCCTAAAAATATAAACGGTGTGACCCATTTATAATTGGCACACATCTTTCACACGGTTCATCTAAATTGTTTTCCTCTCCTAGGAAACCATTCATAGAAGATTTTAATAGTTCAAAACGTTTATTAAAATTTCTAAAAGCCATTTTTTAGGTCATGGATGGACCTCCTTAAACCAAAAATCATTTATAACATTATAAAACCTCCGAATGAGGATACTTGTCCACTCAGATACATCTTTGACATGTTCTGAATCTAGAGGAACACCCTTCAATCTCTTCATGATTAGATTCCTTGTCTCGATCTCATTCTCTCGTAGTCTCTCTTCATCTCATTAGGGTTCCATGGATATTTTTTTGGATTTATGGGTCAAATACACTCTATTTATGGATCATATAACTATGTTTTATTTCTACTTTCATGATCATCATTCATTGTGTAAAAATCCAATTTATGGTATGGCATTGTGAGATCGATCGGTTTTTGTAGGTAGTTCCATCACGATGACATATTTTCATTTACTATAAAATTGAATTATTTAAATTCAACTATTTTTAGTAAATAATATCATTTAATTTGGATTTAATGAGATTCAATTTTTTTTATAAAAACCCAATTCCATTGAATTATGGATTTTTTTAAGAAAATGGGTTTTTGCATGGAGTTTTATTAAACCCCAGTTTCATTGAATTGGGGAATGTGGTTATGGGAATTTGTGAAATTTGTATTTTTTAACATAAATTTTAGATTGATGGAAAAATTGTTACAATAATGCTGTTGAATCTAAATGTGGAAAATTGAAATGATGGATAATTGGGAAACCCCCAATTATAGTGAATTGTTGGATTGTGATGAAACTATTAGAATTGTTTGAAAATTAAATTGTTTGATTTAATTGTGAAATGGAATATTAAATTGCATGAATTGGTTTCAAATTAATATATTTAAAAAATTGTTTAAAACTGTTTTTATTGAAACCATATTGTTTCATCATGATGAAAAATTCATATTTTTATTAATACCCCGTTATGGGTTCTAATGAAAAAATTAACATATTTAAAATGGATAATAGGTTTAAATTTTATATTAAGTAACCATGAAATAAATTTCCCATCATATTTTGTACTAGAGAACATCAAAGTCTTAGGTAGTTAGTGAGTTATCTTGGGAGAGACATTATTAATTATAAATTTATAAAACATATTATCTACACATCATTATTTCTTAGGTAAAGGCAATGATGCTCCTTTTCCTTAAGCCCAAATGGGAATATTTACGTACTTGCAGTTTCTGGTTTTTAGTCCCTATAACCATGAACTATTATACCTATTTTTCACATGAACATGTTTATTTTTTATTGTTGATTTAAATGTATAAATATTCTATTGTTTTAAACTATTTTACAGGACTTGAGAATTTATAAAAATTGTTTTATATAAAAAAAATTATTTATCCATTTTTTGTGAAAGATTCAATTTGTGTAAGTCCCCTATTTTTTAAAGGAAAATTATATCATTGTAATGTATTTTAAATTAATTGAAATTTGAAACATGAATTTATAAAATATTTACATCTTTTCAATTATAAGTCATAATTTGTTTAAATATTCTTTTGATATGCCATACTTTTTTATTTAAAAATTGAAAGAACATTCCAGGTAAATTTGATATTGGAATCACATTATGGAATCTTTGGGTAAAATCATAATGGGATTTGGATCACACTATAATTGTGCCTTCAAGAGTTTTTATATTATCTTCTTACATGTTTGAGAAAGGGATGAGGATCTATTGGAGGTGGGTCTGGTGGTTGATCCTTGGACTTGGGGAGTTCTGTCATTAGGTATGTGGATAGTTTTCATAGTTTTGGTAATTTTCTTATATTAATTTATGATGTATTTCCTACTCGACCTCTAGTAAATTACTCCCATTGGATTTTATATTTATATATATATTGTATTGTTTAATTTACATCCACAATGTTGGTGAAAATAATTCCCATTTCCATTTTATATGATGTCAGGATCTAGTCACAGACCTATGGCAATCAAGAACGCTCTTCGAGCAATGTGAGGACCTGTCTGGTTATCGTTTTACAAGGGTAACTTGGGTAGTTTGTGATAATTGATATTATAAAAATGATGATAATGGGGTGAAATTTTATTTCATGATATGTCTCCAAAGGTTATTGAATTTTCTTGATAAGATAAAATTACTTGGTTTCATTCCATTTCATAGGCACAATCTCAGCCTTTGGTTATGAAATTACCTATGTCCACATCATCTCACATTCTGAGAATGGAGGGTGAAATTGTTATTCCTATAACATTAACGAACTATATGACCAATAAATAGTATGAAAGTTAATCCCATATATCTCTAGTTATCATAAAAAAATCTTACTTGAAATTTTCTAATATGCCTAAATCATCATATAGTGACATAATAAATTAATATCCAAGTCCTCATCCAATGTTGAAATTAAACAATTTCATAATTGGTTAGCCATAAGACCCTTAAAAATATTAGAATCCAAATCACTATAAATAATTCCATTGAATTTCAAAAATGAACATTTAATTGATCCCCCAAACAGTATGAAGTAGCTCTTAAATTTCCCATACCAAACATGTGAATACCATCATCATGTATCTCTGGAAATATGATAGTATCCCAAATTACTATAAAACCTTAATAAAAAGTCTACGCTTCTTCATTACATGAATAAAACAATGGATTGTTGAATATATTCTATAGAACTCATGATGCTTAAAACTACATATATGATATCATAAACAAGCATGTGAATTTTTTTTATCATTTATAAGGTCATCAATACTATACAATTTAATTCAATCTTATAAGTCATATATTTATATAAACTAAACACTATTATCTCAACATAAAGAATATGTAATGGGTTTCCATCCCTTAATAATTTTTTTTCTATAAAATATAACCTTTAAAATTAATAAATTTTCTAGTACATCATCATTATTCAAAATATTTCATAAAATACATAATGGAAAACTGATCCTGAGAAATAATTTTATAATTCATGATTGTTATATATTTAATTAATATACACAAATAGATCAATCATACCACTACTTTCTCAAAATATTAACTATGATTCGTCATCTTATTCCTTAAAACTACATTCCATTGATATATAATTTTTAGTCTATTAGAAATCAAATAAAAAAACCAATACTTGTACCATATTTCTAATTCTCTTTATGATAATTCCAATTAGAAAATTGATTAGAATAATGCTAATAAATTTCAAATTTAAGACATTATACAATAAATAATATAATAGAGAAACTATTATTCTAATATTTTTAATTAAAAACACTTTATATTTTTCTATTTTGTAGTCAATTGCATTGTGTTTTTATTTTACAAATTCAAAATATTTTCTCATTCATCTTATACATTCACTTTGGTGATTCTTCCAACATTCATGACATATAGGGACCATATTCTATATTACTATATAGTCCTCTATATGTAACCTCTATGTAAACTATATCTTTATCACCATTGGTGATTCCAAGTGTTAGAAATGATGTGTGTTGTAAATCATGTTTTATGATAATTGATTATGGTTAATCACAACATCATTTACTCCCGTCATTATCCCATTTGGTTTCTCATCAGAAAATTATCCATAAAATTCAATGATATCCTTGTTTCTTTTCATTCCTGATAATGACTAAAACCCAAAATAATAGTTTGAGATACAATACCCAATATAGAAAACAACATATTATGAAAATTCCTTTAAGATGACTAAATCAAGACACCTTATTTTAAATACATGAAACCTTATGTTTTATCATAAGTCATCCATGATCATCATATATTTAAATTAATTATTATGTAACATAACGTGTATGTGGATTTAAAAATCATATCCCCTTGGATTTTCAAACTATGTGTGCAGATAGTCACATTGTTATACACCTACTGACAATCTAGTCTATCTTAATGTTCCCTTTTCAGAGTAATTAACCATAGGTACCTCTGTTCCTGGGACTCATCCACTTGTAGTGTCCTGACAGGTATGTAATTAAAATGAAATGACTTAATCTGTAATGACATGTTAATTCCCATTGGCTTGAGAGTACAACAAGTCATTACTGGTCCTTAAGAGACACCCCCAAGATGCCAAAGGATGAAATAAATTCCAAAGGGTTTCAAAGGAAGTGGTATATGATTTACCCTTTAATGTATAAAAACAAAAAACACAATAATAAATCCACAAAAAACTCACTATATGATACATGAAATAAACTAAGACATTTCAAATAATTGTCTTTCAAAAAACCAACCAAGGTGTAATACATCAGAAGGGAAATAGACATCAAAATAAATATTACAAATACAATGAATAAACTTCAAGACAAAAACAACACTCCATGATCCACAGGATCCATACTCCAATGTCCCCACGTAATCCAATGTATCATGACATTGTGCTAAATAAGTGTGATACTATACCTTTTCCCAAGTCCTGGAAGGTAGCATCTAAAAAAGTACCAATGATCCAAATAAGAATTGAGTATATAACATAGAAGGCTTTCCCAATGACTTCCATACTCATTTACACTATGATAGAACATTTATCACATTATATAAAATAGTTTATATAAATCAATTTACAAAAATAGTTTACAACCAAATATAAACAAGTTCGAAAAGTAATTACAACCAACTAAAAACAAATTTAAATGAAAATAATTTCCAAAAATTAATTTTACATTAAATAACTAATAAAGGATTATAATAAAATTTATTTTTTTCATAACCACTCCATAGTTCACAACAAACCCACACATGAATACATCATCTGACAGTTCAACACTCTCGAGCTGTCCCTTGTGCAATTACCTTATGTCCCAATGACAGACGCCCATGTCCCAAGGTCACACACCTTGTACCCCAATGGAACATGACCCTTATTCAGGTGAATTATGAATATTACCTCACAAAAAAAAAATTTATTCCAAAACCATTCCAAATAACAATTTCAACCCATTTAAATAAAAGTTTACATTTATTGAAAAACAAAGAAGAAACTAATTTCAAAGAAACAATATCACATCTACAAAACATCCCCTCTTTATTGAAAATATCTAATCAAATCCATTTTCCACTATTCCAAAAAATCCCCATTTTCAAATCCATATTTTAAAACCATAAACAAATTCATTGTTTTCAAAACACTAAATTATCCATGTTTCTACAATTTCCAAACCCATCAAAAAATAAGTTTTCCAAAAATTCATAACCATCTAGTTCATGATCAATTCATCACAAGGAAATAAGTTTTAAAGAATTCACATCATTTATACTAATATTAGTTGAGAGATATGACACATACCTCAATGGTTTTAAAGAAACATTTCAACGGATGAAGAACGCTTAAGAAAAGTTGGTCGATTCTTCCTAGGACTTCCTTAGATCCCTTTTCTATGAAAGGAAAAGACCAAATATCAACTTATTTGGAATCTATACTAATAGATTTACCCATAACTGGTGTAGATATGAGAATAAAAAGAAGAGAGGATAAGTATATCTATGTAGATCTTTGAACCTGATTAAGAACGATGAAGAATGTTCACATAGCATAAGAATTCGGGTTCAAAACAGCATGGGAAGCCTTCATATTGACTCCAAATCACTTAGGATAGGTTATTCTACCATAATGGAAGATAAATCCTGATTTATGGCCATTTAGAAGAAAAAAAAGTAACTTATAGTAAATAATGTGTGAGATCCACCTTTTTGGATCTAATTTAAACCTCGTGCATGGTTAGTTCGCACAATTAGACAAACCATGCGATACCCTTGCATTAGGAACTACTTAGGTAGACACTAAAAAAACCTCCTTGATTTCTCTCCCTAACTGTGAAAATACCGTGCTGAATCTCTCTACCTAAAATTCGCTCTTGTGTATGGTTTCTACAATTATTTCCACACTACTTAGATAAACTGTGTTCACCCCTTGTGCCTCCCCTTTCCCCCCAAAAAAATTCTAAAAGATCACAAAAATATCTCCACTTTCCCTCTTATACATTATATCCACAAAACCAAAAATAAAGGTTTCTGTACTAGAAACTAGGGGTAATAAATTCTCCCTATCATCTATTTTTCCTTCCTTGGAATATAGAAAACCATTGCTTCCCTAAAAGTGTTCTAGACATTGCTCTTTCATTTTCTTCACACATTCCCAATTATCTTCCTAAATATGGCCATGTTTCCACAAAAACTGCACCACATCGATGATTTTTCCATGTAAGATGTTCAATTTTTTATCGAAAATCCATACCGGGATATGTATCGATGAAGCATCCAACTCTAGTTCATTGTGATCCCATCTGATCACATGGTTAGGATCATACTGATAATTTTTCAACTGAGATACGTAGAACAAATTATGCACTGAACTGAACCATGGTGGTTATTTCAATCAATATGCCACCTCTCATACCTATTCCAATATCTGGAATGGGGAAATGTAACTAGGAGATAACTTTAACTGCTTCCCGAAATAACGATGTCTTGTTCTTGGAGAGATCCTCAAGAACACAATATCCCTCACAGGAAACTACCACAACCTTCGACGATTATCTAAATAATATTTATGATGACTCTAAGACATATCCATCCTCATTTTGATTAATAAATGTTTTACATTGTTTCCTACACAATTATTGCCCCATGTACGGAAGTTTCACCTATTTCAGACTAGCAAAGTGGAGAAAGACAAGGACACCCAAACAATGCTTCAAAAAGAGCCATATGTTTGGAGTCCTAATAACTATTATTATATGAGAACTCCACTAAGGGTAAGTTCTCCTACCATGAGCCTCAAAAATCCATTACACATGCCTACAACATGTCTCCCATTGTCTGTATCGTCTGTTTGGATTGCCCATCCAAATGAGGATGATATTACATGCTCATATTCAACTGAGTTCTAAGTGATTTATATAAGGATTTACAGTAATGGAACATGGACATTCGATCTCTATCAAATATTATTGAAAATGATAAACCAGGTCTGTTTACCACTTCTTGGATTTAGGTTGTGGATAGGTCACCCACCATATGAGTTTCACAAATCAGAATGAAATGGGCCGACTTGGTAAGATGATCCACTATCATCCATATGGAATTGTGTTTTTGAACCCTTCTTGGGAGGCCTATAACAAAATACATCAAAATCGTCTCACATTTAAATATTTGAATTGTTAAAGAATGAAACATACCTACATGTATCTAATTCTTTTCTTTGACTTTCTGAGCTGTTAAGCATCATGAGACGAACTCAGGCACCTTTCTTTTTATGCTGCTCCACCAAAATTGCTCCTTCAATGCCTTGAACTTATTCTGTGTTCCTCGATGTATAACCCATGTCAAATAGTGGTAATCATGAAGGAGTTTTTCTTACCCATCCGTAGGTAAAACCATTATTTCTCTAAAATAAATAACTGAACTCGCATCATGTTTCCAACCCTCAACAGTCCCCCCACTATTGAGTTTTGAACTCATAACCAGACATCCTACATCATATGTTTGTTCCTCTTTTACCATGTTTACCAAATCAGGAACAATAATAGCTGAAAATAAAATCACAACATCACATCAGACATCACATTCCACATGCATGTTGGCTAGGACCAAAATCAACTATCATACATCTGAAGCTTATTTCACCAACTGAGCATATGAATTTCTACTCAATGCATCCGCCACTGAATTCACTTTTATTATCGTATACATCAATTTATATTCAAACACATGAAGATACTCCATCCATCTCCTTTTCCTCAGATTCAAATATCTCTATGAGAAAATATGTTTCATGATTTTTTTTAACTGTCAACACAGCAAATTTCTCACCAAAGTGATAATGATGCCATGTATTCAATGCATGGATGACTATATCTAACTCTAAATTGTGTTTGGGTAATTATTATCATGCACCCTTAACTTCCTAGAACCATATGTAATCACATGGTCTCCTTGCATGATAACACAACCCAACCCTGATCTTGAAGCATCAAAGTACCCAACATACCCCTATCCTGATTATCAAAAAATAAACATATATTCTGATGTAGGAAAAACATTTTCTTTCTAAAAAGACATTTAGAATTCCTGTGTCCATTGGAATGGACCGTTATTCTTTGTCAGATCTGTCATTAGATAATCTAGTCATGAGAAATCATTCACAAAGAAAAGGTAGTAGCCATGTAGACCTAGAATACTTCATTTCTAGAATACATTCATTGCTGGTTTCTATGAGATAATAGATTCTATCATGTCAGGATCCACAGAAACTCCATTCTCATAAATGACATAGACAAGAAAACGAACTTTCTATATAAAAAAATAACACTATGATAATTTGGAAAAAATGATGATCTATCAATATTTATAACATTGATTCTAGGTGTTCCTCATGGTCATTCCCTGCCTTTGAATACATCAAGTTATCATCCAAAAGAAACACAAAAAAAGATTCCATATAACTCTGAAATTTTTTATTAATTAAATTCATGAAGATCTATAGTGCATTTGTTAGTTCTAAAGTAATGACTACATATTCATAGTGTCCATATCTTTTTCTAAAAGATGCCCTTGGAATATCTTTTTTCCAAAATCACAATGGGTGATATCCTGATTGTATGTCAACCTTGAAGAACCACTGATCTCCCCTTAATTGATCAAAAAGAACATCAATTCATGGAAGTGGGTACATATAATTTATCGTAACATGGTTATGCTTACAATAATCAACACACAGTTGAAGAGTTCCATATTATTTCTTCATGAACCAGACTTGTGCTTCCCATCGAGGCATTCATGGCCGAATGAAGCCCTTTCTTTCCAAATCCTCCAATAGCACTTCCAATTAGCAAAAGTATTTTGGTTCCATCCTATATGATGGAAGGGAAATATAACTGGTCCCCCAAAAGAGATCATTCATAAAATCCACTTCCCTTAGAGATGGTAACCCTGGGAAATTTTTGTGAAATAAATATGTATATTGATACAAAACTGCTATAAAACTATTTTCCTAGATCTTTTCCATTTATTATAAAGACTACATTGTTTACTAATAAGATATTTTTCCCACCATTAGTGCCAACAATCTCTTTTTACCTTTCATTACCAAACTCTCTCCTCTAAAGAGATGATCGATGCCATCCTCCATCAGGAAACTAAATGTTCTCCTCTAATATTTTATGTGAGCCATAAATTTTTTCAACCAATCCATTCCCATGATTACATCATAGGCATCCATGTACATGATAAAGAAGTCCCATTTTATCTTTCATACATCAATAGTTATAGCACATTCTCTACACACAACGTCTTGAAATTATCTTTCCCTGATAAGAGTTTTCTGTTTTAAAATAGAAGAATCATTTCCAACATTAAACATAGAAAATCAATAGCATGATAAGAAATGAAAGAATGTGAAGCATAATTATCAAAGAGAACTTTCATAAGGGTGTAATTCAAAAGCATTGTACCTCACACCATAGATAGTCTAGCCTGATCATCGAAAATAATATACTCAACTCCATACCATTTCCTTGTTGTTTTTATAATTTTTTGGTTGCCTTGTGAAGATTTCTTGAGATGAGGAGTCATGGTATTTCTAGAATCACCAGGGAAAGCACTACTCTGTATACAAGGCAGATACTTTTTTCCTAACCCTATCGAAGCATACGATGCTTACAACACCTGAGATGTGTCTTAATCACCTGAACATGAAGCACTCCTATAATCACATTGAAGATTCCTAATCTTCATGAAGTAATGATACGATCTATGTTGTGTCGTATCGTCACGATTTATGTAGTCAAATGAAACACTTCGAAAAAAACCTACTTTTCCCTTAGTTTGTGGAGAAGGGTTCACATATCCAGCTGTCTGATTCAGATTTCCACTTACAACTTCGAAATAGGTTTCTCTTTTCTACTTTTTCCTAGAATTTGAGTTCCCACCATTCCCTATAGGTATCATCACACCTCCACTCATAGATCCGGAAATATTTCATTCAGAAACTATCACTCTATTCACCATATCCGTATAATCAGTAATACAGAGCACCGCAATCATAGATCGATACCCTTGGTTTATCCCCGATTCAATGATGTGTGTCTTGAAAGATGCACTTGCGCTAACATTTTGGACAAAAGGCGCAAAATTAATGAATTTATCCACATATTCTAAGATAAAGTGATTATCCTACTTCATGCTAAAGAATTATTTCATTTTCTAGATTTCGATCATATGAGGATAGAGTTGTTTGTTGAATAATTCCTCGATATCCTCCCATGTAAGGCCTTCGTCAAATTTTTCCTCCACCGCTAAATCCCACCACTAGAATAAAAATTTATAGATCATATAAATTTCCATAATGAAATTAAGCTCTCATGGTGTACCAATGAAATCAGAGACAGGATTTGTCCTACTTTTCACACCTCTGCCTTTTTAGGTTCAGGATCACCCCTGATGATGGGTGGATCCTACCTTATGAACAGGAATGTATGATCCACATTCCATGGCTCGTTCATCCGGTTCCCCATATCCACAGATTGAAAATATTGGACAATACTCTCAACCAGTTCTTGGTTCACCCGTGGTTCAGGTGTAACCACATTCCTTATATCTTCCTTTACATGATTTTCACGATGCCAATTAAGTGCCATTTTCTAAACCTACATCAAGCTCCCTCAGTGTCACTCTCTAGAAACATATGGCTTAGTATTTAATATTTTATCACATCAATTACCATATCATTTTTTTCCAAAAACAACCTTTTCCATTTTCACTATATTTTAAAAATACTATTCTTTTCTTCAAAAATCAATCAATTTTCATAATATATCAACAATGATTTTTCAAAGTTTTTCATTTGAAAACATTTTCATACTTTTTAAAAAATTATCACATTATACACAACATGAATCATTAATCGAAATAATGTATGAACTCTTAGTGGGATGTCATTCCTCTACAATGCATGTCATGCTCATCTAATCGGATAAGCCCATGACAATGAGTTTTAAAAAATTATAGAAGTGTCTACAAAAAAATTATTTACCCAACACCCGGGTGCCATGAATTTCATCATAAATTGGTTAGCTATGTCCTTTTATGCTATACACTTCATGTCCTAAAAATCCTTCCCCTTTTTTAATATTCCATCCCCAGGAATAGAAAAGAAGGAATTACAACTCCATGACTAGGAACTCTGTTAACATCTTGTTAGGAAAGGACCCAACAAGATGATACCATTTACAATGACACGCAAATTCCCATTGGATTGAGAGTACAATGAGTAATTACAAGGCCTTAAGGGACATCACAAAGATGCAAAAGGCATTAAATAAATGTTTAAGGGTTTCAAGAAAGTGGGGGTTGATTTACCATTTAATGGCTAAAAACAATGAACTAAAAATCATAAACAAACAACTCACTTTATGATGAATGAAATAAACTAAGACATTTCAAATCATTCTCTTTAAAAAAACCAACCAATGTGTGCTATAGTGGAAGACAAACCAATATAAAAGTAAATAGCGGGAATTCAATGAATAAACTCCAAGATAATAACAAGACTCCAGGATCCACTAGCTCCATGCTCCAACCTCACCAAGTAGTCTAAAATACCATGAAATGGTTCTAATGAAGTGTGGTTATTTTCTATTTCCCAATTCCTGTAAGGTAGTGTCTACAAAATAATCAAAGTGTCAAAGTAGGGGTATGTATATAACTCATCAGGTTTTCCCAATGACTTCCCTAATAACACAACTAGGATACAGTGGTTAGCACATTATATAAAAAAATTTATGTAATTTTTTTTACCAAAATAGTTTATAAACAAATATAAAAAAGTTTGAAAACTAATTATAACCAACTGAAAAAAAGTAAATGAAATGAAATTACAACAAGTTGTCTTCTAGAAAAAACTAATCAATGATTAGAAACAAATTCCGATTTTTTGGCATACCCATTACATAGTTCACAACACACCCACACATGAATGCTTCATCTGACAGTTCCATACTCATGAGCAGTAACTTTTCCAATTACCATGGGTCCCAATGAAACATGCCCCCGATCAAGGGACATGCATCTTGTAACCAATGGTACAAGTATCTTATTCAAGGGAATTTCAAACATGAACTCACACAATAACCAATTTATGCCAAAATCATTCCAAATAACAGTTTCAACCAATTTAAATAAAATTGTACTTATATTGAAAACCAAATAATAAACCAATTCCAAAAAACATGTCATTTCAATAAACCATTCCATTTTTATTGAAGACATTTAATAAAATCCACGTCCCAAAATTCCATAAAATCCCCATTTTAAATTTCATATTTTAAAACTATGAAAATGAACTCTATTCAAAACACCCAATTTTCATGATTTCTATAATTTACTAAACCATCACAAAATAAGGTTTAAAACAATTCATATCCAGCCAATTCATGATCAATTCACAAAAAGGTAATCAATTTTAAAGAATACACATCTGTTCTACTAAGTGGTGTTGAGAGATAATCCACCCACCTCAAAGGATCTGACGAAACTTAACAAAGTAAGAAGAGCGCTTAAGAAAACCATATTGATACTTCCCGTGGCCTCCTTAGATCTATTATACAAGCAAGATCAAGACTGTATATCAAATTATTTTGAATCCACATTCATTGATCTACCCATAAATGCTATAGATCAGAGAAATAAATAATTGAGTTGAAGTAGATATAAGTAGATCTATGAAATCAATCAAGAGCGATGAAGAACAATGTCATACCTCAAGAATCCGAGTTTGAAACACCAAGAAAGCCTTCATATTGACTTCAAATAACATGGGAGATGTGATTCTACCATAAAGGAAGATAAATGTTGAGTTATGGCCGCTTAAGATTAAAAAGGACAAACATAGAGGGAAAAACGCATGGGATCCTTTTTTTTAGGATCGCATTTAACCCATATGCACGATTAGTTCACACGATCAAGAAAAACGCACGCTTACCGTGCATTAGCTACTGCCTTGGTAGACCCTCGAACGACCTCCTTAAAGAGTCTCACTAAACTTGCACACACCATGCTGAATCACTCTACCTCAAAATCTCTCTATCACATATTTCCTACTATGATTTCCACATGGTTTGGATAAACCATGCATAGCGCATGCCCCTATCATTTTTCAACCAAAACATACTGAAAGTTCACCAAACTCTACCAACATTCCCTCTTATAATTTATATCGATAAAAACAAAATAAAATGGTTACGTACCAGAAATCGGGGGTGCTATAAAATCTATCCATTACCGAAATTCCATGACATTTTCCAATACTTTGACTCATCCATAGACTCATCCATAATCATATTACTAGACATATCCAATGAAATATCACTAGGGATCATACTAATGTTTTCTCATCTTGGATTACAATAGATAAATGAAAATTCTCTTCTCTAAAAACTATCATTACCTATGATTATCATACATAGATATTATATTAATTTTTATGAAAAATAATTACATTACATAAAGACACACATGATGAATTTAATAGTTTAGTGCCTTTGGAAACATGGATCAAAATATACTAATCTAGTGAAATATTATCAATATATCCCAATATTATATTTCCATCTAGTACCATTCATTAAAATATACTATATAAAACTATTCATAGTGACCTGGGGAGTGGAAACCTAATAAATAGTGATCTCCGATACACTATAATGGAAATAAATTGAAATACATACACATAAAGTTCTAATAAGGTCATCAGATCATGAAAATAACATGTGAAAACCTTACCCTATATATCATATATCTAAATTTTGGGTCAATACATAAATATTAGACATTAATACAACATAAATATTAAGAAGATAAATGAAAAGAAGTAATGATATCTTTCAACCTGAATAAGACGTAGATTTGTTGCATAGACAATAACTTATCACATTGTGGGAATTATAAAATAGATATAGGATCACTCATGAAGTTATAACAAAATCATAAACTAATGGAAATGTAATAATTTCCATCAATAACATTATGTACATGAAATAAATGTCCACAAATAACTTTTTTAACATGTAATAAGGTCCACACAGAACATTGTGAACATGTTACTAGGATCACAAAAATCTGTGTGAACATGTAATCATATTCCTTCATAACATTGTGAAAATGTAATCGGGTTCACACATAACATTGTGAACATGTAATCTGGTTCAAAAATAACATTTTTGGTATCTATATAGCCTCATTCCTAACATTATTTTCATGTAATTCGGTTTACACATAATAGTGTGAACTTGTAATTAGGTTCACGCATAATAAAGTTTACATGTAATATGGTCATTGGATTACATTATGAACATGTAATCAGATTAACTTATAACATTGTTAGCATGTCACAAGGTTCATAAATAACATTTTGATCTTGTAATCAGGTTCACGCATGACATTAGGAACATTTAATTAGGTTCGAGCATAATTTTTTGAACCTGTAATCATGTTTAGGCATAAAAATTAGAACATGTAATAAAAAACACATAGAACATTGTTAACTTGTAATCAGGTTTATGCATAAAATATTTAGTCATAAGTTACCCATATTTAACAAAATAATTGGATGGAGATAATGGTATCAACCATCTCATAAGGAAACACATATTTTTGTGTTCCAGAAGATAATAAAAATTCATCATATAATAACCCTTGAGATGAAATGGGTTCCATAATAATGTAATCATATCATAACCTCTAAGAAGAAGATAAGTTTCATAATCATTTCACCATTAAATCATAGATTAATCCATTGAAAAAATGGTCTTTTTTCTAATTTTATCTTTTTATTACCCATAGAATATAAATGGGTTTCATAAAGTTCATGTTATGAAAATCCATTCATTGAAATTATAATAATAGTTTTTATGGTTCATATCCCCATAAAAATATATGTTATATAAATTGATTTCATCTTATATGGAAAATTATTTTGAAATAAAAAAAACATATAATGTTTAACGAGGAAAATATATTTTAATTTAAAATATTTTTTGAAATAAAATTGTTATATTATTATTTTCATTAAAAATAACCTTGAAAAATTGTAACGAAAAAATTAAAAACCATTTAAAATATTTATTATAGAAAATATCCTTTAATATTTGATAACATTCCTTGAAACATAAAAAAAAATTATACAATTTTGACATTTTAAATCATTTTTGGAAAAAACTTCTTTTAGAAAACATTGTTTTTGAAGAAAAAATGGGTTTTGACTGAGGGGATAAATAATTTTGAATTTTTAGAAATATAATGGATCAATTATTTTAAGTAAAAAAGAGTTTAAAAAATTATTATATTAATTTTTAATATCATTAATAACCATATAATAGGAAAAATTATTAATTTTTCATGATGTGGATCATAATATTTTATCATCAAAATCATATTCATAAACAAAATCTATAATTAATTAGATTTTATCATATAATCTTTACCAATTTGGTAACTATGATAGAAAGTCCCAAGGATGTAATATCATTAAAAACATGAAATATCATTATGATAAATCTATATAGTATATTACACGTCAAAAGATCTATATATACACATCGTATAAGAAGATAGGTGCATAACACATCCAGATGTCTCAATGAAGGAAAATATATATAAAAATCACTTACCGATTTGATAAAATATATTTTGTAACCCACATGAAATATATACCCTAAAATATTTAGTTAAATACAAATAATAATATAAATAATAATTATAAAATAATTTCATGAAATGTATAAACACCACATAAATAAAATATGTGGTGAATTTAACATTTGTCTCCCAGAAAATAATCGTAAGATAAATATCCATTATGGATTTTTTAATCATTTGAATCAAAAAAAAGAATAAAAACATCAAATTAAACATAAAATATAATGATAATAATGGTATTTATGATATAATATTTAAAATTGGATGTATACACGCACCACAAAAGAAACTATTTTGAATTTTTATATTTATCTCTAGAATAAAATAGTGACTAAAAATCACTAGCAGATTCACTAATCTATTGAATATTAAACGGAAAAAATATAGTATCAAATGAAAAATTATATATGATTAATATAAGTGAATTTATTATATAACATTTCAAATTGGTAGTATGTAAAAAACAATGAAATTAGTCGTGAACATGAAAATATCTCCCAGAAATTAATTAGACACATGAAATATGTTACAAATTTGTCTATATTTTAAATAGAAATACCAAATAATGGATATCATATAATGATATAGTAAATTTCATGAAATTAAATATATTCATGAAATATCATTTAATAGTGTCAGTAAATAAACCACTAAAATGAAATCAGTGGTAATTTATCATATGTATCAAAGAAATAAACGAAAGGAATTGAAATCACATACCATAAGCCTTGACTTCCATCATACATATTAAACCCACCTATATAATAAATTTGAGTTCATTATAAATATATTAATAATTAATATTTCCATATATAATAGCATATATATTTTTCATATAGCCCTTTATTTCCCCATTTTTAAAAATTCCATGTTAAGGTTACATTTAAGTTAATAACTATTTTTTGTTTCATATATGTTTTGATTTGTTATTCATTGTCCCCATACACTAATCATGGTCACATAACTTCTTGGATATTTGAAATGATATATAAATGACATAAATTCTATATATATTAATTTATATTAATCCATTAATGATAAATATAATATGAACTACACAATTCATGGAGACAGTAGGTCATACATACACCTTAACATTGTTTCACATTTCTTGATGAATGGAATGTTTGAAAGATATAAAATTTATTAAAATTAGTGGATAATAATTATTTAATATATATAACATATATATATATATAATATATAACATTTATATTCATTAACTATACCCTTATTATCTTCCATGTAAAGCATTAGTCAAAAATGAATAACAACACTACGTGAAGTTATAATTTGCCTTACACAAGAACGATGCTACTATATCCCATATAGAAGGGAATTTAAAAGAGGTAAATATTATATAATTGATCTAAAGGTATAATTATCTTCATAAAAAAATAAAAATTGTAAATCCTTCATAATTCCAAACCGTTATATGTGGTAATGGAAAAACCGATGACATCAGTTTGTAAGGTGGTCATCTATCGTACACACGAATGATTATTTTGTAAAACATTTGATGAATGCAGAGTTTTTATTAGTCAATTAAATTTACATAACTACATATTATTATAAGGGAGAAACTAAATTTATTATATTATAATGGTTTAATTATACTTGAAGTAGGTGGAAGATGAAATAAAATAAAAATTCACACTGAAGAACGTTTCCTCTTTTTCAGTTTTCCTCCTTATTTTTTCACTACATCATTTCTAGGTTTTCTATATTCCCACTATATAGATTATAAGATGATATTATGGATTTTGGGAATTTATTCTGGATGCTTTTGGATGAGAAAAAGTCTTGTGATGTGCCAATAAGTGAGGGGAGAGAGTGACATTTTATAATTAAGGTGTGGTGGAATTTTTTTAAATACCCAAAAGTAATTAATATTTGGAGGTCACACATACCTCATGTTTCACAAGTATATATAAAAAATGGATTTATGAAATTATATTTCTGATACAAAACTCCACCATATAAAAGAAAAAAAAATTAGAATGTTATTTCTTAGTATTCAATTTCACTCATTTTTTTTTCATTTTTGATTTTTCCATAGTAACATTTATATTGTTATATACATATTACATTTATCCTTTACAAATAAAAATAAAATAAGATTTATCATATAATATGGAAATTTTGATTCTATATATGCAACGACCCACCCCAGAATCCCAAAGCTGGTGTCTAACACTATTGAATGGGAATGATTATATTGAATCAATTCCAAGGGATCTGAAGAGTTCTGTAGTATTTGTAACCAGATGCACACATGAGTCTTGTATTAAAAATAAATACACTAATTAAGAAATATTTTTTTATTTCATGGATATATTTATTCTATCTATGATATCCTTTCATATTTATCCTATAACACTTCTTAGATTCTTGAGAAAATGAAACAAAGTAATGGTGAGCTCAAATGATCAATAAGCGTAATGTATAGTGGAATAAATAATGAATCAATGAGAATGGTAAGCATTCAAATATAACAACTAAAGAAACATTCCAGGTAATCACTAAACAAAGAAGGAAGTACATAAAAAAAATTTTAAGGTAAATTATTAAACATGCATGCCATTAGAAATAATTGGATATGGAACAAAAAATATATAAAGGAAATAATTTAAAAAAAATCCATTTAATCAATGAAACATGAATGAAATGTATATGTATAATTTATCATAGGGAAAATAACATGGGTAATAAATAATGAATCAAAATGAAGGAAATTATTAATTATTCGATGTCATGTCTGAGGCTCTTGAAAACCAATACCATCATGACCTATCACAAGATGGATTAAAATAACACTTCGAAACCTACTTAATTTGTGTAATTGATTTTCCTCATGAAAACATGTCGATTCATTGAGAGGATATATAAATTTTGGACCCCACACATCATTTTCACTCTAAATCATTTTTCATATCGAATAATATAATTAATTAATATGATATATCAAATATCTGTATTTAATATTGAATATTGATTAATCAATACATAACCAGTTAATCAAATAACTATAAAATTAAATATGTTATATAAAATTGTTTATGATTTTCCAATAAACACATATATGATAAATGATATGGATTGTTAGGAAAATTCAATATCTAATGACCATATGAAACTAAATATTTCAAGGAGAATAATAATGGAATAAAATAAATGATGGTCATTAATATCCTTGGCCAAATCAATTAGAAACCATCCAGTGGAAGAATTATTATGGTATCAATACAATATAATCCATGTTGAGTAAAGATAATTGGATGTTGTTATTGACTAGTATATGTAAAATAAAATATATTTTAAAATCATTTTAAGGAAAATATATTTTATTTTGAAAATACTTTTATTTGAAAAATCATTTTGGAAACAATTTATCTAAAAATAATCCTTTTAAACATTCAAAGGAGGATTCAATGAAACAACGAAAGTCAAATATGTACATGTCGTATGAATTAAAAAGAAAATTTCTTTTTCGTAATAAAAATGTTTGAAAAATTCCTTGTTCGGAAAGAGATAATAATACTCATTATAAAAAATATATAAAAGAAAAAAGTGATAAAAATTTATTTAATGAATAATTTTTTAATCTATAAAATATTTTTTAATACATTTTAATAATATAGTTCTTTTAGAAGAAAAAAGGTTCCTTAACTAAAGAGGGAAATGAATTCGAGTTTCTATTAAAACACATTCTAAAAAAACTAATAAAAATTATGTAAAATGGTAAAATTACATATAGAAGGAAATGAATAACTATATGAGAATAAAATTAAACGTTTTATTATATATTTATAAAATTATTTCCTATAATTTATATTGAAGTGTAAACAATATTGGAACCAATTTGATTGTGAAGTAAACACTTGAACAGACTATAGGATTGAAATGAAAATAAATAAATGAAGAAATTATGTGTAACAAATCAAAATCCAAATGAAACAATATTAAATAAAAAATTATAGTAATAAGTTATTACACACATAATCATAGAAAATTAACAACAATGAGGAATTAAAATAACTCAATGAAAATGAATCAATAGATGAATTTCTCTACCAGTTGGTAAATTTTAGTTCAAATCCCTATAGTATAATTAATTCAAATTGAATATCAAAATAACAAGAATATAAAAAAATTCATGATATAATATATATGTGTGTTATGTATATACACCACACAAAATATTTTAGTTCTGAATATGACATTTATCTCACAAATGGAAAAAATGAGATGAAGATCGCTTACCTTGTGTTTCCATTTCTCCTGAACATCCTTTAACCTAACTAATCGATGTTTAAATCATGTTATTAAAATTTAAAAAATATTATTTTATTTATAATATCTAATATTTTCTTTTTAAAATATCTTATTATTTATTTTTTAATAATGTTTAATTATTTTCTCTATTTGGATTATTACGTGTGTAGTTTTTCAAGTATGATTGGACTTGTTAATGGTTGTTCCTATTACATAGATCACAATTAAATAATATAAAGAATGTAAATTACTATTTTATTATCATATATATCCACTATTTATGTATTTATAATAATCCATAACATTTTGTGATAGGAAATGAAATTCACCTTTCATGGAGATGGTTGGTCGTACGTATGCATGAACACAACTTTAAATTATTATCTCAGTTTAAAAGATGAAAATTTAATTGATATAAATATATATTATAATTAAATTTTCATATTTATTTCATATATGTATCATAGTTTTATTAAAATCATCCTTTATACATTTCTTTTTTATCATGAATAAATCACATCACTTTGAGGAGGCGGTAGTCCACACTTCCACAAACAATGTTATCATACTCCCTCAAAATGGATCGAATAATGGTATGTGTTATATAGAAATTATTGAACCATAATGATATTATAAATATTATATATGTAAAATATAAATAGTTTGTCAATCATAATGACAAACCATGAGAGTTGGTAATGGAAGAAATGAACAATCATCATTTCATTAGACTATAGTTTGTTGTACATGAACACTAATTTTGTTGAACATTAATTGGATGTGTGTGTATATTTTTAGGGAAATATATTATAATAAAATTATATTTGTATATTTTTTCTACATAGGTTATTATATAGTCAAGAAAAAAAAATTTAGTGGGTGGATAAGGAATATAAAAAAGAGGAGATCGTGAAAGGACGTTACCTCTTTTTTCGGGTAACTCTTTTTGGTATATACAAAAATACTTCATTAGTTTACATTAATAAAAAATGGTGGATTATAGGAATAGTTTAGGGATGTTTTTATCTCATTTTTAATATTTTTTCAATCCAATATACTTTATATGCCTGAATAATTGGGAGGGTTGAATTCTTTTTTATAGTGGAGGAGGAGTGGCAATTTTTTAAATTTTGGAAAATGGAATTCCACCTATGTTTATTTTTGAAATGTGGCTTCAATAAAGGGCAAAATTATTTAAAATTGAGGATAATGTCTATATATGTCCATAAATTTTATTTTTTGAAAATTATATATTTAATTTATTCCATTATTTTTACATTTTACTTCCATGTTAAGCTAATTTTTCTCATTATAGTTGAAATTAATTTTAATCACTTTCAAAAATATATATATACAAAAAATAGGTGGAAATTATTAGAAACTATAAGTTTTTTTGATTCTAAATACGGGAGCCATTTTTTCAAATTCATGTCTCATAATTGGGAGAAATTAATTTAAATGTAATCTCGTGGATGGAACAATAAAGCGGGTTTTTGATGCAAGATGTCGAAATGTTTTCTTTGTTTTTATATTCAATTTCAATGTGAATATGATTAAAATCATTGAAATTGGATTAATTGATAAAAATTGATCTAATTATTCTTAAAAACAATAAAAATATTTTTTTACTTTATAAATAAACTATATGAAAAAGATGTTTTGAATTAAAATTTATTATTTTTTTTAATATTCATCAAAAAATGAAAATTCATTGAAAAATATTAAAAACTCACCCTAACTAAATTTTAATATTTACCATCAAAAAATTAATTTTATTTTAACATATAAAATTTAATAAATATAAAAAAATTAGATTTAAAATTGTTTCTCCATGAAAAGGTTGAAGAAATACCTATAGAAGAATATTGAATTTTATGTGAAATATTGGGATTTCTATTAACTTATGACTACAGAATATATTGGATGAATGTATAAATTATTTAATTATATATAATATATATATATATATATTTAATTACTATCATTATATTATTTTATATAATTTTATTTATATGGATAAAATAGCATTTAGGGAATAAAAATAGTTTCTATAAAAACATTCACATTAAATACAATTGGTTCTTATATTCAATTATAATTAATTTGAAACCAATTAAATCATATTATATTTTAATAGAATATAAATTTTCATAATTTAATTAATAACAATAATATATTCTAATTTAATTTCTAGCATATGTCTTAATATTTTAAATAATAGTATATTAATAATATACTATTATTCTGTAAAACTTTGTTGTGTATGTAATAGATGATATAAAAAATCTCTTTCTATCATGTGACGCATTCTAACTCAGTATTTCATGTCTTTAATTTTTTATCATGGATAAATTTTATTTTGAAATATAAAAAAAATTTTATGGTCTCATGATATTTTATTCCCTTATGTGCTTGGTGTTTCTTTGTAGACACACTTCAAAAATAATTTTCATTCATTCTAATTTTAGGATATTACATTCATCCCACAATAAAAAATTATTTCCAAACTATTTAAAATCAATATAGGTAATATATTTTTTGATATTTCATATGTTGAAATACCTTATCTCGAGAAGGGTTCATAAATCTTACAGTAGAAAATAGATAATGTGAAGTCAAAGGTAACATGGACTAAAATGAAAATAAGTGACTAAGTAAGAGAACATTAGTTGAAAGTATAGATACGTACATGGGGGAGATGAGAAAATATTTTTAGGGAGTGACTTAGGTCAAGAATAACAAAAAAAGGTGAAAGATTTTTTGAAATTTTATTGTCTCAATGTCATAAATCTGTCATGATTCAGATGACCATTTGTTTAACTAAAATTAAGGTAGTATGGAAACATTTTTTTGATCATTTTCATAAAGGTGAGTAAGTAACTTACATCCAAATAATATAAAGTAACATTTGGACATGAAATGTTATAATTTCAAAAGAAACATTCCTTATTCTTTTTTCTTCAATCAAATTCAAATACATCCTTTTACTTTAAGAAATGAATATCCATTAATGAATTTTTGTGCCTAGAGCATAAAATATACAGATAATAAGATCCTTAAAACTAGTCTTTATATTAGACCATAACTATTTTCAAAAACCAATATATTTTATTCATTAATCTCCAAAACTAAAATTTATCACTATAGTTTCATCATTGATATTTATTCATAAAATATTTTAACTAAAAATAGTTAAATTTTGATTAGGGCATTGCATATGTCAGTGGTTGGCATTAAACCCTTATCATATTTTAGTCATCGGTTGAAGTCTTGAGGCCTTAACAAGCATGATGGGTTTTAATTCAATATATACTTTTTCATTTTCTAAAAAAATATTAATATAATTAAAAAAAATATATGATTTAAATCCTGGAAATTTAAATAGTAACTAACCTTATATCTATGTTTTTCAGTAGAACTCCAATACATAAATACATAATCCATTTATTTCCACATAGTCCAATATTTGGTCAAGTGTTTATCATTTAGAAGGCAGGATTTCATAAAACCAAATACCCTAAGGTGGTCATCAATTATATTATTGGGAAAACCAAATAATCATTTTTAAAATTTCAAAATATTTACATATTATTATCAATCTAATAAATATCAGGAACAACCATGCTTATTGATAGTAATTATCTAATAAAATCAATTATAGTTATTTTTATGGAAAATTTGAATTATCCTATACATATCCCTCATGAGTGTCCTAATATTTGCATAGTTAGCCTCATTCTTATGTACCAGGTTATGCTCGAGTCTTCTCCAATGCACCTTTTCAATGTTATTACATCTTGGTACATCTATGTTATAACCATGTTTACTTATATTATCCATACAGGGAATTATTTCTGAGAATAACTACAAAATATCTACCTTACCTAGATTTTAGTATATTATTCTATACATATCCTCATATTTTACCTCTATTTTACGTTGTCTAATATATGTTTTCCAAAATATAGTACCCAATGTTTCTATTAAATTTTCTTTGATACCAAATGTTATGACATGATCCCAGAATCCTAAATCTAGTTTCTAATACCATAACAATGGAATGATTACTAAGAATCATATCTTGAAGGACTGGAGATTTTAGTAGTATTGGAAACCATATACATACAGAAGACTAGTTTTAAAATTAAATAAAATAATTAAAAAATAATTTTTTTTCTTTTGAGGGTAATATTATTCCATAAACGAGATCTTTTCATATAATTCCTTGTAAAATTCTTGGATTCATATAGAAAGGAAATAAAAAAGGGAGAGATAAAAAGATTGGAAATGGTAACGTATTGAAGAAATAATAATTAATCAACGAGAATTTTTTATATGGAAAGGTAATAACTGAATACAAATTCTACGTAATAAATAAACATAGAAGTAAGTACATAATCAATATTGAAAATAAAATAACATAAATCAAATTCCACTTCAAATAAGTGGATACCAAATAATCAATATGTAATGTAAATAACTAAAAATCGTCCCACTTGATGAATTAAGTGAGAATTATATTACTCCATATACATTTTCATAGTGAAAAAATCATGGATTATTTAGACTAAGTCAAAATTAAGTAAATGGTGAATTATTGGATGTCATTTCTAAGGCACTTGAAATCTTATATTATTAATACATTTCACATGATTTTTTAAAACTATAGTTAGAAACCTATTTAATTTTCATAACTAATTCTTTTCATGAGAACCTATTGATGAATTGTGGGGATAAATAAGGTCTAGGCCCCACCTATGATTTCTTGTCCCAATCATTCCTTATATATAATAATCTAATTAAATAATATGCCCCATCAAATATATAATAAATAAATAATATGGATTTATCAATATTTCCACAGTTAATCAAATAACTATCGAAATAAATATTGTATGTATAAATTGATTATTTTTAGGTAATAAAAATATACATGATAAATGATAAAGACAATTGTGGGAAATTTAATTTTTAATGATCATATGAAATTGAAAATTTCAAGGGGACTAACAAACATTTCAAGGAATATAATAGCAATGTTATCCATGGCCAAATCAATCTTATACAATGCAAATTAATAATAAGGAACATATAAATAAAACATATCTCAAATGAGTAAAAATAAAGTGTTTTTTTGATTATGAATTGAAAAACTATAAAAAGATATTTTAAAAACATTCTTGAGGGAAAATATCATTTTTATATTGGACAAACATTATTAAAATTATTTTCCTTAAAATTAAAAGTTGAATATTTTTTAAAAATTAACCTTTTAAACATACAATTTCTTCTTAAATATTATTATTGTAGATAAATACATATATTTCATGTGATGTAAAAAGTACAATCCTTTTGCACGTAAAAGATACTGAAAAATTCTGTGTCGAAAATAAATTTTAATATTCCATTGAAAACATTTTTAAAATTAAAAATGGTAAAATATGATTAAATAATAATTTTGTAAAGGTTGAAAATTTATTTAAACCTTTTTTTCAAAAACAAATTTGAAGAAAAAGGATCTCCAACTAAAGGGAGAAATGAAGTCAGGTTTTCTTAAAAACACTTTATAAAATATTTTGACTTCCAATGAGTAAAAAAATAGTAATATTACATAGAAACGGCCATGAATAATAATAGGAGAATAAAATAAAAAATTTTATTCAAAAATCATCAAATAATATCCCATGATGTTAATTCTTGTGTAAACTATCATGAAAAAAATGATATTACGTATTAATCAATTAAAAATACCATAACATTGAAGTGAGAATAAATAAATGAATAGATTGTGCATCTAAAATACAATCCACATAATAAAATTTGAAATAAAATAATAGATTTTATAAAGGTAATACATATATATGATGGGAATATTAACTACAACAACGAAATAATATAAGCAGTTGAAAAGTAATTAGGTAATAAAATTATATACCACTAGATAACTTCTCATTCAAATACCCTTTAATGTAATAATTAAAATTGATACCCAAAATACAATGATTATAAAATAATTCAAGATATAACATATCAAAATAATCGTTATATACACCACATAAAACTATTAAGTAGTGAACATGACAATTATCTCACAGGTGTAAAATGTGTTATGAAAATACATTACCATGTGTTACATTTTCAGGTAACCTTCCATAAACCAATTGTATAGTGGTTTAAATCATGTTATTAATTTATAACATAACTATAATTATATCAATAGTATAATATATCATCTTACAACATTATATTATTATCCATTTATTAATAATCATTCATTTTATTCACTATTTCATCTCTCAATTGTCTAGTTTTTCAAGTGTGTTCTGGATTATTACATGTTGTTATTATTAATTATATCATGATTAAATCATATTCGTAATGTAAAAAGTGATATTATAATCATATATATCCATTATATATGTATTTAAAATAATCCATTATATTTGGATATATGATATGAAGTGCATCATTCATGAAGACGGTAGGTTGTACGCACACATGAATGCTACATCCATTTATTTACTGTATTTAAAATAATGAAGATTAAATTATACATATTTATATTATAATTAATTCATAATATCTTTTTCATATATGTTAAATAGTTTGATTACAATAATATATTATACATCCATTTTATAGCTTGAACAAATCATATCGCTTTGAGGAGGCAGTAGTCCACTATTACACATAGGATGTTATATTATTCACTCAAATTTTAAAGTGTGAAGGTATATGTCATATTTAAATTAAATATTTATCCTGATATTATAATTATAATATATATAATATATAAACTTCATTTCCATCATAATTCCCAATTATGAATGGTGGTAATGGAACAGACAATAATGGTTTCATGATGTCGCAGTTCGTTGTAAACGAACAATATATTCACTACCTATTAGATAGAAGTGTGTTTCTGTGCAGTTCTAACCATTATAATAACATCATATCAATATATTTATTACAATTAGGTTATTATATAATCATAGAATAATAATATTGGATTGGGTGGAGAAAGAGAATAATACAAAGAAGGTTTTGGAAGGATGTTACCTCTTTTTTGAGTAACGCCTTTTATTTTGTACCAAAGGACTTCCATTATTTGATTTATGGAAAGTGAGATGATTATAGAAACAAATTATGTATTTTGGGAGATTATTTTTTAGAATCTGGGAGGGAGAATGGTATTTAGAGGTGTGAATAAGTGGGAGGGTTGATTTATTTTTTTTATAGTAGAGGAGTGGAATTTTTGCAATGTTTAGAAAATGGGAATCCACCCAAATTGTTTTCATGAAACAACCCAGGTCGACCCTGAATCGGTCACCCCATATAGCCCATGAAATACTCGAAGGGAATTATCGATCCCCATAGGTTGGAAACTAGTATCGGGAATCAAAAGAAAATAGGTGGGTATAATTTATCTGATTAATAAAGGCAACTAAATGAATATAAAATAAAAAATGAAAAGGAAATCTAGCAATGGAATGAAGAAAAACTACACATCCCACTATGTGACCATGTGGGTCAACACCAACCAAAAACTAACTTCACACTACGATAACCGAATCTAAGCAAGAAGTATATCCTAAAGCTAAAAAATGATAAAACTACATTTGTGAAAGTAAAACAGTGTCTTCATTTCCAAAAAAAATCTATTCCCATTACCTTTCCCATTAAATAAGAGAAACATCAATTTTAATCTCAATATTAAATGTATAAAACATGTTTTTTCACACACATTCATCTTAAAGCAAATCATGGACCAGTTCCCACTTTTAATAAAAGAACAATATTCCTTTATTAAGAGGAATAAATTAACACATTAAAGAAGGAGATGTTTATAATTAAAAAAAAGGAAGGGAATGTAAAACATTTTCAAAACATTTTTCAGAAAAAAATTGAAATTATTCTATCACTTTAAGGATGAATCGACACTACACAAGTGACCGAGATACACAAACACACAACACGGGAAATGGAAAAACCTCAAAAATGAGTAACCAACCTGCACATGCATCTCAATAATCTGACGTAGATAACTTTGTTTTTAACAATATGATAGAACTTTGGAAATCATGAATAATCTAGAACATATTTTACATATGACACATCTTGAATGAATTACATATCTCATGAATTCATAACACCCAAATTCTCCATCGTCACCCAACATAGCATGACTACGAGGACCAATGCTATAGAAAAAATAAAAAATAACAATATACTATAGGCCACTAGATAGTGCGTAATATAAACTAGTGCAGCAATCATTCACTAAAAATTATTTATCTATCATGGTTTCCATGTTCATACTAAAAAGGGGTTGAGTCGACAATGTTAAAGAATAAATCCATCACATATAAAAGCATCAGACACAAGAAGCATGCAATAGTCACCCATGAATCACTCTAAGGGTTTATCCCTCTTTCCGTCAAATATTAACACATGGGGTAAGTACCAACCAAGAATGTCCCATAAATGTCCAACATGGACAGAAGTGCATCCCAGAGAGATTTTACAAACTAAATTATATTTTAAATGTCCAAAATGGGCCTCAAGAAACAATTTAACACTAATCCATTTCCAAAGAAATAATGCATGCCAAATAATTTCCAAATAATCAATTAATCACCACGTCCAATATCAAAAAAAATTTAACCCTATATAAGAAATTCATTTGATAATCCTAATACATTATCTAAAAAACGAAAAATTTACATACAAAGGACAACTGGCCAATTTGATAAACATATGGTAGGTAAATTTAATAAAACAGTATCATGTAATTCATATAAAAATTGGAAATAACTCAACATCATGATAAGAATTTATTCTACAAACCATTTGTTACTATATAGCATTAAATAATGATGGGAAAAGAAACAAATCAATAATTCATTAATTTAAAGGATAATGCAAGAGGATCCTACCTCAGACATGATGCTTTTTGATGATTCCAACTTCAACGGACCCTTCGTGCTTACATGAACATGGCTTTGTATATATATATATATATTCCCCAAGATTCATTTCACTTATTCCCCTCTCTATGAGGTAATATGTACAATGAGGATATATATATATATGCCTTACTCAATACAAGTACATATAGGGGTAATTGACACCAATAGCTCGAAACCACATCAACAAGACCCAATACACTCTATAAAAAATTACAATCAACTCAAAACCCACAAAATCCCAAATACATACGAAACCAAAATAACGAAATCCCAGAACCCTTACCCAAAAACAATGGTGAATCCACTTCCCATAGCAGCGGTTTCTAGAACTGGCCTCGATTGGAACCAATGAATCCTAATTATCTATATTCAATAAATAAAACCCTAATAATGAATTTAGGGTTCTGCCATGGTGTGTGCACCACATGGAATAGATGAAAACCAACAAATTGAATGAACACTCACTAGTGGGGGAGCCACTGTCGGATGATGAGGGCATCAGTGAGGTCACACGCCAGAGAGGAGGGCATCACCGACAAAATTTTATGCCAAAGAGGAGGCTGCTAGTGTGGTCGTATGGGGGAGTACCATTTGATTATGGAGGTTCCACATGAGGGAGGAGGCCCTGGAGGGAGGTGCATCCACTTGAGGGAGCGCAGATCTGTCGAGGTCGGGTGATCAGGGAGGTGGGGTGGGGCTGGCATCAAGCAAGAGGGAGAAGGGGAGGGGTTAGAACGCATATGGGTTATGGGATGAGAGTGGGACCTAGGGTTTCCCTAAATAATGGAACATAAATTAAATAATCATAATTAATAATATTATTATTTTAATAATAATTATATTAATAATAATGTTAATATTTATAATAATAATAATAATAATCTTAATATTAATAATAAAATTCTTAATAATATTAATAATAATATATTAATAACAATAATAATAATATTATTATTAAGACAGTTCCCTTTTATTTAATTTTTATCTAATTTTTGTTTTTTTTATTTTTTTATTGTTTTATTTTAATAACTGGTAAATTCTATGGTCCACACACGGTTACATGTGGACTGATGCATGGTTAACCAATTCATTATCAAACAACCCTACTCGGCACTGTCTAATTACAGAACTGAGCCGCACACTTGTCACACAGTTTAGTAAATCTTGTGCAAGACGTGTGCCACATCTAAGACCAACCTGGGCACCTACACAGCACCGCACGGTTACCCCAAACTATACGGGATAACCGTGCAACAATAAATAGGCTTCCAACATTTTTTTAAAGTTGACCCCCACCTACTGAAACTCTAAATAAAGACTAAAATAATTAAAATATTTAATTTTCATGATTGGGGTGTGATAATTCACCCCACCATAGACACTTTCATCCCCCCAGAAAGTCCCCAAGTCCAAAGATACACAAAACTCAAATGAATTCCCAATCAAAACCAAGAGAAACTGAAAACCTCAGGGTGACCATTCACTCCAAAAGTCAAACCCGACCAATCCAGAGGAATCCGTAACACAAAATATTAATAGAACATGAGGGGTTTATCCCAACCACAAGGACTCAACTATAATGGAAATTAAAACCCAAGTACACCACCCCACGGAGGGGGCGGGGGTAGAGGAATGCAGGAACTCTTAACACTAACTAACTAAAACAGTCTACACAACCAAACAACATCACTAAGACTCCACCTTCAAATACATTGTTTTTGAATTTTTCAAATCCAAGTTAAGGATTAGTGGTAACCTTACAGAAAACCAAAGATTACATATTACAAAACAGAATTCAATAAAAAATTAGTTCCAAATTAAAACAAAAAACCCGAGAACAATGAAGATCATTCAAACAAAAATAGAGCTATTTAGCATATTGCCACATCCCAAACATCCACTCCAATCTTCGAAACCATCCACAACACCGCTCTAAATCATTCAAAATTCAAAATTCAAATTTTAAAAAGACAACCATCTAATAAAACGTTTTTAATGATCCACCTCACATCGTGTTCCCTAACCCACACCGCCTCAGGTATAGAAGACTACTTGTGAGAGCCACCCACCAGAAACCAATGATTCCACTAAAGAGCCTCCAAACAGAACACCACAAAACCACAAGAACAACTAGTCGACGAATCACCACAACCATGTCAAAGTTCAATCCCAACAGATCTCAAAGAAGGAGTTGAGGCCACAACAGAAGACTCCCCCTGTATGGTTATCCACCACATGATATCACATCCCAAAACCCCTTGAATTCCCCAAGGAAACTCCGATTGAGAGAATAATGGGGTAATCATTGAGTAAGAGCATAGGAATGAGCGGACCATGGCCCCAACAATGAGCTTGTATCCATGGACACCAAACCATCATTTGAATTCAATAAATTAAATCTAAATCTAAAAATATTTCATCAAAGAAGTGAACCATATGGATACCAACACTCCATTAGAAACACATAAAAGAAACAAAAAATCCCAATATAAGACCAGACCTAGAAAAACTTCCACCCAAAGAAGAAAGATCCTAGAAATGCTTCACCCAACATCGAACATGAAAAAAAATGAAAGAGTATAATAAAAATAAACTAGAGAGGAGAAGTGGAATCAAATTCCCCCATATGACAATAACGAGACCAATGATGGCCCCCTCCATCACCATCCTAAGATGAACCAAAATCTACATTGCGACCAACTAGTTTGGGGTTAAGCAAGATGGGTTATCCAACAAGGGCATAGGAAATGAATGAATATCAGACACTACCACTGACGATGACCCAAGACACCTGAAGGACCAACACCCATACCCAACGTGGAGGTTCGAAGAGCATGTTTAGTCCGAAGGAGGGGGAGTAGGTCCATCAAAGATCCACATCAGTGAACAGATAGTTAGGAAGGAGAAGGGTAAAATAGGTATGGAGGAGAAAACAAATCCCAAAAAAGTAGGAGTTCCATAATACCAGAAGGAACAGTAAAAAACCCTATCTGGGTGGGGAAGAAGAAGGGGAAATAGGAGAGCTTGGAATAACGGGTGAATGCAGAGCCATCAATTTTTGCAACATCACCAGGACTTTGTTGTAAAAACATCTTCAAAACAACCTAGAAACCCGAGACTATATAAAATATCTCAATATATCACACAATAACAGAAAAAATCCCTTACTACAATTGGGAACATGGGAAGTTCTTTCAGACCCACTCCAAATAAATGACATAACACTACCACTAGAACTAGTAACTTCCCTTTACCAGCCGAACCCCCTAATACTCGAGTAAACCCATGATAAAGGATCCAAACTACAACTAAACAATAATCCAGAACTAATACTTATACACCCTCCATAACCAAAAATCCAACCAAAAAAATACAACAAAAAACAACATATTCAAGGGAAAAATAACCCTTATGAAAAATGAATGATTCATAAATACACATTTAGAATAGATGCAACCAGTTGGATTATTGTATAATGATTTCATACTACTATTACAACAAAGGATGAACTTAAAACAATGGAATAATCAGAATGAGGAAACATTAAATTCTTCCATACCATTGTAGAAAACAAATCTAGATAGAGGTTTCACACACCCCAACAACTTATATCATTGTGTGAGATTCACCCCGAGACCTATGGATGTGGATTCGATGGCAGAAGCATCTCCTTCCTGATATTCATATACTATCATACTTTGGTCATGACATCTTCTTCATGCGATGCTTCCTGAAAAACTTCATGAAAATACCTAGACAACAATGACAATTGTAGATCTTCATAGGGTTGCGAGATGATGGCTTCGAATTCCCAGATTGTCCACACTAATGGAACACCAAAAAGTAGTCTAAGGTATTAGAAGTCCGAACAAATGTGGATAACTCTTTAGGGAAATTTTCCTCTGGAAAACCTTCCCCAAAAGATGGGGAGCCTTTACAAATTATGAGAGGTACAATATTACCAACCATATACACTCCGGAAACCTACTCAACCAAGATTGCTTTATCCATCAACTTGTCAAAACAAAGGTCCATATAAGTGGGTACATACCCCATGATCATTGGAAGAAGACCCCTGAGGGAAATAGAAGCCTTCATCAGATCATGTGACACCACATTAAAAAAATAAATCCATCTCCTAGAAACTGTTTGAATAGTCCATCATTGTCCAATATTCTTGTTGAATATACATGATTTCATCTATTTTCTTTATCTTCACCTCCATTAGTGTGAACCACCAGATGAAGATGGAATTTAAAAAATTCCATGTCATCCCAACTCACAATGAAGGTGGGGTGAAAAAACTCCCATTCGTCCAAGGATAGAACATCAAATACACCCAGAATAGCATGATCATGAACCGCCTTAGGATTTCATAACACCCTGAAGACTCTCTCCACCACATCATGACACATATATTCCTCTATCGGGCATCTAGAACAGTGAATGATAGATAACATTTAATAAAATTCCTAAGCATGGAATAAATCATTATAGAATTGGGGGACCTTTTGGGTGGAATTCCCTTGACAACAGGTAAAACACACAACCAAAACTAGAATGAATCCAAAATATAACTGAAAATAAAATACTAAGCCAAAGAAGCATGCTCACAAACTAAATAGATACAAGTATAACCAAAAATAAATCTTTAAAAAAATCCCATTTCCATTTTAATTTTCAAAACCTACTCATTTAAAATCCACTTTCCAAATACCATGACCCTCTCTTCAATCCAAATTCGATTTCCAAAATCATTTACTCTTCTTAATTAGCATTTTAATGACCAAGATAATCCTCTAATTCCAAATACACACCCAAGAAATCTCATGAACCATTGAACATGTTTTCCTTCACGTCAATCCATATGTGCCATCACTCACATTCCATACACACCCTCACATGTTCAAATGATCATAAGTAGCACTTAAGGTTTCCCCAACCCATTTCATTAAAAATTACATACAAGCAAAAAAATTTAAAACTAAAACTTTTTCCTTCACAACCCATTTCCCCAATTTAGAGCTATTTTAAATTAATCATTCCCATATGAACACTATTTTCATTTTCTAAAACCAGCCTTACACCCAACGAATCCAAGATGAAGCACAACTTGCATGAAACCATTGGAATGAAGAACTAGATGTTATGATTTACCTGGTGAAAAGGTAATGATCCTTGCCTGCGGTACACATCAACAATAAGAATGATCCTAAACTATGTACTTAGACTCCACATTGGTAACTACTCCAGGTGAAATCATGATGTAACCCTGGTTTGCCTCCATTTTAATCCCTCAATGAAAATCAGGAATAAACTACTCAATTCCCAGAATACACCTAGAAACTAGAGATTTGGAACCGGAAAAGGTTCATGAAGCCCTTCCCATAACTATTTCATGAGTCCCAATAATCCTTATATCAAACTAACATACACCCCAAATAATAAAAACCTCCTATGATACCATTTTGTCCCAAAAAACCCTAGTTATCCCTGAACTAGTCACATGAGTCATCTTATGTCAAACTCGAAGGGCATTCTTGATCCCCATGGGATGGAAACTAATAAAGGGAGTCAAAATAAAATAGGTGGGAATGGTTTGGGCCATAAATAAAAGAAAAATAAATAAATATAAACTAATAAATAAAAATAAAAAAATATAAAAGGAAGGAAAATAAAACTGCACAACCCTCTATGTGACCATATGGGTCACCACCAACCATAAGCCAACAACGCACTATGGTGACCGAATCCGAGTAAGAAGCAACACTTAAAGCTAAAAACAAAGATAAAACTATATGTGTGAGTATTAAATCTCAATAGGTGTGCCCATATAGTCTATTCCATTTTCATTTCTTTTAAATAAATTATCCATAAATTTCAATTTTGAAATAAAATATATAAATCTAGGTTTTCACACACTTTCTTCTTAAAACCAATCACCATCCATTTCCCTTTTTCACCTAAAAAACTAAATTTTCTTTTTAAGAGGTGGAAATTATCCCTTTAAAGGACGTTATGTTTATAAATAAAAATGGAAGAAGGGAAAGTAAAACCATTTCATAACCTTTTTTGGAAAACACATGAAACCATTCTATAACTCTTCGCAAGAAGCTACCCTACATAAGGGAACATGAGCAACAAACATAAAAGCATAGCAATGGAAAAACATCACAGAACAGAAACCAACCACCCCAATGAATCTCAATAATCCTCCACAAATAACTATGTTCCAAACAAAATGGGGAACCTAGGATCTTGTGAATAATCTAGAAAAGACTATAAATGTGACTAATCTCGAAGGCTTACCCTACTTGATGAAATCATAACTCTAAAACTCCCAATCATCACCCTACCTGGAATAACTAAGGGGACCAATCCCATAGAAATAATTACAAAATATCCCTCTATTATGGGACACTATTCAGTGCATAATCTAAATTACTGCAATAATTGTTCACTGAAATTTCACTCGCTTTGAAAGATTCCCTTTCTTAGACTAAAAAAGGGTGTGAGCTGTCAATTTCAAACCAGCAATCCTTCACATATACATGAGTCAAACATATGAATCACACACAAAAATCACCCAAAATCACTCTAATTGATTTCAACCCTCTTACCTTAAACCATCAAAAAACAAGGGAAGTCCCATCCGAGGAATACCCATTCTCATCAATATCGAACAAGAAAGATGTAAATCCTAAAGAGATTTTTCAAAATTATTTTATAAAAGATACAAATGATTATCAAGCAACCATTTAACACTATTTCATTCCCAAAGAAACAACATAGGAAAAATAATTTATAATGAATCAAATAAACACCACTTCCAATCTCAAACCATTTGGAACCCCATGTAAGAAATTCATTTGAACAACCCAATGCATTCATTAAAAAACAACTACATACTTATAAAGGTGAGCCGGGAAATTTTATAAACACCTTGTAGGTTCATTTAATAATATAGTTTCATGTAATTCACATACAAAGAGGAAATAACTATAATTCTCAATAATAATTTATTCTAAAACCCATATATTACTAACTCGAATTAAATAAATGTGGGAAATGAAACAAATTAATAATTTTCTAATTTAAAGAAAAATTAAAATTAATCCTACCTCAAACATGCCACATTCTGTTGACAACCACTCGAACTGACTCATTACGCTTAGACACAACACTCACACACACACAAAGATATATATATATATATATATATATATATACGACTAGCTACATGTCACATATTCCCCTCTCCATGAGGGAATATTTTCAAAGAGGTAATATATATATTCCTTACTCGATGCATGTACATATATGCATTCTTATCACCCATAGCTTGAATTCCCATTAACAAAACCCAATGAACTCTAGAAAAACTTACCAGTAACTAAGAACCCAAAATAGCGTTAATTGAAATTAAGAGGCAATTAAGAAATCAATGAACCCTTATGAGAAAACTATGGTGAATCTTCTACC
The DNA here is from genome assembly GCA_963277665.1 of Viscum album. NCBI lineage: Eukaryota > Viridiplantae > Streptophyta > Magnoliopsida > Santalales > Viscaceae > Viscum > Viscum album. Next base: position 838,014,839 of record OY728152.1, on the reverse strand, counting down.
CTTGATGGTGGTGGATAGAACTGACCTCGACATCAACCAATGAAACCTAATCATAAATATTAAAAGAAATATAACCCCCATAAAACAATATAGAGTTTCTTTGAGGTGTGTGCACCACCCGAAAGAGAAGAAAGCCTTCAAATTGATGAAATTATAATCAGAAGGGGAGTTGTCAATGGAGGAGGAGGGAAGCAAATGGGGTCACACGCCAGAGAGGAGGGTAGTGTTGGTGGAGTCACACCCTGAAGAGGAGGCCATCGGCAGGGTCTTGTGAGGGATGTTCATATGATCAGGGAGGCTCTATGCGAGGGAGGAGGCATTAGAGGGTGGTGTGGACACCATAGGGAGTGTTGGATAGTGGAGGTTGAGCGATCATAAAGGTGGGGGTGGTTTTGGCGTCCCGTAGGTGGTGGAAGGGGAGGGGATGGTGCACGTATGGGGTAAGGGGGAGGAAGACGAAGAACTAAATTTTCCATTAAAATTTGAACAAATATTAAATAATAATACTACTAATAATAACCTTAATAATAAAAAAATAATAATTTTATTAATAATAATAATCATCATCTTAATAATAATTATAATTATTTTAATAATAATATTATTATTAACAATCATAACAATAATAATATTCTTAATAATAATAATATTTCTAAATATAATAATAATAATTTTTTTAATAATAAAAATATTCTTAACAAAATATTATTACTACAATTATTATTATGTCTTCCATTTTATATTATTCTTATCTCATTTTACATAATTTTATATTATTTATTAATTTATTTATTCAAAAATCAATGCAACTGCATGGTCCATGTATGGTTACCTACGACCCATCACATGGTTGAGTAATCCATTCTTTGACTATGCCACTCAGCACTTCCCAATTACATATTCAAGCTGCGCGCTTGTCACATGATTTTGTAAACCTTGGGTAAGTCGTGTGCCACAACAAAGACCCATCTGGGCGCCAGCAACAGCACCACACAATTACCCCCAACTATGAGGGCTAAACATTAATCCAAAAAAAGGCTTCCAATTTTTTTTAAATTTCAACCCTTCAGCAAACAAAACTCAAAATAAAGACTAAAATTAATTTAAATAATTAAAATTATAAATTTACAAGTTTGGGGTGTGCCTTTTTTCTTTGAGAAATGGAAAAAATATTAGAAAAAATTAGATTAAAGGGATTATAGGGTCTAAATATGTCCATGTGATTGCTTTTGGAAATGTTTCTAGGTTATTTGTGCTTGTAAGATTGGGTTTTAGTCCCTGGTTATGCTAATTTTTCTCTAAATCACTATAGTTAATTTTAATCAATTTCACTAATAATTTTTTGTGAAAAAAAATATTGACATTAATATAAATTATAAATTATTTTTATTCCAAATACTGAATCAATACTTCCAAATTCAAATAATATAAGTTTTATATATTAATTTATATTTAATCCCATAGATAGAAAGAGATGTCTAGTTTTAAGGTATGATGTTCAAAAGCATGTTATATATTTATATGAATTATAAAAGTGAAATTTATAAAAATAAACTAAATAAGAGTAATTAATATAAAATTTATCTAATTAAACATTAAAACCAATAAAATTATAATTTATCCTTATAAAAAATTAGATTATAAATTTTTATTTAAAATTTAGTATTTTTAACTTTTCATCGAAAAATGAAACATCACATAAAAATACCAAATAAATCACCCTGAACGAATTTTTATGCTTCTCTTCAAAATATTATGTTTTTTATCACATATAAAATTTATAAAAGTGAAAACAAATTTTTGTTAGAATATGTTTTCCATCATTGAGCGGAAAAATATCCTTTAGAAAAATATCAACTTATATGCAAATTATTGGGTTTTATCTTTTCTTATAATTATATAATCTATTAGATTAATAATAAATATATTTAATTGAATAGATAATATATATTTTTCATTAATACTACTCACTAATTTTAATGAATATTTTTTATTAGGAATGTATATCATTGTGGGCATAAAAATAGTTTTCTGTAAAAACATTACATTTATATTAAATTGGTAATTATTTTCATTTCTAATTAATTTTTTATTAGTTACTTGATATTAGATTTTTATATACCATGGATATTTATAATATACTTAATACTAATTATAACCAATAATTTAATGACTAGGTTATGCCTTAATGTATTAAATAATAATATTTAAATAATATATTGTTGTTAAGTAGAACTCAACCTTTCATGTAGCATAATGGATAAAAACTCTTTTTTTGTGTGCGAGACATGAAAACTTAGTATAACATGCATGGAAATCTATATTATTTAATACTTTTATTTAAAATAGTAAATATATTGGAAATTATTTGAATACTATTTTCCCATACATGCTTGCTGTTAGATGTCATACATGTTTAAAATATAGTGTTCATACTTTATAATTTTAGAGAATTACATAATATTAAATCCAATTTATTATATAAAAAATGAATTTATAAAATTATGTTTAATAAAAATGCATTTATTTTTTAAAACTCCATTTTATGCTTAATCGTGGTGATTAATTTTAAATGTTCTCAATAATCAAGAATGATATCAAAATTAGAATTACTATATTATATAATATAAATTATGTTTATTCCAAATATGGTATCCATTTTATAAATTAAATTACAACATATGGTACAATTTAATTTAAAATTACTCCTTCTAATGTAAAGAGAATGTGAGTTTTAAAAGGGAAAAGGTCAAATGTTTTTTATGTTTTTAAATCAAAATTCAATATGAATTTGTTTAAAATGATCTAATTTGGATTCATATATATATATTATATATAATATCTAATTTAAAATTCAATCCAATTTAATATATAATATTTCATTATAAATTATTTTATCAAAAATGAAGATCACAATTAAAATTTTTTATTTTTCATTATTTATAAAGAAAATAAACAATTCAGAAATGTTCAAAAAATTCACCCAATGATAATATTAAAATTATTATTTCTAAAATGAAGATTATTTTTTAAAATTAATTTTCTAAAAGTTTTAAAAATTAATTTTATTATTAGTGTGTAAAAGGAAGAAGAACTGTTTTTGTAAAAGATATTTGCTTTAGGAATAGTGATGGATTTATTCATATTTTTTTACAATAGATAATATATGAATGTTAAAAATTATTTATAATATATTAACTTCATTAAAATCAATTACTTAAAGTTATTTTGTTAATTTATATATGAGAAACCCATTTGTGTGAATAAAAAATATACAAAATGATTTAATTTATTTTAAAATGGTTTAACTTTTCATTTCTAGTTAATTGGACACAAAATAATTCATCATATAAACATTCATAAATCATATTTTCATAATTGAGATAATATTACTCCTAATCTACACTCCAATAGCTATGTGATAACTATCAAATTACATAATATCGTTTTAATAGTATTTCATGATTCATTTAAACACATTTTTGTGTCTAATTCAATCGAAATACATTGTTCCAAAAAATAGAGATGATATTAAATATACATGAAAATATATATTTTAAAAAATCATGAGGTTTTATATTGATATAGAGAAATCTTATTTTTACTAATGAGTATTTTGGTACTGAAAAAAATACATTGAAGAGAGTGAGTAACATGTGTTCTTTAAATTCACCAAGACATTAGAATATTTTAATTTTCGGAAATAATTTATGTTGGTTTTATATATATTTATAGGAAACTCCATATTAAGATAAAACTACATACAAAACTAACATAACTTGTGCTACATGAAAGACCATGTTTTGTCACCTTTTTATGGATTTTATATTTTAAAACAAAATTTTAAAACCTAAAATTTTTTATTTTTCAAAATTAAATATTATTTTTGAATTAGGGAAGTCTAATTTTTCATGGGTTTATTTTTTTATTTATCTTAAAAAGTTTCACTTTTCATTGAATAATGATAAATGTTGCATTTCAGTTAAAAATGTCATTTTCTCTTAAATAATTATTAATGATAAATTATATTTTAATGTCTTAATATATCAATTATTATATATATTAATCCAGTTTAAGTCATTTGAATAATATTTACATATCATTTAGACATGAAGACATAATTAACTTTTAATGATATTATCTTTAATAACCCTATTTCTCATCACATCTGTAGGATTAGCATTAAACATTATTTTTCCAATTATGAGAATTAAAAATGAAAAAAATAGACATAAAATATTTTAATAAGTATAATAATTATAATCCAATAATATAAATTTAATTTTTGAAAATTAATAACCAGTGAAAGGGATTAAAATTAGTTATAGTGATTAAGGGAAAAAATAAGGGCCAAATGAACTAGACATTTGTTAAAAACCCATTTTCTACCCATATTTTGACCATATCATCACTTCGTTCCAATTTTATGTGTTATTGTTATAAATATTCAAGAGAGTGACCTATATAATATTTCAAGTATTCAAAAGGACAAAAAAATAACCTTACTTAAATTGAATAATTAAATATTACAATGGGGATGAAGTAAAAAAATTTTAGTTATAATCTTTTTTATGGTTAAATTGGTTTTTTATCATTATAGTTTGCATTTAATTTTTATATATGATAAAATTAAATTAAAATCTTAAAAATTTAAAAGCATTGATTATTTAGTTAATATTTCAGTAGAATAAATTATGTAAAAACATTAAAAGTAAATCAAATTTTATGAAATTTTATGTACCATTATTTTTATAGATAACTATTTAATGATACACATATTATAACTTCATATATTTGAATTCCATTAATTATTTGATATTTTTTATTAAAATTAAATAAATAATTTCCAAATTAAATTAATGTTATTTTACAATAAATGATACTTTAAAAAATGAATTAAAATTAAAAAATACACTATATTCTTCCAAGTGAATTTTAAGTGTTAATAAATGAAAAATATGGTCAACTCATGGACCAATTTATCTTTTGTAATAAACATATTGACCCATAGGTAGTAAAACCAATGTTACCATGATCTGAGATAAAGTAGTGTACGGGCACGTTACATGTAATTGTTTAAAAAATAATATCCATGACACATAGGGTTTCTATTTGAAAAATTATAAACGAATTTTATATTTATTTGAAACTATATGGTATAATAAATATCAAATTAATTCATTCTTAGTGATAAAATTACATAGCATAGAAAAATAGATACCTTATTTATAACCAGAATGATTATATTGGGGAAACATAAAAGTTAAGGGTCAATATTATAAAAATGAACATATTTTTAAGTGGAGGATGCTTTTATTCAACCATATATCCCCTTTAATGTAATTTATGTCCCATTTCAAGGCACATGTGGTAATGGACACCCCCCAATAGTGTATACCATTTGGTATTTATAAGAATTCAAAACCCCATCCACTATAAAATAGAATTTTGTCTTCCTATTCCTCATGCATTTCATACCATGTTGGCTCAAGAAAATGATTCTAGAATTGACTCCCAAAATCCATCCACTCATCCAAGAATCTGCAACATTGAAGAAAGAAAACCAAGGATTCCCCTTGTAGAAAAATGTTAGGTGTTATCCAAAAATAGGTAATATTATTTAGTGTTCATATCTGTTTTATTTTTTCTCTACCCCTTAATTACTTATTATTCCATGATTATATATTACAAATAGTATCCTAAATATATTGATAGTTTTTTATGATACTTTTTTGGCCTACACGTATATAGATTTAATGTACCAAATGCCTTCAATTTTTATTCATTTTTTATAATCCCCTTTTAAGGGATGAAGGGGAGCCCTTGAATGACCTTTTGGATAAACAAAATTCTTGGTCTCTAAGATCTTAATGAAATTCATCCAGAATATGACTAATTGAAACTGACCCTCACCAGCATCTGCATCTTGATCAAATCTCCACTGTCGCGTGCCTATTCAGCTAGTTGTCATGTGAAGAGATGAACATGCTTTGTACCGATGGTAATTTCCATACCCTATCATTCACCCAAATCCTATATCTCTTCTCTAGTGAATTCACCTTCTCTAAATCCTTCTCTAGAGCTTGTTCCTTGTATAATTTTTCTGGTATGTGTCTGCTCATCATGTGGCCCAAAGGAAGTAAAGTGGACCAACGGCCTTGAGGTGGCCCAAAATCATTGTTGACCCATAGGCCAGGGTGGTATGATGTCCTGAAGGTGTCTATAAATAAATTTATGGCCCGAAGGTGAATAGTTATTGCTACTATAGTACTGAACACTACTGAACAGTACCTACTACAACACTACTGTTGTTCTGTTTCCATAACCATGAAATATGTCATTTCCTAGATTTAATCTTCGGTCTCACAGATTGAAAAGAAGATACCTCACCAACCATGCTAAGGATCATGTGCACCTTCACCTTCATCCACATCCATCAATATGTAACAAACATATTATTCGGGTATGATGAACTACCACCTCATGAAACGATGTCCGTCATTTTCCAGTTATCTCCATTCAAGTGTGGTAGTTATAATGGTAATATTTTTACTATATTATATGTATGATATTTATTATGTATTTATTCTTATATAATTATAATATAACACATACCTTTATGGATTCCATTTTGTGTAAATACTATTAATTCATTTGTAGATGTGTAGACTACCGCCCCCTCAATGTGTTCGAATACATTCACACATTAAATGTAATTTTTTAGGGGTGGTTTTAATTAAAAAAAAGTGAAAAAATTAATAATATAATATATTAATTACATAATTAAAATTCAAGAAATATAATATATCATTTTATTTATAACCATTTTCACATTCTAAAATTTGATAACATCATTCATAGATGTGTGGAATACCACCTCATTGACGCGATGTGACTCACTTATATCACAAAAATTAAATATATAAGCATATATTATTAAATCAAATGGAAATTTTTATATATTTATCATTATGAAAACATATAATTTTACCTACCTTCTTTCCATTATCATCATTGGAAAATACTAATATTACTATTGTGTATGTACGACCAACCGTATTCGGGATTGTAGCGTTGGATCTTTTTTTATAACCATAATACATGATTGGTTTTAATATTATAATTGATGTAAAAATATTTTTATTATTCCATGATTATTATTCTTCTTATTTTTATATAATGAACCCTTTGATCATAATCGACTTACAAAAGCCATTTTGGACGCATGAACCGATTTTTCTAAAGATGATAGTCCAAAACGTAATTGTTTATATAGTTGTGTAAAACATTTTAAAGAGTGAAATAAAAATAAAAATATATATTTATAATGTTATAATTAAATTAATTAATTATCAAAAATTTATTATTTCTTATAGTAAATATACATGTGACATGTCAGACTTAAGGCAATAGATTGTTCTCTCACCTTTCCTTCTGTGAGGCATACAAAATTTTCACCATTATTTCTTTAATGTGGTTTATATTCATACCCAATGAAATTTAATTTCATTATTCATTCATCATTCTTGGTATTTTATTCTTCAATTCAAATTATATCATATAAGGGGTTTTATTGGAAAATTAGCCATGTGGTAAAGATTATCTTTGGAATCTCACATTGTTTTGTGATTTTAAACTTTTCATGGAGAAATAAATTTGATGTCTTCATTTTTTTAAATAAAATTTTAATTAAATTTACCTAATATTTTATCATGGTAATTATTATTTCCTATATTGTACAACTTTTTTTCATTTGGTTTTCACATATGTACTATTAGATTCATGGTATGAATCCTTGACAGTATGCCATTATTTACATGATTTGTTGACAGTAATGGATTCTAGGAATGAAGCCTTGTATGTGTTATATTTTTTCCATGAATCCTTCACATTTTAAGATTCTTTTAATTAATCCTTTTCCATAATTGATTCTTGGTATGAATCATTTATAGTAATATAGTTTTATCATGATTTCTTGATCTTATTTGATTCTTGGCATTAATCCTCAGAGGTATGTTTGAGATATCCTTCCTTACACATTGCATCAATTTGAATTCAGTTATTGTCATTCCTTGTGATTATTATATTAGTAATAATATCCAGTGAATGTTCTATTATGAGATAATTTATCAAATGGAATGTGTTTATATTATATCTTATTCCACATTGATTTTTCCTTATCAAATTGTCTAAATGGAAAGTGTGTCATGTTTCTTCTACCATTCCATATTGATTATTATGATTGATTCATGATTATTGACATTGTACACACCCTTACTTAGAATTTTATCTCACCCTTATAATGTTTCAATTCAGTAGGTTATGAAGAAATTTCTTTTGAATGAGTTTTTAGGATGTTGACATTTTATGTATGTTATGCAATATTTTCAATCTCCAATGTAAAAGAGATTTCATGTATGTAATATGGTTTTCCGAAACTACTATACAAATCGGTGCTTTAAGATTTGATTCCTTGTAATTATGGAAATGTAATAAAGTACGACACCACCTATTGGCTTCGAGGTTTAGGGTGATAGATTATGTATTAATGGAAGTCTTGTAGAAACATTATCAACTAGATTTAGAAGAACATAGATTAGGGAACATAATCCTATGATAGAATTTGAGGATTATTATAGAAGAACAATCCAATGAAATCATTTTTATCATTAAGTGATTAGCTACACCTAAATATTTCAATTCATGTTATGTATTTCACTACTTTTATTTATTTTACATGTTATGATGTAATAGATAATATTTATTCAATAGTAAATTGAACCTAGAATTTGGAATGTGTACCTCACTAATGAAAATGTTCCAAAGAGTAATAATTATATTTTATTTTATATTCTTAAGAAAATATTTCAAAAGGAACATGTCTCCCGAGAATTCTCATTAAATGAGGACATAGTATCATGTGTTAATGTTATAGAGAATGAATCATCCACATATCATGGATTCAAAAGGAATCCCAAGAATATGACGAAATCTCAGAAAATGATTGATAACAGGTTGAAGGTAATGAAATATTTTAATAATAATTGTGGAAATAATCACTATGGTATATTCTTAAAAGGAATGTGAGTTTGGTACATTTTTAGAAAGGAGTACCATCATTCATTTGATTTAATGGATAAGAAAAAGGATCCGTATTTACATGGTTTAACAAGAGAGAGATAGGAAACAATGAAAATCTATGTCACAATTTCCAAGGGAATATACCCAAAAATATTCTAATAGATCATGGTCAATATTATGGTACTACCACAAATGAAGAGGAATTATTATGTGATTTTTAAGACTTGTGAATTGTGATATTTGATTATTTTATAAATTATGGGCTGGTAATAACAATATATAATAATATATTAAGATTTTATTCTAGTAGTTTTTCATTAAGAATTTGATATCATATATTGAAATTTACTATGAAAAGTGAATTGGAATCAAGATAAAATATTTTGAAAACACATGGTTAAGAAAATGATATCCCTTAATACATTTCCAAAACTGAGATAAGGATATTGGAAAAAAGAGATTATTGATTTTTTTTAAAGTAAATTTTATAGTAAGGAATACCTAGGAATGGATTAATGGTTTTTTTGAAAAGGTTTCTTATGTCTTCATTAATGGGGTTTAAAACACTTTGGATTTATAGAATATATCCAATAACAATTAAATTACTTAAGTAATAAGGAAGATTGCATGTTGCAAATAATTTTTTATGGTAATTAATGTTATTATATGTTTCAATATAAGACGTGATGAGGGTGTTTTCATGTTTGGTATGTGATGATTACATAGCTACATCATGTTTTTTATTAATAATAACTACAATTTTTAAATTTATTGACCATATTTCTAAGAATATTTGATCATAACCATTTAGATCATTTACCATTTATGAAATGGATTGCGTTGATTTTTTTTTGGTTTTAGAGACTAATGTGTTACATTAAAATATAAATTATCTTATGTTAATAGATAAAGAAGAAATAGTTCACACAATAATCAAGGGAAATAATTATATTTATAGAATATTATATTTAGTTATTTTCTATTAGAGTAAATGGATTGCTCAACTCTGGGAAAACTTTTCTAGAAATAATATTTTTCTTATTAACATTATTTATTATAATAAAAAATACCTTCCTCATAGTTTTTTTAAGTATTTATGTTTATCAACTTTCAGTTGAACATGTTCTCTATCACTCTCTATTAGAACTTGGTAGTATGATTTTTCTTTCATATCCATGTTTCAACTAATTTTATCTTATTCTAATGGATATTTTGCCGTGAAATTTTAATTTTTTTACCCTATAATTAAGAATATGTGTCATTAACCATATTTATAGTGTGGGATTTTCCAATAGTTGTATTTTCATGTACTAAACAATATATTACCAAGATGAAGTTTAATTTGAAATGACGCATTTTAATTAAGGTAGAGAGAATGAAACACCCCAATAAATTAATATATTTCTATTGTAGACTAAATTTCATTTTTTTTCTAGATTTAATTATACAAAACACCTTGTTAAGATTACTCTACATACAATATTAATTAAGTTTTATTACATGCAAGACTATGTTTTAGAGCCTTTTAATGGATAACATTTTTTAAAACTACTTTTGACTCTTTTATAATTTTTACTTCACAAAATAAAATTAATTTTTGAATGAATAATCTATAAATTAGAATAAGAATATTTTTGGGTTTTATTTTAAGAAATTTAGTTTCTGGATTAATAGGGGAAAATGCTACATTTTAGTTAAAAACTGCATTTTTGACTAAATAATTATTAATATAAAATTATATATATAATTTATTCTAATATTAAAATAGATAAATTATATAACTATTCATCCAATTTAGATCATGGGAATCATTTTTATATTTAAATTTTAAATAAAGGCTTGATGAACTTTTGAAGGTGTTCAATTTTTAAAACCAATTTATAACCATGTCTACAGGAATATCATTAAACATAATTTTCCAACATCTATGAACTGAATTTAGAAAAATATACAAACAAGGTTATAAATATTATAATACCTATTTTCAAATAAGGTCAATTTAATTTTTTAGAAATAATAATAATGAAAGTTATTAAAATCAATTACAGTGATTAAGGTAAAATTTTGTTTTACAAGGGACTAAACATTAATCATTAGGTCCAAAATTACCTATCATTTGTCAAAAAACCATTTTCAGCCCATATTTCTACCATATCATCTCTTGGTTCAAATTTTATGAGTTATTGGGACACATGTTCAAGAATGTGAACTATATAATAAGTTATGTAATGAAAAAGACAAAAATGGAACCTTGCATAACATTGACATTTTTAAATCTTTGTAGCATGTAAGAAGTTAAATAGCTTCAATTATAAACATTATTATAAAAGGTAAATGTGTTTTTTATCATTATAATTTATCAATAGTTTTTTGAGATTATATAATTAAATTAAATTTTTTATCAAATATAATCCATTTTTCCATTATAATTACATAAAAAACATAAATAACATTTTATTTGAGATATATTGATAAATCTTGAGAGATATTAAGTTGTTCACCTTATTTCATAACGATCATTGAAAAATGGGAATGTTACTCATTTATATGTAAGACCTACTATCACCATTATTGTAATATTGGTTTATTTTTATAACTATTATTCACGATTGGTTTTAAAAGTATAATTTATTTATAAAATTGATAATTATTTGGTGACTATTTCTCTATAAATGTTTATATAATGACCCCTTTGACCACAGTCAACCAAATATTTTTTAGGAAAGATGAACTGAATTTGGTCAAAACATCAGATGTATATATAATTGTTTATGAAGTATTATAAAACATTGTATTAAGTGAGTAAATATCTACAACAAACATTAATATTTTTCTATAGAATTTAAATACTTTTTATTATTTTATTACTTAAGATGATAATGGAACTGGTGATGAGTCAGACTCAAGGTAAGGGGTTCTTGTATCTACTTTTCATTAGTGATCCATACACAATTTTAACCACATATTTATTATTTTTATATTCTGACCCTTTGTAATTTAATATCATTATTTATTAAGTATTCATTGTATTGTATATTTTAATTTTAATTATCTCATCTAAGGGTTTTTATTCGAAAATTACCCAAGTGGTAAATGTTATCTTCGAAATCTTACTTTGTTTTTTGATTGTCAACTTTATCATGATACAATAACATTATTGTAATATTTTTTTAGAAGCGTCATTAATATTTGATATCCATATAATTTTTCATCATATTATTATTTCCTAAAAATAATACCATTTTCACATATGGTGTTCAGTATGGTAATATTAGATTCATGGAATGCATACACGATAGTATTAGATTATTATCATGATGCCTTGATAGTATTGGGATATTTTAATTAAATATTGATAGTATTATAATTCCTAATAATGAAAAAAAATTATATTCGTGGAATGAAGCATTTACAGTAACAGTTTTATGTCATGAAACACTAATAATAGTAAATTCATGGCATGATACCTTCATAATATTTGATTCTACGCACGAAATCTCAATGATATATTTTAGAAATACATCATTATTCACTCCATAAATATATATTAATTTATTTTTGTTCCATGTGATTATTTGATTAGTTATAACATCCACCGTTAAGCTTCATTCTCAAATTATTAACTAAATGGAATTTGTTTCAGTTATATACCTTCCCATATGGACTATGACTTATCCTGTTTTCAAAATGAATAGTATGTCATGTTTTTTTACTCTTATATATTTATTCTTCATATCGATTCATGATTAATTACACTGTACATTCCATTTATGATCATCTGATCTCATCCAGAATTTTTTTTCTGCTCCCCAGATTATGATGAGGGATATTTTTAACGAGTTTTAATGACGTTGAGTTGTTACATTGGTTATAAAATAGTTTTTATCACCAATTTAAAAAAAATTCTTGTATGTAATATATTTTTACAAAATAATTAATCTATTTTGTCCTCTGGGATTTGATTCATTGTAATCATTTCATTCTTATAAAGTAATGCACTAGCTCTGAGATTTTGGGGTCAGGGCACTATAGTACTACTATTAAAGAACATCTTAAAAAATGAAAATATTTGTGATATATCAAACTATATTGATATCTAATACATGTAGTGGGGAATCCATGATTACTGAAACTGATCAAAGATATAAAAATTATTTCATATCCTAAAGAGACTCGTACAATCTAATTAATCTTACTTCATGAGAAGACAAAAAAATAGATGTATGGAGAGATATATTTTGAAGAAGTTTCAATAATGATTTTCATGTTTTATTTAATGAAATAAATTAATTTAATACCTTTAATATTGATGAAGATGGATAAAATGGTTCATGGATATACCCATTCCATTTCGATTTCCTTCATAATAAATTATTATTCAAGTGTGTGGGGGATAAAATCCTATATACACCTACCATTATCTCACCCATTGATTGTGAAACTCAATAAAACCCATTTTCAATTTTTTATTATTCATTAAATTATTTTATCTAGGTATTCTATTTATGAGATTCAATTAAATTAACCATTGTAGAGTTAAAGAATGAGAAAATGGGTATAATTTGATAAATCTATCGACAAATATTCACTCATTGTGTGGTTTCACGGATCTCACCAAAAAAATGATTGTAATAACTAGTATTATATAAAATTATTACAAATTAAAGAATCTTACCTCTATAAAAAATGATACATTGAATCACCCAACTACCCCATGTTATTGAACAATACACATATTTACATGAATTATACAATACCGAAATAAAAATTATTATTCTAGTTTATAGGGTGCACATTAATTTTCAATGTTATATTTAATGACTAAAATAAAATGTAAGGTATTATATAAGTTGTTAAAAGGATAAAAAAATACTAAAAATAATAAAATTAATGTTGTAGTTGATATGTAGCAAAGATATTCATGGAAGGTAGGTCATAAATCAATAGATATTTCAAATGATTTATCATGGTGCTCCAATTTATAATTTAAGTGTCAAAAATTACCTCTTCGATGAAATATTTTATTGAATCATGTTGTAGATATGAAATTTGAAGAGTATGATTCATTATATTGGTGAAATAATAACACTTATAAACTATTCTCTTATGTTTATTCCAATGCACACAATTTCTATTATAAAACCTATCATTGGTGGGATAATAAAAATTATAAAATGTGTTCTTATATCTATTCCAATGCACATGATTTCCATTATCTAACTTCCCAAAGATACAATCACTAAATTGGAGAACACCATAAACACATAATTTTGTGATGTTAATCAGTTAGGATGTTGTCACTGGGATCCCTAGAAATTACTATCCAAACTAGTTTAGGAGATTGGTATCTAGATATAGAGTGTGGTTGAAACCATGCAGGCTATTAAAGCTATATTGGCATGGGATGCGATTAGAGATCACTCATTATGGTCCATGTTCATTAAAAACAGGAATGGGGTGGACTGGAGAAGCTAGGATGATCATTGTAGTTGGTAGTCAAATCTTGTATGATGCATGACCAACCATGTAGAGGTCTTACAGATCATGTGATATGGATAGTTGGTTATAGTGACATCAATATTTGGACACATAACTCTGAATAAGATTTTATTTTCTTTCTGGAATGCGCATCTTCAATAATATCCTTCAATTAGGCCCACATGTATCCTTTTTTATTGTTTGTGGTTCTGAATCATGAGCAGAATAGAGTCCATGATTCCATCTAGTTGGTTGAGGAACCACACCAATATGTGTTTTTAGGCCCAAGTTCTGGTAGATTCTGTTGGCAGGACTTCATGAGTATGATTTATGTTCATGAAAGTACTGATGTGTGGGCTAGAAAACATTAGTTCAAGTCAATTCCTGGAAAAATGAATTTTATTGTGTGGAGATTGAGCGACTAGGACAAATACATTGAGAAAAATATATAGAATAAGGAAGTGTATTTATCATAACATTGCTAGTGTTGCTTAAATTATCAAATTGAATTAGTTGTGCATGTTTTTTTCATAGGGGTGCGTGAGGGTAATCTGGGGATCCTTGAGGAAAAGCCTGAATATCAGTGGATATTGGGATTTAATCCAAACTTTTCTTGATGATTACTTCCTAGGCACTGGCCAGGAGTTGGTTGAAATCTAGTTTGTGTCATTGTCTTACGGCTTCTTGTTGAACCCTACGGGAAGAGAGGAATGAGGCTAGAGAAGGTATCAAACATTCTTATATCTTCCATCAGGTGCATGCTAAGTTTTTGGTGACTGACCAAGGTGTATTCATTGGGGGGTGGATTATGATACATTAAGGATGATCATTCCATCAACTAACATGCCTAGAGTCACACCTAACCACTAGGGATGGTGGTTCTACTTGAAGGCCCCCTGCTCCGGGTTTAAGTTGAATGTGGACATCTCTTGTATAGATGGTGTGATGAATGGTGCGGTCTAATATAGGATAGAAGGGGGTATATTTTCCTTGTATTTAGCACATTTTATAGTGAGGCTATATCAATAGAATCCAACAAAATATTTATGGACATCGGGTCAATGCTTTGCAAGAGCTTTAATACGCAGATCACCGAATTCGAGTCAGACTTATCGGTCCGGGATTGGTTCATCAAAAAGAGTTTGATATTCCATGGACTTTAACTTATAACATCAGGAACTGAATAGACTTCCATAAATAAGGAATTCCTATTCTTCACACCTAGATGGAGTGGAGAGTGCAATTGAAGCTCTTTCCCACAAAGTAATTCAATGTGAGAGATTTATTTTTTACCCCAGTATGGATTTCTTAACCAATTATTGTATGCTTATTACTAGAGGTGATGTTCTAGGTCTTCATAATCTTTATCCCAATGATATGGGTTTTCTCTTACTTGTAACGCTATTTCAATTAATATTTATCTTTTATTTAGTCACAATAAATAAAATCTCGGCGTACCGATGTGTGTAGTGTTATTGGTAATCCTGATAGATGGATGAGTCTTGTATTACATATAAGCACAATAATTACAACATCTTTTTTATTTCAAGGATAAAATTATCCCATATAGTATATCACTACATATCATTCATAGTATGATTCTTGGATTATGGGGTATAAGAAATGAAATAATGGTCAACTCATATGCTCAGTAAGCGTAAATAATAGAGGAAGCAATAATATATAATTGAGAATAATAATTATAACATGGTAACTAATAGAACCCAAATACCATGTAATCATCAAACTGAGAAGGATTTTCATTATCAATTTTGCAATGCAATATGTAAAGATTTATTCCATTCAAATAACTAGATAAGGAAAACTCAATATGTAATGGGAAGAAGCTATAATTAATTAAATTTAATCAATAAAATGAGAATGAAATTAATACATAGATATGTATATAAAAATTATCATCTATTAATAAAAAATGAAATGAAGGTGATTATGAATGTTAATTATTATACATCTGGTATCTAGCACATGAACCACCATACCATCGGGATCTATCCTCTAGACAGTTTATGCATGTGGGTAGAAACACATCTATAATATTTTGAAACGACATAAAATGGGCTTCACCAACTAATTTTTTCTCAGGTGATTATCGTTTCATCCATGAGATATATATAGCATGGGCCCCACCCGTCATTACATTTCCAATTCATTCATCATATCAAACAAACAGTACTCTTTTTCAAATATCCTTATTTAATGAAGGATACATATTTTTCAATATTTTCCCAAATAATTAAATAACATTTAATGTAAACAACATATGAAAAATGGTACATGGTCTATGAAATGATCATATCCATGATAATTGATATAGATAATTTGAAAAAATTCAATGTTCAATGATCATATAACATTAAATATTTCATTGGAACTAAAAATAATCAAATGAGTTAATGTCAATACTATCCTTGTAAATCATTAACCATCAATATTCAAAATAACGATGGAATCAATACAACATATACCAAGTGGAGCAAGATAAATGGATATTTTTTATGAATGAAAATATAATTAAAATATCTTTTAAAACATTTTTGAGGAAAAGATACTTTTTATGATAATTGTTTTTTGGAAAATCCATTTCTTTAATAACAATTTATGAAAAAAAAAATTTAATAAGTAAACGTTAAAACATGCAAAGAACTATTTGAATAAATGATCTCTTATAAATTCATAAATGTCTTATGAGGTAAAAATACATTCCTTTTTAAATGAAAAACGGTTAGAAAAAATTGATTGTTTGGAAATAAATAAGAGGATTCCTTTGAAAACATTGGTAAAAGACAAAAAAGGATATAAATTTATTTAATAAAAAATTTCAAATGTTTAAAAAAGTATATGAAAACATTTTTAGAAAATAGGGTTTTTTGAAGAAAATAGTTTCTATAAATGAAGATATAAATGATGTCGAGTTATCCTAAAAATAAATTTATAGACATTTTATGTACCAAAGAGTGGTAAAATAGTATTATTACATGAAAAAAGGTCATGAAAACCCATTGGAGAAGAAAATGAAAATTTTTATTAGATTATGATAAAATAATTTCCTTTGAGGGAAATTCATGTGTAAATAATAACTAACAAAATTAGATTGTATACTAATCCCTTGAAAAGATTATAATGTTGAATTGATAGCCAATAATTGATTAGATTATGTGTATCAAGTCTCAATACATATAAAAAAGCTTAAATACATTAATTGATATTCAAAACTATATACACATAATTATATAATATTATTGACAAAGATGATGTAGCATAACCACATTAATTGAAATTGGGTTGTGAAATTATTTTCTTCTTGGTACCATTTAACTGAACCCCCCCAGACGATATAAATCAAATTGAACCACAAGATATCGTGAATAATGATATTATATGACAAAGTGGAACTATTTACACCACATATAAGGAATTAGGTTCACATAAATAATGTAATTTTTTCTTGGAAATGTTGAAAATCACAAAGGAATGTGATATTGAAAAGATAATCATCAAAAAAAACTTATGATGTGAATAATCATTAAACATTCCAAATTGTCCAATACCACTTTGAATAATTTGAAATAGAATCTCCACAATGTAATAAAATTAAATGAAATATAAAATAACATAATAATAATTATATTCATTATATATCTTTTCAAAGGGACGTATATACACCGTATAAAATAAATTTGGTACATAACAACGAATAACTCTTAATGGAATGTAATTTGAGTTGAATCCCCTTACCTTGCATTTCCTTTTTGGGTGACATTCTTTTGAATTCATGTATTAGTGTTTTAAACATTTATATAACTATACCATATCCATACTCATATTTATAATATAATATATTATATTCTTATAATATATTATTTACTTTTTTTCATCAATTGTTCATTATTTTCTCAATTTTTTGTGTTAATTACATAATATTTTGAGTATGTTTTGATTTGATACTTGTTGATATTATTACGTATATCATGATTTAATCATCTCCATGATAAAAAAACTGATGTAATAATCTATATTCATTAATTATTTATTAATAATAATCTATAATATTTGGACAAATGAAATGAAATGCACTATTCTTGGAAACGATAGGTTGTACGTATGCATTAACATTGCTTTCAATTCTTTTTAATATAGAAATACTAAAAAGAAAATAATATTTATCTATATAATAATTAAATTATCACGTATATGTCATATATTTTACATATAATTATTAAAACCATTATTTATTAATTTCATGTATAGTTTGAATTAATCACAATGCTTGGATGAGGCTGTAGTCCACAATTCCCCTAATTAGGTTCTCGTATTCCTACAAAATGGAGTGCATAGAGTTATGTGTTATAAAATAATTTTATATGTATAAATACATTATAAATATCATATATAACATATATAAATATATTTTCAATCATAATTCTCATCCATGAGATGTGGTAAATAGAAAACAAACAACATTGGTTCAATAGGTGGTAGTTTGCCATACACATAAACTGTAAGATCATTACACATTTGATGGAACTGTGTGTATGTGTAGGTATAGCCCATAAGATAAAAAATATCAGCATAATTTGGATAATATATATTTTATATAATAATTGAATATGAATAATTCAAGGTTACTAAAATAAAAAAAACTAAAGACATGAGGAAGGATGATACATCTTAATCGGGTAACTCCATTTGGTTGGACCCAAATGGATTCCATAGAAGGACTTATTTCCAAGGTGAGGAATCTAATGGTAGTGGAGGTATGTTGAGGTGATATTTGGGTATAGTTTCATAGATAAAAAGTTTTTTGATAGTTGTGAGGAGGCAGGTGGCTTGAGTGCCTCCATATAGTGGAGGATGAGCGGTACTCTTGTAAATACGGGAAAAATGGAATTCCACCCACATTTTTTCCATTTTTGGTGGCTCCAATAATTTTTATAAAGTAGATATTTTATTACAATATCCTTTATATATGATTCTATTTAATTTTGGCTATTACATTTAAGGTTTATCCCCTCGTTAAGTTAATTTGTCTCTTAATCTTTATAAATAATTTTAATCACATTCACTAATATTTGTTAATGAAAACATGGTTCACCTTATTATAAATTAAAAATTATTTTTATTACAAATATTGAATCCAATTTTCGAAATTTAAATCACATATGTTGCAGAAATTAATTTATATTTAATAATAAATATGGGATGACAATGCAGGTTTTAAAAGTAAAAATGTATAAAATATTGTTATGTTTTAACTTTAAATTAAAATTTAAAATTAGTTATGATGACCTAAATTAGACTACATTAAAAAAATTAACTAATTTATATTTAAAATCGATAACATTATATTTTATTATTAATAATAAAATAGATGAAAATTCAATTTTGATTAATAATTTAGTATTTCCCAATATTAACTAAGAGTGAAACTTCAATAAAAAATACACAAGATTCAGCCTAACATAATTTTTAGGATTAAAATTAAAAAATTACCTTCATTTTTACAAATTTTATTAATCAATTTTCCAAAAAAAATAAATAGCTTCTCCATTAAAAGGAAATAAAAGTTCCTTTATAAAAATATAGGTTTTTAGGTATAAAATTTTGTTTGTTCTTATCTTATGAATAAAAATTATATAGGATGGATACTAAAAATATATTTTTTTGAATATATTATATATTTACTAAATTAGTAAAAATTAGTAATTTTAATTAATTTTATTTTGTAGGATAAAATAATTTTTTGGACATAAAAATATTTTTCTACAAATAATATTCCCAATATATTCAATTGGTCCTATATTCATTTATAATTAATTTATAATAATTGAATTCATTTTAAATTTTTGGAACCATATATTTTCATAAGTTATTTAATCATATTCATAACCACTAATTTAACATCTAGGTTATATCTTATTATATTAAATTATAGTATTTTCGTAATATATTATTGTTCTGTAAAAATCTTTCTTATGTGTAATGTAATCAATTATATAATAATTTTATTCCCTGAGAAGTATCATAACTTAGTTTCTCATGAATTTTATTCTATTAAATATATTGAATTCATTTTAAATAGTAAATATATAATAATTTATAAGTATATTATATTCCCTTATACGCTTGGTGTTTCTTGTTATACAGGGTATCGAATAGAATGTTACTACCATATATTTTTGGGGTTTTACTTTCTATACACCTTAATTAAATTTAATCCTCACATTATAAACTCGATATTTATGATATAATTATTGATATTTCCTATTTTTTTATCCAACATTGTGATAAGTTTTTTTAAGAAATCCCCTATAAAATAGATAATGGGAAGCACAAAGGTCTTATAGAATAACATAAAACTATATCAATTAAGTATGATAAAATAAGAGTAATTTTTATATATGTAGTTGGAGGAAAAACATAAATATTTTTAGGGAGTTATTATGGTATTAAAAAAAGGTGATAGATGAATGGAATATTTTTTGAATCAAAAACATAAATCTGTGATGATTTAGCAAACCATCAGTTCAACAAAAACTAATGTTTTAGGATAACCTTTCTTAAGATAATTTTCCCCTTATTGATAAATTCCATTACTGAATAAGAATATAGGGAAATTTATTTACATTATATTTTTTAATTTCATATGAATAATTCCATATTTTTTTGTATATCTATAAAATAGAGATTCATTCCTTGCATAATTAAATCAATATCCAAAAAATAACATTGATTCCTAAAGCACTTAAATAAACATTTAATGGATTGTAAGGTGCATAATTGAGTTAAAATTCATTATATTTTTCTCTGTTTATTCTCCATACTAATATGGTTAAGTCATTAATCTCTAAACATAAAAAAGTCACACTACTGGTTCATCAGTTATATTTATTCGTAGTCATTTTCAACTAAAAACTATTACATATTTACCATGACATTATGTAGGTAATTGGATAGTGTTAAACCCTTATCATCCTTTAGTGAGGGGTTCATGTCTCACGACCTTACTATAATTATTGCGTTATCACCCAATATAGAGTTTATACTTTCGAAAAACTATATTAAAATTATCTCCAATTTAAATATGATGTAAATCCTTGATATTTAGTCACTAAATTACCTTTTAACCATGTATTTCAATACATCCCCAAAACATAAATACATTAACCAATTATTTTAACATAGGTACCCCATTTATATGGGTTTTATCTAATATATGATAAAATTTTCCGAAACCAAAAACCATAGTGTAAGAATAAATTATCCTATTGGACAAACTATATAATCATTTTTTGGATATCTAAATCCAAGTACATTATTTGGAATATATGATACCTCATTTTTAACCAAGTTAATTCATTTTCCCCATCGATTCAAATAATGTATACTTTTTTATAAATAAAATGTGAATTATTCCAAGTATGTCCCTTGGGAGCATCAGATCAAGCGTGCAATAAGGTATGTTGTTGTGTAATAGGTTATGTTGATTTAGGCTTGATGAACTTTGATGGAGTTGATTCCTCTAGGTACATCTATTCCATAACCATTTCTACTTTTAATATCCAAGATAGGAAGTGCTTCTAGGAAGAAATACATAATCACAAACTTACAAAAACTCTATGATGTACTATTATACATATCCTCAAATACTGCCATACGATTATGCCCTCTAATATATGTTTTCCTAAATATAGTTCCCAATGATTCTACTAAAGATCATCTGATTCCAACTATAGTGGCATGACCATAGAGATCCTAGTGCTGGGGTCCAATATAATGATATTTTCATGATTAAATTTTAGATAATCTCAATGGAACATCGATTTTTTTAAGCTTGGTAAACTAGATACATAGATGTGTCTAGTATTACAAATGAATAAACAAATTACAATATATATTTTTCTATAGAGGATAATTTTATTCCATATATTTTATCACTTCATAAACTTTATAGTATTCATCTTGGATTCATTGGAAAAATAAAAAAATAAGGGTGATCTTAAATATCCAGTATGGGTAATTTATTGCAGAAGCAATAATGAATCAATGAGAATAATAATTTTGGAATCATAAATAACCTAACACACATAAAATGTAATCAAAATACTGATAAGGAATTTGATAAAAATTATATAAATTTAATAATTGAAAGATGGACTATTAAAATAATTAGATAAGAAAAATCAATATAGAATGGTTAGAAACTAAAATACATTCCATTGAAGCGATGGAATGGGTATTAAATGCATTAATAGATATGATGACCCAATATATCATGGATAAATAATAACGGTAATGAATATGATGCTTAATTATTAGACATAATGTATTTGGAACATGAAACACCATACAGTCATGATCTATCCTAATGAGATTTTATGTCTATGAGTTGATACATGTAAACTTTTCATAAAACGAACTCGAATGGCTTGTCATAAACTAGTTTTGTCTCATGTGACTAATAATTCTTCAAGGGGGTATATAAAATCAATTCCCCACTATTCATTTGATTTTCAAAACATTTATAATATATAATAAACAATATGAATTATGATATTTTTTTATTGAATAAAGGATATGTATTTATCAATATTTCCACAAATAATCCAATAAATTTTAAATTAAATGTTGTATGAAAAGAGTTATATGTTTTAGGAAGTGAACATATCAATGATAAATGAAATGTAAAATTATGGGAAATTCATTGTTCAATGATCATTGGAAATTAAATATTTTAAGGCTGCTAAAAGTAATCAAGGAATTAAATCTCAATACTATCATTGGCCAAATCAATCAAAAAAATCTAGAGGATGTTTAAGGATTGTATCAATACAACATATCCCAGTTGGAGAAAAACTAAATATTTTTCCCTTGATGAATGAAAATATTATTAAAATATATTTGAATAAAAATATTGAGGAAAATAAACCTTTTATATTGAAATACAATTTGAAAATACTTTTCTTTGAAAATTAGTTTTGGAAACAATTTCCTTAAAAAGTAAAATTTAAAAAATGCATAGAATTCCTCAATGGAATTATGTATGGTAAATCAATACAGGCCATATTAGGTAAATATAATATTCATTTCCTATATTTTAAAGGTCAGAGGAATTTATTATTTGTATAGATAAAATAAGATTCCATTCAGGACTTTGATAAAAGAAATAAAAGATAAAAAAATTATTTTTTAAATACATTTTGAATGGTTGAAAACTATTTACAAAACCTGTTAGAAAACATGGTTTTTAGATGATGACTAATTCTCTAACTAAAGGGAGAAATGAAGTTAGGTATTCTTAAAAACCAATTCGAAAACATTTAATGTACCAATTAGTTGAACATTCATTATTACATCAAATGTTCATGAAAGACCCGAGGAGAAAAAATTAAGGGGTTTATTAGAAAATGATCAAATAATTTATTCTAATTTAAATTAAACATTAAAAAATCCTAAAAAATCATACTGCAATGTAAACCGTTGGAAAAATTAAAACCTTGTAGTGAGAGTTAATAAAAGTTTAGATTGTGTGTATTAACTATAAATACATATAAACAAGTTGAAATACATAAATAGATAATCAAATTAATAATACAAATATTCATAAAATATTAATAACAATGTGGAAGTATTATAACCCAATGAAAATAAATTGGGATATGATATTATTTACCACTTGGAAACTTTTAACTCAAATACAGGTAGATGAAATTATTCAAACTGAAACTCAAAATCTCAAGATGAATGAATAAATCGTGATATTATATGACAAAGTGAAAGTATTTAAACAATATATAAGATATTAGGTGTAATAAATTTATTCTATTATTTTATGAGAAATTTAACAATCACAAAAGGAAGTGAGATTGAAAATATAATCATTAAAAACATTCTTGAGGATAGTAATCATTAAAAATTACAATACCTCCCATAACACTACGTAATTATTGAATCACAATATCAATGAAGGAAAAACATTAAATGAAAGATATAATTTAATTTGAATACTAAAATTAATCATATAACATGTAAAAGTTATGTATACACACCATAAAAAAGAAACAAGTTCTATAACAATATATAAGTCTTAATGGAAAGTAAATTGAGAGGATATCCCATACCACGGGTTTCCATTTGGATTAGTGTCTTTTAACATCCGGTGTAATTGTTTGAAACATGTCACTAACTAATACCAAAACCATACCAATATTTATAATATCATATATTGTCTCTTATAATATCTTATTACCCATTTGATAACAATCATTCTTTATTTTTAATATTTCTTGTGTAAATTTCCTAGTAATTCAAGTATGTTTTGACTTGTTACATTTTTTTATTATTGAGTTGAAAATTATTAAATAATCATCATGATGTAAAAAAAAATTTATTATATATATAAACAATATATTGTTGTAGAATAATCTATATAATTTTTAGATAAAAACTGAAATCCATCATTCATGGAGACAGAATGATATACAAACGGATGAATGATAAATTCTATTATTTTTCATAATAAAAGAATAAAAATAAAATTATATATATTTATATAATAATTTGATTATAATATCTATATCATATATGTTACATATATTTATTTTCACCCTCATTTATATATTCCTTGTATAATTTGAATAAATCACATCGCTTGTGGGGGTGGTAGTCCACACTTCCCCAAACAATATTATCGCATTTCGGAAAAATGGAGTGAATAATGGAATGTTTTATAAAATAATTAAAGAAGTATAAAGGAATTATTAATATAATACATATCATATATAAATAGAGTGTCCATTATAGTACCCAACCCTGATGGGTGGAAAAAGAAAAAAGAATAACTATGTTTCGTGAGGTGGTAGTTCGTCGTTCACATAAATGGTATGTTCGTTATGCATTAGACGGATATGTGTGTAAGTGTATGATTAAACTTAAACCTAAAGAGATATCAATATATTGAAGACAATGGGTCTGTTATATATACATTAAATAAGAATAATTTAAAGAGTGGAGAAGGAAATAAAACTTAGGGTCTTAGGGAAGGATGTTTCCTCTTAATCGAGTATTTAATTTTGGTTTGAACAAGTGTGAATCAATGGATGGATTTATGACCAACTTTAGGTTACTATCATGGGGGAAGATATTTTCAGAATCTATTTGTTTAGTTCTTGGTCGAGAAATCATGGAATTAGAGGTGTGAGGAAGTTGGAGGTTTGAGTGACTTTATATAGTGGATGAAGAGTACCACTATTGTAAATATTGTGAAAAGGAAATTTCACCCAGGTTTTTTTTATTTAATATGGATAAAATTGTAATAAAAATATTATTAAAGGGTGTATTGGATCTATATATGTCCATTCAATTAACATTTGAAATTTTCTATGTCATTTTGGCTCTTAATTTTATGCTTTAGTCACATGTAAACCTAAATTTTTTTTATCATTGTAACTAATATTAATGACAGTAACTAGTATTTTTGGTAACAAACTTATTCGAAATTACTATTTATTATAAATTATTCTAATTATTTATTCAGAATCCATTTTTCCAAATTCCAACAACAGATGTAGAAGAAATCATTTTTTATTTAATCTCACAGACTTGCTAAAATTTTGAGTTTTAAATGTAAAAAACATTAAATTGTTTCCTATATTGTTCTATTAAATTTATAAGTGAAATTGGTTCCAGTGAACTAAATTATATTATTTAATTAAAAATATATCTATTTAATCATCAAAACCATTTAAAAATATGATGGTACACGCACATCAATGGGGGATGTATAGGGTATGTGATTCCAATAAAAATAGTCTTGTTTTTTTAATGATTTTGTGATATCTCCCCAGGTTAACTGAACCTATGATTTGATATATTTTTTCTCACATTTTCTCAAAATCTATTTTTGAATAGAATATTTAACTTTTTATTCAATTCATTATTTCCCACTATTAATTAAAAAGTGAAACTACACACAAAATTACAAAAACTTCTCCCAAACCTAATTTTGATTTTTTTTCAATAAAAATGATTTTTATTATTACATATTAAATTTATAAATGTTCCAAATTTTGTTTTAAAATAGGCCCCACATTAAGGTGCAGTAATAGTTACTTTATAAAAATATTGGTTTTTGTGTGTAAATTTAGGTTTTTCTCTTTCATATGAATATAAAATATATTGGATGGATATAATAAATATTTTATGGGATATATAATATATGTATTACATTAATACCACTCATTAAATATAATTCAATTAATTTATTTTCAAAAAATAGGGTTGTGAGCATAAAAATAGTTATCTATAAAAAACTTCCCTTCATATTCAATTTTTTTATATTATTATATATTTAATTTATAGGAAATGAATTCATTTCATATTTATGTAAACTATATATTTTCATAAGTTTGATAGTCATATTTAATCCCACTAATTTAATTACTAGGTTATATCATATTATATTAAACAATTGTATTGTAATAATATATTATTGTTTGGAAAAACTTAGTCTTGTGTGTAATGCATGCCATGGAAGAAACTCATCGCTATGTGAGATGCACACTAAATCAGTTTCACATGAATTGAAAGAATAAAATATTAAATATACCATAAATTCTGGGGATTTTATATTCCATTAAATTATTGGTGTTGTATTTCATATAGACAATTGAATACATTGTTCATACATTAGATTATTCGAGTATTACATGATCAAAATGTGATTCCTAAAATTAATTACCTCATGGTCGGGTATATGACTAGATGTCCATTTACACTCACATGGTATATAGAGCCCATAAACAATAATTTTGTTACCATTAAATGTTATGTAATATTTTAATGTTATAACAACATAATATATAATGAAATGAAACTCTTATTTCATAATATTTACACCGATGAACCATTTTTCATTATAAAAATTATTCATTTCTTTCATAGACCTCCAAATCATTTAAATAACTATCTATATAGTTAAAAACTTAATATTTTGAGATTATTTTCACAAAACAAGAAACATGAACACATTTATAATTATATTTACTCCTTGTTATAATTTAGTCTATCATATGTGAATGCATATATAGAGAAAGAAATTAAAATTAGAATAACTAAATAAAATATGATATATTTTATTTTTTTAATGAAAAAAATTATTTTTTATTTATCACTATATTCCAGAAACTATAAATATAAATTTTAAATGAAAAAAAGACAAAAATAAAATTTAAAAATATCAAAAGAACCCATTTCGTTCATCCCTCTTTAGATTAATAATTATTTATTTATTTCTCAATTGAAAGAGTTAATAAGAATGTTAGGAAAAAAATATAGTCCTATTTAATAAATATATATAATTGTTGATACCATTATCCTAATAATTAATTTACCCAAAATATATTTTTATTCTCTTCTTTATAATTTATTTTCAACCAATATAAATTTACAATCCTTCAATGGGTTTCAGTTGAATCCAGATAAATATTTTTCCAATTTTTAGATATAAATTCAATTGAATCATGGAGAAAACGATTCATCTGATTATATTCTCCTTTAATAGAATATATGAAATAGTGGACTGCTATTTGTAAAAAAATTTAAATATTACTCATCAGATTCCATGAATTATCTAATAAAAATATCCACATAGGATATAGATATTTGTCACTTCAAGAAACCACATCAACTTTTTCTTTACAAGCCTATGAATATTAATTTTGTTACACTATTAAATAATTAATCTTATGTAAAAAATATGCATTGATTAATTAAAATCATTACTAATTATTTTTTGAAACAACTTTATAACTTAGTTTATGGTGGGTATATACCCTCTCAAAGAACAATTCCAAACTATATAATCCCCAATACGTGCCTTGTTTCATTGTTATTAGAACCCTCTATATAAAAGTATTTAGGAATTGTTGAACCCCTTATAAAAAATCGGTATATGTCTCATTCAACCCCCATAGGATCTTATTTCGTGTTCCGTTCATCTGCATTGATAGATCACTTCATAATTTTGAAATCTTGGAATACTAATGAGTAGAATCGACAATACTACCTTCAATGGGTTGGGTGATAGTTACCAGTGATGTGGTATCTTCCCATATAATGTAATTAAATTCTTACTATTAAAATCACTTATATTATATCAGGAATATCATCCACTAAGAAATAAATGTGGCACAAATTATAAAAAAACATTTGAATATCTATAACAAAAACATATATGATTCAATGTAATATTATATAATGAAAACAAAATAAATATCAAAAATATCCCAAACTGACATAATCATGATCACATAGGATATTAGTGTTGTATTTGTAATAAAAAATCACTCCATCTAATATACATACAGATGTTCACTAATCATCAACTAGAAGATGGACATTGAAGCTTGGAGAACAATGCTCAGGTATTCTTATAGTGTAGAAAAATAATAATCAATATTGACATCTTAATATATGATTCAACCCCATGAAAATCTTATGAATACATGTATTAATAAATATGAAAGTTTCTACAAACCAAGATTACCCAATATCATCATTAGATATAGTAATATTCTCGATCAATCGTTATCAGGCTACTCATATCTCAATTTCACAATGCACAAAAAATATAAATATTTCCTTATTTGGAATATCAAACCTTCCTTAAAAAATAATTGAAAGGGACCCCATTTTCATTATCATACGTTACAGCAACCATGATCATTTATGTTAATTTATCACCCCTCTGATCGGATAGAATAACAATCTTATTTCAAAGGATCCAATGAATATTTCTAAAAGTATTAGAAGAGAAAAAAATGTGCAAAATAAAATATTGTAACTAAAAGAGAAAAAAATAATGAACACCATAATTGATGAATAGTATGTATGTGTACCATATAATGTAGGTTTTTTGTGACACACTTCATCCATGATTGTTAAGGATCTCAATAGAGGTAGTTAAAAGTCATCCCACCTTTGGTGGTATCCACAGGTTATGCTAAATCACTTATTTTATATGTGGTAACCTTTTACAATATACATCATTCAAGTTCATCATGGTGTAAATATTGTAAGATAGTATAGCTTCATGTTAAGGGTGTTCTTCCAACTATATGAATGATTCACCAACATTCCCCTCGAATGGTAAATGTTTAATATTCTCATCTCGGTTAAACATTCAATATCATAAATAGTTATATAAAAGGACTCAGGAATTTATCCCAACAAAATAGAGGCTTTATATGCATAATAATGATATATGGTTTTATTTTTGGTAAGATAATACGATCATATCAATTTAAGAAAAAAATGAGTAATAACTAATCATCATCAATCTCAAATAATCATTGTCTGCATAATCAATAAAATAGTAATGTTCAAAATATTAATGAAGAAGTATAATGTAATACATCTAAAACAAAAACCTCATCATGATGATTACTTAAACATAACTATAAAATTATTAAAATTAAAGAGGATATTCATCCATCCGCAAGCCTCACCACCTCCATATCAAGACTCCATATAAATTTTCCTTCAAGATATTGTTACTCTAAGCACTTCCACTACCTAAACATATAAACATATAATTCTATCATGGTACACAAGTGTCATGGACACCCCATTAGGGTGTCAGTCAAACACATTAGGGCACCACCAACAGGGTTCAAACATAGCTAGTAAATATAGTGTATACGTATGATTAATTCATGACATAATAAGTAAAAATGGAATTAATGTAAAATATCTCTATTATTCATTAGGTTATAACATCAAAATTGAGATCAAACACACCATATTCAGTATGTTTCAAAGTGATTTTGAGAAATTAGGTCATATAATGCATGAACAATATATCAGAGCTAACAGCATAGGAATCCCATAAGTCGTTAGGCTTAAATATAGATACTATGATGTATCTTTGGAATCCTAAAAATTTTAGTCTCAATAGAAAAATCATATGGAGTATCATATGAATCCATATTAATTTGGTGAAATCGTATGATCATAATGTAATAGGTATATATAGTTTTTGGGTCCAAAGGTTGGATCCTTGTAAAACAATGAAACGTGATCATATAAAATAGAAGTTGTATCATAGGTGTACATGTAGTCCATAAGAATCCATAATATAAGTCAAAAAAATAATCAAATTAGGAATCCATAATCATCATTCATAGAACCCTAATCCTAGTAATACTAGTAATATATAGTAAACATTAATTGACACTAGATCCATGGAAATTTGAGCAACCATATAGATGTGTATGAACATCACTATATCCTAGGGATTTTACATTCTATCACATATAGGGAATCAATAAATATTAAGTGATATTTTAGTCATTTCATTACTAAAAAATCATGGGTTTTGTTTCGCTCCCATAATATCTCATATGATTTATAACAATTGAATGGGAAGGATCAACACCATAACTTGTCACAAAATTCAATGGTTGGACTCCATGTTGCACGACCAATCATAATCAGTATAGAATCATTGGATGACACCATATATCTTCATGTCATCTGGTGACACCAAAAATTTTAAACACGTACCTCCATTAATTGACCACCTCTTGGGTTATCATATGGACAGGGTACCCACCGATATCTGATATTCTATGTCACTGTTTAGACAACTTATATGGGATTTTCTACTTCAATATCAACTATCATGTCCAAGAAGAGAACACAATGGTAATAGTATTTTTCATCATCCCCATGATAATCTTATAGCCTAAAAATCCACATAGGATAAAACACTTTGGTATCAATCAAGACATATGGAATAAATCCCACCTCAAATAAATGGTCACATGTTGGTCCTCTCACCTAGCATGACGTAAATATAAAATGGGAATAACCTAATGAGTGATCACATAATAGTAATAATGATCACATTCCAAACTCATTAATTTTTTAATACAATCCTCTAAGTAATATCAGGACTCACAATTCCTATTCAGGATACTCAAATTAATCCAACACTCTCATCGGTAAAGATGAATATAAAGGAATTAATAATATGTTTTACTATATTTGGATCACTATATTTACTTTAATTTAAGAATCAAGGTTTCATACATCATAATAAATAAATATAATACTGAGTATGTCAACAATAGATAGTATAAGAGTCATATTAGTTCTCAATGGTCACTAATGATCCTTGAAAATTTCATTTATCCAAAAGAATTTTATTTAAAATTTATAATTCATTAAAAAAATTAATTGTTCACCCTCAGTTGTGAAACATTATATCACCCCTTATTGTCTGAAAACATAAGGTAGATGAGATATCCCAACATATATTATATTTCATAGTGCATCCCTCTATTATCCTAAATTCATATTATTCTAAGATAAAAATAGTATTTCTTATCAGCCATTAATGTGTGACTTAAAGCTATCACTGTGTAAATTTATATAGATGGATGAAAGTTTATCTTTCATCCATACATTCCTTCCCCAACAATAAAAAAACTCAATGTTCACATCTAGGATCCCAAAAAGTCCAAAAAAATATTTTTCATATTTTCAACCATTATATTTCTGATCCAATTTATTTTTTATAAAACAAACCTTATAATAGAGCCAAAATTAAAATTTATTCAAAATTTCCCAATGTAAATGAACGTGAATCTGTACGACCTCCATCATATTTTACATCCCTCCCATCATATTTATCACACATTTTTAGTTATTAATTCTTCCCCACTTTAAAAAAATACATAATCCATACATAAAATATTATCCTCAAATTTACAATGATAATATCTTAAAAACATAGAACATGAGGAGAATTGTACATATAAATAATAGGGAAGCCACTCATCATCATCATAAATCACAAGACAATGGTCAACCATACCCATCTATATTGAGGAACCATAAATTAATCGATCAATTTAATTCCATGATCATGTCCTCCCCAAAATAATACTCAAATCATAGGGGATGATTCTATCAAAATCTTCCCCTGCTATTGTAATCTCCAAGAGAAACAATTATCATATGATCTAATGAAATAATTAGTGTAGTATCCCCTAAAATACAAATTATTTCATGAAAAAAAACTGCCATACCTTCTCTAGACAAAAAATATTGAGAATTCTTTTTATTTCCCATAAATACATGTCTCCTCATCCTATAATGGTTTAAAAAATCTTGTAGAATCATGATGTTTTCAAAACACCATAACTGAAGTATGACCATGTCTCTAAAAATAACTACACATTGGATATTAAAACTAAAAAAAATCATTTATCATTCCCTCACCCAATGCACTAGTTCCTCACTTATCTAAATTACCCTTAGGTCACACTTATTCCCATCACGATATTGATTTTGGTGCAAAGACTTCATCTAATATCACATCCAAATCTCCAACCTAGTATTCAATAATGAACTGTGAAAATCAAATCTAACTATTCGCCAATATCTTAAGGCCAACATGATTTTACATTATTTGATCTCATCACACCCATGGACCAAACCATATGAGTTTTGTCTCTCTACAAACAACATTCCATCCATTTGTATAATTAGTAATAGAATGTTCATTCCATAATCATGATCTAGTGATAAAATGGCACATTAACCCCCACCAACTCTTGAGTCACCTAGAACAATATATTTGATATCAAAATAATTACTAACAATAAAAATGGTCACACCATCATGTTGCCTACATTTTACTCCCTATCATCAACTTCCCTTACATACTTCTCCTCAAGTATATCCTCAATATCATCCCATATCACAAGAATGCTACTTAACCCAAGAAAATGATTTCCACTTTTAAAAACCTAAATGCTTCAATACATTGTGTCATTATTATCCTTTTAAGAAATTTCCCATCTCATTAAAACCCTCAGTGAAAAATATCTTGATAATATCCCAAATATTTTTACTCATCACCTCACACACATTTGTTAACTGGTTATCAACACCAGTAGACCCATATTTTACTCATTTATTGACAATTGTTTATTAAGGTGAGTAGAAAAAATAAATTATTTTATATGTTAGAATGAAATAAAATGTTTAAACTAGGATGTATAATATGATTACTATAAGAAAAATCATATTTTCACATTAAATTAAAAAAATGGTGGGTTTGATTAATATTTGTTAAAAACTATAGTGAATCAGTAAGAAATGGTCGAAGAAGAATATGAAAAAGCGATATATTTTAGGTTATATAAAATTTAATAATACTATATTGTTACAAAAAAATAATTATATCTATATTCTAATTGAAATAAATATGATACCCTCCTTCATCGAGTTTATAGTAACCCATGGATTAAGATAATAATGGATAATACTCTTGTGTGAAATAAATTTAATGAAATATTTAATAAAATAAATACAAATCCAAACATAGAATTTTTCACACTTATCAAACTATATATTATAAACTAAATAAAAAAATATCCATTTATTTGTATAAACATACCTCCCAGAATAGTCTTCAATACTAAGGTAAGTTATTTTTAAAGGAGGTCGATTATAGATCATCAACAAATCCTGTAAATTATAAATATAAAAAACCAGTATAACAATAAAATTAATATATTTGAGAAAAAATATAAGTAGAAATAAATAAATATAGATATATATACATTTAAATTATATAAAATTACTGAAAAATTGAAATAATTGTTATCCTCTCTTATTTGATTGCTCTACAACTACCCCATTATTTGAGAAATTATAGGGAGGAAGGGGGAAATGGGAGATACTAAAAAGTAAAAGGAAAATGTAATAAAATGTTAAGAATGTATATTCCCCCATATACCCCCACCTGTCTCTTTATGATAACATTCTATAGAATTAGATAATCATATTTATAAAGGAAAGCTGAAGAGAAAATTCCCTTTATTCCATGCCAATCTAAGGATTAAACCAATTTTTCCCCAAGGTCAACAAATATCAACAATTTTTGTACATAAAAGATTTAATAAAATTTAATTTATGTCCACCATAATTTTTTTTTATCAATTTGACAAATTAAAAAATTTAAAAAATATATTTAAAAGTAAATTTTTTTTGGATGAATGTATTTTTTACATTCCTCCACATTCATTTTCCAATTCAAAAAATTATTGAAAATTGTTTTGTATAAAATTAAATTTTGATGTGTACCAAATATTTATATATATAATTTGAAATAATAATAAACTCGTTTATAGTCTTATAACCTAATATAATATCTTTTAAATGATGGTCGTTTGTTGTTGTTTCTATTAGATGCTGTTTATGTGGATCTTACCTCACGATACTCCACGCATCTATAGGTTAGATTTAGGTCTATGGTTTTATATGGTTTTGGGTTTCATGATTTGTAGGTTGATGATCCTCATGAAGCTACCATGGTCGATCTTACCCTACTTTCTAGGCTCCAGGTTTTCTTCCTCAACAAGGATTGATGTTGTTCAGTGTCTCCATCTACTCCATTACTTCTCTGACCTCACGTTTCGCAACTCCTACCCTTTTCGGATCTAGACCGGTGGTAACATTGATTTTTTTAGAGTTTTGGTTCATTTTTCATCCAGGTTCTTGACACATGTCCATTGATTATGGTTTCGGTCTTTCATTTTTCTTTCTTATTCTTATTGTGATGGATTGTTTACTTATTATCAGTGTTTGATATACATTCTGATGTTCATTGTTGTTTCAATTTGTAGATATTGTTTGTTTTCTATCATGTTTGGTTATGGTGGTCGTCGCTGGATATCTCTCGATGGTATAATTTTTATGTTCAGATTCTTCATCTATGTTTCCATTTTATTATTTTTTCTGATACACTGGTGTATGATAATGACATTGTGTGATGAGATGTTTTACGGCAGGTTTGATGGTTTCCAAATGAACTCCCATGACCAGTTTTCATTGTAGCTAGAAGGTGATGTTGACACAGAGATAGATGGTGATGGTGAATAAAGATGGTTGGTGATAGGTTGATATCGGAGATCTCCAATCACGATTCTTGGATGTGGTGTCCTATTCGAATTTTGAATTTTGAACATGGATGAAGAATTTATTGGGGTTCTTTCTTGGTATATGGGTTATTTTTAATATATAAAAGTGGATTTTGGTAAATAAAATAAAAAACTAATTTTCATTCAATGTTTAAAATAATGAAAATACCATATCAATCAATGAAAACACAGAAAATACTTGGTCTATATGACATGTAAACATCAAAACCAATTCAATGAAACCAATAAATACATACCCATGTTATCAACCAATTCATGATGAAAAAGAAATAGATATCAATAACCCATAAAAAATATGTTATCATGTTCCCAAATACGTTAATTCAGTTCATCCCCACATTATTTCTCCTCCCTTCTACAAAAAACATATACCTCACAAAAAATCCTTCCCATCATATAAATATAAATTTTCAAATAAAATTATTTCATCCAAACAAAGGCATGACTCATTAAGGATTGATAAATTAATAAATATCCACCTAATATTGTCAACGAGTTAAGTGTATACTGGGGTCATATTAGGGTTCTTTTATGGATGATCGATCATTTGTTCCTTATATCAATAATATCTGATATAGAAGGGGGTTTCTTGGCGCTTCGGGAATAAAAAAGTCATGAATGTGATTTTAACTAAATAATAAGTCTCCTTGTTAATACCATAGAAAACCCCCATTTATTGTAATTATAAAAAATCAAGTAATGTTAACAACATTATAAAATTCTTCTTTATTTTAATATCCACTCACATTCAATAACCTATTTGAATTTCATTTGTATTTTTTTTTAAAAAAAATATAGATCTTTTTATCGAATGTAGTGAGGGTAGTTTGAGTTATAAATTTTGGGAATGACATATTTCCTAACATTATATTGATTATATATCACATCATATTTTAAAAAATTATTTTATATTTTCTTTCAAGTAGCTTACAGTCAAAATAAATTTCTCCATAATTTTTTTTTCTAATACCAGCTCATAAACCACAATAGCATGTTTATATTTGATAAACCATAAAAACTTTCCGACCATTGATTCTCAAACATAGAAACCCAAAAATGTTACATCACAGCCCAGTATAGCCCTTCGACTCTTATGTTCAACTAGATTATTTAACTTTCTACTTATAAATAGTAGTTGTATATAAATATTTGGTTTTAATGTAGTTGCATAACTATGCAGTTCAGTGAATTATAATATATCACAAAGATTAAATGAAAGCAGTGGAAAAAAATAAAAAGGATTACGCTGGAAAATGGTTATTGTTAAAGAAAATAAATTCCTCATTAGTTAAAAATACAAGTACATCCAACACTAATTTTTTCACAGAATCAAATAAAATGCATGATCGATAAGAATTGTTTATTTCTCCAAATAAATGAGGTGATAATAAATATTTTGTAAAAAAATCAATAGGCCTTATATTAAGTTAATTTAAAATTTATGATAGTGAAATTAGGCATTAGATTAAAAAAATAAAATTCCCATTAATGAAATTATAATATTATTTAACAAGTAAAAAATAATTATTTTTTGTCTTCATTTGTGTTTGGTTTTTTCTTGAATGGAAAAATCTGTTTAAAAAATGTTTGTATTAAAAAATTAGAAAATCATGTGGCTAAAAGAGGAGGATAGAAATACCATAATACATAAAAATCAATAGAGTTATAGGAAATCTTCTAACACAATTACCTATATTAATGATGAATGTGATACATTCATTTGAAGAAATAAAATTTGGGATCATACTATCCAATTCAATAAGGTGATCATTAATTTTGGTTATTCTTCCATTACTGATAACCTTCTCTAACAAATTCATTGAATTTTTGAACATATAGTTAAATTTTATATTACATGTTTATCATTATTGGTAGAGATTAAGGATTCTACCTTTTCTAATGTCATATATAATGATTATGGTCCATTTGGATTCACAAACATATTTAATAATGAATATTTGGAAATTATTCAAGATGATTTAGGGCTATTGATTCAAATTTTTTAATGAATTATATTCTACCTAAAAAATTATATTTAAATTTTTTATCCCTCACTTTAAAGAATGATACTACATGAAATACCTTACCCTACTATCATGATTATATTGTTAACACTAGTTTCAAAATTATATATAAAATCCCTTCCATCATGTAATCTAAAATTAATTTAATCATTGTATCCCCCATCTCATTTATTTTTTTTCATGGATGAATAATTTTTTATTAACACATACATACATATAATTTTACCAATATGATGAGGGAACCTAGAAGAATTTTTTAAATTTATATAAAACATGTGGTCTTGAAGGCCTCTAAAACCATCATGTCTGACATCATTATCTAAATATTTCTTATGTTTTGGTTCAATTATATGTTGTCTTACATGATCATCTCTTTAATTAATGATATGATATTATATTCTCTATTTTATTGAATCATTGATGGGTATTTTTTTGATATTTTTTTGGTAATTTGATGCGATAAAACATATATAATTATATTTTCATTA
Source organism: Viscum album (assembly GCA_963277665.1). Lineage (NCBI taxonomy): Eukaryota > Viridiplantae > Streptophyta > Magnoliopsida > Santalales > Viscaceae > Viscum > Viscum album. The sequence goes on along the minus strand of OY728152.1, from coordinate 837,976,736 downwards.
TGGTAGAAGATTTTATAAGTATATTCATTTTTTACATTTTGAATTGTGAAATCCTCAAGACCATAAATTTTGGATGTGGGTAAGGTCCCCAATTATCAATTTTTATGTAGATCTCGTTGTGATTTTACTTTATTGGAATATTTATAATATTACTCAGTTAAAAAACTCCTAGATAAATAAGGTGGTGTATCCAATCATCATATATTCTGGAACAAATAATTTTCATTATTATGTAGTTTTCCATTGGGAGAATAAATTCATCCTCAATAATATGTTGGGTATTAATGTGGGGACCCATATTTTTATATTTTTTAGAATACATTCACTCTATGTAAGAAAAAGGGAATACGATTTCAGAGATATTAATGAAATTGGTAATTGAAATCTCAATTAATTGAAAGGGAACTCTATATCCTTTGATGGGACAATCACCTTTCTGAAATCCATTAACATACCAAAGATTTTACACACATTAATGGTTTTAAATTTGGCTTACTACTCTAATAAAACCTTATAATATTTATTTCGAAAATACTATATGGAGTGAAATAATATCTGAGAGGAAATAATTTTTTTTAATTAAACATTTGACATAAACTATTGAAAATGAAGAATAGTAATTAAGGATATTTCATTATTCAATGAGGTCCTCCATGCTCAATTCATCTGGTGGATTATGAATGAATCAAATAATAATCACTTTATTGAGAGTATATTTTTCAGTATTCATTACCCTTGGAAATTTCATTATCACTACTCTATTAATTTCCATTCCCTAAAAATAAATATTATTATATAACTAAAAATTTAAGACGGATGTCATTCCATAATTATGTGATAAACTTATGTAAGGTTATGTGTCTTGTCTGAAAACATATTATGGTATTCTTAAATAGATATAGTACCTCAATATAACCATCATTAATAAAAAATACCCGTGGATTAATTTCATATAGCTATCATAGTGTCTATTCTTACCGTCTCATTCATGACCATCATATACGATAATATTTGGGAGACATCTAGAATATGGCCCTAACATATATACTCTTCTATCATTTAATCATAGGTATATATATGGATATCAATTAATTTCATATAAAAAATTAATACATGGAGTTCACATTCCTAGAGAACTATTATAGTGATAGTTTCATTCTATAGATTCCATATTGAGAATTTTGATATGAAAACTAAAATTCATCTTTTAAAATTTTGAATCTCATCAAAAACAACTAAATACACATATAATGAAATTTTATTTAATTTTATATATTCTAAGTCATTATGGGGTATTATTTATACTATCCTTGAACTAAATACATCATGAACAAGAATATTTATTCATTGATTAACTTTAACAGCTCCCCTATTGGCTTTTACCATTATAAGATCCAACACTAAACTGATTTAAATAAATAATTTTATATTACTAAGTGTAACAATAATTCATAAAAACACGATTTTCATATTGGGTATATCAATATGGCCATGATAATAATTCTATAATACAATAAAATAGATACCATCATGAATATTGGGTTGGATAGAAGCTATATAATGGAAATTTTTCTTATTTAAATATTGGGACTCTATGGAATTTTCATGGATTATAAGGGAATTTTTTTTTAGAAACATGCTTTAATTGGATGGATCATGATAAAAATGGAAGGTTCTTCCATAGGATTCTTATGACCTAAAGTATGTGGAGGAATCTAATATGATGATCATTGTGGAGCCATCTCATGTTTCTTTATACATATTGGGATGGATGTTTCCTATAATGTAGGGAAGGAAGCATTTATAATAGAAGTTCATAATCCTTCATTCACCAATTTCATAATAATTAATCTTGAACAGGAATATTAATTCACTATTAAGGCTGCCAATAACATCATTTCATCTCCCTTTGGAAGGAATAATGTCGTATAAGGGTGTGAATCTTCACTACTATAATAAAATATATTTAGTGGTATGAAATACCTATAGAGGGAGGAATTCCATTACAAACTCACTGTCATATTTGGTGGTTTGGTTGGGGAAATGTAATTTTTAGTTTGAAGTTCCATATTTGATTGAGAGTTCCGATTCCATGAAATTTTTATTATTCTATCCATTATTTATTTTATAATTTTTTAGACCTTTATCTTACCTTAAGGAGAGATCTTATTATTTTTTTTATGTTCAGTTTCAAGGGAGAAACTGATTTTGTCATTCACATGGGGTTCAAAAACTAAAAATATCATCATTTAAGACCATAAGTTTAAAAAACATGCCAAATTTGGAAATGATAGATAAATTTTCATAAAACATATATTTCAAAATAATAAACTATTAATGTCCATCCCATCACACAAAAATTATGAATTTTACAAAATGAATTCAATTATATTTATAATGTAAGAATTTTTTTTATTTGAATCATATAAAGAGAGTGTTAATAACAAGTATAATATTATGGATATTATTAGTAAACATGTTGGAGAAGTGTTTTTTCATCCACTATTCATGAGGAGAATTTCCATGAAATTATTTTAGCCCATTCCCATTCATAGTGAATCTATTTTCTAAAATTTCATTAATAATTATCAAAAGAAGTAAAAGTAATAAAATATACCTAGAATGATGTAATCATGGAATCATATTATGTCATGAATTATATTGCAGAACATAATCTCATAGATGGATTTCATTATTTTGGATGATCCAATTGTGATCTGCTCATTTTCGCAACTTATAAATCATTGAATTTATAAATAATTTTCTTCAAATATTATCCAGTTCATTCATCTTTCATATCTACTCATTTATAGATTATCTAGGTCCAAATTATTCTTTATTATAACCAATTATTCCTTATTCTATGATTCTAGTGTCAGGTGAAAAGTTTCCCATAAATTAGTCTATATGGGCTCATACCTATGGGATTTTTGTGGTATATCATATAATCACATAAGGTGTATTACAAACATAGGCTATAATATATCATATAGGTTTTATAGTAATATCTAAAATACCTTTAAATTATTTGTTTTACACATCATCATGGATATTGGATTGAGGATACAAGGTGGTGGTTTTTTATTAAACACCAAAACATTTATCAATAAAGTTTATATACTCCATCTATAAAAGTTATTCCAATGATCCTTGATAATGACACAATATATTTTAAACATAAAAAATATATTATCCCCGACAAAATCAATGTTAAATTGAGCATTATACATTTTGGTAGCTTTTCCTTCCACTTATTTCAATATTTAATCTACTATAAGAGAGATATAATAATATTCCATTGAAATTAGAAATAATTCATAAACAATTTTGCTAAACATTAAATATTTTAATAAAATCTTATTGGTATTTTTGGAATTTCATATATTTTAGAAATTATTCCAAAATATATGAATTTTTATATTTTATTAAAAATTCTTGAGAATCATTTAATATGGTGGGATGGTTAATTTGATAATATAGAATCATCTTTAATACCAATTTGGTCCATAATATCCACCCAAATATATGGTATTATAAAAATAAAAAAAATCAATTTCACTCATGCAAATGTTTCTTCATATAACTTAGTTATTGAAATTTTTTAAAACAAATACAACCCCCAAAATGTAAAATATGGATTCATTTTTTTATTTTAATTTTATATTGATTTATGTGTGTTGGAAATAGATATATACCCATGAATTTTTCTTCATATATCATACCATCTCTTGTATCGATTAATTCTTTAGAGATGCACCCATGGAATTAGGATCGATGCTGGTTTGTGGGATAGAATATATAATTTGGTTGTGTTCAGTAGTCTACTCATGTTATCAGTAACCTAGTTCTCCACCCCCATATTTTCTTTGAATTAAATATTTAACTCATATTGTAATATAAAGTATATTGGAATCTTACTTATTTATCAAATATATATGAACTATATGATCAAAAAACACATTGACTTTAGTAACTTGTATTTTTCACATTAATATTTCCAAATAAATAACTAATTATAATAACTAATCTTATGTGGTTGGGTAGGTGAATTTGGATACAAATAACATTATTGAGTTGTAGGAAATGAAATGAATTCTACCATTAATTATTTGTTAAATTACCAATTTTTCTTCTTGGATGGACACATCACAAAATATCTTGAATGGTTCTATGATGTTTTAGGATTCATCCCTAGTGGAATTATCAATATTGTCTTTAACTAATCATGGGAATTACTAAACCCATCATTTAAAATCATATTCACATATATAAAAAATAAAGATATAAGGATATATCTCTTAATGAAATAATTGTTAATCCTCATATATATTACTTCTTATCATAAAAAATATCTAACATGTTTCACACAATCGAGTTAGGATAAAGAATTTATCACACCAACATTTGAAATATCTACATCAATTATATTATTTGAAATTTTATTCAAAAGGTAATCGAATTTTTATACAATAGAATGAAAATTTTCAAAATTCATGAAATGATTATTTTTTGATACTTTCCCAATGCTTATATCAAATATAATCATCATAATAATTGGAATTATAAAAAAATTACTCCATGATGTAGTCAATGTCATTAGGAAAATTTAAAAAACATGAACATCATAAATGAACATAGTGAATTACATATTCCAAATTTCATCCACCTATAATAATATTTTCTAAAGGTACCTATAATTGTAGTCATTTCTTGGTCCCCTGGAGCAATGAGTACTAGATAATAACATTAATAAATATGAAAAAAATAGTAATGAGTCCTCACACTCAATAACTAAAATATTATTCAATCAAAAGGATAAAGAATTGACCTTTTTTAATAAACAAATTTAATTTCAAATAGTCAATAAATACACACTGGTAATTATTAATTATCATTGGTACTGATTAATTATATTCAATTTTATGATTATTAATCCATTTATTTTAATAAATACATTCACAGGGATGAAATATTTTGTATGTGAAGAATGAAAGATGATCCTTTATTCAAAGAGATTCTCTATCTCATTATAATATACATTCATTAGGGTGTGATGTTATCTCCCATGGTGATTCCTAATTAATTTTAAATCTCAAATAAAGAAATTTTTTATGCCAATATTTTTTATTTAATTCTCTATATATCACATGTTCTCTACCATATTTCTGTTTATTTTTTCTCAAAATTTAAATAAAAGGTTTTTTTGGGTTATTGATAGATAGTAAAATTTTTAATTGGAAATTTTTATTTTCCGATGAGGTAAATATATTTATAATATATATATGGAGTGATTTTTATTCTATTTTTAATTGTTTAAGAGATGAAATTGAATTATGGTTCGTAAATCTTATGAATTGAATTTCAAACAGACCAGGATACATGTCATATTTTTATTCATGAAATAAATAATAGTATTTACTTTAATATTTACTTTCAATATAATCTTTCAATTTGATAACACAATTTCGATATGTTTTATGATTTTAAAAAAAGTATACAGCCTCATCTTACATGTAATATTCCATTAAAAATTGATTTCCTAAGGATAAAAATTTAGGAATCAAATGAGTTTTACCATAGTTATATAATCTTCAACATGGGTTTGATTTAAAATTTAATTTTCATCTTAAAACTGCCTCATGGAGTAAAAAATGTTCATGTGTAAATTGTTGTATCCAATCCCAATGGTTAGTATTCATTCACGTAAATTAAAATCATTTATAGATATATATAAGAAATTTATATTTAAAATTATTGTTTATGACCCTAGTGATTATCCTCCTTGACGATAATCACATAGAAGGACACTCAGAATTAAATTTCATTGTTTTTAAAAAAAGAAATATTCCTTCAATAAAAACTGGAGGTTTATTTTTTATGTCTTTCCACCAATATTTAGTGATTGAAATCTACAATATATAAATAATTAAACATCATGTGGGAAAATAATTTAAATAAATCACTTAGATAACAAAAATCATCAAATAATGTGAAAGATAAAATTGTGTAAGGGATTGAAAATGTCCCAGAATCATAAATTTTTTTTGGAATTGTGGTTTGTTAATGTTAGAGAAACTTATTCCCAAGATGGTATTCTCATTCCCTGTAATAATCCTTTTCTAGATGAAAATATCATTAATAAAATTTATCCTAATATATTTATTGACTGATTTAATTAGGGGGATATTAAATTCAACATTTTATAATGTGTCCAGAATTTACCATTGATGTTATTCCACTAGTATTTTCACCGATTGTATAATCCTTAATTAAAATAGTGTAGGAAAATAATTCCTAAAAATTTATTCTCTATAAAATTCCATTTAATCGCACTTTATTATTGTCAAACCCTTCTCCTATTCCTATTTCATTTCTTCTCTTTTGGAAAATTGCCTCTAATTTTTAGGATTCAAGCTTTATTTGCATCTAGATCAGGTTGAATTAGTTTAGGTTTGTGGCTGACTTGTGGTGAGAGTTCTTTCAACATATTGTAATTATCATAAGTAAATTATCATTAGGTTATGGTATTGTTTTTTATAGTAGTTTTACTAGTTTTATTAGAAAAAATGCCTACAATAAATTATATTATGCCTATCAACTAATCACATATATTATTTAGATCCTTAAAATAATTTTTTATTTATTACTAGAAAGATGGTTATGAAATAGTACATGACTATTCCTAGTGTATCTTTTTATAAAAATTACCTTGTTGTTGTTGGTAAATATTTTCATTATATGATTAATTTTAATAAAATGGTTGTAGTATTTGGAATTTATATTGGAATGAGGGTTGGATTAGGGAAGGAATTTATTATGTCTGCTGACATGATAATTATGTCTTCAAAATCATATTGGGAATGGTTAAACCCCCTATATCATTTTATTCTAGAGTTACTTTAGATTAAAGGCTAGTTCATAACATATCATTCCTTTAAATCAATACACTAGTTAGTAAAATGGTTATGTGATTAGAATACACTTGATAACATAGTTGGATCTTACTACACAGTCACATTATTAAAATCCTTATATCTCAATGAATGGTCTATATATTCAAGATTAGTGTCTAATAAGAATGAAATATATGATATTATTACATTATAATACCTCTTGTTCAAGTATTTTATATTCCAAGCTACTAAAAATATTAAGTAATTTTCCCTATCTGGCCCATGGATTCTGGTAGTGAAATTCCAATATTAAAAATTCTAGATAAATCATCTGGTAGTTTTATTTATATTTATAAGAGGACATGAAAAAAAAATAATGATGTGATTGTCTAATTTTTTTATATATTGGGATATATAACCTTGATTCTTCAACCTCTCCCAAAACACATAATGGGTATCTCTAAATACATATCTAATGGAATGGATATCTTTTCTAATAGTTTTCTTTCATGAAGTGTATAATTAACCTTTATTGATATATCTGTGTATGTCATTTTTGATATGAATATAACCTATTTTTATGATGTAAATCATTCATTGGAAGAATCATTATTTGAAAATAAAAATTACCTCCACATTTCATAATCCTCAACTACACCAAGATATCTAAAATAGAGAAGGAAAATGTGAACTCTTTAATATGTATGTTTGGTTCTTTACATACCATTCGAAGGATTTAAAAAAATGATTGTGTCAGTTTTCAATTTTAAATTTTTCCTAATAAATAAATATTTTTTATTATTAAATTTTAGTGAATTGAGGTAGTTCTGGTTAGTATTTCTAACAATAATGAAATTCTCTAAAGGAATAATTTTTTTTCAGAACAGGAGTCAATAAATGTTTTCCAAAATTTATATGGAAACAATGATTATATTGTTTGTCACCATGGTTTTCTCAAAATCAGGATCTAAATGGTATGTTTTTCTTTTTGGGGTTTCCACTTTGAATATAGGAATTATATTTTTTGAAATTCCTCTACTGCAATGACATAATGTTCTTAAAACTAACCTATCATAGGTTGTTCCTATTGAAATATCTACTCATTTAAAATTTATTATTGAATTTAAATTAGGTTTTCTATATAGTGAATTTTTCAATAATCATGTTTTACATTTTTAATTAGAAGGGAAGATGGGTGTTATTGGTTTTGAATTTTTAAAATGTATGTTCACCAGTAATAAAGGGTTGATAACCAATTTATTTTTCCACATATAGTGTTCATGTAACACCCCAGGTAACTAAAGAATATGATATTTTTATATTTATCCCTATTTGTGAATAAAATGATAATATTAATTTAAAGGGAATGCTATGCTTGATGGCTTACACAATACGCAACAACGAGTTCCTTTGAAATCTTACGTTGCACTCTAATAATAAAATAATTTTATTTTAAATGGTAGTTAACACCTAGACGTTGTAATAATGGGAATGAACAGAACTAACTACAAAATTATTATATATGTTTGCCAAATATTTTTACTTTTTACAATAAATGCTAGAGTATTAAAAATGCGAATGAATCCAATTTTAAGCGTAAACATTCTAATATTCTTTAAAAGGTCGATTAACATCCTTTTGATGGTGAACCTCTGTTAAATCCACTTTTGGAAAATTTTATGTGTTATATCTGACAAAATAAAATTCTTCTTTAGAATCAGGACATCAAAATTTACTTTGTGTAAATTTTTCGTATTTTTCCAATAAAGTTAATTATTTAATGAATAGTGAAAAATGTTGTATTTTAATTCAGAACCACTTTTTAATCTTATTTATTTATATGATTAGATAATATTTTGAATTGTTTTTAAAGTTAAATTAGAATATATTTTTACCATTTAATCCAATAGTGGTCATCGGAATTAATTTCACTTTCAAATTGGACTTAAACTAGTGTCAATATTTTAATAGATATTGTTTCTTAAAAACACGCTATTTTTTTGACAGCGGGAATTAATTATTAAATTAACTAATGAAACTTATATGTTTTGAATTTTATAAAATATAAATCATTTTTTAATTCAGAATATCAAATATATCATAGGGTGAATTTTTGGTATTTTTCTGAAAAACGTCAATTTTGATGTTAGTGAAACCACTAAGTTGTAGTTTAAAAAACTGAATTTTCGTTTAAATGAAACTCTACCACTTCTGGGATTTGAATTTCAAAAATCTGACATACATGGTTATCATTAGGTAGTAATATGTGGTTCAATGAGATTAAAATAATTTTTTGGTAAATAGTAACTTTTAAGTTTTATTAATCGCGATTAGAGGTAATTAGTGTAATTTAAGGTAAAAATAATGTTTTAATAATATGAAATGACCTCAACACATGTCCTAACCTTATTGTATGAGTAATTTCCGAACATGAAAATCCATGGTTCATCTTGGGGATCCCATGGTTCCACTTTGGTAGGAAAATGACATTAATAACTTTTTATTTGATGTTAAAATTAAAATGTCACAAACCTGGGTAGTTTTTCTAAAACAATTTTTACATGGGGTTATGCAGGTCATATTTTGACTATAAATATTCATTAGAAAGATAAAACGATTTCCTACATCATGATATTTTTTAATAATTTTTAGACACTAAATAAATTAAATTATTTATGACACCATGATGATGGAGTGATTACCTCATTATTTAACGATTTAAATAAAATGAAATGATAATGTAAAATATAATACCTAAACTTGTCAAAACTCAATTGGATTTGTGGATATAGAACTATTATCACCTTATCCTGGAAATATATAATTTTGGGACCATTAAAATCCGAAAAAACATTTTATAATAATGTTACTTTTCAAGACATTCCAAGAGTGCCCCTCCTCTCCTCTTATAAAAGGCACCCACCTCTACCACCTTAACCACACCTCTCAAGCCTTTGGCTCAGCCAACCCCTGCTGCTTTTTCCTCTAAAAATCCCTCTCTTACTCCTTGAGGCCACAATTTGGGCAGAATTCTTTCCAAGGAAGCCTTTGAGCTCAAATCAAAAAGAGTTACCCGATTTAATGGTAAAGTCATCCCAAATGTTCTTTTGTTTTATTTTTCTTCTCCAACCCCCATAAATTTTATTATTCATTTATTTTGTAACAATACCAGTATCTTCATTATAATTGGATGTTGTTATAAGAATGATTCGATCTACACTTACACACATTTATGTCTAATGGTTAAAGAACATACCGTTTCTGTGGATGGTGAATTACTGCCTCACGAAATGATGATTGTTCAATATTCTTTTAACACCTTTAAAGGTGGCCATTATGATGTCACTGTATTTTATATATGATATATATGGTATTTATGTTTTCTATATGCATCTGTATTTTATATTTAAAACAAACCTTTATTTTTTTCATGTTGTGCAAATGCGATAATTTCATATGAGGAAGTGTGGACTACCGCCCCCTCAAGTGATGTGACTCATTCATGCAATACATGGAATGTATAAAGACTGAAATTAATGAAAATTTGTGACCTATATAACATATATATTATACTAGAATTATAATATAAATATAAATCTCTTATTTATTTTTAATTCCATTAATATGACAGAAAAAATGAAAGTAGCGTTCATGCGTACGTACGACCTACCGTCTCCATGAACGATGATTTTCATTTTTATCTCCAAATGTTATGGAATAGTATAAAATGAATATGTACTGGATATATATGATATTTTAAATCATTAATACTAGTCTAGAGATGATGTAATTATAACTAAATGGAAAATTATTTTCCAACAAGTTCAATTTTTACTTATGTACCGAACATCGACAAACATGTTTGATATGAACTCACATTATTAACCAATTATTATAACATTATAATATGTGATATGAACTGAATAATAATCTTTAAAGGATGACCTTAGGCAAATATAATTTTACCAATGTTTATTATTCATAAATATAAATAAACGAACAAGACAAGTCGGACTTGAGGTAAAGGATCCTACCCCTCTCTTTCTTTTTAATTACACTCTTCTATGTCATTCCTTTTAAGATCATCTTTTTTATGATTGGGATGTTATTTTATATTACTCTTACTATAATTTTTATGTTCATATGATGAGAGACCCTATTTTCTCTCATCAATCCATTTTGGAAGTTTTGAGTGGCAACGTTAAACTGTCGAATTTTCGTAAGAGATCCAACCTCTCTATTTATTTTAAGTACTCTCCTTTATGACACTTCTTTTAAGCTACTATTTGTATTGTCGGGGGATGTTATTTTATATTACCCTTGCTGTAAATTTTATTTTAATATGATGAGAGACCTTATTTGATCTCATCAATCCATTTTTGGAAGTTTTAAGTGGCGTTGTTAGGCTGCCGAGTTTTCTTAAGGGATATTTCGTCTCACTTTTATTCCCGTGAGATTTTTGCTACATTTTCCACCAATTACTTTGAGTGGTGTAATTACTTCCCATTATTATAATATTTGTGTAATATAATTTCATTTATGGGTATTTACATATTCATTGTATGACCCTTCTTCAATGGGGTGTACGTTTCGAAATTTACCCAAATCGGTAAAGGGACCTTTCAACCTTCTCTTTCTAAAAGAATTCTTTTTGTTAGGTCGTTTAATTTACATCTTCTTATGTTGGGATATGTTATTATATATCCTTATTGCTGTAAATGATATGTCCAATTGATGAGATACCCTTTTTATATCTAATTGACTCATTTTATGAATTTTAAAGTGACGCCGTTAGGCTGTCAAATTTCGGTAAGAGAACTTCTTAACCCAATTTTAATTAATTGGGTTAAACTTATAGTTCTTGATTATGTAATACTATGAATATGTGTGGATTGCCTCTAATTTTTTTACACATAATATCCTCTTATATTGGGTGTATTTATATTTGTCACAAATAATTATGTAATTGTTTTATCCTTAATCTAAGGATAACGACTTTGTAAGGGACCTCATCTCAATCTCCTTTCATTGAGGCATATTTTGTTTTATACACAAATTTCTTTTATATGGTGTATAAATTCATTTGCCTTCTACTTTTATTCGAATGGAATCTTTTCTATATGAAGCATTTTACTAAACGATAGAAAGTATGTTTCTTTTTAACGTACGTGGTGACAATGACCTTTCCACCACCGTGAGTATTATTTGATCTTTGGCTTCCTCAACAAGCCGTTATATTTTTAAAAGGAAATAAATACCATATAATCTTTTATTTATTTTGGTATTGAAAATGGTTTTTATAATGGATATGTTATGTCAATATATTTAAGTGATATATTGTGCTCAAAATGTGGAAATGTTTTCTTTCCTTTATAATTGTTTTATGTGTTATGATTTTATAATGGTACTTGGACATTTGACGGGTGGTTATGTGATAAAACATATGATGGTTGGTGCCGTGAATACCAGGATGAGTGGTTACGTTATAACCTCTAATGCATTGGGTATGGAAGTCATCTGTATGGCTATTACATTATGTGATATGTGTGGAAGTCGATCGCATGGTTATTCCATTTAAGTATGTTTATGTCCCAAGTTACCTTTATATGTTATGTATATGGGTTTTATGGTAATATTTTGGTTAAAAAAGGGTATGTAATGATCATTTATTCATTTAAAAGTTTATACTACTTCATAAAGGTGAAAATTATTACATTGATAAAGAATTCATGGTTTACTTGTTGTTTGGAAAAACTAACAGTTTTCCTCTTTGTGTATCCCTTACTGAGATTTTTATGCTCATCCCAAGTTTTTTTTTGAAATGTTTTTCACAGGACATAAAGTTGAATAGGATTAAGGATGGGATCAAGGAAATGTCAGGATGTCTAAAACATGGAACTAGACATGTTTCTTTTTAAGAGTTTTTTTTTTATGGAAACTTAGTATAAGTCTCTTCTTTGTAGTCTTTTGAGATGTATTAGTTATGTCCTAATTATCTAAAACTCTATACCTGAAAATATCCTCAATTTGAATTATTCATTTAATTAAATATTAATTTAGGTTTATGTTCGGGGCCTTATAGTTGGTATCAGAGGTCAGATTATACAACTTTAGGGATTAGGATTTTTTGTTAGACACATGGTTAGTCCCTATATCTATTATTTCAGTTAAATCTATGTTTTATAACCTTTTTCAGGTCAAGTAAAGTCAGTTACGAATGGATGGAGAAGGATATCAAATGGCATTACTATCTCTTCCTGATGACATACTTGCAATAATTATTACAAAGTCATGTTCGGATGATTGTGAAACTTTTTCTAGCATACAACTCACTTACAAGAAGTTGTTTGAGATGTCAAACACCTCCACTATACCTCGTTATCATCTTGGATCATGGGTTGTATTTAGACAAATACTATTTTCATAGTATTCTCATATTTTTGAGAAAGGTAAATATTATCAAGGTAATTTCAAATATTTTACCTTATCACAAGAATTTGAATCATATTATGATTTTAAAAATGTTGCTGAGGAAGGAGAACCTTTCGCAAACTATTTATATTTTCTTCTAAAATATAGTCTCTCAACACATACTTATGGTATTTTAAAAGGCCCAATAATAGAAAGTTTCAACTCAAATTCTATCTGACTATTTTATAGAAATCATGTTTTATCAGATGTTTTGGAATTATATGTCATACATGATTATTTTCCAAAACTGTTTTTCTGTGAACACCCATATGACCCATGTTGTACAAGGTGTATTTGGAAGGAGGAAGAAAAAGATTTTGAAGGATCTCTAAATCATGGTTGTAATGCATGGGACTTCTACCTACGTGAACAAGATGATGATGAAACCGAGTGGACGCCATGATCAAGGTATGCTATTATTCATTTTGGGAATCGTTTTATTTTATATTATGGTGGTGAAATAAGACTTCAAGAATTAAGATATTGAGATCATAATGAATTTGAATGAAAATGAGAGGTATAATGAGACTATTGATGTTAAAACATGTTAGGGTTGTTTTTGGAGTTTTATAAAAAGGACAACACGCAGACCGTGTGACAACCCGTCGCGTCGGACAAAGCTACGGGAATCGAACCCATAACCAAAGTGCGACTGTTATTTATCTCCTAGCACTGGACTACGTGAAGTCCCTTGTTTGAATGACTTATTCTTTTTAGTTAGATGATTTTATGAATTAAGAGTAAGTTGATTTTGGGTTTTAATGAAAATTATTAACCAATCATGGAGGCTATGTGATTAGGTTAATTTCTTTTCAATATGAGACTTTCAGATCAACTGATGTTATTTAGAGATAATTGTTAATTTGTACCTTGGAAGACTATGTGATTAAATCCTTCAAATAATTGGGTTTCAGTCTTAGTTTGGTTTACTTTGAATAATTTTATGGAAATATTTTTTATCGAATGGTCTTCGTTGAACATTCGGTTTTGTTGGACAAATTTTGGAGATTAAGAATAGATTTTTTTTAAATGATTATTCATTTGTGGATCATGTTCTAACAATTTTGGTTTCTGTTTTTTTCTAAAGGCATGGGAAATATATGATTCTCTTTTTTGGGTTAGGTGATTCTCTAGGAGTGGATTATAGTGCTCTTAATATGAACACGTCATCCTAAATACACATCTTTTGCAGAAAGTATGAGTTTCTGTTAGAAATCTCGTAAATGATGAAAGTCTACAAAACAAGTAAGTATGTTTCCAAATGATTTAGTTAAGCTCAAAAATAAATTACTCAATTAAAAGTAACTTAAAACAAAAATGATGTTAGTTAACTTTTCCTACTGGTGAATCCAATATCATTTAACCCATCACAAGTTTGTGATTTTCTTGTGGTTAACTTTCTCCTAAACATGTTTTCTATCACTCTCCCTTAGAATATGACCCTTTACTTTTTCATCCATATCCATGTTTTCCTACATGGAACCCTAGTATGGGTTAACTCAGTTGACCTCTGTACTTCTCTTTATTTCTTTTAAAGTGATTGTTTTACCGACTCTTAGTCCGATGTGGGACTTTCAATGATGTTTCCGAGCCCATTTTTAAAATTTCAAGGATGCAATTCCCAAAAGGGGGGAAGGATGTAACACCCCAGGTAAATGATGAATATGAAATTTTTATATTTATCCCTATTTGTGAATAAAATGTTAATATTAATTTAAAGGGAACTCTATGCTCGATGGGTTACCCAATACGCAACAACGAGTTCCTTTGAAATATTACGTTGCACTCTAACAAAAAAATAATTTTATTTTAAATGGTAGTTAACACCTAGCCATTGTAATGAAGGGAATGAACAGAACTAACTACAAAATGATTATATATGTTTTTCAAATATTTTTTCTTTTTACAATAAATGTTAGAGGATTAAAAATGTGAATGAATCCAATTTTAAGCGTAAACAGTATAATATTCTTTAAATGGTCGATTAACCGGATTTTGATGGCGAACCAATTTTAAATCCTCTTTTTGACAATTTTATATTTTATATTTGAAAAAATAAAATTCTTCTTTAGAAATGGGACATCAAAATTTTCTTTTTCTAAATTTTTTGTATTTTTCCGATAAAGTTCATTTTTGAATGAACAGTGAAAATGTTTTATTTTAATTCGAAACATCTTTTTAATATAATTTATTTATATTATTATATTATATTTTGAATTGGTTTTAAAGTAAAATTGAAATATTTTTTTCCATTTAATCCAATAGTGGTCATTGGAATTAACTTCACTTTGAAATTGGACTTAAACTGGTGTCAATCTTTTAACAGATATTTTTTCTTAAAAACACGCTATTTGTTTTGACAGTGAGAATTAATTATTATATTAATTAATGCAACTTATATGTTTTTAATTTTTTAAAATATATATATTTTTTGAATTCGGAATATCAAAAATATCTTAGTGTGAATTTTTGGTATTTTTATGAAAAACATCAATTTTTGATGAATAGTGAAACCACTAAGTGGTAGTTTTAAAAACTGATTTTTTGTTTAAATGAAACATTACCACTTCTGTGATTTGAATATCAAAAATCCGACATACATGGTTATCATTAGGAAGTAAAATGTGGTACAATGAGATTAAAATAATTTTTTGGTAAATAGTAACTTTTAAGTTTTATTAATCGCGATTAGAGATAATTAGTGTAATTTAAGGTAAAAATAATGTATTAGTAATATGAAATGACCTTAACACATGTTCTACCCTTTTTGGATGAGTCATTTCCGACCAAGAAAATCCATGGGTCAACTTGGGGACCCCATGGAGCCACTTTGTTAGGAATATGACATTAATAACTTTTTTATTTAAAGTTAAAATTAAAATGTCACAAACATGTGTTGTTTTCCTAAAACAATTTTTACATGTGGTTATACAAGTTATATTTTTGACTATAAATATTAATTATAAAGATAAAAATATTTCCTATATCAGGATTTTTTTTAATTTTTATTCATTAAATAAATTTAATTTTTTATGACACCATGATGATGCAGCGATTACGTCATTATTTAACGATTTAAATAAAATGAAAAGATAATGTAAAATCTAATACCTGCACTTGTCAAAAACCTATTGGATGTGTGGATATCGAACTATTATCACCTTATCCTCAAAATATATAATTGTGGGACCTTTAAAATATGAAAATCGTTTTATAATAATGTTACTTTTCAAGACATTCCAAGAGTGCCCCTCCTCTCCTCTTATAAAAGGCCCCCACCTCTACCTCCTTAACCAAACCTCACAAGACTTTGGCTCAGCCAAAACCTACCCATTTTGTCTCTCCAAATCCCTATCTTACTCCTAGAATCCTCACTTTGGGAATAAGTCTTTCCAAGGAAGCCATTGAGCTCAAATCAAAAAGAGTTACCAGATATAAAGGTGAAGTCTTCCCAAATGTTCTTTTGTTTTATTTTGCTTCTCCAACCCCATAAACTTTTTTTATTCCTTTATTTTGTAACAAAACCAGTATCTTAAATATACTTGTATGTTGTTATAATAAGTATTCAAGATACACTTACACACACATCCATCTAATGGTTAAAGAACATACTGTTTCTGTGGATGGCGAATTACTGCCTCACGAAACGATGATTGTTAAATATTCTTTTAACACCTTGAAATGTGGCCATTATGATGTCACTGTATTTTATATATGATATATATGGTATTTATGTTTACTATATGGTTCTTTATTTTATATTTAAAACATACCTTTATTCTTTGCATGTTGTGCAAATGAGATAATTTCATATGAGGAAGTGTGGACTACTGCCCCCTCAAGTGATGTGACTCGTTCATGCAATACATTGAATGTATAAAGAATAAAATTAATGAAAATATGTTACCAATATAACCTATATATTATACTTTAATTATAATATATATATATATCTCATTTATTTGTAATTCCGTTAATATGACAAAAAAATGAAAGTAGCGTTCATGAGTACGTATGGCCTACCGTCTCCATGAACGATGCTTTTGATTTTTATCTCCAAATGTTATGGGATAGTATAAAATGAATATGTACTGGATATATATGATATTTTAAATCATTAATACTTGTATAGACATGATGTAATTATATCTTCATGGAAAATTCTTTTCCAACAAGTTCAATTTTTACTCATGTACCGAACATCGAAAAAAATGTTTGATATGAACTCACATTATTAACCAATTATTATAACATTTTAATATGTGATATGAACTGAATAATAATATTTAAAGGATGTCCTTAATAAATTATAATTTGACCAAAGTTTATTATTCAGGAATATAAAGAAATGAACAAGACAAGTCGGACTTGAGGTAAGGGATCCTACCCCTCTCTTTCTTTTTAAGTACACTGTTTTATGTCATTATTTTTAAGCTCATATTTATTATGATTGGGATGTTCTTTTATATTACTCTTACAGTAATTTTTATGTTCACATGATGAGAGACCCTATTCTCTCTCATCAATCCATTTTGGTAGTTTTGAGTGGCGCCGTTAGGCTGCTGAATTTTCGTAAGAGATCCAACCTCTCTCTTTCTTTTAAGTACTCTCCTTTTTGTCACTTCATTTAAGCTCATCATTGTTATGTTGGGGGATGTTATTTTATATTACTCTTACTGTAAATTTTATTTTAATATGATGAGATACCCCATTTGATCTCATCAATCCATTTTTGGCAGTTTTAAGTGGCGTCATTAGGCTGCCGATTTTTCGTAAGGGATTTTTCGTCTCACTTTTCTTCCTATGAGATTTATGCTACATTTTCCACCATTTCCTTTGAGTGGTGTATGTACTACCCATTATTATACTCTTTGTGTAATATAATTTCATTTATGGTTATTTACATATTCATTGTATGACCCTTCTTCAATGGGGTGTACGTTTCGAATGTTACCCAAATCGGTAAGGGGACCTTTCAACCTTCTCTTTTTAAAAGACTTCTTTCTGTTAGGTATTTTAATTTACATCTTCATGTGTTGGGATATGTTATTATATGTCCTTATTTCATTAAATGATATTTTCAAGTGATTAGATACCCTTTTTATCTCTCATCGACTCATTTTATGAATTTTAAAGTGACGTCATTAGGCTTTCAAATTTCTGTAAGATAACTTCTTAACCCAATTTCAATTCATTGGGTTAAACCTATACTTCTTGATTATCTCATACTATGAATATGTTTGGATGGCCTCTGACTGTTTTACACTTAATATCCTCTTATATTGGGTGTATTTATATTTTTCACACATAATTATGTAATTGTTTTATCCTTAATCTAAGGATAACGACTTTGTAAGGGACTTCATCTCAATCTCCATTCATTGAGGCATATTTTTTTTATACACAACTTTATTTTATATTGTGTATATACCCCTTTGACTTCTACTTTTATCCGGAAGGAAATTTTTCTATACCAAGAGTTTTACTAAACGACAAAAAGTATGTTTCTTTTTAACGTACGCGGTGACAATGACCTTTCTGTCGACGCGAGTATTATTTGATCTTTGGCTTCCTCAACAAGACGTTATATTTTTAAAAGTAAATAAATACCATATACTCTTCTATGTATTTTGGTATTGAAAATGGTTTTGATAATGAATTTTTTATGTCAATATATTTAAGTGATATATTGTTCTTGAAATGTGGAAATATTTTTTTTCCTTTATCATTGTTTTATGTGTCATGATTTTATAATGGTACTTGGACATTTGACAGGTGGTTACGTGATATACCATATGACGTGTGGTGCCATGAATACCAGGATGGGTGGTTACATTATAACCTCCAATGCATTGGGTATGGAAGTCGGCTGTATGTCTATTCCATTAAGTGATACGTGTGGAAGTCGACCATATGGTCATTTCATTTAAGTATGTTTATGTCCCAAGTTACCCTTATATGTTATGTATATGGGTTTTATGGTAATATTTTGGTTATAAAAGGGTACGTAATGATCTTTTGTTCATTGAAGAGTTTGTACTACTTTATAAAAGTGAAAATTATTAATTTGATAAAGAATTCATGGTTTACTTGTTGTTTTGAAAAACTACAGTTTTCCCCTTTGTGTATCCCTTACTGATCATTTTATGCTCATCACATGTTTTTTTGAAATGTTTTTCACAGGACATAATGTTGAATAGGGTCAAGGATGGGATCACAGAAATGTCAGGCTGTCTAAAACATGGAACTAGACATGTTTATTTTTAAGAGTTTTTTTTATGGAAACTTAGTAGAAGTGTCTACTTTGTAATCTTTTGAGATGTAATAGTTATGTCCTAATTCTCTAAAACTCTAATCCTGAAAAGATCCTCAATGTGAATTATTCATTTAATTCAATATTAAGTAAGGTTTAAAGTCGGGGCCTTATAGTTCATGTCATATTTCCTTTTTCAATGTTATACCTATTTAATGAGTCATTTATATCTATTCTGATTAAATGATTATGGAAAGACTCTTCAATAGAGTCACCATTCATATTTTATAAAAGGAAACAATAGAAACAACTATTGTGTGAATGAAATTAAATAAACTATTACTGAAATAGAATTAAAAATACCAATAATGAATTTGGGATCTATATTATTCAGGAAAAAACTCACTACTTATATATATATTCAAATGATCAATAGAGACTCACCACCCAGTTCCTTCTGCTCCATCAAAACAATTTATACTAGTTAGATGTGGTTTATTGAATATGAAAAATATTTATAAATATGTAATATGTACAAATACCTAAATATGACCATCCATCCAATGTTGATTTTTTTTCAAGTGGGCATCTCCCAAAATTAGATACAATAAACATATTCAAGGTAGTCTACTGTGATGAGGACATAGGGAATATGCTTTAACAAGAAAATAACACTCATGAAGAAGAGACCCCAGTTCGGAAAATAATAAACACTGGTCTTCATTATCCACCAAAGAAGCAAGGAAATCCACCTCTTTATTCCACTACTACCATGTGTGATAGATGGTTACCCAAAAATCAAGGATTCTTCTGCATTTGTCGGTGATATTTCTAATGGTCAAAAAAACATGAAGATTACCTATAGAAAAACCTGGATTAGTGTAGAGACAGTGTCAATAGATTCCAGCTTGATGTTGTGAAGATGAAAATGTTTTATTCCCTTCAGCATCACCTTTTCTTCCGCTACAAGAGATTCTCCATGTCCAAATCCAATTCTAAAATTGAGAATAATTGATCATTCATGGTCACAAACACCCCCCCCCATGACACCATTTGAACATGATCCATCCAATTGAATTTCAAACCAAATATTAGAGGTTTCTTAAACACCTAATTACCTAGTATAGTCCATGTTTGGTAAGAAAGTAAAGAGAGTGAGCCATATATCAGCCTTCAAAGTGAAGAGGATTTATCCTACCATTTACAAATAGGAAGTACATCGACCACCAGTCTTTTTTATTTCACCACTAACCCCATTTGGGAGCTCAAAATACGATTTTGATGGATACTGTTTCTTGCATTCCAAATACACTAACAACCCTCAGCCATTTGTAGTGCTCTTTCATTCTGTTCATTCATGTTGTTCCCTACCTCCAATAACCAATCCTACAGAAAAGACTCTAGTTTGTTTCCTCACACACCAAGGATGAAGAAACTTCCACGGGATCCCAAAATATCCCCCATCCATTATCTATTATAGAATAGATGTGTGGATGTTTCCTCTTATGATTTTTGCAGCATAAGCATTTTTAAGCCAAAGCAATAACCTGGTGTCTAACCTGGTCATCAGTCGGTTGAGCTCGGTGACACAACCGCCACAATATGAAATTTAATTTAGCAGGTGTATCATTACACCAAACTACATTGTTCAACTCTTCCTACATATCAATCAGCAGAAAAAGAACTCAGTATCCCTTCACTGAAAATCCACCTAACAGCATCCCTATGAAAATGAGATTATCGGGTTCGGAATCTAATTCGATGCTATTAATGATCTCTATTCGATGAAGATTCAAAATTTCATGGATAAATGGATCATACTTTCATTCTTGAGCATTTGTGATATCTAGAGTCAAACATCTAGGATATTCAAGCGAGGAGCCCCTGAATTTTACATTCCAGAAGATAATCAGGCCATTGCCAATGATGTATTTAGAGTGATTATGAACTGTAGGAATATGGATTGAAATTGAGAACCAAATCCAACACCGACCACCTCTTAAGTTGATAGCTGGGTACCCAAACCTGTTGGTAGATAAATTTTCCCAAAGGGATTTACCCTCGAGAATATCCCAAGAAAGAACTTCTTTTAAGCTATGGAATTATTCTGTGACACTCCTGAGATTAATACAGACTCCTCAAACTCCTTTGGCCATCGTTTCCTAATAATCCCAATCGTTTCTACCCAGTGCATGAGAATCTAGAATAAAACTAGTCATAATTTTTTTTCAATGTTCCTCAACACCATCTTTTGAACAATGAGAATTGACACCACATGAAAAATGATCGATGATAAAACATGATTTATTAGGGTGATGCAACCCCTAAAAGAGAGAAAATAGATTTTCCATTTTGTTATGTGAGCCGTGATTTAATAAATGATCCATTCAATGTGATGAACATGAATCCTTCCCAGAGCCACATGTCCCCTAGATAATCCACAGTAAAAACAATGTTTTCATTATAATTCCCTCCTAGATATTCTTCCTCCATATTTCATAACACCATTTAGAAACACAACATTTCCCTTGTCCCTGTTGATAACCTGACTGCTCCACCTGCAATAAATGTCCATAATTTTTTTGAATTCCTAATGGTTTATTCTGTTTCTGTTTAAAAATAAAATCACGTCATCAGCAAAGAAAATATAAGAGATATCATTAGCATATGACATTTCATGATAATCTCGGATGGTACCGTTGAGGATTCTACGGTCATGATATATGATAATGATGTCTTTAACCAAAAAAAAGAATACTAGGAGATATTGTGTCTCTATTACGGAGTCCATGAGTGGATTTAAAAAACCCGCACATTCTACGCATAAATGAGATAACCAGCTAGGGGAGATGAAATCCCTGATGAATATATCAGTTTCCCATGTGAAGAATCCCATGCTAGATAGGACCTTACAAAACATACTACATTGTATTTTATTATAAAATTTGTGCATATCCACGTTGACCATAATGGTGGAGCCTGGAGTTTTCTTATTAATATCCCCAACAATGTCATGCACCGTTGCAATGGATTCATGGGTTGATATTCCCTTGAAGATTCCCTACTAATTCTCTTAGACCCAATGGGGTAGATAAAGAGAGTGTATTCTTTTGATATTATTCACCCAGACCTCGTATGGGAAGTTTCACATACTAATAGGCTTATAATGATTATGTAAGGAAGGATCTTTCACTTTCTAGATGACTAGAAATGTGGACACACAAGAAAACAGATGAAAATATCATCCTTTAAAGAAGTATTCAATCCAAATGATCAGCTCCCCTTTCACCAGAGTCCAGATTGTGATGTTAAAGGATCCATGGAACCCATCCAGACTAAAAGATATTTTAGGATTGAGTGCATGAACTGCTTCCCATATTTTGGGTTCCTCCAGAGTATTTTCAAAGAAACTATTAAGGTCACTGGAAACCACCCAAGGAATAACATCAGCGAGGTTGGTTTTAACCTCTGTGTATCCATTTGACATGTTTCCATTGTAGGTTTCAGGCTTAGCGAAAGCATGTTGGTGGGTTAGTCCAACATTAATTTTCGTGTCAAACGATGCTCAATCCGAGATCCGTCACGATATAAAATGCCAGATCTTCGAAATAGAACAAAGAACTAAAAAGCAAAGAAGAGTCCCGGAACCATTGAGATAGGATCATCATATGTTGGTCATAATTAATTTAATTAATTCATAAGAATTACCTTGGTGAAATTCCTTCTTCATTGGAGTCTCTAGTCACGATCCTGTGATCCGTCATTGAGTCGTATAATCCAAGTATAGGATTCCTCTAGTTGTGATCCAAACATGCTCCACGTATCTCAGGACATCACCGAAGGGATCTCTGGGTGCTAGCGCGGAAGAAGCTTCACTTGCAATGTCTGCCTTCGACCGCCTTGATCCGGTGGAGGATCTCTCTCTCGTAACTTGAAAGCATTCTTGGTGGAAAGGGAATTCTCTCTTGGCTTGAGAGTATTTCCAAAAACTGTTGTGCACAACAATGGCTCTCTTGAAAAGTGTTGGGGTTGTGAGGATATTTATAATCGGGATTGAGGTTAATATCGTTATGACAATAAATAAACACGTTACACATTTTATTTATTTCATTAAATCTTATTGAAACCCCACGTCGAATTATTAATTTCTTGACATGCGCCCATGCTGATTATAATTAATATCATTTAATAAAACAATATTTTCTCCCCAAAATCCCGACTGCAAAACTACACGGTGTGTAATAATTAATACACGGTGTGTACTTGTTTCCCATAAAACTACACGGCATGTATATTTAATATGCATTTCATATACTTTTATTTTCCATTTTTCTCCACCATATTTATTAGACCTTGAGTAAAGGATATTTATTTCTTAAATAAATGTAACTTCATTAATCACTAATAAATATATTATTTCGCACACAATATATTCTTCCGAATAACTAGTGTCGAAATAAATGCGTTCAAGCATCCTTAAATAATTATTAAACCACATTCTGAAATAATACTTATTTAACTTGTTAAATTAATATTTAACTAAGATACATGGACACACATAGTGTGTGACCCTCTTGGCCACTTTCTCAGTGGCATTCGGAGGAGCCTGCCTAAAGTCCAATGTTAGCGTCTAGCAACATTCCAAGGCACCCATAGAGAAAGAAGTTAATGCCACAATGACGTGTCACCTCCTATGAACGCTTATCATGTAATATAATCCCCTTTTCTCAATATCTCCAATCAAGCGGGTTTCATGCTTGTGCCATCAACCCATGTGCTCAATTTTTCATTATTTGACTTCTCGGAACTGAACTTGCCCATACCTTACCATGGCCAAGGATTTATTTAGGCTATATCCATTCTATCAAAGGGCCTGAGATATCTACTTCCATTATGGAACAGAAGGGACAAATATTTTCTCGAATTATCTATTAATGCAGTATTACTCGTGACGCACCCAATAATTCCTACCTCGCTATGAACAGTGTGTCGTCATAGTTTTCGTCAAAACAATTAAGTGTGCGAGTTGTAATACCCATTAATAATAATCTTAATGTCTAAGGACAAATACTCACATCCGCGGATAGAAAAATCCAATGACACTATGAGATTTGGATTTCCTACTAGCGGGTCTCGTTCTCATAATATCCTCCTGGATATTACCAAGGGAACACACCACGAGAAGGTGCCTCAATGTTTTATGGGTCCTCACCCCTAATGGTCTGTATTATTTGTGTCCCTCAAATAACATCATCCGGCCATGGAACATATATTCAAGAACAGTGTTTTGGAACATCCGGGTTCTCATAATAGCAAGGATCCTCTATGACCCTTTAATGAAACAGCTTTCCTTAGGACATTATCACATGCATTATCATAAAGAAGAACAAACGAGATGTGATAAGGCTTTTATTAATGAATAAATTACAAAGTAGTTGGTTCTAGGCCACCAACTCCAACAGACTCCCACTTGGACTAGAGCCAACTGCTAACAACCTTTAACCCGCTAGCTCCCACATGATATTCATGCTTCTGCTGAGATAGGACTTTAGTCATTTGGTCCACAACGTTCTCCTCCATGGACACTCTTCTCACTACTACTTCACCCCTCTGATAGAAATCCCTCATGAGGTGGTACTTTCGGAGTATGTTCTTTGTCCGTTGATGTGACCTTGGTTCTTTTTCAAGATCCACCAGTGAAGTATTATCACAATACAATGTAATGGGATATTTACTGCTAGGAACCACATCAAGCTCCTGGACAATGTTCCGAATCCAGAAGGCTTCCTTGGCTGCATCAGAAGCTGCTATATATTCATAATCCATTGTAGAATCAGCGACAATTGGCTTCTTTGAACTCTTCCAGCTCACAACTCCTCCATTGAGATAGAAAACATATCCAGATTGCAACTTCAGATCGTTCTGATCTGTCTGAAAACCAGCATCATCATACCCTCTAATGACAAGATCCTGGTCTCCTCCATACAACAGGAACATATCATTAGTTCTTATCAGATACTTAAGGATAGACTTAACAACAGTCCAATGTTGTTCTCCTAGATCTTCTTGATATCTTCCTACAATGCTTAGTGCATAGGAAACATCAAGACGGGTACATAACATGGAATACATGATGGATCCTATAGTTGAGGGGTATGGGATCTTTCTCATCCTTTCTTTCTCTTGTTGTGTCTGAGGACACCTTTTCTTAGAAAGATGTAATCCATGTGACATTGGAACCAATCCTCTCTTAGATTTTTCCATACTAAATCCCTTTAGTATCTGGTCAATGTATGTACCCTGACATAGTCCAAGAAGCCTCTTGGATCTATTATGAATAATCTTGATCCGTAGAATGTAGGCTGCTTCACCTAAATCTTTCATGGAGAAGCACTTGTTCAACCAGTCCTTAACTGACTGTAAGGCTGGTATGTCGTTTCCAATAAGCAATATGTCATCAACATATACTACTAGGATAACGACCACATTCCCATTCAATCGCTTATAAACACATGGCTCAGATTCATTCTTAAAGAAACCAAATTCCATTATGGCTTCATCAAATCGAATTTTCCATGACCTAGATGCTTACTTCAATCCATAAATGGATTTCTGTAACTTGCAAACCCGTTTGGCATCACCTGGTGTCAGAAACCCTTCTGGTTGTGCCATATAGACATCTTCCTGAAGTTTCCCATTAAGGAATGCTGTTTTGACATCCATTTTCCAAATCTCGTTGTCATGGTAAGCTACTATGGAAAGTATGATTCTTATGGATTTAAACATGGAAACTGGTGAGAAGGTTTTATAATAGTCAATATCTTGGCACTATCTCAAACATTTAGCCAATATCCTTGCTTTATAGGTGCTAACTTGACCTTCCATGTCCAGTTTTCTATTGAATACCCATTTGCATTCAATAGGCTTTACATCAACTGGCTTATCAACCAGAACCCATACTTGATTCTGATACATGGAATCCATCTTAGAATTCATAGCTTCTAGCCATCTCGCAGTCTCTATGCTTTCTACTGCTTCCTTGTAGGAGAGATTTCCATTATTGTCCAATAATAATGATTCACCATCCTCGGTGACAATGAAACCAAATCTCTCTGGTTCCCTTACCTATCTTGAGAACCTACGCAGTACTTGTGTTTCTGGAACCTCTTCCACGGGGAACTGTGGAACTTGTTCCTGTACCAACTCATGTGTATCTTAAGCATCAACTTCGTCGAAGTAAATCTTGCTCCCACTATCCTTTTTGAGGATGTTCTCCCTCTCAATAAAGACGGATTGTCTGGCGTCATTCACTTTCTTGTCATTAGGGTTATATAGGTAATATCCTTTTGTTTCCTTAGGATATCCTATAAAGATACACTTCGTGCCACAGGGTGCTAGTTTGTCTCCTGAGAAGGCCTTAACAAATGCCTTGCATCCCCATACACGTGTATGTGACAAAATGGGTTTCTTTCCATTCCATAACTCGAAGGGAATTCCATTTTCCACTTTAGTTGGTACTTAGTTTAATGTGTATGATGTAGTTTGTAATGAATATCCCCAAAAGGATAATGGAAGATCCGCATGACTCATCATCGACCTCACCATGTCCGACAAGGTGCAGTTCCTCCTTTCACTGACACAGTTCCACTATGGTGTATAAGGAGGAGTGAGCTGAGATAGAATCCCAGACTCCCGTAGAAGATCGATGAACTCTTAGTTCATATATTCTCCACCTCGATCCGATCAAAGCTTCTTTATCTTCTTACCAAGTTGATTCTCTAATTAATTCTTGAATTACTTAAATTTATCTAAGGCTTTTGACTTATACCTCATTAAGTAGACAAATCTGTATCTACTCAAATCATCAGTAAATGTAATGAATTTAGAATATCCACCTCCAGCTTCTACTGAAAATGGTCCACATACATCCATGTGTACCAATCCTAGAAGCTATGTGGCCCTTTCACCCTGTCCACCAAAAGGCGGCTTGGTAATTTTACATTTAAACAAGTGTGACATCTATCAAGTGGTTTTAGCTCAATAGAGTCTAAATAGCCATCTTGACAGAGCATTGTCAAGCACTTCTCATTTACATGACCAAGGCAGTGATTCCGCAACTGGGTGATGTATGAATCATGTGAGTTTGTTTCATTATCGATTCCCAACACTTGGTTTTAATAATTTAATACATACAAACCATTATTCAAATATGCCATACCATAACATACGTTGTTCTTATAAAAGAGGCAACCCTTATTTCCGAACATGAAAACAAATCCATCCATATCCAAACAAGATACATAAATTTTGGTCTTGGTAACACTCGGCACAAAATAACAGTTTTGTAAAACCAAAATCATCCCAGTTGGCAATGGGAGGTGGTAGTCTCCAATAGCCAATGCAGCCAGCCTTACGCCATTGGAAGCTCGAAGATCTACCACTCCTCTGGCGATCTTTCTAAATCTACTTGGTTCCTGCATTTTAATACAAATGTGAGCCCCACAAGCTGTATCTAATAACCAATGTGTAGAATAGAAATATTTCACTCAATAATGAACGCACCTTTATCATCCCCATGCTTCTAGGTGCAGTTCCTCTTCTAGTGGCCCTGGTTTCCACATAAAAAATACACCGCCTCCCATTCCTTGCCCTAGCTCTGGATCTTCCCCTTCCAGGAGGGACGATGCTCGGGGGCTTCAGGCTGTTTATAAGTCTTTGGCCCCATTGCCTTGTCCTTCCTTTTCTTATTCACCATAAGGACTACAGGTTTTTAACTCCCCATGTCCTTGTCAAACTTGCGAATCAAGGTCAGATGCTCTGATAGACTCTTCTCATTGCCTCTCATGTTATAGTTGACAATGAAGCTAGAGAAGGTCTTGGGCAGTGATGATAGGATGAGATCTGTATGCAACTCATCTGGGAATTTAATCCCTAAGATTTACAGGCGTTCAATGTAGCCAATAATCTTGACTACATGAGTCCCAGCTGGCGTAGACTCTCCACGATTCCTGGTAAACAAAGCATTGGAGATTGCATACCTCTCATGTCTTGCCTTCTCTTGGTAGAGATCTTTAAGGTGTGACATCATTCTATGCATGTCCATGTTTTAATGTTGCTTCAAGAGCCCATTAGACATGGCTAATAGCATGAAACACTGGACATCTGTGGAATCATCCATGTGTTTCATGTAAAAGATAATTCTTCATCACTAGCCTCTTTCCCAAGAACAACTGTAATAGGCTCTTCCAGCACATACAATTTCCTTTCGTGGTGAAGGACGACGTGTAAACGCCTCTGCCACTCTTGAAAATTGGTGCCGGTGAGAATGTTTTCCTCCTCGAGTATGGTGTGCAATGATATGTTTGAATTCATTTTCATGCTATTTCTACAAATTAAGATGAGAAAAGTTTTAGTATTTTATTAGAAAAATTGAGACAAATAAATAAATTAATGCTTATTAGTCTCCCACTATTTTACCGAAATCCAACATCCCTCACCATTGACTTTGGAATATTCTTTTGCCTGCATATTCTAGTGGAAAGGATCCATATTTCCCTTCATATTAACCCAGATAGGGTTGGTCAAGCAAATTGAAGGGTTTTTAGGTAGGCATTCCAAATGAAAACTGCATTTAACTCGCAGCTCCTTGATCCGCTGAGTGGACTTCCCAATCCTAAAATCCTTTTATTTTAGATTTCCTCAACCTTTTCCTCTTGGTCACACCACGTCCTGTTGTGGCATTCAACCCTTGATTCGAACCATGTCAAGTCAACCCAAAACCATGAATTAGAATTCCCCGATAATTGAAAGTACCCCAACTAGGTTTGGTCAAGAACTTTGAACTATGGTTCGATTCTAACCAAGATTACGGAAGGCTATACCGACTTAATATTTCTTTTGAGGGATTTCATAATTATACGTAAATTTTCAGTTTATTATCTTTTATTACATGCTTTTTAATATTAATTAGGATATACTTAAGTTATTAACCATGTCTAAGATAATATATATGTATAAGCCAGTTTTATTTTAGTTCCATATTTCATGCTCGTTTAATTCATTAATTGTGTGATTGTGAAATCACACCCACAATAAATAAACCATGAAACTAATAGAAATAAAATAAATGCTATGATCATGAGATTTTCTATTGGTTAGTTTATCTAGCGGTTGATAAACTAACCCAAGACCTAGAGGAGAAAACACCTTGAACCTTTCGGGTTCAGGTTTACAGTTTTCCACCAGTCCACCTTTGTATCTCCTTGGATTGGTTTCACCTTGGCTCCTAACTTGAGCCTCCTCCACTAGCTTGGGAGCTCCATCCATTACATATGCATTTATCTCACACGCAGGTGAGGGGTAAAATGGGTTTTTAAATAAATGAATCCTTGGGCGTGTTGGCCCTACATATTAATGAAGAGATGGCTCACATGCCAACAAATTTAATTTAAATAAATAAATTAAAATATACCATTCACATTAAATGGTCTCGGTCTAGCTCATGATCATCCATCCATGCAATGATATTTACGCATAACAAAAAATAGCATTCAATTCTTTAATCGTTCTTGTTTAACATAAATCATGTTCTAATTAATTAATTATCTTTAATTAATCAATCCTTTTATCTTAAACCCTTTTTCTAAATTTCATTGAGATTCTCATCCATCATAATTTTAAACAAATAAATTTATTTAAAATTATCCTTGTATGTAACTTGTACCTTGGAGGGAACCTGGTGAATTCCCATTAAACACATATATATATAACACCTATCACCTGTTGTGCCTCAGCTTTATGCCTGCACTATGGTACACGTCTCAAGGGTTTGTATAATATAATAATAAATTTTAATAAATATGCATAATTTAGGTGACTACACGGCATGTAGTTCCGACTACACAGCGTGTAATTTTCTTCACCGTCCATCCGAAGTACATGCCCGAGGACATGGCATGTCAATGTACTTTAGAAATTATCCTAGTACAGGGCATGTTCTTTTGGACACACGTCGTGTAGTTTCCACGTTACACGGTTTCCAGCAGGGCAAGCCATGTACTGGGTACACGGTCCAACCCGAACCCGAAGGGACTACACGCCGTGTTCATTGGACCACACGGTGTGTAATCCGGAAACCGTGTGCCACCTATTTCTGGTCAACACACAGTGTCATAAATGACTTCAATAAACGGCCTGAGTGGGTGGATCGGTCAATGCATTGAACCTAGACTACACGTCATGTACTACCGAATACCCGCCGTGTATTCTGGTGTTGTATGGCCAGAAACGTTTGGCTCCTCCGGATGAGTTCCACTATTTTATTTTAATAAAAATTTAAAGAAAAATTCATTTCTGTGAGCTGAACAAGAAATGAGGGAGGAGGAACAGATCTCGACATTCATATTTCCAGAACAATTAAACATGAATTGAAATAAGTAAATTATTAAATGCTTAAATCACCAACGAAAAACTAAATAATTATAATCAACGATATGACCCATATGATACCACATGTAGCTTCTGGGCACAGCAGAAGCGCATTGGTGGGTTTTCCCAACTTTAAGTTTTGCATTAAACGATGTTCAATCTGAGATCCATAATGATATAAAATGAAAGATCTTTGGAATAGAATGAAGAACGAAAAAGAACAGAAGAGTCTCAGAACCATTGAGATAAGATCTCCATATGTTGGTTATAATTAATTTAATTAATTAATAAGAATTGCCTCGGGGGAATTCTTTCTTCGTTGGGGTCTCCGGTCACGATCTTGTGATCTGTCATTGCGTCGTAGAATCCAAGTATAGAATTCCTCTTGCAGTGATCCACACGTGTTCCATGTATCTTTGGACGTCGTCGAAAGGATCTCCGGGTGCTAGCACGAAAGAACCTTTACTTGCGATGTCCGCCTTCGACCACCTTGATCCGTTGGAGGATCTCGCTCTCGTAACTTGAAAGGGTTCTTGGTGGAAAGGGGATTCTCTCTTGGCTTGAGAGTATTTCCAATAACCATTTTGCACAACAATGGATCTCTTGAAAAGTGTTGGGGTTGTGAGGATATTTATAATCAGGTTTGAGGTTAACAGATTTATGAAAATAAATAAATGTGTTACGCGTTTTATTTATTACATTAATTCTTATTGAAACCCCATGTCGAATTATTAATTCCTTGACATGCGCCAATGCTGATTATAATTAATATCATTTAACAAAACAATATTATCTCCTCAAAATCCTGACTGGAAAACTACACAACATGTAATAATTAATACACGGCATGTAATCGTTTTCCATAAAACTACATGGCTTGTATATTTAATATACACGGCATGTACATTTTTTTCCATTTTTCTCCACCATATTTTTTAGACCTTGAGTAATGGCTATTTTTTTCATAAATAAATGTAACTGCATTACTTGCTAATAAATATATTATTTTGCCCCCAATATATTCCCTCGAATAACTAGTGTCGAAATAAATGTGATCCGACATCCTTAAATAATTATTAAACCACAGTCGGGAATTATATTTATTTAACTTGTTAAATTAATATTTAACTGAGATATATGGACACACTTAGTGTGTGACCCTCGAGGCCTCTTTCTCCATGGCATTAGGCAGAGCCTGCCTAAAGTCCAAGGTTAGCGTCTAGCAACACACCAAGGAACCCATAGAGAAAGAAGTTAACACGAAAATGACGTGTCACCTCCTATTAATTCTTACCGTGTAATATAATCCCTTTGTCTAAATATCTCCAATCAAGTCGGTTGCATGCTAGTGCCATCAACCCATGTGCTCAATTTTCCATTCTTTGACTTCCCGGAACTGAACTCGCCCATACCTTACCTTGGCCATGGATTTGTTTAAGCAATATCAATTCCATTAAAAGGCCTGAGATATCTACTTCTATTATGAAACAGATGGGACAAATCCTTTCTCGCATTATCTATTAATGCAGTATTACTCGTGACGCACCCAATGTATCCTACCTCACTGCGAACACTGTGTCGTCTCAATTTTCATCAATACATATAAGTTCACGATTTGTAATACCCATTAATAATAATCTTAAAGTCTAAAGACCAATACACACGTCCACAGATAGGAACATCCAATGACACTTTGAAATGTGGATTTCCTACTGGCGGGTCTCGTTCTCATAATATCCTCCTGGATATTACCAAGGGCACACACCATGAGAAGGTGCCTCAACGTTTTATGATTCATCACCCCTAATGGCCTGTATTATTTGTGTCCCTCAAATAAAATCATTCGGCTATAGAACATATATTCAAGAACAGTGTTATGTCACTTCTGGGTTCTCATCATAGCAGAGATCCACGATGACCCTTTACTGCAACAGCTGTCCTTAGGACATTATCACATGAATTGTCATGAAGAAGAACAAACAAGATGTGATAAGGCTTTTATTAATGAATAAACTATAATTTAGTTGGTTCTAGGACACCAACTCCAACAGCCATTAGGATCGTCCAGCAGGCATTTAAAAAAGAATTCGCCATACCACCCACCACATCCATGTTCAAAGTGAAAGTCCCATCGTCCAATCTAATATTTAGGATATGAGTATTATTTTTCTCTTTATTGCAAGAATGGAAGAAGGTTTTATTTTTTTATTCCTACATCAGCCAATTCCACCTTGACTTTTCATGGATAATTCTTTCTCATTCCATGATGAAATCTGTTATTTTTTTCTTATTAGTCATAAGATCACAAAAAATGTCATCATCCCAGTTGGACTCTAGAGAAATTTCCATGTTTTCAATATCATTTTTAGTACATTCCATGTTGATTTCATGATTGGGTCTGTTGTTAAACTATTCTTGTAGGTCACCTTTATGTCTTCAAAGTTTTTTATAAATACCTATCCATCTGCTACCATGCATGGGTTTTAACCAGGATGTCCGGACCACTGAATGAAATTTAGCATCAGACACCCATCGATTGGGGTAGAAATAATTCATACTATCCCCCAATCATGGATATAGATGAATGGGGAGAGGATTATTATCTGAGAAAGCCTGCATGAGATGATCTACCCTTTCATTTGGGAAGTTTGAGATTTCATGAAGATAAAAAAAATTGGTCCAGCTTGAACCATGTTTGATGGATACCTTTCAAATTATTACACCATGTGCAGTTGTCTTCAGTGAATCCAAAATCTATAGGGTCATTTCTAGAGGCAAACACTACTAATGACTTGTGGTCTCACATTGAGTAAATACCACCTCATTTTTCCTCCACCAAGTCAAAAATGAAGTTAATCCCCCCCCCCCAATGAACCAGGATGCATCCCCCAACACAAGGTTATCCAGACATTTCCACAGGGATTCCCTATCCCTTGCTTCGCATTTGGAATACTCCAAGGGGACACATAAGAGCATATTATCTATGTGACAATCATTGAAATGTTCTTGTTGGAATCACCCAATAACTCAACTAACACGTTTCTCTTCCAAAAAACCAACATGGGATGGTTAATCGAATCACCATGAAGAATCCCGCATTGACCATGATTCCCAGTAAAACTAGAAATACTCAAAACATGTTTTTGTGTTAAAGGATATAAACCCCAAAAGAATTAGAAAAAAGACTTTTTGAAACTAGGAAATTCATTCTGACCAGGGCATTCTAGATTATAGCAGAGATCCTAGAAAGTGGAGATGCCTGGATTTCCCCCCCATGCATCATCGATCCATCAGACTAAGAAGAAAGAGTAACCATATTAAATATTTTATCATACTTGGTAAAAACCCATTGGAATGAGAAGAATGAACATGTCACCATATCTGATATATCAGAAACCTGCATTAAAGGCGATAGATAGAACCATTGAGGAATAATAGAGCGACCTGAACTTGGTCATAGCCCCAATGAGGATATGAGGAGAGGCTCTTGACCTTACATGGTGGGACTTCATGGATGTGTTCCCTATGTAATAATGACGGGAAATTGTGATACATTGGGAGATATGTGTGATATACATTTCATACTGAGCTGAGGAAGATGATTCAGTGTCATAGGAAAAATGTTAAAATCATCTTGTCATACTATCCTTCGGCTTGAATGTACAACCATCTAGCTGAGAGAGATATTCAATCACCACCAAAGAATCATGGAATGATACATCACTATTGGAAGCCATACCCGCATGTGATAATGCATTATACCAAGGAGAAGGAAGCAACTGACATGTGCTATCCTAGACCAGAGGGAGGTGAATGAAAGCTCACAAGGAAGACGACCTGGAAGGAAATAGAAATAAGCATTGGAGGGGGAACTCTGCAAGGAGTGGAGATATTGTCAAACATGAGAGTATGAGAAGATGAAAATGATGAGAGCCCTACAATGGGATGAGGAACACTCATTGGCTTGTAGTCTAGAGACATATCGACTGGAACCAGAGAGCGTAGATCTCCGTCCTGACCTGAAATCCCTGACTGATAGAATTTTGGAGGACCCTGATGATGTTTACGATATCTAGGAACCCATCAAAGTTATATCCTGTGTAGATCATCCGATCCTCTAGATACCAAATAGGTTGGGACCATTTGGAATAGCCCTCAATGTGGATATTGATATTTAACGGGAGAGGGCGGGTGGGATCAAGCTCAACACAAATCTGCGGCACCACTGATTCAACGAGATGAAGAGTCTGATCATCAGTGCATTTGTAGTTACCTACGGAATTACCCATTACAAACTAGAATCCCTAATTCAGTAGATGGAGGGGAATCCCTAGGGGGGAGATCCAAACTGCAGCCCATGAAGGATCCTGACATCAATGAAAGTCCATAGACCAAAGGAACAATTGAAACCTCTAGTGATAGAGGATCTAGGACTGAATCATCAGGATTTGATGAGATCATCATAGGAGTCCAAGAAAATGAAGAAGGAATGGTGACTAATAGATGACACCCTTGTAGGGGAATCCAGATCCCATGATTCCAAAAAAATGAATAAGTGAATTAAAGGTTTTTTCATCCAAAACTGCTCAACTAATTTCCACAGTTGGTGCACTGATGCTTCCCGAATAAAAGATTTTGGGATAGATAACACCAAGAAACCAACTTCCAAGAACGAGTGGGGATCCTATTACACCTTTGGGAAAAGATAACCCACTGAGTCTAGATGAGAACAAGATTGGAAAATAATATCCTTAAAAAAAAGGCATGTCCAAGGATCTGGTTGTGGAACCACCTGAAACTCATACACATACGATGGAGGTATGATATCAGGAGCATTCTAAACCACAAACACCAGAGCCCACGACGTTTCGGGATCTCTATGATCCGGGTGAGCCGATCCAACATTAATAAAATATTAAAAATGCAGTGGTGTTTGAGGTATGTTCTTTCCTTTTGAATCCATCCGATCTATTATAACAGGGAAACAAATTTTACCACATTAATAGAATTAAAAACCACTATAAATAGATATTATTCAATATAAAATGATATTGTAAAATTATACCAGACTCTTCTAGAATTATAAAAGGTTTCCTCCCCATTCCCCAATCACAAAAAAATGACCCTCCACTCGAGGGGTCTCATCCCAGAAGGTTTAAGTGGGAGATAATATAAATATAAATTAAAATGAATGAAATATTTCAGCATGAAAAATTTCTAGCATACCCACTATTTTATTAAAATTGAATTCTATTGAAGTAGTGAAATATATTATTAATGGAAATGTGTTGAAAATTCTTTAGACAATTTCAGTCAATTGAAATACTAACAATATTTGGCCATAAATACCATTGAATATTGATTTTTAATTCAAATATTGTTAATAACTTTTTGGATTTCAACCCATGATTTGTATGATCTTTAGATACATTTATAAAATGATATCAATGGATTATAAAAGCGTTATTATTCTAGATGAAGAGTCTACTCAGTTTCCTCCACATGAACATCTCGATCCAAATACCTAATGATTAATTATTTATAGGATAATTAATTTCAATGTAAATTTATAATTATCTATCCCTGAAAATGGGAATAAGATTATTCAGAATCTTTTAGGCCAATATATTCATCCTTTAATGACACTTCATCAATTTTTTGTTCAAATAAGGTCTCTACATTTCATAAATTATTTTTGTTGAATCAATTTTGAATTTAATCTTATTATAGGTGTGATAATTAAATCCCACATTCCATGAAACCGTAAAAAATATTGTCCCAATATTGACAAGTATAATAAATATTATTGATGAAATTCCATAATGATAAAAATAGAAAAAATTCAATAATAAATCTATTTTAAAAAAATTGTTAAAAAAATCAATAATAACCGATAATATTTATATTCATCTAAAACATAATATTTAGTATGGATTATATCCTAGAAATACATAATGAAACTAGAGGAAATATATGTTTTATCATGGGTGTTTACCCAATATTGTCAATCTAAAATAGGAGCATGTTCTCATACCATCTAATAGAAAAACACAACTCACACTACCATGACACACATGACATCTAATATTGGATCATATGGTTAGACATTGATCAGGATACTCTATCCTATTAATCACAACTATACCATATCTCTACAGTTTTTTTTCTAATAAGCCTAATTTATATCATTATTTTTATAACTTGTCACATGATCTCTTGACAACCAGGTGTGCTTTCAAAAACCAACTCATTCATCCAAAAACTCTAATAATCCATTATTTTATTATTAGGGTTTATGATCATCTATATCATGTGGAATCCCACTAAAAAATACCACCACTATGAATATTATTGATCTGTACCAATAAACCAAACATTGATACCCAAATAACATTCAACACTTGACATCATGAAAGTATAATGAATTTACATGCTGATACCATATACCTAGTAGTACCTCACATATACTAATATCAAAACATAAAGAATATGCTTATGTATACCATATTTTACAGAACAAAAAGTCCTTTGATTGTTTCTCTAAATAAGGTTATGCTCATATCTCACAATCATCTCAACAATGGTATGGAAAACACCCACTTGCTCAGTCACATCACGTATCCCACCAATATCTCGAGCTACAAATCAAATGAACTAGGATCTCCCACAAAGACCCATAAACCATGTCTCACATTGGTCATAAATAATGGTAAAATCATACTATATTCAGAAATATCCTAAGATAACTCATGTACTAATGAAACCACACATGGGTCCCCATATACTTATATATAACGAGCATCACATGAAATTTAAGTATCCCACACCATGGAACTCATCCATTCGGATCATTCCCATAATAAACTATCTCTTAATTATATGTGTTCCCATCTATATATGTATAGTTGAATCATAAAATTATTATCCATGTCATTTAATACATAACCAAATGACCAAAAAATTAAAAAAATTTACTTCAATTATATAATTCAATGTGTTTCTTTATTACTCCACCTGTAACACCGTACTAAAATGAAACTATGATATATAATGAATAAAAGTTAAAATCATGAAATTTAAGTAGTGGAAATTAATTAGGTCAACCTCTTTACAAAATAGAAATATAATTAAAATAAGTACTCTGTAAAATGTCAATTAAATTCAATTACTTCACCAAAATTGAATAATAATAACAATCATTATTTTCAAATGTATTATTTAAAAAATTACCTTTTGATATGAATTTATTTTCAAGAAAAAATTTATCTATATATTATTTTAAATTTATTTATTTTTTAACATAAAATTATTTTATAAATTATATGAAATAATAATGACAATAGTTAATATTTGAAAATTTAATTTTCTAATAAAAAGGGCTTTCGTTTTATTTTATGGTTGTATTAAAATTTTAATATATATATTATGGGATAATAAATTAATAAAATGAAGTCAATTTTTGAATTCCCCGTTTCAAAATTGACATGATATAAATTATTTTTCCTTTTCATAAAATATTTTTTTTAGAATATTATGTTTTTAATGAAACGTGTAATTATTATGACTTTATCATTAAGTAATAATCATCATGAATATTAAATGACCTTTTATATAATAAAATATGAATTTAATGAAGGGAAATATTTATTTTAAAATATTCTTTAATAATTTAAACCTAATTTCAAATATTTTTTGAAATACATAAAATATTACATTAAAAATCATCGTTCTGGAATCTCTTTCATTCAAGTATATTCATGGGATATTCAGTTTTGGATTCCCTTTATAGAATCATATAAATTATTTTTCATATAAAATAAAAAAAAATCAATAAATTCATAATCTATGATAATTTTATATATTATAAAACATTAAATAATAAAAACAATTATTTATGAAAAATTTATTTTTACCTGAATATGTGTTTCTATTTTTTTTCAAAACATTAAAATTTGTGTTGGATAAAATCATCATAAATTTTAATTTCAAAATTAAAATTCACGTGAAAGGAAAAATATGATGCTATTTCATCAAAATTATTTACTAATGCTGGAAATTAATTACCATGCTAATATTTATTTTGGGAAAAATCCTTAGTGTTTTAAAAAGAAAACAATAACCTAAATTGTATCAAAATTGAGTGGATGAGGTGAGTTTTTACCCAAACTCATATATATCTCCATTTTTTCCATTTTTATTGAATTTTCTCATGGAATATTAATATTATATTATTGAAAACATTATATGTACTCTAAAAACAACATTTCTACGCACATATAAAAGTTGAATATCTTGAAAAAATAAACACTCACCTATTCTTATAATTTTATATTTAAAATCTAATTCTATGATCATTAATTAACCCTATCCATTAATAAAGTTATTTTTTTCAGACTTTGTAAGCACATGACCTTCTTATCCAAGGAGTATTTCAATGAAAATGTACATCTCAAGCATGATTATTATCAATGACGTGGTTTTTATTCATAATTTTATTCATAATTTATTATTGTAACCACAAAAATATAATGAGATTGGTACCATTAATATACATTAATGTTATTTTACATAGGGTCTTGTTATTTTTTTATTCATATACACTCAATTAAAAAAATAAATTTTTTTCGTGTGATGTACGGACTACAACCTCTGTGACACTACATATTTCGTTTTCATTAACAACCATACATGTTTAGATATAAAGAAGTTATTAAAGTATATATATTAATATCTTAATTTCATTAATGTTTTTGTCTAACTAATTATATATTATTTTAATTATATGATCAAAAAATATCTTTGTTAATGTAATCATTTAAAATATCCATAGTAAGGGAATAAATAGTTATTAAAATTGTGTAATATGTTCATACCTATTATTTCATATTCCTTATCTAAAAAATTAAGATATATTACACAATTAATCACTAAATATGATATTTTTTATTCTTTTTTATGATATTACATTAAATTCACCTCCTAATCTTTTATTAAATTAGTGTATGTTCATGATTGGGAAGTTTAACAACCAAATTGAACAACAATAAAAATTAATATTTTGAATGACTTTAGGAACATAATTTTTGGTTTAATATAAAGTCAATAGGTAAATAATGATTATTTTTTCTTTTCTTATTTAATACCAATATTTTATTCATTTTTTGTGAAAGAACACTTTCATCGTTAAGATATATCGAAACACGCAAATAATTTCTATCATATTACATGATAATCACATAGACATTCATGAATAGAGTTATAAACATAATAAAAAATATAAATAATCACTAATAAGTATTTTAATGATTAAATAATTATTAACATTGAAATAATAATGAACACCAACATTATTATTATGAATCTAGTGCAAAAGATCAAAACTATAAAACCCTGATGTGGGAATTTAGCTGATTTGATATACAGAATTAGTATTTATGAATATTATAAGTGAAAATAGAGTTTATTAAGGTTATTTATTAATTTATTTAGATATTTTTGTATATGATAAATTAATCATATGTATTTTGTCGACTTATAGAATAATGTGTTGGGGTTTTCATCTCAAACTCTTCTCTATGATACATGTTTCAGGTTATAATCATAATTTCATCTATAAAGTATGTATAGTACCTATTTTACCTAAAATATCAAGAGATATATCTTAATAATTATATATTATGTTCAATTATAGTGCATCTCTTTAATGAGATTTTGATTATAGTTTAACTAAAGTTTCATTGGCTTTGTTGGTCTCAATTTTTAATTTTGTAGACATATTACATGTTATGAAACATGTTTTCAATTTATGGTGTTATATTAATATACAATGTGATGAATTTTATATAAATTATTTCCTTTTAATTTATGGGATAAAATAGACTAATTTTTTAATCCAAATTCATTTGACTCTAGTGTTATCCAATTCCATGGTGATTTTTGGAAATAAACATTTATTAACTAACTTATTTTCATTCAGTTGAACTTATTTCATATAATATGTTTACGTTGTATGCTATGATTGTTGTAGTTCCCTAACCCCTGAATCCTAGATCTCAGGACTACTTCCAATATATTATCATAACTAAGAGAAAATAATTCTTGAAGGATGGAATAGTTTAGTATTCTTGGTAAACTAGATACATACATGTGTATTTTATTAAAAATTAAATTACTAATTAAAGAATAATATTTTTCATTCATTCGATGAAAAATCTATTCCCATGTATCAAATACATGAAAATGTTTCTTAGTACACTTTTAAGAATCTCAGGGAAATGAAACATGATATGGGGGATATTAAATTCTCGTAAAGGGGTATGTATAATTGAATGAATTATGAATCAATGAGAACAATATTTGTGGAAATGTAAATATTTGAAAACACATTCCATGTTACTAATAAACTAGGAAGGATGTGTGTAAGTAGTATGTTAAGGTAAATAACTAAAAACAAATTCCATTTAAATAAATAGACGAGGAATAATCAATATGGTGAGGTAATAAATTAAAAAAAATTCCATTAAATCAATAAAATGAGAATAAAATGTCACCATATATTTTTTTCATAGTGAAAATCTCATAGATAAATAATTCTTAATTAAATTGAAGGAAAATCATATTTATTGGATGGTATGTCTGGGGAACATGATCACCTATACCTTGAAGGCCTTTCGTAATATGGTTTAAAACTATAGGTAGATACCCATTTATGTTATTGAAATAAATTGTTTCATGAGAACCTACTGATGAATCAATTCGCTATATAAATCCAGGGACCCCCATCACTAGCTGTCCAGACATTATTTATATCATGTAATCAATTTAATTCATAAAAACACGACATAAAAATTTTATGTATTTAATAAAGAATGAATATCTATCAATATTTCCATGAAAATAAAATATCTATATAATTAATCACTATATATAAAAATGATATACGGGTTAGGAAAAAATCATTTCAATGATAAATTTTGTGGATGTTAATGTGAGATTTAATGTTAAATGTTCACTGGAAACTAAATATTTCAATGGGAAAATTAATTCAAGGAGGTGATTCTCAAATTTATACGTGGAAAAATAAATCATTAAATACTCAGACTAAAATTAAAGATGGTATCAATAAAATATATCCCAAGTGGAGTAAATATAAAGGGTTGTTGATGATGATACATTTAAATACTATAATAATATACTTTAAAAATATCCTTGATGAATTTATCCTTTCAATTTGGATTTGATTTTGAAATAATATTATTTATAAATCAATTTAAAAAAATCATTAAAAAACCATTTATACCATCAATGGAAACATCAAGAAAATTAATGTGGGTAATTTTGTACATGGAGAATATGGTAAAATGAAAAAAAAAATTCAAGGTAAAAAGGATATAAATGATCCCTATTTTTAATGGGATAAGAAGATACCATTTAATATTAAAATAATATAAAATTGTAAAAATTAATTTATTATATCATTTTATAATGATTTCAAATTTTTTAATACATTTTTAGAAAACATGGTTTCTATAGGAAAATAGTTTCTCTGACTAAAGGGTGAAATGGTGTCAAGTTTTCTTAAAAATATTTTCTAGAACATCTATCGTACCAACGAGTGGAAAAATTTCAATATTACATGAAAAGTTAATGAATAACCATATGAGAGGAAAATTAATGTTTTTATTGAAATGTTATCATATAAATTCCATTAATTGAATTTTATAAATAAATAATCTCTATTAGAATGAAATTGTGAAATAAGCCCCTAAAATGATAATAACATTGAAGTGGAAATTGATCCAATAATTTATTTTCTGGAAAAAATTATATAAAAATATAAGAATTATAAATACATCAAAATATATTCAGCTAAATTATATACATAATCATACAATATTAATGAAAAAGAGGAAGTAATATAACCCAACGAAAAAGAAATTATTTTATAAAATATATTGACCACTCTCTAATTTTTTTTCAAGTCCCCATCGATTAAATTATTCAAATTTAAATATAAAACACTATGATTATTGAATTATTCATGATATTTCTTTTAAATGTTTTATTATGAACACCGTATATAAGAAATTTGGCATATAATGATAAATTATTCCTTAAAGAACGAAAATTGAGACAAAGTGCCTTACCAAACTTTACCATTTTGGTGAACATCTTCAACCTCCAGTATATGTATTTAAAACATATTAATACATTATAACAGAACCATAATCCTAATTATAATATCATATATGATCATCTTATAATCTGTTATTACCCATTTGTCGATAACATTTCATTATTTTCACTATTTCTGGTGATAATTGCATTGTTTTTTAGAATGTTTTTACTTTTAATTTTTCTCGTAAAATGATCATAACTTATTCATCTACATGATTTAAAAAATAAATTAAATATCATATATATTATGAAAATATTTATTTATAATAATCAATAAATTTTGGATATATGAAATTAAATTAACCATTGATGGAGACGGTAGGCCGTTTGTACACATGAACGATACTTCTATTTCCTTTCCATATTAAAAATAATGAAAATTAAATAAAATCTAAATATATATGTATATTATAATTATAGTATTATATTTATTTTTTTTTTGTTTCACGTATATTTATCATAAATATCATTGATACATTCCAGGTATTATGTGAATGAATAACATCGCTTTGAGGAGGTGGTAGTCCAACCGTCCACAAACGATGTTAAACAGATAACATGAAGGTGTGTTTTTTTATAAAAATTTCATTATTATAAATAAATTATAAATAATATATTTCACATATAAATAATAAATATATCATTATTTTCAACCATTAATAGCGGTGAATGGATGAATGAACGACATCAGTTCGTGAGGCGGTAGTCCCCCGTACATACAGATGATGATAATATCTCCCATTTTGATGGATTTGTCTGAAAGTGAATCTATAACTCTTATCAATGAAAAATATAAGTATATTTAACATAATTATGTTATGATATAGTCATAATATAAAAATAATTTTAGGGTTCGATATGTTAATGAAACAAATGTGATCATTGAAGAACGTTACCTGTTATTAGTTTAATGCCTTTTTGGTTAAAAAATTATTTCAATGGTTTCATTTATGAAAAAACTGAGGATTATAGGATGAGGGAAGGTATATTTAAAGATTATTTATTTATAGTTTTTATGATCATATAGGGATTGGGATGTGTGAATAAGTGGGAGGGTTGAGTGCCTTTTTATAGTGGAGAAGGGGTGTCATTCTTGTAAATATAAAATGGTAAACTCTATTGAGAGGTATTCCTTAAATTAAGTGCCTACAATAAAGATAATAAATATATACAATGGATTATATGGTCGAAATATGTCTAGAAAATAGGATATAGACATATCTCTAGGACAGTATTTTGGTCTTTATGTTTATGGCGAAATCCCTTGTTATGCTTAATTTTACCATAATCCCTATAATTAACATTAATTACTCTCACAGAAAAACTTTTAGTCAAAAAATATGTTTACATTAACATACATACTAAATTATTCTGATACCAAACATGGGAACCATTTTTCAAAATTTCATTCACATGAGTGACATAAATTAATTTAAA
This sequence comes from Viscum album, assembly GCA_963277665.1. Classification (NCBI taxonomy): domain Eukaryota; kingdom Viridiplantae; phylum Streptophyta; class Magnoliopsida; order Santalales; family Viscaceae; genus Viscum; species Viscum album. Next base: position 837,932,078 of record OY728152.1, on the reverse strand, counting down.
ATTAATCCCATAAATTGGACGACAATGCATGTTTTTAAAGTAAAATTATCAAAAGATTGAAATTTTTTATATAAAAATTCAATTTGTTATTTATTTAATGGTGTAAATTGTAATAATTTATATAAAATTGATCTATTTTTAATTTAAAACCAATTAAAAATATAATTTAACCATATAACTTATTGATAATAAAATTCATTTTTCAATTAAAATTATATATTTTTCATGATTCAGTAAAAAAATAAACTTCCAAGAAAATTTCCAAAAGTTCCACCTAATATTATTTTTATGTTCCAATTTAAAAAATTTATTTTATATTAATATATAAAAATAATAAGTGTTCCAATAATTGGAATTAAAATAGGTTCTTCATCAATAGGTGGTAAAATTTCCATTTTAGATAAACGAAATTTTAAAGAGTAATAATAGATTTTCCCTTATCTCCTTCCAATAAAATATTTTGGATGAATTTCAAAAATATGTTATTTCATATAATATATATATATATATATTTCATTCATATCATTTACTAATAATAAGTTATTTATTTTATTTTGATAAAAAAACATCGCCTCATAATAATAGTTTCTATAAATACATCACCATTATATTGAATTAGTTCTTGTATTTATTTACAATTAAATGGTAACCAATGATTTAAATAATATATATTTATATTTCAGTTTATGTTAATTCATAAATTTTAATTTAATGAATATGATATATATTATTATATAAATAATAATATTTTCATAATATATTGTTTTTCAGGAAAGCTCGGTCTTGCATGTAATAGAAGCTATAGAAGAAACTCATTATTGCATGCAACAAAATACAACGCAGTATTGTGTTCAATTAAAGATATAGGATATATTAAATTTAATCTAAATATTATATATACCATAACACCTTGAAATATTATATTCCATTCTACGTTTTGTGTTCCATGTCATACATGCTATCGAAAAAAGAGTTACTCTCTTTGAATATGCTGGTTGTTGCATTCTCCCCACCATGAAAAAATGGGGTTCTCACAATTTAAAATCAATATTGGTAATAAAATTTTTAATATTTGAAAATTTATTTAATGAAATCCAGAATCATGATAAGGGTTGGAAAAACATCTTCTTGAAAATATATAATGGAATGTAAAAAGTTCATATGGAACAACACACCACAATGTTTCCATGTAGGAGAAAATCATTGGCATATGAATATATGGGAATGGAGGATATTGTTAATAGTTATAGGGATTGATTGTGTTCACTGATTAAAAAAAGTGAATGATAAATGTAATTTTGAGGGCCTTAATTCCATATTTCTATGAGATTTAAAGGACCACTGGTTTAACAAAAATTAACGTTTCAGGATATCATTTATGTTTTAAGATCATTTTCCAAATATTGAGTAATTGTTTTATTGACCAATAATATAAAGAAATTCAATTACATGATACATATAATTTTCCTATTAATAGTTTCATCTTTTGTTTTTGCATCTATCAAATACTAATTCATCACATAATCAATGAAATATATATCAAAAAATGATATTTTTTTATGATGCTCAAAAATTTACATTTCCAAATATTAAGATCCATAAAAAAATATTTATGTTTATATTAAACTATTTTGAAAAACAAATATGGTTGGCAAAATATTCTCTAAACCAAAATTGTGATTCTATAATTTCATCCTTAATAATAAATCATCAAATTTTTTACATAAAAATTGATTTATTAACTATGATATCTTGTATTCCAGTGGTAGGAATGAAACCCTTATAATCCATCAATAATGGGTTCACACCCCACCACCATTATAGATTTTAGGGGTTGTCACCAAACATGTGGGGTTTCCTTTTTATAATCTATATTAATATAATTTCCAAAATATGATTAAAATCATTAAAATTTAATCATTAAATAGCATTCCAACGATGGTTTTCAACAAAAACCCCAATAAATAAATACCACATCCATTTATTTCCACATAGGACCCTCTAGGCTCAAGTTATTATTGTATATTGTGGGAATTAACTCTCGTAATGCTTATGTTCCCCACATTTAATGGGAAAAACTGTAAATGAACTCTTAGTATGAGACTTATTTCCTTCTTTCATAATCATCATTTTCCTTAGAAATTATTTTCATTATTCCCTACATTCAAAAACATAAAAAATTCCCCCTTTACATTGAGACACTTTCATAGGTGTCTCCTTGCACATTAATTACATAAGGGAAATTCATCCTTTTTCATCCATGGTCTTCAGCACTATATCTCTTAGAAAACACTATCATTTTCTTCAATGGGGATTTTTGTAATTGGTTAAGGTATTTGATGATAATAAAATTTCAAGAAAACTAATTAGCCATGAAGACGATATCTTTCGCATCCATAAACATCCCATTTGGTTTCTCATTTTCAACACCATTTCCTTAATGTTCACTGTTAACATGAATCCATTGGGTTCCATTGATTAAATAAAACTAGAAAGCATGGTTTGAGTTAAAATTTTCATATTGAGAAAAATGTATAATCGGTTTTTAGTATATCTAAATCATGACTCCTTATTTTCAATATAAAACACCTTATGTTTAACCTTGGTTTTTTATTTTAATTTTATATTAAAATAATTTATAATGATTTGGAAATAAATAAGAATTATCCTACGTATATTCATAGATATTGTCAATATAGGTGTATAGTTAGTCATGTTTTTGTGTACCTGGTGAAACTCGAGTCAGAACTGATTTTTAGTGTTGTTAGACCTAGGTACATCAGTTCCAGAACAAAATCCTCTAGTAGTATCTATAAAGAAATGTATTCTCTAGAATATCCACATAATATCTACCACCACAATATTATGGGATATTATTCTATATTTATCCTCAAATTTTACCACATTTTTGTGATCTCTAATATATGATTTCCAAAATCATGTTTTCAAGGAGTCTAATAAACCTACCCCTAAAACCAACTATAGTTCCCATACCATAAATTCCCCGAGATACTGTATACTACCATTACATTGGAATTTATTACAAGGAATAAAATTCTGAACTATTGAGGAGTTTATTAGTCTTGGTAAACCATATTCATACATGATTATAGTATTACAAATGAATACACTAATTAAAACAGAATTTTTTTCATTATTTGTAGGATTCATTTAGTCCCACTTATAAAATCCATTCATATATTTCTTATTACACATCATGGAATCTTAAAGAAGGGAAACAGAATAAGGGTGAGGTTAAATTTTTTTAAGGGTTCAATATACCAAACGTAATAATGATTTAATGAGAATAGTCATTATTGAAAGGTAAAAATATTAACACACATGATTGGTAATCAATAAACTCAGATGCATGTGCATAAAAAATAGGGGAAGGTAAATAATGAAAAACACATTCCATTTTAATAACTGGAAAATTATTATTCAGTATGGAATGGCGAAAAATTGTAAACACATTCCATTATATAAATAAACTGACAATTTAATGTATCTATATAGTTTTTCATAGTGAAAATATTAGGGATAATAAATATGGAACCAAATTAAGAAATTTCTTAATTATTGGCAGTCATGACTGAGGCACATGAAAACCAATATGGTTAAGAATTTTCAAAAGATAGTTTGAAACCACACATAGATACCCATTTATTTTATGCAACTAATTTGTCTCATTCAAACCCATTAAAGCATTAAGGGTCAATATAAATTATGGTCCCCAACTATCACTGCATATACAATGAATTCCTCATATCGACTAATCAATTTAATTGACAAAAAATATGACATATCAAATATATTTATTAAATAAAGAACACATAGTTGTCCACAGTGACCCATAAAATAAAATTAATATAAAAGTAACCAATGTATGTGAAAATGTTATATGGATTAGGAAATAATCATATGCTTGATAAATAACTTATATATTTTGGAGAAATTTATTATCTAATGGTCATTATAACTGAATATTTTAAGGGGACTACAAAACGAAATCAGGGAAGTGAAATTAAATATCATCATTGGAAAAAGAAATAAAAAACTATATAATATAATATTAAGGATTTTATCAATAAAAAATATCCAATGTGGATTAAAAATTATGTGTTTTTTCATTTATGAATGGAAATTCTATAAAAATATCATTTCAAAACATCCTTAAATAAAATATCTTTTTCATTATGAAAAAATTTTCAAAATCCTTTACTTTGAAAAATATTTTTAAAAGAAAATATTTACAAATCCATCCCTTTAATCCTGAAATTTATGATCCAATCAAACTGTGGTGGGTATTTTTTTACATGACATACTTGGTAGAAATAAAATTTCTTTTGTAATGTAAAATGGTTGGATATTTCCTTGTTTGGAAAATGATTAGATTCATCCTGTGAAAAATGAAAAAATAGAAAGAGTTAAAATTTTGTTTAATAAATATATTTTTAAAGGATAAAAACATTTTTTGAATTTTTTTAAAAAAAATATGGTTTTATAAGACAATATCCTCTTTGATAAAATTGGGAAATGAAGTCGGGTTTTCATAAAACAATTATAAAAAATTACATACACCATTGAATGAAAAAATAGTTCTATTACATGAAAAGTTCATGAATAACTATTGAATTATAAAATTAAATGTTTTACTGAACAATGAGCATATAAATTCTGTTAATGGAATTTTTGGAATACACAATCTCGATTTGAATGATGTAGTGGAATAAACACATAAAATGATCATAACATTAAAGTTATAATTGATGAATGAATTGATTAAGTGTATCAACTATAAATACAAATATGTGGTTTTTAAATTCTTAAATAGATAGTAACTTTAATTATATACTTAATAAAATAATATTAACGATGAAGATGAATTAATATTACCTAATGAAAAAGTAATTGAGTTATGAAATTTCCTTACCACATTGTAATTTTATGTTCCTATAACCATAGATGAAATTATTCAAATTGAAACTTGAAATACAATGAATAATGAATTATTAATGACATTAAATGTAAAATAGGCAGAATGTACACTATATATTTGAAATTATGTGTATAATGACAATGTATGCCTCAATGAATGGAAAATTAGACGCAGTCCCTTACTTGGCATTTCCTTTTTGTGAACATCATTTATACTCATTTATAAGGGATTTAAACATTTTAAAAACAATATTACAGAACCATAATCATATTTATAATGTCATATACTATATTCTTATAATATCTTATTACCATTTTGTTAATAATATTCCATTATTTTCACTAATTTGGGTGTCAATTGCCTAGTTTTTTTAATATGTTTTGACATTTTATTTCTATTATTCTTACAAAGATTGTGATTTCATCATCTATAGGAATTAAATCAAGATTTAAAAATATTTTATATTCATTATATATGTATTTATAAAAATACATAATGTTTTTCAATAGTTAATTAAATGCATTGTTCATGGAGACCGTAGCCCGTACGTACGCATTATCGCTACTTGTATTTCATTTTCATATTTAAACGAATGAAAAGTTAATTATATATATATATATATATTTGTGTGTGTATTATAATTTTATTCTCATATATATTTCATAATGTTATATAGTATTATTTAAAATATCATGTATTCATTCCTTTTATTGTGTGAACGAATCACATCGCTTTGAGGAGGCGGTAGTCCACACGTCTACAAACAATGTTATCGTATTCTCACAAACTATAAAGTGTGAATTTATGTATTATATAAAACAAAGAATAATAAATCTACTATAAATTATATTTATATCATATATAAACTAAAAATCCATCATTATTTTCATCCTTGAATGTTGGTAAATGGAACAATGAACGACATAGATTCGCGTGGTTGTAGTTTGTTGTACACATGAATGATGATTATGAATCCCATTTTAATGGATTTTTTAAAATTATAGGTCAATAAATTAATAATAAAATATAATTATATTTAATAAACTTATTTTAATATATATTCAAGATATAAAAAATAATAAATGGGTTTGAGATGTAATTGAAACCAAATTGATATTTTAAGAACGTTACCACTTCTTCGGGTAACTCCTTTTAGATTAAAAAAAATACATTCTATATTTCATTTGGCCTAATGTAAGGATTCTATGATGAGGGTAGGTATTTTTTAATCATATATGGTAATTTCATGGAGGATTCAAATTTCTTTAGAAGTTTTAATATGAGGTAGGTGTGTGTTACTTTTTATAGTGGAGAAGGAGTGACATTCTTGTACATATAAAAAAGGTAAACATTATTGAGAGTACTCCCATACATAAGTTTATTCAAATAATGAACCAAATTATATAGAAGTGACTATTTGTATGAAATATATAAATCATATATATTTTTTAGATTTTTCATGGTCATTTTGGACCTAATGTTTAAATATCAGTCCCATGTTAAGCATAATTTTACCATAATGGCTGTAATTTATAATAATTACTTTCACTAATAATTTTGGCCAAAAAACCACAAAATATTATAAATTATAAAATTTTCTGATTTATAATATGGAATAAATTTTCCAAAATTACAATAACATATGTGTCATAAATTAATTAAAAATTAATCTTACTGATGGGACATACAAGAAAGGTATTAATGTAAAATATGGACATGAATGAAATGTTTCTATACCCAATTACACTTTTAATTGATTAAAATTACCTAAATTGGATTAATTTTTTTAAAATATTTCTAATTATAATTTTCAAACAATTAAATATATAATTTATCTATATTAATTATTGAGATAAAAATTCAATTTTCAAATAAAATTCATTATTTTTAATTATTAATTAAAAAATTAAATATCTCAGAAAAGTACAAAAACATCACCCTAATATAATTTTTTTGTTCCAAATTAAAAAATTATTTTTATATTTATATATATAATTAATATAATATCTCAAAATTTTATTTAAATTAGGTTCTCCATTAAAAGGTGGTATAATTTCCTTTTTAGATAAATACACCAATTATGTGCAAAACTGGACATCTTCTTATCTTTTTCCTATCAAATATATTGGATTAATTTAATAAATATCTCATTTGAAAATAATATACAAATATATATAATTAATATAATTAAATAATTTTAATTAAATAATTTTATTATGATAAAACACATTTGGTGCGTAATAATATTTTTTACAAAACATCCCCTTCATATTCAATTAGCTCTTATAATCATTTATAATTTATTGGAAGCCAAAAAGATAAATCATATACATTCATATGTTAGTTAAAACTTATTCAGAACAACTAATTTGATGTCTAGGTGATGTCTTACTATTTTAGATAATGATATTTTAATAATATGTTTTTGTTCGGTAAAGCCCATTCTTGTATGTAACACAAGCAATCGAAGAAACTCATTGTTGTGTGTGACACAACATAACATGGTGTGGCATAAATTTCCAGATATAATATATTAAATTTATATAAAATATTAAATAAACCATAAAGTTTCAATATGTTATATTCTTTTCTACCATTGGTGTTGCGTATCATACATGCTATTGAATAAAAAGTTAGTCATTAAGAATTTTCTTGTTGTTACAATTGTATTATGTGGTATTCTCTTATTTTTTTTTCTTTTTTAACACATAAAACCCTTTTCAAAATTCTCATTCTCCTTGATGTATTTTTATCATAAGGGAAAGTGTTAAGTCAAATATCATTCCATGAATTTTAATGTCTAATCATGAATATTTATTTTTCATGATTCAGTTGTACCAACCTAATATTTCATCATATGATATTGTATTATACACATTGTGAAAATGGATTTTTAATATTTTTATGAATTTTATACTATTTTATGATATGGATTTTCAACAGTTGTATTTTCAATGTGTTTAAAAAGTTTTTTTCATTCAACTACCAAATTATTTATCTTTGGATCCGTATTTCCTATAAAAAAATTATATCATTTTCAGTGATTATAATTTTTCTAATATATTCAAAAATAATTTATAAAAATCTCCAACTTAACCTTTCCAAATGTTACTTTTTATTGTGTCATGTATGTTTCTATTTTAGGTTAATTTTAAATTTTTTTCTAAAATAGCATAAATTTTTTCTTCAATTTATCTTATAATTTTTTAAAGGATTTACCCTAATGGGGGTTTTGTTTAATGATTTATCATCTAATATATATATATATAATTTTAACTGTGGGATTGAACATGTTATACAAAAAATTATTCTACATCCCTTCTTTTATAATACAAATAAAACTATTCTTTTTTACAATGTTATTTTTCATTTAAGTCTACACTCTTATTATTATTCATTATTTCACTGAGGTTTTGTTATTTTCTGACCATAAAACATATTTATCGATTTTAATTATGATCATTTTATCCATTTTTTAACATGGGAAATGTAATGGTGTTATATATATATATATTTCTAATATAGATGATTATTCGAAAGATCCCTATTTAATTTCAGAACATTCAATTTCTTCCTATTCATGGATTATGATCATATTATCCATTTTATTTACATTGGAAAAATTATTTACATTCTTGATGAATATTTACTTATAATACAACATGATTATGTATAAAGTTGTATTCAATTTATTATAAATTTATTCATGTTTTATTGATTTTTTAGTTCTTTAGAAAATGTAATGAATGGTATTAGTACTCTAGTAGTGACTATATAAAACATTATATGGTGATAGGGGCCAAATTTTATATCCCCTAATAAATTGATAGGTACCATGATAAAAATATGTGTGGTTATTTCAGTTATGAATTACTAATTATACAATATTTCTAGAATTTCGTCACAAAAAATATTAAAGGGTCTTCGAATTTGGGATCTAATGAATGTTTTGGATAAATAAAATTAATCATTCCATCATTATGAGATAATTATTATTGATTACCATATTTCAATTTATTATCATGGATATGAAATGATCTAAATTTCAGGTTTATTGTGGCCTCATTATGTTCACCTATTCCTTCCATGATATTTTTTCCAAGCCTACTCCATTTATATGTTTCATTAATGTTTTCTTGAGTTCTATACATTATTATATTTCTATTCCTTAGGTTATGAATAAAAGTATTAAACAATAAATTATTTGGTTCCAAAATACATTATATGGGATTATTTGTGAAGAAAACAACTATTAGGAATTATTTTCACCCTAAAATGAATCCAAATTTTTTTTAAAGTATTATTTATGAAGGCCTTTCACAGAGATTTATCAACCACCACAAATGCGTGAGGTGTTTAAGGAACTTTCTACAACTTTGATGGATATCCTTGCCCCCAATGTGTAATATCTCGGATTCTTTATAAGGTATGTTTTTAAATTTTTTATTTTACATCCTTTATTTAGGTTAAATAAGTGTTTCCCCAAGTCCATGATAGGGCTCGGGGGTGTTCAGGGGTTCGGGACATGAAAGAGAAGGAGAATGAAGTTTTAGGGGAATGTGGTATTGTTTGAGCATGGTAAGAGAAAATCATGGGGAGCATCCCATGTAATCGTATAGCCTTGGATAGAGGCATGCACATGGTAATTTCATGGTTAAGCTGACCATATAGAATTCCTAAAAAACATAGTGAAGGGGTTATTTTGGGACTGTGGGTCAAGCATGTTTTGAACACGGTTTTGAAAATTGTGCAGGTGAACCATGCAGCCTTGTAAAGATGATAAATTTAAAAAATTTCCACTTTGGTATTTTAAAGCCTCACTCATTATTTTCCACTTTTCTCCTCCCCTAGACCCTAGTGGTGAAAAAGGGATCCCATGAGCTTCCAAGAATGAATCTCCATCTTTTCTAGGCCATTTAGAGTGTCTTCGGTTGCAGATCAAGGCTCCACCAAAATGTATTCTCCTCCTTGGTTCCCCTTTTCGATTAGGGTTTTCATCTTTCTCTCATCTCCATCAGAATATAAAAAACCCTTATTTAAGGGGAAATCTATGTAAATTATTTAATAGGGTGTTGAATCTGTATCTAAGGCTGCATTTGGAAGTGTGTTATCTAATGGATTTATTGTACGTGGTCTATATGTTATATCCCATAGATTCGTTGTAGATTTGTATATTTCTGACCTTGTTCTTTGTTAACTCTTGTAGTGCTTTTGACTCATTTGTTGCGGTTTGGAAATTTTGGTGTCAAATTGATAACTATGAAGCCTTGTGTTCCCCAAGGGATTAATCTAGGATTATTTGTCCCATTTAATGCAACATATTATGTGCATCAATATTTTATAGCCCAGAATTTGCTAGGTAAGTTAAAGGTTGTAATGTTATCGTGAACATACCTTGTTGAGTATGTTTATATTATTAATAAAATACCAAAATAGGTATATGTTAATTGAGGTAGAGGTTAGAGGCTTATGAAATATGTTAGATATGACTGAGTGAGTTAATTCATATGAAACAGTGAATATGTTAAATTGATAATGTTATGTGTAATGGGAAATATATTGAAGGGGATTTATGAAGTTGTATAATGTGTTGAAATAAGGTAATTATAGATTATTCATAGTGATATAGGTTTGAGAATGTGATTTGGGATAAATATGATAAGTTATGTAAATGAAAAATGTGTTAATGGGTTATGGAACAATACGATTTACCATGTTGATTAATATGGATTACGATTATTGTTTGTAGTAAATGTATTTGTTTATGATATGGTTTGTGTGTAGTGATTGTATGGATAAGAATATGCACATTTCATGAGGTTTGGGATAAAGGACTGAGGATCCTCGCATGAGTTGAGTTGGATGGTTTCTCTAACTCTCCACCACAATGCATGGGTTTGGGGAGGGGATGAAGCTCTATTCCCCTAACAGTTTCATTCCACCCAGATTGAGGCTTCGAGGTGAGGACATTGTGATGTTTTCATATGATACCCCTTGTGAAGTAGGGAATTACATATTCTACTATGAAAATTGATGAATTATATGAACCTTTTGTGACTAATGATGAACTAGTAATGAAAGAGATATAATGGATTGTCCCCATGATTAGTAATTGCTAAGTAGAGATTGTTGAATAGTGTATCCTGAATTTCATTTCCCTTATACAACATTCATTTATTATTTCATGCACTATATTATAGACTAGATATTTATTATACATTGTTGGTGGTGGCCTACTAAGTTATACTCACACCCTTCTCGGACCTCCATTGGGAACCCGAGTAGGTTTCATACTTATAGGACCAGATAAGGGAAAGGGCCATATTATAGGGAGTTGAGTTGGAAATGGGACATGAATAGATGAGGTTCTAGAAATGGAGTTAGGAATATTTTCGGTATTCTGTTGTTTTCATTATTTGGGGTTTTTCCGATGGCATTATAGCATATCATGACTTATTTACTATTCCTTTTGGATTGTACCTACTTGGGGAGATCTTTGGACATGCATGATATTGGTTGCTTCCAATTTCTTCCACTATTTATATTGATATATTGTTGTGGATTAATTTCATAAAGAGGGTATAGTCACCTCGTGTTACCTATTAGAACCTCTCTACTGGTTAACAATATCTATAATATGGGGAGGTGCGCTTGAGGTCATGTGACGACCCGACTTGGGGAACCGATTTTGAGGAACCAAGGTTGGGGATCTTAAAAAGTGGTTTCATAGGAGGTATTTTCTTTTATATTCTATTTTTTAATTGTATACAAGATGATATATATTTTTAGGCCTTGGTAATGAGGTTGTTCTTGGGAGTAGCTATCCCAAGTACGGGGGAAAACCCATGATACCCTAGGTAGGAATTGTTGTTCTTATTGTGTGTTGTTACATTTGATTATATATTACCATTTGTTGGTGCACATGTGGTGTGATGTGACTATTTTAGGATATTTTGCTCTTGTATGGAATATAATGAGGCATTTAATTCATGCATTACTCTAGGAATCTTTGTATATAAGTGAAAAGCATCATAGTAGGCACCGAAACATGGGATGGGTGTATGGGGCATAGGGGATTGAATAAATTTACATTTCTTAAATGTGTTGAAAATTGTGTTAACAATATAATAAAAATGGGTTAAAAAGTGGAAAAAACCAATAATTAAATAATTGTGCATGATATATGGTGGTATGTAAAATGAAATTTTACTACAGTATGTTGGGATATGAGAATAAATTTCAAATGGTGTAGAATGTAAGGCTTGTGGTTATGTGAGATAGTTACCTCATGTTATCCATGAACTTGGTAAGGATGGTTGAGTTATTTTTTCAGGTATAATTAGAACTATTTGGGTGGTGTAAGTGAAATGTTTTTTTGGTTCCTAATGAAGAGAATTAATTTATATTTTCAGAAGCATTATAGTTTTTTTCAAAATCTCTCCTTTGGCATTGTAGAAAAATGACTCCATGAAGATTTGTATCGATTAAGAGACATGAAGATGTTTCTCTGAATGCTTCACTTGTATTGGAGAAATTGTATCCAGTGGTTCAAGATAATAGGTAAGAGTAGTTCCATGAGATTCTTGTTCATTTTATGAAGATGATGGAATGAGACCTAGGTCAGATTGTGTCGAGTATACTCGAGATGACTAGGGAGTCTCACATGGAACACCATCCAACCATTATTAGGGAGGTCAGGACAGAGGCATCAGAGTTTTGGATATAGTTTATCCAGGCTATTCTTAATCATCTAGAGACTCATATTCAGAAGCGAGTCAAGTTAGAAACCTTCATGTTAATTGGGAAGGCCAATAATTGGTGGAATATTATGTTTCAGATAGATCAGGATGAAGGAATGGTATGGAAGTAATTCTAGGAATATTTTATTGAACATTACTACCAAGAAACCTGGAGTTAGGAGAAGGCTGAAGAGTTTATTAGTTTGACATATGGGGATACATCAGTGGTGTATTATGCTAGTTATTTCACTAACATGTGTCGATTCATCCCAATGATTGTTGGAGATGGTGAACATATTCTATCTGAAGCCGTTTGCAAAGGTAGTGGACCAAGACCTTATCTCAAAAGGGAACCTGAAGGGATCTTTAGGAGGTGGAATTGTGGTTCCATCTAGGCAAACAAATGGTACATCCTATGAAGGAAGAAAAATTTTATTTGGAAGTTTGCATCAGGGTGAAAGTGTGTAGAATAGTCATGTGAGAAGGTAACTTTATTAGGGTGGTAATTAGGTGTTCTACTACCCATGTGCTATGTTGGGGCACATGCAGAGCCAATATACCAAACCACCAGTTTAGTTATTGTCCTCTGGCAGGTTGGGACATATATCGAGCTTCTTCATGAACCCTCAGTATATAGATTTGGATGGGACTCAGATGAAGGTTCTGTGTGTGGGAAAGGGAACGATTAACCCATATCAGGCAGACAGTCGGAGCTCCATCGGCCGTACCGGTAGGGGTTATGGATGTGGAACTCTGGGATGAGACCGTCCACACTACTAGGCAAGTGCAGTGTAGGGTAATTTGGATATATCCCATGGTAGATGGATTGTTTATTTTCATGTAGTTTTGTCTACACCTGGAGGTGGTGTGTCTTTACCTTCTACAGTTTGAGGTACGACTCTTGTAGCTTCTATACTTGCAAATGCACTATTTGACATAGGTTCCAAACACTCTTTTATCTTTTCATAGTTCATTGTTGTGTTGGGCCTAGCTATGGAACATGTGTGTCAGGATATGTCAATTAATACTCTATTAGGGGTGCTGTTAGAGGATATCTGTTATTGTAGAGGTTGTGCCATATAGGTTGGTGGTTATCATTTTCTTTGGAACCTGTTTTCCCTCATGATGTCAGCTATTAAATGATATTGGGTATTGAATGGAAAGTGTTTTATCAATCCCACATCGATTGTTAACATCACAGGGTAACATTAATGTCTCCTGATGTAGACACTTATGTCCTTGGTGGTGAGTGTGATGTGTGATCATGTCGTGCATGGTCAATTTTTCAGAAGAGGGGGAAACTAACAATCCAATTGGAATGTTTTATTTTTGAGGATGGGGTGGTAGAGAAACATGTCTTTCCTCCTATGGTGTATTGGTTTCAGGATTGTTTCCAAGGATTTATCATGACTACCACCCAAAAGCGATGTGGAGTTTACAATCAAGTTGGAGCCAGGGGATGAAATTGTTTTTATTCAACCATATTGATGGGTGTCGAGAGAACATCAGGAGATTAACGGTTGGTTGGAAGAGATGGAGTGAAAGGGATTCATTCGACCAAGTACATCACCCTGGAGATCACCCACACTATTTTCTAAGAAGGATGACCGGTTGTTGAGATTATATGTAAGTTATGGGAAGTGGAATAAAATGACGGTTAAGAGCTTGTACCTGCTTCCCAGAATCAATGACTAGTTTGACAAACTGTTGGGTGCCTCATTTTCCTTTATCATTGATTTGATACTATGATACCATCAGTTTAGGATGATACCTTCTGATGTACTATGGATAGATTTCTAGAGTAGGTACTAGTTTTATGAATTTGAGGTGATGTTTTTCGGATTGAACAATTCATAAACTATGTTAAGGGAGTCAATAAATAAGATATTTCAACCATATCTGGACCAGATGGAGGTTTTATTTTCTGATGATGTCTTCGTGTACTCATGAACTCTTAATGATCAAGATAAACATCTAGACCTAATGATGAGTACAAAAAGAGAGCACAACCGTTACAAAAATATATAAAAATGTTAGTTTTTTGTTAATAAAGTTCATTTTGTGAAGCATATCATTTTTGATTCAGGTGTTCTGGTTAACCCAGAAATGGTGAAAGATGTGGTGTCTTGTGAGAAACCCAAAATTTTTTTTGAGGTTCAGTTTTTTTGGGGTTTGTCCAGTTATTACTGGAGGTTCATTTTGGATTTACCTTGTTTGGTAGAACCACTCTCAAGGTTAACCAAGAAAGGGTGTTGTGTTTGAGTGGTCAGAGGTGTGTGAAACTAATTTTCAAGAATTTAAGTAGCGGTTGACTACTGCATTGATACTGATCTAACCTAAACTCAGTAAGAAGTACACTTTATTCTGAGTGTCCTCAGGTGTTGGACTCAGGGAAGTGGTGATGTATGATGGTCAGGTTTAAGCTTATGAGATAAAAAAATTGATTCCTCATGAAAGAAATTACCCTTCCCATGATCTTCATCTATCTATTATCATTTATTCCTTAACATGTTGAAGGAATAACATGTAAGGCCCCGAACCCAGTTACCTAGAGTCGGTGCATTATTGCCTAACATTGGCATGATCACAAAATAACAAGCCTCAAAAGACCGATTAGTTTAATAGATTTGGAAACACTAGATACATTCATAAGTCTTACATTACATCATAAAGTAAAACAAAACTACAACAATCATCTTGTCTTCATATCCCCTCATACTATCCCTACAGGTCATTCATAACATATTTCTTCACATCCTAGAACATTAAAACATTGTAAGGGGTGAGCTCAGATGCTCCGTACGGATAACAATATAGAAGAATCTTTCATAAATAAACATTAACATTTAATGCAATGTATAACTAATACAAAAGCCTTTTAAACTTGAACTTCAGCATAATATGGAAAAAATAAAATGAAATAATTCCATTTACTTATTCACATGGATAATCTAATAGTCGAATAATAAAATGTAATATCAATAACCACTTTCATAATGATGGAATTCATAATTCCAGTCTATCATAACCACGTAGCCAAGGCCGCATGCCAAGACTACAAATTATATTTTGTCAAGGCCTCGTGACAAGACACTAGTTTGTCTCATGAGACATACCGATGCATCTAGGGGCTATACCGGGCTCCACCCGTCACTTATTATGTCTAATTCATTCCTCATATGAACAGGTTTAAACATATCATAAACCATAACATAATCGTATCACATAAAACAGGGATAAAGGAAACATAACATTTCCAAATTTCAATCTCAAGATATCAATACAACACATTGATATAATAAAAACATTATCAAAACCATTTTCAATACCAAAATAAAAGAAAATTAAAACGTGGTATTTATTTTTCATTTAAAAATAGTTATGGCTTATAGAGGAATCCGAAACTCAAATAATGGTAACAGCGGCAGAGAAGTCGTTGTCGCCGCATACGTACGACAAAAAGAAAAAAACATTACCTTTTTTCGTATAGTAAAATGCTTCGTATAAAAAATATTCCTTTTGAATAAACGTAAAAGTCAAAGGGGTTTATACACCGTATAAAATAAAGTGGTGTATAAAACAAAATATGCCTCAATGAAAGGAGATTGAGATGAAGCCCCTTAAAAAGATCATTTTTTTTAAAATAAAATATATCTATTATGTGTATTCACTATAAGTACCCATAAAGAAATTCAAAATACAAGATAAGACATAATAATATCATGACATAATTTGAATGTAGGAGATTAACCCAAAGAATAGAAATTGGGTTCAAAAGTTCCCTTACCTCGTGTCTGACTTGACTCGATCATTATGTAACCTCTTAAATAATAAACTAGAGTTAATTTATAATTTATTATGAACATTTTTTCGGTTCATTATTCCTTTTATATAACTTATTACCATGTTATGAACATTATGTAATTATTTAAGTTAATAACAGTCGTTTTTTCGATCTTTGGTACTTGAGTAAAAAATAAACTTCTTATAATTACAAGTTATTAATGTGGTAAAATATCCATTATATCCAGAATTATATTCATGATGTAGATATCATATATATCATATATATCCAGTATATACATTCATTCATAATATTACGTAACATTTAGAGGTAAGAAATGATATGCACCGTTCATGGAGACAGTAAGCCGTACGTACGCATGAACGCTACTTTCATTTCTATTTCGTATTTAATGGAATGAAATCATAATTATATAATGGTATATTATAATTCCAGTATAATATGATATATAATATCATTTACTCCATCCTTTATACGTCCCATATATGGCATTAACGATTCAAATCAGTTTGAGGGGGCGGTAGTCCGCAATTCCTAATATGAAGTTATCACGTTTACCTATAATAGAAACCATAAAGGGATGCCATAAATGAAAAATAAAGAAGAATAAGTAAATCATAAACATAATATATATCACATATAAATATAGTGACATCTTAATGGCCACCATGAAAGGTGTTAAATGAATATTGAACAATCATCGTTTCGTGAGGCAGTAATTCACCACCCAGAGAAACAGTATGTTTTTTAAACATTAGAAGAAGGTGTGTGTAAGTGTAAATCAAATACATCTCATAAAACCTCCTAGTATATTTAAGATAATCTTTTTTTACAAAATAAAGGAATAAAAAGAGTTTAAGGGGTTGGATAAGAAAAATAAAACAAAAGAACATAAGAAAAGTCATTACCTTAAAATCGGGTAACTGTTTTGTATTTGAGCCAAAGGCTTCCTTTGGAAGTCTTCTGCCAAAAGTGAGGCTTCTAGGAGTATGAGAGGGAAGTTTAGAGATTATTTGGGCAGATTTTGGCCAATCCAAATGGCTTTGAAGGTGTGAATAAGGTTGTAGAGGTGGGGACCTTTTATAAGAGGAGATGAGAGGCACTCTTGGAAAGTCATGAAATGTTACATTATTATATAATGAGTTTCAGATTTTAAAAGTCCCACAATTATATATTTCTAGGATAAAGTGATAAGGTTTCTAAATATACTCATACAATAGATTTTTTACAAGTTTATTTCTTAGATTGTACATTATCTTTTCATTTTATTTAAATCGTTAATTAATGAGGTAATCGCTGCATCATCATGGTGTCATAAAAAATTTAATTTATATAATGTCTAAAAATTATAAAAAAATATCATGATGTAGGAAATATTTTTAACTTTCCAATTAATATTTATAGTCGAAAAGGTAACTTATATAACTCCATGTAATAATTGTTTTAGTAAAACAACACATGTTTGTGACAATTTTATTTTTACTTTAAATAAAAAGATATTAATGTCATTTTCATACCCAAGTGGCTCCATGGGGTCCCCAATTTGACCCATGGATTGTCTTGGTCGGCCATGAATCATCCAGTAATGGTAGGACAGGTGTCAAGATATTTTCATATTTTTATAATATCATTTGTACCTTAAATTTCACTAATTACCGTTAATCGCGATTAATAAAACTTAAAATTTACTATTCACCAAAAAAATTATTTTAATCCCATTGAACCACATTTTTCTTCCTAATGACAACCATGTATGTCGGATTTTCGAAATTCAAATCACAGAGGTGGTAAAATTTCATTTAAACAAAAAAATAGTTTTTTAACTACCACTTAGTGGTTTCACTATTAATAAAAAATCGAGGATTTTCAGAACAACACCCAAAATTAACCATAAGCTATATTTTATAATCCTAATTCAAAAATGATGTATATTTTACAAAATTCAAAACATATAAGTTGAATTAGTTTATTTAATAATTAATTCCCGTTCTCACAATAAATAGCGTGTTTTTAAGAAAGAATATCAATCAAAATATTGACAATTGTTTATGTCCAATTTCAAAGTGAAATTAATTCTAATGACCACCATTGTATAAAATGGTAAAAATATATTCTAATTACACTTTAGAAGCACTCAATTGTATAATTTATCACTATAAATTATTTTGAATAAAAAATTTGTTTTTATGTATTTCTCATTATTCATCAAAAATTGGAAGATCTCAGAAAAATACAGAAAATTTAACATAGGCTAATTTCGATATTCTGAATCCAAAAATGAAGTCCATTTTGAAATATAAAATTTATATAATTTCAAAAATTTGGATATTTCTATTCATAATTGCTACTTTTATTAATCGCGGTGTGTTATAACTCGAGGATGCGTACAACACACGCTGCTCTATTATTCAATGAGGAGCGTACCATGGAAGCTTGGGGTGTTACATTTTCCCCTCCTTCAATAAATTGCGTCCTCACAATTTAAATGTTTTCTTTGAAAATAAAAGGATTAAAATAGAAAATACCTTTGTGGAAAACCCACATCGGAAATATGGTTAATTAAAATATAACTTTAAAATAAATAAAGAGAAGTACAAAGGTCACCCGAGATAGCCCACACTTGGATTCTATGAAAATATGGATATGGAGGAAAAACAAACCATCAAGGTCTGATGGAGAGTTGTATAAAACAGGATTAGGAGAAAGTTAACATCATGAAAATCACAAACTTGTGATTGGTTAAACGGTCATTGATTCCCCAATTGGAAAAGTTAACCGACAACATTTTTGTTTTAAGTTACCTTTCATAAAGTTGAGAAATTTATTTAGGAGATTTACTAAGAACGTAAGGAAAAATAATTACTTGTCATGTTGACTTTCATTCTTTAATAAATTTTTACCACTAACCCATCTTTAACTCCAAAAGGTAATAGAACTCAAAAATATTCAATTTTTCATAATTGTATAAGGATCCAAATATTAACACATACCATTTAGATGAGGAAAACTTTTTTTGTAATAACCAAGGACTTCTTGTAGGCTAGTGGTGGGTAATAAAGGCATGTTGCAATATGGTTGTTGGTTCGATTCCTACATCTTTGTCTGACACGACGGGTTATCCCCGAACCAGCAGGTTGTCGTTTTCCTAAAAATATAGTATTATAATATTCCAAAAATAATCTTCATAAATGTTTTAACCTTAAAAAATACTATACAAAGTTCAACTTATTCCATTCCAACCTTTATTGTTATCCAAAATACCTCTTTCCAGACTTTCTCTAAATGGTATTTAAATTCCAAAATCAATTGTAACATTAGATTCCCCAAACAAAGTAAAGTTTCACTTATTGTCACATACTGAAAATATGATTACCTTTATCATATTAAAACCTTAATGGAAACAAAAAGTACTACAGTACAATCCTTATATATATCACATTATTCTTATAACTAGAATATAATCCTTGAGTCCAAAAGCACCAATACATTAATTATTCCACTTCAACTGTAGTAACAGCATAAGATTTTCCTTGATCCCTTGGCCTTTTCTTAGGTATGTTTCCCTGACGCATAGCACATTCATTTTCATAATTCCCCATTTCTCTACAATTATAGCATTCAACATTGATAGCCTCTTTCTTTCCCTTGCAATCACGAGCCTGGTGACCTTTTTCTCCACATTTATAACAAACTCCCATTCCTTTTAGGCAAGTACCAGGGTGATTCTTCCCATAATTATCGCATAATGGAAAATCCTTCATTCCCTTTTTCCCTTTATCTGTCTCTTGTTCCACCGTTCTCTTCTTCTCTTGCTTTACATTGTTGTCATAAGACATAGAGAATTCCTTTTCTCTCTTGATAGAAAATGAGTCAATATCTTCATACGATGAGAAGGATTGTGATACTAAATCTCGACAGAGAAATGGTTTTAACCCATCAATGAAATGATCAATCTTACTTATTTGGTTATGTATATAATATGAAGCATTCCTCACTATCCTTGTAAAGTTAGCCTCATACTTTGAGACATTCTCATCCTCCATCTGCCTCAGACTCAGAAATTGCCTTTCCATATCTGCTTGATAGTAATGTGGAAAGTATTTTTCTATGAAAATTTCCTTAAACTCCATCCATTCCATACTTGATACATCATCATCTTCCTTTGTGTTTTCAATCAATGACCACCATTGATCAACACCTCTAGTGAGGCGGTAAACTACCATGATAACCTTTTCCCTTTCACTACTCCCCAAGGAATGGAATATTTTCTCTAAGGAATTTATCCATTGCTCAACTACTAAGGGATTTGTACCCCCATTAAATTTTGGTGTTTTTTGCCTCATGAAGCTATGTAACATTGATCCTCCACACTGCGGATCAGGGTGCTCCATACAAGTAAGGTTACTATTCATAACCTGAGTGAGTTGTCCCAATATGGTGATAAATTGATCAGCACCAGTTGTATCTCAATATCCACTATAATAATCTTGAGTAGGATGGAAATCCCACCAAGGAGTGCATGCATTGATACAGTTTCCATTCCTCCCACTAGGAGCCATTTCTAAATAATGGCGTAAACTAGATTAGTTTATGAATCAAAATACATAATTCCATACTTGTAAAACTCTTAACATAAAATGAACTATAATCATAAAAATATCTTCTTTGAAGAAGTATATACTCATAAACCCTTCATAATGGTTTGTAAAGAAAATGATAATTATCCTAAGCATATCCCCCAGGAGTGTTGTAACCAAGAGTGCAGTAAGGCTCGTTGTCGTGCACCAGTTCCCGTTCGAGTCTAGCTCAAAGCGGTGTTTTTGGTTTTAAACCCTAGGTAAATCTGTGCCAGAGCCGCCTATACCTGCTCGTATCCAGATAGGGATGTATTTCTCGGAAAACTCACAAAATCTCTATAATACCAAAATTCTAGAAAGTTTTTCTATACTAATCCTCAAAGTATATCATTGGGTTATGTGCTCTAATCAGAGTTTATCTAAATATAGCTTCCAAGGTTAGTACTAAACTGCCTATGATACCAACTGTAACACCCCGACCCCAGTTACCCATAGTCGGTGCATTATTGCGTAACATTGTCATGATCACAAAAGATCATGTCTCCAAAAACTGATTAGTTTAGTAGCCTTAGAAACACTAGATACATTCATAAGTCTTACATTACATCATAAAGTAAAACAAAACTACAACAATCATCTTGTCTTTTATCCCCTCATACTATCCCTGCATGTCATTCATAATATACTTCTTCACATATTGGAAAAATTAAAACATTGGAAGGAGTGAGCTTAGATGCTCAGTAAGGATAACAATATAGCGGAAACTTTCATAAATAAACGTTAACATTTAAGGCACTGTATAAGTAAAAAAAAAGCGTTTTAAACTTGAAATTCAGCATAATATGGAAAAAATAAAATGAAATAATGTCATTTACTTATTCACATGGATATTCTACTAGTATAATAATCACATGAAATATCAATAACTACTTTCATAATGATGGAATTCATAATTCCAGACTATCATAACCACGTAGCCATGGCCACATGCCATGACTACAATTAAGATTTTGTCAAGGCCTCGTGAAAAGACACTAGTTTGTCTCATGAGACCTACCGATGCATCAAGGATATATAGCGGGCTCCACCCGTCACTTATTATGTCCAAAGCATTTCTCATATGAACAGGTTTAAACATATCATAAACCATAACATAATTTTATCACATAAAACATGCATAAAGGAAACATAACATTTCCACATTTCAATCAAAAGATATCAATACAACACATTGATATAATAAAAACATTATCAAAACCATTTTCAATACCAAAATAAAAGAAAATTAAAACTTGGTATTTATTTTTCATTTTAAAAAATCTTATGGCTTGTAGAGGAAGCCAAAACTCAAATAATGGTCACAGCGGCGAAGAAGTCGTTGTCACTGCATACGTACGACAAAACGAAAAAAAACATTCCCTTTTGACATTTAGTAAAATGATTCATATAAAAAATATTCATTTTGAATAAACGTAAAAGTTAATGGGGTTTATACACCATATAAAAGAAAGTTCTGTATAAAACAAAATATGCCTCAATGAAAGGAGATTGAGACGAAGTCCCTTACAAAGATCATTTTTTAAAATAAAATAAATCTATTATGTGTATTCACTATAAGTACACATAAATAAAGTACAAATAAAATATAGGACATAATAATATCATGACATAATTTGAATGTAGGAGATTAACCCAAAGAATAGAAATTGGGTTAAGAAGTTCCCTTACCTCGTGTCCGACATGACTGGATCATTCTTTAACCTCCTGAATAACAAACTAGAGTTGATTTATATTTTATTAAGAACCTTTTTCATGTTCATTATTCCTTTTATATCACTTATAACCATGTTATGAACATTATGTAATTATTTAAGCTAATAACGGCTGTTTTGTTGATCTTTGGTAATTGAGTCAAAAATAAACTTCTTATAATTACAAGTTTTTCATGAGGTAAAATATCCAATATATCAAAAATTATATTCATGATATAGATATCATATATATAATATATATCCAGTATATACATTCTTTCATAATATTACGTAACATTTAGAGGTAAGAAATGAAATGCATCGTTCAAGGAGATGGTAAGCTGTTCGTACGCATGAACGCTACTTTCATTTCTATTTCATATTTAATGGAATGAAATCATAATCATATAAAAGTATATTATAATTCTAGTATAATATCATATATAATATCATTTACTCCATCCTTTATATGTCCTATATATGGCATTAACGATTCAAATCACTTTGAGGGGGCAGTAGTCCGCACTTCCTAAAATGAAGATATCGCGTTTACCCATAATGGAAACAATAAATGTATGCCATAAATGAAAAATACAGAAGAATAAGGAAATAATAAACATAATATATATTATATATAAATATAGTGACATCTTAATGTCCACCATTAAAGGGTTTAAATGAAGATTGAACAAACATCGTTTCGTGAGGCAGTAATTCACCACCCACAGAAACAGTAAGTTCTTTAACCATTAGACGAAGGTGTGTGTAAGTGTAAATAAAATACTTCTCATAAAAAAATCCTAGTATATTTAAAATACTGGTTTTGTCACAAAATAATGTAATAAAAAAAGTTTAAGGGGCTGGAGAAGCAAAATAAAACAAAAGAACATAAGAGAATACATTACCTTAAAATCGGGTAACTCTTTTTGATTTGAGACAAAGGATTCATTTGGAAGACATGTGAAAAAATTGAGGCTCCTAGGAGAAATAGGGGAAAGTTGAGAGAGTATTTGGGCTGATTTTGACTGATCCAAATGGCTTTGATGGTGTGAATAAGGTGGTAGAGGTGGGGCCTTTTATAAGAGGAGAGGAGGGTCACTCTTGGAAAGTCATAAAATGTTACTTTATTATATAATGATTTTCAGATTTTAAAGGTCACAAAATTTTATATGTAGGGGATAAGGTGATAAGGATTCGAAAACTACTCTTACAATATATATTTGACAAGATTATGTTTTAGAGTTTACATTATATTTTCATTTTATTTAAATCATTAATTAATGAGGTCATCGTTGCATCATCATGGTGTCATAAACAAATTAATTTATATAATGTCTAAAAATTAGAAAAAAAATATAATGATGTAGGAAATCGTTTTATATTTCCAATGAATATTTATAGTCGAAAATTTAACTTATATAACCCCATGAAATAATTGTTTTAGTAAAACAACACATGCTTGTGACAATTTTATTTTTACTTTAAATAAAAAGTTATTAATGTCATTTTCTTACCCAAGTGGATAAATGGTGTCCCCATGTCGACCCATGGATTTTCTTGGTCGGCCATGACTCATCCAATAAGGTTAGGACAAGTTTCGAGATATTTTAATATTTTTATAATATCATTTTTACCATAAATTTCACTAATTACCTTTAATCGCGATTAATAAAACTTAAAAGTTACTATTTACCAAAAAAAATTATTTTAATCCCATTTAACCAAAATTTTCTTCCTAATGACAAACACGTATGTCAGATTTTTGAAATTCATATCACAGAGGTGGAAAAATTTCATTTAAATGAAAAATCAGTTTTTTAACTACCACTTAGTGGTTTCGCTATTCATCAAAAATCGATGTTTTTCAGAAAAACACCAAAAATTAACCCTAAGCTATATTTGATATTCCTAATTAAAAAATGATGTATATTTTAAAAAATTCAATACATATAAGTTGAATTAATTAATTTAATAATTAATTCCCGATGTCACAATAAATACTGTGTTTTTAAGAAATAATATAAATCAAAAGATTGACAATTGTTTGTGTCCAATTTCGAAGTGAAATTAATTATAATGACCACCATTGGATAAAATGGTAAAAATATATTATAATTACACTTTATAACCACTCAACTGTATAATTTATCACTATAAATTATTTTTATTAAAAAAGTTGTTTTTAAGTATTTTTCAATATTCATCAAAAATTGGATGTTCTCAGAAAAATGCCAAAAATTCAACATAGGCTAATTTCGATATTCCGAATCCAAAAATGAAGTCCATTTTGAAATATAAAATTTATATAATTTCAAAAAGTGTGTATTAATATTCATAACTACTGCTTTTATTGGTCGCGGTGTGTTAGAACTCAAGGTTGCGTACAACACACGCTGCTCTATTATTCAAAGAGGAGCGTACCATGGAAGCTTGGGGTGTTACATTACTTATTGCGAGAGTGGTTAATGGTGTTTACTGATTATTAAAGTCTTAAGTACATCCTATCTCATCATTATCTGAATCATTAAATGTGAAGGTGTCTTGAGTAGCTTCAATTCTTCAATTTGGAGTTTGTATACACACTTGGGAAAGGGAATAGTGTTGTGGATGCCCTGATCTATAAGACTCGAAATTAGGTGGTTTAGTAATCTGGATCTAAATGGGAAATGATGTCTTTTTTTTTTGAGATTCACTCATAGAAGCATGATGGGAATGGAAAAATGATTGTTGCATCTATTCTTATTGAGACTAGGATTTTGAGCTGGGTAAAGCAAAGTCAGCTAGAAGATCTATAATGTTTAGACATGAAGGAATGTCTTAAAGGTGGGGAGTCACCTTCTAGATAGTTGGTTAGGGATAATGTATTTATTTATGTTTAGGGTTGTATTTTGGTACAGGTGGGTGCACACGAAGAGTTTATGCACGAGTTTCAGGCATGTAAGTGGGAGGCACATCCTAGCTTGACTAAAATGTATCATGAACATCATTGGTAGTATTGGTGTGTCGAAATAAAGAAATAACTTGTGGTTTTTTACCCAAGATTCCTTACCTATCAACAAGTGAATGATGAGCATCAGTGTCCAGGTGTATTATTATAGTCATTCCCCATTCCGGAGTGGAAGTGGAATGAAATAGCAATACACTTTGTAGTAGGACATCTGAAGACACCTTAGAAGAATGATTCAATATGGGTCATTGTAGATTAGTTGACAAAAGTGGTTCATTTAATAGCAATCCATGAAACCTATACAGTTCATCTCTTGTGTGAGTTATATGTTCGAGAGATAGTGGGACTGCATGGTGTAACAAGAACCATATTTTCGTATCATGATCCAAATTTCACATCACTCTTCTAGTAGGAGCTATAGAAGGTTCTTGATACCCACATTATTTTAGAATGACATGTCACCCGTAGTCAGATGGGTCATCAGAGTGTACAATTCATGGATTAGATGACATGTTGGGATCTTGTGTTCTAGATTTTGATGGTTCTTGGAAAAAAATTATTTCTTGTTGATTTTTCTTACAACAACAGTTTTCAATCTACAATTTATATGGAACCTTTTGAGGTACTCTCTGGGTGGTCGTGTAGATATCCATTGTGTTGGTTAAAAGTTGGGGTGTTTGAGTTCTTTAGACTGATCCTTGTGTAGGAGGCATGAAAGATGTTTAAATTGATTTATAAACATACGGAAATTGTTGATTCAATAAGGTTTATTTATGACATTTACATTCCTTCATGTTTTGAAAATAAAAAACACTCTTTCATCAGGAAAATTTCATTTTCCTATGTTTTATCTTCATAATAAAAACTTACCTTCCCCATTGAAATTTATCCTTACCATGTTTTCATTGTTCAAATTCTAAATTATAAAATTTGGATTCATATACAAAACCTCGTAATCATGTATATTATTTTATATGAAGCATTCTGTTTTCAGGATATTAATTCAGAGTCCATGTTCTCTGAATTCTGACTCCGATCTTTTATGAGTTCAGACTCCAAGTTCTCTGAATTCAGACTCTGAACACTTATGAGTTCAGGTTCTGAGCTCTCTGAATTCAGAATCCAATATTTTTTGAGTTCAGTCTCCGAATTCCTATTAATTCAGACTCTGAACATTTATGAGTTCATACTCTGAATTCCTATGAATTGAGACTCCTAATGTCCTTGAAATTCAGACATCTAAGTCTACTGAATTCAGATTCCGAATTTCCATGAAATTCATACTCCGAATTCTATAGAATTCAGGTTCTAAATTCTTTAGAAGACAGAATCTGAAGATTCATATATTATAGAAACCGAATGGTTGTTGGTTAGACTCCAACATTTTATTTCCTTAGACTTCAAAAAATGGATTTGGTTAAGAAACCATATTTTTTATTACACTTTCTATAGTTACAAAACGATGTCGTGATCTCTGTTTCTAACTAACTGTTGTTTGAGTGAAAAGTGTATAGGTCCCTCCAAAATTAAAGGAAAAATATGACCATTGGAGGAGGGATCCAACCGTTGGATGTGTCGATAAATAAAATATCATATGAACGAGGTCACAACTTTGATGAACCGTTCTATGACTCTAGAGATTACATGATGTTAAAGTTATTCCTAGAGAGAGACTCTCATGCTTAGTGCGTACTGAACATCTTTTTCAGAATTTTTTCATGAGACTCCTAATGTTGTTGAGTACATTAGAGGGCTTCCGAGGATAGGAAGACAATGGTGTTGACAACCTTGAAGTTCGAGGACTTCATTGCTGAGGAATATAGAGGTGCCGACTACCTTGAAGTTGAGGGCTTGCGGAGATAGCAAGATTGACTCTGATCTTCATATCGAGGGATTACCCTGGTGTGGGTAAGACATAATTTTTGAGAGTATAATTCAAGGGACCATTATCCAAGGTTGTTTGATACCCTTCTCTTTGGGTTAAAATATTTACTACTTGCTACCTGTATTGTTTCAAGTTTTCCACTGCAAATTTTTTTTATGAAAGTATAACTATCGTATACTTTCTTATACTTGTACTCTAATTAGTAAGATTCCATATGCTTTAAGGTAGAATCTTTTTCCTTGTAAACTTTTGTTATGTTTCATTTCTAGAACCACTTTCCCGAAATCAAGCAAGTTTCTAGAACTTAGATGTCTTTTGTATTTACCTTGTTTAACTTTGTTAAACACTGTTTTGGTTATGGTTAAAAAACGAAAGTTCTTATACCAACATTAAAGGTTCCAAAGTAATTTTTAAAGTATACAATTCACCCCATCTTTTATATTGAGCATCTACATCATTATTACAATACTACAATCAGTATCATTTCAATCCTACAATTAGTATTAGAGGTGGTCACTGAAGTAATTATATTCACATATATGTTTTCTTTCTCATGTTATCATTGTTCTATATTTTCTATGCTTAGGATATTTTTATCCTTGTTTACAAAATTTTATTACTGACAAGTTTGTGTGGAATGATTCTTTTTCATAAGATGGTAGGAATCAATGTTGGTTCCATTGACAACCTAAATCCTACTAGACCACCTATTTTTGACAGAAATTATTACGAATATTGGAGAGATCGTATGAAGAAATTTATTATCAATACTGGAGTAGATAATTTTTTTATGCTTACTGGAGGATATAAAATCCCTGACAAGGAAGTCAGTACCATCACCAACCAAGAAAAGCATGAATATCAACTGAATTATAAGGAACTCAAGACATTGCTTTGTTCTATGACTAGAAATATATATATATCCAAATTTCATCTTGTGAAGCATCAAATTGTATTTGTAAGAAGCATGAAGTTACACACTTCGGAACTTCAAAAGTTATTGAAACTAGAAGATCCATGCTCAGAGATGAATATCATGGTTTCTTCTTTTCTTATGGAGAACCCATATGTAAGGTGAAACAGAGATTTATGAATATTTTTAATAGTTTACAATATATGGGTGAGAAACGATTAGATGACGAAGATCCCGTGGAAAAAATCATAGACATCATGCCCAATGAATGGGAATCTAAGAGGACAACTATAGATGAGAATAGAAAAGTTAAAAAGGTTTCTCTTGATGAAAATTTTGGAAATCTTCTTCAACATGAGACTGAAATGAAGAGAGATGCTGATAATATTAAGAAGAATAATGGGAATGGCAGTGTTTCTTTTATAAAAAAATCAAATCATATGAAAGCCAAGACTCCTGAGATAGTTACAAGATCTAAATATAAGAAGGTTGTTATTCAATCATAATCTAGTGGAAGTGAATCTTCAGAAAATGAATTAGCCAATATTGCATGAATAATGAACAAGATTATTGGAAAAAAGAACTTTCAATCCAGATACAAGAAGAAATAAAGGAATGATAATAACGACTCAGACATCACTTTTTATGAATGGAAGAGATATAGCCATTTAAGACTGGATTTTCCTATGCTTAAGAGAAAGGAATGAAGGAAAATCATTTTGAAAGAAATATAAAAAATTAATACAAAGACAAAGCTAAGAATTTTATGATAGATAATGACACTTGGAGTGCTAGTGGTGGTGACTCTTTAGATGAATCATCAGAATACGAATCTTATTGATATAAGAATATCAGTTAAATATCCAGACTAACTATTGAAAATCGTTTCTTACTGTATAAGGTATATAATGCTGAATCCATCACCAATGTATCTTTAAATAGTAATATTAAATACTATGAATCCTCAGATGAAGAATCGTATTCTGATCAAGATAATACTTTACCTACCTATGAAGAAGTCCCTATGTTTTCTAAGCTTCTAGATAATGAGAATTCAAATCTCAAGAAAAAGCTTGATAAAGAAAATTCTAGAAATTCTATTCTTACCAAGTAAATATCATATCTTTCAAAAGATATTGATAAGAAAATTTTTGATTTTGAACGTATTTCAAAAAACCTCGAGGATGTAAATTCTGAGAAGGACAATCTTTCTAAGGTCTAGAAAAAGTAATTTCTAAGAAAAATGTTTGGACCCTAACTCTAGTTCTAAATCAAATGTTTTGGAAGACAAGAACTTAGTTATTAGAATAATGTCAGAAATATATTCCTTGAGGAAGTGTTTTTCAAACATTACCTTAAGTAAGGAAAATTTTTATAAGATGTATTCTCAAATCTGACCTCTTAGGAATAATTCTAGTTTTGGTTATACTAGTTAAAAACAGATTTTTAGTCACAATTATATTGTTCCTCAAAGTGCTCCTTTCAGCACTAAGTGCCAGTGTGGTGGGAATTGGGATAGAAATTGTTCCTTAAACAAAACTCAGTCTTTAGGATTTCATGAAGCTTATTTTTCAACAAAAATGGGGATTCCTAATATTTTTCTTTCTGAAGTTTCTGGATCCAAGAATGTTTGGATTCTGAAAGTCAAACTCTCTTATTTTCAAGAAAGTAAGGATAGTACCAACAACAATACTTGGTACCTGGATAGTGTATGTTCCCAACATATGAATGGTAACCAAAACATCTTTGAAAAGATTTTCAAGACGAAAGAAGGAAAAGTATCTTTTGAAGATAATGCTCAGGGAGAAATTATCGGTATAGGTAACATTTTTCTTCTTGAAAAAAAATTGATTTCAAATATTTTATTTGTTAAGGGTCTTAAGAAAAACCTCATTATCATAAGTCAATTATTAGATGAAGGTTACCTTGTGAATTTTAGGAATGAAAAGTGCTTAGTACATAATTCCAAGGAAGAGTTTATTCTTTCTACCAATAGGCAAGAGAATTTATACACACTAAACATAGAAGACCTTAGGATCCAATACATACCATGCCTTAGTGCAATGGAATATCATTCTTGGTTATGGAATATATGGTTAGGTCAATGTAACCTTAGGAACCTATGAAAACTCTCTAATAAAAGACTAGTTAAGGATCTACTGGAGCATAGATTTGATTCTTCAAAAGGTTGTGATCCTTGTAAATATGGAAAAAACATAAATCAAGTTTTAAGTCAGTCGCTGAAGTCTCAACCATTGATGCATTACAGTTATTTCATATAGATCTTTTTGGTCCAACACAAACTGGAAGCATTGGAGGAAAATATTATGTATTTGTATTTGTTGATGATTACACTAGAATTATGTGGGTCTATTTTCTAGCAAATAAATCAAAAGAATTTTCTTATTTCAAAATTTCTAGAGCACAAGTTAAAAACAAGAAAAACCTACCTTTGATAACTACTCATAGTGATCATGGAGGAGAATTTCAAAATTATGATTTTGAAAATTTTTGTAGTAGAAAAGGCATTACTCATAACTTCTCAACACCCAGAACACCTCAACAAAATGGTGCTGTTGAAAGAAGAAACAAAATCTTCAAGAGATAAGAAGAACCATGTTGTGTTAGTTTTCAGTAGCTAAACATTTTTGGGATTGAGCTTTAAGTACTACTTGTTATACTATAAATAATGTTTTGATTAGAACTTTTCTTAATAATACTCCTTATGAGGTATGGAATGGTAGAAAACCTAGACTTTCCTATTTTAAGGATTTTGGTTGCAAGGTATTAATTCTAAATACCAAAGACAATCTACACAAATTTACACCAAAATATGATGATGGAATTATCTTAAGCTACTCCACAACTTCTAAGGCTTATAGAGTTTTCAATAAAAATACTTGTACTATTAAAGAAACAGTACATTTCAAATTTGATGAAACTGATCCCTTTGTTTTTAAACAACCTCAACCTATATCTTCAGATGTGTTTTCAGAAACTGATTATCAACCTTTGTTAGAAGATCCTTCTGATAAGTAAAATGTACAAGAGAATATTTCTGAAATATTTACCCCAGAAGACTTCTACCCTCTATTGATGAACAGGTTTTAAAAAACACAAATCAGTTGTTTCTAAAGAATCATCCCAGTGATAGTATCATTGGTGATGTGAATCAACCTGTAAGGACTAGAATTTCCTTAAGGAATAATGTAAAACATTTAGAATTCCTTTCCCAATTATAATAAAAAATAACTGATGATGCTTTAGGTGATGATGATTGAATAAAAGCTATGCAAGATGAGCAAAATGATTTTAAATGGAATAAAGTCTAGACCTTGGTTAAAAGTCCTAAGGAAATATCTGTTATTGGAGTCAAATGGGTCTTCAGAAATAAGTTTGATGAAAATGGAATCATAGTAAGAAATAAAGCTAGATTGGTTGCTAAAGGCTATAATCAACAAGAAAGAATAGACTATGAAGAAACCTATGCTTTAGTAGACAGACATGAATCTATTCGTATTCTAATTTCCTTTGCAGTGTTCCTCAATTTAAAACATTATCAAATGGATGTTAAATTTTCTTTCCTTAATGTTTATGTTCAAGAGGAATTTTTTGTTGAACAACCTCCTGGTTCTTAAGATAAAAAACATCCTGAACATGTTTTCAAACATACCATAGCCTTGTATGGACTTAAGAAAGTCCCTCAAGCTTGGTATGGTAGACTTACAATTTTTTTCTCCAAAATAATTATGTTAAAATAAATGATGATCCAACCCTTTTTTTAAATAAAGATAAGAAAAATGTTTTTATTGTTCAAATTTATGTTGATGAAATTATATTTTTATCAAATCAGAAATCTATAACTGATTCCTTTGCGAATCTAATGAAATCTGAGTTTGAAATGAGTATCATGGGTAAGTTAACATTTTTCCTTGGTTTTCAAATTTCTCAAAAACCAGAAGTAATCTAAATATCTCAGTATAAGTATATTAAATATCTTATTAAAAAGTATTTATATGACAACAATAAGAGTATTTGTACTCCCATTGGTAAATAAAATTCACATGATCATGATGAAGCTGGGAAACTAGTAGATCAATCATCTTTTTGAGGTATGATCAGTAGTATACTTTACATAACAGCTAGTCGACCATACTTAATTTTTTCAGTATGCTTATGTGCAAGATATCAATCCAATACTAAGGAATCTCATTTAAAGGTAGTGAAATTAATTTTCGCTACTTAAAGGGAACCATGGATCTTGGACTCTTTTATACTTCTCGAAATGATTTTTTTTAAAACGTTTTTTGGATGCTGACTTTGGTGTGTGTAGAATGGATAGAAAAAGTACATCTAGAAATTTTCATTTCTTAAGAGATTCATTTGTTTCTTCATCTTGAAAAAAGCAACACACATTAGTACTTTCCACTGCTGAAGCAGAATATGTAGCAGCTGGAAGTTGTTGTGCTCAGGTGTTGTGGATGCAGCACACACTCACAGAATATGGTATGAGTTTTACCAAAACACAAATTTTGTGTGATAATAAAAGTTCCATTGATTTATTTAAAAACCATTCACATCACTCTCATGAAAAACACATAGATATTAGGCATCACTTTTTTAGGGATCACACACAAAAAGGAGATGTCATTCTTCAATTTATCGGAACACAATATCAACTAGCTGATATTTTTACAAACTCTTTGCCATCCGATATATTTTAATACATTAAATAGAAGTTAGGAATAATAACCATAAGTTAATATTCCTTGTTAAATTTTTGTTGGAACCAATCTTCTTACAGTAAGTAACTCCTTTTCATTGGGGGGGTAAATTATTTTGTTAGATTCAAATTTTTGTGTAGTCTAAAATTTTTTCGTAGTCTAAAATTTTTCCGTACTCTAATTTTTTTTCATAGTCTAAAATTTTTCTTAATGAAATTTTTGTAGTTAAATTTTGTTAATGTCAATTTTCTAAATTTTCGTAATGAATATTTTCTAAATTTTCCTAATGAATATTATTTAAATTTTCATAATAAACATTTTCAAAATTTTCATAATGAAGATTTTATAAATTTTGGTAATGAAGATTTTGTAAATTTTTGTAATGATGATTTTATAAATTTTCGTAATGAAGATTTTCTAAATTATTCTAATGAAGATTTTCTAAAATTTTCATAGTCAGTTTTCCAACAATTTTCATAATTAAAATTTTTGGAATCTAAATTTATTCAGGAAGAATTTTCCTCATTATGAATAATCTTCCAAGCAATACGAAAGGTAAGTTTCCATTATTGAGTTTTCATAATCATATTTTAAATTTTGGTATTTTCATTCATTTTTTAATTTTTTGGATTCAATTGTCTCTTAAATCTGAATGTTTTTCTTAAAAACATCAAACGATCAAATACTACCAAGATTCCCTTGTGGCTATCATCTTAACCGTCAGATCTGATCAGAAGGCTTTTCAATCGTTGGATTGAGTTTGGAAGATGAACCATCATCTCAATTTCCTTTATAAAGGACCCCCGGTGGTTTTCCCACATCAAAACTCAAGCCTTCACGTGCTGAAGATCTACGCTCATACATATGTCTGTTCCAAAATTCTCTGATCTTCCTCAACTCTGAATGTCTGTCGAAGTATCTTCCCAAAAATACATGTCAACTGTCAAGATGATTTCTAAATGGAATATTTACAGAGAACGGTTGGTACATCCAAATTTCATTGCTATGTATGATTCTATAATATCAAAGAACATCAAGCTGAATGGATGGTAGAGTGTTTGCGTATCAAAACCAGGAGCTCAGGATCTGGTATATCCGGACTTGTTGGTTGAATTCTATGAGTCAGCAAGTTTATTTTAAGGAACAAGGAAATGATATATTCTCTTTCAAGAGCTATGGGAAGACTAATGATCTTTCTTACACTAAGGCATCCAGTTTGATTGGAGTTCCTTATGAGGGTGAGCCAGACTTCTGCTCACATAAGTTTCCTGATGTTAAAAGAAGTTTTGATAAGGTCAAATCTATGGCTTGCCTCAGTATTTCATATGTAATGACCCTGAATATTGTTCACCTATCTAAAAAATTTAGGATTCTTGAATTGTGGGTTCAAGGATTCATCATTCTGAGAAAAGGTGATAAGGATACTTTGAAGAAGAGTGACATGTATATCCTGGGTGTCTTGGTGAATCTATGGAATGTAAACCTAGTTAAGAATATTCTGATTATAATTGAGAACATAAAGAATTGAAATTTTAAGGCTTATATTATTATGTTTCCATCCATTCTCTCAAATCTGATTGTTTGGTGTTTAGAGTATTTCAAAATACCTTGTAGTTCAAAGACAAGAAATTGCAAAGTTATGCTGGTAAGTGATGATACTCTCAAAAGGATGAAAATTGGTTTTTCTAATGAATCCGGAGAATTATTTGATTTTCTAGAAGAGGAAGTGGAAGATATTATGTAGAAATAGGAGGTGTCTGAACCTTCTAAAAATGGTGGATTGAAGTGGAAGCTGAAGGATGTAGAAGATAAATAAAAATTCTCAGAGGATAAGGAAACCCAATCTGCACCACCAAAGCCTAAGAATCAAAAAAGAATATCTGGATGAGGTAGTAGAAAAATAGAGGCATGGAAAGGTGAAAAAGAAATCTGGGGAGCCAAGCTTTGGTTTGAATCCTACCAAAGCAAAAGATTTAAAAGAAAAGACTGCTGATGAGATTGAAAAGAAAGAAAAAGAAAAGAAACAGAAGAAGAAGATGATTGAAGCAGAGATTGTGCAATATCTTCGAAAGGCTATTGAGAAAGACTCCGAAAATATTCGGGTACCACAATCCTTCTTAGTAGAATCTTTTCTAGAGACACCAGAAATTAAATATGTGACTTCGGAAAAGGTCCAAGAAAAATTAGTGTAGGTAAAAAGAAGAGGAAGAAGAAGGTAGTGGTGATACTAATGACCTTATTAAGCAAGTAGAATATTTTCATGAGAATGAAAGTCCACATTGTGATGAGATCATTCCATCCACCTAATCCATTAATAAATGTAATACCAATCCACATCACTATTTTTCCTAATTTAAATCCAGAAAATACAATGCATATGGCCCATAAAACCAATATAATCCAACCAAGATAAACTCTATTGTTAAGGGAGGCTCCCACGGGTAATTCCCAACCCATTCTATCAAACTACATGGGTTTTGATCCTGTCTCCTAAACAAGGTAGGTAGTATGCCTCCATGAGGTTCAATCCAAACCAACTGTAAACCATTATGTACCTCTCAGGGGTTTCACATACCTGATCAACCACCCAAGTGTTCAGATCATCCTTTATGGTGTGGCATCTTCCCTTAATGGGAAAACCTCCTAGGTCTACGTCCAACAGTTTTCTAACCCATCCATTCGGTAAACCTTTAAGGTTCTCCCTCCTAGGGATGCACCATCCTGATTTACCTCTACCAGGATTTTTGATCAGCCTCTCTCTATCTCCACAGGATGTTAATTTCTTGACATAACATATAATGATACCCCATGTTCACATGGGATGCATAAAGTGAAAGCTTGTGAATATATAGTCATATTGAATCTTTTACCTCATGTTAATCAAGGAATCCCTAGGGAAAATCTCGTAAGATATGTCTTTGGAATCAAATACCTCTTGATCACCATAGGATTCCACATGCTCAGTGCCCATGAGAGGTCCTATTATGAGGAAGAATACCGGTGGTCAATGTTTTAGTGTCCATACATGCTAGTGCTACACAATGTGACCTCTATCCTAACCGATGGTTGTTTCCCTATCAAGATACCTTGGAATGTCGAGATATAACATACATAATTAACCATAATCTACATTTGGATGGCACCGTGAATGAGTATCATAAACACCTCTTAATCTATAAGGGAGAATCAGACTTGGAGATATGTTCCAGGGATAAATTCATGGATGGAAGAACTGACATGCCATCATCCAACTTCGATCAAGGAGAATACATCAATGATAATATTATGAATTCCACTTACCTTAGAAAATTGGCATAGCAGGGCAACAATGCACATCATTGAACAACAACATGCATGGTAGGATTCCCTAGAGAAAGTGTCAGAAAAAATGGTGTACCTGATGTGATATTATCCTCAACATGGGGACATGATGTGTTTTGGAAACCAATAGATAAGAATGTCACTAGATCCATCTATCCAGAGCCAGATCATGCTAAACATAGTGGGTCTGATATGGAACTAACCAGAAATTGGGGATGTTGAATGTTGGGCATTCCAATATGGGACATCATTAGCACGAATCTCTATCTATCCATGGATTATTAGATGATGCTAGTGAGTAGGTATTTTTGTTCCTTTTATCCATACTGACTGCTCAACCAACATTATTTTTAGGACCCAAGCTGTAGGAAACCACTCACACAAAGCTCACTGAAGTAGGGGAAGGTTAAATGTCAATGTGGAAATCCTGTATCACCCCACATCCACTAAAATTTCTACTATGTCATCATCTATCTAGTTTCCACGGACCATATGGCCCTATGAAATTATCTAAATAAGGGTGATGAACACCCTCATATAATGATAAAAGTCTGAAGGGTCGTTCCAATAAAGGATATGGATCACTTAGACATGGAGGCTTCTATGCCTCATTGGAACCACCACCCCCATGGACCGCACCTCAAGCCACTTCTCCCCACCCCAATGATTAACTGCTCCAAAATTCTCTCCCCATAGTGATATTTTGACTCCCTACCCTACACCGATGAGGTAAGGGATAGCTAGGTCACCCTGGAAATGAACCATACACGGGAGTCACCTAGGAGGGATCCCCCCACATTGCATTAATGTCGTTAAAGACTATCATTTTAGGAAAAGGAACTTGTGGAATATTACTCAACTTCATTATCCCTGGTCTGGATGACCCTATGATAAAATTCGATTTATAATTAGGTTTATTCATGTCAAGGGGAGTCATATTCCATATCTATAGTTTCCCTTTCCACCATCATTACGTTCTTCCAAGACCCTTCTACCGCAATGAAGGCACCCACCAATGCCTTGTTGGGATTTATCCCTATACCTCCTTAGAGGAAGGATGGGAGTAATTTTTCAACATTTGGAATCCCCATCACCCCTCATTATCTGTTCATGACAATTATATTCAATATGGTTTCCCCATTCATATAATCTCCCACCAAATAAGAGTTCGTCCCCATTCTCACAGCAAACACGGTGGTCCTCCCTGTGTTCCCAGCATCAGCCAACGTGAAGTTACTCCCTAGCTTTTTTGACATCTAGTATAGATGTACTCGTCAATCCATGACTAAAAATGTTGTTATTTTTTATGGTTCCCCAATATAAAATGTCATTTATGATGGGGTTCAATTATAAATGTATCATTGTAGAAAATGTCTTCATAAATAGTTTCTCTAATTTTTTTTAAAAACATGTTGTGACGAGCCTCTCGTAGAAAAACATAAACAAATAACAATTTTTGATGTGTCACATCCATAACTTATTTTAAATTTATTTTTCATTTTATTTATATTCATTACTGTTTTTGGGGTTTCCTAAGAAAGTTTGGAGGAAATGTTGGATTTTCATGATTTGGTCCCAACCGTGAGCCCATTTCCAGATTTGAAAACAAATTATGATTCTTTATGAACACCTTAATTTTTTAACAATTTTCAACCATTACATTACCCACTTAGACTCTACTGACTTATTCAAACCACCATGTCCATTTTTACCCCATAATAACTCATTTTCATTTTGGATTTGGGTGATTTAGTTGGGCATTGGGCCAACCCGTGAGATCATTTCATGCTTTAAAAAATTATTTTTTTAATATTTCATTAATGTTTTAATTTTTTGGTGATTCCCCCTCCCAATGAAATCCAAAAACCCTAATATCTCCCAAATTATCTATTTTTCTTTTTTGGTTATTATTTACATAGTGGATTATGGAATATTGTCTCATGTTTTCTCAAATCATCATGATTTGATAAGGTAATTTGTTTCATCCACAAATCATTCAATTTTTAATCCATTCCCCCCATTTCAGTCCCCACAAGATGTCTGCAACCTCATGTGATCCTTCCTATAAGTTTTGGCTGCTTGGATATTTAACATTCTGTAGGTTATGGGGAGATTTCTTCAAGATATCTCATGTAAGTGGGTTTCCTTCCATCCTCCTCCCATTTTCTTTAGGTTTATTTTATTTTTTCTTTAAGTTCCTATTGTCAAGGAAGTAGGGATTCACACCTAGGGTTTGTTTATGGGTTTCTTGGTCTATTATTATTGTTTTAGGTTTGATTTATCATCCTTGTGGTGTGTTAGTTGAACATTATAACAAGGATTTTGTTTTTTTGACACTTGTGGTAGGTGATTCTGTAACGTCTTGGTTCTGGGTGCCTCCCAAATGTTCCCCATACCCTGTTGGTCACATGGCGTCAAGACCATTTCCCCAAAAAACAGAATATGTCAACTAGAAATGAGGGACATGGGTGTGATAGTAGAGAAAATATTCCTTCATTTGCAGAATAATGCAGTACAAATAAACAGATAATAATAGTGGAATCAGTAATAACATGCAATAAGTAAACAGTGGAATACTGAAAGTAATAAAAAACTGGAGCACATATATAAAAGATTCATGTCACGTATGTCTAGGAATGCAGAAAAACAAGTCACAATGAAGGAATATAGTACAATACCAAGGTATATAGGAAAACAAATAAACTCAATTAGCATCGCAAGCCTCATCTTGGTCCCATGCTCTCCAGCTCCACAAAAATCAAGTACCTGAAGTAGAAGGGCACATTCCCTTTCCAATACCTACAACAATATAATCTATTTGGGCCCAAAACCATGACCCAAACATGGTGTGAGATGAATCCTTATAGGAAACCACCCAATGATATGTGCATAACAGTTAGTGAATAGAAATGGCAGGCACTAAGAAAAATGAAGCAGTAAACAAGGAAGTACCAATAAGTAAATAAACCTACAGTTTTAATTGCATTCATTTTCACATATCAATTATGAAGCTAATCAAAAAACAAGTTACCCTTTGCGAATTACACATAGCCAAAACCCTCTAGTTCAACCAACAAAACACAAGCAACCCTCTAGGATGTACTCACAGTCAAACCCCTCTGGTTCAGCTTTAACAAAGACTCTCAGAGAGAGAACTCATTGTCAGTTCCACATGTGGTCTCGTGTTGCTAACAATAGACACTATGAGGAAGCACTAAATGTCCAATTCCCCCTGTGGTCTTACAATGTGGAACTATATAAACTCGGAGGGAGAAAAAATTCCACCACACCCTATGTTCTCACAATGTAAAATTAAATAGACACTCTAGAGAATCCCTCAACGTCCATTCTTCCTATGGTCTACACACCAATTTCCCATAACCCCGTGTAAGTTAATTATGCAAAACGATGTTCAACCACCAATGTAAACCTTATGAAATACTTGTCTAACACCATTCAAGAACTAGTTGGCTAAACAAATACATGCATATAATAACATCAGATAATATAGCTCCATCCAAACAACATTAGCCATAGAAGAAAAGCAGCCTAACTGGCAATGCTAGACCAAATGGTCAATATCAAAACAAACATAGGAAACACATCTATATTTTTGAAAATAACCCTATTCACAATAAAAATACCTCTACTCAGGCACACAAGGAATTTCAAGAAATAATAGGGCCAAAATCCCTAATCACGCAATACCTTGTTCTAGGATATTTGGGAATGTTGAACATAATATTCAAAGAATAAATATGGAAAGGCACAAACCACCTCCATCAGCGTTGTATGAAGAACACTTTGGAATGTTATCTAGTGAATCAGCCTAGAACGATGTATATATACAAAAACATTTAAAACCTTCAACCAAGGATATCTCACAAAAGGAGAGAGATCATGAAACATGGATCTAGAAGATGAAATATATTAGTGTTCAGATTCCAACACAATCAACAAAAATTGAATTGGAGAACGAATGATCGATTAGGGGCTCCAGGAAGAATCGTGATCCTCGGTTGCTCCTAGATGAGTCTTCATTAGAATAATGAGTTTCTGTGAACGATATGCGACCCTTGTCCTATATAACAATTAAAAAGAAAAGTACACGGTGTTTTCATTAATGGTACATGGCATGAACCTACCTTAACCGTCCCCCACATCAGGTAGTTTCTATATCACCCTACATGTCTAAGTACTCTTCCATTATACGGCCAGTTCACTATAACCCATGACAACCTGATACATGGTTTTTACTCTAAAGTACATGGCGTGTACTCCATAAATTTCCAAATTCTCTTATTTTTGTAAAAAAAACCATAAAAACACATACCTGAAAATAAGGTCTAGGTTCTTACAAACTTCCCCCATAAATAAATTTGTCCTCGAATTTACCTAGCTAGGCAGCGTAGAGGATGAGTCCTCAAACAGCTCTGATTGCTACAATTGTACATCATTCTCCCTCTCCCAATTCACATCCTGAAGTCGCATGTGCTGCCATAGCACTCGTACCAGAGGAACAGACCGACCATGGAGAACCCTTTCACTGTGATCTAAAATCCATATAGGATGCTCCTCAAATTATGTATCCACCTTCAACTCAAACTTCTCATGTTGTAAAACATCTGATGGGATTGAGAAGTAACGTCGTAGTAGAGAAATGTGGAAGACTTCATTCATATCCTGATAGCTCTGATCTAACGGAAGCCGATAGGAAACCGGCCCAACACTCTTCAAAACCATAAATGGTCCAACATATCTCGGTGAAAGAATTCCCAATCTTCTCATCCTCGTATTTCCAATCCTTGGTGTGACACATAGAAAAACCTGATCTCCGACCTCGAACTCTAGAGGTCTTCTCTGTCAATCACCATAAGACTTCTGTCATGACTTTGCAGTAACCACCCTCTTCCGAAACAACAATATCAGGTCTACGGTCTTCTAGAAAAGACGAGTTCCTAGCATAGTTGCCTCTCCTACCTCCATCCAACATAAGGGTGATCGTCATGACATAAAATAAAAGCCTTATAAAGTGCCATATTAATAGTTTCTTGAAATCTATTTTTGTAGGCAAACTCTATATGATGTATGTTCTTCTCCTAAGAACCTCCAAAATCTAGGACTCATGGTCGAAACATTTCCTCCAACACCTGAATTGTACACTTGGACTGGCCATCTATCTGGGGATTGTAAGGTGTACTCTGGTGTACTTGGGTACCCAATGCCCACTATATCCCCTACCAGACCTGAGAAGTAAAACATGTGTCCCTATCTAATACAATGGATTGTTGAACTCTATGAAAACCTACAATATCCCGTATGTAAAACCTTCCAAAATCATCAACACTAAAGGTATTTTTGATCGGTAAGAAGTGGGAAAACTTCTTGAGTCTGTCAATGATAAACCATACCACATCATTACCTCGAGGTGGCTCGGTAAGCCTGTCACAAATTCCATCGCGACATCATTCCAATTCCACTCGGGATAGGGAATATCTGGAAAAAGACTTACTAGTCGATGATGCTTTTCCATCACCTACTGATAGGTGGAACACCTCATGAAAAAACCCAACAATATCTCTCTTCGTACCTGGCCACCATCACTGACAGTTTAGATCACGATACATCTTGGTGACACCAGGATGAACTACCCAAACTGGGGAATGAAAATCCTACATCAGCTCATCAAGTATGTCTTCTGACACCTATAATCACCCATAAATGTGAAAGATCTAATCCTCTCCTGTGTTCTATCCAATAATAGGGTCCTCCTATGACACAATCTCCAATAGAACTAGGCCTTCAGAATCTAATTGATGCCTTATTCACACTCGATCAAGTAGAGTAGAGGTAACAGCCACAGAAGAATAAATATTATTCCCTTGTCTGTCGTGCACCTCCAAATGCATCGCATAGAACATATCCATAAGCTTCATCTAACTACTGGACTCTTGAACTTCATGCATCTATGTCCTCATACTCAATTCATCAGCCACTTCATTTCCTTACCTAGGAGTGTTGGAATGATCAAAGTCAAAAGACTGAAGGTACTAAACCCACCTTCATTATATCAAATTCAGGTCACTCTAAGAGAATATATACTTGAGACTTTTTTGGTCGGTGAAAACCACAATATGATCTCCCTAATGATAATGTTTGCAATACTGTAATGAATGAATAGCTGCAGCCATCTCAGGATCTTGTGTTGGGTAATTCCTCTCATGTGGCCTCAACTGTCGAGACCCGTACACCATGCATCCTTCTCCCTGCATAAGCACTAATCCCAGCCCAATACCTGATGAATCATACTATAAAATATTGATATTTTCTGGCTCTATAAATACTAGTATCAGTGTTGTAGTCAAGCCCCCTTTCATCTCTTGAAAGGATGACTCACAAGAATATGACCACAAGTACGTCACACCCTTCTTATTGAGGGCCGTTAGTGGCTCCGCTAAGTGTGAAAAGTCCTGTATAAAATGTCTCTATTATCCAGATATCCTTAGAAAACATATTACTTCAAATATGTTTTTCAGTTGCTTCCAGGAAACCACTTATTCACTTTTTCTAGGAATACCGAAACTACTGTCTATGAGATGACATGACCCAATAAGTGTATTTGGTCCATCCAAAAGTGGAATTTTGAGATCATAACATATAACTGATTCTCTCTCAGTGTACTCAAAACAATATCAATATGTGTAGCATGGTCATATCGATTGTGAGATTACAGCAGGATATCATGCGTGATAAACACCATGAAAGAATCCAAGTATGGAAGGAACACTCGGTTCATCAGTTCCATGAAATCTACAGGCACATTCATGAGACTAAATGGTATAACCACATACTCGTATAGACCATACATGCTTTGAAAGGCTGTAAGAGGTATATCAGATTGTCTAATTCACAAATGATGATAACTAGATAACAAGTCAATCCTCGAGAATACCTAGACTCCATGAAGCTGATCAAAGAGGTCATCAATCCTAGGCAAGGGATATCGGTTCTTGAATGTCAACTGGTTCAACTTCTGATAATCCACACAAAGTCAGAGGGGGCCATCTGCCTTCATCTGAAATAGGGCATGAAAACCCCAAGGAGGAGTACTGGGTCAGATGAAACCCTTAGCCTGAAACTCATCTAACTTCTTCTTGAGAGCTTGTAACTCTGGGGTATCCATCCTATAAGGAAGAATGGACACTGGTGCCACTCCTGGCACAAGCTCAATAGAAAATTCCACCTCTTTAGCTAGAGGAAAACTTGAAAAGTCATATGGAAGGACATCCCTGAAACAATCGACCACTGGAGGGAATTCCAACTATGATGTACCCTAGTCATCCAGATATAGACAAGAAATCTAGGCTATAACTCCTCTAAACCCATTATTCTATGGTCCTGCTCTTCTTTTCTGGACATCCCATTCTCCCTTATGTAAGAACAAACCACCCTCTAGTGATGTGAAACTCACCCTACAATGATAAAAGTCGATAATAGACTAGAGGAAAACTAATCAATCCAATCCGAAAATGATATCATATCATATCATCATTAGGAAATAGAGGTCCCATAAGAAGTGACACCCACCAACCTCAAGAGGGAACTCCTTGCACTGACGTACACTAGCCGTTCATGTCCCCAACAGAGTGTCGAGTGTTAAGATATCTTCAGAGGTAAAGATACCAAGCCCATGGATCTCCATAACAACAATAGATATGAAACTATGGGATGCACCTCTATGGAAAAGTGTAGAAGATAATACTTAGGAAGA
Source organism: Viscum album (assembly GCA_963277665.1). NCBI lineage: Eukaryota > Viridiplantae > Streptophyta > Magnoliopsida > Santalales > Viscaceae > Viscum > Viscum album. Next base: position 837,887,706 of record OY728152.1, on the reverse strand, counting down.
TAGAATCATACCTAAAACTGTAGAGGGTTCGGGATACAACTTTTTTAGTGTCTACTCCACTGCAATAGTCTGACCAGTACCACGACCCTCCTACCCTGCCTGACCACCTTGAGATGATTTACCATGTTGTTGCTGAAATCTTGCTGACTGGATACTAGGACCACGACCTCCAGCACATCCTGAAAGGCTGTAAGAACTCCAATTCCCAAACTGACAAGAAAATGGTTCCCTACTCCAGTACGAGGAGTCAAAATAGAACCTCTATCACCAACTTCTAGTGAGAAAATCTAATATAATGGCTAAATATGTCCGATCTTTCCGCAATATTGGCACTACAATGGGTCTCTTGAGCAATGTGGCCTCATATGTCTTCTCTTCCTATACTGGAATCACACCACCTGGCTACCATAATAAGTATTCTGCTTCCTCGGATCTCCATGCGTAGACTCCCCACAACGCTTCATGTTGTCAGTAGGAGGGGTACCGACTCTGGATGTCGGGCCACCCTGGTTCATAGATCCAGAATCTCTTAGATTGCACTCCGTGATTAGAGCCTGGCTGACTATAGAAGTGATAGAAGTCAACCAGAAGATTTTCACCTGAGATCAGATGTCACGCCTGATACCATCCTCAAACTTCCTTACCATAAATAACTCTTCACCCCCTGTAATGGGTGTGATGTTGTGCAGCTCTGTGAAGGATAAGAATACTCCATGACTGAGAGAGTAACCTACTCCGAACTCCTGAACTCTCGGGCTCGATCTTCCGTCAAGGTCACCGGGTAGATGTAATAGTAGAAGGCGTGTTGGAATTCATCCTATGCAACAACCTGTTGGTGTCCCACCTGGGAGATCACATCCCACCATCTCTTGGAAGAGTCTCGAATCATATACGTAACGAGGTCCACCCTAATCTTTGTAGGCATCTCTAGATGCTCGAAGATAGATTTCAAGGCTTCCAACCATAACTCAGCAGCCTGAGGTCCTCCATTAACTGAGAAAGTGAGAGGATGTTGTAGCTGAATGACCTGCATCAATTATTCTATAGATGGGGCAGGAGGCGGTACTCCCTGGAAGGTCCGAATAAACCTCATTAAGACTTCTCGAAACTATGGATAGGCACTTGTATCTGGAATGACGGTTGGTCCCAAGACAAGAATGATGGGAGGGTCTGTTGGTAATCCTTGATCTACCATGTCTGGTGTTGTATCATTGGCTTGTATCTGGGGTATAACCAGAGTACGTCTCAATGGAATGACTCTGTAAGTTCAAGCGCACACCTGTCTTCACGTTTATAAGGTACTGAATCTTACAAGTGTAAAAAAATAATAAGAGAATAAATCATTATTGTTTTTAAAAACATGGATACACGGCGTGTGTGTCCCATACAAGGCATGTTCATTTATGCCTTCACATGGGCGTGTACTCCTGCCAACCCTGGTCGTGTAACACCCCATACACTCGGAGTGTTCTCACAAGACCTGACGTGTACATGAATCTTGTTCTCCTACAGAGTTATTCTACATGACTAAGCCACATGGTTCTCCTAGAGCAAGACTACATGGCGTGTTTTTTCCAGACACGACGTGTACTAGAATTAATTACACTGAACCGTGTAGTTTGTAACCTGGTCGGTTACATGGCTGAATCGTCATGGTATGTTTGTGCCCGACAAGGCATGTACTAACTACACAATAATCCATCCATGTTGTTGGTCACAGGTCTGGACACATGGTCTATACACACGGTGTGTACGTCCGGTACATGGTGGGTTCCGCCATGGATTTCCCAACCCCATGTATCTGCCCACATAGCCAGTGACACAATTAGAGGCTACATGGAGTGTACCTACAGTACACGAGGTGTACATAATAAAAACAGTTCCTTCGTGAATGTAAGGATACAAGGCATTTATTTAGTAATAGACGTCGTGTATTCTGGGTTTTTACGGACAATTAGCCTCAGAAACTACTACAGAACCCAGAAAAACACTGAAACAAACATTAAAGTGCCAAATTGTGATTCGTGGAGCCCATACTCCCTGTGAATCAAAGAATGGAAAATTATACATGTCATATACAGGGAATAACAATGCAATGATCCCTGAAATTCCGATCCCTGAGGGCCCATTACACCTTAGGGACCAAATTTTGGCCTTCATTCAAATTAAATTTCAACATTTGTAATACCCTATCAAACATAATGCATTCTTTCAATGAATCGATCACAACATCATGCATATCTTTCAAAACATATATCACAACAATATACAATCAGTAATTCACCCTAAATAGCAAGACATGAATGCATGACATGTGATCTCTAGCAAGTTCCTATATGATGCATGAGATGGCATACCCTTATATCATCGGGTTTCAATAAAAATAGAACCTCAATAATATTTACACTAATATCACAAAACATGAGAATCACAAAATAGTGAAATCGAATCAATTGTGATAATTGAAAAACCATTAAAATTGCAATAATTGAGGTAAATTAGCTTTTCCCAGTACACAGGTTTGCAACTCCCGGGAGCATCTTATTAACGACTACCTATTCCATCCTATCCATGATTATATACCCCATATAGTATGTCAAGAAGAAGAGAATACCTTTGATACCACTTTGTAACGTACCTGTTTTGGGCGTTACCCAGAGGTGCCCCATATCTGTTTGGTCCCATGGCCTCAAGGGAATTTCCCCAAATGCCAGAGGCTGCCGACTAGAATCGAGGGCCTTGGGAGTTATTGTGAGGAAACTATGAACTCATTGGTAGATTAATACAGTGAAAATAAATAGATAATAACAGTATAATTAGTAATAACATGCAATAATTAAACAGTGCAAGACTAAAAGCAATAAACAACTTGAGCATATATATATATATATATGATGCAAGTCACATATGTCTAGGAAGGAATTCAAACAATTAACAGTGCTAAAATGTAGTACTAAACCATGTACAAGGGAAAATAAATAAATACTAGCAGCATCATAAGCCTCTTCTTGGTCCCATTCTCTCCAGCTACACAGCAATCAGGTACCTGAAGTAGAAGTGTGCTTTCCCTTATCTATACATGCAACATTATAATATGTTTGGTCCAAAAATAATGACCCGAATAGGGTATGAGATTAATCCCAGTAGGAAAACACCCAAAGATATGTGCCTAACAGTCTTTGAATATATATGGTGGGCAATAAGAAAAATGAATCAATAAACAAGGAAGTATACAGAAGTAAATAATCATGCAGTTTCAATTGCATTTGTTTTCACATATCATGTATGCATCTAATAAAAAACATGTAACCCTCTACGAATTACTCATAGCCTAACCCCTATAGTTTAAACAACCAAAATAAATCAACCCTATGGTATGTACTCACATTATAACCCCTCTGGTTCAGCTTTTACAAAGACTCTCTGAGAAAGCACTAACTGTCAATTCCCCCTATGGTCTTCTATTAGTATCTATAGACACTCTGGGAAAGAATTAAACATTAAATTCCCCATTTGGACTTGAAACATGGAACTACAGACCCTATGAGGGATCATAAATTATATCCCCCCTATGGTATCGCAACGTAATAGTAAATAGACACACTGGTGAACCCCTCCGCGTCTATTCTCCCTATGGTCTACTACACCAGGTTCCCACAACCATGTGTATGTTAATCGTGCATAAAAATGTTAATCATCCAAATTAAACCATAATAACTAAATGCCTAAGAGCTTTCATGAACTACTTGGGTAAATAGCTAAAATCATATAATAGCATCAGATAATATCACTTCATCCTAACAACACTAGGAAAGGAAAACAAACATCCTAACCAGCAAATCATGACCAAGCATTATATATAAAAAAACAAGGGAAACACATACATATCATGTAAAATAACCCAATTCACAATAAAAAAACCTCTACTCATACACACAAGGCATATCAGGAATTATCAAGGAAAAAATCACTAAACACGCAATACCCCGTTCTAGGGTATTGGGCACTTTTTCACATAATATTCCAAGATTCACTACTGAGAGGCACACACCACCTACCATTACCTTGTATGAAGAAAACTCTCAAGAGTTGTCCCCTGAATTGGCCTAGAAAAACGTAGATATAAAAAATGTCAAAAATGTTCAACCAAGAATGTCTCACTAAAGGATAGAAATCACGAAAAGAGGATCTAGAATTTGGAAGAGATCACCATGCTAATTCCAATGCAATTGATGGGGTTGAATCAGAGAACGTATGATCGATTGGGGGATCTGGGAAGAATCATGATCCCCAATCACTCTTGGACGAGATTTCATTAGAATAAGGGGTTTATGTGAACAAGATGCGTCCTCGGTCCAATATAACAATTAAAAAGAAAATACACTTTGTGTTCCTTAAAGGTACACGACAGGTACTTGCCTTAACCAGCCCCCTATTTAGGCGGTCTCTAGGTCACCCCACACAGCCATGTACTCGGTCGTTACACGGTCAGTACACAGTCACCTGTGGAAACCAGATACATTTCATGTACTCCAACGCACATGACATGTACTCCTTACATTTCCAAATTCTACACTTTCTCTCAAAAACACGATAAAAGAAAAAATCACACCTAAAAAGAAGGTCCATGTTGTTAGAGATTCCATGTGTAAACACTCTTGGATGATTTATAATTGATAGATTTATAATTTTTTCTTGTTAATATTTCTTATTCATTAGTTTGAAATCTATTTTTGGGGGAGTTTGTTAAGTGAATGCTGCAAAAATGGCTTTTTTTTTGAAATTTTCTATTTTCATGGATATTCCATGTGGAATCATTTGTGGTTGTTTTCTAATTGATGAAATGGTTTTGTTAAAAAGTTTTAGTTATGTTAATTTTGTTTTTTTTGAAATATGGGTATGTACATAGTGTTCAAAGTGTATATTTCAAGGTATTTTATGTACAAAGAATTTTTATATTTTGTGATGTTGTTTTATGGTAATTATAAATGTTTTATTGGGTGATATAAGTGGTGAGAAGTATGTGTAGATACTGTTTTGAATGCGGGTAATAGGAACTGATGATTTTATTTGTTATTGGATTTTTGTAACATGTGGAATTCATTTGAGCACAAAGGGGGAAACCCAGGTATCTAGGTGGGCAGATGTGTACTAGTACGCCTGTTATCCATAGTGGTTTTTTTCCATGTTTCAATTAGTACGTTGGAAATTGAAAATGGATTAAAAATTAAAATTTTATTATTCAAACACTTTTAAGGGAAAATCGGGAAACCATACAGGACTCCACAATATAAAACAATATATCACCAGGGAACAAATGTTTTATGCCAAACGACACCACACCATCATAGGGGAGCCCCATCCTGGAATAAAAGACAATAAAATCATCTTCCTCCTACTCCTCTATATTGGAAAACGGTCTTCTACATGAATCCACAGGCATGGAAACAATGGTAAATCGATACCCTCTCAAACATCCAATTCCGTAGTAATGTCTAGGAGAAACCCGTTGCTCTAAACCCCATCCAGATCAACCCCTTAATAGATAGATGATACGACCCAAAACCCTTGAACCAGTGGATACCCAAGGATTCAAAATACCAAAATTCCATTCCACCAATTCAACACATTCAACCAGACGCTCCTAAATTTCCATGCCTTCAACACAAAACTCAAAAAACACTAAAATCGGACCTGTGAGAAGTTGATTTGCATACCACCAAAGTAAATTCACAAATCCTAATCACTAGAGACCTAAAATCCCTCATAAATTTTATGTAATTATTTACTCTTTATAACCCATAGAACAACTCAACCATCAAAAAGTTCCATACATTAACCATTAAAAATCAACGGCGAGTGACAAATCCAAAAACAATAGCAAACTCAAATGCCAGAATCAAACACAAGAAAAAAATATACAATAGAACTAGAAAAAAAAATAGAGCATACCAACCAAATTCAGACCAACAAATTCCTTTCTCCATAGCCAGAATTAACCAAAAAATGAAGAAACATCAACAGAAGTAGACTCATCATCAAATCCAACGAAGTCAGAAACTAACTAGTGCCTACGGGTGTTCCCAAGATTAGTGCTTGTTGGATATTTTTTATTTATATTTTAATTACGGTGAATTTCGATAGAAAAATGCAGTATCATAAATTTTTTATTAAATTTGTTCACTCTTTAAAATTTCCCATTGAAAATTGTTTACCTTTAAAAGTTTCATTCTTTAGAATTTATTTCCACAATTTATTATTTATCAAAAACGCGCATGTTTTTCATCTTCTAATTCTTAATATATGGAATATTTTTTGTGGTATCCTATCGGTATTATTCTTAAACCCTGATTACACCCCATGGGTGTAAGTATACATGATCATGTTTGACACAGGTAAAGACAAGGCCTTGAGTGATGGCGGTTCGAGTTGCTAGTTTCTTCCCTTGGCGCGGTGTTTTGGAAACGGCTTATGGGTGATAACCCCTTGCCACGTGGAGTCCCATTGGCTATTTTATGCTATATTTATGTATATTTGGACCTCTAATGTCATTTTTAAATCTATTTGTTCAGTTATGGAATTTATTTAATGCTTTTTTGGCATCAAATTTTAGATTTGGTTTCTTTATTGTTTTTGGTTGTTAAATGATTCTAAACTCAGGTAAATCGTTCCCAAACCATAATACATGATAACCAGGAACTTGTACTATCCCATGGGGATAGGGAACACCCTTCTTCCCTTTCCAAAAGCAAGGTTTAGTTTCAGTTTTAATGGATACTACATTTTTTTGTGACAAAATGGTATCAGAGTAGGTTTATCGTTTTGGGTAATATTATTATTTTGGGGTGAGTCTGGTTAGGCAGGAGGTAGGAATGTCAGGGAATGTAGTTTGGGTTACAAGTAGGGTTCATGAACAGTACTTATAATGAAAATACTTGAGTCAAAATGGAATTTTTGGATTGTTTTTTTGTCTTATTTTCAAGGTGGGACGTTCAGGCTGGAGACTGACATATGCGTCAGGTGGGAGAGAAGTGCTGGTTTATTTCATTGTTGTGATATTTTGACTTATTAATATTTTATGTAATTTATAAAATTTTTAGGAATTTTTTTACTTATTATTTATTTTGTGATTGTTTCCTTATATAGAAACATGCCACTCTAGATAGCTCCCATGCCCATGGGAGGACGCCGAATAGAGGTCTCCTTCATCGATAGATCAAAGGATGGTAGAAGTTGTGGTTAGGGTTGTCCAAGACCTAGGACAAGGAGTATCAACCACTCATACTCTAGTTAAGGAAGAGGATTATGGTCTTAGGAAGGAAAATGTCAAGAGTACCTAAAGAACAAGCCTCTTAATTTCCAAGGTGGCACATAACCCCATGAAGCGAGGGAGTGGCTCGAAAAGATCAAGAACATGTTTGTGTTCCTGGAAACACCAGAAGATGATAGTGTTAAGTGTTCCTCTTTTTTGATAGAGTGTTCCAGCTGTAGGTGGTGGTAATCAGTGCTTCGTGCTAGGAAGCATGAGAAGAGGAGTTGAAAGGACTTCAATGTTATCTTCAACGACCAGTACTGCCTTGATGTTTTGGAAAATGCTCGATATATGGAGTTTATAGATCATGTTCAGGGTTATCATTTTGTGATGGAGTATGGAAATAGTTTTACTGAGTTGGTCTGTTATGCTTTAGAAATGGTCTTCAATGATAAGATGATGGCCAAGAAGTTTGATAGGGGTATGTATCTAGAGATTTATTCCCTAGTCTTCCTTTTCAAGCTGAAACCCTATGCAAAGGAGGTTAACCAAGCATGTATGGTGGAGATCGACCTCTAGGGGATGGATTGTTTTTTGGGGATGATACCTGTTATGGGAAGTGGCATATATTCTAAGAAGAAAAGGAAGTGGGAGGAGTAGGGAAATAAGGGGTGGCATCATATACCAACCATCCCAGTAGTTTTCTTCAGTGGCTTCTGATGTGAGGATGTCGCATGCCACCTGTGGGGTAGGCCATGTCACATCCGACCAACATTAAATTTTCCACTGATTCCTTATTATAAATGTGGTGGTATGGGACACTTTTAGTGATTTTGTAGGATGTAACGTTCACTCAAAAGTGGGGAAAGATTAGTGGCTACTTGGGGAGTTTTATCACCGTCAAGGCTGTTGAGGACAGGGAGATCTCAGTTTGGTGGTTGTGGCACCAGGGCCATATCATCTTCTTGGTAGTGAATATTCCAGGAAGAGACATAAGTTAGTGGCCATTATTAGGTAGATACTAGGCATCTTCATGTGGTGGATCAGGACCAGTGGGATCAGAGGCAGGACCATTGACTATTCAATGTACCATTCTGATTCCCACTTCTAGAGTTGATTCTATTTTTGATACTAGTGCTTCTATTTCATTCATCTCTATACGTGATGTGAATGTGATGAATATTCCAACTGAGCAGTTTTCCTTTGTTAGGGAGTTGGTGCCGCCACTGGGAAAGATGAAGGAACAGGGGATCCGGTGTCTATCGTGTGTGCTTTCCATGTAAGGTTTTGAGATGGAGTGGGACATCCAAGTCATAGATATGGATCTTTTTGACATGATACATGGTAGGGATTGGATAGTTCACATTCATGAGTAAATCTATTTATATAGGTGGAGGGTGAGTCTCATGGAACCAATGGGAGTTGTTAGGTTTTCAATGGGGAATGGGATCTTTGGTCTGGTCATGCGAGACCTCCACTCCCTGAGTTAGGGAATCATATCTTTAGGATATCATCACTCATTCTAAAGGACGATGATTGTGCTCATGAGGGTGGGTTACCTCATGTTGTGGATGACTTCCTAGAGGTATTACTAGATGATTTTCTTGTCTTAACACAAGAGAGGGACTTGGATTTCTTGATCAATTTGGTGTTGGGAACACAACTGATATCCCTTCCCCCATATCATATAACCCCCACCGAATTTATGGAATTAAAGATTCTGCTGCATGATTTAGAATCCAAAGGATTAATTTTCCAAAGGGTCTCTCCTTGGGCCACTCCTGTTTTCTTTGAAAAGTAGGCTGATGGGTCCCTCTAGTTGTGTATTGATTACCGAAAGCTGAACAAGGTAACAATCAAGAAAAAATATCATTTTCCCTGAATATATGACTTGTTAGATTAGCTAAAGGAGAAGAGTGGTTTTATAAAATATATTTTCATTTAGGCTTCAATAAACTAAAGGTGAGAGGGATGATATCCCAAAAATATCCATCCAAAGTAGGTACGACCACTTTGAGTATCTGGTCATGCCCTTTGGATTGATTAATTCTTTAGTAGCCTTTATGGAACACGTGAATATAGTGTTCCACTAGAATCTCTATTCCTTCATCATGGCGTTCGTGGACGACAACCTTGTTTTTGGATCCATAGAGGAACACAATAATAATCTGTAGATATTTTTTGGAATATTTTGGGATTACTGCCTCTATGAAAATTTTTCCAAGTGCACATTTTGGATTTTGGAGATTATGTTTCTAGGGCATGTGATCTCAGAGTAGTTGGTATCAGTGGACCCTGATGAGATCAATGCATACAACGACCCAACCGTTTATTAAATTACTACTACATAATTATATAAATAAAATACATAATAGTATTACAACCTGAGGATCCATAGGTTTACTGTCTTGGGAAAACTAGGACCATACATAACATTTACAACATCAAACAAAAACATTTATTTAATTCATTATTCTCCAGCTTCTTATTGTCCCTTGAAAACTCCTTAGTACACATGATCACTCGAGGATATACATCAAAATGAGGTGAGCTAAAAGATATTTAAGAGGATAAATAAGGAAATGAAACAACATAACATGGGAAATTAATAATCAATATCATCATAACATAGGAATATGATAATAATAATTATAGTAAACATTAATAGAATACTTGGAATGTGGAAATGCGTAAACAATGAAACATCATGTCTTAGTGGATAACTACCACATGTTGTTGTGAACAATGATAACACAATTTTCATGCATAATTTCCATTTAAAAAATGAGATTCATCACATTACTCAATGAATTAGAGAACTGTATAATTTTAGGTTCATCCATCACATCATAACATTCATATTACACTGTATAATTCCGAGCGGACCCCTCTCATCATAACATTTAAATTATCATGCATGCCATATAAAACATAAAATAACCCATGTAATGCATTGGGTTTACCATCATAATTAAATGATTTAATAAACCTTTGGATACCAATATAAATATGGAAAAACATTCTTGACATAGAACAATCACCGATGGGTGAAGAAGAAACAATCATTGAGAAGTACAAATATTGTGTTTATTTGAATGAAGAGTTCATTTTGAAAACATTGGGTTGGTCATGAACATACGTAGAAAAAATTTATTCCCTATAAAAGGTAATATAATTATGAATAAATTATTTTTAAGGCAGACCCATACTAAAAATTGGGTTGAATGAGTGAAAAAACCAAAGAAAGATGGTTAGGTTTGAGAATTCCCCTTACTGTGTAACCGAATGATTTATTCAGTTTCATGAGATATATAAAGACATTATATTCGTCAATTATCAATTAAATAACCTTTAATACATAAATATGGTTCATTATGGTATCATTATGTTAATGTATGGGCCTTTGGAATAGTTTTAGAGTTTAATTTCGTTGTTCGAGAGTGTTCTTTTTCTTAGTGTTCATGAACAGTATGAATAGATGTTTGGGTAGAACATGGATAAACATATAGAACTGATATTACATGATATTAATGAAATTATAGAAAATTAAATGATATTATAAATAATTTTTTTATATACCATTAGAATGAATCATTATAAAATAACTTAATTATGATCGTTTGGGTTAATTCGAGTGGTTTTTCGACCACAACGAGCTTGTTTTATTAAATCATTTAGTAATATGTACATAAGATAGTTCCAAAACATTAAATAAGATATAATAATTATAACATAATCTGGTCATACCATAAATAGGGTTTCATGAATATATCTGAATATGGTAAAGGTAAATGAAAACATGTCGTTCTTGAAAGTGATAAATTAACACCTCAGAAATAACGTTGTCCTTTCTAAAATAAAAATATGAGGAGAATGGGGTAAGATGACATATTATACCATTATTATCATAATATTATAGTGTATTTATGAAACTGAAGTTTACATACCTTGTGTATGAGGATAATTTAAGAGATATTAGGAAAAGAACTTCAATTTGAAAGGAAATTAAAGGAAAAGAGAGAGATGAGAAATATATCTTAAATCCTTTTTAAGGATCCATGGATTGGTTGTTTGATGAGACCAAACGTTATTATATGTGGGGGATGATATAGGGAATATTTTTTCATAGAGATTATAAAAGGATTGAATCTTTAGAGGTTTTAGGAAATGAAGGTGTGAAGGATGGTACATATAGTGGAGGGGAGAGAGGCTTTCTCAATATTATATTGATTAATTTATTATTTCTCCACAAGAAAAGTAATATTGAGGATTAAATGACCAATAATATTAATAATTTTATGCAAGATTGAGATAATCGCCTTACATCAGCCATAAATCTGCTAATGCATCATAATTCCAGTATTTAGTATTTATCGTAAATTATCGTATTTCTCTATTCACAAAAATTAAAATATTTTATAAGAATCCAAAAAATTCACCCTAAACATTTTGTGATGTGTAGGATCAAAAAAACAAGTCCATTTTTCAAAAAAATATAAATATCATTAATTATATTTTTAATTAAAAAAATATTTTACTTGAAAAAACATTTTTAAAACATTTATTCACTTATTCCAAAACATAGGTGAATCATACTTTCAATTAAATCCTATATATATAATATCATAGGTGTGGTTACTATTAAAAATTGCATGTCACTATTAATAAGGGTGATATTACTGTTCATAAGGGTATATTACTACTCAGAAAAAATTCTGTTTGTTCTATTAGACTCCAAAAATCACACTAAACACAACTGTCTGTGTCAATTTTTTGAAATTCAACATTTAGAAGTGGAAAAAATATGCATAATGATCATATAGTATTTAATATAATGATATGTCATTGTGCTTCCTAATTTTATTATACTATAAGGCATAATTACAGTAATGGAATTCCATTGATAAAACTTTGGGTCGTTACAATTTACCCCCTTATGAAATTTCACCCTCCAAATTTTCTTTTACACAAAAATGTGAGGGTAATTATCCTTCATCGCCTCTTCCAGTTCCCAAGTAGCTTCCTCCAACTTATGGTTCTTCCACAACACTTTAACATGATAGGTTTTCTTGTTGCGTAGGACCTTATCTCTCCTATCTAGAATCTTTACTGGTTGATACTCATACGTGAGATCATCTTCCAGCTCTACCACCTCGGGGTTCAGTACATGTCAGGGATCTGGTATGTAATTCATCAAGAGTGATACATAATACACATAATGAACTTTAGCCATATTTAGTGGAAGTTCAAGCTGATAGGCCACAACTCCTAAGCGTCCAATGATCTAAAAGTGTCCAGTGTACCTTGTTCTTAGCTTCCCTTTCTTTTTAAAATGCATGACTCTCTTCCATAGTGATATTTTAAAAAATATTTTACCTCCAACATAAAACTCAAAGTCCATTCAATGGCTATCATCATTTCTCTTTTACCGACTCTAAGAAAATTTGATATTTTTATGGATGACTTAAACCTTCTCTGTCATCTCTTTCTCAATATCGAGTAAAAGTAGCATTCTATCTCTAGATTCATCCCAACAGGTTGGATTTATACATCAAATTCCATAAAAATATTTATATAGAGACATATGAATACTTGAGTGGATGTTATTATTGTATTAGAACTCAACCAATGGGAATTTCTAATCCCATCCACCATTGAATTATAAGGAGCAAGCTCTTAGAATATCATTAAGCATCTGAATATTCCTTTCAGATTGGACATCAGTTTGGGGGTGATAGGTCATTCTAAAATTTAATTCAGTAGTCAAAGAATGTTGAAGAATCCTCCAAAATCTTGATGTGATCCTTATATCACAATCAGAGACAATCGATAGTGTAACACCATGCAGTCACACCACTTCATTAACACACATCATTGCATGTTTTTCAAGAAAAATATCTTCCCGGATAGCAATAAAATGGGAAGTCTTGGTGAGTTAGTCAACCACCACCCATATCGCATTATTTTCCTTCGACATCTTTGGGAGACCCGTGACAAATTCTATAGTTACATTCTCCCATTTCCACATAGCTATATGAAATGGTTGCATCATCCCTTTATACATTGGTTTCTATGATTTAACTTGATGACATACCAAGCAACTTAAGATATATTCGTCAATATTCTTCTTCATGTTATCCCACCAAGAGTGTTTTAAGAGATCTCAGAACATCTGGCTGCTTCCATGATGTATAGAGAATGTTGATCTATGTACATTTTCCAATAGCTCATTCTTTATCCTATGTGATGAAGGCAAACAAAGCTGCATTCCAAACTGAATCTAACCATCGTTGTTGATATGGAACTCAGGAAACTTCCCTTCCATTATTGCATTCGCCTTATTTTTTAACACTAGATCATCAATTTGTGCCTCCTTAATCATCTCTTAGATAGATGGTTGCGAAATCATTTGGTCAATGTATGATGTATCCCCTACCCTTTTGATTTCAAAATCCATCCTTTGAATATCCAAAAATATAGGGTCTTTCTCAATCTGTAACATGGATAGAGTAGAAGGTACTTTTATATATAGAGCATCAGCTACTTTTTTCCCTTTCTAGGATTGTAGTGAATAGAAAAATCATAGTCCTTGATTATCTCTAACCATCTCCTTTGATGCATGTTGATCTCCTTTTGTGTGAATATATACTTTAGGCTCTTGTGGTCGATGTATATGACTCACTTCTCACCATAATGGTAGTGCAGCCATATTTTCAAGGCCAAAATCACGGATACCATATCTAGATCATGCATTGGATATTTATGATCATGGATCATCAACTGTGATGAGTCATAGTCTATCACATTATCATTTTGCATGATTACACAACTGAAGCCTTTCTTTGAAGTATCACTGCATATCACAAAACATTATCCTCTTTTTGGCAGTGTGAGTACAGGTGCAGTGATCAGCCTTCACATTGGCTCCTTGATTCTTCCCTCACATTCTTACATCCACATATACTTTACGCCTTTCCGTGTTAACATAGTTAGTGGTATTGAAAATCATGATAAATTTCTCACAAAATGTCAGTAGTACCCGGCTTATCCAATAAAACTACGAATTTATGTGGCACTATAGGGTTTGGGACATTCCTCAATTGCCATTGTTTTCTAAGGGTACAAATAAATTCCCTCACCTATGATCACATGTCCCAAAAACGTTACTTCCATCATCCAAAAGTCACACTTGGTGAACTTGGAGTACATCATCTCCGTTCTCAATGTCACCAACACAAGTCTTTGATGTTCTTCATGTTCTTCCATACTCTTGGATTAGATGAGAATATCATCGATAAAAACTACCACAATTTTTTCAAGGTAATTTCTAAAGACTCGATTAATAAAATCCATGAAGATTGAAGGGGAATTAGTAAGTAGGAAGGGAATCACTAGAAACTCATAGTGCCCATACCTTATAAAAATTGTAGTCTTCTGAATATCATCTTTCATCACCTTCAGCTGATGATATCCAAAACAAATATATACCTTTGAAAAGTTTTTATCTCCTCTTAATAGATCGAACAATTCATCTATTCCTCAAATATGATACTTTTCTTTTATGGTGATTTTGTTGAGTTTCCAATAATCGATACATAGCTACATTGTTTCATTCTTCTTCTTCACAAAGAGCACTAGCACACCCCAAGGTGATGCACCGGGATGTACGAACCCTTTTCCCAAATTCTCTTGAAGCTACATCTATAACTCCTCCAGTTCCAAAGGAGACATAAAATAAGGACACTTTGAGATAGGAGTATCTCCTAGTATGAGTTCTATTGAGAACTCTACCTCACGATCCATGGGATGTCTGGGTAACTCTTCGGGAACTACATCATTGTATTCCCTCATGATGGGAATTTCAGCAAGGTTTGCAATTTCCTTTATCTCATACATTTGGGAGAGGTTTGTTTCTTCATTGGGTATCAAAACCCACACCGTTGAAGGATTTTTCCAAGGAGATTCACGATCATCCTTAAATTTGTAGAGGAGAGTGGAATGGTTTGGAATATGAAAAAATATTTCCTTTTTCTGATAGTTGATATGTGATCTATATAACGAGACCCAATCCATTCCCATTATTGCATCGAATTCCACCAAAGGAAGTATTATGAGATTTTATGGAATAATATTCCCATATACACCAACAGGATAAGAGTCAAACACTTGGGATTCAATGATTGATCCACCTGGTGCATTTACAGATATCCCTATTTCAAGTTTTCAGGGATTCAGTTCTAAGGTTCTATAAAACAATGAAGATATAAAGGAATAAGAAGAATAAGAATCAACTAAAACATTTTCCATTATTGAATGAATAGGAAGTGGACCTTGTATGACTTCATTTTCGTGCTCTAGTTCTGTAGTAGTGATGGCATAAGACTTCCCTTGTTCCTTTGGATTTGGTGGCTACTGACGTTGAATACCCTCGAGGACTCGAGGTTTAGTGCACTATCTTTCATAGTGCCCTTGCTCCCTATAGTTCTAGCATTGGACCTGGGGTGGTTCTCTCCTTTCTTCCACCACATTCACATTCATTCTCATGTATTTTAGACACTCTTGAGCATGATGGATTTCTATCCCACACATGATTAATTTCCCCATCGCATTGAGATAGTTCTTATGATGCAACTTCCCACATTTTTCGCATGTGGGATGCTGAGTTTTCTTCACAACTTTATCAATATATTCTCGATTAGAAACTCAATCATTTGTTTCATATCAACATTTCCATGGGATAAGTTTTTAAACTCCATCTCCACTTTGAGGGCACACCGAACAACATCTTCATACCACCCAAAGTCTCAAATTTAAAGAGCCTTTCAAAAGTGTAGTTTTAATCCACTGTAGAATATATCAATTTTACTTCCATTTTTTCTTACAAAATACTAAGCATAACCTGAAAGTCTTGTGAAATTTTCATGGTAGGTCATGACAGATTCTCCTTCTTTTTGTAGATATCTACGATTTATCTCTCCCTCATTTTAGAAAGAGTTTGTGTGAAATACATGTTAATAAACATGATCTTATAGTCATCTCATTCCATTTCCTAAATTTCTTCCCTTGTCACGGTGTTCTTAATCAATGCCCACCATTACTTGTCCACTCCATCTAGACGACAAATGTCTTGTGTAATATTCTCCATCTCAGAACAATGAATCATGGAAAAGATCTTCTCCAAGGATTTGACCTACTATAATGCAATTAGTAGATCAGAAGACCCACCAAATTTCAATGGACATTGCCGCATAAAACCCTCGATATCCAGTTGATCCCTCTTTGGTGAAGGAGGACGTTCCTCATTATTCATGTTATTATTCATAACCTGAGATATTTGGGTATGAATCACCAGGATGTTTCGAACTCCACCTCCCAACTCATTGGTTATGTCGTTCGGGCAATCATTGTGTTGGCCCTCACTAATGTTGTTGGCCTGATTTCTCCTGGTTCCCACCATTTTGTAAACTAGAAAAGTTTAGAACAAAACATAAGTCAAGAAGTCATCAATAAATAAAATATTCATTTGTAAAATATACACTAAAATCATAACTTATGGGATACCTATGTAAAGGTTCTTTTGTGATTATTTTCACTTAGTATCATACTATCGGTTTTATCTAGTGTTCATTAATCCTAATTCTCAAATTAACTAAACCTTGACTCTGATACTAACTATAGAGATCTAGCCTTTTATTACATTACTATTACATAATTATGAAGATAAACAACATAATACTACTACTCCATGATGATTCATAGGATTAGTGTCTCGAAAAAATAGGACCATACATAACCTTTCAACATCAAACATAAATGTTTATTTAATTCATTCTTCTCCATCTTTTTATTAACCATTGAGAACTCCTTAGTACACATAATCACCTGAGGATATACATCAAAAATGGGTGATCTAATGTCCCAGTAAGGGGATAAATAATCACATGAAAAAACATAACATGGAATGTGAATAATATATATCATCATAACATAGGAATTTGATAATAATCATGAGAGGAAACATTGATAGACTACATGGAATATGGGAATGCATAAACAATAAAACATCAAGTCTTAGTGGTTAACTACCACACACAGTTTTGAACAATTATATAATTGTATTCACACATCTATTACCTTTAACTAATGAGATTCATCACTTTCCCAATTCATTGGAGTGTAGTATAATTCAGGGCGCACCGGTCACATCATAACATTCATATTGTGCTATATAATTCTGGCCGCACCCGTATCATTATAACATTTACATAATAATGAATTCCACATAGAACATAAAACAGCCCATGGAAATGAATGGGGTTCAAATCATATTTAAATACATTCAGAAAAAAAATTTCTCACAAAATAAAGAAGGAATAACATTCTTGACATAGAACAATCAACGATGAGTGATGAAAAAAATCATTGATAAGTAAAAAAGAGTGTTTTTATTTGAAAGAAGTGTTCTTTTGGAAAACATTGGGTTTGTCATGAACTAATATATAAAACATATATATCAATTAAAAGGTAATATAATGATTAATAAATGATTTTTAAGGCATACCCAGACTGAAAATTGGTTTGAATGACTGAAAACTCAAAGAAAGAGGGTTGGTTTTGAGAATTCACCATACATGGTATCTAAATGCTTCTGTCACATAAATGTCCCATATAATGAAATTATATTCATTAATTAGAAATTTTAGAACCTTTTATACATGCATATGGTAAATTATGGTTCAATTAATTTATTTTATGGGATTTTGGATGAGTTATAGAGTTTAAATTCACTGTTCGGGTGTGTTATTTTTCTTAGTTTTCATGAACAGTAAGAATGGATGTTCTTGTAGAACATGGATAAACATACAAAACTGATATTACATGTTATTAATGATGTTAAAGAACTTGAAATTATATTATAAATAATTGTTTATATACTATTGGTGCCAAAATATGTGTAGATGGAAAGGACGCAAAGAAGGAACCTATCCCAAAGGGGTTGCTTTGCGATTCCCATTCGCGGAGCCCCACCCAGCACTGCGG
This sequence comes from Viscum album, assembly GCA_963277665.1. Lineage (NCBI taxonomy): Eukaryota > Viridiplantae > Streptophyta > Magnoliopsida > Santalales > Viscaceae > Viscum > Viscum album. Next base: position 837,869,414 of record OY728152.1, on the reverse strand, counting down.
CCAGTGAGAAGTCGAATCCCCATCTATGGCCGCTGTTGTGTAAAAGAGGGGGGAGGATCTACCTTTATGATGAAATTTACCAGAAGCATCGTGCCACAAAGGGATCCAGATCAACCTCTACTATCTATTGGAACATGACGGAAACCTCCATGAGAATCGTGGAGGGAACCACAGATAGCTTCGTTCTGAGGAGGGGATGATGGATGACTCTGGTGTTATGATAAACATTACGCAATCCATGGACAAATGTGGAGTTCCACATGTCTTTTAATAGAGCTATGCCTTTATCACGCCACCCATTTCCTATAAGTACCCAGCTTCCCTCAGATCCAAAGGACAGATACCCCGAACTTTCTCCTTCTCACCTCTCAAATCGTGAAGCCCCTTTTTCTCTGTGAAACCTTGAGAAAAATTAGCTCATCAAGGTACGTGAGTATTGAGATTTTCCTTTCCCTTACCTCAAATACATCTCCTCTTCAATCAGGGATGCCCTTTGTAGATCCCATGGGCCATCACAAAATAAGGAGATCCCTAAGTGGACTCGGGTCTTTTCAATAAACTCATGATTCGCAAATTACCTTCCATGAACATGTGAACCACATGCTATGGTAGGGAAATTGTGCTTCCAGAAGAACATTTATTCATAGTGATATGATTTGAAATGTACCCCTTCTTCGCAATGTCCTACTCCATTAAGGCCATTATACTACGCGAAGCACCCTTCATATGAACTTATATCCTATGCCCAAGCAATGACACTCCACTTCATGAAGCATTCCCCTTCGCGAAGTCCCTCACCATTTTGGAGAACCAGATATTCACAAGGTCCAATCCTATGAACCCATTTTCTTCACAAACCCTTCTCCTGTAAGACCCTCCAGGTTCGTATGAAGTGATTTCACGGTCTCTTGGGTGGTGCATCATGTTTATAGCTTAGCCTAATTATTCTTCACATATGAAATCAAACAACTATTTCTTCTCTACATAGCCATGATAACATGAGACCATTAGTGGATCACTAGACAAAACCCCCTCACCACAACATTTATGATGCCTTCCCTTCCCCAAGGGTGGGTGGGTATTAGTTATGTAAGTCCTACGGGTGCATAGTGAACCTACCTCATCTGAGCTAAAGGACGTTAAACGTCCAAGCACCATCGTCCTCAGCACCTGAAATTAAATTATAGACTATCCCCATCTATAGGAGTGAGATCTTCTTCACTTGGAATGATATCCTCTTTGTTGGAGTGGCATATGTTCGCAGGGAAGGGAAACCATCTTGGTGTAATCCCCAATCCTTTCTTGTGGGAGGCAGCACCCATTCTCCTCCTTACCTCTTCGGTGCCAAAGACCTAAAGAGAGATGGGGACGAGGACCTTCTTTACCCCATCCCTCTCCCTCTGGACTTTGTCTCCATCAGGCCTCCATCATGGAGTAAGTCCCAAGATACATCTCCTTATCCCGATAACCACGCAAAAGCGCCAATATCCTCATTGGAAGACCAACCACACAGAAACCCATGTTTCCTCTTTGATCTGCTAACCATGTGTAATCCCCACTCAAAATTATGTGAACACACCATTCACGACGCGATCGTTAGGTCTATGTTGCGTCTTGTTTCTCCCACTGAGAATGGCTCATGTGGGCTTAGAGTAAGTATTGATCATGGAATCCTTCATGGGGATCCTTAGCGTGTAAGCCCCAAACTCTACCGAACTATGTGTATATTGATACTTTTCTCTTAGGCAAGGTATGCATGAAGCTTCCTTGAGGTTCAATCCCAACACCTATTCACATCCACCCCTTCATGTTAGTTCACCTTCATCCTGCATGACGTTAAACTGTATCCCTAAACCTGAAATACAAGTACATTATTCCTTATCTTCTCGTCAAGGTACGTAGGAATCATCCATGAGGATCAATCCCAATACTTATCAGTCCCGACCACTCTACATTGTCCCACCCTCATCCTACATGTTGTTAAATTGTAAGACCCCCCCCCTTTTTCCCACATGACGTTAAACTATATGATACCGAATTATATGTTCTCTGATCCTTGTCCCCTATAAAGGGTACGTAGGAATCCACCCTGAGGTTCAAAACCAACCAATGGTTGGTAGGTGTAAACTGGACCAATGATAAACCATTGTAACCCCAACCAGCGGTATGCTTGTGGAACCCCACCTAGCGGGAAGTTGTTGGAACCTCAACCAACGCTACACCATTGGAACCCCAACCAGCGGTAAGACCTTGTTACCTCAACCAACAGTAATCCATTATAACCCCAACCTGTGGTAAGACTTTGGAACCCCAACCAGTAGTATGTTGTTGGAACCCTAACTAGTGGAAAGCAGTCTAAACCTGAACTAGCGGAATGCCATTGTAGTCCTGTTGGTTGGGCCCAACATCTCTGGTCTGCCCCTCGGGCATCAGAACAACATGGGTTTCTAACCATTCATAAGCCACAGTATATTGCCAGGTCATTGTCTTATATGTACACCCGAATTTTGTACCCACATCCCGAACTACGTGGACTTTAATTTCCTGCCATGAGGATATGTAGGAAGCCTCCCTGATGTTCAAGACCATCAATCATGTCCCATCGTTATCTCTCCCCCAAGCCTATGTGTTTTTGGAAGGTCATAACCCGACCCGGGGGTTCCACTTCCTTCGGGTACCATTAATGCATCCATAATCATGGGCCGCCTCCTCAGGTGTCCCATCGCCCCAGCGAACTATGTGGAATTTGATTCCTTGCCACATGGATATGTGGGATGTCTCTTCAAGGCTCGAGTCCAACATCACAGTTGCCCTCACATCAATTCCATATCATTCTCCATCCACTCTCATCCATCCATATACATCCTTATGTTTACCCGGGATTCCACATCTAGGTGAGATCATGTCATCCACTTTCTCACTGCTCCTAACATCAATCGAGTAAATAACCATGTGTTATCCCAACATCAGCATTCCCTCTGGGTGTTGTACTTATCTGATCCACTCTTATTAGTGTTCCAATCAGTCTAATCTATCCCCTTTATATGTTAAACTCATGGCATACCTTATGGTAAACATGGGAAACTGAGTAAAACCTCAGAGACATTCCTATAGCATATAGTTACCCCATTTAGTGTGAGATGCCTCAAGCTTTCGCTCCCTCTATAAGCCCTATAATAAGTGTATGAAACCCAAATGCATCTGCGTTCTAACATCATGAAATTCCATCTATATCCTACGTGACTAATACCCTAACTGAAGGTTGCTTCCCAAACTAGACCCCTTGTAATTTCTAGAAAGAAACAGCGTAATTAACAGGCATCCATGATGACATGGCACTGTTAAGAGTTTCACGAACAATGTATAAATATTTAAGGGAGGCTTAGAACAGGTGATGAGTGACGAGTTTGAATCCATGGAAGGAGACACTGAAATCCCATCAACCCATTTTGATCATGGAGAAAATGTCCCTGAATAAGAGATAGATGTCTCCCGCCTTTGGAAAGCGGGAATATGGGGCAAAAAACAGAGTGTCCTCCATAGATGAATGTGTGCCCCAGTGAAAGAATTAGAAATAGAAATGGTGAACCAGACATGAATATCTTCTCCTCAATAATAATATTAGTAACGTTAATGAAATTTGTGGATTTGCATGTCACCGGATCCATGTATCTGGAACCAGGTACCACCATGAAAATAGTTGTCCTAGCGTGAAACTCACCAGAGATTGGGGAAGATGAACATTGGATATCCCAGTTAGCGACGTTGTTATCATGGATCCTTCTTACAATAAATGGTCGAAATAATGGTTTTGGGCCACTGGACATCACTTTGCTTCTTTCATCACTAATGTTTTAATCTCCTAGAATTTTAGGACCCAACCAGTCATGACAGGATACTGATCACCACTCACCCACCAATGTAGGGTCAGGGAAAACATCAACATAGAAATACCACACAAACTCATATCTTCTATGAAAACCTCCACATCCATGGCTTCTGGGCACCCACACACCATTTCCCCATATGAAATCATTTAGAGGAGGGTGATTACCGACCACATTTGATGATACGAGGAGAATTGGATTATCCCAACCTGGGATATAGCCTAACATCACATAAAGGATTCTCCGCCTCACCATAACCACCACCCCCACTGTCCGAATAGGGATCCACTGCTCACAACTCCTACCTACAACTATTTTAGCAGCCTCTCCCTGGAGTTCTTTGACAAATCCCTCCCCTGCATGAGTGAGGCTAGGGATTTCCGAGCCAGTCCAACTATAATCCCATACCAGTGGCCACTAAAGAGGGATCCCACTAGGTTGTCTTAGCAACGCCACCAAACCCCATAGGCCAAAGAGAAGATGAGTTAGTAACCTAATCCATTGGCCCCAGTCTGATTAACCCAATTATAGTGTCGAGCGCAAGCTGAGGAGGAGGCCCACCAAGGGGTGTCATCATCCTCAATATCTATCGTGGCTTGTACCACTGCCGACACATACCGCCAACACCCCATTCATATTGAGAAGGTGCATCTATATGCTCAGCCTGGATAGAGGCTCGAATAGCCCCACCAGAATGTTAGGACAACTCTTTTTGTGTCCAACATAGTAGGAATCCATTGCGGGCCAACCCATGATGTTTACATCCAATACGGAGGTCCTCCCTATTCCACCAATAATGAGAGCAAAGGTCCTCCCCACTGCATTAACACCCAGTACAAAAGCCTCTTCCGCACCCATGTCCTTAGGAATGGAGCTACTCCTCTTGTCATAGGTTGCTGATGTGAATATTCTACATGTCTGGTCCACCTTCAGTGTGGGGTTCTTTCCCATGTCCTTACAACAGCCGACAAAGTTCATCCTTGTCCCAACAATCAGATAAGTGGAGGTTTCCCATGTTTCATTGGTACTCAACAAGGACATCCCACCCGTGTTGAGATTGACCCGTATAAGGACTATCCTCGTAATGTCGCTACCAATAGAAACAAGCACGGAGGCCTTACCCATACTCCCATAAGCTCTAGAAGAGGTCCTACCTAATGCAACACTTCCCATGGAGATTCACTCCACGCATCAGCCAAAAGACACAGAGTTCTTCCCCATGTCCCCTTTGACATTTTTCAGGGTGCCCCTCTCACCTCGGTTCACCTAGGAAGAAGTACTCTCTGCACCAAAATCAGTTTGGATGAAGGACCTCCTCAATCCAAAAATCTACCATATCCTGAAGAACTACCCTAGGGTGGGAGGGTGGGTTGACGATTCCATAAGAAGAACTCCAAGATGTTTTATATGACAATTATGCCTTCATGCTTCTCAAATTCCGAGGTGGAATGAGATTTGTAAATTGAACCCTCACCTAGAGCCTCTATGTTGAGGGTTGGGGTAGGAATGAGGTGTATCATCCTCATCCTTTTGGAATGTGATGTCTACCGGATTCCCACCTCCCTCTGCAAATAAATCCAATTAGAGGATGATGTTTTCCCTTTCTAGGGCCTAGCTAGGAAATCCTCTCTTTCATCCAGGGATCACTGATAGTTATTATGTTGATTGTTAGAGGATGAACAACTTCCAGAACCACCATAAATAACCGCCACCGTGGCACCAAAAACTATGCCATCCGCCCATGTTACCGAGATGTTGTGGATAAATCATTGCATTCCTTAGAGGAAATCCCAAGATACAGTGGCTTGTCCGCCCATTCTCTATATTCTCTACCAGCCAATCTACCATCTCAGCTGTCAAAATTGGTACCACTGCTGGTCCCCCAGTTTCCCCCAGTTGACGAGTGGGGAAAAAAAGGGCCGGATCTCGAGTTTGAGCAGAGGATCTTGTGGGACATCCCTATAGTGGATCATTTCCCAGAGATGGTTTGGCCAATCGTAACCACGAACATCTGTGTGCCACAATAGCTTACCCAAGAAGAAGTCATGAGTTTTTTCCAAACACTCAGGACGATGCACTTCTGTATCCATTATTAGCAAGTGTCTTACCCCATGAGTCCGGAAAACATCGAATATATTGACCAAAAATACTGTATGGTCAACTTGGTTGTGCTCCCTGTGGCCCAATGCCCTGAGTCACCTAGTCGCCACTGACCAATCTAGAAATGATGTCTTTAGAGCATTAAATTTCTTCGTATAATAATCAATGGTGATTACCCCCCCCCCCCCCACACACACACATTCAGGTCTATGGTTTGGGGTAGTATTCTTCACTCTATTTCATTTATATCCATCACCAGCCTAACATGCCAGGTGATGTTGAGGATATGACTCTAGGTAGTGTCATGGATAACATGGACATTTTATCAGAGGAAGAGACCAAAAAAAATATACTTTGATAGAACACACCTCCTGGTGGAGTTCTGCACCTATTGGATCCACTAGGAAGGGTTACTCAGTAGAAGAGATATATTCTGGGTCTTCCCATGCCCATCGAATAATTAGTCGTCAGACTGAATCCTAATAAGGGAAAATAGAATCTTAAGGCCGTCAAATGCTCTGACCTATATGGATCAATTACAAATATATATAATGGTCCCAAAAAGGCCGATTTGTTTCAATATCTCATGGATCATAACAGATGGTTGATGACCTCCTTACAGAATTTTCTTACAGAGCAGTGACTAGACTACGAGGATCCTTGACCAGGGAAGTAGGGGTAGATAACCCCCATCGGCATGTTTCCTCCAGGTGACCCTGACCGTCTTGTCTACATATAGAGGGTAGAAGCCCGAGATTATGGAAAGAGGGAACAATATGTATCAACCAATTCACCTGAGCAGCGTGATAATATTCAGGACCTGGCTCAAGTTCCCCCAAATGCTCTGCAGGTCATCCCACAAGCTGCTCCACATGTCATCCCACCAGCCACTCAAGGAGCCGTTGGGCCTAATTATCATGTTGAAGAACCTTCAAATTCATTGATGGTCAGGTATCCTTTTCAAGATAGATATTCCCATCTATATGATCTATTGGAGACTCTCATTTCTCACCTTGAGGCATTGAAAACTCAACATGTGGAAATCCTGCCTGATGGTAAGCCGTATCTGGAATGGGTGGATGATATGCCAGCACCCCCGGGATTCAGAAACCCCACATTATCTCCCATTAATGGGATAGATGACCCACAACAGCATTTGGACCATATCATCTCAAGGTGTGGATCTATGCTGGGAACTCCAGTGCAGTAGGAGGCTAACAAATTCTGGTGTTTCGTACAGACATTAAAAGGGCCTATGTTTGCCTAGTTCATCCAGATACCTATTGTGTTGGTAACCTTCTAGGAAGATCATTATAGTTAGTTCCTTTACCAGTTCATCTCTACCACCCAAAAGATGAGTATTTCAAACCGCTCCACAAGAAAGGAGAGTATTTATGAGTGCATTGTAAACATTGTCACCTGGTGGAAATGCCTCACTTACACCCTGGATATGCTGCTGACTCAGGAACAACTACTGAAAATGTGTGTGGGGAATTTCAAAACTAAACTGGTCCCCTATATCACTACTCATAATTACCCTAGGGGATTTTAGGATTAATCTGATAATTCTTAGTGTCTAGTGAAATCCTTGCAGCAGGCCATGCAGGCCTGCCTGTTGGCTCCTATAGTTCCTGTGAGAAGGGATGAAAAAGACAAGCCCATCATAGTGTCCCAAATAGATTCCTCTAGAAAGAAGTATTTATTACCAATTAATACACATCCACAGCCTCATAGAGTATTTCCACCTTAGGCACAACCTTTAGCCTAGTAGTGCCCAAATCCGAATCGACAGGCACCCCCACGTAACGTGGTGCCACCACCCAGGTGAGATAACTATGTTCCACCTCTTCGACAAGCTCCTCCATCCACTCATCAGGGCTAGGATCCCAGATCCCCCATCTCAGATAGAAGAAACTATACCAACTCATTCAATGAGGGTCAGGTCCTTGGTTATTTCAGAAGTGTCATGGAACAGGGAATTCTAAGGTTTCCCGAATAAATGAGCCCAAAGAGGTAGATATCCCGGATCTCCCCAACTACTTACCCTATCAATGGATCCTAGGGAACACCCACAAACAGTGCTATGTGTTCAATGAATGGATTCAAGACCAAGTTGATAACAAAATAGTCAGGTTAGGCCCAACTCCAACATAGGTGTCATGTGTATTTGTGAATCCATACAACTACAATGACAAAGATCGTTAGTTGCATAAGGATCCTAGACACAGGTCTAAAAAATATGATGAATGGATGGATCATAAGGTAGTCACCCATTCCCATGGTATTATCCATGCATTTTTGAATCAACCCAAGCCTTTAGAAGACATCGTTCCACCCACAACCAATAATTCTTCGTCGACGTTTTAGCCTTCCACTTCCTAGAAGAGCAACAATCAGAGACGCACGGGAAAACAAAGTCCCTCACCGATTTTGTCATCATCTCGTGCTCTTAGTAACATCATTCCATAGGATATTGATATTTCCCCATGAATTAATATAGTGGTAGAGGATACTTCATGTGATGATAAAAGGTACTCTTTGGTTAACACCAAGGAGCTGGTAAACCCCTATATGGTTCCTGATGACGAGGAGTTAGAGAAGGATCCTCCAAACACTCCCAGTTGTCGCCAGCTCTGACAGAACATTCATTCTATGATTTGTTGAAATTCCTCGGTCAATACTTCCTTCCAAGCTGTTCATGACACCGAAACTAGAAAAATAGGACCAGCACAGAGCTCAGCACGCGCGACCTTCTCATCCGGTATCAGTAGGTCTTCCTTCGCCACTATTTGTGCTTAATTGACCAGACAGAGTGACGAAGACCACACGATGATCAGCCATATTCTATTTTAGAAGGGCCATAGTCATATAGTCCTCATCCTACAGTCACTCTATGAGGTTTGACTAGTGAGCAACATAACTTTCCCAGCTCCAGTTAGCCACTGGTTCAGCTGGAAGTTCCCTTCATACACCCTATAATAGAATGACCTCCAGTAAGAAAAATCTCATGCTTGGCATGAATGTATGAAATCCATAAAATCGTTCCAGTATTCCTATGAGGCTCTCTATTCCTGAGGCCCTTCTCATGTTAGCGGATATGCATGAAGCCCTCTCTGAGGCTTTAAGAAACCCCCACTAGTTTGTGGCGAAGGTAGTTGATAGAGAAGCCTTACATTCTAAGGCATATGAGGACATATAATGTCAAGGCATCATTTCTTTAAATGAGGAAGATGAAGGATATACCATATAGGGGAACACCCACCCACTTTACATCACTGGATACTTCAATGGCGTGGAATTTCATTGTTGTCCTATCGATATAGGATCTTGGATCAACCTAATACAGACCAAGAAACATCTAAAAATGGGGTTGTCTGAGGATGATATGAGTCCCTCTGACCTAAAAATTCAAGGTTATTACAATATTGAACAACCAATTGTCGAAATATTATCCTAAAGAACCAATTTGGTGGCCTGGTATCCATCGACGAGTTCATGGTTGTCTCTCAGGACATCGCGTAAAACGCGTTGAAGGGTAGGCCATGGCTTCACTAGCATTCAGCAGTCCCTTCATCATATCAACAGTGCCTTAAGTACTCCCTTAATGGTCTATTGGATGTATTCTAAGGTGATGTGTCTCCCTTTTACTCTTATGAATCCCAATACCTGGATGTTAACTAATAAAAGATTGAAGAAAATAATATCCAGGTTGATGAGGTTAAACACGCTACAACTGCGACCGACCCGTAGACAGACCTAGATGATGCTGACATTTTTCAGATCCACATATTGGAGGCTACAACCCTAGATCTGGGGAAATGATTTTTTGTTTTTGGATTGATGGTGAAGCACATTCCCACCTCTTGAGGACACTGGAATATGACCTCATTTTCCTACACATATTAGGCCCAGGTGATCCCAGATCCCCTACTCCTATTAGGTATTTGGATGCCCAATCCATGGCAACGACAATAAGTCGTTATTTCCTGTTCCTCTAGGTTGAAATAAACCATCTCAAGCCCACACACCCTTGTTGAATTTATATCATCAATAATGGCCACTAGGGCCGATGGCTAGTTGGGATCGGGTCGACCGCTTTCATCACTGTTGTTTTGGCAGCACATGAGTCCCTCAATGTAGTGTCCATCGCCACTTAGGCTAGAACCGTTGCCCTATCATGATCTATCGTCATAGGATTATCACCTCCCACCGAGGATCCCTCTAAGTGAAGAAGAAGATTTGGAAGGTGCATCTACCACTTTTGAGGAGGGTGTCTTTGCCATGGTCGATGAACTGGTACAGGTGAACCTCGGTAGCGAGACGAATCCAAAACTCACATTGATCAGTACCACTATGCCTATTGAAGAACAACAATAGAACATGTAAATCTTGAAGCATCATCGTGTTGTGTTTTCCTATAGTTATAACAAGATTCTAGGACTAGACCCCCAGGACGACATCCACCACCTCAGTCTTCCAGCAAATCATCATGGGTTCAAACAACCTTCTAGAAACATGCACTCATCTCATGGGGCCATGTTAGAGGCCAAGGTTGATAAGTTCATCATATATAACTTCATCAAGATGTCCAGTACCCCCAATTATTAGAAAAAATTATTCCTGTCAAGAAAAATAATGGACCGATCAGGGTATGAATCAACTTTTGAGATCTCTATTGTCACTATCCAAAGGATTATTTTCCCTTTCCTAGGAAAGAACTCTTTATTGATGTCACATATGTGTTTTCAGGCTCCCTCTTCAAGGATGGGTATTCTGGGAATAGGAAAATTATAATGGCCCCTGAGGATGAAGAGTCTATAGCATTCAGGGCAACAAAAGGTTCATTCTGCTACCAGATAATGTCCTTCGATCTAAAGAATGCAGGTGCCACCTATCAGCGTGTCTGCATCGCATAATTAAGCTGATCCTCATGACCTTGGTTGAATTCTATGTGGAAGACCTGGAGGTCAAATCTCTCCAGCATCAGAACCATATAAATGACCTTGAGAATATTTTTGGCGTCCTCTATTCTCCCTATCTGAAGATGAACCCATTGAAGGGTGCCTTCAGAGTCACCTTCGAAAATTTTATTAGCATTGTTATCAGATATAGATGCATCAAGATCGATCCAGGGAACATTAAGGTCATCATTCAGATGTCTCATCTGAGCATCATTCAGAAGCATTGAGGCTTTCAATTCCAGTTAGACTATATATGTCGATTCATCGCTGATTTGGCTGGCATGTGTAAGCCCTTTTCTAAGCTCATGAAGAAAGGAACATTCAATTAGTGGGATGAGGAATTTCATACTTCTTTTAAAGAAATAATGCATTACCTATTACTGGCTCCAGTCCTAATGCCACCCATTTCCGAAAGGCCACTGGTATTTTATGTGACCGCCCTAGAATGATCTCTCGGTTCCATTATCACCACGATGAACAATGAGGGAATGGAAAAACATCTCTACAATCTCAGCTGCATGCTCCTCGATAAGGAAAATAGATAATCCTATATCGAGAGAATATTCCTTGCACTGGTATTAGATGTGCATAAATTGCGACATTACTTGTAGCTCCATGATATACAGCTAGTGTCCCACGTGGATCCACTAATGTACATCTGGAACTTACCCTTGTCGAGAGGTCGTCTAGTTCAGTGTGTAGTAATCCTCTAGTAGTTTGACATCAGGTTCGTCCCCCAGAAGGCTATTAAGGGGAATGCGTTGGAAAACATCCTTGCAACTCATCCAGCTCTCATGGACCAGTCTCTTGTCCTTTATTTTCCATATGAGGCAATCCTCTTAGTAGACCAAGCCATTTCGTGTTGGAAAATGAACATTGATGGTGCTTCTCGAAGACCTACCAGCAGAAAACATAATGACCCGAGAATCAACAGGATGGGATTGGGTATCGTCTTCATCACACCGACAGAATATATTAGGCCATATTCATTTCTGATGTTAGAAGGTTGAACCAACAATAAAGAAAACTACCAGTCCCTCATTACTAGCCTCAAGATAGCCATCGAGATAGATTTTCCCCACTTACACGTGAAAGGGGACTCCAAACTATTCATCAAATAAATAAATGGTGACTACATCATTAGAAAGCTGGACCTTGTTCACTGTTGGAACAGACCCTCCATCTTATAGCCCAGTTCCACTCTCAGGAAGAAGTTACTCATGTCCCTCGGTCCCAGAACGGTCAAGCCGATGCCTTGGGCCCAGATGCATCTCTTGTAGAGCTTGATCATGATGATTTTATTATCCATGTGAAACACTGGAGATTCATCCCCCCATCACTCTTGGTGATGAAGATAGCTCATAGTTTTTCCACCATTCCACTGATACCTCCACATCAAGGTCCCCAGGTCCCCCTGATACAGTGTTGGGGGTGAATTCTTTTTGGAGGACCCACATTATCGAGTACCTCCATCATGACATTCTCTCGGCAGATGGAGCCGAGTGTGAGAGAATCCAATGTCTTGCATTGTAGTTTACCATCCAGAGTGACCCAGTTTTTGAGAAGATCCTCTAAAAATATAGTTTTTATGGATATCTCCTCCATTTCATTCAGGGAAGTGATATTTCTAAAGTCATGCAGGAAATTCATGCTGGTTCCTAAGGATCTCATCAGACCGGGCTGAAACTATGTCACTAGATCTAGAGAATAGGGTATTTTTGGCCCTCCATGATCCATGACTATATTGATTTTTCAAATAGATTCCATGCATTCCAAATCAATGCAAATTGTGTGGATCAGCTGCTAGATCCTCTACACACTACCAAGTACCCTTTAACCTTTGTCGTATGGGGACTCGATGTAGTGGGATTATATCCAACGGTGATAGTTCACCAGTGCAGTTTCATCCTGATTGCTATGGATTTATTTTCCTAGTGGGAATAGGTTGTTCCACTCAAAACGTTCAAGACCAGTTCTATCATTGAATCTGTGAGCTCTAATATCATCTACAGATTTGGAGTCACTAACGTCGTCCTCACCAATAATGACACCATCTTTCAGGCAGCCAAGTTGATGAAATTGTACCCCAAGTACAACATATTTTATAACCAAACCTCCCGTTATCACTCGCATGCAAATGGGAAGATCAAGTCATTTTACAAAACCCTATCTAACATCCTGTAAGAAATAGTTGGTTAGAACAAGAAGAGTTTTCCAGACAAACTCCCCAATTCCCTCTATATTTATCAGACGATGACTTGTAATTCTACCCAAGTGACCCCATACTCCCTAGTGTACGGAACAGAGGATGTACTACCCATAGATATTCAGTTTTCGTTATTACATACAACTGCCTATGATCAGCAAGCACCAGATAAGGTAGCTGAATTCCATCTGGATGAACTGGAAGTGCTTGGTTAGAACATGCTTTGTGTCCTGCAAAATCTAGAAAGTCTTCCGAACAAGATATCCATAGATTTCAATAAGAATGATTTCCTCTTCTCTTTATTTCAATGTGACATGGTGTTGGCTCTGAGAATGTTGTTGATACTTGGTAGGAAACCACCCAAACTAGAGCCTAAATAGGAAGGACCTAACATCATTCACAAGTCTTACCCCAATGGCATGTACACCCTATTTACAATGGATGTGAACGTATAACTCCTCCCACCAATGCCAAATTCTTCAAGAAATAGTTTTTCTGATTGACCATTCCTACATGACAATAAACAGTTATGTCTTTAATGGGTGTCATTAAAATGCCTGATCCATCTAAGCTGATGGACATAAAACTACCCTAGACTCATCCCACATGATAATAAACTGCAAGATATTCTGAGCTCTATGACATTACTGTAAGATATCCAAGTATCCATCATCCCACAAGACATTAAAATGAACCTTGATGAACTATGTATCGCTTGATTCCCATCAACATGGGATACATAGGAATGCTCAGATGCTTTGTCTTAGTGTACTTCCCAGAAATAATTCTCTTTGACTACCCTCCTGGGTGTATTTATCACGGAGGATCCCACATGGTGTATTTTAATATTCTTTTTCCACCACTCATGTAGGGATTATGATGATCGCACCATGTTCCCTTCTTCATTATTCAATCCTCCTATGTACTCATCGCATGACCTTAAACTACATGACAACTTCAGAACATTGTATGGCTTGATTGTCATCCTCTTGGGATATGTAGGAACACCTGAACATTTAGTTCGTAGGCCCAGCCCCAAAATTCATGATCTCCCCTTGGGTCAAAACACATGGTGTGGTGTAAGATTTTCCGTTAATTCACAATGATTTCATCATTAAAACACCTTGTATCCCCCTCTATGGAGATACCGACCTCTTTCGTTGTCCTACATGACATTAAACTACAAAGGAATATTCATTCTTCACACATCCTATTTATTTTTGTCATCATATTTCACATCCAAAATGACCCCCTAAATGACATGTTTGATAGGCCCTAGGGACCTCCTACCATTTTGGGCCAACATCTTTGAGGAACTCAAAGGAAAAATTGATACAAGTCCCACCTTCCAAATATGGTTAGCTATCAACACTCATTTGTTGTTCCCATTTTAGATCACACGTTGTGGATTTCCGGTTTTAAATGATGTCAACATCCATCCCCCATCGTTAGCACCATCCAAATATGTCCCAAATATTAGATGCGTTGGTTTATTTTCCCCCGGTATCCCTTCAAACATACATCTTCCTCATGTATGGGTGTATATTTGGTTGGGATCGACCATGCCTGATCTGATTCACTCATTGATGTACCCTTATATGTTGGGGAGAGCCTGAACCTATTCCTTGTTTCCCACACCGAGCATTGCTTATGCTGTCTTATGACAATTGTTAAGGCAATACCCACATAAAGGGTCATGTCTCTAGGGCCCGAGCCCTATGACATTAAACTATGATAATTCACCATCCTCACCACAAGACTATAAACTGAAAACTTTTTGGGGTGTCCTGTCTTAGGTCCCTCGACCTTTTCAGCCCCCTGGCCCAACTTTTCATTTAGGATTTTGTGGTGAGGTTTGGGATTAGGTCCTCATTCATGTCGAGCTATTTTTTCTATGCCACCATATCCCCTTGATACATCCCTCCTTCACCCAATTCCCTCATCACATGAAGTGAAACTGCACATCATCTTCTAGAACTACATGTGGATTGATTCCAAACCTCCTGGGATATGTAGGACCACCCGAACATTTATTCTTGGGGTCCAGCCTTGTTTCCTAGAAACCTCCTCATCTTCCTAGCCCCCGGGCCTGAATTCCATGGGGAGAGGTATGTGGTGTGGTGTGGGTTTATGTCTCCATTCACATCGGGTTAGTAAAAACCATGCCACGTACCTCTCCCTCTTGAGAGATCTTCCTCCCCCGGTTCTACACTCTCCTTTTTGAGTTACCTTCTCTTTAATTAGGCCCCTCGACCCTCTTTATAATTTCACCAACTTTCCCAAGAGCACTCTGGTTCTGGATCTGGAGTGTTTTTCTACATAGACATGTTGTCACCCATTTTCAGGCTTCATGTTCTCCTTCCATTGGGCTTTCATCATCATTCACATCCAAATGTACTTCAAACACATGGATTCTATTCCCTAGGGATCTCATACCATTTACGGGTAGCATCCTCAAGGATATTGAATGAGATATGGATACACGTAGAACATTGAAAATATGGTCAGTGGTCGATACTCTTTTGCGGTTCCCATTTCAGGTCACATGATCTGGTTGTTGTGATTCAAACACAATCAGTAGTTATTCTCCAACATCATGCCACCCTCACCAATCCCAAAATATTATTTTCATGATTCACATCTTTTTCCACTCCATAATTTCCATGTATAATTTCGACACTCTTGGTGTTATCCCTTAGTGCGCGTTTTCACATTACGAGGAAAAACCACTGTGAGGTGTCATTCGGGGCTCTACACCATTTTCTTATTTTCATGTATTCGGTGTGTTGTAAAAACCTTCTCTGCCCATGGTTCCCACATCGAGCATAGCTCACATGATCAAAGGGATTTAGTTATGGTTTGTGCCCATTTGGAATAATCTCGCTTCTCTATGGTCCGAGCTATAAGACATTAAACTAAGATCCCCCTACGTACTTCCCGCAAGGAAAAAAACCGCATATCCAAGAACTACATATACCCGGATTCTCATCTTCAAGGGATATGTAGAAACGCTCAGGCATTTCATCAATGGGTGTAGCTCAGGTTCCACTAATTACGTCTTTTGTTCGAGATTTTTTCCCCAACATTCATAGGATGGTGTGGTGTGGTGTGTGTGGGATTATGTCCTCATTCACAACAGGTTTGCAATAGGTGCACCATGTACTCCCTTTCCAGGAGATTGTCTGTTCTTCCTCTTGTCTGAAAAGACGTTAAACTACAACTTTAGAACAATGTGTGACTTGATCCCTATCATGATGGGTTAGGTAGGAACGCCCATTTTTTGGTCCCTCGGCCTAAAACCTCCCCAGGGAACACATGCTACGATACAAATTTCTACTGCCTTCATTCATGTCGGATAATTACCACACCACATGTCTCCCTCCATCCTTTAAATCTATGGTCCGGGATCTAATACCTTAAAACAAATTTCTCTCGATATCATTTCCCCATGACGTAAAATTGCATGACATTTCCCAGAAATACATGTGGATTGATTCCCATGCTCATGGAATACATAGGAATGCCCAGACATTCTATATGTGGATCCATACCTAGGAATCATAAATCATGCGACTTTGTTTTAGGCCCCTTGGCCCAAACTATTTTGGGAGTATATGGTGTGGAGAGTACCTCTCGGGTTCTCATTCATGTCAGGTTTTTCAACACCGCACTATATTTATACCAAGTATCTCCCCAACCTGGTCCATGTTCTATGAACATAAAATAAGAACATCCAAAAGGAACTATATGTCGGGTTTGGCTACATCACTACCTTGCATGCATTTTATTAAACTAGGTCCCCTCTTAATGGTCCACTCTACGACCATTATCTTGGAGCATGTGACACCAGGTCCCTTTTCCTTGGTAAGGGATTCGAATCCCTCTATCTAAAATGTCTCATGGGAATACTCAAATGCTTTGTGGAAAAGAGACCAAAGTGTAGAGTTTTCACATAAATATTTCCTCATTTGATGTCCATGTTTCATGAGACCTTTATTTGGATCTCCATCCTCTTCCACGTCTGATGGGACCCCCTTTATGTCCTGGTCTCATGCCACATTGGCTCACCTACCTTGTTTGGCCGATGCCCCGGAAGACCTCAAAAGGCATTTTGTGACAGGTCCCGTGTTTCAAACATGGTTAGCGGTCAACCCACATTTTTTTGTCCCCATGTAAGGTTAATACGAAATAGATTTTGTGTTTTGAACATGGTCAACATCTATAATTTTTCATCATGCCACCATCATTGTGATCTAGACATCAGGTGTCATGATTCAAAACTTTCCACTCACATATTTTCAAGTGGAATTCCAACACACTCGATTTTACACCCCAATAAATTAAGGAATGTCCCACCACTACTCTTTGTTTCCCACATCGAGCACAACTCACATGGGCTTAGTGGTTTTGGTAGGTTGTGTAGTGATGCAGCTGAACCACACATCCTTTTTCCCACATGATGTTAAACTGTACTCCTAGAACTACATATGGCTTGATTCCCATATTAGTGGGGTACATAGGAATGCTCGAGCACATTCCCTCAGGTCCAGCCCCAAGATAGGCCACCTATGGTCTATAACCTAAAAAATATCATCGGGAACATGTTGTGTGTTGTGGACTCTTGCGGTCCTCATTCACGTCGGGATACGTATCGCACCACGCATTTCCTTTATGGGTAACCATCTCCTCAACACATGAATTTAAACTAGAGTTCTACCTAGAACATTTTCAGTATTCCCCATGATGACCATGGGATGTGTCAGCTTCCTCAACAGAGAGGAATTCCCCAACCAACGCTGGCCTTTGACAATGTTGTGTCTATGAACTAAATCTGTCTTAATTCTCATCTGTATAAGATACATAGCCATATCCAGGGATTTCTCCTCGAGCCGAGCTATAGGGTCATCAACCCTTCTGGCCCCTCGGTCTCGATTATGGTCATATCTCTATGACCTTAAACTAGGATCCTACAGTCTTCACAACATGACTTTATACTATCATCCTTAGTCCCGCATGACATTAAAATGTATAGTCCTTACCGTACTATGTTAAAATACATGTATATCATCCTCATTGGTATGATGTAAAACTATAAGGCATTCTAGGTCCTCACCAGAGATCTCCCTTCAAGAAGAAAGTACGATCCATGATCAGACCCATGCGTCACCAAATTTTTCCTCACAACGGTGGCATAATTTCAAGAGGGTTGGACTTCATTCGAACAAAGACATCAATCCACCCTCCATGCATTGAAAACCCTTTATTTAGACCCTCATCCTCTTTCATTCCTGAAGGATCCCCCCCCCAACAGTACAGATGCTCAGCCTATGGCTGGGCTACTATCCTGGGATTACGTTCTAGAAGACTAAAGGATGTCATTTTAAGTCATGCCCTGTGTTTCAAACATGTTCAGTAGTCGGCCATTGTCTTTTATTCCCTTATTAGTCTATCGAGATAGGGATACTGTGTTTCAAACATGGTCAAAAGTTATCCATCATCGTCACACCACCCCTACAAAGTTCTGAATTTTTGTTATCATGATTCATTCTTTCCACTCCCTTCTTTTTGGATTGATTCTAAGGCCTCTGGCATTACATCTCTCATGCACTCGAGCATGTTGGGAAAATGACAATTCAACTACTCTGAGAGATTAATTATTTAGTCATTCCTCCCTCTTTTTTTTTGGAAATCCGGATCGGTTTTCATACTGTGGAGGAAAGAATATTTGTTGAAACTTTCATATTCGGATGGAATAACGGGGCGGTCATCACTTGTTTCTCACATTGGGTCCGACCCATGTGAGATTAGGGAATGATCGCTAGATATATTATGAATGTGATAGACATGAGGTAAACCAAAATAAATAATGGAACTCTTGCATGAATCTAACATAAACATGCATGAAAATACATTTGTTTTTTTACACACACTAATGTACGCAAGGATTTCCCCATCCATTGGATTGGTTGACCTCTTTGATAGGGTGTTCAAGCTCTGTCACCCTCTATCTTGTGGCACCCTGGATCTGATGTCTCCTATTTAGCTCATGATCCTCCTTGGCAGCGATGGGGCATAGTTCATTAGCAATGATCTAGGCCAGCTCCTTGTCAGTTCAGATGGTTTCCATCTCCTCAGAGGCTCGCTTCATCCATTCATTGTACTCTACCTGTTAAGCCTTCAGGTGAAATTTTAGCCTCGATTGTGCATCGAGGAAATCATAGTGCTCGTCCTCCCATACCCACAACTTCCAAATCTCGTTTTCAGCCTCCTAGAGCCTCTTTATGGACACTGATTTCCTCCGATTCTAGCCCACACCAAGGCCATGATCATTCTACCGAATATTCTCCTCCGTGAAGTCTTATATGAGAATTTGAGGATGTTGGGAATCCACTCTTACAACACATAGTTCACTATGTCAAGAATGAACCCTACACATATGGTCTATCAATTTCACTTGAGAGGTATCCTTAAGGAAGCGACTGATCAACTTCCATGACTGGCGACAAAAAATTTTTCTATCCTCTTAATCAGAAGTTGTCTCATCCTAGTCTACAGGGTTGATAGGTTCATATGTCGGGAATGCCTCCAAAAATGCATCAGCAGGGTCTGCATCTGGTTTTTGATTTGGTAGGTCAATACCCATGTCATCAGATTGATCCCCATCGTCGGATTCCACCTCGATGTTTTCAAGTTCTGTCGTGCTAGCGGTTCCACCTGTGATGAAGAGCACTACAGCTTGGCCAGTATGGGAATCTTCTTCGACAACCACCAGTGTTCTCCTAAGAAAGGTGATTCCCGGAGCTCCAGTCATCCTCTCCAAGTTTTCCCATGCCATTTGAAGAATTGTACTTACAAAAAGTACCCAGGCATCATTTAACATGATCAATGGATGAAAATTATGAATTTTTTTAAGAATACATAGAGAGTTAAAATAGTTGGTATCTCCCCTAATCTATTTCCATTGGGACCCCTAGGCATGGCCCTCCGTATATGGTGGGAAAGTCTGAAGGTTCTGAAAGGACCACCTTGGGTGTCCCTGCCACACGGAGCATAATAATCATTGTAGCTAAGGGTTGAAATCCTAATTTTCTCGCAGATGCATCTACTATTGAGAAGAAGTGGGTTATGTGTACGCCGCCATCCATCACAGGTCAGATGTTAATTGTGAAGTCATAAATGACCTAGATGAGGACTACAAGATTTATTTTAGGATTTTTACCTTGGGGGCCTCTACAAACTATTCCAACTCCGGGTCTAAATTATTGACCTCACCCTCCTCTAGAGGGCTCCCTCCACCGACCTCCTCCCCCCTAGGAGGACTTTTATGATAATTTGGGTAGAGGAAAACAATCTTTCATTTCTACGGCCAACAAATATAGAGGGTTCGTTTGATCAAGAATCACCATCACTTTATCCATTATTGGAATCAGACCACCCAGATAGTGTAAAAAGTCCTCCATCCTGGCAAGGTACTGCCCCCCCTCCACCTGGGATACCGCAATGTCGGACCTGATAGAACCGATCCCCAAAAAATCCATCCCATGATTGTTTAGATGGTTCATCATCTTGGATGGGTAGAGGAATTTTCTACTGACATCCCAGATGTTCGAAGCCTCTGGGAAGACAACATTCTCAAGCATATCTATGTGGCATAATCGGTTCCCTAGATCCTGGGTGGGTATCCTATATAACCCACTGGGAGGCCTCCCCTCTAGATATATTTTCTCATCTGGGACATTTGGGACTGATGGGTCCACCGCTGCAACCTGTTTATCGGTTGGTGCAGAACTTGTCGCCACTACAGCCCCGCCACCACTGGATGCCCTCATCACCATCCGGACCTGACCTCGAGGTTGATGGGGCAAACTGTCACATGTATGAATAGTCTGCTACTTCAACATCTCCCTTAGGTAGGCTGCCTCCCAGCTCTTGGTGTACTCCTTCCCTAACCCATAGATAATTGTGGGTAGAGGCAGCTCATTTCACATCTTCCCATACTCTCATGTGAACATGACCCACATATTCCTCATCATACATGGATGGTTCTTGTGGCGTACTCCCAAGTAAACCCATAGGGTTAGCATCTGCATGCGCTGGAATTGCATCACGAAACAGTGCGCGGTGTACAAACTACTGAGAAGCTCACGGTAAACCGGCTCCACCAGGAATCCACCCTGAAAGGCCAGGAAGGAGGACAAATTCTCCTCCATTACCAAGCCGTAATCTGTGAAAACACCTATTGTTAATGGGAATGGGTGGATATTGAACTCATCCCCCATCCAGACCTAGTTTAGCACCCGCAGTATGGTCAGCTTGGTCAAAAAAATCCCCAACGCGTTCAGAATGGAATTTCGTAAATCCAATCCTGTAGGGGAATTGGGGTTTGGATATTCATAGATTCCCCAGATATGCGCCACTATCCACCCATACAGAAGATAGAACATCCTGCATATCCTATATGGCTTCTTAACTTTTCTAATATGCCATAACACGTTATACAGCTTAGAGTGAATTGGTATTCCAAGGTTCACCCGCCCCCCCATCACCTACATGGATGCCATGATAAATGTGCTTGGTTGTACACCCATGTTCCTATCCCTCTCGGGTAGAATCCATCTACAGATAAGTTTCCAAATGAATGCATCCAACCTAACCATTGATTGCTGCTCAGTACTAATACATCCCCATGTATTCCATAGTCTTTCCTCTAAGAGTCACCTATACGAGTGCTCCTTGCAATGGTAAACCCCCTTCAGGCATGTTTGAGGCCATATGTGAAACATTCCATCTGTAGGAGAATTCAGGAACCCACTGAACCACCACATAAAGTGGATATACCTCACCAACCTCTTGTCTTCCCTTGGCACCAGGTCCATCAATGCCTTTGCCAGTGACAACATCTACTCTGGGTCTTCCCATGTATTTTTAGTTGGAAGGAAATCATCAAAAAATTTCCCCATTATCAGGACCCCCTATATTTTTTGCATGTATCATAGGCTAATTCCAACCTCCCCATTCTAAAAATTGATAGTCCTAGTCCTCGACGACCACCTTCTAAACAACTCCAACATTAGCTACTTCATATGGTAGATTTGGAATTGGTAGGACTAGGCTGCCTCATATAGGCCCACTCACCTAATATTTTCCACAAACTCTTCACAGGAGGCACCAACCCAGTAAGCCCATTCACAATCATCTGTGATGTTTCCATCCTAGTGAAAATACCACTCATCATTCCATCCATTCTCCAGGTTCCCCAGGGCCACCTTCAAAATGGTGTGGAACAGTGGGGGGTACCTTTGGATTCAATGCCTTCCAGTCAACATTATTCCCGGGGTAATACAGGAAGTCGACATTGACAGGTGTGCTATCCAACAATGTATGACTGTCAGGTGCCCTAAACCACTGGCATTGACACAAAGTGCTCTTGAACCAGTAGGCTATCTCATCTCTTCCCAATTCTGGAATTAAAACTCCATTAATTAAGACAAAGTTGTATAGGGGTAGCATCTTGAACATAGTTTAGTTATTTTGGTTCTCTGAAAATAGCTACACTAAGGACTCGTGGTCTGAATGGATTCATAAATATTCCTCGAAACCCAGGTTATCCACCATCTCTGCCCTCTAGGAAACATCAACAAGGACCCCCCTTACTGCTTCTTGGTGAGCCATTAATTTTTAAAAGTATTGATTTTTGGTTCTGGATAATGGAGGTCGTTCCCAGGGATCGTTCATGGGGTTTCTTTATAGAGCTTGGTCGCAACAATAGTTCCCGGAGCCCTGCAACAGACATCGATGAAAAAGGCAATGGAGCGCACACTCGTATTGTCAAATGACACATTGGGTGCCATGGTGAAGAAAGGACCGATTCCAAATGGAGAAATCGCAGAGCACATGGAGCTTCATGAATCGAGAGCACAATCACCAAGAATGCGAAGATGAGGAAGAAAAAAATAGGGGTCAGCCTCCCCTATTTATAGTTGACGAATCCCTTGTATTCATGACGCACCTAACCGTGGTGATATTCATAGCATTCCCAACCCACACATCCCTGATCTTCATCATGGCCCTGTTTCACGATCTTCATTTTCAATACACCTAAAATTTTGGTGATATACCCTCATAAGTCAACCCTCATTTTCTTCTTGGATATAAGTTTGAGGGGTGGAATTTGTTGGTGCCAAATTATTTGTAGAGTGAAAGGATGCAATGAAGAAACCCATATTAAAGGGGATGCCTCACGAAGCCCATCCACAGATCCCCACCCAGCACCACCACTGGAGCGAAGCCAAATCACCCTCTACGGTATCCATAGGGTAAAAGAGGAAGAAGGATCCATGATTATGACACAATTGAATGGAAGCCTCGCACAACAGAGGGATCCATATCGACCTCCACGATCCATTGGAACTTGTTGGAAGCCTCCATGAGCACCATAGAGGGAACCAATGAGAGTTATACGTTGAGGAGCGGATGATGGTAGACTCCCCCATTATGAAAAACATGACGTGATCCATGACCGATCGCGGAGTTCCACAGGGATTCGCATGGATTTGTCCTTGCTTCATGCCACCCCTCACCTATAAGTACCAATATTCCCTCAAACCCAAAGGATATATACCCTGACCATTCGCCTTCTCTTCTCTCAAATCGCAATGATCCTTCTGGTCTATGATACCTTCAGAAAAATGAGCTCTTCAAGGTACTTGAGGATTGAGATGTTCCTTTCCCATAGCTCAAATACATCCCCTATTCAATCAAGGATTCCCTTCGCGGAGCCTAGGAGCCATCACCAAGGAAGACGATCCTTAAGCGGGAACATGTCATCGCAAATCACTTATGCTTCACGAAGTACCGTCCATGCACATGCGAACCACATGCTAAGGTAGGGTCACTATGCTTCACGAATCACCTTAATTCATAGTGTTATGCTTTTTATGGTACCCTTGCATCGTGAAGTCCTACATCGCAAAATCCTTTCTACTTCACAAAGCACCTTTCAGTCCTACCTGTACCCTATAACTAAGCTAGGCCACTCCACTTTGTGAAGCATACCCCTTCACGAAGTCCCTCCCCTACATGGATCATAAGATCTTCACATGTTCCATTCCTATGGACCCATTTTCTTCACCAATCCTTACCTCACACAACCCTCCATGTTCATACGAAGTAATATCAAGTTCTCTTGGGTGGTTCATCATGTTGTGTTCCTTA
Organism: Viscum album; assembly: GCA_963277665.1. Taxonomy (NCBI): domain Eukaryota; kingdom Viridiplantae; phylum Streptophyta; class Magnoliopsida; order Santalales; family Viscaceae; genus Viscum; species Viscum album. The sequence continues at coordinate 837,845,046 of OY728152.1, read as the reverse complement.
ACCTCAATCTTCCTCGCAATGTCTCAGTTACGACTATAGCTAAATTTCAAAGCCACGCTAATGTGATCCCCTTAGGGGATCACTCCACAACATATCCTCACCAAGACATTACTGAGGCCTTAATTTTCCCAAGGGTGGGTGGGTATCAGTTATGTAATTCTTAGAGGGGTGGAGTAAACTTGCCTCACTTGAGCTGTCAGACATTAAACTACCAACCACCATCATCCCCAACACATGACATTAAACTGTGGCCTTTCCCTATGCATTTTACATGGGTTTCCCCACCTGGTAAATTCTCCATGCCCGTTCGTCTCCACAGGAATGATACTTCCTCACATGGAATGATATCCTCTTTATTGGAGGGATGTCTGTCCGTGGGGAAGGGAAACCATCAGGGTGTAAGCCACTAGCCTTTCTTGCTAGAGGTATCACCCCTAATACTCCTCCCCTCTTCGGTGCCAATGACTAGAAGAGAGACGTGCACTGAGTCCTTTGTTACCCAGTCCCTCTCCCTCTCAGATTTTTCAAAATTGGTCCCTCATCATGGTGTATGTCCCAATCTACATATCCTTGGGACACTAACCATGCATAAGCCCATGTTACCTCTTTGGGTCGCTAACCACGTGTATGTCACACTCCACCTTATGAGAAAACACCTTTTGTGACGTGATCATCTAGTCTTTGTTGCCTCTTGTTTCTAACACCGAGCATGGATCACATGGGCTTAGAGAACAAATTTATTGTGGGATCCTTCTTGGGCCACCTTAGAGTGTATGTCACAAACCCTACCAAAATATGTGGTAATTGATCATTTTCACCTATGTAGGGTACGCCGGAAGCCTCAGTGAGGTTCAAGCGCAACACATACTTGTCCCGAACACTTCATGTTAGTTCACCATCATCCTGCATGACATTAAAATGTATCCCTCATACAGGACTACAAGGAATATGATAATTTTCCCATGGGAATGGTACACAGGGATATTTCCTGAGGTTCAAGCCCAACACTCATTGTTACCGACCGCTCCATGTCAGTCCACCGTCATTATTTATTATGTTAATCTATATGCCCCCTTTCAACCTGCATGACGTTAAACTTTATGTTTCTAAATTACGTGGGCTTTCATCATTGTCCCTTAGATAGGGTACATATGAATCTTACCAATGGTTCCACCCTAAACATTGATAATCCATTGCAACCCCAACCAGCAGTAAACCATTGGAACCTTAACAAGCAGTAAGTCATTGGATCCCCAACCAGCGGTAAACCATTGGAACCCCAACCAGCATTAAGCCATTGGAACCCCATCTAGCGGAAATCCATTGGAACCCCATACTATAGTAATCAATTGGAACCCCATCTAGTGGTAAGCTGTTGAAACCCCAACCAGTGATAAGCTGTTGGAACCCTGACCAACAGTAAGCCTTCGAATCCTCATCCAGTAGTAAACTGTTGTAGTCCCATTTGTTGGGACCCACATTTTTTATCTTCCCATTTAAATTCAAACCAACTTGGGCTATTATCCATGCATAATCCATAGTATGTCATCGGGTGGTTGTCTTATGTATACACCCCAATTATATAACCCCATCCTAAAAAATAAAGACGTTGATTCCCTGCCACTACGATATGTAGGAAGCTTCTATGAAGATCAACGCCATCTCTCATGTCCCATCATGCTCTCTCCATCGATCCTATGTGTTTTGTTAAGGTCACGCCCATCCCAGGGGTTCTACTTCCTTCAGTTGCCATCAATGTGTCCATTCTCACACTTCGCCTCCTCATGTGACACCATCACCCCACCGAGCTATGTGGACTTTGATTCCAAAACACCGAGATATGTAGGACATCTCTTTGAGGCTCGATACCAACATCATTGTTTCCCTCATGTCAATTCCATATCATTCTCTATCCACTCTCAAACATCCATATCCATCCTAATATTTACATGGGCTTCCACATCCCACTTTCTCACTGCTCCGAGAAGTAATCGGGTAACTGACCATTTGTTTTCCCTATAAAAATAACCCCTCATGTGGATGTACCTATCTGATTTACTCTTATCAGCGTTCTGATTATTATGATACATCTCCTCTAGACGTTAAACTCATAGCATACCCTATGTTTAACTTGAGATTCCGAGGAAAACGTTAGAGACATGCATATGGAATAAAGTTCCCCACAATCAACGTGGGATGCCTCCAGCTTCAGCTCCCTTGAGAACACCTATCATAATGTTAAGAAACTCAGATGAATCAATGTTCCAACATCCAAACATGTTAGTTATATCCAAATTGACTAGTCCCCGAACTGAAGGCTGCTGCCCTGACAGAACCCCTTGGAATGTGTAGACAGAAGCAGCGTATTTAACACGTGTCCATGAATACATGGCACAAGTAAGAGTTTCATGAACAATGTCTAAATATTTAAGGGATACCCAAATGATGTGGCTAGTTCCTAGGACTAATCCATTGAAGGATGAACTGACATCCAATCATCTTGTTTCGATCATGGAGAAAACGTCCCTGAATAGGTGACGGCTGCTGCCCGCCTTTGGAAAGTAGGAATACAGGGAAAAAATTAGAACATCTTCTACAAACATATGTGTGGACCGGATAATATATCATAAACATATATCTTGAGAATTAATAATTATAAAAGAATTTAATGACGATCGTTTTGGTTAATTAGAGCGGTTTTTCGACCCTAGTGAACTTGTTTGGTTTAATAATTTAGTCATATATACAGAAGTTATTTAAAAACATTAAATAGGATATAATACTTATAAAATAATATAGTTCAACAATAAAAATTGATTCATGACCATATCTGAAGGTGATAATGGAAAATGAAAACATGTCCTTCTTGAAGGTGATAAATTAACACCTCACGAACAATGTTTTCCTCTCTAAAATAAAAAGTTGAGTAGAAGGGGGTTGGAAGATATATTATCCCATTAGTATCATAAAATTATATTATAGGTATAATACTAAAGTTACCATACCATTTCTAGGAGAATATTTGGGGAGAGATTAAGAAAATAACCTGAAATTGAAAGGGAATTAAAGGAAATGAGAGAGCGGGGGAATTACCTCTTGAATCCTTTTTAAGGAACGTTGGATTGTTCTTTTTATGAGACCAGAAGCTCTTCGACATGGGGGAGGGTATAGGGAATACGTTTGGGATGATGTTAGAGTAGGTTTGAAGCTTGATAGGTTTAAATAAATGAGGGTGTGAAGGGTGGTATTTATAGTGGAGGGGAGAGGGGTTTTCTCAATATTATTTTCATTAATTTATTATTTCTCCTCAAGATAAGTAATAGTTATGATTCCATGACCAAGAATAGTAATAAGTCCATGTGAGTTCGAGATAATGGCCATACATCATCCATACATCAGATTATGATATCAGAATTCATGTATTTAGCATTTATCATAAATTATCATATTGTACTATTCACCAAGAAATTCTAGTATTCAAGAAAAATCACAAAAATTCACCTTAGTCATTTTTTGATATGTAGAATCCAAAAATGAAGTCCATTTTTCCAAAATAATTTTCTAAATATGATTAATATAATTTTTAACTGAAATCATATTTTACTTGAAAAATAAAATTTTTAAATCATTTATTTACTTATTGCAAAACATAGGTACATCATGCATTCAATTAAATACTACATATATACTATCATAAGTGATGATACTATTCATAAGGTTATGTCACTATTCATAAGGGTAACATTATTATTCATAAGAATATATTACTATTCACCAAAAATTACGTTTGTTTTATTACACGCCAAAAATCCCCCTGAAAACAATAGTGTATGTCAGATATTTGAAATTCAAAACATAGATTTGGAAAAAACATGTTTAATGATCCCATAGTATTTAGTATAAATGATATTTCATTGTGATTATTAATGTTATTATACTATAAGGAATAATTATAATATGGGAAATCCATTGATAAAACATTTGGTTGTTATAGTGTAGTTATGTTATGGGAGGAGCCAAAGAATGTGTTTGAGATCAGGTGTTTCCTCAGCATAGATGGTTTCTACATGCAATTTTTTCATGATTTAACTCATCTTGCTTCACCGATGACCACACTAACCCAAAATAGGGTGATGTTTGTATGGGGCCCTGAGTGTCAGGATTCCTTCTAAGAAATGAAGCAGCGGTTGACTGCCGCCCCATGCTGATTTTTCTGGAGGCTGGAAAGGGGTATGTGGTGTATTGCAATGCTTTTGGTATGGGTCTTGGGTTTGTGCTTATATAGGTTGATCACATAGTGGTTTATGGTTTTATAAATCTATGACCACATAAAAATAATTATCCAACCCATGATTTAGAGTTATAATATGTGATGCAGTCTTTAAAGACTTGGTGTCATTACCTCTTTGGCGAGATGTTTGTAGTCTATTCTGATAACAAAATCTTGGCCTAAATATTCTTACAGAAGGACCTCAATATGAGGCAGCTCCATTGGATAGTGTACTTGAATGGGTTCTACTTTGACATTGTCTATACCCCTGTAAGGGGAATTGTGGTGGAAAATGCATTAATTAGAGAATCACTAGTGCAAGCCTTGAGGAATTATAGTGATGAGTGGAATCTGATGGGGCTCTTTGGTTGAATTCATATGGAGACCAAGGATCACAATGGAGGTGTGTTCCTGGAGAGAATTCAGTTGAATCCTTCTCTCTTAGAGTTGATTGAATGAGAACAACCAAGTGATAATCTTTGTCAGCAGTCAATGCTATTTCTTCATGGTGGGGATATGTCTTTTTATTGGTCATCGTTTCCTGAAGGAACATTGTGCTTCAAGGGCAGTTCAGTAGTGTCAGTGTCTCTACGGAAGGTGGAGATTCGAGATATCTACAAGGATCATTGGGCTATCTATTCAGGTTCCAACCACATGTATTATGATATGTGATGATATTTTTTGTGTCCAAGTATGGGATGAGTCATAGCTTCCTTCAAGATGAGATGCTACACATGTCAGTAGGTGAAAGAGGAGCTCCAAATAGACTCTGGGTTTCTTGATCCATTATCCATTACTACCTAGAATTGGGATAAGGATTCCATGTACATCATTGTTGGATTACCTCATACACTTGAAGGTAAAAATTCAATTTGGGTGGTGATTGATCATCTGACCAAATCATCCAAATTCATTGCAATCAAAGATACAACTAATGTGGATGAGTTGGACCATTTGTATCTCCATGAGGTGGTATGTATTCATGGTGTGTTGTCAACATTTTTCTTAGATAGAGACCCCCATTTCATTTCTCGGTTTTGGTAAGGCTTTCAGAAGGCATGGGGGTCACATATAATGATGAGCATGACAGACCATCCTCAAACTGATTGTCAAACAGAGAGGCTGAATCAGATCTTGGAGGAAATGCTCCATGAATGTGTCTTGAACTTTAGAGGTTTATGGGATAACAATTTGGGATTGGCTGAATTTTCCAATAATAATTGTTACCAATCCTTGATTCGAATGACTCCTTTTGAGGTGATATATGGTCATCCTTTTCGGTCCCCCCTATGGTGTGTTGAGGTAGGTGAAGATAAACTATTGGGGACAAGCCTTGTATAGGAGACGTCTGAGAAGGCCATGTTAATCAGGTAGTTCTTATTGATTTCTCAGAGTCATCATAAATCTAATGATGACCAGAGGCATTGAGACCTAGAGATTTTTTATGGTGACATGGTATTCGTGAATGTGACCCCCTGTCTGGGCCATCATCGATTTGGTAATCAAGGAATGATGACTCCATGGTATGTCGATCCTTTTGAGATCATAGAGCATATTAGCAGGGTGGAAAAAGTGTTGGCATTTCCTTCTCAGTTTACTTTCATTCATGATGTCTTCCACATCTCCCAATTGAAAAAGTACAACATGGATCTGTCCCATGTGATGAATTGGGATGAAATAGAGATAGATCCTGATTTATCGATGTTTGCGAAGCCTATGTGAATTATTGACTCTTGAGAAAAATTTCTTCAAGGGAGGACTATTCCTGTCGTTTGAGTCCACTGGATGCGTGGGACTGATTATCATGAAACATGGGAGCAGAAGTCTTGGGTCGAAGAGCGGTTTTTGTTTCTCTTATCTGATCAAGCTTCCAGATGAATTTCAGAGGGTGTAATATTTTTTATTTTGGGTATAATTATCTTATACATGACTTCTTTAGAATGTATATTTCAGTGAATTTATATTCTAACTTTTTATGGGGGGTTTCCAAAAAAATTTCGAGGAAATGGTGGGTTTTCATTATTTGGGTGCAACTGCGATCTCATTTCTTGATTTAAAAACAAATTTTTTTTCTATTATAACACCTTCATTTAATAACTTTATTCCCACATTCCAATACCCACATGGCCTCCCCTGACATATTCAAATCATCATGTCCATTTGGATCCCTTAGGAACTCAGTATAATTTTGGATTTGGTTTATTTATTTATGCATTGGGCCAACCCGTGATCCAATTTCCTGCATTAAATAAATAATTTTTTAATATATCATTTATTTTTTAATTTTTTTAGAGATTCCAATCCCACCTAAAGAAGAAAACCCTAGGCTCATGCCCGCTATCATAAGGGCCTCATTGGAGATTTTTGGCATTGTGGATTAGGGAGAACTTTCTCAGGGGTTTGCAAATCATTCAGATTGGAGAACATAAATTGTTTCATCCATAAATCATTAAATTATCACTCCATCCCACCATTTAGGTCCCCAATTGACCTCCTCAGACTCATTTGGGCCTCTCTAGTAGTTTTGGTTTCTTGGAGATTCATCTTTTGGTGGATTTTGGGTGATTTCTTCAAGATCCCTAAAGTAAGTGGGTTTCCTTCATTCCTCCTCCCTTTTTAATAAGGTTTCTTCCATTTCTACTTAAAGTTAATATTTTCTAGAAAGTATGGATTTGAATGTAGGTTTTGATCATGGGATTCTTGGTTTAATATTTTAGTTTTAGTTTTGATTTAACACCCTTGTGGTGCAGTGGTGGTGCGGTTGAACTTTCCCATAAGGATTTGGTATTTTTGACAGTTGTAGTAGGCGATTCCTTGTGTAAGCACCCTTGGATGACATAGAATTATATGATTTATAATTTTTTCATGTTTATATTCGTTTTTCATTGGTGATAAAACTATTTTTGGTTGTTTTTGTTAATATAATGGAGTTAAAATTACATTTCTGCGTGGTAAATGGGTTTATTCCATGGATATACCATATTGGATCGTTTGGGGTTGTTTCGTAATTGATGAAGTGGTTTTATTAAAATGTTTTATTGCTGAAAATTATATTTTGGTGAAATATGAGTATGTACATGGTTTTAGAAGTGGGGTTTTCAATGGATTGAATGTGAAAAAAATTGTTATATTTTGGGATGTTGTTTTATGAGAATATTAAATGCTTTATTGAGTGATATAAGTGGTGAAAAGAATGACTTTACACTGTTTGGAATGTGGGTGACCTGAACAGATCATTTTATGTGAAATTTTATTTTGGTAACATGTTGATTTCTTTTGAGCACAAAGGGGGAACCTATGTTTCACGGTGGGAGGACGTGTACCAGTACGCTAGTGATCTTGAGTGGTTTTGTCCCTATTTCACATAGCATGTCGAACATTTTAAACATTAAAAAACTATATTTAAGTTGTTTGGGGACTGATAGGTTATGGATATGTTTCAGACTAGTGGATCATGCATGATAAAAGATATTACTATGGTCACATTACATGGAGATATGAGGTACATGGGGCCCAAAACTAACTAGTGCCTAAGGGTGTTCCTCAGTTTAGTGCTCGTTGGATATTTTGTATTTATCATTGGCGTAGGGTGTTCTTGGATAAAAAAATGTATTATCATGCATGTTTTAATTAAACTTTTTCACTCTTGAAAATTCTCTTTTGAAAATTTTTTACATTTAAAAGATTCAATCTTTAGAATTTATTTCCAGCATTTCTATTTTAATAAAACTTGCATGATTTTCATCTTTTAATTATTAAAATATAGAATCTTTTTGGTGGTATTATATTCTTATTAGGATCACACACTACTTAAAATATCATGACCCATCCCCCAGGGCCCATATCTTGACTACCCCAAGCCCACCATCCATAGGCCAGGGGCTGGCGACTACCACCAAAGGCATAAATCCCTAAAATGGGAAGGCATTGCCTTTATAACTGAAAACAAACACATTAGAGTACAGAATTGAAAGCAAAACAATAATTAAAATTGTATAAAAAAGAAGTAATGGAAAGTAAAAATGGGTCAGAAATACAATCCCAATAGGAAAATAAAAGTACAACTGAATGAATGTACAACTAAAAAAAGTAAAGCATCTACTGGGTCGTCCTCTGGGGATCCTACCTGAAGGGTAGGTACCGATGGAATCCTCAACACTCCACGTCCGTCCTTCTCCCCAGTTCACTGTCACACTAAGTGATCCACCTCTAGGTACCATCCATTTCTATTACTCTCCACCTTAGTCAGCGCTGTCCGACGTCTATAACCAACACAGTGATGTGTGGGCATAGCCCGTGTAGGGGTGAGTATAACGACACTCAATAGGGATCCCAAGACCCTCAAGGTCTCACTAAATCCAACAAGGATAAACCAAAAATTATGAAATCAACTAATAACCATTACTTAGGTATATTCCCATACATATACCTATGTTTTCTAGTAACCCATCTCTATCATGAGGAAAACAAAAAAGTCATTGACTCACCTCAAACCATGATTTTTATTAATCTGAACCTTCAGCTGCTAGAGAACTCCTCCTCTATCGAGTATAGTGGGCATGCCATGTCACGCAGAGGTGCATCCCACTAACATGGACTGTTGAGGTACTTCTCCTATCGAGTACCATGGATCTGCTGCGCTCACACATAGGTGCTCTCCATCATGGGTCTGCTGCACTCACACAGAGGCGCTCCCCTGGTTGCCTGCTGAGGTGCTCCACGTGTCGAGTATCGTGGGTCTGCCTTGCTCACACAGAAGCAATCGCCACCATGGGTCTGTCGTGCTCACACAGAGGTGCTCCCTACAGGGTAGTGGAATCACTCCGAGTTGAATCAGTCAGCAGTCGTCAAGTCTCAACCAGCTACTAGGTTCCCACACAAATTCCTGCTCATTTCTGGAAGATCTCCTCCACAAGCTACTGGTCGATTCTCCAACTATCATGAAGTCCCACATAGAATTATTACAAATTTCCTCCATGTCATAGGGGTCTCAACTCAATAGACAGAGCATCAATCGGACGTCTGGTCTGTTAGTTATTAGACTTTTAATCTCGGGGGCCCGGTTGGATTCGTGTACGATCCAACCTGACCATATCTCAACTATACCCCGAACTCTAGTGGGGTATTCTAAAGGTATAGATTCTCTCCAAGAATACTGGCGCCGCTGACGATTCGTCAAATGGAAATCCGGTGCCAACGATATGGCCTAAGAAGGTAATGGGTTAGTAATGGGATCAGGTCCGGTCCGACCTAGTTGGACTGACGCGGCCCAATCCAGTCTGGGCCAACTCGGTCTTGGTCGACCTGGTCAGACTCGCTGGGTCTAACCCAGCCCATTGGGTGGGTTAGCCCGCTATGTTTTTGGCCTGGTCCGCTGGGCCTGGCCCAGTGTACTGCGAGGGAGGTTCAGCCTGGAGGTCGCCATGTAGGCGACTCGGCTCGGAGGTCGGGGGCTGGTTCAGCTAGCGCCATGAGGGGTGCGGCTCGGGAGACTTGGCCCGGAGTCCAGAAAGCAGGATTTCTGGATGCTGGGCTGGCCATGGGTGCGTCGGGCAGGGCACGGCAGGGGCCGTGCAGTTTGTGGGGGTGCCGGAAGGGCACCGGGCAGGCCGTGGCAGGGGCCAGGCAGGTCGTGGGGGTGTTGATAGGGTACGACAGGGTGCCGGAGGGCTGCGGGCCAGTGGGCCACACGCCGGGAGGCCGTGGGCAGGGCATAGGGAGGCCGCGAGCAAGAGGGATAGGCGCCGCTCGGGTCGGCGTTGTTCGGTTGGATGATTCGGTGCGCCGTAGGGGCGGCACGATTCGCAGAGGCCACAAGTGGCGCGGCCTTCATTGCTGCCTTCATCGTCATCACCTCATCACCTTACTGTAGAACTCCACAAGAAAGAAGAGTCGATAGAGGATGTCAGCCATTATAGGTTGGCCCTCATCCTTCACGTTTAAAGTGATATCAATTGGGTCATCGAAAATTGGAAAGATGAACATCAGTTATTTACAACCACGCGATGATTTATTTTCAAACAATGATGAGAAAAGGAAAGGGATAAAACACAAGGTCAACCCCCTACCTTTAATTTGTCGATCAACATTCGTCATTCGTTGATGGTGTTTCAGAAATAAGATGATGAAGTTCGTTATTCACCGCATTCATCACGCACTCCCAACCCTGAGCTACGTCAGCCATGGAAGACACTCCACGTCGGTAGGATCCGAGGGAGGAAGTCGAAGAAAGTTCTTGGTGGCGTTCTTCGCGTTCTTCGTTCTTCGTTGGGAGAACATCTATTTTCTAAGCTCTCCTCTCAATCTCCCACCAAATGAGAATTTCGAAGCCAAAAATAATATAGGTTATCTATTACTTTATTGGAACTACTATTTCAAAATAGAGGAATAAATTAAGAGGCTCCCCTTAATAAATTACATGCATTGGCACAATTGATTAATGGGGAGGTCAAGAGGCTCCCCTTAATTAAATTACACGCGTTGGCGCAATAAATTAAAAGGGAAAGGTGGCACCAATTAATGGTAGATGAGGTCAAGGGACTCCCCCCTCATTAATGAGGGGAGTTGGGAGATTTTCCACCCTCCCATTAATTGGGGGGTTTTAGTCTCGTGTGGTCCCCACGATGTAACCTTTCACCGAAGGATAAGTTTGGGTGGGCCCCACCACCATAACCTCTCATGGGAGGTTAGGGTGGGGCGGTCCCACCTCCAACTCCCAAGTGTAGGTTTTAACCAACAACCACTTACACTGATGGCTGCTCAAAAATAAAATAAAGTGTTGTAAACTTTATTTTATTATTTTTTTATAAAAAGAAAAAAACTAACTTTTATTATTGACCATCCACTGTCGAGGTGAAACTATTCATAATCAAATACCGGCGGTACGAGTTCAACGGTGCCCTCAAATTTTAGTTCTGAGCATTGGTTCAAAAATTATAAAAACTTGCTCGTACGTTTATTAATGTACCCAAAAAACATTAGAAATTGATTCCAAGGACACTAGGCCTCGGAATCAAGCACCGTAGAAATTCACGGACTTTTAAAATTCCCATGTATTTAAAAAAATTCCATTGGATTTCTGGGTCTTTACATTCTACTCACCTCAAGGCTTTACGTCCCTGTAAGCTACAACTCAAACTAAGGGAACAAATGGGGGTACTGAGTATGCACCTGAGCCTCCCGATCCCATGTGCTCTCCTGGAGGTTTCTGTGCTGCCAGCGAACGCGCACTAGAGGTATTGACTATCCACGTAGGGCATTCTCCTCTCGATCCTCAATCTCCACTAGAACCTCCATAAATGTCGCCACATCGTCGACTTCCATCTCTCCATGGTCGATGATGTGGTAAGGGTCGTGCACTTATCTCCTCAATTGAGATACATGGAAGACGCCATGCCCCGGTGCAACTGAGTTGCAAGAGCTAAGCGGTAATCCACCTCACATACTCTGCTGAGGACCTAGAATGGTCCAATGAATCTCGGAGAACACTTTCTTCCTCGGCCAAATCTCCGTAGACCTCATCGAGGTGAGACCCATAGAAAGACATGGTCGCCATCCTCGAACTCCAGAGGTATCTATCTCCTGTCAGCATACGACTTATGCCTTCTTTGTGTTGTCTTCATCCACTTCTGGATGATCTACACCTTCTCTGTACAGGCTCGTACCATCTCCGGTCCCACTAGTGATGACTCCCCAGGGTCAGTCCAGTACAAGGTTGATCTGCAAGGTCACCCATACAAGGCCTTAAAAGGTGACATCCCCATGTTTGAGTGATAGCTGTTGTTGTGACCAAACTCCACCAAAGGCAAGTGATCCTCCCAGATGCAGCCAAATATGAGGACACATGCACATAGCATGTCCTCGGGGGTGTGAATGGTCTGCTCATTCTAACCATCTGTCTGAGGATGGAAGGGGGTTCTCAAGTGAAGTTGTGTCCCAAAAGCCTCCTGTAACCCCTTCCATAGCTGGGAAGTAAACCGTGATTCACGGTCGGATACAATAGAGGAAGGTACTCCATGCAGTCGCAAAATCTCCTGCACATAGAGGCATTTTATACTATCTACTAAACCCCGTTCTCTGATCGGTTGGAAGTGGGCCGACTTGGTGAGTCGGTCGACGATCACCAAAATCGATTCATGTCCCCTGGATGTACGTGGAAGACCCGTCACGAAGTCCATGGATATCCCATACCACTTCCACTCTGGGACCTCTAAAGGATGAACCAAGGCTGCTGGTACCTGGTGTTCTGGCTTCAGTTGCTGACAAGTAAGGCACTGTGAGACAAACTCTGCTACTACCTTCTTTATACCTGGCCACCAATACTATCGTCAATGGTCCTTGTACGTTGTTGCCACTCCTGGATGTACCGCTAGAGGGGATTTCTGGAACTCCCTCAAAACATCCTCTTGAAGTGCCACTGGTACTATGGTACATCTTCTGAAGAGGATGACGTGCTCCCCACCTTCAGAGAATCCATCAGGTGCCTACCCTGTGGATATCTGAGCACGTCGTGTCTCACATTCAGCATCCCCACACTGTGCCTCCCTGACTCGCTGAAGAAGAGGGGGAGTGACTATAAGAGACTGTAGAAAGGTTTCACTATCTCTATCCACAATGTATATCTGTAAAGTAGCCAGCTGCTCTGTCGCCTCTCCTAGCAGTTGTATACCAGTCCTCCTGTTGAGCTCATCTGCAACAATGTTCCCCTTCATAGGAGTATAGACTACCTCTAAGTCATAGTCCTGGAGGAAATCAAGCCAACATCGCTGTCTCATGTTCAGGTCCTTTAGGGAGAAGATATACCTGAGAATTTTTTGATCAGAGTACACGATAAAACTCTCACCCATCAGATAGTGTCTCCACATATTCAAGGAGAAGACCACTACTGCTATGTCCAGGTCATGGGTAGCGTAGTTCTGCTCGTTCTGTCTTAGCTGCTGAGAACCATAAGAAATCACTGGTCACTCCTGCATCAGGACACACCCATGTCTAGTTTCTAATGCGTCACAGTAAACTACATACCCTACACCCTTCTCTGGAATCCTCAAGATGGGGGCACTAGTCGGCCTCTGTCTCAGCTCCTGAAAGCTCTTCTTGCATCTCTCCGACCACACGAAGGGTTACACCTACTTCATTAAGGCTGATAGTGGTGCTGCAACTCTGGAGAAGTATGGAATGAACATTTGATAGTATCCATCCAATCCCAGAAAACTCCGTACATCCGTCACACTCTTGGGTGGATGCTGAGAAAGTAACACCTCGATCTTCACTGGATCCACTACAACTCCAGCCTCTGAGATGACGTGTCATAAGAATTGAACCTCTCAAATCCAAAACCGGCACTTCGAGAGCTTACCATAACGCGGGTGATCTCGGAGTGTATCCAGTACTACCTGCACATGGTAGGCATGCTCCTCCTCAGTAGTCGAGTAGATCACAATGTCTTCGATGAAGACTATGACAAAGCGATCGAGGTTTGTCTAGAAGATCATGTTCATGAGACTCATGAACACTGCTGGAGCGTTGGTTACATCAAAAGGCATAACCAAGAACTCGTAGTGTCTGTACCGACACCTGAAGGTCGTCTTCTGCACACCCTCATCTCGAACTCTGAGTTGGTGATAGCCTGATATGAGGTCTATCTTCGAGAACCATCGTTCCCCCTTCAGCTAGTCAAAGAGTTCGTCAATCCTCGAGAGTGGGTACTTGTTCTTTAGGGTCACTTGGTTCAGATGACGGTAGTCGACACAAAGCCTCAAGCTCCCATCTGCCTTCTTGGAGAATATAATCAGTGCTGCCCAGGGAGAAACACTAGGCCACATGAATCCCTTCCCCTACAAGTCCTCCAGCTGTACCCACAGCTCAAAAAGATCAGCGAGATCCATCTAATATGCTGGAGTAGATATCGGTGCCATCCCTAGGTACACGTTAATGTAGAAGTTCTTCTCTCTGAGATGAGGTAGTCCTAGAACATTGTCAGGGAAAACATCCGCGTACTGGTCCACCACTACAAGATAAGTCGGACTCTCCACATCAACTGCTCCGAGGGTAAGGCAAGCCAATTGTTGAGTGATTGGCTACACCCTCCCCTGAGTAAGTCTGTCCTGTGATGCAAAGGTTCCCTTCTCACCGGTGATGGTGAACCTGATCCCATTCATGTGGACACACCTAACTTTTATCCAAATACAGTCAATCTAAGCATGGACTGTAGATAACCCTTCCATACCCAAGATGATGTCGTAAGTCCTCGATGTCGATACTAGGAGATCCTAGCCGAAGCTCTCACCTCCTAAAGTAATCTCACGCTGTCGGAACTAGTGCTTAATCGGCAAATTAGCTCTCGTAAGAGTCTATAGCTGTAAGGATCGAGCCAACAGCTCCTTCGGAATATCCAAGCTCTGAACCTGGGCTCTAGCAATGAAAGAGTGATTGGAACATGTGTCTATATGAACTACAACTAAGGTGGAGTAGACACAGATTGTACCTCGAATCATCTCTGGAGCACCGTTATCATAGGCCTCAACTGCCTGAAGCTGAGCTCTCCCATGTCCACCTTCTCCCTACGGTCGGGGTGGGCCTCCTAGTGGTGGTGGTGGTAACACCTCGTAACGTCGTCCACCGCTAGTTACACGTCAAGTTCCTTTTCCACGTCCACCTCCTCCCTATAGATTGCCCGATTCGAACCTATGCCTCTGACTGGGAGGCCCCTCAAATGTCTGCTGATCATTTGTATGGAAGGTCGAACAGTCACAATCCATGTGACCCCGCCCGCTGTATGAGTAACACTGCCTGATACTGGCATGTCTGTCTCGGCTCTGTGTGCCCCGCTCAATCGATTCTGAGTCATGAAATCGACTACTTGTAGGTATGGTCCTCTTGGACCTCTGTGACATCTTTCTACTGTCAGCTGCAGAAGACTTCGCTACGTGTCGGCTAGTAGTGGGTCTCACTACTGGTGACTGCTTAGAAAAGATACTTTCCACTATGAGGGCTCTCTCTAGAACCCATGTCTGTGTCAGGATGCTATGTGAGATCATTAGAGCTCTTATCTCTCGCCTAATCCCCTGCTTGATGATCTGGGCCTTGAAAAATGGGTCTCATACCATATATGTGGAGTAACGTGAGAGGTTGGTGAACCAAACTAAGTATTGTTCTACTGTCATGCTGCCCTACTGCAGATGAAGTAGCTCCTGTATCTGCACTGCATGAAGGGTGGATGAAACAAACTCTGCCCAAAATAGGCTCTTGAGGTCTTCCCAGAGTAGGGTCGCCTCGTCATGAACCTGGAGCATCATGCTCCACCATCAACCTACTGCTGCCTGAAGGAGACTCGCAACAGGGATCACAATGAAGTCTACTGGTGTCCCTACTTTTCTGAAGGCTCTCACCATAACCTCTATCCAATCCTCAGCCGCCTTTGGGTCTGTCTCTCCCCTAAACATGGGTGGACTCTGGCACTGGAACTCATGAAATGTTCTCAAGAAGTGTGCATCGTCTTCTGCTAGGGATGGTGGCATCGGTGGCCTAACGAGAAGTAGTAACACTAGTGCCTCTACTGGAAAAGGGCCCTGCACCAAGGCCTCATCGCTCGTTGGGCTATCAGTATGTATGACTCTTGGGGATCTAACAGGTCATCCAAGGGGAGGCATCTTAAAAGAAACAGATGCGACACGGTCAAAAGATTATACCTAGTGAGCTGACCTAGTTGAGATGACTTAAAGAAAACTTTTGGAAACATTCACGCAATAAGTGTTTTCGTGCACCGAGTTAGAAATCAGAAGTCAGGGTCCTGGTGTATGGATACATCAGCCGCCCGCACCAACACTGGACTCCCTGAACTAAAAACCACACTTAGTACCCTTAACACTATTTCTTCACAGAAAAGAAATATCAGAGTTCTAAGTTTTACAGTAGAACAGATTCCTTTGATACCAATTTGTCACGACCCGTCCCCCGGGGCCCGTATCGTGACTACCCCAAGACCGACTTCTATAGACCAGGGGCTGGAAACTAGCACCAAAGGCGTAAATCCATAAACTGGGAATTCATTGTCTTTATAACTGAAAAAAACACTTCAGAGTACACAACTAGAAGCAAAACACAAAGTAAAAATGTATACAAAAGAAGTGTTGGAAAGTAAAAGTGGCCGTAAATACAAGCCCAATAGGAAAATACAAGTACAACTGAAATCAAGTACAACTGAAAAAAATTAAAGAAGAAAATGGGTTGTCCTCTGGGGTTCCTACCTGAAGGGTAGGTAAAGATGACCTCCTCAGCACCCCATGTCCATCCATCTCCTCCGTGCACTGTCACACGAAGTGATCCACCTCTGGGTACCGTCTAGTTTTGATACTCTCCACCTCAGTCAGCGCTGTCTGATGTCTGAAACCAACACAACAAGGTGCCGGCATATCCCGCACATGGGTGAGTATAATGACACTCAGTTGGGACCCCAATAACCTCAAGGTCTCACTAAATCCAACAAGGATAAACCACAAAGTATGAAATCAACGTATAACCATTACTTAGGTATACGCCCATATATATATATAAGTTATCTAGTAACCCATCTCAATTATAAGGAACACACAAAAGTCATTGACATAGCTCAAACCAGGTTTTTTATTAATCTGAACCTTCGGATGCTGGAGAACTTCTCCTCTATCGAGTATAGTGGGCCTGCTGTGTCACACAGAGGCACTTACAACTAACTTGGAATGCCGAGGTACTCCTCCTATCGAGTATTGTGGATCTACTGTGCTCACAGAGAGGCTCTCTCCACCATGGTTCTGTTGCGCTCACATAGAGGCACTCCCTTAGTAGCTTGCTGAGGTACTCCATGTGTCGAGTACCGTGGGTCTACCGCACTCACAAATAGGTGGTCCCCACCTTGGGTCTGTTTTTCTCACACAGAGGCACTCTCCATTGGGCTAGTCGAATCACTCTGAGTTGAATCGGTCATCAGTCGTCAAGTCTCATCCAGCAACTACTATCCTGTAAAAATTCCTGCTCGTCTCTAGAAGATCTACTCCACAAGCTACTGGTTGATACTCCAACTGTCACAAAGTCCTACATAGAAGCATCACAAAGGTCTTCCACATCATAGGGGTCTCAACGTAATAGACGGCGTGTCAATCGGACACCCGGTCTGTTAGTTATTAGCCTTTTAGTCATGTGGGCCCGGTTGGATTTGTGTACGATCAAACCTGACCATATCTCAACTATACCACGAACTCCTGTGGGGTATTCTCAAGGGACGTCTTCACTCCAATAATACATGCACCGCTGACAGTTCCTCAAATGGACATCCGGTGTCAAAGATATGGCCAGAGAAGGTATGGGTCAGTAATGGGCCCGGGTCCGGTACGACCGACTCGGCTCAACCCTGTCTGGGCCGACCCGGTCTGGGTTGACCTGGTCAGACTCACTGGGTTTGACCCGACCCATTAGGTGGGTCAGCCCAGTATGTTTTTGGACCGGTCCGCTTGGCCCGACCCAGCGGACTGCGAGGACGGTTTGACCCAAAGGTCGCCACGTAGGCAACTTGGTTCGGAGGTCGTGGGTCGGTTCAGCCAGCATCGCGAGGGGCACGGTTTGGGCAACTTAGCCTGGGAGGCCGGTCATCCGGGAGGCTAGTAGGCAGGCCGACTGGACGCCAGGCAGGCCGCAGGTGCGCCGGGCAGGGCGCGGAAGGGTGCAGGCAGGCCACGGGGGCACCGACAGGGGGCCATGATGGCAGTGGGGGCACCAGGTATGGCGCGTGGGCACCAGCAGGGTGCGGTTGGGCGCCAGAGGGCCATGGGAAGGCATGCCGCACGCTGGGCTGGGCGCCGAGAGGCCGCGGGTAGGTGGGTTAGGCGCCGCTCGGGCCGAAGGTGTTTGGCCGGAAGCTCTGGTGTGCCCTGGGGGTGGCACGATTCGCAGAGGTCACAGGTAGAGCGACCTTCGTTGCTGCCTTTATTGTTGTCCCCTCATCGACATGCCATAGAACTCCACAAGAAAGAAGAATCAACGGAGGATTTCGGCCATGTTAGGTTGGCCTGCATCCTCCGTGTTTAAAGTGATATCAATTGGTTCATTGAAAATAGGTAATATGAACATCAATTATTTACAACCACACAACGATTTCTTTCCAAACAATGACGAGAAAAGGAAAGTAATAAAACACAAGGTAAAACCCCTACCTTTAATTCATCGATCAGTGTTCGTCGTTCATTGACAGTGTTGCGGAAAGATGATGATGATGTTCGTCATTCACTACATTTGTCACGCACTCCCAACCTCATGTTACGTCGGCCATGGAAGACACCCCACGTCGGTATGATCTGAGGGAGGAAGTCGAAGAATGTTGTTGGCTGCGTTCTTCCCGTTCATCGTTCTTCGTTGGGAGAAATTATTTTTTCCCAAACTCTCCTCTCATGCTCCCACCAAATGAGAATTTCCAAGAAAAAAATAATATAATTTATCTATTATTTTATTGGCACAACAATTTCAAAATGGAGGATTAAATTAAGAGGCTCCCCTTAATAAATTACATGTGTTGGCGCAATTGATTAATGGGGAGTTCAAGAGGCTCCCATTAATTAAATTACACGCATTGGAATAATTAATTAAAACGGAAAGGTGGCACCAATTAATGGAGGAGGAGGTCAAGGGACTCCCCTCTCATTAATGAGGGTAGTTGGGAGATTTTCCACCCTCCCATTAATTGGGGGGTTTTAGTCTCATGTGGTCCCCACGACATAACCTTTCACAGAAGGTTATGTTCAGGTGGGCCCCACCACCATAACTTCTTATGGGAGGTTAGGGTGTGGCGGTCCCACCTCTAACACCCAAGTGGAGGTTTTATCCAACAACCACTTACACTCATGGCGGCTCAAAAATAAAATAATGTTTGGTACACTTTATTTTATTATTATTTTTATAAAAATCCAAAAACTAACTTTTATTCTTGACCATCTTCCATCGAGGTGAAAGTATTCTTAAGCGAATATTGACGCTGCAAGTTCAATGGTGCCCTTAGATTTTAGTTCTGAGCACCGGTTCAAAATTTATAAAATCCCGGTCGTATGTTTACTGAACGTACCCGAACAAAACTTCAGAAATTGATTCCAGGCACACCGGGCCTCGGAATCAAGCGGCGTAAAAATTCGTTGACTCATAAAATTCCCATGTATTTAAAAATCAATTTCCACTGGATTTATGGGTCATTACATAAACCCATTGGGAGTATTTATAAAAGATCATGTTTGACATCGGTAATGGATAGGCCTTGGGTGATGGTAGTTAATGTTTCTAGTTTCTTCCCTTGGTGTGGTGTTGTGTAGACATCTTGTGGTTGATAACCCCCTTCCGTGCGGAGCCCCTTGGGCTCGTTTTCTACCAATTTGATGTATCATTAGACATCTTGTGTCATGTTTAAACATATGTGCTCAGTTTTGGATTTTATTTATGGCATGTTTGACATAAAATTTCAGATTTGGCTTATTGATTGTTTTTTGTTGTTAAATGATTCTTAACATGGGTAAATCATTCCAAAACCATAATACATGATACCCAGGAACTTGTTTCATCCTGTGGTGATACGGAATTCCCTTTGGGCCTTGCCATGGTCAAGGTTTCATGCTAGGCTTAGTGGCGACCAGACTAGGTTCATGATATTATGGGCCCATCACAAAATGCATAAAAAAGTAAACAAAAAATTAATAAAAAAAATGAATGAAATAATAATAATTAAAAAATAATACTAATAAAATAATATTTTAAAATAAGAATAATAATAATAACAATATATTATAATAAACAATATTAATATAATAATAATAATAATAAAATAATAATACTACTACTAATAATATTATTCTTAATAAAATAATTTTAATAAAATTAATAATTATGATAATAATAAAATAATAAAAAACCTAAAATAATAAAAACATCAATATTCACAAAAGTGTAAAAAAATAATAACAATGAAATAATAATAGTAATAAAATAATAAACATAATAATTTTATTAAAATAATAAATAAATAAAAAAATAAAAAAATAAAAAAATTAAATAAATAATATAGTAAAAATATAATAAATAATAAAATAATAAAAAATGAACTACTCACAATAATATAAAAAAACCAATATATTGAAATATAAATATATAATATTACAAAAAAATGACCATTCAATTGTTTTATCATAAAAAGTAAATACATCACTAAGGGGGAGGGTCATTTGATGGAGCTGGAGGATATGGAAGAAACAGTTGAGAAAACAATACCCCTAAACCATGAGTTAGACGTCGTGTGTATTCCATTGCTTGCTCATGTTGTGGCTGCTATCATCGATGTGTCTCCTCCTTCTATTGCTACTATTGTAGATGGATATTTTCCTTTTCCCTACACATAATCTCTTTAATATCACCCTGATCTCATAGATTCTCCTAATATAATTTAATAGATGATGATAAATCTTCACAATAACTTCTTGAGCTATACTGTGACTCTCATTGGTACCATAATAACTCCTAGGCATCAATCGAGAGTCTATACCAATGACGTCGCCTTTCTTGAAGGCATACTAGGTTTCCTACACCCCTGATCCCTCACCAATTCTTAATGCACTGGTCTGATCATATTTCTTATCTTGAATCTATGTATGTGTCTGAGATATCATGTCCTCATATGGCTCCTTCAATTTATATTTAAAATAAAAATGGTTAAAATATATTTTTAAAATAATTTTAAAACACACAATGAAATTATATTTACCATATTCTGATTCCATTGATCACCTTTAAAATCTTCAGTGATAGGATTGGTGTACATCCTCCTATAAACATTGAACTCTGTAATTCTGGGTTTTTCTACTACCTATATCAATAAAAAAAATTATACATTTTATGTTATATAATTTAATTAAAAATAGGTACTAACCATTTTTTCTCTATGTGTACAGAGTGTACCATTATTAGCTCAATGTGTCACCTCCGGTCTCCCCCAGTTTTGTCTACATAAAAGTGATATCCTCTTAAAAAAACTTCCCATCCTATGTGAACATATTCCATCTCAATCATGAGAATAAATGTAATCAGTTTAGTGGGCATGGGAAGACTGATCAAACTCTGTGACTCCTACTTTCATCATTATGGTCCTCATTAAATTGTGAAAAAACTAACAAAACTCACTCATATAGCCCTGACATGCCTTCCAGAATGATTCATGCATGATATCATCGATGAGATACCAAAAACCCTACAAAAAATCAAAAATAGCATGTTATAAATTAAATAAATTTAAAAATAAATATTATTTATTTATATACCAAACAATGATCAAACATGCATTGCTTAACAGCTATATGAATATGATTCCATGTAATCTATACTCTATAAAAATAATTTACCAATATATAACTCCCCTATCTAAGAGCTCTATGCGAAACAGTGTGAAAAAATAACAAATAATTAAAAAATTAGTATACAAATAAATTAATGATAGTTAATGTAAAATTACTAAAATACACAGGTAAGCATACATTTTCATGCATGGATCGAAGCCTATACATAGATGTCTATCAAGGATAAGGTCAATAATCATCAATTATATAAGACCAAGACACCTATGAGTCCTCAATGCACCACCTATAGTCTAATAGTCAGATGATTCAACATCATGTGCATCATCCGGTAGATCAACACCCTCCAACACATGAAACATATCTGAATCCATCTGAAACATGAAATGGTTATTTTTAGAAAATAGTATAAAATAACTATTATATATAAATATATATTATATATGATTATAAAAAGAATTTAATTAATTTAATCCTCGTCTCCAACCTCATTTTCATATATAATGGTGTTAATATCTTTATATTCCACCTTAGTATCATCAATATCTATAATAGTTTTAGTTTCATCATCTCTCGTCATTTTAAATTCATTTGTTACATCAATAACATCATCATCACCAATGACCCTGAACTAACGGGTGTCATCATAGATATTTGTGTCTATTTGTGGAATAGATGGATTTGGAGTAGTCTCTTGAAAAATTTCAATTCCTTTCACTCTAATGGAACCACATTCACATTGAATAATCTGATATTTTCTGAGATCCCATTTTAATTTTTCTCCACCAATAATCTAACATGATTTAATTGGATAGTAATTTATATAATATATTTTATGTGCTTGATGATCCAATAAAAATGGTTCATTTACTCTAAGAATATTTTTATATTCAATATCAATGATTCTATGGATCAAGAAGAACACACGAGCCTCTATCTGTATCCAACCACTGACATTTAAACATCTTTATTTAATTATGTTCCAGATAAAATAGTTCAATAATTTCTTCTAGAATGCCATAAAATTCATCTTTAATTTCACTATGATTATAACCTCTAAATAAAAAACCATTATTCATTGTTTTATATTCCCCATATGAACAAGTACGAAATCAAAAACCATTCACCGCATATGCATTATAAGATTAAACCATTTTGGATGGTGGGTTATTCAAACTCACAAATGAATGTCAATTTAATAATCATGTTGAGATAAATAATTTTTTTAATACAATTACCAATATAGAATGTAATAAATTTATTTCATATATTAAACCTTAAATAAAATTTTTAACAGTTTTTGAATCCAGTAGGAATAATTTTTTTTCCAACATTCTTCAAAAGAAGATGCTCTAATTTATGGAATCTATTGCTTGAAATGATTATCATATAAAATAAAAATTAAATAATATTAATTTATTGTAATTAATATTGTAGAATAAATGATAGGATAACTCAATGTAAAAATGGTTTCATTTCTTCACAATTGATCAAAACATATGTATGAGCTTAGTGATGTTCATCTTCTGAAAACCATCGTTTATGAACTCCCCCAAATCTATGTTATTGTTGATTATAAATTGATTTTTTATTTCTCATTTCATCATCAACATTTCCTTCCATAAAGATCATGATATTGTGTCTTGAGCGATATTCAGATTGAAAATAATGAGAGAATAACATGAAATTTATTCCTAAAAATAATCTTATGCAATTGATCCTTCAACTGATGGATTGTTACATACTTTTTTTTAATTTGTTTATGCATTTTTCAAAAGGGTACATCCATTTGAACTATACCGGACCACTAAAGTTTTTCATCATGTGGAAAATGTAATATCAAATGTTATATTGAGTCAAATAAAGATGGTGGTATGATTTTTTCGAGTCAACATAAAATTCAAACAACATATTATTGCAGTCTACATTGTGCATCGTAGTTTGTATTCACCACATATATGCCACGTACAAAATAAGATATATCTTTTAGTGAATCTGAAATAATAAAATCCAACAATCCTCTTAATCCAATCAGTGGATTTTTTCCATTATAACATGATAGTCCTGACTTTTTAATCCCGTAATATGACCATTTCTGACACATCTTCCCAAATAAGAAACATAACCATCCAAAAGTTTCAAATATTCAATCCACTAACAAAATAAAATAATATTTTCTTTGAAACGTTTATAAGCTTCTCTTAGATTAATTATATTCCATGATCTGACATTTTTCAAAAGTTTATGTTTTGGTCACCTAAGAATTTGGGAATGATCTAATCATGCCTTTACATTGTCTTCGGTCTTACCATATGTATCAAAAACTATATAAAATATATTTTCAAAACATTTCATCTCAATATGAATGAAATCTAACTTGTGATGGACCAACAAATCAGACCAATATGGTAGATACCAAAAAATTATTTGTTTTATACAAATGAGTTATTTCCCAAAGCCATCATTTTTATGTTAGTTTATAGTTTTTCTAAATGTAAAGGGAGGTAATGAAGAGAAAAAAAATTTATCCCTGTACTTGAGATCATTTTTGGTGTTCCATCTCTTTTAATTCTTCCTTTTTTGAAATGATATTTTTTCCATGGAAAACGATCCTCATTTGGAAAGAATCTATGATGACAGTAAAAAATAATGGTTTTCTTCCATTGAAGAGAATAAATGATTTTTGTCTCTCATAAAGTAAAAATATGTTTTTGGACCATGTGTACCCTATTTAGATAAAATTTCATATATAGGGAAGTCACTAATTGGCCACATCAATGCAGTTTATAGTAGGAAATTTTTTTTCGCAATAACCTCATATGTACTGACACCATTACTCCACAATAAATTTGACTCATCAATCAATGGATTAAAAAAAACACTAATATTATTTTTGTAAATTCATATAATTAATATTTTCAAAATGATATATTCTTTATTCATCAATATCTGAGGAGGTAAATTGTACAAAGTTATAAAGAAAGGCGAACAAGAATATTTACTATTGTAAGAACCAAATGCATAAAAACCATCACTAGAAAGTCCCAATCACATGTTTCAGGATTCTAAAGAAAAATATTGATATACCTAGTCCAAATTCTTCCACAAATATGAAATAGAGGAATAATTTAATCTTTTCTAGGTGAAATATTGGTTTAGTTCCCTGATATCAATGAAGCTGTGTTCTGTGACCTAAATAAATGCAACAATATAGGTTTAAGCAGTAAATACCTAAACTATTTAATAGGAATAAATCCAAACTTCCCTTGTAGATTCTTTTTATAACTAGATTTTCCACATATAGGAAATGTACCCAATGACTCAATTTCAAAATAATATAATTTGGAATCATTAGAACCTGAATCTTCTAATCACAAAGACCCATATTACAAAAAACCTTTTGCTCTTATATAAATTTATAGGAAACACATTTCCTTTAAGTAATAGTGTTTTAAACAAAGAGAATATCTAATTAAAACAACTGTTTGACATTCCATTTTCTAATTAAATAGCCATAAACATTATAACCACTTCAAATTTTCTTATATTGTAATAAGAATATATGGAATCCTCAACAGACCTCAGGAACTCATAAAATTGTGTTGGTTCAAACATATTATTTAAATCAATATCATCTTGAGTTTCAGTTTTCTGAAATGATGGACTTGCCGCATGTTGTACTAAAATTTTAAACCATGATGGATCTATAACCAGATTATTATATCTTCTCCGGAACTGAATTCACCATGTTAATACCAAAACACATAATCTGTTTGAAAACCAAAATTTAGTAGATGACACCCAACATTGTCAAATATTGAAAACATCCTCAGACCACATTTTTCATATGGAAAGTTAATTATCCATTTCGAATTAAATTATCATTTTAATTATGTAAATGATTAAATGTTTCAAAACCCTCAATATAAACATGATTTATACCATAATATTTCGGCTTCCTATACTGATTTATCCAATTATGATCATCTAATAATGAATTTTGTTTACTTCCTAGTTACATATATCTCCAAAAAATGTAAAATAATTAGTTTTTAATGAATAATTTGATATAAGAAAAAAACGTTCCAATAAAAGGAAAAAATGTTAATTATTCATATGTATTCCTAATTATTAGTATTTATTCATAAAATTTTCTAATTACTACTATTTATTACTAATTACTTCTATTTATTTCTAATTTTTCTAATGATTTCTAATGATTTCCTTTTATAATTATTTCTATTTATTTCTAATTATTTTAAAGTATTCTTAATTATTGCTAATTAATTCTAGTTATAGATAATTTCAACTAATTATCGCTAATCACCGCTAACTATTAAAAATTGTTACAACTTATTACAAATTTTTACTAGTTATTACTAATTATTATATGTTATTACTAGATATTATAATTTATAAAAATATATTACTAATTATTAAAATTTATTGCTAATTATTACATTTTATTACAATTACAATTTATTTATAATTATGACTATTTGTTACTAATTATTACAATTTATTTCAAATTAATAAAATTTATTAATATTTATTACTAATTATTACAATTTATTACTAATTATTTCTATGTATTTCTAATTATTTCTAATTATTTATAATTATTTCTAATCACCACTAACTATTCCTAACCAATACTAATTATTACTAATCACCTTTTATTGTTATAATTTACGAGTATTTATTTCAATTTATTAATAATTATTATAATCTATTACTAATTTTTTTAATTGATTACAAATTATAACAATTTATTACAATTAATTTCTAATTATTGAATTTTATTACCAATTACTAATATTAATTAATAAATATTACAATTTAATACTAAATATTACAATGTATCAAAATTTATTACTATTTATTACAATTTATTACTATTTAATATTATTTATTACTATTAATTACTAATTATTAATATTTATTACTAATTATTACTAATTATTAATATTTATTACTAATTATTACTAATTATTAATATTTATTTCTATCTATTAATATTTATTACTTTTAACTAATAATTATTAATATTTATTAATATTTATTACTATTTATTAATATTTATTACTATTTACTACTATTTATTACTAATTACCTCTAATTATTACTATTTACTATTAATTATTACTATTTACAACTAATTATTGCTAGTTACAGCTAATATTACTAATTATTACTAATTATTAATATTTATTACTGATTATTAATATTTATTACTATTTATTTATATTTGTTGCTATTTATTACGAATTATTACTAATTAATGCTAATTATAACTAATTGTTGACATTTATTACTAATTATTACTAATTTACCCAATTTATTCCTAATTATTTCTAATTATTACTAATTTCCACTAATTATTTCTATTTATTAATATTTATAATTATATATTAAAATTTATTACTATTTATTACTATTTATTACTAATTATTAATATTTTATATTATTTATTAAAATTTATTACTATTTATAATTAATTATTTAATTTAATTACTATATACCGTTATTTTATACCAGTACCACAAATTATTACTAATTACTGCTAATTATTTCAAATTATGACAAATTGTTAACAATTCTGACTAATTATTACTATTTATCACTATTTATGACATTTTATCGCTAATGATTACTAATTAATACTAATTATTACTAATTATGACTATTAATTAATATTTATTACTAATTATTAATATTTATTACAATTAAATAATATTTATTACTATTTATTACAATTTATTACTATTTACCGGGATTTATTACTAGTTATCACTAACTATTACTAATTACTGCTAGTTACCATAAATTATTACTAATTATTACTAATTATAACTAATTATTACTATTTACCACTAATTACTACTAATTATTACAATTTATCACTATTTAATACTGTTTAACCCAAATTATTACTAATTGTAACTAATTATTAGTAATTATTACTAATTGTTAATAATTGTTATTATTAATTAATATTTTTTAGTAATTATTAATTTATTTTACATTTAATAAAAATGTTGTACTATTTATTAATTTTTATTACTAATTAATACTAATTGTACTATTTATTACTAATTATTGCTAATTACCACTATGAGATCACAAAGAGTAATTCTGGAGGATCAAAGGCAATGAGCACTCAGTAGACCCACACATGATTGTTGCTTCGCCCACACATGAGGTTGTGGTGAGTACCCATTCATATATGGATGTGATGATGTGGTCGGCACTGCCCCCGAGAGACGAACAACGGTGTAGCAATCAATGAGATCATTAACGACTTCTACAATGGATAGTCCACCGCTGTATTGGTCCACATTTGTGATGCTGCCTATTTCCAAGATATCACCGATGGAATCTTGGGATAGACAATAGGCATGAGTCTCTTCTAAATAGGGAAGCTTGTGGTCTACTCTTGCTACTGACCGACTATTAGAAGTGTTCTGGCTGAAGGTGGATCCCAACCTCAACATTCTAGAGTCCCTCGCTCAGGATGAGGTCACATGCTTTGTCCAGATCATTTGGATGACATGTTTTGGCCTCTGTGACCGATTGTTGGACTACCCCATGTTCCGAGATAACTTTGATGACATCGACTAGGAGTGGCACATGTTTGAGTTAGAAGCACTCATAGTGGCACAACATCCCGCATCACCCTACTACCATTAGATCCTTCATGATAAATGTGGATAGATCTTCACTATGCTTCATAGAATTATTAAGGATGCATCTCCACATGTGATGATCTATGGTAGGGGATAGTGCACCAGTCTCTACATCAGTCACATCATGAGGCAGCCCGATTCTCCTGGGGATATTGAGGATTCACCCCAGGTTTCATCACATTGAATATATCTTAGCTCATGTTGCCTAAGGTTGGGGTTACTAATGTAAGATCTAATAAAGAGGATTAGACAACTAGGGTTGCACAATATCAGGTGGACCCCACACATGTGTTCTCACCCTACTGCAAAAGTAGGCAATCATCCTTCGGGAGCCCTCCGCTTTGCTGCCAATCTGCCAAAATCTCAACAAGGGTAAGGGTTATCTTGAGCCTTCAGATCCACCTAAAATCATAGAGAACATATGACGTTCCTATAGTCCTCCCCGTGACAATAGATTGAATATCTTTACCAGATCATCAATGATCTCCTTAAACAGCGGCACCCAAATTATGGATCCAACTGTACCTCCCATTAATGGGATGGGAAACCAACTGTATCATCTCATCCATTGCATATCAAGGTGTTGATTAATGTTGGGAAACCCAACTAAGTAATAAGAATCCAAGAACCTATGTTTTTTTGACATTAGAAGGGTCTTCATTCCTTTAGTACACTCAATTACTCATTGAGTCCATCACCATCTTGGAAAAGAACCACATATAGTTTCTCTTTCATTTCAGATCCACTACACGCAAGACAAGTATATTTGACATCATGATGTGAAAGAATTTTCCAGATGTGTTCATCATAGACATCATCTATAGGTGTAATGGACTTACAAACACATTCGACATGCCACTAACTCATGAAAAGATATTGATAATGTGTTTGGGGAATGTCAATAATGAACTGGGTCCCACACTCATCAATAAGAATTTCCTAGGTGAATTTTAGGACTTCTTTCAAAAGGAACAACTACTATAGGAATCCCTGAAGAAAGCCAAGAATATTCATCCCATGTGTCTTATAGAACCTTGAAGAATATCTTCCAAGGCACAGACTACAGCCGCAAAACAAGTATGAGACCCAAAGACACTAGAGAAATTTCCCACATAGCCTCACTAGGAACAACCTTCTCAAGGACAACAACCTCACCATGCTCCATCTCCCCATGCTCAGAATTGGAAGGTACCTCCCCATCAAGATTCACCACCGAGATGAAGAAAATTTTCTCCATTCCCTCGTTAGCCTCCAGACCCTCATCAGGACCAAGCTCTAAGAGGTCCTTTTATGGAAATGTGATGTAGAACCTACTCCTTTTCAGAAGACAATGTTCCATGATATTTCCAAATTTCCCCAAAACACGGGATTTTCAAGCTACCAAAATTCTTTAAACATCATGAGGTCTAGATCACTGATCATCCTAACCACAGAACATTCCACATGAACATTGGACATAAAATTTATAAATTCTATGTGTTCAACTATTGGCTTTAACATGAAGTGGATAATGGTGCAGTCAGGTTAGGTGACATCCTAGTGTAGGTAAACCAAATATTTTCCCATCTTGAAAGTGAATTTTTTTGTTCCAATGAATGGAAATAGGTTTCCAACTCGGGGATATAGAAGTATGATGACGACTTGGATCATAGAGTAGTTTCATGCACCCATGGTGTCATCTGTGCCTCCCTAGTCTGTCCTAAACTTCCTGAAGTCACTGCACCTTCTCCAGTTTCATCTTCAACATCCACCTATCACCATTACATGACATAAATGTGTAGGAACTAAAGTAATAAGGGAAACATTAGTCCCCCATTGGTGTTAAATCCATCCAATACCATTAGTGAATTCATTCCTCCAGATGTGGGGATCACACTGAATGTTTGACCAACATTTAAAGACACTTATGAGGATGATAGGGAAGATGAAACTCTGAATACTGTCGAACTGGTGGTTCCCAACATGGTTCCTAATGATGAATTTGTTTTTGTTGAGCTCACCAAATCCCCCTGGGTGATGCCATAAAAGATGGAGTTGAGGACAAGTAATCCACCATAATTCTCAGTGCATTTCTAAAAACCATTCTGTGCATGAAACCAAAACAAGAAATCATTTGTTTCGTAGAGATAAATATTCATAGTCTTTCCAACCCAATCATGCATATTTAATACCACTTTTTACTATTCTATAATACTAGTAAGAATAGTGGCAACTGCAACATGATTATCCATGATCAGTTAATGTCAGGCCGAATTCAACCGACAGTCATCCAGTTGTAGTTCTTGGTATTTTATCTTATAATTAGTAGGATATTTCTAGAAACATATGAATTCTAGTGGTTCATCTATTAGTCCATTCATTCTTCCTACAACATAGAAACCCCTTGTGGGAAGGAATGTACGTCTATCATAGAAGTAATATGTGATGAAGCACCTCACCAACATTCAAGAAAATCATTCAAGCCTTGAGTCCCTCTATATGTATGAAGATATATTAGAGGACTTAGAAAAAATATTGAGAAAACCACTCTAGTTCAATATAGAGGATTCATCTATATTGGATTTCAATGATGAGGTGGTCTAAGAGTCAGAGTTCCAAGGCACCATCTATTTCTCTAGAGAAGATTAATGATCTATTATGCAAGGTCTCATCCCCTAATATTACATAAAATTTCAATTAAATTGTTTGGATTTATGTCTCTATATATTGGACACTGGTTCCATGATCAATCTCATCCCGACATGGATGCATTGTAGGTTGGGACTAACTGAAGGAGATCTATGCCCATTTAAACTGAAGATTCAGTTGTATGAAAATACTGAATAAATTTTGTGTGGAAGGACCATTTGAATAACAGATTTTTTAGTTTGGTATAAAATAATGAATTCATGGTTGTCTCGTAGGAAACTTCTTATAATGAATTTATGGTTATGACATGTGTCCATATACATGCAATAGTTCCATCAACACATCACCAATTCCTCATTTACTTTCTCAATGGGGGTGTATGCATACTGCAAGGTGATGCATATCCCTTTGACTCTTGTGAGGACTACAATACAGATGCTTCTTATTAGAAATGAATGTTTAAGAATTTTTAGGCCACTGAATTTGATCACTCCTCCAACACATCCAACTCACAGATAGATATGGATTATGAAATCTTCATCCTAATTCACTATTTGGAGGCAACGATGCCAAAGAAGGAGAGTTGATCTATCATCTCAAATAAGAAAGGGAATCACCTCCCAGAGTATAAATAATGTCATAAGATTACATATTACCCATACACGAGTCTCTATTAAGAAACACCAGAACCCCTTAATCTTATCATGTACAGTGATGTTTTCCCCATGGCTACAACTCTATGATAAAAGTAATTATTTCACCAATCATGTTTGAACAAAAAAAAAACCGAACTTTCACTATTCTATTTAAAATAATCATAGGCCCTGTGGTAGAAGGCTTTATGGTGTCAGCATAAAATCCTCTATCTACATAGTTTCAGAAGAGTAGGAGCCTCTCAGCGGAAATTCTTGTGCCACTAAAGAAGGCACCATTATTCATAATAAACCAGTGATCCCAAAAAAATAAAATTCATCTGAAGATTCACCTACCTCAGACTATTAATATAATTTGGCACAAAAACCTGCTACATTCGATGAAGGTGTATCAACCACTACCGATGAACTGGTTTAGGTGAATCCTAGTTCTAAGACATATCCAATACCAACACTAATCAATAAATCCATGCCTGTAGGGGAATAGTAATAGTACAAGTATTTTGTAAAGGAGAATCATGATATGTCTTCATAGAGCTATATGGGTATTCTAGTATTGGACCCTCAGGTTCCCACTCACCTTCTTGGAATCCAAGTAAACCATCATAGGTTCAAGAATCCTCACAGAAAAATTCACCCTTATTGTGGTTCCATGGTCAAGGATGAAGTTGACAAGAAAATCAAATCGTGCTTCGTTAAGGATTTTCAGTACCCCATGTGGTTATCCAACATCATCCCAGTAGGTAATTCAAAATAAAGATCAATGTATGTATCAACATCTAGGATCACAACCACCATTTTCTAAATGATGATTTTCACCTTACAGTGAATGAAGTGTTTATTGATTCCATGGTTGGGTTCAAGGTTCTCTCCATAATGGATGTGTTTGCGAAGTATAATAAAATATGAATGTACCATGAATATTATGAGCATACATTATTCAAAGTGTTTTATGGAACTTTCTAGTATATGGTGATTATTTCGGTATGAAGAGTGTAAGACCTACCTGTCAGCATGACATGCACCAAATCATCAAACTGATCATCGAGATGTTTGTGGATTTCTATGTGGATGATTTATCTGTCAAATACTACCAGTTTTAGGATCATATCAATGATCAGCAGATGGTTTTCGGATTCATTCACTCTCTGTAGTTGATAATGAACCCATGAAGTGTGAATTAAGGGTATCCTCTAGATTGTTTCTTAGTTTTGTTTTCAGATATAGAGGCAATGAGATTAGTATAGAGAATAAAAATCCCATTAGCTAGATGCCTCCTCTAAGAGAGCTAAATAAGCTCTAAGGCCTCAAAGGCCACTAGCCATATATATGAAAATTCACCATGAATCAAAATAGGAAGTGTATTATATATTATAGGATCATGATGAAATGTGATGTCAATTAATGGGATGAAGAGTTCCCAAAATCAATCAAGGAGATCAAACAATATCTATTGTATCCCAAAGTTCTAATGTCACCCATCAGAGGGAAGACATTGATCCTTTATCTGACCTCCCTAGAATGATCACTTGGTTCCATTATCACATAAAAGATCATCATAGGGACATATAATAGTTTTTATTACCTCATTCACATTCACCTTGACATGGAATCAAGATATTATCCTATATAGAAGAGTATCCTCACACTAGATTTCACCATGTAGATGATATGACATTATCTTCAGCATCATGAGAAACAGATGGTGACCCATGTGTGTCTGCTAAAGTATATTCTGACCAGCAAAAATTTGATTTTCAAACTAGCATGCTGGGAGAGGATTCATTAGTAATTCGATATATGGTATGTTCCACAAAATGTAGTCAAAGGGAAGGTGCTGTCCAAATTTGTAGCAGCTCATACGGGACCGAAAATGTGCCTCAACGTGTTGATTTCCTAGATTAGGCCATCCTCTCAATGGAACAAGTCCATTAATGATATAAGATTCATTTAGATGGTGACTCTTAGTGTCCAATTGGTATAAGGATAACATATCCCTATCTTAAATGATTGGGTTTATAAATCTTATTTATCACCCTAGAAAAGGCTATCCTTCATAACTATTTCTTGTTATTATAAGTATGTACTAACAATGAGGTATTATATCAGGATATCATTACTACCCTTAATTTACCTCTTGATATTGAGCT
The DNA here is from genome assembly GCA_963277665.1 of Viscum album. Lineage (NCBI taxonomy): Eukaryota > Viridiplantae > Streptophyta > Magnoliopsida > Santalales > Viscaceae > Viscum > Viscum album. The sequence continues at coordinate 837,811,308 of OY728152.1, read as the reverse complement.
TCAATGATTACATGTGAATGGGGGACTCTGAATTAGTATCCAAAAAAATAAATGGTGGTTAGGTCATCAAAAGGCCAAAACTGATTCCATTTTTAGAGCACAATCGCTTGTTGATGGCCCAGTTCCCTTCTCAAATAGAAGTAACTCATGTTTCCTAGTCAGAAAATGGTTGATGCAATTCCCTAACCAGACGAGATTCTTCTCTTGTAGAGAATGTCTAGGATGATATGTTCATTCTTGTTGTGCATCGAGGAGCCATCAATCATTTCATTTCATATGATGATGATATCCTGTAGGTAAATGAACATAGTACTGGTGGTTCCATTTCAGGACTTCTAGATCCCACCTATAGTTGAAGAAATATATGATTCGGCAAATACCTTCATTGATTATCTACATCATGGTGATCTCCCACCAGAAAGAGATAAACATGATCTAATTTGTTGGTGTGAATCATTTTTCATCCTCAAGAGTGGACCCAACCTCGAGAAAACACTCTACATAAATGGGTTTTATGGAATTATTCTCCATTTCATCCATAAATATGAGATACTCTCAGATATGTAAGAAGCTCGTGATAGGTCTTGTGGTGATCATCAAGAAGGGTTGAAGCTCTCCCCCAAAATTATCAGGGTGGGATACTTCTTTCCCTCCATGTTCTATGAATAAAAAAGTTTTCCAAGAGGTTACACATGTTCCAGATCCATTCCAACGTTGTTCATCAACCACCGGAGCCTATCGATACAACAAAGTATTCTTGGACTTTTGCAGTCTGGGGACACGACGTCATGGGACCATATCCCCAAGAAACATCTTTCTAGTGCATGATCATTATCACTGAAACATATTTATTTCCCAAGTGGGAAGAAGTTTTCCCTCCAAGGGAAGTCAAGGGCTGGTTAGTTTTTGAAATCATGATCTGCAATGATATCCATAGATTTAGATTCCTTCATGATATTATCAATGACAACGAAACCAACTTATAGGTTTTTGATCGGAATAAGTGGCAATCCATGTAAAACATCGAGTATAACTATACTTCTTGTTATCATGTGAATGAATATGGGATGATCGCAGTTTATAACAATACCCTCTCCATCATTTTGCAGATGATGATGGGGTAGGACAATAAATGTGTTCCATACAATATCCTCAATTTCCCATATGATTAATATACGATGGCCGCCAATTCCACCCATGTTACTCCACATTAACTAGTACACATAATAGAGGTAGTCCAACCCATAAAGATTCATCTACCATCATTCTGAAGAGATGTTCATGTTTAGCACATGTCAGACAGAGTATCCAAAGTATGTATACAGGAACTAGAATCCTTCAAAAGGAACAAGCTTCAATACTTTAAAAATATTGAGAGGCACCAAAAGAATATATCTAGTTATTTCAATATGAATGTTTTCATCACACCTCCAAAAAAATTACATGTTCATCAAGTATTACTTCACATAAGTAACATCAACGTCCTATGAAAATGATGCTAAATTGAGTGCTCAACTCCAAATATTATGAATTTAAACTATGTGTGGGTTTTTCCTAGGATATGTGTCATGTGGTATGAGCCTACACTAGAACTAATTCATTTTAGGATGTTCCCACTATGGAACATATGCCCCTTTTCTCAGATATCCCCTCTCATATAGTCTAATCATCATGACATTAAACTGTTTTCATGTTCCTCTTAGGGATGTTTTGTGTAGTTCTAGGCCTCAATGTCTCATTCACATCTATTTTTTCATGATTCCTGACCATATATATCATCCATAGAAGCCTCATCTCTTGGTCCAATCACTATGACAATATAATATGATCCCTATAGTCTGAGTTTCCTGAATTTAAACTATTTAATATCCAATGTCCATGTTTCAAAACGATAAACCACGTAACTATAATCACACTGTTCATATAATGATAAACCAAAAAAATTACATAATCCTCCCTCCTAAGAGGAAATTTCACCAAAAATTAGTAACAAACATTTCCATTTTCAATACTAATGCATGACTTGATTCCTCTCTATAATAGAAACATTTTGATGCTTGGATTTTACATCATGGCCAAGCCACTCAAAAAAAATTCCCCATCTTTGTGTATTATTCATACCTATTTGGAATTATTTTACACTTTAGAAGTATATGTAGATTTATTCCCATATTCATGGGATATATAGTGTGCCAAAACATTTCATCATTGGGCACGTTTGCAGATTCATTGAACTTTTGGCCCCTCGACCTTATCATAATCCACATTACATGACTCTAAAGTATATATTGGATATTCTATGGAATTATTTTTCTGGTGTAGAGAATCCAAGGACTCTTTCATGTTGGGTTTATCATAAAATATCACAAAACTCACCCATTTAAGAAATTATTCATTTTTTTTAACATTGTGACATGAAACTAAGATATGATTGTCTTGGAAACATGACCTTAAATTTTTCATATCGTAATACAAATATAAATCTTTAAACTGTGTGTGGGTTTTATCTGGGATGTTTTTTACAGTTTCAGCCCTCCTTGTTCCTCATTCACATAAATTTTATCTAGACACCACAAAACACCCACCCATTTGAGACATCTTCATTATTGGTCCATAATATATGACCTCAAACAAAGATCTAACATCCTCGATGAACTTTTTTAAAATAAAACCATAACCTGAGTATGATAGGATGACCCAGGATATTCATCAGAATACTTAGTCCCCTCACTAAAGAGGATTCCTCTACTAGTGTTTTTCTCCTACCACACTACTTTATAGATTGACATATGGCTTGATCCACATCTTCATGGGAGATGTATTGACTTCCATAAATTTTTTCTTTAGGCCCAGCCACATGTTCCATAAAACCCTCGTACCCTTAACCCAATTATGGTTCATATCTTATGAATTTATATAGCGTGCAACAAGGATCACAATCTTCTCACATAGTGTATGGAATCCTTGGCCGATTAATGTCAGGTCTTTAACTCTTGTACAATATGAACATATTTGAAAACCCATTTCTTTGTACCAAAATTCTGTCATTAAACTATTTTCATCCAATATAGTCTGAGAAAAATGAATTCAAATTCATGCATGGTTTGGGTATGGATTCCACAATTTGATATGCTATATCCCACAATTCAGATATTTTTGGATGTAGATATCCGTCTTCATTCAAATCTATATGATAGTGGTCTCATACCATTGTGGCTCACCACCAATGTCAGTCCAACACTATAATGGATCTTCAGAAACAAAATATTGAATCATGTGTTTCAAAAATAGCCTACAGTTGATTCTATGTTTTCTTTCTCCATTCATGACTGATGTGGTCTTTTTCATAATGTTTTCATCATGGTTAATAGTCAATCTATACTCACTGGACACCCCTTTATCCAAAACATTAAATCTTCAATTTCCCCCTTTCCAGTCCCTTATATCATTGTGGAATCACACCCTTGGAATTTCCTCTAATATGTACTCCCACATTTCAATTATTCCATTATAATGATTCTTTAATTACCACAGTAAGAATGACTCATGTGGGATTAGAAAAAATACATCGGTGTGCACAGATGTTGTCGAGCCACATATGAGACCTTCATGGTCAATAATCAATTACATTAAATTAATATCCTCACTAGGACATTTTGTGTGGCACTAGGCCTCATTGGATCACTCATTTTGGGTTTTCCCTTGCAACATCACATATTCCACCTTCCCTTCTATCCCATGATAATTTTGGGGTGTGAAATGATCCTTTAGATAATTCATGTTGGTTTTATTTTGACCATTCCAAAAAATATTCTAGGGATCTATATTTCCATATTCCATTTGACATGACTTCACACTATTGGATAAATTCCATTATGTATGACCTTAAACTGTGAGCAACATCTCAATTTCATGAAGTTAAACTATGGGATGACTCATGATCACATGGTGTTAAAATATACTATGCATCTTACTCATCATATGACATTACATTGTGTGTTCATCATCCTTAGTTTCATGATATAAAATTGCAAGGTTCCCCAGGCCATCACCAAAGTGGATTGTTCCTGATGCTGGTCACCAACAACATTTTTCAGTTTCCTTCCATTGATCGACATCAAAGATATTTTTCACCTTAAATTTGGTACTGATCTTTTTTCATACCAATAAAATTACATCAATGTAACCTAAGTCATGGTCACATAATTCCAAGAATGTTGGAATCCATTGGAACATTCTATCACTACATTACATGATTTGCATACCCCATTTTTTGGATTCCTATCCTCTTCCACATCTAAGGGGAACCCCTAATGGTTTGGTATCATGTGGAATTGGGTCAACTAACCCAATGTGTCAATGTTTCTGAATAAATTATAAAATATAACTAGATAAGTTATCTATTTAGAACAGGGACAATAGTCAACCATCATTTGGTTGTCCCCATTTCATGATAACCATACAGATACTATGTTTTGAACAATGTCAGAAGTTGTCCTATACCAACATGCCATATTATTCATGTTCCAAACATCTAGTATTATGATTCATGCTTCTAATTCCATTTTAATTTGAAAAAATTCAATTCCCCTATAATTATCCAACTCATGCACTAGGGCTCTTTGGGAAATGATGTTGGTAGTCCTCCGAGACCAATTCTCCAATAAGATCCTTTCATTGGCCCAATCAACCATAGTGGTTAGTCTACAATAGCATACCTCAGGTGTCAAAAGATTATCTATCACTCTAATAAAAAGTGAATAATTATTTTTTTCACCCTTGTCTCTACCATCGATCTTAGCCCACACGATCTTAGTGATTGGTCATTAGTTTACTTGAAAATATGATTGACGTATGAAAATTAAGTAAGTGAGTAAATTTGTAAATTCCCATAGTAGGTTCCAAATGAGTGAGTTAGATGTCTTGTATAATTTTCCTTTATAGTTCTTCCATAGAGATCGAGCGCTTCAGTTCCTCCAACAAGTGGTGTTTGGATTCTACGATCTTATCCCTCCACCAAATCTATGTTTCATCATCATCCTCTATTAGTTGAAGCTCAATGACCTTGATCTGTGTGCAGTCCCGCTCATCTCAAAGATCATTCACTTAATGCCAAGCCTGGATTATCTTCTCCAAGACGACTTCAAGTTGAGCCTTCATTTGGATGATGGTCCTTGATTAAGTATCGATAAAAGATAAATGATCGTCCATTTGATATACCAAACACAAGATCTATAGGTTGGCCTCATGAATATTTAGGATGTTGTCAAAATTATCCATATTCAATGAAACATCCATCTTTGAGATCCCTTAACACATGTTCTTTGTAAAAAAGTCACATATCAGTGCACGAAGGCATAGATAATCCACCCCTCCAGCGCACCAGTTGCGCAACCAACAGTGGAGGGAACCCATCCAACCCATTAGTTGAGGATGTAGAGCCTCTTCAATGAAACAATTGATTCAATTCAATTAAAATCACCAGAATATAATTTTCTCCTCATCTAAATTAGTGTTAGATTCATTTGAAACTTAGTATCTGTAGGCTTGTACTCTGGGAAGGCAACATGAAGTTCCGCATCATGGTCTTCCTCTAACCTCATTTTAGATAGTTCAGACTCAATTTTATGATATTGTTCATAATATATTTATCCTACGTTGATAGTTTTTTCCATTTTATCCACAATTTCCACCCCAGTGGTAGAGTTACTCATATCCACAACCGACTATTTACCAAAGGTCGCAAACTAGTCAGATTGAACAGCCAGCTCCGTATGAAACAAAACCCCCATCAAAATAAGGATCGTGGGTCCACATAATTTTTTTAATGATAGATTAAATGATACACCCATCACTGTTTAGGTAGGAAAAATTTTAGTACACTTAATCAAGAAAAAAAATAAATGTGACTCTGTAAGGCAGGGAACTTACGAAATCTTACTAGTGGATGATTAGACTCATAGGTCTCAACTATTGTGGAACAATGGTGTAACCCATATAAATGACTAGGATACAAAAGGATTCTAGGGTGGATTCACTATGATGCATGAATTTAGTCGGTCCATGGCTACTTCTACCCCATGTATATGCCCAAGATCATGCTTCATTACAACTATTATTGTACCTCCATCCCCCTCAGCAAGGGTTCCTCCCACTAATTCATCCTTCCAAAAAATAGATTTCTATTGGGAAATTTAGATAATGAGTGAGGGAATGTGAAACATGTGTAAATTAATTGGAGCTCACTCTCAGAGTTTATATGAATTATACCATGGTGGATGTGATCTCACCACTCTCCAGGAGGCTCTCTTCATTGTCATCTACTCCCTATGATTCATCCAATTCCTTGGGAATGGACAACACACCTCTGATGACATATGAAATATAGGTAAAATAGGACATCTTCAAGAATACATTCACCAATTCTATCATAGAACATGTTTTTCCCTAGGGATGCACAAAATATTCAATCTATGTCAGGTACCATTACCAAATTCCTAGGACAAGAGGAAGATAACCAAGGAGTAACTGATCCCCATGAATTACATCCCATACCTATTGAGGTGGACCTACATCCTATAGTTGTCGAAAAACATCCTATTGGCGTCTTATATTTTCCATGCATATGGGTAGAAATAATAATTAGGAATGTCTACAAAATGTAACCTCATTCCATGAGCATGGACATGCATCCTAAAGAACCCACTAGATACATCCCCTTCCTCATATATTTTCATAACTATAAGTGTGGGGTCTTGTGATGTTGATCTAACTTATCCACTTCTAGCGGGTATGGATTCACAAACTATAGGATCCATCACATCAGATCTATATACATGATGTGCCCCATCTTGGAAACAATTATTCTCCCTCACCACATTTTTTTCATGTTCCTGAGTTTTAGAGACCCCTCACTCATTGGCTCGGATAGTCGGATTCCTCAGTGTTACCCCCAGATAGGAGGCTTCTCGGTTCTTGGAATAACCATGTGTATGCCCATATTCAGTGGTGAATGGTGGTATCTCATTCTATACATTTCCATATTCACATGATAACAGGATCATGGGATTCCTTATCCCTGAATATTTTATTTCATGACATACCTCTAAGTGCACATTCAGAGTAATCCTCTATAAGCACCTAAACTACCCAATGAACTGATGAATGATTTATGGCTCACAGATCATATCATAGCTGAATCTCCCGACCAACACACTGGAACTGATGGAATGTTGGTATGATCATTTTTCCTTGGTCGTTGTGCCACCATTGGACACCACCCATGTTGAAAGAGGGCATGGGTGGAAGGCAAAAAAATATGCCAGTCTAATCTTGCACAGAACGTCTGTCAGGCCCATATTTAATTTGAAGTTTCCCACGACATTCAGAATTTCTAGATTTATTTTCTTCTCAGGAGGGGATATCTTGTATGGATAATCTTAGTAAACCTTTTTCACTAATAACCATAAATAAATGAAGTGGAATGACCTGTAGACATGAAATGGCATCATCCCATTACAGATTTGTTGAATTAATTTATATATATTCTCCAACATGTGGATACAAAAAATTAAACACTACCAGGTATCCAAAAGTTCCACCGTTATAAATTATATTGATCACAAACCATTTGGGAGTCACTTAATATAAGAATCCAATTGCAAATGAGTTTTGTAATGAATCCATCCAACCTGACTACTGGTTGAGACTTGGTTATGATGTTGTACACTCATAACATCAATTGTATCTTCTCCAAGATCCTATAGTAAGATCCCTCTTTGTCTCTCTACACTCCTCCTGGATAGGTTTAGGGCATTTTTAGTATTTTTCTGGCTGCCTATTCCCCCTCATTTGGAATCTCTAATAGGATGTTAAAAATATAAATGAACAATTAATTGAAGTGGACATCTTTCATCCCATTATTTAATTTAGAAGTTCCAGTCACTAGGTCCAGTAGCTCCATCACCAAACATGGATGCTACTCCAGATCATCCCATACATTCTATGCAGGGAGAAACTAGTCATACATTGACTGCAATATTTGTATCCTAGTGATATGATGATGGTCTTAGTGGTTTATACTGACATCCCATTGATGAAAATTAAATGTGTTGGTCCTCTGTGACAATCTACTCAACAGATATTTCATAATCACTCATGGTTGATATACATGGAATTGAGAAGACCACATCCATTCGTAAACGAATACCCACCGTAGATTTGCCCCGAACTCAGCGTAATTCATGCACACCCACTATTTCTATTCCCATTAATATGTGAATTTTTCTCCATAAAGTAGGTCCCAATTGTCAGTCCATCCATTCTACGGGTTTCCCAAGACCACCTCGATTATTTCCTGATATTATGATATAGAAACTTCATATTATATCTTCTTCCCATCAATGTTATTGATTTGGTTGTAGACATAGTCGATTGTGATGAGAGAGTGGCCCTTCCATATGCGGTTATTAGTTTCCCTATGCCGATGGTACTTCCCTAGTATGCCTCTAAACTACAAGTTTAGATTTTCCCTACCAGAAGGCATAATGAAGACATCATATCTCAGACCAAATCCATACAACGACAACCACTTTCATAGAGGATACACCTTATGAGCTTCCAATAGTATCCTAAGAAGAGATTCATGGTATAAGTGGAAATAAATTCACAGAAAAATCATAATGTTGTTATCCATTTATTTAATCAAGAAGTATCTGCAAATTTTTCTTATTAAAATTCTTGAGTGGACATCAATTATGAGAAATATGATTTTTTTAGTCTTCCCCATGAAGGTCTTTCTAAAAGAAATTCAAATAATAACAAATCATAGTGCCCCAAGGTACATGGATTTTTTCACAATGAACCATTAGATCAAAACATACAGTCCTCTATGAAGTGTTCATGGAGCATGGATACGATATGTATGGTTCCCAAAAAATGTTTTCATGATGAATGTATCCCTAAAGAAATTATCTTCATGAAAAAAGAGATCTAGCAGGTCTCCGTGCAAAGGTTCCATGAAAATAGAGGGACTAAATGCGCTATTTATAAGTTCATGGACGACCTGGGATTCATGAAGGCCTCCATACCTACATGAATCCGGAGATGTGTATCATGAACAAACATTAAAATTAATAATTATTTTGGTGATTTTCCCATTGAATCCAACCCTCCTCTTCCTTTCAGCTCTAATTCTGAGGGGGGGGGGGGTTTTGGCACTAAAATATGTTCCATGTGATTATTTTAGAAGGACACAACCATTGTAATAAAATTAAAGATCTAATGGAACCAAAAACCCCAATATAGAGTCTACTTCTTAAAGGCCTTTCGAAGAGACCGCTCCACCACCATGAATGTGTGTGGAACTAACAATAATCTCTGTGACCGCGATGAAGCTCTAAGCCTATAATGAATGTCTAAAGATGACTTCATGAGTCTGATGAATCCATCTCTATTTTAGGATACTATATTTTCTTCATGGTTTTCCAAATGGCATCGTGAGACCCATTTTCCTATAAATACCTATATCACTTCACAATAGAGGGATGACTACATCGACCATTTAGCTTCTCATATATAAATTTTTTTAGTACCTCAACATTGAAAAATAATAATTATTCAATTTATTTCATAATTTTGAAGGCCTATTGGAGGTGTTCCTAAATACCCCCACCTAACATGTGGATTCCATTCATGAAGTCCTACACCCTTCACAGAGGAAGAGGGCCGTCTAGGGTAAGTGAGGTTTTGTGGAGCATTATGCCTCTATGAAGCACTCTACTAACAAATCATCACCTTATTCGAAGGTAGGGTCACCATGTTTCATGATTCAAATTCATTCATGAAACCCCTTCCCTTCATGATGTATTTGATCTTTGTGAAGCACTTCTCAGTGTGGTCCTCTTCTCCATGAATCCCTTCTCTAGGGCCTCGCCATGATTCCTCCCTTCTACTAACACCTCATTTCAAATATTGAGTTATTGAAGCCTCAATACCCCTCTATGATTATTTCATATAACTTTAATGACCTTATGTGACATGTTATATCCATTCATATGGCCTTCTCCACTCTAAGTGCCTCTCAATATTCTCATTTACCTTTTTCATTTCAGTATAGGTTCTCTAATGAATTTTTTCAGCATAGGAACACTAACGTGGACATCATGAGTGATCACTCCACCACACTATTAAAATATGGAATTTTTGAACCCATTACCCTCCCAAGGTTTTTTTTGAGAATTTTATGTAAGCCTGATGGGTGTGGAGTGATTCCCCATATTCAAGCTACAAGATGAAAAACTGCATAACGTCAATGTACTAAACACACGACGTTAAACTATGATATCACAATGTGAATCCAACCCAATATATCTATGTGGATGACTGATATATAATGAAATACTACAAATAGGAATAGATATGGGATGGGAACTTGGAGCCATTCCATCCCCCCACTCTCAATCATCCATCACTCTCCATTTTGGATTTGTCTCATTGTGAGCCCCAGCTAGTTCTTATATGTAATCCCCACAAAATATTGATATGATGTATCTATGCATGAATAAAATGTAATGATATCATTATCACCTGAAATTATATCTTTCTTTTACCAAATGAAATCGTCATTGGAAATCTCTGATGTGTATTCCTCACACCATCTCTCGTTGATGCTTCTATCATGACATGTGTGGCTAGTCTATTTGTACCTCTTGTTTCTCACCCTGATAAAGGATCATGTGTACATAGAGTATAGTAATGGCCTTGACATCCATCCAAATCCCCCTTTGGAATCCCTCCTAGATTAATCAGTTGTATTCACCTCTTGATGGGATACTTGTATACATAATACCCAACATGTCCTTTCCAAATGATCCACATCTATGGATGGAAGCCCCAATCATCATTAAGTCCATTCTAATGGGCCTCCTCCATAGGTGAAAACCCTAATAATACTCATGAACATGGGGAAAATCCTATTCATTAACCCCAACCATATGATCCACCTTCATGTGGCACCACCGTGGGTATAGTCCCCAATGCCCCATCTTGAACTACATGACATTTGATTCCCAACCACCTGGGATGTGCATGAAGCCTCAATGAGGTCCAAACCCATCAATACATTCTCCCCAATCATTCCAACCACTACAACAATCACTCTATTGGAATTCCATCTTGATTTCCAACCTGGCCTCCAAATCCTTATGAGATATTATCATCCACCTGAGTTGTTCTTATACACAAGCCCCATCCACACCATTTATACTCCCATCATCACCAAGGAAGTTTCTATGTGTAATCCCCATGAAATCCACCCAATATAATAAAGATCAATATTTTTTAAATATAATATCTAACATGTAATTGACAAACCATTCCATTTATATACATGGTTTTTACCCCTATCTCCTAAATAGGGTACATATAATGCCTCCATGAGGTTTAATCTAGACAAACAGTAAACCTTGATGTCCCCCCATAGGGATACACATCCATGATTGACCACTGGCGCTTTCAATATCAACCTACATGGTGTAATATCGTTCCTTAATGGGACACATATCCTAGTTCCACCTCCAATGGAATTCCTACCCATCCATCTAGTAATCCTTTATGTGCACTTTCATTGGGATACACCTTCTTGATATTCCTCCACTGGGAATTCAGGTCAGCCTCTCTTCATATCTATATGATGTTAAACTTGAGATCTTTTTTATGATGCTCCCCCTATATTAATGGCATACCTATGGTGAAAACATTTTATGAAATCTGCATATGGTGTCTTTTACCTAGTTTTAAACATGGGATTCCTAACGAAAACCTTGCAAGATATTCCTTTAGAATCTGATACCTCAAGATCACTATAGGATTCATAAGGTTCTCTTCCCATGAGAATAATTCATATGATGAAGAATATAGGTGACAAATGTTCTATTATCCATAAATTCCTGTGATTCCCAATGTCACTACTCTCATGGATCAAGGTTTTTACGTAGTTTAGACTTCTTGTATTGTATTGATAAATGAAGCGTAATTAACTGGAGTCCACAATGATTTGGAAATGAGAATGATTTTCAAAAACATGTCGTAATATTTGATGGAGGCCCAGACAAGGTGAAAAGTTCCAAGGAGAAACCCATTGAAGGAGGAACTGACTTCCCATCATCACATTTCAATCAAAGAGAATACGTCACTGATAAAGTGATGAATTCCACCTGCCTTTGGAATGTGGGAATGTGGGGAAACAATGCATGTTAGGGAACAATCACACGGAAGGAGGGGTGGCCCATTGAAAGGGTCAGAAAAACATGTTTCTAAGGATAGAATGTGTCTAATAATTTATGGTAGATGTTAAATACATGGCTTGAATTATGTATTTTATTATATAAAATGATACAAATTTTATTTAGTTGGAAAATAAGTTATTGATATTTTTATGATGAATCCTAATTCTATATATTTGTACACATCAAAAGACTCTTCAGATGTAATAGATTTAATAATAGCTATTAATTTTTTTGATTATGGATTGTTATATAAATTCATTTATAGATTATGTAAATGAAGATAGGTATTTTTTTTTCCTATGAGAATTGGATATGGTAGTGAAAATATAGGGAATCGTATATTCTATCCAAGTAAATGTTAAAATATATTTGGAGAAACATGATTTTTTTTGTATAATTTAAGGGTTGATAAATTATTTTTGATCCATATAGATAACTATTTTTGATATGTATATGACTTAACATTAAGAAAATAATGATCAATTTATTTTTGTATCACTATAAGAAAAGATTTTTGAAAACACATTGAATAATTATATTTATTTGATTATATACTTATGTTTTTTTTGAAGAAACATACTTATGTTTTGGGAAAGAAGAGATTTTGTGGTTTTCTAAGAAATAGTTTTATGTGTGGATATTTGAATGATTATGTGGCCGTGAAATAGAATAATATAAGGGTAATCACTCTGAATATGGTTTGATGATCATTGAATAAATCTTAAATTTGATGAATGATGAGTCGGATGAAGACTTCAAGCCTGGAGAGATACTACTTGGGTATATTCCTTGATTAATCGCATTCTCCTTATAAACCATTATGATGGATTTAATAATGATGTAATATAATTAGGTTAGTGAACCAAATATAAAATTACAATGTATATACAATGATTTTATAAGGTATTCATAAGTTGATACAAGTATGCCCTACAATAAAAACAAAAGTCTCAATAGGTATGACACATTAAAATTGGTGTTTTTATATTTTTATGTTAGATATTATAGTTATAATATTGTTTCTTTATTTAAAGGGGTCATAAAAATTATGGTGACAAATGAATGTTACTAGATACCACTATGTATTATAATTGAATAAGGGGGAATACCTAAATGGTTGATAATCATATTATATGAATCATATGATGAAAAATTAAATTTTCCCAGTATTACCGAAGTTAGAGAGCTTAATATTTTACTGAATCACATAGATACTTTCATTATTAATTGTTATGTATAAATTATATTTTGGTATTTTTTAAATGATATTAGGATTATGTAAATCATTTAAGGATTGTTATTTAGTAATTATATATTAATTTTATAGGAATTTTATTCATAAACATGAAAATTTATTTCATTATAAGCAAATATTTTCATTTATAACTATTGAAGAGAACATGATTGAGTTTTAGATATATATTAGGAATAATGTTAGGTCAACAAGATCAAATGACTTGAGAGGTGGGTGAATCAGGGTATGATAGATTAAAATGTCTGCCCCGTCAGATCTTGTTTTGTTGAAAAAAAAATCAATTCTCTCTTCCTCTCATAATAGTATATGAATATATATGAAATATTCTACAAGAACCAATGATTTTTACATGGTTCAACCTTACTAGGCTATGTCCAATGGGCATACAAAGGTGGTGTGGTGATGTACCAAATTCACAAAGGAACACTTCCAAAAATGAATACAATGTTTCAGCTAGATCTCTTATGCCCAGGATCACTATATTTAATTGGTTTTCTGTCTACTCACTTCATTCCCAAGTGTCACTCACTATGAATCTTTCTTTGGTTCACTACATATGGAAAGGGTCACTATCTTCCTCTTCCATCGATCACTAATCTCAGAAAGTAATATACCTAGATTTTATAGACTTGTAGGTCAAACGTATTTTATAGTCATGTGGGTCTCATTATTTTCATGAATTCCTACATCATCCAATTTAGGTAGATGCTATTATGAAGTTCCTTTTTCACCCGAAGATGAAATCCACCTTTTATGGTACTACTAGGTATTAGAAAACACTTTCTCAAATTTATTTGAAGCTATTTTTGGCTTCCTTGTGCAAATAACAAACCAAATTATTCCTCCATGTATAGTGTACTAGGTATGGTATGCAGAACACCTCCTCCGCATACCGCTTCCACATTCACGAACTTCGCTCTGTCCACCTTCACTATTGCATACATCCTCCTCATACCGACTTTGAGAACCTCCTCTATTAATTACCCCTAGTCCATGAAATATTCTATATTCATCGATTACCTTCTCTTTTGTAGACCGTCTCTCCTCTACCTACCAGAAAACCTTCTCCTCATAAAAAATGTCCTCTTATATGTACCACAATATTTGTGGGATATAGTTTCCTACAAAAAACTTCAGCGGAATTTATTCCACGCGAACCACTTAAGCCTTCATAGAATTATCGCACACAAATTCCCTTGGCCTTTTCCAAACTCCTGGTGCAAAGAATTATTCTTTAATGATATTTATCCCTCTTTAATTGGTGGGATTAATTCTACTAATATAGGCAAAGATATCCTCAAAAACTGAAAATCCTTGATTAACCAAGTCTTACATTTGGTGCAACATCTATCACATACCGATCCACCTACCACTGTGCACCGCAATCCTTCCAACGAACCATTTTTCACACACAGCCGCATACTACCTTTTTTTATGTGACACCATTCTCTTCCACCATGGAAATTCCATCCACATACTGCACCTCCTTCCTCTGTGAATGTTTTTTAGTTTTTCCAAATTTTCTAGAAGACTGTTCCTTCTACATGGTATGTGGCTGCATACCCTTTCTAGACAAGGTACGTGATCCATGTCATGGGCTCCATGTTTCTCTTACTTTACCAATTTCATTCATTGTTCTTCACACCAACCTATCCTATGAAGAAAACCTTACATTTCCAAACATAAATTCTCAATTTTGAGGCCCAAAAATTGGAGAACTATAGGAATATATTCCACCTTAAAAAACAATATTCAATAAACACCAACCATACTCATTTTAAGTGATCTGTCTTTTTCAACAAACACAATTTCACCGACAACATACAGAGAGAACACCATGAAATATTTTTTTACCAAAAAAAAAGGTTGATGTAGACAAAATAATTTTTTTTCTTTTGTAACACCCCAAGATTTCATAGAACATTATCTCCATAATGTATTTCATTATCATGCGCTACACAAAATACCGAGTTCGAGCGCACCATAACTTACCAAACTAGCCGTTGAAAAAGCGGTTATGAATTGTATTAACTTAATTTTAAATCTTATATACTCTATAATTTTAATATCCATATTATGTGTTTCTTAGACATAATATAAAAAACAATTCATTTTTTTAGATAAAAGAATTATTTTTCAAAAAATGAAATTTTACCACTTTTAAATGGAGAACCCATTTTTAAACCAATATTTGACACTTATATATTAAATTTAAATAAATTAAAATCTTAATTAGAATTGGGACATAAAAAGTTTGTTTGGATAAATTTTCGGCACTTTTATGATAACATTCTTATTTTGACAAATAGTGAAAAATACTATGTTTTAATTCTAAACAACTTTTTTAATCAGAATAATTTATAGTGTTAAATTATGAATTTGAAAGGTTTTGACATATAATTAAATTATATATTTATAATTTAATACAATTTAGGTCATTATATGTAATTTCACATTTAAATTTGACATAAACACATGCCAATATTTGGATTGTTTTTACTTTTTTAAAAACCCACCTTTTGGTTTTGACAATGGGAATTAAAATTAAATTAAAAAATTCGACATCTATGTTTTGAATTTGGTAAAATAGAAATAATTTTTGAGTTAGGAATTTCGAAATTAACTTTGGGTGTATTTTTGGTATTTTTCTGGAATCTTTCAATTTTTGATGAATAGGGAAAAACACTACGTTATTATTTAAAACCGACTTTTTATTTAAATAATTATTTATTTTATTTAAATTTATTTTAACTAAAAATAGATATATAATACCTATATAAGTTCAATGTAATTAATTGGAGTCATTTTATAATAAAATTAGATGTATAAAATTTTGTTGAACTTTTTAACGTTTTTTACCCACCTTCTAGAAACATTTGTAAATTTACATAAAACATAATTTTAACGCTTTGGTGAGTTGAATTTCAAAACTCTGAGAGAAAAGGTTGATATTAATAAGTAAAATGTGGTTCTATAAGACGAAAATAAATTTTTGGTGAATAGTAATTTTTTACTTTTATGTACCACGGTTAAATGTAAATTGGGTTATTAAACGTAAAAATGATATTATAATTACCCTAATACATGTACTAGTTCTATTGGATTATTTTATTTTGAAAAAAAACAACCTTAGTAATACAATATGATCCTTTGTGTCCACTATTATTAGATTAGGACATTTATTATTATTTTATTTAATGAATAGTTAAAAGTGTTAAATTCAAAGTTTAATAACTAAACCATTTTAAATATAGGGTTACACACAATATAAATTCGACTATAAATATTCATTAGAAAGATAAATAGATTTCATATATAGTTTTATTTTATTTATAATTTTTATACATTATATAATTCAATTTATTTATGACACAATGAAGATGCAGTAATTATCTTATTAATGAAAGAATCAAATAAATGTTATTATAAATATTAAAATAAATAAACATTCAATGTTTTTGTGACATAAACTAATTTTATAGGTTATTATGACATGTTATGGTGGATTAAATTTATTTTTTTCGAAGTAATAAACTTTTTTTGACATTCAAAAAAAACCAAATACAAAATAATGTCAAAATCGATATAAATTAATTTTTAAAACAAATACTATATTATTGGTTGATATAATATTCAGAAAAATATAAGGTTAAGAAAAAGGGATTAAATAATATTATATATGTTATTAAGGAACCACTTTAGGTTTTCATGGAAGTTTAGAGTATGTTTATTAATAATATAGTGTAAGCATACAAGAAGACACAATAAAAGATAAAATATTTAACTAAGAGTTAAATCTAAAAGATAAGGATAATATGGTGTCCTATACCTCTCTAAAACTTATAGGTTGTGTGGTTCTAGAACCATCCCCACCTTATACTAGAAATAAATCGTTTTGGTGCCATTATAAACTGAAAATTATTTTATTATAAAATAATATTTCATGCTTTTCCTAAAGTGACCATCACCTCTCTTATAAAAGGGCACTTCCCCTTCTCTCAAAATCACACCCCAAAGCCATTTGGATCAGCCAAAACCTACCCAAATTTCCTCCTAACATTCTTTAAAATCATACTATATTCCTTACATTGATTAGAAAGAAATCCTATGGATCCCTTTTGATCAACTCCAAAGGAAACACCCGAAGAAGAGGTAATAATTTCACCACCCTCTTTCATGTTCTTTTCATCTTCCACTTCCTCTTTCTTTGTTGTTTCCATACGAAAATAATAACTCCAGTACCTCCTACATACTGTGATGTTATTTTAAATATGATACAACCATATTCATTATTCTATCCATCCTCTAAATGACAAAGTCACCATATGTGCGTACGTATGGCTTACCGTCTCCACGTCGTGGTGTAGTTTGTTATTCAAACACTTCATTATTTGGATGGGTATAATAATGAGTATAACTAATTTAAATAATAAATATAACTTGTTAATGATTCTTTATATATTATATACCATCCAATTACATTATATTTCACCATTAATATAATGACATTTTCGCTCGTGTGTACGTACATATTACCGTCTCCACAACGCGATGACATTCATTCCCACGTTCACCATTCAATGATGATTATAAAAATATATATTACTAATAAGTATGTAATATATGGCATAATAATTCTACTGGATATATATATATATATATATAAGTATGTATGTACTAACATATATCTTCTTCACTTAATTCCATTCAATACGATATGAAAATGGAAACAATGTTTATTAGTACGTACGACCTACCATCTCCATAAATGGTGCCTTCCATTTCATATATCTATCTATTATAAATATTTATATTCTAAATATATATGATATATAAATCATGGTTTAAATTATGTAAGTATTTAAATCATGATCTAAATGATACGATGAAGAATAATAAGTTTAAACATGTACGATAAAGAATGCGATTATTACCCGAAATGTTAATTTAACGTAGAAGTCATCATTAAATGGGTAGTATAAAGTCATAAATGAATCATATATGATATAATAAATATTAATATGGTTCTTGTATAATTTAATAACATACTTTAGTCATTATAAAGGAGGCTAAACATACCCTCGACTAAAGGAAAGTGCAAGGTAAGGGTTATTTTTCTCAATCTCATTATTATCCGAGATTATTTACGTGTAAGTATTTATTGGGAAATATTTATCATAGATACCCATATTTCATTAATATTTTTTCAAAAGGAATATTTTATGCCTCTATGTGAGGGTTTATTTAACTAGATCATCATTTTAAATGTTTTAATGATTTATCTTTCTAAATCCATTTAATTAATGTCCATGTTTTCAAAATGATTTTAAGGATGTATTTATATGGACATGAATGTTATTAAATGATAATTACATTCCAAAGATTCAAAGTGGTATGGGACACTTTGATTCTAATATATCTTTTAAATTACTTCCTTTATAAATGTGTTACTTTTAAATGTTTTCATAAAACAAAAGATATTTCTCTCAAAGAGTTTTACTAATAATTTTCATCTATGTCAACAACCTTTGATGGATTTTAAACTTGTTTGAAGTTAATTTATTATGATAAAAATCATTCATACTGTGTTGAATGTTTTGTGATATATTTGACTGTGGATGTGTTATTTTTATACCATTCATGGTTTATGGTTAATGTATTTTCATTTCGTATGCTAGATTTAATAAGTGTGTTTATGTTATGTTTCAAACTTTTCATATGAAGAATATATTGGATTCAGTAAGTGACGGGAAGAGCCTTCTACAGCTCCTTGGTTCATCATTAGGTCTAGTGAGATTATTAGACATGGAATTGGCTGAGGAATTTCACAATATTGATATATGGTTTTGGCCGAGGTCTTAATGATTTTTAGACATCTTGGCCGAGGCCATGACAAAATGTTTTAGAATGTCTGGCATTATACATTCCCTCATTATGAAAATATTATTGATGATTCCTATCATTATTCGACAAGTATAATACCCATGGCTATGTTTTATAATGGAATTATTTAATCATCTCATATTCCATCCATAAAGTTTTGATGTTTATTATTTGTAAAGGCATGTGTTTTAAATTATTCACCATGCTTAATGTTGATGTTATCTTCTGCTGTATTGTTTACCCTTACTGAGTGTTTGAGATCACCCCTATCTTATTATTTATTTTCGTAGGATTCCAAGAAGTGTATTAAAATTGATATGTAGGGTTAATCTAGGGTGTTAATGACATTCTCATAGGATCCATTATGTTGTGTTTTATTTTTCTAATGTGTAATATAAGATTCACGTATGTAATCTATTTTCCAAGAATGCTAAATTGATCGGTCCTTCAGGACATGATTCCTTGTAATCATGCCTATGTATTAAAATAATGCACTAGCTCAGGGTAACTGGGGTTGGGGCGTTACAGTTAAAATTAGAGGAAGTTTAACAACAACAATGGAATAGATTTAGATAAACTCTAATTAGATAACATTAACCTAATATAGACTTTGAGGATTAATACAGAAGGACTTCCTAAATTTTTTTATTGTAGAGATTTTGTGTATTTTCCATGAAATACATCCTTGTCTGGATACAAGCAGGTAGAGGCGGCTGTAAAACAGATGTACCTCGGAGTGAAAACTCCAACATGGAGTTTCGGCCTTGACCTGAGTTATCCTAGTACATGACAACGGGCCTTTCTGCACTTTTTGTTATGACACTCCTGGGGGATATTCATAGGATAATTCACATTTTCATTACCACCCATTATGAAATATTTATTATTAAACACTTCCTAAAAAAACATTTTATGATTACAGATTATATGCATAATCTTTTCAATTTACGTTAGGTATTTTACAAGTTTGGAATTAATAATTTTGATTCAAAAACTAAAGTAGTGTATGCCATTGTTTAGAAATGGAACCTTGTAGAAGGAATGAGAATTCTTGTAATACGTATGATCAAAATATTAAGAAGGATCGTATCTTTCAAGGTATTAATCCAAAATTTTAAAGGGAAATATTCTCCTGCATATTCTCATCATGTGACGAAATAATATCATGTGTTAATAACATAAGTAATGATTTTTATGAGTCTTATGGCTTTGAAGGGAAGTAAGAGAAGAAAAGGATGGAAGAGATAAAGATGGATAAAGGGAATAGGGGAAAGAAGGATTTTACCATATGTGATAACTGTGGAACGAATAACCTTGGTAAATTCTTGAAGGGAATGGGTGTTTATTATATGTGTGGTGAAAAAGGACTCCAAGTACGTGATTTCAAGGGTAAGAAAAAAGTTTCAAATGTAAAATTATTTATCTGCAAGGAGTTGGGAGACTATGCGAATCAATGTCCAAATCATTAGAGTATACCCCAAATGCTATTATTGGATAATAATCACGTTATTATACTTCCAAAAATTAAGAGGAATGATTAGAGTTCTTATGTTATTATTAAATTATTGTGTTATTTGAGTATTGAATTAATGATGTACATTTAATAAGAATTATAAATTTTATAAGGATTGTACTATAGTTCTATTTCATTAAGGACTTAAGATCATGTGGAACCAAGAAATGTGACTCAATAGTAGGTTAAATATTTTGGAAAATATATGGTTGAGAGAAAGATACACCCTAATATGATTCTGATACTAAGGTAGTGATTTTGGAATAATATATGATTGACATGGATAAATTATATTAGATATTATTGACTACCGTGAAACTGATTAATGATTTATATATTCCATCATTGTGGGATTTTACAAAAAATTTGGATAGAAGGGGTATATCTAGTATTCTAAAAAGAATAAGGGAACATGAATGTAATCAATAAAGTTTTATGGTAATTCTCGGTGTTATAGTGTTTTAAAAGAATACATGATGAAGGTATTAAACTGTTATTAAATGGAAAATAGGATGTTCATTGTGTTTACATTCATTATAAATTTTGGACTATGAGTTTGGATAGAAATATTTTGGATATGTCTAAAGGTTGGAATCGATTATGTTTGAAAATGGATACTATTGTTAATGTTAAATTATTTCTTGAGATTATTTTTGGATTGTCATAAAAAGGACAACCCGGAGGTCCGGTGGCAACCCTTCGTGTCCGGCAAGGTTGCGATACTTAAACCCAGAACCGAAGGGCAACAAGGGTAGATCACCTAGAACTGGCATACGTGGTGTCTTGGTTTTTATAATGTAGTTTTTTTAAATAGTCTGACAAATGAATTATAAATTAATTATTTTTGGAACCTATATTATTAGGATAAATATAATATTTTTGAATTCTATTATCTTTTAGAGTGAAAGATGAATTTGTGGTTGGAATTAGATGATGGATGAAACTCTACATTTCAAGTATATTTTTCCCTCTAATTCTATGAATAAATTAATTCTTATACTTTAGGGAAGGGATCTTAAAACCAAAAATGTGTTATCTTAATACCTTATGTTTTGTTGAAATAATTATATTTTAAATCATCATTGATTGATGGCTTTGAAGCCGTAAATTTCACACTTTTTTGTGATTGATGACCTCAATCAATCCCTATAAATATTTATAGTTTCCCTCCAATTATGTGTCTTTAATTTCCACCTATGTTCTCCTAATCGAGATCATAATTTGGTGGTAACATTTTCATTCCCTTTCCCTCTTATTAAGACTAAATTTTATTTACCTATTTTCCGATGGTGGATTTCCAAAAAGGTATTTTTCGATTTTTAAACTTTTATTTTCGAAAAAAATTTCAAATTGCAAGGACGTAATTTATTGAAGGAGGGTAAAATGTTACACCCCACAATTTCATAGTACTTTATCTCATTAAAGTAATTCAATAGCCTGCATTACATGCAATACCGTGTTCGAGCACATCACAACATACCAAACTAGCCATCCAAAAAGTGGTTATAAATAGTATTAACTGAATATTGAATCTTATATACTATATATAATTTTAAAATCCATATAATGCGTTTCATAGGCATAATATAAGAAGAAAAATCATTTTTTCAGATAAAAGATGCATTTTAAAAAAAATGAAATTTTACCGCCTTTAAATGAAGAACCATTTTTTAAACCAATATTGACACTTTTTTATATCTAATTTAGTGAAATTAAATTCTTCTTTAGAATCGGGACATAAAAATTTAGTTTGGATAAATTTTTGGTACTTTTCTGATAACTTTCATATTTTGACGAATAGTGAAAAATACTACCTTTTAATAGAAAACAAATTTTTTAATCAGAATAATTTATAGTGTTAAATTACGCATTTTAATGGGTTTTAAGCATAATTAGATTATATTTTTATCATTTATTACAATTTAGGTCATTAAAAGTAATTTTGCACTTAAATTTGACACAAACACATGTCAATCCTTTTGATAGTTTTTACTTTTTTAAAAACCCACTTCTTGGTTTTGACAACAGGAATTAATTTCAAATTAATAAATTAAACATAAATGTTTTTAATTTGGTAAAATAGACTTAATTTTTTAATTTGAAATATCAAAATTATCTTTGGATGAATTATTGGTAATTTTATGAAAACATTCAATTTTTTATGAATAGTGAAAATACTACGTTATTATTTAAAACTAACTATTTATTTATATAATTATTTATTTTATTTAAATTTATTTTATGTAAAAATAGATATATAATACTTATATAAGCTCAATGTATTTCATTTGTGTCATTTTATAATAAAATTAGATGTATAAAATTTTGTTGAACTTTTTAACATTTTTACCCCCATTTAGAAGCATTTGGAAATTTGCATAAAACCTAATTTTAACGGTTCTGTGTGTCGAATATCAAAATTCTGAGAGACACGTTTGATATCAGTAAGTAAAATTTGGTTCAATATGATGAAAATAATTTTTTATGAATAGTAACTATTGACTTTTATTTACCACGGTTAAAAGTAAATTGGGAAATTAAAGGTAAATATGATATTATAATTACTCTAACACATGTCCTAATTCTATTGGATAATTTTATTTCGACCAAAAACAACCTTAGGAATAAAATATGATCCTTAGGTCTACTTGGATTAGATTAAGACATTTATTGTTATTTTATTTAAAGAAGAGTTAAATGTGTTAAATTCAATGTTTAATAACTAAACACTTTTTAATATAAGGCTACACAAAATATAAATTTGACTATAAATATTCATTATAAAGATAAAAAGATTTCATAAATAATTTAATTTTATTTATATTTTTTAGACATTAAATAATATAATTAATTTATGACATAATGATGATGCAGTAATTACCATATTAATGAAAGAATCAAATAAATGTTATTATAAATATTAAAATAAATATAATTTCAAAGTTATTATGACATCCACGAATTTTAAAGGTGAATATGAAATGTTAGGGTTGATTCAATGTATCTTTTTCGAAGTAATCACGTTGTGATGACTTTCACAAAAACCAAATATCAAATAACTTCAATTTTGGACATAAATTAATTTGCAAAACAAATAATATATTATTGGTAGATATTATATTCTTAAAAATATTAGGTTTAGAAAAATGGCATAAATAGTATTATATATTTCATTAATGAGAAACTTGAGGGTCTCCTGTATGTTTAGAGTATTTTTATTAACCATATAGTGTAAGAATACAAGAAGACATGGTAGAAGTTAAAATATTTAACTAAGAGATAGATCTAAAAATAAGGTTAATATGGTGACCTAAACCTATCTAAAACCTATTAGTTGAGTGGTTTTCAACGAATCCCAACCATATTCTAGAAAAAAATCATTTTGGATCCATTATAAATCGAAAATGATTTTATTATAAAATAATATTTCATGCTTTTCCTAAAGTGACCCTCACCTCTCTTGTAAAAGGGTACGTCCCCTTCTCTCAAAATCACACCTCAAATGCTATTTGGATCGGACTACCCCAGACCAAATATCCTCACAACATCCTTAAATTAAACCTAGTTTCCTTACATTGATCAGAAATCCATTCTAAGTATCCCTTTTGATCAACTCAATAGAAAACACCCGAAGACGAGGTAATAATTTCACCCCCCTCTTTCATGTTCTTTTCATCTTCCACTTCCTATTTCTTTGTTGTTTCCATACCAAAATAATAAATCTAGTACCACCTACATACTATGATGTTATTATAAATTTGTTAAAACCATATTCATTATTCTATCCATCCTCTAAATGAAAAAGTCACCATATGAGCGTACATACGGCTTACTATCTCCATGTCGTGATGTAGTTTGTCATTCAAACACTTCATTATTTAGATGTATATAATAATGAGTATAAATAATGTAAATAATAAATATAACATGTTAATAATTCTGTATATATGATATACCATACAATTACATACGATTTCACCATCAATATAATGATATTTTCGCTCGTGCGTTTGTACGGATTTCCGTCTCCACGACGCGATGAGATTTATTCCAACATTCTCCATTAAATGATGATTATAATAATATATATTTTTAAAAAGTATGTAATATATTTAATAATAGTTCTATTGGATATATATATATATATATGTATGTATGTAATCATGTACTTACATATATCTTATTCACTTACTTCTGTGCAATGCGATTTGAAAACAGAAACAATGTTTATGCATATGTATGGCATACCACCTCCATAAAATGTGCCTTCCATTTCATATATCTATATATTATAAATATTAATATACTATATATATATGATATATAATTCATGTTTTATATTTTTGAAGTATTTAAATCCTGTTCTAAATGATGTGATCAAGAATAAAAATTTAAAACATGTACGATTAAGAGTGTGATTATTACCCGAAATGTTAATTTAACATGGAAATAATTTTTAAATGGGTAGTATTAAGTAAAAAATAAGTATTGTATGATATAATAAATATTAATATGGTTTTGGTATAATTTAATAACATACTATTTCCATTACACAAGAGGTTAAACGTACCCTTGACCAAAGGAATGTACAAGGTAAGGGTTATTTCCCCAATCTCATTATTATCCGAGATTGTTTATGTGTGTGTATTTAATGGGAAATATTTATCATTCATACCCATATTTCATTAATTTTTTTTCAAAAGGACTCTTTTAAGGTTTTATGGGAGGGTATATTTAACTAGATCATAATTTTAAATGTTTTAAAGATTTATCTTTCTATATCCTTTTAATAAATGTCCATGTTTTCAAAATGATTTTAAGGATTTATTTATATGGACATGAATATTTTGAAATTATAATTCCTTTAAAATGTTTCAAAGTGGTATGAGACACTTTGAATCAAAAATTCCTTTAAAATTACTTCCTTTATAAATGTGCGACTTTTCAATGTTTTCATGAAAAAGAGATATTTCTCTCATAGAGTTTTACAAATCGTTTTCATCTAGGTCAACATAAATTGATGGATTTTAAACTTGTTTTGAAGTTGATTTATTATGATAAAAATATTCCATATTGTTTTGAATGTTTTGTGATATATTTGACTGTGGAT
The DNA here is from genome assembly GCA_963277665.1 of Viscum album. Taxonomy (NCBI): domain Eukaryota; kingdom Viridiplantae; phylum Streptophyta; class Magnoliopsida; order Santalales; family Viscaceae; genus Viscum; species Viscum album. The sequence goes on along the minus strand of OY728152.1, from coordinate 837,785,260 downwards.
GTGTTATTTTTATAGAATTCATGTTTTATGTATAATGTATTGACATTTCGTTTGATAGTTTTAATATGAATATTAATTTTATGTTTCAACCTTTTCATATAACGAATGTACTAGACTTAGTAAGAGACGGGTGGAGCCCGTTATTTCTCCTTGGTGCATCGGTAGGTCTCATGAGACAATTATATGTGGAATTGGCTGAGGCCTTTCCCAAATATGATATATGGTTTTGGCCAAGGCCTAAATCATTTTTAGACATATTTGCCGAGGCCTTGACAAAATGTTTTATTATGGTATTATTTACTCATCTCATATTCCTGCCATAAAGTTTCCATTTTTATTACTTGTGAAGTCATGTGTTTTAAATTATTCACCATGCCTAATGTTTATGTTATATTCCACTATATTTCATACCCATACTGAGCTTTTGATCTCACCCTTTCTTATGTTTTATTTTCCCAAGATTTCAAGAATTGTATTATCATTGATAAGTAGGGTTAAGCTAGGGGATTAATGGAGTTCTCAAAGGATCATTTATGTTGGGTTTTATTTTTAAAATGTGTAATGTAACGTTCATGTATGTGATATTTTTTCCAAGACTGTTAAATTGATCATTCCTTAGGGACTTGATTCCTTTCAATAATTCCAATGTATTAAAATAATGCACCGGTTCTTGGTAACTAGGGTCAGGGCATTACATATTTGATAAAATTTAGTGATATAGTTTTAATTTACTTGGGTTTGATAATTATAGAATGAATAATTGATCCATGATATTTTTAGGTATTTTTCTATAATATTTTGGATTATGATATATATATATATATATACTAGTGTATAACCATATGAACTAGTGTTGAATACAATTTTATTGTTAAAGATGTCATTAATTTCTAGATGAATGTATAAAATATTTGTGGTTTTATGTATTGGAGATTCAAATTGGATATACGGAAGGTATATTATTGGTATTATATTATAATGGAATGTAAATACTTTTTTCATATGATTGTTATCATGAATAATATTGTTTCTGGAATGATAAGTCATATTTTTTTGTATAAATATATCAATGATTATTGGATTTATAATATTTTAATAATCTTCATAGTATTTCTGGATCACTATAATAAGGTTTAGGTTCATATGTATGAGAGAATGCAACTCCAAGTAACCCAATTTGATCCAAGAATGATATATTTTAAACAGAGAGTGATATAATTAAAATAATGTTATATACAAGTTGAGTTATGAGGACTAAAATATATCTTGATAGGGTTATAAATTGATACATATTAAGGAAAAATCATCATGTTGTTATATAAATTTACTCACTTATAATGATCATCACTCATGTTAACACTTTGGGGTTTTGTTATGGACAGAAATATAAGGAAACATGGTTGTGGGAGACAATGCACAAATTACTTTGATACGAACCATCAAAATTAGAGAAGGGGTGAAAACCCATAGGATTATTCCACTCAACGTATCTAGAATTATTTTTAATAATTATATCATAGTTGAAATCAAAATCTTTTCATATAATTGAAGGATGGAATCTCATTGATATTTGGGTGACCATGATGATAATGGAAAGAAGATTGAATTTTTTATATGTTTATATTATTTAAGAAACATTGGGGGAATTTTCATAAAGGGAGGATAAATTAATAAAATATTTAGATGATGGAGATTAGACACTCTAGTGTATGGTAATGTGATACGTTATAAAAATAGGCTACTTCAATTTCACGAGAGTAGGGAATTATTCGACCTTATGCCCCAAACCATGGGAAACTGATGGAAGTAATCACAATTAACTATGATAGCATGGAAAATATTATAAAATGACTACTAATGAATTAGATATTGGGATATCACTAAGTATTTTTTGGTCTCCTATATCGTGTATGATTTCACCAACTATATGATTTTTAGTTATAAATAAAAATCCCTTATGTTATAAATATCATATGAATAATTTTTTTGGGTTTATGGGATGTTATTACTTGTAGATATTAATCTATATCTCTTATATGAATTATTTGTGATTTAAGGAATTGGGTTTCTTTCTTTATAAATTTCCTACAATAATTTCTCATATAAATAAATCTCATTCCACATATGAAATTAACCACTAATTATCCAATCATGTATTGTTAATTATGATATCATTATAAAAATCACATTGATCTTATGATTCAAATAATAAAGATGAGATTTACTTAAGGGGTGTGGAGAATGTGATACCATCAAGTTATAGTATATTGTTTCATTTAAATAAGTCAATGTGTTCAATATCTTTCTCCCCATACAACAATGAACAAAAATAAAATTTAGATATATTATGTATGATTGTCAAATACTAGTCACAGATTTAGAGAGAATGAATTGGACTAATGTATTCAAAAAATATATGTATAATGAAATGATATAATACTTTTTATATAAATAATGTCTAATTAATTGTCCAAAATTTTCTAATAACATCATTTATTAAATATAAAAATATTTCATTATGAATTTCCTTTTTATGTGACATGAATTTATATATCAAGAAACATATTATTATTGGAAATATATTTTTCATTTTGATAATAATATTATAGTAATTTAATTGGTATAGGCTATGGAATCATGATAATAATAGTCAATATTTGATAATACCATTTTCTAGTAAAAGTGATTTGCCATTATGTTGTATGAATTTATTAAAAATGTGAATATATAAATTTTTTAATTTAAAACTAATAAAACAAACTTAGTTTCATAATTCCTCCTAAAAATTTAGTATCTATGATTTATTGATATATCAATATTTATGAAAGAAAAAAATGTAAAAAACATTTTGGTAATCAAATATGAATTTATTGAATAAAAATAGATATTTTCATATTCCTTTACCTTATAAATCTGATTTCTAACATTTTTAGAACTAAATATAATTTTACATTATTAAACAAAATGGGGTTTTCATTTAATCTAGTGTTTTTAGGGACATTATGTTTTGGATTCCTCAAAAATTATAAAATAATTTATTTTTATTATAATAAATCAACATATTTCATTATAATCATTATCATAGGTAATTTTATCCTATATAAAAATTTGATCCTTAAAAAATTTATTTTACTGAAATATATTTTTATATAATTTTATGCATTAATTTTAAAAGTAAATTTTCACACCATTATAAATATTTTTTAAAATTATTTTTAATTTGAAATCATAATTAGCAATTTTTATTAAATGATCAGAATAAATATTAAAAATTAAAATTAATTTATTTGTGTAGAAATTAATTACAAATGTGAAAGTAAATTTCAGATAAACATAAAATGTTAAAAAACCAAAAATCAATCAGGTATATCATTAAATTGAGATATTGTTGTGATTTTTACCCACACTCATATTCATCTTCATTTTGGCCTATTTTCTCCCTATTGGTGTCGAAAGTATGTCTCTCACCCCAAAAGGAATGTTTTGAATGAACCAAACATGAAAAAAAAACCTTGAAGGATCATTCCATGACTGAGGATCATGTTATCTGGAAAAATAAATGGTTGCTCACAAATACGGTGTTCCACTTGAAAAGCACATGTCCCAAATGTGAAGATTTGTTCTTTACATTATAAAAGCCTAAAATAACAATCATAACACCTGTGTAATAAAAAAAGGAGACTTATGTAGATTAAATTTATATTTTGAGTCTATGAATTTTCTGGTTAAATTTGATGACGAATAACACATGTTATGTGTTTAGGCCACTGGAACCCAAGGGATGTGAAAAAAATATTGCATTGTGCGCTACTCAATATACAACCATCCAATTGAGTGAGAAAAGAAACCTCAAACTGAGGTGGTTATATAGAAAAGCCTCAATGGAAATAGACTGAGAAGAGTGAAACCATGTTCCTAAACTAGTGATGATGTGTACCATCTCTAAATTTTTTTTCTAGAAATATAACCTCACTCACACATTGAGTGATGGTCTCCAAAAAATGAATTGATTCCCTTTTGTGCCCAACCCCCTCATCCATGAAATTGTGTAACACCAAAAAATAGACCCCCAATGTTAGATAACATGCTCGGTAGTCTTCCTATATTCCCAAACCTGACTTTTCCTATAGTTGAGTGATCCTTTCCCACAACCTATAATGGATATTTGGGTTCACATAAGAGAAGTTTCCTTCACACAACCCTAATATGCATGAAACTCCAAATCTTGTGCAAAATAATTCCCTAAATATCTAATTTATCTAGTCATTCTAAAGAACTATTTTCATGCATCATTTCTTCTCTATAAAATAAATATATTCACAATAACTTTTATTTACACAACCTGATGTTCCCTATTCTTCTAGTTCCTCTATTACTATACCTATATCTCATAAGAATAGGAAACCTAACATTAGGCCTCCTAATTTCCAGACCTCCACGGCATTGAAACCACCATTCCTCACCCATATTAGAATGAATGATGGTCATGTAACCCCTATAGGTAGAATATTTGAGGGGAACTACACAACATTATTGGAAGGGATTCATTATGATGAATCTACTCCTACCACGACACTATCCCCCGTTGAGGTGTATCCCTATCCGTGTTTTACTTAAATGATTCAAAAAATCCTAAATCTACATCTTATTTATAAAATATTAATCAACATAATGAATTCCTCAATAAATGATGAAGAACTATAAGCATACCCAATGTGATGAACAATTTATTTCCCATGTATGATCATCAGGGGATTCCACCATCTCCACCACAATGGGAAGAAAATATACACCTAATATCCTTCAATATGTAATCCTCACACCATTATCCTTCCATATGGGAAGAAACACCTTCCACATGATTCTTATAGAAATATTCCACACACCATACCTCATTGTTTCTCCTTACATGACATGATAATCCTTACCACAGGAAGTTAAGCTATATCGACATGTACCATCACATGATTATAAATTGTGGTATCAAATTATATGGGTATTGATCCCTATATCATATAAATGGTACATATGAAATTTCCCGTGGGTTCAATAGTGATATCATTCAGGATTGAAATCTTCTGTAGAAGGGACAAACTCTATAATATATCTTGTATCTATAGGGATTTAAATAAAGACCCATCACATCAATGCACGTTTTTTAATTATGTAAATTCTGTCCCTAAATGATGTTAACCCCTTTTAAAACATTTACCCACAAGAAATTAACCCAGTTCAAAAATCTACAAGATGTAAAACTATTTCAATAATCTAGAATCCCTATAACATTACATAAACATGTGATGAATCAAGGAAAAATACTCTAATGAAATACTCCCCTAGTGTAATCTACCTCCTGATCTAAATGTAATGACTTGGGTTCCATGCCTAATGTTCATGAAAAATGAGATTCTATTAAAAATAGGAAAAATTTACATGTTCCCAACCTAATCACTGTCCAAACATTACCATTTATCCCAATTATAACACCTCCATTCACATAATGTTTATTCCTGATTGTGATATAATCTATTTAATTAACCAACATCCACATTGAGATCTTCCTTGGAATGATTTTCATGAACATGACATTAATCTAAAAAGGAGACCCAAAAAAAGAAACAAAATTCAATAAAGAATACATTGATGTATAAATTGGCATCCCATCATCACATATAAATAAATAATCATACATCAATGATGAAAGTGTTTGAAGCCCAATGGCATTGAAAAGTGAGAATGCAGTGCAATAAGAAATAAGTGTAAAATCCGCCAAGCAAAGGGATATCATTGTGCTCATGAAAAATAATTGCATGTGGAAATTGTGAGCCCAGTGTGAATATATTCATTTAAACCATGGGGAAAATTAGAATTCGGTGAACCATCTTATTTTTATGTCACTAGATCCGGATATTTAGGTCTAGGTCGCTCTATGAAAATGGAGGTCACAATATGAAAATCCCAAAAAGATTTGGGTAGTTAAAATTGGTAATCTGAGTGTTGTGACATCATAATTTGTGGATATACATATTTTCTTAGAATAATGGTCAGTATTGGATCATTGGGAATCACATTCCATGTAACTATACCAACATATGAATCCACAATCCTTCTAATAATCAATCTACTAGAAGCTATAAAACATACTTCGACGCAGTCCATGGTAAGGGAAACATTGATGTGACTATCCAACATGAATAAAACCGCAACATGTATATGTCCATCAAGGACCTTGGGGAATTTTTCAGCTTGCCTAAAATGCTGACCTAGGTGTTCTGTAGGGGGAAACCAACCACTGTTCTGACTGATAACCACTTCCAGAGCCTCCCCCTGGATTGTTTTTACAACTCACTTCCCTAATCAAAAGAGTTTTGGGACGTTCAAGACAATATCATTGTATAATCCTCTCACAAGCTTCCTAAAAGGGATCCCACTAGTCCTCATCAGCACCAAAATGTGTCTATTTCATAGAAAAAATAGCAGGGTTAATTATTCCCCACTAAGACGACCACATTCTAAATCACTAGAAAATGACATTGGGGGAATACCCAGAAAACTATATAAAAAGGGTAATATTATAAAACTCATGTGCCTTATAGAACTATTACTTTGTCCCACTAGAAACTGAAAATATTTTAACATTGTTTCATATTTTTGTACCTAGGACCAATACCCCATTTTCATCACATGTATGCTATGTTGACTCTCTTAGACACCTGCACAACCAAAAACCATTACAGGCCATCTCATGATGAGGAAAATCAGTCTGGATTTCCTCTTATCACTAGTATCAAGGATTGTGGAGTTCCTCCCCATGCTACCACCAATCAGTGTAGAGGTCCTCCTTGCTCCATCGATTGATAGTACATGGGTCTTACCCATACACCCATAAATAAACATAGAGGTCCTCCCCATGTTACCATCAACCAAAGTTGATTTCCACCCGGATCTATCTCTAGGCATAATGATGTTGTTCCACATGATAAAGAGATACACATACCTAAATAAACATCTTGAAGAATTAGGGAGAACACTCACCATTGATGGTTGAACCGTCTGATGTGTCATGTCATTATCGACCAGTCAAAGTAAAAAAGATTGATAATTGTAAGAGGGAAACAACACCCCACCTATCGTAGTATTGGGGAGAAGCATATAATGGAGTAATATATTTCCTGAATGTAATTTCCAAAATATACATAGGTCATTTTACATATAACTATATGAGGGGGAAATTTTGTTCCCCTTCCATGGACGCATAGTGTAATCATCTCTGTCACTTACAGTTTCACACATCTATACCTCCAAATAAAATGCTTTAGAGATGTCAGGGTCTAGGATAACTATATTGGATTATTTAACTCCATCCACTATAAAATAGATGGGTACATCATTCCTCACACATGATGTAGTGGTGAAAACCACATCCTACATATGGCTCTGCCTCCATGAGATGTCCAATTGTGAAAACACTATTTGATCCACAAAGTAGTTCCTCTTTTTGTAGACTAGCCTCTGATTAGGTATATGTTAATTCCTCCACCCATATCTCATCCTTCTCTACATTGTGCTTGGGCTGACAAAGAGAAGGACCCTTCCTCTAAGAACGTGGGAATATGAGAGGTTATTGATGCAAACTAGATATCAGTGGCATTACAGAAAACTATAACACCAGACATTGTTATATAGGAGTCCCTCTCTGAGTACCCATCAGTTTTTCCTGCTATAATATTTGCGTGTCATTTTACAACCTTCAAGATCAATTGAAGAGCCACCATAGTAGTAAGGAGCACATAGATTCCATCATCCAATAGTGAAATATTTTTGTGATTGCAGCACCCCCAGTATCTTAACACCCTAATTTATATGGATACATCTATATCACCCAACAATATTATTTTAATAGAATCACTGTGCATTATTACATTATGTAAGAGGTGACTCTTTATTTACACATTATAGGATGTCTATAGTACACCTCCCTACACTTTATCCCTTTCTAGTGAAAAAAATATTTCTAATAAACTGGACTATCAACCGATGTTGTAGAGGCCCTTGTGACTACCACGATGATATATAGGGTTATCACTAACCCACCATAGTATTATAGGAAAAAATCTACTGATGCAAGGTAAAGTAGGGAGGACCTGCCTTAGGGGGTGGAAAAGTACTAGGATGTCACACCAAAATGTGTTTTTACTCATCTATAGAGATAAGCATTGGGCTTTAGAAATCCAAAAAATGAAACAGTTCTCTCTATCAATTAGTAAGTCAAGAAAAGAAATATAAATTTCAAACCCTATAACCCAAATGACATTCACTGAAATCAACATCAGAACCCCCAGTAGATTTCTACTCAAGGATCTCAACAAATACAAAATACTAATTGCTAATATAATTTCCATGTGTGACCAACACTGAAACAATGATTTAATAGGCCCACCCTCCCTTCAATAGGGGATCCAAGTCCTCCTTGATCACAATGACCAATATAAAGTTTTTTTTCTACCCAACAAGTTAGGGAAGAATCCCAGAGATATAGAAAGTGACCAATATACGAGTCACACATCCCAAACAAGCATCAAGATTATCCACCTTTGGATCTGGGCCATGCTACTTCTGGAATCAATGATCCTATAAACACCATTTTTTCTACAGAAAATATAAATGTTGACATGATAAATTCACTCATTTCTCACCTTGATGATTTGTAAACACAATAGGTGGAAATCACACATGACATAAAGTCATACCCATCATGGGTGGACAATTTACATGAACCACTAGTGTTAGGAAAACCTTGATACACTGAATTCGTTGGGATGGGTGACCAACTAAATAATATTTCCCAATATTCTCATTGTTTGGTCTAATTATTTGAAATATAGAATAGATAGAGGGTGGATATTGATTTTAATTCATTATGACTCTAGATGTGCCTCATTTTTCTAGTATATACAATTTCTCAAAAGGTTATGTTTCTAATTAGAAAATCCAATACATTTAATTACTGTACTATTTCAATTCCACTACACATAATATTAATATCCCCAACCTCTTTAAGTGAACGAAATGGAATAATGAATGAGTCAATGAATTTTTCATGCAAAGGAAGGGAATCACATATTCAATCAATATCCTACTATCCCAGGAATGGATTCAATTGATGTGCATTGAGAAAAAAGGGAATGACCATGCTCCTACCCTAGTCTTGATGGAAAATGTCATCGGTCTCCATGAATTTTGTAAAATGGATTAATTTCTGGAAGATGTCTTGCAGCGGGATAGAAAATAGTCACCCTCATTTCCACTTCTAGATCCGAAGAGAAAACTATGAAATAAGACACTTCTTTAACTTTTCATGTTGTGGTTACCGAGAAGGTATAGAAACTAGATCATTTTCTAAATGTTCCTCACTAAGTATAGAACTATCATGCACAACCCTAACTGAAACAACCCCTCCAGACACATCCATTCGATGTGTAGTCACCTCCATGGGAGAACGTGCATCTAACCATTCCAGATGAGAAAAGTCCTAGATCTCAGGGTTCATTCCCATTATTGGAGGAATATTTAAAATTCTTTTAGATATTTTTACGGCTTGGGATCTTTAATCTATCCCAGGAGAGGAGAATTGTGTTACTTCTAGAGTGAAAGATACCCCAAGGTGCTGGAATCACTGGCCCCCAGACCATTTCCTATACTTTGTGATCCTTAGATACACCTTCATAGGATACATCATGTTCAATGATTGTCTCTCAGACCAAGTGGACCGTGAAATAGTGAAATTGGGTGACGTTTTAGGTAGAGGGAATACACTATTCCATAGTTAAAGAAATGAACTAGTGGTTATTTTAACATAAATGTTAAACTTATTTTTTTAAAACATAAGTTTTTCTCTCAAAACTATCCTCCTCCACACATATAAAAGTGTTTCATCTCCATCAATTTAGGACTCACCTATTGATGGAATTTACACAATAAAATCTCATAATTTTCTCCTCATACATACTCTCGTATGTTCAAATAATCATTTCACAATTTAGTTAGAAAGAATTTTTTTATTAATTTAATAGATTTGAAATGTAATTAGACATACTCATGAAATATTATTTATCCATAAAAAATTAAATTTTCAATTTATCTGTTTTATTCCATTTTTATAATTAGAAATTAAAACTCCAAATTCAATTTTAAAAGATATTCTTAATTTCCACTATTAATATTTTAAATGATATATATTAAAAATTTAAAAAATTTACAATGAGTTTAGAACATTTTAAATAAACTGAATTTATTAATTCATGTTGAATTAACCAAATTTAAAAAATAAAACTATTAAATATGAAATTTATTGTTAAGAAAATTAGAAAATTGATTTAAGGTATGAAAAATATAATACAATTCTTTTTTGAAAAATCACATTTGGATAAACATAATCAAATCTTCATATTTCCACACATTTTACGGATATACCAAATAGTTACAAATTAAAAAAAAATGTATTTTACATTATATAATTTTATTTTTTCACAAAAATGATTTCAAAAACACATATTAAAAAATTAATTCATAAAAATACCCTATAATTATTACTTTTAATGTCTATGTGGAACGAAATTTAACATATTTAGTGGAATAAATGAAATTTCATTTTGAAAATTTGAGTTTCCCCAAATTTAAAGTATGAAAATAATTATTCCACATTAACTCAATCATGAATAAAATTTATTTTTTATAAAGGAATAATTGGATTGATAAAAATAGATTTCTATTTTAAAAAATTGAATAAATTTTTTAAAAATTAAACAATGATCACTATGAATTCAATTATGTCATTAAAACATCTCCTCACCTCTAAGAGAACTGAAATAAATATTTAAAAATCATAATAATCAGAAACTTGGTTTGGATAAGAAAGTTTCATAACAACAATGTAGTATAAATAACCCATCCAATAGATTAAATAATAAACAAATAAATGAATGATGAAAATGAGTATCAACTTGGATTTGGTGTTTGTATTTATAGACTATTTAAATTAATATCATAATAGTTTAGAATCAAATCAAAGGGATCAAAGCAAATGATTATTATAAATCATATCCCCATTGTTTGATAACAAAATATTGAATATATTAAAATAATAATACACCTAATTAAATAAATATTAATGATGAAAATGTTAAGATAATTAATATGTAATAATATATATCAAAATTTAGAAAAAAAAATCCCATATATAAAAATGTTTACTATATAAAATCAAAGGATTTTGAAGGGAAAAAAATAGTTTTTGTTTTGTTCTGTGATATAATGATTTAAAAGTTTTCAAAAATAAATCACTATCTCCAAATCATATAATCCAACAATGTTCCAATTGTATATTAATAACATTGGAGAAAAAAATGTAATTAGTTAATTTTTATATACATATGATATTGACAAATTAATTATTACCGTCTACGGTCCCATGATAGTTGAGACATGATATTTTATATATTTTCCAAGGAATCGGTAACAAATAATCAAAAATATATGTTCAATTTTTTATTTATATAGATACATATTAATTTTAAAATCAAATCAATAAGAACCATGTAAAAAATTGAGTATACAAAAATGAAAACATGAATCCAATGTACTTGTTATGGTGTCAACTATTTTGATTGTTTGTTCAATTTCAATTTAAATAATCAAGAGAATATCATCCTAATAACCCTTTAAGGATATGTAAATTCATTTAAAAGCATCAATTGAATTATCTCCCCACACCATCTATAAATCATTAAGTAGATTTAAAAAAATTACAGCACAATTTTTTAATAATAATTAAACATGATATAGAAGAAACATAATAATAATAATAATAATGGAAATTCTTAAATAAAATTAAGATGTAACATGTTTTATGAATATTTATATGTTTGTATATCATCTATAAACACATATACCCTTTGACATTTAGTGATTACCCAATTATTATTTTAATTTAAGCACATATTTTTTATATACATATGACGTATATTTCAACAATTATTTGTCAAATATAAAATTAATTTGATGAAGAGTGTATGATTTTGTATCTAGTAACAGTATTTTATGGATGTTCTCTTTCACATGAAATAAATTTGGTCTCTAATATATTTTTTTAACCATATAAAAAATTATTTATTGAAAATGTAATAGAGAAAGAATTAAATCCATGTAGAAAATAGAGGGTGAAAAAAACATCATAGAATCATTTTATTAAAAATAAAAGAAAATGTAAAAACAATAGAAAATTCATAGATTGACTCACACGAAACAATGAATTTATTATCTTTAATAAAAAAATAGTAGAAAATCAATTTAAAACAAATATGTTATCCAAACCCATCAGATTCCCTTGAAAATTGTGCTTGATCGTCCAACCATTAAATTTAAATGTTATTTTATCATATCCTATAATATCTATATTACAGTTTATAAGGAATTTCATGGTGGTATAATGTAAATATAATTATGACTTAAGATTCCTTAAAAAAATATTTACTTCTAGAATAGAATAAAAGAACCTTATTTCATATATTGAATTATATATTTTGGATGATGGAATCAAAAAAAATTTATCCCTATATTAATATATATTATAATTATCATAGGACTCTTTCCAAATCTCATCCAACTCACTCAACTCATGAACTATTATCTCACTACCTATCTAAAAAATAAATATTCACATCCTTCGTATCCTAGTATCAATTTTAGTTCAAATATAGAAGTAAATGAAAATATTTATAAAAAAATTATATGGAAACATAAAATATTGGGCTTAAATTCAGGACTATAGACCCATAATTCACCATCCATTTTCAAGAACCAATCAATCACATAGTTAGAGATAGATTTAAATATTTTCTTCAAACACTCCATATTTTAAATTTATCTATGTTCACTTGATTATATATGGTATATAGTTCTTATTTTATGGGAATAGTCATAATTCAATATATAATATTTAAAAATTTGATTTATTAAATAGGTTACATTGTATTTTAATAAATCTATAATAATTCAAAATCATGAGAAATTTTATTTTTAATTAATTCAATAACTCTAAAATCTTGATTTTAGGGAAGCTCCAAAACTTCAATGAAATTACCATAACATCTATATTCCAAAAAATGTAAAATTTTCCATGAAAATATGTAAATGAACCTATAATTTCTATTCCAAAAAACATCAAATATATCAACCTCCAAAATTATATTTTTATTCTTATTCATTCTTCTGACATTTCCTAGCATGCCCTTATTTTACAAACACAAAATTTATCTCCAATCATCCTAAAACAATGTAGGCCATTAAAATAATTCTTAATAGAATTTTGGATATTTTCTCCCTCCTTTATGTTTTCCTCCCCATGGTGAGAAGTGATACCTCTATAATATGGGAAATTTATATTCTATAAACACACAACTCCTCATAATTCAATCACTACAAATTTTAAAGAAAAAGGTATAATCCCATATAAAATAAATAAGCTCAGTTATAAATTTCATCCATTGATTATGGTAGATATCTTTGTTTATAACTCATGACATAAAGAAACTGTAAAAATAATCATACGAAGATGATTTCCTAACTTAAACAGTTTATATTTTTTTATCACAAATTGCTGAATTGATCACCTGTTGATCTTCACATTGATTACTAGAAAACATGGATATATATTTAACAAACACATTCTCAGCATAATTTTTATCTCTAATATCCAAATCAGAATCCTATGAAAAATGTAACCGCCTATGGAGTCTAGGTATATTATACATCAAATACATCATGTCTGAGTGGTCTTTAGATTTTATTTCTTTGGAAACTAATAATTACATCCAACACATTTACATACTAAAAAATGTCCAAAATCTCAAACTCTATATTTGTATTGTTCTTTTTAGAATCATCAACAAATACAAATGCATAATACACTACATGTAGCCTCCTATGTTTAATTTCTCCTAAAATAGCTCTCACATACACATCATTAGAAATAAACATAATTTCAATTGGATATTTCCATTTCTTTATAGTGATGATCCATGATTCTTTTAGTTTCTCCATAAAAAAATAAATATTTCTAAACACTTTTCATCAAATAAAATGGTTGTATATTTAATCAATAGTGAAAATAATTTTTTTTTTGATACATCCATAACAAACATCTAGTAAAAATTGAAATTCCTTAAATGATCCTAACACTTTTTACATTTTTAGGATATGGTAATATTTGGATTATTTTTATTTCTTCTTCTTCCTCCTCAATTCCCATGTTAGACACTTTATTTCTTAATAAAATGTATTATGTGGCCATTAAATGGGATTTCTCACAATTAAGAATTATGTTAGTTTCTTTAAAAATCAATAAAACCAGTTACATAATATCGATATAATCCTAAAATGTTCTCCCTATAATGGATAAATATTCCATAGACACCTCAGTTGTCATATCTATTGAGACTGATATGATAACCATAATATATATTTGAATGGTGGTGTGGCCACCAAAATAGTCAAATTTAATCCATCAATAACAACATAGTTAAAATGGACATGTGAAATTATTTTTCCATTATATTCTAAAGATATATGGATATAATTGTTACCATAATCTTAAAAAACCAGGTTCTTATACAACTTAATTTATGATTTATTAGAAAAATGTACACATAATACAATCCTAAGAGATCATATGCCCTAGTATCTTTGGGAAATTAGGTACTTAGAATAGTAACTAGAATCATGGGTGTAAAACTATTATTTAAATCCTCAAAACATCCATGTATAATTACATTACTCTTACAAAATACCATGGGATAACCTGGGGGCTTACATAAAAAAGGGGTGAGATATAAACCACAATAAGGGAATAATCAAAGAATATAATTACATAAATTGGAAAATATGATTCATGATGTATATCAAGGTAACATAAGAGGGGTGAGAATCATAAACATGAACATTGATGTTTGATGTAAGATGATATCCTAAATCAAAAAAAGGTAATGGGGAATCATCAAAAAACATGACATTATAAGAATATGTTAAAAATTTCCACTAAGATATCATTACATTCTTTTCGTAAGACAAATTCCCACATACCATTAAAAAAATTTAATGATATTAAAATGTCACCCATTTCATTGGGGGATATATAATTATGATCCCACCGGTCACATTCATATCAGGTACATATATATGTCTTGCACATATATCACACAAAATGAGGACGAAATTGATCAATTTTAATTCGAAAATTATGGTTGGGTGGTTAAATTCATGGATTACCCCGATCATTGATAAATATGTTTATCTTAGTGAATACCCTTTTTTGGAAATGTGATATTTCTTCACTATAAAGAATTGTGTCCTATTAAATCCGAAGATGATTTCGAAAGAGAAATGGGGGTAAATAATCTTTCATATAAGGGTTTAAGGGGAGTGAAATCAGCCCCTACTCACTTTTATATCATAATTATAGTAGGAGATATTTGTAAAAATATACTCCAACTCGAAAAATATTTATGTGAAAGGTATAATATAATGATGGTATATGAATAAGGAGAATGAGAGGAAGCCTTACCATTAGAGGTCGATTTTGAATGTTTGGTTTGAGCTTATGATGAGAATGGGAAAAACATTAGAGTTATATAGAGTAGGAAATGTAGGGTAAAATCATGATAATATGGAATTATATAAAATGGAGTGGGAGTATGGGAGTATTTTTGTAAAAAAGATAGTGAGATTATTTCTTAATTTATAAACTTATTATTTGGACTCCATATAACAAAATAAACAAACCCACAATCCATCCAATGGTATTTTATTGATATTATCCAAAGAGGATTGTATTTTAATATTTTATATGGATATTGTATGGAATCCTTAATTTAATTCCCTTTGGGGATGTATATTCTATTCATTTTCATATAATATTAACTTTAAAACCTGAAAATATAAAATATATTTTGGATAATTCATTAAAGGTTTATAAAAGTAATCAAATAACCTTAAATACATATTATATTAATGTGTGGATAATATTGGTCAAGGATAACCTTTATAATATATATTACAACACTTCAGGAATTTCTTATTTCATAATACATCCCGTATATTTATAAAATATTTAATTTTACCCTTAAATTATATTGTCTTATAAAAATATGATAAATTCACAATTGGAAAATTTTTACATGATTATTTCAGAGATAATATTCCTATTATGAAAATAATTCTCTAGATACAAAAAGTTACAATATTAAATCAAAATTACAAATTTATTATCAAATATAGGTTTTTATGATCATAATATATTCCAACCCTTATAAAAATTAAATTTCAAATCATAAAATTATACTTATAATTTATATTTAAATACACAATTTTTTATATGGAAATTTTTAATTTTTTTAAAAAAGTCATCAAATAATAAAACTAAGAGTCCTTATTAAAACTATATATTCCCCAATTTTTTTCATCGAATAAAAAAAATTCTAAATCCTACTATATAATAATTTATATAGTATTAATAAAAAATAGAAAAATATAATAATTTATTGTTAAAAATAAAAAAATATAAATACATAGTATTTTGTTCTGGACTCATAAACCCTTATTAAGGTTGTGTATTCCCAAAGGTAATGTTTGCAATGGTCACACATTATAGGGGTGGTTCAACAAACATTTATTGGTTCTTGATCTTAATAAGATTTAACATATTTCATACATTGTTTTTAGTCATGGTTAATCATTGAATATCTCATTTGGACTAGTAAAGGGATAATCTAAGTGATATCATCACCCATGGAAGATATGATAAATAGACATTATAGGGTATGTTCTCATTGGTCGAGGCCATCACTTAATTCATCTATTTTTTATCAACTTTATTAAAACCCATAATATATACTAATCATAATTGTCACTATAAAATGGCTATGTCCTCAATGATTATGATTCTTAATAGTATTTTAAATTTGATAGGATATAATATGAATCTCTCCAAAATAACAAAAGTAGTGCATTTCTTTTATATAACATCATTACAAAATCATAAATTTATTCATTTGAGAGTGAATTTTCATTTATAAAACATTTTGTATTTACATTATTCAACCATTTAGAACTTTATTCTTCAAAATTTAATTTAAGGTACTACAATAGATGTTGGTCATTTTGTTTCATCTCCTCTTCTAGTTCCCATGATTATTCATCAAACATGTGGTTATTCCATAGTTCTTTGATTAGGTATATTGTATTCATTCAGATAACATTGTCTCTACAATATATTATCTTCATTGGTAGATCTTTATATGAAAGAGAGTGCTCTAAGGGTACCACCTATAGATTTATTAAAAATGAGAGGTTTAGGATGTACATCCTCAAGAGGGAAACATGAAGCTCATCATCCACTTGAGATAGGTTAGGTTTATTTGATAGTTAGTAATCTATGACTCTGATTATTTTAAGAATCTCATAGGGGTCAATATATTTATTACTAATAATTACCTTTTTCCCAAGAACCATGACATTCTTTTAATGTGTTTTTAGGTAACAGTTTATTTCTAACCTTAAACTCTTGGAAACATCGATGATTGTATTCATAGATTCTTGGTTGAATTTATATATATTTCTTATGAAGTTGAATGGTTTGAACCTTCATTTCCATATCATAGAAAATATCATGGCCCATCAATTTCCACTATCCAAATTCATTAATTCATGTAATATTATAACACATTATCTTATAAAGATCATCTAGAGGTGTCATTTAAATACTATAAGAGAAAAAAGTTTTATATTTGAACACCGATAATGGAAGATATTTATCCCAACATCATCCATTAAACATGATCAAATCATATCCCAAATAGTATGAATTTCCCACAAAGAATAATCTTCTATCAGAAGGTGATAAGTGGTGATTAAACTCATCTATGTATTGAACACTTTATCATGTCTTCTATAGAACCATAACAAAAACCTTATATCATAATCATATTTATTGGATAATTTTACTCCATGTAGTCTTTCTAATTATCTTATGTATACCATAGATTTATGGTCATGAGATCAATATTATTTGATATAAATTAAATGTGCTAACATTATAAGGTGATTACTTACTACTTATATGGTGTTATTTCATTTGGATTTCTTTGGTAGTCCTATGATGAAATATATGGTCATGTGTTCCCATTTACATAATAGTATGGTGAATGGTTTCATTATAAAATTAGACATATATTTTTGATCCTTGATTTTTTGTCATATCAAGCATAGAGGAACAATTTACATATTCTCCACCTTCATGTTTTCCCACCAGATGTTTTTACTTTTATATTTATATATCTTGGTGATTCATAGATTTATAGAGAAGTATGATCTTTTTTTATAATCACGATTTTCCCTTTTCACCCCTTATATTAAGGGGTTAAATTTCTGAGTTCCAAAACACATAACTCCATATATATCAAATACTACCATCCTAAAAACCAATAACAATTTCTAAAACACCTCATATTCTTTACAGTCCTCCTTGATCCTTCTATGAATTGATGGATGAGCAGTTATTTGAGAATGGTAAGATGCAATTCCTTTTAATATTCAAACGTACGTCCATTATAATTCTAGGAAGATTGGATCCCTTAAAATACTCATAATTTATGGGTTTGTGGGATAATTTCAACTCATATCAGATTCCACACTGTCTGTCTTCCTAGGATTTTAATGTATTAAATGATCAAAATCCTTCATCAGCTCTAGCCGCCTCCATTTTTTCATAATGAGAATCATTTTTTAATATATAATCTAGTAGTATAAAATCTATATATATCTATATCTAAAAAATCTCCCCTTAGATAAAATGTTTCTAAATATTCAAGGAAAAGATAACCATAACAAATTATAGATCATGATCTAGGTAGTTGTCACCATGGATATTTATTATTATTGATGAATATGATATCAATTTATTATATTTCTTGAGTACACAACACAATCCCTTTTTGGATTCACCTATATAGATCAATAATACAACCCCAAATGTGGGTAATGTGGGCATGTATGAAGTGAAAAACCTATTCAATAACTCTTTCAATCTATCCTTGCCTTTATTATAATTGACAAAAATTGAATTCCATCAATTTTAACATAGTTATAGAGAATGAAAATCATGAAATTTTTTCATTAAAACTGAATATTTGACCTAGATATTCCATGTAATATATGTATTTTTGTCATAAATATTATTATGTGCCATCCGTAAATTGTCAAAAAATTTGATGGATCTATAAACATCTCTTTTATGGTGATAACATTCCCTATGAATGATACATTCTATTTCCAAAACTCACAATTACTATATTAGTAATTAAAATTTTACTTATTGAATGCTTTTCTAAAGAATTTAACTTCTCCTCATGTTCCCCCTTTTTAAAGGATTATATAAGAATATAATATAAACATACAGACATAAATTATTCAACGTAATCCCAAAATAAACTGTTCAATACGTCCATTTGGATAAATTGAGAATTTGGGTGTCCAAATGGAATCACTATGAAACTTTGTGTTCATACCATGTATAAAAAGAAATCATTTTTATGTCCTCTGTATTTACCAATATTTGAAAAAATATTAATAATTGATATACCTTAGAGAATTACTAGGTACCACATAGCTAGTCGATATCTCATCAATCTATTATAGAGGAACCTTATTCTTTATAGTGATCATGATGTGATACTAAAATGGAACATAAAGGTGCTTTGACCCATTCATGTTCTTAATAAAAAGTAACAGTAAAACCCATTATGAAGAAGTTGGCTGTATAAACCCTTTATCTTGGTTCTTTGGTAGTATTTGTTCATTATTAATGTTCAAAAATTATCATTGTTTATGGATTCATGGATATTAGAAAACCTCTGGGTATAAATTTGATTGAGAAATAAATCTTTTATATAGTCTGAAGACTAGGAAATTATTTATAATACACATCACTAAATTTCATCATAATTTTCTTGTCATCAAGGATGTTATTCTCCTTAGTCTCATTCATTTGATCTATATATGATAGCTCAAACAGAAATAACATCTATTCAAAAAATATTGATACTGATAGAGATTAATCCTCCTTCATAATGTTATATATTATTGAGAGGAAATTTGGGATATGGAGGGTGATTTCCTAATTCAAAAATATATATTGGATCTATATAAAGAAATAAAATCCGTACATAAAATACAAAATATTTATTCTAAAGGGGGTATCACAACATTTATTGGGAAAATAAGCCCCAAATTTCTAACAGGGTATGAGTTATATTCTTGGAATGAAATATTCACCAATAACATGACTTCTATATTATAATGGATAACTCATTAATGATATATATTCCTTATTGTAATAATTTATAGGTTTAAATATATGTAATCCATAGTATATTTAATTTCATAAAATTTTATTTGAATTTTTTTCTCTTCATAATGGATCCTAATGATCACGTGAATTTACATAACTAGGTCCCTCGATAGATTTAAACTATGTGTTTTTTATTTTGATTATGTCAAGAAAAAGATAAAATCGATTAAACAATAATGTTCCCTTTTAGGGGTTATTATCCCTAAATACAAAAATTCTAGATCCACATCCACATTTATTATCAAGACAATGATATATTTTCCTGGAAGCCACTTACTCTAATCATTACCAAAACTGAGGATTTTTTAATATTTGTGGACATATCCATAATACTTTCATTTGGTTATTAAATTCCTAATATCCTAAAATAACTAGACCTACGTATGATAAAAACTAAAAAAACCTATAATCTAATTCACATTAATTCATTATTTATTACATAAATATATATAATACAATCTTAGATGAAAACTTGGTAAAAAAATATTTAAAAACCACACAATATTTCTTTATAATTCCATTGTTCTTAAAAAACTAAATGGGATAACCTGTGGAAATATATGAGAAAGGGGTGAACTATAAATATTATTAAGGGTAGAATCAGATCATAATATAAGTTAAATTAGTTCATATAATTTAACTATAATATCAAGTAACATAACAGGGTTGATAATCATAAATATTAGCATTATAGAATGATATAAGATGATAACTAGGTAACCCCGTTTGATTGTAGAAATAAGAAAAAATATGACATCACCATCCTAAGTCATTTCTGAAAACTAAGGAACCATAACATTGTATTCAAAGGAGAACATGTATTTCCCCATACATGGAATCTCATGAGATAAAAAACTACAAAATGTATTAGAGGTTAATATTATTCTGGGTCCACCTTTCATAATTACATCTTATACATGTATAACTGTTCCATGTAGATCATACAAAAATATGATGTATTTAATTAGTTTCAATACCATGATTATGGAGTGTGGGATAGAAATATGGATGTCCCCAATCAATGTTGTGTTGGTATATATACTTTATCACACATGAGTAGAATTGAGGAGGGGATTCACTACACAAATTTTTGGAAATAAAAATCATTGGATATTTTAAAAAACCTAACAAGGGTACATAAAGACTCATGGAATGTTTTAATTAGAGTTAAAGGGATTTCTAATCACATGGAAATAATACGAAATATAATAAGAAGGTTAAAATTGCATCACAAAGTGAAAAATTGGAAAAAGGTCATAATATAAATAAGGTACATTCAAATAAATGATGAGGGGATCCCTTATTATGAGTGTGCACTTCTAAATTCATAGGAGGAACTTCTTATAAGATTAGGTAAAACCTGGGAGGGGACTAGAGAGTGAAATTTAGAATAAATTAATTCTAAAAGGGTTTTGAGAGAATTAAAAATTGAGGTTAAGTGGGTTTTTATATCCAAATAAAGGGTAATTATTTACTAATTTCTAACCATATATTTTGGGCTCTATATAATAAAATAAAACGCCTAAAAATCGTATAATGGGTTTTTTCTCATGGATTCTTCCAATGAGTAGTGGTTTTTAATATTTTATAACGATAATAACTAATCTCATTAAAATATTAACAATGTTTATGTTTAAGTGAGTCATTTTCATAAAAAATTAATTTCAAAAACATAAAATATAATATTGGTTTTGATTTATTCATCAAGGGCTTATAAAATTAATAAAAAAATTCTAAAAAACATTATTTTAAATAGGAAACCTAATTTTAATGTTATATTCACATTGAAATAATTATTATATCTCCTTATAGATTTTAGGATATCATGGTACATAGCATATATTTATACCATATTAAAATTTTATCAAAAAATTTGATTAACTTAATAAATTATGAAAAATTCCTTATTTTCTAATAACATCATGATGATTCTAGAAAAAATATTTATTTTACTAGAATACGTATCTGGATTTATAAATTTTCACTTATAAATATTTAATCACCAATTAAAAAAATTTTGTAGTTTACCAAAAAACAAATTCTAAACCTTTTAAAAAATTAAATTTTAATTCATAGAATTATATATATAAATTATATTTTAATAAGTATTATTTATTATTAATATTTTATTAAAATGTTGTTTTAAAAAAATTATTTTATTTCTTAAAATGAGTGTCATGACTGAAAATATATGTTTACAAAAAATACTATTTCTATGTCATTGTATCAAAATCCAGTTTTTATCATTCACTCTATTTAGTAATTCATATTGTAATTATAAAAAATTAAAAATATATTTATTATTTTATTAAAAATTAAAAATATTTAAATTCAGGTTGTTACATTATAGATAAATAACCCCTAATTATCCTTTTGTATGCCCAATGATTAATGTCTGTGATGTTGATACTTTTGGGGTGGTTCAATGAACATAGATTTGGTTCTGATCTCAATAAGCTCATACTTCTCTTGTAAGTGGTTTCACTCATACATTAGTTGGTGAATCTATGCATAGGATTGGTTAAGGTACAAGACTAGTTATTTCATCTCCCATGAAAGCTCTGATAAATTGTATCCATAGCGTACGATACAACTAAAGGAGGTCATCAATTCTTCAATTCATGTCAATTAGACATTATCATAAACCTTAATATATAATAATAATTGTAAATATAAAATTTATATAAAATCAATGGGTATGGTTCTTAACAATCTTTTAAATCCTACAGGAAATAACTAATAATTTCAAAAAATAAAAATGTATGATATTTGTTTTATATAACATTATTACATAGAAATAAATTTATTAATTTTAAAAGGGTATTTACATTATTTATATTTTGTTTGTTATAATAATAACCATCCATAAATCAAAATAATTCATTCCTAGAGATCCTCAAAAAAATTTCTATGATTTTCATTGTAAATTGATCTTTTCTATTGGCTAGATTAAACTTCTTATAACCAATTATGAATCTATATTTGTTTCCATACTCACCTAATTTTTATCATTATTTCTATTTCATACAATATTTAGTCTTCCTTTCAATGTAAATACTTTACCCGGAATAATCCAATACCCTCTAAAAAGGTTATATATGATTCCTATATCAAAAATATTAATATCCAATCCTATCATGACCTCTTTTTGGTTTGGATTCAATATACATTGATCTTGGAAACTTATATTGGGATATAGTTCCATATGTATATTATATATGAAGAAATAAAGTGTAAAAACAATGATTTCATCTATGTATCTACATAATTTTGTTTTGAACATATACATAAAAGACATTAATTTATTATCCCGATGTTCATTCAGTTCAGGGGAACGAATAAATGGTTATGTTGATTTTTCACATTAAAATTAGTAGCTCTGATGTATAGGATATATTTTATGCTTCAAACTAGGTTCTTTTTCATTGGGGAAAGGACTTCATTTCCAATGATTTCCAACGCTTACAAACTTTTTCCTAAAATGAGTTTTAAATTTATATAGATTTTTTATTTTTAAATTACAATTAAATTTTTCTTTATTTATATACAAAATTCAAAACTCACTCTCAAGAATAATTTTTAATGAAAAATAATCCTATTTTTCTAGAAATTATCCCTCATTATTATTAGTTTTAGTATTTGTGTTTACAAAAGTGAATCCAGACCATGTTTTCATAAATGTTCATTTTTTTTATATGCATAAAATTCAAACTCAACACCACACTTCACAACATGAAAAAAAATTATTCTCTAAATATTCAATATCAAACATAATATAATTTTTAGAATACTCAATATTATGGGAGACATAATTTTCAAGTTAAAAATAATTATATCTAGTTAAATTTTTTTCAATCTCTTAAAAATAATCAAATGCACTCTTAAAATATAATAAATCCACACATGAATAATTTAACCAGAAGTAATATATTAAATATTTAAAAACGAATAAAACTCCTCTTCATTATTAAAAAACATAAAAATTATACCACCCTTTCTAAAATTTATAAAAAATTATCATATGTATAAGATAATCCACCCATGGATGCCAGGGAATTATTCATCACACTTCATACAAAAAATAAGAATTAAAAATGGAAAACAAAATCTTACCTACTCTAACAAGAATGTCACTAAATCACCCTATGGGATATGTAAAAGAACATCTGGACAACTATACAGTAATCGTGTTCAGTTGACACTCAACCAACCTCAACTATTCAAACAATGGGAAAAGGAGTAGATTTATATCAACATAAAGAACCCAAATAAATTTTTAGGACATTATACCCTAAGGTGTACGGAATGAGGAAACCACATAGACTATTATCTGTTAAAGGTATTTAAATTTTATGTAAAAAACTAAACACATCAATGAGGATAGAAATAGATTATTCCTTTATGGGATTAATATATGAAATATTTTTCATAAGCGATTTTAAAAATATTGAATTATGAATCATGGATTTTATGAACAATATATTAACATAGAGCTTGGTTAAAGGGTTATGAAACTACAATAAATCAAATTTTTTATTTTTCAGATTTATTTTTTATAGAAAGATATGGGTGGGGCATAGTTGTTTAAAAAAAAGGGAATTTCACATATTTATCCATAATAAATCTCATAGACATTATTATTATTTTTAGTCAATTTATTTTTTTTCAAGTTTAATTGAATGGTTTTATTCATTTTAAATTTTTTTATCATAATTTAAAAATTGGGTGTTATCCATTTTTATTTTAATACTCACCAAGGATTATAATTTGAGCTTTACAAGGGTAATTTCTAGCCCCTTTTTGAATTTTTAAACCCCTTATCTTAACCATATCAATGAAATTATATAGGGTTTAATTTAAATTAAAAATATAATATTCCCCTTATCTATTGATTTTATGTTTCTAGCTAATTGCGCAATATGAAATTTCAGTTTATTATTTCTAACATCATCTTAATATTTTATAGATAGATGATAATCCTTTGGATATTTAAATGTTTCCTCATGATTTTTAAATCATCTTATCATCTAATCTATCTGAGTAATCATTTCTCCCTCAAAAAACCATTTGTAATTAAATTAACCACACCATTATTGATTTTGAAATTCTTTTTTTGGATGATATTGGTAACCTGGGGATATAATTTTTCTATGAATTATTTTTTCTTTCTAAGAGGTATTTGGATGGTTGTTATAGATTGGATTATATTTGTTTGAATTAGATCATCTCTATCATATACAAAAGAAGAATATTTACTAAAGTTAACATTTTCTTCTAGTTGGTCTATAATATTAATATTAATGAAAAATAGTATTTATTATAAAACATAAAAAATTTAGATCATTATTATCTACAGAATTTGTCTTAGATTTAATAGTATCATGATTTATGTTTCCATTGGATTTTTTTAATTATATATTTGAGTTCATAATTAATTTAATCCAATTGTGAAATCTCATATATCAATGTACTATAATTGACTCCTCCTCTATTTACTGTTCTTCTTCAAGAATATTTTTATAGAGAATTCCATGTAAAGATATTAATAAATTATCTGAAACCCTCATTATTATTATAATTTTAATTACAACCGACATATTACTATACCATTGTTTTTCTTGATGTGGAAAACCCATCATAGAAGATACCGATATGGGTATGGGAAGACAAATGATGGAGAGGGAATTTCCACACAAAAATACATAAACCTGTCTTAATACACATAAAAGGTTTACCATTCCCCTTAATTAAAAAATATAATCCGGTATATTATTTATGTTCTTAATCTACACGGGTAAAATTTCATGATAAAATATTTATAGTCCTACTCCCATGTTTCAAACATTTTTTCTTTTGATCCCATAGATCAATTTTTTGAATTCCCCTTAAGATAAAATTGAAAAACCATTATACAGATTATATATTTAGTGTTTTATTATACTAGTAACATCCAAAATATGTTGTGGAAGTATGTGATGAAGGATAACGAGTCTTCATTATAACAATAATTAAATGTGGGAAATAATGAGATATAGAATTGTTTCATCTCATAATTATGGGATCTATTTTAAACTACAATTGAAGATGGGCTTCTAGAAACATTGTGGTGTTAATAATCCCTCATATATGATCCTCTAATAATATCTTTAATGAGTTCAATTTGAAAATTTTACATATTATTAAGATGAAAAATATCTCCCATATTTTCCTTTTTATATTTTTTCCTTTAAAGTAATATAGATATCCTTTTATTTATGATATGAACTTTTCTAAAATATGATAAGTTTATATAGTTCACTCGAAAAAGATTCTTTAATAAAAGATATTAAAATATATAATTTTAGAATATAACTGATATTTTTTTACAATATTTTCTAGAATAGTTTTTAGTTTTTTAAATTTTAATCTTTTTCAATAATTTTAAAAATGATCCAATGAAGAACATCCCCCACAATGACCCTAGAAATAATGATATCTAATAGTTTATGTACCATGTTTTTTTATTAATAAATTTCAATAAAATATTAAATTTGTGGTGACTAGGATGTAAATTACACAGGTAATAGTAAAAATTATTGTATAACCTACAAATTAAAAAAACAAAAAAGGAGTGAAAAGACAGACAACAATCAGTATTGAAAAAAATTCAACATGGATTAAAGGGTGATTATATTGAAAAACTACACTATCATTAAAGATATAAATACTATAAAAATGAGTATGTTGGGGAAAAATAATAGAAAGATTAAAAAATTACATCCCTCTCTCATTAATTATTCATTTTCACATTCCAAAATAGATGATGAAGTTGAGATACTCTCTTGAGAAGATACAACAATAATTTGAATCTTTTAGGTACATAACAACTAAATCTCTTCATAGAGAAAAGAAAATTGTTTTAAATTCTAGAAAATCATACATTGTTTATAGTGAAATCTATCATCCAATAATATAAAATAGTAAATCCTTCATAGTGATCCTTTTTGGATATATTATTTTGAATTGATCAAATTTTGAATAAAAGAACAATTAGAAGTCAAATGGTTTCAACAAAATATTAATTTCTATAGAAAAAATAATTATCCAATTATTATTTTCATCAAACAATAATATATAAATATAGTGAAAAAATAATAAAAGTGATAAAATAAAATAATGGAAAATTAATATCCCCTCTGAACATTCATAAATACAACCCCTCTACAGCTATGTCTTTACTTCATTTTGACACATTTTATGAAATTTCTCAAAGGATGAATGTACATAATTTTCAACAATTATTTTGGATATTCCTCATATCTCTCTCCTCTTACACATATATAAGTTTATTTTACTTCTTTTTTAAATATGTAATAGGCCCCAATCACATATTTAAATCATGTTGCACTAAATCACATAACCTGAGATGTTGATAATCTTTCTTTGTTACCAGTATGTGATTCCACAAAAAAATGACATATAAATAAATGAACATAGTTGATTTATATTTAAAATGAATCCATATGTGTATACAGATTGAACAATTATCCCAAATTAAATCCATTGAATATCCTAACAACTCAAACAAATACATCACCATTATTAAACATTTTGTATGAATAATCAATAAGATTAAAAAATGAATAAGTTCCCAAATTGTAATTAGGATTCCATTTTTTCATTCATATTCTTACACATTATTATACATATATACACACTATCATTAAAAATTAATGAATTATTAACCAACATGATTAACATTCCTTGAGACTCTGCCTACTCAATCCATTGCATCAATTTTAAATTGAATAATTTTATAAAGAATTACACAAATCAAACTCACCCACACTAGCACACTATCATTAAAATGAATTAAATTCATAAATAGATGATCATACCACAATTCATAATTCCTTAATGTTATTCCATCGAGCACCATTCATGCATGAAATTTCGACTACAAAAAGAGTGTTACAATAAAACAAGGGACCTTTAACTTAAATTAATACAAGAATCGAATAAGGTTCCCTCTTTTAGTTGAGAATGACGACTCACAAGACAAAAATCCGAGATCTACTATTGATGGTTGGTTTATTGTTTTTCAATGGAGGAGCATTAGTTAGGGTGACATAATGATTCTTCTAAATCAATATCCATTACGTCATTTGGTATTAAAGAAGGAGCATTAGTCACTATATTCTGGCGTGAATTGGATTTAAATAAGGGTTCATTTATTAGTGTAAAATAAATTTATAATTTTTATATTATTTTGTAGAAGGAAACAGTGCTGCAACATGGGATTTTATTAGATTATATGGATTTTTATGTTATGATTTCATAGTGAGTGGTGTCCTATATTCAATTAGGGATTTCTAAAATCCAATAATCGACAATAAATGAAGCAATTAATCCTCACAATGACTATTTTAGTTCATTGATGGAAACTCTTCCTTTATTGATGCTTCAGAACATTGGTATCTATAGTGGAATTCCAGTATAATATTAGTTCGGACGGAATCGCCTTCAACCATAGACCTCTTGAAAATCTCTATGTGGTATCATGATTCTATCTTCATGATATTCATTCTCTTCCATTCCTAATTCAACTTCATAACAACAAGGATTTTATGGTTTGAGATACACATACTTGAGTTGTTAATAATGGTAATGGATTATCAGTCTCAATAGACTCCCTCCATTCTTAGTCGAGTTAGTTTAGTAGTGGAAGCATGTGATAGTAGTAGGGCTATAGTAGTAACAAATGGATTTAATTAACTATAACAAGAGACAATAGATTAAAATTTGATGATATCATAATAAAGTGATTTTATATTAGATAAAAATATTTCTCACCATAGTTTATATTGGTGGATAGAATCACATGGTAGTGGAAACAATGATTTGTAGCACCCTCGACTGAAACAGTCTGATATCATATGTTGAATGGCATACTCAAAATAATTCCAAAATTAATATAAAACTACTAGGAGAACATTAAAATGAATATTGTTAATTAAATTGATCCAAAATTTTATTACAAGAACAAAAAAATATATATTTCAAAAAATAATAATTTCTAAATTTATTTGGTTAAATACATTTACATAATTTGAAAATAAAGGAAAAAATTATTTAAAAAATATAATCATCATTAAAAATTCTGAATATTTGGAATGATAAATATGGAAAAAACGAAGAAGAGAAAAATATTTTAAAACATTTTTTAATTAAATAAAAATTAATAATTCAAATAGAATTTAATAAAATGATAAAAAAAATACATTCATAAATCAAATGAATTTTAAAAAAAATATTAATAAATTTTAGTATGAAAAATATAATATAAATTTATGTTTTAAAATTAAAATTTTGATAAATATATTCAATGAATCCCATTTTCAACATATTTTATATATATTCTCAATAAAAGTAAATTTAAATGAAATAACATAATATTAAATAATTTGAATTTTCACAAATATTATGTGGTAATCACATAATCACATAGATACACATCACCATATATGTTGGCTTCCACCATGCCTTACACATGATAATACATGGTCCCCTAATTTAAGAGAAACTATCTTGTTTAATCATTGAGTTCATTACATGTTTAATCTAATGTTTAAGAGAACCCATCTTGAGTCTAATGTGTCATCATATTGTCTCATTTTATTACCATTATATATCAATGCGTCTAAAATGATAGTTTATAATCATATTCCCCTAGATAAATCAATATGTTGAAACTATATTGATGTATAACTCTTTGCAAAACTCACATATTCTTTTAGTAACCCAAATCAAAACCCATCTATTTTCACACATATCAAAATGAAATTGAAAAAATGGTTTACGAAACTAATTAATGTAATATTTTTGAATTATAGTAATTAAATAATCTTAAAACGATTAATCCTAGATCCATATATATTTATCCCCTAATTTTCTAGAAAAATGCATAATCATAAAATCTAGTGGGATTTTCGACCCAAAATTTCTCAATCCAGTAATAAATAACTCATGATATATAAAAATAACATTATAAACCTAAAACAAAATATTTATAAATCATAATTAACTACTTAATTATAATCATAAGTCATTTCAAGCTTATTTATTGACTGAAAAAAAATTAATTCCATTATCATACCGAGTATATCATCAATTGGATGCATGAATGATAAATTATACAAGTGGAATACTAATTTTAAATAATGAACATAATAATCTGTAATATATTAATTATATTCATGAATTATAAAAAATTAATATCTTTTTAAATAAATTAAAAATTCATATATATAATAATTTATAGAAATTGTTTTGAAAAACACCTAAATAATAGGTCATTATAGTCACTTTATAATTTATTCTAATATTTAATGATATTCTTAAATATTGAATATAAAAATTTTATATCCATTTTAAAATATTAAATTTCATACTTTCATTATAAATTATTTTAATTTAGCTATATGATATTACTCAAAATATTGAAATTTTATATTTCAATTCTATTATGTTAAAATGTTTACATAATCTAAATATTGGATATTCAGTATTATTTAATAATTTATTAAAAAATTAACAAAATATATAACAACCAAGGTACTGATTGAATAATTTTTTCATATAAATTATTATTCATGAAATAAATATTTATATTAATTACAAATTGTTTATATAATTCATAAAGTAAAAAACGAAATAGTTTTATTAAAATAATTTATAATATTAGTTATATACAGAAAATAATTTTAAAATTATATAATGTTAATAAAAAATCAAATATAATTTAGGATTTAATCATTTTAATATTATAATTATATTAATTTTTTATAATTTATGAAAATATATATTATTCAATAAATATTGAAAAATAATGATTTTTTTAAACATTATTTTTATTTCCAGTATTTACAAAGTCAAATTATTTTTTGGATTAAATTTTATTTTTAATCTGTTCATTTATATTAAATTTTACCTAAATATCTAACTTAATGGGTTATATACTTGAATTTAATAAAGGAAATTATATATTTAAAAAGGTATTTTTTCAGAAAAAATTGTTTCTATTTTCATTTTCCCCCATTAATTTAAACTAAATTACCATTTTTTTTGATTTAAATGTTAAAAAAATGTATTAAATATATGGAATTAGTGGATGAAATTTTTTTAAATATCCCAATTATATTTTTCTATAAGTGTGAATTGTAACCTTTGTAAATTTTGTTACCATAATTAATGGAAAATCGCGAAATTACGGGTAAAAATAAATCGGCGATGATTAGAAAAATACTTTAACACTTACAAAACTCTATTATATGATTATAATTCATCCATAATCATTCATGGGTATACTTTATGACCTTTCAGATCCTTATGGTTGGCATTAAGACCCATATTGTATTTTTTTAATGAAATGTCAAAGATGTCACATTGTTGTTTTTAATAGGTATAACATTTTTAATATGTGGTTATGTATAACATTTTTTCAACAATAAATTTATTTTTTGAATAGAAAATATATATGATTATTATTTTAACTTATTTTTTATTTTTTGTGATGAAAATTTTACCTTATATTATTACACAATGATGATAAAATAATTATAAAATTGTTGGATAATTCAAATAAATTATATAAAAATATATTAAAAAATTATCTCAAAATTTTATATACACTAATTAATTTTATAGGATATAATAAAATATTTGGTTCAAATTTTCTTATTGTCTTGATGTATTTAATGTTAATGTAATCAATTATATCAAATTATATAATATTGAAATTTTATGGAATTAATATTATATTAAATAATATACAATTATTTAAAATATTAAATAATACTAATGGGGATAATATATGTTTTAAAATGTTTTCCCAATTCAAATTTATGGATATTTGAAAATATTTGGCTCTAGAATAGGGTTATAATATTTTAATATTTTTTTAATTCTATGTTTTTCCCTCCAATTTCTTATAAAAGAGAAAATATTCATCACAATCCATCACATAGAAAACACAATTATTTTAGCCAATACCAATAACAATCCCAAAATGGAGTCAATAATATCATTCTAGAGGTCTTAGTTTAGGCACAATGCTATCCTCGTAATGCTTACGGTGTTAATTAGAGGTGGTATCCCAAAGAAGAGGAATCATTTTCAATCAACTATTTTTATTTTAAATTTTCCATATCCTACAAAATATATTCAACACATATAAGATATTAAATCCAATAACCTAAATATTATTATATTTTATTATGTTATTGGTATAACCCATGTTCGTCTCCACATTCATAAAATAATAATGGAATTAATCATTAATTTCTACAGTGGACTGCTACCTCATGAGTCTATGTAGTTTGTTTTCTATCATCACCTCTCAACACTAGTTATAATAATGTAATTAATTCTTATATATTATATTCAGGAAATGACTATAATATTATAATGTAATCATATAATTTATGTTCATACATTTTCATGCACCAATATACAATAACATTGTTAGTCTATATGTATGGAGTACCACCTCCATGAAGTAAAGAGATTGATTTTTCATCAAGACATCACATGGATGATATATATATATTTGAATAATTTATATGATATACATGATATTAATATCCAAAATAAAATATTAAAAAATAATTAAATTTTTTTTAATGATCATTAAAAAATGAAAACATTACTCATGTGTACATTCAACCTAAAGTCTCTATTATAGTAAATTAGTTCATTTTTTATAACCATGTTTATTAAATGTATTTAAAAATATAATTTTTTTTTATAAAAATGATTTCATATGTCATGAATATTATTCTAGTGATGGTGGAATAATTGCATATTGGACAATAGCCACATTACTAAAGTCATATTGAACATTTGAACCCAATATTAACAAAACATCATAAATCAATGTAAATAATTAAGTAATTATTATAACATGGTATTACATGATATAAAATGAACCATAAACTATAATAAGGTTACAAAAAAACTATATTTTTAATAAATGTTTTCTTATTCATGAACATATTTAACATAAATAAAATGTCTGACTCGGGGTACATGACTTTTTTAAATCCCATTTTATTCATTAATTTTATAAAATGCAAAAGGATTTTTTTAAATTATACACCATGTAAAGATTTTACTATATTCATGAAACCTTATAATTAAATTTTTACTTTCAATGAAAATGTTTCCTTTGTATTTTCATATTATTCTTTTAATATAAATGATCTTCTGAATGGATTTTATTATTATATCCGAATTTATGTTTTATTCTTATGGTATGGTTATTGGGAATTTTTTATAATGATAGTTGGTACCATTATAAACCAAATATGGTTGGGTCTTTTTCATCCCTCTAATGCATTTGGTGAGATGGATGTCATCTATGATGGTTATTCTAAGTGTATCTATGATGGTTAAATCAATGTATAACAATGAGGGTTATGCCACGCATAACCATGAGGGTTATCTCATAGTATCCCTGAGGGATATATCATAATAAAATATGTTATGAAAATTATTCCCCATTTTACCAATATGGTCCCATTATGATTCAAATATTTTTACATAAATCTCATGTTTTCAAAATGTATGTTATTGACTTTATGTGTATGTTACAAAGATTTGTGAAAAAAAATTTAAGAGTCTATCTTGTTTTCAAATAAACCATTTTGGTACATATTATACCTTGAATATTTATTATGAACTTTTTTATGGAATATTTTGTGAATATATATTGAATTCTTAAGTAATAAAATTATTATTCTGAACCCAAAGTATGTTTTCAAAAAATATTTGTTTTATACTGTGGGATAAAAATTTCATTATTTATTTTTTTTTATTTACTAATATTTATGTTCCCATCCGATGTTTTAAAGTTTTTCTCATGGATATTAATTAATAGTGGAGAAAAATATAATTATAAAGATTAAATTTTGATGATTTATCATTAAAATAAATTATTTTTTATTTCAAAAACACTTTTGTGATGAAAAAATAGGTACTGATGTGACATATTCTATTTGGAAACATGGGTTTCTTATGTATGATATATGAACTAATTATATGAAAATATAAAATGTAAATGATTGTAAAATTTATGAGAACGAATTCATGAATAAAAACTTTTTATTATGACATTTGTAAGGTGGTAATCTTTTAGTTATTATTACAATATCATTAAAATAACCTTAAAGGTTAGGATAATGTTAATTTGATAACTATGAATGTTTATTATTCATATTTAATTTGAAATGATATATAATATGATGATTAATATTTTTCTTCTACTATACTGGGTGTTTTAAGAATGATTTTCCATATATGAAATAGAAAAGATATAGTGTGAAGGAATATAGATGAAAAAATCCTTCCAAATCAGCATCATGAAATTTTTGGAATTGGTAAATAGTAGTTATTTATAGAATTGGATTAGTTAAAACATTCCATAAATAATAGGGGTATCCATGTTTTATAGTATATAGTTTTACAAAAAAAGCAACATGATGACTGATGATCATTTTATAAGGAAACACACCCATTCATTTAGTGGATCATTAGAACCAGTGTTAGATATGGTGAATATTAACATTAAAGATAAGATATTTGATGTAATGGGTTATTTAGATCATAAAAAATTTAGTCTATCAGTTTATCATTTTGAAGGTGAACAGAACCGATGGTGGTCAATGGTCAAGAATATTAGGGATAGAGAAGATATTGATTCTTTTGAATGGGATTAATTTAAAAATATGTTTGGTTGGAATTATTTATTAGGGTAGTTATAATCATTATGGTAATTAAATTCCTATAATGGAAACAAAATGGGGATAATTGAGTGACTGTATACATAGAAAACCTATAATATCATTCATGGAAGGATCAAAATATTACCTAGGATATTTACAATCAAATTAACTATTTTTACACAAGATTTATTCCTTGATATAAATTGGAAATGTCTTCATTTGAATTTATAATTCAAGAGAAACATGTTTTATGTTCTGAGTTTGTAGAAATGGATTTTTCCAATGATAATTTATTTTACAAAATAAAGTAGAATATAGAGTCCTAATGGAAGGAAATGGGTAAGAATCAGAAAAATAAATCTAAATGTAATATAATATAGTTTCTAGATCAAGGAAGGTGTGGTAAATAGAACCCTAGGGATTTTTTTATCA
Organism: Viscum album; assembly: GCA_963277665.1. NCBI lineage: Eukaryota > Viridiplantae > Streptophyta > Magnoliopsida > Santalales > Viscaceae > Viscum > Viscum album. The sequence continues at coordinate 837,749,608 of OY728152.1, read as the reverse complement.
TATTTGGAAATTGGTTCTAATATGGAAATTAATGAAATATGTATACAGATTGTATTGAAATAGATCTTTTTAAGGGTATATTAAATTATCATTAGAAAATTGGATACTATTTTAAATGCGGCGGGGTAGGTAATTATTTCTACACTTTATAGATTAAGTATTTATTAGACCTATAACTTCACAATGGTGTTCCTTTTTTTAGTTAGTTAAAAATAAAGAGGGTTCCATAGGGATTTTCATTTATTATACAGAATATAATAACATCATTGTTGTGAATAAGTGTCCATTTCATGATATTAATGACTTGTTTGATCATCTATAGGGAAATTAGTATTTCCCAATTGTAAAAATTAGATCAGGGTACCATCAGTTGAAGCTTATGAAAGATGAAATTCCAAAAATAGCATTCTGGACTACACATATGAATTATGATTCATTTTATTACCCTAATATGGAGATATTATATTCCTTTATTTATGGGTTTTTTAATAGAGACTTCCATGAATATTTGGATATGTTTTCGGTTGTTATTTTGATGTAATTATTGTAAATTCAAATAATTATGAGGATCATGAAAAAAATATAATGATTGTTTTGAAAACCCATAATGAAAAAAGTGTATATGGTAAATTTAGAAAATGCGATTTTTTTATTATATAAGATTTATTTATTGGGATAAAATAGTTATAAATATTTAATTTTTATTAAAAAATCAAAAACATAAGTTGATAATAAATTGACATGACTTAAAAATGTTATTTTAAATATTTTTATTGATTAGTAGGCTATTACTATTATTCTGTTGAAAAAATATCTCATTTGAATATCCCACTAAAATATTTGACATGAAAAGTGGTGAAATGAATCTAGAAAAATGAATTTGATGATTAATTCATGAACTAATAAAATGGAATTTTGAATTCTCCAGTTTTTTCTTTAGTTTTTAGAAATTTTGATTTTTTCATGAATAAGGTTGCTTAAATAAAATAACATGGTTGTTTTTATTGGTTGAATGATCAAAAAATCTATTATTTTTTACAAAAATAGAACCCTAATGTGTTAAATTATTCTAAAAATTATTTTTAATTATATTTTTTCGTTTTTTCATTAAAATTTTGGAGGTATTATTTATATAGTTAATGTGAGAAAAATATAATGATCATTAAATATTGAAATATATATTCATTCATAATGATTTGAACATGCGGAATAAAAGGTAGATAGAACACATAAAGTGTTATTATTTCACGATAAAATACCTTCCTATATTGTAAAATTAAGTGGCTCATTCTTTTATTCAGTAAAATAATGGTACATTGAACATGATACATTTGGAACATTACCCTTTGGATAATGATTAATTGATTTTTTTCTAAGAACTTTTTAAGAAATTCCTCTATTTTGTTTCATTAGTAACTTTAATCATCTCTTTTAGAAAAAAATTTGAATGCTCAGAAAGAACACCATGATTCATAGGAAACACTAAAATTTTATAAAAAGGGTAGTTTTCCTACATTAAATGTCGACAAAAAATGTGTTTTATTATTTAGAAAGAGGATATGTGTACCTTATGGTTCCTAGTTGAAGAGGGTGTTGTTAAATGGAACTCATACTTCTCCATTATTTGTTCATCTTGGTAACACTATGATATACATAGAATATTTAGAGTATTACTGTTGGTATTGATTGAAAAGTAATATTTCCGAATTTACCATAATATTTATGAATTTTCATTTGCTGAAATAAGAAGGAAAACTAAAAATGGGTTTCCTTTTTTCTTTTCCAATGCTATAGAGAAAATGGGAAAATATCTATACAGATTTCATATTGGGACTACCAAAGCCTTCTCAAGGTAACAATGCGATTTGGGTTATCTACTGACTAAAACTACACATTCCCTTCCTATCCATGAAACAATGTATTGAGATCAAAATTCTTTAATGTACAATAAAGAGATTGTATGGATACATGGAGTTCCTCTTTCAATTATATCATACTATGATCCTAGGTTCACATCTAATTTTTGGAATGTCCTTCAGATGTTGTTGGGTGTAGAAATATATTTTAGTAAAACTATTCATCATTATTTTTATTGTTGTCCAAAATGAAATATTCTGACTAAGGAAGGTATTAATTAATCGTGGATTATCAATATATTACTAGGGAATTTGGGATCTACATATTTAATTTGATTATTTTTTCATAAAAAATGTTTTCATTACGGTATATAGATGGCACCATTTGAGGCATTATATAGATAACATTGTCGAATGTTTGTAGTTTGGGATTAGGATGGTGAAATAAAGTTGATTGGACCCAAATTGGTTGTGCAATGTAAGATAATGTGAAAAACATTCAATAACATATGATTACGTCTCAATGGAAGAAAACATTTATAGAGATAAGAGGCGTAGAGACCTTTAATTCATGGTAGGAGATCAATTATTTCTCAAATTATCACTAAGGAAATTTGTTATGCATTTTTTAAGAAAATAATGTTATATAAAATTTTCATTGGACCATATGAAATCATGGATAAAGTTATATCAGTTTCAAACTGAGTGTCCTTTCCTTTCAGTTTATCCCAAGTACACAAGGTCTTTCATGTTTTGATGTTATAAATCTATATGATGGATTCCTATAATGTATTGATAACTAAGGTTGTTCGGTTGGAAGATAATTATATATTGGTGAATTTCCTATTTAGATTCATAACCATCGATAGGAATTTATGGTAGAAAATGGAAATTCAATAGGTTAATTTTTTTGGGGACCTATATGGTTGAAGAAGAAACATGGGAATCGTAAAATGCTTTAAGGAATGGGATTTGAACTTGTTTACTAATTGAATAATATTATTAAGACAAAATTTATATTATGGGGTTGAATGTAAAAAACTAGGTACTTATAGAATAATTTTTTTCATATTTATTATTATTCTTGAATTAAATAGTTAAATTCATTATAAATATGTTATGTAATTATAAAAATCAAATCAGAAATAATTTTATTAAGCTGATTTCTTATATGGTTATATTTAAAATATTAATTTTAAAATTATACAATTTATATTTAAAAAAATAATTTCAGTTTTTAATTCATCATATCAAATTTTTCTTAGGATTATTTTTTCATAAAATTTATAAAATATTGGATTTATAACAAATATTGAAAAATTTGGATTTTAATGGAAGCTATGTTTTCATTCTACGTATTTAGAAGGTAAAATTATATTTTTTTATTAATATTAAATTTGAAATATTTTATTTTGATTTAACTTAATCTAATTATGGTTTTTTGAATGGGTTTTATACATGAATTTAGTATAAAATCGTTTTATATTTTAAAAATACAATTTTCTTCAAAAAAATTCCTTGAATTTTTTCAGGATAATTTAAATTAAAATTTTAATCATATGTGATTTTAATTTTGAAAAATTGATTCCATATTTTAATAAGTGGTTATAAATTAAATAAATAACCCCCTTTTCTTTTTTGATCAAAATTAATAGTTACCAAAATAAATTTTGTTTCCATAGTTAAGGGTAAATCAAAAAATTATCGGTTAATATAATATCGTAAAATTTTTAAAATGAACCTAAATAATTACTTCTATTATTTTATGATTAGTTATTGGCCGTAATCATTCAATGGTAAAATATATATCATTTTTCATCCACTTGGTTGACAAAAATACCCTTACATAATCTTTTTTAGTGAAATGACAAAGATATCCAACTACTGTTTTCAAGATGCAAAAGATTTTTATTTATGGTTATCCAAAATATATTTTGAAAAATAAATATTTTTTTAGATCTAAAATTTTTACCTTCATCATTTTAATTTATTTTTAATTTTTAGTGAAAAAATAATAATCTTAATTGCTTACACAGTGATGATGCAATAATTATTAAATTATTGGAAGAATAAAATAAATGATATTTAAAATATTAAAGTAAATAAAATTTTATAAATGAATATTAAATATAAAAATTCCATTTTTTATAAGAAATTGTTGGTTTTATTTTTAATTTTTTCTGGATGTTTTTAACGTCATTGAAATGTACATTATAAATTTGAATATAATGAAATCATATGGAAATAATATGTTATTAAATTATTTAAAAATAATAAAAAACTTAAATAACAGTATTGGGGATTTTATATGTATTAAAATTTCATCACACATGCATTTATTGGATATTTTTAGGTCCATGAATCTAGAATAACCTTATTATATTTTAATATTTTGAGAAATTCCAAGAGTGCCCCTCTGATCTCGTATAAAAGGGATCACATTCGTTACAATCATTCCAACAACAACTTTCATTTGGTTCAGCCATGTGCTAGCTAGTTCCATTTAAATTGTCTATTCCCATAGTACAGTGGAATTATTTTAGGCATAAACTCCATCTTATAAACTTGGGGCATTAATCATACATGGTTTCCTTAAGTACATGTATAATTTTTAATCAGGTGTTTTTTCTTTATTTCTTCATAAAAATTCATAAAATATTCATTAACCAGGAAAAAATAATAACTATACTATCCTGATTATAAAATTATGTTATTATGTTAGTTATGTTACTAATATACATAACTACTTACATAAAATAGGAATGGAATTAAACATTTGTGTTTATGGTGGACTACCGCCACGCGTACCGATGAATTTTTATTCTATCACTATCTATAAACACATGATATAATGATGTAATTAATATGTATATATCAAATTAATGACATATTAATCATACATAAATTAAAATATATCGTTTGTTTACATATATTTCGACATAGATAAAAATGATAACGGCATGCATGCATGCGTGTGGACTACCACCTCCATGAAGGGAGGTGTATCATTTTTCATCACCATGTCACATGGATGATATATATAAGTATATTTTTAAAATTAATAAAATATCTATCTATATATATATTATCATTCTGTGAAGATAAAATAATACTTACCATCACTCCATAATGATTATTTAAAAATAAAAATGTTATGCATGCGTATATATGACCTTCTATCTCCATGATTGTATTGAATTTAATTTTTCATAACCATATAAAGTTATAAAAAATAAATCAATAATTAATGTTCGAAAATTATTTTTAGGTAAATTTATTTATTCTAGAGATTTTGGAATAATGACCACTCCGACCATAGTCACATTACTATATTCATTTTGGACTTATGAACCGAATATTGTCGACATGTCCAGAGTGAAATAGTTAATTAATTAATATTATAAAATGGTAATAAAGGAAATATGTTGAATAATAAAATTTAAAAATTATCAGAAATAAATTAAATAATTAATATAATTTTAATATTCAGGTAGATAAAGAACTTATGTGACATGTGAGACTTGAGGTAAGGGTTGTTATATTATAAAAGAATACTTTGTTAAGTTTTTTTATAATATATAATGAAATGTTTTTTAACATATAAATAATGAATCGATTTTCATTCCATCATGATAAATAATTTTTTTTAAATCATAAATTAAATGATTACATGTTTATTTTCAAAAAAATTCCTTTTGTGTGCACAATTTTCTATTAAAATAAGTAATTTTCTTGAAGGAGTATCTTTGTGATACAAGAATTCATGTTTTATGATTTCGTTATGGTTCTTGAAAACATATTATGAGGATGGGTGGTTCTATTATAATTCAAAGATGCAAGTTTCATCATATCTTTCCAACATATTGGGTATTCTTTAAATTGTCCATTGTGGTTATTCAAAGTATAACTATTGTTGTTATATCCATGTATAACCATGAGGGACATGACGAGTATAACTATGAGGGTTTTATCATGGTATCCATTTTTGAAAAATCATATTTACTTATGATAAGAAAATGATTCTCCATGTTACTTATATTTTTCATTATTCTTTATATATTTTGATATAAATTTCATATCTCTCAAAGTACGTTATTTAGTTTAAGCATATATTACTTACCTTTGGGGAAAAGATTTCATTATATTATAATGTTTTCAAATAAACCATTATGGTATTCGTTTTTCATTTGATATTTATTATAAAATCTTTAATATAAAATTTTGGGTTGAAAATATAATTTCTTCAGTAATAATGTGATTATTTTTATCTCCATGATTATTTTGAAAAAGAAACATTTTACTAAGTATCATCGATTAATATTTTCAATCATTATTTTTTGTACCTCATTAAAATTATTTTTCTCATCCCAAGTATTAAAATGGTTTTATAGTTTTATGATAGAATTGGGATAAATATGAGCTCCTACAGCAATTTTGTTAATATTCATCATGACAAAAATTCATGTAATATTTTAAATAAATTTTTGGTGAAAAAGGGACACCGAGTTAAATAATCCTATATGTAATAAATGAGTTTTTTATTTAAGGGTTATGAACTAGTTATCCAAAAAATGAAAATTAAAAAGTTCTATATATGTAATTGAATGAATTCATGAAATAAAACAAATGATTATAAAATGTTTTTGGTTGAGTAAATATAAAAACATCATTTGATGTATTTTTAATAATAACCCAAATAGAGAAATTATTATTTGAACATTTCAAATAAAACATTATAAAGTATTAATATTTTTTAAATTTAAGCACATTATATTATAACTTATTTTTATGTGTATATAATGTCACGAACCGAATCGATCTCCACCAAAAATGGCACCAAACCCAGCCCGTGACAAAGACCGAAGGGCGTTCCCGATCCCCACGGGCTGGCACAAGTGCCTGGGTATCATAAAATGAAAATTGGGAACAATTTACCTGAGTTTATAAACATAAAACAACAAAAGAATCCAATGAAACAAATCTGGATTTTTCAAACCAAACAATCTTTTACAAAAATTCAGAACTGAATTACATGTCTTAAAACAACTCAAAAGGTCTATACCAAAGGTAAAAATCCAAATAAGGACAGCCCAAGAACCCTCATAGCAAGGGGAACCACCCTCAAGCCACCTCCACAAGACTTCACCACCAAGGACCTGCTAGAAACCCGAACCACTGGAACAAAAAAACTGTACCCAACCTGCGACAACAAAAACAACCATGTATACTTACACCCAAGGGTGTAAGTAGGGTGTGAGCCAATGCCCAATAGGATACCACCACTAAGATATTCCATGTGATAAACATTTAAAGACGAAAAGCATGCAAGTTTTCAAAAACATGAAGAGCTAGTTACAATTTCTAAAAGATGCAACTTTGATAAAAACAGTTTTCAATTGGGCTATCATTAAGAATAAACACTTTTAAAAATAATTTCAACACTACTGAATTTTCCAGCCAACTATACCGTATGCCGACGGTAAGTACAAAGTAAATAATGAGCACAAGAAATAGGAAGTAACCCCTAGGCACCAGCTAGCTGTGGGTCCCAGGTACATCGTATCTCGGTGAGAGTAACCATCACAAATATCCATTCTCGTGCACGAGCCACTAGTAGGGAACATACCCATAACCTAGTGGTCCTCAATCATCATCATCATAGTTTAGTTAGAGTTGTAAGCGTCAATCTTGCTAAGTGAAACTGAGGCCAAACCCCACGGATTCACTAGCATACTAGTACACGTCCACCCACCTAGATACCCAGGATTTCCCCTTGTGCTCAAACAAGATCAACAAGTCAAGAAATATACATTGAACGTGAAAATATCATTTACACATCACAAATTCACCAAACAGCCCATATGTATACCACACAATTCACAAAAATCCATTTTTTCATTCAAAATGATTTTGAAATCCGAATCACACCAAAATAGCCCACAACACGTTTCACATTTCTTCAACACTTTCAAAAAACCATTAAAAATTTTTATAAAACAATTATAAGATATTTAAACTCATATAACATCCCACACACATGGAATATAACACTTCTTTCATAATCAAAAATTCAATTTTTCACATCACACTCACACAAAACACTCCACAACACTTTCACATCACTATCACTCCTCAATATCTCCTTCAAAAAAATTAATAAAATATTTCCAGGATAATAAATATCACATAACAACATTTTCAAAAATGAAATAGACCTTTTAATAATATACTCCTAACAAAACAGTTTGCTGATATAGTATCACCTATTACACAACCCAATAAACCATTCAAAACATTCATAAAACAATTATAAAGAGTATACCCAATCTTTGCACATAAAATCCATTTCAAAAACCTCTTTTTAAGCCAAAATCACACCAAGACCCTACCAAAATATAATTGGAAGCCCAATAAACATGTAATAATCCACTTTCAAATGTTATATAATCACCTTGAATAATATCACAAAATATACCCATGAGAACACACAAATCTATAAAACACTTTCAAGGAGTATAACAAGGTTATAAAAATAAAACCATTCAAATACACCCCTTTTTTAGGCCCACATGGAACTATAAAATTGCCCAACCATAATTGGCAGCCCCTTTCAACAACTAATAAACCACTTCTACATTTTACAAAACTACCACAAAAGATAACACAAGAAATACATTTGAAAAATACACACTCCAAGCAAAAATGTAACTTTAAAAACAAATGCTTTACTATTTCTACCAAAAATGGTTTTCACATAATGCACAGTACATAAGGAACAAGATAAAATTATTTAATCAATCAAACTAACTCATCATTCAATGGTTATCCACGGAATCACCTACCGAAAGTGTCGAAACCCTCAAATAATGGGGCGAAACATCAACCGCATGACCGCCGCACCTCAAGGAAGTTAAAATAAACCTAAAACCTGGATATTTCACACAAAATACAGTAATTTAGAACTTATGAACGAACCCTAACTTCTGGAATTTTTTATAATTCAATATTTAGGGAAGAAACCCTAAGCAATTTGAAAGAGGAAAGAAATAGACTCACCTACTTGAAGTATCCTGAATTAATCACTCCAAAAACAATAGTTTCTGAAATTGAAATCAGCCAAAATTCATATATTCTTCTAACAAGATATAGGAGGTAATTTGGTAACTGAAATGGAGGGAATAGAGTAAGAATTGAGAGAGTTAAGAAGGGATGAAGTTACCTCTTCAATTCTGGCCGATTTGAGACACCCTATGAAGATCAGCCCGAATTCGCGATATCAAAGAGCTCCAAGGAGGGGGGGAAGGCAATGGGAGCGCTCCTGGATCTCCTAGGGTCGAGTGGGAGGTGGAAGCACCGAAAAAACGCAAATAGTGAAGGAGATATAAAAAATTTAAAAATTATTTTTAATGCATTAAATGGGCCTTCGGGCAGGCCCAATATCTTAAATAAAATTCATATCCACCATGATTATGGATTTATAAAGGCTCCAAATTTATATTTTGGTGTTAATAGGTCAGAGGAGACCATTTAGGAATTGTAATGAAGGAAAAATATTAAAAAATGAAAAAGTTATAAAGGAAACAAATTTTATTTTTAAATCTGGAATTGGGCTCACGGTTTGGCCCAATTCATGAAAACTCATCTATTTCTCCATAAAACCTTTGGTATTTCCGTGAGTGACCACATGCATGGAGTTATATGGGATGATGGATGGTTGATGGCATGACTGGATGAGTTCCAGGATGTATATGAGGAGGGTGCCCGGTGTGGCACAAAAACATGCATGTGTGAGGCCCATGGGGTACCATTGATGGATACGTTTACTGCTAAACAATTTATTTTCAAAAAATTGGTTTTAAATAAAATCATGATGTCTTGTTGAATTTTTTGGGATGGATTATATTGTGTGTTTTTGGAAAAATTTTATGTTGTGGGATGTTTTGAGTCCAATAACCCCTCCCGTTCGAACTGTATTTTGGGTTTGTGTTTGGTCGGTAAGCTGGGTAGAAGGTCCGGTTAGTAGTCTCCTATGATATATGTTTAGGGACACCATTAAGATGGTTCCATTAACGAGTTTGGATCTATTTTGTGGTATGTTTTTACCAATGGACCATCTTGGTTGGGTCCTTGGGTTCTCTCTTTGGATAGGGTACACCCCCATTAAGGGTTAGGGCACACCTGAAGTGCAACCCGGATAGTTTTGTCGTTGGAAAATCCTCCAGTTGATCAATGTAAGGAATATTTTATTGAGATTTGTAGAATGAGTCTACACCATTTACATTCTTGGTTTTTTTTCGGATTCTCTTATTGCGGAAGAGTGCTCGTGGATGGTTTAAAGAGACCTTAGTTTCTTAAGCTACCCGATGCTTCGAATGTAGAAGTTGTCTAGGGTTGTCAATATGGATAGTGTCTAAGAGGGTCTCTGAGTCCTTCATAGTCTCTTCGAAGAAGGGGTTTATGTTAAACCACTTGTGTGGGAAATCTGGCCACGAGAGGCTGTTATGGACACTTTATGAAATGTTTTCATGTTTGGGTATGTTGTATAAGGCCCCCCTCCTTGTATTATTTCCATCAATCGCTTTGGTCATGTTCGTTAACGCGTTGTGATGTTGCGTGCTTGTTTGATTGTAAAGGTGAAATTGTACAATATTTTGTGATTCTATTTTTTTAGTAGTATTTCTCCTTTAAGGAGATCTTGACATCCTCTCTTTTAGAGGAAGGTGTTTATATGTGTCCTTTATTTCTATTGTTTCTCACCTGAAGAAACAAGGTGTGGTGTGAGTGCATCCTCTAAACCCTTATTTCAGTGAAATCCCATGTAAAGGGAAAGTGAGATCTGGGGTGTGTTATGTCTTGGTGAACCCATCTAGAATTTCATGTAGTTTTTTGTATCATTGGAAGAAGAAATTCTATTCGGGGGTTTCCAAATCCTAACTACGAGGCCGAAGATGCTTCAATCATTCCAGCTCTAGCCATAGGTCCCAGAGAGAAGCTGGCACATAGTCAAAGAAAATCCCATGGTAGTTTTTAACCTTGAACAAAGAACTGTTCTTAGTATGAGAGATGGGAATAGTTTAAAAATTTGGTGTTTTCATCTTTCTTCTTTTGTTCCCATTTGGTGGAAAGAGGTGGAGTGCCTCATCCCCATGTTATCTCCCAATGACTTTATTTTCCCCTTTGGTTTCCTTTGGGTTCAGGGGAAAGGTTTTAGATATTTCTAGACATGTTGAGTGAACATTTATTAGTAACCATTCCCTAGAAAACAATGTAGGTATAAGGATCCACATGGTTAGCGCATAGTTTCCCAAATTGTGTGGGCTAACCGTGTTGTCATCCCAACTCTTTAAGTTTTGGGGTTTTTCTATGCCGGCCCATATTGGTCAGTTAAGATGGATGGTTCTTATGGTGGGGAGACCAACTATGAGTCTCATGTATATTACTTTGAAAATTCCTAATGGTATTCTACCCCTTGTACTAGGGAGTTTGTTCGGGGCTCCCCTGTTAGTGTCTTGATTCTTTCTCGGAAAAAAAAATTTAAGTTATCTCTTATGGTTGGGGAGCCCATTTGTGTATCCTTGTACCAGTAACTCACTTTTGTACATGGTCTTGGATTGAATGTGGGTAGTCTCTTTCGGAGCTATATAACTACATACATCTTCCTTGGGTAAATGTTGGGATTGGAGAGTTCCCAGTGGTTTAGTTATATCAAGGTAAGTGTAACATTGTTCGATGTTCTTGTTTGTTTGGGTAAATTGCTTAAGCCTTGTTCAGATAGTTTTTGAGGAGTTTTATTTTAGGATAAATCCTTAATTTTCTTGATAATTTCATTAATGAGGTGTATGTTTTGGTTGTGAAGTATTCCTTCCTTAATTGATCACTGGAGGTGTTTTGGCCTTTGGGGGCGAAACCTGGAAAGGGAGTACATCTTGGTTTATCAGTTCGGTTTGGATTTCGTATCTGGCCTTTCGGTAGCTTTTCGGGAACGGAAAGTTTTCATGGTGGGGAGAATTGTCACATACATGACTTAATTTGAAGTTAAATTTCATTTATTTTCCTTTAATTCTTTGTTTTGGATGGTTTCCATAGGTTTTATGGATAAATAGATGAGTTTTCATGAATTGGGCCAAACCGTGAGCCCAATTCCAGATTTAAAAATAAAATATGTTTCCTTTATAACTTTTTCATTTTTTAAAATTTTTCCTTCATTACAATTCCTAAATGGTCTCCTCTGACCTATTAACACCAAAATATAAATTTGGAGCCTTTATAAATCCATAATCAAGGTGGATATGGGTTTTTATTTAAGATATTGGCTCTGCCCGAAGGCCCATTTCCTGCATTAAAAATAATTTTTAAATATTTTATCTCCTTAACTAGTTGCGTTTTTTCGGTGATTCCACCTCCCACTCGACCCTAGGAAACCCAGGCGTGCTCCCATTGCCTTCCCCTCCCTCCTTGGAGCTCTTTGATATCGCGAATTAGGGCTGATCTTCATAGGGTGTCTCAAATCGGCCATAATTGAAGCGGTAACTTCATCCCTTCTTAACTCTCTCAATTCTTACTCTTTTCCCTCCATTTCAGTTACCAAATTACCTCCTATATCTTGTTCGAAGAATCCCTGAATTTTGGCTGTTTTCAATTTCAGAAACTATTGTTTATGGAGTGATTAATTCAGGATACTTCAAGTAGGCGAGTCTATTTCTTTCCTCTTTCAAATTGCTTAGGGTTTCTTCCCTAATTATTGAATTATAAAAAATTCCAGAAGATAGGGTTCGTTCATAGGTTCTAAATTAATGTATTTTGGGTGAAATATTCAGGTTTTAGGTTTCTTTTTACTTCCTTGAGGTGCGGAGGTCATGTGGTTGATGTTTCGCCCCAATATTTGAGGGTTTCGACACTTTCGGTAGGTGATTCCGTGGATAACCATTTAATGATGAGTTAGTTTTCTTGATTAAATAATTTTACATGTTCCTTATGTACTATGCATTATGAGAAAACCATTTTTGGTAGAAATAGTAAAGCATTTGTTTTTAAAGTAACATTTTTTCTTGAAGTGTGTATTTTTCAAATGTATTTCATGTGTTATCTTTTGTGGTAGTTTTGTAAAATGTAGAAGTGGTTTATTAGTTGTTGAAATGGGCTGCCAATTATGGTTGGGAAATGTTATAGTTCCATGTGGGCCTAAAAATGGGGTGTATTTGAATGGTTTTATTTGTATAACCTTGTTATACTCCTTGAAAGTGTTTTATAGATTTGTGTGTTCTCATGGGTATCTTTTGTGATATTATTCAAGGTGATTATATAACATTTGAATGTGGATTATTACATGTTGATTGGGATTCCAATTATATTTTGGTTGGGTCTTGGTGTGATTTTGGCTTAAAAAGAGGTTTTTGAAATGGATTTTATGTGCAAAGCTTGGGTATACTCTTTATAATTGTTTTATGAATGTTTTGAATGGTTTATTGGGTTGTGTAATAGGTGAAACTATACCAGAAAACTTTTTTGTTAGGAGTATATTCTTAAAAGGTCCATTTCATTTTGGAAAATGTTTTTATGTGATATTTATCATCCTGGATATATTTTATGAAATTTTTTGAAGGAGATATTGAGGAGTGAAAGTGATGTGAAAGTGTTGTGGAGTGTTTTGTGTGAGTGTGATGTGAAAAATTGAATTTTTTATTATTAAAGAAGTGTTATATTCCATGTGAGTGGGCTGTTATATGAGTTTAAATATCTTATAATTGTTTTATAAAATTGTTTAATGGTTTTTTGGAAGTGTTGAAGAAATGTGAAACGTGTTGTGGGCTATTTTGGTGTGATTCGGATTTCAAAATCATTTTGAATGAAAAAAATGGATTTTTGTGACTTGTGTGGTATACATATGGGCTGTTTGGTGAATTTGTGATGTGGAAATGATATTTTCATGTTCAATGTATATTTCGTGACTTGTTGAACTTGTTTGAGCACAAGGGGAAAACCTGGGTATCTAGGTGGGTGGATGTGTACTAGTATGCTTGTGAATCCGTGGGGTTTGGCCTCAGTTTCACTTAGCAAGATTGACGCTTACAACTCTAACTAAACTATGATGATGATGATTGGGGACCACTAGGTTATGGGTATGTTCCCTACTAGTGGCTCGTGCACGAGAATGGATATTTGTGATGGTTACTCTCACCGAGATACGAGGTATCTAGGACCCACAACTAGCTAGTGCCTAGGGGTTACTTCCTATTTCTTGTGCTCATTATTTACTTTGTACTTACCGTTGGCATACGGTATAGTTGGCTGGAAAATTCAGTAGTGTTGACATTATTTTTAAAAGTGTTGATTCTTAATGATAGCCCACTTGAAAACTGTTTTTATTCAAAGTTGCATCTTTTAGAAATTGTAACTAGCTCTTCATGTTTTTGAAAACTTGCATGCTTTTCATCTTTAAATGTTTCTCACATGGAATATCTTAGTGGTGGTATCCAACTGGGCATTGGCTCACACCATACTTACACCCTTGGGTGTAAGTAGAAATGGTTGTTTTTGTTGTCGCAGGTTGGGTACAGTTTTTTTGTTCCAGTGGTTCGGGTTTCTAGCAGGTCCTTGGTGGTGAAGTCTTGTGGAGGTGGCTTGAGGGTGGTGCCCCTTGCTATGAGGGTTCTTGGGCTGTCCTTATTTGGATTTGTACCTTTGGTATAGACCTTTTGAGTTGTTTTAAGCCATGTAATTCAGTTCTGAATTTTTGTAAAAGATTGTTTGGTTTGAAAAATCCAGATTTTTTTCATTGGATTCTTTTGTTGTTTTATGTTTATAAACTCGGGTAAATCGTTCCCAATTTTCATTTTATGATACCCGAGCACTTGTGCCAGCCCGTGGGGATCGGGAACGCCCTTCTGGCTTTGTCACGGGCTGGGTTTGGTGCCATTTTTGGTGGTGATCGATTCGGTTCGTGACATATAACGTTTATAAATTACTTTTATAATTTCCATATACACAATTTATTTCTAAATTAAAGCTCATTTCCCATAAAATGTTATTTTTTATTATCATTTTGTTATAGAATATTTATTAATGAATATTTCAAAAAAATTGTTAATTATTTATAACAAATTTTTTATTATTTTATTTCTCAGAACATTATAAATGAAAAAATATATAAAAATATTATATATAAAAATTTATAAAAAATTAAAAAATTACATAATTGAATTTATAATGGAATTTCATGAAAAACCATTATAGATTTTAATTAAATTTAATTATTTGATTAGAATAATAGAATATGATGTAAAAACATTATATATAATATCATATTTTATGATTCATATCGATCTCTAAAAGAGGATACATGACTAATTTTTGGAACCAGCAATAGAACCCCATTATTGGATATGATATGCCAATACCATACACAATGACCTATAAAAAGAGAATTTTTATTAAGTTATTGGTTTTTATATTCCACATCACTAGTTTGGAATCAACCGATCAAAAATAATTTTGATTTGTATTTTAAAAAAATGCGTAAGATAGGTATTAAGACATAAAATATATCATTTTCCCTATGAATTAATATAAAAAACGAATATAAATGATGTATTATAACAAATATGTTTCAAATAATGATTTTTTTTTAAAGACTAAAGTATGAAATAAAAAAAAACCAAATCCTTGATCAACCATAGTTGAAACTAAAATCATTCAAACTACAATTAATGAAACCAATTTCTGTTCACCTTACACCATAATGATATTGAAACACAATTCATTATTTCAAAAAGACAGTCATGGTATAGGTATAAAAAATTCATCCCTATACTAGAGGAATTAATATTTTATATTTAGTCACTATTGTATTAGTGGGATTCATCCACCACAATGTTATAATAATTACCTATGCTATAATTGATGTTGGATATGAGAGGATGTGGGTGATTGAGTTTTTCATAACTGTAGACCAGAATCTGATACTCCTCATTAAATGGGTACATCATCATTTTATACATCCCTCATGAATGATACTTTATATTTCATTAATATAAACATTTTTTATAATGCAATGGTAAATTCCACCCTATGAATTCAACTACCCCTTTCCAGAATACAATGATGTTTGAACCATTTCCTCAAATGAAGTATACCTTTTAAATGATATAACTAATGGATGATGCCCAAATGATTACTATTATAATTATTCATCCATGATCATTGTATTTCTGTAACACATTTAAAATTTAGTTGTAATTAATACTTTTCTTCATATCATTCTTAACATACAAAACTGGTATTTATGAGAACAACAATATACTTTAAAAATATTCTTATTTTAATTTGATCATTATAACCAATAAATTAAATTGGCGGTATGAATATGAATGGAAACAATTAAAAATATGTATAAAGGATTTATTAAATGAAAATGTACTAATTAATTTATAATAAATATGTTCTCTATTCTCAGTGAATTCAATTTTTACTTTGATAATATATATACCTTAATAATGGTTTTTATTGACATCTGTGTGACGATACTATAAATAATATGACCAATTTTTTGAATTTTAATAATATGAAATGGATAATATTTTTTTGACATTAATTTCAATATTTTCTTTTGGTGATTTTTTTGATTTTTTAATTGACTTATTTTTATGTAAATAGAAAAAAATAATGAATTTTTTGTAAAATTGTAATTCATTAATTAATCATTTAATTTCAAAGTCATGTTGTGTTATTAATTTTACATACCAAAAAATAATAATTCATGTTTAATTGTAAAAAAAATTCATATAAATCATTATTACAGTTCATTTTTGAATAAGGCCATGTATTTTCTTAAAATTACATTTATTTTAGAAATATTTTCCACTATGTTTTAAAATTTTTATTTCAAATCAATTTTTACCACACATATAAATGCAATAATGAAAAATTGATTCCATATTTATCATCAAGATGTTCAAATTTGATATATAGTCTCATTATATTTTTGTATTATTATTATGAATAGTTACCATGGTAAATATTTGTCAACTTTGTATGGGTAAAACAATTAAAAATAAGATATAACTATGGGATGTGACTTTATCATATTTATATCTCTTGTATTTATATTATTTAATAATTTTTGATCAAATTCCATACTAGTTTTTTAAATAAATAAATTTAAATCAACTTTTTTATGTTTATATAATTTATATAATTCTAACAAATGGATAAATACAAATGTAAAATTGTTGATTTATATTTCCCTTATACAATGAAATAGTTATAAAAATTATGACAACCCTGCTTTTTATTACAACATAAACATGCTTTATTACAAAAAAATTCACTTGATACAACAAAGAAGATCGAGAGGTTTAGTGTCTTTGGGGCTTAGGATCATTACATAAAAACATTAAACTTGAAATACAACATCCTTATTGAAAACTTCCTTTACATGACCACTACATTCCTTCGTACTTAGCATTGCATGGGATAACCTGAGGACATGCAAAAGAAAAGGGTGAGCTATAAAGCCCAGTAAGGGGGTACACAATGAATAACATGAGGAGTACAATACATGTTAGGCAATAGTCATATCAATAGAGCATAAGAGAGACATGAACATAAAGGCATGATAAAGCATGATATTCATAACATGGAAATGTGGCAACAACACTTAACATTGAATTAGCATGAGCCAAGGCTCATTGCACATGGAGCATGAGTAAACCCTCATTGCACTTGAAGCACGAGTAAACCCTCGTTGCCCTTGAATTAGCATGAGTCAACACTGATTGCACATGACATATCATGATACTATACTTTACCCAATGCATTGGAGCGCTATCAGGGCGCACCCTTCTTAAATATTTCATTTCATGCATAAGTGTGCCACATGGATCATAAAACATGGATTCATAAAACATAATCATTTATTCCATGATAAAGGAATGTGGAATTCATATATGAAACTTTACAATCAATAAGTAAATGTGCATAAAGGTGAATACCCTTGATGGAGAAATGGGCATGGTATTCACTACACAATGATATTGGCTTAGAAAATCGGTGTGATTTTCGGCAGCGTAACGGCGTGACATTAGAATTCATAAAAAGGCTGATGATAGAGAAAGGGGTTCCTCATCATATTTACATGTAATGGACAGTAAGAAGGTCATATAGATACATGTCCCAACAATTGAAAAGGAAATTAGATTCATGATACAAAAGTATTGCTTGAATATATAAAAGAGGAGAAAAAGGTTCCTTTCGGAATTTCGGCATAGTAACGGGTGTACATGGGAGGCATTTAATGAGAGAGAAAGGGGTCTCCCATCATTCAAACAATAAGAGGGCAGTATGGGAGAGGTTAGAAACCATAACCCAACATTCATAAATGAAATTAAAAGGGCAATACAACTTAAAGAAAATTGACAAAAATGAGAAAGGAAGAAAAACCCTTCCTTGGAAGTGTGCTTCCAAAGGCTAGAGAGAGGCTTGTGAGAGGCTTCTTGGGAGATTGGGGCACCTTGAGAGGATTATAGAGAGATTAGGGCAGAGGTTGGACGAACTTCAATGGCTTTGAGTGAGGAGGAAGTGGGAGCTTGGGTGGGTTTATATAGGAAAGGTGAGAGAATTCTTTATTATTTAGGTTTGGGACCCCTTATATTAAAATAATCCAAACCACAAACCATCCCATGGTATTTTCCCATGGTTTCTGGAAAAGGAAAGAGGAAAACAATATTTTACAAGTCCAAGGTCCGAACTTATTAAAAAATTAGGGTTGCTTATGTGGAGGTGAGTCACACTCCCATGGAAATTAATTTAAAAAGGCAAAGTGTTGAATAAGTCTTGAGGGCTCCATTAATGCTTTGAAAAGTGAGTCAAAAAAACCCAAAACCTCATTATTTTAATGATAAAACACATATTGGCCGAACATAAGGATTATGGTATTTTATTACATCACCATTGGTTCATTATGATGTCATAAAACACATTATATATTTAAATGGTATTTAATTTTTACCCAAACATTTGACTGTCTCAGAAAATTATGAAAAATTCACCGTTGGATAATTTCGACGTCCTGATTCCAAAAATAATATTTATTTTATCTAAATAATTTTCTAAATATGTGAATTTTTACTTTTAAAATAAAAACCGACATTTATAAAAAAATCACGGGTTTTGACAGAAATGGCTTTCAAACCTTAATAAAAATTTTAATTGCATTCATAAAATTATAAGATCATTTATATTTAATAAAAATTAATTTAATATTAATAATAATATTTTATTAAAATATTATTTAATTCAAAAATCCTTTAATTTAATAAAATATAATTCTTAATTAAATAATAACTAAAAACACCGTTTGTACTTTAAAAACTAATTACAAAGTATCAAAAATGACTAGAAATTATATTCATTATTATATACAAAGATAATGTACATGAACATGGTGCTACTTATTTGTTACATAACCCCTTAAAATAGCCGCATATGACCTAAGGGTAAGGTGTGCGATGGTGATAGACTCTTGGGGTTGCTCGGATAACATCGCTCGAGTGGTAATCTCTATCAACTTCCATTTTTCCCGTAGACGATCACGTTCGAGCTTGACTTGATGAAGCTCAGCTTGGGCTTGGTCAAGGGCAAAGCCCAAAGACGCCACCTCTTTTCCGAGCTCCGAGAAATGGGCTTCGTAAGGGGCAATTCTACTGGATGAGGCCATCGCTTCCTTTGTCTGAGTAGAAAATTGGTTCGTTAAAGCCTTATATTTAAACTACCCAGATGATCACTGTTCAACGGCTATAAAAGTAACGGTCACAAATCTTAAAGTAAAACTAAAAAAAAGTTGATATCTTATGAAAACAATTTTTCATAAAGAAACATTTAACTGGATCAAGAGGTATTTTCCATTAATGAAATTTTGGGTCGTTACAACATTCCCCCCTTAAGAAATTTCGCCCTCTAAATTTTCCTTTTCCCACACTAAAACAAATGTGGGTAACTTAGCTTCATCATATCCTCCGACTCCCAAGTTGCTTCTTCAAACTTATGGTTTCTCCACAACACCTTGACGAGGGTCATTGTCTTATTTCGTAGAACTTTTTCTCTACGATCCAAGATCTTCACTGGTTCCTCCTCATAAGAAAGATCGTCTTCTAATTGTACCACCTCGGAAGAGAGTACATGTGAAGGGTCTGGTATGTACTTCCTTAAGAGGGATACATGGAAGACATCATGCACCTTGGACATAGTAGGTGGAAGTGCTAGTCGATAGGCCACATCCCCAACACGATCAAGAATCTCGAAGGGGCCGATGTACCTTGGACTTAACTTCCCTTTCTTTCCAAACCTCATGACCTTCTTCCACGGAGATATGCGTAAAAACCCCATGTCTCCGACTTTAAACTCAAGGTCTCGTCGACGATTATCTGCATAACGCTTCTGTCAACTTTGGGCTGCCTTGATATGATGCTGAATGGCTTTCACCTTCTCCACCATTTCTTTGACCATTTCTGGTCCAAGCAGCTTACGTTCACCGACCTCATCCCAACATGCCGGTGTTCTACACCTTTTCCCATACAGGGCTTCATATGGTGCCATTTGGATGCTCGAGTGGAAACTATTATTATAAGAGAACTCAACTAGAGGAAGATGGTGATCCCATCCTCCTTTAAAGTCCATTGAGCACGCTCTCAACATGTCCTCAAGTGTTTGGATAGTCCGCTCGGATTGGCCATCAGTTTGAGGATGATAGGTCGTACTGAAGTTCTGTTCAGTATTCAGAGCATGTTGAAGACTCTTCCAAAACATAGAGGTAAATCTTGGATCTCGGTCAGACACAATAGATAGTGGTACTCCATGCAACCGTACCACTTCCCTGATATATATCTGTGCCAGTTGATCCAAAGAGAAATCATCTCGAATAGCAATGAAGTGTGCAGTCTTTGTAAGACGATCCACAATAACCCAGATTGCATTGTTGCTTTTGGATGTCCTTGGAAGTCCAGTGACGAAGTCCATGGTGATGTTCTCCCATTTCCATTCTGGTATGGGCAATGGTTGCATCATCCCCTTAGACTTCTGCCTCTCTGCCTTCACTTGCTGACACACCAGACACTTTGATGTATATTCGGCGATCTCCTTCTTCATATTATCCCACCAAAAGTTTTCTCGGAGATCTCGATACATCTTTGTGCTCCCTGGGTGAATAGAGAAATTTGAACTATGTGCATCATCCAAAAGTTCCTTCTTCAGCTCCGAACTTGATGGGACACATAGTATTTTCCCAAACTGCACAATTCCTTCTTCATTAACATTAAACTCTGAGGATTTTCCCTTTTTGATAGCTTCCACTTTTTCTTGGATTCTCGCATCATCCTTTTGAGCATCCTTTAACCTTTCCAAAAGAGATGGTTGAGCAATAATTTGTGAAAGGATTGATGATGTTCCCTTCTTTATGATTCCCACGTCCATCTTCATCAAGTCTAAGAAGATTGGATCCTTCTCAATTCTCATCATTGATAGAATTGCTGGATCCTTTCTACTTAGGGCATCCGCCACCTTGTTCGCCTTCCCAGGGTGGTAATGTATTGAACAGTCATAATCCTTTATGAGATCTATCCATATTCTCTGGCGCATATTAAGATCTTTCTGTGTGAATATATGTTTAAGACTCTTGTGGTCAGTATATATCTCACATTTCTCTCCATAGAGATAATGCCGCCAGATTTTCAAGGCAAAGACTACCTCCGCCAACTCTAGATCATGCGTTGGATAGTTTCGATCATGGATTTTCAACTCTCTTGAGGCATAGGATATCACTTTATCATTCTGCATTAGCACACATCCTAAGCCCTTCTTCGAAGCATCACTGAATACCACAAAAAGCTCCCCACTTGTGGGTAAAGTGAGCACAGGTGCAGTGATATGCCTCCTTTTCAACTCCTTGAAGCTTTCTTCGCATTCATCACTCCAAGCAAACTTTACTCCCTTTCGATTTAGCTTGGTAAGAGGGTTGGAAAATCGTGAGAAGTTTCTCACAAATCGTCGATAATATCCAGCTAACCCCAAGAAGCTACGGATATCAGTTACCGATGTTGGCCTCGGCCATCCCTCAATTGCATCTGTTTTGGAGGGGTCCACAGATATCCCATTGCTTGTGATGATATGGCCCGAGAATGAGACCTACTTCAACCAGAACTCACACTTGCTGTACTTGGCATAGAGCTTCTCCTTGCGCAAAGTCTCCAGTACAGTTCTTAAATGCTCCTCATGGTCCTCCTTGGTTTTGGAGTATATTAGAATATCATCTATAAAGACTACCACAAATTTATATAGGTAATCTCTAAAGACTATATTCATCAAGTCCATGAATATTGCGGGAGCATTGGTGAGTCCAAAAGGAATTACTATGAATTCATAGTGCCCGTACCTTGTACGAAAAGCAGTCTTGGGGATATCTTCCTTCTTCACCCTTACTTGATAATATCCCGACCGCAAGTCGACCGTGGAGAAGTATTGTGCTCCACGCAGCTGATCAAACAAGTCATCGATTCTTGGGAGACGATACTTGTTCTTTATCGTGATTTTGTTAAGTTCACGATAATCGATGCAAAGCCGCATTGACCCATCCTTCTTCTTGACGAAGAGGACTGGTGCACCCCATGGTGATGCACTTGGGCGTATAAACCCTTTATCCAGATTCTCCTGTAGTTGTATCTTCAGTTCTTCAAGCTCAACCACAGCAGTTCTATATGGAGTCTTGGATATTGGTAGCGCCCCAGGTATAAGTTCAATTGAGAACTCAACATCTCTTCTTGGAGGAAGACCAGGAAGTTCCTCGGGAAATACCTCAGTGAATTCCCTCACAATAGGCATTTCTTCAAGGGTGGTTTCTTCCTTAGACTCAATCATTTGAGCCAGATATGCGTGCTCATAAGGCAGTAATATCCATGCTTGAGATGATGGAGCTAAAGGAGATTCATCTTCCTCCTGACACTTGTAAAGAATCGGGGGTAGATTCTCCATATGGAGTGTGATTTCCCTCTCCCGACAATTTATGTTGGCTCTATATAAGGAAAGCCAATCCATGCCAAGAATTGCATCAAATTCCACCAAAGGGAGTATGACGAGGTTCGCCGGGAAATTCAATCCACAGATTATAACAGGGGAGGACTTATACTCATGGGATGCAATGATTGCCCCATTTTCCGTACTCACCGACATCTTTACTTCCATGATTTGTGGTGGTGCAGGGATTGTTCTACTAAAATTTTGAGATATAAAAGAATGCGTAGAACCTGAATCAAAAAGTACGTTCTCTATTCTTGAATGAATAACTAGCGTACCTGTCACCACTTCGTTGTCGGGGTTCACTTCGGCAGAAGTGATGGCAAAAGCTCTTCCTTGCTGTCTTGGAGGTTGTTGATTGCCTCTGATAACCCTTGGATTAGGGCACTGATTCGAAAAATGACCCGGTTCTTTGCATTTGAAGCATTGAACAACGTGTTGAGGTTCGAACAGAGCGTTCCTCCCCTCCGTCGCAGCCGCGGGTCCTTCTTGCTGACAGTTAACAGCTAGGTGCCCTTCTCTTCCACACTTAAAGAATTTTCTTGTCCCCCTAAGGCAATTTCCAGGGTGCTTTTTTCCACACTTTTGGCAAGTGGGGTGCTGGAATTTCTTAGCGCCGTTGGATTTATCCATCGGACCACCAGCATTGAAGTCCACCTTCCGCTTCTTGTCCCCATGATACCCCTGTGATTCTCCGATCTCCATTTCAACCTTGAGGGCACATCGGACAATTTACTCATAGCTGTCGAAGTCACGGATCGCTAATGCTTTCCGCAAGCTAGTCTTCATCCCACCAAAGAAGCGGTCAACCTTGCATTCGGGGGTAACGACAAAGCCGGAAGCGTATCGTGCAAGCCTTGTGAAGTTTACCTCGTACGCTCCCACAGATTCCTCATCTTTCTGCTTGAGGGAAAGGAAGTCCCTTTCCATCTTAAGACAGAGGGTGCGTGGAAAATATTTATCGAAAAACATCTTCCGGAATACCTTCCATTCCAAAGCCTCGATCTCCTCCTCAGGCTTCGTATTTTTTATCAACGTCCACCATTGATCAGCTTCACCCTCCATACGATAAGCCGCCAGGAGAACCTTCTCTTTTTCAGATCATTGGAGGATGGAGAATATCTTTTCAATGGAGTTGATCCATTGTTCAGCAATCGTGGGATCGGATGATCCACTAAAAGTAGGAGGCCTTTGTCTCATGAAGCTTTCAATAGCGACTTGTTCTTTCTTAGGGGGGGTTGAACGTTCCTCTTGACCAGTGTTTCTATTCAAAACTTGAGTTAGCTGAGAGAGAAGCGTGACAAAGTTCGTGATTCCCGCTCCCATTGGATTGGGCATCTCATAAGTACAATCATCACACTGATCTTCACAACGGTTGTTAGCCCGAGTTCTCCTATTACCGGCCATTGGCTGGAATAAAAGAAAAGTTAGGGGTAACACATAAAGGGTAATCCAAAGAAAAAAGTTGATGACTTATAAATAAACTTTAATCTCTTTAACTCATGAGTCTATAGGATTCAATCCAGGCTTTTCATGATCTTCCTTCTAACATATATTCATAGGGGCATTTTTCCCTTAATAAGGGTTCATACTAAGATTGTGAATTTATCAAAACATATCCCCCGGGAGTGTCGTAACCAAGAGTGCAGCAAGGCCCGTTGTCGTGCACCAGTTCCCGTTCGAGTCTAGCTCAAAGCGGTGTTTTCGGGTTTTACCCCTAGGATACATCTGTGCCAGAGCCGCCTCTACCTGCTCGTATCCAGACAGGGATGTATTTGTTTGATAAACCACTTACTAAGTATTTACCAAAATTTAGGGATGTTTTTATTATTCTTAGTCTTGTATCTAAGGCTTTACTAGGTTTCCTAATCCCAAAAATAACTAAACCTATCCTCTGATACCAACTATGACAACCCTGCTTTTTATTACAACTTAAACATGCTTTATTACATAAAACGTCACTTGATACAACAAAGAAGATCGATAGGTTTAGTGTATTTGGGGCTTAGGATCATTACATAAAAACTTTAAACTTGAAATACAACATCCGTATTGAAAACGTCCTTTACATGACCACTACATTCCTTCGTACTTAGCATTGCATGGGATAACCTGAGGACATGCATAAGAAAAGGGTGAGCTATAAAGCCCAGTAAGGGAGTACACAATGAATAACATGAGGAGTACAATACATGTTAGGCAATAGTCATATCAATAGATCATAAGAGAGACATGAACATAAAGGCATGATAAAGCATGATATTCATAACATGGAAATGTGGCAACAACACTTAACATTAAATTAGCATGAGCCAAGGCTCATTGCACATGGAGCATGAGTAAACCCTCATTGCACTTGAAGCACGAGTAAACCCACGTTGCACTTGAATTAGCATGAGTCAACACTCATTTCACATGACGTATCATGATACTATACTTTACCCAATGCATTGGAGCGCTATCAGTGCGCACCCTTCTTAAATATTTAATTTCATGCATAAGTGTGACACATGGATCATAAAACATGGATTCATAAAACATAATCATTTATTCCACGATAAAGGAATGTGGAATTCATACATGAAACTTTACAATCAATAAGTAAATGTGCATAAAGGTGAATACCCTTGATGGAGAAATGGGCATGGTATTCACTACACAATGATATTGTCTTAGAAAATCGGTGTGATTTTCGGCAGCGTAACGGCGTGACATAAGAATTCATAAAAAGGCTGATGAGAGAGAAAGGGGTTCCTCATCATATTTACATGTAATGGACAGTAAGAAGGTCATATAGATACATGTCCCAACAATTGAAAAGGAAATTAGATTCATGATACAAAAGTATTGCTTGAATATATAAAAGAGGAGAAAAAGGTTCCTTTCGGAATTTCGGCATAGTAACGGGTGTACATGGGAGGCATTTAATGAGAGAGAAAGGGGTCTCCCATCATTCAAACAATAAGAGGGAAGTATGGGAGAGGTGCGAAACCATAACCCAACATTCATAAATGAAAATAAAAGGGCAATACAACTTTAAAAAAATTGAAAAAAATGAGAAAGGAAGAAAAACCCTTACTTGGAAGTGTGCTTCCAAAGGCTAGAGAGAGGCTTGTGAGAGGCTTCTTGGGAGCTTGGGGCACCTTGAGAGGATTATAGAGAGAGTAGGGAAGAGGTTGGGCGAACTTAAAGGGATTTGAGTGAGGAGGAAGTTGGAGCTTGGGTGGGTTTATATAGGAAAGGTGAGAGAATTCTTTATTATTTAGGTTTGGGACCCCTTATATTAAAATAATCCAAACCACAAACCATCCCATGGTATTTGCCCATGGTTTCTGGAAAAGGAAAGAGGAAAACAATATTTTACAAGTCCAAGGTCCGAACTTATTAAAAAATTTGGGTTGCTTATGTGGAGGTGAGTCACACTCCCATGGAAATTAATTTAAAAAGGCAAAGTGTTGAATAAGTCTTGAGGGCTCCATTAATGTTTTGAAAAGTGAGTCAAACAAACCCAAATCCTCATTATTTTAATGATAAAACACATATTGGCCGAACATAAGGATTATGGTATTTTATTACATCACCATTGGGTCATTATGATGTCATAAAACACATTATATATTTAAATGGTATTTAATTTTTACCCAAAAATTTGACTGTCTCAGAAAATTATGAAAAATTCACCGTTGGATAATTTCGACGTCCTGATTCCAAAAATAATATTTATTTTATCTAAATAATTTTCTAAATATGTGAATTTTTACTTTTAAAATAAAAACCGACATTTATAAAAAAATCACGGGTTTTGACAGAAATGGCTTTCAAACCTTAATAAAAATTTTAATTGCATTCATAAAATTATAAGATCATTTATATTTAATAAAAATTAATTTAATATTAATAATAATATTTTATTAAAATATTATTTAATTCAAAAATCCTTTAATTTAATAAAATATAATTCTTAATTAAATAATAACTAAAAACACCGTTTGTACTTTAAAAACTAATTACAAAGTATCAAAAATGACTAGAAATTATATTCATTATTATATAAAAAGATAATGTACATGAACATGGTGCTACTTATTTGTTACATAACCCCTTAAAGTAGCCGCATAAGACCTAAGGGTAAGGTGTGCGATGGTGACAGACTCTTGGGGTTGCTCGGATAACATCGCTCGAGTGGTAATCTCTATCAACTTCCATTTTTCCCGTAGACGATCATGTTCGAGCTTGAATTGATGAAGCTCAGCTTGGGCTTGGTCAAGGGCAAAGCACAAAGACGCCACCTCTTTTCCGAGCTCCGACAAATGGGCTTCGTAAGGGGCAATTATACTGGATGAGGCCATCGCTTCCTTTGTCTGAGTAGAAAATTGGTTCGTTAAAGCCTTATATTTAAACTACCCAGACGATCACTGTTCAACGGCTATAAAAGTAACAGTCACAAATCTTAAAGTAAAACTAAAAAAAAGTTGATATCTTATAAAAACATTTTTTCATAAAGAAACATTTAACTGGATCAAGAGGTATTTTCCATTAATGAAATTTTGGGTCGTTACAAAAATGATTTATGATTGAATATAAAATTTTATTTTAATCATTAATAAATTATTTTTTATATAGAAATATTTAGAATTATTTGTGATTATATAATAAATTAAATTCTTACACAACACTGATACAGTTCTTCTGAAAGATGTGGAAATCAAGAAAAATTAATTTAAAAATAGTAAAATTAATTTTAATTGATTAATTTCACTAATCATGAAATTTAATAGGATGTTATAATTTACAAATTATGAAAAGATATTATATAGGTATTCAATATACATATTAATGTATTTTATGTAATGTTAAATGAATAGTCCATAAAAATACATTAGAGATATTAAATTTTAAATAATCTTTTACCAAAATATTTAAAAATAAATAAAATTAATGAAATTTATATAATTAATGTGAAATGGTATTAAATTTCATTCAATCTCCTTTTTTTGATAAAATATTCACCATATAAATAATATTATCACCTTAAAAATATAAAAAATATGTTACTATAGTTAAGGTTAAAAATTGTCAATGAAGAGATTAAACCAACAGAAAAGGAGATAATTTACATAAAAACCTAGATACATTTTATTGGATGATTATAATTAAAATGTATACTCTTTATATATGAATCCATATACATTTTTAATCAATTTAGATGTTAATTAAATTAATTATATTTAAATCATTTATGTAATTCCTAGTGTTTCCCCTCCACACATATAAAAGGGAACCTCATCTTTTCCACCATTATTCACACATTTTGATCCTTAATGATCATACAAAAATAATAATAATAACACAATTTATTCCTTCCCTTTTTTCTTTCACGTCTGGTCTTACTATAAGTCCATCCTAATAATTATATGGTATATTACAAAGGAGGTCACTCAAGGATGAGTTAATCATCTAAAAAACCATGTTAATATTAATTTATTATTATATTTAATATAAATATGTTTTATCCATCATAAAATATTTAATATATTATCATAAATTTTCGTACATGTTTTTATTAATATGTGAAAACCAATTTACACATCCATTCAAGAAAATGGGAATTGAAATTGGCACTCATGTTTATGTATGGATTTCCACCTCCACAAAGTGATGTTATTCATTTTACATCACAACATAAAAAAATATTAAAAATAATGCATTAAATTAATATTTATTATTTTTAATATTTTAAAAAAATCTATAATGATAAAATATTTTCTACACCAATTTAATTTTTCTCATTATCAATAATATTTATCATTAATGCATATGTATGGACTATAATATCCATGAGAGAAATATTTCATTATAAATTTACACCATTTAACAATGGTATAAAAATAATGTATAATTAATATATATGTTAAATATTGAAAAATTAGTTTTATATTATTTTTTATTTAGATTATACATTTGCATGTTCTTACTTATTCACTCTTTATAAAATACTCTTCTTTAGATCAGTTATACCACCTACACAAGTCATAATATAATGTTTATGAGATGAATTATTATTGAATATTGATTTATATTTTCATCATTTAACAATATGATATAAATTATATTATTAGCATTCATGATATGATGGAACTATGATCAATGCTTAAGGACCAGAACTAAGGAAATGAATAATTCAATAGAAATAAAAACGTTAACACAAGGAGAAAACAATTTCATTAACTAATTTCTTATAAACATGTGATAAAATTATATATATGGATCATATATGATGATTTACATATGTAAATTATTCTATTATAGAAATATAATAAATTAAAATTTATTCTTCATGATGTTAGGGCACCTATGAATCATGTGACACATTTGGTGTGGGTTTTTCATCTCGATTTTGTTCCATTGAGGCATATCACATAGTCATCCATTTTCTCATTTATGGGATATATATTCATCCCCATTATTGTGTTATATCATTAAACTCTTTAAAATATAATATTTTTGGGTTCATTTTATTATAATATTTAATGGGTATTTATATCTAAAAGGTAACAAATCGAAAAGTGTTTATATTTCAATATCTCTTATTATAGTAATTTTTAAGATTACTTTTTTTTTAAAACTATGTGATCAAAATCTCAAAAATCATATATAATATTCTATACATTGGTTATTTTCAGAAATTAATTTTTTTTACTTTTTTTTTCTATACTCAAAGTTCACAAAATTTATAGAAGAATGTTTTTATTGAGAACATGCATTTTTTCAATTTTGTAGGGAATTTTGTTCTTACATGACCATATTTATGGTAAAAAACAATATTTTGTTGAAAATTTCCAAATTATTGATTATAAATAAGTTTTCACATGATTTTCTTTATATATAAATGATTAAAATTAGTCTAATTTTGATTTTCCGAATGAGATAATTTTTATCAATGGTATAAAAATAATGATTAAAATAATGTATACAACATGAATAACAATTTTCAATCCTGAATATTCATTACATTTGGAATCCTATTATATTATTTCATTTTTCAATTAAAAAAAATATAATATTATGGTAAATATTAGATTTTAAATAAGTGATTTCAAAATTAATGTCATATTTTACACAATTAATGATCTAGTGATATTTTAAAGTTTCTTTCTTCTATGAAATAATCCATTATTGATAAATTTTAATCACAAGTTATATATTTCATTAATTCAATCTGTATGTTTTCTTTTTTTATTATTGATTATTATGATAAAATCATGATGCAAGCTGTTTTCATTTATAAGCCTTAAGATATGGTGAAATGATTTCTGTTTTCATGATCATATTGGATACATATAAATATATTATGATTGTATAATAGGTTGATCTAATATAGTTTTCCATTGAAATCAATAATTAATTATTTTTATGATCTTATAGAACACACTTTTGGTTATACCAATACTTGAAGAGAGTTCATGAGTTTTTATCTGAAGCCCAAAGCTGGTATTTGGGTGGTTAGCCTAAGATAATATTTGATGAATGTTGTGGTGAGTTTCTTTGAAATATTATTTGTATGATTATGATTTTCCAAGATTTTTTTCCTTGTATTTATGAAATGTCTATAATCATATGATATTATCTAATGGATGATTATCTTTGATTATCATGGGATTAATGTCTTATGAACTACTTTTTAATTCTTTCCTGATTGTGTACAATGAATTACTAGGTATGGATTTCAAAAGTTAATGTCATGTTACCATACCCTTAGGCTCAAAATATTCATAAATATGACAATTGATTGATATCTCAATTCATTACCGATACTCAGCATCAAAAATCAACCTTGGTTTTTTTCTGTTTTCTCAAGAAATAATGAAAGCTTTTAAGTATTATGAATCTTATAAGGATTCAGGTAATTGAGATCATATTGGTATATGATATAGAATTTTCTTTTACCATTTTTTATCTATACATACTTCTAATGAAACTAAAACTTTCTTATTTTTTAATGGATCCTTGTGATATGTAATGAATATTCATCTAACAAAACATATTATTTATTAATTTAATGATAGGGAAACATTAGGATATTAATATATGTGATATATTCAATTATAATTCTAGTACTCCATGAGATATCACTTAATAGTAGGATATGATTAGATACGTTTGTGGCATATAATCTCTATTTCAGGACTTATGAAATACCTATCATCTATTTTTATTAATACATAACACATCATATGTTTGTGTTCTTTTGTGAGTATATCTTTCATTGATCTGGGAACACCACTTTCCATCTATTTACAAGGATTTCCATTTTCTATAGTTTCTTATTTAATATTAATTCCCACTGCATTCTGTTAGTAGCCATTAACCTCTCTAGAAGGGATTGTTAAGAATTCATTTATGAATTGATTTTTGATGTTCCATCCTTTATGATTCACATGTCCACCGTTTTCAAATCTAATAAGATCTGAACCATCTCAATTAACATCAGTAAATAAATAGATATATCCTATCTATATAGAGTGTCTTCCACTATATTCTCATTCCTGATATGGTAGTGAATTAAGTATTCCAAATCCTTGATTTTCTCTAACCATCTTCATTGGTACATATTCAACTCTTTTTGTGTGAATATATACTACTAGCTTTTGTGATCCATATATATTTCACACTTATCCCCAAAGAGAAAATGACACCATATTGTCAAATCAAATATAACTACAAAAAACTACAGATATTGCGTTGGATAGTTCTATTCATGAATATTCATCTTCTTTGAACAATAGGCGATGAATTTTTCATTCTATATTAACACACATCCCAATTAAATATTCCACAAATAGATAAATAACCCAAAACGTTCTCCACATGTTGGTAGTGTGAGAATGGTTGTAGTGATAATCCTACCTTTCAACTCCTTGAAGCAATCTTCACCCTCATTAGTCCAAGAAAAATGGATTTCTTTATGATTTTTCTTGGTTATATGGTTTTCCAATTGTTATATGTTTTTCAAAAATCGATGATATTACCCATATAATCTAAGGAAACAATGTATATCATTCATATATGTTTACGTCATCCACAATTCAATTACTTCTATTTATGAATGGTCAATCGATATCGCATTGCTTGTGATGATATTCCCAATTAATGAGACTTATTTAAAAAAGAACTCACATTTTCTGTACTTTCAAAAAATCTTCTCCTTTCAAATGTTCATTAGTAGAATTCATGTATTCTCATCACTCCCCTACTTGGTTTTCAATAATAATAGAATATAATATATAAATAATACCATATATTTTTACAGATAATATCTAAAGACTCTATTCATCATGTAAAAGAAGATTTATTGATCATTAGTGAGTCATAAATAAAATTATTATAAACTCATAATGAATATAACATATATAAAATTCATTCTTAATATATAATACTCCTACACCCAAACTAGTTATTACTCTGACCATAAATCCAAATTTCATATGTATTTTGCTCTTTGCAGCTGATAAAAAAACTCAGATATTTTTGGAAGACGATACTTGTTAATTGTCATGGTCATGTTTATCTCCTGATAATAAATTCAATGTAGCATTTACCTATCCTACTTCTTGAATAAGTGGTCTGGTTCACTACATGGTGATGCACATTGGTATATGAATCCTTTATCCAGATTATCTTGTACTTGTTTCTTCATCTTTTTATGATCAGCAAAAACCATTCTATACAGAGTCATGGATAATGGTAAGGCCTCAGGTATATTCTCAATTGAATGTATACCCTCTACGAAATGAGGAAGACTAGGAAATTCATCAGTAAAAAAACTACATATTCCATCACAATGGTAATGCCACAGGTACATGCAGTTAACAATGAATTTGGGGGTAATGAAAATGTTGGAGGCATATCATAT
Organism: Viscum album; assembly: GCA_963277665.1. NCBI lineage: Eukaryota > Viridiplantae > Streptophyta > Magnoliopsida > Santalales > Viscaceae > Viscum > Viscum album. Next base: position 837,716,779 of record OY728152.1, on the reverse strand, counting down.
AATACATGGGATGTTTTCCTCATACTCTCATATCGATTAGACATATTTTTTATTATGTCGAAGAAAATCCATTTGCATTTTAAGTTAGAGAGCTCGAGGATAATGATTATCAACAAAATATTTCAAAATTAATTACAACCCATCATATTGATATGTTACTCAGGATTCATATTTTTGGTCAAGGTCACCAATTGATTAGATTGTCTAACCATATGATAAATACCCATTAGAACATTCTCTTGTTTGGAAAATTGTATTTTGGGGAATATCTTCTCAATGGATTTGATCCATTATTCCATGATTAAGGGATTAGATGATCGACCTAAAGTACAAGGCCCGTGTCACATAAAAGACTCAATTATTGCTTGTTCTTTATGAGAGAGAATTGGGAGTTCCTTTTTGATCCATATTTATATTAAGAAACTGATTCAACTAACATAGTATCATCATAAATTTTACGATTCGTACATCTATCAGGTTGAGAATGTTATTGAGAAAGTCATAACATTTCCTGTCACATTGAGTATAAGGCCCCAGCCTTAAACCTTACATAATCTTGAGTTATTACAAGATTACACATTGAGGAACTTTTCAGGTTTAGAGTTTTAGAGAATTAGATCAGGAAACATGAATTACATTCCACATTTAGACAAAGTGGTTCCATAATATACAATATTCGTTCTTCCCATCAACGGAAACATATTTAAAATAAAACATGGATTCTTTCTTGACACATCCTTGAAACATTCATCACATCATGTACCTTTCCCTTGACCTGTGAAAAACATTTCAAAAACTTGGGATGAGCATAAAAAGCTCAGTAAGGGTTATAAAAATATGGAAAGGAAACAAGAGTTCATATATACATAAGAATGAAATCTTACTTTACCCATAAAACATAGGCACTTTAACATACCTCATCAAATCATGAATAAATCATAGAAATCATAAGACATAACGGTAACGTGAGGAATTCATAACATTCTTACATAGGGAGTAACCCTCTTGGTTACGTTTGGAATACCCATCACAGTATATTCCCTAAATCTCTTCGGAGAAACCTTAACATTTCACTCCTTTGCGTTACCCAATGCATTGGAGAGCTATATCGGGCTCACCCGCCCTTAGTTTATCACGGATCCACCTGTTTTCATAACAATTCCCAAGAACCATAACATAAACATATCACATAAAACATGCATAAAGGAAACATAACATTTCCACATTTCAATCACAATATAACATTTTAGTATTTTGAAATAATGAATCCACTCAAAAAGAAACCAATTCCAAAACCATTTAAAACATTTAATAAAGAGATATTTGAATCAAAGTGTCACATACCACCTTGAATATTTTAAATTTTTAAACCATTAATATCCATATAAATAAATCCTTAAAACCATTTTGAAAACAGGGATATTAATAAGAACAAATAATTAAAACATTTAAAGCGATATTTTGGTTAAAGGGGTTTTACCAAAATTAGAGACACTTGAATACAATAATTGAGGAATGACATTTAGTCAAAACTTTATAATATCATGAGAATAAATGGATTCATGATATAATATTCCAAAGGACTGCATATACACCATATAAGAGTGAATTGGTTCATAATCAACAATGAAGTCTCAATAGAAATGTCAAATGTGATGAAATCCCTTATAAAGAAGGTATCCTTAAATTAAGGATAAATCAATCTCAAAATTATGTGTTACAAATATAAATACACCCAATATAAGTGGATATAAAGTTTCAAACAATAAAAGGACATTCACACATATTCAAAATATGACATATTCAATAACTACATGTTGAACCCAAAGAAATCGAAATTGGGTTAAAAAGTTCACTTGGTAAAATTCGACATCCTAACAGCATCACTTCAAAATTCAGAAAATGAGTTGATGAGAGATAAAAAGGGTATCTCATCACTTGGACATAAAATTTACATCAATAAGGATATATTAGAACAGATCCCAACATAAAAATATGTAAATTAAAAGTCCCAACAAAAGAAGTCTTTTAAAAAGATGAGGGTGAAAGGTTCCCTTACCGACATGTGTATCTTTCGAGACATGCACCCCATGAAAGGAGGAAAATACAACATTGATGTACATACTCATAAATGAATTTATTATACACAGTGAGTAAAATAATGGGCAGTCCATACACCACGCAAATGAAATTGTGGAAAATGTAGCATAAATCTCACGGGAATAAGAGTGATATGAAAAATCCCTTACGAAAACTCGGCAGCCTAACGATGCAACATAAAACTTACAAAAATGGATTGATGAGATCAAATAGTGTATCTCATAATATTAACTTAAAGTTTATAGAAAGAGGAATATAAAATAACATCCCCCAACATAAAATAGAGGATCTTAAAAGAAGTGACATAAAGGAGAGTACTTAAAAAGAAAGAGAGAGGTCAGATCGCTTATGAAAATTTGGTAGCCTAACGGCGCCACTCAAAACTTCAAAAATGGATTGACGAGAGATAATAGGGTCTCTCATCACATTAAAATATAAATTACAGTAATATTAATATAAAAGAACATCCCAATAACAAGAAATATGAGCTTTAAAAGGAATGACATAAAAGAGTGTACTTAAAAAGAAAGAGTGGAGTAGGATCCCTTACCTCGGGTCCGACTTGACTCGATCGTTATTTAACGTCCTGAATAATAAACTTGAGTTAATTTACACCTTATTAAGAACCTTTTTCTAGTTAATTATTCCTTTTATATCACTTATTTCCATGTTATAAACATTATGTAATCATTTAAGTTAATAATGTTTGTTTTGTCGATATTTGGTTCTTAAGTCGAAAGTGGACTTCTTACAATTACATGTTGTTCATGTGGTCAAATGTTCATTATATCCAGAAATATATTCATGATTTGGATATCATATATATCATATATATCCACAATATACAAGTATTTATAATATTACATAATCATTTAGAGGTAAGAAATGAAATGCACCGTTCATGTAGACGGTAAGCCGTACGTACGCATGAACGCTACTTTCATTTCTATGTCATATGAATGGAATAAAAAAAATGAGAGATATGTATATTTTAATTCCATAATTATATTAATCATTTATATGTAACATACATCATATATAATAACTTTAAATCCATCCTTTATACATCCCACATATGGCATTAACGAATCAAATCACTTTGAGGGGGCGGTAGTCTGTCCTTCCTAAAATGAAATTATCGTGTTTACCCACAATGGAAACCATAAAGGTATGCCACAAAAGAAAAATACAGAAACAGAAACATATTATATATCATATATAAATATAGTTACATCTTAATGGCCACCTTTTATGGTGTTATATGAGTGTTGAACAATCATCGTTTCGTGAGGCAGAAATTCGCCATCCACAAAAACAGTATGTTCTTTAACCATTTTATATAGGTGTGTGTAATTATAGATCTAATTATTCTTATAAAAACATCCTAGTATACTGAATATACTGTATTTGATACAAAATAAATGAATAAAAAGTTTTTAGGGGGTTGGAGAAGCAAAATAAAACAAAAGAACACAAGTGAAGACATTACCTTAAAATCGGGTAACTCCCTTTGGTTTGAGATCAAAGGCTTCCTTAGGAAGACTTCTGCCCAAAGTGAGGCTTCATGGAGTTAGAGAGACAAGTGTAGAGACAAAATTGTCAGGGTTTGGCTGAGCCAAAGGCTTTGGGAGTGTGGGTATGGAGGTAGAGGTGGGGGCCTTTTATAAGAGGAGAGGAGGGTCACTCTTGTAAAGTTACAAAATGTTACTTTGTTTTCAAAAGAGTTTCGGATTTTAAAGGTCCCACATTGATTTATTTCTAGGATAAGGTGATAAGGGTTCTAAATCCTCTTATCCAATAGGTTTTGGACATGTTTAGGTCTTAGATATTACATTATCTTTCCATTTTATTTAAATTGTTAAATAATGAGGTCATCACTGCATCATCATGATGTCATAAATAATTTAATTTATTTAATGTCAAAAAATTATAAAAAAATACTATGATGTAGGAAATTTTTTTATATTTCCAATAAATATTTATAGTAAAAAATATGACTTGTATAACCCCATGTAAAAATTGTTTTAGAAAAACATCTCATGTTTGTGTCATTTTTACTTTAACATTAAATAAAAAGATATTTATGTCATTTTCCAACCAAAGTGGCTCCATGGGGCCCCCAAGTTGACCCATGGATTTTCTTGGTCTTCCATGAAACATCCAATGAGGGTAGGACAAGTGTCTAGGTCATTTAATTTTATTAAAACATTATTCTTACCATAAACTACACTAATTACCTCTAATCGCGATTAAAAACATAATAAGTTACTATTCACCAAAAAATTATTTTTATCCCATTGAACCACATTTTACATCTTAATGACAAAAATGTATTTCAGATTTTTTAAATTCAAAACACAAAGATGACAAAACTTCATTTAAATGGAAAATCAGTTTTTTTAAGTACCACCTAGTTGTTTCACTATTCATCAAAAATTGATGTTTTTCAGAAAAATCCCAAAAATTCACCCGAAGCTATATTTGGTATTCCAAATTCAAAAATGAAGTCTATTTTACAAAATTAAATACATATAAGTCACATTAATTAATTTAATAATTAATTCCCGCTGTCAGAGTAAATAGCGTGTTTTTATGAAACAATAAGTATCAAAAGATTGACACTAGTTTAAGTCTGATTTCAAATTGAAATTAATTCCAACGACCACTATTGGATTTAATGGTAAAAATATATTATAATTTCACATTAAAACCAATTCAAAAGATAATCTAATCATATAAATAAATTATATTAAAAAGTGGTTTTGAATTAAAATACAACATTTTACACTATTCATTAAAAAATGAACTTTATCGGAAAGATACCAAAAATTTACACAAAGTAAATTTTGATGTCCCAATTATTAAGAAGAGTTTTATTTGGTCCAATAGAATGTATAAGAGTAAAAAAATTTATATTTAATGACGGTTCGCCATCAAAAGGCGATAAGTGAACCTTTAGTGAAAACTAGGGCATATACGACTAAAATTGAATTCTTTCCCTATTTTAAGCCTTTATCTTTTATTGGATAAATGTAAAAACATTTAAAAACATATATAATCATATTTTAGTTATTTTTATCCATTCCCGCCAATACAACGGCTACATGTTAACTACCATTTAAAATAATATTATTTTATTATTAGAGTGCAACATAAGATTCCCCGGAAACTCGTTGTTGCGTGTTGGGTACGCCATCGATCATAGCGTCCCCTTTAAATTCATATTAATATTTTATTCACAAATATGGATAAATATGAAAATGTCATATTCTTTATTTACCTGGGGTGTTACATCCTTCCCTTCTTTTGGGAATTGTGTCCACGCAATTTTTAAAATTGAGCTTGGAAACATCCTTGAACGTCCCACATCGGAACAAGAGTCGGGAAAACAATCACTTTAAAATAAAGAAAGATAAGTACAGTGGTCACCCGAGTTAACCCATACTAGGATTCCATGTAGGAAAACATGGACATGGAGGAGAAAACATAGGGTCATGTTCTGATGGAGAGTGATAGAAAACATGTTTAGGAGAAAGTTAACCACAAGAAAATCACAAACTTCTGATGGGTTAAACGGTATTTGATTCCCCAGTAGGAAAAGTTAATAGACAAAATTTTTGTTTTAAGTTACTTTTTATTGAGGAATTTATTCATAAGGAAACATAATCACTTATCATGTTGACTTTCAACTTTTACTAGATTCCTTAATCAAACTCATATTTTTTTCCAAAAGACAAGTATTTAGGGATACTTGTTCGCATTAAGGGTACTATAATCAACTTCTAGAGAATCACCTAATCCACCAAAGAGAACTATATACTTCCCATGTATTTATGATTTAACCAAATCCAAAACCAAAAAGGTTAGTACAAGGTCAGATAATCCAGAAAAGGATAACCCTTTAAAAAGAAAATCTATGCTTAATCTTCAAAATTTGTCCAACAAAACCCAAAGTTCAACTAGGACCATCCGATAAACAATTTATCCATAAAATTCATCAATTTAAAGAAAAATAAGATTGAAACCCAAATATTTGAAGGATTTAGTCACATATTCTTCCAAGTTAAATCGTAACATTTATCTCCAAACAACATCAGTTGCTCCTAAAGTCTCGTATTGAAAAGTAATTAACCTAATCACATATCCTCCATGATAGGTTAATCATTTTCATAAATAACCCAAAATCAACTTACTCTTAATTAATAAAATCATATAACTAAAAAGAATCAGTCAAACTAACCAGGGACTTCACGTAGTCCAGTGCTAGGCGATAAATACCAGTCGCACTTTGGTTGTGGATTCGATTCCCGCAGCTTTGTCCGACGCGATGGGTAGTCACACGGTCTGCGTGTTGTCCTTTTTCAAAAACTATATAATTCTCAAATCATTCCCCAAAAAGAGATAAAATCATCAAAAATTACCATAAGATAATTTAACCTCAATTATATCTCATGGATTTCACTTCCATCATAACATATAGTAACCCATAATTACCTCAAATGTAAGGATCATATAAACTGTAATGGTTACCTTTATAATTATTACCTGAACTTCCACATCGATTGGTCATCTCGTACATGATGCATTAAAGATCATACCATGGTTCACGTGGTTGATCATGACTCCTTGATAGTTGGTTTAGAACAACCACGAGTTTCCTCATTGAATCCCCCATTTAATCTAGTATCTTAATCATAGAACCACCACAGTTTCCTTCAAACCTGTTGTCTCTTTAGTGCCTTCTAGATCCATCCATTCACTAAAAACAAAAATGTCAGTGTGAGTATATCAACAAAACCATCATGTACTAATGAGGAAGATAACCACTAAGATATACTTACTTATTCACTTTATCTAAAACTAGGAATCTTTATGAAATCCTAACCATTATGGTAATGTCACTTATGCTTAAAGAATACCCTAACCTCTAATGTTATCTAAAAAGACCTTTGATACCAACTATAAGGCCCCAATCTTAAACCTTACTTAATCTTGAGTTATTACAAGATTACACATTGAGGATCTTTTCAGGTTTAGAGTTTCAGATAATTAGATCAGGAAACTTGCATTACATTCCACATTTAAACAAAGTGGTTACATAAAAGACAGTATTAATTCTTCCCATCAATGGAAACATATTTAAAATAAAACATGGATTCTTTCTTGACACATCCTTGACACTATCATCACATCATGTACCTTTCCCTTGACCTGTGAAAAACATTTCAAAAACTTGGGATGAGCATAAAAAGCTCAGAAAGGTTTATAAAAATATGGAATGGAAATATGAGTTCATATATACAAAATAATGAAATCATACTTTACCCATAAAACATAGGCAATTTAACATACCTCATAAAATCATTAATAAATCATAGAAATCATAATAAATAAAGGTAACTTGAGACATTCATAACATTCTTACGTAGGGATTAACCCTCTTGGTTTCGTTTGGAATACCAATCACAGTATATTCCCTAAATCTCTTCGTAGAAACCTTAACGTTTCACTCCTTTGCGTTACCCAATGCATTGGAGAGCTATATTGGGCTCACCCGCCCTTAGTTTATCATGGAACCACCTGTTTTCATAACAATGCCCAAGAACCATAACATAAACGTATCACATAAAACATGCATAAAGTAAACATAACATTTCCACATTTCAATCACAATATAACATTTTAGTATATTGAAATAATGAATCCATTCAAAAAGAAACCATTTCCAAAACCATTTAAAACATTTAATAAAGAGATATTTGAATCAAAGTGTCACATACTACCTTGAAGCTTTTAAAATTTTAAACCATTAATATCCATATAAATAAATCCTTAAAACCATTTTGAAAACATGGATATTAATAAGAACAAATAATTAAAACATTTATAGCGATATTTTGGTTAAAGGGGTTTTACCAAAATTAGAGACACTTGAATATAATAATTGAGGAATAACATTTAGTCAGAACTTTATAATATCATGAGAATAAATGGATTCATGATATAATATTCCAAAGGATAGTATATACACCATATAAGAGTGAATTTGTGCATAATCAACAATGAAGTCTCAATAGAAATGTCAAATGTGATGAAATCCCTTATAAAGAAGGTATCCTTAAATTAATGATAAATCAATCTCAAAATTATGTGTTACAAATATAAATACACCCAATATAAGTGGATATAAAGTGTAAAACAATAAAAGGTCATTCACACATATTCAAAATATGACATATTCATTAACTACATGTTGAACCCAAAGAAATCGAAATTGAGTTAAAAAGTTCCCCTGGTAAAATTCGACAGTCTGACGACATCACATCAAAATTCAGAAAATGAGTTGATGAGAGATAAAAAGGGTATATCTACCCTTGGACATAAAATTTACATCAATTAGGATATATGAGAACATATCCCAACATAACAATACGAAAATTAAAAGACCCAACAAAAGAAGTCTTTTAAAAAGATGAGGGTGAAAGGTTCCCTTACCGACATGGGTATCTTTCGAGACATGCACCCCGTGAAAGAAGGACAATACAACATTGATGTAAATACTCATAAATGAAAGTATTATACACAATGAGTAAAATAATGGGCATTACATACACCACTCAAAGGAAATTGTGGCAAATGTAGCATAAATCTCACGGGAATAAGAGTGAGATGAAAAATCCCTTACGAAAACTCTACAGCCTAACGACGCCACATAAAACTTACAAAAATGGATTGATGAGATCAAATAGGGTATCTCATCATATTGACTTAAAGTTTATAGAAAGAGAAATATAAAATAACATCCCCCAACATAAAACAGAGGAGCATAAAAGAAGGTACATAAAGGAGGGTACTTAAAAAGAAAGAGAGAGGTTAGATCTCTTACGAAACTTTTGCAGCCTAACGGCACCACTCAAAACTTCAAAAATGGATTGATGAGAGAGAATAGGGTCTCTCATCACATGAAAATAAAAATTACAGTAAGATTAATATAAAATAACATACCAATAACAAGAAAGATGAGCTTTAAAAGGAATGACATAAAAGAGTGTACTTAAAAAGATAGAGTGGAGTAGGATCCCTTATCTCGGATCTGACTTGACTCGATCGTTCTTTAACGTCCTGAATAATAAACATGAGTTAATTTCCAATTTATTAAGAACCTTTTTCTAGTTCATTATAACTTTTATATCACTTATTTCCATGTTATAAACATTATGTAATCATTAAAGTTAATAATGTTTGTTTTGTGGATATTTGGTTCTTAAGTCGAAAGTGGACTTCTTACAATTACATGTTGTTCGTGTGGTCAAATGTTCATTATATACAGAATTATATTCATGATTTATATATCATATATATCATATATATCCAGAATATAAAAGTATTTATAATATTACATAATCATTTAGAGGTAAGAAATGAAATGCACTGTTCATGGAGACGGTAAGCCGTACGTACGCAAGAACGCTACTTTCATTTCTATGTCATATTAATGGAATTAAAACCAAATGAGAGGTATGTATATTTTAATTCCAGAATTATATTCATCATTTATATGTAACATAAATCATATATAATAACTTTTAATCCATCCTTTATACATCCCACATATGGCATTAATGAATCAAATCACTTTAAGGGGGCGGTAGTCCGCACTTTCTAAATTGAAATTATCGTGTTTACCCACGATGGAAACCACAATGGTATGCAAAAATATAAAAATAAAGAAAATTAAACATATTATATATCATATATAAATATAGTTACATCTTAATGGCCACCTTTTATGGTGTTATATGAGTGTTGAACAATCATCATTTCGTGAGGCAGAAATTTTCCATCCACAGAAACAGAATGTTCTTTGACCATTTGATGTAGGTGTGTGTCAGTGTAGATATAATTCTTCATATAAAAACATACTAGTATATTTAATATACTGTATTTGTTACAAAATAAATTAATAAAAAGATTTTAGGGGGTTGGAGAAGCAAAATAAAACAAAAGAACACAAGTGAAGACATTACCTTAAAATTGGGTAACTCCCTTTGGTTTGATCTCAAAGGCTTCTTTGGGAATACTTCTGCCCAAAGTGAGGTTTCAAGGAGTTAGAGAGGGAAGTTTAGAGACAAAATGGGCAGGGTTTGGCCGAGCCAAAGGCTTTGGGAGTGTGGGTAAGGAGGTAGAGGTGGCGGCCTTTTATAAGAGGATAGGAGGGGCACTCTTGTAAAGTTACAAAATGATAATTTATTTTCAAAAGATTTTCGGATTTTAAAGTTCCCACATTGATGTATTTAGAGGATAAGGTGATAAGGGTTCGAAATCCACTCATCCAATAGGTTTTGGACATGTATAGTTCTTAGATATTACATTATCTTTCCATTTTATTTAAATCGTTAAATAAGGTGGTCATCGATGCATCATCATGATGTCATAAATAATTTAATTTATTTAATGTAAAAAAATTATAAAAAAATACTATGATGTAGGAAATCTTTTTATATTTCCAATAAATATTTATAGACAAAAATATGACTTGTATAACACCATGTTAAAATTGTTTTAGTAAAACATCTTGTGTTTATGTCATTTTTACTTTAACATTAAATAAAAAGATATTTATGTCATTTTCCAACCAAAGTGGCTCCATGGCGTCCCCAAGTTGACCCATGGATTGTATTGGTCGGCCATGAAACATCCAATGAGGGTAGAACATGTTTCTAGATCATTTCATTTTATTAAAACATTATTCTTACCATAAACTACACTAATTACCTCTAATCGTGATTAAAAACTTAATAAGTTACTATTCACCAAAAAATTATTTTTATCCCATTGAACCACATTTTACTTATTAATGAAAACAATGTATGTTAGGTATTTGAAATTAAAAATACAAAGATGAAAAAATTTCATTTAAATGGAAAAATCAGTTTTTATAAGTACCACCTAGTGGTTTCACTATTCATCAAAAATTAAAGTTTTTCAGAAAAATCCCAAAAAATCACCCTAAGATATATTTGATATTCCGAATTAAAAAATGAAGTCTATTTTACAAAATTCAAAACATATAAGTCACATTAATTAATTTAATAATTAATTCCCGCTGTCAGAGAAAATAGCGTGTTTTTATGAAACAATAAGTATCAAAAGATTGACACTAGTTTAAGTCTGATTTCAAAGTGAAATTAATTCCAACGACCCCTATTGGATTTAATGGTAAAAATATATTATAATTTCACTTTAAAACCAATTCAAAAGATAATCTAATCATATAAATAAATTAGATTAAAAAGAGGTTTTGAATTAAAATACAACATTTTACACTATTCATTAAAAAATGAACTTTATCGGAAAGATACCAAAAATTTACACAAAGTAAATTTTGATGTCCAATTTCTTAAGAAGAGTTTTATTTGGTCCAATAGAATTTATAAGAGTGAAAAAAACTATATTTAATGACGGTTCTCCATCAAAAGGTGATAAGTGAACCTTTAGTGAAAACTAGGGCATATACGCCTAAAATTGAATTCTTTCCATATTTTAAGCCTTTATATTTTTTTGGATAAATGTAAAAACATTTAAAAACATATATAATCATATTTTAGTTATTTCTATCCATTCCCGCCAATACAACGACTACATGTTAACTACCATTTAAAATAATATTATTTTATAATTAGAGTGCAACGTAAGATTCTCAAGAAACTCGTTGTTGCGTGTTGGGTACGCCATCGAGCATAGCGTCCACTTTAATGTCATATTAATATTTTATTCACAAATATGGATAAATATGAAAATGTCATATTCTTTATTTACCTGGGGTGTTACATCCTTCCCCCCTTTTGGGAATTGTGTCCTCGCAATTTTTAAAATTGATCTTGGGAACATCCTTGAACGTCCCACATCAGAACAAGAGTCGGTAAAACAATCACTTTAAAATAAAGAAATATAAGTACAGTGGTCACCCGAGTTAACCCATATTAGGATTCCATGTAGGAAAACATGGACATGGAGGAGAAAACGTAGGGTCATGTTCTGATGGAGAGTGATAGAAAACATGTTTAAGAGAAAGGTAACCACAAGAAAATCAGAAACTTGTGATGGGTTAAACGGTATTCGATTCCCCAGTAGGAAAAGTTAATAGACAACATTTTTGTTTTAAGTTACTTTTTATTGAGGAATTCATTCATAAGGAAACATAATCACTTATCATGTTGACTTTCAACTTTTACTAGATTCCTTAATCAAACTCATATTTTTTTTCCAAAAGACGAGTATTTAGGGAGACCTGTTCCCATTAAGGGTACTATAATCAACTTCTAGAGAATCACCTAATCCACCAAAGAGAACTATATACTTCCCATGTCTTTATGATTTAACCAAAACCAAAAACAAAAAGGTTAGTACAAGGTCAAATAATCCAGAAAAGGATAACCCTTTAAAAAGAAAATCTATGCTTAATCTCCAAAATTTGTCCAACAAAACACAAAGATCAACGAGGACCATCCGATAAACAATTTGTCCATAAAATTCTTCAAAGTAAACCAAACTAAGATTGAAACCCAAATATTTGAAGGATTTAGTCACATAGTCTTCCAAGTTAAATCGTAGCATTTATCTCCAAACAACATCAGTTTCTCCTAAAGTCTCGTATTGAAAAGTAATTAACCTAATCACATATCCTCCACGATAGGTTAATCATTTTCATAAATAACCCAAAATCCACATACTCTTAATTAATAAAATAATATAACTAAACAGAATCAGTCAAAGTAACCAAGGACTTCACGTAGTCCAGTGGTAGGCGATAAATACCAGTCGCACTTTGGTTGTGGGTTCGATTCCCGCAGCATTGTCCGACGTGACGGGTAGTCACACGGTCTGCATGTTGTCCTTTTTCCAAAACAATATAATTCTCAAATAATTCCCCAAAAAGAGATAAAATCATCAAAAATAACCATAACATAATTTAACCTCAATTTTATCTCATGCCTTTCACTTCCATCATAACATATAGTAACCCATAATTACCTCAAAAGTAAGGATCATATAAACTGTAATGGATACCTTTATAATTATTACCTGAACTTCCACATCGATTGGTCATCTCGTACATGATGCCTTAAAGATCATACCAAGGTTCACGTGGTTGATCATGACTCCTTGATAGTTGGTTTAGAACAACCACAAGTTTCCTCATTGAATTCCCCATTTTATCAAGTATCTTAATCATAGAACCACCATAGTTTCCTTCAAACCCATTGTCTCTTTGGTGCCTACTAGATCCATCCATTCAATAAAAATAGAAATGTCAGTGTGAGTATATCAACAAAACCATCATGTACTAATGAGGAAGATAACAACTAAGATATACTTACTTATTCACATTATCTAAAAGTAGGACTCTTTCTAAAATCCTAACCATTATGGTAATGTCACTTATACTTAAAGAATACCCTAACCTCTAAAGTTATCTAAACCGACCTTTGATACCAACTATAAGGCCCCAACCGTAAACCTTTCTTAATCTTGAGTTATTACAAGATTACACATTGAGGATCTTTTCAGGTTTAGAGTTTCAGAGAATTAGATCAAGAAACTTTCATTACATTCCACATTTAAACAAAGTGGTTACATAAAAGAAAGTATTCATTCTTTCCATCAACGGAAACATATTTAAAATAAAACATGGATTCTTTCTTGACACATACTTGGCACTGTCATCACATCATGTACCTTTCCCTTGACCTGTGAAAAACATTTCAAAAACATGGGATGAGCATAAAAAGCTCAGTAAGGGTTATAAAAATATGGAAAGGAAACATGAGTTCATATATACATAAGAATGAAATCATACATTACCAATAAAACATAGGCACTTTAACATACCTCATCAAATCATGAATAAATCATAGAAATCATAAGACATAAAGATAACTTGAGGAATTCATATCATTCTTACGTAGGGAGTAACCCTCTTGGTTACGTTTGGAATACCCATCACAGTATATTCCCTAAATCTCTTAGGAGAAACCTTAACGTTTCACTCCTTCGCGTTACCCAATGCATTGGAGAGCTATATCGGGCTCACCCGCCCTTAGTTTATCACGGAACCACCTGTTTTCATAACAATGCCCAAGAACCATAACATAAATGTATCACATAAAACACGCATAAAGGAAACATAACATTTCCACATTTCAATCACAATATAACATTTTAGTATATTGAAATAATGAATCCATTCAAAAAGAAACAATTTCCAAAACCATTAAAACATTTAATAAAGAGATATTTGAATCAAAGTGTCACATACCACCTTGAAGCTTTTAAAAGTTTAAACCATTAATATCCATATAAATAAATCCTTAAAACCATTTTTAAAACATGGATATTAATAAGAACAAATAATTAAAACATTTAAAGCGATATTTTGGTTAAAGGGGTTTTACCAAAATTAGAGACACTTGAATACAATAATTGAGGAATAACATTTAGTCAGAACTTTATAATATAATGAGAATAAATGGATTCATGATATAATATTCCAAAGGACAGTATATACACCATATAAGAGTGAATTGGTGCATAATCAACAATGAAGTCTCAATAGAAGTTTCAAATGTGATGAAATCCCTTATAAAGAAGGTATCCTTAAATTAAGGATAAATCAATCTCAAAATAATGTGTTACAAATATAAATACACCCAATATAAGTGGATATAAAGTGTAAAACAATAAAAGGTCATTCAAAAATATTCAAAATATGATATATTCAATAACTACATGTTGAACCCAAAGAAATCTAAATTGGGTTAAAAAGTTCCCTTGGTAAAATTCAACAGCCTAACAGCATCACTTCAAAATTCAGAAAATGAGTTGATGAGAGATAAAAAGGGTATCTCATCACTTGGACATAAAATTTAAATCAATAAGGATATATGCGAACATATCCCAACATAAAAATATGTAAATTAAAATACCCAACAAAAGAAGTCTTTTAAAAAGAGGAGGGCGAAAGGTTCCCTTACCGACATGGGTATCTTTCGAAACATGCACCCCGTGAAAGAAGGACAATACAACATTGATGTAAATACTCATAAATGAAATTATTATACACAATGAGTAAAATAAGGGGCAGTACATACACCACTCAATGGAAATTGTGTCAAATGTAGCATAAATCTCACGGGAATAAGAGTGAGATGAAAAATCCCTTATGAAAACTCGGCAGCCTAACGACGCCACATAAAACATAAAAAATGGATTGATGAGATAAATAGGGTATCTCATCATATTAACATAAATTTTATAGAAATAGGAATATAAAATAACATCCCCCAACATAAAAAAGAGGATCTTAAAAGAAGTGACATAAAGGATGGTACTTAAAAAGAAAGAGAGAGGTTAGATCTCTTATGAAAATTTGGCAGCCTAACGGCGCCACTCAAAACTTCAAAATTGGATTTATGAGAGAGAATAGGGTCTCTTATCACATGAACATAAAAATTACAGTAAGATTAATATAAAATAACATCCCTATAACAAGAAATATGAGCTTTAAAAGGAATGACATTAAAGAGTGTACTTAAAAAGAAAGAGTGCAGTAGGATCCCTTACCTCGGGTCCGACTTGACTCGATCGTTATTTAATGTCCTGAATAATAAACTTGAGTTAATTTAAACTTTATTAAGAACCTTTTTATAGTTAATTATTCATTTTATATCACTTATTTCAATTTTATAAACATTATGTAATCATTTAAGTTAATAATGTTTCTTTTGCCGATATGTGGTTCTTAAGTCGAAAGTGGACTTCTTACAATTACATGTTGTTCGTGTGGTCAAATGTTCATCATATCCAGAATTATATTCATGATTTGGATATCATATATATCATATATATCCAGAATATACAAGTATTTATAATATTACATAATCATTTAGAGGTAAGAAATGAAATGCACAGTTCATAGAGACGGTAAGCCATACGTACGCATGAACGCTACTTTCATTTCTATGTCATATTAATGGAATTAAAACCAAATGAGAGGTATTTATATTTTAATTCCATAATTATATTCATCATTTATATGTAACATAAATCATATATAAGAACTTTAAATCCATCCTTTATACATCCCACATATGGCATTAACGAATCAAATCACTTTGAGGGGGCGGTAGTCCGCACTTCCTAAAATGAAATTATCGTGTTTACCCACAATGGAAACCATAAAGGAATTCCACAAAAGAAAAATACAGAAACATAAACATATTATATATCATATATAAATATAGTTACATCTTTATGGCCAGCTTTTATGGTGTTATATGAGTGTTGAACAATCACTGTTTCGTGAGGCAGAAATTCGCCATCCACAGAAACAGTATGTTCTTTAACCATTTGATGTAGGTGAGTGTAAGTGTAGATCTAATGATTCTTATAAAAACATACTAGTATATTCAAGATACTTGATTTGTTACAGAATAAATGAATAAAAAGATTTTAGGGGGTTGGAGAAGCAAAATAAAACAAAAGAACACAAGTGAAGACATTACCTTAAAATCGAGTAACTCCCTTTGGTTTGAGCTCAAAGGCTTACTTGGAAATACTTATGCCCAAAGTGAGGCTTCAAGGAGTTATATATAGAAGGGTAGAGTCAAAATGGGCTGGGTTTGGCCGAGCCAAAGGCTTTGGGAGTGTTGGTAAGGAGGTAGAGGTGGGGTCCTTTTATAAGAGGAGAGGAGGGGCACTCTTGTAATGTTACAAAATGTTACTTTATTTTCAAAAGAGTTTCGGATTATAAAGGTCCCACATCGATGTATTTCAAGGATAAGATGATAAGGGTTCGAAATCCACTCATCCAATAGGTTTTGGACATGTGTAGGTCTTAGATATTACATTATCTTTCCATTTTATTTAAATCCTTAAATAATGAGGTTATCGCTACATCATCCTGATGTCATAAATAATATAATATATTTAATGTAAAAAAATTATAAAAAAATACTATGATTTAGGAACTCTTTTTATCTTTCCAATTACTATTTATAATAAAAAATAAGACTTGTATAACCCCATGTAAAAATTGTTTAAGTAAAACATCTCATGTTTGTGTCATTTTTACTTTAACATTAAATAAAAAATTATTTATGTCATTTTCCAACCAAAGTGGCTCCATGGGGTCCCCAAGTTGACCCATGGATTGTCTTGGTCGGCCATGACACATCCAATGAGGGTAGGACATGTGTCTAGGTCATTTCAGTGTGTTAAAACATTATTCTTACCATAAACTACACTAATTACCTCTAATCGCGATTAAAAACATATTAAGTTACTATTCACCAAAAAATTATTTTTATCCCATTGAACCACATTTTACTTCTTAATAAAAACAATGTATATCGGATTTTTGAAATTAAAAACACAAAGATGAAAAAATTTTATTTAAATGGAAAAATCAGTTTTTATAAGTACCACATAGTGGTTTCACTATTCATCAAAAATTGAAGTTTTTCAGAAAAATCCCAAAAATTCACCCTAAGCTATATTTGATATTCCAAATTCAAAAATGAAGTCTATTTTAAAAAATTCAAAACATATAAGTCACATTGATTAATTTAATAATTAATTCCCGCTGTCAGAGCAAATAGCGTGTTTTTATGAAACAACAATTATCAAAAGATTGACACTAGTTTAAGTCTGATTTCAAAGTGAAATTAATTCCAACGACCAGTATTTGATTTAATGGTAAAAATATATTATAATTTATCTTTAAAACCAATTAAAAAGATAATCTAATAATAGAAATAAATTAGATTAAAAAGTGGTTTTGAATTAAAATACAACATTTTACACTATTCATTAAAAAAATGAACTTTATCAGAAAGATACCAAAAATTTACACAAAGTAAATTTTGATGTCCCAATTCTTAAGAAGAGTTTTATTTGGTCCAATAGAATGTATAAGAGTGAACAAAACTATATTTAATGACAGTTCGGCATCAAAAGGCGATAAGTGAACCTTTAGTGAAAACTAGGGCATATACGCCTAAAATTGAATTCTTTCCGTATTTTAAGTATTTAACTTTTATTGGATAAATTTAAAAACATTTAAAAACATATATAATCATATTTTAGTTATTTCTATCAATTCCCACCAATATAATGGCTACATGTTAACTACCATTTAAAATCATATTATTTTATTATTTGAGTGCAAAGTAAGATTCCCAAGAAACTCGTTGTTGCGTGTTGGGTACGCCATCGTGAATAGCATCCCCTTTAAAGTCATATTAATATTTTATTTACAAATATGGATAAATATGAAAATGTCATATTCTTTATTTACCTGGGGTGTTACATTGAGTGTTTACCTGATTCCCCATATTTCCATCCATTGGAAAGAATAAATAAAAAATCGGGATGATTATTTTTCAACTATTAAATTCCTATATGAAAATACATTGAGATTAAATGGATAACATATAAAGGTAATTTATTTTATTAATTATGTATTTTTTGGAATCATTCTATGTTACCCATGATTCATTTCCTAACATTGACTCCAATGGTATTTTTTCCATTAATATTGTTTAATAACATGATTATGAAAATTAAGATCAAATACCTAGGGATATTCAAATTAGGTGTTTAGAAGGGTATGTTATAGTGCACAGGTTCTTGGTCATGTCTAGCTCAATGTTATTTTTTCATGTTTTACCCCCATGCTCGTCTGTTCTAGTAACAAATCCCCCTATTGACTCCAGATAATGATTTATTTTATTGATTAACCACTTAATCCACACTTAACAAAATTATAGGTTGTTTTTTAAAATTACTTTTTTCTCTAAGGATTTCACCAGTGTTTTGAAATCTTAATCCCAAAAATATGTAAACAATTCCTTTGATACCAACTATAAACCCCTATTCATTAATACAAATTAATTCATGATTTATTACAAAAAATTACACATAATAAATCCTAAGAGACCATTATGTATAGTGTATTTGGTAATTTGATACACTGAAGAACATATTGAACATTGGATAAAAAAACATTATTTTTAGTATCTTCTACATGCTTAAAAATCTCTATGTCTTTTAAAAAATCATGGGATAACCTGGGGACATATATAGGAAATGGGTGAGATATAAAACACAATATGGGAATTAAAATAGAATATGAATATGGTAATATATGATAGATAATAGGAATATAAATGGGGAATAAAATGTGTGAGAATCATAAACATGAAAATTGAGGCATGATATTTCATGATAACATAAAAGAAACATGGGAAATTTGGCAGAAACAATAAACAGTACATCATAAACATTGGTCAATGGTAACTACAAAGACATAATGATGGAAAATTTACCATAAAACAATCATGTTTACTACCTATCCCAACATAACTTATCATGAGACTAAACATTACACAATTCATTAGAGCACTATATAATTATGGCTTCGCCAATCACGTTCATTTCATTCCCATTATTAAGTGGGCCACATAAATCAAACAAAATGGATTAATTCATCATCATATATTATTAAAATAATATGGAGTGTATAATAAACAAATTTAATTCTAAAATAAAATTATTATATTTGAGTAAATATAAACATCCTTGATTGAATTTGGTAATGGGTATTCACTACAAATTCTTTGGTAAGGAATATCAAGGAAAAATTTTGGCAGTTTAACGAGGGAACATAAATGATAATGATAGGGATTAATAGGAATGAAAGGGATATATACTAATTAATAAATCATAATGAATGTATGGGTAATGTAGAAAACCACACCCCAAATTACGTAATTGAAAATAAAAGGCCCTAAAATGAAGATGATTCTTCAATAAAGGGGACAAAGAGAGGGTACCTTACTTGAGTTTATGAGGCCAAATTATTCAGACAATCTAATTGAGGGCTTGGGGACCCTTGTGAGGACTAAAGATAGGGGAGTGATGAGTATGGATGTCAAACATGAATTTAAAGTGAAGATTAATGGAATCATGGGTTGTTTTATATAGGAAATGTGTTGGGAATTCATTATCATTTCTCAAACATAGATTTTTGATGGTATATAATAAAATAACAAAAATGAAAAACCTTAAAATAGTTTTTTTTCAGGGTCTCTAAAAATTGGGATTTGTTTTAATTATATTATATATCTAGGGGTCAAAATTTTAGTAAATAATTATATTTCTTGTGGGAACCGAGTCATACTCTTAATGAAATTATTTTAAAACCCAAAAACACATCCATTGTTTTGGAGTATTCATAAAGGATTTATAAAATTAAAAAAATAAAGTTAAAATGACATTATTTTAAAAGATATAATATATTTACTCTTGGATACTATTTATATTATTTATTACACCACTTTTGGTTCATTATGATGTCATAATATATCTGGTACATTTATACAGTATTTAATTTTTACACGAAAATTCAACTCTCTCAGAAATATAGAAAAATTCACCATTGTATAACATCAACATTATGATTCACAAAACATTAAATTTATAAAAATTATTTTATTAAAATGTGTATTTTCACTTTAAATATTAAAACTGACATTTATTGAGGAATGCTAGGATTTTTACAAGAACAGTTTGTGAACACTACAAAAATTACAATCGACATCATAAAAATATATGATCTTTTTTATTTGAAAAAAAAATTATTTAACAATAATATTTTTATAAAATATTATTTATTTCAAAAATACTTTAATTCAAAAAAAAATATTTCTTAATTGAATTTTAATATTACTGAAAAATACTATATGTGTTTTATTGAACTAAAATAAAAATCATATATAATGTAAAAATAATACGATTAAAATATAATCATTAATATATAAAAAATAATGAAAAATATCATATTTCTAGTGTTGTGATACATTTCCCTTTAATACACAAGAAAATTATTTAATATGAAAGTGTGTTACTATTAAACTATCATGGGGCGGATCAACGCACATGGATTGGGTTTTTATATCCATGAACTTGAGAATCTCCCATAAAGGATTTCACTTATGATTATGTTATTAGATCTCTTATTGGGATTATTAATGGGTAAACCCCAATGATTCTATCGCCCTTAGAATCTCTAATAAATGGGATTAATTGGGTATAATCATACTTTTTGAGTCCATCACTTCCTTTTTCTTTGTCAATTAGACTTGTTAAAACCCAATATTTATACTAATCATATGATCTCTATTAAATGGATATATTATCAATAATAATTATTATTAATGGAAATTTATATCAGATAGGATATAATAAAAGTAAATACATTCATGTGTTTTATATAACTATATTAAATAGTAAGACATTTAATTAAATCAGTAGGGGAATTGTATACATAACCATTCGATTCATTAAAAATCATTGGAAAATATCCAAAATAAATTATTGAATATTTTTTATGAAAATATAGACAAAGAAAAGAATGTTCTGGATGGAATTGAAAAACATAATCAGATTTCCATTAAAACATTCTTTTATTATTTTTAGTGGAAAAATTGTAAAATTTAAAATAATACATGGAAAAAAGAAATGAAAATAGTAGAATAAAATAGATTGGTTTAAATATTGAATTGTTAAAAAATTCCTCCAATCCAATGATAACCATTGAAAATTCCAATTAAGGGTGAGGTTTTAATATTCATAGTTACCTCATGTTTGAATGAATTTTAATGTTTTTTAACCATGTTTTTTATAGAATTAAATATATTATAATCGTAAACTAGAATAATAGTCATATTTATAATATCATATATGATAATATGATAACATTTCAACACCTATTTATTAATAATTATTTAATAAATTTTTTGTTTCGTAAGGTGAAATATTTCATTTTTCATGTATGTTCCGGTTATGTTGTTTCATCCCATTCACCATTTCCATGATTCCATCATCTTAAAAATATTATTACTGATAAATAACATCATATATTTAAACATATTTATAATTTTTCATGAATGGTATAAATGAAATATGAATCAAATCACTATATGGAGGTGGTAGTCAACACATACGCACATGCGACATTATAATTTTTAACTAGAGGTAGGTTAATGAGTAAAATGAGATATAATATTTATAGAAGAAAATTTATTTCATAAATATAATTTATATCATATTAATTATTATTTATTAATTATTATGACTAACTATAATAATTAGTTAAGAAATATAAAATACATAATTTTCATGAGGTGGTAGTCTTAATATCCACTGCAAATAAGTTCCCATTTTCTACAAGATTTATGTAAATGAAAAATGATTATAAAAAATATTTGACTATGAACAATACCTCTTCTTCATACATCCTCTTTAGGATTATACCTAAAGCCTTCATATTACGGTATTATGACTGAATAAGAGACTCTATGAAATGGGTGAGGATGTCAATAATGTATTTTCATAGATTTTTTCAGAGATATAAGGTTTAGTAAGTGTATATAATTGGGAAGATAAAGGTTCCTATTAAATGTGAGGGATATGAAACTCAACTATTTTTCCAAAATTTTAAAATATATTAATGTCTTACTCTAAAGAAATGGATCCAAAACTAATCATCAAAAATTAGTATACAATGCATGGTCTAAATATTATTATTGAAAAGTATTTAGTAAAATTTTAGTACATTTTAAAGCTTAAAATTTTAGTTTAAACTCTTTTAACATGTTTTAACTTTTATATTGGAAACCGATATTTTACCAAACATACTATTTATAATATTCATAAATTAATCTTCTAAAATAAAAAAAAATATTTCACGATGGATCCAAATATTGAATCCATTTTAAAAAATTTATTTTATATAAGTTTATGAAGTTAATTTGGAAACAAACCTATAAAATATTGGGAATAATTATTTTCTAGAAAAATAATATTTTTTGTATAAACATGATTTTAATGAAAAGTAATGAATAAATTTTATTCCCATGAATTAATTAGATTATTTTAAAAATTGATGGTTTATTTTCATTAAAAAACATATTGTAACCATATAAATACATGATTAAAAGATAATAACTAAAATAGTTTTTATTTGACCAAGAACATTACATAGATTTACATAATGTTAAGAATATATTCTAAAGATCTAAAATATATTTTTATACATCATAATAATTCATAAGAATATTTTTATTTTATATTTTTTTTTCATTAACCATAATTTTATATTTATTCCATTGTAATTTCATAAAAGTGATAGTTTAATAAAATTATAAATTTTCACTATTGCATAAAAAGTCAAATATTTCAAAAATTTCCTTAAAATTCAAGATAAAATAATTTTGACGTGATTAATTCGAGATTTAAAACAATTCAATGCAACGAATTTTTTCTAATTTTACATTATAATTATTTAATCATGTTTTTGAGTTATTTTATCAGTATTATAATATTATTTTTTAGTAAGAAATTATTGCATACAATTGTTGAATATTTGGTGTAACATTCTACACTTCATAAATTTTTTCTCCTAAATTTACAAAACAAAACCTCAAAAATAGATATGAGTTGTTATTCCTCATAATATCTTATGTTTTTCATGGGGAATATTCAATTTTATGATTTTACCAAACTACCATTTCCTATTATGCTTTCTAAATTCAGAAAATAATTTATATAGTTTCATGAATTTTGATATGATTTTACCATTAAGATAATTATTGTTCTAAATATATTTCCACTCTGTTGAGCACATGAATTAGGTTTGTAATTTTATTTTTTAATAATGATATAGGGAAGATATTTTGAATTTTAGAGAGCCTACGTTGAATTAATAAATTGTAAGCAATAGATCCTATTATTTCCCAAATTTCAAAAGGCCTAATTTACATAAAAAATAATTTCCCTATCATTAAAAACCATATATCTCATTTCAATAGCGGTAAAATTAGGAAAACATGACTGACCACATGAAATTATAAATTATTCTATCAGTTATATTTCTATATTATTTATACTTATAAATGTGATTATATGATTCTAAATATTCTCCACCTTCACCATTGTATCCTAAAAAATTGATTGGCCAAAAAGAATAATTTTACCACTTTCATTCATATAATATGGAGTAAAAACCACTTTCAATGTAAGACATCAATTTTCCCATTTGAATGCATGAATTGAATATATTATTATTTCCTAATCACATGAATGGTAAATATTTATGCGACATACCATAAATGTCAACTGATTATAACCTCAATATATCCTCTACTTTTTAAATAATCCTTTTATACTTCCCATTATATTGATGATTATAGTGTGTTTTCAAATGTATATTGTTATCAAAACAATTCAGAATACTCATATAGAATTTCACATTCAATTTTGGGTCATGATCATATAAAATTGATAGTGGAATGCCATAATGTCTCAAAGTTTCATTAATATATATCTGTATGAAGATATTAAGTGTTATTTATTCTAAGATAGTGAGTAAATGTGTTTAATTTTCACCTAAATCCAAAATAACCCATATTGAATCATTATTTATCTGATTATTTTCTAACAAAGTGACAATGTAAATAGTAATATCATCCCATTTACATATAGGAATTTGTAGATATTCCATGAATATTATTGGATTTCATCCCTCATTCTTTACCCGTTGAAAAATCGAGAATCATGGTACATAATCTAAAATTTACGATTTCATATCATCCCCCTAAAATTTTATTTAAATCCCAATATATTTATGGGTACTGGGGTTTATATAGATTCTTTATATGTGATATTTTTCAAATTATTATCTCTTTATCATAGGTATCGATGGATCAAATGTCCTCCTTCAAAATTTCAATATGTAACCTTCATAGATAATTTCTTCTAAATATTATATCATATTAAGAATTGATTTTATATTGAATATTATAATTATATAGTAATGAATATTTCATTTTCTCTAATAAATATGGTTTTCAATCACTGGGGTTAGATGTAATGTTTCTCATTACATAATAATTCTTGTATCCAACTATACTAAATTTATGAATATTTGATCGTTTTAAAACATTATTTTTAAAATATCCATAATATTTCAAAATCATTGAATCAACTACCGTAGTTACATTCTAGGTGTTGTAGTATATTAATAAATCATAATCATTGAGTAATTATAACCATTATCTTTGCTGCATGTGGGGTATTTCTTTGAGATGGTTTATTTCAAACATTTATGATCTCCATGTATTTCACTTCCTTCACCATAAAATTAATGTCCCCATATCATTCAAAAAATATAACAACTATGAACTCAAAAGCATTGGTTTGAAAATTATATTTATTAATCATTATTTACCATTATTCAATAGGATCAAATCTATGGTTATACCTAAGGAAAAATCTATTTACTTTTTTTGGATGATTAACTATATATCATAAATTAATCCCTTTATGATGATAAATTTGATATTGGATAATTAAAAAATCTACACATTAATTAAAAAACATTCCATTAATTCTTTTTACCATATAAACATAAACCATTTTACGTGTCTAAATAGTTATCCAGTAAGATAATCAATCAAAATTTTGAATAAATCTTCGATAGTATCCTTCTATTATAGGGATACTATATACCTCTATTATAGTCATTACCATTCCCAATTCCATAAAACAATTGTATTTGAGGTATCAACTAATATTCCATCCTTACAGAAAATTTTACCTTGCAAAGGGAGATTCATGATTCATTAATTAACATTTTTTATATTTTATATATGACTCATTTTTTTAATTGTTTTTGAAATGATTCATAAATAACTCTTATTATCATCATAGATTTTATATAATATCTATATATCATATAAATTTACCAATTGGTAATTATAAAAATTATATTTGAGTACTTTGTTCTTAATATCAATGAAAATAGTGTTTTCCTTAGTTAATCAAAAGTGAATTAAATTAAATTCATAATTTACATACCTTATAAAAATTATATCCATTATAATATCACTATTCTTCACTGATTTTTTAGGATACCAATAATAAAGATAAATCATTGATAGATATCAATCCTCTTGAAGTTGATCAAATAATTCATCAAAAAGGTTAAAACTATACTTGTTATTTATAATAATGGAATTCATTTTCCTTTAATCAATGAAAAACCTCAAAGACCCAGATTTATTTATAAATAATACTTGGGGCACCCCATGGTGAATCACTAGGCAGTATATGTTACTTATAAAAAAACTCCTTTAGTTGATTCATTACTTACACTATTCCCACTATAGATATCCTTTATGAAGTCTAATATATTGTTTTTTCATTAGGGATGATTCCAATTGAAAACTCATCATCACGCTAAAGAGGATGTCTAGATAGTTATTAAATAAACACATCAATATATTCATACAAAATATGTATATCCTTTGTACTAAGGATATTTTTTTTCTTTCATAGGTTATGTATGACCTTATTCTATAACAAATTCAATATTTAGAGTTTGTATTGGGGTATTCATACATTTTAATATGATGTCATATCTCTTCTTAAGTTGATGGATTCCATATACCCATCACAAATTATATTCTACATATCTTAACAATAAATTTCAACATTAAAATTTAAAATCAAATAATTACAAAGGATTATATTAAATTTAACGACATGTATAATTATCATGTTTTCAAAAGGGGTATGCATATATTTAATAATGAGGAATAGATGACATATCTTTTCTATAGAATGTATTCCACTAAGAATTATTATCAATAATTAAATTCATAAGGTGATAGGTAAATATCTCATTCTCATGGTAAGCATTGAAGATATAAAAGAGTATGAATATGAAAAATCAAATAAACAATAGCTAAATTTGAGGTTGTGGTCAATTTTCCTACCAATATATCTTTAAGGAAATTAAAATCAATTATAGTTATTTCATAATCATAAACTTTTTCACTTGGAACGTTTTGATGAAAATTTCATCTATACATGGGACATTCATTTGAACATTTCATAATATCATTAAATTTTATGTTGAAAAATTAAATGATAATTTTTAAAAATTATTATCATGATCATTGTGGAATTTATATCCAAAAATGAAGCTAAGTACCATTCCCATGAGGCATGTTCCGTGGTGATTTCTTTTGTATTTATTACAAGATAGAAAATCTACCCTAATCTTCTTCCATTTTCAAATTTTCATTTTTAAAAATTCTCATTGACAATTTTCTTTTCATATATTCCCTTTAAAACATAATACATAGATACATATTTCTCTCTCATGATGTAACATAACTATATATCCTAAAACCCTAATAATGTCTAAGATACTAATGCCAATAAGAGGATAAATTTTCTCCTATTGAAGTAACAATCATTAATACTCCTTGGATAATGTACATAATCAAATTTATGAGTTTCTAAACATGTAATTCTATCTTTATATTAAGTAAAATTTTCTTCCTCCTTTTTCTATAGATTGAGTAAATTTCTTTTCCATATCGTAAAATTTATCATGAGAAATGTATTTTTGGGAAAATATCTACTTGAAGGTATCCCATTACATAATATTTATATTCACTAAATAAAATTTTTCAAGATAAATGTACTCCAATAATCTGAGTCTCCATTAATATGATAAATATCTATGATTGAATTATATCTTCCACTACATCCCAAACATTAAATTATTTCTCTAGGGACATTACCCATTTCAGATGTACTAATGGATTTACAGTACCATTGAATTATAAATGATGATAATATATGAAGGGGTTGAAAATTGTTTCATCATATTGAGTTTCAATAGTTCTCTTAGTAAATTGATGTTTATTGGTCATAACCTCAGTCGAATACCCCCAGTATAGCTATAATTTTTTCAATACCAGTTTCTTCGTTAACTCCATCTCAAACTTCATTTTATTTAACATAATGGAAATCGCTATATAGATTTTACCAATTGATTTGGTTATAATTCCTTACACTATGATGCATTTAAAAACAATGTAATATAAAATATTTTCACATAATATTGTGAATTTTAAATCATAGTTTATGATTCAAGACATAGTGTAACCCTTGAGAAAAAATGAAAATATATACATAGTTGATATTGAAATCATAATCATATAACCTTTAAGAGTATCATTGAATAAAAAAATAATTATAGATCTTTAAAAATGGGTTTTAAAGAGAAAGTAGATAAACCAAAGAATATCCCTCGAGATTTTTTATCGATGTGTATATTCGTAGGCTCGTTTATTGTGACTCGATAATGATTGATTTAATTCTCAATCTTCCTCTTTAAGGGTTTTTACCAAATGGAAAATCTATTCTATTATCGGATCAATATTATTATATTCATAATGGATGTATTTTCTATGAAAACCACATAATAAATATATTAAAACATAACGATTTTTTCTATAATTGGGCTTTTTCCAGCATATGTCATGTCACAACCCGACTAATGATTAATTTTAATATAATTAATTTGGATCTTAATTTTGGATTTGTGGTTTGAACCAGTTGTATTTGTGAAGAAATTGAGATCCTATGTGGGCACGCGACTGCGCACGCGAATGTGTGCGGTGTCTCACCTCAACAAATAAAGATATTATCCTTTTTGTTGGTTTTATGATTTTAGTTTTATCATTAGTATTATTAATATTTAAGTTAATATTCTAATTTGGTTATTAATAATGAATTGTGGACGCTATATATATATATATATATATTTTGTTTTATTAATAATATTAATATTAATATTAAGATTATCAGTATTATTTTCATAAATTCATTACATAGGATTTTAATATTAAAATTGTTGTTACAATTATAAAATCATTAAATTACTAATTAGAATAATGTTATTTTTAGTATTAGGTCAATTTAAGTATTTTTTTGTTTAATTTAATTTTTATTTATTTATTTATTTATTTCATTTCATTTATATTTTTTTCTCTTTTTTTTCTTTCTCTTTCTTTTCCCTCTCCTTTGTTTTTCTCTCCCTCTTTTTTTCTCCCTTCTGCCTCACTCTTGCGCTTCACCCCACCCTGGGTGGAACCCCCCTCAACCCTCCTAACTGTACCCGCGCTGCTATGCCGATCCGCTTGCCTTCCTCTAGTGCGGCCTCCTCGGGCACGACATCCTCCGACGCGTCGGGACGTCCTTCGGCACAGACCGCCCCTCCCCTTCGCTCCTCCTCGCCAGACCAGCTACCATTGGACCGGCGCACCATAGCCCCGCCTACCTCCACCCACACGCATAGTATTCCTCATGCCACCTCCCTCTCAGCCGAGCCACCCGGTTACCCTCCTCACTTCGAAGCCCAGTGCGCACCACCCCGGGCCGCACCGCATTCTGCTGCCGGTGCTCCATTCCGGCGATGAAACTGAACAACACCCTGCCCTCAAACCCTAGCCTGCTCTTTTCTAACCTCT
This sequence comes from Viscum album, assembly GCA_963277665.1. Classification (NCBI taxonomy): domain Eukaryota; kingdom Viridiplantae; phylum Streptophyta; class Magnoliopsida; order Santalales; family Viscaceae; genus Viscum; species Viscum album. Next base: position 837,687,230 of record OY728152.1, on the reverse strand, counting down.
AATGTTCCTCCTGTCCATAGGTTCCCATTCGGCCTCCTTACCCATGTGTGCGGCCTCCCATAAGCCACCTCACTGCCTTTTTACACTTCGCACAACTGCATTGCCCTCTTTTCCGGCTTATTTTTCCAATGCGGCGCACTACCGACGGTCTTCCCCTTGCTCGATTATACATTCGCACAATTTCTATAGGTGCATTATGCCTCAGTTGTTCGTTCTTTCAATTTTATTAATTTTTAGTTAGGGTTTTGGTTTGGCATCTGGTTCATTTATTGTGGCATTGATCTGATTGCTTGTTTTTTAGGATTAATTGCGCTGTTTTTGGTGTGGTTGTCATGAAGTGAAGTTTGCGCACCTCTTTTGTGATGTTCTGATACCGAAGGTATGTGTTTTATCATATATGTGTTTTTTGATGAATTAATGTTCTTATTTAATTAATTTAGTATACTCACTGATTAGTTTTCTTGGTGCGAATATAGTTTCACTTAAGGTTTAATATGATTTCGATGTGTTTCATAGTGTGTTTATTTAATATGAATGTTTTGATTTTGTGAAAACCCATGATGAGCTTTTCGTAGTGTTTTATAAACTATGTTGTGGGTTTATTATGTCGCACAAGTGCTACAAATTCTATTTTATCATGTTTTTGTTGTTTCGGCATGGTGCGCTTGGTATTAGAAAGGATGTTTGAGTGCGTTCTTGGTATAAACCTTTGATGTGATATTCTAAATGCTTTATAAATTGTTTAATTGTTTAATTCCTTTATTAAATTATATGTATAGTGAGTGGTCCCTTCCTCGGGGGTTTGAGTCGTCGGTAGTAAGGGCATGTGTATATGCATATGCATGAAAATGTATATGCATGGCAGTGAAGCAGTCTCGGGTTATCCTTGTCAAAAGCTACATGTTTTGAGGTAGGTTCCCTATGCCTTTACCTTCAATTAGAGTTCCAATTTTTCATGATGTTTATTTAGAATTATTTCCTTGGGTTTATAAGAAATTCATATTCACTATATATATATATAAGGTTATTGTTATTAAAAATTGGTCTCATGTGTATTTGAACATGAAATTGGTATTTCCAAAAGGTGTGTGGTCTTCTGTTTTAATTTGTTATGGAAGTGCAACGACATGTTGGACTTTCGAAGGGATTCCAAAGTAATTTTAAAAATGGGTTTTGGTGTGAACACGGGATTAAAAGATGATTTGATTTCTTAAAAATATTTACTTCATTGTAAGTGTTGTTTTTTGTTGGTTTTAAAAATACACTGCCTTCATGTGTTCCAAAATGATGAATACTCCTTATAAAGTGATGAGGCTCGTTTGGCACATTGATTTTGGTTTGTGAAAATGGAAAACCCCACTTGAGACATTCCCCTAGTTTGAGAAATGAAATGTAAGTGTTTATGTGTGGTTTGTGATATGTTCCTAGTAAAGAGGCTTGTGCATTTTTGTGTGATAGAAAGAAAAAGGGGGATGAGCCCATGGGGGGAGATCAGTTGTGAGAGGGTGGGTGTGTTTTTGAATAAAGATAAAGATGTGATCATGTATGTTAGTTTTATAAAAACACGCCACCACATGAAACAGAGCACAATGGGAAACCTGGGTATCTAGGTGGGTGAACTAGGACTTGTGGGCTAGTGTTCCGGAGGTGACTTGACCCAGTTTCATTGCAGGTTTGATGATTTCAACACTAACTAAACTTATGAATGACTAAGGGTCATGGCCTTCTAAGACATGATTACTGAGGGTTGTGGCCTTCCAAGCCACATTTTCTGAGGGTCGTGGTCTTCTATGCCACACTTCACCAAGACACAAAGATCCTAGGTCCCCAACTAACACTAGCTGCTTATGGACTTCCCATGGTGCTTGTGATACGATTTTAAATTAAATTGTTTTATGATTTTACCCTCTTTTGTGAAAACCATAATTGAATCTAAATTGGTCTCCTTAAATATTGAAATGTTAATGCATGCTCAAAACTTATTTTTAAAAGGGAACATAAATGTTTTTCTTGGAAATGCAAGCTTGTTATTTGATTTGAAGAGTGAACAACATTATTTTATCATGCCCTATTTTCAAACTAGCATGATTTGGATTTATTATTAAAGGCAGTGACATAGGGCATTGTTGTATTTTGTCTTTCTTACTGATCATCTAAGTGCTCACGCCTACTTTATATTTTCAGTCCCAGGTTCTTGTTTTGGATCTCTCTTGCAGTAATCTTGTTTCTGCGTTTGGTGGTGACCCATGATAGTTATGTTTAACTTTCAATTCTTGTTATATTTTCAATTGCAAGTATTTAATTACCTTGATTAGTTTATGTAGATTGTTTATATTTCTTTTCTGGGCTAAATCGTTCCCAACAGCCTCATTATGGTGCACGACACTAGTTTCCAGCCCGTGGGGATCAGGAACGCCCTTCGGGCCATGTCCTGGACTAGGTCGGGCACCGGGTCGGAAGATGACCTAGCGTGGTTCATGACATGTCCTTGGATTAGGTTCCCTAATCTATGTTTTCAATAATCCATTTCCCATGGATTTCAATAATATTACTTGGATACCTTATGTATGAAACTTACTCGAGTAACATAGTTCCAGTATTTATTTTTTTTACAGTGGCACAAAAAATATGATCACATCCTAAATGGTCAAATAGTTTAGTAGTCTTTGGATACTACATACATATATGATTCCCACATTATATATAAAAACATAAACTAAAAAAATAAAATCAATTTGTGGTTAATATTTTTTCTTTCTAGTAATCCCATAAAACATTTTATAGATCCCAAATTAGTGTTCTAGAGAAACTAAATCATAATAATGGGTTATCATAGATACTCAGTAATGAATAGTGATAAATATATGATATTATATAATAAAAAAACTGTTGATAGTATGGAAGATGTAATAATAATAAAAATTCTAGACAACTAATACCATAAAGGGGACTAAATCTACGAATGAAATATCAAAATAAAAAATAGAATTGATGAAAAAAATAGTGTCACAATGATAAGATGAAATATTCTAAACATCATAATCTTACCATGAAGACCTAATCCCCTTATATAATACATAAATATTTTGGCATACACCAAATACCCAGACCAATTTATCATTATAATATTATAAATGCATATATGGGTTGTAAAAAATCACACATGTCACATACTATGTCAAATTAATTCATCATACAAATGATGTGAATAGTATTTCAATACATAATAAACATAGACAACTGAGTTAAAATAATAGAATACAAAATGTTTCTATTTTAACTTGTATATAAACAATAATATACGATCATAATCTATCCAGGGTATTATGGTGGATGGTATCAATATACTATATCCCAAATAAAGTGTAACATTCATCAAAATATATTTAAATAAATGAAAATACATTAAAATGATCAATATGAAATTTTATGAAGAAAATTACCTTTTAATTTTTAAAATCACATATATTAAAATCTAAAAATCTAAAAAATATTAAAAAAATGAATATTATGTGAAAAGAACCACTGAAACATGTAATTTATACTTCACGTAAATGAGTATTCATGGTTTTATGAAAATTCATTTATGTGGTAAATGTTAAAATATTTATTTCAATTAACATATAGTAAAAATAAATTTCATTGGTAAACAGGAAGAAGTATTATTTTAATCCATTTTATTAAAAGTAAATTCAATCTCTAAATGAATTTATCAAATAAAAATATATAAACAGATTCATGAAATTTTTTTAAATAAAAATATATACACGAAATGAAAATATTCCCATCCAAATAAAAAAAAATTGTTGGTTTGCCTTTAAAACATTTTTTGTGCATTAATATTTCGAAAGAAGGTAAAATATGGATCATATAAATGAAAACCCTAGATTTAGATAATATACTAGAAAATTTATTTTTTAAAATATTTAATAATAATATAATTCATACAATCGAAAAATTCACAAAAAAATCCCAAATATAAAAGAAGATTTGAAATAAGCGAGTACCATAGGTTTTACTTCCCCCATATATTCTTTTCAACTCTTATATTTTATATTTAGATTTATTGTAAATCGATAATAGCACCATATTAATAATTATAATTTAATATATTATCCACATATTGTAACACTTAGAGTAATTTTTATTAGTTTTTTAATAAATTAAATTTCATTTATATTATGTGTTACACACAATACTAATTTTAACTACTTACACGTGTAACACATTGTTTTAACTATCCACGATATATTATTAATATGATAATTTAAAAGGGATGATTATAGCATACCCATTAAACATAAAAATATTAGTAGTATCAAAATGTTTTAAAATATTATGTATAACAGTTTCATATATTGAAAACAATATGATACAAAATACATAATTTTAAATAGATTTTTATATGTTTTTAATAAATAATTTTCAAAAAACATTATTTACTTTAGTGAATAAAAAATAATTTTTTTAAAAAAATTTTATAAACTAAATTCTATAAAATAAAAATAATTTTTTCAATAATCATGTCAAAATTATATTTGGTTATTTCGTTTAAATTTTTTCTAAAAATAACAACTTTTTAGTAAATAGTGAAAATACTATGTTTTTAATTCAAAAAAATGACTTTTATTTTAATGATTTTATAATGTTAAATTATATTTTAAATTGGTTTTATAAGATAAATCGAATAAATTATATATCAATTATTCCAATTTTTTTCATTGTAATCATTTTCATACTAAATTTTGAAATATAATATTTTTAAACTTTTATAAATTTTCTCTTTGGAAAACTGTTATCTTTTCATGTTTATGGGACTTTTTTTAAACATAAATTTTTTGGATTGAAGTATAAATTAAGATGATCAATTTCACGAGGGGGTTGAATTGTATATTTAAAAACTTTTGTTTTTAGAATTTTGGAAAACTATGTTTAACAATGATAAACGATGTAAATTCACAAGACCTCTTAGTTCTATAATCATGCTAGGTTCTGGAAATATGGTTCCAGAAATAAAATATAAGGTAAGATTACAATGAAAAGATTCTACCTTAAAGCATATAGAATCATTCTTATTAGAGTAAGAAAATGAACAAGAATGTATAATATGGTTATACTTTATTACATTATAAAAAGTACAGTAGTAATAAACATGAAACAAAACAATTAACAAGTATGGAATCTCATTGCACAAAGAGAAGTGTATCCAACAACCATGGATAAAGGTCCCTTGATTTATATATTCAAAAATGTCTTTCTTACACACATCAGGGTAAGCCCTCGATAGGAATATCGAAATCAATCTTTCTATCCCCACAATCCCTCGAACATTAAGGTAGTCTGAACCTTTTTCTTCTTATCCAAGGAAGACATTGAACTTTAAGGTAGACGACACATCTGTCTTCCTATCCCCAGAAGTCCATGATTGTACACAAAAACAATCGGAGTCACGCGAAGCAAGGTGAAAAATATTTTTAGTATGCATAAGGTATGAGAGTCTCTCTCTATAAAAATTATTTCATCTACATTCAATCTCTAGAGTGATTGAGTACGTAGTTTCAGTGTTGAGCATGTTCAAATGAGCTCTTATTTATTGGAACTTCTATAACTATAAGGACCCGGCCTTTAACCGTATATAATATTGAATTAAATGAATAATTCACATTGAGGATCTTTTCAAGTTTAGAGTTTTAGAGAATTAGGACATAACTATTACATCTCAAAAGATTACAAAGTTGACACTTCTACCCAGTATCCATTTCTTTTACAAAACATGAACTCTTGAAAAAAGAGTCATGTCTAGTTCCATGTTTAAGATATAATGAATTTTTTTTGATCCCATGCTTGACCCTATTCCACATTATGTCCTGTGAAAAAAATTTCAAAAACTTGGGATGAGCATAAAAATATCAGTAAGAGATACATAAACAAGTAAAACTATTAGTTTTTCAAAACAACAAGTAAACCATTAATACTTTAACATAAGTAATACGTTTCCCCTTTATGAAGTAGTAAATACTCTTCATTGAATAAAAGATCATTACTTACCCTTTTTTAAGCAAAATATTACCGTAAAACCCATATAAAGAACACATAACATATAAAGGTAACTTGGGACATAAACATACTGAAATGGAATAACCATACGGTCGACTTCCACACATATCACTAAATGGAATATCCATAAGGCTGACTTCCATACCCAATGCATTGGAGTTTATAACGTAACCACCCATCCTAGTATTCACGACACCACCCGTCATTTGGATTATCATGTAACCACCCATAAAATGTCCAAGTACCAATATAAAATCATAACACAAACAACAAATATAAAGGAAAGAAAAAATTTCCACTTTTCAATCACAATATATCACTTAAATATATTGACATAACAAATCAATTTTCAAAACCATTTTCAATACAAAAAATACTTAAATGAGTATAAAGTTTTTATTTTATTTTAAAAACATTACGTCTTGTTGAGGAAACCAAAGATCAAATATTACTCACCGCGGTGGAAAAGGTCGTTGTCATCGGTTACGTTAAAAGAAACATTCCTTTTTGACGTTTAGTAAAATGATTCTTAGAAAACGAATCCCTTTGAAAATTCAAGGGTGCTTATACAGAGTATAAAATAATGTCGTGAATTAAAACAAAATATGCCTCAATGGATGGAGATTGAGACGAAGTCCCTTACCTCGTGTGTGACTTGACTCGATCATTCTTTAATATTCTTTAATTTGGGTAAATCCCTTTGGTTTGAACCAAAGGGCTTCTTTATGTGACTTATACCTAAGGTAAGGCTTCTAGGAGGAGGAGAGGTAAGTAGGGAGAATAATTGGATAGAGTTTGGATGAGCCAAAAGTCTTGAGAGGTGTGAGTAATTGGTTAGAAATGGTCTCCTTTTATAAGGGGGAGGAGGGGCTCTTTAGGAAAGTGTGAAAACATTATTTTATTATATAATTATATTCAGTTTACAATGGTCCAAAAATAATTATAGTCGAAGATAAGATGATTCATGGTCGAAATAAAATCATCCAATAGGAATTGGACAGGTTTCGAATTATATTTTAATCATTATAATCTTATATATTTAAATGATTTATTAATGATGTAAACACTGCATCATTATTGTGTCATAAATAATTTAAATTATTTGATATATAAAAATTAAAAAAAACTACCATGATGTAGGAAATAATTTGATATTTCCAATCAATATTTATAGTCTAAAAGAGAATTTATATAACCCCTCCTAAAAATTAATTTACTAAAAGATGTTTTATTTTGTCATTTTTTCGTTTAATTTAGGTTAATTAATCTAAATTGTCATTATCACTCCCAAGTGGCTCAATGGGGTCCCAAAATCGTCCCAAAGACGCCCATGGTTGTAAATGACTCAAAAAATAATGTTGGGACAAGTGTTAAGGTAATTTTGAATTATTATAATATTCTTTAATCCTTGAATTACCCTATTTACCTTTAACCGCGATAAATAAAAGTCAACAGTTACTACTCACCAAAAATTATTTTCATCTTATTAAACCACATATTACTTCTTGATAACAACCATGTATGTCGGATTTTTGAAATTCAACTCACAGAAGTGGTAAAATTTCATTTAAATGAAAAATTTATTTTTTTAACTACTACTAAGTGATTTCACTATTCATAAAAAATTGATGTTTTCCAGAAAAATACCAAGAATTCAGCCTAAGAATTATTTGATATTCTGAATTCAAAATTGATGTCTATTTTTTCAAATTCAAAACATATAAGTGGCATTAATTAATTTTATAATTAATTCCAGTTGTTAAAACAAATGGCGTGTTTTTAAGAAAGAATAACTGTCAAAAGATTGACACTTGTTTATGTCAAATTTCAAAGTGAAATTAATTCCAATGAGAAAAATTGGATTAAATGGTAAAAATATATTTTAATTACACTTTAAAACCATTTAAAGAGATAATCTCACCTCATAAATAAATTAGATTAAAACATAGTTTTGAACTAAAATAGAATATTTTTACTCTTCAATAAAAATGAACTTTATCAGAAAAATTCCAAAATATTACCGAAAGTAAAATTTGATTTCCCCATTCTACAGAAGGATTTTATTTGGTCAATTATAATGTATTAAAGTTACCAAAACTATATTTAAATAGTGTTCACCATTAAAAGGCGGTAAATCGGCCTTTTAATGTAAATTATGCTTAAAATTGATTCATTTATATTTTAAGCCTCTATCTTTTTATTGGATAAATGTAAATACATTTAAAAAACATGCATAATCATATTGTAGTTAGTTTCATTCATTCCCTCCAATACAATGGCTATGATTTAACTACCATTTAAAATAATAATATTATATTATTATTATGCAACGTAAGATTTCAAAGAAACCTGTTGTGGTGTATCAGGTATGCTATCGAACAAAGAAACCCATTTAAAGTAAAATTAATATTTATTTCACAAATATTAACAAATATTAAATATGTCTTATTATCCATTTAACTGTGATGTTACATCCTTCCCCCCTTTTGGAAATTGCGTCCTCGCAATTTTTATTCACTTATCAAAATAAGTGGGGGTATTTATACCTCATAGAATTTTCAGATTCCCACGTTACCTCCTCAACCATATGGTTTTTCCACAAAACCTTTACCTAGTGAATTAACATATTCCACAACGCTTTCTCTCTACGGTTAAGAATATGAATTTTTTGTTCCTCATATGAGATATTCTCTTCCAACTGAACTACCTCGGGCTCAAAATATGAGATGGATCTAGCATATACTTTCTCAACATCGAAACATGAAAAACATTTTGTACCTGGGATAAACATGGAGGTAAAGCCACTCTGTATGCAACTGATCAAACATTCTCTAGGATTTCATATGGTCAAATGAACCTCAGACTCAACATTCCCTTATTAAAAAAACGCATCACACTTTATCAAGGAGAAACTTTGAGAAAGACATGATCACCTACCTCAAAAGAAAGATCCTTCCTCCAGTTATCTGCATAACTTTTCTGTCTGATCTGAGTTGTTCTCATTTGCTTATGAATCTACTGAACTTTCTCTACCATCTCTTCTACCAATTATGGTCCCATCAGATTCCTTTCACCTTCTTCATCCCAAAAAGATGGAGTTCGACAATGCTTTCCATATAATGTCTCAAATGGAGCCATATGTATACTGGAATAAAAGATGTCATTATAAGAAAATTCAACCAAAGAAAAATATTGGTCCCAACTTCCCTGGTAATCCATCGAACAAGCACGTAGCATATCTTTCAATGTATGAATTGTTCATTCTGACTCCCCATCTAATTGAGGATGAAAATCTATACAAAAATTTAATTCAGTACCCAATGACTTCTGATAGCCTTTCAAAAGTTAGAAGTGAAATGGGATCACGATCAGATACAATGGAGAGGGGAACTCCATGCAACCTGAATATCTCTTTAACATACAACCAAGAAAATTGATCTAGAGACAAAGTATCTCTAATAGAAAGGAAATGAGAAGATTTAGTCAATCAATCAACTATAACCTAGATTGCATTATTACCTCACGATGTCTTTGGTAATCCCACAACAAAGTCAATGAATATATTTTTCAATTTCCACTCTGGCACCGGTAAAGACTGAAGCAATCCTTTCAGTAACTGTCACTCTGCTTTAACCTACTGACAAGTCAAATACTTCACAGTAAAATCATCAATATCTCTTGTCATTCCATCCCACCAGTAATACTCCCGAAGATATTTGTACATCTTAGTACTATCAGGATGAACTGAAAATGGAGAACTACGAGCTTCACATAACAACTCATTCATTAATTTTGAATCACAAGGCACACATAATCTCTTTCCAAATCTCAAAACACAATCATTATGAACATTAAAATCTGGCAATGTACCCTTCTGAACCAACTCTACCTTTTTCTACAACTCACTATCTTCCTTCTGTGCTTTCTTAATTCTGTCTCATAGAGATGATTTCACTGAAACCTGAAACAAAATAGAAGAATTTCCTACACCAACAACATCTATGGAAAAGTTCATCAAATAAAAAACCAAAGGATCTCGTTCCAAATGTAACATTTTTAATGAAGTATTACTTTTTTGACTCAAAGCATCAGTCACTTTATTTGATTTTCATGGATGATAAAGGATCGCGCAATCATAATCCATGATTAATTCCAAAAATCTATTATGTCTCATTTATAATTATTTCTAAGTGAATTATACTTCAAACTTTTGTGATTAGTATATATTTTACACTTCACTCCATACAAATTATGCCTCCAAATTTTTAAAGAAAAAACAACAACAGCTAATTCCAAATCATGTGTAGGGTAATTTAACTCATGTGGTTTCCACTGATGTGAAGAATAAGAAATTACTTGATCATTCTGCATTAGGATATAACCCAGTCCTTTCAACGAAGCATCACTATAGATAAAAACTCACCATATTTAGATGGTAGTGAAAAAACTAGATCATTCACCAATCTTCTTTTCAATTCTGGAAAACATTCATCACACTCTTTTGTATAAATAAACTTAATACCTTTTTGAGTTAACTTAGGCATTAGACTTGATAACCGGGAAAATTTCAACAAACCTCTGGTAATAACCTGCCAAACCAAGAAAACTATAAATCTCGATTATATTTGTGGGTCTCGACCATTCTTCAAAAACTTTAGTTTTAGCAGGATCAACAGTTATGCAATTTTTCTGAAATAATGCGACCAAGGAAAGAAATTTGTTGCAAACAAAACTCACACTTGATAAATTTTTAAAATAGTTTTTTTTTCTATTAAGGTTTTCAAGACAACCCTAAAATGACTTTCACGTTCCTACTTACTTTTGGAATAAACCAAAATATTATCAATGAACACAACCACAAACTTATCTAAGAACTCACAAAAAATTCTATTCAAAATATCCACGAATACAGTAGGTGAATTGATTAACCCAAAAGGCATAACTACAAATTCATAATGGCCATATCTAGTACGAAACGTAGTCTTCGGAACATATGCTTAATTTAAATTCAACTGATGGTACCCCGACCTCAAGCAAATCTTTGAAAAATTCTGAGCTCCCTGGATCTGATCAAAGAAATCATCGATATGAGGCAAAGGATAATTGTTCTTTACAGTAATGTTATTAAATGCTCTATAATCATTACAAAGTCTCATTGAACCATCTTTATTTTTAACAAACAAGATAGGAGCACCCCATGGTGATGTTCTAGGTCGAATGAATCTTTTATCTAATAACTTCTGTAATTGCTTCTTTAACTCTAAAAGTTCAATTTGATCTATTTGATAAGGGGGTTTTGAAATTGGCTTAGCATTAAGAACAAAGTCAACTGTAAATTCAACTTCTCGGTCAGGTATTATACCAGGAAACTCATCAGGAAAAACATCAAGGTACTCATTTGCCTCTGGCACATCATTAATCTAAATAGTCCCTTTGTTTTCAACAATATGTGAAATGTAACATTCATTTATATCATTTACCAGTTTTTCAACTTCTTGATATGTTATCAAAACAAAGGGATCATTCTTGTACACAAACTGAAAATATTTCTGAAAAGAAACCTCTTTAGCTCTGTACTTAATCTTAGAATGATAAATAGAAAGCCAATCCATTCCCAAAATAACATCAAACTATACTAGTGGAAAAAAATAAGGTTTGCAGGTAGATTCTTTCCGCACACAAGGATATGAATGTTCTTATGTTTTCTTTTTGTCTCAACATTTCCTCCAGGTTTTTTACCGTATGTTTTGTATTCATATATTGATATGGAATTCCCAATTTACTAAAAAACTTCTCAGAAATGAAAGAGTGTGTAGAACCTGAATCAAACAACACATTGGCATAATCTGAAAAAAAAACAGTGTACCAGACACTACTTCATTTGATGGACCAACATATGTTGAAGTAGTTGCAAAGGATTTCACCACCCCTTTCTGCTTGTAGTCTGACTGCTTTCCCTCAGTTGATTTCTTCTCTGGAAACTCGTTTTCATAATGACCCATTTAATTACACATAAAACATCTTAATGATGGCTTTTCATTGCCTTCTTGTTCATCGTCCTCATGGTTACGAGCAATATAACCAGACTTACCACACGAGAAGCACTTTCCAGACATTGATAAACTTTCTCCATGATGTTTTTACCACACTTCTCACAAGTTATATATATAGTTTTCTTACCTCCATGCTTCTTTGATGAATTATTCCCCTTTTCCTACCAACTGGACCTCTTATTCTGTTGTTTGTAAAAGAACACTTGATCATCGACAAACTCCATTTCAACCGTCTCTGCACATCGAACAAGTTTTTCATAAATTCGGAACTCACGAGAGGCTAATGCTCTTCGATATCATAGATTCATTCCTAATTAAAATAGATTTTTCTTACTATCAAGATCTCAGATGAAAATTGGTGCATACGTTTCCAGTCGGGTGAACATTTCTTCATAAGCAGCCACCGAGTCATCCTCTTGCCTAAATTCTAGGAATTGTTTTTCCATCCTAAGACAAACCACCTTAGGAAAATTTTTCTCAAGAAACATACCATTGAATTAATCCCAATCAAGAGCATCAATCTCCTAACTATCCCTGATATTTTTCACCATAAACCACCACTGATCATCTTGAACTTCAATACGGTAAACAGAGAGACTAACCTTTTGATGATCTGAACAACCCATAACATTGAGAATCATTTCTAGTTCTTTATTCCACCCTTCTGCTAGAATAGGGTCATATGATCCTCTAAATGATGGGAGATGTTTCCTCGTGAAATGATCCAATACTGACATGCTCTTTTGAGATTGATCTAGATGATCTCGTGCATGGATACCACCACCATTTATATCCGGATTCAAATATACCATCACTGCAACAAACTATTCAGTTCCGATTCTGAACATCTCAGGATGCTGATTTGGAAGGTTGTCTTCCTCCTTATGTTGTCCCAACATAGCTACCATGTTTCCTCTGCGAAAAACCATTCTAAACACATAAAAATATTAGGTGAAGAAACATGGTAATCTATAAATTCTATATCATTTCAATATTAACATAAATTACTTTATGGATATTAATTTCACAATACCCTAACTCCTAAAGTTGTCTAAACTGTCCTCTGAAACCAACTATAAGGACCCGACCTTTAACCATACATAATATTGAATTAAATGAATAATTCACATTGAGGATATTTTTAGGTTTAGAGTTTTAGAGAATTATGACATAACTATTAAATCTAAAAATATTACAAAGTATACACTTCTACCAAGTATCCATTTTTTTTACAAAACATGAACTCTTGAAAAAAAGAGTCATGCCCAGTTCCATGTTTAATACAGAATGAATTTTCCTTGATCCCATCCTCGACCCTATTCCACATTATGTCCTATGAAAAAACATTTCAGAAACATTGGATGAGCATAAAAAGCTCAGTAAGGGATACACAAAGAAGTAAAACTATTAGTTATTCAAAACAATAAGAAAACCATGAATACATTTTCATAAGTAATACTTTTCACCTTTATGAAGTAGTAAATACTCTTCACTGAATAAAATAACATTACATACCCTTTTTTAACCCAAATATTACCATAAAACCCATATAAAGAACACAAAACATATAAAGGTAACTTTAGACATAAACATACTTAAATGGAATAACCATACAGTCGACTTCCACACATATCACTGAATGGAATAGCCATACATCCGACTTCCATACCAAATGCATTGGAGGTTATAACGTAACCACCCATCCTAGTAATCATGGAACCACCCATAATTTGGTTTATCACGTAACCACCCATCAAATTTCCAAGTACCAATATAAAATCAAAACACACACAACAAATATAAATAAAAGAAAACATTTCCACTTTTCAATCACAATATATCATTTAAATATATTGACATAAAAAATCCATTTTCAAAACCATTTTCAATACCAAAAATACGTAAAAGTGTATAAGGTATTTATTATCTTTTAAAAACATTACGACTTTTTGTGGAAGCTAAAGATCAGATAATACTCGCGGCAGCGGAAAAGGTCATTGTCACCGCTTACGTTAAAAGAAACATTCCTTTTTGACATTTAGTAAAACTCTATGTAGAAAAAGATTCCCTTTGAAAAGTCAAGGGTTTTTATACAAAGTATAAAATAAAGTATTTTATTAAATGAAAATATGCCTCAATGAAATTATATTGAGACGGAGTCCCTTACCTCGTGTCCGACTTGACTCGATCGTTCTTTAATCTCCTTTAATTTGGGTAACTACCTTTGGTTTGAACCCAATGACTTCTTGAAGTGCCTTCTACCTAAGGTAAGGCTTCTATAAGGAGGAGAGTGAGGTAGGGATATTAATTGGTTAGATTTTGGACAAGACAAAAGGCTTGAGAGGTGTGAGGAATTGGTTAGAAATGGTCTCCTTTTATAAGGTGGAGGAGGGGCTGTTAAGGAAAGTGTAAAAACATTATTTTATTATATAATTATATTTGGTTTCAAATGGTCTAAAATCATTATAGTCGAAGATAGGATGATTCATGGTCTAAATAAAATCATCCAATAGTAATTGGACAAGTCTTAGATAATATTGTAATCATTATAATCTTATTTATTTAAATGATTTATTAATGAGGTAAACACTACATCATTATTGTGTCATAAATAATTTAAATTATTTGATGTCTAAAAATTATAAAAAAAACTACCATGATGTATTAATTCATTTTATATTTCAAATGAATATTTATAGTCAAAAAGATAATTTATATAACCCCTTCTAAAAATTAATTTACTAAAAGATGTCTGCTTTTGTCATTTTTGCCTTTACTTTAAGTTAATTAATCTAAATTGTCATTATCACTCCCAAGTGGCTGAATGGGGTCCCAAAATCGACCCAAAGATACTCATGTTCGTAAATTATTCAACCAATAAGGTTTCGACCAGTGAAAGGTAATTTTGAATTATTATAATATTCTTTTCACCTTGAATTACCCTATTTACCTTTAACCGCGGTAAATAAAAGTCAAAAGTTACTATTTACCAAAAAAAATTCATCTTATTAAACCAAATTTTACTTCTTGATAACAACCATGTATGTAGGATTTTAGAAATTCAACTCACAGAACTGGTCAAATTTGATTTCAATGAAAAAGTCAGTTTTTTAACTACTACTAAGTGGTTTCACTATTCCTCAAAAATTGAAGTTTTCCAGAAAAATACCAAATATTCAGCCTAAGAATTATTTGATATTACGAATTCAAAATTGAACTCTATTTTTCCAAATTAAAAACATATAATTTTCATTATTTAATTTTAAAATTAATTCCCGTTGTTAAAACAAATAGCGTGTTTTTAAGAAACAATAACTATCAAAAGATTGACACTTGTTTATGTCAAATTTCAAAGTGAAAATAATTTCGATGACCATAATTGGATTAAATGATAAAAATGTATTCTAATTACACATTAAAACCAATTAAAAATATATTCTATCCATATAAATAAATTATATTAAAACATAGTTTTTAATTAAAATACAATATTTTCACTATTCAATAAAAATGAACTCTATCGGAAAAATTCCAAAAAATCACCCAAAGTAAAATTTGATGTCCCCATTATAAAGAAGGATTTTATTTGGTCAATTAGAATGTATTAATGTGACCAAAACTATATTTAAATAGGTTTCTCTATTAAAAGGCGGTAAATCGGCCTTTTAATGTAAATTATGCTTAAAATTAGATTCATTCATATTTTAAGCATCTAACTTTTTATTGGATAAATGTAAATACATTTAATATAAAAGTATAATCATATTGTAGTTAGTCTCATTAATTCCTGCCAATACAATGTCTAGGAGTTAACTACCATTTAAAATAATAATATTATATTATTATTGTGCAACGTAAGATTTCAAAGAAACCCGTTGTTGCATATCGACTATGCTATCGAACATAGAAACCCATTTAAAGTAAAAAAAATTAATACACAAAAATTAATAAATATGAAATATGTCTTATTCTTCATCTACCTGGGATGTTACACTAACGGTCGGTTCCCTCCTCCAACAGTCATATTTTTCCTTAAATCATGGAGGGACTTGTACACGTGTCACTCGAACAATGGTTTGTTAGAAACAGATTGTACGACCTCGTTTCATAACTATATGAGGGTAAGAAAAATATGGTTTCCTAACCAAATTCAATTTTCCAGAGTCTAAGGAATAATAATGATCCGAGACTAATCAAATTAACACTTGGATACTATAAATCATAAATAAACGAATTCTGTTTTTCAACGAATTTGGAACCTGAATTCTATAGATTTTGGAGTCTGAATACCAATAAATTTGGAGTCTGAATTCTACTGAATTCAGTGTTGAATTATGAGGAAATTAGAACCATTATTATGAGGGATTCACAACCTGAATTCAAATAAATTCAAATTCTGAATTCTAAGGAATTCGCAGTCGGAATTCAGAAGAATTCAGAAGTTGAATTATGAGGAATTAAGATTCTTAAATATGAGGAATTCGTAGTCATAATTTGGAGAAATTAGGAACACGAATTTTTAGGAATTCAAAAACTAAATTCAGAGGAATTTAGAATATGAATATTGAGGAATTTAGAACCAGAATTCTGAGGAATTTAGAATCTTAATTCTAAGGACTTCGGAATCAAAATTAGGAAAAATTCAGATTTTCTTTTCAAAGAATTCAGAGTCTGAATTTCAGAGAATTTAGAGTCTAAATTTCAGAGAATTTGGTGTTCAAATTTCAGAGAATTTGGTGTCTGAATTTCAGATAATTTGGAATCTGGATTTCATAAAATTCGGAATATAAAAACATAATACTCTATATCAAATTATTTATATGATTCCTAGGATTTAGATAAGAAACTGATTTTTAGAAATTTGATATAAAAAGTGTTAGAATAAGGGAAACTATAAAATGAAAAATGAAAACATTGGTAAAGATAAAATTTCCATGGGTAAAGAAAATTTTCCTTATTAAGATAATTTTTATGGAAAATAAAATTTTCCTTAAGATAGGCTATTTGTGATTTTAAAAACATAATTTAATAGAAATGTCATAATTAAATATTATTGACTCAACAATGTCCCCAGTTTTGCAAAGGAAAAACATCCATAATAAAAAGAATATAAGGACTTAGAATTTTTATGGACTTGAAAATAAAAACATATCTCCATTTACTTATGATTCACTGTGAATATGACTAACTCCCCATTATGTTTTGAAATCCCAAAAGATCTCATTCTATATTTCTTGAATGATATTTTAGATTTTATTTTCATATGAATGTATTATTTGATAAGAACTTCCCCATAGATGGGATCATATTCTTGATTTCATGAATTAGATTTTACATTTTCTTTGAATACGAAAATATTCTTTGATAAAAACGTCCCCTTAGATGAACTCCCTATTACATAGGGAAATCTATTCTTTATTATTATTCTTTTTTATCATTACATTATCCCCCTTTGTGATTTTCAAAATATAATAGGGGGAATGGAAAAAATGGTACCTAAATAATTAGTACTAAATAACAAAATATATAGAGATCAACCAAAATTTCATTATGATTGAAAGAATTTGTACAAGGAAAAAATTCAACAAAAGATCATAATTGAAAAAATTATCCTTCTTTCTCCTTTGGAAGCAACATCTTGAAAATGGTTTTTAGCTTCTTGGGCTCCTTGTGATCTTCTTCCATGCGCTTGAGCAACTGGTCACGATCCTTACTTTTCTTCTCTAAGGATTTTATCTTTTCTTCCGGAGCCTTAAGACATTCTGCTTGAGCTTTCAAGACTTATTCTTCATTAATAATATTTTCTTCAAATTCGATTCTGAGATCCCTTTCCCTCTTCCAATTCATAGACACGGAATTAAGTTGGCCATTTTATTCCTTACATCTTGCTTCAGAGTTCTCTTTTTTGAGGGTTATCTTTTCTTAAAATCTCTTAGTATGATCATTAATCATGCCAGCTTTGATGTTAAAGGTATCTTTGACATTATCTTGAAATTAATCAAATGATCTCAGGTCTTCGACTGTGTTCCTTGACTAGCTTTAATCTTTTTTCATAACCTTTTATGAGCCTCATAACCAATGAGAATGGATTTGAAATCTGCCTCAAGATTTACAAACTTATCCATAAGCATGGAAACTAAATATGATTTCTGATTGAACAAATTCTGAAGCATTTGGAATCATCATTCAATACATCGAATGAATGAAATAGTATCGACCTGCTTTTTCGAAGATTTTACCTCAAAATCATGTCCAAGAGAGGAAGATTTTGAATGAAAATGTTTGGTTGGGGAAGAATGTTTTTCTAACTCTTCATCTTTCCTCTTCAATGAAGTACCAACATCTTTCTTTTTCACTAAATATTTACTAGGAGTATTGACTAAAACCAGCTCTCCCATATCAATTCCCTGAATGATATCTTCATGTTGAGGTGATTCATTCTCACAATCACATAACTGGAAAATTTTATCTTCCTCAACTTCCTCGTTCTTAGCATCAACCACTTGATCATCCAGATGAACAAAATCATGATTACTGCTTACTTCTTCAAAAGGATGGTTTACTTCTTCCTTACCCTTATATTCATTTCCTAGAGAAGCATGTTTTGAGGATTCGACTAGATAATTCCGGATTGATAATTTAATAGAGGGACTTTCCTTCTCATGGTAGTCTTTAACTTGATTTATGACATCATTAGTTTCATACCATTCTTATTCTTCTTCTATTTCCTCTTCCTCTTCCTGCACAATTTCATCTTCTTATTCGAGATCTGGAATCACCACCTTCTATACCGGATTCTTAGTAAGTGATTCTAGGAAAAACTATTCTGGCACTAGGATTTGTTTAGATTCTTTCTCAACATCCTTGAGAAATTATTAAACAATTTCAGCCTTCGATAACTTCTTCCTCTGTTTCTTTTCTTTCTGTTTCTTCTCAAGATCTTAAGAAGCCTTTATCTTGAATTATTTTGCCTCAAGAGGGTCCAAGCCAATAGTAGGCTCCCATTCCTTCTTATTTGTCTTATCTTCTTTCCACTTATCCACTACATCATTAGGATAATCCTTTTCCTTTTTTGTTTTTGGAGGTGCAGATTGAGTTAAAATAGCCACAAGAGTTTTTTCATAATTTTATAGTTCCTTTTCCTTCCTCTTCTTTCAGCCCTTCTTGAAGGTTTCAGCCACCTCCGGTTTCATTCATAGGGCATGGATTTTATCTTCCTAATAATCATAAAATTCTCCAGAATCACTGGAAAAACCAACTTTCATTCTCCTTAGATTATCATCACTCAGCAACATTAATTTGAATTTTATTTCACTGAACTTCAAGGACTTTTGTAAGACTGAATACAAAAAACTATAATCTTCAAAAGAATAGCTGGATACTTGATAATCTGAGATTTTAGTGTTACATTCATGATATTCTCAATTTTCAGCAAAACAAACTCTACTAAATCGATTTTCTTGAGATTCACCAAAAAATCTAATACATATATATCACTTTTCTTCTGGGTATCATTGTGCCCTTTTCTCGGAATGAGAAATCCCTAAACCCATAGCTAAAGAATCTGAAGATATGTAGAGGGATGAATAATATTCAGGGTCTTCACTTCCTTCAAACCAAGACACTCTATAGCTTTCTTCTTGTCAAAAGTTCCTGCAACATCAAGTAACTTGTGAGGGTAGAACACTGCTTCTCCCTCATAAGGAATTCCATTCAGGTTGGTAGCCATATTATAAGAAAGGGAGTAGGTATTTCCATAGATTTTGAAGGAATAATTATCTATCCCTCCTTCATTGAATAAACATACCAATTCATAGAACTTGACTAACAACTCTGGATAAACTGAATCTTGTTCCCTCAGTTTGGATATAAATAGGCTCTCCCAGCCATTCAACTTTATATTATTTGAAATGATAGAAACATACATAGAAAAGAATTTGAAAACAAAAAACATCTCTTTTTTTATTTTCCACTTGTATATTTTCATTACATAAGATATTTCTTTCTGAGGAGAGGATTCTACATACCTTCAGAATTACGTAAACCCTGAATATTCAGAACAGCCTTAAGTATAGTTGTATGGATTAAGCACACCAGAGCTTGAAGATTGTTGTGGGAAAACTATTGGAGGTCCTTATATAGGTGATTAAAGGGAGGGTTCAACTTCTATACGTGATCTAGTGGTTGAAATACTCTTGATCATATCTGACGTTTGAGATGATAACCAAAGAAGTATTTTGATAGGTTCTGATCTTTTGAGGTTTTAAAGATAAAATTTTTGGATTTAAGAAATGAAAAAAATGAATCTGAAAACGTTTCATGAATAAGATAAAATAACAACGTGTAGAAAGATGGTTACAAAAATTTAAGAATGAAAACATACATTTTGGATTGCTAGGAAAATTATTTGTAATGAGAGAAATTCTTCTTTATATTCTGAAAATGTATAAAAAAAACCTCATTAGGAAAATTTTGATTACGAAATGTTTTGACAATAAAAAATTTCGACAACAAAGAATTTTGACTAAAAAAATATTAACTAAAAAAATGACTATGAAAAGTTTTAACTATGAAAAATTTTCACTACAATAAATTATAACTACAAAAATTCTTGACTCTGATGAAATTTAAATAATATGAACATGTACTCCCCCTTTGAAAAGAAGATTCTTACTATAAATAGATAGGTTTACACAAGAAGATAATAAAAAATATTACCTTACAGTTACCATTCTCAAATTCTGTTTAATATATTCAAATCTATTGGAAGGTAATGATTTTGTGAAAATATCATCATGTTGATCTTGCATTCTGATAAATTGAAGAATGATAACCCCTTTCTATGTGTGATCCCTAAGAAACGGATGCCTAATATCTTTGTGTTTTTTTGCGAGAGTTATGTACTAGGGATTTACTTAAGGCAATGAGACTAGTATTATGACATAATATTTGTGTTTCTGTAAAACTCATACCATAGTTTGTGAGTGTGTGTTGCATCCACAACACATGAGCACAAAAACATCCAACTGCAACATATTCAGCTTCAACAGGGGAAATTGCTACTAAGTGTTGGTTTTTGAATGACCAAGAAACTAATGAATTTCTTAATAAAAGACAAGTTCCAAATTTATTTTTTCTATCCATTCTACATCCAAAAAATACAGCATCCAAAAAGAATTTAAAAACAAAATCATTTCCATAATTATAAAAGAATCCTTAATCCATGGTTCCCATTAAGTAGCGAAAAATTATTTTCACTGCCTTTAAATGAGATTCCTTTGGATTGGATTGATATATGGAATATAATCATACTGAAAACATTAAGTCTGGATGACTAGCTTTCAAGTATAGTATACTTCCTATCATACCTCTAAATGATGTTTGATGCACTGGTTTCCCAGCTTCATGAAGATCATGTGAATTTGAGGTACCAATGTGTGAACTTATATTCATATTGTTTTCATATCCACACTTTTTAAGAAGATCATTAATATACGTATGTTGAGATATATACATTCCTTCTGGTTTTTGAGATATATGAAAATGAAGGGAAAATGTTAACTCACCCATTATAGTCTTTTTGAACTCAGATTTCATTAGATTTGCAAAGGAATCAGTTAAAGATTGCTGAGTTGAACCAAATATAATGTAATCAAAAAATATTTGAACAATCAAAACATTTTTCCTATTTTCTTAATAAAGAGGGATGGATATGAATTTCCCTTAACATAATTATTTTGTAACAAAAATCCTGTAAGTCAATCATACTAGGCTCTAGGGCCTTATATTCCCTACTCTTTTTCATTCATAATATGTGACTTCAAATTATTTCTCGTCCTTTCTTTCATTGTTCTTAAATCTATACTAAAGGTCTTTCTTCCCAACTATCATATTCATCCTTCAAGAAAGACTATCTATGTAAAGACCCGTAAAATTCAAGGGAATTTTTTTTCTTAAATTTCTTTGGGATTTTACAAGAACGTAGTTTTTTACGGCACTTGATTACGAGGCCCGGTGTGCCCAGAATTTATATCCGAAGTTTAGCTTGGGTACGTTCAGTGAACGAACGAGCGGGAAATTCTAACTTTTGAACCGGTGTTCAGAATTGAATTCTGAGGGCACCGATGGAACCGTAGCACCGGTAATTGCTTAGGAACGCCATTTCCAGAGTTGCGTTTACACGAGAGAAGTTTTTAACTTTTGTGGAAGGTAAAAAAAATTATGCAACAATTTTATTTTTACTTTAAGTGGTTTATGCTTTGGGTGGAAGTTGGGTAACTACCCAAATTCCTAAGGGAGGTTATAAGGGTGGTGGGGCCCACATGAACCCCACCCCTTCACATTCTTAATCCCCCTCAACTCAGCATTGTGGATGACAACTTTTCATGAATTAATTTAAGTGAATTAATTCAAACTCTTGAAATTAAAAAGTTATGTTATGTTTATAAAATAAGAGATGAACTTATTTTATTGTGTTGGAACCTTGTTGTGTGAACTTTGAGAGAAAAGCCAAGGGATTTGAGGAACTTCTTCGTCTTCGACAAAGAACGCGACGAACACATCGGTCTCTGACGAAGAACGCCGAGTTCTTGGAAACCGATTACGCAACGCCGTGTACCGCGATGTCGTCGACGTTTTCTTCTGCGACATCTCTTCCCGCGATGAATCCTCGTTAGACGAACCTCCGTTCAAGCTCGCACGAGGTAGGGGTTTATTTATTTATTTATTTATTTTTCTCGTATATACTACCTTGTTGTTCTTCATGAAAATACGACCAATTGCTATCGATTAACGAGAGGGGGCCGGACCGCACAAACACGACCGTCCCTCCTCCTTTATCCATGTTATTGATTCTTTTGTGTTGGAACGGGAATGGCGCAGTGTCGTCGCACCCCGTGGGATCGTGCGACAAGTAATGCGCGGCGTCGTCGCACCGCGCCGTGAAATTGAAACAAGTCGTGGCGCCATCGTGCCACGCCGGAGAACCGAAAAAGCACCGCGGACGGGGATGGGCCGCGGCGGAGGGGTGTGGCACCGTCGCACCGCATCAGACGAATGAAGGCCGTGGCCGGTTCCGGTCCGCGACGGAGCATGGGAAACGGCGGCCGGAAATGGGCTGCCGGCGTCGGAGCAGGACCGACGGCCGGAAACGGGCCGCCGGCGTCGGAGCAGGGAGGGGACCGGCTGTCGCTGGTCCCGTGATGGCAAAAACCGGCCAGCCAGAAAGGAGGAAATCCGGGTGTTCAAACCCCCGACCAGCAAGCTAGCAGACCCCATTAAGGGGGGTCACGGTTACAAAACACGGGGGGCAGCGCCCCCCCCCCCCCCCCCCCCCGCAAGCCGAACGGCTGGACCATTCGGCCGAGCCAGCTGGCGCCGCGCGCCAGTGTGCGGGGCCGCACCCTGGCCGGGACCACCCAGACCCGGGTTGGGTCGGCCCGATTCAGGACGACCCAGGGGGTCTCGGGCCGGGTCGGTCCGGGCCCGAAACCAACGTTTTCTGACCCTTTTTGGTCGTTTGACCATATCTTTGGCTACAGACCTCCGATCGATCCGCCGTCAGCGGCGGTACGATCCCTGGATCGAGACGGTCGTTTCGGTATATCTCACTAAATGTTTCGGAATACTTGGCGTTCGGCCGAGTTGGTTCGTTCACGAAACCAACCGGGCCCTCGGAACGGAAACGCTCATATCTTAAGTTCCGGACGTCCGATTGACGTGCCGTCAACTTTTTTGGATTCCTCTTAGTGAGACGGAACATTTGGCTTACTCTGCCCATGGTTTGGACATAGGTGGAGTATGGTCGGGTTGGTTTTGACTTAAAACCCAACTGGGCCCCTGGGACGAAAAAGCCAATAACTTTCAGACCGGGCGTCCGATTGACGCGCCGTCTGTGACGTTGAGTTCTTGTTGACGATACGGAACTTTTGGATACATCAACTCTGGACTTTGTGACAGTTGATGTATCATCCTCTCGGATCGTGGAGCGGACTCTCCCGAACGAGCATGCTGTGTGCGGGAACCCTAGAGCTAGCTGCGTTTGCGACTATGACGACGACGACGACTGTACAGAGATCCTCAGTGGATTCGACGGTGATGACTACAACACTCAGCAAATTTACGTGGATCATTTCTACCGATCCTATGCTGGTCCGATCCTGTGTGGGTCAGCGCTCAGTGGTTCTGTGTGAGCCAGTGCCTACAGATCCTGTGTGGGTCCGATCCTGTGTGGGTCTTTGCGGGGGTTAGTTACCTATCGATCCTTTGTGGGTCAGATCCTATGTGGGTCATTGTGGGGGTTAGTTACCTATCGATCCTTTGTGGGTCAGATCCTATGTGGGTCATTACGGGAGTTAGTACCTATCGATCCTTTGTGGGTCCGATGGCTTAGATGAATCAGTGGCAATATCTGATCATCTCTATTGTC
Organism: Viscum album; assembly: GCA_963277665.1. NCBI lineage: Eukaryota > Viridiplantae > Streptophyta > Magnoliopsida > Santalales > Viscaceae > Viscum > Viscum album. The sequence goes on along the minus strand of OY728152.1, from coordinate 837,662,693 downwards.
TTTTGAAGAAGTATACCTGTGTGAACTGAAACCTGTTTTGCTTTCCTATTTGGATTATGTTGTGCCATCCTGTGTGGATTTACGTTCTACTTTCCTATGTGGATTGTGTTGTGCTATCCTGTGTGGATTTACGTTTAGCTTTCCTGTGTGGATTGGGTTGTACTTGGGCTCGGTTGTTGGAGCCGAACGAGAATTGATGACTTAGGTATATGTATGGGCATATACCTAAGTAGTGTCGGATGTTACTTCGTGATTGTATCTTTCCTTTTTGGATTATCCTTTGTGGATTTTGGGAGCCTTCAGGGGTCTCGAAGTCCCTACTGAGTAGCTTATACTCACCCCTGCACGGGCTATTCCAGCACTACGTTGTGTTGGTTGCAGACGACGGACAATGTTGATCGTGGTTGAGGCTTGCGAAGCAGGACGGTACCTGGAGGTGGACCACTGGGCGGGACGTACTCGGAGCGGACGGCTGGACCCGAGGAGCTGTGGAGGTTATCTGTACTCACCCTTCAGGTGGGAGATCCAGAGGACGGCTTGACGTTGCGACTTTACTTTTCAGTTGATTTTTTCCCTTCCAGTTGTACTTTACTTTCATTTTGGGTCTGTATACTGACCCACTTACTTTTCCGCACTTACTATTGTACTCAATTTTTACTTGGTGTTTACTTCTTCTTGCTTGCTCTGTGGTGTTTGTGGTTTACTTTTAAAAGGAAATGCCCTCCCTTTTTACCGGGATTTATGCCTTGGTGCTAGTCGCCAGCCCCTGGCCTATGGAAGGCGGGCTTGGGGTAGTCACGACACGGGCCCCGAGGACGGCTCGTGAAAAATTGTTATCAAAGGATTTCGGTTCTACCACAGAACATGGGACTCTGATCTTTTTCTATGTGAAGATATAGTGTTAAGCATATTAGGTGTGGTTATCAGTCCAGGGAGTCCAGTGTTGGTTCGGCGGCCGACGTATCCGTACACCAGGACCCTGACTTCTGATTTCTGACTTAATGCACGAAAATATTGATTGTATTTTTGTTTCAAGTTTTCTTTGTGATTACTTTATGTCAACTCACCGGGCATACTGTTTAACCGTGGCACACCTATTTTTTTTCAGGATGGCCCCACGATGACAGCCAGCTAGGGTTCCGAGAGTTGAGCGTGACAACAGCCCACTGAGCAACGAGGCCTTGGTGCAAGGACCTTTGACAGCTGAGGCACCGGTGGTACCTTTACCCGACGAGCCACCAATGCTTCCAGCCCCAGCCGCTGACGATGCACGTCGCCTTAGTGCACTGCATGAGTTCCAGCGCCAGCGACCTCCCAGGTTCTGCTGGGAGATGGACCGCCAGGCAGCCAAGGACTGGCTGGAGGCAGTGGTACAAGTTTTCTGGTTAGTGAGGACACCAGCAGACCTCATGGTGATCCTTGCAGCGAGCCTAATGCACGCGGCAGCGGGCCGGTGGTGGAGCTTTTTGCTCCAGGTGCAAGACGAGGCATCTATTCTCTGGATGGACTTTGAGAGCCTCTTCTGCTCGGAGTTCGTCCCAGCCACCCTCCGTGGGGTGCGCATCCAGGAGCTTCTTCAGCTACGGTAGGGCAGCTTGACAGTCGCCCAGTACTCGGAGAGATTTACCGATCTCTCGCACTACTCGACAGACATGGTACGTGACCCATTCTTCCGGGCCCAAACCTTTGAGCAGGGGTTGAGACATGAGATCATGGCATCGCTGATCTACTTCAGCATTCCGACCCAGGAAGGAGTACTGGAGCGAGCCATTTTGATTGAGATCTTTCTTGTTGAGCCTTCATCAGTGCTGAGACCCACCATAGGGCGGCACGTAGTAGAGTCTTCTGCAGCAGGCAGTCGACGGATGACTCATGGTTCCAGGTAGACCGGACCCTCAGGCAGACGACCTCAGGACACTGGCTCAGCAGTGCGGGGCACACAGCGCGGAGCCAGTCTTTCGAGAGGCAGGCAGTGCTACTCATGCGGTGGGTAGGGCCACATGGCTCGTGACTACCCGACCCGCCTTGCAGAGGAGCAGCAGACGGTTGAGGAACCACTTAGGCAGAGGCAAAGGTTCGACCGTGGCGGTCTGCAGGGAGTAGGCGGACGAGGCAGAGGAGCTGGCCGAACAGCAGGTGGTGGGAGACGCTTTGAGGCTCTACCACCACCACCACCACCAGGAGCTCCACCCCGACCTCAAGGGAGAGCACAGCTTCAGGCAGTTGAAGCTTACGATCATGGAGCTCTGGAAGCAGGTCGACAAGTACGGGACTAGCTCCAGGCATAGAGGCCTTTTCCCATAATGACTTTGGCTTCGTTGTTTGTGTTTCCTTGTGTCCTTGTACTTTGAGTTGAAGTATTAAAACACACTTGCAATAGTGACGTCTACTTTCTTGTCTTTTGAATGTTAATACTAAGAGGTTTCGGTTAAAAAACTGTTGACTTGACCCTCACTTATAAGATTCTTACAGGAATAGACCTAGTGACCACACACTGATGCCTACAGTGTGACTCAACCCTTGGAGGCAAGAGTAATGGTTGGATCTCTTGGTAGTAGCGTCGAGGCCTTACGACGTCTTCAATGACATGATTTAACTAATCATGTCGGGATTGACTATATTAGGAAAGTAATGTGGTTCACCAAGGGGATGGGACCATATTTCCCTTTTCGGCAAAGGAGAAATCTTTGCAACTTTGCAGAACATTATAGAGGAAGGGGAAACACTTCATGTGGTCAGATAGATGTCATCAGAGCTTCCAAAAGCTAAGACAGAGATTGACTAGTGCCCCTATCTGGAGATTTCCTGAGGAGGGAGTAGGGTACGCAGTCTACTGCGATGCATCAGGGACCGGACTCGGATGTGTCCGGATGCAGGAGCGAGCGGTGATCACCTATGGATCACGTCAGTTGAGGCCGCATGAACAGAACTATGCAACCCATGACCTAGAGTTAGCAGCAGTGGTCTTCGCTCTGAAGACATGGCGACACTACCTGATGGGTGAGAGCTTTACAGTCTTTTCTGACCATCAGAGTCTTAGATACATCTTCTCTCAGAAGGACCTGAACATGAGACAATGTCGATGGCTCGAGTTCCTCTAGGACTATGAATTTGAGATAGTCTATACTATTGGGAAGGGAAACGTAGTAGCCGTATCTCAGCAGGAGGACGGGCATTCATCTACTTGAGGAGGCGATAAAGCAGCTAGCCTCTTTGCAGATATCCTTCATGGATAGAGATGGGGAAGCTTTCCTTCAGTATCTCACAGTCACTCCTCCACTACTGCAGCGGGTTAGAGAGGCACAGCATGGGGACGTTGACTGTGAGACGCAGCCTGCACAGATATCCTCAGGACAGGTACCTTATGGTTTCTCCTTTGGTGTAGAGCACGACGTCCTTTTCAGATGACGTACCTTGGTACCAGTTGCAATACGGGAGGAGGTGATGAGAGAGTTTCACACTTCTCCCTTGGCGGTACATCCCGGAGTGGCGATGATGTACCAGGACCTCAGATGACAGCACTAGTGGTCAGGCATGAATAAGGTTGTGGCGTAGTTCGTTTCTCGATGACTCACCTGCCAGCAGGTGAAGGTAGAACACCAGGTACCAGCAGGCTTGGTACAACCCTTGGAGGTCCCGGAATGGAAGTGGGACGAGATATCTATGGACAATGTGACTGGACATCCACTCACATTGATAAAACACTATTTTTTTGAATATTTTATTGCTAATAAATGACAAACTTTCCTCACATTGTGTTATATATGATCAATTATGGAATATTTGGGATTAGATCACTCAATTGAAAATTTAATGAAAATTTCAGTTTTACCCTTTTAAAGTGCACTGTGGTATATTATGAATAAATATTTTTATTGCCAGAATTTGAACTTAATATTTTGTTATCGAATGCCTCACTAAATATTCTACAACTTTCATTCAGGCCATTGGAGCTAGATAGTGGGTTTACTTGGAGTAAATGGGCCATGAAGACAAAGCTGGACTGGACTCGCTGGGCTGGATAGTGCTTCTGTATTTGGGCCATAACATTCTTATTCGTGCTTGGATGTGGCCCAACATTGGAGATAATCTAGAAGACAAAAATTAGCGAAAATCAATCTTCTTGAAGAGCATCTGGATCACGCGTTTTGGAGGTCAAACAGGCGGTGCAACTTGGATTAAAATATTTTCCCGAATTTCCACATTCACAATTGAAACCATTTGTAACCCTAGCCCTCCCAAACTCTATTTAAAGGACATGTTAACTCTCTGGGAGGCTGGTTCGGAGCTTGGGAAAGCTGTATCCGAGAGTTTGTTTCCTAGGAACTCCTCTACCCCCTTGGAAGAAGTGAGGCTTTGTGCAAGGATCTCTTCCAAGAAGGCTCTCCTCTCCCACCTCCACTTGTGTTTCATTGTTTTCATGCTTGTAACTTGTCATTTTCTTCAATAAATCTTTTTTTTTATTCTTTTAATATCTTCTTTTTTTGGATTCTTGGTTCTGGAACCTTAGAGTGGATACAAGATTGGGTATTTCCCTTTCAATCCGTTACTTATGCAATACGTCTCCACAATGAAAATTTCAACCATGGAAGAGTAGTTTTGTTCGTAGTCGATCTAATCCCTACCCCCTTAATTTATTCATTTTGAATCCATGAACATACTTTAATTCATAATTTGTGATCAATTAATTGAGATTTAAGTTGTAAGGAACTCACTCGACTTCAATCTGACCGCGAGGACAGTCCTGTATGAATCGAGAGAGACAAACTTCAATTGTAAAATCTAATCAACTTGGGTTAGAATTGTAGGGTTCAACTCTCATCCCTAAACATAATTAATTCTCAAATCTAGAGAGGAGGTTCTTCCCTAATTGACCATTGATCATAAGTTGGATTTGGACTTCAATCAAAGTAGGGTACTGCGATTGGAAGTCTCAAAGACAACCTAGTGCTCATTTCTTCAAATACATGTGGTTGTGTCAAATTCCGTAGGGTTCAGGGGATGACAAGGTTAGAAGGTCACATTTTAATGAATTATAATCATATGGGATAATGATTAAATAATGGTGAAGGGGTAGATTAGATTGGCTACGACTTCTCATAGTAGTGCTTTTAAAGAAACAGTGTTCGTGATGGTCTTTTACTCCTTGATTGCCTTGATTGTTTTGTTTTGTGTTCTAAAAGTATTTCAATCAAACCACCCCCATCTTTTATCATTTTTTTTGGTTTCTTAAAGCCTTCTAAGGGTTGTTAAACTAAGTCCTCCTCAAGAGAACGACCTAGTTTAGCCACTGTGCTGCACTTAGTAAAGAAACAATATCATTTGAAAGCACCCACGACAGCGCCTTTCAAATTTGGCATCGTTGTCGCGGAGGAAATAGTTTTCTCAATCAATTAGAGGTATATGTTTTTTATTTCATTCCCTTCTTCCTCTTCTCACATTCTTCTTTCACCTTTCTCAATATTGGTTCTTTTTCTTCTTCTTCTTCTTCTTAATTTTTTTAGACCGTCAATTGAACTCCATTATCATGATATTGTGGTCTATTCTTTTTCTTAATTTCTCTATTTTTATATTATTTATGACACAGTCCCAACCTGAGGATCTCTTTGATCTGGACCCCGAGATTGAACGCAGCCTTAGGGCTCGAATCAGGCAATCTCAATCCACGGGAAGTGTCGACATTTACCCAACAGGAGAACTCCTCCATTTTGGAAACACTGAAATTGGAAACACATCTAAATCCAAACTAAAACAAGAACCAATGGCTGAGAATAATGGAAATGAACTTAATAGAACCATTCTAGAATTGGCTGCACCAGATATTAACTATCAACCAAATTGCATTGCATACCCATCACCTGAATCAGTCTTTGAACTTAAATCTGGACTAATTCACCTTCTTCCAAAGTTTCATGGATTATCTGGTGAGGACCCAAACAAACATTTAAAGGAATTTAATGTAGTCTGCTCGACTCTTAATCCAAGAAATGTCTTTGAAGATCAAATTAAATTAAGAGAATTCTCATTCTCTCTTGACGGAGCTGCAAAGGATTGGATGCACTATTTACAACCTGAAGACGTAACATGTTGGAATGATTTGAAACTTCTTTTCTTGCAGAGGTTCTTTCCAGCATCAAGGACTACATCCATTCGAAAGGAGATATCAGGGATCAAGCAGGCACAAGGGGAGTCGATGTATGAGTACTGGGAGCACTTGAAGAAGTTATGTCCAAGCTGCCCACATCACCAAATTAGTGAGCAACTACTTATCCAGTACTTCTACGAAGGCCTCACACCTATGGAGAGGAGCATGGTGGATGCCGCAGCTGGAGGAGCATTGGTGGACAAAACACCAACAGACGCATGTTCATTGATATACAAGATGGCCCAAAAATCCCAACAATTTGGAGATAGAGGTACACCACATGTCAGGGGAGTACATCAGGTAAGTCCTTCTTCTCTTGAAAATCATTTGATTGATACCAAGTTGGAAGAATTGACCACTATGGTGAGGCGGATTGCATTGGCTCAAAAGACATCCCAACCCACTTCGTCAAGGCCATGTGGCATTTTCACCGAGACCAGCCACCCAACTGATTATTGCCCCCAATTACAAGAGTCAGAGGATTGTGCTTCCATATTTCCTGGGAGACCATATCAGCAACAACAACAACCACAGAAGAAGTATGATTCCTTTTCACCAACATTTAACCAAGGATGGAGAGATCAATCAGATATGAGGTTTGGCTCTAGACATCAACAAAGGCCCCCCTTTCAACAAAACTTCCAGCAGCCCCCACCTTACCAACAAGGTTTCCAACAACCCCAAAGAATATTTGAGGCCCAAGCATCAATAAGTCAGAAACATGGGATTTCTCAACCAAATGTAGATTCTAATACTGATGATCTTTTGAAACAAATTGTTCTTAATCAACAGAATGAGATGAAGAGTCAAGGTTCTGAGTTGAGGGAGTTGAAGACACAAATGAGCCAGATTGCCACCGCCCTCCACGAACTAGTAAGTAAGAACTCTGGAGCCCTTCCTTCCCAACATACTCCCAATCCCAAAGGGAATGTCAGTGCCATCACATTGAGAAGTGGGAAGAAAACAGTTGATACATCTGCACCTACAATACCACCGGGATTCACCTCAACTCCGGAGAAGCCCCATCCCATACCAAATGATGAGAAACCCAAGGAGAAAGATAAAGGTAAGAAAAAGGTTGATGATCTTCCTCCTAAACCCATTCCATTCCCAAATAGAGTTGTACAAACTATGAAGATGGCTGAAGAGCCAATGCAAAAAGAGGTTTTGGATACATTCAATCGTGTCGAGATCAACATCCCTCTACTTGAAGCCATCAAGCAAATACCGAGGTATGCGAAATTCTTAAAAGAACTGTGTACAAATAGAAGAGGGATAATGGGAAATGAGCGGATCAACCTTGGAAGGAACATATCTGCACTCATCACACCAACCATGTCAATGCCAACGAAGTGCAAGGATCCTGGGACATTCACCATACCATGCACCATAGGGGAGTTACACTTTTCTGATGCACTTTGTGACTTAGGTGCTTCCATAAATGTGATGCTGCACTCTGTATTCTCTTCCGTGCAGGTTGGTGAGTTGAAGCCAACAAGAGTAGTGGTGCAATTGGCGAATAGAGCTACGGAATATCCAGAGGGAGTCCTTGAGGATGTACTTGTTCGGGTAAGAGACATGATCTTTCCAGAAGACTTCTATGTGCTTAACATGGAGGATGATCAGGTAAGTTCTCATGCCCCCATTATCTTAGGTAGACCCTTCCTCAAAACTGCAAAAACTATCATAAATGTCAATGAGGTTACACTTTCCATGGAGTTTGGAGATGATGTTGTGATATTTAATGTTATGGATTCCATGAAGTACCCCTCAGATGACCATTCTGCTTTTATTATCTCCCATTTTGAACCACCATGTAAAAACATCATGGAATTGGATTGTCCTATGCTTAGGGAGATTATGAGTATTGGTTCTAGTTTGATGTCTAAGAGTACTTCTGCATTCGTTTTTAAGGAACAAGACTCTCTAATATTTGATTTTGAAATGGAATCATATTCTGATTTTGATCATGTGAACTCTGATTATGACATGGCTACTGAGTATGCTGATGGATTTGGTGATTTATTCTCTGATTGCGATGATTTTTATTCTGATACTGATGTTCATTGTGCAGATATTTTTGCTGCATCAATTTATCCATCCATACTACACCCTCCTTCATTAGAACTCAAGCCATTGCCACCAAATCTGAAATACTCATACTTGTTGAATGGTGAGAGATTACTTGTTATCATTGCTAACAATCTCCATTTTGCACATGAAGAAAAGATTTTGAGTATTTTGAGGGAGAACATCAGGGCGATTGGGTGGACCTTGGATGACATATCAGGTATTAGACCCTCCATTTGCATGCATAGGATTCTCTTGGAGGATGGGTCTAAACCGGTGAGACAGCCACAAAGGAGACTCAATCCCACCCTCCTGGAAGTTGTTAAAAAAGAAGTTGAGAATTTGCTCGAGGAAGGTATAATCTTTCCCATTTCAGATTCTCAGTGGGTAAGTCCAATTCAGGTTGTGCCTAAGAAAACTGGTTTTACTATTGTTAAAAATGAGAAAGATGATTTAGTTCCAATGAGGGTGAAAAACAGTTGGCGTGTGTGTATTGATTATAGGAAACTAAATCAGACCACTCGCAAGGACCATTTCCCCCCTCCCATTTATTGATCAAATGCTCGAGAGACTAGCTGGGAAAACACACTATTGTTTCTTGGATGGATTTTCTGGATATTTTCAGGTTCCTATAGCTCTAGAGGATCAGGAGAAGACTACATTCACCTGTCCCTTTGGCACATTTGCCTACCGGAGGATGCCATTTGGACTTTGCAACGCCCCAGGTACCTTCCAGATGTATGGTGAGTATTTTTTCTGATTTTATTGAGACTTGCATGGAGGTATTTATGGATGATTTTACAATGTATGGGTCTTCATTTGATGAATTTCTAAGTAGTTTGGGAAATGTGTTGAATCATTGTATTGAGAAGATTCTAGTCCTGAACTTTGAAAAGTGTCATTTTATGGTAGAGAATGGCATTGTCTTAGGGAATGTGGTGTCAAAACATGGGATAGAGTTTGATAGATATAAGGTAGACATTATTTCATCCTTACCCTATCCTTTATGTGTGCGTGATGTTAGATCTTTCCTAGGGAATGCAGGATTTTATCGGCGCTTCATCAAAGATTTTAGTAAGATCGCTCTTCCTATGTCACGATTACTTCAAAAAGATTCTGATTTTGTGTTTGATGATTATTGTAGGACTTCCTTTGATGAGCTAAAGAAGTGTCTGACCACTCCACCTATCATACAGCCCCCACGGTGGGACCTTCCATTTGAGCTTATGTGTGACGCCTCCAACTTCGCGGTTGGAGCTGTCTTATCTCAGAGGGTGGAAGGACGTTCACATGTGGCTGCCTATGCATAAAGAACATTGGATTCAGCCCAATAAAACTACACAACCACAGAAAAGGAGTTTCTTGCTATCATATTTGCTTTAGGTAAATTACGTTCATATTTATTGGGCTCTAAAGTAGTTATTTTTTATGACCATGCAGCTTTGAGGTACCTCCTGAAGAAGCCAGATGCAAAGCCACGACTTATCCGTTGGATGCTCCTTCTTCAAGAGTTTGACATCGAGATAAAGGAAAAAAAGGGGTCAAAAAACATGGTGGCGGACCACATGAGTAGGCTTACTCACACACTAGAGGATGACACCTCGGACCAGGTACCACTTCAGGACACTTTTCCCGATTATCATCTTTATTCCATCTCAGGTACACATCCTTGGTATGCTGATTTAGTGAACTACATTGTTGCCTCTGAAATTCCTGCAAATTTAAAGAAACATCAAGTCCAAAAATTGAAAAGTGAATCTAGGTTTTATGTTTGGGATGATCCTTACCTCTGGCGCATGTGAAGTGACCAAGTAATTAGGAGGTGTGTTCCTGATCATGAGTTTGAGTCTATCCTACATTTCTGTCATACACTTGCCTTTGGTGGACACTTTGTACCCCAACGGACAGCTAGGAAAGTCTTAGACTCTGGATTGTATTGGCCTAGTTTATTCCATGATGCCCATGTGTTTTGTAAGTCGTGCTCTTGTTGCCAACACACTGGGAATATTTCTAGGAGACATGAGATGCCCCAACAACCCATACTATTCTGTGAGATTTTTTATGTATGGGGCATTGATTTTATGGGTCCTTTTCCTAGTTCATTTGGATTTTTGTATATTTTGGTTGCTGTTTATTATGTGAGTAAATGGGCGGAGGCCAAGGCCACCAGGACTGGCAATTCTCATGTTGTAGTGGATTCTGTCAAGGCTCAAATTTTCTGCAGGTTTGGAGTACCAAATGCCATCATCAGTGACCAAGGGACACACTTTTGCAATAGGAATTTTGCTTCCCTCCTTCGAAAGTATGGGGTGACACACAAAACATAAACACCATACCACCCCCAAAAAAATGGCCAGGCTGAGGTTTCAAATCGTGAGTTGAAACAAATCTTGGAGAAAACCGTGCACCCAAATAGGAAGGATTGGAGAAAGCGCTTGGATGATGCATTGTGGGCTTATAGAACAGCATACAAGACCCCCATTGGTATGTCCCCATTTCGGATTGTTTTTGGGAAAGCATGTCATCTCCCAGTGGAAGTCGAGCATCGGGCTTATTGGGCTATAAAGAAATGCAACATGGATTTGGCCCAAGATGGAATCCAAAGGAAGCTGCAAATTCAAGAGCTTGAGGAGATTAGATTATCATCATATGAGAACTCAAGGCACTACAAGGAAAGATCAAAAGCATATCATGACAAAATGATCCATCAAAGGGAGTTTCATGTTGGAGAGAATGACCTTCTCTATAGTTCACGACTGAAGTTGATGCCTGGTAAGTTGCATTCCAGATGGTTAGGTCCTTATGTAGTGACTAATGTTTTTCCTTATGGTGCAGTGGAGATCACACAAGAGGACACTGGAAGGATCTTTACAGTCAATGGGCAACGTTTAAAGAGATACATTGAGGGACTTCCTACTGATGCAGTGGATTTTATCACACTGCATGACCCCATCATCACTTGAGCACATCAGGCTGTTCCTAACCCTTTCACTTTTATATTATTTTTCCTATTAAAAAATTCTGCATTTCATGTGCATATATCATCTCATAGGTTCACATTGAGGACAATGAAATATTTTAAGTGTGGGGGAGGGAACCTTTTAGTTTAGTAATTTCAATTGCTTTCCTGTTCACAAAAAAAACCAAAAAAATGTGTGTTTTTCAAATTTTGTGTGTTTATTTTACAATTTTCTGTGTGTTTTTGAAACTTTTGGGCTGAAATGATTCTCATAACCATTTTTAAATCCATATCAATAAGTGAAACAATTTACCCCTTGAAACTAAGCTTAAATGAATTCTGAAATGACTTTGTTTCAAGTTAAAATATTTAGTAATTTCATGAAAAGTACGCTGAATTTTGAATCCCATGCCAATCTCACTGTCTTTATATTTGAAATCACTTTCCTGTGAGGCTTCTAAACCATTATTTTCATATTCTTTACATTCACCTCACTTCTTGAGAGAACCAACCCATACTTGATTTTACCAGAATTTGATCTATTCCTGTCAAAACTTGAGGGTTTGAGGTACTTATGTTTAAATTATTGAGGCATTTGTTTGGTATTAAAGCCCCTATTTCAAAGAATCCTTTTTTATAATGGCCTACCTTGAATATTTAATCCTTGTAGCCCTTAGAAGCCATGAAAAGCCTGTTAGGTTAGCCACATTAAAAGAAAATTTTCCCTATCCAACCAACTCTTGAAGTGAAATTGTATAATCTAGTTGAGCTTAAGAGTGGGGGAAGTTGTCTTGTGTTTTGCCACCACATTCTGTAATACTTTGGGTGGAAAATTAAATTCTGAAGATACGTGTTTGCTGCTAAAGAAAGTCATTATATTGAAAGATGTGCCTTTTCTGGAGCTTTCATGACAAGTGAAGCTGTGCCTTTTCCGGAGCTTCTAATTTGAGGTGGAAAGATGTGCCCATCTGGAGCTTTCAAGAAAATCATGTTTGAGAAGATTGAAATTTTTTTATGCTGAAATGATGAATGGTTTAAACCTTTCATGACTTTTCATGATGATGGAGCTGAATTGATACTATGGGGATTGAAGAGAAGACCATATTTAAGTGAAAATTAGATTAATGCAATTTTGTTTCAAAAGAGTCAAGCCCTCCTCATTCAGCCTCAGAGTTTTTCACATCTTAATCCTACCAACCGAAAGCCACAGAAAAACCCTGAAAAGTCCTCATGATAAACATATGTCTTTGACTCACATCGGGAAGCGATGTAGGAATCTATCAAGCCTATGGTGACCCTTGTATGAGTTTGGATAAGAAAGACATTGCAAAAGAAAATTGATATTTGTGTGATGAGAGAAAATTCAAGTGAGGTAAGTGTTTTGTGCATGGGAGGATAAATGAAGTGGAAATATATTGAATAATATAAATGAAGAACTTGAAATAATGTTCTTTTATAAGGCATGATATCTTTTGTTTCTTAGTGTATAATTTCTTGATCTTAAGGATATGTGTTTTAAAATTGGTTTTGATTTGATATTGATGTTTACTTGACATGAGGTTTTGCCAAGGAGTGCAAAAGGGTAAGTGTGGGGGAGTTGATAAAACACTATTTTGTTGAATATTTTATTGCTAATAAATGACAAACTTTCCTCACATTGTGTTATATATGATCAATTATGGAATATTTGGGATTAGATCACTCAATTAAAAATTTGATGAAAATTCAAGTTTTACCCTTTTAAAGTGCACTGTGGTATATTATGAATAAATTTTTTTATTGCAAGAATTGGAACATAATATTTTGTGAATGAATGCCTCGCGAAATATTCTACAACTTTCATTCAGGCCATTGGAGCTAGATCGTGGGTATACTTTGAGTAAATGGGCCATGAAGACAAAGTTGGACTGGACTCGCTGGGATGGATAGTGCTTCTGTATTTGGCCATAACTTTCACATCCATGCTTGGATGTGGCCCCAATTTGGAGAGAATCTAGAAGAAAAAAATTATCGCAAATCAATCTTCTGGAAGAGCAGCTGGATCGCGCGTTTTTGAGGTCAAAGAGGCGGTGCAACTTGGATTAAAATATTTTCCCGAATTTCCACATTCACACTTGAAACCATTTGTAACCCTAGTCCTCCCCAACTCTATTTAAAGGAAATTTTCACACTTTGGGAGGCTGGTTCGGAGCTTTGGCAAGGTGTAGCCGATAGTTGGTTTCCTAGGAACTCCTCTAACCCCTTGGAAGAAGTGAGGCTTTGTGCAAGGATCTCTTCCAAGAAGGCTCTCCTCTCCCACCTCCACTTGTGTTTCATTGTTTTCATGCTTGTAACTTATCCTTTTCTTCAATAAATCTTCTTTCTTATTCTTTTACTATCTTCTTTTTTTGGCTTCTTGGTTCTGGAATCTTAGAGTGGAGACAAGATTGGGTATTTCCCTTTCAATCCGTTGCTTATGCAAAACATCTCCACAATGAAAATTCCAACCATGGAAGAGTAGTTTTGTTCGTAGTAGATATAATCCATACCCCCTTCATTTTTTAATTTTGAATCCATGATCATACTGTAACTCATAATTTGTGATCAATTAATTGAGATTTAAGTTGTAAGGAAGTCACTCGACTTGCATCTGACCGAGAGGATGGTCCTGTGTGAATCGAGAGAGACAAACTTCAATTGTAAAATCTAATCAACTTGGGATAGAATTGTAGGGTTCAACTCTCATCCCTAAACTTAATTAATTCTCAACTCTAGTGAGGATGTTCTGCCCTAATTGAACATTGATCATAAGTTGGATTTGGACCACAATCAAAGTAGGGTACTGCGATTGGAAGTCTCAAAGACAACCTAGTGCTCATTTTTTCAAATACATGTGGTTGTGTCAAATTCCGTAGGGTTTGGGGGATGACAAGGATAGGGGGTCACATTTTAATGAATTATAATCATATGGGATAATGATTAAAGAATGGTGAAGGGGTAGATTAGATTGGCTACGACTTATCATAGTAGTGCTTTTAAAGAAACAGTGTTCGTGGTTGTCTTTTACTCCTCGATTGCCTTGATAGTTTTGTTTCATGTTCCAAAATTCTTTCAATAAAACCACCCCCATCTTTTATCATTTTGTTTTTTTGGTTTATTAAAGCCTTCTAAGGGTTGTTAAACTAAGTCCTCTTCAAGAGAAAGACCTAGGTCAGCCACTGTGCTGCACTTAGTAAAGAAACAATATCATTTGAAAGCGCCCACGAAAGCGCCTTTCACACATCCAGAGGTCACGACTCCATTTGGGAGATTGTTGACCGAATCACCACGTCGGCACACTTCTTACCCATCAGTGAGCAGGGCTCAGTGGAGATCTTAGGACGTCTTTACATTCAGGAGATTGTACGGCTTCACGGTGTACCATCATCTATCGTCTCCGATCAAGATTCTCGCTTTACTTCCCGGCTTTGGAAGGGGTTGCAGGAGGCGTTTGGGACGCAGCTATGTCTGAGCACTGCCTTTCACCCTCAGACGGATGGTCAGACGGAGAGGACCATTCAGACTCTTGAGGACATGCTCCACGCATGTGTCCTCGACTTAGGTCGCAGCTGGGAGGACCACCTACCCTTGGTAGAGTTCACGTAAAACAACAGCTACCACTCCACCATCGGGATGGAACCATATGAGGAGTTGTACGGCAGACCTTGCAGATATCCTTTGTGCTGGACAGTCCCTGGGGAGTCAGCACTTATGGGACCGGACATAGTCCTGTCCACGACAGAGAAGGTCCAGGTCATCCAAGAGCAGATGAGGATAGCTGAGAGCCGTCAAATTTCTTATGCTGACAGGAGGCGGAGGCCACTAGAGTTCGAAGATGGCGAACACGTCTTCTTGAGTGTCTCACCTCGACGTGGATTACGGAGATTTGGCCGAGGCAGAAAGTTGTCTCCATGCTTCATCGGACCGTTCCAGGTCCTCAGCAGGATTGGCGAGGTAGCTTATCACCTGGCTCTATCACCTTAGTTGCACCGGGTGCACGACGTTTTCCACGTATCTCAGCTGAGAAGATACGTGCACGACCCGATGCATATCATTGATCAGGGGGAGCTAGCATTTTATGATGGGGCAATGTTTACGGAGGTCCCAGTGGAGATTGGGGATCGACAAGAGCGGGTCCTACGTGGACGGTCGATTCCTCTAGGGCGCATCAGATGCCAGCACGAGAATCTTCAGGAGAGAACTTGGGAGCTGGAGGCTCAGATGCGTGCTCAGTACCCACATTTGTTTTCCTAGCTTATGATGTATCTTTACAGGGATGTAAAGTACTGAGGTGGGAGTAATGTAAAGACCGGTAAAATTCAAGGAATTTTTTTTTCATAATTTTCTTTGAGATTTTACAAGAATGCAGTTTCTGACGGCACTTGATTTCGAGGCCCGGTGTGCCCGGAATTTCTATCTGATGTTTAGCTCGGGTACGTTCAGTGAACAAACAAGCGGGAAATTCTAACTTTTGAACCGGTGCTCAGAATCGAATTCTGAGGGCACCAATGGATCCGTAGCACCGGTAATTGCTTAGTAATTCCATTTCGGGAGTTGCATTTACACGAGAGAAGTTGTTAATTTTTGTGGAATGTAAAATAAAATTTATGCACAAATTTTATTTTTACATTAAGTGGTTTAAGCATTGGGTGGAAGTTGGGTAACTACCCAACTTCCCAAGGGAGGTTATGAGGGTGGTGGGGCCCACAAGAAACCCACCCCTTCACATTCTTAAACCCCCTCAACTCACCGTTATGGATGACAACTTGTCATGAATTAATTTAAGTGAATTAATTCACACTCTTGAAATTCAAAAGTTATGTTATGTTAATAAAATAAGATATGAACTTATTTTATTGTGTTGGAACCTTGTTGTGAGAAATTTGGGAGAAAAGCCAAGGGACTTGAGGAACTTCATCGTCTTCGACGATGAATGCGAAGAACACATCGGTCTCCGATGAAGAACGCCGAGTTCTCGGAAACCGATTACGCAATGCCGTGTACTGCGACGCCGTCAATGTTTTCTTCCGCAACATCTCTTCCCACGATGAACCCTCGTTCGACGAACCTCCATTCAAGCTTGTACGAGGTAGGGGTTTATTTATTTATTTATTTATTTTGTTCATAAATACTACCTTGTCGTTCTTCGTGAAAATATGACCAATTGCTATCAATTAATGGGAGGGGGCCGGACCGCAAAAACACGACCGACCCTCCACCTTTATCCATGTTATTGATTCTTTTGTGTTGTAATGGGAATGGGGCGGTGCCGTCACACTACACGGGATCGTGCGGCATGTAATGTGCAGCACCGTCGTGCGCGTCGTGAAATTGAACCAAGTCGCAGCACCGTCGCGCTACGCCGGAGAACGGCAAAAGCACCGCGGATAGCAAGGGGCCACGGAGGAGTGGTGCGGCGCCGTCGCGCCACACCAGACGAATGAAGGCCACGGCCGGTACCGGTCTGTGACGGTGCATGGGAAACTGCGGCCGAAAATGGGTCTCCGGCGTCAGAGCAGGACTGGCGGCCAGAAACGGGCCGCCAGTGTCGGAGCAGGGTGGGGACCGGCCGTCGCCGGTCCCGTGATGGCAGAAACCGGCCGGCCGGGCCAGGCGGTCCAGAAAGGAGGAAAGTCGTGGGTTCAAACCCCCTGCCGGCCAGCTAGCGGCCCCCATTAAGGGGGGTCGCGGTTACAAAACGCGGGGGGCAGCACCCCCCCAAGCCGAACGGCTCGGCCGTTCGGCCGAGCCACCTGGTGTCGCGCACCAGCGCACCGGGCTGCACCGTGCCCAGGCCGGGCTGAGCCGGGCCGGTCCGCGCCCAGCTGGGCCGACCCAGGGGGTCTCGGGTCGGGTCGGTCCGGGCCCAAAACCCCCGTTTTCGGACCCTTTTTTGTCTTTTGCACATATCTCGGGCTAAGGACCTCCAATCGACGCGTCGTCAGCGGCGATACGATCCTTGGATCGAGACGGTCGTTTCAGTGTATCGCACTCAAGGTTTCTGAATACTTTGAGTTCGGCCGAGTTGGTTCGTTCACGAAACCAACCGGGCCCTCGGAGCGGATACACTAATATCTTATGCTCCGGACGTACGATTGACGTGCCGTCGACTTTGTTGGATTTATATTAATGAGACGAAACTTTTGGCTTACACTGCCCGAGGTTTGGACACAAGTGGAGTACGGTCGGGTTGGTTTTGAATTAAAAACCAACCGAGCCCCTGGGACGAAAAATCCAATAACTCTCAGACCGGGCGTCCGATTGACGCGTCGTCTGCAACGTTGAGTTCCTGTTGACGATATAGAACTTTTGGATACATCAACTCTGGACTCTGTGATAGTTGATGTATCAGCCTCTCGGCTCGTGGAACGGACTCTCCCGAACGATCTTGTTGTGTGCGGGAACCATAGAGCTGGCTGCATTTGCGACTGTGACGATGACGATGAATGTACAGAGATCCTCAGTGGATTCGACGGCAACGACTACAGCACTCAGAGATCCTACGTGGATCAGTGCTACCAATCCTTTGTGGTTCCGATCCTGTGTGGGTTAGCGCTCAGCGGTTCTGTGTGAGCCAGCGCCTACAGATCTTGTGTGGGTCTGATCCTGTGTGGGTCTTTGCGGGGGTTAGTTACCTATCGATCCTTTGTGGGTCAAATCCTATGTGGGTCATTGCGGGGGTTAGTCACCTATCGATCCTTTGTGGGTCAGATCCTATGTGGGTCATTGCGGGGGTTAGTACCTATCGATCCTTTGTGGGTCCGATGGCTTAGATGAATCAGTGGCAATATCTGATCATCTCTATTGTCTTTTGAAGAAGTATACCTGTGTGAGCTGAATCCTGTTTTGCTTTCCTATGTGGATTGTGTTGTGCCATCCTATGTGGATTTACGTTCTACTTTCCTATGTGGATTGTGTTGTGTTATCCTGTGTAGATTTACTTTTAGCTTTCTTGTGTGGACTGGGTTGTACTTGGGCTCGGATGTTGGAGCCGAACGAGAATTGATGAATTAGGTATATATATGGTCATATACCTAAGCAGTATCAGATGTTACTTCGTGATTGTATCTTTCCTTTGTGGATCATCCTTTGTGGATTTTGGGAGATCTTTGGGGGTCTCGGGGTCCCTACTGAGTAGATTATACTCACCCCTGCACGGGCTATGCCCGCACTACGTTGTGTTGGTTGCATACGACAGACAGTTTTGATCGTGGTTGAGGCTTGCGGAGAAGGACAGTACCTGGAGGTGGACCACTGGGCGGGACGTACTCGGAGCAGACGGCTGGACCCGAGGAGTTGTGGAGGTTATCTGTACTCACCCTTCAGGTGGGAGATCCAGAGGACAGCTTGACATTGTGGCTTTACATTTCAGTTGTTGTTTTCCCTTCCAGTTGTACTTTACTTTCAGTTTGGGTTTGTATACTGGCCCACTTACTTTTCTGCACCTACTGTTGTACCCAGTTTTTACTTAGTGTTTACTTCTGCTTGCTTGATCTGTGGTGTTTGTGGTTTACTTTACAAAGGCAATGCCTTCCTTTTTTACCGGGATTTACGCCTTGGTGCTAGTCGCAAGCCCCTGGCCTATGGAAGGCGGGCTTGGGGTAGTCACGACACGGGCCCCGAGGACGGGTCGTGACAATCTAGATCATTCGTAAAATGTTCACATATGATAGATTCAGATAAAACAATGACTTTCTTTGACTTGGATATTGTAACCCTTTTAGGGGTCTTGACTTTAGTAGTAGTAAAGACTACACTTCCATTTCCATTCTTCTTCTTATTTAAATCATCATATCTTTTCATTTTTTTCCCATATTGAAGAAGAGTTATGAAAGGCACAACAAGAGTAATTTTTGAGGCTTTCCTATTCTCATCAATAGTTGTTCTCTTAGATTCCCACTCATTAGGCATGATATCTATAATCTTGTCCACTAGTTCCACATCATCTAAACCTTTCTCAACCATGTATTTTAAACTGTTAACAATAGTCATAAACCATTATTTTACATTGCACACTAGTTATCCATAAGGAAATTGAAATCCATGATATTCTGCTCTATGCATAGATCTTCTAGTATCTATAACCTTGGATGTACCAAAATGTGTTATTTCCAATTTCTCAGAAATACAATTTTCAGATTCACAAGACGAAATCTGAGTATATATTCCTAGTCATGGAATAGAACAAAGTAATGCATACCTTGTAGTTTAGTTGATATTCTGACTTTTATTGATTTATAAAAGTTCTGACTTATTTATAAGGAATCTTGTAATCTCCAGTAAGCATAACGAAATCGACCACTCCGATGTTAATAACAAAAGTATTCATACGATCTATACAATATTCATAATCATTACCATCAAATGTAGGTGGTCAATTAGGATTAATATTTTCTATTGAATCTACATTCATTTCTACCGTCAAAATGAAAATATATGTCCACAAAAAACTTGTCATTAGAAAATGTTTGTCAACAAGGATTAAAATCCTATACTAGTAAAATATATTTTGAACAATGAAAACATAATCATGAAAACCTATATGTGAATATATGTATTTTATAGACCTCATATGATACTAGTTGTAGGATCAAAATATGAATGATGATTCTAAATTACAAGAGGGGGGTGTATTGTATGATAAAAAACTTTTGTTTTTAACCTTAAGTAAAAATATGTTTAACAAAGTTAAATGATGTAAATTCACAAGACCTCATAGTTATACAAACTTGCAAGGTTCTAGAAATATTGTTTTGGAAATGAAACCTAAGGTAAGTTTACCCGGAAAAGATTCTACGTTAAAGCGTCTAGAATCTTGCTTATCAGAGTAAGTAGTAGAACAAGAATGTATAAGAAGGTTATAAATTCTTACTTTATAAAAAATACAGTGGAAATAAACATGAAAAAAGTAACAAGTATGAAATCATTTAACCCAAAGAGAAGGGTATCAAACAAACCTAGTCAAAGGTCCCTTGATTTATACATTCAAGAGCTTCTATCTTTCCCACACCAGGGTAAGACCTTGATAGGAAGATCAGAATCTATTTTGTTATCCCTGCAAGTGCTTGAATATTATGGTAGTTAGAACCTCTATATTCCTATACATGTAATTCCTCGAATATTATGGTAGTTTGAACCTCTGTCTTCCTATCCCCAGAAGTCCTCGATTGTAAACAACAATAATCGGATTTGCACAAAGAAAGATAAACAAGACATTCAGTACACACAAGGAATGGGAGTCTCTCTCTCTAGAAATCACTTCAGTAGTATGCTATCTCTAGAGTGACAGAGTCATTAGTTTCAGTGTTGAGATTTTTCAAAGGAGTTCTTATTTATAGGCACTCCCCCAATGGTCGACTCTCTCTTCCAATAGTAATATTCTTCCTTGAATCTCAGAGGGACATGTACACTTGTCACTCATAAGACAGTTAGTCAGAAACAGATTGTGCAACATAGTTTCAAAACTATAATAGGGGTAAGAAAAATATGATTTTTTAACAAAATATATTTTTCCAAAGTATAAGGAAAAATAACATTTGGAGTCTATGTAAATAAATATTTGGTGACTATAAATCATAAATACCCGGATTCTGTTTTTCTAGGAATTCAGAACCAAAATTCTATAGATTTTGGAGTCCTAATTCCAATGAATTCAGAGCCTAAATTATAAGGAATTCATATTCGGAATTCTAAGGAATTCAGAAGATGAATTTTGATGAATTAGGATCCTAAATTATGAGGAATTCAGAGTCCAAATTCTAAGGAATTCGGAGTGTGAATTATTAAGAATTCAGAACCTGGATTCTTAGGAATTAGGAATCCGAATTCTGATGAATTCAGAGTCTGAATTCTAAGGATCTAGGAACCTGAATTCTGAGGATTTTGGAATCTTAATTCTGATGAATTTATAATCATAATTTTGAATAATTCGGCAGTTGAATTCTGAGGAATTCAGAATATGAATTCCAAGGAATTCAGAATATGAATTCTAAGGAATTCAGAGTCAGAATTTTAGAGAATTCAGAGTCTAAATTTTAGAGAATTCGGAGTCTAAATTTCAGAGAATTTGGAGTATGAATTTCATAGAATTCGATGTCTGAATTTCAGAGAATTCAGATTCTAAATTTCAGAGAATTTGAAATATGAAAACAGAATACTCTATATTTAAGGATTTATAGGATTCCTAGGTTTTAGATATGAAAGAGTTTTTATGATTTTGAGATAAAAAGAGTTATAATAAGAGAAAAAAATGAACACTAAAAACATATGTAAGGATAAAATTTTCTTAGAGAAGGAAAATTTTCCTTATTAACATACTTTTTAGGTAAAATAAAAATTTCTTTATGATAGGCTATTTGTAATTTTCAAAACATGAACGTATGGAAATGTCATAAGAAAATCTTATTGACTGAACAAAATTTTCCACAATAGTGAATGGAATTTATTATAAAACATTAAATAATTTTAATCCTATTAATTTATATTATATAACATATTTTACTGTTTTTATGACCATAATGAAAAATAGAAACTATAAAAATTATTTACTGTACTTATGGAAAAAATTTCTATACCGGGGTTTAAACTAAAATAATACAGATTATAAATGAAAAAAAAACATTTCCGAAGCCCATTGTATTGAAATATTTTTACCTTCAATCTTTTATTATCATTAAATGTAAGTATTGGTACTTTTTGTTATGAGAAATACATTGGTGCACCTTGTTTGTTCAAAAAATTAATGGTCTGCCACTCACCCACTTATAAATATCCACCCCTCACCTCTTTAATTAACACATCCAGAACCCTTTGGATAGGAAAATAAATATTCAAATACCTTTCGTGCATCTGTAATACCATCCTAAAAACCATATTTTTATATAAATCAATCCTATGAATCCTTTTTCTCTAATACAAATGTTGTTTTTTGAAAAATAGGTTACACCCCAAACCGAGTGTTTCATTATAACAATCCTCCATATAATTAGATTATTTTTAATTTATCATGATATTATAACTTAGGTATCATTAATACACTAATAATTTTTATATTAATGTAATTGTCTACAATCATCTCCTTATCCATCAAATAGGATAAAAATTATTATTTCTGTGTATGACAGATTAACACAACAAGAACGAATGTTATTTGTTTTCCCTCACCACTAATCATAGTAGAATATAATTATTAATAAGTTGAATATACGTTTTTTTATATTATTATACAAATAGAATTATTATATCACATATACCTCCATACATGTCATTCATTGAGAATATAATAATTTCAATCATGTGTACGAGAGACTACTAGCTCAAGAAGTGATGTGTTTCATTCATGATTTACATGGAACATAATAAAAATAGGTTAAATGGTAATATGTGATATATATAAAAAAATTATTATTTAACGATAATATATTATTTATTATACTTTCATATAATTATTTGAGAAAATGAAAAAATTATTCACGCATACATGAAACCTCTATCTCCTTGAATGGTGTATTTTATTTTTTATCTATAACTCATAGTGATTACTCTAATAAGATATATAATAAATATATATCATATTTATATAAGTTTTACCTTTATATTTATTATTAAAAACTGATCAATGTATTTGGACCCATAATAGTACATTAAAACACACATGAAAAACAAAGTAGTTGTTTCCTGAAACATGACATTATCATGGAATTATTAATAAATATTTAATAAACATTCATAAGAAAATAATATTAGGTATAAGATATATAATTATATTTCCTTATTATATGAATAAAAAACTTATATTTTTACATAAGGTGTTTTAATCTGTATGATAGAATTCGATACTTATGGTAAGGGATTTCTGTCTCACTTTTTACTTTTGTAGAATAAATTCCATCCTCACCATCTATTTATTTTAGGTGTTGTTTATACTTACCATAAAATTATATTATGATTCTGATATTTAAACATATATATACATATCCATTTTATTTTCTCTCTTCTATGGTTTTAAAGTTGAAAGTGGTAAAGATTTTATATTTTAAACTCATAATTTAGGGTTATTGTTTTTGATTATGTTTCTTATTATAAAATATTATGAACTTTCTCTCAATAAAGTCATGGAATTTATTATCCATTGGTCATGTCATTAAAATACATTTCTAGCATTCATATTTATATATTTATGTACTAAAGAGTTTAAAATAAATTTATCAAGAAAAACAAATCTTTATTTATCTCTTTGATTGAAAAACCTTTTTCATCCAAAACCATGTTTTAAAAAAATCATTTTAAACATGTTTTTAAAATTCCTAAAATTAATTATTGAATAAATTTTATCTAGTATTATATTTAAAATTATTTTAAGTAAACGTTCATATCAATTTCTAGACAATTCTCATTTGTATTTTACAAAAAACAAGAATGGAATCATCATTTTAAAGTGTATAACATGAAGGGGATTTTCTGCTGTCATGACCTATAATTTATTTTAATATTACATAATAATAATCCATTATTATTTTAGAATAAAATCACATTGATATTTTTTAGAATTAATTGTTAATGTGAAAATGATATTTTCCTTAATAAATCTTTAACTGATCATTTAAAATCATTTTCCAAATTAGAATACAACGATTTATGAAACAAATGTCATAATGGTGATATGATCTCTAGATACAATTATATTTATTTCTATAAATGGTTAATGGTTAGAACATCATCATTTTTTAAAACACATTTCTCTAAAATGGGTTATACCTTGATAGAATACATATGAAAATCTATTTTTTCATGGGTCATGATATGATGAAATGATGAAAATATTATAAAACCTACATATTTTTCATAGGTTATGAATTGATTAAATGTTTATAAATCCATTTAATTTCATGGGTGATAATATATATAATTTTTTATGATCTCATGTCACACATACGTTTAAATTTCATTATTTGATGATTGGGACCTATATCTCACACTAATGCATTGGGTAAATACTTATATATCATCATATATAAAGGACTGTAATAGGGAGGGCACCCAGTTCAGTAAGGTACTTTCTAAGATATTATATTCGTAGGAGTTATCATTTACTACTATTATGGTTTGGGGAGTAAATTCATTATACAATAATATCCTTGGTAGTGGTCTTATACTACTATTGATATGATTTATTACAAAAATATTTTATGTTTCCTTTAATCCTATTCCATAATGGGTCATACAATTTAACGTCACCAAAGTGGTAATGATTTTATATTTTAATCTCATCATTTGGGTTATTGTTTATGATTAAGTTTCGTATGATAAAATCTTATAAAATACCTCTCAATAATGTCATGGAAATTATTATACATTGGTCATTTCTTGAAAATAAATTTCTACTATCCATTTTCATATATTTATGTACTAAATAGTTTAAAATAAATTTATCAAGAGAAATAATATTTATTTATCTATTTGTTTGGAAACCCAATTTTCTTCCAAAATAATGTTTTCATAAAATTATTTTAAAGATGTTTTTATCATTCCTAAAATGAATTTTCGAATAAATTTTAAATATTTTATTTATTTAAAATTATTTTAGTGAAACCTTCCTATCAATTTCCAGACAATGCTCATTTGTATTTTTCCAAAAATATGAATAGAATCATCATTTTGAAGTGTATAACATGAAGGGAATTTTCCGATGTCATGACCAATAATTTCTTGGAATATCAATTTATAATAATCCATGATTATTTTAGAAGAACATCTCATTTATTGTTTAAGAAATAATTTTTTATGTTAAAATGATATTTTCCTCCAAAAATCTTTTACTGATCACTTAAAAACATTTTCCATATCAGATGACATCTATTAATGCAACCAATTTCATAATGGAGATATGATCCATGGGTACAATTATTATTATTTATATAAATGGTTTATGTTTAGGAAATCATGATTTTTCAATAACACATTTCTCTAAAATTTCTTATACCTTTATAAAATACACATGAAACTTTTTTTTCAAGGGACATTCTTTGATGAAATGATGAATACATTATAAAACTTGAAAAAATTTCATAGTTTATAAACTGATTAAATTTTGATAAAATCCATTTAATTTCATGGGTATTAATATATATTATTTTTTATGATCTGAGGTCACACATACATATGAATTTCATTATGGGTAGTTTGGGACCAATATCTCACTCTATCTCATTGGGTAAATACTTATATATCATCATATATAAAGGACTTGAATAGGGAGGGAAACTAGTTTAGTAAGGTACGTTCTATGATATGATATTCTTTGGATTTATCCTTTACTGCTATTATGGTTTGTGGAGTGAATTCATTCTATAATAATATTTCTGGTAGTGGTCTTATACTGCTATGGAAGTGATTTTGTATACTAATGTGTATGGCATAATTCTAGGTATTATGACAATGTCATTCTCCCAAGCCTTATGTTCTTTGATTATTTTATGATTCATATGTTATAAATTTTTAATATTTATAGCATGGAAAAATATAATGGTCTTTGATATGAAAGTTATATTTTTCATATTTTATTATCAAACTCTTATACCCTTATGTTCATGTTTTACTTATTTATCTCCATTATTTTCCCATACTGGGCATCTGATCCCACCATTTTATATATATTTTTCATATGTTTTGAATATATGTATTATTTATGATAAATATAACAAAATTTATATTTATTATTAAATTAATAAGAGATTTTTTATTTCACTTATGAACTAGTTGATTATGATTCCTTATTTATAAGGGCATGATACATTAATAATCATAAGGCTTGTTCTTATACCATGTAACAAATATTCATCCAAAAATATTTAATATCTATATATGGAAATACTTGGTTTTTTAAGATGGTATCATATTATAGGTATAGATGAACTTATTTAACTAATATGAGAAATCAATTTTGAGATCCCTATGGATGTGTGTATGGATAAAAATATGTATGAGGTAAAATATAAGAATATTTCTTCAAATTTTGGTAAAGAATAAGGTGAGTGGTTTCAAAGAAAATAGATCATTGTAGGTATACTAAAAGTGGGTTTAGATCTATTAATGAGTAACAAATGTGCACCAACTCCATAAATGTCAGTTTGAGTATGACTTTATCTTCACCTGCATCATGAAAACGAGCCATGCTACTCAACTAATTTGACAGTCACATGGGGTATTGTTTAGAAAATAAAAATATAATTATATGAAATAAAAAAGTATTTAAATATATTAAGAAAATAAATAATATAGGATAAACATAAGGTTACCTAGATTAAAAAAGAAATTATGATTATTTAGACGTCTTATATGGGATTTTTTATGGTTATGTGGTTCCCCAAGATGATTGTTGTCATTTAAAAAGGGATTACTATTTTAATCTAGTTGTTGGAACCCAAAGAATCACTGGTGATTTTGAGTGAGATAAAAATATTATGAATCTCCTCCCATGAAACCAACTTTTATGAGTTCAGGAATAAAAAATATCAATTATATTCTCAAAAAAACATTGTGAAGATAAAAATCATGCTAATCATATTAAAGGGGAATGTAGGGAACATTGTACTGTTGAGTCCGTCATGTCACAAAATCCCACCTTTTTTTTTGTGGATCTGGTTATCCTATTATAAATGATAAATGGATCAATACCACTGAATGATATTTTAAATTCTGTAATTTTTGTAACATAAGAAGACATGTTTTTATGTATATAATTTAAAATATGAATTGTATCAATGTTTGTCACTAATCAATAATACTAGTGAACGTGTTGAAATATTCTCCATAGGGTTGGATGAGGTTAAGATCCTATTTTATAGTAATTACATTCCCCATACTCTTGATCAAAATACGGACAAGGAGTTACATGAAATTAATTAAAATAATGTTGAAATAATTGGTATCAATAAAGAATACTATATAATACTTTTGAGGTACGCATCTTGTATTATCATCCAACCCAAGTGAAATGTTGAACGATTCTTTAGTTCCACAAAAAATTATCTAAAGTGAGTTCTCTATTAGATAATTTAATGTCTATGAATATATTTCTTATGTATTATCAATGTGGAAATAGTGGTTGAATTGATGTATCAAAATCATGGATTTGATAAGAAGAGTTAAATATAATTCAATGGAAAATAAAATAAAATGGAGAGATGTAGGTGATCATTACTTTATTCTCAATGTGTGGGTTGAAACATAGTATAAATTATCAATATTGTACTAGTAAATGATTTATGAATTTATGGGTAGTTAATCAAGTAATTTAAATAAAAATTGATGGGAATGTGTTATCTAATGATGAAAATAGAGAGGCATCCACACGTAATGTGCAACACTCACACTTATTTTTCAAATGCAAGGTTATGGGAATTATGATAACTAGTTCCAATATCAAAAATATAAATTGGATGATTGAGATCAGAAACCTCTTAACATCTGAGAAAAATGGATATATCATGTGATAACTATTTATAGTGAGGTTTGTTATAATGATGTGGTGAAATGTACACATATCATCCCCCCTAGAACTGATAATATCTTCTTTGACTATATAACTACCCATTATTTTATATAATATGAATATTAATGTTGTATCAAGATTAAAACCAAATGAGACTATGTATAATTAATAGTGAAAACCCATTATGGTACGATGATCAAATATCGAGGAAATGATACATCTATGATTGATTTTTATAAGAGTGTTCTTCATCCAAATATTTTCACTCTTCCTAGGGAAGAATTTTATGTTGTAATGGACATGGATTGGTTTTAAAGAAATAAATCAAACATTAATTAAAGAAGAAGGGAAGTAAAATTTGATATTATAAACAAAAATATTATATTATTTCATATATATAATAAATATAAACTTTTAATGGAATTAAAATCCACTATATGGGTTTTTATTACTATTTAAGATGGTTGTTTATCTCCGATGATTATAGAGAAACTCAACATCGATGATACACCTATTTTGTGGGAGTTTACTATTACATTATTGAATAGTTTCCATGATTTCCAAATAAACCTAAAGCTAAGTTGATAATAGATCTCACAACTAGTTCCATACAATTTTAAAATAATCAAAATAGAATGAAAATGATTGAGTTGAAGGAATTGAAAATGAAACTCTTGGAGATTATTTACAAGGGATTCATTTAGGAAACTTTTTCACCTTAGGGTGTTCTTATTATTCTATTAAAATAATTCTACCCCAATGTTACTATGAATTTATTATCAGTAGATGAGAAATATAACAATTTGGAACATGTATAATCTACCCCTTATTGATGACATATTAGATCAACTATGTATATCTCAATACTTTCCAAATATTTAAATTCATTCTGGATATCATGAAATGAGTTCCATAAAGGAGGAGATACCTAAGAAAATATTATATATAAGGTACGAGCACTGTGAATATATTGTCATAACATTTGTTCTTAATAATTCTATAGATATCATTATGGAGTAAATGAATAGATTTATTAGATATTACCTAGATTATTTTTTCATATTATATATAGATGATATTCATATACATTTAAAGTATAATTAATAGCATAATGATAACATTTTAATTATACTAAAGGCCCTAATAATGTAGAAAATGAATTAAAATTTGAATAAATGTTTATGTTTTTAAAATACGTTTCATTTTTGATTTATATTATTTTAATATAGGTTATATTGGTAGGTTCATCAAACATGGATGTTTTTTAGTGCTACTCTAGGCCAACCATAGTGATATATATTTTTAGTTTTCTTGTTTTTACTAAATTTTATTAATTTTATTTTGATAAATTATTAAAACAATATAATCCATTAACCACTTTAATATAGAAGGTATCCACGTTCCTCTAGAAGATTAAATGTAATAAAAATTTCAAGTAACTATCGAGATGATTTGTTAGTTATGTGGTTATTAAATTACCGTATATTAAGGAAGGGTTTGAAATCATTAGTGATAAATGAAATCTAGGATTTGGAAGTTTTATTACAAATAATTGAATGGTTTAGAATATTTCTTCATGATAATTGATGATTGTAGAGAAAATTCCAACCTCATTATTTTGAGATAACATTGGTAATTTTTTAAATAATGATATGGATGTATTTTATTATTATGAAAAGTGTTTTATATATAACAATAAAAAGTTTAAATTTTATATTCACAAATATAATTATTTGAATATGTTTCATAGAGGCCTGGTAGAGATGATTATACGTTATTACATATAAATACGTTCCACCCTGGGAATGGTAACATGGTGGATGATGTCTTGAGTCGAAAGGATCTCACTATATTATACATGATGATGATAAAAAAAATTAAATATTTATGTATTTGAAAATCATGGATCTATAAATAAAAAAATATGGTGGATAAATATTATATTATATAATTGAATTTTCAACCATCTATCCAAGTGAAAATTAATAGGATCTAAAGGGAGATGTAGAGCTGAAAATGATGGTTGGAAATACTCCTGGGTTTAACCATGATCATGATGTAATTGTATTTTTTGATAAATATTTACTTTTTATACTATGCCATATTTGGAGAAGGATTTGTTAGGGGAAACTCGTAGTTCTTAATTCCCAATTCAACCTGGAAGTAGGAACATGTATGGAGACCGGAAAGAGTGTTTTTAGATGGAATGAAGATATATATTTTAGAGTTTGTATCTAGATAATATAAAAGTTTTAATTTTATTACTGATTTAATAATTTATAAGGGGATTTTACATACCCTAACTATACTATAATGCAAATGTAAAAACAACACAGTGGATTTTTTCATCAGACTCCACCAAATATCTAAAGGTCATAATTATTTTTAGGTTTTTTTGTATCCATAAAAACAAAAAAAAATCAATGTTATCATATAAGATTTATATATTGATAATCTTCACAGGATGAACATTAAGGATGTTTTAAGGATTCATAGTGATCCACCTTCCATTTTTTTGGATTGGGATGTGAGGTATTCCTCAATGTTTTAGTGATGTATTTAGAATACTATGGATATAAGGTCATATATTATAGATGGATATCATCCTTAGATAGAATTTCATCATTCGAGAACAATTGAAACCCTAGAATAAATGTATATATATATATATATGTATTTCAAATGTGTTTTGGATAAACACTCACCTCTAGTTAAATTTTCATACAATATTAGTTTTCACTAATGGTTTTATATGGATATTTCTGATTCCCTCTATGAATACAATGGTAATGATCCAACATTTTGGAATGAAAATAGATAATTTAAAGTGTTGGGAATTAAAATAGTTAATGAAATGGTAGATAAGGATAGATCCCTTTATCAAAACATAATGGCATCTTAGAGTTGTAAGAAATGTTTTGTTGAAAATTTTCAGTGTGATCTTGAATTTGAAGTTATTGATAAGGTGTATCAATGAATTTATCAATGGAATAATGTAATGAGAATTTGAAATAAGGGTAAGATATTAAATATTCAAATCAATCCCATTGAAACTGTTAATCTTGTGAAGATGGTATCCTATGAGTAGGTTCTTTCACTGAACGACACTCACTTTCAGGATGTATACCATATCACTCCTTATGAAGTATGTACCAAATACATCACATGAACTGAACATAGAGCTATTACCAAGGGATTCGGGTTATTAATTTGGGGAAAATACACTGACGATTAAATATTATACATATAATATTTTGTGAAACACAAACACTCACTCGGTCAATTTTTTTTGGTGAAACCACTAGTTTGGGGAAGCTACCTGGGAACTTGAGGATATGATAAGGCATAAATATCCCCATATTTTTGTATGAGGGTGTTTAATTTTGAGAGAGAACCTCATTTTAAGGGAGGTATAAGGTAACACACCATGTTTTTTTAATATTTTCCCATTAAATTATATTTCCTTCATACCATTCATTACATGAATTACTAGTTTTAGTTAGTGTTACAATAAAAACGGAGTTATATAAAACTAGGTTCTATTTTTTAATTATTTTAATGCACCAATTAAAAGATATATATTAATATTATAGATGTTAATATTAATAACTACACCTAAAAAATTTGTTATTTTAGTTTTATATACATAAAACATGGTGATAAAAATAATTTTTTTAAATGTTTTTATATGATTTGAAAATACAATTTTTTGGAATATTGTTTTTTATTTCTTTTAATGAGAAAAAATAAAAATAATTTAATGAAACAATAAAAATATAATTTTTTTAAATAGCAATAAATTTTTAACTCTTATATTTAATATTATCTTAGGATGAATTTTTGGGTGTTTCTAAAAAGATTGAATTTTCAGTGAATTTTGAAAAATATTGGTTTTTATTAAAACATTCCATTTCATTTAAATAATTTATAAGGTTAATTATAGTTAGAAAATGTATTTAAAATTAAAATGATATTAATTTTATATCATTTATTCTAGTTTAGTCCATTTTAATCACTATTATATAGAATATGTATACAAAAACATTTTATTTATTTGACCATTTTCACATTGTAAAACAACATTCTCATCGTGTCTGCGATGTAAAATTTAAATTACATATTACCACTTATGTGAAATGAATTTTAAATAATAGATTAAATATTTGGATTAGAAATAATTTATATTATCTAATGTGGTCAACAAATTTATTTACAATATTTGTTACTGAAAAAAAAATTCTCATCATGTTGAGGATAGAAATAGGTTTACCAAGGGATAAAATAAAAAGATGAGTGTAAAAATGATGAAAAACCAGTCCAATAAACAATAGATCTCCATATATTGATTTTATATTTTCTAGGACAAATAAAGGTCTATTATTTATTTATTTTTTATGATGAAAAACATTTGTACTCTTATTTTAAAAAAAATTACATGTGTGCCACTCACATCACTTATAAGTGGACTCTCCCTCATCACATGCTCATACAACAAAAGCCATATTTTATGAAAATATAATACATAATAACTTCCATAATTTCCCTAATACCATAATATAATCATTTTGTATTGGTCATATATTAATCTGATAAATATTTTTTTTGAAAACCAAAAGATGTTTCTCAAGAATAGATGACACCCCAAGACAAGAATTTTATATTATTTCTACAACCAACTCCATAAAATATTTTTAAAAAGTGATGATATTATTTCCTATGAATATATAATATATAGAGATTTTTTTATGGTAATTAGCTATAATAATCTACTTTTACTTAAAATGGTATACCAGACAACTATTCATGTATACAATGGACTACCACCTCATCAAAGTAAAGTTATTTATTTTCCATCACCATCCCTCACTACATGATTTAATCATGGAATAAATGTTTATATATGTATCCAATGATTTTATTATTTTTATGGAACTATAATATAATGGGCACATTCATATATTCCATTATGTGTGAATAAAATAACATCACTCATGTGTACTGTGGAACACCACCTCACGAAGAAATGTGATTCATTCATGCATTACATATAATTTAATATGAATAGGTTTAATAAAATATTGTGATATATATATATGTGTAATTAAAATTATAATTTAATATATATATCTATTATTTACCTTTCATTAGTTCAATCCATCATGATAACGGAAACATCGTTCATACATATATATGACCTATAATCACCATGAATGATGTATTTCTATTTCAATATTTAACACGTAAGAAAAACAATAAAAAAATATTATAAATTTTTATGATATTTATATCATGAATTTTATTTTGAGATGATAAAACCAAGATCAATTTAAGGGAACTAAATCTCTCAAATGAATATATACACGAAAAATTAGTTATTTATAGAAATAAGACACTTTCAGGGAATTATTAATTTATGAGTAATAAATGTCATATTAAAATCATAAATAGAATCATATATATATATATGTATGGTTATTTAATATATTTATTATATATGTATACATATTATAAAGGATGATTTAACATATATGACAAATTTCATGACATAAGGTATGGTATTTCTGTCTCAATTTTTAATTCTGTGAAACACATGCCATATTCACCACCTATTTCATTTTTGTGGTGTATACATGACCTAATAATTTCTCCTATGATGCTTCCCATGATAAGTATTTGAATATAAATATCCAAATTTGGATCACTCATTCATGTGGATAATAGTTCAAAATATTCCAATACGGTAATGTATTTTTGTCTCAATTTTCTTTCCTTGGGATATATGTTATGTTGTGCAACTATCTTATTTTATGAGGTGAATATACAGATCATTTGAAAAGTAATATAATTAATATAATTATTATCATGATATTTTAGGTCAAATTTACTTTTATTCCTTAATTGGGCATACAATTTAATGTTACCAAATTGGTAAAGATTTTATGTTGTAATTTCATTGCTTACCAGGATTGTTTATGATTTTTTGTTCAATGATAATATAATATGATCCACCTATCAATATACTGGTGAATTTTATTATCCCCAAGTTATTTAATTAGTGTACATTTATTCCATAAATTTTCATGGCCTTAATAAATCACGAGCTCAAAATAATATTTTGAATAAAAACCATCTTTGTTTCTCACGTTGGTGGTAAACCAGTTTTACATCCACAACGATGTTTTCTAAAACTTTTATCAATTTTTTTAACATTTCCCAATACATTTTTTAACGAATGATTTTAACATGTTTGTAATTTTTTGACCATTTTTTGAT
Organism: Viscum album; assembly: GCA_963277665.1. Classification (NCBI taxonomy): domain Eukaryota; kingdom Viridiplantae; phylum Streptophyta; class Magnoliopsida; order Santalales; family Viscaceae; genus Viscum; species Viscum album. The sequence goes on along the minus strand of OY728152.1, from coordinate 837,628,736 downwards.
AGGAACCCTTATTAAATTTTCCAAATAATAGCCCTTTAGATTTTACTGAAAATGGGTAAGGAATATTTTGTTATTGAGTACAGAGTGAATGGAATGATCCACCATCATAACCATTAATTTAATTTATGATTCTTTTATAATCATAAAAATAATTATTGAATGAAATATATTTTGAAAATGTTTTATATTTTAAAAACATTGTTTCAAATAGAAAAGGATATTTTCTGCAAAAATGTCTCAAATGATATTTAAAAATTATTTTCATTATAATATGACATTCACTGATGTTACCCATTACTTAATAGGTATATCATCCAAGGATACCATTATTATTATTTCATTAAATGTTTTCTATAAATGATGTAATCATGTTTAATAAAATCATTTCTCTTCCACATGATATAACATGAAAAAATGCATAAAAACCCACTTTTTTTCATTGGTTATGAAATAATGAAATTATTATTAAAATGGCATATTTCATGCATGTTATGATATAACAAAATTTTTATGAAACCCATTTTATTTTAAGGTTTATGATATTATAACTGTTTTAGGATCATGCAGCACACATACAAATAATTTTTATTATGTGAATGGTGGGACCTATATCTCCCACCAATGCATTGTGTACTAATTTATACCTCATGAGATGGATAAAATTTGAAAATGCAGTGAACATTTTTCAGTAAGGGAAATTATCTCATATGATGTTATTGTAAGTGAGATTTCACAACTATGATGGTTTGGGGATTAAAACCTTTCTATTATGATAACATTTGATGTGAGCCTTGACAACTATGGAAATGAAATTCTATGGTTATGTGTATTCCATAATTCAATTTATTATTCCAATTTTTTTATATTGTGGAGAATTTTTGTTGATTTTTATAGGATTCATGTCCTATGCAATTCCGATATTTATTCCACAACTCAATATTATCATCTTTGATATGCTTGTTATGTTTTTCAAATATTTTTCCAATGTTCTCAAACACTCTTCTTATGTTATGATTACATATATCATTTTTTTACCTATAGAATCTTAGCCCATAATTTTATATGTTTCATTTCCCCATGTAATAAGGACATAAATTATGTACGATATGTCTAATAAGGGTTTTAGTTAAGAATAAGTTAGTGGGAGATGATGTAGTCCACATATGATCCAATTGTTTATATTTCCAAATTTCCAAAGACAATATACCATTATAATCCCCATGCATATTTTTGTATTGTGTAATTAATGATAATATATAAAGATATAATTTATAAATATTAAAATCCTAGGTAACTATACATATATAATTTTAATACCAATTTATTGACAATTAATTATTAACAACATTGTTTCTGATTGCTAACTATATTTTTCATGTATATTATGGTTTTATAGTTGCAGTACATCAATCATAAAGATGGTTCCCATATCGCTTGAACAGTAATATCACTATTGGAAAATTGGTTTTTATGATGGGTCACTTAGGTGGAAGACCCAACGCAAATAGTCTGTCGTCGATGACTATTTGTGACGGGTCCCTATTCCAATCTCAAATAGTTGGTCGTAGAAAGTATTTGCGACATGGCATTGTGCTCAATTGAAAATAGTATATGTGGTTTTTAATTACCTGTGAGGGGAGTACACTACCATCGTAAATGGTATGACGGTAGGTTGTTCCTGTTTCAAATAGTTGTTTTAACCGCCAGCACAATTAATACGTGGGGAAACATTTGTGACGGGTCTCTTAGCAAATACTCCACTCATAAATGAGATAACCTATATATACCCCTCCAATTTTTTCCAGTTTCACTCTTCTCTCAACTCCATTCTCATTCCCTCCTCTCATATTTTTCTCTTTAGTTTTTTCAAGGTAAAAAATTTACTAGTGGAGCAATTTTCAATGCTCGCATCCAATGAATGATTCTCTTTAGAAGTAGTTTTTCATTTTATTTTTCATTTTATTTTTTATTAATAATTTTTATTAATCAATAGTAATAAATATAAATAACTATTACTAAATAGTAGATATTAGTAAGAAATTGTAATATTTTGCAATATAAAGTAATAACTAGTAATAATGAGTAGTAAATAGTAATAATTAGTAACAAATATTAAAAATTTCCGACAAATAATAGCAATTATTAATAAATAATAATTATTATTAATAAATAGTAATATTTCGTAATAAATAGTAATAATTATTAATAAATAGTAATAATTTATAATAAATAGTAGTAAATAGTAATAATTTTTAATAAATAGTAATAAATAGTTATAATTCTTAATAAACAGTAGTAATTAGTAATAAATTGTTATAAGTAGTAATAAATCAGAATAATTAAAAATAGATGGAAATAATTAATAATAAATAGTAATAATTAGAAATAAATATTAATAATTAGTTATAAATTGTAGTAATTGTAAATAAATAGTAGTAATTAGTATTAATTTGTATTAATTGGTAATAATTAGTAATAATCAGTACTTATTAGTAGTAATTAGTACTAAATAGTACTAATTAGTAATAAATAGTATAGACTAATAAAAAACAGCTCAAATTACTAATAAATAGTAATAATTTGTAATAATTAGTTATATTTAGTAATAATTAGTTATAATTAGTAATAATTAGTAATAATTACTAATAAATAGTAATAAATAGTAATAAATTATAAAATTTGTAATAATTATAAATATTTAGTAATAAATTGTAATAATTAGCAATAAATGGTAATAATTAGAAGCCATTAATAAAAAATAATAACAAATAGTAGTAAATAGTAGTAAATAGTAATAATTAGTATTAATTATTAGTAATTAGCAGTAATTAGTAGTAATTATTAGTAATGGGTAGAAATTAGTAATAAATATTAGTAATTAGTAAAACAAATAGCAGTAATTCATAATAAATTGAAGTAATTAGTCATTAATAGAAGTAATTGTTAACACATAGCTATATTTGTTAATATATACTAGTAATGGTTAATAAATATAAGTAATTAGTAATAAATAGAAATGAATAGTAATAATTTGTAATAATTAGAAATAATTAGTAATAATTAGTAATAAATAGTAACAATTAGTAAAAATAGTATTAATTAGTATTAATTAGTATTAAATAGTAGTAAATATTAGTAAATATAGTAAATAGTTGTAATTAGTAGTAATTAGTAGTGATTATAAGTTACTAGTAGTAATTAAAAGTTAATAGTAGTCAATAGAAGAAATTAGTAATAAATAGTAGTAATTAGTAATAAATAGTAATAAATAGTAATAAATGGTAATAATAGGTAATAATTAGTCATAAATAGTAATAATTAATAATAAATAGGAGTAATTGTTAATATAGAGTAGAAATTGTAAATAAATAGTAATAATTAATAATAAACCGTAACAATTAGTAAAAAATATTAATAAATAGTAATAAACACTAATATATAATAATAAATATTAATAAATTGTAATAATTAGTAATAACTTGTAATAAATAAAAATAAATAGAAAAAAATAGAAAAAAATGGTAATAATTAGTAATAATTAGTAATAATTAGAAATAAACAGAAATAAATACAAATAAATAATAATAAATTGTAATAAATAGTTTTAATTTGTAATAATTAGTAGTAATTTGTAGTAATTAGTATTAATTTGTAATAATTAATATTAAATAGTAGTAATTATTAATAAATAGTAGTAAATAGTAACAATTAGTAACAAATATTTATAAATACTAGTAATTAGTGATAAATAGTAGTAATTAGTAATAAATAGTTGTAATTGGTAATAAAAGGATGTAATTGGAACTACATTGTAGTAATTGTTAATAAATAGTTCTAATTCATAATAAATAGATATAAATACGAATAAATATTAATAATTGGTAGTAAATAGTATTAATTGTTAATAAATAGTAGTAATTATAGTAATTCATAGTGAATAGTAGTAAATATTAGTAGTTAGTAATAATTTATAATAAGTACTAATAAGTAGTAATAATTAGTAATAAATAGTAATAAATGGTAAAAATTTGTAATAAATAGTAACAATTACTAATAATTACTAATAATTGTTAATAATTTGTAAAATTAGCAATAAATTATAGAAAATAGTAATTAATAGTATTAAAAAGTGGTAGTTTGTAGTTGTTTGTAGTAATTAGTAGTAAATAAAAGTAAATAGTAGTAAATAGTTTTAAATAGTAATAATTAGTAATAATTAGTTATAAATAGTTATAAATATTAAAAATAATTAATAACTAGTAATAATTACTAATAATTAGTATGAATTTTTAATAATTGGCAATGATTAGTAAGAAATTGTTCTAATTATTAGAAATTATAATTAATTAGTAAAATGTAACTGTCATTTGTAAAAATAATTAGAAAATATATAAAATTTAAAATATGTACTAGTAAATTCTGATTGTTTAACTTCTAATATTTTTTTAGATCATGTTTTTTCTATCAAATTAATCATAAAAACTTATTTATTTTATATTTTTTAGTAATATACATCAAGTAACATGAAAACAGTCTTTATTGCATGACGACGATTGGATAAATAGTCAGAGAAATGAAAATAGTTCCGGTATAAATCCCGTATATATTAAGGGTGTTGAAGCTTTTTTTTATCATTTTCATTATCAAAACCAGTAGTTCTTTTAGAAGCTTCAATTAAGTATACATGTAAGAAATGGGATTTGAGGATGTTTGACACATTTTACGTTGTTGGGGATTATCTATTGTGATTTGGTTTTAAAAAAGATTATGTTTTTTTGTTTCAACATGGTGAATGTAATTCCAGAAAAGATACTAATATTTTCATTCTAGATAAATCATAGTTTCAAAATTTATAACATGATATGGTTGGTTTATCTTTTCGACAAACTGAAATCATAATGATATGGATTTAACTCCTAATTTGGAACCATACCATTTTTATAATTGGTTGAAATCTACTGAGGATTCATTATATCATGGTTGAAAGACAAGAAAATTTGAATAGGTGACATAATTTATGGCTATAAAATCATATAATTGAACGTCAATCTTATAGTTTAGTTAGATATTCTCTTTGGGTTGTTCCCTATTACCTGAAGAAAATATGTTTTTTGTAAATTTCTATTACAATTAAAGGCTTGTTCGTAATTTGGGTCTTGGTTACCATAAGATTCATACATATTCCAATGATTTCATCTTAAATTATTCTAAAAATGAGTCATTAGTTAGTTTTCATAAATATGGAGAATAAAGGTACAATGAATCTCATCTAAGAAATTCTAGATTGATTCTTTTAAAATAGTTGAGTCTTTTTACATCTATACCTAGATTGCAGCATTTACTAATGTCTCGGAACACAACATCATTCATATCATGGATGATAACTAATATTAAAAATGTTAAAATATTAATCCATATCAATGATGGTGATTGATTGAAACTTTTTGACTAAAAAAATCCCCCTTTTTCATTAGAAGCTCAAAATGTTTGATTGGGTCTTTATACTAATGGTTTCGGTCCATTTGGTTCTTACAATACTCAATGTTGGTGTTGGACCATCTTTAAAACTCTGTAAAATTTACATATTTAGATGCATATAAATGATATATATATCTTTTCTCCCATGTTAATTCTAGGAAATCTGAAAAAGAATATCAATGTTCATTTGAAATCATTGATTGAATAGTTATGTTTACTGTGGAGTAATAATGCTAGTACATATGATATTGTTGAAATATATACCTAATGAATGTATCATTGAGGTGGACAATTAGTGAATTCCAAATATATGGAATGTTATCTAGATGGAGTATACATAGTCCAAAATAATCTTCATACTACCTAAGATACATCAAAGTGTTTGTACTCTTCAATATAAGAACATCATTTTTATTTAACTACCATCGAATATTTTTTTCTACCAATCATCCTTCATAGACGAACAAATATCATTTCAGAAAAAGTACAATTTAAATAGATGGACCTCCAACCTGGCTCCCTGGTATTTAGTTAAAATCTATTTTCACTTCATTACATATCATTTCCATTAGACCAACTATAAAAAAACAATAAAATAAATGGATATAGAAATAATCCAATTTTGTAAACCACATATTTTTTTGGGATATTCCAAATTGGATTGATTTATTGGTATGTCACATATTGGATGTTATGAATATTGAGAAGAAATATTTTGATAACATATTTTATAACGTTTTGGAATGTATTGGTATAAACAAATGTAATGTAAAGGCATGATTACATCTTAGCCAAATTTTTAAGTGACCAGAACATGATCTATTTGAAAATGGAAGATCACATAATACAATGATGATAAAATCATCTTAAAATGTTTCCAAATAAAATCATTTATTCTTTTGTCAGTGGATTTTATATTTGAGGCTTCAATATGGTTATGTTTCCAATTTGTCTACATGTGTCAAAAATGGTTATATTTCCAAATCAAAAAGTCATGACTATCGTGTTATGATTGAAAGACCAATACCGATTGTATACAGAGGATTATTGAATTCTATGATTTTGTATGCTCTAAAAAATATCAAATTATCTCCAATATAATTGGGTGGTGACATTAGAGTATGACTCACGAAGTAGACTCCAAGAAGAGGTTGTTTTAGATTTTTGTAAATTGGAAAAAGTATTCACTCTATCATTCATTGATTCATTGAAACATTTGATATTACATTTTCATCATAATGAAAAATATGGAATTATAGTATAGTTCTAATTGATGTACCCATTAAATAGATGGATGTAGAAATTGAAGGAAAAGGTACATAACAATGCATCTGTTTAAGGATGAATTACAGAAGCTTATTTATAGGAGGAAATTTTGTTTTTATTCTCACATTGTTTTTAATATGAATATCCATCAAAACATAACGAAATGTATCGTAATTAAGGAAATATTTATGAGGAAATAAACAATCAATTATCATTTTTTAACCATACTGATCATGTATTTTGTGTAGTTCATGAACGATGGATTTTAGATAATAAATATCACAGGGCTCATACATATGTTCTGCCCAACTATAATGAAGTGACACGTTTTATACTATGAGTGATCCTATAGAATTTTCTATATTTTTTTATTGATAATTTGTTTTATTTTATTTTTATATTATATAGTAATCACACCATGAAATATTTTCCACAAATTACAACATATGTTCTTCAAGAACGTTGGGAAAGTAATTTTTCCTACTACTTTAAATAACTAGTAAAATTATTTTTTTCTGGTTTCACATATAATATAAATTTATTACATGTTATATTAATAATTTTTTCTACTTTTTGGGTATCTCAAAATGTATATAAAATTGATAATCAATTGTTTTTATTGATGAAGCCACCATCCAAAATGGTTAAATATTATAATGTATCTATAGTGAATGGTTTTTTATTTTATACACGTACATATGGGGAATCAAAAAAAGAATTAATATAGGCATCTTATTGAGAGGATATCATCATAGTGACTGTTATGCTGAATTTTACGACATATTGGATGAATTAATTGAACAATGTTATTTTGGACAGAATTATATAACTATGATTAAATTTCATTGTCTAGGTAATGAGAGAGGCTTGCATGTTCATTCGTTCCATTGAATTATTGATATTAAATATAAAATATTTCTTATAGTAAATTAACTATTTGTTGGGTCATCAAGAACATCATATTTATTTTGAAAATTATTGTGTTACTTATAGAGAATTAATTGATTGGTGGACCATAATAAAAAAGAAATTTCTAGAAAATCATCTCATCTAATGTAAATTTGGTTCCACTGAAGTGCAGGGAATTGAAAATTTTCAAGATACTACTCCAAATACATATTTTCCATGAAGATACATAAATATAGTTTAGGGAACAAAATAGATTTTTTTCCATGGTGATGATGATGTTAATAATGTAACAAATGAAATTGAAATAGAAGGAGATGATGAAACTAAAACTCATATATAAATTGATGATACTGAGAAGGAATATTAAGATTTTGACACCATCGTATAAGAAGATGAGGAGAGAGATAAGGATTGAAATAATTAAATTGTAGATATAATCATATAATATATATATATATTAGTAGTTTTCAACTATTTTTTAACAACATTTATTTATTGTTTCATATGGAATCTGATCTGCTTCATGACATGGAGGAGGTTGATCTACCTATTCATTAAAATTAAGTTGCATCATCTAACCGCCAGACTAAAGGAAAATTTGTGTTGACTCATAGGGGTAATGGTCTTGTGAGTTTGATGATTCTTGACCTTATCCCAATGTGATGTCCATATATTAACTTCAATCTAAAAATGCGGAAGTATGTTCAGTTGTGTATTTTAGTTAGTTTTCATTAATTTTCATTAATTTATTTATATACTAAAAGTATGATTATTTGTTTACTTATTTCATATCTTTTCTCAAATAACAATTGCATAAGGAAGTTCTATATTGTAAAATTACTATTCTAGAGAAAGAGTTACATGGGATGAGATTCCCATTGATGGATATCTCTATATATTTGATCATTGGATGGTATGTAAATAAATATTAATTATTTTGAAATTTGAAGAATTATTTAAATGATATTATTAATTAATTTAAGGGTATATTCTATCCTGTTGATGATAGCAAGTGGGACTCTATCTAGGAGGCCTGAGAGGGTTGTATGCATGGTCATTTCGATAAATTTTGTCCAAAATTTGAGGAGGGAAGCAATGTAGAAATCATGAGTCATTGGTTTTTATCTACCATGTTGTTCCCATTGATCAGATTACATCTCATCTCAGGTTTGGGATTGATTATTTTCATATTGGATGGAAGAAAATTTTTAGAGCATATGGTCATTAGGTTGATAGAACTGGGTGAGACAGGTTGTGACACATGGTGTGTATAGTAGTACATTCAGTACACCCCAAAAATTTTTTAATAACTTTTTTTAATAATTTATATAACATTAAATGTTAATTTTTTATTTTATACTCATATAGGCTATCGAAAAACCAGATATTATAGATCCTGGAATTTATAGAAGGATGTATAGTGATCCTGTCACTTGAGATATTAAATTAGATCGCCAACATCATATTATGGATTGTATAATTTCATTTTGAGTTTTAAAAATAAATATAAATAATATTTTTCTATTTTAATTTTTAAATTGTAATTGAAGGGGTCATATGGGGATGTAATGTCTCAGACACAGGCTAAGAGTCAGTCCGAGGTTGTGGATTAAACCTATAGTACAATATTATTAGATGATGCAACATGTATATTTGTGACTCAGTACACCTTTGAGAAAGAGACAGTTATTGGTATAATCTCTCAATTTGTGCCTTAGAGTTTTTATGGTACCATAATGATATCGTCGTGAAACATTAGAGGATCTTATAGAGAGTCATCATCATCTACTGCACAATATATGTAGAAGTTGTGAGCTCAGAGTGAGATTATATAGACCATGTGTAGAGAGTAGGAAAAGCTCTATCAATAGTACTTGTTATTGTAGTAGTTTGAGGAGATGTGTTAATGGCAGCCGCATCAGCATGAGCAGAAGATGGCAAACATGTGATGTCTGATTCATGGTTTAGGGATGGGGTTCCATCCTCCAGCTCCCCTAGCTCCTCCAGATGACCCTCCCTTCAATTAGGTGTGTACATTTTCATAAAAACATTTTACTGAATTTCTTATGTAATATTCTTATTTATCCATATATTTACATTTTGATATGGTGTGTTATTTATATTTTTGTGAATATTTTATATTTTATTATTTTATTATTTTCCTAATTTTTATGTTTCTATTTATTTAATAAATTTATTATTTCATTATTTCATTAAATTTTTATTTTCTTTTTAATTAATTATTATTATTATTATTATTATTTAATATTCTTTTGAATATTGTGTTTTTCATTATTTTTTTATTTTTTTATTATACAATTTTATATATATTTTACTAATTTTCATTCTTTTGATATTTTTTAATTTTTTAAATTTTTAACCGTTTAATTATATTTTTAAATTTTTAGTTTAAATATATATTTATTAATTTTATTATTTTAGTTTAGTTTTTTTTATTATTTTAATTTATTATTATTATTATTATTTCCTTAAAATTTATTAATAATAATTTTTCTATTTTTTTGGATTTTACGATGGGTAGTTAGTCCCTTCGCAAATTCATATTGCAATAGACCCATCACAAAGAGGGTTTAAAAAACTTGAATATACTCTTTGCGACACCTTTTTCTACAATGGGTAATTTGTGGCAGAACCTTTTCACAAATTACCCATCAAAAATGCTTCAATTTATAGCTTTGTATTAATTAAAATATAATATATTTTCATTATATTATTATTCATAATCATTCTTTAATATTTGAATGGAAAATTTAATCTCATCGCTTCATGGAAGTGGTAGTCCACACATACGCACAAATGAGATTATCAATTTTTAAAGAGTGGGTGGGTAAGATGGTAAATAATATATTTTATTTATAGAATCATAATTATGTTATAAATATCATATAAATATACAATTTTTTATCTATCAATATGTTCAACCAAAATAGTATTTGATGGGGAATGAAATATATCATCTTGTGGGGCGGTAGTGCACACATACACACAAACAATGTTTTCATTTTCTATTATATAGATAAATAGATTAAAAATTGATATACCATAAACATTATAACCTCATATTATATGGAAGATACTATTCTAATTATATCAATCTTTTTAAGATTTATTATAAGAAGAATAATGAACAAATAAAAAATGAGACAGTTAGTTAAGAACTATACCTATTCTTCAATCATCCTCTTATGATTTACACCTTAATATATCTTAAAACGGTGAAATGATAAAAAAAATTAAATTTATGACATGTTAAATTATGTTAGTAAATTATTTAGGAAGTAATTGGTATATATAAGGTCTTTTAGAAGAGTGTTTAAAATATTACATGGGGTTTCCATTTATAAGAGAGGGAGAGGACACTCGGTTTTTCAAAAGATTAAATTATGTTAGCCTCTTACTTATAAGAAATAAAATTAATATGAAACATCTTCAAATTAGACATGTTAATGTTTAAAAATATTACCATAAGATTTAAATTATATATTTATTTAGTTAATTATACCCATTATAATTTTTTATGCTTTTCAACCAGTTTTAAATCTTTCTGTGGTAACTAAATTTTTTAAATCCATCTATCTAATGGCCTGAAGGCCTTCATTTTTATTGATTTTTTGATAATCCACATTTCAAGGGGTGAGGTGGAACCCTTACAAGGCTTGTAGGCGTATGTATTACATGACCTGTAGGCCTTAGAGGAATTCATTTCCCGTATGCTTCAAACAATACATACAACCCAGACTAACTACATGGAACTGCTCATCCCCAACTTCTTCATTGTGAAATTAGATCTCCACCTTCGTATGGATGTTCGGCCAGGATTTACCATGCATGCACAGGATTGTCCCGATGGCTGGTGTCATAACCTCTCATTCTTGAAATCCGCGTAGCTTCTACTATGGTGAAAGCTCATTTCTCTTCCTCCTTATAGAGCTTGTTCCTTGTAGGTTGTCGGGTTTTCATATGCACTTAAGGTGGACCGAAGGACATGAGGTGGCCTGAAGGCCTTACTGTCAAGGAGGCTTGGGTGGCCCGAAGTCCTTAAAGGACTCGGGGACCAAATCACTGGCCCAAAGGCCAAAACGAGGACAAATTCCCAGCTGCTACACTACAAAACAGTGGCTATTGTATTTCCCGATACAGTACCTGCTACAATACTTCTATAGTACCCCCCAAAAAATTGTGCCACCACCTGGATTTGATCCAAGGTCACCTAGATGCACTTAAGAGTCCTCACCAACCGATATGAGGCTCACGTGAAACTAAATTTTTCCAATAGTTACACATCATGATGACAAAAAACAAAACCGGAATCATTAACAAATTAAGACGTTATGATATAAAATATTGATACTATTTTAAGAATGTTAATATATATATTTTGAATAAATTAATTTAAAATAATATCAGCAAAGTATTATGTAAAACATTTTTCCAAAAAAAAGTATTTTCAATATAGGAATTATTTTTAAAAAGAAAATAATATTGTTGATACCAAAATAATTAATTTGATTTTTAAAATAAAAGGATGAATTTTTTTCTTTAAAAAAACTAATAAGAAATATTTACTTATAATTACTTGAAATATATATAAAATAAAACTATTTTAATTTAGAGGAAACATTAATTAGATTTCCAAAATGTTTAACATATATTTCAATGTTAAAATTCAATTTTTATATGAAATATTTTAATTTATAAATATATTTTATATCTATAAAATAATATTGATAATCATTTATCTTTTTAATTTTTTTTAATGTTATAATTGTGACATTTTTTTAAAAAATTTATTTCTTACAATGACATAAAGAGTCATGTATTTCTAAAAAATTACACAAATTGAACCTAAATTTTTACAAGTTAAATTAAAAAAAGTAAATTCTTTCTTAAAAATAAAATTTTAAATTGTTATGATTTTTCATTTTAAATAAATTCCAAAATAAATCTATGTGAATTATATTTTTATATCATTATGTATAAAGGATTACATACTATAATTGAATCTTGGGTGATATAATTACTCTCACACAACTAAAAATATAATGAACCTATAATACTACTTAATCAATAAAGTTTATGATTTTCAAAATAGCATTATTCAATACTATTTTTAATAAATAAATTTATATATTTTTAAAATTGTTCATCCATCATTAGAAAGGGAATCATTCTCCCTACTATTAAATTATAGATTATGTTTTTTGAAAAAATATATCTAATCGTGAACAATATCATTTACTACCATATCACATAATTTAAAGATATAAACAAAAGTAATCAATACATGAAAAAATAATTTCAAAGCAACCACATAGTCTTAAAAAAACACTTTTCTCCAATGATTCAACATGAAAATTTATCCGTTTTGGTCAAGTCGACCACCTATTAAAATTACACATATTCTATAAAATTGTGCAATAATATATTTTTACACCCATAAACATTGCATTTGAATTTTATCTTATTTTAAATTCCTACTTGAGGATTTTACTATGAAGGAAAAAGATTATAATATAACTTTTCTAGGGACGAAAATATCAAATCTAAAACAATAATACATTATAACTAAATTCCAAACAATGATGAAAACCATATTATCATCAATAGTTACCAATATTTTTTTTCACTAACCCATCAAATTTTTAAATAAATCCTTATTATTTGTCTTATAAATCATGATAATTAAAACAGCTTCCTAACTCTATATCATATTCTCAAGAAATAAACCTATAATATATAACAATCCAGTCACAAAAATATTTTCATCTCCTACTTAACTAATATCTAATTTTGATAACAACTACAGGTTGTAGTACACATTTCAAATACATAGTTCAATGGAGTCTTATCTATATAATCCTATAAAGGATCTTAGACTATGTGACATGATCATTCAACTTCAACAAATTCCAATTATGTTAATACCCAAACTAATTCAATTATTAATATTAATCAAAAAATTCTTGAAGAAAATGTTTTTTATTCCTATATATTCATCTAAATTAATTAATATGTTATTTATATCTTACATAGTTATTCATAAATTCATTACTTTATGAAACATCCCAGATACCTTATTACCCTCACATCCTAGCCAATGCTGACATATATTGAATGGAATTTTTTCCCCAGGAATTTGTGACTAGAACCTATCATCGTACAAGATTAAATAGAGAATGAATTTTCATCTTGAATAGAGGAAGATAAATACACATATCAATATGGAAAAAGAAACATCCCAAAAGAGATAGTACAAGAAAAAATCAGTATATCAAAACCCAAACAGATTATAATAAGAGTACAAGACACAACTAAAAAACTAAAAATTCTAAAATGTATCAATACTCTCAGCCATGAGGGTCAAGAAAATCCTCCTCCTCCTCGAAGAAGTGATTTCCCATTACCCAAACCAAGAATAAAAAAATCTATAAATTCCTGATGAAATGGTAGGGTGTGTGAAAAAATCCTAGTAGGGTCTCACTAAGAGTTCCATTAAAAGATTCTATAATAAATATACCAAATACTGATTTTTTTAAAAAAATACTCATTGAAGTATAATTTCATAATTAAATAAAAACATATTTTTATTTCAACAGATGTAAAACATTAAAAAAATTTATCAATAGGAAACTGTTTATATAAATCAAATGGGAATGTGAAAATAATTTCACAATCTATGGATTTTATATACCAATCAAACAAATCATAGTGCCCACACTTAAGGAAAAATAACACCCTCTCCATCTCAAGAAAAATTTACATCCACCTCTACTTATGAAAAAATTACATCCACTCTTACATAGTGGAATAATACAAAAACTACTAAATCATTGAAAATTCCCTCAAATGGATTGGAAACAATCATTTTAAAACACATTGAAATTAAATATTCTAATTTCAATTTGAATATAAAATTTAAATTCCCAAACGAAATCATGGATTTTTGAAAATTGCAGGCCCCTAAAAATAAAAACAATCATAGATTTTGAAAAAATCAATTTATTAAATTTTCTGAAGCACATTCTCAAATACATTTAAAACTTCTATCAATATCCAAATTACACCCAAAATTCCAATTGAATTGGAAATGTTTGTTTTTCGGAAAATACATACAAAATAAACAAAAATTCCAATTCACATATAATTGGGTTTCCACACACCAATTTGATGAAATTTAATTAAATTCAATCAAATCAATGGTTTCTCACGTGGAAAATCTCAATGGAACCAAGTACATTTATTCATGGAGATTATGTAACACAACACCAACAATGGGATTTGTGAATGAAGAATGAAAAAAAGAGATTTGAAACATGAATATTTAATTATAATGAAAATAAAATTATATCCATAAAATACATGACTATATGACAAGGCATATAAAGGAAAAAATATAGAGTCAGATATAAGGAACATGAGAAGATAAAATCCTGAAGAGGGACCAAACGAGTTAATTTGAGCTTAAAACATCATCGAGAGGGGTTTGGAGGTTCCAAAATGGCTATTTAGAGCCTAAATATACAATGATTTCGATTTATGAGGATTTGGGGTCAACCAAGAGGAAAAATGGGGTTTTAGAATCAATTTAGTAATTTTCTAAAATAAAAACTATGATATGCACAGTTAGCTGGGAGGGTCCACATGGTTTAAAAAACCATAGGCCATAACTTTTTGACACTATAATAAGGTTCATGGTTTCTAATTTGTTAGTAAATGGATTTTAAAAACATGTTCCGACCAAGAAAACCTTAATCCCCTAGGGTTTCATGGTTTGTACTCATGGTTTGGGAAAACTGTGCACCATCCGTGCACACCCAATTTTACGTAAATATTTAAAATTTCACTCAGAGCAACTGAAGATTAACACCAAATAAAGATATTAAAAAGTGGATGGTTTAGGAGTTCCTAAAAATAGTAATATGATGTTACAAACTCCTCATTATAGAATCTTTTTGTCTCCTGAAATAATTTCATGTAGTTTCTATATCAAAATAGTGTTTCCAATTCACTTTCATTAATACATATCTCTCTCCCATGTCTCATGTTTATCATAACAATTATACCATAGTTCTCGAACAAAATGTATCTTCCTCCCACGAAGTACCTTTCTCCTAGAATCAACTATCTTTACTAGACGATCAATCATGCATAAATCAGGATCAACATCAATATCAATACAGGGGAGAACATGAGATGGATTAGAAATATAATTTTGAGGCTATGAAACATCAAACCTGTTATGTATTGAAATCCATAGTGGAAAAAGTTCATAATTGTAATACACTTTATCAACCTACTAAATAACCCTAAATTCTCCCCAAAAATGAGCATAAATATTCCCTTATCTCCTAATCCATCGATGACTATAACGAGGTGAAATATTCAATGACACATTCCAACCAAAATAAAACTTCAATAATATATGGTGGCACTAATCATAAGACTTATAGCATCTATGTTTCATCATGAATCACTGAAAAATCAACTAAATCTTTTTTGTTGCATATTAAACCATTCTTGTACAAAAATGGAATATTCCCTGATCTTCAAACAACAGAACAAATACTTACCCAACCGATAGTACAAGGCCTCTAATGTATCCATTCATATCAAAGACATGTAAATGTTTTTATAAATTATCAATTATCCCCAAATAGACACCCCAAGATCCACCACATATGAGGATGAAATAAGGAAGCATATCCTCATGAATTTTAATATCCCTATATGTCTGACCATCTATCTATGGATGGTGTTCCATGATAAATTAGACATGAGATCCCATTAGCTCATGAAGTCATATCCAAAAGAGATAAGTAAAACATAGATCCCTATCTGGGACTATATTATATGGAACTCTATGAACAAAACAAATCATTCATATACATTCCTACCAAATCCTCAATATTGTATGTATCACTAATGGGTAAAATGTGAGACTTTTTTATCATCCCATCATCCATGACGTATATCACATTATTCATTCAATGTGTATGTGGAATAAAAAACAAAAATTCCATATAAAACTCATCTCACTTCCGTGTCTGCACTAGAGGTTGTTGATGTAAACATGAAGGTATTTATTGCTTAGTCTGGACCTAAATTCAGGTATATCAATGTGAGAGAAACTCAGTGAATTCTTTTCTCACACATTTCCACTATAAATGTGTCCACATGTAAAAGAAATTTTTGATGGTTCCTAGGTAAACATCCCGTGGTAAATTATGAGAATCCCACATCACATATTTTCTCATAGATAGTGGCATAAACAATGATTCTGAAAAAAAATACACTCTGTGGAGAACAACCTCTAATAAATAGTTTCCATAACATAAATAGAGTCTCTTATTTTATAGAATTATCTCACAATATGATGTTCATGAATAATCATCACTAGAATATAGGAGGTCAAATAAAAACTGGTCAAGAAAACCTCGACCCATATTTCCTTAACTCCAACATGCATCTATGTAGAAAGAGCCATCACGTCCCTCTCTTTGATGGATTATTTAATGTCAATGTATGGAAGATTATTACATAAAGCATCAGAAATGGAATTATATTTAAATTGGTATAGATGATGTAACATTAAAATTAGTGCAGTTATTCCACCCACCATCATTGGAATTGATTAAATCATTTTTTAAAGGAGATATAACTCATGATCTGGTGGACTGAATAAATGGTAAACATTACTTTGAAAAGGTAATTCTTCTAAATAATATGTTCATGCATTAATGATGTGAGTTCAAGTTAATGGGTTGGTAAATTAATCACATGTGTCCACAAATATCAAGATCTATCGGTAATGACATGATCACCCACATAAAAAGATAGGCCAAAACCGAACCTAAAGTGTCAGTAAAGACCACATTGCCCTACCCAACCACATGAAGGTTATACATCAAAACATAAGTCAAAAGACACTATATATCAACAAAATAACATTGGCATATATCATAACAAAAAAAACATCACTCCATTTTGGGTGAGAGTTTTTATCAGATAATTTTGCACTGAGAAATATTTTACAAACCATTGATAATAATATATCAAACCAAAGAAACACAGAATCTTGAAATCAATCTATGGTTTATCCCTTATCATAATAGATTTCACCTTCTTAATTTCAACAAATAATCCTTTTTCTAAAAATATGTGTACCAATAACATCACATACCCATTCAGGAAATCAAATATCGATTGCTTGGAATAATATATATTCTTTTTCAACAATTCTACAACTTTTCTCATATAACGCACATAATTATCCTTGGACATAGAGTAAAAATTGACTAAATCTATAAATACCACCATGAATGTATCATTAAACATAGGGAATATAATGTTCATCAAATCCATAATGACCATAGGAGAATTGGTAATACCAAATGGCTTGAAAAGATACACATAATGTTAATAATTACACAAGAAGGATATTTTTGGAATTTAAAATTCTTTTTATTCATATATGGTGATAAATCTTTCGAAGATAAATCTTATAAAAAATTATAACCTTTCCAATATTCATATAGGTCATCAAGAGTTGAAAAAAGATACATGTTCTTTACTCTGAATTGATTGGGTTTTGAGTAATCGACATGTATGAAAGGTGACCCATCGATATTCATCGAAAAGGGAATATGTTACACCCTGCAACAAATAAATCATTTCCCAAAACTATTATTCAAATGAGTCGTTATCTATTTAATTATGTCTAGTTCCATACTATAAGAATGTGTATACACTATTTTAGTACAAATAAATAAATTGATAGGAAATTATACCTCCCTTACTTGTGGAAATAAAGAGATGTATGAAGGGAAATCATTTTAAACATGATGAAATCTAGATAGAAATCATATCTAATGGATTATAACTATATGTTAAAATAAAAAATAGTAATAGTTATTCAGACTATAGGTAAGAGGATACTTCTCTAATCGACCTTGGTTTCAATTATCCCTAAAACATAATTAAATCCTCTTCGGGTGTAGTAATGAAGACCCATTGAATGTTATTAGAAATGATTGAATCCATACCTATAATGATATCTAGAGGATTCATGTTAAGAACTAAAAATCTCATGTAATATCATTCTATGATAAAATGGTGACATAAGATATACAATGGAGACAATTTTCTCTCGTCATTCCGAGGGGTATAGAAATATCCATCATGCAAGATAAAAGATTCAAATGAGGATTTAACAATTACTAAATATTAGATGAAATGAATGAATGAGATACACAAGTATCAAATAAATCAGTCACAAAAGATGATGCTATTGGGATGGTAACTATCACAGTCACTAGACCAGTATCTACTTCCTCTCAAGACTCTTCCAATCTATGAAGAATCTCAATTCAATATGAATGTGGATAGAACCCATTAAATATTAAATCATATAGATTCATCATAGTAATTTTATGTGATTGAATTATTTTGAAACTACATGGAAATGAGTAGATATGAATGAAATTTTACACAAGACCTGAGTGTTCATATGAACAATATATCTAGTGTGCCTTACTGAAAACCCATTTCAGGTGCCTAGGATTGCCTTCCAATAATAAAGTAAAGATGATTCCTCTAGGATATTAAAGATCTCTAAAATACCCCTTACATAAAAACCCACCAGAAGAATCATCATACTTCCTCTTTCCTTCGAATGAACTCATTGACATTGAATTAGGAGAAAATGGAACACCAATTAACACTAGCTTATCAGCCAGATCAATCTCATCCATCAATACTCTTTCTAGATAGATATCATAATAAAAGTTAATCATCAAGAAAATATGAGTCCCAACATTTCATTCTAGGTCCCCCTAGCATGAAAGTGGACCATTTAACCTAGATCGCATATGGAATATAAAATAAGTCAAACAAAATTTCAGTCATTCTAATCCAATCCTCATACTATTGATTAATATTATAGACCTGGAAGATGGGGATTTTCGATAAATGAACTCTAGAGAACAATTTTGTAAGTCATACTTTTGTGATCTCATACCTAGACCGTGAACAAAAATCGGTGCATGTGTGTGTCCCAAATTTTCGATGACACGCACAGTAACCTCAACCATATTATGGACCATGTAATTATTCACTCAATGTGATTCATTAAATCCTTCTTCCTATATTATATTCACATGTATTCTTGTAGGCATGGTTCTACAAAGCGTTATCCAACAAAAAACATATCATAAGATTACACATATCAACATTTTCACCCAATAACACTATATCATATATGTGGTTCAAAACCAATTCTTCATAGTTACTATATCTGTAATGCCCCTAGCCCTAGTTACCTAGATTCGGAGCATTATTTTGACACATTGTAATGATTACAAGGAATCAAGTCCCAAAGGACCGATCAGTTTAGTAGTCTTGAAAAAATACTACATATATGAATGTTACCGTACAATTTCAAAAATAAAACACAACATAAATAATCGTTTGAGAATTACATTATTCCCCTATCTTAACCCTTCATATCCATAATAACACACTTCTTCGCATCCTGGAAAAAATAGAACAAAATAAAGGGGTGAGCTTAGATTCTATGTAAGGATAACAATATTGTGGTAACTATCGTAAATAAGCATAAACATTTAAGGCAATGTATAAGACTACAACTAAAGAAATTTAAAATTAAACATAAATATATTATGGAAAATAAAAATAAAATAATTCATTTACTTATTCACATGGATATTATACTAGTTGAAGAATCACATGTAATATCATTAGGCAGTTTAATAATGATGGAATGCATAATTTCGGACATCATAACCACATAGTCAAGGACTCATGCCAAGAATACAAATAAGAATTTGTCAAGGCCTTGTTCCAAGAAACTAGTTTGTCTAATGACACCTACCAATACTTCGAGGAGCTATAGCAGGCTCCACCCGTCACTTACTAAGTCCAATGCATTCCTTATATGAAATGGTTGAAACATAACACAAACATTCATATTAAAACTAGCATACAAAATGTTAATTCTTTAATCATAATCCATGAATGGTAAAAAATAACACATCCATAGTAAAACATATCATAACTAATAGAATAAAATATGAATGATGGTATTATAGTAAATCATCCTCAATTAAGAATAGTATATCATAAAGGATGTTGACATACTTGCAAATATTAAATAAAACTCTTTGTGAGAAATAACGTTTTTCAGGAAATAATTTAAAAGTAACACAATTTATAAAGGATGTAATTTAAAAAATATTTTTGAATCAAAGCGTCCCATACCACTTTGAAACATTTGAAATAAATTAACACTTTAAAAATGTCATTTCTACGTAAGTAAATCCTTCAAATAATTTTCAAAATATTGACATTAATTAAAAGATTTAGAAAAATAAATCTTTAAAAACATTTAAAATTATGAAATAGTTAAAGAGTACCTTCCATAAAAAAATAGTCCTTCTTAAAACAATTTAAGGAAACAATAACGTAGATGATAAATTTTTCCAAGTAGATACCTAGAGATAAACAATCTCAGATAATAATGAGATTAAGGAAAGAACCCTTAACTTGTATTTTCCTTTGGTTGAGGGTATATTTAAGCTCCTGAATGATGACAATTGTATGTTATTAAATTATACTAGAACCATATTCACATTTATTATATCATACTTTATTCAATTATGGCTTTATTCTACCAATTTAATTATATTTTCTATGTCAATATAATATTTCGGGTAATAATCGCATTCTCTATCCTACATGCTTTAACATGTTTTTCTTAGTCATATCATGTATATCATGATTTAATATTTCTAGAATATAAAACATTATTTATGTATCATTTATATTCAGAATATAAATATGAATAATATATAGATATATGAAATGTAAAACACAGTTTTTGGAGACGGTAGGCCATATGTACGCATAAATGTTGTTTCCGTTTTCATATCGTATTGAACCGAAGTAAGTGAATAAGTTATATTAAAATAAATAATTATTTATTTATTTTTATAAATTATCAATATTATTTTATATATTACATATTAATAATATATATTTTTATAATCATCATTGAATGGTGAACATGGGAATGAATCTAATCACGTCCTGGAGACGGTAAGTTGTATGTACACATGAGCGATAATATCATTCTATTAATGGTGAAATATTATCTAATTGGACGGAATATTATATCTAATTAATCATAAACATGTTATATTTATTATTTACATCAATTATACTCATTATTATACCAATCCAAATAATGAAGTGTTGAATAACAAACTACACCACGACATGGAGACTGAATGTCGTATGTACGCACGTATGGTGACTTGGTCAATAATAGGATGGATAGAATAATGAATATAGTTGTACATTATTTAAAATAACATCAAAGTATCTATTATTAAATTGGGTTGTTATGTTGGTATGGAATCAACAAAAAATAGGAAGTGGAAGAAGAAAAGAACTTTGAAAGTGGTGATGAAATTATTACCTCTTCTTCAGGTGCTTTCATTTGATTTGATCAAAATAGCTTCTTTGGATGGCTTTCAGATAAATTTAGGGCCTCAAGGTGGATGTAAGGGTAGTTGGTAGGATATTTTGTTTAGTTTTTTGCCTATAAGAATGGTATTGGAGGTGGGGAATTAAGTGAAGGGAAGTACCATTTTATAAGAGAGTTGAGTGTCACTTTAGGAAAAGCATGAAATATTATTTCATTATACAATAATATTAGGTTTATAATGGATCCAAAAGATGTATTTAGAGGTTAATTTGGGGAAGGGTTGAAAACCTCTCAACCAATATATTTTATATAAGTTTATGTCACTATATTAACTTTATCATTAGATTTAACTCTTAGTTAAATAGATTATCTTTTACAATGCATTCTTGTATTATTATAATAAATGGTTAATAAACATACTATAAAATTCCAAGAGAACACCATGTGGTTAATTATTTATATAAATAACCTTATATAAGTCCATTGGATGAACCTTATATTTTTATGAATATTATATCAATTATTAATATAGTATTTATCTAAAATAACTCATTTATGTCAATTTTGACACTAATTAGTATTTGGTTTTTGTGAAAGACATAATAAATTAATCATTCCCAAAAAATTATTTAATAAACCCTATGATGTCATATAAACCTTTAAAATTAGTGTAACACATAAAAAGTCTCAATTTATAGTTATTTTAATATTTATAATATTAATTATTTTAATATTTCAATAATAAGGTAATTATTGCATCATCATTGCGTCATAAATAAATTTAATTATTTAATGTCTAAAAATTATAAATAAAATACCAATATATAGGAAATATTTTTATATTTTTAATTAATATTTATAATCGAATTAATATTATGTATAACCCTATGTTAAAATTTTTTTAGTTAATTAAATTTGAATTTAACAGTTTTAAATCTTCTTTAAATAAAATAATAATAAATGTCCTTATCTAATCCAAGTGGACCAAAAGGATCATATTTTATTCCTAAGGTTGATTTTGTTAGAAATACACTTATCCAAAAGAATAAGGATATAGTTAGGGTAATCATAATATCTATTTTACATTTAATTAAACTATTTAATTTTAATCGTGGTAAATAAAATTCAAAAGTTACTATTCACAAAAAAATATTTTCATCCTATTGAACCACATTCTACTTACTGATGTCAACAATGTCTCTCATATTTTTGAAAATCAATTCATAAATGTGGCAAAATTGTGTTTTATGTAAATTTGCATATGCTCCTAGTAGGTGGGTAATAAACTTTAAAAAATTCAATTAAATTTAATACATCTAATCTTGTTATAAAATGACTGCAATGAATTAAATTGAACTAATATAGGAAATATGTATCTATATTGACCTTAAAAAAGTTAAATAAAAATAATAATTATTTAAATAAAAGTCTATTTTGAACAATAATGTAGTGTTTTTCACTATTCATCAAAAATTGAATGTTTTCATAAAATTACAAAATATTCACCCTAAATTAATTTTGATATTCTGAATCGAAAAATGATTTCTATTTTACCAAATTCAAAACATATGAGTTTCATTAATTAATTTGGAAATACTTTTGGTTGTCAAAACTAGAAAGTGGGGTTTTAAAAAGTAAAAACTATAAAAATATTTTTATGTGTTTATGTACAATATAAATATGAAATAACATTCAATGACCTGAATTATATTAAATGATAAAAATATAATGTAAATATACTTTAAAACAACTAAAATGAATAATTTAACAATATAAATTATTTCTATTAAAAAGTTGTTTTCAAATAAAATTTAGTATTTTTCACTATTCATCATAATATGATATTTATCAGAAAAGTACCAAAAATTTATCCAAATTATTTTTTATGTCCATCTTCTGAATTAAAATTTAGTTTCATTACATTTAATATATAAATGTGTCAAATATTGTATTTAAAAAGGGTTCCCCATTAAAATAAGGTAACTTTTCATTTTTTGAAAAATATATTTTTATCTAAAAGAAGAATTTTTTGTTATATTATGTCTAAGAAACACATAATATAGATTCTAAAATTATATGGAGTATATAAAATTAAAAATTCAGTTAATAATATTCATAACTACTTTTTGAATGTCTAGTTTGGTAGGTCGTGGTGCGATCGAACTCGGTGTTGCGTGTAGTGCAAGTTATTGACATACATTAAAGAGATAACATACTATGAAATCCTAGGGTCTTACATTCCCTCATATTTTACTAAATTATGTCCTCAAAATTTAAAATTGTTCTTCTAAAATAAAATATTAAAAATAGAAAATACTTTTGTGGAAAACACACATCAGAAATATGTTTAACAAAATTTAGTCTTAATAGGAGGGAAAGGGAAATGAAAAAGTAAACACAAAATTAGGGTTTCTAATAAGAGATCATTGGTAGAAATTATAGTCAAATAATTAGTGGAAAATGTAAATATTTATAGGTAGTGATTGAGGTCATCAATCACAAATGAGTTAACAATAAATAGAAAATTAACGGCCTCAAAGCCATAAATATATGATGACGTAAAATAGCATTGGTTCATAAAATCATAAGGTATTAGGACAACACATTTTTGGTTTTATGATCCTTT
The DNA here is from genome assembly GCA_963277665.1 of Viscum album. Taxonomy (NCBI): domain Eukaryota; kingdom Viridiplantae; phylum Streptophyta; class Magnoliopsida; order Santalales; family Viscaceae; genus Viscum; species Viscum album. Next base: position 837,603,933 of record OY728152.1, on the reverse strand, counting down.
CTATAAATTTAAGAATTAATTTCTTTATAGAATAAGAGAAAAAAATATACTTGACATATAGAGTTTCATCCTTAACTAATTCCTACCACAAACTCGTCTTTCACTCCAAAAGATAATAGAATTATAAAATATTCTATTTATCCAAATCGTATAGGGTTCCAAAAATAATGAATTTATAATTCATTTGTTATAATCTTTAAAAAAACAACCATATATAAACTAGGACATCACGTAGGCCATTGGGAGGTGATGTACCCTTGTCACCCTTCAGTTGCGTGTTCATGTCTCATAGCCTTGCTGGATGTGACGGGTTGTCGCCCAACCTCTAGGATGTCCTTTTTATAACAATACAAAAATAATTTTAAGAAATCTTTTAAACTTAATCAATAGTATCCAATGTCCAACTTAATTCATTCTACCCTATAGACTTATCCAAAATATATCAGTCCAAAATTTATAAAGAAGGTATACATAATGAAGATCTCTTTTTCCATGTAATAACATGTGAATACCATCATCATATATTATTTTGGAACACGGTAACACCCTAAATTACAATTATTCCTTATTTATTACATTAATTCTCCCTTATTCCTTATAGAATATTGGATATACTCCTTATATCCAAACATTTTTTAAAATACAACAATGATGGAATGAAGAAACAATTAATTTGTTTCAAGGTAGCCAAGAATATATAATATAATGTTTCCAAATCCATCATATATTATTCCAAAATCACTGCCTTAGTATCAGAACAATATTAAGGTTTATCTTTCCTTTAACCATGTATTTTCCAAAAATATTAACTTTCGATTGAGTCACTTTTCTTAGAACCATATAATCTCAAATATTAAATGAAATAGTAGTGTAGTACAATCATTATTTATTTCCATTTCATATATCTATATATTATAAATATTTATATTATAAATATATTTGATATATAAATGAAGGTTTATATTCTGGAATTATTAAAATTATGATCTAAATGTCATACCCTAGGTTAGTTTATGAATTTCAATGCATAATTACAAACATGTAAAATACCTAACATAAATATTTTATGTATACAATCCATAATCATAAAAAAATGTTTTCTTTGAAAAATTATTTACTCATAAATCCTTTATAATGATTTGTAATGAAAATATGAATTATCCCAAACATATCCCCTGGGAGTTTGGTAACCGAGAGTGCAACAAGTCCCATTCTTGTGTACCAGGATACCCCATGTCAAGCCCAATACTCATTGTCAGATTTTTCTCTCCTAAGTAAATCTATGACAGAGCCACCCTTACCAGCTCGTATCCAGACATGGATGTATTGCCTAGAAAGTACACAAAATCATTACATTAGGAAAATTCTCAGCTGTTTTTCTATACAATTCCTCAAAGTACAACTTAGGTTAATGTTATCTAATAAGAGTTTTTTCTAAATATATTTTCTATAGTTTGTACTTAACTTCCTCTCATACTAACTGTAATTCCCCGACCCTAGTTACCCAGTGTCGATGATTTATTTTAATACATTGGCATGATTACAATGAATCATGTCATTAAGGACCGATCAGTTTAACAATCTTGGAAATTATATTATATATATAAATGTTACATTTAAATTTTTAAAATAAAACATAACATAAATAATACTTTTAAAATGACATTATTCCCCAAGCTTAACCCTACAAATCAATCATAACACACTTCTTCGCATCCTGGAAAAAAGAAAACATATGAAAAGGGTGAGATCAGACTCTCGGTATGAATAACAATATAGAAGAAACTATCATAAATAAGCCTAAAAATTTGAGGAAATGTATAAGACTAAAACAAAATCCTTATAAACATAATCATTAGTATTATATAGAAAAGTTAAATCAAATAATTCAATTTACTTATTCACATGGATATTCTACAAGTTGAATAATCACTTGTAATATCTATAGTCAATTTCATAACGATCGAATGCATAATGTCCGACATCATAACCACACAGTAAAGGCCTCATTCCAAGACTAAAAATAATTATTTTTCAAGGAATTGTGCCAAGACACTAGTTTGTCTCATGAGACCAACCGATGCACCGATGAGTTATAGAAGGCTCCACCCATCACTTACTATGTCTAATTAATTCCTCATACGAAAAGGTTGAAATATTACAAAATCATTCGTATTAAAACTAGCATAAAAAATGTTAATACTTTAACCATAAACCATGAATGGAATAAAAATAGCACATCCACAGTCAATCATATAATAAATCAATCAATATAGTTTGGATGATTTTATTATAGTAAATCAATCTCAATCAATAATAATTTCAAATAAAGGATGTTAACATAGTTGAAAATAATCAACAAAACTCTTTGAGAGAAAACTCCATTTTCAATAAATCATTTAAATGTCGCACAATTTATAATGGAATTCATTTAATAGATATTTTTGAATCAAAGTGTCCCATTCCACATTGAATCTTTTGAATGAAATTAAAACACTAAAATAATCATGTCTACGTAAATAAATCCATAAAATCATTTCCAAAACATGGACATTAATTAAAATATTCAGAAAAATACATCTTTAAAAACATTTAAAATGATGATCTAGTCAAATAGTGCCTCCCCTAAAAACATAAAATATATTTTTGAAAAACATTTTAACTAAAAAATGGACATAGATGATAAATATTTTCCCGTACAAACTTACTGATAAATGATCGTGGTTAATAATGAGATTGAAAAAATAACAATTACCTTATACTATCCATTGGTCAAGGGTTTGTTCGACCTCCTGTATAATGACCATAGTATTTATTAAATTAAAACATAAAAATATTCATATTTATGATATAATAATTTATTCATTTATGGATTTATAATACCCATTAAATAATAATGTCTATGTTAAAATAATATTTTGGTTAATAATCACATTCTTTATCGTACATGTTTTAACTTGTTTTTCTTGATCGTATCACTTATATCATGATTTAATTTCTTCCATAATATAAATTATTAATTATGTATAATATTTATTCAGAATATGAATATTTTTAATATATAGATATATGAAATGGAAAACACCGTTTATGGAGACGGTAGGCCGAACGTAAGCATAAACACTGTTTTTGTTTTCAAATCGTATTGAACCGAAATAAGTGAATGAGATATATGTAAATACACACACACACACACACAGAGAGAGATATATATATAAAAACATATATCCATTAGCATTATTATATCATATATTTCATACTTATTAATAATATTTTTTTAATCATCGTTGAATGGTGAACGTGGAAATGAATCTCATCGCGTCGTGGAGACAGTAATTTGTACGTACTCACAAGCGATGATATCATTATATTGATGATTAAATCAATTGTAATTGACTATTATATTATATATAAATAATCATTAACAAGTTATATTTATTATTTACATCAATTATACTTATTATTATACCCATCCAAATAATGAAGTGTTGAATAAAAAACTACACCACGATGTGGGGATGGTAAGATGTACGTACGGACGTATGTGAATAAAAAGGATCATATTTTATTAGTAAGTAGGATTTTTGTCGATGTATTGTTATCCAACAGAATTAGGACATGTTTTACGGTAATTGTAATATCTTTTTTACCTTTAATTTCTATATTTAATGTTAACCGTGGTAAATAAAATCCTAAAGTTACTATCCACAAAAATTTATTTTTATACTATTGAAAAAACTATTACTTACTGATGTTAACTGTTTGTCCCAGATTTTTGAAATTCAATTCAATGATGTGGTAAAATAACAGTTTATGCAAATTTGCAAATTTGACTAGAAGGTGGGTAAAAGACATTAAAAAATTCAATAAAAGGTTATACATCTAATATTTTTATAAAATGACTCCAATGAATTACATTGAAGTAATATAGGAATTAATTATCTATTTTTACTTTAAAAAAATCACATAAAAATAATAATTATTTAAATAAATGTCAGTTTTTAACAATAAAGCAGTGTTTTTCACTATTTATAAAAAATTGAAAGTTTGCAAAAAAATACTAAAAATTCACCCAATGAAAATTTTAATATTCTGAATCCAAAAATGATTTATATTTTTCCAAATTAAAAACATATGATTTTAATTAATTTATTTATGATTAATTTCCATTGTCAAAACCAAAAAGCATGTTTTTGAGAAGTAAAAACTATCAAAATATAGGCATTTGTTAATGTAAAATTTAAATGTGAAATTACATATAATGACCTAAATTATATTAAATTATAAAAATATAATCTAATTATACTTTTAAACCACTCAAATTCATAATATAACAATATAAATTATTTCTTTTTTAAAAAACATTCAATTAAAATTTAGTTTTTTCACTATTCATAAAAATATGAAAGTTATCTGAAAAGTACCAAAAATTTATCCAAACTAAATTTCTATTTCCTTATTCTAATTAAGAATTTAATTTCATTAAATTTAATATATAAAAGTGTCAAATATTGGATTTAAAAATGGTTCTCCATTAAAAGGGGGTAAAATTTTATTTTTTGAAAAATACTTCCTATATCTGAAAAAAAATGAATTTGTTCTTATATTATGCCTAAGAAACACATTATATGGATTATAAAATTATATGGAGTATATAAAATTTAAAATGAAATTAATACTATTCATAACCGTTTTTTGAATGGCTAGTTTGGTAAGTCGTGGTGCAATTGAACTCAGTGTTGTGTGCAGCGCAAGCTATTGAATTACTTTAAAGAGATAACATACTATGATATCACGGGGTGTTATAGTATCATCGCTATATCAGTACTATATAAAAAATTTAGTAGTAGTGGAACTATATAACCAACAACACTACAACGATAGAGGGAATTATAACATGAATTGTAGTGGTGGATGTACTATAAAAAGAACTAAAGTGGCCTGGGTAATTTAGAATTATTATTCACTAGTGGGCCTTTAGCCTATAAATATGTGCCTTTAATACCATGTAATAGAATTTAATATATAGTGGGCCTATGTTCCATGTAATGGGTCTCCACTATGAAAAAAAAAAATTAGAGATTAAAAAAAAGTATTTTTCCACAACTTTAAAAAAAGATCCATACAGAAAGTTAATCCAATCAGATAAAAAATTTTGATTTCTAAATATTCTAAAATAAAATAAGGAAAATTCAAGAATTATTACTCAAGGTTATTTTCAAAAACCATACATTAGGACATATGGCTCATTAAGATGATATCTGTCTAAGAACTCACTCATAACTACCTCATGTATCCCAAAAAGTCATATCAGCTTCATACTGACAATACAGAAAGTTACGTAACCTACAACTCTGATACAACTATTTTCATTAACTAGCCGTGATACTCTGGCACCATGATACTTGATCAAGAATTGGTATATCCCAAAGGTTATTCTCAATATCTATGGGTTGGTGACTAGCACCTTGTATAACAAATGATAAAATCTGGAATGAATTTTCCACAAGAACTATGTAATATAAAGAAACATTTTGTATGATCCAAGAAAACTACAAAAGAGGATAAAAAAATAAAACATATATCAATATAAAAACCAAAACAAAACATCATCAAATTACTATAAAAAATGAATACTCAAACATCGCAATGGTATCAACACTTCACGCTCCAAGGGTCAAGATCATCCACCTTATCGAAGGTTCACTTTTCCTTTACTCGAACCTAGCAGTAGAAAATTTATAAACACCCAATTGAAAAACTGTAGTGTGAGAAAATAACTTTGTAGAGTCCCACCATGTGTTCTAAAACATGATTCCATAATCAATAGATTAAATAATTTTTTTTCAATTTCTTGTGAACAATATGCATGGTTGTACAGTTGCATATTTAAATAAAAAACTTCCTTTAAAATCCCAATATGGAAACATTTCTAAAAAATATCCCGATTAACATTTTATTTAATATGTTTATATAAACTAATTATGTATGAGTAATGAAGTTAACAATCAGTGGAATATATACATAGATATCAATCAAAGATCTCATGGAACACCAACTATATGAAAAAATACATCTTTTACCACACAAGGAAAAATTACATCCACTACCATTTATAGGAAAATTAAATCCACTACTAGTTAAGGGATAACAATATATACTCCCACTTAAGGGAAAATTGAATCAAATGGATTGGTAATAAATAATTTTGGAAAAAATAGAATTCAATTTTCCAATCTCAAATTTAATAAACCATATCAATTCCATACAAAAATAATGGATTTTTATTCCTTTCATGTATTTTAAATGTAAAACAATTCATATGTTTTAAAAAAATTATTCAATTTTCTAAATTATATTCAGAAAAAAAAGTATTATTCCCATAAATTTCCAAAATACACCCCCAAATATAAATTTTATTAGAATTTGAGATCTTTCAAAAAGTCTATAGTAAATCAATTAAAAAACCTATTTGAATCGAATTTTGTATTCATAATCTAACTTGATTAAATTTAATTTAAAACAATAAAATAAAGGGTTGGTCACATTGGAAATCCCAATGAAGACACATACCTTTAATCTTATAGATCACAAAACACAAAACCTACAACGAGATTTTCTAATGACGAATGAAATTAATGGATACCTCAAGTGGAATAAAAAATTTAAATTAAAAAAGAGTATTTTAGATCCATTAAACCTATAATGATCAAAAAACCCCATGGAGGAAATACCGAGTGGTTGGGACATAATTAAGTGGAGAATATCACTTACTAGAGATGGGTCAAATGAGGTTCATCAGGTTTTGATCCACCTATGAAAGTTTTTAGTGATCCCGGGTTAGGTATTGAGTACGTCCATGACCTATGATTTCGAGTTATGATGATTTGGAATCATATAGAAGGTTAAAAGGGTTTTATCAAAAAAAAAATTGAAAATTTTATAAAATAGAAAATACCACATGCATGGTTAGGTGAGCTGGGCTGCACAATTATACAGATGGTGTGCCCTAACCATGAAACCCTATACTAGTGTTTAGTGGTTCTACTTTATGGGAGAACGTTTTTATAAAAACATGAACCAACTATTTAAACCCCCACTGCCTAGTGATTGATGATTTCAATTGGTTGTGTTCTTGGTTTTGGAAAACCATTCGAAGTCCATAAGGTTCCAAAGAATTCAAAAATTTCATCCAAAGAAATTAAGTTGAACCTAACAAAATTAATTAAAATAAAGGGTTTGAGGAATACCATGAAATAGAAAAATTATGTTAAAAATTTATTCCTATAAGAAGTTTCAATCAAAATAATTATCACTCTTATGTTAAACCTACTATCAAGAAGGAAACACAACTTCATCATATTTATCACTATAATTTAATATAATGGAATATTGTCAATCAATACACTTATCATGAAATATTATGAATATTGTCTTATCCAACACATGATTACCATAATAATCCTGGTTTAAACATCATAATAACATGTGATATTGAAAAAGATACACTAATGATGATATTAAAAAACCTGACATTTTTCATCATATAATCCTAATAAAAATATTCAGAATGAATTAACAGAACATAAAGAAACCCAAAATCAACAAATAGTCTTTAACTAAATGAAAAGAGTCACAATTTACCCAAAATTGATTTCCCCTCATTTTGAAATCTGAAATATATGAACCATTTAATTTCGATTTAGATATTTCACTTTGTATTTTAACTATGGAAAATTAAAATATGATAAGGATCTTCACAATTGAATAAATCACTACTAGAAATATATTGTCTCTAACTGTTATTCTACAATTATATTCCTGTCACAAATAACCTATATATAAAAAAAATACTTGTGGTATTCTAATGGATGTTAACTCAATGACATATATCTAAACATCATGTATATGTTTATAGATTCTAAAATATCACAAAATAAGAGTTAAGTTTTTTATAAAACTTATAGAAATGAAAGTGAAAAATAGAATAGTCATTGTTGAATTCCATAATTTACCTGAATGAAATAAACACCAAAATATTACAAGACCAATGTATGACTATTTTTGGGTCCACTAAATTAATTTTCTGAATCAATAAAATAGTGCTTCATCAGTTATCCATATCAAATCCCATAACTGCATCCACTAATGTACATGGCAACATCCCAATCCCGGTTGTGACTTCTCGATGAAATTATGGATACATATCTATCTCAAAATCATTGAATATATTATATATGTTGATAAATCCCCTGATAGTCTAGATCATGAAAACTATTCAAAAATTCTTTCATATAAAAAAATCATAAATTCAGGACCCGAATATCTACGATATATGATTCCAATCCATGAGTATCAATGTTTACATAATAATTTCTTATTAATGTTTCGAAAATAATTGTAATTCTCAAGAATATGACAACATTACATAACATTAAGAAATTCCTCTATTATTACTACATTGACTAAACTACCTTAGTAAAATGATTTAAAATTTTCATAAATACTCATATAAAATGCCAAATTTTAAAATCCAAACCAATGAAAAAAATTTATTGAATCTTGTAATAGAAGATAGTGAACTCCCTAATCTAACCTCTAATATATTATATGATTGTGAAAAAAAAATTGAGGAAATATGGGATGCATTAACTATGAATATAACCTAACACTAACTATCATGAAATACCATACAAAAAAGGATATATAAGATATATAATAAACAATTTGGAATATGAATATATATCCAATACTATCATGATAAAATATATAGTAATAAAATTGGAATCACAACTTACAACTAACTCATCCTGGATAAATGTAAGCATGAACACTAATTATATGATTCTGACACAATACTATAAATTTCACAGCACAATCTATTATACAGTATTTTCATCAATAGCCCTCAAGACCGTACATGATTCACATGCTCATATATAGGTAAATAAAGTATAAAATGAACAAGTTTGTATATAGGGGTCATAAATATTACTCTATATTATCATCCTATTAATTGATCCCATCCCATGAACCACTCATGTCTATGTGTATCAAAAATAGGTAATGTTTTTATAGTTTAATATACCTTAATATTATAATCTCAAATAAAAATATTTATGATCATCCCTTATCAAGATACCCATATTTCACTTTTTTGGTAAACACTAATATCAACTCCCATATCTAAAGTGAATGATGAAATCCAAATCTCCAAAGATAGTAGTTGAATATATATATCCAACTTCATGAGTAAATACACAAAACTATTTCAATATATGTATAAAATAGTGCTAAAAATAATTGACATATTCATATATTTTTTATATCTACTTCTCATAATTTACCATGATGTTGGTAAGAGAGGAAATAATATTAGGCACATCCTCATCTACACAGAACATGACTCTTTTCAATAGAAATATTTTAATCAATCAAGTGAATTACCACACATCACATTTTAATATTAAAGATGTCAGGGGAATTCACCATCTCCTCTTATTTTTCACCAGATATACCAATGTAATTACACACATCCACCTATATTCTAGAAAATATTTCATTTTTTGTCAACCTAGGCGTATGAGTAGGTAAAGTGAAATATATGTATATGTTATTTTTGGTCTCCACCCACTTCAATGGGTGATATGGTTATTGTCACTATCATCTTACTCTATAGCTAGTTTAATGGTGAGTGAAAAGAAACTACCACATTATCTTGTAACCATAAATATCTATGTATCAAAGGTTTCATCATACATCAATGTAGACAGGTACAAAAAAACAATCAACTCTCTCATAATCAAGGACCCTTACCTGTCACAAGGGACTCTATGAATTCTATTTCTAGGATTTCATATTATCCAAAATGTATTTCCACATTCTATTGACATTGAAATATTTAAGTAATATTTCAATAATTGTTAAATTATACTATTAAAAAATCACTATATACATTGTAGAATAAATATGATATTGATTTCCAAACATTTTATTACATATGTACCATGTAATGTAACCAAATTACATCCCGTATTTTTTGACATCATTTTAAATTATTACTTGGATGTTTATTTTAAATATTTCAATAACTTTTTATATAGTGTTCTTGTCAAAATTCTTCATATAATTCCATAAATTATAAAACATTCATTAAACCCTTTTAATCCCTTTTTGATGGTATTTTATCATCAGGGGAATAATGGATTATCATATATGTTATCTTTATTTCATTTCATATAATTTGGTTCAATTTTAATCATTAGTAGTATAATTTGTAATTTGTTTTATTAATGCATCACTATTGATTAAAATAATGGTCCTGAATTGATATATTAGAATCAATTTATATGATATTGTTGATTCTTATAGGGTTTTATCCTCTAAGGAACATTAGGGTAATTACATGTTCCATTTAATGTTACTTTTAAATTATGTAATTAATCATAAATTTTCAGGTATTATTTATCATAAATCTCAATCCATAAATATTCATTTTCAAATTATTTTAAAATATAGATTTTTATAATTAATTGAATAATTGTTTTTCATTTCATTCACATATGATCATATTTTAAGATTTATTTTATTGAATTGAATATTAAAAACACATTTAGAGTTTTCAACATACATAAATTTTAAAAAATTTAATTAATGATAATTGTTTTTCCCTTTTTTTCTTACATCATATCATAATCAAAACATTATCAAAATAGATTAGTATTAATCATCCTGGGTTAAATTAATCATCTAATATATTAATTTACATTTCACATTTACAATGAAAAATATCACACTATATATTATTCTTATTTATTAATAATAATATTTATCCTGGTCTACTAAAAGTAAACCAAATATCGAAGCATGTAATTCATATTCCCTAAATTCCTTCCTATTCATTAAATTAATACTCTATGAGTGGATGAAAAATACCAGTGACAAAATTTTATTTAATAATTATTTTTAGTATATTTAATAATAATTTTTATCAAACTAATTTTGTCATTGTTATAATAATAAATCCAAAACATTTCTCTAAAAATATCAAAACATGGTACCATTAATTTTGGGATATTTTTTTGATTTGAGTATTATTATAGATGAAAGAATCAACCCTGATATGTGCTCTTGAATGTCTTTAAAATATGAATAAAACCTACTATTTCCACATGGAACCATCAATGCATTACCCCTAAGCTCTACTCACTAATGTGGCCTTCCACATAGGTGTATGCATGATGATCATATGTTTGTTGATGTAATAGAATTTTTCACTAGTCTATACTCAATGAGAGTTGGTTCCCATGTGGATCACGTTGACACATGTGATACTATCTAAATAATAAGATCAAATGATCTCAGTCATTGACTGATCAGGTACCAAGGATAAAATATGGCAATGTGGGTTATACTCTAAATTGATTTATCATATATTCTTGATCTATAAATGTTATCTATCATGTTTCCCAAACTAGGTCTAATACGACATTCCCCACTCATCTGATATTTTTATTAGATCCTTATGGGAGGAAACATTGTAACAATGTATTTCCATGAATTTGGAACTGGTAAGATATGAAATAGTGATGTTGCGACAATCGAATATAATATTAAAATGTGACGTCTTGGACTTCGATACCACATAGAGGTTCCCCCAACCCGGTTGGACACATGTCCTCAGGCGTATCTCCTAGAACACCAAAGGCTACAGACTAGCTGTGAGGGAATAACGTGTGTCCATAGGGAGACTATTACCGCAGTAACTGTGTCTAACATAGTGTATGAGTAAAAATATTTTGTAAATAGTGGATTCAAAATAAGTAAATAGGCAGATGACATATCCTGGTCCTCTACCACTAGCTCCATCCTAGGAAAGGAATAAATCAAGTGTCTGAAGTGATATGTTTCCCTTTTCCATCACCTAAAATCATATAGTCTCCCTAAATTCCAATAAAGGCCTTGATAGGGTCTGAGATAAATATCATTAGGACACCAGAAACAATGTATATACCATACTATTAGTTTGATATAAACTAAACCCATTTTAAATCATTCATATATAAAAGTAATTTTTTATAGTAATGTAAATACACAAGTATATGATTCATCCCTCAGCCGGTGTCTGAAAATATAAAATTTTCAATAGTCAATTAAGTTTTAGTTTATATAAATAGGTCACATGAGGCGTATCCAACACTTAAATCAAAATTTGATTGTAATATTATTGGATTCAAGATGTAACATAGAAACCAGTATTGATATTAATAATAAAAGCGTTTGATTTTAATAACTAAGGAAACCATGATCTCAAGGTTCTCCAACTGAGTAGTAACTTCAACATGGAAATAGGGGTAATAGTGTAATCCGAAGAGCATCGTCAAAGTCATTGCACAATATTATGATCTTATCGAGTTTAAGGAATACATCCAAGGTAAAACGAGATAGGCTATGGATAAGTCCAAGGATGTAACCATGGAAACTCATCTCTGTAGAATCCATGATGGACCCATTTAGTGTATATATGGAATCAATTAATAGTATATCATGGATTCTATGGTGTCGCAACAGAAATCCACTAACAGATGAGGATCAGGTTCCATGGTGGGTCTCAATCAAGTCAACCAACATCCTTATATTGGAATTGAATCCATGAGTGCTTAAGGGATTATATCATGAACTCAAAATTTAACTCAAGCCTTTACAGTCCTATAATAATTTCAAGGACCATTTCTAATTAGTTACACTTTAATTAATTCATTCAATTAATGAATCCATGTATGGGTTGTACCATTTAATAATTCTTTTGGTTCAAGATTTTCCTTTAATTTTTTTGACAAGTCCAAGGGTCATGCTACCATTCCATTAATTTATGTCATATTTAATTCATTATGTTCATTATTCTACCTTAAATCATAGGTGTCAGGGGGTTCTATGGACATAAATCCAAGCAATCAATTACAGTCAATTCGGCCATGTCATATATATAAGATATAAATACAGTTTAAAATTTAGATTTATTTATCAAATTATAGAACATGCCTTAGGGGGTTCAATTAAAAAAAACATGGTCCTGATCATTCCTCAATTCAAAATTAAAAAATCATTTAACATGGAATTATTACCATTATCACTGTCAATCTAAAGCACATGTGATGTGTGGCGCAAACATAACGATCAAGAACTAAAAACCCAACTATGTATAACAAACTATATGGGAGGGTAATAATTATAGATTTTACCACCAATGATGAGTAATATATATTGTATGTGTCATGGAATACAATTATAATGACCATAAGAAAGACTAATAAATTAAACAAATTATGCCCGATGAAATCGTTGTTCCCACACTGCAAATTATAAAATTTTGAAACATGAAAAATGATTTATGTACCACCAAAATCATACTTATATAACTCTCTTCATCCATTATCCATGTCTAATTCATCCTGGTTTGTAAGGGATCTGAATAATGATCTAATTTACTAAAAATAGTGCATATGATGTGATATCTAAAGAGTGTCCTTGATAGGAAGGAGAAAGAAAAAATATATAAAAAGTAATTGATAACATAATTATGTAGATCCAACGAGACATAAGACACATAAATAAGATGTTGGGCGGAAAATCAAGATGAAACCCTAACATAGAGGGAATTTTGGATTCAAATGAGAGAGGATAGGGTGTTATTTATGATGGAAAATAAAACCAATGGACGGTTTGATTTAAAAAATAACTTAAGGGAAAAACAGAAATTTCATTAATATTTCACCTTTTCATGGTTTGGCCATAAGCTTCATCTAAACCATGGGAAAGAAAGAACTTGAAGATGTATGAATTGGAATAATTAATGGTTAGGCAACACTATTAGGGAACTATGCACCAACCAAGTGAAATTTGTCATGACCAGTCCCCCGGGGCCCGTGTCGTGACTACCCCAAGACCACCTTCCATAGACCAGGGGTGGGTGACTACCACCGAATGGCGTGTCCCCTAAAACCAGGAAGGCATTGCCTTTATATCCTATAAACACACTCAACCAAGCACACAACAAGATAAGAACACAAGTAAACTATATAGCAAAAAGAGTGCTCAAAGTAAGAGGGGCTAGAATACAAGCCCAATAGTAAAGGTACAAGTACAACTGGAAATACAATACAACTGAAGAAAGAGAAAGAAAAGTATTGGGTCGTCCTTCAAGGTTCCTACCTGAAGGGTAGGTACAGATTGCCTCCTTATCAATCCATGTCTGCCTGTATCCTCTGTGTACCGACCCACCGTATAGTCCACCTCCGGGGCACCGTCCTATCTAGGTACCCTCAGACTCGATCAATGTTGTCTGTCGTCTGAACCAAAGACAACAATGTGGGGGCGAAGCCCATGCAGGGGTGAGTATAGCGATACTCAGTTGGTACCCTGAGACCCTCATGGTCTCACAAAATCCACAAAGGATAGACAACAAATCATTTAAACGAGTGATAACCCTACTTAGGTATATGCCCATACATATACCTAACTTATCAAATATTACCCATCTCATTCATGACGAAACACAAGGCCCTAACTCCTTATCCAGAGTAAAACTTTTCCACGAAGAAAAGTACAACACAGTTATGCCACCCAGAAGAATACCAAAAAGGTATCATCACGAAGGTAAGTACCACATAGGTACAACACAGAGAAGACTACCACAAAGGTAAAGACTCAACTCACACCAGGTATAACTTAGGTACCATAGTAGAGATGATTAGATGTAACTACTGAATCATATTACTCTGTAAGAAGGAGACCCCATGTAGGATCCTAAATCATCAAACCCACATAGGATCCTAGTACATAATCAGACCCACATAAAATCCTTGTACATCAGACCCACATGGGATCCTAGTACATAATCAGACACACACATGATCCTAGTACATAATCAGACCCACACAGGATCCTAGCACATCATCAGACCCACACAGGATCATAGTACTTCATCAGGCCCACACAGGATCCTTGTACATCATCAGCCCACACAGGATCCTCCTAAGTCATCAGACCCACACAGGTTTCTAGTACATCATCAGACCCACAAAGGATCCATTTTTCATGTTACAACTAGCTACTGGTTTCCTTCACTAAGATCACTTGATTCCAGGAGGATCCTCTCCTCAAGACATAGGTTTGTAATCCAACTACCACGATTTCCCATGAAGAAGTATCCCAATGGACTGCCACATAATAGAGGTATCAACCCAATAGAAGGTTCGAAAATCAGATGCCCAGTCTGTATGTTATTAGCTATTTAGTCGATGGGTTGTTCGCTGCCGCTCCGCGGTCGGCCGAATGTCGGTCTCCCTATGTCCACCGCCGTAGCCAATGGGCCATGACTCTTCTCCGGTGGCGCAGTCGTACCACCACCATCTTCGTGGTGGGCCATGGTGCCGGCCACCAATACCAAGCCCCACCGGTGTCACATACTGTCCTCCTCTATCACGATGAAGATACAAAGAACCACAATGATTTTGCAAGGGATTCAGGGCCATGTTCGTTTGGCCCATACCCTAAGTGTTAGGGCGGTAGCAAGAAGTTCAAATATTTCTTGAATCACAATGAATTGTCAAGAACGGTAAAGGGGAAATTAAAATCAACAATCCCTACCACGATGGTTTGTTGATGTTGGTGATGAGGGAAAGACAGATGTCAGTTCGTTGTCATTGAAAAGTTTCCTCACTGGAGAGCGTGTTCTTTGTTTGAGAGCACATTCTTCGTTGGAGGAAACATTCTTCATTAGAGGATGAGTTTCTCCAAGAGCTCTATCCAAGCCTCCCTTTCGCCAACGATTACTCCCCAGCCCAAATGGGGAGCCAACCCAAATAAAATATTTCTATCAATTTTAATTTATTGGCACATATGGAGTTGGCATAATTAATTACATAATTTATGTGGCATAATTAAAGTGGAGGGAGTCCAAGAGTTACCACCCATTAAAGGGGAGTTTAAGGGTCGGTTAGTCCCCACCTTTTAATTCAAATTGTGAGTTTTTAGTTCAGGTGGTCCCCACCTCAATAACCCCAAATAAGGTTACATGAAAAATAAAAATGTTAATATTTATATTTTTCAATTCCTCCATGAAAATGTGAAAAACCAACTTCCACCCTCATCCTACTACTGTCGAGGTGATGGTTTCCTAAAGTGAATACCAGCGCTGCGAGTTCAATGGTGCCCTTGGATTTCAATTCCGAGCACCAGTTCAAAATTTCCAAAAACTTTCGTACACGTTTATTTAAAATACCTGAAAATAGTTCAGAAATTCATTTCATGCACACCGGGCCTCGAAAGCATGCGCCATAAATTTTTGTGGACTCGTAATGTTCCATATAGTTTTAAAAAAAATTAAATGAAACATTTGGTTCTTTACATTCTCCCCACCTTATGGCTTTAAGTCCCCATAATCCATAAATCAAACTAATGGAACAAGTGGGGGTACTAAGCACTTATATGGTCCTGCCTCTCCCATGTACTCTCCTAGAGGTTCCCGTGCTACCAGAAAACACACACCAGAGGTATCGACTGCCCAGGAAGGACCCACTCCAGTTGATCCTCAATCTCTACTGGAACCTCCGTAAGCATCGCCCCATCGTCGATGTCCAGCTTGCCGTGGTCGATGACTAGAGATGGGTCATGCACGTATCTCCTCATTTAGGATACATGGAAGATGTCGTGCACCCGGTGTAACTGGGGTGGGAAGATCTAAGCATTAAGCCACCTCGCCAACTCCACTGAGGGCTTGAAAGGGTCCGATGAACCTTAGAAATAGCTTTCCGCCTCGGCCAAATCTCTGAAAACCACGTCGGGGTGATACTCATAGAAAGACGTGGTCACTATCCTCAAACTCCAGAGGACTCTGTTTCCTATCAACATAAGACTTCTGCCTACTCTGTGTAGTCTTCATCTACTCTTGGATGATTTGCACCTTCTCTATGGTAGCCCATACCATCTCTGTTCCCACTAGTGTTGAATCCCCTAGGTCAGTCCAACACAAAGGCAATCTGCAAGGTCGCCCGTACAAAGAGTTGAAAGGTGACATCCCAATTGTGCAGTGATAGATGTCATTTTATGAAAACTCCACCAATGGATAGTGATCCTCCTAGTTGTGACCGAAGTCGAGGATATAATCACATAGCAAGTCCTCGGGGGTCTTAATGGTCCGCTAAGTCTGGCCATCCCTCTGAGGATAGAAGAAGGTGCTCAAATGAAGCTTCATCTTGAAAGCCTCCTACAACCCCTTCCATATCCGAGAAGTGAAACATGTATCCCGATCAGAGAAAATCATCGAGGGTACTCCATGTAGCCACACAATCTCTTGAACATAGAGGCGCCTGAAGGTCTCTATTGAACCCTACTCTCTGATCGGTAGGAAGAGGGATGACTTGGTGAGTCAGTCGATGATCACCCAAATAGAATCATGACCCATGGATGTACATGGAATTCCTATAACGAAGTCCATGGATATCCCGTCCCACATCCACTCTAGAACCTATAAAGGCTGCACTGAGCCTATTTGTACCTGATGCCCTGCCTTCACTTGCTGTCAATTGAGGCACTGGGAGACAAAATATTCTAATTATTTCTTCATTTTGGACACCAATGCTATCGTCATAAATCATGATACATCTTCACCACTCCTGGATATACCGCTAGAGGGGATGTGTTGAAATCCCTCAACACTTCCTCCTGAAGTGACACTGGTAACACGGTACGTCCTCTAAAAAGGATGACATGCTCCCCACCTTCAAAAAATCCACCAAGTGCATGTCCTGTGGATATCTGAGCACATTGAGCATTACATTTAGTGTCCCCGCACTATGCCTCCCTAAATCACTAATGTAGTGGGGGAGTGACTGTAAGAGACTAAATAAAACCTGCTCCATCTCGATCAACAATGGATATCTACAAAGTGTCCAACTGCTCCGTCGCCTCACCTAGCAGCTGTATACCAGATCTCTGGATGAATGCATCCGCTACTACATTCACCTTCCCAGGAGTATAGACTATCTCGAGGACATAGTCCTAGATGAACTCAAGCCAACATCGATGTCTCAGGTTTAGGTTCTTTTAAGAGAAGATATACCTGAGACTCTTGTGATCTGAGAAGACTATAAAACAGTCACCAATAAAGTAATCTCGCCACATCTTCAAGGAAAATACCACTGCTGATAACTCCAGGTCATCGGTAGCATAGTTCTACTCATGTTGTCTTAGTTTTCAAGAACCATATGCCACCACTGCTCGCTCCTGCTTCCATACACATCTGAGTCTAGTCCCCGATGCGTCGCAGTAAACTATGTTCCCAACACCCTCCTCTGGAAGCCTCATGATGGGGGGACTAGTCAGGCTCTTCCTCAGCTCATCAAAACTCTGCTGAAATCTCTCTGACCACACGAAGGGTTACCCCTTCTTCATCAATGGTGATAATGGTGATGCAACTCTGGAGAAATATGGCACAAACCTCCGGTAGTATCCATCCAAACCCAGAAAACTATGTACCTCCATCACACTCCTAGGTGGATCCCAAGTAAGTATTTCCTCAATATTTGCTGGATCCACTGCAACTCCTACCTCTATGATGACATGTCCCAAAAAGTGAACCTCTCGGATCCAGAACTGGCACATCAAGATTTGACCATAAAGATGGTGCTCTCGGAGTGTGTCCAGAATTGTCTGCAAATGATAGGCATCCGCCTCCTTAGTAGCCGTGTATATCAGAATGTCTTCGATGAAGAATACTACAAAGTGATCAAGGTAAGGCTGAAAAATCCTGTTCATGAGTCCCATGAACACTAATGGAGAGTTGGATACGCTTAATGGCATAACAAAGAACTTATAATGGCAGTACCGACATCTGTAATCCGTCTTCTATATCTCCTTATATCGTATTCTGAGATGGTGATAGCCTGACCTGAGGTCCATCTTTGAGAACCACTGTGCCCCCATCAGCTGATCAAAGATGTTTTCAATCCTCAGGAGTGGGTACTTACTCTTCATGGTCACATGGCTCAGGCACCAATAGTCAAAACAAAGCATCAATCTCTCATTCGCCTTCTTGGCGAACAAGATCAGGGTTGCCCAAGGAGAAACACTGGGACAAATGAATCTCTTCCCCTATAAGCCCTCCAACTATACCCACATCTCACGAAGCTCCACATGATCTATCTGACACACTGGTGTAGATATCGGTGTTGTCCTGGGGTACAAGTCAATGTAAAAGTCCACCTCTCAGCGAGGAGGAAGACCCGAAACATCATCAGGGAAGTCATCCGTGTACTGGTCCACCAATACAGGATAACTTAGATTCTCCACATCAATTGGTCTAAGGGTAAGGCTATCCAAATGGTGTGTAATCAGTTGAACTCTCCTCCGGGTAAGTCCATCATGTGCTGCGAAGGCTCCCTTCTTGCTGGTGAAGGTTAACCTGGTCCAATCTGTGTGGACACACCACACATTGCGCCTAATACAGGCAATCTGAGCACATACTGTAGATAAGCAGTCCATACCCAAGATGACGTCGTAAGGACTCGACGCCACTACTAGGTGATCCCATTTGAGGATCTTGCCTCCAATAGTAATCTCACATTTCCGGAACCAGTGTTTAATCATCGAATCCTCTCATGTAGGAGTATAAAGCTATAAGGATCGAGCTAATGGCTCCGTCGGAATCTTCAAGCTCTGAATGAGTGTAGTGGAAATAAATGAATGTATGGAACCTATGTCTATAAGTACTACAACTATGGTGGAGTAGACACATTTCGTACCTCGTATCATCTCCAGAGTTCCATGGTCATAGGCCTCAGCTTCCTAGAGTTGAGCTTGTCCATGTCCACCTGCTCCCTGTAGATGGGGTGGACTACCTAGTGGTGGTGACCGTAACACCTTGAAACATCACTCACTACCAGCTGCACGGCCAGTTCCTCTTCCATGTCAGCCTGTTCCTTACAAAGCTCCTCCATTAAACCTTTGTCTCTTCATGGGTGGTCCTTCAACCGTATGATGATCATCTGAATGGTTTGTTGGGTAGTCATGAGCCATGTGACCCTGCCCACCACAAGTTAAACACTTCCTGATCCTCGCATGACTGGTTTTGTCTATGATTCCCAGCACAACCGACCCTTAATAATGCGGTAGTCCACCTGTAGACCTGGTCCTCTTGGAAATCTATGACATCTGTCTGCTTCCAGCTACAGAAGACTCTTCTACATGATGCCCCGTGGTGGGGCTCGCTACGGGAGACAACTAAGTAAGAAAACTCTACACTAATAGGTATCTCTCTAACAACCCTGCCTAAGTCGGGATTCTTGGGACTAAGTTGGATGGAGAAGGAAGTTTGAAGAGTTAGCTTTTGCAGAGTGTTTTCTTTTGTTGTCAGAGAAGACAAATCCATTCACTTTGTAAAGGACATGAAACCAAATGACGCTTTACTGATATGCATTTCACAAATATCATGAGTTATGAGAACTAGGTATGCAAGGCTTATGAAGGAATGATGGAGAAATTATGATTCCCGTCATATAAATTTTTTATTGGAAGAATGATGCAGCTATAAGATTAGAAAAGTTTCAGTACTTTCCATTGTAACTATGACAATGCTAAATCTAGTCTATCAAAGGATATAAATCAAGATAGTGGAGTTTGTGATGAAAGATGAAGAATGGTTATGGGAATTAGTGAAGAAATAAATGATAAAGGAATGGGAGATCTGGAGGCGGAACAAAATAATAGTTTAAGGTGGCGCTATTTTCTAGTGTTTGTAAAACTTTAGGGCATGAAAATCGGGAGATGAAGAAATGTGTTTTTGACTTTGAATGTTGCACACAACATTGATGATGGTTCATATTTTTTCATTCAAGGAATTTTTAAAGGTCAGAACATCAAAAAATGGAAATGGCATAGAGTACGTAGAAATTTAGGCATGTTGCACAAAAAAATAATGTTGTGTGAGAAATAGTAGCAGGATGCGCAAAATATCAGCAGGATGAGTGAAAAATAATGGTTGCTAAAAATATTGGTGTGGTGCTCGAAAAATAGGAATGAATTTTTTCATGCAAGAGGTGTTTCGAGATCAGAAGATCGAAAATTAGTAAATGCACGAGGTGTGCTAAAAATTGGAGCAATGAATGAAATATGATGTTGAATGAAAGAGTTTTTTACGTGCATGAAGAGGGTTTTCCGCGCGGATTAGTGTTTTTTGCGCAGGGATAAAAAGGCCTATAAATACGAGGTGAAACCCTCTCAGTAATTGCTGCTTGACACTTAGAAGAAATCCAGAGCTCTGGTGTGCGTGAAATTATACACTAAGTGAGTTGTGCAAAAAGAAAGGAGTTTATGTGAAAAGAGGACAATTGCGCGAAAGGAGAAAAGGTTACACGAAAAAGGAAGTTTCACGAAAAAGGTTTTCACACCAAAAATGAATTTTTATACGCATTGAATTTGAATTGCGTGCAATATATTCTAAAGTATGTTCGAAAAATTTGGGGTTTTCGCACAAATTCAGTTATTCTTATGGTAGTTCTTACCAGCTTCTGGGTAGGAAAGTAAAGATTTGTACATGAGTGATTACAATTGTTCAATTGAAAGGAAGAACTGAAATACTATAATTCCCTATTTGTGATAAGAGGGTTCACACGTGCTTGAGGATTGTTTTCCAAGTGATACACGAGTGTAAGGGTATATCATACTCATTGTATTCTACATCAAAGGATTGTTTTATATTGGATTGTCTGGTACTAGATTATTTCCATACCATACTAAGGACGTAGCTAATCTTGTTGAGTATTGAACCTTGAAAATCTTGTGTTCCTATGGTTGTGTGTGTTCAGAAGAGAAGAAACTATTTAACATTAGGTGAAGGCTGTTTCAATTAGAAGGAAACATAAAAAGAAAAAGATATAACTGATTCACCCCTCCCCCTCTCAGTGATACTTAGATCCTAACTAGGAAATTCAATTGGTATCAGAGCAAGGTTCTCTTCGTTTATTCTTTGCTGAAGTGGTTGAAGATAAGTTGTGATGGAGTGTCTAAATTGCATGAACAGTAAGGGGATTCCGATTTTTGATGGAAATAACAATCACATTTGGAAGGATAGAATGATGCCTTATCTTATATCTCTTTGATATAAAGTTAATGAAACTACAACAGATGGATTTATTTCTATTGATGACAAGGTTCCTCTTACTCTTATCGATAAGAAGAATCTTGAGAATGATGGAAGAGATAAAAATGCATTACTCTCATCACTTTCTAAGAGTGGGTTTTTAATTGTGAAAGGTGTCGCTACAGCTAAAGGAATCTGGGATAATTTAATGAATATCTATGAAGGAAATACAAAAGTGAAGAAGGAAAAACTACAAATCTAGAGGGTGAAGTATTAAGACTTGAAAATGGGAGAATCTGAATCTGTTGGGGACTTCTTTAATAGGGTTTATGACATTGTCAGTACAATCAGATGTCGTGGTGAAAAGTTGGAGATTCTACAATTATTGAAAAGATCTTGAGAATTCTTCTTGAAAAATTTGATGATAAAGTTTCATCACTGGATGACAAGGACCCAAAGACATTATCTCTTGATAATTTTCATAGAACTCTCATCACTTATGATATGAGAAGGGAGAAGACCATGAAAAGAAAAGAAAAATCCAATAGAGAAAAGTCTTTGAAGGAAGAAAGAAAGAGAAGTCGAAAAAATTCATATTGAAGAAGAAGCAGGTGAATCCGACTCTGAAAATGAGGAATGTCAAAATTTTGATGAAATTATATCCTTGTTTTAAAAAAATGTAAAAAGAGGAATAGGGAAATACAAAGGGAAACTCCCTTTGAAATGTTTTGAATGTAGAGCTGTTGGCTACTTTGTGGCTAATTGGCCTTAAAAGGGAAAGATGATGTCAGTGATGAAGAAGACAGAGGACCAAGAAGGTCATCGATGAAACAGGGTCAAGAAGATAAATTTTCTCATAGAGGTCATAATAAAAAGTTCTTCAAATCAAAAGGAAGAAGATTTTTGTCAAAAGATGAAGAGGGCGATGATTGCGAGACTGAATCAGAAAAATTTGCTAATGAGAAAGCTAGAGAGAGTGCCTTTTTTTCAATAGTGAATAATGATGATTATGAGAGCAGTAGTACTGAAGAAGAAGAAACTCAACTAGAACAGTATCTGAAAGAAGAGCTGAAGGAATGTTTGAGGAAGATTTGAAAGCATGTGAAAGAAAAGAAGAAGTTGATAAATGAAAATTGCACATTAAACAATCAAGAAGGATTTACTGATGAGAAAGTCAAGATGGAAAAGGAGATTGATGATCAGGAAAATTCTCGTGAGAATACAAAGAGTCGTAATGATCATCTTCGAGTAAATCTGAAGGCAAAAGAAGAATAGTTAGAACTTGTCCAATAGAAATTTTATAAAGGTAAAGAAATGAATATCAGTTTCAAAAATTCTATCTCAGAAGTTGGTGAGTCTTCTAGTAAGAATGAACCAAATAAGGATACAGAAAAGTTACCTTCAAAGGTTGAAATGAAAGAAAAAAATGGTTCTGATAAGAACAAAGCTGGAAAGACCATGTATGTGTTAAAAGTCAGCAATGATGAAAAATCAGATGTGCATGAAAATCACGAGTCAAGAAATACTTCTAATATTTCTGGTGATGTTAAATCTGAACCGAGAAAGGGAGTTACAAATGAAAACATGAAGGTTGATGATAAAAATATTTCTATTAACAAGGTTGTTGGGAAGTCTGTTCACAAATCTGGTCAGTATATATGTTTCAGAGGCAAATATTTTTTCTTTGGTTACTACTGGTTTTGTGGTGGATTCAGACACATGGAAAATATGTGTTGGTTCAACCAAAAACTTTACAACTATTCTACATGTTTTGAAAGAAAAGGATTGAGGGGGATTCAATAATTTCAAAATATAAAGTCTCCAAATAAATTTCAGAAGATATCTGAGAATACTGGTGTGAATGTTGAGAATAGGTTCCAACCACTGGAAACTATTTGTGAAAGATGTGATCGACCTGGACATCTTTCTAAGGGCTGCCTTAGTGTGTTACCCGAGCAACAAAAGATTCTTAATAATTCTTAGAATCCAGAATTTTTAAAAGCTAAAAGGGATAGGTTTGATAAGTCTGAGATTAAAGAATGTATGTTTTTATGGCTAGAACACATTGATTTGTCTATGAAATTGGAAGAATCACAACAGCAAGTGAAGGAAAAGGATGAAAAAAAGCTATTGTGGTCGAAACTGCTTTGAAAGCTAAAAAAGGAGAATGTGTAGGGATTCTTAATACTGGATGTTCGTCTCATATGACAGGAGACATAAAGCTACTAAAGAATGTGAAAGGCTTCAAGGAAGTAATGGTGACATTTGGAAATTATGAATCTCTAAGGATCAAAGGTGTTGGATCGACCATCATTGGAAAAAAAAATATGAAATCCAGAAAACCACTATATGTTGATGGGATGAAATATAACCTGCTTAGTGTGTCACAACTCTGTGATGAGGGAAACAAATTTATCTTCAGAAAATATGAATTTGTTTTGAAAATTGAAAATGATGGAAATATAGTTACAAGGGGCCAACAAACAAGAGGGAATTTGTTTCAAGTTGTGAAGTGTAAAACTCTTGTTACATGGGCGTAGCAGATGAAAATCAGTTATGGAATTAAAGGCTCAGGAATATGTGTCAGAGAAATATGTGCAAGCTTGCAACACTAGACAGTGTCTGAGATATGCTAGATTTATCAAGAAGAAGAGATTTGTGTTGCACTATTTGTGAAAAAAGAGTAGATTACAAACTCCTTTCATATGAGAGTTGAAATTCGTTCAAAACAACCCTTGGAACATATACATTTTGATATATGTGAACCATTGAGAAATTAATCAAAAAATGAAGATAAGGACTTCATTACTTTCATTGATGACTTTACTCAAATTACTTGTGTTATGTACATGAGACGTAAGTTAGATGCTCTGAAAATTTTTAAGTGTTTCAGAGGAAATCTTAGATGGAATGTGAGTATTTAATGAAGAAGTTGAGAACTGATAATGGTGGAGAGTATAAGAATGAAGATTTTGAAAGTTACCTCAAGAAACATTGAATTCGGCATGAGTTCAGTTCACCATACACACCTCAAAAAAATGGGGTTGCTGAAAGAAAGAATCTATATCTTGTGGAAATGGAGAGAACTATGTTACTTGAACATAGTCTTTCTCATTATTATTGGAGGCAATCAATGAGAACTTCTGTCTATATTTAGAACTGATGTTTTTATAGGCCAAACTCAGATATGACTCCATATTAAATGATCTATAAAAAACTCAATGTCTACAACACGTGAGGGTTTTTGGGAGTCCATGTATCATAAATAAGAACGGTGGAAACCTAGGAAAGTTTGAGAAAAGTGGTGTTGACGGAATGTTTCTTGTCTATGCTCTAGATGGAAGAGGATATAGATGCCTCAACAATGAAATAGGAAGAATTATTGATTCTTCGGATGTAAAAGTTGTTTAAAATGTTGAGAATGAAAAGAAATCATATGTTGATGTAGAAGTTGAGCAAGATCGAGATGATTTTTTTAACAATACTTATAATGCTGCAGACAGTGTTAATCCTACTCAGGAAGAGGAATCTGACACACAAATCTCAAGTGATGAGGATGAAGTTCAACCATGTAAAGACCCAGAAATTTCAAGGAAATTTTTTTCTTAATTTCTTTGGGATTTTACAAGAACGTAGTTTCTGACAGCACCTGATTCCGAGGCCCGGTGTGCCCAGAATCAATTTCTGACGTTAGCTCGTGTAAGTTCAGTAAACGAATGAGCGGGTTTTTATAACTTTTGAACCGGTGCTCGGAATCGAAATCTGAGGGAAACAATGGAACGACAACGCCGATAATTGCTTAAGGAGACCTATTCTGATGGTGCGTCTTCTCGGGAAGAGTTGTTAAAATTTTGAGGTTTAAGTGAAGAATAAAATAAAATTGTATTCCAATTTTATTTCTAGCCTAGTTGGTTTTAACCTATGTGTGGATGTTGGGGAACTAACCAAGTGTTAATAAATGTGAGTTGTGGCCCACATGAACCCCACCCCTTCAAATTCTCTAACCCCCTTAACTCTTCCCCTTAAACCCCTTGTAATTAATTGTGTAACTCTCCCCTCTCTCCTCTTTAATTTTTCCAACACACATCTTAAATTAATTGATTAAACCTCTTCAATTAATTTAACTAAGTGTTTTAATTTTAAAAGTTTGAATTCATGGAAAAAAAATAAAATAAGGAGAGGCCTTACTTTATTATGTGAGTTTTGCTGTGTGAGAGAATTTGGGAGAGAGCTCTTCCCTATTTTGAGGATCTTCATCTTCAAACGAAGAACGACCTTCCGACTCAACGAAGAATGCACTACATTTTTCTCCTATACTTTTTACTTCCTCTTCCGCGACAAGGAAGGAAACACCGACCGTGGAGACCGACGCCAACAAAAATGTTCTTCTTCTTCGGGTGTACTTCTACAATGATGGAAACAACGAACAGAAACAACCGTCATCACTCTCTTTTCATTCTTCGCAACGCCATTCTACCGCGATGTTCGACTTCTGTGACCCGACGACACGCGACGTCAATTTCGAGGTAGGGGTTAATTTCTTGTGTTCATGAGTTATCCTTTTCCGTTCTTCGTCTATATATTTGGGCCACTCGATATCAACTTAACAGAAGGAGGTCGGACCGCACGAACATGGCCGAATCTCCTCCCCCATTTTTTGTTGTGTTGTTGCCGTTCAAAAGAAGGTGGCGCGGTGCAAAGGCACCGCACAGAATCATGGAGAAATACGACAAGGATGCGTGGCGCCGTCACGCCGCACCATTGACATCGAATGAAACTGCGGATGGAGTCGGGTCCTCAGAGGAAATTCAAAGACTCCTCTGGTTGATCATTGTGCGCGGATTGATGGGCGATGACAAACTGGGCTGCAAATTCATTTTGAAGCCTCCGTAGTGAAGGTCGGGTCCCGGGAGGACCGTTGGCGAAGGCGGCGAGCAAAATGGACCACCGGAGTGCGTTCGGGGGTCCGCGGAAGGCGGCGGCGGCGGCGTGCTGCCGGAACGGAACCTCCGTGGTTGAGCTGCGGTGGCGGGCCGAACCGGAACGCCTTAGCCATTCTGGAGGCCGAGTGTCACGGCTTTTAGCCGCGACGGTTTCGTCGACCGCGGGGGTTTTAACCCACCCCCCTGCACCCACGGGCCACGCGGTCGCCGCTCTAGGCTGAGTCGGGCCGCACCCTAATGGGCCGGACCCGGACCCGGGTCGGTTCGCCCGGTTCTGGCCGACCCGGGGGGGTATCAGGCCGGGTCGGACCGGGCCTGAACCCCCTATTTTCGGGCAGTTTCCGTTCAAAAACCCATAACATGGGTTACAGACCTCTGATCAACACACCATCAGTTGTGATACGATCTCTGGATCGAGGCGATCGTTTCGGTATATTACACTCAAGGTTTTGGAGAACCATGTGTATGGCCGGGTTGGTTCGAACCCGAAACCAACCGGGCCCTCGGAGCGGAAACACTTATAACTTGAGCTCCGGACGTCCGATTGATGTGCCATAAACTTTGTTGGATTCATCTTGATAAGACAGAACTTTTCGCATACTTCACATAAGGTTTGGATGTAGTTGGATAGTGGTCAGGTTGGATTGTACCTGAAATCCAACCAGGCCCCTCGAACAGAAAATGTGATAACATTCAGACCAGACGTCCGTTTGAAGAACCGTCATTGGCATTGGTGATCTCGTTGAGAAACGGTCCCTATGAGTAAACCCTATGAGAGTTCAGGGTACATTTGAGATATGACCGGGTTGGTTCGCACACAAAACCAACCGGGCCCCTGGAACGAAAAGGCTAATAACTAAAGGACCGGGCGCCTGATTGACGCGCCGTCTGTTGTGTTGAGACCCCTATGACGAGGCGGTCCTTTGAAATACTTCTTAGTTGGAATTTGTGATACTTGGAGTATAGACGAGTAGTTCATGGAGCGGACCCTCTCGGAGATGGGCATACAGAGTACGGAGACCGTGTAGCCGGCTGTGACCTGACGACTGCTTGACTGACTCGACTTGATGTGAATTGACTAGCCCAGTGGACGAATCACTACTTTGTTTGGGTGCCGACCCATGGCGGACGAAGCTCTACTGAGTTTGGGTGCAGACCTGTGGTACTCATCCGGAGAGAACCTCTGCAGGCTATTAGGGGGGATGCACTACTATGTTTGGGTGGCAGACCACGGCGGGAAGCACTACTGTGTTTGGGTGGATGACCCACGGTACTCGACAGGAGGAGTACCTCAGCAGTCTTAGGTTAGTGAGCAGTACCTCGGAGTCGTGACAGGATCACTGTACTCGACAGAGACAGGGCTCTTCAGCAGTTACGGTTTCGATAATAAAAATCCCAGTTTGATTTGGGTTTATGACCTTTTTGTTTACCTCATGATTGAGATGGTTCACTTGATAACTTAGGTATATGTATGGGCATATACCCGGGTAGTAGTTATCTGTTGTTTTCATAATCTTTGTTTTTCCTCATGATTGATATGGATTACTTGATAACTTAGGTATATGTATGGGCATATACTTAAGTAGAGGTTATCTTTTGAGATCTTTCATTGTGGATATCCTTGCCAGATTTAGTGAGACCTTGAGGGTCTCGGGGTCCCTACTGAGTATCTTTATACTCAACCCTGCACGGGCTATGCCCGCACCTCGTTGTGTTGGTTGCAGATGATGGGCAGTGCTGACAGAGGCCGAGTGTTCGGGGACTGGACGGTACCCGGAGGAGGATCTCACGACGAGTCAGTATCCGGAGGTGGACTTCATGACGTGATGATACTTGGAGGAGGTTGACGGGCGAGAGCGTTGTGGAGCCTATCTGTACCTACCCTTCAGGTAGGATCCATGGTGGATGATCTAGGAGCTGCGCTATCTGTACCTACCCTTTAGGTAGGATCCGAGGTGGACGACCCAAGAGCTGCTTCTATTCTTCCAGCTATTTGTCTTTTCTGTTGTACTTCCTTTCAGTTGTAGATATACTTTTTAGTTGGGTTTGTATTCTGTCCCTTTTTACTTTTCAGTAATTTCTTTTGTAATCATTGTTTTACTTCCGCTTGTACTCTGTGGTGTTTTTTATACTTTTATAAAGGCAATGCCTTCCCAATTATCGGGATTTTCTCCTTTGGTGCTAGTCGCCATCCCCTGGGCTATGGAAGGCGGGCTTGGGGTAGTCACGACATGGGCCCCGAGGACGAGTCGTGACAAATTGGTATCAGAGGAGTCAGTTCTACCGTGGGACTTATAACTCTGATATTTTCTTTTCTGTGAAGAAATAGTGTTAAGGGTACCGAGTGTGGTCTTCAGTTCAGGGAGTCCAGTGTTGGTGAGGCCGCCGACGTATCCGTACACCACGACCTTGAATACTGATTTCCGACGTTGTGCATGAAAACACTGATTACGTGTGTGTTTCCAAAAGTTTTAAAGTCAACTAAAACTAGGTAAGCTCAACAGGTATAAGAAATTGACTGTGTAGCATCTGTTCAGGATTTCTCCACGCAGACAGTCAGTTGGAGTTCTGAGAGAGTACTCGATGACAGCTCACAGAGCGACGATGCTCTGGTGCAGGGCCCTTTTTACTATGTTGGCACCCTCGGGTGGTATACCAGCAACCCCACCACCTATTGGGTAGCAGATCCCAACAACTATACTAGCGAACTGTGCACGCTGGCAGAGCACGTTGCATGAGTTCCAGCAGTATAGGCCTCCGAGGTTACGAGGTGAGGCAAATTCTCAGATAGCCGAGGACTGGCTGGAGGTGATTGCTAGAGTTTTTCACCTAGAAGAGACATCAGTAGAGTGGATGGTGGACTTGGCCATTAGTGATTTCCAGTGAATGACCATGAGGATGGTCCGCATAGTGATGAGGCTTCAGTACGTGGATCGATTACTGAGATAGTTCCTTCGGGTAGTGTGTCAGCTATACATCACTACATGTTGGTCAGCAGTTACAACTGGCGGTACCGGTATGTGACACATGTAAGCTTACTGCCTTACACGTGTTCTAACATCAGATACCCTCATGATCTGAGGCGAACCTGACTCACAGGCGGCTGAGGACTGGCTTGGAGAGGTGGCTGAGAGTTTTCTAGGGCTTATACAGCTTCGACAGGACGACATGTCAGAAGCCGAGAATTCATCGGGGCGTACTGATCCTTCTTGGTACTTGATGACTACGATATGATCAGTGCTTTAGAGCTTGGGCCTCAGAGAGAGGTGTGTTTAAAGGATATCTGAGTAAGAACTCTTTCCTCTATGCATTTTTACTTATGTTTGGGTGTTAGAGAGAACCTTTGTGGTTGAATGTTCTTTGGCTGATCGGTTATAGCCAGTGAAATTTAGCAGTGGAAAGATGTGAACTAGCATCAATCATAGAGACATGAATGTGTAAAATGTTTCAAGAAGAGGATGTGTCACGGAAAGATGAATCTTCAGAGTAGTAGACGTGGAAGCAGAGCTAGGAGAGCAGCATGGGGTGGTGTACTTTTCGACATGTTACAATCACCCGCCTTTGTTGTCCCCTCCAAGCTCCAGGAGCTAGAGGGCAGGGAAAAAGAGTAGCTACATGCGGTCAAGGAGTGCGACCAAAAGGGATCTAAGGATGATTCGAAGTGTAGAATTTGTCTTCTACTAACTGTCGTAGCCACAGACATCGATACGAATCATCCCTTCCTTCCATGAATCTAGTCCCAGACCTAGAGTTTTCAGTTAAGTCGTTGACTTGAACCTCACGCCAGGAGATACCTTTGGGAGGAGACTCGATAGTCACACATATGTTGATGGTGTGATCTCACCCTTGAGGTGAGAGTCTCATTTGGGACCTCTTGGTGGCAGCATCGAGGCCTTATGACGTTAGTTTGAGTATGGATTGGGAAATCACTCTTCATACTCAAATTGATGGTATTAGGCAAACGTTGGGATGGGTTTTCTTTGGTCGGTGAAATGGAAACCCCAGGCAGCAAAGGATAAAATCATGCATAGGAAGGTGTAGCCGATCACTCTTGATTCGACCAACTTCACCCACGTGGAAGAAAGAGTTTTGAGTTTCAATTCTAATCAGGAAAGGGAGACCTCTAGATTTCGAGGATGACAATCACATCCTTATATGGGTCTCACCTCGACGAGGTTTACGGAGATGTAGCTGAGGCGGCGAGATATCTCCAAGGATCAACGGACCCTTCTAGGTCCTCAGTTGGGTAGGCGAGGTGGTTTACCGCTTGAACTTTCCACCTCATTTGCACCGGGTGCACGATGTATTCGACGTACCTCAACTGGGGGGGATACGTTCTTGAACCGACGCATATCATCGACCATGGGGAGCTGGAAGTTGGTGATGGGGTGACGTCTGGGGGGTTCCAGTAGAGGTTGAGGATTGAAAGTAGTGGGTCCTATGAGGACGGTCGATTCCTCTTGTTCACTTTCATTGGTAGCGCGGGAACCTCCAGGGGAAACCTTTGGAGCGGAAGTCTCAGATTCGTGCTCAGTACCACTTTTGTATCCTTAGTTTGTGTTAAAGCTTTACGGGTACGTAAATCCCTGAGGTGAGAGTAATGTAAAAACCTGGAAATTCCATGGAAAACTTTTTCTTAATTTCTTTGGGATTTTACAAGAATGCAGTTTCTGACGGCACCTGATTCCGAGGCCCGGTGTGCCCAGAATCAATTTCTGACGTTAGCTCGGGTACGTTCAGCAAACGAACGAGCGGGTTTTTTTCTAACTTTTGAACCGGTGCTCGGAATCGAAATCTGAGGGCACTGATGGAGCCGCAATGCCAGTAATTTCTTAAGGAGACCTATTCCGAAGGTGCGTTTTCTCGGGAAGAGTTGATAAAAATTTGAGGTTTAAGTGAAGTATAAAATAAAATTGTATTCCAATTTTATTTCTAGCCTAGTTGGTTTTAACCTATGTGTGGATGTTGGGGAATGAACCAAGTGTGAATAAAAGTGATGTGGGGCCCACACGAACCCCACCACTTCAAATTATCTAACCCCCTAAAATTGTGTAACTCTCCCCTCTCTCCTCTTTAATTTTGCCAACACACATCTTAAATTAATGGTTTAAACCACTTCAATTAATTTAACTAACTGTTTCATTTTAAAAGTTTGAATGCATGGAAAAATAATAAAATAAGGAGTGGCCTTATTTTATTTTATGAGTTTTGCTTTGTGAGAGAATTTGGGAGAGAGCTTTTCCCTCTTTTGAAGAAATTCATCATCAAACGAAGAATGGCCTTCCGACTCGGCAAAGAACGCACTACATTTTTCTCCAATCCTTTTAACTTCCTCTTCCGTGACAAGGAAGGAAACACCGACCGTGGAGACCGACGCCAACAACAACGTTCTTCTTCTTCAGGTTCACTTCTACAACGACAGAAACGATGAACACCAATGACCATCGTCACTCTCTTTTCTTTATTTGTAACGCTGTTATACTGCGACGTTTGACTTCCGCGACCCGACGATGTGTGACATCAATTTCGAGGTTGGGGTTAATTTCTTTTGTTCATGAGTTATCATTTTCTGTTCTTAGTCTTTATATTTGCACCGCTTGATATCAACTTAACAGTAGGAGGTCGGACCGCAAGAATACGACCGACTCTCCTCCCCCATTTGTTTTTATTTTTTCAAGGTTCGAAAGAAGGCGGCGCGGTGCAAAGGCACCGAGCGGAATCATGGAGAAATACGACAAGGATGCGCGGCGCCGTTGAGGCCGAACGAAACTACGGCCGGAGTCAGGGCCGTAGAGGCAATTCAATGACTCCACTGGTTGATCATTCTGTGTGGATTGACAGGCGATGACAAACTGGGCCGCAAAGTAATTTTGAAGCCTCTGCAGTGAAGGTCGGGTCCCAAGAGGACCTTTGGCGAAGGTGGCGAGCAAAACGGACAACTGGAGCACGTTCGGTGGTCCGCGGAAGGCAGCGGCAGCGGCGCGCCACTGGAACAGAACTATCATGGCTGAGCCGCAGCAGCGGGCCCAACCGGAATGGCTTAGCCATTCTGGAGGCTGAGCGGCGTGGCTTTAAGCCGCGCCGGTTTCGTCGACCGCGTGGGGTTGTAACCCCCCCCCCCCCCCCCGCACCCGCTGGCCACGCGGGTGTCGCGCCAGCGCCAGCACCAGGCCGGGTCGGGCCGCGCTGGCTGGGCCGGGGCGCGCCCTAATGGTCCGGACCCGAACCCGGGTCGGGTCGAGCCGGTTCGGGCTGACCCGGGGGGGGGGGGGGGGGGGATCGGGCCGGGTCGAAGCGGGCCCGAACCCCCTATTTTCGGGCAGTTACCGTTCAAACGCCCATAACATGGGCTACCGACCTCCAATCGACGCACCATCAGTTGTGATGCGATCCTTGGATCGATGCAGTCGTTTCGGTATATTACACTAAAGGTTTCAGAGAACCTTTGAGTAGGGCCGGGTTGGTTCGAACCCGAAACCAACCGGGCCCTCGGAGCGGAAACACTTATAACTTGAGCTCCGGACATCTGATTGACGTGCCGTTGACTTCGTTGGATTTATATTGATGAGGCGGAACTTTTGGCATACTTCGCCTAAGGTTTGGATGCAGTTGGATAGTGGTCAGGTTGGATTGTACCCAAAATCCAACCGGGCCCCTAGAACGGAAAAGTTGATAACTTTTAGACCGGACGTCCGTTTGACGAACCATCAGCGGCGTTGGTGATATCGTTGAGAAAAGGTCCCTATGAGTAAACTCTATGAGAGTTCGGGGTACAGTTGAGATACGGCCGGATTTGTTCGCACATGAAACCAACCGGGCCCCTGGGACGAAAAGGCTAATAACTCACAGACCGGGCGCCCGATTGACGCGCCGTCTATTGTGTTGAGACCCTTATGACAAGGAGGTCCTTTGAGATTCTTCTTAGTGGGACTTTGTGATACTTGGTGTATCGACCAGTAGCTCGTGGAGCAGACCCTCCTAGAGACGAGCGTACCGAGTATGGAGACCGTATAGCTGGCTGAGACCTGACGACTGCCTGACCGACTCGACTTGGAGTGAGTTAACTAGCCCAGTGGACGGAGCACTACGTTGTTTGGGTCCAGACCCATGGTGGACGGAGCACTACTAATTTTGGGTGCAGACCCGCAGTACTCGTCCGGAGAGTACCTCTGCAGGCTATTAGGGGGGATGGACTACATTGTTTGGGTGGCAGACCCCGGCGGGAAGCACTATTGTGTTTGGGTGGCTGACCCGCAGTACTCGACATGAGGAGTACTTCAGCAGTCATAGGTTAGTGAGCAGTACCTCAGAGTCGTGATAGGATCACTGTACTCGACAGAGACGGGGCTCTTCAACAGTTATGGTTTCGATAATAAAAATCCTGGTTTGAGCTGAGTCTATGACCTTTGTGTTTACCTCATGATTGAGATGGTTCACTTGATAACTTAGGTATATGTATGGGAATATACCTAGGTATTGGTTATCCGTTGATTTCATAATCATTGTGTTTCCTCATGATTGATATGGGTTACATGATAACATAGGTATATGTTTGGGCATATACTTAAGTAGAGGTTATCTGTTGAGGTCTTTTGTTTGTGGATATCCATGTTGGATTTAGTGAGACCTTGAGGGTCTCGGGGTCCCTACTGAGTATCATTATACTCACCACTACATGGGCTATGCCCGCACCTCGTTGTGTTGGTTTCAGATGACGGGAAACGCTGACAGAGGCCGAGTGTTCGAGGTCTGGATGGTACCCGGAGGTGGATCTCACGACGATTCAATATCCGGAGGTGGACTTCACGACGTGACGATACTCGGAGGAGGATGACGGGAGAGAGAGTTTTGGAGCCTATCTGTACCTACCCTTCAGGTAGGATCCATGGTGGACGATCCAGGAGCTGTGCTATCTATACCTAACCTTCAGGTAGGATCCATGGTGGATGACCCAGGAGGTGCGCT
Source organism: Viscum album (assembly GCA_963277665.1). Classification (NCBI taxonomy): domain Eukaryota; kingdom Viridiplantae; phylum Streptophyta; class Magnoliopsida; order Santalales; family Viscaceae; genus Viscum; species Viscum album. Next base: position 837,568,887 of record OY728152.1, on the reverse strand, counting down.
ATCTCTACCTACCCTTCAGGTAGGATCCGGTTTGGACGATCCAGGAGTGGCGCTATCGGTACCTACCCTTTAGGTAGGATCTGAGGTGGACGAACAAGGAGCTTCTTCTATTCTTCCAGCTGTTTTTCTTTTCTGTTGTACTTCCTTTCAGCTGTAGATGTACTTTTCATTTGGGTTTGTATTCTGGACCTTTTTACTTTTCAGTAATTTCTTTTGTACTTAGTGTTTTACTTCCGCTTGTACTCTGTGGCGTTTTATTTACTTTTATAAAGTCAATTCCTTCCCAGTTGTCAGGATTTACGCCTTTGGTGCTAGTCTCCAGCCCCTGGCCTATGGAAGGAGGGGTAGGGGTAGTCACAACACGGGCCCCAAGGACGAGTCGTGACAAACCAACTCATCCTAGGCTGAGGAAACAAGTGGAGGCTCAGAATATTATTGGAGATAAACATCAAATGGTTCAAAAAAATAACAATGAATGCTATATCACATACTTCTCTTTATTCGAAAGTTGAACCTAATGATGTAAATGAAGCTTTTTAGCATCCAGAATGGGTTCATGCTATGAATGTAGGGCTTGATCAGATAGAGAAGAATGATACTTGGGAACTTTTACCCAAGCTGAACAACAAAAATATTATTGGTACAAAGTGGGTTTTCCAGAACAAGATGAATGAAGACGGAAAAGTAATTAGAAACAAAGAAAGATTGGGTTGCAAAGGGTATTCACAAATTGAAGGCATTGATTTTGATGAAACCTTTGCTCTGGTGGAAAGATTAGAAACAATCAGAATAATTCTTGCAATTGCTGCACAATGAGGTTACAAAATATTTCAAATGGATGTAAAATTTTCATTCTAGAATGGTGACCTTGTTGAAGATGTTTATATAGATCAACCTTGGGGATTTGTTATTGGAAAGGAAGAAAGTTATGTGTGCAGGTTGAAGAAGGCTTTGTATGGGCTAAAATAGGCTCCGAGGGAATGGTATTCTAAATTAGATACTTTCTTGAAGAAGATGAATTTTAAGAAAGGAAAAGTTGATAGAAATATTTACATCAAGGAGTGTCAGGAGTTTTCACTGATCGTTATTGTTTATGTCGATGACATTATCTTTTTCGAGAATGATGAAAGATCGTGTGAAAGATTTTCTGAGGAGATGAAGAAGTTATTTGAGATATCCATGCTGGGAGAAATGAAGTACTTTCTTGGGCTACAAATTTCATAGAAGAAGAATCATGTTTTTCTATCTCCTGAAAATTATGCTAAGGAACTTCTAAAGTAGTTTGGAATGGAAAATTCGAAACCAGTTTCCACACCAATTTTAGTGGGGACCAAGTTGTCTAAAGAAAGAGAAGGAAAGGAAGTTGATCAGAAAGAATTTTGAATGATGATTGGAAGTCTGTTGTATTTGACTACCTCAGGACCCGACATTGTCTATACTGTCACGTTATGTGAAAGATTTTAGAGTGCTCCAAAATAATCACATCTGATTGCTGGAAAATGAATTCTCAGATATATCAAAGGCAATACAAATTTTGGAATCAAGTATGGTGGATTATAATATATTGATCTATTCGGGTATTCTGAAGCTGATTGGGCAGGAAATGTTGATGATCGAAGATCCACATCTGGTGAAGTTTTCATTCTGGGGAAAAGTTGTGTTAGTTGGCATATCAAGAAACAGAATTCCGTAACTCTTAGCATAGCTAAAGATGAGTATGTTGTTACTACTCAAGCTGCAAATCAACTAATTTGGATGAAGACTCAGTTGGAAGATCTACATTTTGAAGTGAAACTACCATTGCTCTTGGGTTGTGATAATCAGAGTGCAATTAATCTTACAAGGAATCTCGTACAACATTTTCATTCAAAACAAATTGACATAATGTACCAATTCACCAATGAGCAGGTGGGAAAGAATGAAATGAGGCTGGAGTATGTTCTTACATCTAAACAAGTTTCTAATATATTCCCAAAACCATTACTGAAGGAACCATTTGCAAAATTGAGGTTGAACATGGGTGTCCAACCTCCTTCTCATCAATGATAAGGTACGCGTTTCTGTCCCCACTTTCATCTTACCTTTGGATAGTGTTTTCAAGGGGGAGAATTGTTTCATAAATCTATCCTTATGGAAGCATGTATAAAGGGGGAGTTGTGGGTAAGCTGTGAATCCAGCATGTATGTGTGTGAACTATTCTAACTATTTGTTGGAGTGGTTGTAGGAACCAATGTCTTAATATTCCAGGAAAGTTTAAGAAATGAAGAATGCTTAATTAGAAGCTTGATAGATGTTTTGAATAAGGCTAAGGAGATATGATCGTGATATTTCATAGTCAATACTTTTGGATAGCATGGTTTTTGCTGTCAATAATTCTTGTTTCCTACAACGAGTTGTCTCACGTAGGCTTAGAATTGTTGTTAAGTAATCCATTACATAAGGTTACAAAGTTCAGTGATTTATGAAACTTGGTTGACAAAAAAATCCAAAAGGGGAGATTATTGGGACCAAGTGGGATGGAGAAGGAAGTTTGAAGAGTTAGCTTTTGCAGAGTGTTTTCTTTTATTGTCAAAGAAGACAAATCAATTCACTTTGTAAAGGACATGAAACCAGATGATGCTTTGCTGATATGCATTTCAAAAATATCATATGTTATGAGAACATGTGATGCAAACCTTATGTAGGAAAGGGGGAGAAATAATTATGCCAATCATATACATTTTTGATTGGAATAATGATGCTGCTAGAAGATAAGGTAAGTTTCAGTGCATTCCATTGTAATTCTAACGATGCTAAATCTAGTCTATCAAATGATATATATCATGATAGTGGAGTTCGTGATGAAAGCTAACGAATTGTTATGGGATGCAGTGAAGAAATAAATGATAAAGGAATGGACAATCAAGAGGCGGCATAAAAGAACAGTTTAATGTGGCGTTGTTTTCCAGTGTTCACAAAATTTTAGGGGCTGAAAATCGAGAGATGAAGAAATATGTTTTTGACTTTGAATGTTGTGCACAACATTCATGATGGTTCATATTTTTGCGTGCGAGGAATTTTTCAGGGTCAGAACATCGAAAAATTGAAAAGGCATGAAGTGCACTAAAATTTAGGCATGTTGCGTGAAACAATAATGTGGTGCACGAAATAGTAGCGGGATGCGCGAAATATCAGAGGGATGTGCGAAACTAATGGTTGCACAAAATATTGGTGTGGTGCATGAAAAGGAGGAATGAAGTTCTTTGCGCAAGATTTGTTCGAGATCAGAACCTCAAAAATTGGTAAAGGCATGAGGTACGAGAAAAATTGGATCATTGTGTGAAATATGATGTTGCATGGAAGAGTTTTGTGTGTGCATGAAGTGGGTTTTCTACGCAGATTAGTGTTTTTCGTGTCGGGATAAAAAGGCCTATAAATATGAGGTGAACCCCTCTCAATAAATGCTGGTCGACACTTAGAAGAAATCTGATGCTCTGGTGCGCATAAAATTATACGCTAAGTGAGTTGCGCGAAAATAAAGGAGTTTGCGCAAAAAGAGGACAGTTTCTTGAAAAGATAAAAGGTTGCACGAAAAAGGGAAGTTGAATGAAAAAGATTTTATCCCCAAAAATGAATTTTTACACGCAAGGCATTTGAATTTAGCACAAGATATTATAAAGGATGCGTAAAAAATTTGGGGTATTCGTACATATTCAGTTCTGCGTATGGGAGTTCTTACCAGCTTCTGTGTAGGAAAGTTAATATTTGTACTTCAGAGATTACAATTGATCAATTGTAAAGAAGCACTAAAATACTGTAATTCCCTATTTGTTCTAGGATGGTGCACACACGATTGTGGATTGTTTTCCAAGTGCTACATGAGTTTAACAGTATATCCTACTCATTGTATTCCACATCAAAGGATTGTTTTCTAGTGGATTGTGTGGTACTGGATTATTTTTGTACCATACCAAGGACGTAGCTACTCTTGTTGAGTAGTGATACTTGTAAATCTTGTGTTCTTGTGGTTGTGTGTGTTCAGCATAGAATAAATTCTTTAACAGGAGGTAAAGGTTGTTTCAATTAGAAGGAAACATAAAAAGAAAAAGATAACACTGATTCACCCCCTCCCCCTCTCAGTGATACTTAGATCCTAACTGGGAACTCCAATTGGTATCAGAGCATGGTTCCCTTCATTTATTCTTTTCTTACGTGGTTGAAGAGAAGTTGTGATGAAGAATATAAATTGCGTGAACAGTAAGGGGATTCTAATTTTTGTTGGAAAGAACTATCACATCTGGAAGGACAGAATGATGCCTTATCTTATGTCTCTTGGATATGAAGTTCGTGAAAGTTCAATAGATGGATTTCCTGCTATTGATGACAAGGTTCCTCTTACTCCTGTCGATAATAATAATATTGAGAATGATGGAAGACCTAAAAATGCATTACTATCATCACTTTATGATAGTGAGTTTTTTAGAGTGAAAGGTGTTGCTATAGCTAATGGAATCTCGAATAAGATAATGAATATATATGAAGGAAATACAAAAGTGAAGAAGGCAAAACTACAAATATGGAGGCTGAAGTATGAAGACTTGAAAATGGGAGAATCTGAATCTGTTGGGGACTTCATTACCAGGGTTAATGACATTTTCAGTACAATTAGATGTCTTTTTGAAAAGTTGGAGGATGCTACAGTTGTTGAAAAGATCTTGAGAATTCTTCCTTACGAATTTGATGCTAATGTTTCATCACGGGAAGACAGGGACCCTTAAACATTATCTCTTGATGATTTTCATAGTATTCTCATCACTTATGAGATGAGAAGTGAGAAGACCATAAGGAGTATAGAAAAAGCTGATAGAGAAATGTCTTTCAAGGAAGAAAAGAAATAGTATTCGAAGAAAATTCATATTGAAGAAGAAGCTGGTGAATGGGACTCTGTAAATGAGGTATGTCAAATTTTTGATGAAATTCTATCCTTGTTTTCTAAAAATGTTAAAAGAGGAACATGGAAATTCAAAGGGAAACTCCCTTTGAAATGTTTTGAATGTGGAGATGTTGGCCACTTTGCGACTAATTGCCCTCAAAAAGGGAATGATGACGTCAGTGATGAAGAAGACAGAGGACAAATAAGGTCATGGAAGAAATAGGGTCGAAAAGATAAATATTCTGGTAGAGGTCAGAATAAAATGTTCTTCAAATCAAAAGGAATAAGCTTTTTGTCAATAGATGAAGAATGTGATGATTGAGAGACTGCATCAGAAAAATATTCTTCTGAGAAAGTTAGAGAGAGTACCTTTTTTGCAACAGTGAATAATGATGATTATGAGAGCAGTAGTACTGATGAAGAAGAAACTCAACTTGAATAGTATTTGAAAGAAAAGCTAAATGAATGTTTGAGGACGATCAGAAAGCTTGAGAAAGAAAACAAGAAGTTGATAAATCAAAATTACACCTTAAACAATCAAGAAGGTTTTACTAATGAGAAAATAAAGATGGAAAAAGAGATTGATGATCTCAAAAATTATCTTGAGAATATAACGAATCATAATGATCATCTTGAAGTAAAGCTGAAGGCAAAAGAAGAAGAGTTGGAACTTTTCCAACAGAAACTTAATAAAGCTAAAGAAATGAATATCAGTTTTAAAAATTCTATCTCAGAAGTTGGCGAATGTTACTTTAAGAATAAACCAAACAAGGATCCAAAAAAATTACCTTCAATGGTTGAAATGAAAGAAAAAAATGTTTCTGATAAGAACAAATATGGAAAGACCATGTATGTGGTCAAATTCAGCAATGATGAAAAGTCATAAGTGCATAAAAATCACGAGTCAAGAAAGACTTGTAATACTTCTAGTGCTGTTAAATCTGAACAGAGAAAGGGAGTTACAAATGAAAACATGAAGGTTGATGATAAACATAGTTCTATTAAGATGTTTTTTGAGATGTTTGTTCACAAATCTGGCCAGTATATAATTTTCAGAGGACAATATTCTTTCTATGGTTACTACTAGTACTTTGGTGGATTCGGACACATGGAAAATATGTGTTGTTTCAATCAACAACATTAAAACTATTCCACATGTTTTGAAAGACAAGGATTGAGGGGGAGTCAATCCTTTCAAAATATACAATCTTCAAAGAACACATATTTTCCATGTGTCCGAATCCACCAAAGTACTAGTAGTAACCATAGAAAGAATATTTTCCTCTGAAAATTATATACTGGTGGATTCGGACACATGGAAAATAAATTTCAGAAGATATCTGAGATGACTGGTGTGAAAGTTGATAATAGGTTTCGACCACTAGAAACTATTTGTGAAAGATGTGATCGACCTGGACATCTTGCCAAGGGCTGCCTTAGTGTGATACCAGAGAAACAAAAGATACTTAATAATTCTAAAAAGCTAGAGTTTTTAAAATCTAAAATGGAAAGGTCTGATAAGTCAGAAAAGAAAGAATGCATGGTTGTCTGGCCAAAACACATTGATTTGGCAAGGAAATTGGAAGAAGTGCAATAGAAAGGGAAGGAAAAGGAAGAACAAAAAGCTCTTGTTGTCAAAAATTCTTTGAAAGCTACAAAAGGAAAACACCCGTGGATTATTTATAGTGGATGTTCGTCTCATATAAAAAGAGACTTAATGCTACTGAAGAGTGTGAAAGACTTCAAATAATGAACATTGAAATTTGGAAATGATGAATCTCTAAGGATCAAAGGTGTTGGATCAGCCATCATTAGAAAAGAAAAGACGAAATCCAGAAAAAAAAACTATATGTAGACTGGATAAAACATAACCTGATTAGTGTGTCACAACTCTATGATTAGGGAAAAAAAGTTATCTTCAGAAAAGATGGATTTTTTTGTGAAAAGTGAAAATGATTGAAATATAGTTACAAGGGGCCAACGTACAAGAGGGAATTTGTTTCAAGTTGGTGAAGTGAAGAACACTTATTACATAGGTGTAGCGGATGAAAATCAGTTATGGCATAAAAGGCTGGGGCATATGTTTCATAGAAATATGTGCAAGCTATCAACATGAGAAATTGTCTGGGATATTCCTGATTTATCATGAAGAAGAGATTGGTGCTGCACTATTTGTGAAAAGGGAATATTGCAAACTCCTTTCATAAGAGTTGAAATTCATTCAAAACAACCCTTGGAACTTATACATTCGGATATATGTGGACCAATGATAAAGCAATCAACAAATAGTGATAAGTACTTCATTAATTTCATTGATGACTTTACTCACATTACTTGTGTTATGTACATGATATGTAAGTCAGATGCTCTGAAAATGTTTAAGTGTATCAGGAGTAAAGTCAAGAAGGAATGTGATTATTTAGTGAAGAATTTGAGAAATAATAATAGTGGAGAGTATAAGAATTAAGAGTTTTAATGTTACCTCTAGAAACATGGAATTTGGCATGAGTTTAGTTCACCATACACACCTCAACAAAATGGGGTTGCTGAAAGAAAGAATCGAAGTCTGGTCGAAATGGGGAGAACTATGTTACTTGAACATAGTATTTCTCGTTATTATTGGAGGCAAGCCATGAGCACTGTTGTGTATATTCATAAACGATGTTTCTATAGGCCAAACTCAGATATGACTCCATATGAAATGTTCTATAGGAAAACTCCAAGTCTGAAACACTCTAGAGTTATTGGGAGTCCATGTATCATAAATAAGAATGGTGGAAACCTAGGAATGTTTGAGTAAATAGGAGATGACAGAATTTTTCTTGGCTATGCTCCAGAAGGAAGAGGATATAGATTCCTCAACAATGAAATGGAAAGAATTATTGATTCTTCATATGTAAATTTTGTTGAAAATGTTGAGAAATAGAAGCATTCATATGTTGATGTGGAAGTTGAGTAGGATCGAGATGATTTTGTTAACAATACTAATAATGCTACAGACTGTGTTAATCCTACTCAGGAAGAGGAATCCGACTCAGAAATCTAGATTGATGAGGATGAAGTTCAAACAACTCATCTTAGGTTGAGAAAACAGGTGGATGCTGAGAATATTATTAGAGATAAACATCAGAGGGTTCAAAAAAGAATAACAACAAATGCTATATCACATATTTCTCTTTATTCGAAAGTTGAACCGAATTATGTAAATGAAGCTTTTGAGCATCCAGTATGGGTTCATTCTATGAATGAAGAGCTTGATCAGATAGAGAAGAATGATACTTGGGAACATGTACCCAATCCGAACAAAATGAACATTATTGGTACAAAGTGGGTTTTCTGGAACAAGATGAAAGAAGACGGAAAAGTGATAAGAAACCAAGAAATATTGGTTTGCAATGGGTATTCACAAATGGAAGGCATTGATTTTGATAAAACCTTTGCTCTAGTGGAAAGATTAGAAACAATCAGAACCTTTCTTGCAATTGTTGCACATTGAGGTTACAAAATCTTCCAAATGGATTTAAAATCCGCATTCCTAAATGGTGACCTTGATGATGAAGATAATATAGATCAAACTTGTGGATTTGTTATTGTAAAGGATAAAATTTATGTGTTCAGGTTGAAGAAGGCTTTGTATGGGATAAAACAGGCTCTGAGGGCATGTTATTCTAAATTAGATACTTTCTTGAAGAAGATGAATTTTAAGAAATTAAGATTTGATAGAAATAATTACATCAAGGAGTGTCAGGATTTTTCACTGATCGTTATTGTTTATGTCGATGGAATTATCATTGCTGGGAATGTTGAAAGATCGTGTGAAAGATTTTATGACGAGATGAAGAAGTTATTTGAGATGTCCATGCTTGGAGAAATGAAGTACATTCTTGGGCTACAAATTTCACAGAAGAAGAATCACATTTTTCTGTCTCAAGAAATGTATGCTAAGGAACATCTAAAGAAGTTTGGCATGGAAAATTCGAAATAGTTTCCTCACCAATTTCGGTGGGAACCAAGTTGTCTAAAGATGGAGAAGGAAAGGAATTTGATCCGAAAGAGTTTTGAAAGCTAATTGGAAGTCTGTTGTATTTGAATGCCTCAAGACCCAACATTGTCTATGTTGTCACTATGTGTGCAAGACTTCAGAGTGCTCCAAAAGAATCACATTTTATTGTTGGAAAATTAATTCTCAGATATATCAAAGGCACAACAAATTTTTGAATAAAGTATGATGTCTTCTAAAATATTCATCTATTCGGGTATTCTGATGCTGATTGGGCAGGAAATGTTGATGATCAAATATCCACATCTGGTGGAGTTTTCTTTCTGGGTAAATGTTTTGTTAGTTGGCATACCAAGGAAAAAAATTCAGTAACACTTAGCATAGCTGAGGCTGATTATGTTGCTGCTATTGAAGCTGCAACTCAACTAATGTGGATGAAGACTCAGTTGGAAGATCTACTTGTTGAAGTGAAGCTACCATTGCTCTTGGGTTGTGATAATCAGAGTGCAATCAATCTTACAAGGAATCTGGTATTACATTCTCATTAAAAACACATTTACATAAAGTACCACTTCATCAAATAGCATGTGGAGAAGAATGAATTGAGGCTGGAGTATGTTCCTACATCTGAACAAGTTGCTAATATATTCACAAAACCGTTACTGAAGGAACCATTTGCAAAATTGAGGTTGAACATGGGTGTCCAACCTCCTTCTCATCAAGGATAAGGCACACGTTTCTTTCCCCTCTCTCATCTTACCTTTGGATATTGTTGTCAAGGGAGATAATTGTTTCATAAATCTATCCTTATGGAAGCTTGTATAAAGGGGGAGTTTTGGGTAAGCTGTGAATCCATCATGTATGTATGTGAACTATTCTAACTATTTGTTGGAGTGGTTGTAGGAAACAATGTCCTTGTATTCCAGGAATGTTGAAGAAATGAATAATACTGAATTATAAGCTTGAAAGACATTCTGAAGAAGGAAAATGAGATATGATCGTGGTATTTTATAGTCACTACTTTTTGACAACATGGTTTTGACTGTCAATAATTCTTGTTTCCTACAACTTGTTCGCCGACGTAGGATTAGAATTGTTGCTAAGTAATCCATGGAATAAGGTTACAAATTTCAGTGATTTATGAATCTTGGTTGACAACAAAATATAAAGGGGGAGATTGTTGGGACCAAGTTGGATGGAGAAGGAAGTTTGAAGAGTTAACTTTTGCAGAGTGTTGTCTTTTGTTGTCAATGAATATAATCAATTAACTTAGTAAATGACTTGAAACCAGACAATGATTTGCTGATATGCATTTCAAAAATATCATATGTTATGAGAACTTGTAATGCAAGCCTTATTAAGGAAATGGGGAGAGATGATGATGCAAGTCTTATACAGTTTTGATTGGAAGAATGATGCTACTAGAAGATAAGGGAAGTTTGAGTACTATCCATTGTAACTATGATGATGCTAAATCTAGTCTATCAAAGGATATATATCATGATTGTGGAGTTCATGATGAATGCTAAAGAATTTTTATAGACATGAGGTACGCCAAAAATTGGCGCATTGCGCGAAATATGATGTTGCATGAAAGAGTTTTTTATGCGCATGAAGAGGGTTTTCCGCGCGGATTAGTGTTTTTCACGCATGGATAAAAGGGCCTATAAATACGAGGTAAACCCCTCTCAATAATTTATACTCAACACTTAGAAGAAATCCCAAGCTCTGGTGCGCGTAAAATTATCCTCTAAGTGAGTTATGCGAAAAAAAGTAGTTTGTGTGAAAAGAGGACAGTTGCGCGAAAAGATAAAAGGTTGCGCAAAAAAGGGAAGTTGCACGAAAAATGTTTTCACGCTAAAAAGGAATTTTTACGCGAAAGGTATTTGAATTGCATGGATGATATTATAAAGGTTGTATTAAATTGTTTTGGGGGTTTTCACATATTCAGTTGTGCATATGGGAGTTCTTACCAGCTTCTGGGTTGGAAAGTGAAGATTTGTACTTCAGAGATTACAACATTTCAATTTTAAAGAAGCACTGAAATACTATAACTCCCTATTTTTTCTAAGAGGGTGCAGACGCTCTTGAAGATTGTTTTCCAAGTGCTACATGAGTGTAAGGGTATATCCTACTCGTTTTATTCCACAACAAATGATTGTTTTCTAGTGGATTGTGTGGTACTAGATTATTTCCGTACCATAACAAGGACGTAGCTACTCTTGTTGAGTAGTGAACCTTATAAATCTTGTGTTCCTGTGGTTGTGTGTGTTCATCAAAGAAGAAACTCGTTAATAGGAGGCGAAGGTTGTTTCAATTAGATGGAAACATAAAAAGAGAAAGATATCACTGATTCACCTCCTCCCCCTCTCAGTGATACCTAGATCCTAACTCAGAACTTCAGGGATGCTAAGAGAAATCATTGAAGCATTGATCTCCTGCCTGAGTCCCTTCTCAAAGGTTTGGGCTATAAAGAATGGGTTTCATACTATATCAGGGGAGTAGAGTGAGAGGTCGGTGAGCCTCACTAAGTACTGGGCCATATTCATGCTACCCTACTGCAGATGATGAAGCTCCTGAATGCCCACTGTGTGAAGGGTCGCTGGGACAAACTCTGCCCGAAACAGGCTGTCGAAGTCTGCCTAGAGAAGTGTCACCTCATCGTGAACCTGGAGCATCAAGATCCACTATCTGCCTGCTACTTCTTGTTGAATTCTGGAAGCATGGATCCCCAGGAGATCACCTGGTGTCCCTACCAGTCAGAAGACTCTCACCACAACCTCCATCCAATCCTCAACCGCATGTGGGTCCATCTCTGCCCTGAACCTAGGTGGCCTCTAGTGCTGGAACTCATTCAGCATTCTCAATCGGCATGAAACCTATGATGTTGGGGCTGGTGGTATCGGTTGCCCAACGGTTAACGGTACCACTGGTGCCTCCACTGGTTCCTCTACTATAAGAGGGCACTGCATTGAGGTCTCGTCGCTCATTATGCTATCATCATGTACTACACCCAGAACCCTAGTTGGCTATCAACATGGAGGCATCTTGAAAAGGAAACAGGGGTACCACAATCAATTAGTTATACCTGGTGAGGTGACTCAAAGAGATCACAAAGAAAACTCTATAAAACACACACACAATTAGTGTTCTCATACACTGAGTCAGAAATCAGAAGTCAGGGTTCTGGCGTATGGATACGTCGGCCGCCGCACTAATATTGGATTCCCTAAACTGATAAACAAACTCAGTACACTTAACACTATTGTCAAAAAAAGATCATAGTCCAATGATCTAGGGTAGAACTGAGTCCCCTGATACCAATTTTTCATGACCCATCCCCCAGGGCCGGTGTCGTGACTACCCCAAACCCGCCTTCCATAGGTCAGGGGCTGGAGACTAGAACCAAAAGGCGTATCCACTAAAACTAGGATGGAATTTCCTTCATATACTGTAAACACTCTCAAACAAGAACATTGCAAGATACAAACACAAATAAACTATATAGAAAAAAGAGTGCTGAATGTAAAAGGGGCCAGAATACAAGCCCAACAGTAAAGGTACACATACAACAAGAAATATAATACAACCGAAGGAAGAGAAAGACTACTTCTAGGTCATCCTATGAGGTTCCTACCTGAAGGGTAGGTACAGATCACCTCCTCAGCACTCCACGTCTTCACATCTCCTCTACGTACCGACCCACCATATGGTCCACCTCCAGGCACCGTCCAGTCCAGGAACCCTTAGCCTCGATCAGTGTTGTCCATCATCTACACAAAACACAACAAGGTGCGGGTGAAGCCCGTGCAGGGGTGAGTATAATGGTACTCAGTAGGGACCCCGAGAGCCTCATGGTCTCCCAAAATACACAAAGGATAATCCAAAAGTCTTGTAAACCAATGATAACCCTACTTAGGTAAATTCCCATACATATACCTAAGTTATCAAAGATTACCCTTCTCATTCATGAGAAAACACAAGGCCCCAACTCATTATCCAAAGTACAATTGTTCTACTAAGGAGAGATTACCACGAAGGTAAGTAGCACACATGTACGCCACATAGATGAATACCACAAAGGTATCACCATGAATGTAAGTACAACATAGGTACAATACAATGTATAATACCACAAAGGTAAAGAGTCATCTCACACCAGGTATAACTTAAGTATAGTAGTAGAGATGATTAGATGTTACTACTGAATCATCTTACAATGTTATGAGGCAGGCCCACGTAGGATCCTAAATCATCAGACCCACACAAGATCCTAGTACATCATCAGACCAAAAAAGGATCCCAGTATAGTAGACCCACATAGGATCCTATTACATCATCAAACCCACATAGGATCCTGGTACATTATCATACCCACAAAGGATTCTAGTATATCATCAGACCCACACAAGATCCTAGTACATCATCTGACCCACACAGGATCATAGTACATCATCAGACCCACACAGTATCCTAGTACATAATCTGACCATGAAGGATCCCATTATCATGTTACAGCCAATAACTGGGTTCCCACACTAAGATAGCTTGATTATGAGAGGTTATTCTACTCAGGCCACATGTAAATACTCAAACTACCATGAAGTGCCAAGAAGAAGTATCCCAATGGACCGCAACGTAATAGGGGTCACAATGCAACAAACAATGTTCCAATCAGACGTCCGTTCTGTAAGTTATTAGCCTTTTAGTCCTGAGGGCCCGGTTGGATTAGTGATCGATCCAACCCGACCATACCCCATATTTATCCCAAACTCAAGTGGGGTATACCAATAGCATCATCTCACTCCAAGGTTTCGGCGCCATAGACAATTTTTCAAACAAATACCTGGTGCCAAAGTTATGGCCAAAAGAGAGAATATGGGTTGATGTTGGTCCGGGTCCAGTCCAACCCAGTCGGACCGACCCGATCCACCCTACTGGGTCTGACCTGCCCCGCACTGGGTGGCCCAGCCTGTTCGCATGTGGGGGGGAGTCATGCAGACCTCACTCCAACACACCGAATGGTTGAATCCGTTTGGTCTCCAGGCAGCACACGGGAATCGTGGTGGGTCCCGCTCTGTCCAGCTCGACCGGCCGAAACGGCTGGCCCTTGGTCCTCCCAGCAGCGCATCATGTGCCGCTTCTCCATGGTCAGCTGAATGTCGGCCAACCTCCACCATCTGCAGTAGCCGGGCGTGCCATGACCCCTTGCTCTGACGGTGGTGCGTCGTGCGCCGCCCCTCTGTGGCCGTCCGAACGCCGACCGCCCTCTGTCCACCGCTGTGGCCGATGGGCCACGACTCTTCTCCAGCAGCATGATCGCGCCGCCTCCATATTTTCATCCGTCCATGTTTCATTCTACCGTTCTCGAGCCCCACCACTGTCAGATACCATCCTTCTCCATCGCGAAGAACATTCCCTGGTCCACAAAGATTTTGCGAAGATGTCAGGCCATGTTTTTTTGGATTGTACCCTCCGCGTTAGGGTGTTAGCAAGAAGGTCAACTATTCCTTGAATCACAATGAATTGTCAGGAACGGGAAAGGGGGAATTCAAAACAAAAATCCCTACCTCGATGGTTTTTTGACGTCGGTGAGGAGGGAAGGACGAACGTCAGTTGGTTGTCGTTGAAGATGTTCCTCATTAGAGAGAGCGTTCTTCATTGGAGAGCATGTTCATTATTGGAGGACGCGTACTTCATTGGAGGATGAGTTTCTCCAAGAGCTTTCTCCAAGCCTCTATTTCTCCAACGATTTCTCCCTAGCCAAAATGAGGAGCCAATCCATATAAAATATGTCTATCAATTTTAATTTGTTGTCACATATGGAGTTGGCATAATTAATTAATTAATTGATGTGGCATAATTAATGTGGAGGGAGTCCAAGAGTTACCTCGCAATAAAGGAGGATTTTAAGGGTCAGGTGGTCCCCACCTTTGAATTAAAATTGGAAATTTTTTTCTCGGGTGGTCCCCACCTCCATAACCCCAATGAAGGTTACAAGAAAAATAGAAATGTTAAATATTTTTATTTTTATATTCCTACATGAAAATGTAGAAAACTAACATCCACCCTCGACCTACTATGGTCGAGGTGAAGGTCTCCATAAGCGAATATTGGTGTTTCGAGTTCAACAGTGCCCTCAAATTTGAATTCCAAGCAATGGTTCAAAAGTTGCAAAAACCCGCTCGCACATTTTCTGAATGTACCTGAAAAAAAGTTCAAAAATTCATTCTGGGAACACCGGGCCTAGGAGTCATGTGCCATAAATTTTCATGGACTTTTAATATTCCATATAATTTTAATAAAATTACATTGAAAATTAGGGTCTTTAAAAAATTCCTCTATTTTTTTTCAAAATTTCTCATGGATGAGCAGCCTAAATTTCACGGTTTGAGAAAACATTGTGCCTATATCACCCCACATTCCAGCCTTGGATTGTTAAAAATAACTATATGGACTACCTTTCAAGGATTCCTCTAATGGTTTGATAAGACATTTTATCTGACTAGGTAGGGTTCCAAGATTTAAAAAATTACTAGACACCCACAAAATATTCACTAATTCAAAATTAATCCAAAATAAATCCAAAATTAAGAATGGTAATAGAAATAACATATCTATACCTAAGTGATTAAGTAGGTTTTTACAGACCTCCCCCATTAAAAGAACTCATCCCTGAGTTCAAATTCAAAGTGCAGAGAAACACGGACTGAGAAATACTCTAGCCACAAGTAATGTACATCGATATCTCACTCCTAAATCTCATCATGTACATAGATTTTCTACCGTAACACCCATTCTAGAGGGATTTAAAAGCCTTGGAGACCCATCATGCTCCGACCAATTATGTGTATAAGGACACTTCTCAAAATTAACATCGACATCTAGTTTATCCTCCTTGGGATAAAAGGTATGAGATAGGTCAACATGATAACAGAAATGTTATGCAACATGGAAGACATCATGCATGGATTGGTGCATCTGAGGTAGTATAAAATGATAGGCTGGTGGATGGACATTCTTCAAAATATTTGATAGACTGACAATATTTTGTGACACATTCCCTTTTCAAATTATCCATATATGCCCAAGCATGGGTGAAAAACATAGGAAAACATGATCGATAAACTCAAAATCCAAAGTTTTTCAATGGTGATCGATATAAGATTTATTTTTAGAATTAATAGTAGGTATACAAACCCTGGTTCGTTATAACTACTTAAAATACTTCTTCACAAGATGAGGATCTATTAGGGCTACCTCTCTTACCTTTATAAAGCATATGGGTGAATGAAAGGGTCTACTATACAAGGCCTCAAAATTATCTATTTGGATTGTCACATGAAAGATACTATTTTAGGTCCACCCTATAAGAAATATATGTTTCTCCCATGAAACTCTATAAACAAGGACACTTAAATGTTAAACGCCCTCTAAAACCAATATTTTATGTTCTGATAGTCTATTGGTCTAAGAGTGAATTTTACTCTTATAATCACCTATATACCAATATATTTATACCACCCCTTCCATAATTGTGATATACAATGTGCATCCCTATCTTAAATGATAGTATGAGGGAACACCAGTAGTTGGGTGATCTAGTGGAAATAAAATTGTCTAATCTAATAAACTAAGAAAGTTGCCCAGGTAAAAGTGAAGTGGTCAACATTTTTTCTTTAATTACTTCCCATATAGCATCTCTACCATAAGGAGACCTCAGTAAACCAACTATGAAGTCAATGGAAAAATCAACCCATTTGTATTCTAAGATAGGAAGCTGATTTTACAATATTTCATGTATCTAGTAATCCTTCACCTGCTAACTGGTGGAACAAGTTGTGATAAATTATTCTATCAGATATTTCATCACATGCCACTAATACTGGCCTTTCGTATCTCGATACATTTAGGCGATTCCTAGATGAACTACCCACAATAAATAATGGGGCTCTCACACCAACCCTATATCATTAATTTAGTAACCCATACACATCCATTTATATATATGATTTCATCTCTATCAACAAACCAATCCAGATGTGTGTCATCTTATGAAATAATTTCATAGAGAGCCATCCCTTAGGATCTAAATTTTTTATAATTTTCACCTTTTCAATGATAGAAGAGGTAACTGTCAAGGTGGGGAGATAATTATTCTCTTTATGATAATGACAATGAATATGCAACTTAAGATAGAGGAACATCAATTTCATTTCATCAATATATTCTCATATAGCATGTTCCTGAGCTATCTAAATCTACTCTTCAACAGCTGTATTTACCTTTCTGGGTTTATAGGTAAGCTTCAAATCAATGAACTGCTAACATTCGACCAATGTCCCCTATATGCGAATCACTTCATGCAATGTAATGATATATTGGAGGAACTTCTGGAATGTATACAGTTCAAATATCTAGCCCAATAGAAAATGTATCTAGAAATGTACGGTATGTAAAACAGCTAATAGATCAAGGTTTTTTGTCAGGTAGCTACTCTAATGAGGCCTCAACTGTCGAGATTCGCATGCAGTAACTCTACCATCCTTCATCAGAACAACTCCTTAGGATAATTCTTGATGCATCATAGAACATATTATATCCTATTTCATACTCTTAGAGAATCAGAATAGGTGCTAATATAATCCTTCCATTTAACTTATTAAAAATTTTGGTGAACTATTTTAACCATAGAAACAAATAATTATTCATTGAATGAAATGTAAGAGGTTATGAAAAGCTTGATGAGTCTTGTATAAAACACCTCTAGTAGCAATCTATCCCCAAAATCCTCTATATATCAAACACTGACATGATATTATCATAAGAAACTACATCACTAACCTTATCTTGATCAACATAGACTCTTTATTATGATATAATATAAAACATGAAGTGAAATTTGTCGATCCACACATGGAATATAGGAATATTTTCATAAATATGATCCTCTATCAATGTGCTATAAATGATATCAAGGTGCATATATTGGTTTTTACAAGGGTGATAGTGCACCAAGATGTTTTAAAATTTACAATATAAAAGAATATTGGTAGGGGAGGAACACCCTATTCATAATATCCATTAAATCAATAGATCCATTCATATGATCTAACAATATAGAGAGGTATTCATATAGACCAACCTTGCTACAGAAAAGTGCATGAGTTATGTTTGTTTTACTGACACACACTTTATGATATCTCGATCTAAGTTAGATCTTATTAAATACACTAGCTCTTTAGGGCCAGTCAAATATATCATATATATGATGCATTGGATAATAGTTTTGGACTGTAATCTAGTTAATTTTTTTAGTCCACACATAGATAATGGGTCACATATACCTTATTGGAGAATCACATGAGTGAACCCAAAGTGTAAGTATTAGTCCATTTGAATCATTTGGTCCCTATATCCTCTATTTCTACTTAATCATCTGCATCACAGTCATTTCCATCTAGTAGGGAGGAATGAACATAAGATGTTCTCATAGAATTGGATAAGTTATATATACCTCTCTATCAAAAGGTAACCCATAAAAATTATTTTTAATGAAGTTCCTAAATGATTTACTACTATAGATAATTCAGAATGAAGTAATACCAAACAATCCATGAAGATATTGACTATCTGGATGGTGACTCCACCTAGCCTATGAAGCTCCTGTCTATCTCTACAAGCCTAGACATTCCACTCACCCTTGTGTGGTTAACTGAAAACCAATAGTGATGTAAATGATACCATGTGGTGATTACAGTCTGCAAATGCGTGATACATAAATAACAAATGCCTCTTAGGAATGAAATCCAATCAAGTATTTTAGAGAATAAAGTGGTCCCATAAAAAAGGGTATCTACCAAACTCAAGGGGATAGTCCCTACACTCATGTATCCATCTGACCATAATCCCAGTGGTGCATCAAAAGTAAATACACCATTGTAACAATTTATTTCCATCCAATGTATTTCCATGATATATAAATAAATAATTATTTGTGATGTACATGAATCAAATATAGAATGTACTATTGTGGTAGCTACTAGAATTGTATCTCAAACTATATACATCTATATAGATTGATCCCGGGTTATAGTATATAGTGCATGAAACATCCTTGATCCATGAACCTATGAAATATATTTAGTTCCACAATCAAAACAACTCAGTTTTCTCTAATGGTGGTTAGGAGACATGATACTGTGGCCAAAACCCCCCTCACCCAGTCCTACCAGTGCTACTCCAACTCCCCACCTGAAGTAGCATAAAAGTAACTTCCTTGGAAGGATCAACAACTTTGGAACCTCTTACATTAAATGTGGATGGAATAGTACAACATAATCTCTATAAGATCCCCATATGAATATAAGACCAAAACTATAATCGGTCTCTATCTCACTAAGCCTTTAGATTCCCCTCACATCCTCATTCGAGACAAACCATAGATCTACCTGTACGGGGACCCTTTATTCTATTGAACTGATGGGAAACCATGAGGAATCATATCCTAGTAATGGAGGAACTACTGGCATACAACAAAAATGGTCTTAGATGCCTAGTAATATCACTCTCCCTCTGGTTAGGCTTAATGATATGATCCGGATTGATAATTTTAGAAAAGGTAGGGAGGTGAATGAAATTCACCTGATTATTGATAGAATACAAAAACCCATTCTCAATGTGCCTTGCATGAAAAATCATATAACTAGATAGAAGTGGTGTTATGTGGTATATCTCAGTGAAACACACTGAATATTATATAACTGAAATAAAACAATAAACAAGATGAATGAACACTCTTAAACTATCATATTATTTTATAATTTGAGGGAGGAACTGATCGTAGAAGGGAGTATGGAAATCGTCACATAACATGACCTGACAGAGACCACACGGGGTAACTACATCCCACTGGTGCATGGATGAATCACCGAGCATGTTTGTAAAATAGTTGATACTCCGCTCCAGATGAATCTATTGATTCTCAAAGATAGATAGGGTGTCCTTTAGGCAAGACATATGAGCCATTGGACCACTATACCCTAGAATGTTATGAGGTTGATTCTGATTGAACTCACTTGTCAAATCAACAATAATAGATTTAGTCTGTGGAGAACCAAGTATGGACTGCATTAGACATACAAAACTATCATGAACATGGGTATTAATTCCATGATCAAGTATATGATGTATTTCCTCATCTGGCTCTCCTGGAGGTAAGACTAATGGCTCCATTCCCACAATGTTTGGAGCATTTCCATTAATACCCTCTTGGATCATGACATGAGGACATTGTGGATACATTTATCTTTAAATATCATGCACACACCACCAAAAAAGAGTAAATCAGATAAGTAGAAACATTAATGGAGCTGAACAAATTGAAAGGGCCTACTACCCATGGTATAATTGCACAACAACCCTCTTAGAAGGCCATGTTTTAGTATTTCCTCAAGTGTCAGTTCATTATTTTCAAATATATTATGGGTTAATATTACATTTCCTTATCATTTAATGGAAACCATTTCATTCATTTCATATTATGTTTATAGGGTCACTCCATTACATTTGATATGAAAGATAAAGATGAATAATTTTATGAAACCACTCTATTTTAAAAGCCACTTTTTCACTTTTAAAATAATTAGTTTCTTATAACTTATATCAATTTAAATTTAAAATGGATTTCTATTTTATTGAATCAGGTCCCCTAATCCTTATCACTTAAAATGACACCCATTTTATTTTAATCTAATGGATCGAATCATTCAATTACCAAATCCAACACATAAGGGCCCATAACACCTTTTTAATTGAAAATGACACACACTTAATTAAGATAAGGAAAATGAAATGCATAATGCAACTTCCACAAATTCACGCAACAATAATTGGCACATCTGATATTGAAAAGAGTAAAATTACACTATGTGGCATGGAAATATGCATGACATGCGAATTCTAAGTTTCTATGGTGATGCATGTAACAATTCTCCATAGCCGCATATCATACGTACAAGGATGTGATGAAACTATCAATTAGAATAATAATAATAATAACCATACATATCATGTGAATCACTAAATGGTAAAATAATTTAAACTGTAATTGAAAAAAAAATTATATTTCATGAAACTTGGTCATTACCCTGAACATGGGTTCAAAATACCCCATAACATCTTTTGACCATGTTCCAAGTTTTGAAAATATCCAATGTATTATATCCAAATATTATTGTATTAAATGGAACCTCTAACAGAACCTTGTGATGTCCCAGACATGAATACCACATAGAGGTGCCCCAAGCCGGGTTCGGCACATTGCATCAAGCACATCTCTCTGAATTTTTTAGGCTTTTTGACAAGCGTCGAGGTCCTAGGGTGTGTTCGTGGGGAGACTATCCCCTCATTTCAAAATTGTAGAAATATGGTTCAATAAGAAACATAAGTAAATAAAAAATGAAATATAAGTATCAGGGATATAGAATAGAATAATTAGACTGGTGTAGTAAATAAACGAGCAACTGATAATTATATACAAAAGATAGAGATGATATTTCATGTATCTATAAATTTTGAAAAAATTTAGACACATTATATGTAAATACATAATATATTATGTTAGTAACAAACAATATAAAATCTAGTA
This sequence comes from Viscum album, assembly GCA_963277665.1. Classification (NCBI taxonomy): domain Eukaryota; kingdom Viridiplantae; phylum Streptophyta; class Magnoliopsida; order Santalales; family Viscaceae; genus Viscum; species Viscum album. The sequence goes on along the minus strand of OY728152.1, from coordinate 837,547,326 downwards.
GCATCCGATTCATCTTCCACTAGCTATATCATTGTAAATCAAGAAATCATGTATCTGAAGAGATATGCTTACCTATGTCAACACCTACCAATATATAATCTACATGGGTGCCAATGGAGTCCCATATAAGGTATGATACATATTTTTGTAGGCCACCATCAATATTTTCTAGAAAATATTATCCATTAAATATAATCTAAAATAGTGTGAAATCATTTATATATAAAAGTAAATCATTACAGTAATGTAAATAAAAATGTACCTACTTCAACCCTCAGCAGGTGTTTGAAAATGTGACCATTTGATTATCTAAATAATTTTTTGTTTATATAAATAGATTATGTGAGTCATATAAAGAACTAAAATCATATCATGATTGTAACTAGAGAGATTAAATATGTATAAGTAAACCTGTATTGATATTAATATTAAAACGATTCCAAGGTAATTACTAAAGAAACCTAGTCCTCAATGGATTCAATTTCAGTAGGAACTATAGCCAGAGTAAAGGGGTTATATTGAAATCCAATGATCATAATCCAAGTCATTCCACAATAGTATGGTCTAATAAATTCCATGGAATACATCCAATGTAAAATGGGATAAGCTATGGCTTGGCCCAAGGATGTTGCAATGGAACATCATGTCAATAAATTCCATATTGTATCCACAGAGTGTATCCAAGGAATCCTGTAATTGAAATAAAGGGATCCTATTATTATATAATAGTTATCCACTAATAAGAAAGGACCAGGTTCCTTGGTTGGTATTAACCATGAAAACTGATGTCCTTCAATCAGAATGGAATCCATGAGTTCTTAGGGTATTCCCACAAAAATCCAATAGCTAACCGGAATCTAACCACTACTTTAATAGTGTCAATGTCAATATGAAATTATTCAACTTATAATGATTAATTTAATTAATTAATTCAAGTTATGGCCAGAAAATTTAATAATCCATTTGGTTTAAGCCTTTTCTTTCATCAGTGTGACAAGGCTATGGGGCATGCAACCATTCCAGTCATTTATGTCATTGGAAATTCAATGAGGGCATTATGCTACCTTCTATAATAGGTAGAAAGGGGTTCTACATACATAAAACCAAGTATTAAATTATATTTAATTTTTCCAAATCATATATATCATATATATTTTATTTTCATTTTATATTAACTTATCAAATTATAGAAGTTACATCAGGCGGGTCAAGTGAAAAAAAACATGGTCCAAACCATTCTAAAATTAAAAAATCAATATTAATTTAACATGGAGGGATTACCATTATAAGGGTAAAGGTAATGCACACCAAAATAGTGGAGAAGGAACATCGATCATGTACTAAAAATCCAATTATGGATAACACCCTATATGGGATGGTTTTCATTGTGGATGTAACACCCTATGATGAATAATATATAAACCATGAGTATTTGAATTCACATATAAAAACAGTAAGAATGAAACATAAATCAAACAGACTAAACTGATGAAATTGGTATCCCCACACAATAACTTATAAAACAATGATTCTAGAGGAGTGAGTTATATACCACCTACCTCATACTCAAATTTCTCTCCTCATCCGGTATCATCCTACAATTTATATTGAATTAGAAGAGATCAAAAGAAAAAATCAATTCCCTAAAAATAGGAAATATGAGCAAACATATATATATATATATATATATATCATCAATTATATGATTAATAATGTATAATGAATAAAAAATAATTTATAATATACTGATGCACATCCAAATAGAAAAAATACACTTGGATTAGACTCCCAATAGATGCTTGAGGTCAAAGCCAAGCTTAGAGGGATTTTTGGCTTCAAAATTGATATGAGAGGGTGTTCATTATGCTAGAATAGAAATATAAAATATGGTTATATATGAAACATAACATAAATGAAAAAATATCATTCCCTGAAAATTTGATCTTTTCATAGTTTGGACATAGTATTTGACCAAACCATGCTAGGGAAGCATTAGGAAGTGGAATACCACACGATTAGGCCACATTGCTTGGGAACCATGCGCCCACAATTTTTAATTCCTCATAATTGTTTTATGGCATTTTTTATGTTCATGAATCCCATATCACATGGTTTTGGAATAATGTGCACCCCATATTATCCCACTTCCTCACCTAGAATGGTTAAAATAAACCATGCCACCATCCTCACATGATTTCCAATAATCATATGATATTCTTTTTTCTCCCACCAAATGGGGTTTAAATCTTTTAACATGCTCCATAAAACCATTAAACCTTCACAAACTAATTTTTCATGAAAATTAGGTCCCAAATACATAATTCAACTTAGTTTTCATGCATTTATACCAGATTAAAAACCAAGGTTCATATATTGATGTCTTAAATATCACTTATAGCGTCTCAACTCACAAAAAATAACCACTGCTATGACCCATGATATTTTTATCATAATAGAACATAATAATTAATATCAAAATTAAAATAAATATTCTTTCGTATTCATGGATCCCAAAAATGGCCTCCATTTTATAGAATTTATTCTTTTCGTATGAAACATCTATAATCTATGGTGAAGTTCATTGAAATTTTTCTTTTGTCAATACTCTCACCCCATAAGTAAAATTGATGTGAATCTAACTCCAATTGGTGTGACTCATTGTGGGATTCCCAATGATATTAGGATCATATAATGAATCCATCAGATCACAATATTACCATTCAATCTATAAAAATGGATCTATTATTAAAAATGGACTTATTCAATATATTGGAATCAAATTTTGATTATTTGAATGTGATGTATTTGGTTCATTCCCTCAAATGTGAGTCTAAAATGAATTGAAAAGTGAAAATATAACCCTAAAAAATTATGCATATGTTATCTAGTAGTTAATTTTGTTTATTTATAATATTATTGTCTATTTATTTCAATATTAAATCAATTATTAACATACCATACTCTTATAGCCAAATTCAATTAGCTGGTGGTGGACCAAGAATATATTATTCTAATATTAAAAATACTTAGAAATTATGTGTCATAATTAAGGAACCAAATAATTTCAATGATAATTAATCATTCTCTAGTGAATATACTCTATATAATGGTTGTTTCAATGGCAGTGTAATCATTCAAAACCTAAAATCCATTAATTTTCCTTAAAATATGATAATATAAGCGTATGGTAGGTAAATTATTTCAATATTAACTTTTATTCATTCTCTTGGAATAATAACCTAGAATACATCATTATCTTAAAAAATCACAACATATTAAAATATTACATTAACCATTAATAATAACAATGAATTATAACCATAAATATAAAATATCATAAAAATTATCACAATATAATAAAATATTATATCAAGGGAAACACCCAATTTTCGACTCATTAGAGAATTATTTTTCTCAATTTCACATTCCATTTCAAAATTATTTATTTTTATCTCAATTTTAATTAAAACTAATATTTATTCTAAAGATATCTAATAATGATTAATTCATTTACTATGGTACTTAATTTGTATTAAATGGCATTATTATAAATTAATTGAAACAAAAATTGGAATCACTCTAAGATCATGAAATGACTTACTAAGAGGAAAACTAGTATAGTTTTGATGGTAATTCAACCACATTCACTACATAGTTAAAACCCATATACAAGTCATTATACATCAAATTAACCCCATACACATGTTAGTTCGGGGAAACTACAATGCCATCTATAACACCTCAAAAGTCACTTCATAGATCCTCTAACAATATTATTATATTTGTATCATGAATTGTTAATAAATTATTAATCGTGTTATGAAAAAGTAAAATAATTGTTTAATAATGTAAAATATTATATAAAAAAATACACATATAAAAAAAATCACATGAAATATAAAAAAATTTAATTGAAAGTGGAATATCACATTAAATAATAATAAACAGTTAAAAAACATGTTCCATTTATGGAGAAAAACATTGAAAATAATATTTAAAATGAATTATTTGTAGAATTTATAGTGTTTTAATATCCTGAGACATTATCATTTACTAAAATAAACTTATTTTACACATAATATATAAAATAATGATAATTAACTATTATTTTTTAATAATTATTGAATATCATCACATAAAATTCTAGTAAAATTAATGAAAATTCAATATTTTACTATCACCATATAGATACTATTAAAATATTTCGTGAAAAATCATTAATGTAGTTGTTAAAATTGATAAAATAATAAAAATTATACTGAAATGATTTTATGATTTGATAAGTAGTACACCCCATTTTTATTAAAAAGAAAAAGCACTTTGAAAATTGTTTTAATTAGACACTTTTTAATATATATATATATATTTAGAAATATATAGGATGACTTAATTAATCCTAATTGGATGTATTTGAGGTCAAATAAAGAGTTTATAATTGGGTTTCAATGAGGAATAGTTTTAGAATATGAATATACTGTATTATTTAGAGGATGATTTGAGGATTTTGGGTAGAGAGCCTGGTTTCATGAATTTATAGCATCATGATATATTTCCTTCTTCTTATAAAAGCTTGATAGAATGTTTTTTTTATTATACTTAGAGTTGTATATAATCTATGGATAGAGTGAGAGAATATATACCCCCATTATTAGGTTGTGATCAAAATTCATGTTTGTGAGTAATCTGCATGTTGAGTAATATTTAATTCTCAATTGTAATGATCAACATAGATAAATAGAATGTTTGTTTTGATCCAAGTTTGGTATTTATTCATATATAAATATTTTACCTAACTTATAATGATTGGTTTTATTGGTAAATCAACATTACACTATTTTTATTCCCAAAGGAAAATTTCACTTGTTGTGAACCAAGTTAAATTGTTGTTTCATTGGATATATTTTTTATATTTTTTTACTATTGTTAATGGGGTGAAATTGATATAATTATGATATTCATTTAAATGGGGGAAAATATAATAATCATAAAAGAATTTTTTCATCCAAATTCCCCCCCCCCATTGTCTGTCTAGGACTATGGTTAACACTGAGGTATTAATGTGTGAAGGTTCACATTAATGGTTCTTTATTAGCTTCATTTAATTTGGAAATAATGATTATATAGATTCCTAGATATAGTAAAAACATTATGTGTCACATTTTATGGGATTTTTTGTTGTTTTTTAGTCTATAAAAATTGATACACATTTATCTCATAATGGAACTTTGAATCTCTATATGAACTGTCAATCTAGATAGTCATATCATTTTTTTAAAACCCATTACTTTAGAAAACAAAAAAATAATATGGACATGTCAAACAATTCCCCAAAAAGGGAAATTATAATTACACTATATTTTAATATATATATCTCATATTAGTGAATGAAAATGTGTAAATTTCATTTGATATTAAATTCATGAAAAATTTTGAATTCTAAAATAATAAATCTCATAAGTTATCATTAGGACAAAGAATAAATAAAATAAATTTAATGATATTATTGCTGTATCGAATACCTTTGGATACTATATTTCGATAAGTTTTTTTCGATGTTAGACCTTTCTCTAATAGAATGACTACATTATCCTTCATAGTTACTAGATGAATTTTAAAACCTCCCCTCTCAATAATTTATCAAAAGAGAAGCTATTTAGAAATTATGTTTAGTCAATTCATGACGTTGTTCATACTAATAATTAATGATAAATTTTTTCATCATAGAATAATTATATCTGGCTAGATGTTTTATGGATAATGTCTAATTCAATAATGATAATTTTAATCCAAAAATAAAATTTTACAAAATTTTATTTAATGATATATTATTTTTATTTTTAATTTATTATTATTTTCTTCATATAAAAGTTATAGGTATTGAAACCAGAATTGAGACAGAAAACAAACCCATATTTTGATTTTAAATTATCTTTATCATTTTCAATGTTGGAACCAGTATAAAATTTTCAAATTTTCTTCTCCTCAACACCAACTACAAATATATATATTTTATTCTTATAAAGTATATAAAAATAATAATTTCTAAAATATAGTGAGTCTCATCATGATTATATATATAGGATAGCTATGCTCAAAATATACGAGAAATTGTGTAATGTAAAGAACATGACATACATAATTAATCATATTATAATGAACAAGGAATATTATTTATATGATCCCTTTATATCTCCATAGAGTTGTGTGGATTATTTCTTTGAATTGCAACTTGTAACACGAAAAAAACCGTTCAAGGGGTTCTATATGTTAAATATCATATAAATTTCCCTAATATAAATGGCATTACCTAGACCATGAAACCTATTAAATTGGACTCTCTAATTCATTTTACCGAAGACATCTGATTCTTCAAACTTTAATATCATTGAGAAGAAATATACAAAACCATTTTTAATAGACATAAATATAAGAATATTACATTAAATGATTAGTATGTTATCCATATATAATAATAAAAATTTAAAAATTCCCACGCCATCCTACATATACATGATTAAGATCTCTTTTTTTAAAGAAAAAATCTTTTTCCTATCACCATCCCAAATATTTTAGTAATTTCATTATTTATTCGATATATTAATATACCATTACTAATTTTCAACTATACCAACAATATTTTAATAATTAAAAACGTCAAGTTTCATCTTATATATAATCATGAATAAAATCCCATTAATGAAAGATGTTTTTATATCCATTTTATAGATGATTAATCATAATAATTTATCAGAGAAAATTTAATATGAATTGAATTTTCCATAGTTGTTGTGGAAACTGATATTTTTATTATTGATTTTCAAATAATGTGAACATTGTAATAAATGTACATTATAATTATCAACATTATAACTATGTTATTGAAAAAAATATTCCATCATAATGAAAATAGTGAATTGGGGGCACAACTCTATTAATAAACCACATGAGACCCACCATCTTAGACTGCTTGAAGATAATTCTATCATATGAAGACACCTAACCATATAAGATTAGTATCATTCATATGACAATGTTAGAACCAAAATGTTGTCATGGTATGAGATTTTATTATGTTAAAGTCTCATGAGGAAGTGAGATATGTTTTTAATTTTGCAGCTATATGTTATTTAGCTTACATGGATTCATACTTTATCTCTTTTACCTTTCTCATCGATGGAACTGTAGTGGGCCCCCACATGTATTATTTTTTCCATGAAATATCAGTAGTGTTTTCATATAAGTCAAATAATTGTTATTATAAAAAGGAGGAAAATTATTTGGAAAAAACTAGTGATATATTATTATAGATAGAAGGTATAGTGGTGGGTCGAGCATCAACATTTGAAAACTACAAAAAATAGTGTGCATAAAAATATTGCATATACGAATTAAACAACAAAATGATCATTCACCCATAGAATAATATCAATATTTATTAAAGAAGGATCTCTCTCAAATGAGGTGGTATGATTGATACAAGTTTCATTTGTGGATGAGAGCCTGATACATAACATGATCATGAGATAATGTTGGTATCCCACGGTCTCTTAATCAGGCCATCTCATAGTTCCCCTTTCACTATTCCCCTTTATTTTATTCCCCTTGTTTAATTGTCTCTCCCTATCATATATATTTCATCTTCATGGTGAAATCCAAAAATAAAATGTACTACCTTATCTACTTGGGTTTCCTATAAAACACATATAGCCTTCCATTACATAGATGAGGAACCCAAAATAGAAAAATTGAAACATCATATAAATCCACCAAACATGAATGATATTGGAATTTATATCAACACAAACCCCTTCAATCATGAATCCATCACATAAATGGACACTACAGGATGACACCCTAAATGGGTAGAACCCTCGTGGGTAAAACCAATTATATATTCTAATGATAATGAGTGTATCTACTATTAAGAAACAAGACCATTTTCTCTCAACTCATGACGGATTACTTTTTTTGTTTAGTTGGATGGGTCACATAATGGCATCAATCCTTAATTAATCACCTACCCATTTTTCTGTGACGTTATATCCCTACATCCTTCCATATACTCTCTTTATTCTTCCATTAGACTAAGAGCGAACTTAAACAAAATGGTAATCTACATTAGGTATAATCCTCGAATGTATCTCCCTCTCAAAACATCATAATTCTCCAAGAGATGCTCCATAAAAGGGAAATACATAGAATTAAGCATGATGGGGTATCATGAGAATAGAATCCCCATCTAAATATCATTCAATAATATTTTTTGTAATTCCACGAATCATAAATTATTTTTTTCTCCCACTAAGAATATCTCATATTATATTTGGGGTAAACATTTTTGGTTTCATTAATATTATTTAAATTCCAAAAATATTGGAATCCACTACAGTGTAAGTCCCAAACATTTTCCTCTGTGTGGAAATATCCCTCATCAGATTCCTCTCTAGGAGTATATCCATTAAAAATCAAGTTGTTTAATGTACTCGATCATCATAAAATATCATATTTCTCACACAAAGTATGACTTAGGGATATTATGGATTGTTTTTTTCTAGTTATATGATTAAAATTTTTCATTTTGGTAAACCTCATTAGGTGTAATCCCCAACGTACCTCCAGTGCATCTTTATACATGTAAGAACGATTCATTATTTTGTTTTCACCCATTTAAAAACATAGATGTCCACCTAGAATGATGTAAAATGAATTTTAAAAAAATAATTTCCACATTATTATAAATTGGAATGTACAATACCACCACATGGAGTTATGTTGTGTCAATTAATATATATGGACTCTATTTCACATAATTAAAAAGATATATAGGATTCCTCTTAGTGGACTAAACCAAATGACCCATATATTTTTTTGTTATAATTTCCCCCCAATTATTCTATATTACTAGTATATTCATATTAATTCAATGGTCTGTATCTGTCAAATAATCATTTCCCATTGAAATCCCTCCATTAAGCCATATCAACCATTAGGATAACTCCCCATTAAGGGGGAAAGTTTCCCTCTGGTGTTTCATTATATTTCATCTTCCAAGAACTTATTTTCATTTAATTTAGATTCATCGGTCCACATTACCATTGAATCATACTATAATTGTCCACTTATGTGTAAACCCCAATAATCATTGATATGAACAATTTTAATAATCTTCCTTACCGTGTGATTTTTGGCATCAAGGATTTTACCTTATCAAATGACCTTAAAATGTTTGACATGTCCCATTATGGTGCACTGAATTTCATGGGATATGATTCCCATTAAAATTATACATAGGAAGCCCACGTAATGAGACTAATCCCAACATAAAATACCAACCATCATTCTGGATGATTGTAAATACAATATCACCTATTAACAACACTTTAAAACTAAAACACCTTCCTAAAATCCATAAATCATTGTTAATTAGTGTGTTAAATAGTGTTATTAACATAATTGGTTATGTTTCAAAAACATTTCACATACCTATTTGAAATTAAAATAGTAGGAAATAATTTCCACATAAATGGGGTGATCATCTCAACCTCTCACCCTCTCGACCAATGTTTTTTTATTTGATGTCAATGTTAATGTCACAATGACCAAATTCATTTAAAATAGATATCCACATTAGATAGAAATGAATAAAGGAAAAAGGCCATTGAAAAAATGGTGAATTATTTTCCAATAATAACAATATTAAAATGGATGATGGTCAATTCCACACACATGATAATAAATATCATATCTGTATCATATTACATCTTCACTCAATGATGTCCTACATATTGGAAACAAAATTAGAGAACCCAACAAGGGACTTACAATCATGAATACAATCTATCCAAAAATTACATCATCCACTATCATCTTCACAATGAGTTTCCATATGCATCTAATGTTTTTCTAGAAACTGACGTGAAACATGTAATAATGAGGATGTTTGGTTGAACATAATTAATATTTAATTTCTTTGTACATATATGTGATGTTTCATTGGAGGGTACTCTAGTTTGTGGTTTTTTGATGATGTATATGTTAATTCTGTCAGAAATTAGTTCGCTCCTAAATAAATTAACCATTTTTATATAATCATTTTTATAAATAAGCTATTGGAAATGGTGTCAAATCGTCTATGGTAAATCCATTGTCATACCGTCAGAGTCATTAACGGAAGGTCGATAACATCCTGGTAAAGTAATACTACCGAAACAATATTCTCTTAACCACAGATTCCACTAAGGAGAGTCTCATCATTCTAAAATCAAATAAGGTTACACAGGAATGACTATTTATGGATAGAAAAGTTGAACCACTTTCCACCGCTAACCATTTCGGGATCCTTTAATTAAAATATAAAATCCCATCATTTTTCTATGTGTGAATATTTTAATTTTTTTGGTGAAGATGAGCTATGTCTGTTTTAATTCCTAAAAACTATTTATTAGTGAAATTTTAAATAATTTATTAATAGCCTTAAATGATAGTTAACATTATGGAATATTCGATTGAATATATTTGGATTTTGATGCTGAGTTAGTGTGAGAATATGATTTTGAAAAAGTTTCAGTGAAATCTGAAATACATATTAATTATAAAATATTAAGTACACATATTTTATTCAAAATATTTGAAAAATTCCTAATGGTGAATCACATAGGAAATATGAGTCTATCATTGTCTCTAGAACATGGTGTTTACCCTTGGTAGGTTATAACATTTGTATCTGTCATACAATTGGATGTATTACTCATGAAATAACATTTTTATATTTAAATGATTTTTAAAAGTTTTTTTGAAAATTAGATAGATCATATCTCTCACACTATGCATCTTATGAGAATTCTGAGACCACCGTTGGGTCTAGAAGATGGATTTTACCCTATTCTTGGTATTAATTTTATGCTCAATGGGTTTTTGATGTAATTTAATTTTTAATATTAATTAATTTTAAAATTAATTGAGGTAATTATTTAATTAATTAAATAATAAGATTTATGAGATTAAATAATTGTAAAATTAACTAATGAGGATTGTTGTGTTGACACCATTGAATAAATTAATTTTGATTTCAATGTAGATGCAATTAAAAGAATTAGATAATTTAATGTGGAAATAGAAAATGATATTGAGATTATTGAATTTTGATCAATAATTGATGTATTAATTATGATATTTTTATATTTGAAAATTTAGATTATTTATTGTGAAGTTAGTAATGAAATATTAATATTAGGAATGAGATATATAACTATGGAATTAATTATGGGATTTTGAGTTCGTGGATATAATTAATTAATTTATGGATGAATTAATTTTGGAATAAATTAAGGGTGTTCATGTGATAAAATAACTGTCGTCAATACACTGTTTTAGTCATAACTATTTCGTATGGTCTAAGATTGACACGATGTATATGGCAGCATGACCCTAAAATTGAGGCAGAATTTTCATGACTAATGTTGAATTATTAATTCTTGCTCATGGTACAGATCCATGAAACACACAATATTATGATTGGTTGACGCATGAAATTAATAGTAGAGATTAATAAATAAGTGATGAAATTAATATTTTTTTAAAGGAATAACTGGATTTCCTTAAGAAAAAGAGAAACTTAGTTAAATATCAACACATGACATTAAATGAGGATTCAAATCGTGTAATATTCATTCCCATATTTTAAAAAATGTGTATCAAATGTTCCATGAACCTCTACACATGCCTCTCATTGATGCATAAGCTTTGTGAACCACTATATTCAACCAATTTTGTCTAGATCACTTCTAACTTTGACGAAAACTCCACCATGAAACTCTGGTATGAATCAATGAACCTCTATAGCGCTTTTTCCTTGGACCAAACCCCCCTTGTGCACCACCATCATTGATCAAATATCTTTCGTGTACCTCCTAAGGTATGAGTGTCCTTCTATTTTATGATATATCTCTCTTCTTCTCCCCTTATCGGATAAAAGAATGAAGTTTATCAACTATTGGTTATAGATCAAGAATTTTTTAATATATATCTTGTCTCATTTGATCTAGATCGAAATTTAAAAGATCTTGTTTTGATTAGTCATGGATTTTTCATCTGAATTTAAACTGGGTTCTTCTTCATGTCCTTGGTGGATCCTCTTCAAATTGGGATTATTCGTTGGAAAGAGTTCGTTACCGTTCTTGAGGTAGGTGGTCTTAAATGTAAATCCCATAGTCATAATTTCTAATTGTGTATATGCATATTAAATAATTACAATATGTAATTTTCAATTTTATTTCCAAAAATAATTAATTAAATTGGTAAAATAATTAATAATTGAATCGTGTAATTTTGATATTTAATCAGGGGAGAAAATTTTGAAGTTATAAAGATTGTAGAACTAGATTAATTATTTAATTAATTAATTAATGAGAAAGTATTGATTTATCAAATTGTGTTTTTGGATAAATAATTATTAAATTAATTATACCAATAAAGAAATTGTTGATATTGAATAATTAATTGATAAATTAATTATTTTTGTATTAAAATAGTTGAAATTAGATAATTAATTGTATAATTAATAAATAGAGTTGTTGTGATTATTAAATGATTTTACATAGAATAATTAATTGGGGTATTTGATTTATTATAGATATAACAATTACTTGATTAATTAATTAGAGTAATTGAATTCTTTAATTTGGGAAGAATAAATTGTAAAATTAATTAATCTTTGGAATTAATTAATGTCATTTAAGGATAATCAATTGGAGAGTTAATTAAAGAATTAATGAATTATAAATTGGGAATAATTAATTGGTGAATTGATTATTGGATTTCTATTTATGAAATGATCAGTTAATTTTTGAATTAATTAATTGATTTTATTTTGATAAATAATTGAGTATTTAATTAATAGAGTTGACGTGAAAATTATTTGATGAATTAATTAGATGGATTATTATGACTAATTAATTGCTGAAATTTATTAATGAATCCGACTAGATTAGTTATTCGTTGGATTAATTAATGGATATGGGTTATCATTTATTATTTGATAATTTAATTAGTGAAATGTATGTAATTAATTTATTGTTAAATTAATTTACAGAATACTGAGGAAAACTTAATTGATCAATTAATTGATGGGATTTTTTATGATTAATTAATTTTGGAAATTAATTAATGAAATTGATGTAATTAATTAATTGTTGGATTAATTAATGGAAATTGGTTGTGAATAACTAAATTGTGAATTAATTATTTGATATTGATTTTATGAAAAAATTAATTAAATTTCAAATTAATTAATGGGATTGTATTAATTAATTATTTTATTAATTAATGGAATCCATGTTGGTTTTTTGTGATAAAAAGTTTAATGTGCTTAATCATAGATATTATGATAATGTAAATACATATGATAATATGATACATGTGAGGATGCGATGAAACATTATATACATGTAAAATTGATATTTTGGGTGTTAGGCCTGGAGTTATACACCAATGGGATATGGGGTATTATATATGAAGTTTGGTACTGATAATATAAACTAATGAATGTGATTATGGGTGCTAGATATGACATTCTTCACTAATGGGATTTGGGGTGTTAGAAATGGAATTCTATAACAATGATAAATATAAAAAATTAAAAATTTTGGATATTATACATGGGAATTCTACACGGATGAGAATTTGGGTGTTAGGAATGGTGTTCTACACCATTGAGATTTTGGTTGTTAGACATTGCGATATACACTATTGAGATTTTGGGTGTTAGACATGGTGTTTTATACTGATTAGATTTTGGGGGATAGACATGGATTTCCTTACCATGGGATTTTGGGGTGTTAGACATGGAATTCTACACTAATTGTAATTATTCATGTTAAAATTAGGTGGATATACATGATGTTGAATGTTCCAGGCTTAACGGAAGCATGGTTCGGATGGAACCCAACATTGATTTGGATGATGATCATTGATTATTCCGGGACCAATATAAAGAGGAACACCAGTCTCCACCAAATAGAATCAATGATTTTGATAAATAAGGAAGATGACTGAAACATTGAGAGTGGATCTTGTACATCATTTTTATAAATAATTTAATTAATTTCATAATTATAAATAATACCTAGATCTTTGGTATGTTTCTTTTTTTATGATGTTGATCACCCGGGAGGACACTTCCATATTATCTCATTGCACATGTAAGGATCAAAACCAGAATCCCTCTAGCGGTGATCCACATGTGTTCCGATGGCCTCTGATCAAAATCACTCATTCTATGGTTGCTAGTGTGGAGAAGTGAGTGTCTTGTGTCATTAGTTCATGATCCAATTTTCTTCTTCCTTGAAGAACGTGTCTCACTTTTGAGAGGGTGGGAAGAGGATTCGAGAGGGAAATTTTTTAGCTCAAAAATTCCCAATTCACCGGGTGTACGATTCAGTTTCATGTGGGGTCTAGAACAATAGGTGTACTTGTCTATTTATTGGATTGTAACTGCAATTAAAATATTTAATTACAGAAAATCAATTAAATACATTCATGATCTTAGAGAAAACTCATGCTCATAATAATAATATCGTGTCATTATTTATGGTTCGCCAACTTGCGCAAAACAGAATTATAAATAAAATATCACATCACAAAATAATATCACCGTCATTAATATTTTAACTTGTTCCAAATAGTCAAATAATCATTTACCACCTTGCAAATAATTATTTTATTACTGGACTGTCCTGGTCCACTCAAAATCCATTTCCATTTATTTATCACTTGAATAAATAAATAAATAATTTATTTTCATAAATAAATAATTTTATTTAAAACTGGTAAATAAATATTTATTAAATGTTCAATAAAATAAATGAATATATTTTCTTTAATTTATGAAATCATTTTAACTTGAATAAAATTATTCTATGGTCTTGAGAATAATAATTATTTCATTAATTAAATTCAAATAGAATTTAACTGAGACCACCAAAAAACACTTAGTGTGTGACCCTCTATGATTCATTCTCGTTGGCATTAGGTAGAATTTCCTAAAGTCAAAGAGTTATGTCTAGTAACTAGTCATGGTACCCAAGAGAATGAATGTAATGTCGCAACAATGACATCCACATACGAACGCTCACTGTTTAATATATTCCCTTCATCTCAATATCTCATTAAGGAAGTTTCATGGTAGTGTCATTAACTTTTATGCTTGATACGTCATTATTTGACTACTTAAATTAAACTCATCGTTACACCATGTCTATGGAATTTCACATGACAGTTCTATTTCAATCAAACAGAAGAGATATCAACTTCCACAAATGCATTGGAAAATTCCTTCATCAATATATCCATTAATAACATGCCACTTGTGATGCTCCCAATGTACCCTATTTCCCACCAACTGTCTATGTGATAGTTTTTGTCAGTCAATAAAAGTGTGCGAGTCGTGACACATGTTAATGATAATCATGATGACTAAAGATAATTACACATGCTCGCAGTTTGGAATATCTGATGACACCAAAACATAAGGAATTCCTACTCTCCGGTCTGTTCTCAGAATATCATATCTTGGAGATTACCATGAGAAAACTTCATGAGAGGAATTCTCTTCTTCTTAAGAGTACTCACACATGACGGTCTTCATGATACGTGACCCATCATACTATGTCATCCAACTGTATAACTATTTTTAATAATATTGTTATATCAATTCATGTTTCTCATCATAGAGGGGAATTGACATGACCTTAGAAATGAAACAAAAACTCTAGGACATTACAACATCATAGTCATGCTGAACAATGAACAATATGTAATACGATGTTTAATATTTAAATACATTAAGATTCCATGAAATAAATGTACAACCAATTGGATCTAGGACACCAAATCTTACAAAATCCCACTTTTACTAGAGCCAACTACCTATGAATTTTAATCCTCTAGACATCACATGGTGATCGTGTTTTTGATGAGTTATGGATTTAGTTAAAGGTTCTTCCATGTTTTATTCTGTGGAAATACTACTCACTGCAACATCTCATCTCTTAGAAAAATATCCCAAGGGATAAAAATTATTATGTATATTTTTCGTTCGCTGATGTGACCTTGGCTCTTTTGGGAGATCTGCTACTGCAGTATTATCACAGTATAGTGTGATGAGATCTTTACTGCTAGGTATCACATCCATCTCCTAGACTAAACATTGCATCCATACCGCTTCTTTAGCTGCCTTAGAAACTATGATACACTTGGACTGTGCTGTAAAATATATGACCAAAATCTTCTTTGAGCACTTCCAGCTCACCACACCACCATTAAATGTTTAGATGTATCTTATTTTCGAATTCATGTCATCTTGATTAGTCTGGAAAATAGAATCTTCAAATTCTATGAGGACCGGTTCTCCATCTCCTCCATAAAACACGAACATATCCTTATTATGCCTTAGATACATAAGATAGTCTTGACTATCATACAATAGCAGTCACATGATTCATCTTGATATCTTCCTTCCACACTCAATGTGTAGGTGACTTCTAGCCTAGTACATAGCATGACTTACATGACTGGCCCAATCGATGATGTGTATGGAGTCCTTGCAATTATCTTTCATTCCTCATGAGTTTTCGGACAAATATTCGTGGAAATATGAGTGCCATGTGATGCTGGAAATAATCCCCTATTTTATTGATCCATACTGAATCTCTTCAATATCATATCAATGTATGTACTTTGACTTATGCCCAACAATCTCTTGGATCTATCACAATGGATCTTTATCCCATGAATATATGTCGACTCATCCATGTCTGTCATGGAGAAGCATTGATTCAACAATGCCTTAACAGACTGTAAGACTGGTATCCCGTTTCCAATGAGTAATATGCCATCAAAAAATACTCTTCGGAAAATGACTGCACTCCCACTGAACTATTTGTAGACCCAAGGCTCACCTTCATTCCTGATAAAATCAAATTTCATTATGTCTTAAACAATACAAATTTTCCATGACATGGATGCTTTCTTTAATCAATAAATGGATTTCTGTAACATTCTTACCTTATTAGAATCCTTTGAAGTCATAAATCCTTTAGGTTGTGTCATGTTGAAATCTTCCTGAAGGTTCCTATTAAGGATGGATGTTTTGACATTCATTTTCCAAATATCATATTTATGGTAAGTGGAAATGGATAATAGAATTATGATGGAATTCAACATTACAACTGGTGAAAGGTTTTATTGTAGTTAATGCCTTGATAGTGTTTGAACCCTTTTGAAACAAGTCATTCCTAATAGGTGTTGACTTGTCCTTCCATGTCAGATTTTTCTTGAATAACCATTTGTAACGAACATTCTTTACATCAACTGGAGGATCTACCAAAATCAAGACATGGTTTGGGTATATGGAATCCATTTTAGAATTCATGGATTCTTGACACTTGGAATAATTTGTGCCACTTACTACTTCCTTGTAGGTCAGAGGATCATTATTATCAACTATTAATGAGTCACCATAATAGGTAACTAGAAAACCATATTGTTCCAGTTCACTAACCTCTATTGTACTCCTATAAAGCTCTTGTGTCTCTGGAATAGTTATTTCTTCAACAGGGATTTGTGTAATATATTCCTATACCAAATCTTGTGTACCATGAGCCTCAAATTCATCGAATTCTATCTCACTTACACTATCACTTTTGGATATGTGATCTTTCTCAAGAAATATGGCATGACTTTTGACTATAATCTTTTTGTTTGAGGGGTTGTATAGGAAATATCTCCAACTATCCTTGGGGATCCTGTAATGGTACACATTGTACGTCGGGGTGAATGTTTGTTACTTGAAGAGGCCTTATCAAACACATCTCTTCCCTACACATGTAAATTTTTTAACATGGATTTCTTTCCACACCATAACTCATATGAAATACCATTTATCGATTTATTTTGTACTTAGTTTAGTATGTGCATCGTTGTTTTTAATGAATATCCTCGAAAGGATAATGGAAGACTCGCATTACTCATCATTGATCTCACCATGTCCAATAGGGTGTGGATCCTCTTTCTCTCACACCATTATACTAGGGCGTGTATGAAGGAGTGAGTTGGGATAGGATCCCGAAATCCAAAAAGTAATAAATGAATTCATGATTAAGATATTCTCCACCTCAGTCTAAGCGGAGTTTTTTAATATTCTCACCAAGATTATTCTCAACTTCTTTCTTGTATTCTTTGAAATTATCAAAATAATCTTACTTATACCCCATTAAGTATAATATCCATATCTACTAAAATCATCAGTAAAAGTTATGATGTATGAGTACCCTCCCCTTGCTTCATCTGGAAATGGTCCACACACATTGGTATGAACCAATTCAATAATTTCTTTAGCCCATTCACCATTCCCACTAAATGGTGCTTTGGTCATTTTTCTTTGTAAACATGCATGGAATACACCAAGTTGTTTAAGCTCAAAAGAATCTAAATATCCATCAGGATGTAACTTTATCAAAAATTTCTCATTTACAAGACCTAGATGGGGATTCCAAAGTTTGGTGTGGTATGAGTCATGTGAAGTATCTTTGTATAAATGTTCCCTACCAAAACAAATGCTATCTTTTTAAAATAAGAAACATTAATTTATAAACATGAAAACTAATCTGTATTTATCTAATCTAGATATAGAAATAATGTCTTTAGTAATAGATGACACTTAATAATAACCCATTAACACCAAGATCTTCCCAGTTGGCAATGTGAGGTGGTAGTCCCCAACAACAACATCATCAAGTATGGATCCATTGGCTGCTCATAGATCTACAACCCTTGGTCAATCTTCTAGAATCTACATGGTTCATGTATTTAGATATATATGTGATGCCCAAAAGTTGTATCTAGTACCCAATTTTTAGAAACAGATAGATTGCATTAAATGACAAACAAACTTGAAGCTTACCCTTACTTCTTAGGATGGTTGTAGTTCTTCATCCAGTGACCCTTTTTCCACATGCGAAACAAATAGCCTCTTGTTCTCATTCCTCCATATTGATCTACCTTTTATAAGAAGGTTGTGAAGATGCTTTGGACTTAAATCTCTTCGCCTTACATTTCCTCTTATTCATCATAAGGATAGAAGGATTTTCATGCTTCATATATTTGTCTACATGGAAATTGAGGGTAAGAAGATCAGATAGAGATTTCTCAATGCGATTCATATTGTAATTGACAAAAAAGTTAGAGATTCTCTGAGGGAGTGATGTGATAATGAGATTAGTGCCCAGTTTTGTCAGGAGATTAAACCCTAGAACTTCCAGGAACTCAATGTAGCAAATGATTTTGAGTAAATGAGGCCTAGCTGGGTCACCTTCTCCATTCTTACTCTGAATGAGTGCCTTAGAGATCTCTAATTGTTCCTGTCTTTCTCTCTCCTAGTAAAGACCATGGAGGTGCTCGAGCATGATATAAGAATCCATATTTTCATGAGACTTCATGAGCTAACTAGACATTGATGATAGCATCAAACATTGAATGTTGACCTCATCATTCATATATCTCTAATAGACCATGAAGTCCTCATCACTCACAACTTTGGCTGGCAGATCATGTAATGCTGTCTCCAACACGTAAGACTTCCGTTCATCGTGTAGGATAACCCAACGGAATCTGAACCATTAATGGAAGTTACTCTCAGTGAGGATGTCGTCTTTATCTAGAATTGATCACAGGGATAGTTTTTTTGACGAGTTTTTCATTTTTATTCTACAATTAAAAGAGCATATCATTAGTACTTTCTTGATTAAATTTTATAAGAAAAAATAAATTTTATCAAGTCATCAACTATTTTATCAAGTCATCAACTATTTTATCATATCTCAATAACCCTCACCATTTAACTCAAAAAGTCCAGTTTCCATGACATTCTAGTGGCATGGATCCATATTCTCCTTTGCATAACCCCAAATGGGTTGGTCAATCTATTATAAGGTATTTAAGTAGGAAGGTCTTTTCCAATTGCTATCATGGAGCTCCTTGAGCTGTTGATTGGACTCCCCAATCCTAAATTCATGAATTTGGATTTCCTCAACACTTTCTTCCAATATTACACCAAGTCTAGCAATGGAAACTCCTCTTGATGTAATATGGTTAATTCGAACCAAATCCTTTCATAACGGATTCCTGTATAAAAGTTTGTGTCCCAAAAAGGGTTGGTCGAACACATATTTTTATTGGGTTTTCCCTTTATCAAGTAACAGAAGGCTTGGTAAGACATAATATTTTATTTGAGGGATTTTTATCCCTTATGCGTGAATTTATTATTTTCATTATCACATGCTTGATAATATTAAGTGGATCTTACATAAGTGATTAACCATGTCTTTATAATATTTACACATAAGTCTGGTTTAGTTTAGTTTTAACTTTCTTTCTTGTTTAATTCATTAATTATGTGATAGTGGAAACACATCTGTAATGATAAACCATGCAACTGACATGAATAAAATAAAGATAATGATCATGAGATTTTATAATGGTTAGTTTATCATGACATTGATAAAAAAACCCTGAACTAGGGGAGAATCATCTTGAAAATTTTGGGTTCTTGTTAACAGATTTCTACATGTCCACATATGTATCTCTTCGGATTGGTTTCATATTTTCTCTAGATTGAACTACCTCCACTATCTTGGGATCTCCATCCATTACATATGCCTTTTTTGTTACGCACATGTAGTTGAGGGTTAAAAAGGGGTTTTACATAAAATAATCATTGGCATGCATGCCATACAAATTAATTAGGAGAAATGGCTCGCAGGACAATAGATTTAATTTTAAATAAATAAATTAAAAGAAACCATCAACATACAAAGGTCTTGGTTTAGATCATTATCATCCACAGATGCAATGATACTTATGCATAAAGAAAACTAGAATTCAACACATTAATCATTATTTTTTAATATAAATCATGCTCTAATAAATTATTTATCATGTATAATTAATTAATCATTTTATCATTAACTATTTTTCTGAATTTCCTTGAGATTCTCATCCATCATAATTTTAAACATATAAATTCATTTGAAATTATCTTTGTACCTAACTTTTACCTTGGAGGCAATCGAGTGAATTCTAATTCATAACTACACTATGAGTAGAAATTAACATTACACAGATGATTAATTAAACACATATATATAAAACACATATCATGTGTTGTGCCTCAGCTTTACACCCACACAATGGTACTCATCTCAAGGGTTTGCATAATATAATAATAAATTTTAATAAATCTACATTATTTGGATGAGAACACGGTGTGTAGTTACAACTATATGGCTTGTACTATTTTCACCATCCATCTTAAGTAAACGCTCTGGTAAATGGCGTGTGAGTGTACTTCAGAAATCTTTGGAGTACATGGAGTGTTTAGTATGCCACATGCCTTATAGTATCCACATTATAGGTATTCCAACCGGGCAAGCCGTGTATGTGGTACACAGTCCAACCCTAACCTGAATGGAATAAAGGTCGTGTCCAATGGACTACATGGTGTGTAATCTTCAAACTGTGTGCTACCTATTCTTGGTCAAAACACTGAGTCTTTTATGACTTAGAAAGAATCCAACAAATAGATTGGTTTGGTGGAATGGTCCAATTAATTGAAAATTGACTACATTACGTGTATTGTCGAATACATGTCATGTGTTCTGGTGGTTTACGGCCCGAAAGCTTTGGCACCTCCAGATGAGATCTTATATTTTGTTTTAATCAAAATTATAAGAAAATATGGTTTCTTTATGGTGAACAAGAAATGAAAGAGGATAAATAGATCTTGACATTCATATTTGTAGATCTCTTTACTTGAATTGAAACAACTAAATAATTAAATTTCTAAGTCATTAATAAAATATTTAAATAATTAAAAACTATTATTTAACCCATCTGATACAACTTGAAGGTTTCGGGCGCAGCAGATGCATGGTTGGGTTGGAACCCAACTTTGATTTTTACCATGATCAATGATTATTCCAGGATCAATACGAAAATGAACGCAAGTTTCCACAGAATAGAATCAATGATCTAGAAAAAGAAAGAGGTGGCCCAAAAATATTTTAGAGGATCTAGTACATCATGTTTATAATTAATTTAATTTATTTCATAAAAAAATTATCTGAAACCTTGGTATTTTTCTTTATTGATGATGTTTATCATTCAGAATGATCATTCTAGATTATATCATTGAGCTAGTAAGGATTGAAACTAAAATCCCTATAGCGGAGAACCACATGTGCTCTGATGGCCTCTGATTGACACTACTCGTTCTCTAGGTGCTAGCGCGGCGAAGCGAGTGTCTTTTGTCGGTTGTTCTTGATCACTTGTTCTTTGGCCTTAAAGAATTTCTCTCCTTCATGAGAGGGTGGGAAGAGGATTTGAGAGAGAAATTTTGTAGCTCATCAATTCTCAATTCACCATGTGTATGATTTAGTGTCATGTGGTGTCTATCCTAATAGGCATACCTGTCTATTTATATGCATGGAACTTTAGTTACAATATTTAATTTCATAACATCAATTAAATACATTAATGAACATAGAGAAAACCTATGCTTATAATAATAAAACCACATCATTATTTATGGTGCGCCTACTTTCCCAAAACAGAATTTTAAACATAATTCTACGTCACAAAATATTAGCAACATCATTATTATTTTCAACTTGTTGCAACTAGTTAAATAATTATTTACCGTATAACAAATAATTATTTTACCACCAGACCAACCATGGTCCTATCTAACTCCATTTCCATTTATTGAACACCCAAATAAATAAATAAATAAATTATTCTATTAAATATATGTTTTATTTACAAACTAGAAAATATATATTTATTAAATTTTTAATAAAATAAATAAATATATTTTATTTAATTTATGTGATCTTTTTAACATGTATAATATTATTCCATGGTATTGAGAATAATATTTATTTCATTAAATAAATTCAAATAGAATTTAATAGTGACCACAAAAAATAAATAGTATGAGGTCCTCAAGGATTTTTTCACATGGGAATTAGGCGGGCTTGCCTAAATTCATAGACTACTGTCCAGAAATGGGACATGGGACCCAAGGGAATGAAAAAAAATGTTGCAAAAATTAAATCCACATACGAACGCTAACTGTTTAATATAATCCCTTTTCACAATATCTCATCAATCAGGTTTCATGATAGTGTCATCAACTTTTATGCTTGATACTTCATTCTTTGAATTCCTGAAATAAACTTATAGTCACACCATGGCCATGGAATTTCACGTGATAATTCTATTTCAATCAAAGGGAAGAGATATCAACTTCCATAAATTTAAGGGACAAATCCTTCCTCAACATATTCATTAATAACATGCCACTCGCGACACATCCAATGTACCCTACTTCCCGCCAACTATCTACCTGATAGATTTTGTCATTAAATCTATGTTCATGAGTTGTGACAAATATTAATGATAATATTATTGTATGAGGATTATTAAACATGCTTGTAGATAGAAATATCTAATGGCACCAAATCACACAGAATTCCTACTGGTGGGTCTATTCTCACAATCTCATGTCTTAGAGATTACCAAGTGCGAACTTCATTAGAAAAAGTCGCATATGCTTATGAGTACTCACACCTAACGGTTTTAATTCTATGTGTCCCATAAAATTATCTCATCCAACCATTGAACTACATTTAAGAATATTTTTATATCATTTCAAGGTTCTCATCATAGCGGGGAACTTCCATGACCTTATCAATGAAAAACATACTCTAAGACATTATTACATCATAGTCATAGAGAACAATAAAAAACATGTATTAAGATGTTTAATATTTAAATAAATTAAATTTACTTGTAATAAAAGTACAAACAGTAGTTTCTAGGACACCAACTCTTACATACATTCTATTTGATAGAGTTCTCTGAGTTATGGCCTCACATGAGATTAATTTGAACTCCAGCATTAGTTAAATCCGGTGATGATTTATCATATCACCTTAGAATATGTAGATCTATAGAACGAGTTGAATTTGGTATTAAGATATGATATTACCTAGGTAATTATTCATGCTCCAGTATGAGATGAAGTTAGTATAGAGGTATGGGTGTCCTTGGGAACCCTGATGTTAAAATGATATAATAAAGAATAAATGATAATGTGAAAACAATTTATTGACACAATTTATTTCATTATTTATAGATATGAATACACAATATTTTGACTAGATTATTTTTGACATGGTTTTGGTGTCTTATTCAGTTGTACTCACACACTACTCAGGCTACATGATCAATACACAAATAGACCTCTTGTTTTCTGGACTGGTTAATGGAAAAGGCCCTATGTTCGATGGCAAGTTGGGATAGATCATGGTGAGGGAACCAAACATTGTGTTGGGATGCACTTGTAGGAGTTTTTAGTGTATTTATTTATTTATTTGTGGGTTTTTCATATTGACACATGGAAAATATATGGGCATGGCAAGTTTTCCTTTTAGATAAATATTTTATTATCTTATGTGATTATCTTGAGATATTAGTATCATTTATGGTTATGTTTATGCTTTCAATGTTTTTTATTATTTTTACTAGTTTAAATCTAATAAAATAGGGTATAGTCTACCCATTACTAACTTAACAAACACTCACTTATAATCATTATCCTCTGGTTTATGGGGAGGCATGCCTAAAATCATATAGTGAAGACTAGAGATAGGTAGATAAGAGACTTGAAAGATTCAGGGCATGGTTCAGAGCTCATTCTTGAAAGTATCTACACCATGTATGAGGGATAACCAAGGTACCTACGGTTGGGATTATTTTTATTTTGGTTTTTGTTATAGTTGAATATTAATTCACCGTGGGTGACACACTTGTATTCTAATGTGGTTGTTTTTTCTGAGATTTGTGGAGATTGAATTGTGGCCCTGTATGGCACAAGGGTTGTGTCTGAATGCATCATTCTAGGCACATAGAATTATTTTTTGGCATTCATCATGGTAGGAATGGATATGAAATTGGGGTTTGGGAATGTTTTTGAACATAAACCACTTTCATTGTTTAGGGAATTTAAATGAAAATAGTGATTTATTTAATGATGTAACTATTATATTTTTGGTTTTTAGGAAAAATTAATTTTATAATTAACTAGAATATATTGATATCATCAATTTGGGTTAATTAATTTAAGAACTAATTTTGTGATATGAATACTATTATTTGAGATAATTAATGGTGGAGTTAATTATCGAATGATAATATCTAGAAAGATATTATTTAATTATGGAATGAATTAATGAAACTGATAGATTAATTAATTTGAGAAATATATTATTTAATTCATGAATTAAATAATGTTATTAATTAACTGATGAATTAATTAATGTGGGTAAGGTTATTATTTTGTTATTGAATTAAATAAATTGATTAATTAATTGATAAATATTTTAAAAAGATGAATATGAGAATAAACGGATATCTAAATGATAAACATGATTAATAAGAATGTGTCTACCCTTATTAACCATGACCTAGTAATAGGGTGGTCATTGATAGTGATAGTTTCTTGATTATGACCACGTGGCATGAAAAAGCAATGAGCCAAAAATATTGACGTTTTGGAGGTAGTATTCATCAATGAATTCTTAGTATAATTTTAATTATTGACGATCTAGTTACTTACCTTGACATCCTCCCGGGTAAGCTATGAACACTCTAGATTTAATACTAGATAAATGAATTTGTGTTTTTTGGGATATCTGGCCCCTTGGAGGGTTTTCTTAAGAAGCAGTATATATGTGGGGATGATGGTGTTAGTTAGCGATCAGATGTTTACAGATCTGGTTCTAAAGAAGTAATGGATGTTGATTAGCACTGTGGGACATGGGGCCCTAGTGGAAGAGCTATTTGATAATGAGTTGTTAATGATGCTCCTATAGTGGGGAGTGGTATGTCAATAGATGTTTTTTTGATAAATACAATGTGGTTGAAATCATTTTATTACAATCATAATGAGTTACATATAATGTTATATTTATAATTCTTGGAGGTGGAGGATGTACATCCTTTCTATGTAGTTTTTGATGGAAAGGCTAACTTCAAATATCGGATGGTTTTTTGAGGTTCATGAGAATAGTGATTTCGGGAACACATTAGGTATGTTGTGGATGTCATGATTGATACTGATTCATTCTTTGAGGAACATCTAAAACGTGTGTTGGAAAGTAGTGAAATGGTGTGGGGTGAAAGATTTTATGTTAGTTCGTCTATTGTGGAAACATAGATTAGATAAGGAGGAAACAATGGAGAGAGAAGTTGATAAGAGGGAATAATAGACTCACATTCTTCTCTCTAAAACATAGAGGTGTTTGGGAGTACAGCTCGAGGAGGAGCTAGTATAAGGTTGGGAGATTTTAAGATCCCACTGTTTTTTCAGGTGAAAAACATTTAGATATTTTTTGGTTAAAATGATTTTTCTTTGGGTTATGTCACAAAAATGATTTATCAATGAATTTCTGATTAATGTGTTAAAGGCCTTAAATTGAATTTAACATCTTGGATGGTCCAATTTAATATTTTTTCAGTTTGACACTATGTTGGTGTGAGATTAATAGACCCACAATGTCTTGGTGAAGAATGAAAAAAGTATTAAATACAAAATATTAAGTGTATAATTTTTATTCAAAATAATTTAATAACTTCAATATAGTGTATTTTATGAGAAATTTGATACCACTATTGTGTCTAGAATAAGGTTTTTACCCTAGGATGGGTATAAAATTTGTATGTGTTAGACTTCTGGATGTCTCTCTTGAAAATAATGTTTTTATATTTAATTAATTTTTTAATCCATTTGTTGAAAAATTAAATAATTAATATCTCTCAAATGATGCGTCATATGAAAAATAAAGACCGTAATTGGTTTTGGAATAGGGGTTTTACACATGTCAGGGTATGACTTTTTTGTCCAATGAGAATTTGATGTTATTTAATTTTTAAGATTAATTACTTATAAAATTAATTGATAATATTAGTTGATTAATTAAATAATAGGATTTATGACATTAATTAATTTTCAAATTAAATAATGATGAATTTTTGTTGACGAAATTGAATTACTTTTTAGGGATTGTTGTGTAGATGCATTTAAGAAAATTATATAATTAATTGTGGAATTAGTTACAAGATATTGAGATTATTTAATTATCAAAATTAATTGATTAATTAATTATAATATATGATGATTTGAGTATTGAGATAATTAATTAGGGATTTTTTATGAAAATTGAGATTGTGAATGAGATAATTAATTGTGGAATTAATTATGTGATTTTGAGTTTGTGGATATTCATTAATTAATCAATGGATTAATTAATGGGATTATCGTACATAATCAATTGGGGAATTAATTAAGGGTATTAATGTGACAAAATAAATTATTGTCAAAAAAATATTTCAGTCATAACTGTTTCATATGGTCCTAGATTGACAGATCGCCAATGATGGCTTGACCATAAAATTGATGTGGTCATTTCAAGACCAATGTTGAATATTTAATTTAGGATCATGGTATAGGTCCATGAAACACCCAATATTATTATTTATTGATACATGTAATTAATAGGAGGGATTGATAAATAAGTGATGGAATAAATTTTTTTTAATGGTTTTATGAGATTTCCTCAGGAAAAAGTGGAAATCAAATGAAAATAATTACATGATGTGAAATAAGGATACATGTATTTTAATAATCATACACAACTTTTCAAGAAATGTGTATCCAATATCATGTGAACCTCGACGTGTGCATTTATTTCATTAAAAAGCTCATCACACACCCATTTTCAGACCAAAATTTTATTAACACCCCTTTCATTTTCCACAACACCATCGTGCATATAAGGCACTAAACATAAACATTACATAATATTTTATTAAGTTAATAATTCACATATAGGATAATTTAAGGTTTATAGATTTAGAGAATTATTTCATAACTTATACATAACAACTTGAATATTACATGTAGACACTTCTAATTAGTAACAATTTTTTTCATAAAATAAAAACTCTTAAAAAAAGAAACATGTTTAGTTCCATGTTTTAAATAACGTGACGTTTCAATGATCCCATCCCTGACTCTATTCCACCATATGTCCTGTGAAAAAAATTTCAAAAAACTTGGGATGAGCATAAAAAGATCAGTAAGGGATACATTAAGATAGAAAACTATTAGGTATTCAAAAAAACATGTAAACCAAGAATACATTATTATAAGTAACTATTTTTAACTTTATGAAGTTGTAAATAATCTTAAATGAATAAAATATGATTTCTTACCCTTGTGTAACCCAAATATTACCATAAATATCATTAAAATAACACATAATATATAAATGGTAAACTTGGGACATAATCATACTTAAATGGAATAACCATACGGTCAATTTCCATAAATCATTGTTATAAATGGAATAGCTATACAGTCGACTTCCATTCCTAATGCATTGTAGGTTATAACATAACCACATGTCCTTGGTTTATCATGGAACAACCCATTATTTGGTTTATCATGTCACCACCCATCAAATGTCCATGTATCATTACAAAATCAAAAACACATAAAATATTTCAAATATCAACATTTTTGTAATAACATTTAATTTGAAATCACAAGATATAATTTCAAGATATTGAATTAATCAATCCTTTTAAAAATCATTTTCAATAATAAAACACCCAAAAGGATATAAGTTAATTCATTTCCTTTTAAAAACATTAAGGATTATAGAGAAATCCAAATAACAATTACGGTGGCGGAGAGGTCATTGTTGCTACATACATTAAAAACATTCCTTTTGTCATTTAATAAAACACTTCGTAGAAAAAATATTGCTTTTGAATGAAATTAAAATTAAGAGTAAAATGGGTTTATTATACCCCTCAAAAAATAATGAGGTGTATATTATCAAACCATTCCCCAATGAAAGGATATGTAGATGAAGTCCCTTACCTCGAGTCTGATTTGTCTCGTATTTCCCTTGTTCTTCCTTAATAATAAAATCATGATAATTTATACTTTCTTAAGAAACATTTTCATGTTTATTATTTCTTTTATATCACTTATTATCTTTATATAACAATTAGTTAATTATTTTAGTTCATATCGGACATTTTTTTGATGTTGAGGACATGATTCAAAAATCAATATGTTATAATTAAAAATTGTCCATGTGGTAAAAAGTACATTATCTTTAAAATTATATTCATGATTTAGATATCATATAAATCATATATATAAATTATTTATGTATTTATAACAGTCCATAGAATTCATATATATGAAATGAAATACACCATTCATTGAGAGGGTAAGTCGTACGTACAAATGAATGCTACTTTCATTATTTTTTCCATATTTAAAAGAATGAGAATTAAATGAAACATATGTATACTATAATTATACTAAAATATCTATGTTATATTTGTTACATAAGTTCATTAATTATATACTTTATATGTTCCATGTATATCATTAATGAGTCATATCACTTGGAGGGGGCAGTTGTCCACACTTCCTTAAATGAAAATATTGTATTTATACAACATGAAATGTATAAATGTATGTTATAAATGAGAATTAAAAAAGAATATAGATAAAACATATATCTTCTATATCATATATAATTTCCATCATAATTTCCACTATAATAGGTGGTTGGATAAGATTTAACAATCATCGTTTCATGAGGCAGTAGTTCACCTTCCTCAGAAACTGTATGTTTTCTACCAATTAGATGGAGATGTGTGTAAGTATAGTTCAAATTCATCTCATAAAATCAACCAATTATATTGAATATAATGGTTTTGTTATAAAATAATAGAATAAATATAGTTAACGGGATTGGAGAAGGAAAATAAAAGAAAGAGTGTTGAGAGAACACGTTACATCAAGTCGAGTAACTCCTTTTGATTTAAGCTAAAATGTATTCTTTAATTTCATTATTCCCAAAGTAAGGATTCTAGGAGGAGTAAAGGGATGTTGGGAGATTATTTTGGGTGAGGATGGACGATCCAAGGGGGCATGGTAGCTTTGAGTAAGGGTTATTGGTGGTGTCCTTTTATAAGAGGCAGGAAAGGCACATTAGAAAAGTTTGGAAGTATCTTTTTAATAAATTATTTTCTAATTATAACAACACCAAAGTGATATATTTGGAAGATATAAAAAGGATGGGTATAAATACTCTCATAAAATGGGTTTTAGACAAGTTTATGTCATAAAATAACCTTATCTTTTAGCATTAACCCTTAGTAAACTAATTTAACTTTTACCAGGTCTTCTAGTATATTCTTAATATATGGTTACCATAGTTATTATAAAATTCCAAGAGGCTGAAAAATAGATCATTAATGATATTTGAAACATCATATATTTAATATGGAAGAATATTATATTTTTATGAATAATATATCATTTAATAAAAAATTAATTTATTTAAAAACTCATTTATGATATTGTTTTATAATATTCATAATGTGACTTTTTGAAAATCCATAACAACTTGATTCATTCGAAACAAATTCATGAAATTGAAGGTAAAAAGTCATAATCATCCATAAAATTCGGTTATGGAATAAATAGCTTTAAAATAAATTTACTTTAATATTTATAATCTCATTTATTTAAATCATTAATTAATAAGGTAATCACTACATCACCATTGTCTCATAAATAAATTTATTTATTTAATCTATAATAATTATAATTAAAATACCATGATGTAGGAAAACTTTTTATATTTATAATTACTATTTATAGTATTAAAGGTAACTTATATAATCCCATATATAATTTTTTTACTAAAAGATACTTGTTTAAGTTATATTTTCCTTAACATTAAATTAAAAGTAATTAAGTGTCATTTTCACACAAAAGTGGCTCCATGAGGTCCTAAAATCGACCTAAAAATACCCATGGTTGGAAATATCTCATCCAATACAGTTAAGACATATGTTAGGATAATTTAATATTATTATAATATTATTTTATACCCTTATTTACTATATTTACCTTTTAACCATAGTAAATAAAATATTTACTTAAGTTACTATTCATAATGTCTAAAAATAAAATTTTCCTATTTACGCAATTATGAACTCCAAATTCCAAACATGGAATCCATTTTATCATATTTAAATCACAGTAGTTTGAGAAAATAATTTAAAATTAATTCTTATTGTCAAAATCAAAATGTGTGTTGTTAAGAAATAATTACTATCAAAAGATTGATATGTTATTATGTCTAATTAAAAAGGGAAATTACTTAAAATAACCAAAACTAGATTAAATGGTATAGAAAAATCTATTTACACATTAAAACCAATTAAATGACAATATATCCATATAAATAAATTAAATGAAAAGACATCCTTGAATTAAAATATAGTCTTTTCACTATTCATTTAAAAGGAACTTTTTCAGAAAAAATACCAAAAAAATACCAAAAGTAAATTGTGATGTTCCCTCTTCTAAATAAGATGTTTATTTTTTCAAATGGAACATATAAAAATGAAAAAAACTATATTTAAAAAGGGATCACCATCAAATGGGGTAAAAATACCTTTTAAAAATATTTGAGTATTTATGCTTTTATTTGGATTCATTCTCATTTTAAACATCTAAATTTTATTGGATAAATGGAAAAACATTCAATGAACATGTTTAATCCTAATATTGTTAGTTAGTTTTATTCCCTCCAATACAACAGATAGGTGTTAACTACCATTTAAAATAATAATATTATAATATTACTTTTCTGTATGACTCAACCTTGTGTGCAACATGCAATTTTAGAGATACCCATTATTGTTTGTCAACTAAGCCATCGAACATAGCATACCATTTTCAGTAAAATTAATATTTTATTAAAAAATATTAATAAATATGAAAATATCATATTCTTTATTTTCCGGGGATGTTAAATCCTTCCCCCCTTTGGGAAATTGCATCCCAAAAACTTTATCCACTTATCAAATAAGTGGGGGTATTTATACCTCATATAATTTTAAGATTCCAATGTTTCATCTTCAACCATGTGATTTTCCACAAAATAGTTACCTAATGAATTACTTTATTCCACAACACTTTCTCTATTTGATCTAGAATATGGACTAGTTGTTCCTCATAAGAAGGATTCTCTTCCGAATGAGCTTCCTTTGGACTCAAAACATGAGATCTATCCAGTATATATGTTATCAACATTGAAACATAAAACAAATTGGTTAAATAGGATAAACATGGGGGTAAATACACTTTGTAGGCAACTGAACCAAATTTATCTACGATTTCATAGGTTCCAATGAACCGTGGACTCAAATTATCCTTATTACCAAAACACATCACACATTTCCATTGAGAAACATTGAGAGTGACATGATCAACTTACTCAAAAGAAATATCCTTCAATAAGTTATCCACATGACATTTCTTCCTACTCTGAGATGTCCTCATGTGTTTCTGTATCAATTGATATTTTTCTACCATCTCTCTACCAATTTTGGTCCCATCAGTTTCCTTTCCCCTTCTTCCTCCCAAAAAGATGTAGTTTGACACTGCTACCCATATAATTCCTAAAATGGATCTATCTATATACTGGAATGAAAAATGTTATTATAAGAAAACTCGACCAAAGAATTTTGTTGGTCCCAACTTCCCTATAAATCCATTGAAAATCATGTAGAATATCATCCAATGTCTAAATTGTTCATTATGACTACCCATCTGATTGAGGATGAATGTTGTACTAAAATTTAATTCAGTACCCAATGACTTATGAAGGCCTTTACAAAAGTTATAAGTAATCATGAGATCATGATCAGATATAATGGAAATGGGAACTCCCTACAACCTGAATATCTCTTTAACATATTTTCGTGAATGTTGATCTAGAGACAGAGTATCCTGAATAGTAAGAAAATTATTAGATTTAGTCAGTCTAGGAACAATAACCCATATTCCATTTTTTACCTCTAGATGTCTTCTGTAATCCCACAAATGTCCATGGATATATTTTACCAATTCGACTCTAGAACCAGTAAAGGCTGAAGAATCCCTTTCAGTAACTGTTGTTCTGCTTTAAACTATTGACATGTTAAACACTTCATTGAAATGTCAGCAATGTCTCTTTTCATTTCATCCCTCCATTAATACTCCCAAAGATCTATGTACACCATAGTACAACTTGGATGTACTAAAAATATAGAACAATGAGATTCACATAACAACTCTTTCATTAACTATGAATCACAAGGCACACATAATATCTCTCCAAATATCAAAACACAATCTTTATCAATGTTAAATTCAGGTAACTTACCCTTTGGAACCAACTATATCTTTTTATACAACACACTCTCTTCCTTCTGTGTTTACTTAATTCTGTTTGATAGAGATGATTTCACTGAAAACAGAAAAAAAAGAGGAATATTCTTCACCAAAAACATCTATACAAATGTTCTCAAAATATTTAATCAAAGGATCTTTTTCCCAAAGTAACATGGTTAATGTAGCATTATATTTTATACCCAAAGCTTCAACCACATTATTTTCTTTTCTTGTATGGTAATGAATCGTGCAATAATAATCCTTGGTTAATTTCAGCCATATCCACTTTCTCATGTTCAATTTCTTTCAGAGTGAATATATACTTCAAACATTTGTGATCAATATATATTTCACACTTTATTCCATACAATTTATGTCACCAATTTTTTATCATAAAGGCAACATCAGCTAATTCCAAATCATATGTAGGTTAATTTAACTCATGATTTTTTAACTAACATGAAGAATAAGCAATTACCTGATCATTCTGCATTAGAAAAAAAACCAAGTTATTTTAATTAATCATCACTATAGATAACAAATTCACCATTTTTTTGAAGACAATGAAAAAAGTAGAGCATTCACTAATCTTCTTTTCAATTCCTAAAAACAGTCATCACATTATTTTTCCTAGATGATCATAACACCTTTTTGAGTTAACTTAGTCAGTGGGAAAGATAACCGTGAAACATTTTCAACCAGACTTCTATAATAGCCTTATAAACCATGAAAAATTTGAATCATGGTTATATTGTTGGGTGTTGTTAATTCTTTAACAACATTTTTTTAGTAGGATCACAAGTTATGACATTTTTTGAAACTATGTGACCAAGTAATAAAATTTATTATTACCCAAACTCAGAGTTTCTGTATTTCTTATACAATTTTTTTTTCTTTTATGGTTTTCATGAAAACCCTTAAATGACATTTATGTTCCACTTTACTTTTGGAATATACCAAAATGTAATTAATAAACACAACCAGAATCTTATCCATGAATTCGCAGACAATTCTATTCATAATATCCATGAATACAACTAGTGATATGGTTAACCAAAAATTCATAACATCAAATTCATAATGGACATATCTAGTATGAAACACAGCCTTTAAAAATTCGGATTTATTTTCTTTCAACTAATGGTACCCTAATATAATTTCAATCATCCAAAAATACTGATCTAACTAGAGCCAATCAATCAAATCATAGATATGAGGAAAATGATACTTGATCTTAATAGTGATATTAATCAAGGCCCTACGATCAATGAAAGGTATCATTGAACCATCATTATTTTTAAAAAACAATACTGGAGCACCCCACAATGATTTTTTAAGTAGAATGAAACATTTTTATAACAAATCCTGCAATTGTTTATTTAATTCTAAAAGTTAAATTTGAGACATTCTATAATTGGGTTTTAAAATTTTCTAAGCATTAGGATCTATGTCAATAATAAATTAAGATTCATAATCAGGTATAATACTATTAAACTCTTTTGAAAAAACATAAAAATACACATTTACAACTGGAGCATCATTAACATTAATAATTCCTTTGTTTTCAGTAATATGTGCAAGGTAACATTCATTTCAATCATTCAATAATTTCTCTTCTTCCTGATATATTATCAGAGATTGGGTTTCATTCTTGTATAGAAATGGAATGTCTTTTTGAAAAGAAACCACTTTAGTTCTAAATTCTGTCATAGCATGGTAAACAGAAATCCAATCCATTCTCAAAAAACATCAAACGGTACAAGAGTAAAAACAAAATGTTTTGGATGTAAATTTTTTCCACAAACAGGTATCAGTAGATTCTTATAATTTTTTTTACCTCAACATTTCCCC
Organism: Viscum album; assembly: GCA_963277665.1. NCBI lineage: Eukaryota > Viridiplantae > Streptophyta > Magnoliopsida > Santalales > Viscaceae > Viscum > Viscum album. The sequence goes on along the minus strand of OY728152.1, from coordinate 837,512,042 downwards.
CAGTTGTTTTTACCCTATGTTCTGGATTCATTTTCTGAGGTGGAATTCCCAATTCACTAAAAAATTTCTCAGAAATGAAATAATTTGTAGATCTCAAATCAAACAACCCATAAGAATAATCTAAGAAAATAAAAAAAATACCTGATAACACTTATTTCGATGGTCCCACATCTTCTATTGTAGTAGCAAAATATTTTTCCCCACCCTTCTACTTTCTATCTTTCTACTTCCCACCATTTTTAATAAACATTGGACACAAATTTTCATAATTCCAAAACTCATTAAAACTAAAACATCTATCTGGTGTGTTTTGATTTCCTTTTTTATCATATTATTTATAGTTACGAGTAATATGACCAGTCCTACCACACCAGAAGGAATTTCTAGATTTTTAGAGACATTCTTCTGGATTTCTTTTAACACACTTCCCAAAAGATGGAAATTTAATTTTATTACCTTCAGACATCTTTGATGAATTCTTTCACTTTTTGTACCAACTGGACCACTTCTTTTACATGCTCTCATGGAACACCTGATCAACAGAAAACTCCATTGCTACCTTCTTAGAACATCTAAGAAGTTTTTGATAGATTTTGAATTCATGAGAGGCTCATGATCTTTGATATCACTGCTTCATTCCTTAGTAGAATCTATTTATCTTACTATCAACATCTCATATTAAAATTGGAGCATACCTTGCGAGTCTAGTGAACATTCTTCATAAGTAGGCAATGAGTCATCGTCCTGCCTCAATTCCAGGAATTTTTTTTCAATATTAAGCCAAAGTGAATTTGGAAAATATTTCCCCTGAAACATTCCTTTGAATTCATTCCAATAAAGAGGATCCATCTCCTCAATGTTCCTGCTATTTTTAACCATCGACCACCACTGATCTACTTCTCCTTCAAAATGATAAACAACAGGACTAACCTTTTGATTGTCTTTACAAAACATATCATCTAAAATATTCTCATGTACTTTGATCCAACCTTGACCATGAACAGTGTTATATGATCCTCTGAATGATAGGGAATGTTTCCTCAAAAAATGCTCCACTATAGACATGTTCCTATGGGGTTTGTAACACCCCGACCCCAGAATCCAAGAGTCGGTGCATTATTTTAATACATTGGAATGATTACAATGATTCATGTCCTAGAGGACCGATAATTTTAGTAGTCTTGGAAACAATATACATTCCAAAGTTCAACATTACAACTTGAAAAAAAACACTAAATTCTTCCATTAGAAACATCCAAGATTCCAAGATTATGCCTCCATGTCACTCATTACTAACTTCTTCATATCCTTGGAAAATGAAACATAAGAAAGGGGTGATATCCAATGCTCAGTAAGTGTAAGCAATACAGTGGATGATAACATAAACATTAGGCATAGTGAATAATTAAAAACACATGCCTTTATAAATAATTAATAGATACACTTTTTGGAAGGAATATGAGCTGAGTAAATAATTCTATAATAAAACATAATCATGGGTATTATACTAGTAAAATAACCACAAGAAATATCAATACATAATCTTATAAATTTGGAATACATAATGTCGGACACCATAACCATATAGTCAAGGCCTCGTGAAAAGACTACAAATAAGTTTTTGTCAAGGCCTTGTACCAAGACACTAGTTTGTCTCATGAGACATATCGATGCATCTAGGAGCTATAGCGGGCTCCAACTGTCACATAATAATTCCAATGTATTCCTTATATGAAAAGGATGAAACATAATCTAAACATTCATAATAAAACTAGAATACAAAATGTCAACATTTTAACCAAAAACCATGAATGGTATAAAAATAGCACATCCATAGTCAAACATAACTCATTCAATACAATATGGAAGATTGTATTATAGTAGATTAACCTCAATAGAGAATAATGAAGGATATTGACATAGATGAATGTCATTATCAAAACTATTTGATGGAAATATCCCCCTTTTCCATGAAAACATTTAAAAGTATCACTATTTATCAAGAAGCCATTTAAAATAGATTTTGGAATCAAAGTGTCCCATACCAAATTGAAACATTTAAATGAATTTTAATTTTAAAATATTGATTTCAATATAAATAAATCCTTAAAACCATTTTTAATACATGGAAATCAATGATAAATATTTAGAAGAATAAATCATTAAAACATTTAAAATGATATTTTAGTTAGAGTTCCTCACCAAAAGAGAGACACTTGAATAAAAATAATTGAGGTAATAAAAACCTTATAATATCATGAGAATAAAGGGATTCATGATATACTATGTCAAAGTACATTATATACTCTATATAAAATTGCATTGGCGTATAACAACAAAGAAGTCTTAATGGAATGTAAATTGAGATGAAATCCCTTATAAAGACTGTATCCTTAGGAAGAGGATAAATCAATGAAATAATTATGTGTGACAAATATAAATACACACTATATGATTGGATATTAACTGTAATTCAATCATAGGACATTCACACATATTTTTGAAAAAACAACACCATTGAATTGGATGTTTAACTCAATGAATGGAGATTGAGTTAAAATTACTCTTATCATGTTTATATCGATGAATTGAGAATTTATCTATAGAGGGATAATGTCTGTCAAATGTATATCCACATAAAGGGGAGTGGAAATTACTATACAAATAATAAATAGTGATTCCACAAATAATCATGGAGTAAAACAATCAATGAATTATGCGTAAATCCCAATGAGTGGAAATTGAAATTTGAAATTCCCTTACCGATTTGGTAACTTACGAAACATACACCCCATGAATTAAGTATCATACAATGAATATGTAAATACCCATAAATTAAACTATATTAAACAAATAATACAATCATGGGCAGTACATACACCACACAAAAGGAAATAGTGGCAATATAACATGAATCTCACGGGAATAAGAAGTGAGATGAAAATCCCTTACCATGTTTTAATCAATCGAGTCGTATGAAAAAAAGTTAAAAACCTCCGAATTTACCAAATAATAACATGAATATATAAGAATCATGATAATATATATCAAATTTCAGTACACAATACACTACATGCAATAAATAAGTGGCGAACAATGGAAGTCTCACAGAATTAAAAGTGAGATAAGAAACCCCTTACCTCAAGTATGAATTGTCTTATATGTTCCTTGTTATTCATGAATAATAAACATAAGTTAATTTCTACATGATTAAGAATAGTTTTCATGTTTATTATTCCTTTTATATCAATTATTGTCGTTCTATAAAAATTTGTTAATTATTTGAGTTCATATTGGATATTTTATCGATGTTCGGAACATGAGTAAAAAATGAACTTGTTATAATTACAATTTTTCGATGTGGTCAAATGTACATTATCTCCAGAATGATATACAAGATTTAGTAATCATATATATATATTATATATCCTATATATATATATCTATTTATAATAGTACATAACATTTGTTGATAAGAAATGAAATGCACCGTTCATGGAGACGGTAAGCCGTACATACGCATGAATGCTACTTTCATTTCTATTTTGAATTTTAATGGAATTAAAACATAATTATATATAGGCATATTATAATTCTAATATAATATAATATATTATATAATTAACTCAATCCTTTATACATCCCACATGAGGAATTAACGGGTCAAATCACTTTGAGGGGGCGGTAGTCCGCATTTCCTCAAATGAAATTATCGCTTTTACCCATAATGGAAACCATAAAGGTATGCTATAAAAGGAATATAAAGAAGCATAAAGAAATAATAAACATAATATATATCATATAAAAATAAAGTTCCATCTTATTGGCCACCATGAGAGGCGGTAGGAGATAATTGAACAATAATCGTTTTGTGAGGCATTAGTTTTCCATTCACAGAAACAATGTGTTCTTTACCCATTAGATAGAGGTGTCTGTAAGTGTTGTAAGAATACATCTCATAAAAACATCCTAGTATATTTATGATACTGGTTTTGTTATAAAATAAACTAATAAAAAGTGTTTACGGGTTGGAGATGTAAAATAAAAGGAAAGAAGTTAAGAGAAATCACTGCCATTAATTTGGGTAACTCCCTTTTGTTTGAACCAATATGACATCTTTAATTGACTTATGCCTAAGTTAATACTTATAGGTGGAAGAGAGTGATATTTAGAGATTATTTTTGTAGGTTTTGTATGAGCCAAGGTGCCTGATAGGTGTGAGTAATGGGATCGAAGTGGTGTCCTTTTATAAGGGAGAGGAGGGGCTCTTTTGGAATGTTTAAAAATTTTATTTTATTATAAACTTATATTCGTATTAAAAAGGTGAAAAACTCATTAAATTTGAAGATAATATTACTAATTTTTGAAATAAAATCATCCAATAAGAATTGGGATGGTTTTGGATATTGTTTTAATATAAATAATCTTATCTATTTAAATCATTTATTAATGAGGTGAATACAACAACATTATTATGTCATAAATAATTTAATTTTTTTGAGGCCTAAAAATTATAAAAAAATACAATAATGTATTAAATCGTTTTATCTTTATAATGAATATTTATAGATAAAAATATGGCTTATATATCCCCATGTAAAAATTAATATACTAAAAGATATTTGTTAATGTCATTTTCGTCTTTACTTTATGTTAATTAAACGAAAGTGTCATTATCACTCTTAAGTGGATCCATGGGGTCCCAAAATCGACCCATGGATTCCCATGGTCGGACAAAAATCATCCAATAGGGTTAGGACAAGTGTTAAGGTACTTTTGTATAATTATAATGTTCTTTTTTCCTTGAATAACCCTATTTACCTTTAACTGCGATAAATAAAATTCAAAAGTTACTATTCGACAAAAAATTATTATCATCTTATAGAACCAGATATTACTTATTAATAAAAACCATGTATGTCAGATTTTCGAAATTCAATTCCCAGAAGTGGTAACATTTCATTTAAAAGAAAAGTAGGTTTTTTAACTACTACTAAGTGGTTTTACTATTTTTCAAAAATTGAAGTGTTTCAGAAAAGTACCAAAATTTCAGCCTAAGCTATATTCTATATTAAAAATTCAAAAATGATATCAATTTTACAAAATTCAAAACATATAAGTTCCATTAATTAATTTAAAATTAATTTCTGTTGTCAAAAAATAGCGGGTTTTTAAGAAATAATAACTATCAAAAGATTGATACTTTTTTATGTGTAATTTCAAAGTGAAATTAATTCCAATGACCAACATTGGATTAAATGGTAAGAATATAATCTAATTATACTTCCAAACCATTAAAATGTATAATTTAAAACTTTAAATTTTTTCATTAAAAAGATGTTTTCAATTAAAATTTAGTATTTTTCACTACTCACCCAAATATGAAAGTAATTAGAAAAACACCAAAAATTTATTGAAACTAAATTTTTATGTCCCAATTCTATATAAGAAGTTTAATTTGTCAAATTGAATTTATAAAAGTGTCAATTATTGTATTTAAAAAGGGTTCTTAATTAAAAGGCAATAAAATTGTATTTTTATGAAAAATACATCCTTCATCTGAAAAAATTAATTTGTTATTATATTATGTCTAAGAAACACATAATATGAATTTTAAAATTATATGTAATATATAACATTTAATATTCATTTAATATTATACATAACTTCTTTTGAACGACATGTTTAGTATGTCATCGTGCGCTCGAACTCGGTGTTGTTTGAGGTGCAAGCTATTGAATTACATAAAAGAGATAATGTAATATGAAACCTTGAGGTTTTACATTCTCCCCTCCTATAATAAATTGCATCCTCTCAATTTATGCTTGAGATTTAAAATTTGGGTTTTGACATTTCAAAATATCGTAGTTGAAATCCCACATCAAAAATGGATTAATGAGGCCTCTACTTTAAAATAAATAAAGGCAAGTATGAAGGATACCGAAAATAACACATAATATGGTTCCATATAGGAAAACATGTATATGGAAGAGAAAACTAATGATCAGGTTTTGATATAGAGTGATCGAGAATATTATTAAAAGAAGTTAATGATCTGAAAGCCATAAACTTGTGATTGGTTGAATGATCTTTGATTAACCAATAGAAAAAGTAAACAAACAACATTTTTGTTTTAAGTTCCATTTCATAATGCTGATGAAGTTATTTGTGAGACTAACTAATCGTATAAGGATATATACATAATTTACAAGTATAGTTTCATTAATTAATAAATTTCAACCACAGACACATCTTTTCTCCAAACAATGAGTATTAAAGATGACTTGGTTACACCTGAAGTGCTACAATCAACTTATAGAGAATCAGATATTCCACAAAGGATGAACTATATATTTTTCTTGTCATTAAACATAATCTAGTACAAAAATTGTTAGTATATGATCATATGATCCCCCAAAAAGGACAATCCTTTATAGAAAGAAATAATACTCTTGATCTCTAAAATTTAAACAAACAATACCCAAATTTCAACAAATACCCTTCAATGAACAATTGTACTTTAAATACTTCAATATAATCATAAATATGATTGAAACTCAAAACTATGAAGAATTGTATTTCGTAGTCTTCCACGTTAACTTTTATCTCCAAATAACATTGACTACTCTTAAAGTCACGTACTTAAAAGTAATTAACCTAATCACATATTCTCTATGATAGGTTAATAATTTCCATAAATAACAAAAATTTCTATAAATCCACAATAAAAACATTGAAAAATATTCACCATTACTCGTCAAATGAAATCCCATAGTATTTTATTTTTTAGGCATATAATGATCCCAACAGAGAGAACGTCTTCCAAAATAACATTTATCATATAATCATCAAATCATTTTCCTAAACTAAGGTTATCCATCTGATAATAAATAATGTCCCAAATCTACTTAAAAAATAATTTAACTAAAAAGAATTATTCACACTAACTAGGGACTTCACGTAGTCCAGTGGTAGGTGATAAATCCCGATCGCACTATGGTTGTGGGTTTGATTTCCACGGCTTTGTCCTACGCGTTGGGTTTGAAACATGGTCTGTGTGTTGTCATTTTTAAAAAACTATATTTTATTACATTACCAAAATGAGAAAAAGTCCTCAAAATAACCATACCATAATTTAACCACAAATGTTATCTCATACCTCGCATTTTCATCCCAAAATTCAATAACTTTTAATTTCCTCAAATTCAAGGATCATATAAAACAAAATGGTTATTTATAACTATATCCAAAAGAGAAAAAATAATTCTTCCTCAAATAACATTTTCACATGACAGACTACAGGGTTAAACATACAAGAGAAAATTCTTCCAATGTAATCCCATCAACAAAGATCACTAATACTTTTAAACATTTCGCCAACCATTAATTTCGACATATCTTCTTCTTTGGCCAATAGAATATCCTATAGATTAGTGTATTCACTCAGGAAATGTCCAAGTCCCCTAAATTTTTGGCAAATGACTATAAATGGATTTTTGGGACCATTTTTATTTTCAATCATAGTACACTTCATTTTTCCTCGAAAAATCTTTACTTTATGTTCTTATTTCTCACACATAACACTTTTCTTTGTTCCATTGAGACACATTCCTGGGTGTCTCCATCCACATTTCATGTTTCATGGAAATTGACGTTTCTTTTCTCCATGGTCTCCGTAGATGGAACTCTTATCATTCATCGCCTTTCTCGTCTTTGTTGAGTCCGGGAGTTGGTTAATATATATGTTTTTGATCAAATTTTCGTAAAACTGATTTGGTATGAACACAATACCTTTTACTCCTATCAAAAATCCATTTTTTTGATCATTTCCACCACCATTCCCTCCTTGTACATTATACTCAAAGTGACTATGACTTCCTTGGAATCCATCCATTGACTAAAACTAGAAAGCATTGTGTGAGTACCAATAGTTGTAAAATCATTTAGAGAATATCATGACAACTTATTTTAAATTTGAAACACCATAGGATTATCCATGGTCATTTATTATCATCTTATAATAAAATCCTTCAAATCGGTTTATAATGAAAAGGTAAATTATCCAAAGCATATCCCTCAGGAGTGTCGTAACCAAGAGTGCAGCATGGCCTGTTATTGTGTACCAGGATACCCAGGGTCAAGACCAAAACTCCTTGTCAATATTTTCACTCCTAGGTACATCTGTGCCAGATCTGTCTCTACCTGGTCGTATCTAGACAGGGATGTATTTCTTGGAAAATACACAAAATCTATACATTAACAAAACTATAAGAAGTTCTTATATACGAATCCTCAAAGTCTATCTTAGGGTAATGAGATCTAATCAAATTTTATCTAAATCTAGTTTCCATTGTTTGTACTGAACATCCTATGATACAAACTGTAATGCCCCAACACCAAAATCCAGGAGCCAGTGTATTATTTTAATACATTGGCATGATTACAAGGTATCATTTCCTAGAGGGCCGATCAATTTAGTAGTTTTGGAAACAAGATACATACATAAGGTCCACATTACAACATGAAAAGAAAAAAAACACCAAATTATTCCATTAGAAACATCCAAGCTTCTAAGATTATGCCAGCATGCCACTGATAACTAACTTCTTCCTATCATGGGAAAATGAAACATAAGAAAGGGGTAAGCTCAAATGCTCAGTAATAGTAAGCAATACAGTGGAAGATAAAATAAACATTAATCATGGTCAATAATTGAAAACACATGCCTTGACCAATAATTAACATGATCACTTTACGGATGGAATATGATCTGAGTAAACAATTCCATAATAAAACATAGTCATGGTAATTCTACTAGTCGAATAACCACATGAAGTATTAATATCTAATCTCTTAATGATGGAATGCATAATTCCATACATCATAACCACATAGTCAAGGCCCCGTGCTAAGAATAAAAATAATATTTTTTCAAGGCCTTGTACCAAGACACTAGTTTGCCTCATGAGACCTACCGATGCATCGAGAAGCTATAGCGGGCTACAAGATTCACTTAGTATGTCCAATTCATTCCTCTTGCGGAAAGGTTGAAACATAATCTAAACATTTTTATTAAAACTACCATACAAAATGTCAACATTTTAACCAGAAACCATGAATGGTATAAAAATAGCACATCCACAGTCTAACATATCTCATTCAATACAATATGGAAGATTTAATTATAATTGATTAACCTCAATAGAGAATATTGAAAGATATTGACATAGATGAAAATAATCATCAAAACTATTTGAGAGAAATTTTCCCTTTTTTTGTTGAAAACATTTAAAAGTCTCAATAATAATCAAAAAGAAATTTAAAATAGATATTTGAATCAAAGTGTCCCATACCACATTGAAACTTTAAAAATTAATTTAAATTTTAAAACAATAATTTCCATATAAATAAATTGTTAAAACAATTTTTAAAACATGAAAATTAATGAGAATTATTTGGAAGAATTCATCATTAAAACATTTCAAATGATATTTTAGTTAGAGTTCCTAACCAAAACAGAGACACATGAATACAATTAGTTGAGGTAATAAAAACCTTATAATATCATGAGAATAAAGGGATTCATGATATACTATTTCAAAGTAAACTATATACACCATATAAATGTGCATTTGCATATAACAACAAAGAAGTCTCAATGGAATTTAAATTGAGAAGAAATCCCTTATAAAGACGGTATCCTTAGGTAAAGGATAAATCAATGGAATAATTATCTGTGACAAATATAAATACACTTGATATGATTGGATATTCAGTGTAAATCAATCAGAGGAAATTCACTCATATTCTTGTAAAAACAACACCATTAAATTCGATGTTTAAATCAATGAATGGAGATTGAGTAAAAAATACTCTTATTAAATTCATATCAATGACATGAGAATTTATCAATGGAATGATTATGTGTATAAAAAGTATATAAAAATAAGGGGGGGTGGAAATTACAATAAAAATAATAAATATTGATTCCACAAATAATCATGGAGTAAAATAATCAATAAAGTATGTGTATATCCCAATGAGTGGAAATTGAAATTTGAAATTACCTTACCGATTTCGTAACTTACGAAAAATACAACCCCTGATAGAAGTATCATACAATGAAGATGTGAATACCCATAAATTAAATTATATTACACAAATAATACCATCACAGGAAACACATACACCACACAAATAGAAATAGTGGCAATATAACAGGAATCTCATGGGAATAAGAATTCAGATGAAAACTCCTTACCAAGTTGTAATCAATCGAGTTGTATGAAAAAAAGCTAATAAACAACAAATGAATCATAGAATACCATAAATATATAGAGAATCATGAAAATATATATCAAATATTAGTACAAAATACACCACATGAAATAAATAAGTGGCGAACAATGGAAATCTCACAGAATTAAATGTGAGATAAGAAACCCCTTACCTCAAGTCCGACTTGTCTTGTATGTTCTTTGTTCTTACTGAATAATGATATTAAGTTAATTTATACTTGATTAAGAACATTTTTTCATTTTTATTATTCCTTTTATATCACTTATTACAATTCTATAACAATTTGTTAATTATTTGAGTTCATATAAGATATTTTGTCGATGTTCGGAACTTCAGTAAAAAATGAACTTGTTATAATTACAATTTGTACATGTGGTCAAAAGTCCATTATCTACAGAATGATATACATGATTTATATATCATATATATATATATATATATTATATATCCAATATATATGTATATGTATTTATAACAGTACATAACATATGTTGATAAGAAATGAAATGCACCGTTCATGGAGACAGTAGGCCGTACGTATGCATTAACGCTACTTTCATTTATATTTTGTATTTTAATGGAATTAAAAAATAATGATACATAGGTATATTATAATTCCATTATAATATCATATATAATATAATTAACTCCATCCTTTATATATCCCACATAAGTAATTAGCGAGTCATATCACTTAGAGGGGGCGGTAGTCCGCCCTTCCTCAAATGAAATTATCGTGTTTACCCATAGTGGAAACCACAAATGTATGATATAAATAGAATACACAGAAGTATAAATAAAACAAAAAATATATATATATTATATAAATACAGTTACATCTTAATGGCCACCATGAGAGGCGGTATGAGATAATTAAACAATCATCATTTCGTGAGGCGTTAGTTATCCATCCACAGAAACAGTGTGTTCTTAACCAATTAGATAGAGGTGTGTGTATGTGTAGTTCGAATCCTTCTCATAAAAACATCCTATTATATTGAGGATACAATTGTAGTTATAAAAGAATGTAATAAAAAGTTATTAGGGGTTGGAGAAGAAAAATAAAAGAAATGAAGTTAAGAGAAATCATTACCATTAATTTGGGTAACTATCTTTTGTTTGAACTAAAATGAATTCTTGATGTGAATTCTGACTAAGGTGATGCTTCTAGGTGGAATAGAGGGATATTTTGAGCTTATATGGGTGTATTTTGGATGAGACAAGGGGCTTGAGAGGTTTGAGAAATGGGATCGAAGTGGTGTCCTTTTATAAGGGTGAGGATGGTCTCTTTTAGAATGTTTGAAAATGTTATTTTATTATAAACTTATCTTCTGTTTCAGAAGTTCCAAAACTCATTAAAGTCGAAGTTAAGATGACTCATGTTCGAAATAAAATCATACAATAAGAATCAGGCAGGTTTTGGATATTTTTTAATATTAATAATCTTATTTATTTAAATAATTTATTAATGAGGTAAATACCGCATTATTATTATTTCATAAATAATTTAATTTTTTTGATGTCTAAAAATTATAAAAAAATACCATAATGTATGAAATATTCTTAGAATTAAAATGAATATTTATAGTCGAAAATATGATTTATATAACCCCATGTAAAAATTTATATACTAAAAGATATTTGTAAATGTCATTTTTTTCTTTACATTATGTTAATTATATGAAAGTGTCATTATCACACTTATGTGGCTCCACGGGGTCCCCAAATCAACCCAAGGATTCCCATGGTCGCCCAAAAATCATCCAATAAGGTTAGGACAAGTTTTATTATTATAATATTCATTTTACCTTGAATTACCCTATTTACCTTTAATTGTGATAAAAAAAAGTCCAATGTTACTATTCACAAAAAAATTATTATCATCTTATAGAACAACATTTTACATACTAATAAAAACCATGTATGTCAGGTTTTCTAAATTCAATTCACAGAAGTGGTAATATTTCATTTAAATGATAAAGACGGTTTTTTAACTACTACTAAGTGGTTTTACTATTCATCAAAAATTGAAGTGTTTGAAAAAAATACCAAAAATTTATCCTAAGCTATATTTGATATTTCAAATAAAAAAATTATGTCTATTTTAAAAAATAAAAAAAAAAATTAAGTTGCGTTAATTAATTTAAAATTAATTCCCATTGTCAAAACAAATAGCGCGTTTTTGGGAAACAGTAACTATCATAAGATTGACACTTGTTTATGTATAGTTTCAAAATGAAATAACTTCCAACTAAAAAAATTGTATTAAATGGTAAAAATTTTATCTAATTATACTTAGAAACCATTAAAATGTATAATTGAACACTTTAAATTATTTTTATTAAAAATGTTGTTTTCAATTAAAATTTAGTATTTTTAACTATTCCCCCAAATATGAAAGTTATCATAAAGACCCCAAAAATTTCTGGAAACTAAATTTTTAAGTCTCGATTCTAAATAAGAAGTTTATTTTGTCAAATTGATTATATAAAATGGTCAAATATTGGTTTTAAAAAGGGTTCTCCAATAATAGGCAGTATAATTACATTTTTTTAGAAATACTTCCTTTATTTGAAAAAATGAATTTGTTCTTATATTATGTCTAAGAAACACATAATATGGATGTTAAAATTATATGGAATATATAAAATTCAAAATTCAATTAATACTATTCATAACTGCTTTTGAACAGCTAGTTGGTAAGTCGTCGTGCGCTCGAACACTGTGTTGTGCGATGTGCATGCTATTGAATTACATTAAAGAGATAATGCAATATGAATCATTGGGGTGTTATAGGGTTTATCTGGTTGATATAATTCATGTATACAACAACCACTTATATCCTGTGTCAACTGCGCCATCACTACATCAAACTGTTCAGTTCTAATTCCAACCATCTCAGGATGCTGATTTAGAAGGTTATTCAAATCTGTATGCCTTCCAAACACTACTTCCATGTTTCCTCTATAGAAAACTATTCTAAACCAACATATATTAAACAAATTAACATGGTAATATCGAAATTATATACCATTTCAACTTGACCACAATGTAAAAATTATTTATGGATATTCTATTTACAAAATTATAACTCCTAAAGTTATCTAAACCGACATTTGATACCAACTATAAGGATTGGGCCGTAAACATTACATAATCTTTAATTATGTTAATAATTAATATATAGGATCTTTCCAAGATTAAAACTTTAGATAATTAGGTCATAAAATATACATAACAACCTGAATATTACATTTAGACACTTCTTCTCAGTATCGATTTTTTCATAAAATAAAAACTATTAAAAAAATAAACATGTATAGTTCCAGGTTTTAAACATCATGACTTTTCCATAATCCCATCATTGAACCTATTCCACTATATTTCTGGTGAAAAACAGTTCAAAAACATGGGATGACCATAAAAATCTCATTAAGGGATAAATAATGAAGGAAAACTGTTAGTTATTCAAAACAACATGTAAACCACGAATATTTTATCATATGCAATAATTTTCACATATATTAAGTATTAAATACTCTTAACTGAATAAAAGTTCATTTATTAACATTTTGTAACAAATATATTACCATAAAACCCATAGAAATCAAACACAACATATAAAAGGTAAACTCGGAAAATAATCATAGTTAAATGGAATACCATGCGGTTTAATTCCTAAAATAATACTATCAAATGGAATTGACGTATGGCCGACTTCCATACCCAATGAATTTTATGTTATAATGTAACTACCCATCCATTTTTTATCATATAACCATCCATCATTTGGTTTATCATGTTACCAGCCATCAAATGTCTAAGTACCATTACACAATCATAACAAATAAAATGTTGCAAGCATCAATATTTCAGTAATAACATTTAATTTTAAATCACTATAGTATCATTTCAAGATATTGAAATAATAAATCATTTTCCAAAATCATTTTCAATATGAAAAAAATCTAAAAAAGTAATAAGGGATTTAATTTCATTTTAAAAACATTAAGTCTTATAGAGGAAGACAAATAACGATTAAGGCGATAGATAGGTCATTATCGATGCATACATTAAAAAAATTCTTTTTGTGGTTTAGTAAAACACTTAGTAGAAAAAAGATTAAAATTAAATGAAAATAAAATTAAAAGGGTATTATTATACCCCTAATAAAAGAAGGATGTGTATGTTTTCAAAACATTCCCCAATGAAAGGATATTGAGACGAAGTCCCTTACCTCAAATCTGACGTGTCTTGTATGTTCCATGTTATTCATGAATAAAAAACATAACATAGTATCTACTTGATTCAGAAACATTTTCAAGTCTATTATTCCTTCTATATCACTTATTATATTGTTATAGCAATTAGTTAATTTTTCGAGTTCATATCGAGCATTTTTTTGATGTTTGGAACTTGAGTAAAAAATGATCTTCCTATAATTATAAATTGTCCATGTGGTCAAAATTACATTATCTCCATAATTATATTCATGATTTAGATATCATATATATCATATATATAATATATATCCAATATTTATGTATTTATAATAGTCCATATCATTTGAATATATGAAATAAAATGCACTGGTCATTGAGAAGGTAAGTCATACGTACGCATGAATGCTACTTTCATTTATTTTTCATATTTAATGGAATGAAAATGAAATGATATATATGTATATTATAATTCAATTATAATATCTATGTTATATATGTAATATATGTTAATTAAATCTATACTTTATATGTTCCATGTATATAATGAACGAGTCATATCACTTTGAGGGGGCGGTAGTCCGCACTTCCTCAAATGAAATTATCATATTTATACAACATTAAAACCATAAAGGTATGTTATAAATGATTATTTAATATTAATAGAGATAAAATAAATATCATAAATATCATATATAATTTCAGTTCCATCATAATGGCCACTATATGAGGTGGTAGGGGATGATTGAACAATCATCATTTTCTGATTTAGTAGTTCACCATCCACAGAATTAGTATGTTATATACCCATTAGACGAAGATCTGTGTAACTCTAGATCCAATAATTATCATAATACAACCTAGTATATTTATGATACTAATTGTTTATAAAATAATTGAATAATGATAGTTTGTGGCAGTGGATAAGAAAAATAAAAGAATGAATTTAGAGAGAAGCCAAGACCTCAAATCGGGTAACTCCATTGGATTTAAGCTGAAAGGTATTTTTTAAATTAAATCCTCCAAAAGTACGAATTCTATGATGACTATAGGGATGTTGGGAGATTATTTTTTATGAGTTTGGACAAGCCAAGGGGGCTTGATAGGTGTGATTAAGGGTTAAAGTCGGTATCCTTTTATAAGAGGGAGGAGGGCCACTTTAGGAAAGATTGAAAGTACTGTTTTATTATTAAATGACATTCAAATTATAATAACACCAATGTGATATATTTCAAAGGTAAAATGATTAGGGGTATAAATCATCTTAGACAGCGGGTTTTAGACAAGTTTATGTCATACGATTAACCTTGTCATTTATCTTTAACCATTAGTAAACTAATTTAACTTTTACCACGTCTTATTGTATATTCATAATATATGTTAACCATAGTTACTATAAAATGCTAAGAAACACAAAAATGTATCATTAATGAAATTTTAACAACATATATGTAATTTTGAAGAATAATAGATTTTTTGAAACAATTATATTATGTAATAACATATTAATTGATTTTAAAACTCATTTATGTAAATTTTTATACTATTTATATCTTGACTTTTTAAAAATCTATAAAATCTTGATTCATTCAAATAAACAAAATTAATTAAAATATAATAAAGTCTTAATCATCCATAAAATTCTTTTATGGCATAAAATGTTTGAAAATAAATTTATTTTAATATTTATAGTCTCATTTATTTAAATCATTCATTAATAATTTAATCACTACATCACCATTGTATCATAAATAAATAAATTTATTTAATATCTAAAAATTATGAATAAAATACCATGATATAGGAAACCATTTTATATTTATTATAAATATTTATATATATAGCAGCATATAATATTTATTTTACTAAATGATACAAGTTTAGGTTATATTTTCCTAAACATTAAACTAAAAGTAATTAAAAGTTATTTTCACACAAAAGTGGCTCCATGGGGTCCAAAAATCATCCCAAGGTTGTCCATGGTAGGAAATTTAACATCTAATATGGTTAAAACATTGTCTATGGTAATTTAATAACATTATAATAATGTTTTATACCCCTATTTATGAGATTTACCTTTTAACCATGGTAAATAAAATATTTACTAAAGTTACTATTCCTAATGTGTAGAAATAAAATTGACTTATTTACAAAATTTGAACCTCATGATTCCAAATATGTAATCCATTTTTTTAAATTCAAAACATAGTAGTATCAAAAATGAATTTAAAATTATTTTCCATTGTCAAAACTGAAAAGCGTGTTTCCAAGAAATAATAACTATCAAAATATTGACATGTTTTTATGTCTAATTAAAAATTGAAATTAATCAAAATGGATTTTTTTTATTAAATGTTAAAAACTAAATCTATTTAAACATTAAAACCAATTAAAAGATAATCTATCTATATAAATAAATTTGATGAAAATACAGTTTTGACTTATAATGCTTTATTTTTTACTGTTCATTAAAAAATGAACTTTATTTGAAAAAACCAAAAATTTACCCATAGTAAATCATGTTGTCCCTATTCTAAATAAGAAGTTTATTTTGTCATATGTAACATGTAAAAGTGACAAAACCAGATTTAAAAAGGGATCTCCATCAAAAGGTGGTAAAACTGCCTTTTAAAAATATTCTTGTTTTTATGAAAAAAATGGATACATTCTCAATTTAAGACTTTAAATTTTATTGGATAAATGTAAAAACATTAAACAAACATGTTTAATCATAATATCGTTGGTTCTTCTCATTCATTCCAGTACAATGGCCAGGTGTTAACTACCATTTAAAATAATAATATTATTTTATTATTTGTGAGTACGAATCATCCTTGTGGGAAACATCAGATATTAGAGAAACTCATTGTTGTGTGTTGGGTATGCCATCGAACATAGAATCCCATTTAATGTAAAAATTTTATTAAATTTACAAATATTTATAAATATGAAAATATTATATTCTTTATTTTCCTAAGATGTTACAGTGGACCTTTGGTACATATCAATGATCCTCTACAGAGCTTCCACAATGGACTAAAACCCCTCTAGTAAACACCAAATTTGATCGAATACCTTTCGCGAACCTCTTGAGATTTTAGTAATCTTCTATTTTTAGATCTATATATCTTTTACTCCTCTTCTTAGATAAAATAATGATTTTTATCCACTATTAGATCTAGATATTTTTTCAAATCTAGATCTTGGCTCGTTGGTTCTAGATCTGAAGTTAAGAGATCATGATTTGTTAAATCATGGATTTAGGTTTCAGATCTAGACTGTGTTCTTCATCACAATTTTTATAGATTAACTTCAAATTAGGAATATTCATTAGAAATTGTTCATTGATGTTCTTTAGGTATGTGGTCTAAAATTTAAATCTTATTGTTATAATTTTTAATTAAATATATATAAGTTATAGAATTGATAGATCTATTTTTCAATTTGATTTACAAAAATAATTGATTATTTTGTAAAAATATTTAATTATGGAATAATGAAATTTTGATAATTAATTATTGAAATTAATTATTAAGTTATTTAGATGGTTGAAAAGGATTAATTAATTGACAAATCAATTAATGAGAATGGATTTATTTATGAAATTGTGTTTTTGGATAAATAATTGTTGAAATAATTATACTAAGATAGAATTTTTTGAGATTTAATAATTAATTGATAACTTACATATTGTCTTATTGATGCTTTTTAATATAGTTAATTAATTTTAGAATTAATTATTAGAGTTATTATGATTATTTAATCACTTTACATGAAAAAATTAATTAAGTAATTACATGGGGTAATTGATTTACTGGAGATAGAGAAATTCATTGATTAATTAATTGTAGTTATGGAATTTTTTATGTTGGGATGAATTAATTTTTGAAATCAATAATGGGTTTAGAGTTTTACTTAACTGTTAAATTAAATTACATGGTTGATTTAGGTTAATTAATCATGGGAAAAATTAATGGAATTGGAGGACAATTATTTGGTGAGTAAATTATCGAATTACTGAATTATAAATTGTGAATAATTAATTTTAGAAATAATTATTTGATTTCATGTTATAAAATGACCAATTAATTATTGAATTATTTAATGGAATATATTTGGTTAATTAATCGATGAATTAATTAATAGAGTTGATGTGAACAATTAATTGATTAATTAATTGAAGAGATTGTTATGATTAATTAATTATAGAAATTAATTATTGAAAAAAATGTGATTATTTAATAATTGGATTAATTAATGAAAATGGTTTATAATTAATTATCTGGTGAATCAATTAATCGAATGGATGTATATAATTAATTATTGAATTAATTAATAAAATTTGTGTGAATAATAAATTTTTGAATTAAAAGAAGGGATTGTTAAGATTAAATAATTATTGAAATTAATTAATGAAATTGATTAAATAAATTAATCATTATCTTAATTAATTGAAATAGGTTATGAATAATTAATTGGTGAATTATTTATTGGATATTGATTTTAGGAAAATATTAATTAACTTCCCATTTAATTAGTGGGCATGGATTAAATAATTAATTAATTAATTAATTGAATATGTGATGGTCTATTTTGATATAAAGATTATTTCTTCTAATATTAGGTGTTGTGATAATATAATAAAGTTGAAATAATAAGATATATGCGAAGTTGTGATGAAAAATGATATACATGAATATTTGAGATTTTGGGTGTTGTGCATAGAATTCTGCACCAATGGGATTTGGGGTGTTAGACATGGCGTTGGGCATGAATAATATAAATAAATGAAAAGGATTTTCATTATTAGACATGGATTTATGCATCAATTGGATTTGGGATGTTAGACTTGGAGTTCTGCACTATGATAAATCTATTTGTATTGTTCAGAAATGGGGTGTTATACATGGCATTCTACACTAGTGATGAATATAAACAAATGAGATTTTGGGTGTTAAACATGGAATTAGACATTGATGAGATTTTAGGTGTCAAAAATAGAATTCTACACCAATGAGATGTTAGGTGTTAGACTTGGTGTTCTATACTAATGAGATTTTGGGTGTTAGACATTAAATTCTACACCGATTATATTTTGGCTTTCATACATGGAATTCGACACCGATAGTATTTTTGGGTGTTTGACATGGCGTTCTACACCAGTGATAAAGAAAAATAAATTATATTTGGGGTGTTAGACATGGAGTTCAATAGTAATGGTAATTATGAATGTTGAGAATTGGGTGGCCAGACATGACGTTATACGATGTAGTGTACACTGAGTTATGGCTTAACATGAGAATAATTCGAACCCTGGAATATGACGAATTATGTAATGAGATATCATATCACCATTGAATACATTGATCTATATAAGGATTCTATGTAGGTATTAAGATATGATATTACATAGGGAACACTTCAGGCTCTAGAATGAGATGAATTTAGTGATGAGGTACAAGTGTCTTTGAGAACCCTAGAGTTAAAATGATTAAATAAAGATTAGATGATTTTGTGACAACTTCATAATTAAAATTTTTATCTCTTTCATTATAAACTTTCATACACTAACTTTTGGCTCTATTGTTTTAGACATCATTAGTGGTGGTATTCTGAGTTGTACTCACACCCTACTCGGGGTTCCTAATCTGTACCTGAATAGACATATTTATTCTAGACAGGTTAATGGAATAGGCCTTGTATTAGATGGTAGAGTTGAGATAGATCATGGTGAGGGAACCATTATTATTGTTGGGACCCACTTGTGGGAGTTTTCAAGCGTCTTTGTTTCTTTATTTTTTATTTTTTAGTTTTTACACATGGAATTTAAATTAACATGGCTTGTTTCCCTTTCAGTTAAGTTTTGTATTAACTATTTTAGTTATCTTGAGATATGTGTATCATCTATGGTTATGTTTATGATTCTTCTATTGTTCCTTATTTCCTCTAGTGTTACACTAATAATAAGGGATATAGTCTCTCCATAATTGACTTACCTGACCCTCGCTGCTAGTCGGCAGCCTCGGGTGTATAGGGAGGCACACCTGAAGTCATGTGGTGAACCGGATCACAGAACCGGTGTATGGCACCCCGGAAGAGATGTTACAAAAAACATGATAATTCAAAACACTGCTGTATGATGTAGAAATATGAACCCATAATAAATATCACTACTAATGATGTAAAAAGAAAGGATAAACCTGATATCAAACACCATTAGAACAACACAAAATATCATTTCTAGATTCATTCAATTGAATCCATCTACATGACCTCCTGCATAACAACTCTTATGAGGGAATCCCAAATGTATACTCTTGGTTAGTGGGTTTCATCAAATAATTTATGGGATTATATAATTATTCCCTCTTTGTATTGTTTTCAACATATCCAAATATTTAATTTGGAGGTGATGTATACCACAGTTCCCATAGATAATATATTTTATATATCAAGGTGTAAAACCATGATCCATCTCATATTATGGTTCTTGATGAAGGATATCACACCTATATAGAAGACACTCATTATGAAGAACATATATCTATTTCTCCATATCATTCCTGTCAAAATACTCTAACAACTAATGGAGGAAATGAGTTGGAACATATATCATCATTAATAGTATATATATACCAATATATATAGAAATATCAGAGCTGATATAATGACCCATTCTGAACATATAAATATATTTCACAATTTTTTATGAATATTTGTGACATTAAAAACATTTTCGTAAGGACCGTGATAGTTTACTATCATTGGAAAAATAGAATCACAAAAAACTGGTATATTGGTAAAATACATCATCTAAAACTATGTTTGTCCAAAAAAAACTATTCATAGATATATCACACATAATAAATTTCTCAATAACCTAGGGAATTGAAACACTAGAATTGGTGACAACATATAATAAATAACGCTAACCAAAGGATAATTGAAATCATAAGGGGATGCAAAAAATTGATAAAATCATTTGAAAACCATACCCTGTATATCAATGTTCATAATAATGAGTCATTTAATAATGATTGGAACTTTTTACGACACGAATAAAATGTGAATCAAAGACCATGAGCCATAATAGCATAACATTGGATAAATGAATAAATTTTATTCATACAAATAATCAAAGAAAATAATTTCCATACTAATAATGTGTAATTTCAAAAAATATCATAGGGGAACGAGTTGACTCCCCAAACAGTCATAGTAGTTAAAATTCACTCCAAATACCGTAATAGCTTAAAATTTCCCTTATTGAGTTAAGTTCACTCCCTACTCTCATCCTATTTATATGTAGATATAAAAATATTTAATGAATGTGCTGGAGGGAGGAATAACCCCCACCCCCCCCCCCACAAGTCTCAAATTTAACACATATTTTTGTGTTACACAAGATCATAAAACATTATCTGTATAGAAAACCATCAAATTAAATTATTTAAAAAACATTTCATCATATCATAACCTTTAGAAAATAAATAGATTCACTAGAATCAATGGAAAAGGAAGGGGGTTTTTAAGAATTTAATAATGGTATATCCCAGGGAATAAAAATGGGTTTTATGAACACAATACCATTGTAATCATAAACCAATCAATGAAATAATATGAACGGTTTACTTGGATTATATCCCCAGTAATGCATAGGAAACAACAACTGATGTCATCTAAGATGCAAAATTATTTTGATGGATAATTTAAAGCATTTATTTTAGAAGATATCCATTCTATTTGGATAAATACTTTTTAAAAAATAAAAAAATCTGAATTTTTTTATTTGAAAATATCCTTGATAAATTATAATGGAATAATTATATATATTAATTGTGGTGATGATGGGAATTTTTCACACTATACATGTTAAAACAAATATTACTTATCATATTCGTTAAAATAAAATCGGTGTTGATTGGGAAATGGAATTAATATCCCATTAAATAAAAAAGTATGGGTACATATTTCTTTTAATAATCATTAGGGGATAATAAAATATTTTTTAAAATATTTTTTTTTATAAAAAACCATTTTTTAGTAAAATAAATATCCAACTGAGTTGAGAAATACATTATGATTTTTCAAAATGAATGTTGTTAATCATTTTAATTACCAATGAATGAAAACTTTTTTTATCACATTAAAATATAATTAATACCGCCATTAGTAGAAAATTAATGAGTTTTATGAGTGATGGATCATATTATTTTACCATCATAAACATAATCATATTCAATCCCGATAAATGATGTGATTTTAACAAAAAATAATTACCAATTTTTTAAACTTGAATACTAATACCAATGAATGAAAAATAGATAATATAACATAAAATATAAAAATTATAAATTAATTTATGATATTACTTGTCAAAGGGGTTTTATAATGACCTCATGAAAGAATATTACTTCATAATATAATGTATTTCTCTATAAAAGAAAAATTGAGACCAAAATCCCCTAACATATGTCTTGAAATACATCATACACATTAAGAATATTATATAATATAATCACATTTATTATAAATTTATTATGGAACCATATTTATATGTATTATAATATATATTAATTTATTATGACTAATTATTCCCTATTTATTAACAATTCAAGGTTATAGTTATGTTTCGGGTAATTAATGTTTTGTTTTTCTTATATATTTTTTATTTATTTTTTATTTTTTACCTTATATTTTATCTTTATTTATTCATTTATATAATTGTAACCATGATATAAATATAATATATATAGAATATATATATATTTAGAGTAATCCATAATATTTAGTGATATAATATGAAATATATTGTTGAGAGAGATGGTAGGTCGTACGTATGCATAAACGTTGTTCCCATTATATTGTTGGATTTAATGATATAAAATAATGAAAAATTTCATAATTATATAATAATTTATGTGTCATATACAAAACATATTTTTATTAAACCCATTTTTATTACCATTCGTGTAATTCATGAATGAATCGTATCGCTTCGTGGGGTGGTGCTTTTTTGCACACATGAATGACATTATCATATTAGCAAGAAGCAGAAATAAAAATAATTATGAGTGATATAATAATTACATAATTATAATAATATCTAAATTTAAAATATAAATAATAAATCTATCATTATGTCCAATATTTAGAGTTTTTGAAGGAAATATGAATGACATCGGTTCATGAGGTGGTAGTCTTCCACACACATGAACTATAATTTCATAATGAATTTTATGGAAGGTGAGATTGATTTCGGTAATGCCCTTAAAATTTAAAAAAATATATTTTATGGAATATAGTATGTTTTAATATCATATTTGTATAATAATAATTGAATGAAGTGGATCATGAAATAAAACAAAAACACGTATTGATTATCATTACCTCTTATTTGTGTATCCTTCTTAGGTTTCTATAGAAATCCTACCTCGGTAGGATTTATGTCAAAATAAAGGATTTTAGTATTTGATTTTAGAAATTGTGAAGTGAGTTGGGAATTTATTGGAAGATCTATAAGTGTTTTAATGTGTTAATGAGAGTGCGGATGTGGTGGGATTTAATAAGTGTGGTTAGTGGAACACTTACGTATTTTTTTAAACAAAGAATTTATCCCTCATTTTTCCCATGTCACAAGGGTCCAATAATAAACCCTTGTTTACAATAAAAATTATAATGTATATATATGGGTAGAAAATTGTTTTTATAAATTTTTTGAGGTATTTGCAACCCTTAACATTTTTTATTTAACCCCATTTAACCTAATTATAACCTCAACCATGGTAAATAATTTATTCTATTTTCACTGTAGATTTATTTAAAAAAATTAACTTTATATTGTTATATTATAAAAATTATTAAAATTAAAAATATGGTATCCATTTTGCGTTATTAAATCCAAATAATTGGACATTTTTATTTAAAATTATTCATGTGGGCATCATAAGAATGTGGTTTTCTAGAGGGAAAATGTTATGATGCTTACAATATTTTTATATCAAAATTAAATAAAAAATTGATTCAAATATCCTCAATTAGATCTTTTAATATTTTATTTAATTAATTTTAATTTAACTAAAATATAAAATATAATTTAACTTTATAAATAATTTGAGGAAAAAAAATTTCAATATAAATCCACAATTTTTCATTTTTCCTCAAAAATAATTATTTTAAAAAAATTCACAAAAAATATCCCTATGATAGTTTTGATATGATAATTTCAAAATAAATTTCAGGTTGTAAAATTATTTTAATAATATTATAAATAAATTATTTTATTCATTTTCACAAAAGGTAATAAAAATTATTTTATGTAAAAATTGTATTTTTATATAATATAATGAAATTAAAAAAACTTAATTATTTGTTTATATATTCATTTCATTTATGTAAAACCAATATAATTCATATATATAATTTTTTATTACTATTAATATCTCTATGATTAAATTCTAATTTATAATGTTAAAATTTAAATAATTATATTAATAATAAATCACAATCCTCTTAAAATTTATTGTGGTGTGTATCCCAAGATATTAATGGAATTTATATTATTAGAAAAATAATTAATGATTAAAACTTATTATTCTACAATATACCACCCTTAAAATTAATTTCTCCCACAATTCTCCTCACTCTAATACAAACAAGTGAGGATACATATACCTCATCATATTCTCTTATTCCCACATAGCTTTGTCAATTAGCTCGTTTCACCATAAAACATTTCATATGTGATTGGTTTTGTTTCGTATAACATATATTTATGATCTATAATATCCACCAATTCTTCCACATAAAAACATCTTTACTCTAATCATATGTCATTTTAGATACATACATGTGCAGGGTAATGTGTGTACTTTCTCATGAGATTTACATGGAAGGAATCATGGGCTTGAGAGTGGATTCATGGAAGCACCAAGTGATAGGATTATGTCCCTATATGATCTAAAATATCAAATGAACTAATATACCTAGGGATTATTTTCCATTTCTTCCCAAATCAGACAACCCCTTTCCCCGAAGAAATTCACAGAAACACATTTTCAGAAACATTGAATTACAGATCACACTGAAGATTTTCAACATGACTTTTCCTCGGACTCTGAGCTACCATGATATATTGTTAAACGGATTTAACATTTTAATAAAATTATTTATCTATATAATGTCTAAATATATTTCATTATGCAACTACATTCTAACACTTTGGAGCTCTGTATTTCATTCCATAATGGGATTCATAAGTAGTGATCTAAATAATCGAGTGAAATATATTGTTGGATGAAAACTAAAATAGAGTACGATTTTAATCCCAAAAATCATTTAAATCCAAAGAAAATATATCAACATATCCTATAGGTTTATATTTTTTCTATCAGACAAACAATCTATTTGAGGATGATATATAATTCTAAAACTCGACTATGTATCATGTTCTTGCTGAATACTTCACGAAAACATTGATGAAAACCATGAATCTCGATCATACATAAAGAAATTTCATAATCCTTGAAAAATTACCACATCCTTAATATATATCCTTGATATTTGATCCATTAAAACTTACAATATGATAGGGATGTTGTTTTGGAAATTTTTTTGGAGATTTATTAGAACTCTTATAATATCATTCCCTATAGATGTTATAGGGATTCCAATGAAAAAATATATGGTAATGATTTCTAATTTCCATTATTATATTGATAATAGATGAAACATCCCCTTCATAGTTTCGTCTCTCAGCCTATACATGCTGACAAACCAAGTGTTAAGATACAAACTCCATGGTATATCTATTCATTATATCCCACCAAAATTAATCAGTTAAATATCAATACATTTTCATACTTTACAAACGAATAGATAATTAATAACTTTGAGATTCCTCTAACAAATCTGCCATCAAATCCTACAAATGGAGAACACATACATGGTTTATGATAAATATCATTCCATAATGGTCAAGGTTAAACTCAAGAACATTTTTAACCTTCTATACATCTCCAAATCATTCTTTTCCACCTATTTAATCATTATATTTATAAATGGTAAAACATTAATTGTTTCAATATATTATTTTTCTCATTACTTTATGAATTCCATATGAAACCTTTTAAAATTTAGAAATATTCAATGATTTGTAATCCTCATCATGTATAAGCTAGCATGATCCTTTCAAATCAAATCATCATCCACAATTTTTTTTCAAGGGTTGTAATGTATTGAGTAGTAATAATTAATAATGATCTCAAATCATATACAATAACTCATATTAAACTCCTTTTGTGTGAATATATACTTTAAAATTTTATGACACATATATAAATAACACATTCCTAATATATGATAATTCCTTTATATAATTAGTTATAAAATTACAAAGACTAACTCAAAATAATGGTATGCATTATTTTTATTATCAATCATCAATTCTGACGTGGAATAATCTAAAAACTTGTAATTCTTTATAAGAACACAACCAAATCCCCTCTTGGATATATCACTATAGATTAAAAATACATCTCCAAATCATAGTAATGTTATAATAGATCCACATATCATCTCATTAGTTCCACAAAATTTTTATCACATTCATCTGTCTAGAGGAACATAGATCACTTCTGTGTTAAAATCCTCAATGAATTTGATATTTATGATAAATTCTTAAAAAATATCCATTTTTATCCTATGAACCAAAGAAAATTATTGATCTTGACCATTTTGTTTGGACTGGTATATCATTCAATAGCATCTATATTTTATGGATCTAATGATGCAACATATCTTGAGATTATTGACACAAAAATGAATTTTTTTTCCAAAATTCAGATTTATTAAAATTTTAAAATATTTTCCCATTTTATTGGGTATATAGTAGAATTATTATATGATATTCATTATATTTATTGATCATTGTGTAGATAATAATGCCTTTATTAAATACTACAACAAACTAATCAAGGATATATCTAACTATTCTATTTGTTAAATACTTGAATATTGTATGGGAATTAGTAATAACGAATTGAATTTTTATATATTCATACTGTCCATAACTTTTATTATATGTTATATTTGGTATATCTTCAATCTAGAACCTCCATTGATGATATTAAAAATGAATGTTAATCTTGTAAAAGTATTGAGCTCAGTAATTTTGATCAAAAAATTCACAAATACTAGGAAGGAGATGGTTGGTCTTAATTTTGTTTTTTATTGTCTTCCGATAGTCAATAAAGAATTATATTGACCCATTTTTTATTTTTATAAAAAGGAAAAGGAGAAAACCATGGTGAAAAACATGGATGAATGGTTACTTTATCATGGAATTCTGATATTATCTTCCTCAGTTTTTGTAATTCTATCAGGTCCATTTTATTCAGACTCTGTGAAATTTGTATTCCATCGAGCATGAGTTCTATTGATATCTCAACAACCAAATTAGGTGGAAGTATAGGTAACTCTTTCACAAATACCTAAAATAATTCATAAAAAATTGGAATGTCATTGATTT
The DNA here is from genome assembly GCA_963277665.1 of Viscum album. Lineage (NCBI taxonomy): Eukaryota > Viridiplantae > Streptophyta > Magnoliopsida > Santalales > Viscaceae > Viscum > Viscum album. The sequence continues at coordinate 837,483,995 of OY728152.1, read as the reverse complement.
CCTAATTCCCCCCACCCATTTGAGATAATAAACCCTTTCAAATGGGTATTAAGACACATAGTGTGGATGTGATCTCGAGATTAGGTTCAAACATATAGTCACGTTGATTGACGATTATATTTTGGATTTTAATATCAAGAATAACATCACTTCCTTGAAAAATGATGTGTTTTTTATGTCGTGAAAGCTAATAAAATCTAATTATAACATCAAATTCCACTGAATAATGAATAGTATGTTTTTTTGGAATCACATTCACACCAATTATAACTGGAGAAGAATATCATACATGGGTTGAAATCATAGTACTAGTATGGGTATTCATGGATAATTATATATAAAATCATTGGGATGTAATCTTTTACTCATTTAAAATTTAGCATATATAAATGAATGGGTATTTATAGATTCATAAATGATATTATCTATTCTAGTGTTTATGGTAAGTGTAACCTTTAACATATTATTATAAAACCCCTCATCTAAAATAGGGATCACATGAGATTTACCATTATATCTCAGAACACAATGTTTCTTGTATTGACCAATGTCATTATCAATTAGATTTTAAAAATATTTAGCATAGTTCCCATGATCCTTGCATTTGATACAATGGAGGTTTGGTGGTGTATTTTGTTCATCATTATATCTGCTTGAATTATTACATAACTTCTTCCCATTAATTCAAAAATCAATTTCACATTGACCTTCCATTCCATAGTCAAAAATTTTACCTATACAATTGTGATGATTTCCTCTTCGATTCTTCCAACAGAGTAAGTGTACAGGAATTGTCATATTATTCATTTCCTAGTTTTTATATTTTAAAATGATTAACAACACTCACTTTTTATCAAAACCATGAGATTAAAATATTACTCAGATATCCATTTACACCAAGATAAAACATCAAACAATATTTCCATATATACTAAATTAACGTATGTCTAAAACTATTAGAAGAATTATTTTAATACCACATAAGAATATATAAACCTCATGTTTAGGTTAGATGAAAATACCATAATCATACCTCACATGTATTGTAATATTTTACTCCTAAGTTCTAATAGATTTATCATACATTTTCATTATATCAATGTACTCCTTCCCCATATTTATATAAATAATACTAAGAATGTACTTATTGAAAAATAAGTTTTTAAACACATTGAAACCCATGTAATAAATATCATCATGTTACGTTGTTTTCATGATAAGAGGTCACTATTGATCCACTTAACCATCCCAATAATAGTTAATCAAAATGATATTTTCATGTTTTTAACACTAGAGAACTAAAAATATATTTTCAGTGGTTTTGATAAATTTTTCAAAAACATTTTTTTTAAAAGAACCACTGAAACAAGGTGGATGTTTCCTAATGACATCATCAATAGAATTATGTTCTCTCTTGTGTTCATTAAGAGGTACATAATGATTTATAGCTTGATAATGTTGTGGGAGAATATCCATGAGGTTTCCCATTCCATATCAAATAATTTTTCACTGGTCAAGAGGGAAATCATTTCATTATCTATCACACTCTGTATTTACATGGTTCATTTGGGTTCTTTCCATTGATCGAAACCAAAAAATAGTGTAACAAATACTAATCATGAAGTGGATCCAAATGATCATGAAATGTCATTTATAGAATTTCTAAATCATGGAAATTTTTTTGAATCAATGGGAATCTAGGTATCTCCTAGGTCATTCAAGGTCATCATCTATTTAAATTCCCCAATATGGTTTGAAAATAGTTTTTGTGTCTTTAAATCATATCACATGGGACTGTCAACCCCTATGGGAAGAAAGGTCCATTTTTATGCACTAGTTGATGATCGAGTCTATATTATTGAACCCTTTTCTAAGTTATTAGCCCAATTTACATTTATTTTATATAAATAACCACATGTAGAATCTATATAGGAATGTAATATCAAGGAACCACCCGCTCTATCCTTTATAAAATTTCAATGAAATATTAGTATACTTCAACACATCCTTATATTTATCCTTAGACAGGTTCCTAGGGACCTCACTATAATTTTCTCATCCCAGTTTCTAAAGGATTACAGAACATGTCCTTTGATACAAACAATTGGGACCCATTATTATTATATAATGTTACTTTATCATTTTCATAACTATTCATTAAATTACACAAACACACTTGTTAATCCGAAATTAGATTATTATATTAGGAAATATATAAGTATAAACAATTTTTCTATATGTAAATAAAAACATCATCCACAATTTTCTTCATAATGAGAAACCATCATAGAAATATCATATATAATACAATAATTTATAACCTAGGTATAAGGAACATAAGAAATAGTGAGATAATATGCTCTATAAGGGTTAATAAGGGAAATACATACGTATAATATGAATATAAATTCATGATAACATGATCATAAAATTTCAAAACCATAACCCACATATTGAATATGTTAATCTTGATTTATGGAATAGATATTAGTTTTCCATAATACATGAATCATAATGTAATGAAAGAACATATAACTATGAGAACATAACATTTCAATTAGACATATATTTATGGAATGCATATAAGAGAGGAAAATAAATTTCATAGGTTTCAAGGATCACAACAATGGCTATCTTAATGAATGGATTGAAACCCTAAACCATAATAGTTGTAAATGTTCACTCTAAAGACCATCACAGTAGAAAAAGTTCATAAATAAACTAGGTTAACTCCACCTTCTAGTCCTTTTTATCTCATGAGATATAAATATTTACCCAATGCATTGGAGGTTGATATAGGTCATACACATTTCATAATGAAAACAATATATATGTATGCCAAAAGATCCTAAATCATTCCTCATATTATATCCCATGAATTGAAATTTATTCCAAAAAAATAAATTATATCATAACAGATTGAAAATATAATGGTTTCATTATCTTTTAATCATTATCAATTGAAAAAGAGAATTGGGTTTCATTTTAATTTTATCATAGAATATGTCGGGGAAGAGAAATGGGTTACATAAAGAACATTACATCATAACAATAAACCATTTAGAGAAAGAATAAGAATAATATCCTTGGATCATATTACCCGTAAGTTATAGGTAACATCTACAGATGTAATTGTAGATGGGAAATGATTTTAATGAAAAATTTAAAATAACTATTGAAAGAAATAACATTTCCACTTAAAAAAATTAAAACAAAAAATATTTTAAAAATATTTATATTTGTGAATAAAAATTAGAAATTACATCCAAGATTAATCTAGAATAGTTATCCTCGTGAAAAAAAGTTACATTCATGTCAAACATGTGGAAATAAATATTTCTTTTAAACTTTTGATAAAATAAAAATAGGAATTATTAGGAAAATGACATGAAGTTTCCAGTAATATTTTTAAATGATAACCACTGATAAAATATTATTTTATGAAATCAAGAAGTATAATAAATCAAGTTTGAAATATTTTTTTATAAAATATTTTTTTCAAAGAAAACTAATTTTTGACAAAAGAGATAAATAATGTTAGATTTTATAAAATTAATTTTATGAAATTATAAATTTATAAAATAGTGTTAAAAATGTATTATCACTTGGAAATATCATGACTGTCCATAATAAAAGAAAATAAATTATTTTGATGAGACATGGATCATAATATTTTATCACAGGGAATAAAATTGTAAACAATCTCGATAAATAATGAGATTGTAATATTAAATAATTACCACTTATGAAATTTTGAATATAAGGAACCATTTACTAGTAATATAATATGAAACATAAAATATCATTATGAAGTCCTGACTCAGGTAGCACTAAATGGTGACCTGAGCCAATTGGCAACATACCCTCAAGCATGCCTCCCCATATGCCAGAGGGTGTCGACTAATAGCGGGGGTATGGTAAGTTAGTCTTGTGGATACTATAGCCTCTTTTATTAGAATCAACTACCAATTAAATTAAACAACAATAAACCTATGTGGAAGCATATAAATAAACTGAAATATACAATTTCATATGATATTCATAAACTAGAAAATACTATTCTCAGTTCAAAGGTAAAATGATCTAAAACAATAAAAGTGTCATGTGTCTACAATGAAACTAAAAGTAAAGACACAACTATCCACAAGAGGGTACCAACCCATTTATGGTTCCCTCTTCCATGATCCAATCTGAAATAGAACCTATCCTAGGGCCCTGACCTTATCCTTTCCAACAACAACAAAGCCTACACTGGTGCCGATATGGCGGCCTGAATAGCGTGTGACTATGACTCAGTAGGCCACCACCAATGGTGTTCAAAAAAAGTCCATTATAAAGTTCGTTTATGCATATTTATGAAGCAATTAATACATTGCACAATTTAAACAGTTATCACATTTTCATTTAATCGTTAATCATCACGACAAGCCCAATTTCAATTCATGGTTTACATTGGAATCATCATTCCTTATTATAATTCATTTGTTGTTGAAATTCATTTTAATTATCCAAAATCTCATTGAGTATAGGACTACATTCCTATCACTACATATCTCATTCGGTGTAGGTTGTGAGGCCTTGTAACCCATAATCTCATTCATGGATAACTATTGGGGGGAAACACCTTCTATATGTCCTAAATTTTAATTGGTATAGAACACAATGTTTAGCACCACAAAAATAACATCAATTTAATCACTCTTTAATTAAAAAGAATTATCCATATCATTCCATTATTAATCCATCGAATAGTTAAACATTTCAATGGACATTAGATAATTCAATAATTAGATAGGCACATAATCCATTAATTAATTCATCAATTAATTAATTAATTAACATAATTATTATTCCATAATTAATTGTTCACAGTTAATTATACATATCACATATCAACATATCATAATTAATTCTTAAAAATTAATATATTTCATCAACAATATGGCATGTAATTAATTCTTACAATTAATTATCTTTCATAGCCAACATAATTTTATAATTAATTTCCCCAATTAAATATCTTATCCCCATAATTTCAATAACTCAATTACAATTTCTCAACCCATATCCAATCTCTAAAAAAAATCTATTTGGGAAACCCCGTTAATTTTTTCCAGTATTCAATTATAAATTAATCACCAAGAAAATCAGAAGTCAAATCCACATTCCTAATTACTCCTATTTAGGAAATCAGTTATCAATGGAAGCTAGAAATTCAGAAAAAAACATTAACCTATCAAATCCACAACTATTGGAGTTCTATTTAGTCAAATTACCTCAGTTTATTGATGGATATTAGCCTAAAAAAATCCCCAAAATCAGAGTGACACAATGTCATTGATCAAGCTTCATATTTAAATCCCTAAACAAAATTTAAATTCAAAGGCATCATGACCTTGAAAATCTAGATATATATCCACAATACTAGATCTATATCTAAACTCATTGGTTTAGATCCTTGTAAACGATGGATATGTTCCTTGAAAGGATCAAGGGAGGATAGAAAAATAAATAGTAGAAGCAACAATATGAAATCCACTTACTTGGAAGAGAGTTTATCTTTAATACGGGCATTCTAGCTCGATGAACGGTGTTCAGATCACCTTGGAATCCCTCCAGAAGGCTCAAAGAACGCCTAGAATTTGTCAAACCCATGTCAAGGTCGAAATATTGGAGTCTTATGGGGTTTTGATGGTTTTAAAAAGTATTTTCGAATAATTAATACTGCACACATGGTTTCCTATGAATGGTCACATGGTTTGGGAAAATAGTGAACCAATCGTGTGGACCTTTCTATCTTAGTTTTCATGGTTGGAGTAGTTTCATCGCATGGTTTTTCATATTGTGCACAAACTGTGTGGACCTCTCTGTCTAGTTTTCATGCTTGGCATGGTTTCATCACATGGTTTGTTAAACTATATGCAAACTGTGCGCATCCCAATGTCCTTCTATTTTACTTAAAAGTTCACCCATGCACACCCTAAGACACTAATTCAAATCAAAGTTACATAAAAACGTACATTAAAACATGCTCGATATGAATCCATAAAAGGACGGGATTTTACAATCTCCCTACCTTATAACAACTCATCCTCAAGCTTCACTCCCAAACATCTCTATGATTCTAATCCAAAAAGATTGGGACATTGAGCACTCATGTCTACTACCCATTCCCATGTTTACACTTGAAAAAATCAATGTTTCCATAACATAAGAACTAACTACATGGTCTTCTCCCATAAAACATTCTCACTATGACCCAACACATGAATCTGGTGCTTATCAAAGGACACATCTATCTCGAGGTCAACCATTTGAATATAAATCACATGATAAGGGTCAAGGTGATACCTCCATAGTTGCGACACATGGAAAACATCATTCATAGAACTGAATTTATATGTAAAGGCTAATCGGCATGCCACTAGCCATATTCTCTCTAGCACCTCAAACGGTCGTAAAAACCTGGGTGCCAACTTTCCCTACCTCTGTATCCTGTGGTGACCCAATCAAGGGGAAACCCAATGGAATACATGATCAACTTCTATAAAATCTAGGAGTCACCTCTGTATATCAGCATATGACATCTACCAACTCTGAGCTCTATCCATATGTTTTAGAATCAACTAAACCTACTCTGATTTCTCCTGAATGAGACTTGGTCCAAATGGCTCTGAATCACCCACCACTAACCAACATAAAAGTTATCTACAAGGTCTAAAATAATGTTCTTCATAAGGATCAATCTATATATTTTCCTAATAACTATTTTTATTGGTGTAATACCCAAAATCCATGTGTTTATACAAGGAACCACCAAATTTGAGTAAAAATGCTCACAACATATCATATAACTCTTATATGGAACACTCCTACATCCCATATGTCTATGGGTGGAAGGCCATACTTAATAGAATCTTTGTACCATGTGCCTTCTGTAAGACCTTCCATAAGCATTAAGTAATGTTGGAATCACAATCTAAAACTATAGTCTATAGATCCCCATGCAGATGAATTATCTCTCATACATACAACTCTCTCAACTATTCTACTATAAAGGGTTACTTAATTGGAAATAAGGGTTATACCTTCATTATTTTGTCCACAACGGTCCTAATATCATCATTGTTCTTAAGATTCCTTGGATGTCGTACCACGAAATTCATAGTCACGCCATCCGACTTCTATTCTAGAATAGGTAACGAATCCAATAGGCCTCTAGGTCGTTGATGCTCTACCTTCACCTACTGACTGGTGAAACATCTTGTTACAAACCCTGCTATCTCCTTTTTCATGCATGAACTCCAAAATTGTGGTCACGGGTCACAATACATTATTTCACCCCAAGATATATTGTCCATTTTTTAGGCATTAGTTTCTCGCATGAGCTCCTCTCTCATACTCATAGGCACAACAACCCAATTTTTTAGATAGATTTTCTCATCCTCATTTATTTTCCATTTTGAAGGTGTCTTCCCACCATATATGATTTCCCAAAAGGATAAAAACTATGGATCCTCATATTTCATATCCCTGATCAATCTCAAGTGTGTAGAATACACGTCTACAGAAAGCAAATTCATTCTCTCATGACTCTCCTCAACAACCACATTCCATTCCACCAGTAAAGTCATCATCATACACTCTCCACTCAACTCATATACCAACTGAGTCTGAGTTTTCCTTCTCAAGGAATTAACCACACTATTCCCCTTTCTAGGTGTATATTCCAGTTCAAAATCAAAGGACTGTATATTCTCTACCCATATTCCCAACTGGAGATTCATGTCATGCTTTGAAATGAAATACTTCATGATTTTGTGATTCATTAAAACTATTAAATATCCACCTAAAAGATACTATCACCAACACATATGAGAATAAACCACTACTTTCAACACGAGTTCATGCATATGGTAATATTTTTCATGTGGCCTCAACTACCGAGACCCATAAGCAATGACTTGATCCCCTTACATCAACACAACTCAAATTATGATCCGAAATGTGTCATAATTCACTCGGTACTCATCTATGGACTCAGGTAAGATCAAAATTAGTGTTGATATCAAGAGATTATTTAACTCTTGGAATGATTTATCGTATGATTCCTTCTAGTAAAAATTTACCTCATTATTTGTCAAACCTTTAATAGGGGTATCTAATCCAGAAATTGCATGGATAAAATCTTGTAATATTAATCTAATCCCAAAAATATTAAGATATTGAAAAATTTATTTGTCTTCTCCAAAGAAATCAGTACCTTCACTTTTTTTGGGTCCACTACCACACCTTTTTCCAAGATGATATGCCCCAAAAAGTCTACCCTTTCAACCCAAAACTGACATTTACATAGATTGGAATATAGCTGATGCTCTATTAGTGTACCCTAGATGATGTCATGATGTTGGGAATGATCGTCATCAATCTTAGAGTACACCAAGATGTTTTCCACAAACACCACCAAAAATTGATCTATGTTCGGATGAAAGATCTTGTTCATCAAATCCATAAATATTACTGAAGCATTCAACAACCCAAATGGAATTATAAAAAACTCATAAAGACCATACCAACTTCTGAAAGAAGTTATTTTTATATCATAGGACCGAACTGTCACCTGAGGATACCCGGATATCAGATCAATCTTTGAGAACACACAAGACCCCTTAACCTACTAAAAAAGATCATAGACATGTGGAAGAGGATATTAGTTCCTCCTAGTAAATTTATTCAACAACCAGTAATCGACACATTTTCATAAACTCCCTTTGGCCTTATTTAAAAAAAAGGTGGTACCAAACGCACCATACTTGGACAGATAAACCCTTTATCCTAACATTCCTCCAACTGCATTTTGATATGTTGAAGCTTAGTTGGTGCCATTCTGTAAGGTGGAATAGATACCGGTTCAGCCTTCGGCATGATCTCAGTAGTGAATTCCTCATCTCTCTTAGCTGAAAACCATAAAAAGTATTCTGGAAAGACATCCTGAAATAGTTCTACTACTAGTGGATGGATATATTCCGTAACACTCACATCATCCATCAAAATACTAGAAACATGGGTTGTGATCTCTCCCAATTGTTGAGTAATAGGCCTGTCTTGGCCCACATGGATATCCCATTCTCCCAGAAGGACATATTCGTCATCATTAAGAGATATAAAGGCCACTCTCATGCGGTAACAATCTGTGGGGGCTCGGTATGCGACTACCTAGTCCATACCCATAATCAGGTCAAATCCTGTTATATTAAGGACAAATATATCCCACAATAAATGATACTCTCTAATATCTAGCGAATATACCTTTCATAATATTATATACCTACTCTGTGTTCCCAACTATTTATCGATATTCATCACCCCGCTTATAGACTCCACCTCCAAGATCATGCCATTAACAAGATTTGCATATATAATGGAATGAGATTCACCAGTATCAAACATGGAAGTATTTAAAGTAGTAGAAAATAGAATAGTACCTCTCATTTTAAATGGACCAACCACTCTCTCCTCAAGTGTAGGAAAGATTTCATGGAACTATCCTACCCCACTTCCATGTGGTGTTGTCTAAATCCCTTCAGTAGCACCACTCTGATCATATGGGAGGACATACCATAAATCACCATGTAAACTACCTCTACCACCTCTTCCTATAGAGTTCTAACTTCCAGACCAATATGGTGTAGAAGTACCCCTTCCCAAACTCAGACTCTGAGTAGTTGTTCCCTCATCACCATCTTTCCACTGCTTCATAATGAACATCATTTGGTTCCCCATCATTCCACCAAACTGGTAATCCACCGGTGGTCATGGAAAATGTGTTTGATAGTGTCCCTACCTATTGCACTAGTGGAAAAGACCATGAGTATGATCCGGTACAACTATTCCCCTTGATTATCCATCTTGTTTTCCACTGTCTGGAGTAAGGTTCTCATAACTTCACTTACAACTCTCAGAGGGCACACTCCTTGATCATCTAGTGACAGCTATCTGTCCAGTACAAGAAGAATCCTATAGGTTCCCCTATGAGATGAGATCCTGATTAACAACTTCTGAGAATTTCTTTGGCCTAATGATATTTACCTTGGACTTAATTTCACTGCTAAGTCTATCCTGAAATTATTTTTTCAAAGAAGACTCGTATACCTCCAAATCTAGAGAAAAATGTTGTAAATATGTTAAACATTCAGTGTGATCAATTATGAAAATTATTCCTTGGGTCAAATGAAAAAAATATTATTCCTTCTATTATCTCTGTGTCTCTAGATAGAAGTGTTCCTAGAACATCTCTAGAATTTACTTCCATAACATCTCGTCAGTATATCCAAATCATACCTGAATGTTCAACCAGCACTTTGCTGAACCCTGTAGCATATAAGCAGCCAACATGCCCCTCCTCATAGTCAGACTCTCCAAAGGGTCAAGTATAATATCTAGGGATTCAATTCTGAATTCAACTCCTTTAGGCCAACCCTCTCTTGTAAAAGTTGGAGGGTGCTACAGCTAAAAATCCCATTTCAACTTGGAAATGCTTTTCAAAACCAACCCTCAGACTCTCTCCTTGATTTTCAGGAAACGAGAAATGTTCTCTTAGAACATTTCTCCTTCCTCCTAATCTTCAACCAATGGTGCCTCTCATTCCCTGTATGGTATTTCATTCCATGCAATACACCTCGGTCTATCCCTCAACAAGTGTCGTGGAGTCATATCTCTAAAAAAACAAACACACATTTTAGGCATCATAACGTAACCTTATAATATTTAAGTAAGAGGATAAACTAACACACCAAGTTTCAACCTGCCCTTTTCCTTTTTTCTCACCACACAGTCAACACCGAGGCCTTATTTCTATCCATAACCATCCTACTCCTAGGTCGTCATTTACAAGGGTACATATATTCAAATTAATTAATACATCCATTAATTAATTACATTACCTCCAATTAATTAATTAAAAAACTAATTAAATAATCATACCCATTTTATCAATCAAGGTTCTCATTAGATACCCATTTATTCTCATTTTTCATCATTATTTCAATCTCACAACAAGGAAATACAGGTCAAGATCAACAACTAACCCATAACCCATTCTCTAATGAGTTCCTAGAATAATGCATCAACAAAAACCCTGAGTTCCTAGAATTTTGAATGAAGACTCAAGTATTATGCCCATTTAGGCCATGAATCAAAATTAAACAACTTTAAAAACCAATATCACATCACACCACAAGTGTATCACCCGAGGTGAAATAATATCCAACTCTAACAAAAAACAAAAATCACAAAAATCCCACCTTAAGAACTCATATTTTCCCCCATACATGGGTTTGAAACTACCATGCAAGAGTTAATTACCAAGCCACTACTTTTCTTAGTCTCATGTCAACCATTCCCAAAATAGTAATACAAAGTAAAAATAATGAAAATAGAACATATATAATACCTCTTTGTGACGTCCCAAACCAGGTGCCACTAAATGGTGCCAAGATCCTATTGGCAATATGACCTCAATCGTGCCTCCCCGTATGATAGAGGGTGATGAATAGCAATGAGGGTCCGGAAAGATAGTATTGGGGAGAATATACCCTCTTTTATTATAATAGAACACTAGAGAAATCAAACAAAAATAACCAAGTATGAAAGAAAATAAATAAACTGAGCAATACCATGTCATATGATAGTCAAAACAAGAAAATATAATACCCAACAGGAAGGTAAAACATTCTAAATCAATGAAAGAGTCAAGTTCTTAGAATGCAACTAAATGTAAAGACACAATGACTCCAATGTGGGTCACAAACCACATATACTTCCCTCTCCCATGCTCTAATCCCAAATAACAATGTATCCCAATGCCTTCCCATATCCCGTCCGACAACAATAATTTCTACTTGGGTGCCGATCAGGGGGGGCGAATAGGGTGTGAGTTTGATTCATTAGGATTCCATCAACTATTTCTAAGAAAAATATAGTCAAAATATATCGTATGATGTTTTATGAATCAATAAATACAATTCATATTTTAAACAGTTATTACATTGTCATTTAATCTTTAATAATCACAATGGTCCCAATTTCAATCCATGTTTTATATTTGAATCATCATTCTTTATTACTATTCATTTTGTGTTAAACATCATTCCAGGAATTGCAAATTTCATTGAGTGTAGGTCTGCATTCATATCACTTCATATCTCCTTTGATGTAGGTCGTCAGGCCTAGAACCCCATACTCTCAAGCTTGGATAACTATCAGGGGGAAACGCCATGTCCAAGTCCCATATTCCAATTTGTCTAGAATGCCTTGTCTATCACCACAAAGATATCATCCATTTAATCATTCTTTATTTCACAATAATTAGCCACAACATTCCATTACTAATATATTAATTAGTTAATAATTTCAAAGGTCATTAGTTTACTCCAAAATTAACTAAGAACAAAATCCATTAATTAATTCATCAATTAATTAATTAATCAATAAAAATATCATTATATAATTATTTCTTCACAATTAATTATCCATATCAAATCTCAACTTGTCAAAACTAATTCTGACAATTAATTATCGTTCATCGACATTATAGAACATAATTAATTCATATAATTAATTATCATTCATATCCAGTATCATTTAATAATTAATTTCCCGTAATTAATTATCTTATCACAATAAATTAAACATCTCATATAAAATATCATAACCCATAACCAATCTCCAAAAAAATATATATATATTTGGGATACCCCCTTATGTTTTTAGGTGATACCATTATTAATTAACCACCTTGGAAAACACAAGTGAAATATGCATTCCTAATTACTCCAATTTATGAAATCATTTTTCAAGGGAAACTAGAAATTCATAAACTCACATTCACATGTCAAATCCACACCTATGTGAGTCTAATGTGGACAACCTACCTCAGTTTATTGATAAATGATAGCCCAACGGATAATCCCCAAAATCTGAGCAGCACAACGTAATCGATCAAACATCATATCTAAATCTCTAAACCAATAATAAGATTAAAAGAATCACGATCTTGGAAATCAAGATATATATCCAGAATTCAAGATCTATAGCTCAACACATCGGTTTAGATCCATAGAAATGGTGGAGATATTCAATGAAAATATCAAGGAAAGATAGAGGAATTAACATGGGAAGCAATGAGATGAAATCCACTTACCTGGAAGATATAAGGTCTCCAATCCAGTCTTTAGATCCCAAAGAACGGTGTTTGGATCACCTTAGAATCCTCAAGGAAGGCTGTCAGAGCACCTTCAAATTTTAAAGCCTGAGCCAAGGTAAAAATATTGGAGTCCCAGGGCGTTTGGGAGGTTTTGAAAATGATATTTCGATAATTATTCATGGGGACATTGTTTTCTGGGTCGGGGAGCACAGTTTGGGAAAACTTTTCCCAAACCGTGGGGGCCACTCTATCTAGGTTTTCACTATTTGCACAGTTTGGTCACACGGTTTATCAAACCGTGTGGATATCTCTATCCATTTGGACATGCTTGGCATGGTTTGGTCCCGTGGGTTTTCATAATGTGTGCAAACTATGCACAACCCACTATCCGTTAGTCTTCCTCAAAAGTTCACCCAAACACACCAAAACCCACTACTCCAAATCAAAGGTACAAAATAACATAAAAAAGTACCTAAAATTGCACCTGATGTGACTCCAGAAAACGCTGGGACCATACAATCATGGGGATAAATAAACTCCTAAATTTAAATTTAAAATGGGCTATATGTACAACAAATGAAATAATATAAGTTCATTACATAACATGTGTCTCAAATAAGGCCAATTTAGACCAAAATCACTTACCTTAAATCATGAATTTTATTCTACTTGCGAAAACCAAATATATTTTAAATATGATATTATAATAAATATTATAAATAACTATATTCATATAAATCATTCCATATATGTTTTTCTTGTGGCCTTTAGTTCCTTTTTTATTAACAATTCCATGTTAAAGTTACGTTTTAGGTAATAACTGCTTATTTATTATATAGGTTTTGATTTTTTTAATATTAGTCCAATTACATTTATCATGATTAATTTTTCAAAATAATTCTAAAAATATATAAATATAATATCTATTTATTATATTTTTATTTATATTAATCCATAAAATTTATTGATAGAAAATAAAATACATCATTTATGGAGATATAGGTCGTACATACAGATTAACATTGATTACATTTCCTTGTTAGAATGAATAAAAAAAATTAATTATATATTATAGTTATATAATTATTTTCATGTAATATATATCTTATATTAAAAAAATAATATTTATTACCTTCTATGTAAATCATGAAGGAGTCACAATGATTCGTGAGGCAGTAGTTCGCCACACACACGACTAACATTATCCTATTCCCACAGAATGGAAAGGAAAATAATATGGGTTATATAAAAATACAATAAGTTAAATAATATAATATATATAATATATAAATAACAAAACAATCATTATTTCTATCATTGAATATTTGTAACGGGAAATTGAATGACAACAGTTCATGAGGCTATAGTCTTTCGTACACATGAATGATGATTTCATAACCAATTTTTTGGAAGTAGAGAAGGTTGTAGATTATGAACATAAAAAAAACAACTCAATATATTTAAGATTATTATTTTCATATATAATCATTGTATAATAAAAATTTATTTTGGTGTAATAATAAAAAAAATTCATTTATTAATATTACCACATCTTCGGGTATCCTCCTTAGGTTTTCAAAAAAATCCATCAGTGGTTATCTTTTTTCCAAAATAAAGATTACAGGAATATAAGAAGGAATTTTGAACTTATTTGGTAAGGTATTAGAAGATAAAAAAGGTTTTAATGGGGTTAATAAGTGAGTATATGGGTGGCCATTTATATGTGGGGTGAGTGGCACACTTGTAATTATTTTTGAAGATAGATTTTCTATTATTATTTTTCATGTCACTATACTTCAATAATATACCATTATTTTTAATAGAAGATATTATGTAAAAATATATCTATAAATGTTTTTGGGAGATGATTTTGGGTGTTTTTAGCCCTGAACATTTTCTTTTAACCCCCAACCCCTCTCATATACCAATTTTTATATTATCCACGCTAAATAATTTTTTTGATTTTTTCTATTCATTTTAGTAAAAAATTATTTTGAAAATATTAAAAAATTACAATTTTCAATACTCAAAATATTTTCTCCATTGTTTCTAAATTATTATAAAATATGTGGGAAAATAAAAAATAAAAATCACCTCACTTACACGATGAAAACACTGGTTTTTCAAGAGACACATTTCAAATGTTTACGATGATTTTATGTAAAAATTAAATAATAAATAAATTAAATTAACATATATTTTGTTATTTGATGTATAATTGAAATAATTTTACTTTAAAATTATTTTAAAATATTATTTAACATTATACAAAATTTAAATTGAAAGGATGTTTTAGATTAATGTTCCGTATTCTCACTATTCATTATGAGATTAATCATTTTGGAAAATTCAAAAAATTCACCCTAATAAAATTTTTGTATGATTATTTCCAGAATAAGGATTATTTTATAAATTAAATATTTTTAAATTATGTAAAATTAATTTTGACAGTTTTCATAAATATAAATAAGAATCATTTTGAGAAAATAGTATTTTTGAAACATATAAATCCTTTCTCAAAATTATGTGCTTTGTTTATCAAGAAGTTTCATTTATTGGAAATATTTATAATTGATATTTAAAAATTATTTGTTACTATAAATTTTAATATGATTAATCTTTATGTTATAATAGTCAATTGTTAGAAAACATTTAAATAATATATCATGGTCATGATAAAAATCATTGTATCATGCAATGAAATCCAAACATGGTTTTTCATGTAACATATACAATCAATGAAATTTAGTTTAGTTGAAAAACAAATTAACAAAAAACACAGGTTTTTATAGGGGAAAGCCCATATTCCAACTCAAAATATTCAAAAGTTTCTTAATTTTAATCCAGTTATAGAGAAGACCCTTCCTCATATTCGGAGAATCACCAATGGATAAGAACATTATCCTTCACAAGTATTAAGATTTATTAATCCACATAATTTTATTGATTCTATATAGAAAGATAATATCATTTCCCCAATTAAAAGGGACATCAAAATATTTTGCTGAAGGATGAGGCTTAGGATTGGGATTATATTTTCGTTCAAACTAGTGGTCATCCACATAATTTGATGTCATATATGAATAGTTTCATATCCCTTTCACAAATATAACATAGTGTCAGTTGTACATTCCAATGGAAATTCAAGTACGTACTTATATCCCATTCCATATTCCAAGAAGTTAAAATAATATAATGAATATAAAAATGGGATGTAACTATTGATATATTCTAATAGAGATCATGTGTCGAGCTCATATTCGTACACCTACTAATGAAAGAGAACATCAAAACACCCAGAAGGAAATAAATAAGTGGTGAATATGATATCTCTCATTCTTGAAGATCATCATCAAGTTATGGTTAATAGTAAATATCTTGTCCAGTCTCATATTCTTGCTTCAACGATGGTTCATCCGCATATTTCCGAAATCACATCATGGTTGGCTCATACCCAAACCAATAACTCATGGAATTCAAAGAATATTTCATAAGTCACCAAATAGTGGGAGCATACTAAGAGAAATTTCATAAAATAACTTTAGTATATTAAAATGGAAACTCATGGACCATATTGGAGGATTACTAATCATAAGCGCACCTAGAGACCACATATATCCCTATGAACAAAATGGGGAGAGTCTAAAAACATTATAATAGATAATAATATGTATATTATGATCCATGTGATATTCCAACATTAATAAATGCCAAAATCTATGAGGCCATTCAAATCAAGTATACAGCTTCCTAAAGATCCACCATGTGCACAAAAAAAGAGAAGGTGATATCTACCATTTGCATACTCCCAGTGCTAATATAATGACATGTCACTTGGACTTTTACCCTATCATACATTATGAAAATCATACCTATTGTGAAATTTCACCCGAATAATGATATCCTCTAATTGTAAAATTATCATCATATGTATATGTACATGAAGAATTATTGAAAATTGCCTAAATTTCTATATCATTTTCCAATAATTATTCAGCAATATCATGATTTAGTTTGGGGAATTAGTTATCATACCTTCTTCCCACAGATCACAAGTCAACATCATTAGAAAAATTGAAATTTGGGTCTAATTATGTACAGGAATTGGTCTCTTAGAATGAATAAAATATATAGGATATATGGAGGGAGCTTGTCTTGGGTGATATGATAGTCATGTTTTTTCCAATTATACATCCCTATATAATATTCTTCAATAGACAAGTTATGAATATTTATACTAACTATTCCATAAAGTATGGAAAACCTACATCTACATCTAGATTAGACATATATCTCATGAGGCATATAATGATCATCTTATGATGATATAAAAGCTCTCCTAGTAAATTGGGTCTACTACATTATCATTAGAAGGAACCCCATAAATCATAAATGAAATATAAAAATATTAATTATGTTTTCCTTGATAGATTGAAGACATTTAACATATACTTCTGAGTGATTCATGTCACATGTGCATCAAAGTATATAGGGAAAATTGAGTGTTGTGTTTCCTCCACTCTAGGTTTAGAAGGGTTACCAATTGAAGTAATATAGAATTTTATTTAGTTATGTCCATGTAATTGGTCCCAGAGGTTAATATATTTATAGTTCAGTTCTTTGTCTTAATATCAACTCTAAATACCAAGGAAGACATGTTTTCTTGAGGAAAAACCCTCAATGGATTACTACATCAAACTTATGAGAAACCTTAAAAGGCTTAATATTTAAGAAAATTACGCTCCCCAATAATGGAGAAATATTTTCATGAATGTATCTTAAAATTTATGCTTCACTTATCCAATACCCATGTTAAATCATGACAAATCAAATAAAACATCAAAAGTAGCACCTTCAATTGAAATCAATGAAAAATTACAACCATTATATCTATGGTATTTTATATCATATTTAACAAAATCTTTTCCCATGATATCATAAAATCCATATATAATATAGTATTTCATGAATTTATGGGAAATTTAACACCAAATGCTGGGAAATGATAATTTTTACACTAACTCCCTCCTTACCAAGAAGCTGATACTTCACTAGGTTGGGATATGACTCATTGGAAGTATATATATTATATCCAAAATGTGTGATATATCTATACTATATGGGAGACACTCGAAAAGAATAATTTATAGCTACATATAGGCTACTCTCTATAGGAGACTCCCTAGAGAGGGTAAGATGAATCATTTTTACATAAAGGGGATGTAAGCCCAAACGTTATGGATGATTAAGAGAGTTAAGATGACACTTGAGAAATCCCTTGATTAATATTAAAGGGTTTATATAGCTATATATAGTTCACATGTAGATGGTATTTTGATTGTACCTACCATTTTTAATTTGAATAATGTTATCAATACTAATATCTCATGTGATAGTACCAATCCTGATTAACTAGTTGATGAGGTGTAAGTATAATATGAAAATCACATCAATTTATGTGAGGAGGGTGTTCATTCACAAAATAATTGAAAAACTCATAAAATGGTGCCCAAAAAATATAAATACCTATATCCATCATTTGAGAAAAATATATATGGGAAAATAAGTATTACCAACTCATTCTACCCCTAAAGAAGATAATTCTCTTTCAATTGAGGAGATATTACTATGGTCACAGGATGAAATATAACATTTGATATAGATCAACATTGAGTAACTCTCTAATTATACACGCAATGAATAAAATAATATAATGGGAACTAATGCATCTCCTCTAATATGAGTTTGATAGCCAGAAACACGAATGACCCTTACTAGATATTTATATATAGGCACTATTAATTATCCTCCCACACAACAAGTTCACATGGATCTAATTAAAATGGATAATAAATATTTCCATCTGCTAGGAACTCAGGCTTCATCCCATCATTATATTAAACCATGATCCAAACATATGTGGTTAAAAAAATAGCACATCCATTCAGTCTATATTTTGATTCCCATATAGTAAATATTAAATTGGAATTGACCCAACAAAAATTTTAATTGAAAATATGTTATATGATTTAGCCAAATTTTTAGAATCTGACCAATCCGTATTCTAAATAGTTAAAATAAAATTTTCATGATCCTTAATTAAGAGTTCTTAATCAGGGAGGAAGATGAATGACAAAATTATGAAGAGGATAATTATTCTTAAAATTAAGAGGTCATGGTAGAATATATCATGTGGTAAAGATTACATAGAGGCCATTAATATAACTAATTCTCATAGAAATAATCTCTAATGGGATCAAAAAGAGCAACAATCGAATCATGAAACATTTAAAAATTTACAATATGTTGTCATATTGTAATACTAAAATATATTATCACCTCCATTTAGTCATCGTCATCTAGATCTATATAGGTTGGAAGAATTATTCCCATAAATCGAGGCATCTCTCAGTGTTTGTCATATTTTATTAACAAAACATGCATTTACCTCTAAACACCAACTCAATGAGAAACTCCCTACTATGGAATATTGTCTATAGGATCAGAAATATGATATCATGAAACAATATTCCAGATCCTGATACATGATCAAAATTTTGGTTACACTCCACTCATAAATTTTCTTAAGATAATAATTGTTTGAATCTGTTTTTATTTATATATAATTCAATATTGATACATCCACTGTAGAGGTGTACAATAAGGATTCTAATCCAGTTGAATTTCATTGAAACATGTAATTTAGGGGAAATGAAAAGATAATGATATATATAGAAATATTAAGTCCTCGTAAATTTACATAAGACATAATAACATTTCATTACATTTATTTCTTGTGAAAAATACTCTATAAAAAACATATCCAAGATCACCCCCCCAATTCATTTGTATTAGTGTGAAAAATTAATCAACATAAAAATTTAACCATCCTATTAAATGTTTAAAAAAGAGACACAATAATTTTATACATATTATTAAATGATTCTTAAATATAAATAACCATTAATCTGATAAAATGACCATAATGGATTTGTGTCTTTATAATACTAGGTTTATATTTCAAAAAACAAATCATACACATATAATAATAATTTTATTTTCCAATGTGAGCTCCTAAAATCAATTTGTGTTCCTAAAACTATATGGGTTATCCTAGGAATAACTAAAGAAACTATTGATCAAAAAATAATTTTTTGGAAATTAACCTATTATTGAAAAAAAATATGTGATTTAAACTATAAAAATATATCTTAAAATATAAGGTTCATGAGTAATTTCATAGAAGCATGTAATAAAGTCCATAGTCTCATAAAATCACATAATAATGACAAATGTGGAAAAATATATAAAATGAAAAAACCATGAGTCAAGTCTAGAATCCTAGAAAATATCACATGGTGTAAAAAGTGACATAATAGATTAGTTTTACACACTCTTACCATACATGATACCCCATGAGACTAATTATTTACCCCATTAATCCTTATTCTATATGGGAAAACCCATTATAAAATTTTCACAATCAATGTGTGCCACATAAAGGAATAAATCATTAGAAAAAAATAATTTCCAATTAAATGAATATAAGTTCAATAATAATTCTTCATGTAATAAGAAATTTTTTTATAGTGAAGTAATTTGGGAAATGATTACATGTGAAAATGTAATCAAATCGCTTCAGGGGAATGTAGTTTTCCATATACACAAAAAATGCTATTTTATTCTCTAAAGAAAAGAATGTTAGATGGTATATACTATAGTATAATTATATAATAATAATAATATCATAAATATAATATTTAAACAATATACACATCCATATATAAAATTCTAATAAGTAAGGATTGAGAACCACATATGTCAGTTCTATAGGCGTTAGGCCTCCTTACCTAAGATCAACAGTTTAAATTACTATTTTAGGGACGATTAGATTATTTTATGTAATAATATATGCATGAACAAAATTTTAGGATATATGATATAATGAGGTTATTATATTTACATTGATTATTTTTTTATTTTGGATGAAGAAATAAAATAAAACGATAAGTTCTAAATGTTACCTCTTCTTCAAAAATCTTCTTTTGGTTTAAACCAAAAACATTATTAGGTTTCCTTAATACAAACAATTACTCTATGGCGATGGTAGGGAATTAGGTAATTCAATTTTTTAATTATCAAATGATCTAAATTCCTTTTTATCTGTGAAGAGGAGAAGATAGTGGGTGGATATTTATAAGTTAAGAGAGTGACACACTTGTAATATTGTAATAAAAAAAGGCGAATCTTGGTATTTTACAAGGAAGAAAATATCCAAAATGTTACATTATTGATATTTATAAATGATAAGGTCTCTATATTTCCATACATTGGTATTAGACCTGTTTTGGGACTTTTTTATCATTATCTTTTTAGTTTAACCCACATGTAATCCAATTTTTACCTTAACCATTTTAAATATTATTTAATGTTTTTTACTATTAATTAAGGTCCATAAATATGTTTATGTTTTTAGATAATATATATTATCATGGTTCCAAAATTGAAATTTATTTTTCCAAATTTATCACATAGAATTGTGAAAATTTAATGTAAAATTAATCAAATTGAAGTGATAAAAATGTGGGCTTCAAAAGATAAAATCAACAAAATATTATAATGTTATTATTTTAAAATTCAATAAAAATTTGATTTAGATGACATAAATTAAATTAATAGATATATAATTGAACTATTTTTACTCTTAAAACAACATTTTTAATGATTATAAAATATTTAAATAAAATAATTTGTTAATAAAATTTAGTATTTTTCAATACTTCTCGAAAAATTTATCCTCTCCAAAAATTCCGACAAATAACTATAATGTAATATCAAAATTAATATTCCAAAAACTAATTTTATTATTTAAATTATAATTGTTAAATTTTTAGAACATTATTTTATTTAAAAAAGTGTGAAAAATGTGACAAAATTCATTTTTAGAAGTATAATATTTTTAATCAAAATAGTGGATTTATTTAATCTTATTCATAGAAAACCAATAATATGAAACTTAAATATTTTATTTAATATATCATATATATATTTCATTAATATCATTAACAATTTTTTTTCTATTTTATTTATATAATAAGAGTTTGTTTCCATAAAAATAGTTTTTGGGAAAATGATTTTATTTATTTTAAAATGGTTATTATTTTCATTTATTATTAATTACTATGAAAATAATTCATTTTATATAAAATTTTAAACAATTAAATTTCAAACATAGTTAATAATATTCATACCATTCTTTCCATCAATTACGTAACAAGTATCTAAGTAAATAATAATATTTTAATAATATTTCATTTTTAATTTAATCTCTTTGTTGTGTGTAGTACAACATAAGATCAATGTTTCATTTCACAAATGTTATTAAAACGAAAAAAATATATTTCATAATATCTTGGCGTTTCACAATTTAAACACTTAAAAAATATCATCCTTGAAATTTAATCTTATATGTAGTAAATAAATGTTTCACTTTGGAGAATCCCTTTGTGAGAGACCCTTATCGTAAAATGGGACAATAAAAATTCCTCTTGAAAAGATAGGAAGGGGTGTGTGAAGGTCATATAGAGTAAAAAATACTAGATTTATATGTACGATAAAATAGTTGGATAAAGAATATTTGGGCATGGAATAAATAGATATTTCCCTAATAATTATGAATATTGATAAAGATCATTAATCACAATAAAGCGAATTATCATGTGAAAATCCACAAAAAAAAAATCATAAACCAAGGACGTGTCAAAAGGGACACTGATATCATAATAAATGATGGTAATCATATGACAAATTATTTCAAGATCATTTTCCAAATGTTCATTAATTTTCATAACATAATATACTTACTTGATTACATTCCAATTCATAAGCACACTCTCATCCTATATTTTTTCAATGATTAATTTACACTTTATTGGTTACTCTTATAGATTTATTTTTCATGTCTAAATCACTTAGGGATAATAGGATTAATAAAATAATTATAATACATTCCATCCATATCTAGATATTATATAAAAACCCAATTAGAAAATTTGATACATAAATCACCATATGGTTAAATAATACATTATTCTCTAAAAACTCATTCAAAATCCATATTAATTCATCCAAAAAATGGTTAATCCTATGAACATTCTCGATATAAGTATTTTTAAATAATATGTCTAAATTTCTTGAAATAAACCTAACAGTAATCCCCCAAAATATAAATGTGTATCTCTTAATGGTCCCATAACAAATATATTAATACATATGAAATAAATTTTCCTGAACCATGGAAATATCAATAATTTTCATAAGTCCTTATTGAAACAAACATGCCTCCACATTACATAAATATAACCATATATTATTTAATATATTTTATATCTCAAAATATTCTTTAAAATCTATCAATGATAAAATAACCACTTTTTCTACAAATATTTAGTCAATTCTATAGTCATTAATACTCTCAAGTTTACATTATCTAGATCAATCATATATTTATACAAACTGAAATCCATTTTCACAAATTCCATAACATATTAAGGGTTATATTCCCTTTGACATGTCTTTCCAAAATAATATCACCTTACTATTAAATTACTTTTCTAGGATAATAATACCATTCAAAAAATTCCGGAAAATATGTGACCCAAAATTTCTACAATACAGTCCTTATATATTGTTTTATTTACATAAAATAATTATAGAATTCTCAAACACAAACACTTCAATCATTATACTTTATTATTAAAATAATAAAAAGGATGAATCAATTATTCCACAAAATAACATTCCTATAATAAGAAATATAAATCATATAAAAACATTCAAAATCATCAATTTAATCTCACTTCGTTCATTCAACATAAACAATACTATTAGTGAAAAATATACCATTTATATGTCAATCATGGAAGCTTCAACATTAATAATATAACCAATACTCATAATTCTATTTCAATTATCAAAATAGTAATTCCCCTTATTTGAAAATTTTCATAATTCCAATACCTTATACATTTAAATAATTTAATCATTGATGATATGTAAGGGTGAATATTATTCTCATCCAATGCATAAACCAAATTTTTAATTTTTCCTTTGATACTACATTCTTTTTTTATTCATTTGTACACTCTAAACGTATTCCTAATCCTTTAATAAATTCTCATAGTTTATTCTTCCAACATTAAAATCATTTAGGAAACAAAACCATATATCATTAACGGTCTCCACCACCCATAATCTCAATGAACACTGACCTTATCATTGTCAGGGAGTCCAAGAGATGGCTAAGGTGCAACATGTTAATCATATTTATAATTATCAATCAAGAATAATAAAAATATACATTTCACAATTCATTATCCTATTTTGTTTCCCATAAACATATTATGTATCACATTCAATATTAACCCTGTTCCATATAGTTCATGAAATTGACTAAAACCATACATCATACTGTTAGAACCAATATTTATAGTGGAAAAAAAGATAATCTTGAAAAATTATTTATAACATCATAACATTTTAAAAAAAATTCCATAATTTAAATATATAAAAAATTAAGTTTAACCAATGTTACACATGATCATAATATATTCAAATCCTTAATGATCATTCTCAAAGTGGTTTTTAATATTCAAAATATAAACCCCATGTGTGGAAACCTGGTGATCTGTATGGCCAGATTTCATGTACCAGGTAATGATCAAGTCAATGAAGTTGATCCATTCTTGGAGTTATTACCCCTAGGTATATTCATTCTAGAACCAATTCTACTTGTAGTGTCTAGAAAGGGACGTAATTTCTCAGAGGCCACTCAATCTATACTTCACCATTATTCAATGATAATTTTCTATACTTAGACATACACATAGACTTATCCCATTGGTTTTCAATAAATTATTCTCACCATATTACCAATATTCATAGAAATCTTTCCTCTTATACAAAATTTTTAATAAAATTCTTACAAATATTATTACATTATTTTAAAACATTAATATCCAATAATTTAAAGGCAATGATCATTAAGGTCTAGTGCCTTTAGAATACTAGTTTCTTAATACATAAAAAGAAACTAAAATGTGAATTCTTCATTTTAATATCTACAGTTATCTCTAAAAATCCAATTGGGATCCTAAAAACACATGGGATATCATGGGGAATAAATAAATAATGGGGTGTGATAAAAATTAAATACAATGAATAAACCTATTATTGAAGCATAACATGTTAGTCCCTTATATAACATGGTATCAGAAAAAATAATTTTAATGAGTAATTTCATTGAATTTTGTAATTAATAAATAGGTATTGTAATATCATGGAATTATATTAAATATAGACACAAAATTTTATATTCAATTCGGATGAGTCTTGGGTAACATACTATACAATATGACTTGGTGTACAAAGTATCAAAATAAATTAGGATTGTTAATTAATCCCAAAAATGCCTCCTAATGAGAATAAATAATAACCTAATCAATTAGAGTTATATTTGGTTTCACACATAATAAAATTATGAGGATCTATTTGTTCCACAAAAAGGAATCATTGATATGAAATAACATAATAATTACCCATAAAATGAAACTGGCATCCATAATCGTGGTTCTTATCATAAAAAAAATGAAATTATATAGTGATTTCATTTGGGAAATGATCATAGTGGACATATTACTGCACCAATGAATTTGATAAAAATATATGTATATATGTGAGATAAATATATAAAAAATGTACATGATTTCCATAACATTAATTAAAGATATAATGTTATTTATTGAGAGATTCTTCATAACTTGAAGGAAACATGGTCATAGAGAGGTCCCTTACCATGAGCCTAATTTTTCACATGTGTTATTAATATTCTAAATAATAAAAATATTTTAATTTATTCTTACATAATTTTTTCTAGTTTATTATTCATTTTATTTTTATTTTTTCCACTTAATATTCAATCTCAAAACCAATTAATTTCACATCGGATGTTTTAATAATAAATAGATCGATTGAAAAAATCATATATTTCTATTGAATAAGGAAAAATATATTTTTAATTCATAAAACAATGAAATAGAATCATACAATACATAAAATTTATTTACATAATGTATAAATTTTAAACAAAAAATGATATATTGTTAGGAAAAATTAACTACATTATAATTATGGGGGCAGTAGTCCATACGTATGCATGAGTAATGTTTCTATTTTTTGAAGATATTGATGGAAGGACGATATATGTTAGTTTAGCATTATAGGCTAGTAAATAAAAATGAAATATCATATTACTTATTTAAATACCGTTACACATACCATCCATGTGATGAGGTAATAAAAACAAATAATGTCACATCACGAGAAACATTCCATCATACTGATGAAAGGCATAATCATTTAATCAATGGAAGATAAGGTAATAAAATATATGACATGATAATTTTCCAGAATGTTAAATATTTTTTAAATATAATATATAAAAATTAAATTATTCCTTATTACCTTCCATATATATCACAAGTGATAAACAAATCACATCAATTTGCAATGATTTAGTATTCTGTACACATGAGCGACATTATAATTTTATCTACTGAATTGAAACAAAAAGGTATAAATTATATTATAATTACATAAATATAATACTATCATATATAATATTTATATATATCATTATATAAATCACTTTTTAGTAGTGGTGTAAAACAAATTATGTCAATTCGTGAGGTGATAGTCCATCGTTCACATGATCAATAGTTTCATTTCCCTTTGAGGGGAAAGTGATAGAGGCAGTTCATTCCAATAAAATAAAATGTATCTGTATGTATATTATATTTACTATTTTATTTCAGAATATTTCAACAATATTAGGATGGGTGGGAGTTTGCAATAAAAGAAAATTCGTAGTTAAGGACATTACATTTTATTTGGAAAAAATCTTATGGTTTAAACCAAAATCCATATTACGATGGATTTAGGACAAAACCATGATTATAGGTTGAGTATAGTTAATTATAGTTAGTATTCATGAAGTAAATTTCCTCACCAATATTTTTGAATGTGTTAATAGGGGAGGATATGGTCCAGAATTTTATAACATAGGTGAGTAGCACACTTGTATATTCTAAAAATAAAAAGTTATTCCCACGTTTTTCAAATGATACAGGGTTAAAAAATTGGCCAATATCAATCCTTATAGGATATTAGAAAAAAATATTTACATAAAATTTGTTTTGGACATGTTTTATGTAATTTTATCCCATATATGATTATTTTAACCCCTCAATAAACACATTTTTAGTCTAATCGTGGTAACTAAATTTTAATCTTTTTACTCTTAATTATGGTAAAAATTTGGTTTAAATTATCCTAAAATATACATTAGTATGAATGAAAATATAAAATAATTTTTTATAAATTAAAATCCCCATAGTAAAAAAAATGTAATTTAAAATTTAGCCCACATGTGTTCTGAAAAAGAAGATTTTGAAAGTGAAAATCGTCCAATGTTTGTAACATTTTTGTAAAAAAATTAATTATGAAATTGATTCAAATGGATTTAATTGGATTAATATATATATATATCTATATAAGTGGTCTAATTTTACTTTTAAACCCATCAATATAAATTTTAAATTTCTTTAAAAGATTTAATACAAATGAAAATTCTTAATAAAATCCTGCATTTTTCAGTTTTCATCTACAAATTCAATATCCAATAATTTTATAAAAAATCCCTCAAAAATGTTATTTATTTTTATTTCAAAAATTCTTTTTTAAATTTATTCTCAAAATGTATCAAAAACTAATTTTCTTAAAAACATTGAAATATCCATTTTAACTATCTATTTGAAAAAAGTATTGTTTTTAATGGTATGTCTTGATTTATTTGATCCCATGTCTAGAAAAAACATAAAATTAATGTTACATATTATATTAAATAATTAAATTATAATTTCCATTATTATCATTAAACAAATTATTTTTAAAATTTATTAATTTATTTCATTATTGTGGACATTAAAAATGTTTATGATAAAATTATTATCATTTTTTTTCAAATAGTAATTATTTTAATTTATAATTAATTGTTAACCAAAGGAATAATTTTTTAAAAATGTACATGCCATAATTTTTTAATTTATTTTATCAAATTCATGAATAATTTTCAATTTCTAGCTAATGTATCTTACTTATTTAATAATATTATAAACTTATGTCATGTTTTTTTTTTGAAAATTGTATTGTAGGTAATGAATTATATATTCATTGCAAATATAATGAAAGATATGAAAAAATATTTCACAAGGTCTAGGGGTTGTACAATAAGTTTCTACAAATTCATATTGGAAAGATCACGTTGATATCCCAATTTTGTGGCCACACTTCTAATCCAAAATTCATGTTTTCCCACCAATATGTTTTATTCAATGTTATTTTAGGAAGGACACGACTTCACATTCATGATGTGGTGAACTCTTCATATCATTGGTGTATTAAATATGTTGTTAGTTGGAAGTAAATATTGTTATACGGAGAAAAAAATAAAAGTGTATTTTTATGAGGATTGTTATTTTGAATAATTTTATTATAAAAAGGCGGGAAGGAATCTTGAAATAGGTGATTATGAATATGTCTTTACCTTATATGGTATGATGTCAACTCATAATGATTGATGGAGTATTATTTGTAATTATTACATATTTCCAATTATATCACTTGTTTCACTAAATGCGATATTATAAAGATATCAATTCTATCAAGAACTAGATTACCATAGTATATATCCTTTTATATTCATGATATGATTTGTCTCGACCATTGAAAATTAAGATTCCAAATGATCAATGGTAGAATATGGTAAATCCTCAGAGAGAATCTAAACAGACAGTAGTTTTTGTAATAGTTATTCCATAATGACATGTATCATATCTCTGGATGATGTATTTCACCCCCCTTTACGATTACAATATGGAGATATAAGAAAATAATAATTAGATATTAGTGATGTGCCTCAAGTATTTGAAGAAGGCATCCAAACCATAGTTGATGTGCTCAATCAGGTAAATACGGGAACAAAAAGAGGAATCATAGACCACAATGATTAGTGAAACCATGAATGTGGAACCGAATTAGATATATATATTTCCTCATAAAACTATACATTTACGTGTTATCCTATAATTGCACATTGATTTGTGGATTTTTTCCCTATGTGGCTATTAATAACCTTATCCTTATAGATGATAATCAAGAATTCAAGTAGCCATCAAGATGAATTCTCCACCAACATACTTCCAAGGTGGAGACTAAAGATGATATGCTGATTGAATCTACCATCATCTAAGAGGTTAAATACCTAGAATTCTTCTCCAATATTTTCTATTTTATGAGATTAAATAGTAATATTAATGTTTTTATCAATTTTAGGGATCTTAATATACACTATTTGATATATGATATTGCAATTATGATTATGTAACTCCTAATTAGTGTAATTGTTGGTCTTTTCCCTTTCAATTATGGGTGGGTACTCAGGGTAAAATCGGATCAATATATCCCCTGAAGAGGAGGAAGCCATCCAATTCAAGGCTCCCCAGTGGATATTCTTCTATTAGTTCATTACCAATGGTTTTATGAATATTAGTTCCGCATACTTCCACACCATGAGTCACATTTTAAAATGCTTCTAGGAAGAATCAAATAATGGTATATCATAGATGTAGTGGTTAATTTCGAATAATTTTGGGATAATATAGCTGACCATAAAACAATATTAAACAAGTTGTAGAATTACATATTTTATATCAAACCTCTATAATTTATTCTAGAGAAACATTAGGAAATTTTTTTAGTTTTATGATTTTCCATGATGAAATCTAGATCGACTGTGATAATACTATTTAGAACAACAAAATAATTTTCTTTAGTTTTATGTTGCATCCTTAATTATTTAATGATTTTAGATGGACTTATTGATACATATCTTACATTTTCTTCTTTATAGGAAATGTAACTTGTAAATACCTTACCCTCATGTAGTTGATGAAGAAGTGAGTTTATTACTGAATGAAAAAATATTGAGATGAATCCTTCAATAACATCATGTGATATCTATTATATCCACATGTTATATATCCACTATTAGAAGGGTATAAACAGATCTTATATTTGGACACTATGAAGTGATCACATTGAACTATTCTCATGAAAAAACAATTATTTTGTAGAAAATAGTCTCTAAAATGTTGGTTGGGAAATTATATATATGGATGCATCATATTAATATATCAAGAAAAGAATTATCTTTAATTTTTTTTTCAATGAAATGGTTTAGGCACTAATTACACCACCATTAATTCTTCATATCATCTTGTATCAATCCAATCATGTAATTTATCATCCTCCCTAGGTTGATGGGAAATCAATCATGATGGGTGGTTATCATAAATTAATAAAACATCTAATTTTTATCATTGAGGGTTATCAATGGTCATGTGTTATCAAAGTTCCCAAGATCATGTAAAACCCTGTAAAGCATAATGTTGGACACCAATCCCCCAGATTATGTGTCTTTCTATTCCCATGAAACTCCTTAAATATATGTGATATATTTTGATGTGTCCTATCCAAGTCCAACATGGAAAAGAATAGTGATAATAATACCCAATTGATATGGTTTATGAATATTATTTATCTCTCCAACCATGGAGACTCTACCATGTTATATCATGTTCTTCTAAGGATACCCCCAAAATGTGATAGAATAACAAGACCTTATCGTAGGCCTGGTACTATACCTAGAAATTTAGATATCTCATTTGAACATAAATGGTGAATCAAAACCATTGACTATGAAGATATATAGTCAATAATCCATTATGAATTAAGAGTTACACCTCTCATTGGAAATGTGAAGAGATTTATGGTGTAGTTATCTTTTGAATAGAAACTAAATCCCATTCCACGTATATATAATTATCATTTTGATCCTATTTTTAATTCATATAGAGGCCCCAATGACCATGATAGGAAACTTCTATCTTCTGTATTGAAAAATATAAGGTAATTTCATAATTAATTATTTTATTCCTATATGAAATCAATCATATTTTAGATTCCCTAATGTTTAATGAGCTATTGTCTGTTGTGGGATGGAAGAGTACCAAAATAGAACACCTCCAATTTTTGACCCTGATATCAGATTAGGCGAAAATGAATCATGATCAATGTTGACCATAAAAAATAAACCTCTAGGATAGTCTATGAAAATTAAATTCATCTAAGAATTATTTTTTGATTGATTCCTTCTCAGACACATTGATGATGTAATGACCCTTTACATAATATTGGAAATCTATTCAGACACTTCTAGTGATCATCAACTAGGCACCCATATCTCCCAAAAAAATTGAGGTTTAGCAATTTCTAGTGGGAGATTATTCAAGACTATGCACAATTCACTATAAAATTCCAAACATATCAAACATATGAGAATTTATTTATTCAACCATTGTAGTTATTGAATACATAAAAAAACTCATCGTCATATAATGTTTAGGTATTGGATGTCAAGGGTAAATATACCCCAAAAACTAATGGGAGCATTAAGTATATTTTTCGTACTAATAAAATTTTCCCCATTGTATAAAGGATATATAACTATATAATGTTGGGATGAAAAATAGAATCAAAATTTTTAAGTCAACATTATCACAAATGATGGTATACCTCAAACATTATTTATGGGAAATTCCACTAAAATATATTATTTCGAGTTGAATAGCCTGTATTAGAAGTAAATCATTGAGTCCAACCATTCATCAAACTATAAGGAAGTAGAAAGTGGAATGATATATATATTTTTTAAGAGGTGGTTCCTCAGTCAAAGGCCAAGGAACAATTTATTGCATAAGGAAAAAGAGTTACAAAAGTCTGAAAGATGGAAAATTATTGCAATCCTTATTAAATAATGGGAGAAAATCATCAGGCAAGAGATCTAACCAGATAATGTCCTGATAAACCCCCTTGTTGGCGAGACTATTGGGAACCATGTTCACCTCACGGAACACATGAGTGGCAATGTAGTTGAGGTTCCTGAGCAATGTAAGACATTTCATCCATCGAGATGTGAGCGGCCAAGAAAGGTGCACCACACCCTTCCAAATAGCTTAAACAACAGTGGTTGAATCACATTCAATCCAAATGTTGTTCCAACCCCTCTGCATGGTAAAGTACACCGCATGAATGACTCCCAACATTTCCGCTTCCAGAGCTGAGGACGTTCCACAACTTCCGAAGAAGAAGCCAATGCATCTGCTATGCAAGTCTTTGAAAATGGAACCACAGCCTGCCGGACCCGGATTACCTCTAGAAGTGCCGTCAACATTCACATTAATCCATCCTGGCAGCGGGGTTTTCCAGAAGACCTCAAAGGTGCGACGAGGTAGCCTGTAAGATCCAGCAATTCTAAGACGACGAAGGATCTCAAAATCACCAACAGAGTTGTCACAATGATCCTTCTGAAGAGAGGCCGCATCCTTTATAGCAATGAGGATACACATGTTACCTGCATTGAGACTAAACGAACATTTATTATGAATAAAATTATTTCTGTCATTCCAGATCACATGCAGGAGCTCAGTGACCGCATCTAGAAAAAGATTCCTGACTTGTTTAGAAGAATTTGAATTCACACAAAGCTGAATATGAGAGCTAATAGAATCAATAAGAGACCATCTACAACCAAAAATTTCAGAAATGTAATTCCAAAGATCAGTAGCTGTAGAACAAGATAAGAACAAATGATTAGCATCTTCACGATGTTGGTTACAAAAATGACATCTAGAACAAAGAGTAATCTCGAAAGATTGGAGACACACATAAGTGGGAATCCTATTATGAGCAAGACGCAAAATGAGAATAAATATTGAGGGTTTGATCCAAGGTTTGTTAAAGGATTTCAACCAGACAAAGCTGGAATTAGTGCTACTGAAATTATTATTGTAGAAACTTTTAGAATCTAGGACACCGTTAAAGGCAGGTTCCCAAATAAGGAAATCATTAGTATCAGAAAAATGGTAATTGTAGACGATATGACAGATGTTATCTGGAAGGATGATGCCATGGGAGTTAACAACATCACCAATTTTGGAAGTGGTGTTCTCAAAACTAGTGGTGGACGTAAGCATAGATATTAAAGGGGTACCAGTCTAGTTTTCCAGCCAGAAATTCAAAGAGGAATCAGTGTTAACCATCCATCTAGCATTGTTCATGATAGTGAGGAAAGAATTTCTAATGGAAGGCCAGATAGAAGAAGTAATGTAACCAAAATTACCATTCCGAAGTATATTAACAAACCTTTTCCTAAGAAAATCAAAGGAATCAGAGTTACTATGAATAATATTCCAGGTCATTCTAGCTTGATAAGATCTTGTATGATTTATAGAGTTACCACACCACATCCTATAATTCCACAATGGATACTCTATAATAAAATGTGTACATCATAGAGGTCGTGGTTCCCACTGAATTATAGTTTCCCTTAATTTAAATTAGTATAAAAATAACATTTTGAAGAGGATAATCTTAAAATGGTTTGAAAATTTATCATTAAATGATGAAGAAAAACCATATAGATTTTACAATATAGAAATTCATCAAAATTCATTCATTTGATGCTTCAAGAAGAATGTATTATTCCATTTATTTCTACTATGATAAATCATACTATCTCTCAGAACCCAATTGATACCATGGAATTTGTCTTTGAAATACAAAACAATAGGGTAAGAACCTTTATCTATATACATGTTTAACCCCATTGGGGAGTATACAATTATCCACATTGATGGAGAGAGTTTCACGACTCTTTATAAGAAGATTTTTCTCAATAACCACTTCAGATGATACATTAGAATAACTGATTTCTATTCTATAAGGGATTGAATTTCATGGAAACCATCCTGATAACATGACATAAAACTTCATGAAAACATACATACCCCAAGATATTAAGGTACATAGTATGGAATTGTTCCATAAAAATTTAAATTTTCATAAAAATTACATGGTCTCTAATATGTTTTCATTATAGGATATATAGGTTCCTTAACGGTTTCTTGAACCAAACATCATATTCCCCATATACTATAATTATTCAGAACCCTATCTTTTTCATCAATATATTCCCTATGTTATCTAATTAATTATTTCATATAAACATATGCTCTATGGTATCCATAAATATATCACTCGGGTAACCATTATATCATGGCCATATTCCCAATGTTGAATATATACCTTTGTTTAGTGGTCCTTATTCTCTCCAGGTATCATTATATTTTTTAGGACATATACCTAGTGTAATTATACTAATTGTTCGTAAATAAAAATTGATATTATCTATACCCATCCAATCTCATTGGAATATATTCCCTATAAGGATAACCATAAAGTGATCTTATGGATAAGTACCTTTACTAATAATTTCTAAAATATTTTTCCATATTATATTGGTCAAATGATGTTAAACTATATCACATTAGTCTTATTCACTTGATGTTAAAAATTATAGTACATATTCATCCTAGAATGGCTTTATTTTTCCTAGAATATAAAATTTAAAATATTTTGAATCACTTATTTGAGAACCAAAAACATATAAAAACTCTTGGTGTGAGGTCACCTATGTGTATAATTCTACTCAAGGATAAAAATTCCAACATTTAAAAATCATTTTCATGAAATGTGAATAATTTTAATTCCCCATAAATTTCCATTTCGCCCATCCAAGACACACTTTAATAACATAGATAATTTCTTAGCCATCTCCTCTGTCTCACATAGAGTACAAATAATGTGAGTTCATATGTCATAATTAATCATTCCAGTTGGAATAACTATGGTGCACCATATTCAACAAGTTGGGTTCATTATCCTCTGACATGATGTTAAACAATACAACATTTTCCCTACTCAGATGAATTAAAAAGGCATGTCATTGTTTGCGAATCATGATTATAACCTCTAATCCACTAAACCCAGACATATTAAAATCAATATATTAAACTACATGGAATAGATCACACTCGTATGAACTTAAGCAATGCACCTCCTCCATCAAACCCTTGTGATGTTAATAAGAATGAATGGTTAAATCCCATATAACCAAAATCAATATTAAATCTCATTACCTTGTGAATGATATTGATCTACATAGATATTACATCATATTACCTTAGGAAATCAATGGTTATGTATGTACGAGTGGGCCATGATGTCTTATTTCACTGTACCCATGATTGAAAATACATTTATCCACTTCAAACATGTCAAATATATATAGGAATAAAATATTCAAGAATAAGATGTTACATGATTCTTATTCCTTCAATATACATAGTAACATATGTATATTATATCCTAGGTCCATTTGTAATGCGAAAAATAATAATTACCCTCTGGATTTGAATCAAATCTATTCAAGTGTATTTATATATAGGAACATTATGCAGAGTGATTTCTACTTCATTATGATACACAATGATTCATGTATCTTCTCTCTCATGATCATATAAACAATTAATAGTCAACTAAATAACCTTGTATTTGGGCTTGATCGATTTAGGGCTGAATGTAATGAACTTTGTGGGGCTTGATTAAAGTTCCTTGAGAATACATTATGTTTTTAGGTTCCCCTATCCTTGTCCCAATCACATGCATCATCAATAATATGTGCCTATTTAATATATAATAGACAGCTCTCTATGAGTAAATACACTTATAATAACTACATGTTTATTGATTCCATATTATTACAGGATATGTGTTTACATTTATACCCTATATTATTGACCCATGCACAAAATATTATTCATATATAATATTTTTCATAGGATAGTGGTAGTCTGGAAATGGTAAATTCTAATCTGGAAGGATTTCACTATCTATCATGAATATGATTTTATAATCTCATATTACTATAATATTACATTGAAAATGGTAATTAGTATAACCAACTACAATGTAATTTGTTTTGATTTTTCATTTATTCCCATGTTTGACCCCATATATATATACCCCTATTTTTTCTTTTCAACAAGAGGAATAACTTCTTGAGGGGAGGGACCTCTAGCCATCATATTCCCTAAATGTGTCATACCAAAACCATCATATGAATATAATTGGTTTTAATCTATATCATACATAACCTAGATAATCAATCCTAATTCCAGAACCACAATTTGTGACTTTTATTTTCATCATCATCCCTTTTCCTAGAGATAAAGGTGTTTACGGAATTATTATGCCACAAACCAGTTGGGTAATTTTTACTCTTTTCTAACTATAATTCAAAAATCAAGACATTAAACTATGTTAACTAATTTCTATGAAATTATGTATCCTAGAAATGACTATGTTGGAAAACCTATACATCCATTCACAACGGGTTAAATCTACTCTAGAGATTCTCTCCCCCTTCAGGTATCATCATCATGATCATAATCTATGATCATTTGGGTGAAATTTGTGTGACCAATAATTAATTTAGTATATTAATAAAATATAAACCACAAAAACACTGAAGACATTGATTATTTAAATTTATTGACCTAAAATAGTTAATAAATGTGACATATTACATGATTGGATAAAAATATAGAAAAGGGATAACCTATAAAAAATTTAATATGTAATCACTATGTCATTAATTTTTACTTCCATGAAAAAAATAGAGTATAAATCAATAAATGTATAATTGAGCTTGTAGAGCCACACTACGAACCTAAAATTGATCTATTCTCTTAGAACACACTGCTCATGGACAATTCTAGAGTAATTATTTCTTATACCTCAATATTATTGATGGTGTGTTTAGTACATGAAGACATAAAATATAGTGTACCAGAACCATTCTTGAGAACACTTCTGGAATTAGAAAATTTATTTCACTAGTGATTGAGTTTTTATTTCCTTCCTTTGTTATAAATAAAGAGTGTACTCAACACCAAGGGGTAATTTAATTTTACAATGCTTATATTCCCCAATAATCCACTATATATGTTCCCCCATTTAGGCCTATCATCCAAAAATCAAATCATTCTTATGGGTGAGATCTCAACCTATTTATAACCTAATAGTATCATTCTGTAATTCTTAATCCAAATTTGATTTCAGGTATCCTTTTATGTACCTTTCCCATTTCACTATCCTTTTCTCATTCCCCTTGTAATATGTTTTGTATATCCCATAATCAAACCACTGAAATATGTTTTATATCCACAAAGTTACACCTCTATACAAAACAATCATTCTAAAAATATTATATTAATGTTCCAATTTGGTAAATTTTCACATCTATCATGTGATCTCCAACCACATAGCCGATTGGACCATGTTTTAGGACCTTAAACTATGCTCACCAATATCTATTATAGATTTTTTAGTATTCGACCATCTATTCATGTTGAACTTCACCTTATCAATTTTATAAAAAAATCCCCCCTCATTGTTGACTAAATTGTATCACATTAACTATCTAAATATTTTGATCTAAGATATAAAACCACATCTCTATACATTTATGCTTCAAATCACATAAAAATAAATGTCTAATACAAATACATAATAATTTATATATATATAATATAAATGAATATTGTGTAAAAGATAATTTATTTTCTACTAATCCTCCCCAACATGAACCCTATTTAATAGTTTGAGTGATAAAATTAAAAATATACTCTAAATGCATGGCATCCCTAAAATTACCTAAGAAAAATAATGTTAAATAATTTATTCTTGATTTTATGAAAATTAATTCCTATTATCCTAATTTGTTTATCATTTATTAATTAACATGTTTTTATGAAATAATGGTTTGATTGGGACATAAATCACTGAAATGAAAAGTACCTATAGACAGAATCATTTTTCATTCATTGAATAAAATGAATGAAAAATCACTATAAGAAGAATTCTGTTTTCATACATGGAAGTATATTAAAAATTCATCATTGTAAGTCTACATTTTATTCATAGAAATTATACCATAATCATCATAATGTTGATGACAATTTTGTGTTGTGACTATAGACAATTCAATAAGGATAATATTATCCATAATAATGGAAACAAGCTACTTTTTTATAGCATGGACAAATTCATGTAAATGGTATATCTAAACCAATTTCTATTTTGGTGTATATAAATAATATTATAGTTTTATAAAATAGAGGGATTCTTCATCAATTTGTGGTTGATGTTTTGTTACCACTTATGCATAACCTAAGTCAACAATAGATAGTACAACTTGAAGATCATCTTTCTTTGGGGATATCTTATCCCTAACAAATAGTTTTTGTGATTATTTATATTATTATTACCATTTTAGGATCACGTTTTTCATATAATGACTTGCAAAATAATAAAATCATGCATTTCCCATTATGGTGAACTCAACTTCCATTCTAAAAATCTATTAATGAATATATTTTATAATAATCTGTAAGGTTATCCCCAATACATCCATCCAAAAATATGGTGAGTGGAAAATAATTCACATTTATCACTGAATTATTTTTAATAATGACCCATGTATGGGGGTTATATTCAGGAACCATCTTAGTCAACAGGGGTTGACGATCATCATCCATCAATGGAACTTTTTCTTCTTCAGTTGATGTCTCTTATACCTAATCTAAATTATATATTGAGAATGTACAACATTCTATTTTTGGGATCAATGAATTCATTGATAAAATGAGAATACTTCACATTTTAATAGTGGATGAATCTGAAATGAAATTTAAATATGATTACATACATGAATTTGAAGAAGCACTGACCTCCTAGAATGTAAGATATACATATCGGTACCCATGTGGAAATTCATATGATTATCATAGGGTATCTAACTTCAAGGATAAGGACCCTCCATTATACCTCACATTCAATGGATCCACATCATCTACTTGAGTGTAATGTACAATAAAATCAATAGTTGTACATGATTTTTCATGAAAATTCGTAGGTTTTCCAAGAAAATAATAAATATGTAGAATGATATCTATGACCCAGTGGTTACAAAAAATCTTGAATATATTCTTTAATTGGTCCAATAGTAATGGTGTAATAGTATTTCTAGACTTTGACTCCAAAAATATGGTCCACCACTATTGATTAGACGAATTAATTGCCATTTTTTCAGATCAAATTCAAACAATACTTCTTCAAATACCTATTTTTCATTCACTTCCAATTCCATTGAACCCCCATAAAGAATCATAGAGCATAATTTAACTTATGGGATCTATACCCAAACATCATGATCCCCAAGACAGCCAATCACCAATATTTTCCCGTATTGGGTAGTGGTTGATGTAAAAATGACAAACATCCAAGTGTTTTTTCCACTGTCACCCCAATAAATTTCCCCCATTAGTGAAATGACTTATACCAATATATATTTGGATAATGATGAATAAATTGTAGATACATCTATACAATTTACTATTGTGTGTATATTGGTATCATCGACCTCTTCATCCACCTATATCCTAATATATCAAACATGTATAATTTCAGGGAATGAAAAATTACTGGTGGTGGAGGCATGCATGATCTTTTCTAATCAGTGAACACCTCCCACAAATTATACATAATATCATGGTAACCTTATCAAACCAATATTAAATCATATTATGAATCTATTCTGAGCAGATTGATCCCATAATAAAATTTTGTGCATAGAATTGGAGTTTTTTCATTTCTATAATCCTCTAAGAGTTTAAAAAAATGAAGATCCTGATAATAGTGAATGAAAAACAAATTCTTAAATTACTTTTTCATCATCCAAATAACCGGTCACATATTTCCTTATCCTCAAAAACTTTATAAATCAATCTAGGAAGTGATCCATAATTTTTATGAGTGAATATCAATCCCTATTTCCACCTGATACATTAATACATATTTGATATTCTCTTATAAAGAAATAGAATCATGGGTAGATTCATGCCCAAAACCCAAAAAGTATGATCTCCTCCACCTAGATAATCATCATCATTATTAATTATAATATATCTTTCTTGAATAATCACATTGATACCAGGAATCTGAAAAATATACTATGCTCAGAATAGAAAATGTTGGAGAGTCCTTTTTTTATGGGGAAGCTGATTCCAAATTCCTTATCTATTTTCATGGAATATATGAGTCTACATTATATAATGGAAGATGTCTATTTTTGTGTCTTCTTTATGATATTAATGTCCTTGTAATTGAAGAATCCTCAACAACTTCCACCAGATTAGCCAACAACCCTCCCTGATATTAACAGATCCATGTATTTTCATTATAATAGTTTTCAATCTAATGCTAGAATCTGATGGATGGAAGCTCAAATGAACAATTTTCTCCTTCCGTTTTGATATTAACTTTTTCTAACAAGCTACAATTGGGTGTCTCTTAGTTCTTCACATGGAGTAGGAAGTGGGGATTTATTCTTAACACACCTAAACAATCACCCAAATCTATAGGATGTATATCTTTAATAAATATTTTTTTAAATTTATCATATTGAATAAGATGACCTATTGATGATATGATAGATATAAGAATGATTTATGAATTCTGATTATGTTTTCATTAATACTTACACCATAGAAAACATAATGTGTGAATGTCATATGATCCTTATAATTCAATATATACATATATTCTTATTTTCATAATGTATTTTTTTGAACTACACTAATAATATAGTTATATGAAAAAAAACTCATAATTATATGGATTTAAAAGAATTCACATCCTCTCATAAGTGATTCCATATATCCCCATAGAACCTTGGTGGCCTTGAGGATTTTGAATAGTGATTTCCCCCTAAAAGCAGGACATTGTTGATAATATAGTTTTCTAAACAATGAACTAGCCAACGCCATCAAACTGCATTATGTCTATTACACTACCATCTAGAGTGTGTTTATCCTTCACCTAGTGTCTAAATCATAACCTAAATAAAATATCTACAACATAAAATATCTAAGGATGTTTCCATGTTGAATGAATGTTGATTTTGAGAGATGAACTTCTATCCCAAAATATTATTCTAATTTTTTTCTATAGTTATATATTATGAAAATTTGGAACCATACGAATATTGAGTTAGAAAATATATATTAATATTTATTTTGGAATGGATCATGGTCTTGTTATTAAATTTTTATTCCCTTCTTTGAAAACGAATATCAATCCTCGAATGAATGACCATTCCTAGGAGTTTTTTCCCTAGATCAAGAAGATCCTTAAATATAAGAGGGTTTCACATATAATTACTCAATTAAAAATCTAAGGGAATGAATTCATAAAAAATGAATCATAAAATAGAATCTCCACTAATAATAAACAAACCCCAAGGACTCACTCTAACCACTTGGGGGCATGAGGTGGAATTTATTGTTTTTTAAAAACTGTCTTCTCATATGCCCTAGATAATGTAGGTGTTATAGTTTGGAAAAATATTCATAAACAATGTATTCCAAGAGTGATCTAATCTATGGATACAAAGGTGTTACATACATTGACATTAAATAATTTTTTATAAATATTCCTTACATTACAAAAACACAAACATGTGGACTATAAAATCATAGTGCCTTTTGAAAATGTAAACATAATCATTGGTTGATAAATGAGCTTCATCATCTCCCACTACATCCTTTGATACTAGAACCCTTATATTACATATTAAACATAATACATATATTAATATCATGGGGAAAGGAAAATTAAAAAAGGGTGATATAATATGATCAGTAAGGGTAAAAAATTGAGAAATAAAAGAATAAAATGAACATAGGTTTATGGTAACATGATAAAAAAATTTCAAAAACATAATTTTCATAACAAATATCATAAATATTTTTCATGGGATAAGTATTTTAATTTCAAAACATAAAAATAAAGATATTATAATAGGAAGTAATCTATGATATCCTATCATTGACATAAACATGGAATTATTGGCATACACAAAAGCCTCTTAAATCATTTCCTTATTAGTCAGGGCTATCTTTTAGGGCCATTATTGCATAAAAATTCCATTCTTCAACTAGGTTTACTTTTCCTTCTAGACCATTCACAAAAAAATTTCTTCACTCCACATTTAATCATTATCTTCCTATATTGGGTTTACTACATTTTCCAACCATGCATACCTTATCATTTATATAAATCATTACTTAATGAATTAGAAGTAGATATAGATCACAATAGTCACATAATTAAATAATTACATATGTGTGCCACAAGATCAAAAACATTCATCCTATCATAACCCATGAAATGAAATGAGTATCATAATCTTTTTTTTTCAAATTATATCATATGGAAAGGATAAACTTTTCATAATAATATCATAAAATAATAAATTGTGATAATAAGATATTTTGATAAGTATTTTCTCATGGTATAAGATATTGAAGAGAAATGGGTTTAATAGAAATAATTTAATCAAAAAGTAAATCATTCAAAGAAATAATGAGAATGACATCCTTCAATAATTTATCTAGTAATCTACAAGAAAAATTAATAGATGAATTCATATAGGCAACATGATTTTTTCAACCATTTAAATAATTTAATTAGGAACATATCCTTTTCTCTTTGATAAATACATTGTAAATCATAATTTTTTTTCTAAATCCCTTGTCTTTAAAAAACATTGATAACATATAAAGGAATATATGAAAACATTTTAAAGAACATTTTAAAAAAATAAAAAAAATCAAAATAATTTTCCCTAAAAATGATCATTTGATATAATTTGAATACTTTTTTGAAAAATAAATTGTTAAAAAACATGGTTTTGGAAGGAAACATATTTCAGACTGAAAACAAAAATATAGTTAGATTTTCATAAAATTATTATATCAATTGATATATGTAACAAAGTGGGAAAATTGATAACATTACCTAATGATATCATGAATAAACTTTGGATAAAAATGATCTTGATATTTGTTGAGAGTTAGAACATTATATTTTATCATTCGAGACTTATTCAAAAATAAAATTGTTAAATGATGAGATTGTAACAAAGAATAATTACCACATTAATATAATTGAATCATAATCCCCAAAAAATTATAACATAAATTGGAACATAAAATATCATATGGATAATTAAATTCATGATATTACGTGTTTAATGGGATTTATATACATCTCATGAAAGAATAAAGGTGCATAACATATTGTATAACTCGAAGAAGGAAAATTGAGACAAAAATTCCATAACAATTTATTAAAGTTTGAAATATAATAATTTTGATAAGAAGATACTCATGTGGATATTTAAGGCCCAATTATTTATATTATAAAAATAATAATATAAAATCACGTAATTTATATAAATAATATAATATAAATAGATGCTGTATATGATATTTCTCTCACGGATGTAAAAAAAGTGAGACTAAAATCCCTTACCTCAAGTCTTAACTTCTACCATGATCATTCAAAACATCTATATAATAAATATAATTTTATTATAATTATATTGAATTCCCATATTACAAAATATAAAACCATATATGATTTTCTATTCAATTTTATTACCCATTTAACAACAATTCCAT
The DNA here is from genome assembly GCA_963277665.1 of Viscum album. NCBI lineage: Eukaryota > Viridiplantae > Streptophyta > Magnoliopsida > Santalales > Viscaceae > Viscum > Viscum album. The sequence continues at coordinate 837,440,129 of OY728152.1, read as the reverse complement.
GTAATGGTTACGTTTTGTATAAAAAACTTTTAAGTACATGTTTTGATTTGTTATAGTTTCTATACTCTTACATTGATCATAGGTAAATATTATCCATAATTATTAAAATGTGGTAAATTTCATGTATTTCTATCATATATTTATTTATAATGATCCATAAATTTTAGCAAAAGGAAATTAAATTCACTGTCCATAAAGACTATAGGACATACATATGGATGAATGTTGTTTTTAAATTTTCTTATTGGATTGGATGAAATACAATTAAAAGATATATTATTTTTAAATAATCATTTTTATTTCCTATATATAATTTTTTATTAAATACATCCTTAATATAATCTATTTAATTTTTGATCGAATCACATCGCTTTGTGAGGTAGATTTTTGTCGTACACACAAAAGACATTATCATATTCCCACGAAATGGAAAGTATAATATTTTTTGTTATATAATAATTAATGAATCAAAATAAATTCATAAATATCATATATATTTTAAATATAAACAATATATCCACCATTATCACTAGCCATTGTAGGTGGTAATGTAAAAACAAATGACATCAGTTCATCAGGCGGTAGTCCAATGAACACTTGAGTAATGATTTTGTAACCCATTTGATGGTAGTGTATGTGGTTTTAGGTCAAACCAATGTCATAAAACATTATAATTTATGTAATATACATATGATATTATCGAATCATGATATAAAAAAACTCAATTGGGTGGAGGAATAATTAAAACAAAAAAAATTGATCATTGATGTCAGTTACATCTTTATTGTGTATCCTTCTTCGGTTTGCACTAAAATCCTCCATAGGATGGATTTTTAACCAAAAAATGACACTATTATGAGGAATGGTATGTTTGGATGTGATTTGTTTATATTTTTTTCACAAAAAAAATTTAGAGGTCTGTTGAAGGGAGGATTCTATGTGTCTATTTATAATTGAGCAGGGTTGTAATTTTTAAAATAATCAAATGTATTAACAATTTGGAGTTTTCCCTCACCTTATGTGGCTATAAAATTTAATAATAATGTATTTTAAGTTGTATTTGGTGTATAGAAACCTCCAAAACAAAAAACTAAACACATTTTTATCATGTTATTAATTATTTTTTTATGTTAACTCAATTTTATCCTTATTGTTTTTAACAAGGTAAATTGTATCTTTTTATTTAAAAAAGAAATTTATAATTTTAGTCTAGGATTATAAAAGAATTTATATGGTAATTTAAACCCATTTAATCTTGATAAAAATAGAATTTATTTAATAACAATTCTATGAGTGTGGAAAATTAATTTTTAGTCGAACACATTTAATGTGAAAAACCCCCATTTTAACATTAATCACTATAATTAATTTTATCTTTTTTCCCTAAACATTATGTTAAAAAATCATGTCAAAAATATTAGATAATATAAATTATTCTTTCCCGAAATATTGATTCCAAATTTACCAATTCCATTGAAAAATTTCTCAAGCATTAATTTAAAATTAATCTCACATATGTAAAGAGAAAACAAGTTTTTAAAGGAAAATGATTAAAAGTTTACAAAAATTTTCATGTCTAATTTCAATAAAAAATAGATTATAATAACAAAATTTGGAGTAATAGATTAGTAAATGAAATAATGAGACTCTAAAAAATTAAAATATAAATTATCCTTTAAAATAATTTTAATGAAAAAACAATTCAATTAAAGATATGAATATTTCATTATTGATCAAAAAATGATTCTTTTTAGAAATAATTCACGTATACACACGAATAAAATTTTTATATTGAGATTTTAAAAATGAATATAATTTTAACAAATAAATTATTAATAGTTTGAAATATTAGTTTAATTAATATTCAAAAAGAGAAATAAATATTAGAAAATATTATTTTTGAAACATATAAAGACTTTACAAAAAAAAATTATTTTGTTGTTAATGTTTTTAGTTATATATACAACTCTATAAAATATTTTAAAATAATTATTAACATTTATATCACTATATTTAATAGTAGGGTTATCACAATAATGTTTTAATAATATTAATAATATATCATGGTATTCCTAAAACTCAGTGTTGCATGTAATGCAAGATAAGACAATATTTAATGTAGCACATGATTAACTTTTTATTGTGCGAAAATAAAGATTAACAAGGTGTAATATGTAATTGAGTTCGTCAAAGAAATTTAAATTCATAACAAATTTATATTCATAAAAAATCAAGGTGGTATATTCTACCCCTCAAAAATTGAATTTTATCCACGAAATATATCACTTTGATATGAAGAAATGAAGACACTTCTACCCCATTATATCCTCAAGGTTTCATATATCTCCCAATAACTATAGGTTTCATCAAGAAAACATGGACTAGGTGAGTGTCCTTGTTTCATATAAATTTCTCTATAGGATCCAAAATCTCCACTGGTGGTTCCTCATAAAAATGATCGTTATCTAGTGGTATGACTTCTGATTTCAATAAATGTGAAGGGTCGGGTATGTAATTATTTTTGAGAGATACATGGAAGCCCATAATGTATTGGGATAGGTTTAGTGTAACTTCTATGAAATAGGATAACAACCCAATAAAATAAATAATTTCAAAGGGACCAATATACCTTTGGATTAGTTTCTCTTTCCTCCAAGATCTCATAACCTTCTTCCATAGAGAAATTTATATAAACACCTTATCACCAACATCAAATTATTGATAGCACTAGTGATTGTTAGTATATATTCTCTACCAACTCAAAGGATCCTTGATATATTGAGGAATATATTTACTGTTCCATGTCATTTATTCTATTTTTCAAGTCCCAATATATTTTTTTCACCAACATTATTCTAAAAAATTAGAGATCAAAATTTATTTCCATAGAGGGATTCACAACAATCCATCTGTATGATTAAGTGAAATTAATTGTTGTAGTAAACTCCACTGGAGGAAGTTGTTTGTCCCATAAAAATTGGAAATCCAAATATCAATATCCCAACATATCCACTAGGGTATGAATTGTTCTCTCAGATTAATCACAAATATGTGAATGATATGTATTTATAAAACTCAAAAACATTTAATGATCACAGTTAATAATTCACTAGAACAATTAGTTAAACCTCATATTCTGATCATATACAATAGAATGTGGTACACCATGAATCCTTACAACTTCTTCAATGAATATCATTGTAATATGATCTAGGTATGATTATTCTCTCATAGAGTTGAATTGTGAAGACTTAGTAATGTTATCAACCATACCCCATACAAGTTTATTCCCATTAGAGGTTGTGAGTATTACAATGAAAAAAATCATGGTTATATTTTCCCATTTCCATTCTAGTATGAATTATTGATTCTACATCCCCTTATAATTTTTTCTATATGTTTTATAATGTTGATATAACGAGCATAGAGATAAATTTTTTTCCATATCTCTTCAGTACATCCCATTAAATTTTACATTGAAATATCATTACATATTTTTACTTCTAGGGTTAATTGATAATGAATAGGTGTGGTATTATTTAAAAACTCCATAATAAAATATGTAACAAATAGAACAGATACATGGTTGATGAATGTTATGATTCCATCATGGTAATGGTTAAACATTGGAATAATTATAACCTTCTTCACAAGCTCTGTATCTTCCCTCTTTGCCTCTTTAATCATTACATAGATTGATCGATGAACATAAAATTGAGAAAGATAAGATTTTCACACTTCAATTAGTATTTCCTAACCCATCCTTTTCAAATCTAAAAATATTGGAACTTTAGTAATCCTCATCTTCATTAATATAGAATGATCCTATTGAATCAAAGCATTAAACACCTTGTTCACATTAATAGGGTGATAATGTATTGAGCAGTCATAATCTGTAATCATCTCAAACCATTTATTTGGTGCATATTCAACTCTTTCAGTGTCAATATATATTTTGAGCATTTATGATGGTAATATATATCACTGATTTTTCCATAATTATAATACATCTATATTGTTAATGAAAAATTTACCATAGGAAACTCCAAATCATGGGTTGGGTAATTATTCTAATGATTCGTCAATTTTGTGAGTCATTAGCTATAAAAATTTCATTATTAATTATAACACATCCCAATCCATTCATAGATGTCTCAATAATGCTTAAAAACACTTATCCACTAATGATTAATGTAAGAAAAGGTGAACTATCTAATCATTCTTTTTATTCCTTGAAATTATCCTCCCAACCACTTGTATAGATAAACATGATCACTTCCATGTAAACATGGTAATTTGTTTAGATAGTCATGAGAAATTATCCACAAATTATCGATAATAACTGCCTAAAACATGAAAACTGCTAATCTAAGTTAATGTGGTTGGTCTATCCCAACATTGAAAAACCACATACTTTTTATTGATCTATTGATATACCCTATATTGAGATTATATGACCTCAAAAATGAACCCTTTTGCTGCAATAATTCACACTGTATAATGTTTTAATATATTTTATCCACCCATAGAGTATTTTGTATATTTATCATGTGGTCTTCATGGTCACACTTACCCTTTAGTGGATAACAATATTATCTATAAATACTAGAAACAACAAATCATGGAAATATCTAAAACACAATTCCTTTAAACCAAAAATATTGTACTGTCATTTTTATAACATAATGGAATTGATAAATATTCATAGCATCTATACACTATATAGAATGATTTTGTGCGTATATCTTATTTCTTGACCCTTGATTGATGATTTTTAGAACAGAGGTTAATATTGGAAAATTTAATGATCTCCGTGTAATTGATCAAAGAATTAATCAATACAGGGGAGAGGATACAAGTTCGTTTTTGAGATCCAGTTTATCTCTCGATATTAAATTCATATTCTCATTGATACATCATTATTTTTCATAAAATAAAATAGTGAGAGACAAGAAGACACAAATGGACAAATGAATCCATTGTACCACCTTTCTTGGAGGTTCTTTTTCAATTCCTAAAAACATAATCAATTCCATTCTATTGGGAGTCATTTAAATTGGGGTGGAAGTACAAATTATTTTTATTGAGAAGTTAGCTTCATGTTATTGTGGAAGACAAGGAAATTATCTTTTAAAGACATCAACATATTATGGAACAACAGAAATAACATTTATTTCAAGTTTCTCCCCAATCATCTGAGATAAACACCAATTATAAATACGAGTTAATACCCATACACTAGATGTGATATGCAATGGATGTTCATTATTAACATAAAATTGATATAAGATCTTTTTTTGGTTTGTAATATTAAAAATAATTTCCCATCCTTGACAATTGATGCATGATTTATCCATAGAATGCCAATTCATTCCTAAGATGGAATCAAATTCAACCAGTGCAAGAATGAAAATGTTTGTTGGAAACACATTCTCACAAAAATTTACAAGAGAGGAATCATAGACATTAGATAAACTCATCATTCCAATAATTGTAACATCCCATGATTTCATAGTAAATTATCTCTTCAATGTAATTCAATAGATTGCGCTACACGCAACATCGAGTTCGAGCACACCACGACTTACTAAACTAGCTGTTCAAAAAGAGGGTAAGAATAGCATTAACTGCATTTTGAATTATATATTTATTATATATAATTTTAACATTAAACTTTCGTTTTTATTATACATAATATAATGAAAAATTCAATTTTCACATAAAAGAAGTATTTTTAAGAAAATGCAGTTTTTCTGCCTTTTAATGGCGAACCCTTTTTAAATAAAATAGTTGACACTTTTATATATTCAATTTAGGGAAATTATATTATTATTTAATAAAGGGAAATGAATAATTACTTTGGATAATTTTTTTACTTTTTAGATAACTTTCATATTTTGAAGAATAGTGAAAATTATTAAATTTTAATTGAAAAATACCTTTTTAATAGAAATAATGTATAGTGTAATGATATTAATTTGAGTGGGTTTAAAGTATAATTAGATTATATTTTTAAAATTTAATTTAATTTAGGTCATTATAAGTAATTTCACATTTAAATTGGACATAAACACATGTCAATCTTTTGATAGTTTTTACATATTCAAAACACACTTTTTGGTTTTGACAGCGGGAATTAATCTTAAATTTATTAATGTAACTTATATGTTTTGAATTTTATAAAATATAATTCATTTTTTAATTCTGAATATTAAAATTATCTTAGGGTGAATTTTTGGTATTTTTCTAAAAACATGTAATTTTTTATGAATAGTAAAAAACCCTGCATTTTTGTTTACAACTGAAATTTTATTTAAGTAAATATTTATTTTATTTAAATTTATTTTTAGTAAAAATATATAAATAAAAAAAATTAATCCATTGTAATTAATTGGAGTCATTTTTTAATATGATAAGATATATAAAATTTTATTGAAATTTTAACGTCTTTTACCCACCTTCTAAGAAAATTTTCAAATTTTCATAAAACGCAGTTTTACTGCTTCTGTGAATTGAATTTCAAAAATCCAAGAAAAATGGTTGAAATTAGTAAGTAAAATATAGTTCAATAAGTTGAATAAAAATTTTCATTAATAGTAACTTTTGAATTTTATTTATCACGATTAAAACTAAATAGGGTAGGTAATGTTAAAAATGACCTTATAATTACCCTAACACATGTCCTAATTCTATTGGATAAGTGTATTTCAACCAAAATCAACCTTATAAATAAAATATGATCCTTTTGATCCACCTGTATTAGATTATGGCATTTATTATTATTTTATTTAAAGAAGAGTTAAAAGCATTAAATTCAATTTTTAGTTACTAATCCCTTTTTAATTTAGGGATATACATAAGATAAATTCAACTATAAATATTCAATAAAAAGCTAAAATTATTGCATACATAATGTTTTTTTATTTATAATTTTTAGACATTAAATAATTAAATTTATTTATGACACAATGATGATGTTGTAATTACCTTATTATTGAATGATTAAAATAAATGATATTATAAATCTTAATATAATTGTAAATTTAGACTTTTGATGTATTCCACGAATTTTCCAATTTAATATGACATTTTAGGGACTTTTTAATAATTTTTTTTCGAATTGATAATGATATTGTGACTTTCACAAAACCCCTTCTACTAAATAGTGTCAAAATTGACATAAATGAGTTTTAAAACAAATACTATATTATTAATTGTTATAATATTTCCAAAATTTTAAGTTCCATAAAAAGGACATGGATAACATAATATATATAAATAATGAACCACTTGGGGTTATCTTGGATTTTTATTGTAGTTTTATTAACCATTTATTATAATAATACATGAATAAATGGTAAAAGTTAAACTATTTAACAAAGAGTTAATTCTAAATGATAAGGTTAATATGGTGACCTAAACCAGTCTAAAACATATTGGCTTAGGTATTTTTGATCCAAACCCACCTTATCCTCTAAATAAATAATTTTGGTGCCATTATAAACCGAATATGATTGTATAATAAAATAATATGTCAATCTTTTCCTAAAGTGACCCTCACCCTCTTATAAAAGGGTACTTCCCCTTCTCTTAACATCACACCTCCAATGCAATTTGGCCCGACCTTCCCCTGCTCAAATATCATCCCAACTACCCTCACTTCAACCTAGAGGCCATACTATGATCAGAAAGAAATCCTAAAGAGACCTTTTGATCAAATCCAAAGGAAGCACCCGAAGAATAGGTAATAATTTCATCACCTCTTTCAATGTTATTTTCTTCCACCACTTTTTCTTTATTTGTTGTTTCCTTACCAAAATAATAAATCAAGCACCTTCTATGTACTGTGATGTTATTATAAATATGGTAAAACTATATTCATTATTCAATCCATCCTATGATTGACTAAGTTACCATACGTGCGTACATACGATTTACCGTCTCCACGTCGTGGTGTAGTTTATTATTCAACACTTCATTATTTGGATAGGTATAATAATGAGTATAATTGATGTAAATAATAAATACAACATGTTAGTTATTCTATATATATGATATAACATCCAATTACATACGATTTCACCATCAATAGAATGATATTGTCGCTCGTGCGTACATACGGATTACCGTCTCCACTAACGTGATGAGATTCATTCCCCATCATAATCGTTCAAGAATAATTATCAATTTATGATTAAAAATAATTTTTAAAAACATAATTTCATTTTGGATATGAACCAAATACATCTTATCCATCAAAAACAAGACTTACATAACAAAAGATATAAAAGAAAAGGAATCAGTTAACACCCAAACAATGATACTATTGAAATATTATTAACAATGAAATATTATAGGATCATATATGTTATCAAATTTATGTATGTGGTTGCTATATAATTTAATAACATTTATTTAACTATTAAACCAGATGTTAAATTAACCTCTTTCTAGAAAAGAACAAGGTAAGAGTTAATTCTACAATCTCTTCATTATCCACGATTGTTTATATGTGAGTATCTACTGGGACATCTTTATCATCCCCATTCGTGTTTCATAAAAATATATTTGAAATCATTTTTACTATTTTCTAGACTTGAGGTTAAAGTAATTTCATCCCTTATTTGACATTTTTAAAAATTTAATAAAAGAATCTTTATGTCATTTTCCAAAAAATGTCTTTTACAACCTTTTCAACAAAATGAAGGAAAAATGTTTTTTAACAAATACAGTGGGTGCAACTATTTTTTCCATTATGAAACCTTCGATGATTTCCTTACAAAATTGCAAGAATATTTTCAAAATAAATGTTTTCTTTTATAATTACATGAATTTTAATTGATTTCAAATTAGAAAGACATATTTCTCTCAAAGAGTTTAGTTTTCATCTATATCTACGTCCTTTGATGGATTTTACACTTGTTTGATGTTGATTTATTATGATAAAACTTTTCATATTGTATTGGAGGTTTTTTTATGTGTTTGAATATGGATGTGATATTTTTATACCATTCATGGAATATGGTTAATGTACTAACATTTATTATGATATTTAATTATGAATGTTTATGTTATTTTTCAAACTTTTCATATGTGGAATGCATTGGACATAGTAAGTGATGGGTGGAGCCCGTTATAGCTCTTCGATGCATCGGTAGGTCTCATGAGGAAAATTAGTGTCTTGGAAAAAGGTCTTGACAAAATCTTATTTGATGTCTCGGCACGATGCCCTGAATATATGGTTATGAAGTCCGACATTATGCATTACATAATTATGAAATTGGCTATTGATATATCATGTGATTATACAACTACTAGAATATCAATGTTAATGTTAGGACCAATAGGGGCAGATATACACTAAGAGGGGGGGTGAATCAGGGTATGGATATTCTCTTCTTAAAAATTCTTCCTGCCCCACTGGATCTTGACCTCTATATTATAAGGGTCACGTTGTTTTCTTTTGTAAGTATATTATGATCACTTATTTTCTTCTTTATATAATGATGATGCTTTGAATGAAATTCAGGGAAGCAAACAGGCAGACACATAGATTATTTACTTGGTTCACCCTCACTAGGCTACGTCTAAAGAGAATACAACTGAAATGTGCCACTATACCAAATTTACTAAGGCTCACTGCCAATAATATTCGTGCTAGATCCCTTCTATGCCCAGGCTCACTACCTTTAAAATGTTTAGGGTCAGATCACTACTTTCCCAAGGGTCTCTCCCTGTTTCTCTCTCTTTGGCTCACTATCGGTGGAGAGGATCACCTTCTTCCTCTTTCTTTGCTCACTGCTTCGGAAAGGATCCACTCACATTTTATAGACTTGTAGGTCTCTTCATTTTCTTGAATTAATACATTTTCCACCGTATGTAGATGATCTTTTGAAGAAAAACATTCACCCGTAGATGAATCTCAATTTTCACATAAGGTATCGGGCAACCTTCCAGCTTTCACTCATCCCTGAATAACTGCCATGAATCAACCTACTTGGCACAAAAGTTAAACTCGGTGCACAAGTATCATCACGCAAGTTACAACAGGTGTGCAGGTCCACCTCTACCACATGCTCAACACAACCTTCTTCAACTCCAATCATGTGTGACTCACTGCCTTCCTCGCCCAAACTACCTTAGGTGCACAACCATCACCTGGCAGGGAAGTCCTACTTGGGTGACCACACACCACCTGCGCAACCACCACACCAGCGCGATGGGTGCTCTGATTTCTCAAAGTGCTGAACTCTATTAAAAATGAGGATGGGTGGTTCAGTATTTATAGGCATTTGGTCAGCCTACGTAATGAAGCGCAGGTCTACCCTCGACGTGCAAGTCTCAACGCGCAGGTCTCTACCAATAAAATTCACCTGCGTGACCCTCTTTAATTTTACATATTTGGAAGATCTGATCTTGAAAAAACATGTGGTTCACAACATTCCAACCCTCCTAGGCACCGACGCACAGGTCCTTTCACAGTGCGCAAGTCACCTGTACGACCACACCAATACCTGCAAGACCCTCTTTAAATTGCAATATTTTGACCTTCTGATACTGAAAAACATTAGGTGCGCAGGTTTCCTCTCATTCAGGTACAGGGCGTGTAGGTCTCTTTTCCAAAACCACTTTTATCCATTTGTTGATTTTCAGGCCCAAAAATTTGGCAAACACTGGAAAACAATGCCACCTTGTATCTGTTCTATTTGTACCACTTCCAGATCATCCATTCCTTTGTCAACATTCTTGAATCAAACGGGGATCATTGACTACAGCTCTTGAACTCGATATCCCGCCATGAAATCCGCATTGTCAACAAATTTGTATATCATTGTTTTCTTTTCCAACAATCAAAACACAGATATCCACTTTGTCAACAAACACAATCACCTCAAAAATGACTCAATGGTACCTTTATGGATTTTTTTCCCTAGAACTAATATTTAAATGGAATTATTTGATTTACCTTTAAAATATTATACTAAATTTAATGTATAAAAGGCATGTGTTTTAGTCTTATAAATTTAATTAAATATTTATTCTTTTTTGTGAATGATTCAACTCTATTGTTATCCTTACAGAGCATCTGATCTCACCCTTTTCTATGTTTTATTTTTCCCAAGATTTGAAAAAGTATATTATAACTGACCTGCATGGATATTCTAAGGAACATGAATGCATTCAGAGGAGACAAATTTTTTTTGTTTTTCATTTCTTAATGTAATTTACACCTTATTTTTATATCTACTACTTACAAGGCTACTAAAATAATTGGTGTTTTGAGACTTGATCACATGTAATCATGCCAATGTTATGTAATAAGGAACCGACTTTGGGTAACTTGGGTTAGGGCGTTACAGTTGGTATCATAGGAAGTTTAGTATAAAACATGGAAAATAGATTTTGAAAAACTATGATTAAAGAACATTACACTGAGATAGACTTTGAGGATTTGTATATAAGAGTTTTCTAGAATTTTTGTAATGTAGTGATTTTTAGAGCTTTCCAGGCTATAAATATCTGCCTTGATACGAGAATGTAGACGCTGCTCAGGCACAGATGTACCTAGAAGTGAAAACTCTAACAAGAAGTTTTGGGTTTAACCCGGGGTATCATGGTACATGACAACAGGCTTTGCTTCACTCTTGGTTACAACACTCCGGGGGGATATTCTTAGGATAATTCACATTTTTTAAAAATCATTATGAAGGATTTATGTGTAAATATATTCTCAAAGAAAACATTTTTTTTATGATTATGGAATATATGCATGAACTATTTACGTTTGGTATTTCCCAAGTTTGGAATTATGCATTTCAATTCATAAACTAACCTAGTGTATGCCATTGTTTAGTAATGGTGGCCAATAGAAGAAATGAGAACTCCAACAATATGCATGATCCAAAGAGTAAAAGGGATCATATAATTCATGGTCTTAAGCCAACATTTAGAAGGGAAATATTATCCCATGTATTCTTTTCACAGGAACAAATTGTATCATGTGCCAATATGATAATTAAATAATTCTCCGAATCCTATGGATTTAATGGGAAGCCATAGAAGTAAAGTATGGTAGAGATAAAGATGTATAAAGGGAATAAGGGAAAGAAGGATTTTCCCATATATGATAGCTGGGGGAAGAACCACCTTCGTAAATACCTGAAGGGAATTGGATTTTGTTATAAGTGTGGAGAAAAAGAACACCAATTACATGATTTCAAAGGTATGAAAAAGGATTCATATATATAATTATTTATCTACAAGGAGTTGGGACACTACAAAAATCAAAGTCCAAATCATCAGAGTATTCCCCAAATGATGCTTTTGGATAATAATCATGTTATGATATTACCGAAGATGAAGTGGAATGACTAGTGTTCTTATGTAATTATTAAATAACAATGTCATTTGGGTGTTGTATCAATGACGTACTAGTTATATGAATTATGGAAATAAATAAGGATTGTACAAAAGTACTATTTCATTGAGTATTTGAGATTATATGGTTCTTAGAAAAGTGACTCAATAGCTTGTTATACTTTTTGGAAAATGCATGGTTAAAGGAATGATAGACCTTAATATTGTTCTAATACTGATGTAGTGATTTGGTAATAAGATATGACTTATTGGGATAAATTATATTCGATATTCTTGACTACATTTAAACTAATTAATTGTTTGTTTATTCCATCAATTTTGTAGTTTACATCATTTTTGGATATAAAGAGCATATCTAGTATTCTGTAAGGAATAAGGGGCCATAAATGCAATCAATAAGGTTTAATGGTAATTCAGGGTGTTGCCATATTTTAAAATAATAATGATGAAGGTATTCATATGTTATTACATGGAAAAAGAGATCTTCATTATGTTTACCTTATAAATTTTGGACTGTGAGTTTGGACAGAAGTATTTGGGATATGTTTAAAGGTCGGGATGAATTAAGTTGGATGTTGGATACTATTGTTTAATGTTAAAAAATTTCATATTATTATTTTGGATTGTTATAAAAAGGAAAACCGGGAGGTTGGGTGACAACCCGTCGTGTCCGGCAAAGCCACAAGACTTGAACTCGCAACCGAAGGGGAAAAAGGGTGCATCACCAACCACAGGCCTATGCGATGTACTAGATTGTATAATGTAGTTTTTTTAAATTAGTATGAATAATGAATTATAAATTTATTATTTCTGGAACCCTATATGATTAGGATAAATAGAATATTTTTTATTTCTATTATCTTTTGAGAGAAAGATGAGTTTGTGGAATGAATTAGTTGAAGGGTAAAACTCTATATGTCAAGTATATTTTTTCTATCTTATTTTATGAAGAATTGAATTCTTAAAAATTAGGGAAATAATCTTAAAAATAAAAATGTGTTATCATAATACCTTATGTTTTGTTGAAACAATGATATTTTAAATCGTCATTGATTGATGGATTTGAGGCCCTCAATTTTACACTTTTTTGTGACTTATGACCTCAATCACTCTCTATAAATATTTATGTTTTCCTCCAATTATGTGTCTCCAATTTCCACCCTTGTTATCCTCATCAATATCATAATTTTTTGTGACTTTCTCATTTTCTGTTCCTTCTTATTAAGACTAAATTTTATTTACACTATTTTCGATGTGGGTTTTCCACAATGGTATTTTATATTTTCAACATTTTATTTTAGAAGAACAATTTCAAATTGAGAGGAATCAATTTGTTGGAGGAGGGGAGAATGTAACACACCATGATTTAATAGTACATTATCTTATAATGTAATTCAATAGCTTGTGCTACCCGCAACATCTAATATGTACGCACCACGAATTACAAAACTATCCGTTCAAAAAGCAGTTATGTATATTTTTAACAACATTTCAAATTTTATATATATCCTATATGTTTTTATATTAAAATATTGTGTTTTATAGACAAAATATAATAAAAAATTCAATTTTCAGATAAAAGAAGTATTTTTCAAAAAATATAGTTTTTCCACCTTTTGATGGTGAACCATTTCTAAATCCAATATATGAAACTTTTATATATTCAATTTAGTTAAATTAAATATTTATATATAATTGGGACATAAAAATATAGTTTCATTCATTTTTTGGTACTATTCTGATAACTTTAATATTTTGATGAATAGTGAGAATACTAAATTTTAATTGGAAACAACTTTTTTATTCGAAATATTTTGTAGTGTTAAATTATGAATTTAAGTCATTTTAAATTATAATTAGATTTTATTTTTACAATTTAATATAATTTAGTTCATTATATGTAATTTCACATTAATATTGGATATAGACACTTGTCAATCATTTGATAGTTTTATTTTTTTCAAAACCCATATTTTGGTTTGGACAACGAGAATTAATTTTAAATTTGTTAATGCAACATATATGTTTATAATTTGGTAATATAGATTAAATTTTTGAATTTTGAATATCAAAATAATCTTAGGGTGATTTTTGGGAAATTTTATGAAAACATTCAATTTTTGATGAATTGTGAAAAACACTTTGTTTTTGTTTTAAACCCACTTTTTATTTAAATAATTATTTATTTTATTTTAATTTATTTTAATTCAAATTAGATATATAATACCAACTTTATTCAAATGTAATTCATTGGATTCATTTTATAATTAGATTAGATATATAAAATTTTATAAAACATTTTAACGTCCCTTACCCACCTTCTAGGACCATTTACAAATTTTCATAAAACATAATTTTACCGCTTATGTGAATTATATTTCAAAAATAGGAGATACACAGTTGAAAACATTATGTAAAATGTGGTTCAATAAGACGAAAATATTTTTTGATGAATAGTAACATTTGAATTTTATTTATCCGGTTAAAAGTAAATATGATAGATAATGTTAAAAATGATATTATAATTACCATAAAAATATCCTAATTCTATTGGATATGTGTATTTTAACAGAAATAAACAAAAGTAATAAAATATAAACTTTTTGGTTTACTCGGCTTAGATTAGGACATTTATTATTATGTTATTTAAAGAAGAGTTAAAAGTGTTAAATTCCAAATTTAATAACTAAATCATTTTTAATTTATAGTTATACATAAGATAAATTCAAATATAAATAATCATTAGAAAGACAAATTTTTTTAATACATAATGGTGTCATATTTTAAATTTCTAGACATTAAATAATTAAATTTATTTATGACATAATGATGATGCGATAATTAGCGTATTATTGAATGATTAAAATAATATATATTATAAATATTAATATAATTGTAAATTGATACTTTTGATATATTCCACTAATTATTTATCTTAGTATGAAATTTTAGGGTTTATTAAATAAATTGTTTCTAAGTGATAAATTTATTATGAATTTCACAAAAACCAAATACTAAATAATATAAAAATTGACCTAAATGAGTTTTTAAATCAAATATTATATTAATAATTGATATAATATTCCACAAAATTTAAGGTTCAGTAAAAGGACAGAGATAAGGTTATATATATCAACAATGAACCACTTGGGTTTCTCTTGGATTTTTATTGTAACTTTATTAACCATTCATTATAATAATACAATAATACATGGTAAAAGTTAAACTATTTAACTAAGAGTTAAATCTAAAAGATATGTTTAATATGGTGAACTAAACCTATCTAAAACGTATTGGTTGAAAGGTTTTTGACCCAGCCCCACCTGAACCCCAAAATAAATCGTTTTTTAACCATTATAAACTGAATATTATGGTATAATAAAATAATATTTCAATCTTTTCCAAAAGAAACCCTCACCTCTATTATAGAAGGGAACATCCTATTCACTTAATTTTACACCTCCAATGCCATTTGTATCGGCCAAACCCTACTCTAATATCCTCCAAACTACACTCACTTCTACCTATAAGCCTTACTTTGATCAGAAAGACATCTTCTAGAGCCATTTTGATCAAATAAATTGGAAGCACCCGAAGAAGAGGTAATTATTTCATCTCCTCTTTCAAATTTAATTTGTTCTTCCACTTCCTCATTCTTTTTTGTTTCCATACAAAAATTATAACTCAAGTACCTACTACATTTTGTGATATTATTATAAATATGGTAAAATGATATTCATTATTCTACCCATCCAATTAATGACAAAGACACCATGTGTGCGTACGTACGGCTTTCCATCACCTTGCCATGGTGTTGTTTGTTACTGAACACATCATTATTTGGATGGGTATAATAATGAGAATAATTTATGTAAATAATTTATAAAAAATGTAAAAGATTTTTTATATATGATATACCATATAATTACAAACGATTTAACCATCAATATAATAATATTGGCGTTCGTGTGTAGGTACAGATTACCATCTCCACGAACATGATGAGATTCATTCGCCATCATAACCATTAATGAATAATTATAATTTTATGATTAAATATAATGTTTAAGAGAATAAAATATATCTAGATATAAATTGAATAAATCCTATTAATAACAACCATGACTTACGTAACAAAAAAATATAAAGGAAAATGAATCAGTTAACACTCAAAATAATGATACTACTGAAATATTATTAACAAAGAAATATTAGAAGATAATATATGATATAATATTTATGAATGTGGTTCCTGTATAATTTAATATCAATGATTTAACAATTATACTGGATTTTAAGGTACCCTCAATCTAGGTAACTTACAAGGTAAGGCTTAATTCTACAATTCTTCATTATCCAATATTGTTTATACATGGGTACCTACGAGGACCTCTTTATCATCCACATATATGTTTCATAAAATGTATTTCAAAACATTTTTACTATTTACCGCACTATGGGTTAAAGTCATTTATACCCTTGTTTTACTTTTTATAACTTTTTTATAAAGGAATCTTTCCATCATTTTCCAAACAAGGTCATTTAAGACCTTTTCTACCGAATTAAGGAAAGAATGTTTTTTAAAATTATACATCGGGTGCAACTATTTTCCTATATTATAACACCTTCGATGAATTCATTAATAGATGATAATAATATTTACAAAATAAATGTATAATTTTAAAATTACATGAAATTTAAATGATTTCAAATTAGAAAGATATATTTCTCTCAAACAGTTTTGATTTAATCTATGTTAACATCCATTGATATATTTTACACTTGTTCGAAATTGATTTATTATGATACAATCCTCCAGATTGTATTTGAGGTTTTGTGATATGTGTGAATGTGGATGTGTTATTTTTAATCCATTAATAGTTTATGGTTATAGTATTAATAGTTCTTATGCTAGTTTTATTACGAATTTTTATGTTATGTTTCAACCTTTTTATATGATTAATGCATTTGACTTAGTAAGTGACGAGTGGAGCCCGCTATAGCTCCTAGATGCATCGGTTGATCTAATGAAAAAAACTATTTTCTTGGCACAAGGCCGTGACAAAATCTTATTTGTAGTCTTGGAACAAGGCCTTGACTATATGGTTATGATGTTTGACAATATGCATTCCATCATTATGAAATTGGATTTTGATATTACATGTAATTGTTTGACTAGTAGAATATCCATGTGAATACGTAAATGGAATTATTTGATTTATCATTGCCATATTATGCAGAATTTTTAGTTTAAATGTTGTGTATTTTTAGAATTATACATTTACTTAAATTTTTATTCTTATTTATGAATTTTTCCGTTGTATTTTTCCTTACTGAGCATCTGAGCTCACCACTTTCCATGTTTTATTTTTTCTAGGATTTGAAGATGTTTATTATGACTATCCTGCAGGGATAGTCAAAGGGACATGAATTTATTGAAAGAAGGTAAATTTTTTTTTCAATTTCATAATATAATGTGAAACTTATATATATATCTATTACATCCAAGGCTGAAAAACTAATTGGTCTTTAAAGACTTGATCTCTTGTGATCATGCCAATGTTTTGTAATAATGCACCGATTCTAGGTAACTGGGGTCGGGGCATTACAATAAGGGTTTTCACTACTAATTCTATATCGAATAATATAGGTGGAATCATGATACCCTTTTAAAATTATATAGATATGATAGAATGTGTAGACCTAGAGTCAAATAATATATTATGAATTATAGGGTTTATAGTACATAACCTTTCACCACATCATTATAAAACCCACCATCAGAAATATTTATCACCTGAAATTTCCCCATGTCCCTTAGATTTCGATATTTCTATTGACGATTATCATCGTTAACCATCATTTTTGGGCATTAGATAAAATAATTACCATTCTCTTTACAAATAAATCCCTAAAAATGGGAGGTGTATTTTGTATATATTTCTCTGTATTATTATTTATATCTTACTTCAACCCATAAGATTGAAAATCATTTTCAGGATGACCATCCCTTCTAGACATAAAAAAGTAATTAATCCAATTATGAAAATTTATACCATGGTTCATCTCACACATTGAACTTTGAATAAATCTTTTATTCATCTCTACAGGGTTCCTAGATTTTCATTTATATTTCATCTCACTTTTATATTAAAAAACATGATATTGATTTGTAACTCTAACCTCCATTTCCAAATTAATTAATCATCTAACAAACTATTCATAGATACTTATGTCTCTTAGGGATAATTATCATTTGATAAATTGTTTTAATCCTTAGAAAAATTCATCAATATTTATGGTAGGTTAGATGATATTACGGAAAGTGTACTATGAATGCCTATAAAATTATCCACATAGGTACCAATAGACATTCATCATCCTTTTTCTTTAACTCTTGAAAATCCTTTTCAATCTTCAAAATAAAAATATGAGGAATGTAATTATTGATAAATAAATTATTGAAATCATACAAATCAAAAGAGTGAATTGAATCATGTTGCCTCATATTTAGGATAATATTTCCCCATTGATCTACCTCAAATTATAAATGGCTGGAATCCTAACTGACTTATTCATTCTCTGAACACAACAGAAGAAAAAATATATTTTTAGTTGGATTGATCCATTTTACACCAGTTTTGGGTCAATTCTAGCTCATTATATTTTTTTGGGGGTTTTAACACTATATGAAACTGTTCTATTCCCACATACTCTAGTAGAATAAAGTAGGTTTGTAATTTCATGGAAACAACATTCTCCATCCATTACAAAATTTTCTGAACATTTTCATATAAATTAAATTATCCTTAAAATTATCTAAAAATATATTCATCAGGATGTCACAAAGTATTTTTAATCATTGTATCCAATGTATATATGAACCTATCCTTTAATACCAAATATAGTGACCTAGGGTTAACATATATATATATATATATATATTACATTATTTTTTAGGTATATTCATTACATTTTAGTGACACAATCTGGAGGACCATAATTTCTTAGTGCCCTTGAAAGCATAAAAATATATGCACTAGTCTATAAGTGAGATAAAAAATCTCCCACAACATTCTACTCAAATTGATCACCTATTAGAAATATTAAATATATTACATTTCTTCATAACCTAGAGAATGAAAACATAATAATGGTTCATATTATATCCTCATTAAGGGTAAGAAAGGGATATAAATATATATGAATATATCAAATGGGTATGGGATTAGGAGAACGACATTTGAAGATCATACCCTCCATAATAAAGGTCATAAACACGATTAATATAAAATGTATTGGAATTTTATCATGAATGTATAAGAAAACAAAAAGACATGATCCAAGATAGTGTAAAATTTTCATAAATCATAGAACTTTTTGGATACACATAATCATAGAAAATAATTTACTTATTAGTCAAGAATCACATCTAATTCCATCATAGAGTAAAAAATCATTTACATATTGAGGTTCACTCCCGAATTTATCAATGGATTACTTTACTAGGATCACTCCCTATTCTATCAACGTCATACTTTACTAGGATCACTCATCATTCCAACCATGTAAATCTCATTATTTATATAAATCATTAAAAATGTATTAGAGGGATATACAGTCCACACCCATCAAATAATGAAAATCATACATATGTGTTTAAAAATATCATGAGCATTAATCAAATCATAACCAATGACATGAAATGGGTATTATAACCATTTCATTATATCATAACCATTGGAAAAGAGACATGATTCATATTAATTTCATCAAATAATAACATGTGAAAAGATGTGGGTTTCATAAGCTTTTACTCATGGAATTACCTATGACACCACAATCATTTATGGTATGTATCATTTTAAATTTTAACTTCTTTTATAACATATTTCTCTGGTAACACTGAGCTTAAATGAACCACAATAAACTTGTTATATTATGATTCAATCCGAAATTATAACCTAGATGTTATAATTAGAGGGAGTTAATAATATAAACTAAATTATACAATTTACATATTTTATATTTAATAAAATGTTTGGAAATTTATCCAAATGATTTTATAGTCATAAGATGTGAATAATACCTATTTTAAACATTAAAAGAATATATTTTTCTAAAGGTTGTTTTACAACATTTTAATGGAGAACCTATTTTATATATAATTCATGACACATGTATATATGTCATTTGAAAAAATAATTTTTTATTTTTAATTGGGATATAGAAATTTAATTTGGTTAAATTTTTTATATTTTTAAGATAAGTTTCATTTTTTGATTTAAAGTGATTAATACTACACTTTGCTTCAAAACTACCTTTTCATCTAATTTATTAATATTGTAAAATTATTGTTTCAATTATTTTTAATGTATAACTAGTTTAATTTTATATAATTTAATGAAAATAGTTCAAGGTAAATAATTTATATAAAATATAGAAATAAAAACATATCAATATTTTGGACATATTTACTTCAAGAACCCACTTTACCTTCCTGTCTGTGGTATTGTCATGAAACATAATTTTTCCACTTCTATGAATAGAATTTTGATAAATGGAAATAAAAAAGTTGTAATTAGGGTCAAATTTGTTTTATAATAACATCAAATTAATTTTTTTACAAAAAATATTAGTGAAAGTGATTAAAATTAATTACAGTGATTAAGGATAAATATAGTAATTGCTGGTAAAAATAATAATATAAACAATAAAAATGTCCCCTAACACTTGTTATTATTTAATTAGATTATTTTATTAAAATAAAATCCATTATTGGGTCTATTTTAGAATTACAAAGAGCCACTTAGATAAATTTAATCCATTTATTATATTTAATTCAATAAAAAGTTAATTGTTGACAAAATTGTTTTAAACCAGAGAATTTTTTTTAATATCTGATTATATAAGGGATATGTTAGACTAGAGAAATTATTTATAAATATAAAATTCCTAAATACATCATGTTAATTTATTAGTAAATTTTATTGATATAATAATTACCTTATATGGTGTCACAATGATTATGAACTAATTGTTTAAAAAATGGAAATGTGAAATAAATGGTATTAAAAATATTAAAATAAATAAAATTTTAAATATATAATGTAAAAAAATAATTTTCTATTTGATCTAAACATATTAAAAATTTATTCAAGGTTTTATTTTGAATTTATCATTTCGATATGATTTTTCAAAAAATTCATGTAATGAATAGTGTCAAAATTGACACTATTGATATTTTAAATTTAATAAAAAATGATTAAATTATATAAACATCATGAAAATATAATATTTCCCATAATAGTAAGGATAATGTTAAATTTTTTAATCATAACTCATTTGTGGTCCATTTTGAATTTTATAGTAGATACATTAACCTTTAAAGAGAAAACAAACATGTTGTCATTGTAATAGTTAAATGATCCAAATAAAGGTAATAACCCAATTGATAAGCACATAACCATGAACTAAATGTGAAAAAAAATTATTGGATTAATATGATTCGACCATTATCACCATTTTATATAATTGGAGTTTTTAAATGGATACTTTTCCATGAAAAGGAAATATATATTATTTAAATCAACGACAGTTGCAAAATATCACTCTCTTTGTATTTTATATCATTTATGTGTACATATGGTGCAAAAATCAAGATATTAATGAAGATAAATGTATATTTTGATCCTAATAAAATTATATTCATTATATAAATTTATTATTTATTTTTATAAATTATTTAACTACCTTTAATGCTTCTGTGATTCTAAAACAATATTTATTTAGATAATAAAAAATATATTTACCAATTTTAGAAGTGTTGATTTTTTTTATATTTGGGAGGATTTAATGTTAATAATGATTTTTCTAAAACTATAGGATATAATATATGTGTATAAAATAATTTTATTTTAATTACCAAATTTTCATAATGTATGTTAATTCAAATGAAATGAATATTATCAAATTTACCAAAAATGATATTTTATTTAATTAATATATTATTAAATTGCTTAAATCTAGAAATTGTTAAATAATAAAATCATGGATAATATATGGTCTAAAAGTTCTTCCCATATTCATTATTGTCCCATTTTTCTGTATTTTGGATCTATAATAGCCATATTATAATTTGATATTTGGAGGAATTTTGAAATTAACCATCACATCGATTATAAAAGGTCACCTCCACCCTCACCTCCTCAAGCCACATTGAGCCTTCTCGATAAGCCATGTCCTGGACAAATTAGATTCCAAATTCCCTCCCCCAATATTATCATCCTCCCTTTGGGTAGAATGAAAACGAAGGTATACATTGGTTATAAACCAAAAAGAGCTGCCCACATTCCCCAAAAGGAAATGCAATGTAAGGGATTCTTGTCCCATGTTCCTTTATATGAAGCATACATCATTTTCAATAGTTATTTCCATTATGTGGTGTTTTTATGTCCCATTAATGATTTTTTCAATTTTTATTCGTACGATTTTTGTATTTTCTATCGATATAATTTTCCTTCATAGGTAATAGGATTCTACATATTATAAATTCGTTTATGGGTTATTTCACAATCTCATAATTATTCTATATTGTTTTTGTTTAAGTCTTCACTATGTAATATGTATTTCCCAGGTTAGTAGTTTCGAAAAAAATTTGTAATTTTTATACTATTCCCGAATGATTGTTTATTTTATTTTTACCCATTTTTGAATTTATACAAAACACATTAAATAGAATCTTAATATTTTTTTCTAAAACAAGGTACTTTATGAATTTTATTACTAAATTAAATGGAATGTTTTTAACTTATTTGGAAAGAACATAATATCCTACTGTTATTTCACCATAATTTTTTTAATCATACTTTACAATTTTACAAGGTTCTGTTCAATGAAAATATTTTATTTTATAAACGGGTGGCCTTCTAAATAAACAAATACAATGTGGTAATAGATTTTCATGTCACTTATATTTCTGTGAGATATTTTACATTCACCACTTACTTATTTTGTGTAGTGTACTTACCCTATTATATATCATTTCATGATTTTATTTATCTTCATGTTATTCAAGGTCTCATTTGATAATTATTTACTTTTATTGGGACTATTTTTTAAATATTTCAATGAGCTTTAATACACTCTTATTTACAAATATCTTTTTAAATTTATTTTCTTGATATATTATGAATGCTTTGGAGAAGTTTGACTGGGTTATGTGGCCATGTAATGAAATTAATATGGGTTGGATATTGGTTAATTAAATTTCCTTAGTGTTTCGGTAGTCTCTTGAGATGAAATCAGTTGGTGACAAACCCTGTACATTTATTTCCTAGAATTTTTATATTGTTAGTATGAAAAATCATTTCAAAAATTAGAGTGGCTTCTACCGAAGACAAAAACTATCATGAGGAAATATTTTTAGAGTTGCTATCTTGAAGAAATATCATGATAATATAGATGTCTCACATTATGTATTCTATCATTATTATTCCATGTGATTATTTCATTTATTAGAATATCCATGGTTTTGTTTCCCAGCTCATTTGATTATTTAAATGGAATTTTTCATTTATATACCGTTCTATATTGATTATGCCTTATCTAGTTTATTGTAATATAATGTGTTATAAGATATTTACCTTACCATTTCTATTTAATCTCTTCAAATAATTACCGAGTCCAGTATATATACCCTTACAAAGTATTTGATCTCAAACTTTTATTTGTTTAACTTTTCTTAGGTTATGATGATGAAATTTTTGAATGAGTTCGAGGATGAAATCATTTTACTTTGTTATTTTGGATGTTTTAACAATGTAATAAAGATACACTTTATATATCTATTTTTTCCAGACTACTAATATTATTATCCCTTTAGAATTTGATTCCTTTTAATCATGATAATATAATAAAGTAATTCACCAGATCTAGATTTTTGGGGTCAGTGCGTTATAGTACATATCAATGTAATTTTATAAGAAAAAATGGGAACTAGATTTTTTAGAACATATATTAAGAAAAAAAACCCATTCATTTCGGATGTGTGAAAAAATTTATTTAAGGAATAATTCCATTTCATTTTATTGAAATATGTTTAAATGGAAGGATAACTATTATGGTTAGTATGATCTTTGAATTTGTGGTAATTATGGGCGTTAATAATATTTGGAGTAAAAAAGTAAATCTTATGAGATAAAATATGATATTAAACCATGTTATGGTTATCTTTTTAGGAAATTATAATGTTTTGGGTATTTTATAACAATTAAATAATTTCGGAGAAAGGAAAACCCACAGGATGAGTGACAACCCTTCATGTCCAAAAAGGTTGCAGGAATTGAACCCACAACTGATGAGAAAAAATGTTTAATTACCTACCACTAGCCTATGTTATGTACCAGTAAGTGTGTATTTTATTTTTAAGTTAAAATATTTTATGGATGGGGAATAAGTTTATTATCGAAATAAATTATCATATTGTTAGGCGTTTTGGTATTAAGTGGTTAATATTTTTTATAATATTTTTTCTATTTTTAGAATCCTCTAAGAATAAGGTAAACATAATATTATGAGGAATAATAATTGATTTTTTTGGGATTGAATTTTTTTCATTGTTTTCTTATGGTGATTCATGTTATTTATAGAAATGTATATAAAATCACAGTGATTATGAGATTTTGGAAGTTATATTTTTTGTATATGACATTGATATTTTTTAATATTATTTAGAATATTATATAATCAAATAATTTTGATTTTTGTGTTTCAAACATAGTTTACATTTTCTTGAGAAAGAATAGTTATTTTCTGAATGAACTATGTTGAACTATGTGTTTTTATATTGAATGTTGAATATTCTTTTGGTTAATTGTTTTACCTTATCCTAACCATTTTGGTTTTGGTAATATATAATCATAGAAAGGATAATTAGATAAAAAAATTTAAAAAATTTAATCCTTATATGTTGATTTAAATTATTTAGGAATGAAAAATTCATCTTAAATACTCATCCTTTGGAGATAAATATGTGTTTGTGGTGATAATTTATTAAAAGATGAATCACTAATTTTTATGTAATTCTGTTTACTTATATTCTTAGTCTAGAAAGTAAATAAATTCCACAAAATTAGGAAAAGGATTTTGAAAAAAACATTATCCATTAAATTTTCGTACAATTAAATCAATGGTCAATAATATATCACATGATTTTCTCTTTTGTGATGGTTTACTTTATAATTCCATTGTTCTCTACAACAATCCACTAGAACATGATGGATATATTTATCTTTAATTTCCATGGTTTCAAACATGGGTCCATAGTATTGGATATCTTTGATAACCTTTGTACTTCCCTTTCATTATTTAAAATTTGATATCTCATTAATAATTTCCTCATTTGGGATTTCAACAAAGATATTTTTGAAATTCAACCAACCTAGTTTTTGATCTCGACTTCAAATTATTTGGATGCAATGGATTGAATTAAGGGTGAATGAAATACCACAACATTTTATGGTATATATTTTTTTAAATTTAGATTATTTGATAACTTATGTCACATGAAACACCGAGCTTCAATGATTCACGATATACTATTAATATAATTCTTTAAAATGAAATTATAACATGTCCGTTAAATTTAGTGGAGTGAATAGAATTAACTAAATTATAATATATATATATATATATATATTAAATTAATTTTTTTTCATTCAACCAAATGATTTTATAGGCATAAGATAATAACAAATAAAATTTTATGTTTTAAGATAATATATTTTTCTAAATACGTCTTTACAAGCACTTAATGATAAACCTATTTGAAATCCAATTTTTACCACTTTTATATGTGTTATTTGAAAAAATAAATTTATATTTTAAATTTTTGATACAAAAACTCAAATTGGAAGACATTTTAATGTTTTTATGTTATGATTACTTATTTGATAATTATTGAAAAATTATGTTTTTTAGCTCAAAACTGTATTTTTATGTAATTTAACTATATAGTTAAATAATATTTTTATTTTGTTTTAAAGTAAAATTAGACATGTATTATATAATTTAATAAAATTAAGGATATTGGAAGCAATATAAAATGAAATTTAGATATAACAACATAGAAATCATTAGGACATTATTACTCTAAGAACCCGCTTTGTCATCCTGTATGTGGGATTAACATTAAACATAATTTTTCCACTTATATGAATTGAATTTTGGAGAAAATATATAAAAAGTTTTTATATGTGTTAAATTATTTTTCTAATAATATTAACTTAATTTTTTTCCAAAAAAATATTATTGAATGTGACTAAAATTATTTGCAGTGATTAAGGGTGAATCAGATAATTAGGGGTAAAAACAATATTTTAAGCATTACAAATTTACCCAATAACAAGTCCAAATAAATTTATATAAGTTCTTATTCGACCAAAATCATCACTAGGTTGATTTCAGAGCCATATGGGTCCACATGGATGACTTCAATCAATTTATATTATTTTATTCAATGAAAATTAATTGTTTTTACACTTTTGTTTTTAACAAGATAAGTATTTTTAATATTGTCCCGTGTAAGGGATATCAATAAGTATAAATAATTTTTATAAAGTAAAATAATTTTATAAATATTGGTTATTTATTTTTAATTTTCAGAGATAAAATAATTACATAAAATGCTAACTAAATGTGGATGTAGTAATTTTTAAATAATGGAAATATAAAATAAATGATATTAATTTTTTTAAAATAAACAAAAAATGATATAATTAATGTCATTAAATAATTTTATATATCACTTATACATATTTTGGATGTATTCAAGTTTTTTCTTCTTTGTTATCATGTTGTTATGATATTTTAAATGTCATGTAATGAATAGTGTCAAAATTGAAAATAATAATATTTTTAAATAAATAATATTTTATTAAATGAAATAAAAATAATTAAAATATATAATTTGGCCAAATAATTGTGATAATGTTGAAAATTGCAATCATGAATCATCTATGGTCCATTTGAAATTTTATTGTAACTATATTAACGTTTAAAGAGAAAAAAAACATATTGTCAAGGTAAGAGTTAAAAATTATAGATAAGGATAAAACCCAAAAGATAGGGGTATAACCATGGCCTATACATTTAACAATATTATTGGATGGAACTTATTAAACCCTTAACAACATAATATTTAATTGGAGTTTTTAATGCACACTTTTCTATGAAAACAACATATTTATTTTTTAAATCCGTGATAGTTAAAAAATGTGACTCTCGTTGTATTCAATATCATTTATGTATCCAAATAGTGAAAAATAATGATATGAATGAACCTGATTATTTATTTTTACTGAAATAAACTTATATTTATAATGATTTGTTTTTTAATATTTATTAATTGTAAAAAACCTTATATTATTCTATGTGGCTAAAACAACATTTATTTAATTAAACAGAAAATTAAAATAATTGATTTTAAAAATATTAGTTATGATATATTTTAAATTGGTTGGTGTTTAGAATAAATTTTATAGACCTATACAATATAATACAGATTTTTGGAATTATTATATTTGAATTTCAACTTTTTCCAGATGTATGTAAAGTCAATTAAAATAATTGTATGAAATTTGAAAATATTGATATTTTATTGATTAAATATACTATTAAATTATATAAAAAATATAAAAATGTTAAACAATATCTATAGGAATAATATATGGTCTAACATATTTTAAATTATTCATTTTTATCCTATTTGGAAGTATTTCAAGGGTGAATAACATTGTTATATTTTAATATATTTAGTATTTCTAAAAGTGCCACTCACCACAATTATGAAACGGAACCTCCTCGATCACTTCCTCACACCACATTGAGCCTTATATCTCTACCCAAACCTACACATATAATTCCCAACATCTCTCCCCTCATCACAAAATCCTATTTTTTGAAGAATTTAATCTAAGGAAAACTTTTGGTATAAACCAAAAAGAGTTACAAAAATAAGTGAATGTTAATGGATGTTCACCCAAAATGAAACGCAATTTAAGGTTTTCTTTCCTCATTTTACATTAAATGAGGCATTACTTCATTCACCATTTATTTCATTTACATGGTGTATATTCATCCATTAATGAATTTATGAGTATCTATCTGAATATTATGGTATTTTAATATCCATATTATTTTCCTTCTTGGGGCATACGATTCTATATATTATCAATTGGTAAGGGTTTATTTCAAAAAATTCATCATTATTAGAGGATTTTTTTGTTTAATTTTACACTTATGAATATTTCCCTCAGTATTATTCTTTTCTATAATTGTTTTAAAAAATGTTTTGAATATTATCCAATAATTGTTTTAGTCGTTTTCACTGCTTTTTACTTTTTATAAAAACAATTAAAAATAATCATCCAATTTTTTTTTCATGTCAATATACTTTTTGATTTTTCTATCAAAAGTAAAAGGATTATTTTTTTAACTTATAATCCCTAAATATAATTTCATACCATCATGTCACTAATTTTTTTGAATCTTCTTTTACATCTTTATAAGGTTTATTACAATGAAAATTTTTTCTATTATAAATTCTAGGTTTTTAAATAAATGAATAAAAAGTGGAAAGGTTTTTCATATCACTTATATTTCTTTGAGATTTAAATTACTAACCACTAATTATTTTTCTACCCCTCATTTGATATATCATATCATCACATTCTCTTTATTGTATTCAATGTCTCATTTAATAATTATTTGATTTTATGTGGATTGTGTTTTAATTATTTCAATGTTGTATGAGACATATTGATTTAATGATATTTTATTAAATCAATTTTTTGATATATGATGAATGATTTGGACTATAATGGAATGGGATGGGGATTATTTTATGAAATACCTATGGGTTGGGGACTTGTTAATCAATACCCCTCAATGCATCAGTAGTCTCTTGAGATGAAATCAGTTGGAGATAAACCCTAAAATTTATTTATAAGAATTTTAAAATTTTCAAGAGGATAGGTCTTGAAATAAAGTAGATGAATTTCTACCCACATAATTAAACTATCCCGAGGATCTATATTGACTATAACTATCATGAGGATATATCTTGATAGTATAGATGGAAAACCTTATGCATTACACTACTATAATAATTTCATGTGATTATTTGTTTAATTATAATATTAATGGTTATATTTCTTATATAATTTCATTATTTAAATTTAATTTATCATTTATTACCTTTCTATATTTATTATTACTTATCTTGTTTATTTTAATGCCTTTTTTATCAGTTCTTTACCGTGACATATTGGTTTACTCTCCTAAAATCATTATTTATTCTAATTTAATTTCCTTTACTGAGATTTTGAGATCAAAATTTTATTTGATCTAAATTCTTGTGGTTATAATAGTAAATTTTTTGAATGAGTTCCGGGATGCAATTATTTTCCACTATTAAGATTTATATTTTACTAATGTAATAAGGAAATAATTTTTTTATATAGTTATTTAGGACAACTAAACTTATCCGTCCCTAATGATTTGATTCTTCATAATCATTCCAATGTAATAGAGTACTCACCAGACTTGGGCTTCTTTGATTGGGTCATTACATTACCCGTGGGTGAGAAACGAGTTTCATAAACATAATGCCTTCAAAATACAAACCATTCATAGAAATAATTAAAATGGTATTCTTGTTTCATATTTGTAGTGAGGAATAAGAGACAACACAAGATGAAATATTATAAATAATTTTATATTGATCTATACATTAAAAAATTTCTTATTGAAAATATACTTTCCTCCTTGAATAGCTTTTTTTATAACACAAAACCTTTTAAAAGCCCCTTTTATTAAAATAAAAGTGAAAAATTTAAATTGAGGATTTTAAAGAAATGTATAACAAATTTTTAAATAATATTATTAATTTCAAAATATTATTCAAAAAATAAATAATATTCAAATACAATTTAAAAATAATTTTGAAAAAATGTATATAAAAAATGGTTTGGAAGAAATTAAACTTATATCCAAAAAGATAAATAATTAGTTGTTTTATTAAACACATTTTCTCAATTTATTTATGTAAACAGGAGTATAAAAATGGTATTTTTTCATTAATATATCCTTAATAACTATATGATAATAAAAATAATTCGAAATTTTGAGAGGTAGGACAAGAGATTTTAAAATTAGAGACATATTCATAAACAATCCATATAATTGATGAGATTCAAACATAGAATTTTTACCACATTGGTATTATTCAATCATATTCACTATGATGTAATAACATAAATTGAAAAATAAAATATCGTGAGGATGAATATATTCATGATATTACATGTTAGATAGTCTTTATATACACACCATGGAAGAATATGGGTGCATAACCTAATATACTTCTCAATGTTGGAAAATCGGGACCAAAATACTTACCGATTTGGTATCATTTGAATCATAAACCCTGTGAAATAGATATCATAAATTGGATATTCAATGAAAAATATTATTCTTTATTATCATCATTATATAAATTCATTGAATTTATATTAAAAAGGAAATTAGAAGGTGAATATAACATGTGTCTCACAGAAGTAAAATGTGAGAATGAAATCCCTTACCATAAGTCATACCCATATTAATAATCATTCAAATATACATTATAATAAATATAATTTTATTATAAATATATAAATTAAACCTATTCATATATATCATAAAACATATTATTTTCTTATAGAATTTTATTACCCCTTTATTAACAATTTCATGTTAAAGTTCTGGTTTGGGTAGTAACAACATTTATTAATATTTGTTTTGATATGATATATTTATTATCCTATTAATCTAATAATGTTAAATAATATAAAAAATGATATAAATGAAAAAATATCATATATCTTAATAAAATATGAATTTATAGTTATCTATAAATTATTGTGAAATAAAAAAATACATTGTTCGTGGAGATGGATTGTTGTACGTTCGCATGAACGTTTTTTTTCTTGATGGTTTGAAAGGAATAAAATAAAATAATATATTATCATTAAAGAATAATTTTTATGAAATATATAAAAAAATGTTTCATAAACGCATCCTTATAGTATTCAATTTACTGCATGAACAAATCACATCACTCTCTGAATGGGATGTTCCCCAATCCCATGAATGATATGATCACATTCCCACAAAATTAATAGTATAAAGTTAGGTTTGATATAATAATTATAGAGTCATAATAACATAATACATGTCCTATATATATTGTATAAACAATAAATCCATCATTTCAACCACCCTTGAATGTTGGTAATGGAAAAAATTAACATTAGTTCATGAGGTGGTAGTTTGTTGGACAGATGAATATTGATTTCACAACACATTTTATGGAACTGTGTGTGGTTGTAGGTCATAACATTAAAATAAAAAATAATTATATTTAGTTTACTGATTTTATAATATAATCATTATATAATTAAAATTGAAGGTGGTGATGGAAGAAACAAAAATAAAAAATGATCATTGATGGAAGTTACCTATTTTTTGTAAATCCTCATTAGGTTTCCCCTAAAATCATTCATATGATTGATTAATTAAAAATAATAATTCTTGGATGAGAGGATTTATATTGGGTATCCGTTTTAGTTGGTTTATGTTGATCCAAATGGATTGATTTGTGTGAAGAAGGAGGAATAGTGAGTGCCATTTTTTAATAAGGAGGAGGGAAATTTGGAAAATACCCAAATGCCTTCACTATTGGGATAAATCCCTTACCTCATATTCAAAAAACGTAGGAAATAATGTATGGGAGGTTTTATATGGGTGGGAAGAGACACCACACACAAAAACACATTAGTATAAAATTCTTCATTAGACATTATGTTTACTCATATTTATTTATATTTTTTTTACCATGGTAACATGTATCTATTTATTTACCTAGTTAATTTATTATTTAAGACTATGGTTAAAAAATTAATTGTTACATATTTTGTAACTAATAACTATAGATATTTTATCCGATTAATTATACAAAAATCATATCTGTTTAAAAAATTAATTTTTACTCAAACACATCTAATTTTCAAAATAACATTTTTACCTTAATCATGATAATTAATTTTAAATATTTTCAATAACAAATATTTTTAAAAATTATGTTTTACCTATTATATAATATATATTGTTATGATTTAAAATGTTTAATCTATTTTTTTAAATTCTATTGATATAATCAGATAAAATAAATTGAATATTAATCTCGCGAATATGACAAGATAGTGGAGTTTTATAGTGAAAATTATCAACAACTTACAGAGATTTTAAATTGAATATAAACTATAAAATTTATTCCATTTACTTATATTGTATTATTATATGTATAAGATACCATGTTTACTTTTAAATAATATTTAAAATATAATTTAACTTTGTAAATAATTTAGTTGAAAATATATTTTTCAATTAAAATTCATTTTTTTGTATTCATCAAAAAAATAAAATTTTCAAAAAAACACCAAGAATCTACCCTAAGATAATTTTTATAATATTATATCCAAAATTAAAATTATTTTATTAAATTAATATTATATATGTGTCAAAAATTAGTGTTATTTATGTTCATAAATAGTCATAAAAATCATTTCATCAGAAAATAGTATTTTTTGGAACATATAAATGCTTTAATGAATATTATTTATTTTTTATAAATATAGTTTCTATCTATAAATATATTATAAATTGTTTTTAAAAATTAGTTATTACTATTAAAGTAACTATGCTTAATAGCTAGGTTATAATGATCAAATTTAAATTATATTAAAAATATATCATGGTTTTGATAAAACATAGTGTCGCATCAAACCCGAGATAAGCCACTGTTGCATGCATTGAACACATATCATTTGGTTACTTGTAATGAAACGTTATCATTTGGTTTTCTGTAAGAAAATTCACCAATGAAATTTAATTTAATCCAAAAAATTCCTAAAAACCTAAGGTGTTAAATACAACCTTCAACTCTACCTAAAATTCCTTAATGTATTATTGAACCCAAAAATCCCACCCTCAATCCATGACAAATGAACCTCCAACTAGAAATACAATTTTTTAGACCTTGGAAACATATGATTTGTTGATGATTACTGTAATAAGGATTAGAATACCTGAGTCTCAAGCTCATGTACACATCACTCCTCTTCAGGGTTCAGTGGGATAAACCCCATGATGGATCCTTAAACATGATATTATTCTAAAACAAATGAACACTTTAGGATATGTAAGTGTGAATATCTTCCTAGTGCCTAAAAATCTAAAGTTCCCTATTTTTCAATTTTTATGGTGTAGGAATTTTTTCTTCATATTTACTTATTAATAAATTAATTGGTATCCACTCTTATAATAGGTAAACCCAAATATTTTTCCCTTGGAATTTTAGTGAGAAAGATATGGTCTAGTAGAATATAATCTAATTGATCTCAAATAAAATTCATTACTCTATGAATATTCCTCATTAACATTTCATAAACATCAAACATTGAATTTATTCTATGGAAAATAAATAAATATTATGAAATTAATAAATTAAGAAATGGCATTTCACTATGTGATAATCATGCATAATTCATGACCATCAAGTAGGAAAAACATATCCGACATGATTGTCAAAAAGATGATTAATTATTACCATATGATCCAAATATTGTGTTGTCAGAAAATTACCTTTTTCATCATAAAATTAATCATACTTGGGTAAGATTTACTAAGTTATCTTTCATTTTTGATTCATGATACTCAATCAAATTATTCTCTTATTCGACTAATATATTGATAAAATATTAATGATCATGGGATTCATTAATATTTCACAAGTGATTATGAGGACACCTATTAGAGTATTTATATATTTTGACTATTCATGAACGAAAATAAACTAAATTAGGATTCAATGTCATTGAAATGGTTTATTATTATGCTGATAAAATCGATTTTTTGTGGTTGGTAATGTTTTGATGATTTCTTTTTCATAAGTGATGTGAAATCAAATTGATAAATATAATGAACATTTCTTTTAATTTTAAAAATCATAACTATATTTATAAGACAAAAGAATTGATTATGATGAAAAAATAGGATTCCATTCATGGATTTATTATGAAACTATGCGAGACCCTCCCTATAAAAAGTCTTGTAGACCTGACCATCATATAAAGTGATATGTTCTTAGGACATCAGAATCCTTCATGGATTTATGGTAGACCCATCACATAGATCAATGATAGACCATTCACATGGTTACATGATTCCACCATCCTAAATATAAGACTTGTGAAATAATGAAATATGATATTTTTTCATATCAATGATGATAGCTTACATAATCACATAATTTATCTCATTTATAGAGAACATACCTCGAACATCAAGAAACTAATATGTGTATGATTAAGTTCCTATGCTACATCATCATTATTTTCTTATAAATACCCATTTTCTATTCCATGTAGGAGGACACGTCTTATGAAATATAGTGATGAGGAATTTTTAAGGATATAAGGTAGAGTTTTTGGTTAATAATATTCTTTTAGAAACTCTACAAAACCTACATGTAAAACTGGAGTGTAAAATTATAATGCCATAGAATGATCTCTCCCACATGAAATTATAATTTGATCCACTCCCAAGATAATTAGTCTTAATGAGCTGGCCCTCATGATACATTAATCATTCTTATAAGTGAGGAAGATTCATAACATAAATACATGATTATTCCCATATCATAGTCATGTAATCACACCTTATCATGGTGCACCCTCTTATAATTCTCATTTTAAACTCACCTATTATGGATACACCAACATGACTCCTCTATCCTATTGATATATATTTTCTTGTCATGGGGTCAATGAAAAAATGATGTGTCCCACCTAATGTACCCAAGCAATACATAACCCCCATATAGCCATATTTTCTTGGATATATATCATGAGAAGGCTAAATTGAAACATCCACTAATATTTCATAATGTATGAAATCATGGATAATTCATCATCACAAACACATTTGATTAGGTAATCCATTGATAATAGGAATCTTTATTACATATCCTTAAATAGTTAAAACCCCGAGGGGAATAACAATTTTACAGTCCCATGATAATGGGGGTCTCTATCAAGAAGATGATGGAGTAGTTTCTTCCATAACATTAAGGATTTCATTTATGTTCAAGATGTTGGTTTGGATATAGGCATACCAGTGGGAGTAATCCCTTATATATTATTATAAGATGTTATATCCCTCCTAACATTAAAATAATCACCTTTTTCCACCAATGTAAAAAGTATATTGTTACCCAAAACGGGCCACCTCATTATTTATAAGCCCTAAATGTGTCCCATTCTCAATGGATCGTAATTTTTCCAGATATTTTTTTTCTTCAATTTTCCATATTCCCAATGAAACATATTAGGGAATCATTAGGATAGAATCCTCATAAAAATATCATTCAATCATCATTATGAAATTCTATTGATCATCTATCCATTGTTTCTAGTATTGGTATTCACTCATGTGATCTTAGTAGCCTATTTTGATCATTTAATTAGAATGATTAGAATTCCTTCAATATGTGAATCAACATTGCTTTACATATATATCCTTTTCATTTTTAAAGAAATTCCTCTTTTAGTATTCAACTCATTGTTGTATATCTTATTTAAATCTAGTTGTGTAATGTGATTTTATTATGAAAATATCATATTTACAAGTTAATCATTGATTTCATGGGCATAGATGTTAATGTTTTTCATTCACGGAACCTGATTAAAATTCCCCTTTTCTGTATCCTTGATAAGAATAATCCCCAAACTACCTTCCATGGTTTCCTTTTACATGTAATCCACATTACATTTGTATCATCCCTAACTAGGTTCCACTACATAGTTCCCTAATCAATTGGATCAAATGGCCTCAATCAAACATCCCCATATGAAAGAGGCCACTTACTAGTAGTGAGGGAATTTGAAGTGTCTATAGAGAGATTATTCCATCGTTTCATTATGTTGTAGTGTAGTAACAACTAGATCAATGGTGTAACAGAAGACAATAAAAAACGAAACAACAAACGGAAGATAATAATATAGAAGTCTATATTAATAAATTAGTGAAAAAATCACATACGAAATGATGATCATGTCAGGTATCTATAAAAAAATTAATTAATACATCTAGAATCAAATACAGTATATGTACTAAAATTGAAATAAAAGACCAAAAAGGAAATATATCCTCCTATCATAACCATCACAGAATAGTCATATAGTTCCATGATACTAAGAAATAATTAGATAAGGAATCATACAACGGGTGTTTGACTAGATCCCTACCTGAATCCATGATGTATGTTAGGGTACCCAATAGCTTTCTCAACAGGATGTGAGATAACAAACAACAGTCCACGGACATCGGTTTCTATAACAGGTGATGTTTTTGTAATATAATGTGAAGAAGTGTGAAGTATATCATAGGTATAACAATAATAAATGAAACAAGTCAATCATATGTGAACCTGTCATGCCAAACATGGATATTTGTGAAAACAATTCATGTTCCTATAGACATGAGAAAATATAAATCCTAGAAAAAGAATATCTATATTGGCCTCACTATGTAAAAAAGTGTCAAGATCCAAAACATCATATGTTAGGTAATCTAGTGTATATCATCCACAATGGAAATGCCATGTAATCCAGTTTCAGACCATGTTGGGCCAAATCCATGGTATCGAATGCCATGGTATCTTCATTGAGTCTTTGGAGAGTCAAGATGGAAACTCATTAAAGACATATTTTTAATCCAATGTGAGCATAAAAAGATCATGTACAATATTAGTCTAATAAATACAAAATAAAGGGGAAGAATGACCTTTTTAGTCCTAATTAACTAGGATCTATTGAGTATAAATTTACAAGGAATACACAACCATAATAAATACAAATTAATGTAGTAGAAACTTCTATGGAATTTAATGCAATCATTCATTAAGGTCCTTGTCAAAGGAAACAACTACCATTATCATTTTATCAACCTATTAATTAATTATTTAAATAAAAATCAATTATTCAAACCCATTATACATTTTCAAAATAAACTATTTGTCCATTTTAATCATACTACTGAACATGAATAGGAAGAAAAACATTCTTCTATTAAATAAATTAAATTCATTCCATTAAAAATCAAATATACATGTAAATTAAGGTGTTAACAACATTAATGAATTCATTAATTTCTCATTTAGGTTCAAAAGATAATTTAGAAGCTCACACAGACCCAATGGGGGAGTACAAAATAGAATATATATAGCCGTACACCCCATATGGATCCTAAATTGGGGCTAAAAACACTGATTATAGAAAATGAAGTAGGTGTACAACTTATCATGTTATAAATAATTAAATTATGATGTTAACTTGAATTTAATGGAAATTTTTTATGTTCCAGCAAGTGGCACAATTGTGAATGGACATAAAAACCCAAAACATATGTGAAATGTTAGAAACAACCTAAAATAGTTCTTTGGTAGAACACTCATCCAATATCGACCATTGATTTAGTCTATATTGAGGGGAAAATGAATAATGAAAAAAAATTCTAGAAATATATAATTTTATCATGATCACAAATAACTCAGTTGATAAAATTAAAAAACTTATTGGCTTAAGAGGAACATTAAACAATACAATAGGAATCAAGGGAGAAAAATGGTGTTTGAATTTGATTATAAATGGAGAATCGAGATCAAATCCAAGGAATTGGATCCAAATACATCAACAATATTATGGGTTTTTCCACAATTCAAATAAGGAAGCTTGGACTTTGTTTATATAACATTCCAATGGTTAAATTCTAAATTCCATTCAAATTCTTTTGTCTCACTGTGTGGGTTCATAGTTGGATAGACTATGTGCCAACATTGTTCCCTTCACTACATCTAGGGTAAATTTTACTGTTCATTCACATGGATTGGGAAATTAGGTGAATGCAGTACCATAAATCATTGTCCCCATCACCGTTTGAAAAGTCATGCTACAGGGTTAGTCAATTTTTGCACCAACATTGAATTTAGCTTCTTCTAAAAATTTCAACCATGTAGCACTGGGTAGATGGTTTGTTTGAATGGTGGGACCCTTGTTTCCTTTTAAAATTCCACACACATTTTCCTAAAAAATTTGGTTATGGGTCACATTGTATCTATTAACTGTGCATCCGAGTATCGTTTTCCAAAAGTTGATCCTTCAAGCTCCAAACAATCCCCAAACACCTATGAATTATAAGGATAACGATGACTTCATAAAATGGTGCATTTAAAATCTTTGTAACATAATTTTTTTTAAAAATGTATGTCTCGTTAAATATAATGATAACGATGACTTCATAAAATGTTGAAACAATTATGAATGACAAAAAATTTGTATAAATTACTCCTAAATTTCTTGAGGCATGTAATTATCTTTTAATTCTTGACCATGCATAATATTCTAATGATCAATGTTCAATAGTTTCTGAAAAAGTCTTATGTATTCACAATATAGAGATATAACTTATAAAATGAATATTTTTCATGAAATAATATAAAGATATAGGAGAATTTAAGGAATACATATAATAATCCAAAAAGACATTGAATTTTTTGAGTTTATTATTCAAAAATCCTCAAGTATAAACAAACATCTCTATATAAAGATACCCCTTAGAAAAAAAACCTCAAGAAATTATTGTTAATTAATATTTTCTTAGGATTACTACACATAGGTACAAATTTTGATAATTTGTAAAGGGTTTCTTAGGGGATAAATAGATAATGTGGATAATGAAAGAAAAAGTCCTTTTAATTGCCTTTAATTTATGTTATCTAGTCTAAAATTTTATACATGTATAAAACTGAAATCCTTGGTAAAATACATATATTATGAGTGACGTAATATTTTTAAAAAATCCAATATTGATTGTAATTATTCCCACACTAACCAGTATTTAAAATCATGATCTCATTACTCATATGGTGTTCCCTCTATACACATTCATATGTCCATCAAAGTGTAGATTTTAAATCTCACCTGTGGACTAATTAATTAAAATCCTCTTTCTTAATCATATCCATATAATATAAATTGAGATATATTTTTAAGGACCCTCCCAAAGTCTATTCAACTTTATTTAGGTCATCAATAAGACCCAAAAATAAAAGATGATTTTGTACGAAACTGAATGATTACCCTCTTACCTCAAAAAAATGCCCACAATCTATTGATTTAGGTGCTATTTGGGATTCTATTGAGTAAATGACACATATTAAAAAATTACATATGACCTTAATTTATATGGTAATGTTATTTATTGTAGAGAATTGAACTGTCAGTTATGTTCTTTTGGATTATCTTTAAAATATGATAGTAGTTTCAATTAATAAAATGCATCAATAGGTTATATCGACTTACAATATATATACACACACCCCTTAATACTATAAGTCCTTTGACAACATTATTTGATATATATAAGATATAAAATTGATATTCTATTATTTTATGTGACTATTTTATTTTAAATAAACAATAAGGAAATACACACTTCTTTATTTAACACTATGATATAAATATAAGTTATAAAAAATTAATTTTAATTTGATGAAATTAATTTTAGTATTGGTTTCCTTTTTTAAAAATTTACATATGGTGAAATTTTATTAGTTTTTCTGAAGTAGTTATTCTATTCATAAATTGTGAAAAATAACAATAATGCTACCTTTTCGAAATTATCATGATATGATAATGAATTTATAGTTTATTAAAAAAATTATTAAAAATGTATATTTAATTAGTAGTATAATTCCTTTAATTACATAATTTTTATCTTATTGATTTATGTTAGACAATTTCAAAATCTATGTCATGTTTTTATTAAAAAAAAGATATTTTAATATTTTCTCTATTAATCAACTACACATAGTTTTACTTTCAATTTTGTATGGGTTTTAATGTCAAATAATTTTCATTTTACCTAAATTTATATAAATAATTATTTTTAAATCCTCATTAAAAATATATTAGGTATAAAATTATTTTCCAGCCTAATATGTGTAATTTTATTACAAAATTACTTCCTTTTGAAAATTTATATTAGGAATAATTTTTTCCACTTATTGAAATTGTATCTATGAAGATCAATTGAATATTTGGATTAAAATTCCTCAATTTCTTTTAATATTAATTTTCATCCTAGTTTATAATGAATAGTAATCATCATAAAAATTTATCATTATGGTTAAGGGTAAAATGGAATTAAAGGGTCAAAATAAATGGATAAGACATATAGATAACAAAAAATGTGATCAAATCATATTATATGGTTTTCATTTGAAGATATAATTCTTATATTCAAAATAATGATTGTTTTTAGAACAAATACTTTTAAAATGTTTATAATATAGAATAAATATTCATATATTCACAATTTTCCCACCAACATAACATATAGAAGGTCACAAACGCTTCTGTCTTTTACAAAAATCCCAAGCCACTTATATAAAATAATCCACAAAAAAATCTCTTATCAAATTATTTTTACATTTATTATAGATTTTTTTATTCCCAAACACAACTTAATTATGGATTATGGTGTAATAAAAAAAGGGTTTCTCATTGAATAGGTAATTTTCTAAATTAAATACATAAAATTCATCTCCTCCTATACCTCCATAAAAATTTTATATCCATAAAAATTTAATTAAACATGAATCATAAATATTTAAATATGTTTATATGTTTATTTAAGAATGATTATATACCAATTATCCATCTGTAGTAAAATGATAATTTATCTTGTGCATACTTGTGGATTAACACCAACATGAAGCGATGATATTCCTTTTCAATTTTATCTTTCCTAGAATTATCATAAGTATATATTATATGGATTAAATTTATATATATGCAATAAATATTTTCATAGAAATATTCATCATTATATTATTCATTTTCTTTATAATATTTACTAAAATGAAAATGGAATCTTGTGTACTTGTCGACAACCACCACCATGTATGAGTTATTTGACATTTAAAAAAATCATGGATGGTTTTAAAAGATTATAAAATAAATAAAATTCATATTCATAATATTATTAACATTATGGAGATGATGGAACTATTTCCTAATTTTTTTTTCATATTCTATGAAATGAAGCAATTTAGGAGAAATTGACCAATGAACCTTAGGTGATTAATGTAAATAATAAAAAATGAATGAATGGATGTATATTTATTATAAAAAATTTATTAAAATTTTAATATCAATAATAAATCCCATAATTTTTTTTCATAAATTTTAATTTATTATTCATGAATATATAACATATTCAACAATACAAGAATCTAAGATAATAGTTTTTCATCTCAAGTTCACTATATTGAGAAATATTATATATTATGAACCATATTTATTCTATATATTTTACATACTAACCCTTTTAAATTATATGTCATTATTCATCATTATACATTGAATTTAATGGTTCAATTATTATATATCTTTTTAATGGGGTTTTATTAAAATGTTACTAAATTCATAATGGTTAATTTTAAAATATAAATCATATTAAAATTGCACATATTTAGATTTATGTTAGAATAATTAAATAATAATTAATCATTTAATCCCATATATTTTCTTTTATAAATTTTAATGGGTTTTACATGTTTTTATAAAAATTTAACTCTCATATAAAATTTAATATCCTTAAGATTATTTATAAAAAATGAACCCTATTTCTCAATTTTGATCAAGAATCATTCTCTTTCATATTCATAATCATAGATTTACCTTATGGAATTATTATCGAATTATAAATTACTGACAAATGTATGTTTATAATACCTTTTTAAATATTTGCAATTTTTCAGAATGATCATTTTAATTGTTTCTGAAAAAGTTCATCTTTTACTTCACACAAATGTTTTTAAGTAATATGATTGTAAATTTTTACTATAAAAAAGTGTTTTGCAACCTATATGACCATTATTCTAGTTTTTTTATTCCTCTATAATTTTCTATTTCATTCTAATTAAAATCATTTTCCATTATTCATTTATGTTTTAGTTTTTACATTGAAATATAAAGGTATTATTTTTTAAAAGGTAAAATTCATTTTTTAATGATTTATGAAATCATGTGGGCAGAAATATAACAGAAAATGTAAGGAAGATTATTTTCAATTATTGAATTATATTTTCCTCTATAATTCTCATAATAATTTTCATTTCTTAAAAAAATCAATTTTTGAATAATTGTTGGTCTCCTATCCTCAATTATTAAAATTATGTTTATACTTCCTTTGGTTCACAAGGAATAATTTTAGTTACTTGAAGTTTTGTTATCATTCATTATCCATTATTATTTTGACAATATATCTATATTATTCAGTATTGTGTATTTATATATCATTTAAAAACATTCATAACCATAAAAAACTTTTAAATAAGGTGTTAATGGATTGAATTTTGTTAAAGAAAACTATAAATTTCAAGGGAAATATTGATGTTCAATATTGTTGATTTAATATTGATTTTTAATTCATTATAAGGAATATTTATTTTTATATTATATTTTTGATTCAATATATATGAAGAATGAATTGGACATATGTATGTTATGTATGTAGCCCATTAATAAATAGGAAATCGATTCATCAACATTTTTCAGGAGGAAAATAGTTGAACAAATATTTTGGGTATTTTTTATATACTAACCCCTTCATTAAAATTTATTAGTATATAGACTTTATGGTATTTTTTTATTATATCATGTAATGTGAAATTTGTGATAATAGAATAACATTTGAAATTATTTATTTCCTTCATTAATATTTTTGTTTATTTTTTTCATGTAATTGTTATGTGGATAAGATTTATGGAAATATTATGATGTTGATGTTATTGTTTAATGGTATATATATTGATTATAAAATCTTAAATTTTATATTTACCATATCTAAACATGATAGATTCAATTTTATGTAACACATATTGAGAATTTAATCTCACACATTTATTTTCTTTCCAGTCCCCTAGGATATTAAGATGGAATATTAGAATGATTGTAATGGAAGCATGGATGATTTACAATATTTTCATTATATTCCTAAGGATATAGAGAAATCATGTGTTCATCCAGTCTCCCATGACTACTAATCTAAAAAAATTAAATTAAATCTCTTATATATTATAATAATATAAAAAATAATAACTATATCTGAGTGGTTAATTAAGGGTTATCAGGGTTTGTGTAGAACGATTATTAGTAGAACCCTTGGGAATAGAATTATAGAAGAAAATAGTAGTATTAACATTTCGAAAATTCCATTATAATATATGATAACATTTTATTTAATTGGGATTGTTATTAAATGGGTAAAAATTCAGGAATTTATTATGTATTTAGGTGTTATCTGTTGTTTTGAGATGGATCCTAATGGACTAAAAGGAAAT
Source organism: Viscum album (assembly GCA_963277665.1). Lineage (NCBI taxonomy): Eukaryota > Viridiplantae > Streptophyta > Magnoliopsida > Santalales > Viscaceae > Viscum > Viscum album. Next base: position 837,396,184 of record OY728152.1, on the reverse strand, counting down.
CATATCAACAATCATTATGTAATTTACAAACCTACTAGCCAAAAAAGGGTTCTCTGAGATAGTTCTCCACTATACCTCAAGTGTTACTCATCGTATTCCAAATGAATCTGACTAGAAGTGTTTGTCTAAATTGTTTATATTATGAGACTATAGCTACTTATCAGTGTATACAACTAGAGGTAAATAACCAAAAATCATACAAGATCGAGAAACTGGATGAATTAAAAAATTGAAACTAATTTTTTTTATAAAATGAAAATTTATTGTAGTCCAGAAAATCCATGTCATATATACAACCATGATCACCCACTGATTCAATCCAATATACAAAAACAATATCAGAAAAAAATACAATAGGGCTTACTAGAAACTATGGGACATAACCCATACGTGGTCTCCAGTACTCATTCAAGCTACTCTATTCCAACATGTAGATGCCACATGATCATCCTAATTAAACATGAAATATAGGACCTCTAATTGATTCATTCATACATCCTATCTTAACAAAAATGTAGACTTAAAGAATGCATGTACACTAAGGTTCACGTATAGGGGGTGAGAAATAAATCTCCTTTGGGAACCCCCAATGTTGAACATTTAAAATGATTCCATATGTTCATAATCTTATAATATCGGAAAAATAGTCGATACATAGATAAAAGTTACATAAAAATAACAAAATTGAAAATCCTTAGGTCAACGAGCTTAATCTACCATACCAACACCGACCAATTCCATGGTGTCACTGAACACATCACAATGACTAGGCATCCCAAATAATATATGAAATCCACATCTAGGGAATCCATAACCAAACCTAAAAAAAATAAAGTACCCATCCTAGGATAGTCATAACATTCATGGTAATACTATAATTAATACCATATTGTGTCTTCATGACCTAAACATTGTATCACACTTAGCACCTTGAAAAATCTATCCCAGTTACCAAAAAAGTACAACTACGATCAAACCATCAATCTATCATCTATCTCATGTATAATAAACAATAATTCATATATAAATAGTCTAATACCAAAACAATATATGAAAACAAATAGTAAGAATATAGAACATTGGGCCTATCAATCCAATAAAAAACATAAAGTTAGTTCCTCAAACCTCTATCCTGGAACCAGGTAATAATAACATTAGTGGTGCCCAAAACAACATTCTGGTCCATCCCAAGGAGAAATCAAATCATTACAACATCATATAACACATGGTATTCCATAATTATCCATATCCTCATTATGAAATCAAACCAAGAAGTATACAATCAATGTCAATAGACTCAGTCCAAAACCATCTCATTAGTATACCCATGTTCCTGAAACCTCATGTACATCACCAAACAACAAACATGTGGCATCGCATTCAAAATAATAAATTTAATAAATGAGTATTATCTGAAACTTTTTCCATTACTCAAACCATGGATTTGTAGTATCGATCCACCATCCATCAAACTAGTATACCATTAGTTAAAAAAATAGCAGTATGTAACATAACCAAAAAAATTAATATATGCATATAGAGACCCAAACTAACACATAATCCATAGTTTACAGAACATAATCGTAGTCTCATTTAAAAAAATATCAGTCATGGATATTCAGAATGTTACTTATGGATATACTATCCAAATCCATTAATTATCACAGCTCTTACCATAAATATATGTTCCAAAATATGGTATTCGATATCTGTGTTTAGGCATGGTGAAAGGAAAATGGACATGAAGCAGAAGAAGGGTAAGGATATAGATTAGGATCCCAGTGTTATTAATATGGTGGCTATTGAAATTTAAATGTAGAAGAAGGTTCCAATGGATCCTATAAAGGAAGAGGATGATCGAGATTGTGAATCTATGAACACCAGGACATTGTTACCTCACGATGTGGATTCCCTGGTCTATGAGGTTCTACCATTGGAGAATTTTGAGGTGAATAAAGGAAATAAGGACTAGGTTTTCTCCAAACTGGGTATTACACTAGAGTTGGAGTGACCACAAAAACATGATTCTTGTCTGTTGCGGTTTCAGGATGGGATTTTTGTTATTCAAAGTAGTGTGTTGGATACCGAGGGTTCCCCTTCCATGCTGGTGGGTCATGGGGTCACATGACAATGATAGATCCAAGGGTACATCTGAACGTATTATCATTTTGTAGGTCTGGAGGGCTTGGCTGGCCAAGAGAATGGCATTGCAACCTGATCAACATGTGGGTCCGATGATGAGGATCGCTTCACAAATTTTTCAGAGGAAAATATGGGTGTAAGTTAGAGAAAAATCATATATAATGAAAGGAATAAAAAGGGAGAGAAATATATCATGGACTCAAGAGATTTCATATTGAAAATAGGGATAAAAAATGGGGCAATGATTACTTCTACATTCCAAAACCAATAGAGACTATGTCAGGTAAAAATTTTAAATCAACGAAGATGAAATGCATTCCAATTACTATTAGTACTATGCAGGGGATCTTTGAAGGAGTGATGGATGTTTTTGGTGATGTCAGTGCAGAAAAAACTAGTGTGGAGAATGCAGTCAGTGAGAAACCCTATTGACAGCTTGTTCATTCAAAAGAATAAATGGTGGTGGAGTTTCTTTATATCAATTCTACCCAAGAAGAGGAAAAAAATTTGATGGGTAGCCCGCTTTGAGTTTCTATCAGTAGTGTGTAGGCTGCATGGATCGAGAAATAGGATCTTATATTTATAAGGTGTTTTAATGAATGGAATATATGTAAATTGGAGTATTCTTGATCATGGGATAATTTGGTGGATTTATTTGAAGACCTCATTACCGATGATACAGATACACATGTTCATGTTATATCATGGAAACTTATTAGGGAGGAATTAGAAAATAGTCTTAAATTATGTTTCAATAACAATGCGATATCATATGATGCATGTCCTCCTATTTTAACATATGTGGTTTCTCACTTTTCTTTAAAATTATTTTCTAAGTAAAAAATTAATTTTCAGTCATTCTAATCCATGTTTCAACCACAAAAAACTAAAACATAATAGGGTGTCTTTATACGTCCATATTAGACCACAAACACTTAGCCAAATCATGTCATACATCATCCTAAGTCTCAAGAAACATCGATAAATGAAGTACATAAGCACATGTACCCCCTCACGATTGACCTATCAATCACGCCCACACTTGTCCCTCTACATCCACACATAAATAGAGTCATCCATCATTGGATCCTCATAACTAGTACGCATGAGGAGGAATCCCCACCCAACGCTAGTAAAAAATAAACTCTCAAGAAAATCCCCATCACAAGAAACATCCTCATGTGTCCCTAGGTGTCCTCAAACCGATCCTTGATCGAAAATATTCTAACGTGGAAATCAAAAAACAAACCAATTCCATGCAGTCAATCTCAACATATAACCATGTAATAAAATTGTCACTTAAATATAAACCATCCCACCATGAGAATCCTCCATAGTACCATATAATCCACTCAAAAATGAAATGGAACTCAGCCATGGGCACCATCCATTGATGACAACCAATCCCCAAAGGCTCGATTAACCCCAATCATAAGACGTAGGAACTAAACCTTACTAGCTCTATCATTGATCCACTAATCCCGATGTGCATGGATAAACTAATATATTCCTATATATACTGCTAAAATTATATATTATAGGATTATCCAAAAATATAAATAATAATACTAGGGCATTATCAGTCGAGACCAATCTTCGAGCTCATAACCCTTACTCAGGTCTCGTAGCTCACAACTAAACACACTATAGTATTAAGAATCAAAGCCTCAAGGGAGCCTATTAATGAACTATAATTTCCCAAAGTAGAATCCAAAATAACACTATATGAATAAGGTATCTAACCATCTTGATCTACATTAAATAATGCTTAGAGTGGACTACTCATAATACAAATTTGGACTTCTAGGGGACAAAACTCCCCCAACCTCCAAGACAAAAAAAGTATCAGGCATGTAATTTTGAGTAAATGGTGTGTACTATCAACTCCCCACATAACCAAGTAAATTTACATGGATAGAAAAACATTTTTTCTTCTTTTTTACTACTACATGAAGTGTACCCAATGTACAATATGTGAACATTCCAAACATCATCTTCCTGTGTACTTTTTCATTGGGCGGGACACATGGACATATAATACTACACAACATGAACTTAAATTACATGGTCTGTACATATAATAAGTCCATAATCTAGGAATGGTAAGTAAAAATGTCATATGTTCCTAGAATCACACACAATTTAGTTGCGGTTTCAAAATGGGAATCCCCTACAAAACACTTGAAACCATGTTTTCCCTTAAATATGCACACATCAACCCCCACGTGGTCCTTCTCTAACATTATAATGCTATAAATCATAACAAACTAATATATGGGGATCTATGAATAACAATAATTAACACTAATAACATTTTGTTTAGATGCTAAAGTATCGGGTCCAAATTAACTCGTGTAAGCTATAATACTAGGATTGGTTCAGATCTATGCTAAGCAAGAAGTTTAGGGACATATCATCCTCCTGCCCTTTTTATCCAGTGATTAGGCATATGAGGTAGGTTACCTCACCCTCTTATGGTGTATTGGAACCCCAAAATGGGAAGGGTAGACTATTTTAATTAATTTAATTAGATAGTTAATTAATTAATTAATTTGTTAATTTTCCATTATAAAATTCATCTCAGGTCACAGAACTGAAGTTAAATTTATACCCCCACCACGGAAAACACACCCCACCACATCCCCCATTCTAGACTCAACTGAATGGTTTTAATATCAACCCCACACTCATTTAAAAATATTAATTCATTCAAAACCACCTGACTACTTTAATCATTAATTATACATCCAAAACCCGACCTGATTAGAATCCCACCAAATTCTTGTTTGAGGTTAAAAACTCATTTTTGGGACCAATAAAGTGGTAAAATAATTACATGAGACCATATTGTAGGTAAAAGTTTCCATTTTACCCATTCACGAGCACCATATATCAAAAATTGAAATTTATTATCAAATTACAAAAACCATAAAAACATGAGTGTCTACACCCTCCCCACCATAATCCTTATCATCCTTGAGAATATTCGGTGTTGTCCAAACTACACATCTTGACCCACCATGGTCATCAACTCAAGCTCAAATGGTTGTGTTTTAGATACCCAAAGCATGACGTACATGGACATTACATTACTTTTACGGAATACTTAATACATAACAAAAAAAGACACACAAGGACCGTAATAGTTTAGTGTCTTTGGAAACTCGGAATATAAACAACTAATCATGTTGAAAGATCTTCAACATCTCCCATAACAATCTTCCCCTTTTTGTTTCCTTACCTAAAACCTTTCTTTTTTTCTTAGGGAAAATAAAACATAAAAAGGCTGAGCTCAAATTCTCAGTAAGGGAAATCATAGAAAACATAAAACAATCCATAAACATTTGAAAGCAAAACTTTAACATGAAATCTAATCCTTAAAACCTTGAGCAAAGACATAAATTGTGGAAGTACGTGAGGAATATATCATAAAGGAACATCAATCACGATAAAATAGCATGGCAATAAAACAAGTCATTATGGAAACCATTCAGTACTTGTTATGATTTCCATAGTAGCCAAGGTATTGTTGCCAAGACCATCTTAGTGGACAAAGTCCCTTTCTGAATCGAGTTCACTCCTTGTTTCAGTCGAGTAACACTGAACCGGATTAACTTACCCTTCTAGTCATGTCTATATCATGAGATATAAATCTTTACCCAATGCACTGGAGGGAGATATAGGTCCCACACATCTCATAATGAAATCATTATTACTTGTGCCACAAAATAAACATACATCATTCATAATAACCTAACGAATAAAATGGGTTTCAAAAACATCGTCCCATCATCACATAATCCATATAAAATAAATGGATATCATTTCATAATAAGAAAAGTGAAACCATTTAAATCATAGAGACATTATACTTGAAACATGCACATATGAAATAAAGTCATCTTATATGGAAAAATGGTTTTGATAAAACACATGAAATGAATTCTTGAGGAAAATATCCTTTCTTCTTCAAAATAAATTTCATTTCACAAAACATCATGTGATTTTAAAAGAAAGAGATTTTGTTGAAAATAGTAATGAAATATTTTTTAGGAAGCTTCATTAAAATAAGGCTTTATAAAACCATAAAAATCTGTTCGTGTTGTATAAGTTAAAAAAACATTATTCTCGTACTTTTGTCGGAAAAGTCAAAAAAGTACCTCATAGGGTAAACAAAAGAAAGATTCCTTCCATACCATGGGGTAAAAGTAAAAATGGACAGAAAAGGACATTAAACATACAATAAAACACTTTTATAAAACAAGGAAATGTTTTATAACAATAACCCCAGTAAATACTTACGAATAAGCAATCTCAGATAAAAATGAGATTTGAAAAATTATCCCTTACCTTTTGTATGATATCCTTTGTATGTATCTGAACCTCCTGTATAATGATTTAAATAATGTCATTGACTTATTACAGAATCATATTCATTGTTATGATATCATATATGGTTCACTTATGACTTTATATTACCCGTTCTTTTGGAAATTCCATGTTTAAGAGTGTTTTGGGTAAAATCGTTTCATTTGCCGTCCGTGTTTTGACTTGTAATTATTCATATGATTACTTAGATCATGATTAATTAATTCCGGAATATAAAACATGATTTATATATAATATAAATTCATAATATACATATATATAATAGATCGATAAATGAAAAGAAATACATCGTTCATTGAGACGGTAGGCCGTACGTACGCATGAACGCTGTTTTCGTTTCCTTATTGAGTTGAATGGAATTAAGTAGATGAAATACATATATATATATATATACATAAATCCAGTAGCTCTATAATTTCATATATTTCATTATTATTTCTTATATATACTTTATAATCATTCTTAAATGGTTAACATGGAAAATGAATCTCGTCGCGTCGTGGAGACGGTAGTCCGTACGTACGCACAAGCGTTGATATCGTTTCCATAATTATTGAATTGAATTGTAGTGGATGATACAGTATATCAAAATCATTATGATGCTATAATAACTATGTATAGTTATTCTTTACACCATTATACCCATCCATGTAAGGTGTTGGTGGAAAAATAGATTACACCACAGCGTGGAGACGGCATTCCGTATGTACGCACGCGCGGGGATTTTGTTTTCCGTATGATGGATATAAGGTGAAATGGGTTTGTTTCATATTTATAATAACATATCAGTATATTATTGATACTACTGTTATTACATTATAATTAAACAACTAAATAAGAAGAAGTTGAAGAAGAAAGATGCTTGAAATTATCGGTAGAATAAATTACCTCTTCTTCGATACGCCTCTTTGAAACCTCCTCTTAGGGCACTAATATTGGTCTTTGAAGTACACCAGGACCACTAGGATTTTCTAGGGAAGTGGAGAAGAGAATTTGGAAGCGGCTGGCCGAGCATGAAGGCTCAATGTGGTGTGAGGAAGAGAGGGAGGAGGTCCCTTTTATAAGGGAGGAGAGGGGCACCTTTGGAAATCTTAAAAATATTAATTTATAATAAACCTAACCCCACTTAAAAACCTCTAAAAATGACTCATATTCGAATAATAGATGCAATAGGGTTGTAATATCATCATCCAATAAAATTTATACATGTTAGGAAATTATTTTAAACATTATCAACATGATTTATCCTTACTTAATCAATTTTATTTTATTTGTGGTAATAACATTCTAAATATTAAATTATAAAACATAATTACTTATTTGTTGTGAATTGTCCATAATTTTATACTTTATAAAATTTTAGACCATATAAATTTAAATTTATAATTTTTATATATTTTTGTGATTTTAAACAATTTTATAATATGTTATTTTTATAAAATAACAATAGTGTCAATTTTGACACTATTCAGTTATATGAATTTAAATAAAATATATACGAAAGATGTGTTCGAACTAAAAGATTTAATAGATTAATAAAAGGTCATATGTATCTAGAAAATTAGTGAATAACAATAAATAGTTCATATAATATTTATTTTATTATTTTTTAAAACCATTTATTTTTTTTATCTCTTAATAAAATAATTACTACAACATTTTTGTATAATTAATTAATATACTTATTTGTTGCATAAAAATTAAAAATAAAATCCTATGATGAATCTATATCTATTATATTTCATTATAATACTTTTACTCGAATTTATCATCATAAAATCACAATAATTAAATTGATAAATTCATTAAATTATGAAGGTGACAACTTTGGCATCATTTAAAATAAAATAATATCAGTGTCATAATCACTTTTATAAGACTCCAAACGGTTATCTATTAAGTCATTGGATGATTATGGTATATATATACACTAAAAATAAGTTTTGGTCAGGTTTTTGGGCCTTTTAATGGGTATTATTATTTCAATAAAAACTATATTACTGATTTTTCACTTAATAAATAATTTCTGCATCATTAATGTATCACCATTAAAGAAATTATTTAATGCCTATAAATTCTAAATAAATTATCATGATGTAGATTATTTTATTAGATTTCTGTAGACTATTCATGATCTAAGTCTCATTAAGTTTGTCACTAAATTAAAATTATTAAACTTATAAGATTTAAGAAAGAGACATGTTATCACATTCTTTGGTTTTAATAATAATTAAGTTATTTTCTTGTAAAAAAGTCCATTAAATGAATCAAATCCGACCCTTAGGTGATATTGGTCGACTTTTATTCATCCAATAGTATTTTGGTAGGTGTTAGGGGAATTTTATAATCTTATATTTACCCTTAATTACCTGATTTACCTTTAACTATGGTAAATAAAATTTACCGTAGTTACTATTCATAATGCCCAAAAATAAAAAGTAGACTGTTAACATAATTTGGACCCACTGATTCCAAATATGGAATCCATTTTTCAAGATTAAAAACCCATAAGTTGTTGTAATTAATTTAAAATTAATCCCATTGTCGAAAGAAAACGGGTTTAAGTTTAAAACATTGCAAAAGATTTAATTGATTTAACCTAAGAATTCAAGGTAAAATCCATGCTAAAGAAATATATTATATTAAAGTGTAAAAATATATTCTATTTGTACTTTAAAACCATTCAATATTATAATTTAACCACATAAGTTATTATGATGAAAAGTTGTTTTTAATTAAAATATAGCGTGTTTTTACTATTCATTAAAATATGAAAGTTATCAAAATAATATGGAAAATTTATCCAAGGTAAAATTTTATATCCTGGTTCCAAAAAATAATTTTATTTCATAAAATTGAACTTATAAACATGTCAACAACTAGATTTTAAGTGGCTGCACCATCAAAAGGCGGCCAAACTGCATTTTTTTAAAAATACTTATTTTACCCGAAAAATTTATTTTGTTCTTATACCATGTTATAGAAATATGTAAGATGAATAATAATGTTATAAAATTAAAATTTTAGTTAATACTATTCACAACGGCTAGTTCATAATAATATTATAATAATATATCGTTGTTTAGTAAAACCCGGTATTGCGTACAACACACGCTATCGAGGAAGGTCGCGATTGCCTGTAATGCAAGCCAAGTTAGGGTTGCGTGTAGTGAACGACACCTTTTTTGTTGTGTATAAAAAAATAAATTGAATATATATATATATATATACTCAATGGTTCATAGAATAACCACTATCAAACAAACATGAAATTGTGTGTAACACGATCCAAGAATAGTGTTGTGTATACTACAAGATAATACAATGTTGCGTATAGCGTAAGATAATCTTGGTGTAGCGTACAACAGAAGATATGAAAGAAATTAAAATGAATATATCTTATAAAATCTTGGGTTGTTACATTCTACCCCCCTTAAAATGAATTTCTCCCTCGAAATTCTTCAGGGTTATACATGGTTTTCTACATGAAAGTTTCCTTAATTGAAACCCACATCATAAAATGAAATACCAAAACTTAAAGTTAAAAACTAATGTATGAATGAAACGGTTAGCCAAATTAACTCATCACTGGGTTTCCACGTAAGAGAACATAGGTGAAAATATGGATATGGAAGATAAAATCTGACCATCAAGTTCTGATGGAGAGTGGTAGAGAACATGGCTATGAAAACACCAACAATCACAAAGCCATAAATTTATGATGAACTAAGGTAGCATATGATTCATCAGATATATGGGCACTAGGAAAACATTTTTGGTTTTCAAGATCATTTCTCTAAAGTTGAATAAATTTAATTAGAAGAAATACTTACTTTATTTTGATATAATCTCACCTTTTTTCGTGCCTTGAACAATTTCCACTTCATCACTTAAAGAAATGAATTTGAATTTGTCATATGTGAAGTATTAGTAGATAATGTGATAGAATGATGGGTCATTCCATCTGTCTTAATCAAAATGTTAGCAATAGTTATATACATAAGTCCATCTATTTTATATCGTTCCAAAAAATGGACTTATACTTCATCTATCACGCCACTTAATAAAATAAAACTAGTTTATACTAACTAGGGACTTCCTGTAGGCTAGTGGTAGGTGATAAAGGCTAGTCGCACTTCGGTTGTGGGTTCGATTCCCACAGCCTTGTCCGATGCGATGGGTTGTCGCCCATCCTGCGGGTTGTCCTTTTTCTATTACTATAACATCCCATCAATAATATCGAAAAAAGGACTATCCTTAAACAATACTAACTTATGTCCAACATAGTCTATTCCAATATTTAGGCTTATCTAAAATACTTCAATCCAAGATCAAAGTATAAAGAAAATTATTACTTGAAATGTCACTTAACAATCACGTGAATTCCATAATTTATCACCCATATAACATAAGATATATCTTGTTTGTCAAATTACAAACATGTGAATACCTTAATCATGTATTCTCTTGAAGAATGAATACCCATTAAAATTTAGTGAAAACATGAATGCAGTTAAAAGTTAACACTTTCCACCTACCAAAATCCTCAAAATTCTATATACTCAAACCATGATATCACTTAGTCCATATATCAATCACGAGCTCATGAATACTTTCAATCATTTCATTTTCTCCTTATCCCTTCATTATGCGCATATCATCTGCTTTCCAGAATATTTGAATCACTTTTCATGGTAACAGGTACCATAAAATTATTGAAAACCACAATAGACTAATACAAAAATATTCTAATATACCATAAAAGTACCTCAACAACATTATTCTTGAAAACCAATACATAAACACTTCAATCCATCCTCTTCAATTATTGTCCTGGAATAAGTCCATCCTTGATTTAGAAGTAACTTCTTAGGTCAGGGTATTGAGTTAGGTGATTCCCATGTTCTCCACTAAAAAGACATTGAACTCCATAACAGTCTGTCACTATATGACCCTTTTATCGACACTGATAACATATGTCCCTCCATTTGAGGTATTCCACAAGGTTATTGTTCCCTTCTTTAGAAATCTCCATCTTCCTTTCTTTATGCTCCTCAACATGCGAACATGCATAAAAGTCTATCTTCCCCTTATTTGATGAATTAGGCATACCACTAAATTTCACCTTGTTAATCATATATCATGATGACTTATTTGGAATAATCACAATATCATTATATCAAGGCATTATGCAATTTTTTTGGTCATAGTCACCAATTTTTCTATTGGATTCAATGTTAACCGAATTCCTTCTGGTTTCCTCCATTGACTAAAACACAAAAAGAATTCTATGAGAGGCAAAAATCATGCTTGGGAAAACAACCTAGTAAAGGGGGATTACCCTCAATATCTAACATCTTAGGTTAAATTATAAGATCGTTACCATAGTTCTAAGACTATATCCTATACGTACACATATCCTTAGGGAAATCCCTAGACATACATTAGAAATATCTCTAGGGATCTCACTAACGTTTTCACATCCTAGTTTCCAATTATTGACTAATCCATTCCTCTGATACCAACTTTAGAGACCCAAAGATTGGCATACATGGAAATTACATTACTTTTTCGGAATACTTAATACATAACAAAAAAATTCACACAAGGACCGTAATAGTTTAGTATCTTTGGAAACTTGGAATATAAACAACTGATCATGTTGAATGATCTTCAACATCTCCCATAACGATCATCCCCTTTTTGTTTCCTTACCTAAAACCTTTCTTTATTTCCTATGGAAAATAAAACATAAAAAGGGTGAGCTAAAAATGCTCATTAAGGGCAAACATAGAGAATATAAAACAATCCATAAACATTTGAAAGCAAAAGCTTGAACATGAAATCTAAACATTAAAACCTTGAGCAAAGACATAAATATTGGAAGTACGTAAGGAATATATCATAAAGGAACATCAATCATGATAAAATCGAATGGGAATAAAACATGTAATTGTGGAAATCATTTAGCACTTGTCAGGATTTCTATAGTAGCCAATGCATTGCTGCCAAGACCATCTTAGTGGACAAAGTCCCTTTCTGAATCGAGTTCACTCCTCGTTTCAGTCTTGTAACACTGAATCAGATTAACTTATCGTTCAATAAATGTCTATCTCATGAGATATAAATCATTAAAAAATGCATTGGAGGGAGATATAGGTCCCACCCATCTCATAATGGAATCATTCTTACTTGTGCCACAAAATAGACATAAATCATTCATAATAACCCAACGAATAAAATGGGCTTCAAAAACATCATCCCATCATCATATAATCCATATAAAATAAACGGATATCATTTCATAATAAGAAAATTGAATCCATTTAAATCATATAGACATTATACTTGAAACATACACATATGAAATAAAGTCATCTTAGATGAAAAAATGGTTTTGATAAAACACTTGAAATGAATTCTTGAGGAAAATATCCTTTCTTCTTCAAAATCAATTTCTTTTCACAAAACTTCATGAAATTTTAAAAGAAATAGATTTTGTTGAAAATAGTCATGAAATATTTTTGAGGAAGATTCATGAAAATAAGGCTTTATAAAACCGTAAAAATCTGTTCGTGCCGTATAAGTTAAAAAACATTATTCTCGTACTTTTGTCAGAAAATTCAAAAAAAGTACCTCTTAGGGTAAACAAAAGAAAGATTCCTTCCATACCATGGGGTAAAATTCAAAATGGGTAGAAAATGACTTTAAAAATATATGGAATCACTTTTATAAAACATGGACATGTATGATAACAATAACCCTAGTAAATACTTACGAATAAGCAATCTCAGATAAAAATGAAATTTGCAAAATTTTCCCTTAACTTATGTCTGATATGCTTCGTATGTATCCGAACCTCTTGTATAATGATTTAAATAATGTCATTGACTTATTATAGAGTCATATTAATTGTTATGATATCATACATGGGTCACTTATGACTTTATATTACCCGTTCTTTTGTAAATTCCATGTTAAAGAGTGTTTGGGGTAAAATCGTTTCATTTGTCATCCGTGTTTTGACTTGTAATTATTTATATGATTAAATAGATCATGATTACTTAATTAAAGAATATAAAACATGATTTATATATAATATATATTCAGAATATACATATATATAATAGATCGATAAATGGAAAGAAATACACCGTTCATTGAGACGGTAGGCCGTACGTACGCATGCACGCTGTTTTTGTTTCCTTATTGAGTTGAATGGAATTAAGTAGATGACATAAATATATTTATATACACAAATCGAGTAGCTTTATAATGTCATATATTTCATTATTATTTCTTATATATACTTTATAATCATTCTTAAATGGTTAACATGGAGAATGAATCTCATCGCGTCATGGAGACGGTAGTCCGTACGTACGCACGAGCGATGATATCGTTTCCATAATTATTGAATTGAATTGGAGTGGATGATACAATATATCATAATCAGTATGATGTTATAATAACTATGTATAGTTATTCTTTACACCATTATACCCATCCATGTCAGGTGTTGGTGGAAAACAGATTACACCACGGTGTGGAGACGGTATTTCGTACGTACGTACGCGCGGTGATTTGTTTTTCCATAGGATGGATAGAAGGTGAAATGGGTTTGTTTCATATTTATAATAACATATCAGTATATTATTGATACTGATGTTATTAAATTATAATGAAACAACTAAAGAAGAAGTTGTTGAAGAAGACAGAAGCTTGAAATAATCGGTAGAATAAATTACCTCTTCTTCGATACGCCTCTTTGAAACCTCCTCTTAGGGAACTAATATTGGTCATTGAAGTAGACCAGGACCTCTAGGGTGTTTCTTGGGTATTGGAAAAGATAATTTGGCAGGAGTTTTCTGGGAATGATGGCTCAAAGTGGTGTGAGGAAGAGAGGGAGGAGGTCCCATTTTATAAGGGAGGAGAGGGGCACCTTTGGAAATCTTAAAAATATTAATTTATAATAAATTTAACCCCACTTAAAAACCTCCAAAAATGACTCATATTTAAATAATAGATGATATAGGGTTCTAATCTCATCAACCAATAAAATTTAGACATGTTAGGAAATTATTTTAAACATTATCAACTTGATTTATCCTTACATAATCAATTTAATTTTATTTGTGGTAATAACATTGTAAATTTTAAATTATAAAACATAATTACTTATTTGTTGTGAATTGTCCATAATTGGATAATTTATAACATTATGGACCATATAGATATAAATATATAATTTTTATATATTTTTTTGATTTTTAATCAATTTTATAATATGTTATTTTTATAAAATAACAATAGTGTCAATTTTGACACTATTAATTTATATGAATTTAAATAAAATATATACAGAAGATATGTTCGAACTAAAATCTTTAATTGATTAATAAAATGTCATATGTATCTAGAAAATTAGTGGAGAACATTAAATAGTTTAAATAATATTTGTTTTGTTATTTTTAAAACCATTTATTTGGTTTATCTCTTAATAAAATAATTACCACAACATTATTGTATAATTAATTAATATACTTATTTTTTGCATAAAAATTAAAAATAAAATCCTTGGATGATGTTATATCTATTACCATTCACAATAATACTTTTACTCGAATTTATCATCTTAAAATCACAATATTTAAATTGTTATATTTATTAAATTATGAAGGTGACAACTTTGGCATCATTTAAAATAAAATAATATAAGTGTCATAATCACTTTTATAAGACTCCAAACGGTTTATAATAGGTCATTGGATGCTTCTGGTATAGATATACACTACCAATAAGTTTTGGTCAGGTTTTTGGGCCTTTAATGGGTATTATTATTTCAAAAAAACTATATTACTTATTTTTCACTTAATATATAATTTCTTCATCAATAACGTATCACCATTAATGACAATTATTTAATGCCTAAAAATACTAAATAAATTATCATGATATAGATTATTTTATTAGATTTCTGGAGACTATTCATTTTCGAAGTTTCTTTAAGTTTATCACTAAATAAAAATTATTATACTTATAAGATTTAAGAAAATGACATGTTGTCATATTCTTTGGTTTTAATAATAAATAAATTATTTTCATGGCCAAAAGTACATTAAATGAATCTAATCTGACCCTTAGGTGATATGGGTCGACTTTTAGTCATCCAATAGGATTTTGGAAGGTGTTAGGGTAATTTTAAAATCTTATATTTACCCTTAATTACCCGATTTACCATTAACTATGTTAAATAAAATTTACCGTAGTTACTATTCATAATGCCCAAAAAAAGTATCCTATTAACATAATTTGAACCCACTGATTCCAAATATGGAATCCATTTTTCAAAATTCAAAACACGTAAGTTGCAGTAATTAATTTAAAATTAATCCCGTTGTCGAAAGAAAACGGGTTTTTGTTGAAAACAATGAAAATGATTGAATTGATTTAACCTACGAATTCAAGGTAAAATCAATGCTAATGACATATATTATATTAAATGATAAAAATATATTCTATTTATACTTTAAAACCATTCAATATTATAATTTAACCACATAATTTATTACGATGAAAAAAGTTGTTTTTAATTAAAATATAGCGTGTTTTTACTATTCATTAAAATATGAAAGTTATCAGAATAATATGGAAAATTTATCCAAGGTAAAATTTTATATCCTGATTCCAAATAATAATTTTATTTTTTAAAATTTAAGTTATAATCATGTAAAAATCAATATTTAAAGTGGCTGCGCATTCAAAAGGCGGCAAAACTGCATTTTTTGAAAAATACTTATTTTACCCGAAAAATTTATTTTGTTCTTATACCATGTTCTATAAAATATGTAAGATGAATAATAATGTAATAAAATTCAAAATAAATTGAATACTATTCATAATGGCTAGTTCATAATAATATTATAATAATATATTGTTGTTTAGTCAAACCCAGTAGTGCGTACAACACACACTATCGAGGAAGGTCGCGATTGCGTGTAATGAAATCCAAGTTAGGGTTGTGTGTAGTGCACGACTCCTTTGTTGTTTTGTATAACAAAATACATTGAATATATATATATATATACAATGTTTCATAGAATAACCACTATCAAACAAACATGAAATTGTGTGTAACACGATCCAAGAATAGTGTTGCGTATACTGCAAGCTAATACAGTGTTGCGTATAGCGCAAGATAATCTTGGTGTAGCATACAACAGAAGATATGGAAGAAATTAAAACAAATATATCTTATAAAATCATGGGTTGTTACATGTTTTATACTCAAAGTCACCAATTGAGATTCTCTTCTTAACTCCAAAGAGAGGTCGTACAACCCGTGAGGGGCTAAGACACCTCTTCCCACCATTAACAAACCACTAGTATATTTCCTAACCACAACCATCCATTACAGTCTATAAATACATCATTTTATACTCTCCATAAAACTCATGGTGCACCCCACTATAGAAATCATCCCGCATCTACCAATTTTGATCCTATATACTTCCCATCATGGAAGTCGCCTTTCAAAACACAACCTCAGTGGTCCACTGAACCACTCTTCATAGTCATCACAAAATAATCTACCATACACACACAAGGTTCACACCACTATACATAATCTATTACTCCCCTCTGTAGGAGTATCCATATCATCCCCTCATAAGAAAATGCCTTTTTACTCAGTCTATTCCCTAATCATAACTAAACCCAAAATCTGGGCATATCCATCTTTCTCCCACTAGATGTAAAAACAAAATAGCTACTATTTCCCTTTCTTGGAATCTGAGAACAACACCTATGGTTTTCATTGATATTTGAACCATCATAGGTACCCCTCATAAAGGAATTTGATGGTTCTCTCCCCACCATATGGATTTACTTACACCTCTCCATGAGCGCAAACTCCCATGAGGACCCGTGTCAATAAAAGAACATATCTCTATAGCATGGATGGAAGATGATGCTCCCTTAGGAAACCTAGGATGATGTCAATATAATGGGAATGACTTGTTTTAAAATGTAAGTACACTCTAATATCATCAACGCATACTGTCACAAACTCATCTATCCTAAAACAACACATTTATATCTCATGGACTTGGGTCACCACGCCCACAAGACCCATATCACCCCACAAATTATTGTCATCCTACTCACGAACGCCTTCCCAAATTAATCACCTCATATGTACACTCATGTATATTATAATCGACAAAACAAAAAATACAGTGCATCACTAGTGCACACATATCCAAGGATCCACTATTAAATAACAGTCACATGATCTTATGTGAAACAACAAAAAAACCTACTCTAACTCCAGTGAGTCGCATCTCAAAACTAATCGACTCACACACCCTAACCATAATACTCGTGAACTACTTCTTCTCCTGATCCAAACAAATTACACTTGACTAGGCTCTCCAACCCGTCCATTTCGTAGGCTAGTCACCTAAATGGGCCATCCACTCTCAATCAAACATCAAGAAGTAAAATTGAAACAAAATTTAAAGATCTCAAAAAGAGGCATCCAGTTATCCCAAAACTGAAACCCAACTTCAGACTTTATACACCAATACCAAAAGTCTCCAATGTCAATCTATTTCCTGAGTACCCAAAAATACTCATAACACTTTCAACCCCTCCCACACAGGCCACCCTCAATATTCAAATGGATTTGACTCCCAATTATAGAGTCACATCATAATGTCAGTAGACACTCTTACCTAGACCTACACACTATGTCTCCTGTCACATCCCTAGGTCTGACCACCTAGTTCTACGATGACTCAAAGAAGGCCATAACTCATGGGGCTTCTCACTCACCCTTCTCATCATCACATGACATCCTCAAGAAAAACAACCATCTCTATCATCCCAAATCGTAAGAAATCATATACCAATCAAATTTCTATAACAAGGGAGTATTCCATCATAGAGAATCTTCACATCAGACCATTCGATGGGGGCCTATACGTACAACCAAGCTCATAAAAACCATACAGAAATGTTATAATGGACCCACATTTATACTATATTGATTCACCAATGTCGCCACACTAGACACGAACAAGGACCACACAATATTCCTTTCCATAGAGCATCTCATAATAGATAAAAAAACCTAACAAGAGAGGAAAATATGTAAAATCAGGAACTAGAATGACTATAACATGGGGATCATATGCGACTATCGTAATGAATGATACACTTATTTCCTATTTAGGCCAAGAGTAGAATCCAACTCAAAGGCCTCTTGAAAAAGGGACAATATTTTTAAATACATCATAAAGCATCAAATATAATAAACATATACGCATCTAAAATATTAAACTATAACATCACAATTCTAGAACATCAATCTGAGTCCCTAATATCCTAGAATTCCTACCAGAATATATATTCATTATGAACTATCCTAGAATCCATATCATGTTCTGAATCATTAACATATCACCTTCCTACCAATCCCAAATATTGAAATAATAGGAATTTTTATCCTTTGATACTTATTTGAAACCACCCATTTGGGTATCCTCTAAACAAGATATATGTCAGTTCTCCACAAGTCCTCAATCATCTGTCCCCATGTACTAGAGGTTGTAGACATGCAGAAGTTGCCTACATTGGGTCTATATGGAAACTATACCCCTATAAGAATGTTAATAACGATAAGTTAATAACAAAACATCATCCACATTAGTGAAAGTTGAAGAATAAATGAACCGAAACTGAATATGTTGTAAAAAAAATAAAATGAAGTAAAGGGATAATTTTCCATGTCATACATAAAACCATGACCGCCCACTAGGTCGATCACATATATAAAAAGAAATAATAGAAAAATAAATTCTATGGTCCATAATTCAAAATCCATTCCATAAAACAAACACAATATCCAGTACCCTTTCATGGTACTCCAGCCCAACCTATAGACTCCACACGATAATCCCTATAAACCATGAATTTAATGGCCTATTCTGGATCCATCATACAACTATGATCAACATGAAAGAAGACATAAGTTCTTCACCCACACATAGTATCATGTACAGTTTTTGAGAAATAAATTTCAAAATCCCATACATATTGATGAACCTATAAACTGTTTCCTTATCTATTTACACATTCAATATGGTAAACCAAGATGATTCATAAATAAATGGCAACTACAAATATCACAAGTCGTGATCCGTGGTTTTAGGACCTCAATTGACCATACCTGCTTCGACCATGTTTGCAGTGTCTGTGGGCACATCTCAATGATCATGTATCCTAAATAACCTATGGACTATATATGCATGGTAGTAACAACCAAACATGAAAATACTGGGAACACATACTACAATAGTCCTCTCATCGTGGATACTAATCTATGTCATCCCCTAACATTTCCACATGACTCAAACTTTTTCTCATACTTGGTACAATCAAACATATTTCCTAGTTACCAACAAATCACTACCAAGATCATACTATTATTTTAACATTTATCACATCTATCATAACAATAATGCATAGAGAATCATTCTAGTACCAATATCATATATCAAAACAAACAATACCAACACAGAACATCAGGCCCATCAAAACTATCACATGACATTATTGTATGGAATGAAAGCTCCATCTAGTAACTATCAATATATAAAATTGTTGGTTCCCATTACATATTTTTGTTCTATTACAAGGAAAGAGGGAATAAGTGAATCATCCTCTTTAAAATTCCATTCCATCCTTTCCATGGGATTCATTATGCACTTAAACAAGAATTATACTATCATTATCTAGATCTTCAATCTAAAAACATCTTAGTAGTATACCTCATGTGCCTGAATCCCCATGTCTAGCACCATACCTCAAACATGTCACTTCACATTCATTATACTGAAAAGTACAAAAAAAAATTCTTGGATCCTTAGTCCTGAAATCAAACCATTTATGAACGGAATATTTCCACCATCCATTCAACTAGTTTACAGTTACTTCCCAAAAAACTTAGTCTGACACATTAACAAAAATGTATACTATCTGCGTCTAGAACCTCAGTTTGAGAGATAATATATAGTATACTAACCATACATAGAGATTATTGTCCCAAAATATCAACCATGGATTTTAATAATGATAAATATTGATCGACTATCCAACACTATCATTTATTAATGCTCATACCACTAAATAGGGTTCTGTAATGTGGTATCCCAACCATATTAAATCCCACTGAGTGTGTAATTAGGGTCTCAATATAAACAAACAAACCCATAACAAGGTATTTCTATGAAACCAAGATGGAAAGAAACATCATAGAACCATAATATCAGACATAATACTAGGCCCCAAAGAACAACCATAACTGAACTACATTATCACATTCACCCAATCAAGGTTATCCTACCAATTGGGCCATCACATGACCCTCCACATCCACACATTGAGGCATCCATACTATGTTCATCAGAAATAGTAATAAAGTGGAGTACTACCATAAAATCCCATGTAAAAATCAAATTATCATGTGAATCCATATCATAGGAAACATCCTCAAGTGTCCCTTAGTGGCCTCAAACCACTCCTTGATCAACAACATTACAAAAAGGAAATCTAACTCATGCCATGCAAGCAGTCTCAATAGCCAACCATGACATCCAACAATCACTAAACCAGAAACCATTCCACCACGGGTATCCTCAAGAGTTCCTAATATTTAACTCAACACCACAATGAAACTCATATATAAGCACAATCCAATGATTTCATCCAATCCCCAAAGGCTCCATCCAGCCTAATTCTTTAATGTAGGTCCTGAACCTTAAATTCTCTATCCTTGATCCAACAATCACAATACACCTTGAAATACCATGATCAACCTATTGATACCACTCAAATACCATCTTTCTATTTAATTCATGAATCCTATAGAAAAAAACCATGGTACACAAAATGCAAACATAACAATGAGTTTACAACCATCCCTTAGGTCTCCTAGCTCACAACATAACCCTGTAGAGTATCTAAATTAACACTTCATGTAAATATTATTTCTAAAATAAAATTTTCCAACTCACTATCCATAATAACTCTATATGATGAATTGACCCCACCATCATGATCTATGTGAAAAAACACTCTTAATGGAATACACACAAGTCAAATTATATCTTCCAAGGAACAAACCAAACAAAATATCCAAGATGGAAAAGGTACATGATGTGTAATTTTGATTACAGAGTATGTACTATAAAATATCAACTTGGATATATACATTTAAAAATATAATGAAACATGGGTTATACTTATGCACTACTACATGACTTGTACCCAAATTACCCAGCATGTTCTTTCCAAACATCATCCGCTCGTATACTTTTTCACACGGTTAGGTACATGTCCATGTAATACTACACAATTTTTACTTAAACAAAATTAAATGAAAATATGCAAATTATACCCTCCTCAAATAGGAAGAACACATGGAATGTGTTCTTAGATCAACACAGCATGTAGTCAGGGTTTCCAAATTTGAAACCCCTACAAACCTCCAAAAACTCACTTTTTCCCACAAATAAGAATAGATCAACCACCATGGTGTCTGTAGAAACTATTATTAGGTTATAAAACATAAAAAAACTAATATATTTGGATTGGGGGATAAAACCCATAGACTATCCAACCTATAGGGATAAACGTCTAATCATGGAATCCAAATCCACACTCATAATCTTGTACACCTCGATTTGGTAACGATCATTAATAAAGATGATGTCTAGTGAAATCTCCACCTCCTTACATTTTGAACAACCAATTATAATCTTGATGGAGGTATACTACCACATCCTATGAATCATAGGAACCCCAAAATTGGTCATGAGAGATTATTTTAATAAATTTAATTAAATATTTAATTAAATATATAATTATTTACTTATCTAATTTGTTAATTTACAATTTTAAAAATCATCCTGAGTCTCATAACATGATAAATATTTATAACCCCCAAAGACAAAACCCCCATTCAAAAATAATCTATTGAGTTAGAATATCAATCCCAAACTCTGTTGAAAAATACATTCCCTAGAAACCTCCTGAATTATTCAACATTTAATTAAATAAATATTAAATGTTCTTTAGAAACTCAAACTCCATAGAATCCAAAAAAAATCATGTTCAATGTTAAACACCATATTGTATGAAAATTATAGTGGATTGAATAGTTAGCTAGGACAATATGCCGGTAGAAATTGGAAAATTTACCACTTATGGGAACCCTAGATCAAAAATTTATTTATGCTCAAAATTCAAAATCTAGAAAATATCAGGTCTCTACACATATTAATTATAAGGATTTACATTATGTTAAAGTTATTAAAATAGATGTATGATGTAATAAATTTAGGTACATATTGGATAAAATAACATAGTTTTTGAAAAAAAACATTCCCATTTGGGGAAACATGTTGTTCCAGAATATGTTGCACTAATGTTGGATAATTTTAGGCTATAAAAGCCTCCAACCTTTAATGGAACCAGTAATCCATTGGTGGATGAAAAATGTATCACTACCATTTATAATAATTTCCATGATTTGAGATGTAATGTAAGGGATTTTTTATATAAGTATTCTTTTATCTGATAATGATGAATAGTAGTAGTAAATGATCCAAAATTATCATAAAGGCAGTGATGTATAATGTATAGAAAAGAGTACATGTAAAGTGATATGGTTAATGAAATAATACTCTCAAGAGAAATGAGATGAAATAAATTGAAAGATACAAAAATGAACAATAATGGAAGAAGAATGTTTCATTGGATATCAGGATAGATTTTAAATAATATAAATTTACAAATTGAAATATATATGTAATCAATAAGATAATAATTAATCATTTCATCAATAGGAATAAGGATAAAATTCAAACATCAACCGGTATCTATATATTTTACATTATATGGTGATAATGTATCGTCTATCATAAATATAGAGAGTGAATACTCTAGTTCTTATATCCTTAATGGATATCAATTAAAGAGGAGTGAAACCAATAACCATAGAAAAAGAAATGCATTAACGAAGAAGAAAGTTAATAAGCTATTTCAACAATTATATAATTATAGATATTAATTTCTTATAAAAATATTAATTGGAATGATATTATGTTATATGTTTGTTGAAATTTTCCATCTTTAACAAGAATTATATGAAATTAAAATGACAACTACAATCCAGTGAATCATATTTTGGTAGATAGGGAACTATTAAAATCAATTCCTCAAAAATAAAGGGAGTATAGTTTACAAAACAAAAAAGGTGGAATATAAAGCTAATATGATTAATACAAGTGATGTTTCTATCTATAATTATTTTTTTTGTGGGAACATTGATCATAAACATAAAGTATCCTATTGATTTTTTTCACTATGGATCCTAGAAATCGTTCATATATTCTATTGTTTTCTTGAACAATAAATATTCCCCCTGAAACCAAAGATGGTATGTATCAGACAAAACACCTAGTGGATACATTATTTCCTTGTGTATATTTCATTCATCCTCGATTAGGTTGGATATATATACCCTATTTTAAAAAATATATATTATACCCATGGTTGACTTTTATATAATCCTTGGTGAGTATTTCATTTCATTTTACAATGAAAAATAATTATTTCCCTCTAACGGTGCCCATGATTTATGAGGGAGATGTGGAATAACTTATCATTAATGGGGATAAATAATCTTATAATGTAGTTCTAGAGTCACCTCCAGTATCCTGAAATAATGAAATTCATGGTGAAAAATGACAGACACATCCTATGGATGGGAAAGGTAAATATATAATAAAATATTTAAATATTGTATAGGAATATATTGATGTGTTTCATGAAGATATGCCTATAAATAATCACATGATTGAGAATGGGGTTTCCATTTAATTCGTCTATAATTAATTACCTATATCTATGATACACAATTGAATGGAAAATGTGGATTGATGGAAACTGAAACAAAATGTTTTAGTCTTTTAATAAGGGATTCATAACCCATAATTTTCACTATGGGGATCCCTTGTCCCTCTTTTAAGAATAATGCTGATTCATTGAGGTTTTTTTATCGATTAATGGAAACTTAATGGAATTCATATATAGAAAAAGTATCATATACCACACTTTAATGACTTGTTTGATCAAATTCAAGGAGCACAATATTTTGGAATTATTGTTCTCCATACTTTGTATCATAAATAGTGAATAAGTATGGAAGATATCCGAAACATTATATTAAATATGAGCTATATACATTATGAGTTTATAGTAATTTCCTTTGCATTGATTAATGAACCCTATTATTTATAGATATGATAAATAAAATATTTAAAGAATATCATGATAATTTCATTATGTTATTCATAGATCATATTAAAATTTATGAACTCCATAAAAATTATATAAGAATCATTCAGGAAACTCACATAAGAAATGTTTTATATGGGAATTGGAGTATGCCTAAATTCTTTCTAAAATAAATTTCATTCAATTTCTATATTTTATCCAAGATGGAATATGAGTTTACCATTCAATAATAATTATTTTTATTGAATTTGCTACACCAATGAACATAAATGAGGTATATAGTTTCCATGGATTATCAAGTTACTTATCAATAATTTTTTGTCAAAAAATTAATAATTATATATCCTTTTAACCATGTTAACATGTAATGGTGTTAAATTTATATGGTTAGAATAATTTTTCTAATAGTCTGAAAAAAATATGCTATTGATCAATGAAATGATACTAACTTTACCTACATGAAGGGATACTTTTGTGATATAAATCGATGAATCTAGGAGAGGAAATAGATGAATCCTTATAATTAATGATAAATTTATTGATTGTGTATCAATATAGTTAAAAATGTATGATATGAATTATCTATCTCAATATCTTTAGTTGAATGTTTGAATAATTACCTTGATGATGTGATGGAGTTATCACTTTTATGAAGGAGGTATGATATACAATGTTCACAAAAAGTAGAAATAAATTTTTTCACAAAAATAGCTAAACATGGGAAACAGAATATAGATAGAGATAATCATGTTTTATTATTAGAAAATAAAAAACCATATTTTGATAGAATGTAAGGTGGATTATTCAATAAGTGGGAGATATTATAGTGTTATAACTTAATTGAGGATTTAAATATATTATATATTATTTGATATGGTAAAATTGATTATGATAATAACTGGGGGATGTTAAACATATATCATATTAAAAAATATTTCAAAATAAACATTAATACCAAAGAAACAATTTGATAGATCGATGATATGATTTTTTAATGGAAAATTAATTTTGAAAATGATGGGAATCAGGAAGACATTTTTATAAATATTGTTAGATGAATTTTTTAAATTATAAATGTTTCCCATAAAACATGATCCGAAAAAGTAATTACTTGATGAATCCCATAGCTAAAATTTCTCTATACACCCTAGTATAACCAATATGTATAATAATTTAGAAGAACATTTTTTAGGATAATATGTAGTGGAAAAATGCTACTAATATAACAATTCATGTGGTTATTCAATAGTAAAATGCAATAAGACAATATCTTAAATGTGTCACACACCTTATCCCGTTTACTGTGTGTAAGTGGGATGATATTTATATAAAAATTTTAACTAAATTTATAGGAACTACTAAATGAAATAATTCCATATGTGTTATTGTGGATCACCTTACCATGTCTCCAAATTTCCTATCTATATTAGAGGATCTACCTCTTGAGTTCCTCACACAACACTATATAAGTTATGTTTTGTGGATTCATAGTGTACATATTTAAATTTAATTGGTTCATGACTAGTTATTAACATCAAAATTATTTTAATGTTATTGGAAGGATCTTGGTACCAAATTATACATGAGAATTGATTGATATCCTATGACAGATTGATTTTTCTAATGCACTATTCAATTATTAAAATATAGTATGAGCTTATTTCAACATGACATTAATGTTATGTGGGATTAATATTTAACTTTGGTGTAGTTTACATATAATAATAGATATTATCATGATATCAAATGAAGCTATTTGGATAATTTTGTGGGAACATTTGTTGTAAACAATCATTTGTTGGGATGAAGTCAGTGAAAGAAATATTTTAGTCTATGAACATTCACAATAGATAATGATGAAATCGACAACAATTGATATTCATATCAAGGTAGCTCATAGAGGAGAAAAGAGATATGCCAATAACTAAGGAAAGCCTATTGAATTTAAAGTAAGAGATTTTTTTCATAAATTTGTCTTCAATGAAGGGTGTCATATTTTTATTAAGAAATGGTACTTAAGACCTAGGTAAATTAGGGCATTTAGAATTTTTCAAAATATTATACATGCGAACTATCATTTGAAATTCCATAAAACCTCTCTAATGTACATTATCTATTCAATATCTCATTTTTAAAGAATGATTATTATATAACCAGCACATGTACTCACTATTAATAAAAAATAATTATATCCTAATTTATCTTATATATAAGTACATATCAAGATTATTGACAATTTATTTCTAAGGTTGTGGAATTGAAAAAAAAACGTGGTAAATGGTAATTTGAGAAATCATAATATATAGTATAAAAAAAGGTTACTATGGAATATATTATTAAAATGTACCATATTTTCTATAAGGTTACATTCTAAAAATTTCAGATTTCAAATTTTTGATTCAGGTAGAATGTATATTTCGATTTTCAATTATACTAAGTAAACCGTTTATTCTAATGAATCAAAATCATAATGCCCAAGGAATTTTAAAATATTGTGATATAAATATATATTCCAATATTTTGTTTTTTCATTCCTCATTTTAAAATTAAAATATTGTGAATTTTTAAGATTTATCCAAAATAATAAAAAAAAATCTGAACAATGATATGTATAGTTAATGTAACAATTATGAAATTATAATGATCTAAAAATGATGAAAAAATTTATGAAACAATTTAACATATGAAATAATAAAATAACAATAATTTTTGTTCTTTTGAAAAATAATTTTCATCATTGATTCCTATGTTTTAATTTTTTTAATATTTTTGTAATTTTTTTATTCAGTTAAAACTAATTTTTGGTTCAACTATTATAATATGGTATTCAAAAGGTTTCTTTTAGTTTTTTTCATTTAAAATAAAATATTTCTCCATTTATTTTACTTTTTCTATTTAAATTAATGTGAATCAACATTATACATTATTTTGGTTTGAATTAAAATGTTCTTCAGATGGATGTGAAGTCAGATTTCATAAATGGTGACATTGAGGATGATGTTTACATTGAACAAACAAGTGGGTTTTGACATTATAAGGTTGAAAAAAAATTAAATTGGAGAATGATATGTATGAGCTGAAGGAAGCTCCAAGTGTATAGTACTGTAAACATGATAATTAATCTTTAATGTGTATGTTTTATAATGTAAAAGTTTATAGAATCTTAAATGTGAATGATGTTGACTCCGAATATTAATTTTAATTGTTTATGTGGATGATATAATTTTTTCAAAGGATATAGAAGATGTTTGTGAAACATTTTTTAAGGAAATGAAGAAGAATTTGGAAATTTATATGTTACGACAATAAAATTTATTCCATGTATTAAAATTTCAAAAAAAAAGATAAATAATATTTCTTATCTCAATAGAAGAAGGAAAAGGTATTTTTAAAGAAGTTTGGGATGGAATAAACTAAAGAAGTTTCAGCTCATATTTCAGTGAGCATGAAGATGAGTAAAGATGAATCCGGAATAAATGTAAATTAGAAAGGCATTAGAAAGATGATAGGAATTCTTATTTACCATATAACCTCATGGACTGATACTTTTTATGTTGGACTTTTTGTTCTAGGTATCAATGTAATATGAAAAAATAACATATGTTTGAAGAAAAGAATATTCTGGGATATGTTAATGGAAGAACTCCACATGGGTTGTTATATAAAAGAAATTTTGAGATGACGTTTCAATGTTATATTGATGCTGATTGCGTAGGAGATTTTAACGATAGAAAATTAACATTATGAGGAAAATTATTTTGGATTAATGTTGTGTGAGTTAGCATAGTACGAAACCATGTTCAGTAACATTGAGCATAGTTGAACATGAATGTGATGCAACTAATCAAGCATGTACTAAAATGTTATGGATGAATGTTTAGCTAGAATATTCGAATGTAAATGTTTTTAAACAATTGAACACACATATTCATAATTAGAGTATAATTTCTCTTTCTAATAATCATATCCATTAATTAAGATCAAACCACATTGATATAAAGTTTATCGTTATAAAAAAGAATGTTGATGCTGGAGATGTATTATTGGAATTCATTTCAGTAATGTATCAGATTTCTGATAACTTTATAAAAAAATACGAATGAAAGGTTTGTGGAATTGAGGCGGCAACATTAGATTTAGCGCTCTCCCATGTATTCTTAAACCACGTAGGTATAAAACCCCACTATTCTTTGTATTATGTTGAAAAAGGCAGAGAGAAAGTAACAACATTGTTCTTGGTAATATGTTTTTACTCATCTTGATTTTAGGAAAATGAAGATGTGGTTATCATATAGTGGGGGAGAGAAAAATAATGTGGGAAATGAACGAATTAATGATAGAAAAATAAAGTTTGAAATAAAAATTGAAGATATTTTATATTTACATGGCCAAAAAAAATTCATACCACCGATGGATGGAATTCCTTCAAAAACATTACATTAACCAGTAGTGTAGTGTCAGGAAAATATATTTTTTTTGGAAAGGATATGTTTTGATAAAAGTCCGAAAGTTGACTTGTAAATAAATTTAGAGAGTTTTAAAAGTTGTTATCAAGGGCTATCAACCAATCCATATGGGGATATTAAATAACCGTTGTAAATAATTTTTTTAAAAATCATTATTATTTGTGGATAATTAAGCTTTTTATTGAAGAATGTTTTCAATTTTCATGAATTCGAACTTGTCCATCGTAATTAGGTTGATTTATGGACACAAGTTAGTGGACCAATGATTTTTTATCATGCTTCACTATAAAAATATGATGTTTGGAATATGAAGTTTTTGATCATACAATTTATCTTATTTTGGTCTATCTACTTGAAAAATAAAAATAATCAGATTCAAAACGAATCAGGAGAAATATTTATTATATGTTGGAAGTCTATATTTTTTTTAATCATAGAAATAATGATGTTACTGATGATTTTTTAAAAATGTAATGTTATTTCATGAGTTATATTGTTTTCATACTTCTTAAAATAAAATCATACGTTTCTTTGTGGATCAAAAACATATCACAAGTCATGAAAAGTCTCATGATAAAATCTTCTTATGAAATCCTAGAGACGTTTTAAGTACTATAAAGTTCAAAAATGATATTTCCAGCATAAGGTAATTTCCATCATAATGGGAATTACATTGTAATGAGTTGAGAACAAATAATATGTTGTTGAGCCTATGGAAGAAGAAAATTGTGCTTAAATTTTCATACCTAGATTGTTCTTACAATGGAAATCGTACTAGAATTTTCATACTAGGAAAATCATAGGGATATTTTCATACTCATAATTTCACACTGATATTTTTGTACTCGAAAAATCATACTAATATTTTTTTATTCGGATTTTCTTACTATGATTTTCATTCTAGGATTTTTGTGCTAGGAAATATTACTGATATTTTCATACTCAGATTTTTGTACTGAGATATTTGTACTCAGAGGTTCATACTCATATTTTTGTACAGAGGAAGTCATACTGATACTTTTATAATTTGGAATTCATACTATGAATGAAAATGATTTTCAGGATCTTAGTATGAAAAATATTATAATGTGATAAGAATGAAAAGGATCGTAATGAGCTATGAATGTTATACAGATTTTATGCCATCAAACAAGAGTTTCAATTTTATGGTAAATCATAGAGAAATCTAAGGAGGTTTGATGAAGCCAAATTTGAACTATTAAATGTGATATATTTTCTGAGATTTTTATATTTGATGAAGTGGGTAATGTTTTCTGGTTTCCAACCTTTATTTTCAATGTAACCTACAAATACATCCTATGAACATTTTATCATTTTCAACATTCACACACACACAAAAAGGTGGAGCACTGGAGAATTATAAGTGAAATTTACTATCTAAATGAAGAATAATTTTATTGAAAATTATAGAATAATATTTACTTTTTCATATTGAGAGTTAATTCCTTGTATTAAATCACATTATTGGAGAAATGGTATCCCATATCCAGCATTATCGTACTTAGAAAGTCGGATATGTTATCCATCATTATCATATTCAGAGAATCAGATGTAGGATCAATGTACATAGAAAATTGGATCCAAGATTAAGCATTATCATACTCAAAAAATCAATTTCTAGATCTAGCATCATTGTATTGATAAATTCATATCCTACGTCATCAGATTGAGAAAATCGGATCTAGCCAAATTGGACTGGGGATACAGAATAAGAAGTTGTATAGATGATTTAACAATGTATTTATTCATTTTTATTATAAATAATTTTATACGGAATATTTTTAAAATAGAGTGATTCAGTATAATCATTCATATCCGGAGATAGAAGGTGTCCAATAAGACTATGAAGATGTTGTATTCACTTCTTCTTAATAAAGGATTTCTATAGTCCCATTGGAGTGGCTATGGTAAGTATGTAGTCTCTCACACTGAGACCGAACCTTGTAAATATTTCATTCTTTACTTGTGTTACTACTTTTTCATGCATGATTATTTATGAAATGTTGATAAGGAGATAAATATTAATAGTTTTATGGGGTTTTGTTTTGAAAATAATTGGAACATATAAAAAGTTAACAACTAATTTAACCACCCTTTATAGTTGTTATTCGATCTATTGAAATGTTAGGAATACTCGGAAAAATAAAACATAAAAAATGGGTGAGGATATATTATCTATAAGGGTATTCTTATAGAAGAAGTTATCAATTATAAATAAGATTACTAAATATTGAAAGGTAAATAATTGAAACACATTCAATTCAAATTATAACATGATCGTACTATTATAGGAATAAATGATAATCATATAAAGACATATAAATAATTACATGATCATGAAACCAATCCCTTGATATTATAAATAATAAAATAATCACAAGGAAATAAATAATTTATCTCATAATGTTGTAATTATTAATTCTGATCATTGTAAGAAAGTTTTCTATACAATTTACAATACATTTTAAAACTATGGGTAAAAACAAATTTTATTTGGACTACAGATTTGTATCATGAGACTTATTGATGTATTGACGAGATCTGTAGTTATAGGGCCCAACCATCACATAATAATTCCATTTCATTACACATAATAATAGGATAAATCAGAATCAACATAAACATTCATATTTTAAAACTAACACATAAAATCTTAAAACATACCCTGGTCAAATAACATAATCAGTAACCATTCAGTATAAAATGGTGTATTGTAAAAAAATGTACACTTTCAGTCAAACTTCACATAAACCACCATAATAAAAAGTAAGGATAGTTCCAATAAAACGTATACCCATTTGATAAAAAGTGAAATATAATTTTAATGTCTTTTATGAATATAAATATAATAAAAATACAATTAAAAAATTTCTTAGCAAAATATACTTTTCACATTGAAAATATTTTTATAACTATAATATCTAAAAATATTTGGGTAACAATATTATATTGATAAAACCTTTTAAGCATATGAATTAATATTAAAATAATACTTTATTCATGATGGATTAAATTCAATTCATTTTTATAACTTAAAAACATTTATTTCACACTATTATAAAATGGTTAAAAATGTTTCTCATTTGGAAAATGGAAGGAATAATTCTTTAAAAAAAAATTAAATAATAAAAAATTTAGTAAAAAATCAATAAATAAATCATTTTGATGATGTTTTAAAAAAATTCAAAACATTTTTATGAATCATGGAATTAGATAATAAAGGATTTTCGACCAAAGTGAAAAATAATGTCAAAATTTCATAATAAAAAATTATCAATAATTTTAAATACCAAGGAGATGAAAAATGAACTATTAAATTAAATTGATCATTAATAATTATAGTATAAAAAATTATATGAATTTTATAATATAAATATCAAATAATTCACTCATTTTTGTCTTAAACATAAACAACACTAAATAAAAATGAGATTGTGAAATAATAACTTACTACTAGGGTAAATTTTGAATCCTAAGACACATGAATGAAAAAACAACAAATGAAACCATAAATATAATGAATATAATATAATAATTATATACTACACCAAAACTAGATTTATATATACCACAAAGTAGCATAAGTGGTGAATATGTAATGCATCTCAAGGAAGGAAATGTGATACGATAAAACATTACATATCGTTCAACTTCCTACATATGTGTATAAACCATATGTTCAAAAAATATAGTTGTATTTTAAATATATTAATCATTCATATTTATATATGTTGTTTACCTTGAGTATTTTTTAACTAATTTATTAATAGTTCTTTCTTAAAATCATGATTTTGGTGATAGTTGTTTTGTTTTTCATGTTTCTTTTCATTTCACAATTTTCATAAATTTAATTTGACGATCATTGAATAATATCCATAATATTATAAATGATTTAAATATCTTATATATTAATTTTGTTTTTATTTAGTGTAAGCTATAAATGTAAGATGTTGAAATGGGATAACATAGTTCATGGTTATGAAAAGTCATACGTATAGATGAACATTGTTTCCAATTTACATGATGGTTAGAATGACAAGAAGGTCAATAATATATCAAAATTATAGAGTCGTGATTAATTTATATATCTAATATATGTTAATTAAACATACCCTTATTAGATTCCATGTAAATAGAATGTTAAAAATGAATCAAAACACTTCACGAGGTGGTAATATATCATACACACGAGTGACATTATTGTATTTTTAAATTGAATTGAGAGAAAGAAAATATATGTAAAATAAAATTTTTGTATGTAAAATTATTTTAAAAAAATTCATATATGTTAATTTAATTTATCCTTATTATCATCCATGTGAAATGGAAATTGGAAAAACACATCACACTAGTTTATGAGGCTATATTATGCTGTTCACATGAATGACATTATGTTTTTCTTAAAAGTTAGAATATAAGTATGTATATGTGATTTAAAAATTAAAAAATTAAAGTAATTTCATATATACAGTATACCTATTTAACCCCATAATTATATAAATCCCTGAGAGTCTATTAAGGGAAAAAATTATATCGGGTTGTAAGGTGGTAGTCCTCCATACACATGATCCGTGTTTTTATATCCCATTTGATGGATGTGGAGATAAATATATGTCATTATATAAGATTAATAACATATATGTATATTTATGATACTTTGGTCATCATATAATCATGTTTTCTTGATATTTGTTTAAGGTGGAAGAAGAAAAAAAGGAAAATGCTCATTTAATAATGCTACCCTTTATACAGACAACTTCTTTAGGGTTCACCTTAAGCCTTACATGGAAAGATTTAGGATCAAATAAATTCCCACAAGATGTCGGTATAGATTTATGGAATTTACTTTTGGTATTTATTTTGGGAAAATCTGTCTTTTTTATATGTGAGTATGTGAGGATAGGGGGATGGCCATTATAAATTGGTGGGATAAAAAATTAGAAATATTGGAACAGAATGTATTAAGCCCACATTTTCTCCAAATAAAACCCTTCTAAATGGGTAATAATTTAACGTTATATGTGATAAGGTTTATATGTTTCCTGAAAATATGAATTATAAATGTTTCAAATCATTTGTAACACGTATCCTATTAGTTTAATCACCAGATAAACATGTATTTAACTATAATGTGGTAAATATTTTTTAATAATAGTTATGGAAAAAAAATAATGTTGAAATTATTAAATGATATATGTTTATATATTACCACATATGGAATACATTTTTCCATATTCAATTATTAATGTGGAATAATTCAGTCAGAAATTTAACACTATGATACAACAAAATAGTGGTTTTCTAAAGAAAAACTTTAAAACGCTTAAAACATTTTTAATCAAAATTACTTATTAAAATTTATTAAAATGAACTAAATTAGTTAAATTTTATTATATTTGATCTAATTTTACTTCAAAAAAAATTAAAAATATAATTTATCTCTGTAAATAATCTAAATGACAATGTTGTTTTAAATTAAAATTAGTTTTTTGAATATTCATAAAAAAATAATCTTTTTAGAAATCTCTAAAACATTCACCAAATTAAATATTTTACATATATATATATATATATATTAAAATATAATTCAAATTTTCAAAATATATTTTATAATATTTTTAAATGTTAATATTAAATTTTGTTTACACATCATGACTTAATCACCTTTTAAAAAGATGCAATTTTTCATAAATCCTTTATTTGTCATTAAAATGATACAGGTTTTATTTATTTATAAATATATAGCCATTTAATTTATTTTTTCCATGTTTCAACAGTATATTTTTCATAATTTATTTATTATTATTCATAACTTATCACATAATGTCTAGGTTATTTTTGTAATGTCTAAATAATAATATCTTAACATAGTATTACATTTCATCTAACACTGGCATTTCATGCATCACTTGCTATAAAAGATATTGAATTTATTTAAAAATATATATTATTAAATCTCATGGTGTAAAATTAACATCTGAAATTGGTTATGCTTGTGATATATTCTACTGAGCATTATGTTACTCTTTTAAAATCTCTGGGTATTACAATGGATTTAGTCTATCACAAACTCTTTTCAAAAAAGTGGGGAAAATTAAATATGTTTGATAGTATTTGATAATAATTAATAATTAAAAAAATTATTGTCATTAATTATAACTTATATAAGGAATATATATTTAAAATAACTTATATATGGACTTTATTCAACGGATTTTCAATAATTTGATTAGTTGAATAAAAAGTTCTTTTATTCTTTCCACAAATTCTATGACATTATAATTCTCTCTATTTATATCAAAAAATGACTCTCAAATATTCGAAAACCTCTAGTGATCTAGATATGTAACTTGATGTAAAATTTTGGAAATATTCTCTTAAAAAAGATAATTCAAAAAAAATTCTATATTTTATTTTTTTTTCATTTTTAAAAAATTATTAATTCCAATTTTAATAAATTATTGAAACACCCTTACCATTTAAATGGATGTATCAGGATTTTATATAGGTACCCTTTTACCTTGTTTTTTAATATCATGACTGGGTTTTACCTTGGCTGATTTTATATGAAAGTTGGATATTTTTTAGGGGTTTTGGGCAGTGCATGGTTGGCACACGGTCTTCCTGAACCATGAAACTTACCCTCAGAAACCATGAAACTTATGTTTGGGGGGATTGAAAAATTGGTGCACAATTTTACAAACCATGACACTTATTACCATTAATAGTGCATCCCATTTGGAGGAGGTTCATGGTTAGGGTCATGATTAGAGGAAACCTTATGCCCTGAGAAATATAACCATGTTTATGTGATATTAATCCAAGAAAAAGTATATTGAAGTTATGTCCAAAAGGGGTGTAGATACCTAAAGAGGGGGGTGAATTAGGGTATGGTTGCTTGTTTAAAACATCTTCTTACCCCACTGGATCTTGACCTCTTTATTTCTAGGTTGACATCTTATGCTCTTTGATGTTAATGTTGATCATGTCCTTTCCAATTTTATCTAATGATTATGCACTAATATTAAAAAATTAAATCAATCACAAGGACTCTAATTTTTTTACATGGTTCACCCTCACTAGGATACCTCAAATGTGCATACAACAATATTGCTCTAAATGTAAAAATTTTACAAAGGACCATTGAAAATAATTATGATCAAGCTATGTCACTTCTATGCCCATGCTCACTACCTTTAATGATTTACAGTGTGATCATTGCATTCCCAATGGTTGGTCCATAGGTATCTTTTTCTTGCTCACTACCCATGGAAAGGATTACTATATTCCTGTTTCATTCCTCAAATATCTTGTAAGGTATATATTCTCCAATTTATGGTCTTTTAGGTCCCTTAATTTTCATGAAATCATGCATCCTCAACTTTATGTAGATGCTCTATTGAAGTCCCTTTTCACCTATAAATAAAATCCACTTTTCCATGTACTGTTAGTTAGCATAAATTTTATTCATTAATGGTTTAAATAAACTCATAAACAACCTTATTCCTCCATGAACTGTGTTGTGCCTTGTAGTGCATAATATTTATTGGACACATCACTTACACAACGCCACTACTTCACAGACTGTCTTTGCTTCTTCCTTCACGTACCACCTTCATGTACTGCCTCCCCGTACCACCTCTATGTGCCACCTCTTCTTCGTATGAATTACCACATCCATGGAATTATTATTACATGGAAAACATTTTATTTCACATAAAACCTTCTTCCTTTGCATACTACAGTCCCCAACAAAAAACATTTCAGAAAATTTATTTTACAAACTACTTCACCCTTCACGAAATCCTCCTCGAAAACCAATTTCTGACATATAATAACATCTCCCCAAAGAAATTTTTTCTCAAATTAAATTCTCTCCTTCTTAAAGGATTGGATTATTCCTCCTTATCTAGGAAGATATATTCGCATAATCCTATAATCTGAGATTCACCAAAATTTTCAACGTGTATATTCTCCCAAAAACCGTTCTGCCCTACATGGTCTGTGTACAACCACTCTTCCTTCATAGAACCTCAAATCACTACATCATTTTTTCCAAGGAAACCCCATATTTGGAATTAAAATAATTCCATGTACAATTGTCTTCCCACAACCTACAATCCTTCCCAAAAACTTTCGAGCCTCCCTGAGATCCATTTTTAGTTCATGGCCTATATATCATTCTTCGTGGTCCACATACTGCTACTATGTGGAAAACATCTTTTCCAAAAATATCTTCTTCATTCGGCATAACACATTTCAAGGCCCCCAAACATTCATTTTTGATCCATGAACTGTGATTCCATTTTCAATAAACCTTCCCTTTCGAAAAAAAACTCCCGATTTTGAGACCCAAAAAACTGGAAAACACTGGGAAAATTCACCACCATGAAAAACTTCTTTGGAAAACACCATTCGTACACATTCATGATCATATGTCATTGTCAATAAACACAATCAAACCCAAAAACACAGATATGACACCTTGGGGGATTTTTCCCAACAATACCCCCTTAGGGTTCGATTATAACTCCTTCATAATTTGATGCACCATTA
Source organism: Viscum album (assembly GCA_963277665.1). Lineage (NCBI taxonomy): Eukaryota > Viridiplantae > Streptophyta > Magnoliopsida > Santalales > Viscaceae > Viscum > Viscum album. The sequence goes on along the minus strand of OY728152.1, from coordinate 837,358,247 downwards.
AATATTATTTCATATTATACCAGCATTCGCATCTAGGGATTAATATTGAGAATAGAATTTTTACGTAACACACACTCAAATCACAAATATGTAATGCTTGTCTTGAGAAACAATATGATAATGTAATGTTCACCAATGAATCACTTAATTTAATTCCAAAACTACTCATCTTCTTTCATCATGATCCTCAACTGTCATGATATGAATCCTTTCATCAATCATGTTTGGAAGTATCATATTTAATACTCCACCTACATCACTACTTCCCCTAAAAAAATTGACATCCCCTATCTCGCTTCTCTACCTAGAAATTCTCCCCATGTCCTGACTAAGATATTTTATCCCTTATGTAGTCAAAATTTCACCTCCTTTTTCAAAGAACCCAATGGAAATTCCATTGAGGTATGCAATAGGGTAAACAACACATTTTAAAGAATTATGGAAAACACACCGTACCCAGGGGAGATGAGGGTTATCCCATATCCACACTTTTTCAAGTTTGGGGAGTCTACTAAACTCCCAGAGTCAGATGATGCCTCTCAAATTCTTCATTAGGTATGTCATTTGTCAGAATGTCCCCAACCTATTGTTCTGTAGGCACATACGAAAACTTCATAAGTGTTTGTTCCACCTTATCCTAGATAAAATGATATTTTATTTCAATTTTCTTTTTCCTTGAGTGATGGATGTAAATTTTTCTAATATTTATATCACTATATTTATCGAACACAATTCTAATTGGAGACATCACCTCAAATACTATATCCACATGATTCTACTTCTTCCACAATTTCATTGATAACATTTGAGTTTCTACAATATACTCATGCTTTACTTTGATCAATTAAATGAAATATTTTTTCATTCCTAGAAAATAAATACCCAATCCACCATGATATAATGAACCACCTAATATTTATTTCCTATCATCAATTGATCCAACCTAATAACTCTTACTGGTATTTTTTATTTTAAATCAAACCAAAATCCATTGTTCCCTTAATATAATAAAGTATTTTTTTTACTGAATGAATGTGTATTTCCTTGGGATTTCATTGAAACCATGCTTCTCGACATGTGGAAAAAATAATATCTAGTCATGTCGCTGTTAGGTACAACATACAACCAATGAATTTCTTGTATTATGTGATATTGACAGTATTGACTTTATCATACCTGGAATCCTTCATCTCTATAGCCACCAAAGTAGTCATCCTTTTGAAATTATCCATTCCATTCATTCACATAACCCCATTGGAATATTTGGATTGTCAAATGAATATGTCATTTTTTCCCTGTGTCACCAACACCATCATCCATTGATTACATTCTTTGTTGACATGTATATTGTAATGAACACCACCAAATTGAAAATTTATCTTCTTAAAAAACTCATATATTCTTGTATACGGTGATCTTGGTGCTTCCTTCAACTGATATCGTACCATTTTCAGCAACCATTGTTGATATTACCTTATCATCCCTATTATCTTAAAATATATTAATCCATTCATAAACTATGAATTTATTATTTTATTATTTTAGTACATTGGAGATCCAAGTCATATCTTTTTCAACTGCACATTGATCCACAGATTCTAGAATAATGAAATTATATAATTATACAAAAGAGTCTCTTGATAGATGAATCTACATCACCTAGTGTGGTTGTTGACAAATCCCTCTATAAAACTTTATCTTTTGAATGATATAAATCATAAATACTGATTGTTGAGGAGAAACTATATTTTGTGTTACTCATCATAAAGGGGATTCCATTAGATTAAATCAATTTTAATCATATCTCATAGATTCCTAGAATACTGATTATATCTAGTTGATAAAATATTATAAGAACTATTTAGATAGTCATGAAATACATGAATTTGGTATCTTTTACCCCAATCAGTCCTCAAGAACATAAAAATTCATATATTTTATCATTTTTATATTTCATCTGATTAAGATATAGTATGATCCCCTATGATATGAAACTATTTATTATGTTTGTCCCACTATTTGGACCCATAAACATTCTTCTTCCCCTATATTTTTTTTCACATGATACAACAGGTTTGAGAAACGGCTCAAGCTCAATAACATTTTATAGTTGTTTCTATCTTCAATGAGAATTTCATTGGTTGAATTTATCCCATTTAAATGATCTATCAATAAAATTGTAGGTACACTGATTTAGAACTCGTTGTAGAAAACATGATATAATTTTAAAAACACCATTACTATCTAGTGTACTCAATTAAATACATATATCTCAGGTATCCTTTGACAATAACCTCCTTTCAAGAAATTTATCTAGATTTCATCTTCATCTCTCTTAGATGATTTTAATTAGTTGAGATTATGGAGAACATATAATCACCACATTTCATCTTTTGAGGCCACTTCCTTAGGTATTGTATTCCCCCTTGAACATGATACACATGAACATTAGTTAATTGAATTTATACACATAGGGGGAGGGGAACCTCTACAATCCTCAAGAAGAGGTTTGGGGTTGATCTTGAGGGGTCAATCCTTTGATACTTTTTTACAGAGTAGTATAATTTTTATGCCTTTTCCAAATTCAGAGCTAACATCAACTATTGTGGCCATATAACTAAATAATCAGTACCTACATACTAAGTCGTCTTATGATATTTAGATTCTGTCGGCTTGTAGTTTTTCACAATTTTATGTTTTCACAAATATTTAGATATTTCTTTCATTGATTCTCTATAAATATTCCATTTTCATAAAACTTTCTTTGATTATGAATCTTTTCATTGGTAATATTATTTTTCTTCTTTTACCATTGAAGGAATTTTTCTATTTCCTTCACTACACTCCATGTGGGGTGACATGTGAATTTCCCTAACAATTCTTTATTATGTTTTCTTTTATTAGTTATATATGCCATGACACCCTTTCATGGGGGGGGGGGTTGAGTATTCCACTGATTTTACATTCTTCTTATTCACAACAAGATCATATCCCCCATTTTTCTTCTTCTTATGTTAATATTCATTCCAATAGAGTTATTGTGATTGTAATAGAAGAGTTGATTAATAGTACCTTTATTGAGCTACTTGTGATTTTCATGAGGCTGTAAACTGATTTTCCACATGTCATGTTGTATTTTAATATAGGACTTTTTATTATATACTTCTATTATTAGTGATATACCTATAGGTTCTTTTTCATTTATTTATTTTTTAAAAAATGTATTTCTTAACTACCAGAATGAGATTATATAAAAAATCATCCATTAAAGGCATACCTCATTTCATCATTTCTTGGTTAAGATGTCAATAGAGCTAGGGTTATTATATAGACATTTATACGACTTGATTCATGACACATGATCATGGTGTGTCCTAGTATTCCACAATAGTATCACATCATGGATACATTCTTCATAGAGACTCCCCTTTTTGATTTCTCAATACACTTCTTCTTATTCTTAGATGTAGAATGATTTTTGTCTTTATATCATGAAGTATATTCCAACACCTCAGAACAAAAACATGAAGTGTGACCATAAATTCCATAAAAAATGGTAAATGCAGTCATTACTTCCTATAAAAAGTATTTTTATATCATTTTCCCATGTCGACATGATTTTAAACATTTTTGGAACTATTCACGTATAACAACCTTGCTCTTTATTACACACTTAAACATGATTTATTACATAAACATGAACTTAATAAAAACTGAGGATTGAGAGGTCTAGTGCATTGGGAAATTTATAACATTACATAGAATCATAGAAAATAAAATATTTCATCTTTATTGAAATATTCTTTTACATGACCACAATATTCCTCCATACGTAGCATTGCATGGGATAACTTGAGGACATGCATAAGAAAAGGGTGAGCTATAAATCCCAGTAAGGGAGTAAGTAATGAAAAAAATAAATAATACAATACATTTTAGGAAATAGTCATATCAATGGAGAACTGTAGAAATGTGATCATGTAGGCAAGATAAATCATGATTATAATTACATGGAGATGTGGCTACAACAATTTACATGATATTAGAATGATCCAAGACTCATTGCACATGGATCATGACTAAACCCTAATTGAACATAAATTAGCATGGTTAAACCCTAATTTGACATGAATTAGCATGATTAAACCCTTATTTCACATGGCGTATCATGATTCTATTCTTTAACCAATGCATTGGAGTGCTATCAGGGCACAACCTTTATAAACATTTCATTTCATGCATATGTGTTCCACATGGATCATATAATATGGATTCATTCGACATTATATGTTATTATATGATTAAAGAATGTGTAATACAAGCATGTAAGTACCATTAAATATTTATATTTTCACAAATGTGAATACCCTTGAGAGAGACATGTTTGTGGTATTCACTACACGATGATTTTGGCTTGGAAAATTGCAGTGTAATTTCGGCCACATAACAGTGGGACATAAATATTTATAAAAATGGTTGATGAGAGAGAAATGGGAATCTCCTCAAATTTACACAAAATTTAAATTCATGGGTTCATATAGATACATTTCCCAACGTATGGAATTTTGAAATAGAATGTGAAACATAATAAAGAAACTTAAAGAAAGAGGAGAAGTTGAATAAATCTTATGAAATTTCAGCATGGAAACAGGTGTTCATGGAAGGAATTAATTAGAGATAAATATGTCCATAATCATTAAAAAATTAGGAGGGAATTATGGGGGAGGTGTGAAATCATAACCTAGCCTTTGTAATTGAAAATAAAAGGTAATAACAATATAAAGAAACTTGGACAAAAATGAGAAAGGAAGAAATCCCATACAAAAATTCAGTATGGTAATAGCTTAGCTAAGAGTAAAAATGAGGGAAGATAAATAATATCTCAATAAAATAAAAATAAATGAAAGAAGATATAATTATTTTAAAGGAATGACATTATAACCTTTCTAAATTACAATAACTACTTCCAAATAATATGCTTGAATTTGAAAGGAGGAGAGGAAAGTGAGGATCCCTTACATGGAAGTGTGATCCCAAAGACATGGGAGAGGCCTGAGAGAGGCTTCATGGGATATTGGGGCGTCATTGGAGGATTCCAGAGAGATATGGTAAGAGAATTAGTGAGCTCCATATGGTTTGAGTGAAAAGGAAAGGGAGATTTCGTGGGTTTATATAGGAAAGGATAGGGAAATCATTATTATTTTGGTTTTGGACTCTACACATTAATCTAATAAAACCCAAAAACCATACCATGGTTTTTCCCATGGTTTTTCCACATTGGAGTGAAAAATATTAATTTATATGTAAAATGGAATAACATATTAAAATAACGGGCTTTCTTATTTATAGGTGAGTCACACTCTCCAGGAAATCAATTTAAAATGTTAAAATGTTTTTTATGTTTGGGAGATTCAACTAAGGCACAATAAAATTATAAAAAACTAAAATAACATTATTTTAATGTTAAAACAAATTTTGGCTGAATGTACCTTTTATAGTATTTCATTACATCACTATTGTGTCATTATGATGTCATAAAACACAATAAATAGTCAAACAATATTTAATTTTATGCAAAACGTCAATTGTCTCAGAAAATTATTAAATATTTACCGTTAGATAATTTTGACATCCTAAATCTATAAATTATATTTATTTTATCTAAATAATTTTCTAAATATGTTATTTTATACTTTTAAAATAAAAACGGACCATTATTGAAAATTCATGTGTTTTGAAAAAAAATGATTTCAAACCTTAATAAAAACTACAATTGCATTCATTAAAATAATAAGATAATTTATATTTAATAAAAATTAATTTAGAAATAATATTTTTTAAAAATATTATTTAATTAAAAAATCCATTAATTCATCAAAATATATTTCTTAATTGAATTTAAATATTAACTAAAAATTCTATTTTTTCTTTAAAAACAATTTACAAAGTAAAAATAATAAAATTACTGTATTTTATTTATTCAAAAATAATGAAAATAATAATAGTTCTAGGGTCTCATTACATGACCCCCGATAACACTCATATAATACCAAAGGGTAAGGTGTGTGATGGTGAAAGACCTTTGGACATCTCAGATAACATTGCTTAGGTGGTAATCTTTATTAACTTCCACATCTCCAGTAGGTGGTTCCGCTCAATCTTAATGCATTGAACCATGTCAGGGTCTTGGTTTAGAGTGAAGAATATTGATGTTAACTCCATTTTATGCTCTGACAAATGGGCTTTGTATCTCGCAATTCTACGGGATGAGACCATCGCTTCCTTTTTCTGAGTAAATTGGATTTTTTTAAAGCCCTATATTTATTCTATTCATGTGGTCAATTTTCAATGGATATGTTATCAAGGGTAAAAATTCATAATGGTATTTTAAAATCAAAAAACATAAAACCAAGGATGTGAATAGGTTTTATATAACCATTTTACATAATAAGTCATTTAATTAGATTAAGAGGAATTTTTATTAATAAATTTTTGGATCGTTACAATCTACCCTCCTTCAGAAAATTCACCCTCAACATTTCCTTTTTCTCAAACTAAAATAGTTTGGGGTAACACTGAGTCATCACTTCCCCCAATTCCCACATTGATTCTTTAATCTTGTGGTTTCTCCCAACACCTTGACAAAGGTCACTATCTTATTTTGTAGAACATTTTCCCTATAATCAATGATATTCACTGACTTCTCTTTATAGGAGAGGTCATTCTCCAACAGTACCACATCTAGATTGAGTACTTGTGAGGGGTCAGATATGTACATCCTCAATAGTGATATATGGAATACATCATTTACTTGAGACTTGTTTAGTGGGAGTCATAGTCTATATGCCACTACTCCAATGTGATCAAAGATCCCAAAAGGGCCGATGTGTAGGATCAAATATGTAGAATGAGATGTTAAAGTACAAGAGGGGTTAATTGTATACTTTAATAATTCCATTGGAACCTTTAATGTTGATGTAAATCATTATTAATGAATGTTTATTGACCTTATGGAAATATGTTTCTTATGGTTAGCTTTTAACTTTAGGAAAACATAATTTAACAATGTTAAACTAACATTCAAAAAACCTCATAAAGAAACATTTTCTTAAACATTACAACCTTAATATAAAATCATAAGTATGATTTTCATAAAAGAATGATTCAACAGTAAAGCGTATAGAATCATTAATATAATTAGAGTAATAGAATTATAAAGTATAAGAAGGTTATACTTTCTAACTTTAACAATGTTAAAATAGTAGCGGAATAAAAACAACATGAAATAGAAAACAAGTAACAATAAGATTCTTTTAACACAAAGAGAAAGTTATCCAATAAACTTGGATAGAGATTCCTTAATTTATACTTTAAAGAATGTTTGTCTTACCCAATCCCAAGTAATCACTCAATCCAATGATCAGTATCTGTCTTGATATCCCTACAAGCCCACAATTTAGAAAGAAATCAGAACCTCTAACTTCCAAATCTGAAATCCCACGATCAGCAAGATTGGAGTCTGCACAAAGCAAGTCTGAAAAAGTTGCTCACAACTGACCAAATTATTCACAACATCTGCATGAAGCAATGAGAGTTGTAAGAGCCTCTATCTCTAGAAATCAATTCACAAATTATGATCTCTTTTCCATTCACTGTTCATCATCGAAGTCCACACAGTTGCTTTGATCATTCAATAGAACATGTATTTATATGAAAAATTTCCCAATGGTCAGCTCCACCCCAACGGTCATATATTCCTTAAATTTCAGAGGGACCTGGACAAATCTCAAAAAGACAACAATTACATTGTAACAGATTGTACAACATCGTTTTATATAATAAAATGAAGTTATGACAAAGTTAAGAATAATAAAATCTTAGAATCCGATAACATCAGAATAATACATTAAAATACTCTAACATCATCAAGAAAATAGATTTTAATAGAATACAATAATCGAATTGTGAAACATAGTATCATGGTTTTTGGGTACCTATATTATGAAAAATAGTATCACATTTGTACCAGAATCAGTATCATGAAATTGGTAGGACATGTTTACCAGATTCGGTATCTTGAAAAACAACCAAACATTTTTACAAGAATTAGTATCATAAAATCAGTATGACTTAATATTAAGTAAAACTAATATGTCAGAACCTTAAGTAAACCGTACAGGTAATGATGATAGTAGGATGTAATGATAAATGTGTAAGAAAAATAGAATGACAAATCTGTATGTATAACGGAATGAGAAATCATTAAATATAACAGAATGAAAAATTCGGAACTTAAGAAAATTTAAAATTTTAAAAAAAAATTGTGATTTTCAAAACATAAAACCATAAGGAATGGAAATGTCAAAAGATAACCTTTTTGACTCGACACGATGTACCCTGGACTAAGCTTTCCATTATTCCAAAATCCAATAAATCTCTTCCATAGTGATATGTGGAAGAATACCATGTCTCTATGATCAAACTCTAGGTCTCAATAATGATTATCACCATAACTCTATTGCTGACTTGGAGCAGCTTTAATGTGCTGCTGGATGGTCTTAAACTTATCCACCATTTCTTTGACCATTTATGGACCTATGAGTTTTCTCTCCCCAAATTCATCACATCATGTCAGTGTTATACACCTATTCTTATAAAGGGATTCATAAGGAGCTACATGGATGCATTATTGGAAAAAATTATTGTATGAGAACTCGACCAGAAGAAGATGTTGATCCCATCAAAATTGGAAGTCTAGTGAGGATGATCTTAGCATATACTCATGTTTTTGGATTGTACACTCAGATTGGCCATTAATTTGAGGATGATAATCTATGTTGAAGTTCACCTCAGTATTCAGAGCCTGTTGGAGATTCTTCTAAAACATAGAGGTGAATCTTGGATCTTGCTTGGATACAATCTATAGTGGTACTCCATTCATCCTTACTAATTCTATGATGTATATCTATGCAATTTGATCTAATAAAAAATCCTCCTAAATTAAAATGAAGTGTTGATTCCTTATAAGGTGATCCACAATAACCTAGATAGTATTATTTCCTTTGGATGTATTCAGTTGTCCAGTGACAAAGTCCATGGTGATATTATCCCATTTCAATGTTGGTGTGGGTAATGGTTGCATCATCTCCTTTGTCATCTGCCACTCGGACTTCACTTTCCGACATACCTAGAACTTTTATGTATACTCAGCGATATCCTAATTCATTTTATCCCTCTAATAATTCTCTTAGAGGTCTAGATAAATCATTGTGTTTCCTGGGTTAATGGAGAAATTTTAACTATGTGCATCATCCAAAAGGTATTTAATTGTCTCTATAATTGATGGAACACATAGTTTTGACCCAAATCTAACAATTCCTTCTTCATTAACATTGATCCCTAAGGATTTACCTTTTCTAATAGTTTCCTCCTTTTCAGATTTTCCATATCATCCTTTTGAGAATTATTTATCCTTAACAAAATAGATGATTGAGCAATCATTTTGTGAATGGATTGATGATGTTACCTTCTTTATGATTCCCATGTCCTTCTTCATCAGATATAAGAATATTGGATCCTTTTAAATTCTGAGAAATTATAGAATCTTTGGGTCCTTTCTACAAAGAGCATCGACAACCTTGTTCGCTTTCTAAAGGTGGTAATGGATTGACCAGTTAGAGTCATTGATCAGCTCAAACCATATTTGTTGGGGCATTTTATCTCTTTCTATGTGAATATATACATGAGGATTTTTTTATTCATATATATTTCACACATCTCCCCAATGAGATAATGTCACCATGTTTTTAAAGCGAAGATTACAAAAGCTGACTACAGATCATGTGTTGGATTGTTTTTATCCCGAACATTCAATTTTATGTAAGTATAGGTAATGACTTTGTACTTTTCCATCAACACACATATGAGGAATGTCTTCGAAGAATCACTGAATACCACAAAAAATTCTCCACTTGTGGGTTGTTTGAGCACATGCGCAATGATAAGCCTCCTTTTCAACTCCTTGAATCTATCTTCAAATTCATAAGTACAATAAAACATGACTCCCTTATGTTTTATCTTGGTAAGATGATTTAAAAATAATGAGATATTTCTCACATATCATTTATAATATCTAGCTAACTTGAGGATGTTGTAGATATCTGTCAGAGATGTTGGCGTCAGCCATTCCTCAATTGCATTTATGTTGGAGGGAACCATAGACATATCATTTCATGGGATGAAATGACCCATGAATGAGACCTCCATCAATTAAAACACACACTTGATATACTTTTCATATATCTTATCCTTTCACAAGTTCTCTAGTACGATGCTTAGATGCTCCACTTTATTCTCCTTTTTTAGAGTATATTAATGTATCATCTATTAATACTACCAAAACATTGTCGATGAAATATATGAAGACTCTATTCATCATTTACATGAATATTTCTATAGAAATAGTGAGTCTGAAAGGAATTACAATGAATTAATAGTCCTCATACCTTTTATAAAAATGAGTCTTGGGAAGGTCTTCCTTATCCACCCATACATGTTAATATCCCAACCGTAGATCCACCATTGAGAACTATTTTTCTCCACGTAGCTGATCGAACAAGTCATAAATTCATGGAAGATGATACTTGTAGTTTATCATGATTTTGTTGATCTCACGATAATCAATGCAAAGGTGCATGGATCCATCCTTCTCCATGACAAAGAGGATTAGTGCACCCCATGGTAAAGGACTTGGGTGTATAAACCCTTTACCAGATTTTTTTGTATTTTTTTATTGAGCTCCTCAAGATCTACAACAACCATTCTATATAAATTCATGGATATTGGAAAAGCCCTAGGTTTAAGATCAATCTAGAATTCAACTTCCCTTTTAAGAGGAAGACCAAGCAGTTCTTTGGGAAACACTTCAGCGGATTACCTCATAATAAGTATGTCTTCAATGATGGTTTCTTCCTTACACTCAGTCCTCTGAGAATGATACGTGTTCTTATAGGGCATTAGTATCCACACTTGAGATGATGGTACTAAAGAAGATTCATCCCCCCCCCCCTCATGCACTTGTACATAACCGGGGGGTCGATTCTCCATATAGAGTGTGATTCCACTATCACAACAATTATGGTTGGCTCTATATAGGTAAATCCAATCCATTCCATGAATTTCATAAAATTATACCATAGGGAGTGTGATGAGGTTTTCAAGAAATTTCAATGCACAAATTGTGACAGTAGAGGAGTAATATTCCCGGGATGAAATGATTTCCCCAGTTTTCATTATCACCAACTTCATTACCTCCATGATTTGTGGTAGTGCTTGGATTTTTCAACTAAACAATTGAGATATAAAAGTATGTGTAGAAGAAGAATCACAAAGTATTTTCGCTATTTTTTAATAAATAACAAGAATACCTATCACCACTTCATTTTTGGGGTTCACTTCGGCGGCAGTGATTGAAAAAGCTCTCCCCTTCTTCATTGTAGGTTGTTGGTTGCCACCGAAAACCCATGGCTTAGGGATCTGATTTTCAAAGTGCCTTGGTTTTTTTGCAGTTGAAGCAATGAACAATGTGTAGAGGATTGAATGGAGCATTCCTCTCCTCTATCATAGTAGCAGGTTTTTCATGTCGATATTCAATGGCCAGGTTCCCTTCGCTCCCACACCTAAAGCATTTCCTCATCAATTTCAAGGAATTTATAGAGGGATTCTTTCCACTTCTTTGGAATGTGGGGTGCTTGAATTTCATAGACCCATTTGATTTATCCATAGATCCACCAGAATTAATGTCCACATTATGATTCTTATCCCCATGACACCCTTTAGATTCTCCAATATCTATTTCGACTTTGAGGGCACCTCAGACAATTTACTCATAGCTATCGAAGTCACAGATCGCTAGGGATTTCTGTAGGCTAGGTTTTAGCCCACCAAAGAACCCATTATCCTTGCATTCGGGGGTGACATCAAAACCAATGGTGTATCATGCAATAGTTGTGAAGTTTTCGACATATGATCTGATGGATTCGTCATCTTTTTCCTTGAGGGAAAGGAAATCCCTTTCTATCTTAAGATAGAAGATGTGAGTAAAATATTTATCTAAAAACATTTTTTTGGAAATCCTTCCATTCCAACGCCTCGATCGCTTCATCCGGATTGTAATTTTTGATCAATTTCCACCATTGATCAGCTTCACCCTCCATAAGATAAGCATCTATAAGAACCTTCTCTTGTTTTAAACATTGTAGGATGGATAAGATCTTCACAGTAGAGTTGATCCATTGTTCAGTTATTCAAGAATCAAATGATCCATTAAAAGAAGGAGGCCTTTGTCTCATGGAGCTCTCAATTGGGGATTGTTCTTTTTTGGGGAGGTTTGAACATTCTTATTGACCCATGTTTCTTTTAAAAACATATGTTAACAGAGAGATTATCGCATCAATGATTGTGATTCCCGCTCCTAACGGATTGGGAATCTCATTAGAACAATCATCACATTGATCTTCGCATCGGTTGTTATCCCAATTCCTCTTATTATTGGACAATGGCTGGAATAAAAGGAATGTTATGCATAACACATAAAGGGGAATATGAATACAAAAATTTATAACTTATAAAATACATTGTTTCCTTAACGTATGAATTTATGGGCTTTATTATATATTATCAATGAACTATTTCCCAATATATAATCATAGGGTAATTTTTTATGTCTCTTAGTAATTTTTCATACTATAGTTAAAAATTTACCAAAGAAAATACCCCATGAGTTTTATAACAAGGAGTGCAGAAAGGACCATTGTCATGAACTAGTTCACATTCGAGTCTAACTCAAAGCGCGTTTTTCAATTTTTACCCCTAGATACATCCGTGCTAGAGCCACCTCTACATGTCTGTCTCTATAAAGGGATTTATTTTCATGATAAATGACTTACTATATACTAACCAAAATTTAAAGATGTTTTTATTATACATAGTCTTATCCCTATGTATTTAACCATGGTTTTCGTTTCCTACTCCCATAAATCACTAAACATATCCTATAATACCATCTATAACAATCCTTCTCATTATTACACAATTAAACATGATTTATTACATAAAATTTCACTTAATAAAACTCTGAGTATTGCTATTTCTAGTGTCTCTGGAAATTAGGAACATTATATAAAAACAGAGAACATAAAATACAACATCTTTATTTAAAAATTCATTTACATGGCCATAAAATTCCTATGTACTTAATGTTTCACGAGATAAACCGGGGACATGCATAAGATAAGGGTGATCTATAAAGCCTAGTAAGGGAGTAAACAAGGCATAACATGAAGAAGACAATGCATGTTATGAAATAATCATATCAATGTATCATAAGGTAAAAGAGATCATATTGTCATGATAAAGCATGATTATTATAACCTTGAAATGTGAAAACATTATTTAACATGATATTAGCATGAGTCAAGGCTCATTGCACATGGAGCATGAGTAAACCCTCATTGCACTTGAATTAGCATGAGTAAACACCAATTAAACTTGAATTAGCATGATTAATGCCTCATTTAACATGGAGTATCATGATACTATTCTTTACCTAATGCATCAGAGTGCTATGAGGGAACACCTTTTATAAAGACTTCATTTCAAACATAAGTGGGCCACATAGATCATATATCATGGAGCCATTAAACATCAAATTTTATTACATGATTAAGGAATACTAAATAAATACATGTATGTACCATTCATGTCATGTATTTACATAAATGTGAATACCCTTGATAGGTACATGGGTGTGGTATTCACTACACAATGTTTTTGGATTGGGAAATCACAGTTCAATTTCGGCCGCATAACGACATGACATAAAAATTCATAAAAAATTGTTGATAAGAGAGAAAGGGGATATCATCATATGTAAATGAAATGGACAGTATGGGGCTAATATATATATATATATGTCCAAACATATGTAATTCTAAAATAGAAGGTGTAACATAGTAATGAAACATGAAGAAATAGGAGAATTTTAATAACTCTTATCAAATTCGGTCATGGAAACAGATGTACATGGGAGGGGTTAATGAGATAGAAAGAGGCCCCACATCATTTAAACATAATTAGGGAAGTATAAGAAAGTTTAGGAATCATTCCCCAATATTTTAAATTGAATATTTAAAGGAATAACAACATAACGAAACATGTACAAAAATGAAAATGGATGAAATTCCTTACAAAAATTTGACATGGTAATGGCTTAGGTAAGGTTCAAAATGATGGAGGATAAATAATACATCATTTAAATAACTAAAAATATAAAGTAATAGAATTATTATAAAAGAATTTAATTATAACCATTCGAAATTACAATAACTATGTTCAAATAAGATACTTGAATTTGAAAGGAAGAGAGCAAAGTGAGAATCCCTTCCAAGGATGTGTGATCGCAAAGTCTTGGGAGAGGCTAGAGAGAGGATGATTGGGATCTTGGGGGATCTTGGTGGATTATAGAGAAATGGGGGAATAGGTTGGTCAAGCTCCAAATGTTTTGAGTAAATAGTAATGGGAGATTTAGTGGGATTATATAGGAAAGGGGAGAGAATTCTTTTTATTTTTGTATTGGACAATACACATTAAACTGATCAAAACCAGAAACCATCCAATCGTTTTTGCCCAAGTTTTTTTCCATTTTTAATTGAAAAAAATATTTTATAAGTATAATGGAAGAACTTATTAAATTATTTTGTATGCTTATATGGAGGTGTGTCACGCTATCAAGGAAATCATTTCAAAAAGAGAAAATGGTTTATAAGTCTTGGGGGGTCCACTAAGGCATTATAAAATTAAAAAAATTATAAAATCACATTATATTAAAGTTAAAACATATATTATCCGAAATATACCTTTTATAGAATTTTATTACTCCACTATTGGGTCATTATGATGTCATAAAACACATTAAATAATTAAATGATATTTAATTTTTACCCTAAAATTCGGCTATCTCAAAAAATTATGAAAAATATACCATTAGATAATTCAACCTCCTGAATTAAAAAATGATATAAATTTTATCTAAATAATTTTATAAATATTTTATTTATTACATTTTAAATAAAAACTGAAATTTATCTAAAATTCATGTGTTTGGACAAAAACACCTTTCAAACCTTAATAAAAATTATAATTGTATTCATAAAAATTATATGATAATTTATATTTAATAAAAATTAATTTAGTAATAATATTTTACTAAAATATTATTTAATTAAAATTAAATTAATTCATCAAAATGGATTTCTTAGTTGAATTTGAATATTAACAAAAAATATTATTTGTGAGTTAAAACACATTTACAAAGTAACAATAATAAAATGAATGTATATTCTATATAACAAATTAATGCATATAATCTTAGTGATAGGGTCTCGTTACATTACCCCTTATAACACCCACATATGACCTAATGGTAAAGTGTGAGATGCTGACCGACTCTTGGGGAGGCTCGAATGACATCGCTCGGGTGGTAATCTCTATTAACATCCACTTCTCTCGTAGGTGGTTCTGTTCAAGATTAACTTATTGAAACTTAGCTTGGGCTTCATCCAGAGAGAATCCAAGTGATGATACCTCCATTCCATGATCCAAAAAATGGGATTCCTATGGATAAATTCTACTGAATTAGGCCATCGCTTCCATTTTCTGAGTAAATTGGATTTTTTATTAATACTAATAATGTGATCACTATTCAACAACAATATTATCAAGGGTAAAAATTCATAACGGTTATTTAAAATCAAAATACATAATACTAAGGAAGTGAATATTTTTTATATAACCATTTTGTATAAATAAATATTAATTTTCATTAATATAAGTTTGGGTTGTTACGGCATGGCTCAATTCTTGTTATGCATTAGAGAGAGATCATCATATCCAATACGGAATTTTCCAAAACTATATGGCCTTTGGAATGAGACAATCCTTTCATTTCTTTCATTTTACATATTATATTATATTTTCATTTCATTATCACCATCTAAAGTATAATGATATTGAAAGTTAAATTCATCCTTCAATTTTGGATTTCCTTTGGTATTAGAGTTCCCCACATCTGTCTTTACTAACTCTATCTCTCCTCCCCATTTTTGAATCTTATTATCCCTAGATTCATGTTGATCATTATGTTCTTTTATGAGAGTCTTCCATATAGTTGTCTCAACATCCAATTATTGGTAGATATTTGCTATCATGTCATCTTTTTATTTTATTATAGAATCATTCATAGCATCAGATTCATTACATAATGTATTTTCTTTCAGCATCCATTAGGTCTTCTAAACCATTTCAGATTCCTGTGTGAAATATCATCATTTCTAACTTCTAGATTCTGAATTTTAATTGATTTCAATTTTTTCTGTTGTAATATTCATTGAGTTTTTTTAACTTTTTAGACATATTTTTCATTTATTCATATTGGTAATCATTATTCTCCCTCAGGATATTATCCACATCATTGATTCATTTAATTAAACCTCTATGATTTTTGACCTCAATTTCATACACTTGGATTCAGATATCCTTATATTTAATTTATTCAACCATTTTTTAATCAATTCCATCGTTTCATGGACAAAACACACTTTTGGCATTATTGTAATTACTTCTTCATTAGTTGTACCAACATCACTAAGAACATCAGGTTCTTCACTAATTCCAGTGGCATCATTAAAATTGTGAATAATCTCACTGTCTGATTCATCCTAGTCTTTTTTATTCCATTTTTGATCCCTTCAACTGAATCTCATTCTTTCCGTAGGCACTTCCACACTGAGGAATTCTACCAAACTTCTTCTTATTCATTGAAGTTATTACATTTTCCATGGCACACTATGATACGACCAAACTGAACTTTTAACATCAATAATCGACCAAACCAAGTCTATTAAAATGAATCTGATAAAATAAACTACCCCATGATACCACTAGTTAGGTCTAAAAGGGGCCTAGATACCCTGAGAGGGTTGGGTGAATTATGGTTTGGACATTATTTTCAATCTTCTTCTTTCTCCACTAAAATTTGTGTTCTTTATTACAAGGGTCACTTCTTATCTTCTATAATTATAATATTGATCATATCTATTCCAATTTTTTTTTATGATAATACACTAAAAGTAAAATAATATATCATTCATAAAAACATACATGTTTTCTTGGTTAACCGTCACTGGGATATATCCAAGGAGCTTACAACAACATTGTTCAAATGGTACCAAATTCACTATGTATCACTACCATAAATTATGTTCATAATAAATAAATTTTATGCCTAGTCTCACTACCTTTACATGATTTAGTGCCTACTCACTGTATTCTCAAGGATTACTCCCTATGTCTCTTTCTCTAGATCACTACCAGTAGAAAGGATCATTATATTCCTATTACTTTTCTCAATTCTATTGAAAGGGATCCACTCATAGTTTATGGACATTTGATTCCCATCATTTTCATGAAATAATTCATCCTCAACTGTAGGTAGATGCTATGTTTAAGTCCCATTTTCACATGTAGATGAAATTAATTTTTCCTTGTACTATTTGTGGAAATTTCTTTCATGGAATGTTTAAGTCCCTTAGTGAAAAACCTTCATCATTTTATAATTGTGATGTACCTCGTAGCGCATAAGATTCACATCCCATCCCTCATATGAAATGCCCCTACTATGTAGACTATCATTGCAACTGACATCTCATACTACCTTCGAATACTGCCTCTATGTACCACCTCTGCTTATGTGAAATTCTCTCTTTCTTGGAGTATTTATCTATAGAATTCTTCTTCCATGGATTACCTTCTTCCTTTTTGGACTACAGTGCTCCCAAAAAACCCTTTCCTATAATTTCATCTTTAAACTATTTTACACATCGTGGAATCCACCTTGTGAACCCCTTTCGAACTTAGCCAAATTTTTTCCCGGGGATAAGATTTTCTCTTTTGAAATTATCTCTTACATAAATGAATGTATTAGTGCTCCTTATATAAGAAAATAGATATGCATAATCCTCTAATATTATATTCACTAAAATATTCACTGCGTAGTGTGCTCCCATAATGTTCTTTGGCCAATGCGATCAACATACCGCCACTCTTCCTTCACAGCACCTCAAATACTGCCTTACTTCCGCAAATGATAAGTCATCCCAAAAACCGAAATACATTCATGTACCATTGTCCTCCCGCGAACTACAATCCTTCCCACAAACAATGAGCCTCCCCATGAATGATTTTCTATTTGTGATCTACATATCATTCTTCAAGGTCCTCATAGAGCTGCTATGTGGAAAATTGCATTTTCCAAAATTTCATTACCATTCTGCATAACATCTTTCACTGTTAGTGAACTATCCTTCACAATCTGAGAACCATGAAACCCTTTTTGAAAATCCTTTTATTTTTCTAAAAAATAACTTCAAATTTTGAGGAACAAAAAATTGTAAAACACTATAAAACTAAACCACCTTAAAAACCTGGTAAAGAAAACTCTATCTATACATGTTCGCTGTAATCTGGCATTGACAACAAGCACATACACACCTAGAAGCACCGAGTGGACTCCTTATGGGGGTTTTTCCAAATAATTAAAATTTCCAAAACCCCTGTATTATATTCATAAACACACTATCTCCACTGTAAAATGATTTTAATCATTTTTTTGATGTTCTATAATGGAATCAAAGTCCCTCCAACCTCTTTTCATGATGATTTGATTCTCAGATTGAGAATAATCCCCTCTATCATTAAAATATTCTTATCCCATATGGATTCCTCCCTCTCTCCCATATTTATCTCATTCCTTGAAGGGATAGTTTCCTCTATTTCTGATTAATATTAATATATGTTTGTCGAATAATTATTATTTTGATATTTTTTCTTAGTTTCTTATCTAAATATTATTTTTCACCATTTTCTTGATCGTTCCACTTCTATTAGGGTTATATTTTAGTTTAAATTCATCATAAATATTTATCTAGGTAGTATGAATTCAATTCCCATAGTGTCAATTCTATTAATATATTTTCTTTTTTAGATTTCAATTGGTACATTTAGAAATTGAACATTGAATTTAATAAATTAATTGATTAATTAATTTATGGAAACATGGAGTTGGATTAATTAAATAGTTAATTAATTAATGGAACAATGTGAATGAGGAATTGATGGGATATTGGGATAATGAAATTGTATTACTAAATTTGTGAATTAATTAATCGAATATTAGGATTATAAAATTGGATTAATTAAATAGTAAATTAATTAATAGAATATTTATATTTTGGAATTTCTCAACTAATGGGATTATGAGTTAATTGATAATAGTGATTATATGATGGTGGATTAATCTTAATGGATTAAATGGGAATGTGCTTTAAATTGTAAAAAATGGTTAAATGATTATTTTTTTCATATTATACCATGTGATCAAATTAATGAACCATATTTTTTGTGATAAATTGTAGTGTTATATCGTGGAATGAATTGTTATAAGAGGGTTAATGTGGGTTAACCTAGATTAATGTGATATATGAAATATATGTGTGATGGATTAATATATGTGTGTAGGATATGGAAAGGGGTTTCAAATACCCATTGGTTTTAATTGACTCTAGTATAAGGACTGAAGCTCAAAATACCCAATTCTAATAATTATGTGGGTGAAAGTGAATGAGGCTCTAAACAACCATATCAGATTGCAATCATGTGATAATAAATGAGTTGAAAAATCCCCATGTGACATTACAGTGTGGGACATGGAAAGAGGCTCCAAATAACTACGGGGTGTTATACACGACATTCTATGCCCATGAGTTGGAATTGGACTTTTGTAAAAATTGGACTTGATATGATTTGAATGAAAATGATAAATTTTTAACATGATATTGTGATATGGTTTAGAATCCATCTTAGTCTAAAGTATGTATTGATTGAACAGATTTCCGTGGGAACCCGATGGTTAATGTGGTAAAATTATAGAATAAATTTAATATGATAACTATTTACTTGAGAATTATAATTCATTCTTTAGACATGTACATACAATATTATTGACTCGATTTTTTTATTATGTAGCTAGTGGTGGCCAATAGATTTATACTCAAACCCTAATTGGGAATTCAGATCCACACCTGAATATGCTTAATGTTTAATGTAAAGGATTAGGGAAGGAGTCTTATTTTAGAATGATGAGTTGTTATGAAGTGTGGATGAGGTAACCATACAAGATCCATGACTTTCTTTGGTGATTCTAGTGTCTTCAATTTTCTTGGGTTTTACAAATTGAAACATGAAACATACTTGGTATAAAAAATCTATAATTTTGGTTCCGATATTGTATTCTTCTTTTATCCATTAAGTGATAGTGATCTTATTTTGGATATGGTTTTATCATATGGCTATTTTTATTTATTTCCACTATTGTACAACTTTGATAAAGAGGTTACAAACTCTCTATGAATGATATTAGACACAAAATTATAGTTATCAGCCTGTAATATTCGTGGTGGCGGTCATGAGTTCATGTGAGAGACTGTCTTGGGGAACCATTTGGTGGAACTTGGATCAGGATTTACCAATGTTATATTAGAGGTGGTTTTATTTTATTTTCTTCTTTATTACTATATTGGAATTCTATATAAGAGAATAGGATCTATTACGGCTTTTTTAAGAGTTATTTCACTGGAGTATCTATCCTTTGTATGATGGTAAAATCTAAGATCCTATGGTGTGATTGTTGTTTGTAATGAGTATTGTTACTGTTGGATTTTATTTCACCTCGAGTGAAGAACTTGTTGTGTGATATGATGATTGATTATATTTTTTTCTAATATTTTTATCATAACCTGATATTTCATGAAAGATAAGTATTCATGCATCATTCTAGGAACTCAATATTTATTGTGACATGCATCATTTTAGGCATGTACTGAAGAATATGTTTTTTATGTTGTTCAATTTGAATTATTTTTCCCTTCTTGCGTAAAAATTAATGAAAAAGGTGCATAATAAGAACTTAAAAGTTGTGAAATGATATAGTATGTGAATAAATGGGAGTCAAATGATACAAAAATAATGATAATTAGTTTACTCTTTGTTAACCATGACCTAGATGTAAGATGGTTATGGGTAGTGATAACACCTTAGTTATGACTATGTGGTGGGGCTTCATATGAATATAATGTCATAGATTTATTTGAATCTCTATAAAATTGTTAGCGTTAAGATTGTGTCCAAAGACTTGATTTTGTAATTTTATAGATATTACTCCATTATGTTGCTTTTTTATAGGATGAATAATGTTTATGGATGTAAATTATCCACCAGTAGTGTAACATGAGGCCCCAATAGTACTGGGTGAAGGAGCCTGTGATAAGCATAAGTATAAATATGTTTAATTCTTGAAATTTATGGGGATATACCTAGAGTGTGTTGTAAGGATATGCCTAATATTATATAAGAGATTCTATTTTGGAACCCTCTGATATTCATTAGAGGTGTTATACCTGAGGAATCTATGTTCTAGATTGAGAATATCCAGAAAATAGATGACTATTTGGAGACTCCATCTGAGAAGAGTGTCATGCAGGATTATTATGAGATATGAGGATCAAGGAAGCACTGGTGTGACTTTTAGGATCAAACTGGGAAGGTAGATAGTATATTATGGAAATAATTTTTGTAGATTTTCTTGGAGAACTTTTATCTAGAGGCATTGAGATATGAGATGGAATCTGGGTTCATGTGGTTGAAAAAGAGGAGAATGTCTGTGATATGCAATGTTATCAACTTTATTGACATACATCACATTTCTTCAGTGCAAGAAGGTTATTAAAAATATTTGGAAATTCATTTACAGGATTGGATTAAATGTGATATTTAGTACCAGGATAATATCATTAATCTCAAAAGGTATTCTGATTTAGTGGATTAGTCTATCATATTAGAGGGGAACATGAAGGAAGATTCTAGTGGAGGGAAGATGGTATCTACATTACGATTAGGAGGTACACATTCTAATGGTAGGAATTTTCATTAAAGAAATATTGGCTAGATCATTGGAAAGAAGATTTTCATGGGAGGAAGGATCAGTAAATCTGGGTCTTACCAGACTGCGTTTCCACTAGTGTGGTAGGCCAGGACACATTCGTGGACATTGTCCTTGACCATTGGTATATTTTCGATCATGGAAAATTATGGGACATATACATAGTTTCTATATGATACCAAAAGAGATTGGTAGTGATGGAGAAGGTAAGAAAAACTAGATTATGGGAAGGGGTATTTTAAACCATATCAGTATACAAGTTGGAGTTCTACTAGGCATGGATTTCATGGAAGTGGCGGAGGTTCTTCCATGAAAAAGCACACAAAACAGTATGGTGGTGCAACTAATGGGACTCATACTTAATCACATGGAAGAGGGGCACGAAAGCTACATTTCGGTCATCATACACTGGTGGATAGTGAGGCTAGACCATAAATATCTTGAGGTAATATTATTGTATATTATACACTTTCTAGTGCCTTATTTGATGCTAATAGCTCTCATTAATTTATAACTACACCACCTATTAATGGTTTGAGTCTGGAAGTTGATTTCATGAGTGGGGTGAAAATAGTTGATACACCTTTGGGAGTATGTTCGAGAAACATCTGTTTGTGTAATGGGATTTCTCTTGGGGTTTGATAGTGTCATTTTAGTTGGGATATTTACATCCTATACATGTCTAACATTGAACTAATTTTGTTTATAGACTAGTTAGTAGAATATTGGGCCAACATTGACTATTACCGAAGGAGAGTGAATTTTATATCTCTTGAGTGTTCCAATTATATTCACCATGTAGTGTAAGATATCAAGGTAGGTCCAGTAGGTCCAATTCATCAACAAATGCGAGAGATCAATACCCATGTTTCTAGTCTATTTCTGGATAATGGAGGTGTTAAACATGATGTCATTCCACCCATAGTGGATATGTGTCAGGATGTGGTTTCTATAACTTCCTTGGGCTATCACCTGAGTGAGATGTGTAATTTACTATTGGTTTCATGCTGGGGGATTAGAAAATTTATATTCCTCATTATTGAATAGTGAAAATAGTTATTTACGATTTTTGGACATAGTTGGAAGATTTGACTGAAAGTTAGTTTATCTATCCGAGTATGTCACCGAGGAGTTCACCAGATTTGTTTACAAAGAAGGTTGATGGGGGCTTGTTCTTGTGTGATTATTATAGAAAGATATACCATATGACTATGAAGAACCTATATCCTCTTCCATGTATCGATGATATTTTTGACTAGTTGATTGGATTTTGTTCATTCTCCAACATTTATGTGATAATCGTGTATCATAAGTTAAGAGTTCGACCATATGATATATCAGGGAAAAAATTAAAAAGTAGGTATGACCTTTATATGTTCTTTATGATGTTGTTTAGACTGATGAATGCACTAGAAGTATTTATAGCCTTGATACTCTGAATCATTCTCACATCAATGAATCATTTTTTTGTACTTGTGGATGACATCAAGGTGTAATATAAATCTCACGATGATTATTCCAAACATCTTTACATCAATCTGTGTACACATAGTTTGTGTTATCTATACTATATTCTATCTAAATGTCAATTTTGGGCCAACCTGGTGCATTTTATAGGTAACATAATCCTTATGGAAGGTGTTTCAAGGGAACCATAGGAGGTTCATGAAGTGTTATCTTGGTAGAAATCCAAGAATATATTCCATATATATATATATGGTTCTCTGGATTTAGTGGGTTTTGTTAGAGGTTTATCTATGACATTTCCCATTTTCAATCACCACATTCAGACTTGAATTCAATAGGAATAAAATTGAATGGCAAATAGAATGTGATAATTTCTTCCAGGAGAAGAATAATTTCATTAATATGACACTAAACATGATCTAAAATGATATAGGGGTGGAATATACAATGTTTTGTGATGATTATGGGATAGGTCATGGATCTGTGTGGACGTAGGGAGATTGAACAATAGCGTATGAGTCTCTGTAGTTGAAATCACATGAACATAAATACCCTACACACGACCTTGTTATTCCATTAGTGGTTTATGAATTCATTTTATTAATTCATTTTTTATTGGGAGAAAAGGTTAGAGTGTATACAGATCACATGAGATTAAAGCACACATTTCCACAGTTAGATTTTATTATACAAATAATGTTGGAGGGTTGAGAATATAAAATCATTATATTTTGATATAGAATATATGATAGGTAAGGGAAAACATGTTGTTGACACATTATGTTGGAAAACTCACATTCAAGATGTTTTGGAATCATGTGATGAGTGAAAGATGATGACAATTCTGACTGGGATGCATGTTGTGGTTTAGGAGTTCCTTTAGAAGATTGCTATCATATCAGTTTTAGTAGATCCAACAGTTTTGAGTTAAATAAGAGAATGTATGTTTTAGGATATATAATGTTGGAATTGAGGGAAATACATGAATTTGGGGAGTCAACTTTTTAATGGACCACATATGATTATGAGATCATCTATGTTAGGAATCAAGTTGTTGTGTCTACAATCAAGCCATATGAGATGATTCCTGAGTATCATTCCTCAAAGCAGGTTGTACATATAAAATTGTCCAAAATATATCATGATATATGAAAATAATATTGGTGTCTGAACATGAAAAAATAGATCTAAGGGTTGGTGTCATGATTTTACACCTATTAGTAGTTGAATTTTTATCATCAATTTCATTGAGGTTTAATACATTATTTACCCATTACGGAATAGAAGTGGGACATGGTTACTATGGACTTTGTGGTTTGTCTCTCAAGAATGCCTCATAAAAATGATGATATTTGGGTGGTTTTTTGATATGATGATTATATTAGCATATTTCATACAAAAATGGGATACATTCATAGTGTCTTAGTTGGGATATATATACGTTTGGGAGAGAATTTATGTGGAATGGGTTCCATAGAGTGTTTTTTTCACACCATGACCGATGCTTTACTTCATGCATCTGGAAGGGATTTCATAAGGTGCTCGGTACAAAGGTTTTATTGTTTATGAAATTCCACCCATAGAATGATGATGATTTGGAAAGTACTATAAATGTACTTAAGGATATTCTTCGAGCATGAATTTTGGACTTTGGGAGTTATTTCCCGAATAACCTAGAATTAGTGGAATTCACCAATAACAATAGTTATCTAGAGAAAATACATGTGGAACCATATTAGGATCTTTATGGATGTCCATGATGATCAAAACTATGTTGGATGGAGTTAAGTGAGTAAAAGTTGTTGGGCTGAGTCTCACATAGGATACGCCATTGCAGGTTCAACTAATTTGGAAGAAGTAGGCTATAACTCATAGTATATAGAAGTCATATGATAATCGACATCAATGACCCATATAGTTTTCAAATGGTAATATTATATTAAATTGGTTGTTAGCTTGATTAGGCCACCATAGGATTTGGAGATATGGAATGTCGGTGCCCAGGTTTGTTGGATCAATTGAGGTCGTGGATAGAATCATACATGTGTCATACTGATTATCTGTTCCGTGGAGGTATAATTCCTTTCATGAAGGTTTTAATAAGTCGAATCTTTTATTGTATCACTTCAAACATTACCATGTGATTGACATTCATGATGTTAAACCTCAGATTGGAGTTTCCTTTGCAGGTCACATGATACCTATACTAGATCATAATGATAATTATTTTGGGGGAAGACTATGCCGATAGTTCATGTATTGTTGAAAATGGCTGATATTAAGAGGAATCATTAGAGAGTGAAGGGGATATGAGGTCTCAGTGGCCTATCATTTTTACCAAAATATCAAAGAGATTCTTGGGAGTACATGTCGAGTATGAGCTGTTATATGTTGGGGATATCGTAAGATCCTAAGCTTTTACATATGTTTCTTAGGATGGTTTATAGGTTATCTATTATCTTATTTTTAGTATATCATTTTTGGGTATTTATTTGGGAACATTTTGGAAGAAAATTGATGATTTTGGAGGGTATTGGGAAATGCACGGTTGGCACAAGGCTTGCCTAAACCATGCACCCAATTACCAATAAACCACCTAAACCAAGATAGAGGGGGGTTAAACGGTCGGTGCATGTTATATCAAAATGTGTTTTCCTTATAAGTAACCGTGTGGGCCCTAGGGATGAGGTGCATAGTTAGGTTGAAGGTTAGGGAAAACCATGAACCCTGAGCATGAAACCTTACTTATGAGATTTTAAAACTACAAAAATTAGATTAAAAATTCTCTTACCCTATATTAAATACATAAACAATCTCTCTCAACCTGAAACTAATTTCTCTCATTTTTTGACATTCTTATGGGGATTATAAGGCCCACCAACCTCTGTTATTGATGAATCAAGTCTCATATTGAAGATCATCACCACTCCCATTATGTGATTCTCACACTATATGGCTTTCTCCATCTCTCTTGTCTTTATATCATCCATTAAAGGGATTTTTGTGTCTATTAATGATGGATCTAGATCCAGGTTTGTTTGATAATTATTTCTTTTATATTGGATATGTGGTTCAAATCTGTATATTTTTATTCATCATGTTACTGAATGTTCTACATCAATTGGGGATTTTTTTGGGTGACCATTCATCATAAATCATGATGTAGGTGGTCTAAATTAAAATTTTATCCTATTTATTCCAATATCAGGTTTTTTCTGTTAGATTTCAATTTTTCTTTTGGAAATTAATTCTTGAATTGAATAAATTAATTGATTAATTAATATATGGAACCCTGTAATTGGATTAGTTAATGGTTAAATTAATAAATGGAATATTTTTATTGAGGAATTGATGTAATATTTGGATTGTCAAATTGGATAAACTAATTTGTAAAATAATTAAGGGAATATTATGATTTTGGAATTGGAGTAATGAAATTGGGAGTTATTTAATGGAATATTTAGAATGATTAATTGGTCAATTAATGTTAATATATATTAATTGAAAATTTAGATTATAATATTTTTTCATAACAATAATTGGATAAGGGGTTATGTGGTTTAAATGGTGGAAGATGGTTAAATTCCAATTTTATTAAATTATTCCATTCGATTAAATTATAGAACCCTAATTGTTGTGAAGAATTTTGTTTGAATGTCATGGTATGAACTATGATGACTGTTAATGTTAATTATATTGGGACCAAGTGGGAATAATGTTTTTTTGGAAGATGAAAGATGATTGTGTTCACTTTTTTCCTCAAGGAACATTCAGACGAAATGAAATCAATTCAGCTATATAAATGATGAAAATCATTCTGACCATCATATTTAGAATATCATGCTCACAATTCTCAAGAAATTACATTAGATGGAGGAGATTTTATCTAGAAGAAAATGTTCATCGGTATCACCTTGTTTTTTGATGGAATTATTGATCATGATTTGGAAGACAATTAGAATATAGAAGGATCTATTATAAACCTGATGATGATTTTATATTTTTTAATTCAAAAATATCATATTTTGTTTGAGAAACTTGTTATGAAATCCGTATGATCCAAATTGAGACATCTAGTCTTTCAAATCATATTGGGGATTTGTTGGGAAGAATATGTTGTTGGAGGAATGAGAAGTTACAATAAATTCCATTTTAAGTGATATAATACTGAAACTTATCGTAAACATTTTTAAATTCATGAGCATGTCATGATACAAGAATATGTTTTTAAAAGAAGAAAATTTTCGGACGCTAAAGATTTCGAGTCTCGACCCATCGATGTGACAACAACAAACATTGAAATGTTAGATATTGTCAAAGGATTATCATAACATTAAGAAATTAAGATGATGGTTTTTGGTTATAAAAATAAGAAATGATAAATTAATCTTCAAAGGAATATATTGATGGGGGATTTAATCAGTATAGAAAATCAGTTGATAATGTGTAAGATGTTGGAATCGATGTTTCGATCATGGAGTACCACCAATTATTGGAGTCATGATGATATTAATCGTTAATAATGGATTCTGACACCAAATCATATTGTTTGTATCTTTTGAATGTGGGATACATATTTTTATTGGAGTCAAAACTATTCTTGTGGGTTTATGGAAAATAAAAATGAATTTGGAATTGTGGGCAGTAATGAATACATTGAAGGATAAAATTTTTGGATGCATGATACAAATAAGAAAAATCAGGGTTTAATGAATAATGTAGTCAATATGTTTCCTCAAGATTAATCATTGAATGTTTTTAAAATGGAAAAAATAAGATATCTTGTAGGTCAAGTTAAAAAAATGATGTGATTTGTTTTTCATTATGTTAATGATAAATATGAATTATGATGTGTTTCTCTAGGTCAAGAGAAAATATACCTTTTCCCTTATAATAATTTGGGTCAAGAGCCACTAGACTAGAAAGGACACCAAACTATCATGGAGAAATAAAAATATATACATTAGACACCTTCTCAGCCAGGTAAACAACATTAGACATAAGATCATCAGTCTGATAAAATGAAGAAATGGAGAATTGATTGAATATTATTAAGGTGTTATCAGGGGGAATAATAGAAGATATTGAATAAGTTTGAATAACGTTTTTAATATGACTCATTTGGTGAAGAGTAATGTAATAAAAATTCTTTTGTCACTATCATAATGATGACATCTAAATGAGCAATTTATTTTAAGGTTCTTAATGCGGATAAATTTCATGTTCATATTTTTTCTTGTTAATTTATCAATTAATGAAGATTTTTTTAGATAGTGTGGAGTAATGTAATTAAGAATCTATAACTGGACATATTTCATCAAAAGAAAGAAAAAATTCAATGGAGAAATTGAATCATACTAATGTTTGTAATGAAAGTCTAAATCTATCTAATATTGTGAGAATATATAATAATTTTTTAGAAGAGTTTAGATGCTTTGAAGAAATCATGATTCACAAAAAAATTCATGTAAATTTATATTTTGGGAAAGTTTGATGAGCTAGAAACATTTTGGGAATCCATCCCAAACCACTTTTGAGTCACATGTATACAGATGAATTATTTTGTGCTTTCTTGACACAGGTACTGTTTCACAGGTGGAGAAGAGAGAAGATGGACTGCTGAAGAATTATAGATAGAGGATGATTTGAGATTGATCATTTCAGAGTATGATTTATAAACAGAAGAAGGAGAAGATTCATTATGATTATCTTATTTTATGTACTAGAATGAGAAATTATACTATGATTTCCTAGTTTATATGGAAGTAGTTTAGTACTATAAAAACCAAATTCTGATGGAATTATATTAACATATTGAATAACATACTGTAGAATCAGACTGTGAAATCTAAATATGTTCTATTATGAATCTAGAAGAAGTTATTTCCTATTGTTGGGTATAAAAGTGAAGAATTTTTTTTAATATATTATTTTTTATTATTAATAAAAAATGATTTTAACGTATGTGTTACAAAAAAATTATAATACATCGTTTAATGATACTTGAATAACATGCACTATTGTATTGAATGTAGTTGTACAAGACTATAAGGGAATGTCCAACTCAATGTATTCTACAAAAAAATATTATTTTCTAGTGGATTTTATAGTATGAGATTATATCCCAACCATACTAGAGATGTAGCTACTATTTTTGAGTAGTGAAACTTCTGAATTCTTTGGATCATGTGGATGTGTGATTGGATCTGTTTTATTTAAGTTAGAAAAACTATAATGGGTGTGAAGGTTTTTTTAAAAGTAAATAAACTTAATAGAAAAATATATCACTGACTTACCCCTCCCCCTCTATGTGATACATTTATCCCACTAAGCATTCTCAAGTTGTATCAGACCGATGTTCCCTTCATCTACAATTTACTAATGTTTTGAAGAAGTTGTGATTAGGAATCTCAATCCAGTTTATAGTAATGGTATTATTGTCTTCAATGGTAATAATTATACTATCTAAAAGGATATAATGTTTCCATATATTATTTTTATTGTGTATGATGTTCATGTAGCTATAAGAGATTTATTTCGTCCCATATAAAATATGGTTACTCTTACAAATGTTTCTAATAAGAATCTTGTGAATGATTGGAAGGCCAAGAAGTCTTTAGCTACATCACATTTTGAAATTGAGTTTTTAAGAGTGATGGGTGTTTCTACATCCAATGGAATCTGGGAAAAACTGAATAAAATTTATGAAGGCTATAAAATAAATTAAATATGACAAAGTTACAAATCATGAGGATGAAGTATAAATATATATGATTCATTAGTATGAATCTACTGGTAAATACATTACTAGGGTAAATAAAATTTTCATCACAATAAGATATCATGGTTAAATATTATATGACTCTACTATGGCTGAAATGATCATGTCAATTATTCTATTTAATTATGAAGCTAATGTTTCGTTATTGGAATATAGACATCTAGAAAAAATATATCTAGATGATTAACACATCACTCTAATTACGTATAATGTGTTAATATAAAAGGTTATTAAGGTTATAATAGTTTATTAGGAAATATTTTTCAATAATTCCATTCAAGTAAAGTAAATTAATATTCATGAAGAAGAAAATGTTGCTGACTCTGATTCATAAATGATGTGTTTAAAAATATTGATTAATTTTTATCCTTATTTTACAAAAATGTTAAAAGATGAATAGGTAAATACAAAGCTAAACTTCCTATTAATTTATTTTTATGTGGATCTACTGGGAACTCATTGGATAATCGTCGATAAATAAATAAATAAAGAATAATATAGAGAGAAAGATGATTATATTGAGAGAAGATTCTTGGCAGAAACATTGTGATAAGGATAAATCTTATTCTAAAGGGAAAGACAGAAAATTCTTCAGATATAAAAATTTCATTTTATTCTCTTAATATGATAAATAATAATATAGTGAGGATAAATAAAAAATTCTTATTGAGAAGGCTGATAACAATTGTATTGAAATAGTTAACAATGAATAGTACATAAGAAGTAGTTCTAAACAATAATAAAATAAATTATAATTTCATATAAAAGAATAGTTGAAATCATGTCTAAGATAAATTAGGATGATTGAAAACCCAAATAGGAAGTTGAAATGTGAATAATATTAAAATAATAAATAATTTTTTCTTGATGAGAATTTCATGTTGTAAGAGATTATTGATTTAAAATAATCTCCTGGGAAGGAAAATAATTGTATTGAACATCTAGAAGTAAATTTTGGGGAAACAAGATGAAAAATGGAACTTTTCCAATAAAAATTATCTAAAGCGAAAAAGAGGGTTAAATGTTCCCAAAATTATATATATAATGTATATGAATGATATGGAAAGGTATAACTTTGAAATATAAATAATTAACTTCAAAGGATGAGATGAAAGTTGAATTTGTTCTAGATAATATTAATGTTGGAAATGTTTTTTTGTGGTAAAGGGAAAAATTCAAGAATTAAGAAGTTTATAAAAATTATGTGTCTAAATTTTCTCTATTTCTTCTGATTCTGATAAGTCTAAGTGGAAAATATATCTAAAAAATAATGTTCTAGTCAACAATATTAATTTTAGTGGTAAAAAAAGATCTACAAAATGATTTGATAGTTATTGAGAAACATGTTAAAAATTATTTTCATTATGGTAGTTTCAAAGGAAATTATTCATTATATGGATAAAACTATAGTTCTGGTGGATTTGGACACACAATGAAAATTTGTTGGATTAATGAGCAACAATACTAATATTATACAAAATATAGAAAGAAATGTCTGAGGGGGATTAAATCCCCTAAAATGATGAAATATGAGATGTATGTTCATAATAAACCTGAGAATGTTGGTGTAAAAAATGAAAATATGGATCAATACTGAGAACGTATTTGTGAAATATGTGAAAATCATAGAAAACCTACAAAATGACGACTTGTTTTCATTTAGACACAAAAAAATGTTTGTTAACAATTCTCAGAAGCTTGAAGTTAAGTAAGGAAAATGTAAAGAAAAACAACATGTTGTTGAAACTTATCCGAAATAAAAAAGGAGAATAACTGTGAATTTTTTTTACTGGTTATTCATATCATATAACAGGATAGATAAAATTTTTAAAAAAAATTGAAAAAACATTAATGATGAAAAAGTTAAATATTGCAATGTTGAATCTTTTAGAATTAAAGGTGTTGGATTAGCCATCATTGGGGTAGAATAGTTCGAATAAAAAAGCATGTGTTTGTTCATGGGTTGAAACCAAACATGCTTTGTGTTCCACAACATTTTTTTAGGGAAATATTGTTATTTTAAGGAATGATTTTATTGTCAAAATTTATGAAAATATTAATAAAGTTACAATAGGAGAATGTATAAAATCATACTTATTCCAAGTTTGTGTGGTTAAAAACTCATAATATCTATGAATTATGGAAGATAATCCATGGTGGAATAAAATCCTAGGACACATTTGTTGGAGAAAAAATAATAATTTATCAAAGATGGACAGTTGCTGTAGAATTCTAAATATTTTAAGAAGAATATATTGTTTCTCAACAATTTGTGAGAAAGAAAAAACTACTAATTTTGTGCATAAAAATGTTTCACTTTGTTCAAAACGACCCTTGGAACTTATAAATTCTGAAATATGTGGTCTAATAAGAAAAATAAACACATTTATATAATTACATGATTCCATTAATTATAAACATTATAACATTGTGTGAGTCATGTATATGAAACATAAGTTAGATTCTATGAAAATGGTTAATAGTTTCAGGAGGAAAGGTGGGATATAATGTAAGTATTTAGAGAATAATTTCATTTATGATAATGGTGGTGAGTCCCAAAATGAATAATTTCACTGTTATCTTGAGAAACATAGAATCTGACATGAGTTCATTACACCATACACTCCTAGAATAATTGATGTTTTTGAAATGAAGAGAGGTTGTTGGGTTGAAATGGGAAGAACTATGTTACTTCCAAATGGAATCTGCAATTAATTTTGGTGGAAATTCATGGGTACTACTATTTATATTCAAAATATATGTTTTTAGAAGACAATTTCATATATGAAACTATTTGAAATGTTTTTTAAAAAACTAAATGTTTGGAACACAAAATAGTTTTTGGGTGTCTATACATTATTAAGAATAAATGTGGAAACCATGGAATGTTTGAGGTGAGAGAGGTGAGGGTGTAATTTTTTTTGGCTATGTATTAGATAGAATAGGATAAATATTATTGAAAAATTATTAGAATTATTAGTTTATTATGTTGATGTGAATGTATTTTAAAATGATAAGAAAGACAAACAGACACAGACGGATAAAAAAGATATACTGGATGAAATAAAAACTAGTGAAAACTCAAATAATGATACCATTAATTATAATCCTACTCAATATGAAGAATCAGACAAAAAAATTCATGTGATGAATATGAGTCACGAAAATCTCATCCCCTAATATGGAATAAAGTATAATCTCAAAATATTATTGGTGATTAATATCAAAGGGTTCAACCAAGAATAACAAATACACATACTAATTTTTATTCGCAAGTGCAACTAAGACATGATAATAAAGATTTTGATCATCCTGAATGGGTTCAAGCAATGAATGATGAATTGATCAGATTAAAAATAATGGTATGTTGGAAATCATAATAATTCCAATTTAAATAATGTGTTTTTGTAAAAATTTGGTTTTCAGGAATTAGATGGATTAATATTGAGAGGTAATAAGGGAAACACATTATTAGTGTGAAAAGGTTACTCACAAATTTAATGCATTAACATTGATAAAACCTTTTCTATAGTGGTAAGGTGAGAATAAATATTAATCTTGATTTACATTTCTTCACAAAAAATCAAAAAAAAATTAAGATTGATTTGAAATCATCATTCATGAAGGATTATCTTGATGAGTAAGTTTATATTAAAAAAAATGTTTATTATTAGTTGGGAAAGATGAAAATTAAGAGTGCAAACTGATAAATTAATTTCATTGGATAAAACAAGATCCAAGGACATGGTATTCCAAATTGGATACTTTCTTCATGAATATGAGTTTTAATAATGAAAGATATGATAGAAATGCTTACACTAATGAAATACATAGTGTCCCGTGTATCATATTTGTTTTTTATGACATTATCATTGATGGGAATGATGAAAGGGGTGGTGAATTATTTATTAGAGAGTTGATTCTTTTTCTTAGAAGTCCATGTTGGGTGAAATAAAATACATTCCTGGGTCGGATATCTCACAAATGAATAAATGTATTTTTTTTCCCAAGAAATGTATGTTACAGAAATTCATAGGAATTTATACATAAAAAATTAAAACCTTTTTTATACACCGATATTAGTGGGAAATAATTTGACAAAATTAGGAGAAGTTAAGGTTGTTGATTATAAAGACTTTTTAATGCTGATATGATTCTTTTTATACATGAATACCTCTAGACCCGAAATTTTTTATGTAGTCACCTTATGTTGAATATTTCATATTGATCAAAAAGAATAACTTGTGTTTTCTGGAAAAATAATTTGTAGATATATTCAAGGCACATAAATTTTCAGAATCAAGTATGATGGATGAGAAAATATTAACTTTTTTGGGTATTAAAATGAAAATTGGGAAGGGGATTTTGATGATAGAAGATCCACATTTACTTTATTTTTCATTATTGTGAAATGTTTTGTTAGTTTTCATACTACGAAATATATTCTAGTAGCTCTTATCATAGATGAAGCTGAGTACATTTCTATAACTAAAGATGATACCCAGTTTATCTATATGAAAACATTATTGGATGATTTACTTGATAATGTGGTGTTACCCTTTTTCTTGGGTTTCGATAATCAAAGAGAAATCAACCTTACTAGAAATTTTGTACGAAATTATCATTAAAATCAAACGAATATAAAATATCATTTCATCAATGAGCATGTGGTGAAGAATGAGTTGAATATAGATTAAGTTCCTATATCAGAACACGTTTCCAACATTTTCAGAAAAATATCTTTAAAAAAATAACTTAATTGATGTTAAACATTGGAATCCAACCTCATTATCATCAATTTTCATGTATATATTTTTTATCCTCAATCAAATCGTTTCATGGGATTATTTTTTCTTAGGGGATAATTTTTTCATAAATTTATCGATTGTTATGTGCTAATCCTTTTATAGAAGCATGAAAAAAGAAGGCATTTGTGGGTATGTTAAGATTT
Source organism: Viscum album (assembly GCA_963277665.1). Taxonomy (NCBI): domain Eukaryota; kingdom Viridiplantae; phylum Streptophyta; class Magnoliopsida; order Santalales; family Viscaceae; genus Viscum; species Viscum album. The sequence continues at coordinate 837,322,937 of OY728152.1, read as the reverse complement.
TAAAAATGTAAGTCTAATAAATATTCTATATTTTTATTTGGATTGGTTTTAAGAAAATTTTGTTAACTGGAATGTGGAAGGAGAAAAGAACATTTTTTGAAAAGATAATGAGGTTTCTCGAGTTGCTAATTTTTGACATCATGGCTCTGCAGTCAGTAATTCCAGATTTATAAAAAGAGTTCCCTTATATATGCATATAATTGTTGATATATATTCCATATCTTGAGGTTAATTGTTTTTGTTATTTATGATCCTCAATGGAAGGAAAAATAAATGGGTATATTTTTCTGAACATGTTGGCAAGAAGATGTTTTTGGAAGATGAGAGATTTTTTGTTGTCTATTATTTTAAACGATGATTAAGAATAATTGAAATTAATTAATATTTGTAGAACATGACAATCAGAATAAAAATCATATTCATAATATCATACTCAAAAAGTTTAACAATGTCGATCATATTGAGAATAATGTTTTTGGAAGGAAAGGTTCATCAGACTCACCGTGGGTCTGAAATGATGTATTGATCATAACATGGAATAGAATTAGATTCCACATTAATCTGATGAAAATATTATGGTGATATTTAATTTTTTTCATTCAAAAATGTAATAATTTATTTTATAAACATGTGATCAAATCATTATAAAGGAAATGGGGAGTGCAGGTGAAACCAATATTATTAAAGATTGGTTGGGAGGAAGATGTTTCTACAGGAATGTGAAATTAAAATAATTTCCATAATAAATTCTATGAAAATGAATCTGATATTACATGTATTTAAATTCATGAGTATGTCAGGATACAATAAAAAGTTTGTTAACAAATAAAATTTTATAAAGCCAATGATATCTGATCTCAGTCATATGTTGTTAGAACACTAGACATAAAAATTATTTTCATCTGGAATGGTTTATAAGAACATAAAGTTATTAAGATATTGGTTTATGGACAATACATTATTCCATTAGATATAAATATTCAATGATAGAATTTTATGAGGATCATGATGAGGAATGAAATGAATTATCTACAGTCGTAGATGTTGTAACTGTTTAATCGGACATACAATACGACTAAACTTTGGATTTATTTTGGCATTGATCTATTGTAATGGATCATGAAACTGATATATATTGTTGGTTTATTCTCAATGTAAAATGAATAGTTTTTTTATTGGAAATATTACTTTTTGGGGGTTTATATAAATGAAAAATAAATTAGGAGTTTTTGGAACTAATGAGTATAGAGAATAAGAGTTTTTGTGTTTCTGATATGATGAATAAAAATCAAAGATCAATAAACTATATATTCAATCATTCTTATCAAGTTAATTTTTTTATTTTTTTCTAATGGGAACATTATTTTCTATATTATGTAGTTCAAGAGAAAATAAATGATCTGAATTTTTTTGTTGCATAAGAAATAGAAGAACTCTGGAATGTTTTCATTGGGGTGTGAGATAAACTATCTTTTTTCCTTATGATCATTTGGATCAAGATCCATCAAATTGTAAATGACACTAAACTATTGGACTGAATTAGATATTGATCCATCAAATATATTTTTCAACAAATAAAGATCATCAAGAGCAGGATCGTCAATCTGAATAAATAATGAAAAGAAAAATTGTTGGAAACCATTCAATGTGTTGTTAAGGATATCATATAATATTTTAATGAAATTTGAATAATATTTTTCTTATGTTTCATTTTTTGTATAGAAACATAATAAATAATCTATTATCTATATAATGAAGGAAAAATCATAATGAGAAGTTGATTTTGAGGTTTTCAATGAGAAATATTCTTTTCATATTTTTTCTTGTTTGTCTTTCACTTAGTGAAGAGTTTTTTTATTGGTGTGAAGAAACATAATGAATAATCTTCATATGAAAATATTTCTTCATCGAAATGATAAAATAAGAATAGAAAATCAAAATTAGAGTGATGTTTATAATGATATTTTTAATCTATATTATTTTTTAGAATATTAATGATGCTTTGAGAATAGCTGATATGTGTTGAAGAAGTCAAGATACACTGGGAATTCATGGAGAATTTATGATTTTTAAATAATTTGTTGAGAGGGAATCACATCCATAATCTTACCCAAACCACTATTCGGCCGCCTATTGATAGAGTATGTAGTTTTTAAAGTCCTAACATGTGTACTATGAATGGGTAAAGAAGATATAAAGAGAATCATTGACTAACATCTAGATAGAACATGTTTTTGGATTGAGAATTCCTGAGGAACTTTGAAAGATATAAGAATAAAGATTTATAGTAAAGATCATAATCATAGATTTTGGATCCAACCAAGAAATCAAAATGATATATCCTGATTTAGATATAAATAGTTCAATATTATCTCAATCATATTCTGATAAAATTATATTATAGTATTGAGAAATCGATAGGGAGAATTAGAATGGGAAATCGAACTATGTTTCATTATGAAGTGTAGAGGAAGTTTTTTGCTACTACTGGGTAGGAAATTCAATAATTGTTTTGAAGATATTAATTTTTTATGGTCTAATAAGTTGCACTATAACATACATTTTACAAAAAAATTAATACACAATTTTGTGCAACTTGAATCACATGAACTATTGAATTTAACAGGGTTATACGAGTGTAAGGTAATATATTGTTATTTGTATGCGACAAAAAGGATTGTTTTTTATAGGTTTGTGTGCTATCGTATTTTTTCTATACCATAATATGAACGTATATAATATATTTGGTTAGTGAACATTGTAAATTCTTATTTTCCTCTCAATGTGTGATTGGTTTTTTTAGTATGGTAACACCTCCATAACAATAGGTAAATGTTTTCTCAAAAGGAAGTTAAAAATTAAAGAAAAATATATCTCTTATTCACCCCTCCCCATATCAATGATACATAGATCCAACTGGGAATTCTTATATTATCATTTATTGATGTGATATATGTGATATATGTGTCATTGATTGATATATGATTGTGGGATACATATTGAGTCTCTAAATACCTATATGTGATAATTAAATTTTGGATGGAGACTCGGTATACAAAACCCTAGTGTGATAATTATGTGTGGGACAAGGAATAATTATCCAAATACTTAAACGAGATTGTGAGTATGAGACATGGACTGATTCTCCATATACCCATGGGAAAATTTGTTGTATAATAGGGACAAAGGCTCAAAATAACCATGTTGTGTTAAAAATGACATTCAATGAACATGATTTGTCATTGGACATTGGTTCCAATTGGAAGCGATACAATATGATATGAAATGATAAATGTTGAACATGGAAATTTTATATGGTTCTGACTCTGTCATGGGTCGATGATGGTATTGATGGTACATGTTTCCTTGATAAATTGAATGTTTATGTGGTTAAAGAAATGATAATTTAAATGTGACCACATTTTTACTTATGCCATGTACTTTATTCATTATGAATATGAATACACTATTATTTACTAGATGTTTTTTGAGATGCTATTTGTGGTGGCCTACTAAGTTGTACTGACACCCTACTTGGGCTTCCTAATTAGTACCCAAATAGAATTTATGTTTGTAAGACAAGGTAAGGGAAAGAGTCCTTTTTTAAATGGATAGGTTGGTATTGGGCGTGGATGAGGGAACTAGATGTGATTCCCAAACTACTTGGGAGTCATTAGTGTCTTTATATATTTTTGGTTTTTCATATTGACATATGACATGTACTTGGCATGAAATTACTACAGTTTTGTTTTTTTTTATATTCATGTTTTAGTTATCATGTGACATTGATCTAATTCTTGTAATGGTTGTATATTTTGACTATTATTAATTATTTTCAATGTTTTACTACTTTGAAAAGAGGGTATAGTCTTCTCTTGATCGATATTAGCCCTCACTACTAGTAAGAAACCTTTGGAATTCATGGTGGCGCACCTGAGGTTATGTGACCGACCAGCTCAGGGCACCGATGTGTGGCACCCGATTCAGGATGTAATAGTTTCTAATATTATTTAAAATTGGTATACTTTACAATATATTATGAATACAACATAAATATAAATTTTCGATTAAAATTCATAGTCATTAGTAAATTTAATTATTGAAATAAAATAATCGTATTATTATAAAATATAAAAAGTAAATTTTATTTTTTCATTATCTAATTTATTGTGCTTTTTTACTAATTTGTATTATTTATATATTTAATTATAATATCTAATTCAAAAATAAAAAACATTAGTAAAAATTTACAGAAAAATATAATGGATAATAATTTTTTTTTAAAAGTCCTTTATTAAAAATATAATTTAACTTAATTAACTCCATAAAAAATAATAATATTGTAAATTTCCATTAAATATAATTTTTAATTATCAAAATAGAAGTATTAAAAATCAATTAACTGTTTTCAAAAAAACAAAATATGTGTAGGTATAAAGAATAATAAATATTTTTTGTACTACATAAGTATTAAAAGTTATTTTAAAAAATAATACTAAGATAAAATAATAATAAAAAATAAGATGAAACAAAAAAAATCAGAGAATTTAATGAAACAAAAATTATTAATACTATGCATTATTAAAACATACAAAAATTTTAATTAAAAATAAAACATATATTCTTAAAAATATATATTTTAATTGAATTTATTTTAAAATAATAAAAATGAATAATTATGTTAAATATAAACTATTATTTTAAATGGAAACTATATGAAATCACTTAAAAATATCTACATAAAATAATTATGTTAAATTAAATTAAAAAATAAGAATTGCAGTATCTAATTTAAGAAAATTATATTAATTAATAATTTATTTAGTGGTTCACACAAAATTATTATTATAATTTTTGAAATACAACATTAATATAAATTAAATTTGATTAATTTAAACTAATATGTTTTAAAAAAAATTATTTTAATAAATTAAAAATTATAATTAATTAATAAATAATTATATAAAATTTAAAAATAGTACTAAATAGAAAAACTGAAAATTTACACTACTACATAATAATAAAAAATTTTATTTTTTTAATTTTTATAAAATTTATAAATCAAGTTACTAGCTATTAAATGTAACTAAACATAACATAGAATAAATTAAATTAAATATAATTTAATAATACAAAATATTAATAATAATTTTTTTATCAAAAATTATAAACAATAATGGAAATTGTAGTTTTTAAAATAAATATATTAATTTAACTCATTAAAAACAATATGGATACTTAATTCTAAAAAATATAATTTTTTATTTTAAAAAGATATGTTGGAATATAATTTATTAAATTACATAAAAAACTAAAAAAATATTTTCTCAAATAGTATAAAACATATCTGTATTTAAAATTTTTAATGTAAATTCATATTTGTAACCAATAAATAAATATAATATAAATTTTTAAATAAAATTAAACTCTTAATATATGTATTATTCATAATGATTAAATAAAAATTATTTAACTAAAATTAATACTGCAAAAAAACTATATATATCATTTAAGATTTGTAGAAAAATTGAAATTATTTATATTTTTTTGAGACCATAAATGTTATGGTGGTATTGTAAAAAATAATTATTTAAAATACAATAATAATAAACCCATAAATAATAAAAAAGTTACTCTATATCAAAAAATTAAATTATATTTAAATTAAAAAATAGAAAATTCTATGTACTTAATAAAAAAATTATACTAATAATAATTTTCTTAAAAAGGGTCTAATAAATAACTTTTTGTTTTCTTCATATACTATTAACTATTATTTTCTTAAACAAATACTATGCGAGAAAATGGAAAATAGTTCTTACTATAAGATCATTGTTAGGAATGTCAATAAAAACCCAAATAAAATTAATATTAACATTTTTTTCATTGAGGGATTTCAAGAATTTACCACAATTTCATTGTCATGTAATTAATATGTTTTATAAGAAACAATTAAGTTTCCATATATGAAATGTTTTCACATGTGGTTTGAGGACATTGATATAGTAGGGTTTCAATAATTACTTTTTTGTAGATTATTTTTATTAAAAAAATTAACAATTTAATTAAATGAGAAATATGAATTTTTTCCTCCTAATCATTCAATTTTTTAATATTTATTAAATTTTCTATTGGGAGAACTTATCAAGAAACTTATCTTTAATATCTAAAATTAAACTCTAAATCTGAACTACCTCAATTTCATCGACTACTTAAATGTACCACGTATGCCTTATTACATGGTTGTGAGATAAGTAAATTAGATAATTTTACAAGTTTTATCTCAGTTAAATCATATCATGGAATGTATATTTGATATTTTGAAGAAAATTTTTTTTATCTTTTTTCTAAAGGAAAATACATTACCTTTAAATTTATGTGAATGAAATATGTAAGTTTATAATTTGGGTTGTAGTTATTGAATGATTCATGAATTTTAAAATTGAATGCATATATTTTATCATAAATAGGAAAATTTATTTAATTATGAATCATAGTGATATTTTAGGTGTAAAGATAGACATTATAAGAAATTTAAAGTTGTTCTAATAAAACAATTGAGGGATTTTTTTATTTCACCTATATTTCAATGTCATTTTTCTCAAAACATAAATTAAATAACTTCATGACATCAATAAAATATTCTTTGTATTTGGATCATAAATTATCCTCTTTATAGATATTAATGGAATAAATTTCATCAATTTCATCCTTCTTTTTCTTTAGAAACTCAAACTATTCAGTTGTATGTTTCTAAACATATTTTGGGTCACATTCATGCTTACTAAAGTAAATATTCTTATTGGGTTTTTTGTAAAATATACAACCTACCTATTTGGATGTTAATGAAGGAAAAATATATATTTTTTGAATTTTTAAAAATGAGACTTTTGTAGTAATTCTAATACTACATATGACACAGTACACAATTTAATTTAACACAACGAGAAATAATAATGTATATAATCCTTGTATTTCTATTTTTTTGTATGTTATATATACGTAGTACATATGTCACTAAATAATGTATATATTTTTTGGTTGAGTGGTAGTAGTTCATTTTTTAACAGAAGAAACTCTTGTTTTTACAATCAATTGAGATTTTATCCATCCAATATCGTTTTCGGTTGGGGAATATATAATTTTGAAAAATGTAGAAATGAACGAGATAGTCCTATTTTAGAGCACTTTAGTATTGAGATGATGTATATCATCACTTCATTAACTCATTATAATTTTTGGAAAAATATAATCTACCAAAAAATGGAATTTTTGGATTAGATCATAAATGGATAAAGTAATGTATTTATTTCAGATCTATCATAATGGTCTGATTTATTAGAACATCACATGCTAAGTTTAATTCCTATTGATAAAAATAATTTTGAGTATATATTATATATAGTGTTGGACACACTAGGGGAGACAAATAATATAGTAATGTCATGGATTGATCATTCTAAAATTTATATTTTTCCTAAAATTGAGTTATTTTAAAATGAAAGACTATTAAATTTAATGATTTCAAATTATACTTTTGTAAATTATAAAGAAATTCAATTATTATTCTATTAGTGTTTTTCAGAATTGAGGTTGCAAATGGATTTTATTAAAATTTAACTTTTTTACAGAAATATTCATATTTCTAGGTTAAGAGTTCTTGTTTTTCTTGTCATAGTGGAAAGACATGCAGAAATTGGTCATATTGGTTTTTAAAATTCATTAATTTGGTATGTGTTGACAAAAATATTATTTTTCAATATGTTTTTCTAAATCATATGACCATAATACATTAAATTATCATAAACATGATATTCGTAACAATGTATGTAAATTGGAGCACAGACTTCTATCATCATTCATTGATTTAATTGAATGTTTAATGTTACATTTACTATATAAAGGAAAATGTTGAGGGATAATACCATTATAAAGTTAGTACCAATTTGAGATATGTAGGTAAAATATGAAGAATAAGGATTGTAATCATGAATTATTTAAATTGCCAATTACAGAAGTTTTCATAGAATAAGAAATATTAAAAAAAATATTAATAGTTTTATTCAAAATATTCCTTAAAAATCGAATGGATTTTAATGAGGTTCACATTTAGGACAAAAAGTATAAATGAATATCATTAATTAATCAGCATTATATTGATTTTGGTGGTTAACATGATTGGTGAATCTTTTATGATGAATAACATATATCTCTTAGATATGTTCTTCTCAGTTGTGGGAAATAATGTGATTCACATTGAGATTTACAGTAATCTAAAAAAAATTCATTATTATAATAAAGAGGTAAATTTTCATTATTTATTTTATAGATTATTTTTTATTAATAATAAAAAATGCACAAAAACTATAGTCGATTATTTTTATAAAAATCACCAATGTAATTTTCAGTTAAGGTTATAATGTCTGGTATTGTCAATTTGGTTATGAATATAGATTTTAAATTAATTTTATATTTAAACTAATAACCACTAATTTAATTTTTTTAAAAAACACAATATAGAAATATTGGATTTTGTGGCCTAGAACCAACTACTTTTTACATTATTCATTAATAATTACCTAATCACATTATGATTGTTCTTCTGCGTGACAATGCATGTAATAATGTCCTAAGGATATATGTGGAATTAAAGGGTCATAGTGGATCCTTATTATGATGAGGACCCTAATGTACCATAACATTGTTCTTGAATATATGTTCTATGGATGGATAAAGTTATTTAAGGGAAACAACTAATATTTTCCATTAGGGTTATGGACTCATAAAACTTTGAGGCACCTTCTCATGGTGTGTGCCCTAGGTAATATCCAGAAGGATATTATGAGAATGAGACCAGCCAGTAGGAAATCCGCATTTCATAGTGTCATTGTATGTTCCTATCTTCAGACATGTGTATTGTCCCTTAGACATTAAGATTATTATAAATGGGTACAACAACTCGCGCACTTAGATGTATTGACAAAAACTGTGATGAAACACTGTTTGTAGTATGGTTGGATTTGTTGGGTTCATCACGAGTAATACTACATTATTTAATAACGAAATAAATGATCTGTTCATTCTGTTCCATAATGGATATAGATATCTCAGGCCCTTTGATGGAATTGATACTGCCTAAATAAATCCATGGACTTGGTAAAGAATGGCTGAGTTCAATTCTGGGAATTCAAAGAGAGAACAATCGAGCACATGGGTTGATGGCACCAGCATGAAACCCGCATGATTTGAGATATCGAGACAAAGGGATTATATTAAACAATTATCATTTGTAGGAGGTGACATATCTTTGTGGTGTTAACTTCTTTCTCTAGGGGTGGCTTGGCATGTTTCTAGATGATAACATTGGTCTTCAGGCAGGCTTCACTTAATGCCATTGAGAAAAATGCCAAGAGGGTCACACACTAATTGTGTCCAAGAATCTCAGTAAAATATTAATTCAACAAGTTGAATAAAGATTGATCCCAATTGTGATTTAATAATTATTCATGGATTCCTGATCACATTTATTTTTACACTATTTATTTAAGATAATATATAGTGTGTGAAATCATATATTCATTAGCGAGTAATGATGTGATATTTATTTTAGTAATAAATGGCCATTATTCAGGGTCTAAAAAATGTGATGTAGGAAATAACAAAAAATAGAAAAACAAAACTACACACTATGTATATTAAAAATAAATGCCTTATATTTTTATCTAAGAATTTATGAGAAATAATATTATTTATTAAATAATATTAGCTGTAATTCACCAGGTGAATTTCAAGTAGTAATAATAGTCAACTTTTATTATTAGACATGGGGTATTACTAATAATTAAATAAAATGAATAACTGATTTCGAGTAATTATTTCATTTAATTATTCTAGGTAATTAAAATCCCAATTATATAATTCTCATTAGCCTAAACATTTTTTTGGGTTTGTGTACAATGTATTTAAAAAATCTCTTAAGCCAAGAGAGAATTCTTTTTCTACAAAGAACGCTCTCAAGCTATGAGATAGAGATCCACACCCACCAGATCACGGTGATCGAAGGCGGACATCGCAAGAGATGGAACCTCCGTGCTAGCACCCAGAGATACCTTTGATGACATCCAGAGATATATGGACCATGTATGGATCACCACTAGAGGAATCCTGCACTTGGATTCTACACTACTTTGATTAATAACGTCGAATCGTGAACGAAAACATAAATGGAGAGATAATTTCATCAAGATAATTCTTATCTTTTAATTAAATTAATTATAAATAACATATGATGATCCTCACTATGGTTTTTGGGAATCCATTTCTTTTATTTTATTCATAATTATATTCCGAATATCCTACGTTTTATTATCATGACGGATCTCAGATTTATCATTGTTAATGGAAAATTTATGTTTGGTACACCCACCAATGCGCTTCCACTATGCTCAGAACCTAAAAGAGGTATCAGAGGGGGTCATATAGTTTATTATTATTATTTATTTTTCCATTGGTAATTTACATATTTAATAATTTAGTTGTTTCAATTCATGTTAATCATTCTATGAATATGAATCTTGAGATTTATTCCTCCTCTCTCGTTTCTCTTCCACCTTACAAGAAATGACATTTTCTTTTAATTTTGGTTAAAATAAAACAAAGGATCTCATCTAGAGGTTCCAAATGTTCCTTGCTGTACAACACTAGAATACACGACGTATATTCGGCAGTACACACTGTGTAGTCTAGGTTCATAGAATCATACTGGTCTGCCAAATAAGGTTTTGTGTTGAAGTATTTCTAAGTCTTAAATGACACCATGTGTTGACCATGAATAGGAAGCACATGGTTTCCTGATTACACATTGTGTGGTCCACTGAACATGGCGTGTAGTCCCTTCAGGTTAGGGTTGGACCGTGTACCTCGTAATCGTCTCTCCTATTTAGAAACCATGGAACATGGATACATCACCGCGTGTGTCCCACTGAACATGTTGTGTGCATCGAATATTTCCGAAGTACATCTACACACCATGTCCCGGGCATGTACTTCATATGGACGATGAACAAAAGTACATGTCGTATAGTTTGAACTATATGTTATGTACTCATCGAAATTACAATGATTTATTAAAATTTATTATTATGTTATACAAACCCTTGAGATTTGTACCATAGTGAAAGCGTAAAGCTGAGGCACACCACTAGATAGGTGTTTTATATATATGTGTTTAAATTAATATTTGTGTGTTGTTTATTTCTACTGATAGGGTAGTTATGAATGAGAATTCACAGGGTTTCCTCCAAGGTACAAGTTACGTACAAAGACAATTTTAATGAAATATATTTGTTTAAAATTATGATGGATCAAAATCTCAATGAAATTCAGAAAATGGTTTCAGTTAATGGGACTGATTAATTAATGATAATTAATTTATTTGAGTGTGATTTATCATAAAAAATAACTATTAATGAATTGAATGTGTAACACCCCAAGCTTCCACGGTACGCTCCTCTTTGAATAATAGAGCAGCGTGTGTTGTACGCAACCTCGAGTTCTAACACACCATGACCAATAAAAGTAGCAATTATGAATCTTAATACCCACTTTTTGAAATTATATAAATTTTATATTTCAAAATGGATTTAATTTTTGGATTATAAATATCAAAAGTATCCTATGTTGAATTTTTGGTATTTTTCTGAGAACTTCCAATTTTTGATGAATAGTGAAAAATACTTAAAAACAACTTTTTAAATCAAAATAATTTATAGTGATAAATTATACAATTGAGTGGTTCTAAAGTGTAATTATAATATATTTTTACCATTTTATCCAATGGTGGTCATTAGAATTAATTTCACTTTGAAATTGGACATAAACTATTGTCAATATTTTGATTGATATTCTTTCTTAAAAACACGCTATTTGTTGTGACAGCGGGAATTAATTATTAAATTTATTAATTCAAAATATATGTTTTAAATTTTTTGAAATATACATAATTTTTGAATGAGGAATATCAAATATATCTTAGGGTTAATTTTTGGTGTTTTTCTGAAAAACTTCGATGTTTGATGAATAGTGAAACCATTAAGTGGTAGTTAAAAACAGATTTTTTTGTTTAAATGAAAATTTACCACCTCTGTGATTTGAATTTAAAAAATACTACATACATGGTTTTCAATAGGAAGAAAATTGTGGTTCAATGGGATTAAAATAATTTTTTTGGTGAATAGTAACTTTTAAGTTTTATTAATCGTGATTAAAGGTAATTAGTGAAATTTAAGGTAAAAATGATATTATAAAAATATTAATATATCATGACACATGTCCTAACCTTATTTTATGAGTCATGGCCGACCAATAAACTCCATGGGTCAACTTGGGGACCCCATGGAGCCACTTGGTTAAGAAAATGACATTAATAACTTTTTATTTAAAGTAAAAATAAAATTTCCAAAAACATGTGTTGTTTTACTAAAAAAATTATTACATGGGGTAATATAAGTTAAATGTTTTACTATAAATATTAATTGGAAATATAATAAGTTTTCCTACATCATGGAAATTTTTTTATAATTTTTATACATTAAATAAATTAAATTTTTTATGACACATTGATGATACAGCGATTACCTCATTAATTAACGATTTAAATAAAATGAAAAAATAATGTAAAATATAAGACTTAAAATTTTCAAAAACCTATTGGATGAGTATATTTCGATCCCTTATCACCTTATACTCGAAATATATCATTTTGGGACATTTAAAATCCTAAAATAATTTCATAATAATGTAACATTTCATGACATTCCAAGAGTGCCCCTCATCTCCTCTTATAAAAGGCCCCCACCTCTACCACCTTATTCACACCTTAAAATCCATTTGGATCAGAACAACTCTACTCAAATACCCTCTCAAAATTCCTCCCTTCATTTTGGAATCCTTACATTTTGCAGAAATCTATTCGAGAAACCATTTTGGTTCAAACTAAGGGGAGTTACTCGATTTAAAGGTAATGTCTTCTCTTACATTGTTATGTTTTATTTTTCTTCTCCGACCCCCTAAACTCTTTTTATTATTTTCTTTTGTAACAAAAACAGTATTATCAATATAATTTGATGTTTTTATGAGAAGGATTTTATTTATACTTACACACACCTTCATTTAATGGTTAAAGAACATACTGTTTCTGTGGGTGGTGAATTACTGCCTCACGAAACGATGATTGTTCAATCTTCTTTTAACACCTCTCATGGTGGCCATTATGATGAAACTGTTTTTATATATGATATATATTATGTTTTCGTTTCCCTTATGATTCTTTCTTTTTCATTTATTGCATATCTTTACGATTTTCATTACGGGTAAATGCGATAATTTCATTTTAGGAAGTGCGGACTACCGCCCCCTCAAAGTGATTTGAATTTTTAATGCCACATGTGGGATGTATAAAGGATGGATTAAATGATATTATACATGATATTATACTGTAATTATATTATACCTTTATATAATTATAATTTCATTCCATTAAATACGAAATAGAAATGAAAGTAGTGTTCATGCGTACGTACGGCTTACCATCCCCATGAACGGTGCATTTCATTTCTTACCTATAAATGTTATGTAATATTATAAATGCATGTATATAATGGATATATATGATATATATGATATATAAATCATGAATATAATTCTGTATATAATGGATATTTCACCACATGAACAAATTATAATTATAAGAAGTTTATTTTTGACTCAGGTATCAAAGATCGACAAAACGACTGTTATTAACTTACATAATTACATAATGTTCATAACATGGTAATAAGTGATATAAAAGTAATAATTAACATGAAAATGGATATTAGGAAAGTAGAAATTAACTCCAGTTTATTATTCAGGAGATTAAATAATGATCGAGTCAAGTCAGACACGAGGTAAGGGAACTTCTTAACCCAATTTCTGTTATTTGGGTTAATCTCCTACTTTCAAATTATGCCATGATATTATTATGTCTTATCTTTTATTTTTACTTTCATTATGTGTAGTTATAGTGAATACACATAATAGACCTATTTTATTTAAAAAATGATCTCTTTAAGGGACTTCGTCTCAATCTCCATTCATTGAGACATATTTTGTTTTATACACAAATTTCTTTTATACGGTGTATAAACCCTTTTTTACTTTTAAATTTATTCAAAAGGAATATTTTTATACAAATCATTTTACTAAATGAAAAAAGGAATGTATTTTTGTCATACGTATGCCACTACAACGACTTCTCTGCCACCGTGACCATTATTTGAGTTTCGGCTTCCTCTACAAGACATAATTTTTTTAAAAGAAAAATAAATTCCAAGTTTTACTTTTCTTTTATTTTGGTATTGAAAATGGTTTTATTATATCAATGTGTTGTATTGATATCTTGTGATTGAAATGTGGAAATTTTATATTTCCTTTATGCATGTTTTATGTGATACGATTATGTTATGGTTTATGATATTTTTAAACATTTTCATATAAAAAATGCATTGGACTTAATAAGTGACGGGTGGAGCCCGCTATAGCTCCCTGATGCATCGGCAGGTCTCATGAGACAAACTAGTGTATTGGAATGAGGCCTTGACAAAATATTATTTGTAGTCTTTGTACGAGGCATTGGCTACGTCTTTATGATAGTCTGGAATTATGAATTCCATTATTATGAAAGTGGTTATTGATATTGCATGTGATTATTCGACTAGTAGAATATCCATGTGGATAAGTAAATGAAATTATTTCATTTTATTTTTTCCATATTATTCTGAAGTTCAAGTTTAATAGGCCTTTTTTTATTTATACATTGCCTAAAATGATTATGTTTATTTATGAAAGATTCTGATATATTGTTATCCTTACTGAGAATCTAGGATCACCCCCTTCAATGTTTTAATTTTTCCAGGATGTGGTGAAGTATATTATGAATGACTTGTAGGGATAGTATGAGGCGATATGAAGACATTCTCTTTTTTAGTTTTGTTTTACTTTATGATGTAATGTAATACTTATGAATGTATCTAGTGTTTCCAAGGCTACTAAACTAATCAGTCTTTCGAGACTTGATCTTTTGTGATCATGCCAATGTTACTCAATAATGCACCGACTCTGGGTAACTAGGGTCGGGGTGTTACAGTTGGTATCAGAGGCAGTTTAGTACCAACATTGGAAGCTAGATTTAGATAAACTCCTATTAGAGAACATAGCCCAAAGATAGAATTTAAGGATTAGTATAGAATAAAATTCTAGAATTTTGGTATTATAGAGATTTTGTGAGTTTTCTTAGCAGTACATCCCTTTCTGGATACGAGCATGTAGAGGCGGCTCTGGAACAGATGTACCTAGGGGTAAAACCCGAAAACACCGCTTTGATCTAGACTCGAACGGGAACTGGTGCATGAAAACGGACCTTGATGCACTCTTGGTTACGACACTCTCGGGGGATATGCTTAGGATAATTCTCATTTTCATTAAAAACCATTATGAAGGGTTTATTAGTATATACATCCTCAAAGAAAACATTTTTATGACTATAGTTCAATTTATGTTAAGTGTTTTACAAGTATGGAATTATGTATTTTGATTAATAAACTAATCTAGTTTATGCCATTGTTAAAAATGGAACCTAGTGGGAGGAATATAAACTGTATCAATGCACTCACACCATGTAGGGATTTACCTCCTTCTCAAGATAATTATAGTGGAGATGGAGATACAACTGGTGTTGATCAACTTATCACCATACTAGGACAACTCACTCTGGTTATGAATAGTAACCATACTCGTATGGAGCACCCTGATCCGCAGCATGGAGGATCAATGTTAGATCGCTTCATGAGGCAACAACCACCAAAATTTGATGGGGGTACAAATCCCATAGTAGCCAAGCAATGGATAAATTCCTTAGAGAAAATATTCCATGCCTTGGAGATAGTGAAAGGGAAAAGGTTATCATGGTAGTTTTCCACCTCACTGGAGATGCTAATCGATGGTGGTCATTGATTCAAAACACAAAGGAAGATGATGAAGTATAGAGTATGGAATGGAGGGATTTTAAGCAAATTTTCTTAGAAAAATACTTTCCACATGACCATCGAGCAGATATGGAAAGGCAATTTCTGAGTTTGAGGTAGAAGGATGATGAGAATGACACAAAGTATGAGACTAACTTTACAAGGTTAGAGAGGCATGCTGCAGATTATATACATAACCCAAGAAGTCAAATTTACTGTTTCTTTAATGGGTTAAAACCATTTCTCCGTCGAGCTTAGTATCACAATCCTTCTCATCGTATGAAGATATTGTCTCATGTGTTATCAAGACAGAAAAGGAATTCTCTAAGTCTTATGACAACAAGGTAAAGCAAGACAAGAAGAGAACATTTGAACAAGAGACAGATAAAGGGAAAAAGGGAAAGAAGGATTTTCCATTATGTGATAATTGTGGGAAGAATCACCCCAGTACCTGCCTAAATGGAATGGGAGTTTGTTATAAATGTGGAGAAAAAGGTCACCAGGCTCGTGATTGCAAGGGAAAGAAAGAGGCTATCAATGTTGAATGCTACAATTGTAGAGAAATGGGGCCTTATGAAAATGAATGTCCTAAGATTCAGGGAAACATACCTCAGAAAAGGCCAAGGGATCAAGGACAATCTTATGTTGTTACTACAGTTGAAGTGGAATAATTAATGAATTGGTGCTTTTGGACTCTAGGATTATATTCTGGTTATAAGAATAATGTGATATATATAAGGATTTACTGCAGTACTTGTTGTTTTCATTAAGGTTTTAATATTATGAAGGTAAGCATATTTTTGTTTGTGACAATAATGGAAACTTTACTTTGTTTGGGGAATCTAATGTTACAAATGATTTTAGAATTTAAATACCTTTTATAGAATGTCTGGATGGAGGTATTTTGGATAACTATAAAGGTTGGAATGGATTAAGTTGAACGTTGGATAGTATTTTTTATGGTTAAAACGTTTATGAAGATTATTTTTGGAATATAATAATACTATAGTTTTAGGAAAAGGACAACCTGTAAGTTGGGGGATAACCCGTCGCGTCGAACAAAGCTGTAGGAATCGAAAACACAACCATAGTGAGACATGCCTTTATTACCAACCACTAGCCTAAAAGAAGTCCCTGGTTATTACAAAAGAATGTTTTCCTAATCTAAATGGTATGTGTTAATATTTGAAACCTTATACAATTATGATAAATAGAATATTTTTGAGTTCTATTACCTTTTGGAGTGAAAGATGGGTTTGTGGTAAAAATTTATTAAAGAATGAAAGTAAACATGAAAAGTAAGTACATTTCATTATGTTATTAGTAAATCTCCTAAATAAATTCCTCAACTTTATTAAAGGTAAATTGGAACAAAAATTTTGTCGGTTAACTATTCTAATTGGGGAATAAATGACTGTTTAACCAATCACAAGTTTGTAATTTTCTTGTAGTTAACTTTCTCCTAATCCTGTTTTATACAACTCTCTATCAGACCTTGTTGGTTTTTTTCCTCCATATTCATATTTTCATAGAATCCTAGTATGGGCTATCTCGGGTGACCTTTGTACTTCTCTGTCTTTCTTTTAAAGTTATATTTTTATTAACCTTATTTCTGATGTGGGTTTTCCACAAAGGTATTTTCTATTTTCATCCTTTTATTTTCAAATAAAAAATTTAAATTGTGAGGACTCAATTTATTGAATGAGGGTATAATGTAACACCCCAAGCTTCCATGGTACGCTCCTCTTTGAATAATAGAGCAGCGTGTGTTGTATGCAACCTCATGTTCTAACACACCTCGACCAATAAAAGTAGTAGTTATGAATAGTAATACCCAAGTTTTGAAATTATATAAATTTTATATATCAAAATGGACTTCATTTTTGGATTCGGAATATAAAAATTAGCCTATGTTGAATTTTTGGTATTTTTCTGAGAACATCCAATTTTTTATGAATAGTGAAAAATTCTTAAAAACAACTTTTTTAATCAAAATAATTTATAGTGAAAAATTATACAATTGAGTTGTTCTAAAGTGTAACTAGAATATATGTTTACCATTTTATCCAATGGTGGTCATTAGAATTAATTTCACATTGAAATAGGACATAAACAATTGTCAATCTTTTAATTGATATTCTTTCTTAAAAGCACACTATTTTGTGTGACAGGTGGAATTAATTAATTAATTAACTAATTAAACTTATATGTATTGAATTATTTAAAATATAAATAATTTTTAAATTAGGAATATCAAATATAGCTTTGGGTTAATTTTTGGTGTTGTTCTGAAAAACATCGATTTTTGATAAATAGTGAAACCACTAAGTGGTAGTTAAAAAACTGATTTTTCGTTTAAATGAAATTTTACCACCTCTGTGATTTGAATTTCAAAAATACAATATAAATGGTTTCCAATTGTTAGAAATATTTGGTTCAATAGTATTAAAATAATTTTTTTGGTGAATAGTAACTTTATATGTTTTATTAATCGTGATTAAAGGTAATTAGTGAAATTTAAGGTAAAAATGATATTATAAAAATATGAAAATATCTTGACACTTGTCCTACCCTTATTGGATGAGTCATGTCCGACCAAGATAATCCATTGGTAAACTTGGGGACCCCATGGAGCCTCTTGGGTGAGAAAATTACATTAATAACTTTTTATTTAAAGTAAAAATAAAATTGTCACAAACATGTGTTGTTCTACTAAAACAAATATTACATGGGGTTATATAAGTTATCTTTTTTAATATAAATATTCCTTGCAAATATAAAAAGATTTACTACATCATGGTAATTGTTTTGTAATTTTTAGACATTATATAAATTAAATTTTTTATGACACAATGATGATGTAGCAATTACCTCATTAATTAACGATTTAAATAAAATGAAAAGATAATGTAAAATCTAAGACATAAAATTGTCAAAATCCTATTGTATGAGTAGAGTTCGAACCCATATCACCTTATACTCTAAATATATCATTTTGGGACCTTTAAAATCCGAAAAACATTTCATAATAATGTAACATTTCATGACTTTCCAAGAGTGCCCCTCCTCTCCTCTTATAAAAGGACCCCACCTCTACCACCTTATTCACACCTTCTAAGCCATTTGGCTCGACCAACCTCTGAACAAATACCCTCTCAACATTCCTCCCTTAATCCTAGAAGCCTTACCTTAGGCATAAATCTCTTCAAGATACCATTTTGGTTCAAACTAAGGGGAGTTACTCGATTTAAAGGTAATGTCTTCTCTTACGTTGTTTTGTTTTATTTTGCTTCTCCAACCCCCTAAACTCTTTTTATTATTTTCTTTTGTAACAACAACATTATCCTAAATATACTTGGATGTTTTATGAGAATTATTTTATTTAAACTTACACACACCTTCTTCTAATGGTTAATGAACATACTGTTTCTGTGGGTGGAGAATTACTGTCACACGAAACGATGATTGTTCAATCTTCTTTTAACACCTCTGATGGTGGCCATTATGATGACACTATTTTTATATATGATATATATTATGTATTTTTTTCCTTATGATTCTGTCTTTTTCATTTATTTCATACCATTATTATTTCCATTATAGGTAAACTTTATAATTTCATTTTAGGAAGTGCGGACTACCGCCCCCTCAAAGTTATTTGAATCGTTAATGCCATATGTGGGTTATATAAAGGATGGAGTAAATGATATTATACATGGTATTATACTGGAATTATATTATACCTTTATATAATTAAAATTTCAGTGCATTAAATATGAAATAGAAATGAAAGTTGTGTTCATGCATACGTACGGCTTACCGTCTCCATGAATGGTGCATTTCATTTCTTACATATAAATTTTATGTAATATTACAAATTCATGTATATACTGGATATATATGATATATATGACATCTAAATCATTAATATAGTTTTGGATATAATGGATATTTCACCACATGAACAACTTGTAATTATAAGATGATTATTTTTGACTCAAGTACCAAAGATCGACAAAACGACCGTTATTAACTTAAATAATTACATAATGTTTATAGCATGGTAATAAGTGATATAAAAGTAATAATGAACATGAAAAGGGTGCTTAGTCAAGTAGAAATTAACTCTAGTTTATTATTCAGGAGATTAAAGAACGATCGAGTCATGTCGGACACGAGGTAAGGGAACTTCTTAACCCAATTTCCGTTCATTGGGATAATCTCTTACATTCAAATTATGCCACGATATTATTATGTCTTATCTTGTATTTTTACTTTCTTTATGTTTAATTATAGTGAATAAACATAATAGATATATTTTATTTAAAAAATGATCTTTGTATGGGACTTCATCTCAATCTCCATTCATTGAGGCATATTTTTTTTTATACACAAATTTCTTTTATACGGTGTATAAACCCCTTTGAATTTTATGTTTATTCAAAAGGAATATTTTTATACGAAGCGTTTTACTAAAAGAAAAAAAAATGAATGTTTTTTTATCGTACATATGTGGCGACAATGACTTCTCTGCCGCCATGACCATTATATGAGTTTGAGCTTCCTCACAAAGAAATAATTTTTTTAAATGAAAAATAAATACCAAGTTTTACTTTTCTTTTATTTTGGTATTGAAAATGGTTTTATTATATAAATGTGTTGTATTGATATCTTGTGATTGAAATGTGGAAATGTTATGTTTCCTTTATGCATGTTTTATGTGATACGATAATGTTATGGTTTATGATATTTTTAAACCTTTTTATATAAGGAATTCATTGGACTTAATAAGTGACGGGTGGAGCCCGCTATAGCTCCTCGATGCATCGGCGGATCTCATGAGACAAACTAGTGTGTTGGAACGTGGACTTGACAAAATATTATTTGTAGTCTTTGCACGAGGACTTGGCTATGTGGTTATGATAGTCTGGAATTATGCATTCCATTATTATGAAAGTTGTTATTGATATTTCATGTGTTTATTCTACTAGTATAATATCCATTTGAATAAGTAAATGGAAATATTTCATTTTATTTTTTACATATTATGGTGAAGTTCAAGTTTAAAAGGCTTTTGTTTTAGTTATACTTTTCATTAAATGATTATGTTTATTTATGAAATCTTCCGCTATATTGGTATCCTTTCTGAGCATCTGACCTCACCCCTTTCAATGCTTTAATTTTTCCAGGATGTGATGAAGTATATTATGAATGACCTGCAGGGATAGTATGAGGGGATATGAAGACATGATGTTTTTTATAGTTTTTTTAAATTTATGATGTAATGTAAGACTTATGAATGTATCTAATGTGTCCAAGGCTACTAAACTAATCGGTCTTTCGATACTTGATCTTTTTTGATCATGTCAATGTTACTCAATAATGCACCGAGTCTGGGTAACTGGGGTCGGGGTGTTATAGAATGCTAGTTTTATTTATGTGTAAATATATTATTATGTATGGATTATCATGATCTAGACCAAGACCTTTGTATGTGAATGGTTTATTTTAATTTATTTATTTAAATTAAATTTGTTGGCCTATGAGCCTTATCCTCATTAATTTGTAGGGCCTGTGTGTCCAAGGTTTCTTTTATATAAACCTCTATTTACCCCTAACCTACGAGTGAGATAAATGAACAGGTAATGGATAGAGATCGCAACATAGTGGAGGTGGATCAAGTTATGAGCCAAAGAGAAAACAATCCAAGGAGGTAAAACGGTTGATAGGTGGAAAGATGTAAACATGAAACCAAAAGGGTCAAGGTGTTTAACCTATAGGTCTTTGGAAATTTTATCAACCAATAGATAAACTAAGAAAAAGAACAATCTCATGATCATACCATTTATATTATTTCTGTCAGTTTCTTGATTTATTTATTGTGGGTGTGTTTTCACGATCACACAATTGATGAATTAAACAAATCATACAATATGGAACTAAAATAAGAAACGATTATGTGTAAATATTATCATGGAAATGGTCAATCACTTAACTAAATCCCACTTAATATTAAAAATCATATAATCAAAGATAATAAATTGGAAATTTATGTATAAGGATAAAATACCTCAAAGGAAATATTACGTCAGTATAGCCTTCCATAATCTTGGTTAGAATAAAACCATTTTCAATGTGCTTGACCAACCCTAGTTGGGGTGCTTTCAATTATCGGGGAATTAAAATTCATTGTCTTGGGTTGGCATGACTTGGTTCGCATCAAGGGTTGACTTCCATAGTAGGACTTGGTGTGACCAAGAGGAAAAGGTTGAGGAAATCCAAAATTAATGGATTTCAGTATTGGGGAGTCCATTCAGTGGATCATGGATCTACGAGTTAATGCAGTTGGCATTTGGAATGCCGAACTAAAACCCTTCAAGTTACTTGACCTACCCTAGTATGGGTAATCCGATGGAGAATTTGGATACATGACACTAGAATATTTAATCAATAAAATATTCTGAAATTAAAGGTGAGGATATTTGATTTCGATAAAATAATGGGAGGCTAATAAGTAATAATTTTTATATTTGCCTTAGTTTTTTCATGATAATTTACTAAACCTTTTATAATCATAATTTTTAAAAAAAGGAACAAAAAAAGACTTCAAACATATCATTGCAAACCATACATGGGAAGGAAAACCTTCTCATTAGCACCAATTTCCCGGAATGGTAGAGGTGTTTACACGCCATCCTTCACCATAAGTGGTAATTGTATTTACTAAAAGAGCATATTCTAGTTGTTCCTGGAAAAGAGGCTACTGATGAGGAACTATCTCTCTATATGAAACATATGGATGATGCCACATATTTCTACTGTTTCATGCTACTAGACTTGTATAATGTGCTCTTGAATCAACATGAAAACATGGACGCATATAACATGATGTCTCGCCTTAATGATATATATCTAGATAATGAGAGAAAGGAGAGATATGAGATCTCCAACTCCTTTTTTAAAACTAAGCTTGGAGAATTTGTGCCAGCTGGGCCTCATGTAGTCAACATTATTGGCTACATTGAACATATGTACATCTTGGG
This sequence comes from Viscum album, assembly GCA_963277665.1. Classification (NCBI taxonomy): domain Eukaryota; kingdom Viridiplantae; phylum Streptophyta; class Magnoliopsida; order Santalales; family Viscaceae; genus Viscum; species Viscum album. The sequence continues at coordinate 837,299,833 of OY728152.1, read as the reverse complement.
GATTAAGTTCCCGGATGAGTTGCATTAAGATTTCATATTATCATCTCTACCCAATACTTTCTCTAAATTTGTTTTCAACTAAAACATGAGAAAAAATGATAAGATTATATCAGAAATTCAGACCATAATTCTCTAGGTAGATAAGAACATCGGGTGTGACAAACCCACAGTACATATTGTAACACCCCAGGTAAATAAAGAATATGACATTTTCACATTTATCCATATTTGTGAATAAAATATTATTATTACTTTAAAGGGGACACTATGATCGATGGTGTACACAATACGTAACAACGAGTTTCCTGGGAATCTTACATTGCACTCTTATAATAAAATAATATTTTTTTAAATGGTAGTTAACGCCTTGCCGTTGTAAGGGCGGGAATGAACAGAACTAACTACAAAATGATTATATATGTTTGTCAAATATTTTTACTTCCTACAATAAATGTTAGAGGATTAAAAATGCGAATGAATCCAATTTTAAGCGTAAACATTCTAATATTCTTTAAAAGGTCGATTAACCTCCTTTTGATGGCGAACCTCTTTTAAATCTAATTTTGACAATTTTATGTGTTATATTTTACAAAATAAAATTCTTATTTAGAATAGGGACATCAAAATTTACTTTGTGTAAATTTTTGGTATTTTTCCGATAATGTTCATTTTTAATGAATAGTGAAAATGTTGTATTTTAATTCAAAACCTCTTTTTAATCTAATTTATTTATATGATTAGATTATCTTTTGAATTGTTTTTAAAGTGAAATTATAATATATTTTTACCATTTAATCCAATAGTGTTCATTGGTTTTAATTTCACTATGAAATTGGACTTAAACTAGTGTCAATATTTTAATAGATATTGTTTCCTAAAAACACGCTATTTGGTTTGACAACGGGAATTAATTATTAAATTAATTAATGAAACATATATTTTTTGAATTTTGTAAAATAGAAATCATTTTTTAATTATGAATATCAAATATAGCTTAGGGTGAATTTTTGGTATTTTTCTGAAAAACATCAATTTTTGATGAATAGTGAAACCACTAAGTGGTAGTATAAAAACTAATTTTTCGTTTAAATGAATCATTACCACTTCTGTGATTTGAATTTAAAAAATCCGACATACATGGTTTTCATTAGGATGTAAAATTTGGTTCAATGGGATTAAAATAATTTTTTGGTGAATAGTTACTTTTAAGTTTTTAATCGCGATTAGAGGTAATTAGTGTAGTTTAAGGTAAAAATAATGTTTTAATAATTTGAAATGACCTAGACACATGTCCTACCCTCAATGGATGTTTCCTGGACGACCAAGACAATCCATGGGTCAACTTGGGGACCCCATGGAGCCACTTTGGTTGGAATATGACATAAATAACATTTTATTTTAAGTTAAAATAAAAAATGTCACAAGTATGATTTGTTTTACTAAAACAATTTTTAAATGGGGTTATACAAGTCAGTTTTATTAATATAAATATTCATTAGAATGATAAAAATATTTCCTACATCATGATATTTTTTTTTAATTTTTAGACATTATATAAATAAATTATTTATGACATCATGATGATTAGGCAATTACCACATTAATAAAGGATTTAAATAAAATGAAAAGATAATGTTAAACTATAACTTAAACTTGTAAAAGACCTATTTCATGATTATATTTCGAACCCTTACCACCTTATCCTCGAAACACATCAATGTGGGACATTTAAAATCCGAAACTCATTTGCAAATAAATTAACATTTTGTAACATTCCAAGAGTGCCCCTCATCTCCTCTTATAAAAGGCCCCCACCTCTATCACCTTACCCACAGCTCTCAAGACTTTTACTCGGCCAACCCCTACCCCTTTCATCTCTCCACAAACCTATCTTCTTCATTGGAGCCTCACTTTTGTAATAATCCTTTCCAAGGAAGCCTTTGAGCTTAAATCAAATAGAGTTACCCGATTTAAAGGTAATGTCTTCCCTAGTGTTCTGTTGTTTTATTTGGCTTCTCCAAACCCCTAAACTATTTTTATTACTTTTTTTTGTAACAAAACCAGTATATTAAATATACTAGGTTGTTTTTATAAGAATTATTCGAGCTACACATTCACACACCTTCGTCTAATGGTTAAAGAACATATTGTTTCTGTGGTTGGCGATTTTCTTCCTCACGAAACGATGATTGTTCAATATTATTTTAACACCATTAAAGGTGGCCATTTTGATGTAACTGTATTTTATATATGATATATATGGTATTTATGTTTACTATATGATTCTGTATTTAATATTTAAAACATACCTTTATTCTTTTCATGTTGTGCAAATGCGATAACTTCATATTAGGAAGTGTGGACTACCGCCCCCTCAAGTGATGTGACTCATTCATGGAATACATGGAATGTATAAAGAATGAAATTAATGAAAATATGTGACCTATATAACATATATATTATACTGGAATTATAATATATATATATATCCAATTTATTTTTAATTCCATGAATATAACAAAAAAATGAAAGTAGTGTTCAAGCGTACGTACGGCCTACCGTCTCCATGAACGGTGCTTTCCATTTTTTTATCTCCAAATGTTATGGAATAGTATAAAATAAATATGTAATGGATATATATGATATTTTAATCATTAATACTATTCTGTAAATGATTTACTTATAACTACATGGGCAATCATTTTCAAACAAGTTCATTTTTTTACTCATGTACCAAACATTGGAAAAAACGTCTGATATGAACTAACATTATTAAACAATTATTATAACATGATAATATGTGATATGAACTGAATAATAATATTTAAAGGAGTTCCTTAAGCAATTGTAAATTGAACAAAGTTTATTATTCAAGAATATAAACAAACGAACAAGACAAGTCGGACTTGAGGTAAGGGATCCTACCCCTCTCTTTCTTTTTATGTACACTTTTTTATGTCATTCCTTTTAAGCTCATCTTTCTTATGATTGGGATGTTATTTTATATTAATACTACTATAAATTTTATGTTCATATGGTGACAGACCCTATTTTCTCTCATCAATCCATTTTGGACGTTTTGAGTGGCGCCATTAGACTGCTGAATTTTCGTAAGAGATCCAACCTCTCTCTTTCTTTTTAAGTACTATCTTTTATGTCATTTATTTTAAGATAATATTTCTTATGTTTGGGGATGTTAGTTTATATTCCTCATACTTAAATTTTTATGTTCATATTATGAGATACCCTATTGGATCTCATAAATCCATTTTTGGATGTTTTAAGTGGCGTTGTTAGGCTACCGAGTTTTCGTAAGGGGTTTTTCATCTCACTTTTATTCTTGTGACATTTATGCTAAGTTTTCCACTGTTTACTTTGAGTGGTGTATGTACTACCCCTTATTATACACTTTTTGTAGTATAATTTCATTTATGGGTATTTACATCTTCATTGTATGACCCTTCTTCCATGGGGTGTACGTTTTGAAAGTTACCCAAGTTGGTAAAGGAACCTTTCACCCTCCTCTTTTTAAAAGATTTCTTTTGTTATGTCTTTTAATTCACATACTATTATGTTGGGATATGTTCTTCTATATCCTTATTGCTGTAAATTTTATGTCCAAGTGTTGAGATACCCTTTTTATCTCTCATCAACTCTTTTTCTGAATTTTGAAGTGACGTCGTTAGGCTGTCGAATTTTTGCAAGGAAACTTCTTAACCCAATTTTGATTATTTGGGATAAACTTGTACTCCTTGAATAGGTCATTATATGAATATGTGTGAATGTCCTCTGATTGTTTTACACTTAATATCCACTTATATTTGATGTATTCATTTGTTACACATAATTATGTAATTAATTTATACTTAATCCAAGGATACCATCTTTGTAAGGGACATCGTCTCAATCTCCTTTCATTGAGGAATATTTTGTTTTATACACAAATTTCTTTTATACAGTGTATAAACCCCTTTGACTTTTCGTTTATTCAAAAGGAATCTTTTTATACGAAGCGTCTTCCTAAAGTAAAAAAAGGAATGTTTTTCTTGTCATACGTATACGGCGACAACAACTTCTCTGTCTCTGTGTCCATTATTTGTGTTTCGGATTCCTCTACAAGCCATAACTTTTTTTGAATGAAAAATAAATATCATGTTTTAATCTTCTTTTATTTCGGTGTTGAAAATGGTTTTCATAATTTTTTTATATCAATATGTTTTATTGATATATTGTAATTGAAAAGTGGAAATGTTATGTTTCCTTTATACATGTTTTATGTGATATGATTATTTTATGGTTCTTGGGCATTATTATGAAGACGGGTGGTTCCATGATAAACTAAGGGCGGGTGAGCCCGATATAGCTCTCCAATGCATTGGGAAATGAGAAGGGGTTAAACTTTAATGTTTCTCCGAAGAGATTTAGGGAATATACTGTGATGGGTATTCCAAACGTAACCAAGAGGGTTACTCCCTATGTAATAATGTTATGAATGCCTAAAGTTACCATTATGTATTATGATTTCTATGATTTATTCATGACTTGATGAGGTATGTTAAAATTATTATGTTTTATGAGTAAAGTATGATTTCATACATGGAATAATGTTTTCTTTTTGTACTTTTATATCCCTTACTGAGCTTTTTATGCTCATCACATGTTTTTGAAATTTTTTTCACAGGTCAAGGGAAAGGTGCATGTTATGATGATAGTGTCAAGTAAGTGTCAAGAAATAATCCATGTTTTATTTTAAATATGTTTCCGTTGATGTGGAAAAATGAATATTATCTTTTATGTAACAATATTGTTTAAATGTGGAATGTAATTCATGATTTCTGATATAATTCTCTAAGACTCTAAACCTGAAAAGATCCTCAATGTGAATTATTCATTTAATTCAATATTAAGTAAGGTTTAAGGTCAGGGCTATATAGTTGGTATCAAAGGTCGGTTTAGAAAACATTAGGGATTATGATTTTTTGTTAGACACATGATTAGTCCCTGTATCTATTATTTCAGTTAAATCCTTGTTTTATAAATTTTTTCAGGTCAAGTAAAGTCGGTTACGAATAGAAGGAGAAGGATCTCAAACGACATTCGTATCTCTTCCTGATGACATGCTTGAAATAATTATTGCAAAGTCATGTTTGGAAGATTGTGAATCTTTTTCTAACATAAAACTCACTTGCAAGTAGTTGTTTGAGATATCAAAAACCTCCACTATACCTCGTTATCATCGTGGATCATGGGTTGTATTTAGAAAAATACTATTTTCACAATATTCTCATATTTTCAAGAAAGGTAAATATTATCAAGGTATTTTCAAATATTTTACCTTATCACAAGAATTTGAAGAATATTATGATTTTAAAAATGGTGCTGAGGATGGAGACCCTTACACTACATATTTATATTTTCTTTTAAAATATAGTCTCTCAGCACATACTTATGGTATTTTAAAAGGACCAATAATAGAAAGTTTCAACTCAAATTTTGTCCGACTATTTTATAGAAATCATGTTTTATCAGATGTTTTGGAAGTATATGTTATACATGATTATTTTCCAAAACTGTCTTTCTGTGAACACCCATATGACCCATGTTGTACAAGGTGTATTTGGATAGAGGAAGCAAATGATTTTGAAGGATATCTAAATCATTTTTGTAATGCATGGGACTTCTACCTATATGAGAAAGATGACGATGAAACCGAGTGGACGCCATGATCAAGGTATGATGTTATTCATTTTGGGAATCGTTTTATTTTTTCTTCTGGTGGTGAAATAAGACTTCAAGAATTAATATGTTGAGATCATAATGAATTTGTATGAAAATTAGAGGTATAAGGAAACTATTGAGCTTAAAACGTGTTAGGGTTATTTTTGGAGTTTTATAAAAAGGACAACTCACCGACCGTGTGACAACCCGTCGCGTTGGACAAAGCTGCAGGAATCAAACCCACAACCAAAGTGCGACTGGTATTTATTGTCTACCACTGGACTACGTGAAGTCCTTGGTTAGTATGACTTATTATTTTTAGTTACATGATTTTATGAATTATAAGTAAGTTGATTTTGGGTTATCTATATAAATTATTAACCTATCATGGAGGATATGTGATTAGGTTAATTACCTTTCAATATGAGACTTTAAGAACAACTGGTGTTATTTGGAGATAAGTCTTAATTTGTACCTTGGAAGACTATGTGATTAAATCCCTCAAATATTTGGGTTTCAATATTAGTTTGGTTTACTTTGAATAATTTTATGGAAAAATTGTTTATTGAATGGTCTTTTTTGAACTTTGGGTATTGTTTGAAAAAATTTGGAGATTAAGAATAGATTCTTTTTTATAAAGGATTATCGTTTTTGGGTATTATCTGATCTCATACTAACCTTTTAGGTTTTAGTTTTGTTTAAGGTCTAAAGACATGGGAAGTATATAGTTCTCTTTTGTGGATTAGGTGATTCTCTAGTAGTTGATTATATCTCTCTTAATGTAAGCAAGTCTTCCTAAATACTCATCATTTGGGGAAAGTACGAGTTTGTGTAAGAAATCTATTAAAAGTTGAAAGTCAACATGACAAGTAAGTAACTTTCCTTAAGATCAAAAATAAATTCCTCAATGAAAAGTAACATAAAATAAAAATGTTTTCTATTAACTTTTCCTACGGTGGAATCGAATACTGTTTAACCCACCACAAGTATGTGATTTTCTTTTGGTTAAATTTTTCCTAAACATTTTTTCTATCACTCTCCCTCAGAACAAGACCCTTTGTTTTTTCCTTCATATCCATGTTTTCCTACATGGAATCCTAGTATGGGTTAACTCGGGTGACCTTTGTACTTCTATTTCTTTATTTAAAGTGATTGTTTTACTGACTCTTGTTCCGATTTGGGATTTTCAATGAAGTTTCCAAGCCTAATTTTAAAATTGCGAGGATGCAATTCCCAAAAGGGGGGAAGGATGTAACACCCCAGGTAAATAATGAACCTGACATTTTCACAATTATCCATATTTCTGAATAAAATATTAATATTACTTTAAAGGGGACGCTATGCTCGATGGCGTACCCAATACGCAACAACGAGTTTCTTTGAAATCTTACGTTGCACTCTAATAATAAAATAATATCATTTTAAATGGTAGTTAACGCCTAGCCATTTTAATGGCAGGAATGAACAGAACTAACTACAAAATGATTATATATGTTTTTCAAATATTTTTACTTTTTACAATAAATTTTAGATGATGAAAAATGCGAATGAATCCAATTTTAAGCATAAACATTCTAATATTCTTTAAAAGGTCGATTAACCGCCTTTTGATGGAGAACCTCTTTTAAATCCACTTTTTACAATTTTATGTGTTATATTTGACAAAATAAAATTCTTCTTTAGAATAGGGACATCAAAATTTACTTTGTGTAAAGTTTTGGTACTTTTTCGATAAAGTTCATTTTTAATGAATAGTGAAAAATGTTGTATTTTAATTCAAAACTTCATTTTAATATAATTTATTTATATGATTATGTTATCTTTTGAATTGTTTGTAAAGTTAAATTTGAATATATTTTTACCATTTAATCCAATAGTGGTCAATGGTATTAATTTCACTTTGAAATTGGACTTAAACTAGTGTCAATCTTTTAATAGATATTGTTTCTTAAAAACACCCTATTTGTTTTGACATCGGGAATTAATTATTAAATTAATTAATGCAACATATATGTTTTTAATTGTGTAAAATATTCATCATTTTTTAATTTGGAATATCAAATATAGCTTAGGGTGAATTTTTGGTATTTTTCTGAAAAACTTCATTTTTTGATGAATAGTGAAACCACTAAGTAGTAGTTTAAAAACTGATTTTTTGTTTAAATGAAACTTTACCACTTCTGTGATTTGAATTTCAAAAATCTGACATACATGGTTGTCATTAAGATGTAAAATGTGGTTCAATGGGATTAAAATAATTTTTTGGTGGATAGTAACTTTTAAGTTTTTAATCGCGATTATAAGTATTTAATGTAATTTAAGGTAAAAATAATTTTTTAATAATATGAAATGAACTATACACATGTCCTACCCCATGGTATGTGTCATGGACGACCAATAATATCCATGGGTCAACTTGGGGACCCCATGGAGACACTTTGGTTGGAATATGACATAAATAACTTTTTATTTTAAGTTAAAATAAAAATGTCACAAGCATGAGTTATTTTACTAAAAAAATTTAAATGGGGTTATTCAAGTCATATTTTTTACTATAAATATTCATTATAAAGATAAAACTATTTCCTACTTCATTATATTTTTTTTATAATTTTTAGACATTAAATAATTTAAATTATTTATGACATCATGATGATCAGGAGATTACCTCATTAATAAAGGATTTAAATAAAATGAAATGATAATGTTAAAACTATAACTTAAACTTGTAAAAGACCTATTGGATGAGTATATTTTGAACCCTTACCACCTTATCCTATAAATACATCAATCTGGGACCTTCAAAATCCGAAACTCAATTGAAAATAAAGTAACATTTTTTAACTTTCCAAGAGTGCCCCTCCTCCCCTCTTATAAAAGGCCCCCACCTCTACCACCTTACCCACACCTCTCAAGCCTTTTTCTCGGCCAACCCATGCCCATTTCATCTTTCCACATCCCTCTATTATTAATTAAAGCCTCACTTTGGGTGGAATCCTTTCCATGTAATCCTTTGAGCTTAAATCAAAGAGAGTTACCCGATTTAAAGGTAATGTCTTCCCTTGTGTTCTTTTGTTTTATTTTTCTTCTCCAAACCCCTAAATTATTTTTATTACTTTTTTTTGTAACAAAAATAGTATATTAAATATACTAGGATGTTTTTATAAGAATTAATCGAGCTACACTTTCACACACCTTCGTCTAATGGTTAAATAACATATTGTTTCTCTGGTTGGCGATTTTCTGCCTCACGAAATGATGATTGTTCAATATTTTTTTAACACCTTTAAAGGTGGCCATTATGATGACACTGTATTTTATATATGATATATATGGTATTTATGTTTACTATATGATTCTGTATTTTATATTTAAAACATACCTTTATTCTTTTCATGTTGTGAAAATGTGATAATTTCATATGAGGAAGTGTGGACTACAGACCCCTCAAGTGAAGTGACTCATTCTTGCAATACATGGAATGTATAAAGAATGAAATTAATGAACATATGTGACCTATATAACATATATATTATACTGGAATTATAATATATATATATATATCTCATTTATTTTTAATTCCATTAATATAACAAAAAATTGAAAGTAGTGTTCATGTGTACGTATGGCCTACCGTCTCCATGAACGGTGCTTTTCATTTTTTTTATCTCCAAATGTTAGGGAATAGTATAAAATGATTATTTAATGTATATATATGATATTTTAATCATTAATACTATTCTTTAAATGATTTACATATAACTACATGGGCAATCATTTTCAAACAAGTTCATTTTTTTACTCATGTACCAAACATCGGTAAAAAACGTCTGATAAGAACTAACATTATTAAACAATTATTATCACATTATAATATCTGATATGAACTGAATAATAATCTTAAATGGAGGTCCTTAAGAAAATATAAATTGACCAAAGTTTATTATTCAGGAATATAAACAAATGAACAAGACAAGCCGGACTTGAGGTAAGGGATCCTACCCCTCTCTTTCTTTTTAAGTACACTCTTTCATGTCATTATTTTTAAGCTCATATTTCTTATGATTGGGATGTTCTTTTATATTAATCCTACTGTAATTTTTATGTTCATATGGTGAGAGACCCTATTTTCTCTCATCAAACCATTTTGGAAGTTTTGATTGGCGTTGTTAGGCTGCTGAATTTTTGTAAGAGATCCAACCTCTCTCTTTCATTTTAAGTACACTCTTTTATGTCATTTCTTTGAAGATCATATTTCTTATGTTTGGGGATGTTCATTTATATTCCTCATAATGAAATTTTTATGTTAATATTATTAGAGACCCTATTTTATCTCATAAATCCATTTTTGGATGTTTTAAGTGGCGCTGTTAGGCTGCCGAGTTTTCGTAAGTGATTTTCTATCTCACTTTTATTCATGTGACATTTATGCTACGTTTTCCACTATTTACATTGAGTGGTGTATGTAATGACCATTATTATACATTTTTTGTAGTATAATTTCATTTATGGGTATTTACATCTTCATTGTATGACCCTTCTTCCATGGGGTGTACGTTTCGAAAGTTACCCACGTCGGTAAGGGAACATTTCACCCTCCTCTTTTTAAAAGACTTCTTTTGTTATGTCTTTTAATTCACATACTATTATGCTGGTATATGTTCTTCGATATCCTTATTGATGTAAATTTTATGTCCAAGTGATGAGATACCCTTTTTATCTCTCATCAGCTATTTTTTCTGAATTTTGAAGTGACACCGTTAGGCTGTCGAATTTTTGCAAGGAAACTTCTTAACCCAATTTTGATTCTTTGGGATAAACTTGTACCCCTTGAATATGTAATTATATAAATATGTTTGAATTTCCTTTGATTGTTTTACACTTAATATCCACTTATATTTGGTGTATTATTTTGTCACACATAATTATCTAATTAATTTATCCTTAATCCAAGGATACCGTCTTTGTAAGGGACATCGTCTCAATCTCCTTTCATTGCGGAATATTTTGTTTTATACAAAAATTTCTTTTATATGGTGTATACACCCCTCTGACTTTTCGTTTATTCAAAATGAATCTTTTTATACGAAGCGTTTTTCTAAACTATAAAATGAATGTTTTTCTTGTCGTACGTATGCGGCGACAACGACTTCTCCGCCATCGTGACCATTATTTGAGTTTTGGCTTCCTCTACAAGACATAAAGTTTTTGAATGAAAAAGAAATACCATGTTTTAATCTTCTTTTATATCAGTGTTGAAAATGGTTTTCATAATTTTTTAATATCAATGTGTTTTATTGATATATTGTAATGGAAAAGTGGAAATGTTATGTTTCCTTTATACATGTTTTATGTGACACATTTATGTTATGGTTCATGGGAATTATTATGAAGAAGGATGGATCTGTGATAAACTAAGGGCAGGGGAACCCGATATAGCTCTCCAATGCATTGGGTAACATGAAGGGGTTAAATGTTAAGGTTTCTCCGAAGAGATTTAGGGAATATACTGTGATGGGTATTCCAAACGTAACCAAGAGGGTTAATCCCTACGTAATAATGTTATGAATTCCTCAAGTTACCATTATGCCTTATGATTTCTATGATTTATTCATGATTTGATGAGGTATGTTAAAATGATTATGTTTTATGAGTAAAGTATGATTTCATACATGGACTAATGTTTTCTTTTCGTACTTTTATATCCCTTACTGAGCTTTTTATGCTCATCCAAAGTTTTTGAAATGTTTTTCACAGGTCAAGGGAAAGGTTCATGTTATGATGATAGTGTCAAGGAAGTTTCAAGAAAGAATCCATGTTTTATTTTAAATATGTTTCCGTTGATGGGGAAAAACGAATAATATCTTTTATGTAACTTTGTTTAAATGTGGAATGTAATTCATGATTTATGATCTAATTCTCTAAAACTCTAAACCTGAAAAGATCCTCAATGTGAATTATTCATTTAATTCAATATTAATTAAGGTTTAAGGTCGGGGCCTTATACTTATGGTGAATAAGAAAATGATGGACAAGGAAAAAGGGCCAAACACTTATAAATGGTATGACGCCCCCGAGAATCATCCCTCCAAGAAGGGGAAGATCCAAATGCAGGGAAAGGAATATGAGGCGGTATGTTTTTCATGGGGTATGCAAGGCCACTGGAAGAGGAACTACACCCAGAAGCATGGGGATGCTAAAGGTGTGTTTTTTATTGTGTGCAATATTTCCATTTCTACACATTGGGTATTATATATAGCTTGTGGGGATCACATCTGTATTCAAATGTAGGATCCATATAGATTTAGAATTATTTCCAAAGGAGAGGTGGATCTTCGAGATGCCAATGGTGTGAGGTTGGCTGTGTTATCCCTTGGCGATTGCCACCTCTCATTTCAAACTGGGATGATTTTGGATTTACATAACTTTTATTATGTTCCTAGTGATACCAAAAACATAATTTTTGTATCATGTCAGTATATGGATGGATTTTTTTCATGTTTGGAAATAAGGGTTGCTTCATCTATAAGAACAATGTATTTTATGGTATGGAACATTTAAATAATGGATTGTATGTATTAAATTATGAAATCCATGTGTTGGAAATAGATAACGAAATCGACTCACATGACTCTTACATCACCCATTTGTGGCATCACCATGTCAGTTATGTAAATGAGAAGCACTTGACAAAGCTCTGCCAAGATGGCTATTTAGACTCTACTTGTTATAACCACTTGATAGTTGTCATGTTTGTTTACTAGGTAAAATGACCAAGCCTTATTTCGATGGACACAGTGAAAGGGCCCTGGAGCTTCTGGGATTATTGCACATAGATGTATGTGGACCATTTGAAATAGAATCTAGTGGTTGATATTCATACATCATTACTTTTACTAATTATTTGAGTAGATATGGTTATTTCAGCTTAATGAGGTATAATTAAGATTCCTCAATATAATGAATTCTAGAATGAAGTAGAGAATCCACTTGGTTAGAAGATAATGATGATTCAATCAGATCTAGGTGGAGAATATCTGAACCAATAGTTCATCGATCTTCTACCAGAGTATGGGATTCTATTTCATCTCACTCCTCCTTATACACTACAGTGGAATGGTTTTAGTGAAAGAAAGAACCACACCTTGTAGGAACTGGTGAGGTCGATGATGAGTCATGTAAATATTCCATTATCCTTTTGGGGATATTCATTAGAAACTACATCATACATAGTAAAATGAGTATCAACTAAGGTGGAAAATGGAATTACCTCTGAGTTATGGAATGTAATGAAACCCATTCTATGTCACACACATGTATGGGGATGTTAGGAATCTTTTAAGGCCTTCTCAAGCAACAAACTATCACCTCGGGGAATGAAGTTTGTCTTTATAGGTTATCCCAAGGAAATTAAAGGATATTACCTATATAACCCTTCAGATAAGAAATTGTATGTAGCAAGACAAGCCATATTTCTTGAGAGGGAGAACATGATCGAAAAGGATTGTGGGAGAATGATTAACTTAGAATAATTTGATGCTCAAGATACACAAAACTTGGTACATGATCAAGTTCCACAGGTCCCCATGGACGAGGTTCCAGAAACACAAGTACGGCATAGGAGCTCAAGATATGTAAGGGAAAAAAGGAAAATTGGTTTCCTAGTCAATGACTTTGGTGAATCATTATTTTTGTCCTGTGATGAACCTCTCTCCTACAAGGTAGCAATGTAAATCACATATGCTGCAAGATGTCTAGAATCATTTAATTCTGAGACGAATTCCATATATCAGAACCAAGTCTGGGTTCTGGTTGATGAGCCAGTTGATGTAAAACCTATTGGATGAAAATTAGCATTGAAGAGAAAACTAGTGGCTAAAGGATTCAAACAACATCAAGGAATTGACTATGATGAAACCTTCTCACCATTTTCTATATTTAAATCCATAAGAATCATACATACCATAGAATCTTACCATGACTATGATATTTGGAAATTGGATGTCAAATCACCATTCTTTAATGGGAACCTTTAGGAAGATTTCTATACGACACAACCTAAAGGTCTTGTGACACCAGGTGAAGCCAAACGAGATTGAAAATTGCAGAAATCCATTTATTAATTGAAGGATGAATCCAGGTCTTGTAACCTTTGATTTCATGAAGCCATAAAATAATTTTTTTTCATTAAGAACAAATATGAGTCATGTGTTTATAAGCGGTTTATTGTGAATTTGGTCATTATCGTTGTAGTATTTGTTGTTGACATATTGCTTATTGGAAATGATGTACCAGTCCTAGAGTCAGGTAAGGAATGGTTGAAAGATTTTTTCACCTTGAAAGACTTGGGTGAAGTAGCCTACATTCTATGGATAGTGATCATTCGTGATAGATCAAAGAGGCTAGTTGGACTAAGTCAGGGTATATACATTGACCATATACTAAATAGATTTAGAATAGAACAATCCAACAGGGGATTTGTTCCAGTGTCACATGGCCTAGATATTTCTATGAAATTTTTTTATTAGACAAAAAAAGAGAAAGATAGAATGAGTATGATCCCATACGATATGGATCTAAAATCTATCATGTATGCCATGTCATGTACCAGGCTTGATATTGCCTATGCACCGAGCATGGTAGGCAGATATCAAGCAGATCTTGGACAACAACATTGGACTAATGTTAAAACTATCCTTAAGTATCTGATAAGAACCAATGATATGATCCTAGTCTATGGAGGATACGTGGAGCTTATCATCATAGGGTATGATGATGCTAGTTTTCCAACAGATCAAAATGATCTAAAGTCACAATTCGGATATGTTTTTCTGTGTCAATGAAAAAACTAGGACCTGGAAGAGTTCAAAGAAACTAGTTGTCACCGATTATAAATTAGATTCCGAATATATAACAGCTTCTAATGTAGCAAAGGAAGCTGTCTGGATTAAAAAAAATCCATGAGCCTGATGTGGTGCCTAGCAGTGAAGACCATATCACATAGTATTGTGATAATAATACAGTGGTGGCTCTTGCAAAAGAACCGAGGTCACATCAACGGAGAAAGGACATACTCTGAAAGTATCACCTCTTGAGGGATTTATATCAAAGGGGTGAAGTTGCAGTGAGCAGATTTCCATGGAAGATAACATGGAAGACCCCATGACTAAAGGCCTATCTCAGTCGAAGCATGAATATCATGTGAGATCTAACAGGTTAAAGGATGTTAGAAGTTGGCTCTAGTCCACGTAGGAGACAGTTGGAGTTTGTGGCCTAGAACCAACTACATTGTACTTTATTCATTAATAAATACCTTATCACATATTGAATGTTCTCTTGTGTGTCAATGCATGTGATAATGTCCTAAGGATAACATGGGAATTAAAGGGTCATAGAAGATCCCTATTATGATGAGGAACCCAAAGTGCCATAACACTATTCTTGAATATATATTCTATGGCCGGATGATGTTATTTGCGAGACATAAAATAATACATGCCATTATGGTTGAGGACTCATAAAACATTGAGGCACCTTCTCATGGTGTGTTCCATTGGTAATGTCCAGGAGGATATTATGAGAACAAGGACCGTCAGTAGAAAATCCACATTTCATAGTGTCATTGGATGTTCCTATCAGCGGACGTGTGTATTGTTCCATAAACATTAAGATTATTATTGATGGGTATTACAACTAATTAACTTAGATGTATTGAAGAAAAATGTGACGACACACTATTCATAGCGAGTTGGATATGTTGGGGGCATCACGAGTAATATTTCATTAATAGATAATGAGAGAAAAATTCAGTCCCTTCTGTTCCATAATGGAAGTAGATATCTCCGGCCCATTGATGGAATTGATATAGCCTTAACAAATCCATTTCCATGGTTTTTAATTGGAAATTTCAATTCTGGGAATTCAATGAAAGAATAATTTATCACATCGTTGGATGGCACTAGAATGAAACCCACTTGATTTGAGATATCAAGACAAATGGATTATATTACATGGTAAACGTTCATAAGAGGTGACATTTCATTGCAGTGTAAACATTCTTCTATATGGGTTCCATGGCATGTTTCTAGATACTAACCTTGGACTTTAGGCAGGATCCACCTAATGCCAATGTGAAAAAGGCAAGGAGGATCACACCCTATGTGTGTCCATGTATCTTAGTTAAATATTAATTTAACAAGTTTAATAGAGATTATTCCCTATTGTTGTTTAATAATTATTCAAGGATGCCTGATCGAATTTATTTCGATACTAGTTATTCGAGAGAATATATTCTGGGAACAATAATGTAATTATTATCGAGTAATGTAGTGGTATTTTTTTGAGAAATAAATAACCATTATTCAAGGTCTAATAAATTTAGTTGGGGAAATAAAGAAAAATGGAAAAACTGAAGTACAATCATTGTATATTAAATATACATGAGGTGTATTTTTTATGGGATTTTTTGAGAAATAATATTATTTTTTAAATAATATTAGTTGTAATTCAATGGACAAATTTCAAGTTATAATAAAAGAAAACTATTATTATTAGACAGGGGGTATTACTGATAATTAAAAGAAATGAAACATGATTTCAGGTAAATAATTCAGTTTATTATTCTATTTAATTAAAATACCAATTATATTATTTTCATTTGCCTAGACATTTTTTTTCGGTTTGTGCACAATATATTTGGAAAAGTTATTAATCCAAGAGACAATTTTGTTTGCACCAATAACGCTCTCAAGTTATGAGAGAGAGATCCACCTCCACTGGATCAAGGTGATCGAAGGCGGACATTGCAAGTGAAGGATCTTCCGCGCTAGCAACCAGATATCCCTTTGGAAACATCCCAAGATATGTGTAGCATGTGTAGGTCACCACTAGAGGAATCCTATACTTAGATTAGATGATGCAATGACGGATTACATCAGATCATGACCAGAAACATCAACGGAGGGAGAATTCCATCAAGCTAATTCATGTCTTTTAATTAAATTAATTATAACCAACATATGAAGATCCTCTCTATAGTTTAAAGACTCCATTTTTTCATCAGTTCTTCATTATATTCAAATGATCTGGTATTTTATTATCATGACAGATCACATATTGATCATTGTTAATAGAAAATTAAAGTTGGGTACACCCACCAACATGCTTCTACTACGCTCGGAACCTAGAAGAAAGAGATATGATAGTAAATAATATTCACAGAGTACACCAACATTATTTGTTTTTTAAAATATTAAAATAAATACGATGTTAATGGATTGTGTTTTCATTAATTCACATATATAGAATAATAAAATTAAATGAATAATGTTTTTATTATAATGTAATCATAGTGAAAGTGAAGTTTACATTTTTCATTTGTTTGATTAAATATTTGAGTTATCTTATTTGTGAAAACATTTTTTTAACCTTTATTAAATGTTATTTAATTGATTCTGATCATGGTTTATGTGTCTATTAGTCTAAATTAAATTTTTACATTATTTATAAATGTTATCTTATATTAAAAAACTGATTTATATTGGAACATTTATCAAATCATGTTTATTATGAATATTATTTTTCTTCAAAATGAGATTTAAATGATTGGTAGACTGTAATGAAATTTAAATCTCAAGAAAATATATTTAAATAATATTAAAATTATTTTATGGAGTTCAAAAACCTTTATTTTTTTCTAGATACATCATTGGATACATCTCTTACTAAATAATATATAGTTAATGGATATGAGAATTTATATTCTAAGGTTGATTGAGATGATTTTATGGATGATGTGACTCTCAATGAAATTGAAATAATAGTGGATGATGAAATTAAAGATCTTAGTGATGTTGATGATGTTGAAGAAGAAGTTATGGATGATGATTATAATGATTCTAAAATTTAACATGAAGACTGAGGAATTACATTCAACATAGAATGAAGATGAGTATATATTAATTATTTTCACAAAATTTTTATTTGACTTAAATTATTTATTTAATATATTAATATAAATTTCATTAAATTTTATTTATATATTTTATATATATTCATATCTATCTTGATAGGAACTTTATGTCATGATTTATATCTTGAAAGAGGTTGAAATACCTAGTAATGATCATTACGTTCCAGCATCTGAGGGTATTTTCCTTTTACTAGCTTATAGGAGGGGTCATGGTCTTGTGGGATTTTTGATTTTCTATCAAGATCCATGTTGATGTACATATCTTCATTTTTATAATCAATGATGGATGTAAATTTCAATATATATTTTATATAATTTTTATTTAATTTAATTTATTCATTAAAATATTAATAATTGTTTTTTCCTATTTTTCGCATCTATCCATTTTACAAGATTATGATATATTATGGAATTGATTTTCGTCTCCATGGGTGTCATGGAGTCATGTTCTAAGTTATGTGTATCATCATATTATCTAGAGTTGAATTGTATATAACCAAACAATGAATTGTATTTTAAATATATTTAATTTCATACATACTATATTATTAAATATTTATAAGTTTTATGGTATATTATTTTTGATTTAATGGCACCCTCTATTCGGGAGGCAAGGGACACTTTTAGTTTTGATTTTTTTGATCAAATTTTACAAACACATCATAAGAGATCTAGGGAGAGTGCATCTAAAACTATATTTGTTGACTCTTGTGTGCACAATCGGCCTGCATGTGTCCCCACTGAGGCTTGGGAGGGATAATAAACATACTAAATAATAAAAATATTCAAGAGGATATCATCTTATATTAGTTATATTCACTGAATACAAGATTCCATGGATATAGTTAGGATTTATAATTTTAGTGCACATCACCAATAATTTCCACATAATTTTATTTAGTAATTTATAAATACTTTAATTACAAAATATATATGATATATTTATTTATTCTATATAAAAAAATATTTTTACATACATCGATTTCCACAATAAGACATAAAATTTTTATGAAAATGGGTAGTGTTAGGGCGAGAGGTACCATAAGGGTATGGTGTTTTTTATATCTTAATTAATATTTTATTTTATAATTTTAGTTTCTATTTATATATGAGATAAATACTTCTTGAATATAGGATATTTAAGATTATATGAAGGGTTGGTATAACAAGGGATCATGTGAGTCATGTTTTTATGATGTGGATTTAATTCAAGTGATGGAGAGTGATATTGAGATTGGTTGATTGATCAACATTTGTTACTGATAATCTCTAAAAAGTTGTTATGGTAAAAAAGTTATGTCATCGTTTAACTCCATGAGAGATAATGTTGTATCTTTGTCTTTTACTATAGAGTATTATGAGAGGTTGTTAGCATATGAAGATATTATAAATAGTTTGACGAAATAGTAGGAATAGTATATCCAATAATAAAAGAACTATCATCATTAGTAGGAGTGGTATCATGATTATATAATATATTATATGAGGAATATTTCATATCATTTGGGGAATGATTCCCCTTTCAAAAGAGAGATGATCCCTCCAATCCTCAATGATATTATTACCATATTACTTTTATAAACATATTTTTAATAAATTTGTTTTAATTTCATTTCAAATATATTTTATAATTACTTATCATTAATGGTTTTTGATTTATTTTTTATTTTTATATTATTTTCATATTTGTCGTAATTATTATCAAAAATAAATTGTAATTACATTTTTTTCAATGGATATAAATTACCATAAAATAGTAAATATTATAGTTTTTGAAATCAACCATATTTAATTTTTATTAGTTTTATTTATTAAATTAATATAGTAAATATAATGGATTTAAATATTATTTTTAATTTAATTTGTATAAAATTATTTTAAATGGATATTATAATTAATAGAATTTAAAATCTATGCTGAATAGAAAAGTTTATATCAAATACATCGACCAATAAATTATTTGGAAAAACATGTTGAAAATATTTTTTAGTTTCATTAGGTCTTCTAAATCAGTTTATTGGTTAAAAAAGTTCATTAAAAATAACTTCTATCAAAAGTAATGCATCACAAATTACCCATCACCAAATTCAATTAATTTTGTTCAATCATGAAACATCAATAATCATTCTCTATTGAGGTCATCCTCTATAATATTCCTTTAACATATATGAAAATATTAAATATTAAAATAATTTTAACTATAATATATATTCATCCCAAGATGTAATAACTATTATTTTCACTAGATTTCGTACCAATGTAAATTAACTGGTCAACAATTGTAAAGGAACACCCCACCATGACACATTAATCCATTACCATGGAGGTCATCCCTATAAAGATGTCACTAATAAACATAATATTTTTTAATATGATAAATATGTTAACATCCATGATGGGCCTACCAAGGGGAATATATTATTAATCTATTAAAGTGTACATAGTAATAGTGACTTACCAACTAAAAGATGTGTAAGTCCCCTTTTTGTAAAATAAAAACTATAATTTTAACTATCATCAATCCAAAAATTGTATACATATAGAAGACATAAAAAAGAAATATTCTCTCAATTCCATTATGTATAAAAAATATTAATTCGGGGAATTTTTTTAAATATCACACACCTTCTATATTGGACAATGACCAATAATTCATAGGATTAACTATGATAAGGATAAAACTATTCATGGTCAGGGGGACTCAACATAATTAAATTTTTGATTGAGAATAACCCTTATTGTATATATATTATTCCTAAAAACTTTCGAATGAATCATTTTTCCATAAATGTTGAATTTTCATGTGATTAAGAATATATTATCAAGATCCAATATATTGAATTAGATAAATGATAATACACTAAGGCCTTATGTTATATCATCTAACACCAAAGGTCCTTTATAATGATTGTTTCAAAAAGAATTGAATATGTTATCATAAAAGGAACCATTATCAATTTATTCTAGATGTTATTCCACATTAAATCGATTTGAAAGTGGAATGTTTTCATTAATACAAAGAGATTCACTCTTTTCTTATGAAAAATAATACCATGAATGGAACTAATAAGAACTGGTCAATGATCAAATACACATTTTGTTTTAGTATCTTATCAATCATTAGTACTAGATTTTTGAGATATTCAATCATAATATATAAATACATCCAACATTAATTAGTAAAAATTATTAACTAATTCTGTTTTATATGTATGATGTATATCATGGTCAGTAAGGATCATCAAGATATATTTTGATAAGTGGACTAAACTTCTTTTCTTTTTGTAATAACCACTATGTCCCAATCATTTGAAACACATATATGAAAATATTGTTTTTTAAGAATTATATAGAATCATTGAGGTGGATTCACTTAATGTTTACATCTTCATGTAGGAAAGTTAAAAAATAATATACTGTTCCACTATCTCATGTGAAAAATAATACATTGGTGGATCAAATTATATAGAATATATTGAATGATTTCTTAAAACTATATGAAATTTCACATCTTTAGTGGAATTTTCATATGGAATATGTGGATACGATCATCAACCCAATCAAAAGTTACAACAATTTTTTATATAATAAAAGAGATATTATCTATAGAATCATGTAGTAGCTACAATATTATATATTAGTATGTGGGAAACATCTATTATGACTTATATGGGATGAGCTTATCCCATATAGCTATGGTAATTTTTACCTAGAGAAACTCATTAACTGAAACAAACATATTTATTAGATTCCAATGATTATATATAATATTACTTTGATAGAGATACCATTAATCTAGACTGTGAGGTTTTTTATATCAAACACCATTATATATAATTTATCATGAAATTAGAAACAGTAATTTCTACTACATATTATTCCAAGAAATCATAATTTTCCTGACCAGGGTGTCCTGTGGTGATAACCATCTGATTAGTATCTCATTCTTATTAGTAGTGGATGATAACATAGGGTCATTATATCATAGTTAACTACCTTAAAAGGAAAATTTATAATCCTATCATCTAAATTACAAAATAATGATGAAGAACTAATAATTTAACACAATACATGAATATTAATGTTATAAACCCTAGTGAGGGATCAAATTCATCAATATTTGGAGAAGAATACTTTTTTATGACTTAGTAATTAATAATGATCCTTATTTAAAAAATTATTATAATCTAGGACCATCTAGAATTAAATTGATAAATCCAACCATGAATGGACATACAAATCCTTAGTGGAATAATTTTATAATATACTAAATTTAAGGTAATATTCTAATGTAGAATATATTATGGCTTTAATCGCAAGAAGACAATGTACATAATCGATGTCAAGGAAAAACCCAAGAACATGTATCTCTATATAAATTAATATTTTCAATACCCTGATTAGTTATGTTTATAAGTAACAAAATCAACACAATTAATCCTTCTTACTTATTTTAAAATATTAAGTTTATCTCCTATGATGAACATATTTATATTCTCAAATCTAAAATATAGAATCTAATATCCCTCAAAATTGAGTTTTCTCATCACTATTTTATAGTAATATAATTATTCTGACTCAAATAATTACTTATTTGACTAGGAATTGTCAATGAAAACCATTAACATTGTATAAAAAGGTTTAGTTATGAAATTAATTTTTTCATGTATGTAATGTTAATTTAAAAATAACATCCAAACCTATATGTTAAAATATTTTTCCTTATTTGATCCAAAATTAATCCATGTTTTTATTGATAAATCTAGTGAGATTTAAAATTCAGGGGGTTATAATAAATATTATGGAAAGGGGTCATTTTAAATCAGGATTGGTATCCCTAAAGGATAAATGAGTTACTATATGTATTGGGAAGAAAAAATATCTTGAATGGTTATATTTAACACCTTTTCCACTCAATATTAGTAACATTATGTTCAAATCTAATATTTCAATGTTTTACATAGAGAAATATATCATGTACGTTTCCTCCTGGGGTAGCCCATATTTATTTACTCATAAATGATAATATGTTACCAAGCTATGATATTTATTTCATAATTTTGGAAGGTGTGATATTTCCCTACTATAGAAACCATAATGCTTGATCCATTTCAAGTTGGGTTCGTCATACAAAATTTTTCCTTTATAAAACCAACAATATACAAGAAAATATAGTTATTTGATATATTTTAAATAATTTTTTTTTGAGAGAATGAATTAGTATCTAAGATTATCAACTAGTCAAAGGATTTGAATTATTCCCATAACACACATCACCCATATGATTAATTAATCAGAAATATCCATGGTTAATTTTTATAATAATTTTATAAAACATTGATTACCAATAATTATCCTCTAGGATTTAATTATATAATTTAAATTGAATTTCTATTGGAATATACCTTTAAATAGTTTTATCCAAAACCATTCATGATTCCAAATTCATAAAAATATCTTCGAGAAGTCATTTTAGAAGTAGTTATTCCAACTCCCACCGTAAACTTGATTTTCTTCCACATGGTACCTCCACCAAATGCTCAATAAAAGTAAGCATGTCATATCAAACCAAGATAAAATGGGTGAATATATTAAAGGTAGTGGTATATTTACCATAATAATTGATTGGTATATTATTTCTAGCTATAGTATATTGTATGACATTTCATATGTTTCCTAAAAACTAATAAGCCTAAACGTGTAGATATTATGAAATAAATGTTTATCTATTATATATTATGTCGATTATAACCCATAAGATTGATTCTTGGTATATATATTCCAAAAATTATTCTTATTTAATGAATGAATTTAAAAGAATAATTGAAGAAGTGGTTTTTGGGATACTGAAATCAGGTAAAAAATAAATTGTTTATAATCCACACATCTTTATCTAGAAGTGATTGATTAGGATGAGAATTAGAGAGACCTAAAAAATAATGCCTTATGTAATTTAAATGATTAGGTATCTTTACATTTAGTTTATTTAGTTCATTAGATGATTCATTAAATGTCCAACCAATATTCCATAATCATGGTACTTAAATCAACTCCAAAGACAATTTAATTGAGGTCTAAATCACATAAAAAAGGTTCTATCAATGTTGATTATATAATGAAAATGGGGAATGCCTAAATGTTTCAAATTCATCTATTATAATCTTTTAATTCAATACCTAGATTTTAGTAAATAATATAAAAATTTTATATGTTATACTATTATTTCAATATAGAGTAATTCATTGGATATTCCAATTTTATCTTACTAATTGTTTGATATATTGATGCCATCATGTGAAATAATTATATGTTATATATATATATATATTAAAACACTAATTCAAACATTCCTTACTCAAGAAATATCAACTTTCCTTCCACTACAAGAAATACCTGCTTAGATTGCACTACAAATAATACCTACATGGCTTGAGAAACCCACAACATTGACTTGACATATGTTTCGTGAAACACTGGCTTGGAATATGACATGGCATATGTTACATGCAACATCGACATGTCGTACACTTCATGTAACACTAAGTTTCTATGAAAGATCATATATATATATATATATATATTTAAATTGGATAATTATAACCTAACCATTAAACAATGTTATAGGAATAGTAATATCAACTTTTCAAATATTTTTTATAATAATTTTATATAAATAAAACAAACTGAAAATTAATGATATCATTTTTGATAATGTCCTTTTATTTAAATAATATTGTTTCCTTGAATGAAACAATTTTGATAATAAAAAAATTAGATCGATTTATAAAATTAATTTCATAAAATAAACTACCTATTATTATTCCGAATGTCAAAATTAACCTATGTTGAGTTTTGTGATTTTTCTGAGAAACATTATTTTTCTAAATAGTGAAAAATATTTCTTTTTAGTTAAAAATTTACTTTTTTTTAATTAGTTACTATTATTAAATGATATTATAATTTTTTATGGTAAAATATGATAAATATATTATCTATTAACACAATTTAACTCATTATAATCAATTTCACATTGAAATTGATTACAAAATCCAAAAAAACTTTTGAACATTTTTATATATTGAAAACCTATTATATCACCCCATCTTCGGGATTTACACTATTCTTAATTTCACTAATTATATAAATGGAATTTCAAAAATAATAAATAATAAATATTATTAATTATAATATTTATATTCTTATAAGATCAAATTAATTTTCAAACCAAAATGATTAGTAAAAGTGATTAAAATTAATAACAGTTATTAAGGGAATATTAATCTTAATTAGGAACTCAACGTTAAAATTAAGGGGGTAATTGATCTAGAACAGGTCCAAACCATATTTCTATCCATTTTTCGTCCTTAAACCTTCCATTTTTCAGTTTTGTTTCTTTGGTATGACTTTTTTTTATATAATAACATGTGTACACCTAACATGTTTCAAAAAACATTCAAGTGATTCATTTTCCACCCTTATAGAAGGTCACCAACACTACCACTTCCTCAAACCGCTAAAAAATTTAATTTCAGTTAATACATGTACAATAAACCTCCCATAAATCCACCCATCCTCATATAATCCTTCCCATGGTCAGAAAAAAAATCCATGAAACCTTTAGGCACAAAACAAAAGAAGTTACCTGATTTAAAGGTAACATATTCTCTCAATTCCTTTCTTTTATTTTAATTTTACACCCCATCCAACTATATATAATCAATTATTATACAAAACAATTACCCTAAATAATTTAATAATTATTATTTAAATTTTTCTACCAACACATACACACATATCCATCTTATGGGTAATGAAAATATTGATTCATTGAATCGAAAACTACGGCCTCACAAAACGATAATTTTTCATTTTTCCATTACCATCAATCATGGGGGGAAATATGATGGACAACATATTTTAATAGGATATATATTATATTTATAACAAATTTATTTTTCTTTAATTTTTTTTGGAAGATACCTTTATTCTTTCCATCTTTTTAAAATACGATATGTTCGTTAGAGGAAGTGTGGACTATTATCCCCTCAAAGTTATATGATTCATGCATACACTACATGGATTGTATTATATATGGTTTTAGTGAAAATATTTGATATATATGATATCATAATGCTAATTTACTAATTATATATATATATATATAAAGATAAATGTCTTTTACTTTCTTTCTCCAAACATACAAATTATACAAAAATTGAATTCATGCGTACGTATGGCGTACCGTATCCATGATCTGTGTATTCTATTTCATACTTATATAATATATAGATTTTTATAATACACATATAATGTATATACATGATATTTATATCATGTATTACATTATCTAATCATGATATAAGTATAAGGACCAACAATATACCAAATTAAGACACACATGTAAAGCAAAGTGAATATTACCCGAAGTGAATCCTTTACATAGGATGGCTAACAGGAAGGTAATATAAGGTTGTAATAAACAAATACATGGTATTAGATATAATAATATGGTTATATAAAACATTTTTGAAAAAAATATTATTTTATTCATGTGTTTTGAACGACTACAACGAGAGTCCAGACATAAGGTAAGGGGATTCTATCTCTCTTTTTATTCCAGTGAGATACATGTTATGTTAGCCACTCTTTCCGATTTTTGTGGAGTAATTACTTCCCATGATTGTAATATTTGTGTATTATTCCTATTTTATGGGAAGTTAAACATTATTTTAATGAAATTTCATTCATGGTGTTTATGTTTCAAAAGATACGAAATCTGTAAAAATGTTTTCTCTCAATGTTCCTTCTTTGAGACTCACATTTTGTAATGCACCAAAACACTTTTTCAAGGTCCATATACTTATATTTTAAATAATATATCATGAATATTCTTATTTTCATGATATTTTTAGATTCATTTAATTTTTTTTCTTAAATTGATATTATAATCCTAATTTACCATGATATAATAGTTTATTAAGACAATATCATCACGTTTTGAGATTGTTTAGGTTTATGATACTTTTGATAAATTATTATATTCCATATTTCAATACATTCATGAATTTTCCTATGTGTTTATTAATTATATGTTAATTTAGTGGTACCATGTAATAATCTTTGGTAAATATTATAGTTAATAATTTTTTTCCAATAAATCGAGACATCACCCACACTTCAGTTAGAAATCTGTGTTCCATCAAAACCATGTTTTCTAGAAACGGTTTCCAAGAATACTCTACTAATATCATATGATCATTTAAATAATTTCCTTCTCATTATGAATATTAATTATTTTTCAATGTAATATACTTGTCTCTTTCCAAATATGATATTTTTTATCCTTTTTACCGTAAAACATTAATATTCTTTTTACCTCATATGATATGTACATATTTATCTGTCATCAATAAATTGAAAATATCTTTTGTGTTTTTATATTTTTTTAGAAAAAATTTTCAAAATATATTTTCAAGTTTAAATTTTTTTCACATATTTTTCAAGATTTATTTATAATTTTATGAATTATTATCAATAAAAAATGTTTTCAAAACTTTTAAAACATTCTTTTATATGTTTTAAAATAAATGTTTTTCAAAATGCTTTCTTGCCTTATTTATAATTATTGAAATTATATTCAATGAAATGGATTTAAAAACGTTTTCCTGCTTTATTAATATGTTTTCAAATTATTTTCAATGAAATGGACTTGAAAACGTTTTCAAGATTTATATATATGTTTTCTATGTACTTTCAAATAAATGGGTTTCAAATTGTTTTCAACCATTCCTTATATGTTTTCAATATTTTTTCAATGAAAAATGTTTATTAATGTGTTTTGAAATTTTTTATAAGTTTACAAGTTAAAATGTTTTCAATTGAATTCAACTATTCTTTATGATATTTAAATTTATTTTCTGTGAAATTTATTTTCAAATGATATTTTGAATTAAGAATCCTATTTCAATGAATAAATGGAATTTTACTTAAGAAATGATTTTGAAAGGTATTTCAAAACTATTTTCAATATAATATTATATTAGTTGATATTATTCATGACCTTTTAGTAAATGATATAAATGTTACATTCATATTCTTTCTATGAGTGGGTTTCTATTAATATCTTGGTATTTATGAAACGAATTTCACTTTCATGGGTTATATGTTTATGAAATATATTTATCATTCATGGGTTATTATTTTGATTAAATTTTATAAAACCTATATCTTTTTACATATGATACAGTATGTTTACATTTTTATGATAACCATTTAATTTAATGGGATGAGATATACTTTCTATTGATTTTGAGGAACATGTATGTATAATTTTATTATGAGATTGGTGGGGCCTTTATCTCCCTCCAATGCATTAGGTAAATATTTATATATTAGGCGATAGGATAATATGGACATGGGAGTGAGACATGGAAACCAATATGGTATGAAGAGTGAAATCATGCTACTAATATGGAAATGGGAGTGACTCATGACTACCATCATGGTTTGGGGAGTGAAATCATGCTGCTAATATTTCTATTGGAGTGAACCATGACCAACAATATGGAATGGGGAGTGATTTCATTCTGTTAAGATGGTGATGGGAGTGAACCATGACAACCATTATTTTATAGGGGTGGACACATAATACCAAGATGGCCTTGGCAGTGATTCATTGACTACTATACGTTAACAGGATTACATGTTCAGAATGTTATATATGGACCCAGTTTTAGGTCTATGAGTTTATACAGGGGCATGATCTCATGTCCTTAACCTAATGAGGGGATGAGTCTCTACATATACATGTTCAAAATAATATATGATTATGTTTCTACCACAATTCCATGTTTTATTCCAATGTTACGCCTTCACAGATTATTTTCTTTATTTCCTTAGGATTCATGTCTTTTGAACTGAGAATCTTTACTATGATCTGTATTATGTAGGGTATGATCTTCAAATTTAATTTTCAAGTTACCCAACCTTTTAATTATTTTATGCATATGCATTTCCTTTATTTATCGTTACTGATCATTTGAGATCACCCCTTTCTTATGTTTCATTTCACCATGTTATGAATAATAGTTTTAGGTATATGTATTAAAGGTGGAAATATTTATGTGAGATTTATAAGATCTTACACTATTATACAAGATTTTTTTCAATGATTCCAATGACATTAATCTATTATATTCCTTAGAAAAATATTTTATAATGTACTGAATATCCACATAAAATGATGTAATATCCATGTATGTAATTTCTAGGTCTTTATAGTTGGTATCAAAGGAATTTTCTAGTTCACTATTGGAAACTAGGATATGAAGACATTAGTGCGACCCCTATGTATATTTCAATAGATTTGTCTATGGATATCTCTAAGTATAAGTATAAGGATGATTAAACATTTTAGAAAATTTCCTAGAATTTTTTTAAAGGATAGATTGAGTGGTTTCCTAGAAATACATCCCTGCAAGGATACCACAAGTAGATGTGAATCTAACACAGATGTACAAAGGGTTTGAACTCCAACAAGATGTTCAGGTCCTAACTCTTGGTAATCTAGTATACGATAAGGGGAAATATTGCACACATAGTTTGACACTCCTGGGGGATATGCATTGGAAATTCACAGACTCTTCAAAAAAAATCATGATGTATTTTGATATAAGTTGAATATGAATAACCTAGGATAGAAATATTTTTAATTGATTAAATAAGTATGTGCTCTGATTTGGACATCATATTAGTAATTTTTCATGATTATGTGGCTTTATTATATCATATTTTTTCTCATCCCTTTCGTTCTTGCTTTATTTAATGGATATATTTACAAGGAACATGGTTAACATTTAATGTTTCAGATGTTTAAAGCATGGATATTATGTAAATATCTTTACAATGGTGAAATATTATAAAGATAATCAGGAAGTTGGTATAGGTATTAGTTATATATCTTAAGATAATGAGACTACATACAACATGTGAAAGGTATCTAATATTATTATAGTATTTTTTACATAAAAGAAGAAGCAATATTAAAATGAGGTTGAGGAAACTTAAGACATGATTCATATTTCATAATCATGGAAATTATTATTAAGAAATATGTTGATAAAGCCTGAGTAATTGTTTATGAATAAATTTGGATTGATTAAGTATTTATGTTTTGGAATTCATTGATTTCATTATATAAATCATGTAATTTATATGTATTTTCAGTAAAAGTTTTCATTAAGGAATAAAAAAGAAATGATGAATGGTAATGAAGAAATAGAAAAGTTATTTCATGGAAATGAGATCTTTTGATTAAGGGAAGGAAGCCCATAATTAATGCTATAAATTGATATTGTGATCTTTTGATAATGATATGTTGGATATAAATATGTAAATTGGATAGTAAAGATTACCAAGAAACTAATTATTGACAATGTGTTATATGTCATCAAGGATGAAGTTTAAAACTTCTTGGATTTAATGAATATGTCCAGTATACTTTGGAATAAGGAATATTCCATTTTTTACAAAAAGGATTTATGGTAATTAATCTAATTACCAAGTTTCAAGGTAATATATGATGAGCTTATTCACATGTTTTGATTATGGAAACTAACTTGTACTTTTCAAAATTTGGGGGATCAAATGTTAAGATGATTTCATCTTATTCATTATAATGTTCGTGATTTTCTTCTTTTGGAAGGATTATAAGGTTAAATATTTATGGAGCTATTATATCAAACATCAAATAAATTCAGTAAGATTAAAGTTGTATCTCTCTATATGATTATTTAAGAACATTGGAAAAATGTCATAATAACATGTTGTTAATGATAACTTATGATAGGTGGTATGGAATAACATGGGTCTCATGATCTTTTAGTGATTAAGAACTGAAAATTTAACCTTCCTTTTTAGGGAAATAGGTGATGTGGATCAAGGAAAAACATATAGTGAGGTTGTACTAAAATCATGCATGTATATCTTTTCATGAAAATTATTCGACTTCAAGAGAAAGGATCCTGAAACCAAACATGTTGTAATAGTAACTTCATTTCCATTGAATTGAGATTTCCCATAGTTCATTAATTATTTATGTCATTATATTGATAACTTTATCCTGACATTTTTCTCTATCACCCTCCATCAAAACACGATATTTATAATTTTCTTCCATTTGTATATTTTCACTTCCAAACTAAGTTCCCTTATGCGTTTACCCATTTATATGTTACTTTGGGTAACTATTATGGTCCCAATGTACAATTTTCAGAGATTTTTTTGTAATCATTATTACAACGAGGGTTTATATGAATGAAACTTTCATTTTTTAAACCATTCATATTCAAAACAAAATTCAAGGGAGAAATTTATTTTAAGGGGGTAGAATATAACACCCTAAGATTTTTTGATTTTTAATAATTAATTTATCTCTTTTATATTTTTTATTTCACGTGAAACTAGAAATATATATATATATATATATGAAAACACTATTTCAAACATTCCATCCACACGCAATACATACATGCCTTTCACTACACACAATAACAACTTGTATTATGGTACATGAAATACCAACGTTGATTACCATACACGAAACACTGCTTATGCATACATTACACACAAAACAGGCATGGCATACAACTTGGTGTTTGTTACACGCAACACTGACTTGGTGTACGATTCATGCATCACTCTGTTTCTATGAAACATCTTCTATATATATAATTCTTTCAATGATATGACTAAAAAAACCATTAAATATTGTTATAGGAATATATTAATGACTACTTTTCAAGTATTGTTTATAATTTTTTATACAAATAAAACATATTGAAAATGAATGATATGATTTTTGGAAAAGTCCTTTTATGTTAAAAATATTGTTTTCTCGAGTAAACTGGTTTTAAAAATAAAATTACCATTAGAAAAATTTAGAAATTTAATTTGGAAAACTAAAAATACATTTTTGAATTCCTAATGTTTAAATTAGCATAGGGCTAATTTTTTATAGTTTTTCAAACAATCTTCATTTTTTGATGAAAAGAGAAAAATACTACTTTTTAGTTACAAAAAAACTGAATTTTATTTGAATTAATTATTAATGTTGAATTACATTGTAATTTTCTAATGTCAAATTAGAAAAATATTAAATATATAAATAATATTTAATCCATTATAATAAATTTCACTTTTAAATTGTATAAAAAAATATTTACAAATTTTAAACATTTTTCTACATTAAATAACTTTTATTTCATCAAGTCTGTCAGATTAGCATTAATCATAATTTTTTCACTTTTATGAATTTATGTCCTAAAATATTACACATAACATTTTTATAATAATAATATTTAGATTCTAATAATACCATGTTAATTTTGGACCAAAATGTTTAGTAAAAGTGGTTAAAACTAATCACAGTGATTAAGGCCAAATTATGCTTAATTGTGTAATAATACTTAAAAATAAATGCCAAAATGACCTAACCACTTGTAAAACATTAATTTTATAACCATTTTTCATCTATTTACCTTCCATTTTTTAATTGTTTTGGTTTTGTATGACTTTTTTTATTTACAAACATCTGTACACCTAACATGTTTCTAAAAATTTTCAGTGAGTCCTTTTCCTTCCCTATAAAAGGCCAACACCACTCCCACATACTCATCCCATTGAAACCTATTATGTATAGAAAATTCCTAGAAAATACACTTACCATAAATCCTCCCATCCTTCTAAAATCCTTCCCTTAGGAAGAAGGAAATATGTGTAGGCCTTTTGGCATAAATCAAAAGGAGTTAATCAATTAAGAGGCAACATCTTCTCTCAAGTCCTTTCTTTTATTTTACTTCTCCAACACATAAAACTCTTTATATTATATGATTATACAGTAAAAAAAGTATTTTAAATATATTATTATGTTTTTATGCAATAGAGTTTACCTGTAGGTACACAAAACTCCATTTAAGGTGTATCAAACATATTGTTTCCATGTAAAGCGAACTACTGCCAAACGAAACGGTGATTGTTCATTTTCTATTAAAACCTATCATGGTGAATATTATGATGGAAAAAATATTTATATATGATATATATTATATTTATAATGTATTCAGTATTCTATAATATTTATTTGGTACATAACATTTTTCATTCCATCTTATGTAAATAAGATAATTTCGTTTGAGGATGTGTGGACTATTTCCCCCTCCAAGTGATATAATTCATTCGAACACTTCATGGATTGTATTAAGGATAGTTTAAGTGAATATAAATGATATATAAGATATAATAATTCTACAATAATTATGGGATATATATATACATATTTTTATTTTACATTCTTTCTCTCAACGTGACAATTAAACAAAAATTTTGTACATGCCTTTGTACGACATACCGTCTCCATGAATAGTGTATTCTGTTTCATACATATATATTATATATATTATTATAGTAAAAAATAATATATATATGTGATATTTATATCATTATTTACAATATGGAATCATTATATTTGTATAATTACAAACAATATAACAAATTAAGACACACATGAAAAACAAAGAGAATATTACCTGAAGTGAAACCTTAACATATGATGGTTTAAAAGAGTGCAATATATGGCTGTAAAAAATCATATATGGTATTAGATACAATAATATTGTTCTTTAAATGATTTATAATAAATTTATATTTATTATACATGTATATTGATTGAGTACGATGAGAGTCAAGACAGAAGGTATGGGGATTTCATCTCACTTTTTATTCTTGTGATACACATTCTATGTTTGCCACTATTTTCTTTTTGTGTATTATAAGTACGTCCCAAATTTTTATGCTAGGTATATTATAACTAAATTTATAGGTATTTAAATATCCTTTTTATGAAATTTCAATCATGGGGTTTATTTTTCAAAATTTACCAAATCGATAAAAATGTTTTGTCTCGAAATTCCTTCTTTGAGACTCACATTTTTTATACAAATAAACTATTCTTCAACATGTATATAAATACATTTTACATGTTCTATAATGAATATATTTTTTCATGTTATTTTAAGATTTATTAAATTTCATTTTCTTTCATGGATAGGGTGATCCCATGTTACCACATTATAATAGTTTATTGAGACATACTCATTGCTTTTCAAGATTGCTTATGTTTTTTCATCAATTGATATTTTTTTGTTCCAAATCACAATAAATTATATATAGTATTCTCCTATGGTTACTAATACTATATTAATGAAGTGGTCCCATTTTTTACTCATTGGATCATATGTTTGTGAATAATGTTTTTTAAGGAACTCGGACATTACCCTCTCTTCTGTTGTAAATCAATGTTTCTTAAAAACCTTTTTTTATAACAAGGGATTCAAAGAATATTCTGCCAATATCCTATGACAATTAAAATAAATTTCTACCCTTTTTTCATTTACCAATTATTTCAAAAGAAAAATTTAATTTTTTTCAGAATGAGATAATTTTCTATTCTTTTTACTGTGCAAAAGGAATGTTCTTTTCACATCACACAACATATACGAATTTATCCACCTTCAAACCTTTGATGTTTTCTTTTCATGTGTTAAAGATTTTTTCTAGATTTTTTTTTTTAAAATATATTTTCATGTAAAATGGTTTTAAAAACGTTTTCATTCTTTATTCATAAGCTTTCATTGTATTTTCAAGGAAAATAGTTTTTATAACGTTTTCATGTTTATTTTTAAAGTTTTTAATGAAATGGTTTTAAAAAAATTCCAGAATTATTTAAAAATTTTAAAAGTATTTTAATAGAAATGGTATTAAAAATGTTTTAAATATTTGTTTATATGTTTTGAAATTATTTTCAAAGAAATGGTTTTCAGAACATTTTAGAGCTTTATTTATAAACTTTCAAAGTATTTTCAATAAAATGGTTTTCAAAATGTCTTTAAGATTTATTTATATTTTTTTAATTTTATTTCAACAAAATGGTTTTAAAAACATCTTCAAGAATTAATTATATGTTATCAATGATTTTTCAAATAAAAACGTTTTTAAAAATATTTCAAGCTTATTTTATATGTAATGAAATGGTTTTCAAAATGTCTTCAAGATTTATTTATATTTTTTTAATTCTATTTCAAAAAAATGGATTTAAAAACATCATCAAGAATTAATTATAGGTTATCAATAATTTTTCAAATAAAAACATTTTTAAAATTATTTCAAGCTTATTTTATATGTATTCAAGGAAAAATTAATTCAAATGATTTAAAGTCTAATTTATAGGTTTTATTGGTATTTTATATGAAAATAATTTTCAAATGGTTTATTTTTTAAAAATACTTTTTCAATGAATAAAGGATATTTTTCTCATGAAACATTTTTATAGAATATTTCAAAACTCTTTTCCATCTAGGATGAAATTTATTGATGTTACTCATTCCATTTTATCAAATTTTCAAAAGATTCTATTTGTATCTTTTTTATGAATGGGTTACGCTTAAGGTCATGGTATTTATGAAAAATGTTTCTCATTCATAGGATATTTGATTATGAAATATGTTTCTCATTCACAGGTTATGATTTTGATGAAATTTATATGAAATATGTATGTTTTTTAGAGGTGATGATATGTTTACATGTTTATGTTACCAATTTAATTTCATGGGTTTAGATATGATTTATTAATATTTTTCTAGCTCATGTATGTATGATTTCATTATGTGATGGGTGTGACCAATATCTCACTCTAACAGATTGAGTAAAGATTTATATCTAATGAGATAGACTATGATTGAAATGGGAGTGAACTATGGCTACAAAGATGGTATGAAGTTTGAACTCATGATACTGATATGTACATGGGAGTAAACCATGGCTACTAAGATGATATGAAGACTGAACTCATGTTAATCAGATGGCCATGGATGTGAAATATGACTACCAAGAAGGTATGGGAACTGAACCCATACTACTACAATGGCATTAAGAAACATTCCTTGACTATTATGCATGAAATTGATTACATGGTTACACTGTTATTCATGGAATTGGTTTCATGTCCATAATTTTATATGAGGTCCTGATCTGATATACATTACATAATGAGTGAAAATGTTTCTACTTATATGTGTTCATAATATTATATGCTTCTGTGTCTGCCAAAATTCCATGTTTTATTATTATGTTACACTTTCATGGACTATGTTCCTTAATTAATGATGATTTATTTATTACGAAATTATAATAATTATTATGAGCTCTATTATGTAGGGTATGATCAAAAAATGTTATGCTAAATTTCTATACCCTTTTTTTCATGTTATGCTTACAAATTTCCTTTATTTACCCCTACTAAGCATCGGTGCTCACCCATTTCTTCTGTTTCTTTTTCCCATATAATGAATAAAGTATGTAGGTATAAGTAATAAAGGATGAAATAATTATAGGATATTTTGAGGATATTCTTCCAGGATATAATATTTTGTTTCAATGTTTCCAAAGACCCTAAACTATTACGGTTCTCATGAATGAATTTTTCTAACGTACTGAATATTATTATAAAATGATGTAATATCCATGTATGTCAATCTTGGGTCACTATAGTGTAAGATAAAATACATGTTATAAATTCTCACAATTATTCCATTGGTATGACTTCTTCAGTGATTAATTTCAAATATGTGACATATTTATCTATTTTATTCGCATTGATTCCAGTAGGATGAAATATTACTAAATCTCACCCCTCAAGATCATTTTTATTATATTAATGGAGATCTATGTTGGGTGGGATTGAATATCTTTGATGAAAATGAACAAATTTTATGTTTATATAAATATATATATAATAAAAAAAGTGATCAAATTTTTAATAATGAATAATTTCAAAACACGATTGTGTATCATTTTTAGATTATTACCAGATTAATCATTATTAATGTAAATTAAATATTAATTTTGGATTCCTATAATTCAATAAACATTAGGACAATTATTTAATTCATTACTAATCATTGATCAAGTCATTGAATATTGTTTACACATTTTAGTACTCTCTATATTAAATTGTTTTATTGGTGGGAAGATCACATGATGAGTATTCACTTAAATATCTCCAAAAACAAATACTAGATTATCAGGGACTATTTTGTTACTATTTTAATGATTGGTTGTTATTTCATAAATATTTTCATTATGCATGAGTACATATAGATTTTTTTTGATCATTTATTTTTACTTTATTTTTTTTCTTATTGATTATTTGCATTGATTTAATTTTTTAACTTAGGGGATATGATTAAGTTGTCTCGCATCAAATTCCCTTATTATATAGTCTATTTTCTTTTCTATTAAGATAAATCTATTTTTTATCATCACTATAATTTATTATACTTTTGATCTATAAGAAAATATATAGAGTGTTCTTGGGTTTTTTAATTATCAAAAAGCGGGAGAATATTGAGTGGATCCCTTCCACAGTTATTTATATGTTTTGATAACTATAAATCCCCACTATTATTAAATTATTTTAATACATATTTTTCCCACATAAAATTATGTGTTTTTATAAATATATATTACCACTAATTATTTATTCTTATTAAATGTTTTAATTTTTTCTTCTTAATTTTTGAATTTTATTTTTTTTAATTATTTGATTAATTATTACTGTATTAATACATTGTTTTTTCTTTGACTTCTCTATTTATTAGAGTTTATAATTTTAATTTTTATTCTATTTTTATTATGATATGTTTTATAATTAATGATTCATACAATGTAATAAATATTTCATACCTATTTAGTGACACTCATAAGGAAAACATTTAATCTGATGTTTTCTTATGTATTGGGTGTTAAGAAAAGATAAGTAATAATTGTTTAACCAATGATGAATTTTATAAGCTCAAATTCATAAATATATTCTATTTATATTATTAATTCAATTATAAGGAAATTTTTTTCTTATTTAGCGTTTTTACAATGGAAAATATCATAGTTATGATGATACGTACCCTATATAATAAAAAATATTTATGATGATATTTTCAATATTTGAAAAAAATCTACGGTTGAAATATTCCTCATTATGATTTTTCATACGTGATTTTTTTGTAAAGACTACTATCTTACGTAGCAAATAAATAATTCCCATTATTCTTACAAAGTAAAATTTCAAATAAAATGATTATTACACAATGACAGAAGATTCCTACATAGATAGATTATTTTATGGATTGTTCATATTTAAGATTAGAGGTTTGTTTAATATTATTCATGATCATAAGTACAGTCTTATTCTAACACTGGTAGAAAAAAATGATTTATTCTCTTGAAAATATTTTAAATGTAATTGTGAAATGTAGGATTTTTATTAAATGATAGGAGATTATTACAAAGATAATTCATTTAAAGGATTATTTCTATTTAATAACAAAGGCTTCATTATTACTATTCCACATGAAATTTTTTGTTTTTTTACATGGCTTGGAAATTTTAATTTCAATGAAAATCAAAACCCAATATTTTTTTAAGAATTAAAAGTACATTTAATTGTTCATTAAAATTGATATGACTCTGAAGATGATTTAAATGAAGGAAAAAAGTTCTCCATTGACATTAAAGAACAATTTTTAAAAAAATTATAGGATTATTAATGTCTAACATATTATATTTCTAACTATATTATTTTTATGATATTTTTTACCAGTTATTTTTTAGAATTTATTTTTAGATGAAAAAGGGGAACTGTAAACATTATATAAAATTATGTTGATATTTTAATGAAGTATTCCAATATGACTTTATTTATGTAAATAATATCTATAAGGACTATAGGGATCCATAAAGTCATTTAGAATAACATGGATTGTATTAATAAATTATATTTTTGGGTATTATTTTAAAATTCACTTGATATAATGATAGAATATATATTGCATCATACAACACATAAAATTTATTACAAATATTACACAGACTTCATGTTTTTTTCTATCATTATCCATATTTCTCCCTTTCTATATCCTATATCTTGATTTAATTCCAAATAAGAGATTTGTTTTTCCTAAATAAATTAATAAAAACAAATTATAGATATTAATTTTGTGGTTACTTGAAAACCAAAACTATCAAGGGATGAATGGTACCCATTAATAATATTAGTGAAAAAAGTAGGAACTCCAATAGTCTATTTTTACTAATATTCATATAAAAAATTGTTTCCATTCTTATTTTTGTGGGATACACTACTTAATAATTCTATATTCCATTTATCATTAAATTTTTAGATTTAAATTTTGAAAATAAATTCTTCCCCACCTATTTACATCCTTCCAATGCTGAATATATACCACATTAAATGATGATGCCCCTATTGAATAGTAAATAGCATGGTTAGAATTTATCTTATGGATGAGGTATGATAAACCCTATAATCTCCTTTATCAACCTGATAAACTTCTATATAATGCTTCTCAATCAGTTTTGGATTTCATCTCTATCAAATTAGGTTATCAATAACTAACTAATTTTTTAACTATTTTATATCCATTATTTCTATTAGTCATTAAATCAATTCATCCTAATGAGTAAGAATTATAAATTTTTATCCATACGATTATTCATGATCTTTTTTCATAGATATATAAAGTGATGTTAGGATTTGATAGTGTTGTAGCTTCAGACACACCCATAGATGGGGGAGGTAGAATTATGATCATTCCCAATTCATGTTCTCATCACTCATTAACATTTTTATTAGATCTTGTAACCATGAATAAAAAATAGTGGTCAACCTGATGGCCAAAAAAATTACTCCCAAGAATAAAGGATATGGAAAAGGGAAATCAACAAATAAATA
This sequence comes from Viscum album, assembly GCA_963277665.1. Lineage (NCBI taxonomy): Eukaryota > Viridiplantae > Streptophyta > Magnoliopsida > Santalales > Viscaceae > Viscum > Viscum album. The sequence goes on along the minus strand of OY728152.1, from coordinate 837,260,282 downwards.
TAAAGGTTTTACTATGTATTATAATCGTTTCTTGTATCCAAGTAGAATAAAAATTAAATTGTGTTGATGTACTAAAAAAGAACAATATACGCGTTATTTCAGCAGATAAATTAATTTTTTTAAAGTCACACCTCACCGAGGATTATTATTTTTTAAAATTATTTGATAATAGCTCATTTCCTCTGTAAGGTCACTCCCCCGTCTATATTTTTACATTTTTATATTTGATATTAGTTTGTAAACATTTTTTCACTTCTCAGTTTATCAATATAACGTTTAATCCATGATCAATATTTAGGAATGTTGTTTTCTTTAGATTTATTATTGATATGATAATATATTATATACCATGTATTTATAAAAACCCCACAGGAATATATAAATAAATCCTTATAAGAAAATTTGACTCATTAATCCCCAAATAAACATTACATTGTAATATGACTGTGTGAAAAATAAATTCAACATTATGAGATAAATTATTAAAATCTATCCTCTTAAAACCTTAATTAGGATATTTTTTATATAAATTCTAAAATACTCTTAACATCCTTCTCTTATTTTAGAGAAAAACATTATCTCTCAAAAAATTCCCTCTAAAAAGATTCAATTTAGAAACAATGTATTCTATCTAATTCAAAAATTAAATGAATATTATAATTCTAATCACCTTACTTATCCTTCCACTTTATTTTATTATTATTCATCTATATTAATATTTTTCCATTATACCGATAATTTTCTATATTTTTTTTTCCAAACATCTTCATATATTTTGTATAAATTTATTTTAAATTAAAAATGGATAAATTTTTTATCTTGAACATCCTCAACATCTAATACATCCCTTACTTCATATTTAAGAAAATTGTCACCATTAAAATTAATTTAGGTTAATAAGGTTCATAACATAACAACACAATAGTTAAATATGTCAACTCATCAATTCTATATATAACCTATAGGTTTTCAAACATGGTATAATTTCCTAAACTAAAAACACCTATTTTAGGTACCACATTTGATAGAAAATAAAATTGTTTACCAACTACCTAGGAAAAATGCTTCTTCAAAAACACCCCTAAATGTGTCTTACTCCATGATTTCTTACTTTTTTCTGCTTCAACTCCAGAACACCTGATAACCAAAATAACTTCTACCATGGAATTTTGTTCCTAAAATTTCATATTTCAATTATTTCTATATCCCCCCACCATTTTGATTTTTCTTATGTGATGTAATATTAATCTCACACAAATTACATAATGATTTCCAAAACAATCATTATGGTCCTCCCCATTTTCAAATAGATTTTATGATACAAAATATTTTATGGAATATTTTTATGATAACTAAAATCAAAATTTTAGTCGAACCTTAAAACACCATGATCATAAAAATCCTATAAATTAATCACATGGATTTCAACATCAATATGTAGTTAAAAATATCATTAAAACTCCAAAACACTTAGTAACAAATTCATGCTCGATATTTCTCCCTCTTGATAAAACATTATCCATTGCATGGGTAGCCTTTCTATTTAAACAAATACTCCCCCCAAACAAAAATTACATCAAAATTTCTCATATCACCTCTATATAAATAATTTCATGATTCACCACATAATAGAAATTCTCACAATAATGTTGTGATTTTGTCCTTCACCATACTTATGCTATTAATATCTAAATAATTTGATAAAATTTAAATCTCATTCCAATGATATAATACGGTTGAAATACATCAATTACCATTATCAAACATTAATCAAAGTCATATTTAAAATATAATCTAAATATTGATCTTCTAATGTCATGACCTTTATATACAGAGATATCAAGCTGCGACTTTGAATATTTCTATATGTGATTATATTTTCACTTCTTATACATATCATTCATGATCATAATAAAACTCTATTCCCAAATATATAAATGACAAAAATTATCATATCAGAATTCATATGTCTTTAATGTGAACTCAGACTCTAACCATGACTTCTAAAAATTATACTTTCAACTATTTTCAACTAATCCTTCTCCAAACTCATTGGTAACATACATCCTATTAGTTAAGACATCAATTTTTCATAACTATCCATCATTATCAGTCTTCCTTGATTTGAAAAAAAAATAAAAAAATAATGTGTTTCAATAGTAACTCCCTTTTAATATTTTAAATGATGCATCTAGTAAAACTGATTCCCCACCAAGATATGGATATGATATCTCTCCCATTCTATTTCAATCCAAAAGCCATAAATATTATAGATATTATTCATATATTTTATCCACATTTTTAAAAAAACATTATATTAAAGGGTTCTACATTACATGAAAATCCTTACATCATCACCTTTTTCCATTAAATGTATCATGATATATTCATCAGCTTCTCTTTGCATTTAATATTATTTATCCTACATCATTTGTAATGATAAATAATAATTTTATCATTACATCAATAATTTTATGATTTAAAATTTCTCTAGTCCCCCTTTTATTTCCACTTAATATATCAATAATACATTATATTAATTACCCTCAAGTTATGATTAAAAATTTTATAGTAAGTATTGATTTTATAGATTATTAAATATTTCCTTTTATACAAAATGACATTACAATTTTAATACATATTATTCACTTAAAAATATTAGAATCATTTATCCACTAATTAATTCATTTAGAGAATAATTGATTTTCTAGGGACACTGAGGAGGGTGAATCAAAGTCTAGACAAAATTAACAATTTTTTCTTTCCCTCTAAATACAACCTCTTATACTTGATCATTTATCACAATTAGGATACATGGATTATAAATGTTTACTCACCCCTTAACATTTTATCTATATTGTCATGTAAAAAATAAAATAGGTTTTCAGAAGGATTGAAACCTTTTATAAATCATAATCCATAATTTTTTCGATAATGATGAGTAAACATATTTAATTATGAAATTAATTTTATGTTATTATATTTTTTATTAAGAGTAACAAATCGGTTATAAATTTATTTTTCACTCCTATTTTCTATCTCCTATAGCTGATTCCCATTAACAGGATAGAGGTGTGGTTTATTTTAGAACCACTAGATCCAATGTTCCTTCCTCAAACCATTGAGCAGGGCTTTAATTGCAAAGATATGATAACAAATTCTGCAATGCATGTTTGTCTAGTTATTCATCTTTGATAAATAGTTATCTTCAATCATGAGGGATCTTTAATATATTCATCGATCTTCATGAATTATATAAATTAGCATCATCATCATCTCTTTCTCATCTCAATTATATGTTGGTGTATAGATGAATTATGTAGCTTCTCAATCCTTCTTTTTTTACATAGGTGGTATTCAAGAATAGAATTAACAGATTCCCCTCCTCAATACATAGGGTATCCCCTTGTGAATATAGTCTCAGGTATTCCTCCTAGCCTCAAAATATAATAAAATACTTTCATTTAATGGGAAAATATAAATCCATGATACCTAACAGATATTTTCTCTATGATTTTCATTCTTTATTTTTTCTTATAATTATAATCATTTAAAATCATTTAAAATAGAAGTTATATTCAATAATATCTCATATAGGATAAAATGATTAACTTTATGAAATATTTTATGTACCCTTTCATCATCATATCTACTTATCCCATTATATTAAATTCATTAAAATAATGTCTAGATGAATTATGTTGTATCATGGTATATCCTGTTGGTTGGGGATCCCTCAGACTGGAATGCGTTTAATTCCAACATCAATGGATTCTTAAAATTTTCATTTAAAACATATCATAGTTAGGTCCTCCCTATTTTAGCTTCCCACATTTCTAAACTGATATGAGACATCAATATTCTAAACATGGCATGAATCATTCTAATTTAACCATAAGTATAATTTTATATTATGCCATTCAATTTATCAATACTTTACAAAGAAAAAACACCAACCTAATATTCACATTGGTGTGTTACCACATCATTAACTATGATGAATATTTTAACACAATACATTTAGTGATACAACAGAGTTCTAATAGTCATTCAGTTTTCTATGGATCACAACCTTCACTATGGAAAATCATTTCTCACCATTGTAATGTGAAACACTTATTTTTTTAAAGACCATCTTGAATAAAAAAATCGATATCTTTATAATGTTGAATCCATGAATAAAATATCAAAAATAATCAATTATCTTATTTAAACATAAAAATATATAATATTTTGGAAGCACATAAAGGCTCCTTTGTGAATTCACTTTTATGGGTTACCATTACAAGTTTTTTGAATACCATTACACAACTCACAAAACATTGTTGGTACCCATATGTAGCATATAGAAATGTATAATGTCAATTTTTATGGTCATTAAGGATACTGTTATATATTTATGAAAACAAACATATGTAATTCCATTACCGTAGAACGGACACACAAATTAGTCTATTCGACATAGAGTAAAATTTATGTAGTGTATACATGCCCTTACACGGATGAAGCATTTTGGTAATGATCATTATGTAAACAAAAAATTTCCAATGATATATGTACATAAAAACCAAGGTTCCTAGATTCCCATTACACAAGGTGCAATAAACAATACCCATAATTTCAAACCCTATATTTAAATTCATTTAAAAAATTTGTCCAATTCAAAATAACCCCAGTACTTTTATTATCAATCTCACTGGATTAAAAATTCCTTGAAATATTATAGAGAGTATATTCAATATTAATAAATCAAATTATCTTAATCAATATTACATTAATTTTCATTTATAAAGGGATACAACATTCATGTTTACATGGATTTGTATCTAATAAGTATCTAAATTAACATTTACCAAAAAATATTTTCATCCTATTTTTTTAATGGTCAAGGATAAATCCTCATTTTTATTATTAATGAAAAGTAAATACCTCTTTTAACTGGGTAGAGGGAGACCCATTAAATAGCTCGATGGCCCAGTGGGCATGTAGCCCATTACATGGCCCATAGGTCCAAATATTTGGCCAATGGCCCATTATGATTTTCATCAACCAACATTCAAAATTCATAAAAAAGTTTGATAAAATCAAAATAAGGGTAAAATGTGTTATTAGATTACCTCAACATTTTAATTATCTATGTTATATATAATTTAAATATCCATATAAATTCTATATATTCCATAATGAACTTGGTGTGGTAACTTATTCTTCATATCATATCACCCTCAAGGGGTGCATTTATTATTTCATTGTCCGGATAATAATATTATCCCATGATGTACATATTACTCAATATATTATATATATTGAATAATCCATTTATCCTAATTCATATATCACCTTCATTTCCCTTGTCAAAAACATCAGAATGCATTTTTAATGATATAGGATGTGTTTTTAAATACTTTCATAACAGACGTAGATTGAGTGATTTTGTTATCTCAACCAGATTTCATACTTATATGTAGCTCTAATGTGTATAGATATATTTATATTAATCCTCCCTTTCCTTATCTAATCATATTAATATTTAATATATATGAAAATTTTCATAATTTTAGTTATCTTCTTGTGGGTAAAACATTTGTTTATCTTTTCAAATAATGAAAATTCACCCGTTTTGTATTTAATTTATGTTTATTTTTTTAGTATTTATTATTGAGTTGGAAATATAATCATAATGGGTTTTTCAATATTTCAATATTTTTTTCACATTCCACACAATCACATTATTAATTCTTATTGAATTACTATATTTCATCTTATATTTTAAATTTCTTATGATTCCTCTTGATCATTATCTATTTTTATAGTATTATAATACTTATTTAGAAAAATAATTATGATGTGTTCATTCCCATATTGTTACTTTTTATATCTTTAAAATTATTTCTTCAAATCCATTAGGTTATTAATTTTCAGAAACTCCTTCCCTTCTTCATCAAGGAAATAAACTAATAAATCTATCATTTTAACTCTATATTGATTATATTCTATTCTTCTATTCTACTTAATACACTTTTTATTGATTTAATAGGGTCATTTCAAATAATTAATGGTGTAGAACCTTTTAAATTTTATTTGTATCTTCAGTATGTTTTTACATCATTGTTATCATTCTTCTAATACGTCTAAGGAATGATTTTTTTTATTTATAATTCTTCATATAACCCTTCATCAAATTAATTTCTCTCAAGATTGACAATTATTTATTTATTTATTTTATGTGGTTTTATTATCTCGAGAGTTTATGGGATGTACATATCTTGTCCATACCATCACTCTTCTTACATTTTACCACCTTTTCCACAATTATCAATAATATATATTGTAGTTTTCAGGGTTGTTTTTGTGAGGTATTCACAAATTCTGATGTAAACTATGTTTTTTGAGAAACGTGCCATCTTCTTTTTGACATGTATCTCCTCAATTATGGCCTATGATGATCCACATATATTATAAAATTATTCCAACACTCCATGAATATGGGCCAAAAAATTTAAGGAAATTTAATAATAACTAATAAATTTATTTTTTTTCATTTTTCATGAAAATTGTATATATTTTTTTAATTATTATTTTTAGGTGGATGAATAAACCTTTAAATATATTTTTGGGGGAAAATATTTCATGAATATACCACCATCAAATTTTTATAGATTAGTATATTTTTTTTAATTTTTATCGACCTATATTTTTTTGTTATTATTTTAAATCCTACACTTTCACGTGATATATCATTAGTGAAATCATTATTTCTAGGTAAACGAGATAAAATTTCTAGGAGTTTTTTATTATTCTCAATCGATAATCTATATCTCCTCTTTCAACTAATTTAAGGCATTCTTTGGGATAGATCTTCATTAATATATTGTATGGTATTTCAATTAATTTCATATATCTATGATTTTATAAATTGTGTGGATTCCAAATTTATCACAATTACCTCATGTTTTATAATCATCAAGTTTAGGGAATCATTTTTTCCTCAAATGACCTCAACATATATTCTGATTCTATCTATATCATTGTAATCATATCCCCATGAATTTTTGATTCAGTTGGTGATGAAATGTCAGGGTCTTTTATTCTAATTTATCAGTCCTCTAATTAAGAATACATAATATACATACGAGATTTCTATATATTTTATAATACATTGATCATTTTTCAAAAAAAAATTTGTTTCTAAAATATTCTCACAACCATTAATCTTCAATTAATCACTAATAAAGGAAACTTTTTTAGTATTTTTTTCATTTTTCTCTTTTACATTAAAATTTTGTCTGAGAGGAATGAACTTTTACAATATCATTCATAATACATACTCAAAATATTAATTTATTTTTATATTTTTCACATTTAATACAACATTAATCTATTGTATATGTACATAGTATTGATCATTGAAATGGGTAGAATCCTGATACAATCCTTGAATTTAATATAAAATATCAAATTTTTGGAATTGATTAATCATATTTTTATTATACACAGATAAGGATTCCTTATTTGAAATGATTAAATTCAACATATTTGAAATAATAACATTTTATACTTTTATTAACGTTGATTATTGGTAAATACTTCATTTACTTTGATATTTAATCAATATTTTCCTATTTTATCATTATCTTTTTTATGGTTTTCGAGAACATTAAAATTTTATTTTGGAAAATAATATTTTAATTATAATTAGATCATAGTGATTATGATAATTTAATCTCATCTTTCTCCACTAAAATGAGACCATTCATGTTCTACTATTTCTAATTAGTACTGTTCCTTCACAGATTCCATGAGTAGGTGTGAACTAATCCTTCATATGTTTTCCACTATCATAGGTAATTTAGAAAATATTGTTTTGGGGAAATGATGATTGAGAAAACTATTAAAATTTCTATTTTTCCTATTTATAATGTTTAGAAAAAATTTTCCTTCACTATTGATTCATAAAATATATTATCAATTTATAAGATTTTTGTATTTGGATATATTATTCATTTATTTTCTATATGTTCATATACTCTTTTTTGTTGAGAATGATTGTGATATATATTAGGATAATGGAATGTGGTTTTTCACATTTTCCTATGATTTTGATAAAATGTTATTTGTGTTTTTATTTTGTTATATAACAACCTATTACTCCAGTTTTGTTGTGCTTATACAGTCTTATAATTCATTTCTTCAAGAATGTTATAGTCAAATTCATTATTATTCTTATCAGGTCGCTAATTAATGTAGATATGGATGCTTCCATGCTTTCTTGACCATTTCTGGATATAATATTAATTGAATTGGATTTTTCCTAAATTCCCCCATCATGAATTTAGATTGAGAATGGTGAATCTTTTTTTGGAAGGATATTAATCATGATCATCTCTCTAAAACCAATTTCATGTTGACAGATTATTCAAACTTATAAATCATTTTTCTCTCATATTATAAATTATAATTCCATACTACATAGCATATTATTAAATGAAAGGAGCCATGGGTTCCAAATTACAAACTAAACGACATTCTTATCACTTTTAATACGTTTGAGAAAAAGGAAAGTAATAATTTTTTTTATGATGAGCATGATGTAGATGTAAAGAGGTGTAATAAGGAATTGGTGGTAATTATAAAATATAAAAGGACTCTAGTGATCATGAAGATTATTCCCAAGTTGGAAACCATGATAAATTCCATCTTATTAAGGAATTATTTATCAATGATTATAAAACAAATTGTAAAAATAAAATCGTGGACTCATATAGATATGTAACTCCTTATCCAAAAATTAAATGATGGAATATTGATAAATATAAATTAAAAATGGATATTTTAAAAATATCATCTAGAATATTTATAAGTAATATAATCTACCACCATACTCCAAAGGGAAATGGAATGGTGAATTTAGTATGTTCATCCCCTTAAAGGAATCTGAATCATTAAAATCATTTGTCATGGTTGAGTCAAAATCATCTGGTGACTCAAGTAGGGATGATGTTGATGATGCTAAATCCAATGTCAGGATTTCATATCAGGTAACTATTGACTTTTGGGAATACTTAAAACATTTTTTAAAAAAATATGATTCAATTAAATTAAGAAAAACATTAATGGGGAACTCACTATAATCACTTACCTTAAAATTTTATATAAAATAATCCCTATGATATAGGATAAATTTAATATATATTCATTTTAATTCATAAAGTCATTCCATTGAAATTATTCTCATCTTTTTTTCCAAATCTTGAATTTGGAATCCCAGGAATTATTTGGTATCTTTTCATGGCCCTTTAAATCAGTCTTGGATTTCAATGTTTTTTTGTGATGATATATGTTCACTCAGTTTTTTAGATTTTCATTGAGGCTAATCAATGGAGACTTATAATTTTAGTGGATGAATTTTGAAATTATTCTAGTATTTATTGTTTCTCTTTCAGACCGTGATAATTTTTGGAATTTTATATGTATGGGTTTGTTTTATTTGTGTGCCTTTTATTTTTTCCCTTTTTGGAATCAATATATTCATTCTACACATAGTTATTCTATATATTTGAAGCATCATTTTTTTTCAATTTTATCATTTATGTTTACTTTTATCCTCATAAAAAAATATTTTCCATATGCATGATATATTTTGAATTTTTACACTATGAAATTAATAGGGCCTATAGTGATATTATATATGTGGTTCCAGCTAGGAAGTGCATATTTCATGTTTTCCCCAAGCCAAATTGAAACATTATTATTTCTTCTTTTTTATTAGTGATTTTTTATTTATTATTATGATATGAAATTTAGGATATCAATATAAATATGACTCCCCATAAGATATAATATTTTTTGTTGAAATTCTCTATGAATGATGTTGTAACTCTATAACTCATCAAGTTTGACTTTTGAAAATGATATGAGGGACACAATTATATATTATAAAAGAACATAATCATTATTACATGGATGTAGATGGATCATGAAATGATACATCCCATAACTCATAGTCTAATTCTCCATGGAGTGGATTATATCAATGATGAGAATGATGTTGAAACTAGAGTCTCATCAGATTAGTTCTAGAATGTGGGTGAATGAACAATATTTTTCTATCCAATTGTGTATACATGAAGGTTGATTCACCTATTCACATTTTTTATATGTATCCTAGAGGCTACATATAATTAATTTCTTCACATGGATTAGATTCATTAATTAGATGTGATGGTTTCTAGTATGATGGAAGGTTGTATCTAGAAAAGCATATATAATGTGTTATTTTATATGTTCTTTATGTCACCTTTTTATGTATATCCCTCAATTACATTGTAGTGTAATCTCATTACACCATGTTCATGAGTTGTTAAAATGATTTTCATTAGAAAAATATTAAATTTCATGATTTGGTTGACCAATTATATCCTCCAATTATTTAAAATTATGATAATAAAACTGGTTTAGGACAGTATATCCAATAAGAGTATAACATGAATTTTAATCGATACAACTTATTGTTCCTAGTGGGTGGTGTAAAGGACACCAAGAGGGGGGTGAATTGTGGTCTAACCAATTTCACATTGTTTTTATTTATCCATAAATTATTCCCCCTTATAAATTGATTTAAATATTAAATAAGAGTTATTGATCATTTTTTATTCACACAACCCTTAACTCGGTATGCAATTCCAAAATTGATAATAAAAACCCACATAATGATTTTAGAAGATTAATCTCCTCTAACAAACATTATTTATGTTTTTAAGTATTATTTATTACATTAAATTTTTTTATCAAATTATTTTGATGTTATTACAATTATCTATTAAGTGGAACACAATGGTTGTGATGGTATAAACAACTTCCCTTTATCTATGTCACACTGCCTAGTTTTCAAGAATTAATGGTGGATTTACATGTAATTAAACAACCATCTTTAATGGACATTACTTGAATAATTAAATAGGTCATCAACATACAAGATATTATTATAAATTATCCATGAAATATTTTATTATTCAACACCATTAGAGAATTGTGACTTCTAGTCCTAGTGGATTAGAAATCAATTTGAGTCTTAACATCAAGTATACTAAATAACATCTTTTTCATCTCTTCCTATTCAAAATTATTCTTCTCCATCAAAAAAAAATTTAATTCCTAAATCAATTATCTTATTATTCATTATTATATAAAAATATGGTCTTTACGAATGTTATTTCTTAGATTTTCTCCTTCATATGTAGGAAATATTCTTGGGAATACACTATCGGGTCTTCTACTATACGTTAAAAATAAAATCAACAATTTTTTCCCTTGGAAGATTTTATATTATTTTTAAGATAATAATATTTTTTCTATTATGTATATAATTTATATTATAATGTTTATCTATAATAAAAAAACTTTCAACTATATATTATATTCAATGATACATCTTGTAGGCTCAAATGATTAACATCACACCATGTTAGAAATATCATGTTCTCATTATATCCATCAATCTCACTGCATTAATTTAATTTGAATCATGTCTATAATGAGGATATTAACATATGGAATATCCCATGGACTTCATCTCCCATATATATATCTTAGTATACATTCATTATTTACATATTCTTAAAATTTTCATCTAAAATAGACTATGAAGTTTTCCTTTAAATTTTATATTATTGGATTCAAAATCCTATATGAAACATCATGATTTTAGTAAAGCATGCACCACATCGAGTGAAATGAATAGAATTCCATTTGAACCCTCCATTCCATTCATAATTCATCTATAATGAAAAAAAATCATGACAAACATACATAATGGAATGGTCTACATATTCCATTTTAACAAAGGTTATATTCACAAAAAAACAATCAATTATTTGGGTTAGTGCTCATGGTCTGCCTATTTTCCATACAAAAGTGCCTATAATGTGGAACCACCTTTATCAATTTTTTGGAATGGTTTTCTTGTATTTTAATAGCATAGGTCAAATTTAAATGTTTGTTTATCTCAGTGTGAAGCTTAATCGATAAAGAACATGTCACAATGAATCATAAAATTTATTAGTTCTTTAGAATATCTAATATTATGGAAAATAACTAAATCTATTTTACACATAGGAATTTTTAGGTTTTAATTAGGAATTTACATGACACAACATTCATATATTATTGAACATCATTAGTACAATTAAACAACATTCAAATGTTTCCAATTTACCTTTAATATATTAGTCGTATTCCCAAATGCATGTTTGAAAAATAACATATACATATACTTTACAGTTGGAATTATTCATACATAAACCTCGAGTGCTTTTAATTACTTCTTTATAGCATCCACTTACCTATATATAGTTTTTGATATATGGGAATTTATATTAAATAAAAAAAATATTTTCATTGATACCTTTAAATAGAACAATGGTTTCCTATATTACCTTTACATATGATAAAATAACCTTTAAAACATGGATAAATTAATAAATACCTTTCCCTAGTATCAATTTCAACTAAAAATACACCCAAGACATCATTCATCAATCATGAGGCCTTCAAATTGTAATTCCCTAACCCTAGAATCCTAGATTCAGTGCATTACTTATTACATTGGCATGATTAAAAAGAATTAAAATTAAAATCAATGATCAGTTTATTAGACTTTAAGAGCCTTGAAACATACATGTAACTCATATTACATTGGTAAAGGTAACAAAATATGATACATAACAATAACTAATAAACAACATCCACCAGAACTCAATAAAGGGTCTCCTCCTCATAACCTATTGAAGGTAAATAAATGAAACGGGTGAGCTCAAATTCATAGTAATGGTTACTAATAGTGGAAGCATGAATCAAGAATAATTGAATCATAAACAATTTGGCATTGTCAATATGGCTTGGTTAGTAAATGAATAACACATTCCATTAATAAACTAAGAATGAAACTGCATCCCCAAATTTTGTAATTGTTAAAACTTCATTGATATTAATAAGTAAAAAAAATAAAGTGATATGATTATTGATTGGAATTAATATATTTGAAAAAATATACCACTATCCTATTGAAATGGTTTAAGTCTATGGGTAGAAACACATCTGATTTTTTTGAATCAAACTCAAAGGTTTTGTCACCAACTGATTTGTCTCCTGAGACATGTCAATAAATCGATGGGATATAGTGGGCCCCACCCATCACTAAAAGTCCCAAACATTCTTTATACATAGATTTAATACAATTACACTTTTTGTTCTCAATATCCCTATAGTTTAGAGGATACATATTTATCAATATTTCCAGAGATAAAACAACATTCCAAATAAACACCCTATGTGAAAGGGTATTCAACTTTAGAAAACACTCATATCCATGAAACCAAAATTTGGATATATGATATATTTAAAATTTAAAATGAAAAATGATCTCAAATGGGTTACTTATACACCACATAAGAATGATTATGTGCATATTACCAAGTAAGTCTTCATGAAATGGAAATTGAGACAAATTCCCTTTCCACATTGAAATCAATTGAGTCATATGAGAAAATATTAATAACCACCAAATGAATAATATAATACAATGAATATAAATAGAATCGTGAAAATATATATCAAATGGTTGTAAAAAATACATCAAATTCTCGAAATATGTGGAAAACAATGGAAATCTAGAAGAATTAAAAGTTTATATGAAACCCCTTACCTTATGTCTGAATGTGTTCTTTGATTGATCTTAATGACCTGAATAATCAAATATAGATTCATTAATTAATAATTATATAAAATACCATACATTTAATTTATTCATTATAACATAATTATGTTCATTCATTTCCTTTTAGATTTTTTGAATAGGTACAATTTTTATTGTTTTGGAATAATTTACATTCTTGGTTTTCGTGATCAGTTTACATTTATTCATGAATAGTAGATTGTTTGAAATGTGGTTAAAAATTCAAAATTGTTAATATATATTATTAATGAAATTAAAAAGATATAAATAATCATATAATTATTTTTTATATACCTTGAGGATAAGTCATTAGTTAAAATTTAATTATAAACTCTTGGATTAACATGACGGGTTTGTGCATAATGAACTTTTTTGGTATTATTATTTTATATTATGAGTTTGTAAGGATTCCAGAACATAGAATAAGGTAAAATACATATATTATGAATTTTTTAAACAATTATAAATGTTTTAGGACCAGTATTGAAGATATTAATAGAAATTGAAAACTCGTTGACAATAATTGTCAAACATTAACACATCTCATGTAGTATTTTCAATTTTAGTGTACAAGGTGTGGGAAAATAGGGATGATGATGAAATATTCCATTAGAATACTAAAATTAAATTAAATTTAAGGTAACAGACTTTTCAAAGAATTTGGATGTAGGAAGGTGAAGAGGGAGCATCAAAATAATCGAATTTCAAAAATAATTAGAAAGAAAAAGGAAGATACGTTCACCTTTTGAGTACTCCTCCATCAGAATCTCCTTAAAGCCTTTGTTTTTGGACTTTGGGTGAGACCAGTATGACTTGGAAAATGGGGGAGGTTTTGGGAAGCATATTTGGCATAGATTATGGAAGGATTAAAGCTTGAGTGGTGTGGGAGGAAGAGGGGATGAGGGGTTGTTTATATAGTGGTAGAGAGGAGGGATTTTACATTATTATAATCATTATTTTAATACTTTTTCTCAAGACTATGAATATTATCGAATCAGGTGATCAAAATAGTAATAATTGAATCAGAGTTCGAACCATGTGGTATTACATCATCCTTGAATCAGTTATTATAATTTAATGCAAGTATTTACCATTTATAATAATTTATTATATATTACTATTCATAAAAAATTCTAGAATTTCATTAAAATACAAAAAAATCACCATAAATTTTTTTCTACATATATAATTTAAAAATGAATTCCAATTTTTGAGAATAAAATTCTAAATATTATAAATTAAATTTTTAAATAAAATAATAATTCATTCAAAAATAACAATTTTAAATCTATAACTCATTTTTGATCACCATGAGAAGTAAATCAAACTTTCATTACATTATAACCTTAAGAAGAGAAAATAATATTATTATTTACTATTCATAAGGTTATTATTAAAATTCATATTATTATTCATAAGGGTATGATACTATTCAACAACAAAAACTAGTTAGTTCTATAAGACACCAAATAACTTACTGATCACAATTGTAGATGACCAATTTTTGAAATTCAAAACATAGAAGTGGAAAATTTAGGTTTAATGGATAGGTTATGAATTTATCCCATAAATAAACAATTTTTTTATAAAGAGGGCCAGTGCTTCATGGAATATAGGATATCTGATGAATATAAATTATTTAATAGAAACATATCATAAAATTTGTGGGCTGTTATATTTTTCCCAAATTCAAAAAAAAATTCCTCGAAATTATTTATTTATAAATAACATTAGAAAGATGTGGGTGGTTATTTTTCGAAATATCCTTAGGTTCCCACATTTCATCAACCATTTTATAGTTTCTCTAAAGAACTTTCAGTATATGAGTTGTCTAATTTCTAAATACCTTCTCCATTGTGTTAGAAATCTCGATAGGCTCTTCACAGTATGAATAATCTGGTTCAGTTATATTTCTTCATATGTGAGTACATGAATTGGGTATTTCATGTATTTCTTTAATTATGGCATGAAAAATACATTATGAACTTTAGAGATACTCGGTGTCATTTCTACACGGTATGCTACAGCTCTGATCCTTTACAAAATTTCAAACTGTTTCATGTACCTGTGTTTAAGTATCCCTTTTTTATTGAACATTAACACACAATTCCATGATTATAATTTTATAATGACATGATCCCCTACATGAAATTCAAAATCCATTCTCCAGTTGTCAACATAATGCTTTTGATTACATTAGGATGCTTTAATATGGGATTTAATTTTCATTACCATAGTAGCTTTCTCTTCGATAAATTTTGGGCCAATAAGTTTCCTCTTTCCAATATCATCCCAACAAGTTGGTGTTGGACGCCTCTTACCATATAATGCTTTATATGGTTCCATTTTAAAGCTATAATGGAAACTATTATCATAGGAAAATTCATAAAATGGAATGTATTGATCCCACATACCTATAAAGTCATGAATCCTTGATCTCAGCATGTCTTCTAGTGTTTGAGAAGTCCTTTTAGATTATATTTTGGTTTGGGGGTGATAAAAAGTACTCATAATGAGCAAAGTATCCAAATAAATTTAGGGAATTTTCCATAATTTTGATGTAAATCAGGGATCTCAGTCAGAAACAATCGATAGAGGTGCACCATGAAGATTTTAAACATCATTATTATAAAGTGTTTCCAGACACTCAAGTGATAAATACTCTCTTATAGAAAGGAAATGTGTTGATTTTGTGATATTATCCACAATTTCCCATATTACATCAATCATTCTAGGCATCCTTAGTAATCCTATGAAAATAGCCATTATAATTTCATCCCACATCTACATAAGAATAGGTAGATGTCGCATAAAACCTCTAGTATATTGTCTCTCGGCCATCACATGTCGACAAACTAGACACCTTGACACATAGTCAGCAATTTATCACTTCATGTTATCCCAAAAAAAATGTTCCTTTAGATATATATACATCTTAGTTCTACCATGGTGCATAGATAAATTTTATTTATGAGAATCATCTAATAGTCCCCTTTTTAGCACAAGTACTGATAGAACACATAACCACCTATCACATTTAAGAACTCCATCCATATACACAAAGCCTTTCAATCTTCAATCGAAAATAGATGTTATTTTCATTCATATATTCTCTTTTTCAGATCGAGAGAATTTTTTCTTCTCTTGTAAATTTGGTTTAGAAATATTTTTAATTATTAAAGATGTTTCCCCTTACCTAATAATTCACATATCCATCTTTAGTAGATCAATGAATATATGATTTCTCTCAATCCTCATTTGGGTCATCAGCCCATGATCATTCCTGCTTAAGGCATCTACCACCTTATTTTCCATTCCAAGTTGTATTTTATTAAACAGTCATAATATTTTAGTAACTCGACCCATCCCATATTCCTGATGTTGTGTTATTTCTCTGTAAATATGTATTTCAATCTTTTATGATCTGTATATATCTCACATTATTCACAATAGAGATAATGTCTCCAAATTTTTAGATCAAAGATTACAACTGCTAACTCAAGATCATGAGTTGGAAAAAAAAATTCATGAGTCTTAAATTTCCTCAATTAAAAAGAAATAACTATATCATTTTTCATAAGGATGCAACCCATCCCATTATTTGATTAATCCATGTATATCACAAATCCATCATTTCTAGACGGAAGAGTCAAAATTGGAGCATTGACCAATATTCATTCAATTATTCAAAGCATTATGTACATTCTTTCGTCCATACATAGTTAAACCCTTTACGTGTGAGCTTGGTTAGTGGTTTATCCAATCGAGTGAAATTCTAAACCAACCCCTAATAGTAACCTGCTAAGCCAATAAAATTACATACCTCAGTTATGTTCATTGGCATGAGCCATTCTAAGATTACCTTTTTATTTTGACATTGATCGTATTTTAATATCTCTAAATATGTTTTTAAATTATTTAATCCCATCTCATTTATCAATTTGATCTTATTTACATCATTTTATGACTTTTGTTGAGTTTTGCGCAATAATGTGAAAAGTGGTTAATTCTGGACATTAAACTAATTTACGTTGCCTCTGTATTTCGAGCCTAACTCCTAAATTTTTTATCCAATTTACCTAATTACATTTTTTAGGATTAAATAATTAGTGGGATACATATAATCCTTCTGAACCAAAAGCCAATTCTAAATCCAACAATCCAAAAAAAAATCGGTCAATGTGAACACATAATCTGTCCGACAAAATATTCCAGGTATCATTCAATGATCCATATCTCGGGCCACCAACCACCAAATGTGGTGTTTCCATCTGGGTCAGAAAAAACTCAATGAATAAGATTCATATTAAATTTCATGGAGAAATGAGGTCATTAAGGCTGCCCTTCAACCGGTCAAATTATGGTTGGTGGAATAGTGATTGTCGGCAATAATAAGTCATGTCCAATAATTCTAACATAACTCATTCCAAACGACTCAAAATTCTTTCAAAAATCGTGGTTAGATGGCCAAATCCATTCCTCACCTCCTTTAATAAGGGGCCTATGCCTGATTCTACTAGATGGTTGGATAACTGAAGCTATCTTTTTGGTGAACAGATTTTGAAGGAGAAAAATTATTTCCAATACTTTCAATATTTTGTTCTTCTTAGTTTTATAATTCCATACTCTTCCCCATATTCTTATTTACACTTACAATGGTGGGGTAAATCTTATGAGTAATTGGGGAAGGTTAGGATTTCTATTTTTTAATGTTTGAGTTCATGCACTTAATGTTATAAAATGTCTTCTCTATTATGAAGTTGGTTTCAATTGTAATAACAGCTTATATTATCTTGTGAGATTGTATTTGATTTTATATTCTATTTTTATTACTGATTTGTTTAATGAAAGTTACATCCCTCACTAGGTTATAGTCTTTATATGATGTAATAGATCAGAATATAATGGTGAAGTACTTGGAGATCGTCTGTACGTGTGAGATTAGTATTGAATATTCAAGATTGTTTGGGATAAACATGACTCGATTGGGAATTGCCTTAATCAATTGATGTTATTCCCTACAACTCTTTCATAAAAGGTATAATATTGGAACAAAATAAGACATTGGTAAGGTTTAATCTCTCCAAATTCATTAAACAAATATGTGAGAGGAAGCGATTGTGAAATCTCATTTTAATAGATTAAATAAAAAAAGAATGAATAAATAAGAACTATGATAACATTGCAATTGGAAAACCAACCCCAACCTGATTACCCAATACTGATCACTATGATTAGTCACATTCATTTTCAATTTTTTTTTAAATCTTATATGTTATTTCTTTCTTTAGTTTTGTTTCATTATTTTCAAAACCAATCAAATTAAAATACAATGTGACAAACATGATTGCTGTGCGCTCCTCTCTGGGGACAACCTTGGTTAACCACTATACAATATTTTAACTTAGTAAATAAATGTTTTTCCCACACACCACAACAGGAACATGTAAAAAATGGCATCGTTGTTGGGGATTCAATGCCACAATCTAATTATAAATATTTAACACTTTTCAAAAATACATAAATAAATATTTTCCCATGATGTTTTCAAATGATCATCACTTTAATTAATGGAACGATTACCCACAAGTGGAATAAGAAGATGAGTTTGCGTATAATAGAGTTCTGATGCAATAACATAGAAGTGACATAGAACAACTAGGGATAATATTATAACTTTCATTTGAATATGTTGATGCATTTATGGAGAAGCTAGAACCAAAGAACGAACATGAGGAGGCCAAGATGGATGAATTGAATATTGAGATACATGTGGATTATCAACAAGATATGGTGGGAATATTCCCTGAGTGTGAAGAACTACTTTATCAATATATTCCATATAAAGTAGAATAACTAGAACCATTGAAGGAATACACCACCAATGTGGTGGAATTTTAAGAAAATATGAAGGTTCCTGACTACCAGCTTATATCTTGTGAAATTCAACTACAGGAGGCATCTCCAATTAATGAATAAATTAAAGCTAAACAAACTCAAGGAAATAATATTTACTTATAATCTTTTCATTCAAATTTTATTTAATCTTAATTGAGTATTACCTCCCCATGTAATAAATTTTCAGATTTGGACAACAATCGTATTGTCTTGTTGGATGAGGAAGAAAAAAATATACACAGCCTATGGAAAATATAGGGCTCCCTAAACTAGATGAAAACTTATTAGAGGGTGTTAAAGAGGCTACCAAAAAGGATTTCCTTGAGGAAATAGATACAAATGATGAATACTTTGAAAGGAAAGAATTTTATTTTTATTCTTTATTCTTTAATTTTGTTCAAATTGAATTAATTACTAATCCTCCCATTTATTATTATTTTGATAAAACATACCTTGAGGAACCGATGGAGAATGAAGAAGAACTTTTGAAAGTGGAAACCAAGAAAGATGACGACTTATTCTTTTTACTACTCCCTCCATGAAAGTTTAATATCATTTTCATAGGGGTGTATTTAGTGTACTATATCCTTTTAGTCCTCAACAAAAAAGAATAATTTCAAGTTGGAAAGAAGAAGTTCTGGTGGTTCATATTAAAGAAACCTCACACACCATCGGATTGGGTATAACAAACTGAAACTTCCCATCGGGAGGCAGTCAAAACCAAGGGCCCATATAGGGGATTAAACCAAGATCTATCATTATATTCTCATTCACATTCTATTTT
Organism: Viscum album; assembly: GCA_963277665.1. NCBI lineage: Eukaryota > Viridiplantae > Streptophyta > Magnoliopsida > Santalales > Viscaceae > Viscum > Viscum album. The sequence goes on along the minus strand of OY728152.1, from coordinate 837,239,868 downwards.
CATTACTTTTAATAAATTTATTATGTTTTATTATCTTAGTTTTTTTGTAGGTTTTTATATGTGTAACACTTAGGAGCTTAACTCCACATTGCACTACTAATAAGTCAGGTTGTACCTCTCATTATCTCTTTCTTGATTGTTGTGATTCAATTTAAAGAATAATTACATCATAAATCCAACTGAATGCATTGCAGACACTACATCATTTAAGTGTTGGGGAGAGAAGATTTGATGTTTAGTATTTTCAATTATTTGTTTGAAAAAAAATTGTGTGTTTTTTAATTTTTTTTTGTTTTTTAACTTTTGAGCTGAAATGATTATCATACTATATTTTGAAACCCATTTCAATGTGTGAAACAATTTATCCCATGAAACTAAGATTCAATGAATGCTGAAAATTTACTTTGTTTCAAGATCAAATATTTGGAAATTTCATGAAAAATAAACTTATTTTTGAATCTCATGACACAATTCTCTATATTTATATTTGAAATCACATTCATGTGAGGCTTTTAAACATAATTTTCATAATCTTTTCATTCAACTCACTTCTTGAGAGAACAATAACATTCTTTATTTAATTAGAATTTGATTTATTCTAATCAAAACTTGAGGGTTTTAGGTACATGTGTTTTAAATATTGAGGAATATCTTTGGTATTAAATCCCCCTTTTCAAAATAATCCTTTCTATAATGTCCCTCTTAGTTCATTTAATCCTTGTAGCCCATAGAATCCATGAACATCCTGTTAGGTTACCAATAATACAAGACAATTTTCCCTATCTGACCTGCTCTTGAAGTGAAATTGCATAATCTAGTGGAACTTTAGTGTGGGGGTGGTTGACTTGTGTTGTGCTACCTCGTTTAGAGAGACTTTGGGTGGAAAATAAAATTTTGAAGAGATTTTATTTCTGTTAAAAAATAATAATAATGTTGAAAGTTGTGCCTTATCTGGAGCTTTCAAGTAAATGAATTTGTACCTTTATGGAGCTTCTAATGAAAGGAAAGTCGTACCTTTCCTGGAGCTTTCAAGAAAAATCATGTTTGAGAAGATTGAAAGTTTTCCTACTAAAATGATGAATGGTGTAAAACATCACTGATTTTTCAGGTTGATTTTGCTGATTTACTACTAAAGGGATTGAGGAGGAGACCATATTTTATTAAAAATTAGAATAATACAATTTGGCTTCAAAAAGACCTGAGCCCTCCTCATTCAGCCTCAGAATTTTTCACATCTAAATCCTACCAACTTGAAGCCACTTAACAAACCTATAAAGTCCTCATGATAATCAAATTTCTTTGACTCACATCGGGTGGATATGTAGAAATTTATCAATCCTATGGTCACCCTTGTATGAGTATTGGATGGGAAAGTCATTGTTGAAAATTGATATTTGTGTGATGAGAGAAAATGCATGTTAGGTAACTGTTTTAAGTGAATTGAAGAAGAAATGAAGATGAAATATATTTAATGAATTGAATTGAGAACATGGAATAATGATTTCTGATGAGGCATGATATCTTTTGTTTCTTGGTGCTATATTGTTGGATCTCAAGGATATGTGTTTTATAATTTTCTTTGATTTAATATTGATATTTACTTGTCCAGGAGTCCAAGTCCTAAGTGTGGGAGGAATTGACAGAGATCATATTTTCATATTTATACAAAAAAATTTAAATGATTTAATCCTTTACCACTAAACAATTTGATCTTATTTGCAATAATTTATGTCTTTTGGTGAGTTTTTAGCTTAAATGTGAAAAGTGGTTAATTCTGGGCATTAAGCAGATTTATATTGCCTCTGTATTTCGTGCCTATCTCCTAAATAATTCATCCAACTCACTTGATTCATTTTTTAGGATTAAATACTTTGTTTGATACATATAATTCTTCAGGACCCAAAGCAAATTCGAAATCCAACAAGCCAAAAAAAATCGGTTAATGTGAACACATAATCTGGCTGGAAGAATAGACCATGTATCATTCAATTATCCCTATCTCGGGCTACCGAGCACCAAATGGGGTGATATCAGCTGGGTCATAAATAAAACTCAAAAAAAGACGAATATTAAATTTCATAGAGCAATGAGTTGATTAAGACCGCCCTTCAACCAGTTAAATTATGGTTGGTGGAATAGTTATTGGCAGCCAGAATAAGTCAGGTCTAATAATTTGGCCATAATGCATTCCACACGGCTCAAAATGATTTCAAACTTCATGGGTAGAGGGAAAACTCTATTACTCACCTTCTATAAGAAGGGACCTCTTCCTGATTCAACCATATGGTGGGATAACCGAATCTATATTTCTAGTGTACAGATTCTGAAGGAGAAAAATTATGTTCTTTCTTTTCCTTCATTTTTTCTTCTTACTTTTATAATGCATTCTTCTTCCCGATTATTCTAAATTACCCATACGATGGTGGGGTAAATCTTATAATTTATTGTATAAGGTTAGGATGTCTATTTAATGTTTGAGTTCATGCAGTTAATGTTTGAAAATGTTATCTCTATTATGAAGTTAGTTTCAATTGTAATGACAGCTTATATTATCTTGTGAGATTGTATTTGATTTTATATTATGTTTTTATTATTGATTTGTTTGATGAAAATTATATACCCCAAAAGTTTATGGTCTATATATAATGGAATATAACATAACATAGTGGTAATGTACTTGGTGATCGTCAGTATGTGTGAGATTTGTATTAAATATTCAAGATTGTTTGGGTTAAACAAGACCTGATTGGGAATTGCCTTAATCAATTGTGGGATTCACTACAACTCTTTAACAAAAGGAATAATATTGGAACAGACTAAGATATCGGTAAGGTTTAATCTCACCAGAATCATTAAATAAATAAGTCAGAGTAAGTGATTGTGAAATCTCATTTTAATCGATTTAATAAAATTGGAATGAATAAATAAGAACTATGATAACATTGTAGTTGGAAAACCAACCCCGACCTGATCACCCAATACTTATCACTATGATTAGTCACATTCATTTTCAATTTGTTTTAAATCTTATACGTTATTGCTTTCTTTAGTTTTGTTTCATTCTTTTCAAAACCAAAAAAATTAAAAAACAAAGTGACAAACATGACTGTTGTGCGCTCCTCTCTAGAGACAACTTATGTAAACCACTATACTATATTTTAGCTTACTAAATAATTATTTTTTCCACACCCCATGACAAGAACATTTCATCTTAGTAGGATAAACTAATAATTCATTCTGAGACACAATATGGAGAAAAAAGGAACTGATTGGTGAAAAAATTCACACTTTATAAACATCCCATATAATTCATTTATTCTAATAGTTTTTAGAATATTTCACATGTTATTCTTATTTTCTTAGTATATTGTTGATTATAACAATATATAATTGATAAATAACACAACAATGTCATCAATATATTCCTTGATAACTCAATTCATTAGATCCATGAAAATAGAGTGCACATAACTCAGTCCAAAAGGAATTAATGTAAACTCGTAATGCCCAAACCTGGTTTGAAATGTTTTCTTTCAAATATATTACTTCCTCACACATAGTTTATGATATACAGATAAAAGTTATGCCTTCAAATAATAGCGGGATCCATGAAGATGATCAAATAAATCATCAATTTTTGGTAGAGGATACATTTTATTTATTATAACAGCATTGATTTCCCTGTAATCAGTGCATAGCCTCATGTATCTGTCTTTCTTATTGACAAAGAGGATATGGGTTCCCCATGGAGAAACACTTGGTAGAATAAATCCGTTTCCCCTCAATTCCTCTAATTGTTTCTTTCGCTCCACAAATTCCCCAGTGGCTTCTCTATAGGGATTCTTTGATATACATCTTGCACCATGAATTAAATTAATGGAGAACTCAACTTCCTACTCTATTGGATGTCTAGGTAAATACAGAAGAAATACATCAATGTATTCGTACACAATAGTTATGTATTCAATTTGAATATTTCTTTCCTCTACAATAGATATTGTGTTTTCTTCCTCTCCCAGAATTGAAATTAGTAGAGTAACTAAGTTTGGATCTAGATTAGAATCAGATTGACAGGTTTCTACTCTAAAAATAATGGATTATACACAATTATAAAAAATTATATCTTCCATATTATTGTAAAATATTTTCACATCATAATTTGATAGCAAATTCATACTGAAATTATATCAATGTCAATAATTGGTATAATCGTAATGCCCCGACACTAGTTACCCAGAGTCAATGAATTATTTTAATACATTGGCATGATTACAAGGAATAAAGTCTCGAAAGACCGATCAATTTAGCAATATTGTAAAATAGATTGCATACATAAACATTACATTACACCTTATAAAATAAAACACAACAAAAATGATACATTAAGAATGCCATTAATCCCTAGCTTAACCCTAGTTATCAATCATAATAAAATTCTTGGAATACTGGGAAAATTAAATATAATAAAGGGGTGAGATAAAATTATCAGTATGGGTTAGAAATAAAGAGAAAGATGACATAAACATTACGCATGTTGAATAATTTAAAACACATTCCTTTACAAACAATAAACATGAAAACTAAATGGAAGAAATATGAGTTGAGTAAATAATTACATAATAAAACATTGTGATTTGTATACTACTAATCGAGTAACCACATTAACCATCAATATTATTTTCATAATGAGAGAATGTATAATGCCAGACATTCTAAAACAATTTTTCAAGGCCTCATCCAAGACGTCTAAAAATGATTAAGGCCTCGGCCAAAACCATAAATCAAATTAGAAAAGGCCGCATCCAATTCCACATCTAATTGTCTCATGAGACCTACTGATGCATCGAGGATCTATAGAAGTCTCCACCCATCACTTACTATGTCCAATACATTCATCATATTTAAAGGTTAAAACATAACATAAAAATTCATATTAGAACTAGCATACGAAATGTCAATTCTTTTACCATAAACTATGAATGGTATAAAAATAATACATCCATTTTCAAACATATCACAAAACCATCAATACTATATGAATGATTTTTATCATAATAAATCAACTTCAAACAAGTGTAAAATCCATCAAAGGATGTTGACATAGATGAAAATGATTTGTAAAAATATTTGAGGGAAATATCCATTTTTTATGAAAACATTTAAAAGTAACACAATTTAGAAAGGAAGATATTTAAAGAAATTTTTTAATCAAAGTGTCCCATACCACTTCGAAACTTTTGAATGGAATTAATATTTTAAAAAAAATCATTCCCATATTAATAAATCCTTTAAAACACATTTTGAACGCATGAACGTTAATGTGAATGATTTAGAAGAATAAATATTTAAAACATTTAAAATGAGGTGTTAATAAAAGAGTCCCTTAAAAATAATCCCTTTGAAAACTCTTTTATGAAACATGGACATGGATAATAAATATTTCCCAGTAAAAACTTACCCATAAACAATCTCGAATAATAATAACATTGAGGAATTAACCCTTACCATGCCCTTTCTTTGGTCGAGGGTACGTTTAACCTCCTGTATAATGACCATAGTATGTTATTAAATTTTACCAGAACCATATTCATATTTATTATATCATACATGATTCATTTATGACTTTATATAACCCATTTAATAATGATCTCCATGTTAAATTAACATTTTGGGTAACAATCACTTTCTTTATCTTACGCGTTTTAACATGTTATTCTTAATCGTATCATTTAGATCATGATTTTAATACTTTTAGGATATAAAACTTGATTTATATATAAAATATATTTGTAATATAAATATTTATAATAGATAGACAAATGAAATTGAAGGCACTGTTTATGGAGACGGTAGGCCGTACGTACGCATAAACACTATTTCCGTTTTCAAATCGCATTGAACAGAAGTAAGTGAATAAGATATATGTATGTAAATAAATACATAGATAAATATATATATATATATATCCAGTAGAATCATTATGTCATATATTACATATTTATTAATAATATATATTTTTATAATCACCGTTGAATGATGAATGTGTGAATTAATCTCATCGCGTCGTAGAGACGGTAATCCGTACGTACGCACGAGAGACAATATCATTATATTGATTGTGAAATAATATGTAATTGGATGGTATATCATATATACAGTATAAATAACATGTTATATTTATTATTTATATTAGTTATTCTAATTATTATACCAATCCAAAAAATGAAGTGTTTGAATAACAAACTACACAATGATGTGGGGACGTTAAGTTGTACGCACGAACATATGGTGACTTTGTCATTTATAGGATGGATAGAATAAAGAATATTGTTGTACCATATTTATAATAACATCACAGTATGTAGGAGGTACTGGAGATATTTTTTGGGTAATGAAACAACAAATATAGAACATGTGGAAGAAGAAAAGAACTTGAAAATGGGTGGTGAAATTATTACATGTTTTTTTGGTGTTTCCTTTCGAGTTGATCAAAAGGGATCCATAGGTTTGCTTTATGATCAAAGAATGGACTCTTGGTTGATGTGAGGGAAGTTGAAAGGATATTTGGGCTGGTTTTGGCTGATCGAAATGGCTTTGTATGTGTGATTTTTAGAGAAGGGGAAGTGCCCTTTTATAAGAGGGGTGATGGTCACTTTTGGAAAAGATTAAAATATTAATTTATTATACAATAATATTATGTTTATAATGGCTCCATATGAATATATTTCGTGACTTAGGTGGTTATGGGTCGAAATAAACTCAACCAATAGGTCTTAGACGAGTTTAGGTTACCATTTTAAAATTATCTTTGTAATTTAACTCTTAGTTAAATAGTTTAACTTTTAACATGTCTTCGTGTATTTTTATATTATATAGTTAATAAACAGACAATCAAAATCCTAGATAACCCCAAGTGGTTCATTAATAACATATATATCATTATAATATTCCTTTGGCAAAACATTATATTTTTAGGACTATTATATAATTTAATGATATAGTATTTGATTTAAAAACTCATTTATGTCAATTTTGACACTATTTGGTAATTCGTATTCTTTTTAAAGTCATAACAGCATGATTTATAAGGCATCATCCTTAAACATTACTTATTATTGAGTTATTACAAAAATTTACATTGAGGATCTTTTCATGTTTAGAGTTTTAGAGAATTAGATGCTAAATCATGCATTACATTCCACATTTAAACAAGGTGGTTACATACAAGACATTATTCATTTTTTCCATCAAAGGAGACATATATAAAATAAAACATGGACTATTTTGTGACACTTCCTCGACACTATTATCACATCATGTACTTTTCCCTTGACCTGTGAAAAACATTTCAAAAACATGGGATGAGCATAAAAAGCTCAGTAAGGGATATAAAAGTATGGAATGAAAATATTAGTCCATGTATACATAAGAATTAATGAAATAATACTTTACTCATAAAACATAAGAAATTTATCAAACCTCATGAAATCATAAGATTTATGAATAACTCATATAAACATAAGACATAAAGGTTACTTGAGTCATTAATAACATTCTTACATAGGGAGTAACCCTCATGGTTACATTTGGAATACCAATCATAGTATATTCCCTAATTCTCTTCGGAGAAACCTTAGAGTTTAACTCCTTCACATTACCCAATGAATTGGAGAGCTATATCAGGCTCACCTGACCATAGTTTATCACGGAACCACCCATCTTCCTATACAATTCCCAAGAACCATAACATAATCGTATCACATAAAACATGCATAAAGGAAACATAACATTTCCACATTTCAATCACAAGATATCAATACAACCCATTGATATGTTAAAAACATTATAAAATTCATTTTCAGTACCAAAATAAAATAAAATTAAAACATGGTGTTTATTTTTCATTTCAAAAAGAAATGGCCTGTAGAGGAAGCCGAAACTCAAATAATGGTCACAACGGCGAAGAATTCGTTTTCGCCGCATACGTATGACGAAAACATTCACTTTTGTCATTTATTAAAACAATTTGTATAAAAATATTTCTTTTGAATAAAATTACAGGTCAAAGGGGTTTACACACCATATAAAAGAAAGTTGTGTATAAAAAAAAATATTCCTCAATGAAAGGAGATTGAGCTGAAGTCCCATACCTCGTGTCCGACTTGACTCGATCGTTCTTTAATGTCCTGAATAATAAACTAGAGTTAATTTCTACATTCTTAAGAACCTTTTTCAAGTTCATTATACCTTTTATATCACTTATTACCATGTTATGAACATTATGTAATTATTTAAGTTAATAATGGTCGTTTTGTCAACCCTTGGTACTTGAGTCAAAAACAAACATCTTATAATTACCAGTTGTTCATGTGGTAAAATATACATTATTTCCATAATTATATTCGTGATTTAGGTATCATATATATCATATATATCCAATATATACATGAAATTTTGATATTACATAACATTTAGAGGTTAGAAATGAAATGCACTGTTCATGGAGACGGTAATCTGTACGTACGCATGAATGCTACTTTCATTTCTATTTCATATTTAATGGAATGAAATCATAATGATATAAAGGTATTTTATAATTCCAGTATAATATCATATATAACATCTCAAACTCCATCATTTATGCGTCCCACATATGGAATTAATGAATCAAATCACTTTGAGGGGGCGGTAGTCCGCACTTCCTAAAATTAAGATATCGTGTTTACCCATAATGGAAACCATAAAGGTATTCCATAAAAAAAAATACAGAATCATATGGAAATCATAAAAATAATATATATATCATATATAAATATATTGACATCTTAATGGCCACCATGAACGATGTTAAAAGTAGATTGAACAATCATCGTTTCGTGAGGTAGAAATTCGCCAACAATAGAGACAGTTTGTTCTTTAACCATTAGACAGAGGTGTGTGTAAGTGTAAATCAAATACTTCTCATAACAGCATCCTAGTATATTTAGGATACTATTGTTGTTACAAAATTGATGAATAAAAATATTTTAGGGGGTTGGAGAAACAAAATAAAACAAAAGAACACAAGTGAAGACATTACCTTTAAATCGGGTAAATCCTATTGGTTTGAACCAAAAGGGCTTCTTTAAGAGCATTATGCCTAAGGTAAGCCTTCTATGATGAATATAGGGATGTAGAGAGATACAATGAGTGGATATTTTCTAATAGAATGGCTTGAGAGGTGTGGGTATGGTGGAAGTGGTGGGGGGATTTTATAAGAGGGAGGAGGGGCACTTTTGGAAATTCAAGAAATGTTACTTTATTATATAATGAGTTTTGGATTTTAAAGGTCCCAGAATTTTATATTTCGATGATAAGGTGATAAGGGTAAGATATCCACCCATCCAATAGGTCATTGACAAGTTTATGTCTGAGATTTTACATTATCGTTTCATTTTATTTAAATCGTTCATTAATGAGGTAATTGCTGCATCATCATGGTGTCATAAAAAAATTAATTTATTTAATGTCTAAAAATTATAAAAAAATAATATGATGTAGGAAATATTTTTAGGTTTCCAATGACTATTTATAGTCAAATTGATCATTTGCACCGACAAAACTAAAATTGTTTTACTTGGGTGATACATACTCTAGTTATACTTCCCTTTTAAAAAAAATATAATAAAATGTCACTATCACCCAAAAGTGATTCCATGGGGTCCCAAAGTTTGGCTCATGGTATACCATGGTCGACCATGACACAACCAGTAGCATTAGGACACATGTTGTGGTCATTTTATATTATTATTTGATTATTTTATTACCCATAACTACCTGATTACTAATTAATCGCGATAATTAAAGATAATTACCATTGTTACAATTCATAATGTCCAAAAACAAGTGTCTTAATTAAATAATTAGGACCTTACGATTCCAAATATGGAATCCATTTTACCAAATTATAAACACAGAAATTGTACTAATTAATTTAAAAATAATTCTCGTTGTAAAAACAAATAGCGGGTTTTGTAGAAACAATATCTATTAAAAGTTTGACAATTGTTTATGTCCAATTTCAAATTGAAATTAATCCCAATGACCATCATTGGATTAAATGGTAAAAATATATTCTATTTTAACTTTAAAAAAAATTAAAAAGATAATCAATCCATATAATTAAATTAGATGAAAAAGCCGTTTTGAAGTAAAATGCAGTATTTTTCACTATTCATTATAAAAATGAACATTGTCAGAAAAATACCAAAAATTTATCCAAAGTAAATATCATTGTCACAATACTAAATAATAAGTTTATTTTGAAAAATATAGCTTATTAAATTGTCACAATATATATTTAAAAATGGATCTCCATCAAAAGGTTGTAAAACAATCTTTTAAAAATATTAGAGAAATCAATGCTTAAGATTGGATTTATTCTTATTTTAAGCCTATAAAAGACTATCTAATTAATAAATAGACAAATATAAGGAAATAAATTATTCATTACTTACTTGGGATGTTACATCCTTACCCCCTTTAGAAAATTGTGTCCCTGTAATTTATTTACTTATCGAATAAGTGGGGGTATTTATCCCTCATTGCATTTTCAGATTATCATGTTCCCTCTTCAATCATGTGGTTTTTCCAAAAAACCCATTACTTGATGAATCAACTTATTCCACAATACTTTCTCCCTATGGTCATGAATCTGGACTGGTTGTTCCTCATAAGATAGATTCTCTTCCAGCTAAACTACCTCTGGACTTAAAACATGAGATGGATATGGTCTGTACTTTAATAACATTGAAACATGAAAAACATTGTGTACCTGAGATAAACTCGGAGGTAAAGCCACTCGGTATTCAACTAATCCAAATCTATCCAGAATTTCATATGGTCCAATAGACCTTGGACTCAGCTTTCCATTCTTACCAAATCGCATCATAGTTTTCCATGGTGAAACATTGAGGAAGACATGATCACCTTCCTCAAAAGAGAGATCCTTCATCATGTTGTCTGCATAAATTTTCTTCCTACTCTAAGCTGTTCTCATGTGTTCCTGTATCAGATGAAATTTTTCTTCCAACTCTTCTACTAACTCTTGTCCAATCAACTTCCATTCACCCAATTGATCCAAAAAAGATGGAATTCGACACTACTTCCCGTATAATGCCTCAAATGGTTCCATCTGTATACTGGAATGAAAACTGTTATTATAAGAAAACACAACCAAAGAAAGATGTTGGTCCCAACATCCCAGATAATCCATCAAAAAAGCAAGTAGCCTATCCTCCAATGTCTGAATTTTTTGTTCTGACTGCCCATATGACTGAGGATGAAAAGTTGTACTAAAATTTAATTCTGTACCCAACGACTTCTGAAGGCCTTTCAAAAAGTTAGAAGTAAACCTGGGATCATGATCAGATACCATGGAGAGGGTAACTCTATGAAACCTGACTATCTCTTTAAGATACAAATGAGAATGTTGATCTAGGGAAAAAGTATCTCGTATAGTAAGGAAATGAGGAGATTTAGTCAAGCGATCAACAATAACCCAGATTACAATATTACCTCGAGATGTCTTTTGCAACCACACAATGAAGTCCATGGATATATTCACCCATTTCCACTCTGGCACTGGTAAAGGGTGAAGCATCCCTTTCAGTAACGTATACTCTACTTTAACCTGTTGACAAGTAAAACACTTCATAGTAAAATCAGTAATATATCTTTTCATTCCATCCCACCAATAATACTCCTGAAGATCTCTATACATCTTAGTACTGCCTAGATGAACTGAAAACGGAGAACTAAGAGCTTCACATAACAACTCTATCTAAAAATGTGGATCACACCGCAAACACAATCTCTTCCCAAATCACAAAACACAATCATTATCAATGGTGAATTCAGGAAACTTACCCTTCTAAACCAGCTCTACCTTTTTCTGCAACTCACTATCTTGCTTCTGAGCTTGCTTAATTTTATCTGATAGAGAAGATTTCACTGATACCTGAAAGAAAACAGAAGAACATCCTACACCAACAACTTCTATGACAAAGTTCATCAAATCCTTAACCAAAGGATCACGTTCTAAACATAACATGGTTAATGAATCATTACTTTTTCAACTCAAAGAATCCGTCACATTATTTGTTATTCCCGGATGGTAATGAATTGTACAATCATAATCCTGGATTAATTCTAGCCATATCTTATGTCTTATGTTCAATTCTTATTGAGTGAATATATAATTTAACTTTTTGTGATCAGTATATATCTCACACTTTACACCATAAAAATGACGCCTCTTAATTTTTAAAGTAGAAACAACAGCATCTAATTCCAAATCATGTGTAGGGTAATTTACCTCATTAGTTTTCAACTAACGTAAAGCATAAGCAATTAACTGATCATTCTGCATTAGGACGTAACCAAGTCCATTTAATGAAGTGGCACTGTAGATAACAAACTCACCATTCCTGGAAGTTAGTGCCAAAACTGGAGCATTCACCGCTCTTCTTTTCAACTCCGAAAAAAAATCATCACATTCTTTTTTCCACATAAACTTAACACCATTCCGAGATAGCTTAGTCATTGGACTAGATAACCATGAAAAATTTCTAACAAACCTTCGATAATAGCCTGAAAAACCATGAAAACTACAAATCTCAGTTACATTTGTGGGTCTTGTCCATTATTCAACAACCTTTGTTTTTGTTGGATCAATAGTTATTCCATCTTTAGAAACAATGTGACCAAGGAAAGAAATTTGTTGCAACCAAAACTCACACTTGCTTAATTTCCCATACAATTACTTTTCTTTTAAGGTTTTCAAAATAACCTTAAATGAATTTTATGCTCCTCTTTACTTTTACAAAACACAAAAATATCATCAGTGAAGACAACCACAAACTTATCCACGAACTCATGGAAAATTCTATTCATAAGGTCCATGAATACAGCAGGTGCATTGGTTAACCCAAAAGGCATTAATACAAATTCATAATGGCCATATCTTGTATGAAACGTAGTCTTCGAAACATCTACATCATTTACCTTCAACTGATGGTATCTCAATATCAGGTCAATCTAGGAAAAATAATGAGCTCCCTAGAGCTGATCAAACAAATCATCAATATGAGGAAAAGGATATTTGTTCTTAACAGTGATATTATTCAAGGCTCTATAATCGATGCAATGTCTCATAGAACCATCTTTATTTTTAACAAATAAGACAGGAGCACCCCATGGTGATGTTCTAGGTCAAATAAAACCATTCTCTAATAAATCATGAAATTTCTCCTTCAACTGTAAAATTTCAATTTGATCTATTCGATAAGGGGGTTTTGAAATTGGCTTAACATCAGGAACTAAGTCAACAGTAAATTCAAATTCCCGATCTGGACTTATTCCAGGAAACTCATCAGAAAAAACATCAGGATACTCATTTACCACTGGCACATCATTAATCTGAACGGTTCCATTATTTTCAACAATATGTGCAAGGTAACATTCTTTTCTAGCTTTTACAAGTTTATATGCCTCTTTATATGTTATTAACAGTAATGGTTCATTCTTGTACACAAACTGAAAGTATTTCTGAAAAAAACATCTTTAGCTCTACAATCAATCTTAGCATGGTAAACAGAGAGCCAATCCATACCCAGGATAACATCAAACTCTACTAGAGGTAAAACAATAAGGTTTTCAAGTAGGTTCTTTCCACGGATAATGATTGAAAGATTCTTATGAATTATTTTTACCTCAAAATTTCCCCAAGGTGTTTTTACCACATGTTCAGGTGTCAATTCATGAGATGGAATTCCCAATTTACTAGAAAATTTTTTGAGAGATGAAAGAATGTGTAGACCCTAAATCAAACAACACACTGACATAATATGAAAAAAACAAAGTACATGATGCCACTTCATTTGAATCCCCAACATCTACTGAAGTAGTTACAAAGGATTTCACCACATCTTTCTGCTTCTAGTCTGACTACTTCCCATCATTTTATATCTTTGTCGAACACTTGTTTGCTTAATGACCCATCTCATTGCTCTTGAAACATTTCACTAACTGTAAATCAAATTTATTCTTACCATCACCCTGATCTTTTTCAGTACAATAACGAGCCTTAGTTCCCATCTTACCACATCGATAGCACTTTCCAGAATTTAAAAGACATTCCCCAGCATGACTTTTACCACATTTATCACAAACTGAAAACTTAGTTTTCTTACCATCAGACCTCTTTGAAGGATTCTTCCCTTTCTCTTGCCACCTGGGTCTCTTCTTCTGTTGGTTGTTATAGAACACTTGATCATCGGAAAACTCCATTTCCACCATATCATCACATCGAATAAGAATTTCCTAACTTTTTAACTCCATAGAAACTAAATACCTTTGGTATTTTGGCTTTAATCCTGAGTAAAAACGATTTAATTTACTATCAACATCTCGGATAAAATTTGGAGCATACCTTGCCAATCGAGTGAACCTTTCTTCATAAGCAGCCACTGAGTCGCCCTCTTTCCTAAATTCCAAGAATTGTTTTTCCGTCCTAATTCGAACAACCTTAGGAAAATATTTCTCAAGAAACATACATTTGAATTCATCCCAGTCGAGAGCATCAATCTCATCAGCATCCCTGATATTTTTAACCCTCGACCACCACTGATCTGCTTCACCCTCCCAACGTTAAACAACAAGACTAACCTTTTGATTGTCTGAACATCCCATTACATCGAAGATCTTCTCTAGTTCTTTAGTCCACCCTTCAACTAGCACATGGTCAGATGATCCTCTGAATGATGGGGGGATGTTGCCTCATGAAATGTTCCACCACTAACATGTTCTTCTGTGGTTGATCTGGCTGATGTCGTGCATGGATACCACTACCATTTATCACTTGATTCAACTACACCATTACTGCAACAAACAGTTCTGTTACAATTCTGACCATCTCAGAATGCTGATTCGGAAGGTCATTTCCTTCTGTATTCCTTCCAAGCACTACTTCAGTGTTTCCTCTATGGAAAACCATTCTTAACAAACATGTCTTAGATAAAGCAACATGGTAATCATCAAATGCTATATCATTTCAATTTGACCATAAAAAATATTTTTGGATAATCATTTAATAGAATTATAACTCCTAAAGTTATCTAAACCGACCTCTGATACCAACTATAAGGCCCCAGTCTTAAACATGACTTATTCATGAGTTATTATAAGAATGCACATTGAGGGTTTTTTCAGGTTTAGAGTTTTAGAGAATTAGATCATAAATCATGCATTACATTCCACATTTAAACAAGGTGGTTATATATAAGACAGTATTCCATTTTCCCATCAACAGAGACATATTTTAAATAAAACGTGGATTATTTCGTGACATTTCCTCGACACTATCATCGAATCATGTACTTTTCCCTTAACCTGTGAAAAACATTTCAAAAACATGGGATGAGCATAAAAATCACAGTAAGGGATATAAAAGTACGGAATGAAAACATTAGTCCATGTATAAATAATAATTAATGAAATCATACATTTCTCATAAGAAATAATCACTTTATCATACCTCATGAAATCATAATATTTATGAATAACTCATAGAAAACATAATCCATAAAGGTAACTTGAGGCATTCATAACATTCTTATGTAGGGAGTAACCCTCATGGTTATGTTTGGAAGACCCATCACAATATATTCCATAAATCCCTTTAGAGAAACCTTAGAATTTAACTCCTTCGTGTTACCCAATGCATTGGAGAGATATATTGGGCTCACCCACCCTTAGTTTATCACAGAACCACCCATCTTCATATACAATGCCCAAGAACCATAACATAATTGTATCATATAAAACATGCATAAAAGAAACATAACATTTCCAAATTTCAATCAAATGATGTAAATACAACACAGTGATATGATAGAAATATTATCAAAACCATTTTCAATACCAAAACAAATGAAAATTAAAACATGGTATTTATTTTTCATTTAAAAAAGTTGTGGCTTTTAGAGGAATCTGAAACTCAAATAATGGTCACAGCGGCAGAGAAGTCGTTGTCACCGCATACGTACGACAAAAACATTCCCCTTTGTCATTTAGTAAAATTCTTCTTATAAAAAGATTCCTTTTGAATAAAAGTAAAATTAAAAGGGATTTAAACACCTTATAAATGAAAGTTGTGTACAAAACAAAATATTCCTCAATGAAAGGAGGTCGAGGCGAAGTCCCATACCTTGTGTCTGACTTGACTCGATCATTCTTTAATCTCCTGAATAAATAACTAGAGTTAATTTCTACTTTCTTAATAACATTTTTAAAGTTCATTATCCCTTTTATATAACTTATTACCATGCTATGAACATTATGTAATTATTTAAGTTAATAATGGTTGTTTTTTCGTCCCTTGGTACTTGAGTCAAAAATAAACTTCTTATAATTACAAGTTGTTGATGTGGTAAAATATCCATTATTTCCCGAATTATATTTTTCGTGTAGGTATCATATATATCATATATATCCATTATATAAATGAATTTATAATATTACATAACATTTAGAGGTAATAAATGAAATTCACCATTCATGGAGACGGTAAGCCGTACGTACGCATGAACGCAGCATTCATTTCCATTTAATATTTAATGGAATGAAATCATAATGATATAAAGGTATATTATAATTCCAGAATAATATAATATATAACATCATAAACTCCATCCTTTATACATCCCACATATGGAATTAATTAATCAAATCACTTTGAGGGGGCGGTAGTCCGCACTTCCTAAAATGAAGATATTGTGTTTACCCATAATGGAAACCATAAAGGTATGTCATAAAAAAATACAGAATCATATTGAAAACATAAACATAATATATATATATCATATATAAATATAGTTACATCTTAATGGCCACCATAAAAGTTGTTAAAAGAATATTGAACAATCATCGTTTCGTGAGGCAGAAATTCACCAACAATAGAAACAGTATGTTCTTTAACCATTAGACATAGGTGTGTGTAAGTGTAAATCAAATACTTCTCCTACAAAAATCCTAGTATATATAAGATACTATTTTTTTTACAAAATAAAAGATTAAAAATAGTTTAGGGGGTTGGAGAAGCAAAATAAAACAAAAAAACATAAGGGAAGACATTACCTTTAAATCGGGTAAATCCTCTTGGTTTGAACCAAAAGGGTTTCTTGAAGAGCTTTCAGCCTAAGTGAAGGCTTCTAGGATGAATAGAGGGATGTGGAGAGATGAAATGAGCAGATAGTGGCTGAGCCAATGGATTGAGACATGTGGGTAAGTTGGTAGAGGTGAGGTCCTTTTATAAGAGGGAGGAGGGGCACTCTTGGAAATTCAAGAAATGTTACATTATTATATAATGAGTTTCAGATTTTAAAGGTTACACAATTATATATTTCGAGGATAAGGTTATATGGGTTCGAAATCCACCCATCCAATAGGAATTTGAAAAGTATATGTCTTAGATTTTACATTATCTTTTCATTTTATTTAAATAGTTCATTAATGAGGTAATCGCTGCATCATCATTTTGTCAAAAACAATTTAATTTATTTAATGTCCAAAAATTATAAAAAAATAATATGATGTAGAAAATATTTTTAGCTTTAAAACTAATATTTATAGTCTAATAGATCATTTACACAGACAAAACTAAAATCCTTTTACTTGGGTGATACATACTTTGGTTATACTTTCCTTTGAAAAAATAATATAATAAAAATTCACTATCACCCAAAGGTGATTCCATGGGGTCCCAAAGTTTGGCACAAGGAATCCCATGGTCGTCCATGACAAAACCTTTAGCATTAGGACATATGTTGGGGTCATTTTATATTAGTATGATATTATTTCATTACCCTTAACTACCCGATTACTAATTAATCACGATAATTAATGATAATTACCATCATTACTATTCATAATGTATAAAAACAAAAGAGTATTAATTAAATAATTTGGACCTTCTGATTCCAAATACTGAATCCATTTTACGAAATTATAAAAACATAAATTTTAGTAATTAATTTAAAATTAATTCCTGTTGTCAAAACAAATAGCGGATTTTTTAGAAATGATATCTATCAAACGTTTGACAATTGTTTATGTCCAATCTCAAAGTGAAATTAATCCCAATGACCACCATTGGATTAAATGGTAAAAATATATTCTATTTACAAATTAAAACCTATTTAAAAGATAATCTATTCATATAATTAAGTTAGATGAAAAAGCAGTTTTGAGGTAAAATGAAGTATTTTTCACTATTCATTAAAAAATGAACATTGTTAGAAAAATACCAAAAATTTATCCAAAGTAAATTTCAATGTTCCGATACAAATGAATAAGTTTATTTTGAAAAATATATCTTATAAAATTGTCAATAGATAGATTTAAAAATGGTTTGCCATCAAAGGGCGGTAAAACAATATTTTAAAAATATTAGAGAATTCATTGCTTAAGATTGGATTTATTCTCATTTTAAGCTTATAGAATACAATCTAATCCATAAATATACATAGATAAGAAAATCAATTATTCATTACATACTTGGGATGTTACATGGTTAATTCAAAAAAAATCATTGAATCAACCCTAAAATGTCATATTCTCCAAAAAATCGTGGGTGTCAAAAAAACATTGAAATTATATATATTTTAATATTTAAAATACCATTTATTTGATTCTTTTATTAATAAGGTAATTACTACATCATCACTGTGTCATTAATAAATTAAATTATTTATTGTCTAAAAATTATAAATAAAATACCATTATATATGAAATCATTTTATATTTCTAATGAATATTTATTGTCGAATTTATCTTTTGTAGAACCCTATATTAAAAATGGTTTAGTTAATAAACTTTGAATTTAATACTTTTAACTATTATTTAAATAAAATAATAATAAATGTCCTAATCTAATCAAAGTGAAAAAAAGATGGTCATATTTTATTTCTAAGATTGTTTTTAGTCGAATTACATTTATCCAATAGAATTAGGACATGTGTTAGGGAATATATAATATCATTTTTACCCTTAATTACCCAATTTACTTTTAATCATGGTAAAAAGTAAAAAGGTACTATTCACTAAAAATTATTTTCCACATATTGAACCATATTTTACTTAATTATTTCAACTGTGTCCCTTGAATATTTGAAATTCAACTCACAGAAGCTGTAAAATTATTTTTTATGCAAATTTTCGAATGCTCCTAGAAGGTGGGTAAAAACGTTAAAAAGATCAATAAAATATTATACATATAATTTTATTATAAAATGAATCCAATGAATTAAATTGAACTTATATAGTTATTATATATCTATTTTGAATTCAAATAAATTTAAATAAAATAAATAATTATTTAAATAAAAAGTCGGTTTTAATTAATTATATAGTGTTTTTTACTATTCATCAAAAATTCAATGTTTTCAAAATAATACAGAATGATTTCACTATTCTTATTTTGATATTTTAAATTCAAAAAACATGTAAATTTTTCCAAATTCAAAACATAGAAGTTTCCATTATTAATTTAAAATTAATTCCCGTTGTCAAAACCAAAAGGCGAGTTTTTAAAAAACTACAAACTATCAAAAGATTGCCATCTGTTTATGTCAAATTTAAATTTGAAATTACTTATTATGGCCTATATTGTGTTAAATGAAACAAATATTATATAATTATACTTCAAAACCATTAAAATTCATAATTTAACTCTATAAATTATTTCGATTAAAAATGTTATTTTCAATTAAAACACAGTATTTTTCACTATTCATCAAAATATGATAGTTATCAGAAAAGTACCAAAAATATGTCCAAACTAAATTATTATGTCCCACATAAAATTAAAAAGTTTATTTTGTCAAATTTAATATAAAATTATTAGATATTGCATTTAAAAAAATTACCATTAGTAGATGGTAAAATTGCATTTTTGAAAAATACTTCCTTTATCTAAAAAATTGAATTTGTTCTTATATTTTGTCTAATAAATACATAATATGGGTGTTAAAAATTTATATAGTATATAAGATTAAAAACATAGTTAATAATTTTTATAACTTCTTTTTGAATCGCCGCATTGGTAAGTTGTGGTGCGTTTGAACTCGATGTTGCATGTAGGGAAAGCTATCGAATTATTTTAATAAGATAACGTATTATGAAAACTTGGGGTGTTGCATTCTACCATCCTTCAATAAATTGTGTCCTCCCAATTTGAAATTGTTCTTATAATATAAATGGTAAAAAATTGAAAAATAACAATATGGAAAACCCACATCGAAAATTGTGTTAATAAAATATAGTCTTAATAACCTTGAAAGCGAATAAAGAAGTCACCACCAAATTATGATCTCTATTAGGAGAACATTTGTGTAAATTAGAGACAGATAATTGGAGGAAAAATGTTAATATTTATAGGTTGTGATTGAGGTCATCAATCACAAACAATTATAATATTGAGGTCCTCAAAGCCATCAATCGAAGATGATGTTAAATATCATTGGTTCAATAAAACATAATGTTTTAGGATAACAGATTTTTTGTTTTAAGATCCCTTCCATAAAGTTTAATAATTAATTTATTCATCGAATAAGAAGAATTCATATATATATATATATAATTATATACTTGACAAGTAGAGTTTCATACTTCAACTAATTCCATCCACAAAATCATCTTTCACACCAAAGTATAATAAAATTCAAAAATATTCTATTTATCCTAATTGTATAGGGTTCCAAAAAACAAAATATATAATTAATCGGTCAAACGTTTTAAAAATAACTAAATTATACAAACCAGTACATCACGTAGGCCAGTGGTAGGTGATGCACCCTTGTTCCCCTTCAGTTGCGGGTTCAAGTCTCGTGGCCTTGACGGATGCGGCGGGTTTCTTCTGGAACTCCAGGTTGTCCTTTTTATGAAAATCCAAAAATAATATCAAGAAATTATTTAACCTTAACAATAGTATCGAATGTCAAACTTAATCGATTACAACCTTTAGAATTATTGAAAAAATTTCTATCCAAACTCAGAGCCCAAAATTTATAATGAAGGTAAACACAATTAAGATCTTTTTTGCACATAATAACATGTGAAAAACATCATCATGTATTCTTTTAAAAAACTGTAACACCCTAAATTACCATAAAACCATATTGATTACATTCATTCTCCCTTATTCCTTATATAATACTAGATATATTCCTTCTATTAAAAAATGTTGTAAACTCTAACAATGATGGAATATACAAATCATAAATGAGATTCAAGGTAGTCAAGAATATCCAATATAATTTATCCAAATCAGTCATATATTATTCTCAAATCACTACCTCAGTATCAGAACTATATTGTGGTTTACCTTTACTTAAACCATAAATTTTCCAAAATTATTAACCTGAAACTTTTTCACTTTACTTGGTATCATACAATATCTAATCTTTAGTGAAATAGTACTATAGTACAATCCTTATCTATTTCCATAATTCATATAACCATTACATCATTGATCCACCACTCAAATGAAATAATTATTTAATATAAACATAATAAAACTAGTAATTAATCTTTGTCTGTGGCAATATCATAACTTCATTATTTTCCAACATCATCATTTGCAGTATACTTAGATGATTGGGACATTGATTCGTGTAGTGTCACAACTCCTTACCGATGAAGAATTGTACCTTTGAAACCTTTTTCTTAACTGTACTTGGTGTCCTTTTTCTCCAGACTTATGAAAAAATCTCATTCCCTACATGCATGAAATATAGTGATTATTTCCGCAGTTATCACATATTGGAAAATAATTCTTTCCCCTCTTTTATTCATCTATCTTCCTCTATTTTATCCTTTTCTTCTCTAGCTTCCCATCAATTCTATATGATTCAAACAATTATTTACTTATCTAATTAACACATGATACTATTTATTCATATGACGAGAATATGTGGAAGAACGTTTCCCTATTAAATGTTGTCTTAATACCAGGAATGATATTATCCTTCTTAATCATTCGATCATGTGTATTATTGTAATTCACATTCCTTCTACAAGGTGACATTTCTAAACATTGTTATACATTAGGTTAGTTTATGAATCACATTTCATAATTCCAAACTTGTAAAATACCGAACAAAAATTGAATATATTATACATATAATCTATAATCCTAAAAAAATTTCTTGGAGGAAGTATTTACTCTTAAATCCTTTATAATGGATTATAAAGAAAATGTGAATTATCCTAAGCATATACACAGGGAGTGTTATAACCAAGGGAGTAGCAAGGCCCATTTTCATGTACCGGGATACCATGGGTCAAGCTCGAAACTCCTTTTCAGAGTTTTCACTCCATGTTACATTTGTTCCAGAGCCACCTCTACCTGCTCGTATCCAGACATGGATGTATTACATGGAAAATTCACAAAATCTCAACACTAAAAAATGTCTAGGAAGTTCAACTATACTAATCCACGAAGTCTATCGTAGGGTAATGTTCTCTAATAAAAGTATTTCTAAGTCTAGTTTTTAGGGTATGTACTAAACTTCTCTGATGCCTTCTGTAACACCCCAACCCTCGTTACCCAGAGTCGGTGCATTATTTTAATACATTAGTAAGATTACAAAGAATCAAGTCTCTAATGACCGTTCAGTTTAGTAGTCTTGGAAAATAGATTATATAATGAACGTTACATTACACCTTATAAAATAAAAGACAACATAAATGATCCTTTGAGAACACCATTAATACCCTTTCTTAACCCTTCTTATCAATCATAATACACTTCTTGGAATCTAGGTAAAATAATAAATAAAAAAGTGGTGAGCTCAAATTCTCAGTAAGGGTAACCAATATAATGGAATATAACATAAACATTAGGCATGGTGAGTAATTTAAAACACATTCCTTTACAAACAATAAACATGAACACTTTATAGAAGGAATTTGATTTGAGTAAATAATGCCATAATAAAATACAGTCATGGATATTCTACTAGTCGAATAACTACATGAACCATAAATATCTTTTTCATACTAAGGGAATTTATAATTCTAGACATTCTAAAACATTTTTTAAGGCCTCGGCTAAGACGTCTAAAAATGATTAAGGCCACGACCAAAACCATATATCAAATTGGAAATGTCCATGGTCAATTCCACATCTAATTGTCTCATGAGATCTACTGATGCATCGAGGAGCTATAGAGTGCTCCATCTGAAACTTAATATGTCCAATAAATTCTTTATATGAATAGGTTAAAACATAACCTAAACATTCGTATTAGAACCAGAATACAAAATTTCCATAAATTAACAGTAAAATATGAATGGTATAAAAATAACACATCCATAGTCAAACATATCATAAAACCTTCAATTATATTTGAAATATTTTTATCATAATAAATCAACTTCAAAAAAGTTTAAAATCAATAAAATGATGTTGACATCGATGAAAATGATTTGTAAAACTCTTTGAGAGAAATATCCCTTTTTCATGAAAACATTTAAAAGTCACACAATTTAGAAATGAATACATTTAAAGATATTTTTGAATCAAAGTGTCCCATACCACTTTGAAACTTTTGAATGGAATTAACATTTTAAAAACAATCATGTCCATATAAATAAATCCTTAAAAAACCATTTTGAAAACATGGACATCCATGGGAATGATTTAGAAGAATAAATATTTAAAACATTTAAAATGATGTTTTAATTAAAGATTACCTTAAAAATAATCCATTTGAAAACACTTTTATGAAACATTGAAATGGATAATAAATATTTCTATGTAAAAACATACCCATAAACAACCTCAAATAATAATGAGATTGAGAAATTAATCCTTACCTTGCAATTTCTTTGGTCAAGGGTACGTTTAAACTCCTATATAATGACCATAGTATGTTATTAAATTATACCAGAACCATATTAATATTTCTTATATCATATTTGATTCATTTATGTCTTTATACTACCCATTTAATAATGATTTCCATCTTAAATGTACATTTTGGGTAATAATCGATTTCTTTATCGTACATGTTTTAACTTGTTATTCATGATTGTATCATTTAGATAATGATTTAAATAATTCTATAATATAAAAAATTATTTATATATAAAATATATTTAGAATATAAATATTTATAATAGATAGACATATGAAATGGATGGCACCATTTATGGAGATAGTAGGTTGTACGTACGCATAAACGCTGTTTCCGTTTTCATATCATATTGAACGGAAGTAAGTGAATTAGATATATGTAAGTACATACTTATATATATATATATATATATTTCTATATCCAGTAGAATTATTATTTTATATATTACATACTTGTTAATAATATATATTTTTATAAGGATTGTTGAATGGTGAACGTGGGAATGAATCTCATCGCGTCGTGCATACGGTAATCCGTACGTACGCAAGAGCGAAAATATCGTTATATTGATGGTGAAATCATATATAATTGGATTTTATATCATATTTAAAGAATAATTAACATTTTATATTTATTATTTACATCAGTTATACTTATTATTATACCCATCCAAATAATGAACTTTTTGAATAACAAACTACACCACGACATGGTGACGGTAAGCCGTAAGTATATACGTATGGTGACTTGGACATTTATAGGATGGATAGAATAATGAATATGGTTGTTCTGTATTTATAATAACATCATAGTACATAGCAGGTGTTGGATTAATTATTTTGTTATGGAAACAAGAAAGAAATAGGATGTGGAAGAAGAGAAAAACTTGAAAGAGGGTTGTCAAATCATTACCTCTTCTTCGGGGGTTTCCTTTTGATTTGACCAAAAGGGCTCCTTAGGTTGTCTTTATGATAAAATTAAAGACTATAGGTTGATGTGAGGTAATTTGAGAGTATATTTGGGCCTAGTTTGGTAGATCCAAATGGCTTTGTAGGTGTGATTTTGAGAGAAGGGGAAGTTCCCTTTTATAAGAGGGGAGATGGTCACTTTAGTAAATGATTAAAATAATAATTTATTATAGAATAATATTCAGTTTATAATGGTTCCAAATGAATTTATTTCGATACATAGGTGGTTTTGGGTCTAAATACTCTCAACCAATAGGTTTTAGACTAGTTTATGTTACCATCTTAACCTTATATTTTAGATTTTACTCTTAGTTAAATAGGTTAACCTTTACCATGTCTTCTTTTATTTTTATATTATATGGTTAATAAATGTACAATAAAATGCCAAGAGAACCCCAAGTGGTTCATAAATGTCATATATATCATTATAAGAGTTCTTTTTCCGAACCATATATTTTTATGACTATTATATAATTTAATGGTATAGTATTTTTTTTAAAAACTCATTTATGTCAATTTTGACACTGTTTGGTATTTTTTGGAAAGTCATAACAATATGATTACATCGAAAAAATACATTTAATCAACCCTAACATGTAATATTCACCTATAAAATTAGTTTATGTCATAAAAACTTTGATGTTATACTTATTTTAATATTTATAATACCATTTATTTGATTCTTTCATTAATAAGGTAATTACTACATCATTATAGTGTCATAAATAAATTAAATTATTTAATGTCTAAAAATTATAAATAAAATTAAATTATATATAAAATAATTTTATAATTATAATTAATATTTATAGTCACATTTATTTTATGTATAACCCTATATTAAAAATAGTTTAGTTTATAAACATTGAATTTAACACTTTTAACTCTCCATCAAATAAATTAATAATAAATGTCCTAATCTAATTCATGTGGAAATAAGAGGATCATATTTTGTTTCTAATATTGTTTTTAGTCTAATTAAACATATCGAATAGAATTAGGACATGTTTTATGGAAATTATAATATCATTTTACCCTTAATTATCCTATTTACTTTTAAACATGGTAGAAAAAGTCAAAAATTATTATTCACCAAAAAAATATTTCCATCTAATTGAACCATATTTACTTACTGATGTTAACTGTGTCTCTCGGATTTTTGAAATTAAACCCATAGAAGCGGTAAAATTAGGTTTTATGCCAATTTTCAAATGCTCCTTGAAGGTGGATAAAAAACGATAAAAAGTTCAATAAAACTTTTTTACATCTAATATTATTATGAAATTACTCTAATGAATTACATTGAAATTATATAGGTTTTATATATATATTTGTAATTAATATAAATTTAAATTAAATAAATAAATATATAAATAAAAAGTTGGTTTTAAATAATAACGCAGTGTTTTTCATTATTCATCAAAAATTGAAATTTTTTGGAAATATGAAAAATTTAACCTAAGATAATTTTATATTTTGAATTCGAAAATTAATTCCATTTTACCAAATTCAAAAAATATAAGTTTCATTTATTAATATAAAATTAATTCCCATTGTCAAAACTAAAAAGCGAGTTTTAAAAAAAGTAAAAACTATCAAAAGATTAACATGTGTTTATATCAAACTTTAATGTAAAATTACTTATAATGACCTACATTGTATTAAATGATAAAAAATAATCTAATTATACTTAAAACCCATTCAAATTAATAATTTATCACTATAAATTATTTCGATTGAAAAATTTGTTTTCAATTAAAACATAGTGTTTTTCACTATACATAAAAATGTGAAAGTTATTTGAAAAGTTCCAAAAAATTGTCCAAACTCTATTTTTATTCCATGCTTCTAAAAATGAATTTTATTTGTCAAATATAATATAAAAGTGTGAGATATTTCATTTAAAAAATTCACCATTAGTAGGTGGTAAAATTGTATTTTTGAAAAATACTTCCTTTATCTGAAAAATTGATTTTATTCTTATATTATGTCTAAGAAACGCATAATATGGGTGTTAAAATTATATAGAGTATGTAATATTCAAATTTTAGTAAATACTATTCATAACAGCTTTTTTAATGGCTAGATTGGTAAGTTGTGGTGCGTTCGAACTCGGTGTTGCGTGTAGCACAAGCTATTGGATTACTTTAATGACATAACATACTATAAAATCTTGGGGTGTTACAATAATTATAAGGTAATAAACTAAAGCATATTTATGTGTCATGAGGGGGACTGATCGACACATCTTTGTTGCAAGGATACATCCACTAAGAGGTTTGACTCAAAACTCCTTTATTAAAACAAATTTGGGAATGTCTAATTTTCATGGAAAACTAGAGCAATATAAAATAATGTGACAACTGAGAATCACATAAATCATTGGCTATGTTTGAGGAAATAATTAAATTACTTGCCAATACATCATTAGGCACTTCATCCTCTAGGATTTTAATCACATATGCTCTCCCTTTCTCTCATGTCCTTTTTTGAGGAATGTTTCCTTGGTTATTAGGATACTTATTTTCATAGTGTCCCGTATCTCAATAATTGTAATATTTAACATAATTGAATTGTCTATTACCTATGCATTCACTAGATCGATGACCATTTTCTCCACAATTATAGAAAACTCCCTTGCCTTTTAAACATTTCCAAGGGTGATTCTTTCTATTGGTCTAGCATAATGAATATTGCTCCATTCTCTTATTCTTCAATGATTCATAATCCTTTCCATGCTTATTAGAATTCCTCTTCTTATCTTTATTTCCCTTGAACAAATGTGATCAAGAAAATTCCTTCTTTATTTTGATGGAAATTGATACAATTTCATCATATGAGGAAAATGATTGAGAACAATGTTCTTTTTAAGGACATGGCTTTAGACCTTCAATGAAATGATTAATATTGTCTTCTGAATCCTGTAAGTAGTCTATAGTGTACTTGGATAATCTGGTGAAAGTATCCTCATACTCTGTAACACTTTATTATTTCATTTTCATTGGTCTAATTAATTTCACCTTCATTTCGTTTCATTGTGCATGTGGGAAATATTTTGCAATGAATATTTCCTTAACAGCTATACATTCTATATCTTTTATTTCCTATTCATATATGTTATTCTTGATGAACGACCACCATTGATCAACATCCCCTTTGAGGAAATATACTACTAGTACTACCTTTTCATTTTCATTGTATATTAATGCCAGAAAAATTGTTTCAGGGGAATTGATCCACTACTCTGCTACCACTGATTTAGATGTCCCACCAAAATACGAGGAATTTTACCACATGAAACCATCTAGTATAGGTGTAGCAGGGGTATTCATCATAACCTAATTATGTTCTCCCAATATGGGCATGATCGGGTCTGATCCAACAATTACAATGTTTCCTTGCTCAGTGGGGAAATCCTAACATTATCTATAAGTATCGATTCCCCTACTTCCATTAGATTCCATCACTAAAAAATTCCATACACTAAATTACGTCATATATAGCAATTTCTTACCAGAAAACATATTAGATAATTTAAATATTTATGCACAAATAATCTCATAATCATAATCATTTTTTATATTCACTTTTAAATCCTTCATAATGGTTTGTAAAGAAAATGAGAATTATCCAAATCATATCTCCTAAGAGTGTCAAACCGAGTGCACAGTAAGGCCCATTGTCGTGAACCAGGATACCTCGGGTCAAGCCCGAAACTCCTTGTTAGAGTTTTCACTCCTAGGTACATCTGTGTCAAAACCACATCCACTTGTAGTATCCAAATAGGGATTTATTTGATAGAAATGTCCACATAGTATATTATTTAATGAAATACCCGGATTTTCTTGTATGGTTATCCTGAAATGCTATCTTAGGGGTCTGTTCTCTAATCTATGTTTTTGAAATCTAGATTCCATGTTTTCAACTAAACTTCCTCTGATATAAACTATAATTCCCCAACCTCTAGAATCCTAGAGGTGGTGAATTACTTATAACACTATAATGATTAAAAGGAATAATGTCGCAAAAGAATGATCAGTTTAGTATTCTTGGAAAAACTAGATACATACATGTAACTCATATTACATTGGGAAAGGTAAAAAAATACAATACATAACAAAAACTAACAAACTCCATCCACGAGAACTCAATAAAGGCTTTCCTCCTCATAACCCATTGAAGGTAATCAAATAAAATGGGTGAGCTCAACTAATCTGTAAGGGTGAGTAATAGTGGAAACATGAATCAACAATTACTCATATACAATTTGGAATAGTCAATATGGCATGTTGAATAAAACACAAACACAAACCATTAATAAATTATGAATGAAACTACATCCATAGATTTTTTCATAGTGAAAAACTCAAGGATAATAATAACCAAAAATTAATATATATATATATATATATATATATATATTATTGTTAATTGGAAATCATGTAATTGGAACATGATACCACTATACGGTTGAAACAATTTAAGTTTGTTGGTAGAAACCTATATGATTTTTAGAAACAAACTTGATGGGTTTTTCACTATCTAATTTCACTCATGATACATATCGATGTATAGAGGGGAAATAGTGTCCCCCTCTCATCTATGGAAGTCCAAATCATTCATTATAAATAGATTCAATATAAGTACAATTTTCCTTCTCAATATTTGTACAGAGGAGTGGATACAGATTCATCAATATTTCCCATGTTAAAACAAAATTCCAAATAATCACCATATGTAAAAGGTTATACGGATAAAGACAATACTCATATCCCTAAAACCAGAATATGGATATATAATATATTTACATTTAAAATATTATAATTATATAAAATGGTATGTATATGCACTACATAAGAGTGATTAGGTTCACATTACTAAGTAAGTATTAATGAAATGTAAATTGAGACCAAGTCCCTTACCAAGTTGTAATCAATAGAGTAATATGGAAAAAAATTAATAACCACCAAATGAATAACAATACCATGAATATATAATTAATCATGATAATATATATCAAATTTTAGTTCACAATACACCACATGCAAGAAATAAGTGTCGAATTATGGAAATCTCACAGAATTAAATGTGATACAAGAAACCACATACCATATGTCTGAAAGTGTTCTATGATTGATTTTAGTGACATGAATAATCAAATTTATCTTCATTAATTAACTATTCCAAAACTTCTCTTAATTTTAATTTATTTTTATAACATTATTAAGTTCAATCATTATTTTTTTTGTGGGATTATGAGGTTCTATTTTTATTGTTTTGGAATCATCTTCTTCCTTGGTTTTCATGAAGTGTGTACTTGTATTCATGAATGGATGTTTGTTTGAAATGGGGTTAAAAATATAGAATTGTTAATATATATTACTAGTGACATTACATATATATAAATGATCTTATAATTATTTTTTATATACCATTAGGTTGACTCATATGTTTAAAGTTAATTATAAATGCTTGGATTAACATGGCAGTTTTGTGCGAAATGAACATGTTTTGTATTATTATATTATATTATGAGTGTGTAAGGATTACATAACATTGAATATTTTAAAATACATATATTATGATCTATTTAAACCATTAATGAGGTATCATGACATTTCTTGAATATTTTAATAAAAATTTAAAACCCATCGTCCTTGAATGTGATACATTAACATATCTTGGATGATATTTTAATTTTTATTGTAAGAGGTGGAGGAAAAGAGATATGATGATGAAATATTCCATTATGATTATAAACTTCAAATAAATTTAATGTAATAGAGCTATCATAGATTTTGGATGTTGAGAGGTGATGAGGGAACAAACAAAAAATGGAACTTGTAAAAGAATTAGATGGAAAAAGGAAGAGAGGTTCACCTCTTGAGTAATCCTTATTGAGAATGTCCTTAAGGCCTTTGTTTCTTGCCTTTTGGTGAGACCAGATTGTCTTGGACTTGGGGGGAGGGCTTGGGATGTGTATTTGGATGAGCTTAGGAAAGGATCAAATCTAGAGTTCTGTGGGAGGAAGAGGGGTTGAGGGGTCGTTTATATAGTGGAGTGGAGGAGGGATTTTACATTATTATAATCATTATTTTAATATTTATGTTCAAGAATATGAATAGTATTGATTCCTT
The DNA here is from genome assembly GCA_963277665.1 of Viscum album. Classification (NCBI taxonomy): domain Eukaryota; kingdom Viridiplantae; phylum Streptophyta; class Magnoliopsida; order Santalales; family Viscaceae; genus Viscum; species Viscum album. The sequence goes on along the minus strand of OY728152.1, from coordinate 837,208,806 downwards.
TGATCACAAATTGTAATAATTGCATGTGAGTTTGAACCCTGTGGTCTAATATTAGCAATGAATCACCTATGATTTAGTAAAACAAGTATTTATCTCTTATCGTAATTTATTATAATTTACTATTCATCAAAAATTCAAGAATTTTAAAAACATCCAAAAAAACCACCCAATCCATTTTTTGTGTATAGAATAAAAAAATGAACTCCATTTTTTGAATATTATTTTTTAAATTTTAAGTGTTTTATTTTTAAATAAAATGATAATTCATTCAAAAATAACAATTTTAAATCTATAACTCATTTTTGAACACATTGAAAACTAAACAACATATCGTTACCATATTAATATAAAAGGATAAAATAATAATATGATTTAATATTTATTAGGTTAATATTAATATTCATATTATTATTCATAATGTTATGTAACTATTCACCAACAAAAACAAGTTGTTTATATCAGAATACAAATAAATTTTGATCACAACTGTAGATGACAGTTTTTTGAAATTCAAAACACAGAAGTGGAAAAATTATGTTTAATGGATAGGTTATGACTTTCTACCATAAATAATGAAGTTTTGTTTCAAAGAGACTCAATTTTTAATGAAATATAGGTTATCTAATGAATAGAATGTATTTCAGAGAATCATTCCATAAAATGTTTGGGTTTTTATACAAATATTCATAAAATGTATTAGCTAGTGATTTCACCATCATAACATGCCATTAGAATTAAGATTAAGAAATTAGATATCAAATATAATGGGATATTACATTGAAACATCCCATTGAAGATCTCTATGCATCAATACAATTTCTTATTCCCATTTCATATTGATATCTTATTATCATTTAAAAATAATTGAATACAAATTTATTCATCACATGGGATAAATAGTTTCGATTAGTGGAATTGGTATTTTTCATTCATTATTAATTTTAATAATATAACTAACCCATATTCATCATCATATTAATTCTTCTCAATTTATATTCAGTGAGTCAATTTATAACAAGGTAAAGAGTTATCAAAAAATCCAATTATCCTAAAGAGGTGGATCTCGATGTAGGAAACTATATTCAGAGTAAAAACATCAATTTTTTTCTATGTCACTAAAATATTTATATAAAATAATAAAACCTGAGATATTGTATTCCTTATAGATGAATATTTCTATAAACTTAATCAATATTTCGTAAAACCATCATTGTATACGAATTACAGATAAATAATGTGTGATTTATATCACATTTTGAACCCATTGATACTACTTATTCAAGATAAAATTAAAATTCCACAAAATATTTATGATAATCCATTACTATAAAAACATATTAATTTATGGATGGGTAAAATGATCCTCTTAATTATCATTAACTCTCTTTAATTTATCCAACTTATGAAACTATGAATTGAGAAAATCATTTGTGTGTCAATAACATTTTTTGGTTATAAAACCCATTTCACATAGCTTATAGTATCCTAGAAAATAACCATATGATACCAAATTTTTATTTCATGAGTTAATATAACAATTTTTCCATCATGAATATAGTTACCCCCCATCATGTTTTAATTATCTTCTCGGTTGGCCTCCACCACTTGTTAAGGGATTGATGATTTTATTAGAGTTTAGAAATATGATTTAGACCACTTTGAAATGTGATATATGGATTTGTAACCACTACCAACTCAAATCCATTATCTTTTCATGTTTATAAAAAATAAATTTTAATTTTTCAAAGAGGATTCATGATATCCCTTGTTTCATTTGATTATGAATTGAATCTATTGGTGATTATTTTTTTTAGATCATTATGATCCAATGACTACACTTAGAGGTGAGGGATTAATAATGTTTAATATTCTTATAGTTCATGAAATGAAACACTTATATTGGATGGATAATGAATATATACTTAGAATATAATTATATCTTCCATGAATTATATTTCAGAAAATAAATAGAATGAGGAAAACATTAATTTTTACATGGTTTGGAAAAAAATTATTTAGACAACTCATTAATGAAACATATTCAGTTCTCTCTAGAAATTATCTACTATAATTCAACCAACAATTTATAATGGGTAATTTGTAAAATCTGTTTAGAAATAGCTTCAAAGAATCATGTTTTCACAATTACACAACATCTCTTTATTCATACACAACATCCCAAAAACTATAATGACTCCTAAAAATGATCAAATCACTTTTATATACATGTTTCCTTGTAAATAGATTAAGATAATATCTATAAGCTATTAAAATAATAAATACATGAAACTCTCATGTTGATGTATCTATTTCAGATCTAATACCCAATTCTAAATATAAAATTCTCATTCACTATATGTTAGATGTCAGGATTATAATAATCATTGTATTTGACTATATAACACTCTGATCTCTTCTTATTATTCACGATATTTTTATCATATAAAATATATTTTTTTTTAATCCACCACAATATCCATTTATTCATGAAAATATTCTCTGGTCAGATGAAACATTTAATCTAAGAAAAAATTTAATATACCCAAATTGTTTTATTACAATGTACCTCATACCTACCAAAATAATGTGTCATAAATAATGGTTATTTTTTGCCTCCTAGATCTTCGATTCCACACAACCATTAAAGATAATTATCTTAGTCTACATAAATACATTCGTATTAAAATATGCAGAACACCTCATCTTATTATGTAGACTAATATTATCATTAATATCTATAAAATAATTTGCAAAAGTATCTTATTGTATCATAAATATGAAACTATAATTAACAATTCAGAAATTTTGATTAACATTATACCAAATACCTTCATCCATCTTCAGTGTGAAGTCTGCTTTGGTTATACATACATTGTAAACCCACATAACTAAAAATTAAAGCACTCATCTTGAATCACAGATCTATTTTGATGTGATTTTATGAATCTAAGAGTTGATGATAATCCTCACACATATATTATTGAATTCATATCCATTTTTTATTCTCTATAAAACATGTATTCATTTTGGATTATATTAATTAAATTTGGCATATATAATATCATGTTATTAAGTATATAAGTTACATAGATTCATTATATTTCTTGAATAATAATTTAATTTTGTTGTTTTAATAAAAAAGGATTAGTTTTTCAATCATTTTTATATATTTCATCATAAAATTAAATTTATGGAAACTTTATTTTTACCCTGTATGATACTGAAATTACCATAAAAATATTATGCTACCTCAAATAAATATGATTATTTCCAAAAATATTCTTTCTCAAAGAATTATGTTTTGTGGAACCGTATGATATAAACTAATAAATATAAATTGGAAATCAAATAATACATATGCTTTAGCTAAAAAAATACAACTAATTCCTTTTCCATTTCTCTTTCCTTATACTGAAGTCACCCAATGAAATTAATCATCTAATAATGAATTTTGTTTAACTAAAAATATTCACACAAGGAAAGATTCCAAATTTTTTATGTAATCTATAATATCTATATTTGTATAATTAATTTAGATCTATTTAAAAGAATCTACATATATTCAAAAAACAATTCAATGATTCTCAATAATGGGTGTCAAATTGGAAACCATTAATATCATCATCAAATATTTTAATTTTAAATAAATATACCCATTTTGGATATTTTATTAATCATTAAACTATTATTAATATATTAAAATATTTTTTATATCTCATTAAATATCAGAAGAGTCATCAAATCATATAATTTCTCAAATAAGAAGTATCTCACACCACACTAGCAGATAAAGTAATTTTCATGATAGAGTTACATCACTCTATGACAAGAAATATTGGTTGACCAAATTAGATGACCTTCCCCACAAATCACCATCCAATTTATCACTTCCAATAATCTCCCCAAACATCAATATTCAATTCTTTAGATGACCAAATATTAAACACATTGCATTCAAGAGTTGTGTCAATATTTCATCCCCTTATTAAACTCAATAAAAATCATAGTGGGGGTTTGAGAAATACCTTAAGTTGATAATATATGGATGATTTTAATGTTTTACCCTCAAGTCATGATATTTATAATTTTGAAATTATTTTTTAAATATTTATAAATCATGATCATTGGTAACTGTATTCTCAAGTCTTATTTCAATATTTTCTACCGTTTTTTATTAAGTGATAAATAAAATCAAACTTTTTTGATATAGAGTACTGATATAGAGTCCTAGAAATAGTTTTAGAAATTTTTATTTCTTATGAAATTTGAATTATTCCATTAATATCAAAAAATAAACCATAAAACATATCCTATACTAAAATCATCTATGTAATATGTTCTATGGAAAATATTTACTCATCAACAATTCTTATTAGTTTCATATAACATTGAATATTGTTTTTTCATTCCATGAAACTCTTATTAAAGAAAAAATGTTCCACCAGAGGTGGATTTCTTAAATATATACTCAGCATACTAATTTATATTACTTAAAAAATAATGTTCATGTCTGGAATAGATTTTTAATGTATGTCGAAACTCAAAATTCAACTTATGAATCAGTGGATTATCAAAAAATTTAGTAGTTTATATTCCTTGGGTTCACTCTGAAATATAGCATAAAATGTCATGGTGAACATAATTTTAATTCTCAATGTTTTAAGGTTCAGAAGACATAGATTTAGTTTTCTGTAGTCCATATTTGTTGAACATGTACCAGCGTCATGCTATTAGATTTTGGTTGAAATATCCCTAAGAATAGATATTTCTATTATATTATTCAATTCAATGCTTTTCAAATAATTCCCTCAGTAATTTTGTCTTTATATAGAAATATATATTTCTCTATTTCAATAACATGTAACCACATAGTATAAGAAAATTCACCCAACATATACATTTCATTATATCTTTTCATATCCATAGAAAATTTTCCACGAAAAAAATATTTGTTTCCTTACCAAAATGATTTCACAAAAACACACTTTCAAAATATGAGTTCATTTGTAAATATCTATGATATAAATATTAATATAAATATTTCCCTCCGAAAATTTTATGCTTTTGTAGAATCCATCAACCTTGTACTGTAAGGTTTGTTCATCTCACATAATTCCACATAACAAATTATTCAAATTTAATAACTTAAATGAATAATTTTATAGGAAAATTCCTTCATGTTGAACAATGAACAAATATTATTTTTACTCACCATTAAGAAAAGAATATTGACATGTATTTGATTAAACATTTATGTTCTGTTTGTGACCACTTCCAAAAATATCTGGATGGTCTAAATATTTCTACAAATTAATATTTACTTCTAATTTCAACTCCTTGAAATCGATAGTATCATATATTCACATTTCAATATTAGTTTCAAATGATATCACCACTTGAATTCAACTTGTTTTACAATAGCCACTTAATTCCAATGAAATTATTTTCATCAGTTCATGGTATAGCCTCGAGAGATGATTTAGTATCTATTTTATCTATCTATTAATTCATTGAACTAATATACTAAACATAATCAGTATCCTAGAAACATCTTGGGTAGTAGCATAAGAAATGTGTTTAATTTAATTTTCTAATCTGTATGACCATCCCACTGTTGACAGTAGGCAATGTTCAAATGGACCTTAGATTAAAATTCCTCCATGGGGACACCCTATAAGTGAGAAGTCAATTGAGGATCCCTATCGTAGACAATAAAATAAGGAATTCCATGCATGAAAACAATCTCTTTCACATTGAGATTTCCTGACTCCTCGACTATGGATGTATCACTAATGGTATGAAGTGATATGACTCGTTAGCCTATCGATCACAAAAAATATCATATTATTATTTCTATGGGTATGTTGAAAACAAACCATAATGTCCTTAGATATATCATTCCACTTCTAATTAGGTATTGTAAGTGGCTGATGTTATCCTGAAGGATTCTAATGTTGGATCTTCATCAATAGGCATGTATAAAAAAGTGAAACAAACTCACTAATTCCCTATTTTATACCTAGCCCCAATAACAATCACTGAATATCATAGAACATCATAGTGTATCCTAGGTTCACATCCCATTGGGAATTATGACAGCCCCCCATCAAAACCTTCCATGCCACTAATGCAAAAACAATGAAATTTGGATAACATAGAACACCCTATATGATAAAAAACCACTGGGAAAATGTCTCCCCACCATTAAGTGAGACTCTGATACTGTGAAATTCACCATCAATATGTTGATCCAAAATTATCATCTTGAGAAGAATGGAATTCAACTAAATTCTGGCTAAATATATTGTAGCCCCTTTCTTCTAAACTCCAACATTCAATACTGCACAAAGATCAATCAAATTACACTATTCTAAAGATTCTTTCACATCCTCGATGGGATGTTTCCTTCTTAATATATCTGAAATGACATTCCCTTTCCTGGGGTATGGGTCATGTCAATATTGGAATATTTTTGGTAATCTATCCAATGCCTTTGTTGAAGATTTGTATATTTTTATCGAATATATAACTCCAGCTATTGTGGTCTGAATACATATTGAACCTCTCCCCAAAAAGGTAGTACTGAAAAATCATAAGCGCATTCATCACAACTACACATTCAAGGTCAAGGGTATGATAGTTCTTATTATGTGTACTCTGTTAATGAGATCCAAAAGAAACTATATGATATAAATGAATAATAATGCAACCAATTTGTAAACCTGATACATAAAAAACTCCACATAGCCTTTCCGGGATTCTACAAGATTCAGCACTAACGTAGCAGTGAAAATATATTTTATCTCATAAAAATAATTCTGAAATTTTCATTCCAAGAAAACATCACCCCTTATAAGTTAGATAATTCATCAATGAATCCAAATATGAGATTTCTTTCACAAATCGAGGATAATATTCATCTAATCTCAAAAATGCATTATTCTCGAAGACATTATGTGGTTTCTCACAAGTCATAACATCCATCTCTTTATCTAGTACAACTGATATACCATGTTCAGACACCATGAGTCCCAATAATTTCACTTCCAAAATATATAGGTCACACTTTGAAATCACTTCATAATGTTCATGATTTCTCAAGAGACTCAAAAATATTCTCAGATCATGTACATAACCCTCCTTGGGCATAGAGTAAAAAAGGATCTTGTCCGCAATGCCAACATAAAAGGTATGTAGATACTCTAAGATAATATTTTTCATCAAATCCATGAAAATTATAGGAACATTTGTTAGAATAAAGTGAAAGACAAGGAACTTATAATGTTCATACAAGTTCTAAAAGGAATTATTGGAATTTCAGATTCTTTTATCATTAACTAATGGAAACCAGATTGAGTTTCCATCATTGAAAAAGAGTTTTCCCTAATAAACAACTCAAAATGATCAACAATCTATGGTAAAAGAAAATTATTCTTCTCTATAACTTGATTGAACTTTTGGTAATCAAAACAAAACTAAAAAGAACCCTATGATTTCTTAACGAAGAGAACTGGTTCCACCTGAGGTTGTAAACTCAGACGTGTAAAGCATTTCTCAAGAATATCAGCCAACTAAGACCTTAGCTTATCACTTCTACTAGAGACATGCGCTAATAGAGGATAGAAAAATGTTGACTAACATGTATTAAGTTAATGGAAAATTATACCTCCCTTTCTAGTGGAATCCTATAGAAATAATAAGGAAACACCTTCAGAAACAAAACCCCAACTGGAAGAAGATCACAGCTCAATGATTCGGTCTCCAGATAAAAATAAAAAATAAATATTACTTTTCCCAACTATGTATAAGAAGGTCATAATCAAAACAGACCCCATTCTCCATGAAATTCAATAGACAAACCATTGGGTGTAATTAAGGTAGAAACATAGAAGATAACAATAAATATATGATTTATTAGAAATGATTCATTAAATTCCATAAATTTCATCCAGATGTTTCCTATTGAGGACCATAAAATTTAAAGCCATCTTGACATATGACAGAGAGAAGAAATGAGAATGACTTCAAAGACCCTTATCCCCCTTCATTCTAAGGGTTGTAATAATATCATTTGCACAAGATAAAATCTCTATTAGAATATTTATAATATTAACAATATAGGTTAATAAACGAATGGGAAACACCAAAATCAAATTGACAAGTCACTAATTATGAATATATATTAATGGTACCTCTCACAGTTGTTGGATCCATGTCTTCTTCCTCTAGACACTTTTCCACTGCGTGAAGTATCTTCGTTCTTGATGTTTGTGCTTGTAACCCTTTAACACATGAATCATCTGATTTTCCTACATCATTAGGTGGAGATTACGACTATGTTACAATATTAAAATTATAAAAGATATGGTAAAATCTATATAAATTTCCTCAATTTCCACAGGAGATACTATTCTTGGGAACCTCATTGAAAACCCTCTAAGAAAGTCCTATCTTGCCACACTGATAGAAAATAAAAGGACTTACTCTTATCCTTGTAGGAGGTCTTCAATGACCCTTCCATCGAGAACAACTATAAGAATCATAATTCTTAATAATTAACATGAAGGAACTGGCACTTCCACTAAAAGAAAAAGGAACTCTCATCAAACCTGACTTACTAGCCAGGTCTATCTCAATCATCATTGCCCTATCTAGCACATCAACATACGCTGAAAACCTTAACTTGAACACCTGATAGAAGATATCATATTTAAGTACCAAATCGAACTGTCAAGCCTTAATCCTCTCATAAGATATAATCACTAGATAAAATTGTACTAGTTCAGCAAAATGATTTGAAAATGTTGTCAAGGTTTCATCGTCCTACTCACTCATCAAAAACACTATTGCCTGGGCCAACCCCTTGGAATCTGGATGGAAATATCGGTGAAAACAATGTTGAATTCATTCCATGCTGAGACGTAATGTTTCTTCTCCATCACCAACATGTCCCACCATATATTTATCAGTTCTTCAATCAAGAAGGTGGAATACTTCACCATGATCTCTTTTTTATGTCTTTAATAACTCAGACAGATTATCTATCCTACCCAACAATTCCTTAGCAAATTGGGGATCAATGGATCCATTGAAAACTGGTGGCTTCTGGAGAAGGAAATATTGAGAATGATTCTGAAAAATACACCACAAGGTTCCATATCGAGATCTTGAATGAGAACTAGAGGTGGGTATTGTTCTAGAGCATGGATAGATTACACAACCACCTCAACTAGCTTTGGGACCACTGGAGGACTCACACACTGTGGTTCAATAGTAGCTTTATCCTATATCTGATACACACATCTTCTTAGATGAATTATTCTATAAAACTTCAGATGACAATAAAGAAGATATCAAAATAAAACTCAAACTGAGCAAAAAAGGAAATTAATCACAAAATATATAACCCAAAAATTGTGGATTTCACTCCATCTAAATCACCATAAAAAATACTATAACTATTAAAAAATAATCCTTCGCCAAACTACCCTTGCAAACTTACGGTTTATTGTGGTGAGAGATTTATAGATAGTAAATTGAATCTACCACCTAAGTCTCAAAATGTTTTTACAATGCATATTGACTTTGAGACAAGAATCTCAATTACATGGCCTCTGATACCACATTAACATGAACTCACCCAGGTACCCTAGTAACCTGATAACTGATCCAACCCTAACATAACCCAAATGGAATTCCCAATGTCCATGGGTCAGTGAATTGAACTTAGCATCATAAAACATTCATGTGGGATTGAATTTTCCACAAACCATAGCATAAGAAAGATAAGAAAATTAGTATAAATAAAAAAGTAATTCCCTTAGGATTAATGTAAATAAAGTTAACAAGGAATTAAAGCCTAATTTACTACAACCAAAATCCAAAAAAACCAATGTCCGAAAGGAAAAACTCACCATGTCCAAGGTTCAATAGTTGGATCCACATCAAATAGATCATTTCCCCTTACTCGAACATGGAAAGAGATTATCTACAAACACCTGAAGGTATAATTATGGTGTGAGATAAAAACACCATTAGGGTATCATCACTGATTCTATATCATATTCCAATAATACATTTCCCAAAGCAGTGTTTTAATATTCCTAATATACATGTTTTCCTTTTAAAATTATGTTTAAAAATTTCATGATATACAATTTAAATGATGTAAAATATATTAAGAAACAACTTTATAAGTGATGGAATTTTTCTAAAACAACATATTAAAGAAAGTATTTATGTAAAATATTTTATGTAAAATTATATGTATTTTAAATCTGTTTGAAAACCTTGTCATATATTTATATCTCAAGTATAAATAACATGGGAAAAAAATGGTCATCTTCCAAATTGTAACGAAATTTCTAGTCTATAGGACTCATCACTCTCTATGTGATCTTGGAAATAATTTTATACATACCTATCCCTAACACTACCCAATGGAGCCTCATCGCCATCCTCTCAGGGATATAACCTACTTCATTTACGTTTTAAAACATCGTATAAGCATATTGTGTGACCAAATAACTCACAAACTACATAAGGGTTGTATGTGATCATACACTGTCAATGATGGGAAATTTATTTTAATAATTCTTTAATTAAAATTATATCAGATTCCGAAATTTTAAATACCATGTATCCATTTAAAACCAAAACAATTTTTAAACAAGAATATTCATTTTTAACAAGATTAAACCACTCGGTTTCTATTAAAACATTTTTATCCATTTCCAGAAGTTTGAAATCAATCTGCAACCAATTCCATAAATTTCATAATTCATTTCCATAATTAAAAGATTCAATTTAATTGAAATATATTCCATAAAATTTAATATTTAAATTAATCAATTTAAATCAACCAATATCCACAAATTCTCAATAATTAAATGGAATTGGGGGTTTTCCAAATTTTTATGCCTAAACCATTCCAAATCATTCAATTCATTAGAGATTGGTTTTATAAAATAAATTGAAAGGATGTTTTGGGAATTTAATTAAAATCATTAATTGAAATAAATTACTCAATTCATGGTTAACAAATTTGTTCAAATGGGATGAAACCATCAACGTTTTTTCTGAAACTCAACACTCACAACAGATCCAATCATTGAAAATGAAGGTGTAGAAGACTTCAAAACTCATCCTATAAATTAGATCTAATATCATAGAGAATAGATCCAAAAAATTTAGGATGATTTATTGAAATCCCAAATGAGAAATATATAAAGATGAGGAACAAAATAGAATGATTACCTGGGAATCACACCACAAGTAGAATAACGATCTAATTCAAAAATTTGGGATTTGGAAGGGTTGGTGAGCTTCATGATCACTTGTGGAAGGCTTTGAGTTTGGAGGAGTGGATATAGGGAGGAAGAAAAAGTAATATATAAGTAATTTTGACTATTTAAAATTAGATATTGTGTATTTACATGATGTGTAATCCCACTACATGTCATGAAATAGTTCATTTTTATAACCAATAGAAAACACATCACCTTGAATTAAAAACTGATGCTATAAATTAAAAATAGATATTTAATTCACTCATGACAAGTAATGTCTCACTGCATCTTGTACCCTTAATAGTGTGAATACTTTCATGACTTGCATCCATTAACCATTATTCATTGTGTAACCCAGTAACACGGTGTGTAACCTAGTTACATGGCATGTAACCCTCTTTCATCCAATGAAAACATTCGGTTAAAGCTGAGAGTCCAAAAAATATCAGAATTCACCATTATAGGTATCCTTAGAACTAATTATCATTCTTATATGGAAAAAAGGAAAAACAAAAAATTGTTAAAGGCATATATATTAGAGGAGTAATTGAATGTTATTGTATCGTTAAATGGGTTATATATATTTTCCTAGGTATCTCCTCTCACAAAATGATTGTAACTCTTAGTTATTATCAAAATATGGTGTTGTGATACCTGTAATCATAAAATCCATTAGGAGAATATCTTTTGGATATATATAAAACATTGGTCTCACAATTTATATCTCCAAGATAATATTCCCTAACATGTTGAATTAGTGGAGGGGTAACAACTATCGATTGATGGTAAGATACAACTTCCATGTTTGATAAGAATGTCGTAAATGTTTCTGAGTACACTGATTCCTCACTCAACAACATTGAATATAGTCACAAACCTTGGTAATCTATAATCAATTTTCCATTCCCATAATTATATAATTTAACAAATTCATAATCATATAGGAACACCATTCATCACATCTTCCTCAATTGGATCTCTTTCATTGAAAATATATACATGAGAATATTTTTGTTATAATAGATGATAAATATATTTCATTTTAGTTAGTTCATCCATATCATCATTGAGAAAACCACTGAAGCCATCTCCAAATCATGGGTTTCATAGTTATTCTGATGGGGTAACAGTTTTTTGGATCCATAAGTGATCATTAGCTACCTCTACATCATATCACATCTCATACTATTTTATTAGTAATTTTAGAATGTCTATAATTCAATAGACTATCCTATAATTCTCATGATTATGGTTCTCTTTAACCATAGATTCAGGTCTTAGACATCCTGGTGACATCTCCCTTTCTACAAGAATGTATAACCCTTTCGGGACAAGGTTGTGAAGGGCACTAAGATCTTGGAGAAATAATAAATAAATATAATATATTTTTCTACCACACCAAGGAACCCCTAAACCTCATTTATTCCCTTAGGTGGATCCCATACTAGCACTTCCTCCTAGTATTTTTGGTCCCTTATAATTCCCTCCCTTGATATAAAAATTCTGATGAATTGGACCTCTCTGATAAAAAAATAACAATATGAGTTCTTCTAAAAATACTAGAAACCTCATATTGTGTCTAGTTCTATCCACAATTTTCTAATAACATCATACTCTAACATTGTGTATTTGGGGATTTAATCGATGAAAATTTCAACAAGATGGTTTATGAAGGAGTGAAAGATCTAATTCATGAGTCCCATGAACACTATTGTGGTGTTATTCACTCTAAATGGAATCAATAAATTCTTATATTTACCATAGAAACATTGAAATGTATTATTCAAAATAACATCCACATAACATAGGATTGGTGATAGATCACCCAAATGTAAATCTTCTAAAAAAAATCACCCCTTTCAACTGGTCGAAGAGGTCATCGATCATGAAAGTGTATTTTTATTCATAATGGTCTCCATATTTAGGCGATGGTTATCCAAAAATAACCTCAATACTCTACCAATGTTCTTAGTGAACAATACCCGGGTTTCTTATAGGGATACACTTGGTATGAAAATTTCCTTCCTCTATGTATACCCCAACTACACCTTCAACTCTTCATGGTTATTGGGGCTTATTTAATTTTTTGGTGCATATAATGGATCAGTCACTATGTGATGTTCTATATAGAAATTGATATCTCTATAGGAAGGTAACCCTAACATGTCCCCAGAGAAGAGGTCCCCAAACTATACCTCTACTATGGTAAACTACAATTTCCAATTATCTACTACTCTAAGGGTAATAATAGAAAACTCATGAGTAATAGGATACATTCTCTTATGTATATACCAATCGTGCTCTAATTGGATTTCATTCTCACTATCAAAGGGAAACCTTGTCCCATAAACCTGGATGCTCCAAATCCTCCACATAAAATAGTCAATATGTATGTGAATTAATTGTATCCATTCCATACCAATAATGATTCATAAAGACACAATGTGGACATGAAAACACCATAATGGGGTCTCTCCCCTAATAGTTTTGTCACACTATAAAAAGATGTGTGTGATTTCCAAATATCCCATGTAGGAGTATCTAAGTGAACGGGTTGAGCCAATGCCTCTACATGATTCACTAGATCACGTGAAAAGGGTGTGGAAATATAGAATTGTCTCATGTATGTTTCAGTCAATACTATAGATAATGTATATAAGGCATGTATCATACCTTGATTTATCCCAAGATTATCTAGTTTGTAATCATTCACTTTATGTAGCTTCCATTGTCCTTGACCACCAACTCCATGATCCAGTGGTACACCAAAATTTTGTAGTGGTTGTAATTGATCAAAATATCATCCACTTCCTACTACTCTCCTAGATCCTATACAATATATTCCACTATAAATACAATTCTTCTCTAGATACTTCATTTTTCCAGGTGGTATATCTACCATTTGCCTATTTTCTAAATTTAAGGATATGAAATCCCATGTGATATGTCTTGACCCATCACTTATATAGCCTCACCTCTCCCATAGCTATCTAGAACCATATTGAATTCCATAGAAGGTATACACTCTATCATGAGACTATCTTTAGATGTTCCTCACATAAATAGACTCTAAATTATGTCATCAAATACAAACTATTGAATCACACCTCCAAATTTCACACTACAAGAACCAACTATCGGTGACTATTCAACTAAAAATATATCCACCAATAATTTAGAGATGTTGGTTTTTAATAAATGCATGTTACATCATTTCAAATTAATATAAAATATATTCCAAAAATAAAAGATTTGTTAATGTAATGTTTTTTGTACTTGGTGAAAACATAAATAATATCTTTATTTTTTGGATGATCTTTATCCTCTCCAATGAAGATATTTCTAAATTGTAAATTTCACATACATGCCCTTATAATATCATTTCATCATAGCTTAGGGAAATGAAACATAATAAAAGGTGGTCTTGGATTCGAAATAAGGATAAAAAATAGATATATCAATAATCACAAATAATAACTATACATTAAGGGTATATGAAAATGATATTAAAATTTTAAAAACATAACCTAGGCATTATAGATCATAATAAAGATTAATGTAATACTGATAGGATGTTATTAATAAATGAATCATAAAGTTATCAATGAACCTGATCTTGAGGGCATAAAATAGATATATTAATATGGAAAAAATATAATCTTATAAATGTGTGAAAATATTCAAATACTAAAATATTCACTCCCAATGATATGGTCATGAAATTAGTCCCTCATATTAATATTATGGACATTAAAACCTTGTTCATGCATAATATTATGGAAATCATATAGGGGTCCATGTATGATCTAATGTACATGAAAACCTGGTCCATACGTAATCTTATAGACATCAAAAACAAGTCTACTCATAAATGTATGGTAAATAAAACCATATCCATGCATAAATTTATAATCATGAAATCATGTTCGTGTATAACATATTTATATCTTGAGTTATCTATAATTACCTAACTCATTATAGGGTATAATGGAACCACCTATTACAGAATCATAATTCCTTGATATTTACACCCCTGGATCATGAAACCATTTATTACATCATCAAATCTTAACCCATAAAAAATGTGTTTCATAATAATACCATCCTAAAAAAATAAAAAAACTATACAAACCATAAGTATTATATCATAGAATAATTTTCCTATTTAAAGTAAAAAATCATCAACAGATACCATAATATATTCAAATACCATTAAAATATCACTTGGATTTTTTTTGAGGAAAATAACCTATTAATTTTGAAATAGATTTGTTAAAATATAAAATTTTATAAATATTAATGAAGTAAATTCCACCGAAAGGAACATTTGAAACATATAGAGGAACCATAAATCAATTATCATTCTTTATAGTGGGAAATTTACTTATTTTCATTTATATAAAAAATTTATTCCTCTCACATTTCCATTAGAAATAAAAAATTAACTTCTGCATAAAATAACAAAGCACCTTCTTAAAATAATTAAAAATTAAAAACTTTTTTTACATTAATTAATAAAATAAGATTATTATATTAATATAATTCTTGAAATTTTATTTGAATAACGTAGACATAAAACAAAAATACTTTTGATCGAAGAGAGAAATAAATTTAATGTTCTTAAAAATATTGTTTCTGTTTATTTAGTTATAAAAGATTGAAAAATTTAATGAAAACATGTAATCACAATAAATAACCATTGGGAAATAATATTCACAAGTTTCTTAAGATGAATATCATCAAATATCATTATTATTAACTTAATCATAAATAATCCCCTTAAATAATCTTATATTCCTAACCACAGTAGTATATTTTCTATTGTAAAACCCATGAAATAATAAAATCAATTGAAAATTTAAATATCCTGGACATAATTAGAGTCATGATATAACATGACAAATTTTCATTATATACATCCCACAAACACAAATTTTTATATAAACTAAAAAAAGTCTCATCGAAATATTCTTGAGATGAATAATCATATTCACTTTGGTATTCTCTAAATCAAAACCTCAAGGATGGTAGAACAAAATATTTATTTTTAAATACAGAAAATATTGAATGACAAGTATAAAAAAATTTAAAAGTAATTATATACCTACACAAAATAAATAAAGGTTAAATATTTCAAACAATTCAAAAAAAGTTAAATAGAAACTCCATCCACTCAAGTCTTTCCTCGCTTCATATGTGTTCCAATAACCTATTTAAAAATATAGATTTATTATACATGTAATAGATAAAAATAATCATATATTTCAAAACATATATGATTTACTTATTACATCTTATCACACATTTATTAGAAATTTCATCTATTGTTCTTGGAGGTAACTCCATTTTCAATCATGTTTCTGTTCAGAAGTCTCCTTACTTGAACGTTGATAATGATTCCATCATCTTCAGAATATTAATCAAAGTAAAAATTGTATATATATATATATATATATTTATATTCAACCATAAAATTTATGGATAGAAAATTTTATTACAATATTCATGGAGATGATAATCCATACATACAATTGCACATCGTTTTAAGTAATTAATGGTTATATTAAAAGAATGGTAAATAATAATTCACCCATATAGAATTATTATTATATCATATTTATCATATGTATTAATTAAATATATCATCATTTCCTTGCACCTGAAATGAAAATTATATAAGTAATATTCCTTCATTAAAGTAGAAGTCCACACGTATTTATGAGCGTCGCTATAGTCTTACAAAAAACAAGAAGGTGATATGTTATATGTGGTATTATAAGAAATGAAACATAGTTTTTTATATATAGAATATGAAAACAATAAAACACCATAATGACCATCCCTGGAACATACAGATGAAAAAATATATTATAATGCTATGTGGATATGGTAAAAAGTTCCTACCCACAAGAAATGTGATTATTTTACTATGTATGGAAAAGAGCTAGAAAATGATTATTTAATAATCATACTAAAAACTAATTTTATTAATTATAATGGATATATTTTTCTACCTTGGATAAATTATATATTTAAATAGCATCAGGGGAATGCAATTTGAAAGAGTGGGTAATGATGATTTCACTTTATTATTAGACATCCTTTAGATCAATTCTGTAGGGGATTTAGGATTGAATCATGGAGTTCTAGAACCTATATATATTTTATATGGATTTTTATTAGAAAAATGTTCATTATTTTTTTGGTATATATGGTTCAACATTATGTAATGAAAATAAGGAAGGGGTGTCAATATATAAGGGATATAAAAACACTATAACACCCCATGATTTTAGTGAAATGTTTTTTCCAACAAATATTATTCCATTTTTTATTCATTATATCTAACAATAATTTTATCTTTCATTACACACAACACTGAGTTTAGATTTTTTTTCACACCACCGAGAGTTTAAATGAAATGCGACATACTATTATAATATTATTAGTTAGTAAGATAAATATTACCAAGTTGTTGGAATGGTGGGTATTAATAGGATGAAATTAATTATGAAATAATATTATCTACACATTTATATAAAATTAATTCTTTTGTGACCAATTAATTCTATAGAATTTTGTAATAATTTTTTTTAATATTTAGAACTTTTTATCTTTGGAAAAGTTCATTCAAGTTATATCTACCGAATTAATCCTATACAAAAATTTTATAATTAAATAAATGGAAATTGAAGAAACATAATAAATATTTGGAATTATAAAAAATTATATAATTTAATTACATAAAACTAATTTTTTATTATACTTTAAAACAAAAGATGTAAAATTTATTTTCCACAAGGAATGTAAAAATGGGTTTGTGAGGGTTAAACTAAAAATATATATTACTAAAAATATCCAAACATGTCAAAATACGATTTTATTTCCATATATAAACTTTATATCTTTATGATTCAACAATTTCCCTTTTTTAAAATATTTATTCATTTGAAAAAATGGGCTAACACTTTGTTCTTTTCAAATATTCAAAGTTTTCCACTGACCTCACATATAAAAGGCCACTCACTCTTTGGTCACATTCAAAAATTCAAAATCAACTAATTCCATGAATAAATAAAAAATAATAATTTCATTAATTAAATCCTCAATTAAAAATTTCCTTATTTTATTTAAAAATATCACTTAGGTAGTCTTTTGTGGAAAAAAAAATAAGTTGTCTAAATAACTTGCAATGTTCCTTACCAACTATTTTATGTTATTTCTTCCTCCACCTCCATCAATAATTATAAAAATTTTATTATATAATAAACAAAATATATTCTTTATAATTATATTTTTTATGTTATGGTAGTTACCTAAAATTATCTGCATTCATCAAATTGATTATGAAATCATTATTCGTGTGTCTGATTGACTACTTCCTCATGAACCGATGTTATTGGTTTTTCCATAAACACCATTCACAAATGGATATGATGATTAATTTAATATTTATATATTATACATATAATAAGAAATTATATATTTAATTAAAATACCTCATCTACCTTCTTACCCCTAAACCCCTTGGAAATCATTAATATCACTTGTGTGTATGGTGGACTACTGCCTTGAAAACCAATGTTATGTGTCTTTTATTTTTAATTTTTGTGAATGGTAATTAGGATTGAATAAAGGAAATAATATGAAATTTATAGTATAATAATTCTTTTTTAATTATTATATCACATATAACTTTCTAATTTCAATTCTATTAGGGGATTCGATAACATCATTCGCCTATATGACAGACTATCTTCTTGTGCAGCGATGTGATTCGTTTTTCACGTACATTTTACATGGAAGGTAATAGTCATAAGTTTAAATAAAAGAATGGTTTAAAAGAAATAAAAATTATTCTATTATGTTAATATATAGTTTACCCTTCATTCTTTCTTTCTTTCAATAAAATTGAAATAACGTTTATCTATACATATGGCTTACCATCTCTTTGAGATGGATACTTCCTTTTCTATCATTATATTTTATGAATTATTATAAGAAAATATATATTGAATATATATGATATTTATGTAATTAAAAACATTAATTATATTATTAAAAAATGAAAATTATTATAATAATGGAAACTCCAAACCAAAACATACATTAAAAACGATGAATTTATTACCCAGAACATAATTTTAACAAGGAATTGTTAATAAATGAGTAATGAAATGTAATAAAAAAATAATAAATGAAATTATGAATATGTAAATTGTTATTTAATATATTTATAGTAAATAAATTTTTATTATACATTAGGTTTTTATGTGTACAATGAAACCCTTGACATTTGGTAAGGGATTTATATCTCACTTATTTTTTTTGTGAGACACATGCCATATTCCCAACCTATTTCATTTATGTGGATTATATAAATAAGAAAATAGTAATTCATGATTCGTATGATTAAAGTTATTTTTACATAATTATAAATTTCAGTATACATATTTCATTGGGATTATAATTAAAAAGATACCAAAGAAGCATTGGAATTTTGCCTCAATTTTCGTTCTTTGGTACATATTTGTTTTCATAAAAAAGTATTATTTTATGAGGTGTATATACATATCCTTATATATTTAATATAATTAATTTTTTATCTAATGATATCTGATGTTTAAATTAATTATATTATCTCACGGGGATTACGATTTAATGTTACCAATGTGGGATGGGAATAATGAGACAATCTCATCCATTATCGAGATTGTTTACGATTATGTTTTAGATGATATGATGTCATAATATATCTCCAATTAATGTGACTAACATTATTATCATATTTTTATTTTGATATAAATCATGTTTACCATTCATTTTCCATTTAGTATGTTGTATTTAGTTCAAAATAATTTTTTCAATAAAAATATGCTTTATTGATCTCGTTGGTTGAAATCTATTTTCACTCCAAAAACCATAATTAAAAAAATCCAAAATAAATTTTAAAATTATCAAAATTGCTCATCAAAGGAACTTTTACCCATTTTTTACTTTTTAAAAAATCATTTCTTGGGAATTTTCATGTCATTTTAATGAATGAATTCATGTTTGGAATTTACAAAAAAATAAGAAAGACATCTTATTTAATAATATAATAAATGAATAATATTTTTTGACATCATAAAAAATATTTATTTTTATTCTTCATTTATATTTTAAATAATTTTTCAAATAAAATGACATAATTTTTTTTCTAGTTCGAAAATGAGTTTTTCAAATTGAAATCATTTTTTCATATAGAAATATTAAAAATTATATAAATATTCTGTTATAAAATTTCAATGTTATATTAAAAAAATAATTTCCAATTCTTTTATGTTTTAAAACATTTATCTCAAGATGCACATGAAATTTTCCTCAGGAAATTTTTTAATTTATATTAAATATTCTATAATGTGTTTTCATTATTATTTAAAAAAAGGATTTTCCAAGTTTTTAATCTTTGAAAAATTGTTTTTCAAAGAGGAAAATATATTTTCATTAAGAAATTTTTTAAATTATTTTTTAATATTTAATATTATTATTATTTTTAATTAATATGATTTAAAAAATATATTATTACTTTTTAGTTTTATAAATTAATTTTCAAGGAACAATTATTTTCCCTATGAAATATTTGAAGTGTTCTTTCGAATCATTTTCTAACTATGATGGAATCCATTGACGTTAATTATTCCATATTGGCTATATGATACTTTGATACCATTATAATTATTTCTCTATGTGTTTCTATATTTATGATGAAATGATGTTTATGAAATTGGATTCTCTTTCCCAGGTTGTACCCTTGGGAAATTCTTATGAAACATGATTATTTTTGTTGGTTTTATAATGAAGAAATGATGAAATGATTATGAAACTTATATTTTTTCCACATTTATGACATAATTAAATGTTAATGAACCCAGATTAATTTCAGGGGTTATTAAAAGATTAATGTGTTATGATACTATGGCACAAATACATATGATTTTCATTACGTTATTATTAGGACCTATATGTCCCTCAAATCCATTGGGTACTGATTTATATCTCATGAGACTGATTCTATTGTAAAGGGGAGTAAACCTTATTCAATAGATTTATTTTTATTATACGATGGTCATGGAATTGAACCTTGGATGCTATGATGTTTTTTGGATTGAACCCATTCCACTACAATAACCTTGGTAGTGCGACTTGGTAATATGTAAAATATTTTCTATACTTATGTGTATTTTAAAATTGCATATCCTATGGAAATTTTATTCTCTTATGGATCATGTTCATTTATTTTTTTATGAATCATTCCCTCTGAACATTCAATACTTATTCAATGACTCAATTCTATGATATTTTATATTAATGGTATGGTTTTCAAATAATATTCTCAGGTTATAATACACTTATGAGGATGTTATTCTTATGTATTTCCCATGTATTCCATTAATTACCTTAAAATATAACCCATTATTATGTTTCCTTTTAATGAGTCACGAAAAAATATATTATATCTGTTTTGTATAAGAATGGTGATAGTTTTGAGGAACATCGTGGGTGATTATATAGTTAACATATGAACCCGCAGTTCATATTTACATGTTTCCAAATGCAATGTTCCATTATAAACCTCAGATGTGTGTTTATTTTTTATACTGAATATTCATAAAAAATGTATAATATCTCAAATTGAAAATTCATGGTGTATAAAGTTAGTATAAGAAGATAGATTTAGTTAAACATTGGATACTAGTATGTTAAAGCTACAGTAAAATACCCATGGATATATCGAAAGATATTTATAAGGGTATTTATATGGACACAAAAACGTATATGATTAATGTTGATTTAATGTGTTCGAAAATTTCCTTAAATTTTGTTAAAGGATTGAACAAGTTATTTCAATAAATTTCATCTGTTTTTTGATACTACAAGTGTATGTGCATTGGGCATAGAGTTACATAGGTGTAATAACTCCAAAAATGTCTCATTGATCTAGACTCATTCATCACTTGCTTCATGAAAATAGACAATTTTGTAGACCTAGTTTGACACTCCTGGGGGACATACTACTAAAATTCACATAATCCTTATGAAACATAATTATGAATTTAAATAATGGCCATTATTGTCTTAGGATCAGCCTAATGGGGCATGGATTGAAAATATTGTTTCTTGATTTATTTATCCAATAAGTTATTTTTCATTATTATTATTTTTTACACTATAATTAGTGTTTCTCCCAATATGATTTTTTGATTTGGTTAATGGATAAAACCAAAAGTAATCATGTTAACATTAGATCTGATGGATGTTTTAGTGAATATGGGAAACCAAATTGATTGATGACTATATATATTTATATGTGATTATTCTTTATCATCTATCATAATAAATTACTAATAATTTGATCTATAGTGATATTCCTAAATATTAAAATAATATTAATATGTAAAGTTATGATTTTTAATATTGTAATGAATACAGAGGTATGAATATTCAGTATCATACATGTCAAGTAAGTAGGAAGATGAACCTAGTAGAATATCTCAACTGGAGGGGAAGTTGTTTTTATGTTGAAATGAATTTTCATGGAATTCAATGCCTTCTATATTATGAACCTTGAAAATTGTTTAGTTAATTCAAAAAACTAAGGGTTATCCCTTACACTAAGGAAATGCCAATGTTATACCAAATCATTAAATTAACAGGGCTTACATTATTATTTTAATTTAAGAATTATGTTTTAAAATTATTTTAATAATGTTATTTTGGTTATAATAATAATAGAACATTTCATGATTATGTTATATTAGTAAGTATATATGTCTCCATGTAAGATTAACATATGGGTTATGGATTCACTATGTGAAAAATGACCTATACCCATGGTTCAAAACCATAGGTATATCCCCCAAAACTATGAGTATAGGCTATACACATGGTTTTGGAAACTGTGGGCTACCGAGGCATTGGTATCGCTTCATGGCCAATACCAACAGTTTTCCAAACCATAGGTATACCTTTTATCCACTGCATCATATAATTATACACCTTATTTTAGAACTGTGGGTATAAATATCACTAAAATGACTATACCCATTGTTCTAAAATCGTGGGTATAAAATATCATAAGAACGTATAAAATATCAGTCAAACGCGCACAACGAGTATCATTCCAATGACCTTCAGATAAAAAACTAAGCACCTCTCCATAATATTCACTTAACATTCATTTATATATATATATATATATATATATCTCTATGTGTATATATCTACATCAGCATATATATATTAATATACACAGTCTGTTTTGGAAAAAATCATTCAATGAGTATCGATCCTGCGACTTGATCCTCTCAAATACACTATCTCACCAACCCAGATACATCACATACATTTATTTATATCTATATCTACCTAATTATATTAATTAAAATCACCTGTATAGAAAAAGACACCTCTACCATAATTTCAATTATTATTACATATACAAATATTGTCTTATATATATTTTTCCCACTCAAAAAATAAGGGACCCTATACCTACTGTTCAGTTGAACAGTGTGTATAGGTCCCATATATACCCATGATTTTTATAAAACGTGGGTATAAACATATATAATGAAGGATATAACCATAGTTCATGAGAACCATTGGTATAGATTCCACCTATACCGACAGATCAATGTAAACCATTGGTATAGGTTTTCCAACAACATTTTTGTCAATGTTTTTGGCTTTCCATGCTTATGTAGGCACCCTACACCAACAATTTAGAAGGAACCATCGGTATATGTTATAAAATGTCACTTATACTGATAATTCATGAAACCCATGGTTATATGTGAGTCTATAACCACAGTTTTTGTGTGAACCATGTGTATTGACCCTTTTTATAGTATTGATTTTTCCATGGTTTTATATGTTTATGGTTGATCATAAGATCAATGTATTAGACACACCTCTTGATGTTTTATGTGGTGATATTTTATCTAGATTAAAATTATTTTTGAATAATTTTATGGAAATAATAACCTTTTATTTTTATATATTTTACTAAAACAGTTATTTAATGAAGAATGAATTTACACTTTTGGGGAATAATATAAATGGTATTTAGAACCTTTGGGTTTATCTTATCTATTATGTTATGGTAATGGCCATTTATATCAATTATGGAGATTTAATATTAATATAATTTTATAAAAAAATAATAACCCACAAACTAGGAGGTAACCGGTGGCATCTAGAAAATTTGTGCATCTTCAACCTACAACTGAAGATTGATAAGGTTATAACACCTACCACAAGCCTACATGAATGTTTATTTAGGATAAGACAACATAAAGATAGATATTACTGATAATTTATCATAATTATTAGTATTTTAGAAATACAACACTATGATTGAATATCCTAAAATTTTTCTATGAACATTATCTATACCATAAGGTAATTCCGAAGACATCATTGTGGGTTTTGGGATTATAATGCCAAAAATATCTAAAGGGAACATGGTTATATATTTTATAGTCGGTCGACATACAATTTTATCATGATTTATCTCAATTATATAAGATTTATCTCTAAAAATTATTTTTAGTATATACATTAATACTATAATAAGGATTTCATGGAGTAAGTCTTTCTATTTTATGTGATTGGGATCTAAGGAATTCTAAGAATATTGTGAAGTAAATATATGTTTCAGCGATGCATATCATTCATGGATATATGGCCAGTCTAAGGAAGGAATACAAACCCCTCGTACTAGAATGATGTGGTGAAATTAAATATATAAGGCCCTTAGATATATGAAGAAATGGAATAGAGGGTTATAGCCATTCAACAACACATAAGTTTGAAAATACGTTAATAGAAAGGTTATACTGATAGTCATCTATGAAATATATAACTTTATGTTAGTGAGAATATCATTCTATAAATTTACAAATGTATGAGAGAATGGAAAATGGATCCCTAGGTATATCAGATCCTTTGAAAAAAATGATCGAATTAGGACACTAGATTATCATTAAGTGCATCCACCAATCCTTTATCTTGTTCAAGATGTGTTCCATGTACCTCTCATGAGTATATACATACCAAATCCATCACATTTACAAAAATAATAGGTTATACTGATGGCGTGTGATATTTGTTATGATGAAAAACTATTAAAAATTCTAGATCATATAGGGAAGGTTTTATGAAACAAGACCACTCACAAGGTCAATGTTTTATGGTGAAACCATTACCTATAAGAAGTTATATGGGAACCTAGGATGTAATGATGGGGATTTATCCTTTTTTATTAGTACCAAAGTGATGAATTTAGATCATTATGTTCATTTTAATGGTAATAGAATCTTGCCCACATATATTTTGGTGGTGTTTTTCAATTAAATTTAATCATTTTGATATTTTGAATCAAGTGAAACACTAAGATTAGATTGTGGTAAATGTAACACCGTGTTTAAAGAGAATGTTGCAAATGATTAAAATATCATAATTTAATATTATTGATATCACCAATATGTTATAATGGTGTTTATGAATAGTATTAGTGAAAATAAGAAAATATATTGCATAGAAATGTGTGTAAAATAAATTTTTTGGTTCCCAAATAATTAAAATAAAAATAATAACTATATGAAAATAAATAAAATTATTTTTTTGGAAAAACATTAATAAAACATTTTCTTTTCTTCAAAAAATTAAAAAAAAATGGTGAATATTTAAATTTAAATTTTTATACAATAAATTCAATCATATTTTTAACAACATTAAAATATTTTTTCTATATAAGAGAAAATGATAGATATAATTTTATTCTTATAACTTATATTTTTATAAAAGTATGTTCTTTTTCTTTTTACACACTTCTCATAGAATTAATCTTTTCCACTTTTACATAACATATTTGAAAAAATAAAAATAATTTTTGAATTATCTTTTCAAAATTATCTTAGAGTTTCTTTTTAGAATTTTTTAAAAAGATAATTTTTTTGATTCATTATGAAATTAATTAATTTTAATAAGAAATTTATTTTCTTCTAAAACATATATATAAATCCAAATATTTTTAAAATTATTTATAAAGAAAAATTAGTAAAAAATATTTCTAATATTCATATTTGGGTGTTTCGATAAATTTTATAATAAATTTACATATAAATACTTTTATACTTTTGGAAATTTTCTTTCTGGAAAAACGGTTTCTCATCGTATCTGAAGAATTAATTTTAAATTAAGATTTTCGACTTATGCGATCGAAATTTGGAAATATAGAATCTTTATTTTGAATCAGAAGAATTTATTTTATCTAATAAGGCCAACATAATTTTCTTTAACATATTTAATTTTAAAACAGTTGAATTATTTCCCATGGTAAAGGTTGAAGTGCATTTACCAAGGGTAAAACTATAAACATATGTGTTAAAAATGACCAAAATGTTTTCCAAAATGTATGTCATAAAAATTTATAGAACGTATAACTTCTAATATTCGTAATTTACCATTTTTTCTATTTTTCATGAGAAAAAAGTTGTTATATCTTTTTGTTTACAAAAAATACAAATGTTCCATTAACATCACTTATAAAAGGCCACACCCTCCACCCTCTTATTAAATCATTGAAACCCTATTTTTTAAGAAAATAACTGACCAAAAAATACCATAATTTCCTCATATTATCCTCATTCATTTTTTGGTCAAACATCCAAACTAATAAGGCTTTTGGCGACACACAAAATAATATATCCAAAGAATAATTAATATCCCTAACTAAGAATTTTATTATATTTCATCCTCTGTAAAATTAAATTATTATTAAACCATATTTTTATAATAACCATATTTTCATCCACATACTAGTAGTTTTTATGTAATGGTAATAACCTATAACCATCTCCACATATATCAAATGTGTTATGATTTCAACATTCTTCTGTATGGTGGACCACTGCCTCATGAACTGATGTTATTCTATTTCCATCATGACATACCATGACTGGATATTATAATTTATTTAATGTATGTATTTTATATTTATGAAATTATTATACATATTTAATTAAAATACCACACCTACCTTATTACCTTATAACCCATTAGAAACCAATAATTTCACTCGTGTGTATGAAACACAACCACCCCATGGACTGATCTGATATGTTTTTAATTTTTTACATGGGTCGAAATAAAGATATATTAAATAAAAAATATGATCTTTTAAATATATTTAATCTTATATAATTATTATATCCAATTTACCTTTTTAATTTAAATTTCACGAGGGATATGATAATGTCATTTTTTTTGAACGACTAATTACCGCATCGCGAAACAGTGTGATTTTTTCTTCATAAACACTTCCCATGGAAGGTAATAAGGACAAGCTAAAATAACCAAATGTTATATATATATATATGAAATAATAATTATTCCTGAATGTTGATATATTATTTAACCTTCTTTTTTTGACTCTACCCATAAAATGGAAGCGATGTTCATGCATACGTACGTCATACGGTCTCCATGAACTAGGTATTTAATTTTCAATCTTTTAAATTTATGGATAATGATATATATATATATATAAACACACACGATATTTGTATCTTTTTTCCAATCTAGGGATTATGTACCAATTATCAATGTCAAAGGACCAAAAATACCAAACCAAATCATATATGAATAACAATGATGTTATTACCCAAAATGCAATTTAAACAATGAATTTTTAAGAAAAATGTATTTAAAAGTCATAATTAAATAATATATAGAATTATAAATATGATTATAGTTATGTAATAGATTTATAATAATATTATATTCATTATACCTCAGGGTTAAACATGTACGAATGAATTTGAGACTTTTGGTTTGAGATTTCTATCTCACTTTTTTTACATTTCTGAGACATAGTTCATATTTACCATCAATTTATTTTATGTCACTCATGTAAATCCCACGAATGTTAAATATGATGATTCTATAAGAATTTATTGGTATTTAAATATCCATTTAATTATTTCTCTTTCACGGGTTAAACATTTCAAACTATACCACAATGGGAAGGGATTTTTGTCTCAATTTTCATTCTTTAATACATAATTTTTTTATTAACCTATATTATTTTATGAGGATATATAAATCACATTAGAAATTGAATTTAATAATTTTTTTATTCTCATTTTTTATAATTTTCATTTATCTTTATTATCTAATATGGATTATGATTCAATATTACTAAAGGTGTAAGGATTATATGATACAATATCAACCTTCAACATGACTGTTTTTTATTATGATACCATTAATGAAACATTTTCATCAATATATGAAGAAACTAAAACAATTTATTCTCCTCTGGATATGTCCTAAGAAATAAAATTTCCATTTATTTCCCATCTTTAGGTACTTTTGAGTTTAGAATAATATTTCTATGAAAAAACATCTTTATTTATCTCTTTGGTCAGAAACCATTATTATTCCACAAATATGTTTTCTAAATATATTTTAAAAATTGTTTTTAATATTATGAAACTGATTTATTAAATACTTTTATATTTGTAATTATCATTATAAATAAATTTAAATGGAATATTTATGTGATATTCAAAAAAACAATGTCTATTTAGATTTTAAAGAAAAGCAGATGGTAATATTTTCGTTACTGTGTAATGCATGAATGATTTTTTCTGTGATCATTACCAACATATTTTTTAATGATTTATTTATATGATTCAATATATGTTTTAAAATAAATTAATTTCAAGAATATTTTATTAATTTCTAGTTTCTAAAATGTTTTTTTCAAAATTGAAAGGATATTATCATCAATAACTATTTTGAATAAGTTTTAAATCTTCTTTTATATGTTTACAATGTTATATTAAAAAGAATGGATTTTAAAAGTGTTTTATATTTTAAAAAATTATTTCAAATTAGATTTGATATTTTCACCACGGTATGTTCTAAATGGTTTATGAATATTCCATTATATGTATTTGTGTTTATTTTTAATGAAAAGGATTTTCAAAATATTTTATGTATTAAGGTGAATGTTTCTAAGGGGAATGGATATTTCCCTAAATTAATGGTTAAAATTATATTTAATGAATACATTATATTATTATTTTAAATTAAAATTATTTCCATTTGTTTGATATTTAATTCATAAAAAGTTTTTCTAAAAGATGAATTATTTTCCTTAGTAAGTGTTTGATGTGTCATTAAATGTTTTTTCATCTAATATGAAATTTATTGATTTTACTTATGAATTATTTGATATATGAACTAAATATAACATTAATATTCATTCTCTGAAAGGTTTATGTTTATGATGGAATGAAGTTTATGAAACTTGTTTCTCATCCATGGGTTATACCATGTGGAAATTATTATTAAACAATCATCTTTTCAGGTGTTATACAATGATAAAATTATTAAATGATTATAAAAAAATATCATTTACAAAAGTTATGATATGATTAATTTTTTTTGAATCCCATTTCATTTCATTGGGTATGATATTATTAATGTGATATTATCTCCTAAATACACATACATGTGATTTTTATTATGTTATGGGAAAGAACAATATAGCCCTATATTTTTTAGTGTGTTATTTATGTCTCATGACATATAGTATAGAAGAATAGAGAGTGAACCCAATTTATTAGAGATTTTGGTCTACTATGATGATATTGGGAGTGAACCTTGATTACTATTATGTTTCGGGAGTGAATTCATTCCATTATGATATCCTTTTATGAGATTCACAAATGCTATTGAAAGGATTTTCTATTATTATGTGTATTCCACAATTCAATGTCTTATGCCTATTTTATTCTTAATTGTGGTAATGAATTTTTCATATTAGAGGAATATAATTTTACATATAATGCATTAATTATATCATAAATATTTTATGCATCAAATTTCATACCATTTCTCTTCCAAAATTTACTCTTGAAATGTTTTTTCCCTTTTTAAATAATTCTTTATTTTATTTCTTTGAATACTATAAATGTCATTTTAATAACAGTTAAAATAATTTGAATTTTATAACAACATGATTGAAATGGAATTGAAATAAAATCCTTCAACACATCTATAATATTTCATATTTCTCTATAATTATTTTATAATATAACAACTCACCCAAATTTTATTACTTTTAATAATTATCAATTAAATTATTTTAGATTCTAAATAATTGAATATATATTTTTTGATGTTTTACAATTATTTAAGCTAAAAATTAAATATCTAAAAATTTGGAATAAAGTAATAGGAAAAAATAATTAAAATACCTTTCAAGGAAATATTTACGACTAAACTTATCTTCTTTTTATCCTCAAGCAAAATATTTTGAGAAATTAAAGTCAAGAAGGGTATATTTTTTATTCATCCATTTCCAAAATTATTATAATGGGAATATTAATTCTTTTATAGGTCACATTATAACCCTATATTATATAAATGAATTTTCATGGCTTGAATCCATTCATCCTATAGAATTGAGGCATGTATTAGGAAAATTCAAAATCCATATCTGAAATTTTAAACACAATTTTTCCTATTTAATCCTTAACAAGGAGAAATTAACTTATTATGGAAACTGTTCATATTGACCAAATCTAAAAGGAACCATTTTATAAAATTATAAAAATAAAAAACTAAATATTTTATCCAATTTTCATTACTAAATTCCTAGTTGTGGCAGAAATTTCATCATACAAAAGATCGATACGTAGTGTAAAAAAACGTTTTCATTATAATTTCTTTAACGTATAAAAAGGTTGTAACACAAAATTATACCATACAATTTTATCTAATTAATATAGATATATATTTCCTAATATAAAAGTACTTTTTCTATTTTTATAAAAAATTAAAAAAATGGTACTTTGTTAATTATGGAATCAAAAATACACATTATAATTAAAACCAGTATTTTTCACAACTCATTTGAAAATATATAAATTCAATTTAATCTTAAGAAATCATAATAAAATAAATTAAATTTTATCATTTTTGAAATTTTATTATTTTTATAAAATTAAATTTATAAAAATCTCAGCAATTAGTTATAATACTTTCTTAAATCCCCCATGTTTAATGAAAATCATTTTAAAAATAAAATGACTCTTCCAAAAATTGTGTGACTACTTCAATGTATTTATCATTAAATTTATTGTTATTGTATTTCTATATTTTCAAAAAAATAACTTATATTCATACCTTCTAATTCAAAGGAAATGTTATAACAACCCAAATAATATTTCATGTTTTATTTATGCTTGGCGTTGTATGTTATATACACTATCAAACATTATGTCATTTTTAATCCAATAGGCTATGTAACTATGGAATAATCTAGAACCCTTCTGCATGAGTTGATACAAATAGATACCCCTCCATTATAGATATCTTGGAAAAGAATGGTTTAAACATTCCATGATTAATAGTATGCACTACAAACCATGTTCAGGGTGAACCATGAGAAGTTAATGAACCTTGATGCATACTCAAAGGCTAACATTTTCCCCTACTAGACCTATATATACTTCAAGATACGTACATCTAACAAAATCATTGTTTCCAACCCCTCCATAAATTGGAACATGATCTCATTCTCAGTGATAATATCCTCATTATTCAACTGTGCAACTATGCTGCTCCATCTCCCTGTCAGTTCATGGAGAAGGATCACACATAAGACCACCATTTGGTAGGGAGATATCCTAAAAAGGAAGAAAACTCATTCAAATACATTAATTAATTCATATACTTCTTAGGGGGTGGATTTACCTCATACATTATAGATACCTACCTATAAAACACATAATTTTCACAAAGCCAGTGTAAGTCATCTACCAGTACTGATTGAACAATTAGTTTCCTAATGGGTTGTGGTAAGTTCTGAAAACCAAATGAATGTATCACCACTTAAAAAAGTCCCTAAAATAAATCACCAATGCTATGTGCATCATTTTCATGGTCCTACTATGGAATCCAAGATGGATATTATCATGGAGGAATCCAAAACTATTCTGACACACCACGAACAAAGAGTAATTTTGTGGAGATGAATCAAGAATGAAATGGAAATAAAATCTCATTCCAGTATAATGAATGTACTAATGGTTTCCCTACATTAATGACATAAATTTACATTTTCCAAATGGAGGTTATCAGAATCTTGGTTCATTGATACATATGACATCACACTATCACAGGGTTCCATATTCAAAGAGTCCTACAATAGACACTTTAATAACATCATTGTAGCTCCCAATCCAATCCAGATAGCTCTAATATTTCCAAACACCATTCCTATAAAAACCTAGATTTGATACCACTCTATCAATACATATCCCATTGGGGTCAACATGTTCTCTGAAAATATAAGTGTGAAACCCCTAGATAGGATCTTATAGTCTAGGGGATGGCAACATGTACCATGTTGGATTATCACACACCTGGGAGGCCATATCCAAAGGTACTTCTACAAACACACACATCTACAAACACCAATATAATGTAGAAAATAATAGAAGAACTAAAACCCCAAATAAATATTTATGACTATTCCCACATTATAGTGTGACACAATATTGGTAGATTAGATGGTTCAAATTCAATACCCCAAAAAAATAGTGTTTATCCTATTAGTAAAACATAGACTATTATCATGGTAAAATTCCTTTAACTATCTACATTTCATCTTTTAAAACTAATATCTACCTAGTCATGGTCCTATGAGGAAGATTTACAAAGGCATTTCATCTACATAATAGACAACACATGCTTGAAAATTTGATTCTTGGTTGAGTAAAAACATACCTAGTATGACACCCACAAATAATCAAATACAATACCGAAAAGAGAGAGAACTCAAAAGAAATAAAGAAAAAAAATATATTTTCTCAAATATTGTAATGTTGTATCTATATAAGGTAATTTCTTCACCTCTAGACTAATATTATGCTCAAGCCACTAATGTATCTATCATCAGAGATACCTCACACATCAATTTTTTCAAACACTAAGTGAACTCAATCAATAGGTCATTCCCATTAAACCTAGCTAGGATCATGTATATAATATGGCATAGAATATGTCAATACAACAGAAAGGGGTCAAACCTATGTCCTATATTGGACACATAACCCTATATATATAAACCTTCTTGGATACGGATTAGAAACCCTAAAAGGGGGTAATGGGATACCTGAACCCACCCTGGAAATAAATTTATAGGATCACACTTCAGGAAACTTTGGGGATTCTAATGTAAATCAAGAAAAAACATGTAGAGGGTATTATTAACCCTATGATCTATATGGAATGACTCATTTTACACTTATAGGTATGGACCAAGGGAAACATGACCACATTAATACTCATATGGACTATGTAGAATGGGGACACAAAACAACCCTGAAATGGGGTACATTGAATTTATAACAAATACATCTTGTGTCCATATAGCACTAGAAATGCCCGAGTATCTATCCCCATACTCAAGTAATGTCATTATCATGTACAATATTTTTTCCCAAGTACATTGGATGTTCCAATACACATGTACCCTATTGTATAGGTATATTTTCCATGTTTAGGTCACAAGTAATGTTAATATATAGTGTTTCAAGTGATATTTATATCTACGTGATACCCTAACACCCACAAAAGTTGTTTACATGGATATTGTTCCTATGAAATGCATAATATGTATATCATGATTTTACAAAATCCTACAACCCAGATTCATATCCACCCACATTGGATCCTCCACCAATAAAATAAGAAAGATCTCCTATAAACCTCAAATATAAGGTTGATGGAGCCCAATTCCTTGTTGGGGACTAGATTCTAACAATCCATCTACTCATGATTCATCTACTATGACAACTCATCACCAAAACACCAACCTATTAGATGAAAACTATTGAAGAAATATATTTGTTTCAACATACCCTAATATTTTTTATACTAATTATAAACCCATGGTAATTAATTTTTTCAATGAAGATTGATTGTTCAATGATCGGCATATGGGTGTAGTAAAATCATCTGTCAAAATAAATAATGATGACGAATATTTGAATAATGAAGATGAAAACCATTAGAAACAAAAGTGAGTATTAAAAATCAGACATCATTTGGGTTATCCTTTAAACATTTTTAGAGAAAATGAAAAAGGTAGTAGAATTTGGATGATTGAATATATGTTTTATAAATTCCAAATTCCATTTTGTAAAATCACTAAATGATAAATTAATTATCAATATTTGACTTAATTTTCTTAGAGGATTAATATTCATTTTACAAGGGAGAATAAAAATAGGGATTAATCTGTAAAAACAAAAGTCCAAGCTCGAAATTAGACCAATCACTCATGAAAAATAATTTTCTTCATAGTTTATATAACCAAGACCCAAATAAAATTACTAATGGAAAAATATTTAGAAACATGTACTTTAATCCATTATCTTTTCCATCCTTTAATGCCCTCCTCCATGATACTCTCCAATCGATAGTGTTATGTGGTTATCCCTTGGATATGTCCAACACTATGTTAATATGGGATAAGATTAGGTTGAAATGGATTTGCAGAATATAAAATTTATTTATTTATCTTTTATTCCATCTATGAAATCTCCAAAAAAATAAATTATATAGGGAAGGATTATATTATTCATTTTTTAAACTAAAAATTATATATTTAAAGGAATGAATTGTTTTCCAATATGATACATCATTTAGATGATATTTAATAATTTTAGGAAAACTACATGGAAGTGTTATATTTTATTTAATATTTTTAATATATCAACTATAAGGATTCACAAGCCCTATAATCCACCACTAACATTGTTCCGATGTTTATAAATATTATATAAAATATACCATGTTTTATATTGAAAAAAAGTCGTTAATAATCTATTTCTTAGGAATTTATATAATTTATTCTTTAAAATATACATTTTTAGGAATACTGATCACATTTTTTCTTATTCTCAACTATTGGGAAATCAAAATAATTATTTTTTTATTTTATACTCTTTCATTTACAACCACATCCATTTGATATGTATCCCAAAAAGTTTACCTTCTTCAGATATTTCATTAAATTTTCACAAATATCATTTTTGATCTTCCAATAGAATGGGATACCATAAAATTTTGAATTATTTTACAGCTGGTTTCCTAGAATAAAAAATCCCATATGGTTTCTTATATGTTACTAATCTCGATAAATAATTTTTTTGAAATTTTATAGTTGTGAAAATATTTTATCATCAAAATAGAATTATGGGTTTATGTTTTGTAGGAAAGGTTCATCCCATATCCAAAATGATGTTGTTTTTATTCTCATACACAATATTTTTTGGGGGGTGCATGGTTTGAAATATTGATTCTTTTTCCAATTATTTTCAAAATAGATTCCAAAATTACTATTTTTCCAATCCTCTCCATTGAATATCCATATCATCTTTATGTGAACATCATGATCCTTTTCAACCTATATCCATAATATTTTGATCATTTTGGAGGATTTAAAATATTTTCTCATAAATAAAATATTTCCCATATGGATTAAATTTTCTTTTAATGTAATGAAATAAATATTTCCCTTTATTTACTTGTACCTCATGGGAATTCACACTTATTAATGTATTATATCCAATGGTTTATTCAATTGTATGTCCTTATTATTAGGTTATTTTTATTTCTTCTTCCTTTTATAAATTTTTTTAATAATATTTTATTTATGTCTTGATTTTCATGATGGTATCTCATAACATTATCCTTGGAGATCTTCCTTATATTTCCTTGGATGATGTGACTATTTCTCTAATTCCATAAGTCATTTTCCATTTTTCACTCATGTAGAATATGGTGTATGTGTCACTACTATGAAAAAAGTTTCAACATGTTATTTCCTATATTATAATAATTCATCCATCATTCAAATCCCAAAAATAAAAAAAGTTATTTTAAAATAAAACATCATTTACCACATCATACATGTATATAACACTAGGAAAATTATGTTTTAGCCTCTCTAGAAATAATAAATCTCTTCACATGATTCCTCTAAACTCAATATCAGTGGTTCCAATACCATTGATATATAGAAAGTGGTCATTTATAAAAGTATCTTTATTTCAATCATGTTTTTGAGTGCCATTAAGGATTTTAGTTTCTTTATTTATATATGAGGAACTCCCACTATCAATTATCCAATTTATTCCTTTTATGATGTCTATAAAGTGTTCCTATAAAAATAATGACTTCTCCTTTTGATTTTTATTCTGAATTTCAATTATCTATTCTTTATAGGATATCTATATAATCATTTTTTTCAAAAAAAATTAAGAAAAATGTACTAACTTCTCATAAATTCTATATATTTCTTTTATATATACAAAATTATAATAATTAGATGATTTGAGTTGAATTTGTTCATTTATTTATTCTATTTTCACTGAATAATTTTCATATAAAAACTTATCCCCCTAAGTTCATATCTCTATCCAAGTGGGGATATTGTATGCTAACATGTGTAGGCCCTTTGGCCATAAATCTCAATGCACCAATTGTGGCTGCTAAATCTAAAATATTCTATTATAACTATAGGAATGTTATGAAACACTAAATTATAATGTTCAAAAACTAATATATAAATATCCACTAAAATTTATTATTCTTCAATTATATTTATACACTATACATTAAAAATTATTCAATATATATAAAAGTGGATATATAATCATATTAATTAAAAAAATTGATGATAGTTGGATTGAAATATGTGTTTCTATGTAAAACTGATTAATTATTTACAGATGTTTCATGTAATATTTTATCCTAAAAAATAATACTAGTATTCACAGATAATTGAATTATATTATCCTTGATGTTAATATGTTTTTAACTCCATTATGGATCATAATATCAAATTTATTTACAATACATTTTTATTTCTTCTTGATCTATCAATCTTTCCAAGAGTCCAATTAAACATGAAGATATTTTAACATTTTTTCATACTAATAAAATTTTATATTTTAATTATTTTGTTATTAAAAAGGTTTAGTTTGTTTCTTTAGATACTCATTGGTTTATTTAATATTCTTTTCATCTACATTATTCAGATATTTTACATCCATCTAGATATGTTAGTTTTCTCACAAAATTATTCCATCTCTGATCTAAGAATTTTCTTTATTTATGTAGCTGCACCATCATATTCTTTACTGCATACAATGTTTTATCCTTTCACTACATGTTCCATAATATTTTTTAAAAATCCATTCATTTCATCCAATGATTTACTATAGGTTAAAGTGACTTCATATTATAATTTTCTAATTAATATAATTAACTTTCTTTTATAAAACTGCTTCTTTGACTCACCACATATGTTTTTGGCCTTGGTGTTATTCCAACACTTATCCTTATTTTTATTTAAATATTTTGTATCAGCCTCATATCTAATATTAAATTAATTTTGGAAAAATTATGGAAATCATTCTCTTACCACCATAATTGAATCTTTTCATGTCAATTTAACCCTTAAATAGACCCTTCTTGTTTTGAATTTTATTGATATGTGAGTCATTATTATATTTCCAAATTCATATGTGTCATTATAACCATATTATTTGATATAAATTTTAGCATTTTATTTATTTCACATTAACATAATAATGGATCTAAAAGACATATCAGCATTAATGTTATTCATAAAATTATGTGTTTCACCTTTTTAATGAAAAAAAATATATTATTTACCTCATTAAGATAATAATATTTTCTATCATATAGAGTATAAATTTAGGGTGGAAACCTACCTCATAAATCCCTCAATAGTTTCATTATAATATCATCATCATTGAAATTCAAAATGATGCCTCTTATGTTGCTCACTATATCATTTACTCTACTGAAATAGTCATTACAATATTCCACTTAAAGTATATTTATATCTTCAATAATCATTCTCCATATCTGTACCGTTTTATATTTTACATTGGCATTACCCTTAAATATTATGTCAATATTATACATATTTATTTAGTTATTTGTAAACCCATAAAAATGTTGAAACAATCTTACCAATAGATTTATGGATAAAATTATATTCATTTCCATCAACTTAGTGATGTCTCATGTAAGTGAATATTGTATCATCACCTCTCATAACAAGTGGAAAACCAAAATTTTATGTATCTAGGGGTTCATGAACATGTTATAGAAAATAATACAATGTCCTATTTTTTCAGTCATCAATGTTTTTCCATAAATTATGTGTATAACTATATTGATCATTGAGATAATGTTATCTGTCATTGATTTCTCTAAGAGATTTCTGATATAGGGAAACATGCACTCAGATACAACTTGATATAACCATAACAACATATTCTTATATAGAGAGGTTATGGGTTAATCAATGAAAAATTTTATTACTAATATTTCTTCTTGTTTATGAACTAATACTATTTATTTAGATATGTTAATACTATCTAATAAGAATATAATTTGCTTATACTTGCATGATAATGAAAAAATAAGTAAAATAAGGAACACAATAATTTTTCATGCTTAGAAACATTTTTTATCTATGCCCTTATTTTATCTTGATCACTTTTTGATAAATATTATCCACTATAAGTCAATAAAAACATAAAATGGGAAGTGAGGAGTTCCTCTTCACCGACTATTTCGTAGAATCCCAGCATTATCAATACATATTGTCTAATTGGTTTTAATGATTTGTTAAAATGAGAATTGATAATTAAATCTCATGATTTATTTTTGTCATAGATGATAATATTCTACACAATACATCAGAATATTCAAGGAAGATCACTTAGCTATTATAGTACCAGTTGTAAATATACTCCTCAATTTTAAGAATCAAAATCACATTCACTAGATTCCATATCTCAATAAAATTTTAATGAAATGTTCTAAATATCCCACCACAGTCTCTCTTCTAATGCTTCTAAATACATTTTTCACAAACCACATATTTTGGTTTCCACTAAACTGAAGATACTATTTCATTGTGATTTTTTTTGTTTCATAGATCACTAAACCCATACATCTTTTTATATACCTATGTTTGTAAATGATATGGTTTCTCATGAAAAATAAAATTTTGTTCTATACTTATTTGTATTATCATATTCCACTATTTCCTTCTCTGAGAGTCATTATATACTCTCAAAGTGGTATTCCTCCCCATGATCATATGATAATACAAAAAATAACCTCATATTATTCATCGGATATGTAGATTCATTGGGAAACTAAATATCTTAAAAACATTAAATGAATAGGAAATACCCATCAGTAGTTAACATCTTGATAATATGCCACATTATTATTAAAAATAAATTCATCCATCTTCTCCTTGTAGAAAAAAGATTAATAACATATATTCTAAGAATTTATCATTGACATTTAAAATACATATCTTGAATAATTTCAATGTTTGTAAGCAATTTAATGAAATAAATATCAACAAAACATCATCACTCTTAAATTATATATTTAATAAATGTTGTTTGTTGTCCATTATACTCATAGTAATCATTATTTATATTCATTAGATTATGTATCTCTCATATCGTTTTTCATTATATGGGTTCTAATTATTCTCTATATTTCTGAAATCATAATTGACTTGTGCTATTTTGATCATCATTGAACATACTATAATTATACTATTTTATTTCATCTGAATATTAAATTTCATATAATGTGATTTTTCACCCAATAAAAACTCAAATTATGTATAAATTATTATTTTGGAACAAATACATACTTCCTCCACATCAAATACTTACTATAAAAGACATATGTTTAGTGAAGTATTATCATATCAATGAAATGACTGACATCGGTTCTCTCGAATGGATTATGATCCAAATAAATAAATAATCCTGATTCCTTATCCATTTTTATTTTCTTATCTAGAAATCATGGGATGGAAATAATGTCAATTGAAAATAATAACTGATGGAAAGCATCCACATTGACCCAAGAAACCGCTTATGATTGAATTTTTAATTTCATTATAAATAGTTCTAGAATCCTTGGACCATTGGAGATGGAATTATATAATCGATATACAATGTTTATTTGAAATGGGATAAATATCACATCATAAATAATATAATGGATAACTATTTATGACAGAATTATATAGTCTATCAATAAGGTTAACTGAACAACTATTTATTATGTAATATTTAATTCTATCCCAAATAATTATACTAGTATGGGTATATTTGTAATTTAATCATACAATTTTTTTATAAATAGATGTTTTTTAGGGTGGAAGAAATATTTTTGTCACAAAAAATATTACGTTGGTCTATTTATAATGGAATTAAACATTCCATCTCAGGTTATTTTTATTTATGAAGGAATAAATATTTTTGGAAAATTTGTTATTTTATAAAACATCTAAAATGGGAGAATATTATTTTCAATAGATTTAGACTCTCATAAATTATTCTCAAATTGTCTGAAAAAGGATGACTATTTTTTACTATTTGAAAATGATTCGTCATTCGAAACAAATAATTATCACCAATAACCATTTCTATTGTAATTATTGTTGTAAAATAATTAAGAAATTATAATTTTTCAATGGATTTTTCCTTCAAAATAATGTGAATAAAAAAGGGATGTATTTAGACTATCCTCAAAATACAACTTCTCTCTCAGTCTTTTAATATCTTTCACAAACAAGTATCTTGATGCTCCTCAAAACACATGCAGTCCAGATATTCCAACCAAGATTTAATGTTTGATATATTCACATCATCCAAAAGCTAATATTCTAAAATTTTATTTCACACTTTTATTGTTTAATAATTTCATATTAAATAAAATTGATTCTATTTAAGTATATTACTATTGTTTTTTTAATTTAATAGTATTTAAAAAATATTTTGTATAAAACCTAATTATATATTTAAAATTACAGTTGGTTTTTTTAGTAAATTTTTCATATAGAAAATCAATTATATAATTATGAAAAACTATAAAATATTTATAAATATTTTTATCCTCATATTTATTAAGGTTATTTAATTAAATCGACATCAGTTTACCTAAATATTAGAAAATATATAAATAAAACACAAATAGGTATTTCTTAAAAATTAATTCATTGTAAATACTGAATTAATAATTGATTTTATCGAAAGAATTATTTTTTGTAAATTATATATGGTTATATTTTCGAACAAAATCAGAAATCATTAATTTCCACTAAATAATATTCATAATTCATAAATTAAAAATATGATAAATCCATTAAAAGTTGTTAAATAAAAAAACTAATAAAATTTAACGGTAATGAATAGTAAAAAAATATTAATATTATATATATATTATATATTCTTCAAAAATAATTAAAGTTAACTAAAATTAACTAATCCTAAGATGATGTAAACAATTCAAAGATGTTAAAATATAAAAAATTAATATTACCAAAAACTATAGAAATGTATTAAAATGATAATTAAATATAAAAAATATATTTTATAAATTAAATATAATAATTTAATTCATTTTTACATAATATGAATAATTAATTATATTAATTATTAATTATATTTTTAAATGGATAATATATAAAATTATATTAAAAAATGTACAATAAAAAAATAATACTCATTTGTGTTTAATAAAAAACATAAAACTAACATTACAATTTTTAAAATAATTAAACACTCAAAAAATTAAATTTAATATCATAATTTTTCATAATAAAAAATGAATATTTTTTTTTTCAAAAAACAAAATTATTACAAATTAAATTTAGTTAATTTATCTAAGCAAAAAAATATACAAAATTATATTTTTTATATATTATAATTTTAAATTAAGAAATAAAAATTGTGAAAAAATTAATTAAAATAATTATATACAAATATTGAAAAGGTATCCAAGCACAGAATAAAAACAAATTTAATAATTCATTTAATATTATAAAATATAAAAAAATATTAGTACATAATAAATATAATTGAACTGAGTATAAAATAATTTAAAATATATGTAATTTAATAATGTAATAATTATTTATAATAAATTTTATTTTTAAAATAATTATTTTTAAGAAAAAAAAAATTATTGTTTTTGAAAATAAATATATTAAGTTTATTTCATTAAAAAATAATATTAATAAATAATACAAATAGATAGAATTTTTAATTTCAAATGAAAACAATAAAATTTATTTTAAAAATAATCAATAAAAAAAATATTTTGTTAAATAATGGAAAAAATATTTTTATTTAGAATTTTTAATATGAAATAAAATTTTAAAAAATAAAAATATAAAAAATTAATAAATAACATTAAGTAAATCCAATATATAAACTTCACAATGAATAAATTAAAAATTAATTAAAATTTTTAATGCACAAAACCGATAAAATTATAACGTTGAATAATTATAATTTTTTGAAATTATTTTTATTTCTATAATGATAGTAAATGATATTATAGAATTGTAAAAAAAATATTTATAATATAGTATAATGTAAACATTATTTAATTAATATTAAAACATGATTAATTAAAAAATTCATGTTCAAATAATAGAAAATTTAAATTATTTAAATATAATAAAAATTGAAGAATAAAAATGTTTATTCAAAATTTATTTAATAAATATTTACTTGTTTTTCATAAACTCTTTAGTTTTATTTTCAAACAAAAATAAAGAAAAAATAATTGCTTTTATTTCAAGATCATAGTTGGGAATGTCAATGGAAAAACCTAAATAGTTTTATGATTAGTGATGTATTCATTCAGGGAGTTAAATAATTTATCGTATTTTTATTATCAATTACATTATCTTTTCTAGAAGGAATAATTAAGAGTCCTATATTGAAATTTGATCTAAGGTGGTTTGGGTTGTTTGTTACATTTTGGGTTCACTAACTACTTTTTTAGAATATAATATTAATTGGAAATGAAATACTAAATTCAATTCATAAGGAAATTTGATTTTTTTTCTTCTTATTCCATGGTGATTTCAAAATATAGTAAATGAGGATATTGGGTAAACATCCCAAGAAATATAGGTTGAGAATGGTAATTTTACATTTAAATTTGAACTGGCTAAATTTCACCAACTTTTTAAATGTACTGAGTATGAATTATATCATGAATGTGAGATATAGTAAATTTTATATTGTTAAACAATTTACGACAATTGTATAATATTTTAAAATGACTAATTTTTATTTTGATATTTTTTTTGATTCTATTTTTCCTATAGAAAAAATTGTGATTTTAAATTTCTATAAAATAAATAAGTTATTTGATCATTTTTGTTTTTTATTATATTATTCATTCATGTTGAAATTATTTAATTTTACATTATATTATTTATTATTGATTATTTAATTATATAACATATATATATATGGGGTGTAACGATACTCGACATAAAATAATTAATGTTGTTCGCGTAAATAGTTGAGGTATTTTTTTATTACACCTAGACTGAAATGTTTATTAATTCCTTGTGACACGAATTCATTAATTACATGATATTAATAACATATTTTGTAAATTTATACCTAAATTATCCTTGTGATTTTGATTCATGGAAACAACTTTATCAATTTTATCGTTCTTTTTCTTTATAACCTCAAAAGAAATAATTTTTCTATATATGGTTTTTATCCCATTGGTGCTTACAGTAGTCAACATTCTTAT
The DNA here is from genome assembly GCA_963277665.1 of Viscum album. Taxonomy (NCBI): domain Eukaryota; kingdom Viridiplantae; phylum Streptophyta; class Magnoliopsida; order Santalales; family Viscaceae; genus Viscum; species Viscum album. Next base: position 837,164,743 of record OY728152.1, on the reverse strand, counting down.
AGGTTTGTTTTAATTACACTATATAACCTACCTAGATTGATGTTAATGGTGTAATCATATAAATTCTGGTTATTTTTAACTGTAATACATATAAAATGATAGTGTAACTACATATGAAAATGTACATAATAGAATCTCACACTAATAGAAATAATTAGGTTAATATTCAATTAATTTATAGATTTTTATGTTATATGTAGGCATTAAGCATTGAAATGAATCATTTTAATATTTTATGTGTTGGTGGCAATAAATAATTTCACTGTTAATTAAATAAAAGTTTCATTTTTCATTTTCATGTGATATTTCTCCATTCTAGTAACTATTCATGAAGGAAAATAAATAATCATAAAAATGGTAGAATTCAAGGAGATATACCTAATGTATTGCTCTCAGGTATTCTGATGAAGTCTATCATAACTTCATTGATCCAAACATCATTTTTAATAACTATAATCTATAAAAACATGAGGTTTTTGGTGACATTATAATTGAATTATGTGAAAAAATAAGATATGTTATATTAATTGGATGTGTTGGTTTATCTCATTCTATGAGTAATGAATTTTGATATAAAAAAAATTTAGAATATATTCTATATAGTGTTATACCTCCAAGAGAGAATAAATGTATTTCAAAGGCATGGATATATATTTCTAACATTTAAAACCTCCCAAAACATGAGTTTTTTGAAAATGATACGCTATTAAACTTAATGATTTGAATAAAATTCTATAAATCCTAATTAAATTCATTTATTATCCTATCAATGGATTTAATTTTTATGTATCTTGCTATATCATAAATATTCATATTATAAGGTTTAAAAGTCATGATTATCATTTCATAGTTGAAAGGAACTACTTATTTTTCTTAGTGGGATGATTAATTCATTAATTTTGTATATGAGTGAAATATCATTTGTTAATTACTTTTTAGCACATCATCAAACCATTATAAATTTAATAATAAAAACATGATATAAGGGCCATATTGTGTGAATTGAAATCATATTTCCCCCAACATTATCTAATTCAATGTAACTTTTGATGTTACATTAACTATATAAATAAAAATTTAGATGGAAAATATAAGTATAAAGGATGAACAAATTTTTGATATGTAAAATACAATGATGAAAATGGAATATAATAATGAATTTATTAAAGGGTCAATTTTACATTTTTTTATACAACAATAAATATCATTATTTTTTATTACTAATTTTAATCCAAATATTACTCAAAACATAATTGATTGGTTTTTAGTGAGGTAAATGTTGATGATGAAATGGATAATATATTATTTTTTTAATCAATAACTTCATAGTTTGGGTGGTTATCAAGAATGGTGGATCTTAGATTATGAATAATATATAAATTTTAAATATGTTCTTCTCAATTGTGAAAAAAAGATGTAATTTAGTAGTTTGAACTACTCTTTATTTTTTTATTACAGAATATACTTTTTTTATTTAATTTATAGATTGTAATAAGGTTATATAAAAAACAATTTATTACAACTTATCTTGAGAGTCATCAATGAAGTAATTTTTTGTTATGGTTTCACATACTCATATGTTAAAATTTGTTATGAATATAAATTTTAAATAAATTTCCAATTTAATATATGAATAAATAATTTAAATTTTTATGTATCAAAACAATTTAATGGAATTTATAATCAATTATGTTCACTAATTACGGTTCCCTTAAAAAATTTTAAATCCATATTTTAATCATGTTGTTTGTGGAATATTTTTTTAATATAGTCACATATATAAAGTTAAAATAATTAAATTAATAGTGGTGTTTGTTTAAGAAATATTCAACATAGGTCAACAGAACATAACAAATATGTGTTTGTGGATGAAATAATATATTTATCATATTTTTTATAGCATTATGTAGCCTTTTTTAGATTCTATTAGTTTTATTATGATCAAGGTTTATGAATATATTATTATCCAATAATTTTTTAAATTATTTATAAAATCCATCATATATTTAATGAACCATTTAGAAATTTTAATTTCTATATATTTATTCTAATGTTGATTTCCCATTGTTTACCACATGTTATTCACAATTCCATGAAAGATATAAATGACTCCTTCTGATAAGAGTTTAATATTTCAAAAAATCTATGCATGGTAGATATAATCTAGTTAAAGGTAAATTGATATTATGAATTTTGTTAATTAACATGATTCTCTTTAACTATTCAAATTGATTTTTTCCATGTATATACTATAATTCTCTTTACTAACTTATTTTCCTTTATGTACAATAGTTTATCTCCCTAAAAATTATCAATAATAATTTTTTTTCAGGTGTAATTCAATCTTTCTAATTTAGATAATCAATGAAGTACATGTTTCTTAGGACCTTCCATATTCTTCATCCAACCTTTGCTGGTTATTCCTGTATATTCATGTATTTCCCTTCTACCAATAATTATCTCGTTTTTTCATTGTAGAATTGTCCCACCATTTTATATTAATACATTTGAAAATAAACATCAAAAAATTAATCACCTTGAACATACAATTTTTGAAATTCATCATATGGGTATTATTTAATAGAATCTTCAACATGGATCATTTATTAGGATGCTGATGTGTGTACTATACGTTCGATATCAATAAAAAATTATTACTTATAAAATCATCACACAACCTCCATGTTTTCAAACTCCATGATTTGGGATCTCCATGATATCTTTTTTTTTAAGAATTAATAATTCATATCAACCATTCAAGGGTAAAAAAACTATAATAAAAAATACATATCATGGGAAAACACCCTTAAAAATGTAATTCTCTATGATTTTTTCCATTTTTTTCTAAAACTATATAAATAAGGATATATAAAACAAACTCCACCATAACATGTTTCTCATCCAATTTTCCATCTAAATCATTCTTATATATGTCCAACGCTATTTTTTATTGTTACCTTCAATTAATTTAATATAATGAGATGTCTAAAAAGTCTTCAACAACACACATTTTGGGCCTCCCCATACTGTATATAATTTTCCATACACTTAATTATTTGATCGAGAGTCTATCGCTAATTACCTATATATTATAATTAAGACTTTAATGACCATAAAAAAACATGGTGATATGTTTTCCATGTTGTTTCATTATCTCTACATAATTTATGATTTCGTGATGACTTAAAATTTCTAATTCATATTTTTGTACAAATCATTTCACTCCTCTACAATTCCTTTATCATTGGTGTTGGAAGATAAGACATTCTAAACTGAAATCCGTCTATATTGAAATTGATATTAAAAAACCCAAACAACTTCATATATATCTTTTATAAATATAGAATGGAAATTAAAGTAACACTATGGTGTAGTGATATCATCCTTCATGAAACATATTCTATTAAACTCTAATCATTTTTTACACAGGATCCAACTATTACTAAAATCATAATTTTCTTGAATGTGGAAATTAAACTTCATGAAAAAACCATTAAAATATAATTTCAAATTACCCATAAATATTAATATTCCAAAAACATTTCCTTGATATATTGAGATATCAATTTTCCTCTATGAATCTCTCCATATGTTCATCTGTATTCTCATCATTATCATATAATCCATGATCATCTAAAAACTCCAATGTTTTTTATATATCAATGTAATTAATTCTCATATCACCACCACCATGTCTTCAATTCCAGTTCATACCACACACATGTCTCTAAAAATTAAAACATTTAATTATTTTTAATCAATCCTTCTATAAAAAACTTGGTAAAAAAACATTGGGGTTTCAATAATTAATTTTCATAAGCATCAATTAGCAAGGTCTATTTTTTATTTTAAAACTATCTTACATATGATATTATATTAAAAACAAATATCCAAATTTTTATTATATATATATAATAATTATTCCAAATCCATTATTCATCAATATGTTGTGACGATATATCCCCATAACTATTTGACACCAAGATCATCCAAAAATATGTGTTTTATGGACATAAAGATTTCCTCTTAGTCAATAAAATTATTATGGTTCTTATTCCCCATATAAATTATTTATTATTATCATTTTTCTTAATTATAGGTATTGGGGTATCTTCAAAAAATTCTATCCCCCATTTTTCCATATAATTCATTCCCCAAATTTATTTGAGAGGTAAATATTTTATCATCGAATCGACAATATCCGGATTTATAGTGCCTCTGAACCCACCATTTTAAAAACACTTCATATATCTATACGGATTAATATTATTAATCATAATTATATATATATAAATTCAATATTAGTTCCTTAATATAGAAATTATGACCTCACAACTTTTGTATCTAATGCCTTGACATCTCATCCACTTTCTGTAGTCCCAAAATATTAAAATCTTTAAATCGTTAGTTAATTCTCATCAAGACCGTGGGTATTTAACATTCATTATTCATAGAATCTTATTGTACAAGTCACATAAAATATTATTTTAATATTTATAAATGGTTTTCGAGTGAATGAGTTTACTACATGGAAATGATTCATAAATAAATCCTCTAAACTTTTTGGGTCAGAACATGGTGTCAGAATCTATAGTCTATGTCCAGAAATTAACTTTTGTCCATTTAAATCACTTAATTCATTAAAATCATGAAGCATAAAAATATATGTTCCTCAAATATCATGAATTCAATAATATCAATCACCATTTCAAATGATTATCAGTGAATAATTAATAATTCTCATGTTTGTGAGTCACAAAACACATAGAACAAATTAATTCCACAATTTCATTATAAACATGTGATACCACTACATATATATGATCTTCCATTCAATATAAGTATTTTCATATCATGAATAATGATAATTATTAACTTAATTACCATCAACAACATTCATTATTTAATTGTGCAATGGAAAACAAATATGTAAAGGTTTTATACTTGATTGTCATAAAATAATGCTTCTCGGTTTTAGTACAAATAAAAAAATATGATAATTAGACATTTTTATTTCATAAAAAGTAGAACATATATTTCTCCTTGAATTTATTTGATTCTCTATGAATTTATCTACCTTCTTATTTAGGGACTCTCGCTACATGGTAAAGACATTATACAATTTTTTTTTATTTTAAAATTTGATTCATTCAATTTTAAAATCATCGATATTGTTTTCAAGCCTATACCAACCTAACAAAGTCATGATGTAATGTATAAACAAATTTGGTTATTATTTTTCTTGGTGGATGATTGATATCACATATTTATTCATATTTATCCTTAACACAATTGGGTCTGACTCTAACAAAACTCATTTCATGTACTTAATTTCTACAGTTACTCTTCCTATTAATCATATCTCCCCTTAAGTAGGTACTCATTCCAAAAAATATATATATAAGTTTAGAAGACAGCGAGAGGGTTACTTCTAACATCATCAGGTATATGTTTGTTTTACTTCATTATAAACCAACAATTTAAAAAAATTATTCTAAGTATTATATATGATATTTCTCATGATGATCCTACTTGTAAAATATCATATCTGTTTGTTCTAACAAGAATTATCAATCATAGATGTCTCATTATTCATCTGATTTGTGAGTTTTTTCTCACTAGAAAATTTTTTCCCCTTTTATTCATCATATATGTATTCTATTACATTGTTATTTCCCTGAAAAAGAGTAAAATGGTTCATAATCGCATTCTTTTTAGTGGTACAGGTTAAACTAGTTAATCATGAATCATCTTTTTCTTCTTAAATAGCCATAGGTAATACATTTTATTTACAAATTATTTGAATGTTCTTTATGTTTCTATTAATTTCTGTTTGTCTATATGGATTAGGTTGGTTCATCACAGTCTATATTTTATTCTTTTCATTTCATGGAGGTTTCTATGAATAATACATAATTAATTCTTATGGAATCCTCATATTCCTTCCCACATAAAAATAATAAAATGAAACATTTTTTAGAATATATTTTTCACCCATCCATTCATTATTCATTATATTTATTGGACTATTAAAACTTATCAAGACACTATCATTAAATTTATTATTACAATTACATTTCATATTACCTTCATAAGAAAAAATATAACAAATCCTTAATAATTATATCAAGCCTATGATTTCCTTCATTGATTTATGGTTTTAATAGATATTCATGTTTGATTGATCTGTATAGATTATATACAAACAAACACACACACACATGATTTTCAATAAAAATCTATAAAATTATCATTATAATTAAACCATACATTGAAAATCAGTTCCATATGTTTTTTATTTATTTTTATATCATTTTTAGGATTTAACATTTCAACAACCATGTATTATAAATGTTAAATATGCAATAGTCTGAGTACTCACCTTCTCATTTACCTTCAAGAACTATTTTTTATTCAAATTCATTGATCATAATATATTTTTTACTTATACTGAGAAACCATTTTCATCATTCATGAGAATGTTGTTATTTCTATTTTGATCTTATATCTTACCTATAATTTGATTTGGAAAATGTTTTATTTTAAAATATCTCATTTATTCAACATTTTTATACCAATTAATATATTGGATTCATTTAAATTAATATCTACTTATATTAATATCTTATTCCTAATGAAAAATCCACTATAAAAGAATAATTTTCTTTTTGAATTATTTCTCATTTACCTGCCCTATCTTGAAAGGCCAGGATCCCCCATTTATCACTTCATGAACAATACTCTTATTGAAAAAATAATTTTATAGTTTTGTCACACACATACTTCTTTAAATATATAAGTTGGATAAACCATAACTATTAATAGAAAGATATATTTCACAACAATGTCTTACATTGATAAAGTAAATAAATTAGGTATACTCACCTCAAATATAGTCTCTATATTTTGAGGGGACTTCTTCTTATAATGTTTATTCTTATTCAACTCATTATACATAATTAAATCTTCTCCATCTGATTCTTGTAATTCACCTGAAAATATATCTTGACACATAGTTTTTTGAATAGTACCTATTTTATACATCTCATCCAACTTCATACACATATCCTTATACATATTATAGTGAAATATATAAATTAATTCATCATATTTCATAACAACATTTAAGGAATTCCCATCCCAATCACCAATGTATAAATTTATTTCATTATTTTTAATCATCTTTCCATGTTGTGTTCTAAAAACATTCTAATTTAAAATTTTCTTTTATTGATTCCTAAATGCAACTCAATTAATAAAATGGACCCCATATATGTAAAAAACGACTATTAAAAATATGAAAATTCCCTATATAGATCGTATATTTCATAATATTTAAATCTTAGTAAGATTAATATTTCATGTTGAGTCCACAAAAAAATATTTTTTTCTTTCATTCAATTTTTTATAACCTAAGTGACATAATGTGTTGGGGGTGTATCATGTTGTTTCCTAACACATGTTTTTATTCACACCATATCCTCATTATAATATCATCTTCCCAGGATAGTAAAAATTAGTATTAAAACTAAGAATATTACAATCAATACTCAATCATAATTTGCGGGACTAAACTAAACCAAGAAATAGATACATAGGTTTTACATTCATCGCCCTCAATGGGGTACATACATGGATCAGTCACTTGTTATAATTCGAGAGTATCTTGAATCCACTCTAAACTCATTGATTTGATGGATATAAGATTTATGTGAGGTAAATACTCCCAACTCCAAAATTTATTATTTTAATGACATAACGGTCACCTAGTAGTTTATAGACATGAATTTCACTAAAAGGTAAAAATTGATAAAAATTGTTTTCAACATCTTTATTCTATATATTATGATTTAACATTTACAAATTTATTCTCCCAATTCAATTTCTATATATAAAAACATCATCACAATTGTTGATAAATATTTTTTTTTTAAAAATCATAATAGAAAGAATATATATATAATGGTAATTATAGACATGGTATTATCTTATTTAAATATATATACTTTAACCATTCAACTAAATTTGATAGATATAAAATCTATAGTTCCCTTCAATACCATATCTTCTACAACTAACAACACATTACCTCATTAAAAACAAAGTTCAATGTTATTCTATTCAGGAATATTTAAATCTCTCTAATTTATATATTCTATGAATCTCGTGTTTTTGAAAAATTTCCTTCTAATTGAATCTACATTTAATATTTATCATTATTTATTCTTTATTTTCATTTATATCAATAATTTTATACTTTTAGTGCTATACGATTCTCCATAATGTTTTTCAAGTTATTTGAAATTAAATTTAAAAATATAGAAATTAACTACTTTGAACATCCCCCACTTCAAAGTCATCACTTGGATCAACATTAATATTATATCCACCTTGTAACTTTATTTATTCTGATGTGGTCCATACCATCACCTTTAAAATGTTATAGAATGAAAAGTCCCCCAATCAATATTTAAACTCCATCTTTTAAACAAAATAGTGTGGCTTCTATAAGAAATACACATTTCAAGATCAATATTATACAAACTTTACTTTAGAATATTTACATTCATAGAATAAATCTTATCTTGGAAAAAAATAAAAAACATTTCTCTAAAATTTCCTACAAATTTATTCTTCAACACCAAAAAACAATATATTAAAAAACAATTCCACAAAAGTGTGGTTAACCTTCAGTTTCCCATTTCAATTGATCTTTTTTAAATCCTATACTATATTAAATATGTATTTTACTATTAAAACAATAAAATTTCTATGACATGGTGTAAGTCATCTTTCAATTTTTTTAAATATGATGACTATATAAATCCTTAAAATTCATAACAAAATATTAGTAATTTACTTCCAAATTAATTAAGGGATTTAGGATTTAATGAAAACTATAAAAAAATATATATTTATACTCATCATTTCAGTCATATAAAATACATTTACCCACAATGTATGTGGTCTAGAATTTTTCATTCATCATCCATCAAAATTTATGTGATTTAAAAAACAACCCCAACTCGTACATTTTCATAATTTACTAATCCATTATGACATACAAAGTCTAAATAAAATTTGGTGAGTTCATCCATATGAAAAATAATTCTATTTGGATCAATAAAATTTATTGTAGGATCTACCTCTTTAAAAGTGCATAATATATATGAATAAGAACATTAATCCTTATTAAACACCCATTATATTCTTATTTCAAATTACACCTCAAACATGATCTTACAAAGACTCTTCTTTAATATATATAGATATCAATTTGTTTCTTTTTATCTCTCAATAATTAATTTCATGTGTACCTTTTCTCTTGATCTATGATAATCCAAAAATTACAATTTTTAAAATGTTAATTGAATGAATTCCCATTCCACCATCACCATGTATTCAATATATAATCATAATCTGGACACATAATTAATAAATTTCTACATCGGTTATCTTAAACTAGTCATTCCTATAACCCCTTTGAAACACATACTATCATGGTTGAAAACAATCATCCCCCACATCATTCAATTATCATCTTCCATCAATAGTGGTCATAAAACTATATCCCAAAAAATTAATGATTTAATATATTAAAAATTTATTGACTAATTTCTAGGATACAAATCCAATCATCATAATAATAAGTAAATAATGATAAATAAGTACTCAACATATAAATCCATGGTGAAGTTCTTGATGAAAAAATGATTAAATATAAATTCATTATGGGATTATAATAACCAAAATGAACAGTAAATATTTTCCATGTAAAAAATCAACATAAAAATTAATGTATGTATAAATTTTCAATAAATTTATTAAATTTTTTAAAATTATTTCCTTTTAGTACAAATCCTTTAATTATTAAACAATTTTAAATCGTATTATCAATAATCCTTCACTATGGATGGATACTAGATATATAATTAAATTTAAGTTGTAATTAGTGTGGAATTAAATAAAATATTTATAACACACAATATATTTTAATTTTACCAAGTGATAACCTTTAGATTAAATAATGAGGGTCCAACATTGAAAAGGATTTTTTAATATATCTTAAAACATATATTGAACAAAATTTTAGTGTTTTTTTGGGCTGATATGGTTTTAAAATTAAACTAAAATTTTTTAATCTATAATATAATAATTATAAAATAATTAAAATTAAATGTTTATCTAGGGTAAACACAACGAAGATTCATGGATTTGGGATTTTCTCCAGTAGTATTTAAATTTATCATAAAAACAAATGAAATCAATGAAATTCCCTATCCCAATAACCAATGAATGTTGAGAGGATTTTGAGGATAAAATTATTGTATCAAACTTTTCATTTTTAACTTCTCTAATTGTTTTCAACATTTCGCTAAATTTATGAATAAATGAGAAGTTTATTATTTGGATAAGGAATGGAATTTGTTTTTTTAACATTATCTAATAATACCACCACCATCATCTGTTTTTAATTTCATCTTTATAATATAATTCACTTATCCTTTCGTGGTTTCCAAGAAATGACGATGTGGATACCTTTTAAACTTGGCTAGAAATAATTGTAAATAAAATAATATTCCTTAACTTAATTTTGTTATTTAATAGGATATGAATAAATATATATCAACTAAAAAATAATTGTATCTTAGGAATTATAGATTATCGGTTAGAAAACTAATTATGCGATCAATGTTTTTTGCAACTTCATCCCACTGAAATACAACTAAAATAAGTATATGATGATCAAATGATTGCGTACATGGGTAGTGATACATCAATAGTTTAATACCTTAAATGTTTATCAAATGGAAATCAAGGAGAATATATTAGAATATAAGATGGTATCTCATTAATTATCTCATGAAATCAATGTTGAAGTATAATTCATATATTAATACATATTTCATTCTAACAAGTTATCCCAACTCTATCAGATGGACCTTGGTAGTTCAACTCATAGTCTAACAGGAAAGAGAATAGAGAAACCTAAACTCTTTATGGTTAGCCTTTAATTCCACTTTATTTTTGAATCAAATTATATTATTACTTAAACACTCTATATATTAAAGGGTTTAACTAATAATGACATAGGATATCATTCCATTATCAAAGGTATAAAATTGGAACATGAATTCAACATTTCACCATTTCATGTGAAGGGTGATTCAATTTTTTTGATCAAGAAATTCAACAGATATTATTTCGACAAGAAAAAATATTTTCTCCATTATTATTCAATACATGAGAATTAATATACAATTTTTATATTAATCTAATTTTGTATTATATATTAGGTCTTCATAATACCCAAGAAGGTGATATGTAAAATACAATTTTATTTCAAGGCAATTTGGTAATATATGATAGGTACATTATGTGTTAAATTATAATGTAGTTTCCCCTTTTAATAGTTATAAGTTAAGGTAGGTCGATAAAATTTATACCAACTCACTAGGTATGAGATCATCATCTTCTAAAATCATGGAAATTCCTTATTAGATAATCTTAAATTTAGAATAGCTGTTGAATGGGGCATTTCCACAAGATGGATTAATGATAAAGCAAATATAACATGGTTAACAAATTTATTTCTCTATGATGTTCCAAATGGATGAAATCCCATTTTGAATGGTTCATAGATGGAATCATTCTATTATATGTAACCAAAGGGAGACTTCTCATACTAATAATGAATTCCCAAGCCAATAAACGTCACAACAATCAGATAAGAACTATGTTATCTTATTATATTAGAAGGTTTTGTTATTAATATATTTCAATGTTGTGCATATTTTTAGAGTTTTTAAATAAATTTCATGAATATTCAATTCATCGTAACATTATAAATCAACAACCAAATTTGTTACATGACACAAAATATTATTATCCCATTAATATTTGGGGGTCGACATTTGGAGAAATTATGCTCCCTTAAATTTTTTTGTTCATCATTAATATCAAAAACATATTATCATAATAATATGGTTTTCTAACTTTGAAAAAATTAATATTTTATTTTATGATCAAAATTAAAAATTATAATATTACCAATATATTTGGATTACCTCATGCAATCTTCATAGATAATGGAATAAATGTTATTGTGTAAGAATTGAAGAAACAATACTCAGTATGTGAGATATAGTCTTATCACCCTTCAAAATATCATGCTACATTCAATCTTTGTTGAATTTAGAAAAAAAAATTGAATAATACCATTGAAGATACTGGAATATAATAAGAAGAGTTAGATTTGTAATCTACTTAATTAATATGGGTTTTTTCATACCATAAGATGGATCTCGACTCAAAAAACCATGTATTCCCTATTTTATGGTAATTAAGTATTGTTTCCCATTATGATTTAGTTTCCCCACTCTAAAGAATTTTATTCCAAAAATATTACTGAATATAAAACCTTAAAAATTTCACTAGATGGGTTGAGAACACTCAATGGGAAAATTTTCTAACCATTAAACAATGTAGTGGTTCACCAAGAATCTATAACATGGGATTTAAAAATTATATTTCAAATTATGTATTTTTTCCCTGGAGGAATTATAATAGCCTTGATACTATGAATGATATTTTCAAAGAATCACCTTGTAACATCACAAGTTTTTAAAAGAAATACTATGCTAGATAGCGTATATAATACACCACATCATGTTAAAATAAACAACAAAATATTATTATAAGATATGGTATTTATTTACATAATGATATAATTAAGGAAATTAACTATGTTAACTAAATTATGAAAATATGGTTTAGAAAGTTTTATATAATAATTCATTGGTTACCAAATTAACATGAAATCATACTAAAATCCAATTGAATATAGAGGATTTATTTTTATGAAAAACAATTTAAATGTGAATAATCATGTTTATATAATAATATAATAACTCTTGTTGGATTATATTAATGATATACTAATTCAATATAATGTTTAAAATTAATCATATTTATTTTCTAAACAATATATGGGAACAAATTAAATTTTACAGATAAAAGGAGTATTTTTCTAGTAATGCAGTTTTACCTATTTTTGATGGTGAACCCATTTGAAATATCATTTTTGATACTTTTATAAGTTCTATTTCAGAACATAATAAATTGGTTAACGTATGACTCTAAAGAGGGGGTGAATTATGTTCTAATAAAATTGATATTGAAATGTTCATTTAAAAGATTCCCCCTATTTAAAAAAAATAGGCCAGTTAATCAAGGGAAAAAAATTATAATAGATTTGAATTTTTAAATAGTTTTTCATAAGATTGATTAAGTATTTGTTATAACAATATGAGATATTGATGAGACTATTGAAACTAATCTAATAAGGAAAACAGTTATAACAACTATCCCATGCTAATTATCAAAGTCAATTTTTTTTCTAAAATATTAGTTAAAATAGTGGGAGAGTAAATCGAAAGTGAAATTGGATAAAACAAGTGGTTCAGTCTCAAGACGAGACATAATACACTCCACTTGGAGATCACCTGCCACCCAGAAATATATATAATGCCTTGATTAACACCCTGGATCGGGTTTAAGAACAGTACACTACACTGTCCAAGTCAAAAGACCTATTCCATTATTATATGTGGGAATACAACCATCTTGTCCATCTACGACCTCTTCTATAGTTATACGTGGGTAGAAAATGTGTAAATTATATTTGAGTGAGGATATCATGTATCCTATAGTTTAATGAATGATAAAGTGTGTGTTTCAATACAAATACACACACTACACGAAATGTAAAATGAAACAGTAAAAAGTAGAGAAAATATAGTGACCAAGTATTAGAAATGCAATGAGTGTTGTTCGGTGTGGCTCGAGACTTGTAGGATGTAGAAGATTTCAGTTTCAAGTCCTCTTGTAAAAATGGAGTATCATGGGTCTCGTGTTCTGGTTTCTAGTTTGATGAGATGTTCTTAGTAGATCTTCTTATTCTTAGAGTAGATGTTGTCGGAATGTTTGATATTCTGATCTATAGTAGTTCAACAACTAGAAATTGAGAGTTTATTGAATGTTCTTTGGTTTATATTGTTTCATGAAAATTACTTCTCCGCTTCTTGTCTCTTTTTTCAGCTCAGGCACCACCACATATTTTATCTTCAGGATGTATTTATTATTGCTGACATGGAGAACAATCTCCACACCTCATACCTTGTACTATCTGGTGACATGTCTAAAAAATAATATTAAATATATCATTGTCGTCAAATGACTCAAATATGACTGTTAGAAATAACTTTTAAATTTAATTGAAAAATATAGAAAAAATGGATAATTATGGAATGGTGTCAATTTTTTTTGAAACGATGTTACTGGGAAAGGTGTCTTCTCCTTCGCCTTTGAGCAGTGAGACAGTCATAATGTGACTTGGAATTGTGTTTTCTCCTTTTTCAATTGTGGAACTAGTAGCAAGATTTCAGAAGAAGATCCTTTGTGAAATTTGAAACATATAACATGGTAACAATGACAGGTCCTTTGCAAATTTTGGAACCAGTACCAAGACTACAATGTCTGGTAAACAGTGTCTAGTCCTTTGTCAAAATTATGAATGGTGTCTTGTTTTAGTGTCCTAGAAATGGTATCAAGGAAATAGTTTCATGTCCTTTGAGAAAACATGTAAATGGTGATGGTGTCTGTGTCATGGTGTCTAGGTTACGATTTCACATTTACGGTATCAGGGTTCTAATGTCAAAGTTACGGTGTCTTGGATGTTTTCAAAATCTATAATCGATTCCAAACAAACGGTTTCTCAAATTTAGCCAAATATCTGTAACCTGTCTTAGGATGTGATACTAGGATAATGGATTAAAATTAATCATAAACATATTAAAACATAAAAGAACAAGATTAGCCATAGTTTACATGATTCATACATGATTTTTAATATGATAAACATTATATGTGATCATTAAAACATGATACATGACTTGTGATCATTAAAACATGAGGAGTCCAATAATCTCCACCTTTTGATGATAAAACCCCAAGGAATCTATAGGCCATTTATTATAACAATGAAAAGATATTGAGAATATATGTGATAAGTGTTATAAAAAGACTTTCTTCTCCTAAGAAGATTATTTTTACCTAAATACCTTTTCTTGTATGTCCCCCATTTCAGATTATCAAAAAAGAGATTAATATCAATAAAATAAACATTGAATTATGGTAATTAAGAATATAAACAACAATAGTGCCCAATGGATTGGATCGAAGGATAAAGATCATTACAAGAAGGAAACAAAATAAAAAACATCCCTATCAAAATACATTCATCACGTATCTTCAGATCTAGTATTCTTTTCATTACCCTTGGAATTAACATCTGGTGGAGGCACAAGAGTAGAAGTAGAAGTAGTAGAAGGGATTGATCAAACAGTGAGACCAAGAAAATGCACACCTTCAAAGTACGATGGGGAATGAGTTGGTTTGGTTCAAGACCGAGGTAAGGTTCGTTTAATTATAACAGGTCTGATCTAACTCATAATTCTAGATACAAACATGGTTGTAGGAGAAAAGGTGGTGGAAGGTGAAGGAGTAGTAGAAGGAATTAGACTAGGCCAGAAAGAGGAAGCTACATGTGTCACTATTTCTGTTCTTTGCACATGGAGACAACGATTCAACAAGATAATGAAATCCATAATGATCTCAAATCTATACTTTATAGACTTCTTAAAGTCATCATTATTTTCCAAAAACATTTCAAATAGAGGAGTGAAGTCATTCAGCTTATGAACTTGAGTCTTTAAGGCTTGAGTGACAGGAGGACTTTTCAAGTTCCCCACTAGATACTTAATGTGATTTGTCAGATCATGCATAGATTAAATTTTATTAAAGTAGAAACCCACTTTCCTAGAAATTTATTCAAGATTATTATTGGAAATCATTGAAGGTATTATTATCAAATAAAGTACGCAGTCACTATTCTTGGCATCTGCAGAGAAACCTTCCTTATCAATACCACTTAACACTAACTAAAAAACTTCATTAATAAATGTTCTGATCAGTTCATTTTCCATAGGCTGATATGGATGTCCATAGGTAGTTGAAACAATAATAGTATGTGTGAGAGACATAAGTTGATTTAGAATATTTTTTAAACATCTTTTATATTCATCAATCATCTTCTAGCATCCAACAACTAGCACACACATCTCATGGAGAATCTTGGTGTTGCTCTCATCCACTATTTCATTTACTGTATCCAGGTTTCGTTAAATCCGAGATACAAACTTCTATGGGATCTCATCACCATCATATTCAACATTATGAAAAACCATAGCATGTCAAGATGGCTAAGAATTTTTCATATCTTCAAACATATATTTTTGAGAGATCACCTCATCACTCATATTTTTGTTCTTAATCCTAAATTCTTGAATTTCATGAAGAATCTTTGGATGAATCTTCCATATGATTTGCTCTTACAGTTAGGAAGTATTTATTTCACTGAGATTGATCACAGGGGCAGGCTGTGACTTCAGGATCTTCCCAAATACTGATAAGAGGGTGTTTCCAAAAACTTTTAGATCATTGTGACTAAAAAAATCAGAAGATTCTTGAGTAGGTTCTGGAACAGGAACTGAAATAGGTTCTGGATCATTATAAGAGGTAACTTCTAAGGTGGAAATTGGTTTCAATTAAAACATAATGGAATGATCTATTCCTTTTACCAAGGCCTCCTAGGTAATATCCACATCAAAATAACTGGGAAACCTATA
Organism: Viscum album; assembly: GCA_963277665.1. NCBI lineage: Eukaryota > Viridiplantae > Streptophyta > Magnoliopsida > Santalales > Viscaceae > Viscum > Viscum album. The sequence goes on along the minus strand of OY728152.1, from coordinate 837,147,995 downwards.
CTAGGTATCCACAGAGATTTGGTCAAAAGGATTGGGAACATGTATACATTCTTAAATAGGGTTATGCTCCCCCTCAACAGGACCATCTATGATAGGATTTAAGAGATTTAATCTCTTGAACCATTTTTAAATTATCATCCATGTTGGGATCACCCATCTCTTTTCTTTGTAGCTGAAAATCATGTTCCATTAATTCCTCATCACATAAGAAAACATCAATTTCAATTTTATTCTGATTGTTCCCCAACAGTTTTCTATTCCTCAATAGAAGGCTCTTTTTCAATAGCTGGTTTTTCTTCAATTTTAACACTTCCTTCCATAGTAGCTATATATTTTCCAACTACATACTATATTAAATATAGGCCATTGTCTTATTTTTATATAATAGTTCCTTCTTGAGGGGAAACTACTACATATTATACCACCTTATCTACATATTCAACAACATCATCGAGTTCTAGACTAGGGTTAGATACATTCTTAGGTCTTTAAGGGTTTTTAACTAGGTTTAACTTTTCATTAATTCATTCATTATCTTCCACCAAATATCTCTTCCAAGGGTTCCAGCTAATTTTAATTCATCTACCTGTATCCTCTGAGATAAAAAACACATAATTTTCAATTAATTCTTCATTCTGACCAACAACTCCCATGGAAAACAACATTGTAGAGATTAACCATGAATAAAATATAGAGGATGATTTTCAAGTTTTCTTGATAATTTCTAACATGTAAAATATAAAATACATAAATGGATTGATCTTGTTCCCATTTTTCATAATATGTATCAAGTATACATATCTATACATATGGGTTAAAAAATCACCTTTTCTTGGACAAATAAGATTTTGAATACACTTAACCAACAATCATGTCTCACCATCCAGCATAGAAGAAATTACCCTTCTTTTTTTTGTTTTCAGTTAAACATCTCATAGCCTCTTCTAGGATAAAAAAATCATTATGAGGGGGAGTAACTATTTGGTAATCCTTAAAAATTCTTTAATGAGGTATTCCTAGGTTTCCATCCAATAACCTCGATGAAAATGTACATGTTTGACCAAAAAACAAGCTTCATTATAAAAAATGATCTTTAGTGTTTGAAAAAAATTAAACATACTGATAAAAATTAAAAAATAACTTTGGATAGATGGGTCGTTTATATTTTTTGAACCATCTCAACCATCCATGTTCATCCAACACTTTCAAAAAAATATACTTACTTGAAAACAACCACATTGGACAAACATCTTTCTCTTGCACTACTGTTCAATCATCAAGGCCTAGATTCAGCGGCCCATTAGGCATTATTTTCAGAGCCTTTTTAACATTCTTCTTTGACCTTCACTTCTTAGGAGTCAATGAATAAAGATGCATCATTCTTGGCATCCAATGTGGGTTTGATAATGATGATTTTTTGAAAGAGTTCTAATGGTTTGAGAGAGAAGGGTTTCGATTTTAAGAGAAGAGTGTCTGAGTGATGAGTGAAGAAAAAAATATCGGGTTTTTATAGTTTAGGGATTTTAAATGTCGCAAACACAAATATGATAGAAAAAATCAATAAAATAATTAATACAGTGTTTTGAGAAAGGAAATTATAATAATAGAATTATGAGTTATTACGCTGAGACATGAACAATTAGTCCTGATATCCACATTATGATGTGTCTCATAAACGGTGTGACCGTATAATTTGATACAACAAGTATGATACTGTAACCGAGAGACTAAAATTGTGAGACCATAAGTTTGAGACAGTAACTTCAAGAGAGTGACTTTTGAAACCATTAATCACGAAACCACAAACAATGAAGTAGAAGATTGTTCACTTGTGTTTTATTATTCCTAACTCATGTATGATGTAATTTATTCTTTCATAATTTAATCGATTAGTGATTATATCAGCAAGATGTTTTTTTGTGCCAATGAATTCCAAAGTGATGTCACCCTTTTTGTAATGATCTCTCAAAAAGTGATTCATTACTTCAATGTGCATTATTCTAGAATTTGAAATAGGATTATTTGAAAACTTAACAACACTTATATTGTGATAGTTTATATGTACATTTCTGAATTAATATCCATAATATATTATAGTGTGTTTCATCTAAAAAATCTGTGCACAAAAATTACCATCAACTATGTATTCATCTCCAGTAGTAGATAATGCAACAGAATTTTGATTCTTTCTACCCCCTGATACTAGATACTTACCTAAAAGGTAACATGTTCCATATGCGCCTTTTCTATCAAACTCACAACCACCAAAATCAGAATCTCAATAGCTAACTAAGTCAAATAATTTTACTCTAAGATAAAACAATCCTACACTAGTTGTATGTTTGAGGTATTACAAAATCCTTTTAACAACATTTAAATGAGACTGTTTATGGTTTTCTTGAAAACATGCCCACATGAAAACACTAAACACAATATCAGGTCGACTGCCAGTTAAGTACAGTAAGATTACTATCATTCCCCTATAAGTGGTTTCATCAATAGATTTACCATTTTCATGAATATCCAACATACAGGTATTTCTCATTGGAGTATCACGACATTTAGTGTTATCCAATCCAAAAAAATTTATAAGATCTTCTTTTATATTTGATTTGATTTAAAATAATACCTTGGTTAATTTGATATATTTTAAATACAAGAGGGAATTTTTGTTCACCCATTAAAATCATTTCAAATTAGTTTTATATCATCCTTGAAAAATTAGTACATAATGAATATTTTGAATATCCAAAAATAATATCATCAATATATATTTGATGAACTAAGAAATATTTAAAAATTCGTTTTATAAAAAGAGTGGGATCTGTTATACCTTTTCTAAAACCAGTGGAAATAGGAAAACAACTAAATCTATCATACCAATCTATTTGAGATTTCTTTAAACATTATAAAGCATTAGTTAATTTTAAAAACTTGAATTGGAAGGTGAGGATTTGTAAAACTAGGGGGTTATTAAAAAAACATCCTCAACTATATAACCATTTATGAATGCACTATTGACATCCATTGGATATAGTTTGAAATTTATATGTGTTGTATATGAAAGAATGATTATAATGGAATCAAGCCTAGATATTGGTTAAATGGTCTCTTCATAGTTAATTCCTTCTTCTTCACTATAAAATTGTGAAACAAATCATGCATTGTTTTGAAATATGATTTGAGATTCATCTACTTTGTTCCTGAACACCCATTTAGTTCCTATGGACAAGGTGTCATTTGTTATGTCAAAAGTTTCTAAACATTATTCCTTTTAAATTAATTTATATTCTCTTATATATACATCACCCAAAATTCATCATTGATAAATCATTGATGTTTTTAGGTTCAATCTATGAAAATAAAGATTGATGTTCAACCTGATTTCTCAGAGAATCTCTAGACTATGTTCCTTTATCAAAATATTCAATAACAACATGTAAAGGATATATTAAAGGGTTCTAACAGCTCTAAAAATGAAGGACTAGTAAATTCAAGTTCTTAAATAGGTTCGGATTCATTATGGGTTAAATCTTATGAATTTCCAAAACATGAATTTTAACATATTCTTTTATAAGATGGTCAGAAGATTTTTCATTGATGTTCAGATTTGATATATCATCATCAAGATTATCTAGAGAGGTCTTATATTGATATTTATTAGTTTCATCAATATGGTGTTAAAAGGTATGGAGTTCTCATCTCGGCCTACTGACCATATTTTCATGTGTTTCAACTCTTTATGGTTGATTGTCTCTTTTATGGGTAAGAATCATGGTTTCTTCAAGGCGACATGAGGATTGAGGCAAGGGGACCCCCTCTCACTGAGCTTATTCATTCTCTCCAAGGACATCCTGAGTTGGCTAATCAAGAGAAGTGTGCCACATAGAAATATCCTTCCATACCGTAGGAAGTCTTGTTCTATCGTCATCTCTCATATCATGTTTTTGGACAATACAATCATTTTCTTGAATGATAACAAGAATTCGGTGCATGGTATAGACATATTTTTAGAAGACTATTGTCACTGGAGTGGGCAAGTTATAAAAAAGTAGAAGGGAAACTTGTACATATCGAGAAGATGTAATTCCATGTTTATCTCTACCCTATGTAGCATGTTGGATATAAAAAGAGGGGAATTTCCTGTGGACTACTTGGGTGCTCCAATATCCTCTATAAGGCTCCGCATTCGGGAATTTGACCACGTTGTTAGTAAGATCTCTAGCCGTGTTCACAATTGGAAGAATCGCTACCTATCCATTGGAGGTCGTGTGGCTTTGGTCAATAGTGTACTTGTGGCTACCCCTGTCCATGCTCTTTCTTCTGTTTTTTTACCGAAAAGAGCCATTAATAATATTGTCAAGATCATGGACAGATTCATCTGGGATGCTCTCATAGAGGGAAAACAGCACTGGGTGTCCTGGGGTATGTTGGAATGAATGGTGCAGGAGGGTGATATCAATTTTAGGAGCTTGGTTGACACTCTTCGATGCTTACATGATAAATTGGCATGGGAAGTTTTGGAGGAACATATGCATTGGGGGAAAGAAACGGCAGGTAGATGGCTTGGGAGCTCGGATAGAGATGCAAGGAATGGGTCCCCTTTTGGGCCATGATTCTCTCTCTCATTTAGGACCTCCAACCCTTTTCCCGATGGAATGTTGGAGAGGGCCTCATTTCCTTTTCGCACAAGAACTAGGCGGGCTCCATCATCAGCTTCTCGGGGTGTCCGGCCACTAATATCTCCTTCAAGGAGGTGGCTCTTCATCCTCCCTTCATCTCCACTATTCTGGAAAAGGACCAGAATGATTTTTTATCTCATTGATATTAATGATGAGGATGGTAGGTGCATATTCACCCCCATCCAGTTTGGGGGTGTTCTCCTCTAGGGATTATTGGACGATTTCGTCTTCTCAGAACAATATTAACAGCTGGAACAACACAATGTGGAGCAAAAAAATTCCTACCAAATACAACTTCCTCTCCTGGAGAATTAGGAACAATGAAATACCATCTGAAGATAACATCAAAAAGTGTGGTATCATTATCGCTTCCAGGTGCTTCTGTTGTAAGGATCTCTAAGAGGAGAATGAAGAGCATATTTTCTTTAATGGCAGATGGGCGAGAGAGGTCTAGAATGATTTTGGAGAGTTTTCTATGGTTTTTGTGGGAAACATAGCTGGTACTCCCTTCATGGAGAGATGGTTCCATGGTTCGGATAATAATGGTCTAGAGAAGGAGGCTCGGGTGATCGTGATTCACGCTAGATGCTGGTGTCTCTGGCAGGTGAGAAATAAGTCACGGTTTGAGGGGATCCAATTGACAGGTTGGTTCATCGTTTCTAGAATGTGGAGTTTTATGATGGAATTGGTTAGGTTATCCAGTAACTGGTGCGATGATCCTTATATTCGTTGGCTTCTCCCTACCAATCCTGCATCTCACCAGGTCTCGAACGGTCTGAGATCTTCACGAGTTTGCTGGATTCCGCCCTCTGTGGGATTGAAGCTCAACGCTGACGGTTCGTGAAGATCGAGGATCATTAGAGGATGTGGTGTTGTCCGTGACTCAGGAAGTGTAATAATTCTGGATTTCACTGCTCACCTCGGAAGTGGTTGATCTCTCCTGACTGAGGCCAAGGCGATGTTCATTGGTTTATTTCTTTTCCGGTAGGCCAGTATTGTCCTCTCAGAGGTGGAAATCGACTCCTTGATTTTCCATATGTCCTTGGGTGGCAAGGGCCCTATCTCATGGTCAATCTCATATGTCACCAAAAAATGCAGAGGTATGCTAAATATTATTATCAAAGTCTTCCATACATGTCATGAGGGAAACAAAGTTGCAGAATATTATGCATCCATAACCATCTCTAGACAAGGCGTCTCTTATTTCTCAAATGTGTATTCTCTTATGCCATATGTGGCTGATCTTGTAAGAGTGGATTCCCTTGGATTTCACTACTTTAGACCCACTTTGGATCCTTTTTGTGTTGTTTTGGACATGTTTATTCCTACTCTTCTCTATTCATTGAATAAATAAATAAATGATGATGATGATAAAGACCCTGTATGATTTAATGAATAGTAATATCCTAGAAAAATTCCTTCATCACTTTTAAAGGAAATTTTTTCTAGATTATCCTTGGTGTTTAGAATATTGACTTTGCAACTAAATACTTTTTAGTAATTTTCCTTGGGTTTTTTATTGTTCCACCACTCATAGGGATTACTTTTAATAATTGGTCTAATTAAGACTCTATTGATAAAGTAACAAGTCGTATTGATAGCTTCTACCCAAAAATATATAGGTAGGTCATACTCACTAAGCATGGATCTAGAAATTTCTTATAAAGGTCTATTCTTACTTTCTACATCTCCATTTTTTTAGGTGTTCTAGGGGAAGAGATTTTATTACTATAGCCATTTTGTGAGAAAAAGGATTTAAACACCTGGTTTTAAAACTCACAGCCATGATTAATTCTTAGATATTTTATCCTAATTCCAGTATGAATTTCTACAGTCCTATCAACCATGGTATAATGAGATCAAGCTACACTTTTTTGAACCAAAAAGAAGGTCCAACTATACCTAATGTATTCGTTTACAAGAACATAAACATAGTGCTTCCTATTTAAAATATAAACTCTAGATGGTAAAAAAATCCATGTGGACCAACTCAAGAGGTTGAGAAGTTGAAACTTATTTATTTTGATTGAAATATATATTGTGTTTTTACCTTTGGACAAGGACTAAAGATATTATCAGTTGGAAATGCATGTTTGGGTAGGTCCTTGATTAATCCTTTTCTAGTAATATTTATAAGGGAGTGTATATTGTGGTGTAATAAACTTATATTCCAAATCCAATACTAATTGGGAAATACCCATAAGCATGAACCATTTTTGAGAAATTTAACAATAGAAGTGAACCACATAAACAGTTTAATTTCTAAAAGCAAAAAATATTAAATTAATTTTAGAGTTAAAATATTTCAAGAATCATTTTCAAATTTAACATGAAAATAATCATCACATAGTTGTGATATACTAAGAAAATTATATTTCAATACATCAAAAAAATTATTTTAGAAATGAAAATTTATTTAGTGTTACCAATATGGCCTAACCCAATAATTTTACCTTTAGAATTGCCACCAAAATTTACATGTCCACCATAAATATTTATTAAATTCTTGAAGTAGGATTAATTTCATGTCATGTGTCTTGAACATCCATTGTCCAAATACTATAAACTTATGTAAGAGCTCTTCAAATAACATTCCTACAAAATAATCATACAAAAATAGATTTTGGTACCTTGATTTGTTTGGGTCTAGTAACATTAGTAATTAGTGATTTAGGAGCCCACATCATCATCATGGGGTTTTTATTAGAATTATTTAACATATTTGAAAAAATAGACATTATTTTGTCTAGAAAAACAATAGGTAGTAAAATATTTTTAAAAACTAGAACTATTAGCATAATTTTCATTTTTAGGTAGGCAAACAGATATTCAAAATTTAGTTACAGACGTGTTTTTGGTGATATTTCTTTTCCCAGGTACGTATCCTATACTATTAGTGTATTAGGGGAAATTTATTTACCAAGAATATATATTTTATTATTTTTCCCATTGTATAATTTATATTGGTCCTTTTTCAATTTATCATTTGATAAATTAAATTCATTCTGCTATTTATGTAATTTAACATTCTTCCCTTTCTCTAATGCAAGTTCAGATTTAGTAGTAGTAGTCAACGCATGTTGTTTCATTATAGATTAATATTTATCTTTTTATTCATTACATTTTTTTCGAGCATATTATTGTATTCAAATAATTATTCAATAGTCATATTTTTAGAATGAATTACATCAACAGAATAATAGGAATTTTGTATAGGAATTTCAAGGGTTACCTCAGATGTGTTTTTCATAAAACGCATATTGGATTTTTCATCCTTTTCGTCATGTGAGGAATCTAATCCACTTGATCTATCCCCATAAGCACTCCAAGTTGCCTTCATGTCCTTTTAATAGTTTCTATATTTGTCCTAATAACTATTCAAATATTTTAACATGGGAAAATATACTTTCACATATCCTTTTATCTTACATTCATAAAAGATTATTTCATTATATTTTTCACTTATTTTCCAATAATGTTTATAGTTTCCCTTGTGGTCATATCTTCTGTTGATGTTGGGATTTCTGAAAAATTTATTTCTTTTAAAAAACATCATAAATAATCAGGCTAATTGACTCATTTCCTTATCATTTTCTGGTGATTATTTCTCACTGTTGGGGCTTTCTACAAGGTATTGTATTTTATTCCATTCCTTCTGTTTAGAGGTAGTAGTCCTGAATTCCACAGATTTAATTTTGGGTCCCTCCTCATCTTCTTTGTGGACTTTTAACTCCTCATCACACATCATTATCTTTCCTATCTGCTCCTTGACTGGTATCTTTCCAATATCACAATATTATCTAATTTAGAAAAGGGTCATTATCTATCAATCTGGTAAGAATCTAAGTATTCTAATAATATACTCCGTGGTTGTAACATCTCTTCTTAGAGAAATAATTGTGGTCACAATTTCATTAAACCTAAGATACATGTCAGAAATAGGCTCATTAGGATTCATTTTAATGTTATTATTTTTAATATTATATGTGTTAATTCACATTTCCTTAAAACTATAGGTTCCATCATGTGAAATAGATAATCTTTCCCAAATTTCATAGACAATTTTACATGTAGAAATTCCGTTATACTCTCCATCTCTAGAATAATGGTATAAGGAATTCATGGATTTGAAATTATTATTATATGTAGCCTTATGTTATTCATCTCAAGTCTTCTTATCAATAGCATGAATCTTATATTCATTTATAATGGAACACCAAATCTCAAAACTCATACTTTCAAAGTGAATTTTCATAATAATTTTCCATTGTGCATAATTAGTTCTATTAAATAATGGTGGTATATTAGTATTATCTCCTTCCAAACAATTATCCATACTTAAGAATAAAGTGTTGCATTTTTAAATAGCTAAAATGTTGGAACTAATTTTATTTAGATCTTTAAAATAAAACCAAAATCACAGTTAAGAAATATTTTAAATAGATTAAAATATATATGTTGGTCAGAGTACGACACACAAGAGGGGGTGAATTGAGTTCTTATAAAAATATTTGTTAAAAATTTTATTGAAAAGATTCCCCTGATTAAAACTTAAATAGGCTAGTTAATCAAGGTTCTAAAATTTAAATAGAATTACTATTAAAATAGTTTCTTAAAAGATTGATTAATTATCTGTTATAATAATATGAGATATTGATACAACTTTTGGAACTACTCTAATTGGGAAAAACTTTTATAACTACTATCCCAGACTAACTATCAAACTAAAATTTAGTTTTATAAAATATGATTTAAAACATTGAAATACTAAATTTAAATAAAAAAGAGATAAAACAAGTAGTTCCTTCTCATGATGAGACATAATAAACTCTACTTGGAGACCACCTACCTCCCAAAAATATATTTAGTGTTTTTATCCACACCCTGGATCGAGGTTAACAACAATACACAAGACTGAATAGGTTTGAAGACTTCTTCCACTGTTCTATGTGGGAATACAACCATCTATGCCAAATAGGACCTCTTCAATAGTTATACATGGGTAAATAATGTGTAAAATATATTTGAGTGATGATATCATTTATCCTCAGGATTAATGCTCAAGACAATGTGAGTTTTAACCCAAATACACACACTACTCGTAAAGTAATAACCAAATTACACACCATAGAAAAGATAATGAGAGAGGATTAGAAATTCTCTAAGTGTTATTATATACAACCATGGACTTGTAGAATGTATCAGATTTGAATTTTGAGCCCTCTTTTAAAAAAAATATTGTGGGTCTCTTGTTATAGTTTCTAGTTTGTTGAGATGTTCTATGCACCACTTGTACTTCTTATAGTTGATGTTGTGAGAATGTTTGAGGTTCTGGTCTACTACAGTTAATTCCCCTAGAATTGAGAGTTCATTGTGTGTTCATTGGTGAATATTGTCGCATGCAAATTACTGCTTGGCTTCTTGTCTCTTTTTTCAGCTCGTCCACCACCGCATAGTTTATCTTTGGGATTTCTTTATTGATATGGAGCACAATATCCACACCTTGTTCCTTTTAGCATCAGCTGACATGTCTAAAAAATAACATTAAATATATATGTGACATTAAATGACTCAAATATTACCATTAGAAATATATTTTGAATTTAAATTAAAATGACCAAAAAATGGTTAATTATGGAATGGTGTCAAAAAATTTCAAGAAATAGTGTCAGTGGAAACGATGTATTCTCCTTTTCCTTTAAGTGGTGAGATAGTCACGATGATACTATCATAGTGAGACTTGGAATGATGTCTTATACTTTTTCAATTTTGGAATCGGTAGAAAGATTGTGGTAGTATATCCTATGTGCAATTTGAAACTGATAGCACGGTCACAGTGTCGGGTCCTTTTCAAATTTTTGGAACGAGTAGCACGACTACGGAGTCAGGTAATTAGTTTCTAGTCATTTGTCAAAATTCTGGATGGTTTCTTGGAAATGGTAGCAAGGAAATATTCTCATGTCCTTTGATAAAATATGAAACTGTTTATGGTGTCTGGGTCACATTGTCTGGGTTACGGTGTTAGGGTTACTGTGTTAGGGTAACGGTGTCAGGATTACGGTGTCTGAGACTTTTCCAAAATCTCAAACCAGTGGGAAACATATGGTTTCTCAGACATAGTCAAATATATGTTACCTATCTTAAGAAGTAATATTCCCAAAATTAATTATGATTAATCATAACCATACTAAAACAAAATATAACAGGATTAACCATAGTTTCCAAGATTTATAAATGATTTGTATGATGTTAAACATGATATTTTAACATTAAAACAGAATACATGACTTGTGAGCATTAAAACATTAGGAGTCCAACATAATCTTTATATTTTTAATTGAGACATAAAATTTTACTCAGGTTAATTTTTTTGTATTTTTTTAATAAAATTAATATTTTAATGAATAATGAATATTTTTGAATTTTTAATACAAAACTGATTTTTCATCTAAATTATTTATATTGTTAAATTATAATTATAATTGGTTTCAAAGTTTAATTATGCTCTATTTTTATCATTTAATATCTTGTTGGTCATTATAAGTAATTTCAAACTGATATTTAATATATACACATGTCAATATTTTGATGGTTTATATTTTTTGAAAACCAAATTTCGTATTTTGACAACGAGGATTAATTTTAAATTAATTACTACAAATTATGTGTTTTAATTTTTTAAAAATAGTTTCCATATTAGGAATTAGTGGGTCCAAATTATTTAAATAGTATCCTTTTATTTTTATTTTTTTGATTTTATGAATACTGACATTGTTAATTTTTATTAACGATGATTAATGATAAACCAGGTAAATTAAGTTAATAAATAATATTATAAGGATAATAAAATGACCCTAAAAACAAACTAAATCTTCTTAGATTAATAAAATTAAACCCTTGAAACCTACGTATTGTAATTGACTCATTTAATGTGACATTGTACATGATAGTTATATAAATATTATTATATCAAAAAAGTGACAACATGCCACCCCCTAATTTATTACAAGTATATGAATTTTAATATAGGTATAAAAAAAAGATATATCATCGATCATAAATTGTATATATAAATATAATGAATCAATATAAATTATGTGAATTTATTAAAAAAATTATAGATTAAATAATTAATATAAATACTGACAATACAAAGATAGATTAATTAATTTATTTATAGAAATATCAATGAAATGATATGAACAATATTAATATAAATATAATTCGAATTAATTAGGGTAATCCAAAAAATTTATAGTTTACTATGATATATTATAGGTATATTAAAATGTTTTTATAGAATTAATCTCTTTATTTTTATTATATTTAAATTCAATGAAATGAATAGTGTCAAAATAGACAGTATTAATATTTTATAAAAATAATATTTTATTAAATTATTTAAAAATCATAATAATATTTTAAATTTAAAAAGTGACTATAATAAGGTCAAAATGTTCATTATGTGGCCATTTATGGGAAATTTACCAAATATAATTAAAATTTATAATCTTTTAATATTTAAAATGTTGTTACCATAATAAAAATTAAAAATGAATAATAAAGGGTAAAATTAAATGATAAGGAATAAAATGAAATCAAAACATGGCTAAAATTTATTTTTGGAGATTATTTAGAACTATCATAATTTTAACTATTGAATAACTAAAGTTAGAGTGATTTATATTTAAAAATTAATTTATGTTAATTTAATATTTTAAGAGTTTCTATGGTTTCTCCTTCCCTATCCTAAAAAATGTACACACTCTTCTCTAAAACTCAGACATTAATAAACATTTTATTAGACAATATCATCAAAAACTCCTCCCTGATATCCCTCCCAAAATTATTGAGGCCTTATTTTATGTAGACCACCCACATTAGACGTGTTAAGGTTTTCGTCAAAATGTGATCAACCAAAGAAGACGTATCATATTCTTTAAGTATTTCTATTTTATTTATTCGTTACCTTCCTTATAATCTCCTACAACCATGATGTGCTAATAAATATATTGTAATAAATATATTAATATTTTATTATGTTAATATCATTACATCAATCCATCTCTAATATCATCAAATGGGAAATGAACGTTTCATTCGTGTGTATGGTGGACTACCACCACGCAAAGTGATATATTACATTTTTCATCACTATTTTTAATGACTGGTTATAATGATTGAATTATTATTAATATGTAATATTTATAATTAATATATAATAATATATCAATTACATTTTAACTTTATTTTCACATATAATTTATAACGTCGTCTCTTTATACGTGTAAACTATCACCTATACGAAGCGATGTGGCTCGTTTTTTTACTAAATCAGTTTTAGGATATATATAAGAATATTTAAATGAATAAAATTTTTGGAATTATGTTATGATCATTCATTAAGATAAAATAATACTTACCTTATTTCCATAACGACTAATAAAAAATGGAAAACGCTACCCACGTGTACGTACGACTTACCAACTACATGATTGTAACACTGTTCATTTCTCAAATCCATAATTAATAAATGGATTTAAAATTATAATTGATATATAAATGTTATTATTATTTCATTAATATTATTCTATAGATGGTGGACTTATGACCTCATGGTCTATGTGCATCCTACCCAATTCATTTTTCACATGAGTACCGAATATTAACGAAATCCTTGATGTGAATATAAATAATTATATAATTGTTCTTAAATAACAATAGTAATATAAAAGGAATAAAAAAATTATAAAGGTTCTTAAGAATATAAATAATTAAACTATTTTTATTATAAAGGAAGATAATGATTGTACATGATGATCCAGACTCAATGTACACTACTACAAAAATGGGCAAGGGAAGCGCTACCCTTTTATCAGCGCTAAGAAAAGCACTAATAAAGGGGGACTTTATCAGCGCTGATAAAGGGGAACATTTAACAGCGGTAAAAAAATTCTCTTAAAAGTGACCCTTTATCAGCACTTTTTTAGGGCCGATAAAGGCCCCCCTTTATCAGCGCTTTTTTTAGAACTGATAAAGGGGACCCCTTTATCAGCCCTTCTTTTAGCACTGATAAAGGGGACCCCTTTATTAGTACTTCTTTTAGTAGCATTGTTAAAGGGGGGATTTATCAGTACATTTTTCTATCACTGAAAAATTTTATGTTTAAAAAAATCAATAAAAATAAAATATTGTTATATAAGTATATTTATATTGATATAAATATAAATTATATTTTTTATTATGTTTTAGATAAGTATAAAAATACTATTACATTTAATATATAAGAAATTTATTGAAATGGCTTTAATATAATTTAAAAAATATTGTGAATTAATATTTTTCTGATTATTATTGATTAAAATTAATTTAATAACAATTTTAAGACATAAAAAAACAAAAAATAATAATAAAAGACCTAAAACAAGTTAAAAATGTAACTCAAACTTCAAACGGCCATAACTTTTGATTCGGGTGTCCGTTTGAGCTCTAGATCATATCAAATCGCTGCCTGCGACGACCTCTATGTGATGGGGACCGAAAAAAAGATTCTATCACATTTTGTTATGTCAAAAAATGCCCATATGGCCTCTAAAATTGTGTTTTTAGTCAGGATACCCTGATTTGTTAACAGTCAAACAAGTATAACTTCTGATCTGGATGTCTGTTAGACCTGTACTGCATATCATATCGAATATTGTTTCATTTTCTTCGATTTGAATGGTTGCGGAGTTGAAATGGGATTCTGGATTATAAGTTATAGTAATTTTAACATTCTATGGATTTTCAAATACACATTTATATATATTTATTCCTAAATATATATGTGTGTGTGTGTGTCTGTGTGTGTTTGTGTGTCTGTGTCTATGTGCCTGTGTTGTATATATGTATGTATTTATTTATTTATTTATTTATAAACACACATAAACAAATATTTCATAAATGTATTTAAAACTAATCTAATAAGTATATTTTAATATTCAAATAAATATACGGATAAAAAATTATAACTAAATATATATATAGGTATATATAAATATATATTAATATTCAAATGAATATATATATACTAATATATGAATAAATATATTTATATTAATATGAATCTATATTAATATACGATAAATATAACTAAATATATATAAATAGATAGATATATCATTAAATATAAAAAATATGAAATGGATTAGTGGTAATGGTGCAGCTGCGAAAGGGGGGAGGTTGTGGGTTCCAGTTTGGGTGGATGCAAAGGGGTGCGCGGGTGAGGGGATGTGCTGGAGAGTGTGAGGTGGTCCGTCTAGCACTGTTAAAGGGGGGTCAAGCGCTGTTAAATTCTCCCCCCACATTATATAATACATTTTCATTCTATTTAATTTTTTTAACTTTTATCATCTCTTTTTAAAAGTGTTTATAAAGAACCGTTTTATCTGTGCTAAAAAAAGAACTGATAAAGGGGTCTTTTATCAGCTCTTTTTTTAGTGCTGTTAAAAGGGGACTTTATCAGTACTTTTTAGAGTACTGATAAAATGGACCCACTTTATCCTTTCCTCCATTAACAGTGTTTTTTTAGTGCTATTAGTCAACCTTTCAAGCACTGATAAATTCCATATTTGTAGTAGCGGTAACTGTCATTTCTCAATCTACTTTCACTGAGTCATATCTTGAATTTGTGTACCTACATTATCCAATAAGGTGTATATAAATCCCTTTAGACACGTTATATCATGAATTAGTATATTTTCATGATATTTAATGTTTTTCAAATGTGATCCCTTATTTTTATTTAATAAATTGTTTCTCATGTGGTAAGGGAGTCTACAACATAAATATCATTTTAAATGTCTTAAAGATTTATTATTCAAAATATATCGATTTGATTTCCTTTTTTTAGAAATGGTTTTTAAGGATTTATTTATTTGGACCTGTGTGATTTAAAATTTTAATTTCTTTCCAAATTTCATTGGGTAATGGGACACTCTGATTCAAAATTCTCATTTTAAACTGTTTTATTTGGTTTTAAACTGGATTGACTATTTCTATATGTTGAAATAATTTCTTGTGATTGTAAATGAAATTTTAATGAGTAAAATGTTGATAACTATAATTTTTTATGTGTTATGATTATATAATGGTACATAGGAATTTTATGGGTGGTTATATGGTAAATCAATGATGGTCGGTTAAATGATAACCCAAATAAGGGTGGTTCCATGATAAACCATGGATGTGTGGTTACATAATAACCTCCAATACCTTGGGTATGGAAGTCGGTCCTGTGGAAATTCCCTATGTAAGAGTGATATATGGGGATGTAGACTTTATGTTATTCCATTTAAGAATGATTATGTACCATGTTACCAATATATGTTATATGTTTCATTCTATGGAGTTTATAGTAATCTTTTGATTACAAAAAAAGGGTAATCAATGTGATTATATTCAGTTAAGAGTATTTAATACTCAATAAGGTATAAATTGTAACATAATGATAAATTATTCATGGTATACATGTTTTCTAATTTATAACATTTTTCTTCCTTTTTTATCCCTTCTTGAGATTTGTATCTTCACCCCCAAGTATGAAATGTTTTTTTCCATGATTTAAAATAGAATAGAGTTAATGATGGGATCAAGAAAATGTAATAATATTTGGACTTGAAAAAAATCATGATTCATTTTAAAATTTTCTGGTTTTTGTAAAAATCATTTAGTGAGTAGAAGTTACAACTTTTAAATATTTACGTCGTTATGTATGAGTTATTGTCAAATTCAAAAAAAAATCTATAAACCTGGAAAGATCCTCAATGTGAATTCTCAATATAAAACAAGATTATATAATGTTTAATGTTGGGACATTATACACAATAATTCATATACGGAATTACTAGATGGTCAGCTTCCCCACATATCACTCTTACAAATGGAAGATCCATATGACTGACTTCCATACCCAATACATTGGAGTATATAACATTACTATACATCCTTATTTTATCAAATAACCACTCATCTTTGGTGTATCACGTAACCAACCATCTTTGGTTTATCACATAACCACCCATCAAATGTCCAAGTACCATTATATGTTATTTGTTTCTTTATATAGGTTTTATGGTAATATTTTGATTACAAAAAGTCTATGCAAAGATCTTATATTCAATGAAGAGTATTTTTTACTTTATAAAGGTGAAAAGAATTAATTTATGATAAATTATTCAAGGATTACATGTTTTTACAAGGATAAAACTTTTACTTCTTTTTGTATCCCTTATTGATCTTTTTATTCTCATCCCAAGTATCAAATTCATTTCAGTGGATTTAAATGACATTAACGTCTTGTATGGGATCAAGGAAAAGTTTTGATGGTTAAACATCAAAAGAAACCACGTTTCATATTAAAATATTTTTTTTATAAGAAAATTAGATATTGAATGGAAGTTTCTACATTTTAATATTAAACATTTTATGTATGATTTATGGCCTAATTATCTAAAGATCTAAACCTGAAAATATCCACAATGTGAATTATTGACATAACTCAATATTATGTAATTTTTGAGGATGGGGCCTTATAGTGGGTATTAGAGGATGGTTTATAAATATTTGGAGATTTGGATGTCATCTTAAGAGATAGAGATATCATCACGGGTTAATAATTTTATGGTTGATCATATGTTCATTATCTTCTAAATCACTTTTGAGGATTTATGTTTTAAAATTTTAAGGTGATTAATGGTATTCTGGATATATTAATTTTTTTATGTAATTATGGTTTAATACTTTTGGGATAAAAAATGAAACACATGTGATAAAAATTGAGGTTAAAATATTATATGGTTATTTTTTAGTATTTTCCCTATTTTTTTGAATTTTATAAGAATTATTTATTTTTTGAAAAAGGACTACCCATAGGAAGGGTGACAACCATTGCTGTCGGACATGGCTTCATGAATAGAACCAACAACTGAAGTTTGACACGGCTTTATAACTTACCATTGGCCTAAGTGAGGTCCTTAGTTAGTATTACCTTATCCTTTTAGTTAAATGAGTTAATAAAATAGGAATAAGTTGACTTTGGGATCTTATGTTTTATCAAAAGGATATACTTGGTATTTCAAAATGATTTGAATTAAGTGATAAATGTTATTTTTGAAAGACGATAAATATTTTGAAAACTTCATATAATTAAGGTAAATAGAATATTATGGGATTTTATTTGAGGAGTTATGGTTGAATTTTATTTTTCAATGAATCTGTGATTTTATTATGGAATTTTCAAGATTTGGGTTATTTATGGAAATTATTTACCTATCTTGGAGAATATGTGATTTGGTTAATTAATTTTTAGTTCAAGACATTGATAGTGATTTATGTTATTTGGAGATAAAAGATAAAATTTATCTTAGAAGACAATGTGATCAAATACGTCTAAATTTTTAGTTTCAAACATAGTTAGGATTATTTTGTGGGATTTTAATAATAGTTGTTTTTTGAATGATTTATGTTGATCTTTTGGTATTACAATTGAATTTCAGAGATTAAAAGTAAATTTTCATCATCCTAAGGTTTAATTTTTGTAGAATTATTTTATCTTATAATAACCATTTAGGTTTTTGTTATTTTTTTAAGATAAGGTATATTGATAGTTAATCTATGGTGGATTATGTGATTCCATAAAATTTGATTCATCTTGAATTTCATTGTTTCAAGAAAAATATGAGTTCGTGGTGGAAATTTATTAAAGGATGAAACTCTAATTATCAAGTAAGTATGTTTCTTTATATTCTTATTAAAGGAATTAAATGGATGCCTCAAAAATATGAAATGGATTTTAAAACAAAAACATTTTTTGTTTACATTTCCTAATAAAAATGTCAAAGACCGTATAACCCATAACCAATTTATAACTTTTTATAGTAAATTTTTTTCTGAAAATGTTTTCTATCACTCTCCATCAGAACATGATGGTTATTTTTTCTTCTATATCAATTTTTTCTATCATGTAATAATAATATGTGTTATCTTAAGTGACCTTTGTACAATCCATTCATTCTTTTTAAGTGGATGTCTTATTAATCCTTTTTCAGATGTGAGAATGAAAAAAAAGTTATTTTGAAAATACCTACCTTAGTTACCAACCCCAAATTTATATTTTGAGGTTTCAATTTAACATCCCTAGTATTTAAATGAACTACTATTTTCAATAGCATACATGATATAACACATCATGTTTAAATGAACAACTAAATATTGTTATTTAATATGGTATTCATTACCTAGACATTAGAACGGAGGAAATGAATAACGTTAACAAAACTATGAAAATATGGTTTACAAATATTTATATAATGATTCATTGGATTCAAAATTTACAAGAAATAAAACTCAAAACCAATTAAATATAAAGGATATAATTTTATGAAAAACTATTTAAATGTCATTAATATTGTTTATAAAATAATCAAATCACTATTGTTGGATTATTTTAATAAAATTGTATTATTATATAAAATTGTTAAAATTAATATTATTTATTTTCTTGGCATGATATAAGACCAAATTCATTTTCACATATGAAAGAAGAAATTTCTTAAAAATGCAGTTTTAACACCTTTTGATGGAGAACCAATTTTAAATATTTTTTTTAAGATTTTATAAGTTATATTTGACAAAATAAACTTCTCATTTATAATAAGGGCATCAAAATTTAATTTGGATAATTTTTTGGTATTATTCAATTAAAATTCATATTTTAATTAATTTTGAAAAATACTGTGTTTTTATTAAAAAATACTTTTTCATCTAACTTATTTAGGTAGTTGAATTAAAATTTTACTTATTTTTAATGTATAATTAGATTATATTTTTATCATTTAATCCTATTTTGGTCATTTTATGTAAATTCACAGTGAAATTTAATATAATCACAAGTGAAACTTTTTTTTGTTTTTTACTTTTTAAAATCCCATTTTCTTGTTTTGACAATAGGGATTAATTTTAAAATAATTACTACAACATCAATGTTTTAAATTTTAAATTGGATTCCATATTTTTAATTAGTTCTTCTATATTATGTAAATAGGTAACTTTAATTTTTTCTGATTTTATGAATCATAACTTGTTAATTTTTATTTGCTACAGTTAAAGGTAAATTAGGTAAATTAGGGTAATAAATAATATGATAATGATAATAAAATTACCCTAACAACTAAAAAAACTGTTTGATGAATGAAAGTTTATCTTTAACACCAATGTGTAGGAATTTCCCCATTTAATGCACTTTTTTGCTTGAATGTGATATAAATATTACTAAAATAAATGAAAGTGACATCATGTCGCCCTTTTATTTTTTATAAGTATAATAATTTTAACATAGAGATAAACGTTATAAAAATTCAATAATTAATATTTTACGTAAAAATAATGAAATTATCTACATCATGGAAATGTATTTAGAACTTTTAGATTTAAATAATTACCATAAATGTTGATACAACAGTGATATAGTAATTTTTTTATTAATTGAAATATCAAATAAATGATATAAAAAATATTTAAATAAATATAATTAAAATTAATTAGGGTATTACAAGAATTTTATAGGTGAATATTAAATATTATAATTCTATTAAGTGGTTTTTTTGAAGTTGTAACTCTATTTGTATTTTAAATAAAATTAATGAAATTAATAGTTTCGAAATTTTAAAAACTGATATTTTATAAAAATTATATTTTACTAAATTATTTTAACATACTAAAAATCAATAAAAAAAAGTTTTTTTATAAGGTCTCAATGTTCATAAAGTGACCATTAATATGAAATTGATCCCATGTATATAAAATTTATAGCCATTCAATATTTAGAATGTTGTTATCATAGTTAAAATTATAATTGAATAATTAAGGGTAAAATAAAATAATAAGGTTTAAGAAGAAAAAATCACATGTATAATAAATATTTGTTGTGTGTATTTATAAATATCCTCAACTAATCTTTTACATAACTCAATTTACATTCATTTTTATTTAAAAAATAATTTATATTAATTTAATATTTTCGCAGTTTTTATGGGTGCCCCTACCCTCTCCTATAAAATGCACCAACTCTTCTCTAATAATCACACTTGAAAACCCATTTTTCAATGATATTATCTTCCCAAAACCCTTAATAAAATCTTTCCCAACATTCCTAAGGCCTTATTTCCGGTATAACACCCTCCTTAGATGTGCTAAGGTGTTCTTGAATATAGATTAACTGATGAAGAGGTATAGTTTTCTTTATGTATTTCCATTTGATTTCTTCTTCCACGTAATTAAATTCTACTCCAACCATGATGAGATAACAACTACAGTATAATTAATATACTAATAAGTTATTAAGTTAATATCATCACCTCAATCCTTTTCCAATCTCATCATATGAGAAATGATGTTTTTGTTTGTGTCTACAGTGGACTACTTCCACACGAACTGATATAGTTCTTTTTTCATCAATATCATTAATGATATATGATGATGGAATTAATATTAATATGTAATATTGAGGATATATTTATAATTATATTATAATTATATATAATTTTTGTTCTTACTTTCTAGAAACATAAAAATTATAACGTCATTTGAGTGTTTCTATGAACACTCACCTCCACAAAGCGATGTGATTCGTTTTTATTCATTAAATAAATTTTATGACACATATATAAGTATATTTAAACAAATAAAATGACATTAATTATCTTGTGATAATTTTTTATATATAAAATAATATTCTCATTCTTTTTATAATGATCAATGGAAAATGGAAAATGTCACTTATGTGCATGTATTACTTATAATATCTATTATTGTAATGTTGTAAATTTTTTATATCCATATTTAATTTTGTATTTAAAAATATAATATATATATATATATAGTATATTATTATGTTATTAATATTATTCTAGATATTATGGAATTATGAACTCATGGACTATTTACATCCTACCAAATTCATTTTCGACTCGAGTACGGAATATCAACAAAACAATAGATGTGAACAAAATTAATTAAGTAGTTGTTATGATATGTCAATAGTAATATAAAAGAAATAATAAACCTTATAAAGTTTATTAATTACATAAATAATTAACCAATGTTTATAATTCTTGAATATAAATTTGTTATGTGACGATTCAGACTCAAGGTAAGCGACTTTGTCTCAATATCCTTTCATTGAAGCATATCATGATGTTATGTACCTTTATTATCTTATAAGGGCTATAAACAACCCTTTGGAAACATAATATCCTGAATAATTATATTATCATGATATTTTATGTTTTTAATGGTATTATTTAATAATTTTTAATCAATTTTTTCTCTAGTGGTAAAGTACTCATTAACTAAAACATTTTTTAAATGTTTTAATAATTATTTCTTTTAAAACCTTCAATTTAATTTCCATGTTTCCAGAATGGATTTTAGGAATTCATTTGTATGGATATCATTTTTTTAAAATTTTAATTTCTTTCAAATGCTTCAAACTTGTATGGGACACATTGATTCAAAGGATATTTTATTAAATGTTTTCAATGGTTTTGGGAATGGATTGAATATTTCAAAATTGTTAAATGATTTATTATGATTGAAAATGAAATTTTTATGACAGAAATTTCGATAATTGTAATCCTTTAGGTTTTATGATTCTATAATGGTAAATGGACATTTGACAGGTGGGAATGTGATAAAGGAAATATGGGTGGTTATGTGATAAAAAAAATATGGGTGGTTTTGTGATAAACCAATTATTGGTGTTTATGTTATAACATTCAATATATTGGGTATGGAAATTGGCCATATGGATATTCTATTTTTAAGAGTGATCTGTATTAAATTTTATCGCATGGTTACTCCATTAAATTTTGATTATGTCCCAAGTTACCTTTTTTATGTTGTATATTAATTTTTATGGGGTTTTTGGTAATATTTTCATTACAAAAAGGGTATGCAACGAGATTATATTCAATGAAGAGAATTTAATAATGCATAATGGTGAATGGAATTACTTTGTGACAAAGTATTTATGGTTTACATGTTTTTTCAAGGCTAACCTTTTTCCATATTTGTGTATCCCTTACTGAGTATTTTATACTCATCCAAAGTTTCAATTGATTTTCATGGGATTTAAAGGAGAATAGTTTGAAGGATGGTATCAAGGAAAAGTTATGATGATTATATAAGAAATGAAAAAATGTTTTGTTTTTAAAATTTTTTATGAAAAAATTCATAGTGAGTTAAATTGTATACTTTTTAAAATTTATGTTTCTCTATAGGATTAATGGCCTAATTTTCTTCAAAAACTAATAATATCCTCAATGTTAATTCATGTAATAACTCAAGATTATGTAATTTTTAAGGATATGGCTTTATACACCCAAAGATATAATATGTTTGTGAAGGACCCTTAATTTTTTTAATGTTAACTCCAATGATTTTTAGTCCTTGATTTCCTAATATATTGAGAACAATTCACTTAAAATTTTTAGGGTATTTAAAAATTATTACACATAATTATTCACAAATATATTTCTATGCTTTATTAAATTAACATAAAAAAAATCACTTGATGTCCTCACAATATGGTGTTACATTGTATGGTATTTTTGTTCTTCATGCTATATGTTAGACTAATTTGGGTTTTTCTATCCACAAGATCATATAATAAATGATATAATTTGTAATTATATTACTTTATATTAAAATACGAAACATACGGTTATTTATTAAACATGACTATACATTACATAATCCATGAATTTTCCTTCAAAATATCATAATCTTTGTAAATTTTTATTTTAGAAAAACCTCATAGTCATGTTACAATTTTTCAATTTTCCTTATGATTGAGATCATTCCCAAAAGAATCAACATGTAGCCTCGTATTCTAGCAATCCAAATTTCTCTCATATATGTGATGTTTCACCTAACCTAAGAGTTAAAATATCTTCATGGTTTACAACACCAATAATGATAATTTTCTTTTCATTAAAACCATTTTTTTCTTGTTTTTTTTCTCAAAGAATATATAGTGACACCAAAACACCCAATATAAAGAGTATCCTCAATTTTCTTCCTCATTTTATCCCTCATTACTCTATATAAATTGACTTATTTCTCATTCACATTTGGTTAGTGGTATCAATTTTATGTCAAGTTACTCATCCTCTATTACGTTATCCACTTGAATTAACCAAAAAACTATTGAGATCAGATATTAAATAACATGTGGCCTAATTAACATCATTATGATATTTATAGTAATTCAAAAATCTTATATCAGGGGATTAAGTTCATATATTCATTATCCAATTTTTTCACCATTTAAATTGTTTATTTTGTTCATTACTAATTAACATTGATTCTATTTTACCACATTTACACTAGGTACCCATTCATTCAAAAATTCAATTTCATTCACTCTCTATGCAAATGAATATTAATGTATAACTATTTTTGTATTGATTCATTTACAGATATGATATTTGGCTACAAACAATGACTCTTTTTCTTGACACTACTAAAATTCCTCATATACATCTGACATTAAACATTTCAATGTACATTTGAATTTCTTCTTGAGGCCTGAATGACAACTATAACCCTACTCATTATTAGTTTTTTTATAATAAATATCAATAATTTTTATTTTCTATGTTCAAATTGGTTCTACCTAGATATATTTGTTGTTACATAGTGTCAACAAAATTGGTAAAGTTGTACACAAGTTGAACATTTAGAATTCTATCTAGCCTCTTTCATATCCAGAATAATTTAATCACCATATACCCTTTAGGACTGTTGGTAGTGAGATTATCTTATATAGAATCACACCCTTAGAATAATAATTTCTTATGCACCCATATTATATCCTACCAATACATATTCATTGAATATGTATTTGATAAATAAATTATTCAATAAGTAAATATCCTTTGATAGATGTAAATTGGAAATTTTGTTTGAATCATAGTTTGTGGTGATCCTAATTTGACTAGTTTGATAATATGATTATTTTCATTCCATTGTAATGTGGCAAGAATTAATCCTAGAAGATTTTTTATTTTGAAATCATCATTCATTAAATTATCTAACATCATCATATACTAGTATAAATTTCGTATCATAAAATTGATTTTAATTGGAAACAATTTATTCACTTTTATATGATGCATTGTTCCAAGATAAATTAATATCCAATTCACATTAAGCTTCACTATTATCCTTCCATTTCAAATTATAGTTATTTATCAATATTAACACTTTAAATTACACACTGAGTTATGAATTTTGTTAATTCAATCATGATTTATTTCATAAGAGTGAAAACCTTGTGAAAAGTTTAATCAATATTACAACATAAAAACCCGAACAATCACTTTTTCTTAGTTTAATGTCCTCAAAAAATAAATTACATATTTTATAAAAGAAATTTAAAACATTTATTGATTAAAAATTCAAATATATATATTGAAAAAATTAAAATTAATTATCATGAATTTTATTATAAATGGACTAGTCAATAGTGTGAGAGAAAAGAAAAGGTGGGTCAACTCATTTGGGGTTAAACCTGAACCTATAAAAAATCCAAACCATGATAAAAAATTACAGGGATCAGAGTATAAGATCAAAAATATTTCTTTTATCCATTTAAAATAAATTATATGAATTTAATCTATATAAAGTGTAATCCTATGAAAATATATGTTTCACATCAGTATAATTTATTCATATCATTTATTTATTTTTAGTGTCATATTTTAATAAGTGATGGGTATGTTTATATGAAATAATTAAAAATGATAATGGTAGAAGTTATTTATTCTATTAATTGATGTGTGAAGAAGGAAATCCATAATTCAAATTCATTGTTTAAAACAAAAAAATAAATCATTTCTATGGAAATAATTTTTATGATGAATAATCTAAAGTATCTAATTATTAGTGCAAAGCATCAATCATGCATCATTATTCTACCAACCTTGTATAATTAGATTCTACTTATAAATAAAACATCTTGGTTTTTAGACATTAGGTCATTATTCTTATTTTTTTTAATCTATATATCATGATAAATTACTCCATGAAATTATCAATTATAGGGAAAAAATTTCATCATATTAGATCTATAATTATTTTTCGAAATTATTTCGTGGAATCATTATTTATCCTTCTACTCATTCTAGGATAATTTTCATGTGGATAGTTCTAACAACATGCTTTATCCCACCTCAACTCCTTCACAAATGAGTTATGTTAATCATGCATCCAATTATTTCTTAGAAAATATCATGTCATTGGGTAAATAAAATTATTAATGATAATCTTTATGGATTTTATTGGATCATCGTATGATCAGTACAGTAGAAGAAAACAATATATATAAATAAACTATCATTAAAAATACAATATGTAATATAAACAAGAAAACAAAACAAGAATGACTAAATTCACTTGAACTCAATATTATTTAATAATATGGACTATGACTGATTGATATCATTATGAAATATAGGCTAGAATATTTTCATTATATGGATTCCATGGGATAGTGGAATACTTATTCATAAGGATAGGACCTAATGGATTAATACATCTTTCTAGAACATTATCTATCATGAAATAATTATAAAAAAAAATAAAAAGGATATTATCTATATATTAATAGTATCATGTATAGAACATATCATTAATTAACAAATTAAAATAAAAGGATATTGACAATGATAGAAAACAACATTTTAAAAAAGAATGCTTAATATGGTACCACATAAGAAGGGAACAAAATTTTGAATGTTTAATGGATTATGTTCAATCTCTAAAAGGATAAATATATATAGTGGGTTTGTCATGAAAAACAAATCTGAGGAATTTTAATCCATTTAAAAAGATAATAAAAATTTAAATTATATAGTAAAATTGTTTTCGAAAAAATATTTAATATTCACATATGACACAATATTATCAGTCACTTTCCAAAATCCTTTACGAAATGTTGAAGTCAAATATTTTAATTTGAAAATAATACCAATAATAGGTCAGTGAAATTGATAGAAACATATACAAAAAAAAATTTCTTCCTGAAAAAAAAAATTAATCAAGGAAATAAAAACATTTTGATATTTTTAAAATTATATTAGTTTAAACCCCACATTATATGAAGGGGTAAAATGACATATGATAGTAAGAATAGTTTATATAAAAACTAGGTTCAAAATATTATAGGAAAACATTTTGAAGTTGAGTAAAACATGCACATGAGCGATAAAATTTCATTTAATATCATGGGAATTATTTTTAACATACTTATATATTGAATAATCAATAAGGATAATTTTAATCAAATGTGATCTCCCAGGACAGAAATAGGGTATACTATATGAAATTAAATGTGAATATCCTGGGGAGACGCCGTATATTAAGAAATTAAATTGATTTAAAAGGAATAGAATTAATCAATACAGATTTCTTGAATCAAAATGGATCTCCCATGATAGATGGCGTATACCACATTAAATTAATGATGATTCTCATGGGGAATCATTATAACTCAAGAATATTTATTTTGGTATAGAAAAACCATATATATTTTAGAAGATATTTATAATAGTATTAAGTATTGAAGACCGTGAATGGTAGTGATGTTTGCAAGATCAACAATAATTTAGTATATTATATGTCAAGAGAAAAAAGTTAAACTATAAAAAATAATAAAGTTTCTTATTATCAAAAAATGCCTTGATAAAGGGTTATAGAGGCGAATACCCATACATTTTATCTTGATTTCATCAACAACATTGTCATGTCCTACACAACAGAGAAAAAAATTAATTACTTATTAAAAATAATTATTCATAAATATTATCATTTATAAAAATAATTTATATCCACTAATTGTTTTAATAGATTAATTTCAATTATTTTCTTTCAATTTCATATTTGAGTAATCCTGATCATTTTGAACTAGTTTCATTAACGGTGTTTTTTAAACATACTTCTCCAAAATTTCATCTTTCTATGATTATAAAAAGTAATAAAATTGATATTTTACCCTTATTTATAATAATAAAATTTATTTACTTTATAATTTTATTTATTTTATATGATGTTGAATTCAATGATGTGATATTTTTGGTAATTTATAATGAACGGACATCTTTTCTTAATTTGTGAGTGAAAATTTTATTTTACTAATCCAGAACGAAAAATAAATCCTTATTTACTTATTAATATAATATATTATCTTTCCAATTAAAATATTCATTTAAATTAAAAACATTCTTCAAATATGTTGTTAAACAATCCCAATAAGAACATGTTATAATATATGTGTGAGTATAGCTATAGAAGGTATTATTCGAATATAATACAATCATCACAAAATTATAATGTCCTGAGGAAACCAAGGTCTAAATGACATGAAAAACTAGATGGTCATTACAAGGAGAATATAAACAAAAGGTAGAAATACATATCACATATAACAAGAAGGATATTATAAAACAATGTTTAACATGGAATAAAATAGACATAGAAATGAGGCATATAAATGAAATCCAGATATCTAATCCTAGATGAAAAAATATTAATAGAAGAAAAATCTCTATATAACCATCAATAACAGCTAGCCCATCATACGTTGAAGATGAAATCAACTAGGAGATCTTTATGATCATCATGAAGCCCATCCCTTTTCAGGTATTCTATAAAAAAATTGTATATTCCAAATGATATATAGAGGTTGAGAGGAATATTTTATGTATCTTACCACCATGAATCTTTATAATTTTTATCGTCGTGAAATTGTTAGTTCTATCCTTAAAATAAAACTATTTTCGTAAATCTATTTTTAATGAAGAAACACACAAAGAATCACCTGGCTGGTGGGAGGTCTGACCGCCACAATTCCAAGAATTATTCTTATAGTTTAGGGATTGGTGATTTTCTTCAAGAAGGAATAATATAAAATGGATTACCCTTGCCTAATTCCTCTAGATAAATGAACCAAAAAATATTGATGAATAATTATAGAGGAATATAAATATAATAAGTATCTGGAGTTCAAACATTAATGGAATATCTTATAAGGAAATACAATAGAGTATGACATTATAAACCAAAATGAATACGAAATATACATGACCAACTAAAAATTATGTACCAAAAATCATGAATAAATTAAAACTGAGGGTGACTGGATCCTGATATCTATGTACCTACCATCGTATGTGGTTGGTTCACCCCAGTAACCCTTAGAGGCGCCAAAGTCACCATCGAAATGTTTGTATCCATTATAAAACATGTCAAGTGTGGGAAAAAGTAATGAATATGTGTGTATGTACATACCCAGCAGCACACACCAAAAACATTAATTTTTGAAATAGTTACATACATCCAATAGAAATCTGAATCCTTATC
The DNA here is from genome assembly GCA_963277665.1 of Viscum album. Classification (NCBI taxonomy): domain Eukaryota; kingdom Viridiplantae; phylum Streptophyta; class Magnoliopsida; order Santalales; family Viscaceae; genus Viscum; species Viscum album. The sequence continues at coordinate 837,118,854 of OY728152.1, read as the reverse complement.
AAGATAGAAATTACACTCGTCATAAATTAAAATTCTCAAAAAAAAACCCAGATGAGAGAGAGAGAAAGGGGATCTTGATCTCACAGTCTATACAATGTTGAGGACTCTATCTACAGGTCTATAAGTCATTCATATATGCCCACCATCAATCCCAACCACACTATAATCTGTTTATAGGGTCACACTCCTCACCAATGCACTCCGAGGATCAATTGACCAAAACTCTCGTGGATGACCCACATGTTATCAGAGCTCAAAGGTGGAGGAGTACCACTCCCTAAAGAGGGGACTTGTGTCTAGTGTAGGAGATTAATATATCTATCAAAATAATTAGTATAAGGTACCATTTCCATGGCATCAATGAGTAGTTCTCACCCTGTCATATCTCTAATTATCATGACCTTACCACTTCCATCATCTTGAACCTCTTAACAAAGAATCACATTGATAACCAAACTCATCATATCTGGTCTTCAACAAATAAGAACACCATCATTCTCTTTATGGACAAGTAATCAAGATATGATACTCAAAAGTAAAAAAATCATGTCATGAATTATAGGATATAATATGAGTAAGTTTTTTTAGGGAACATATGGCATGTATGGGGGTCCAGCCGATGTTTTACCCTTACTCATCACATAGTTCCTTTCTCACCTTAGAAATCCATGGAATTTGTATCATCTGACATGGTGTGTATAGACGGTACACTAAATTAATTATCTACTAGAATATTTCCTTTTTTATACTATTTTTTTCCACGTACATTGGTTCATGATCAAGTACCATGCTATCTACCCGGCCTTACCAATGTTCAAGATCATGCCCAAGTACTCCAACTATACATGGTGTGACTAACCACATGGGGACCTAGGTGTGAGATAGCTAGAACATGGCCTTACCACCAGAGTAGGGTCAAATTGTTTTTGGGCTTGGCGACATGGTATGTGAACCTAAACTCTACCTGAAACCCTAGTGTTTCATCCAGGGGAACGGCATGGAATTTTTTCTTGTGGAATACACACTTTATAGAAGTGTTTATCATAGGATGAATGGAATTTTGTTCACTCATATCTATATCAAATTATACCATTGTTATTTTTACCATTTGAGCATGATAGATCAATGTAAAATGTATTTGTCTGTTAATTACCAACCATCATGGTATTGAAATTGTAATCTAGAAACATTTATGAATCCCAGAATGCTACATGTCACACCACCCATCACCTTCTGCTCAATCCTACTTCCCCTATAGATCCCAAATCCATGAAAGAACATATTTATCATTTTATCATCCTTTTTCCATCTATAAGTCACAAATACATTATTTTTAGAAAATCCAAACATAAATTTGGCGGTTCGATCTTGTTCGAACTCGCCCCAGTAATCTCAAATTGTGACCCATTGTCCCAATGATGTAGTACATGAATAATGATTGAAAAAAATGAAGAAAAAATGTGATGATCATCATTAGTTGATGTGATCCTACCCAAAAATCAACATGTATTGGATCATGGGAGATAACATTGATTAATAAGAATAAAATTAATTAAACAATTTAATTCTTATACCGGGCACATTAGAAGTATCAAAATAATCACATCTAAAAAATTTATAACAATCAATTCTATAATAATTCAATAATAAGGGTAGTGGCTATAATTGATGATTTATTTTTTAATTTAGATCCCACATTTGTGGATAAGTCATTCACCAATGGTGGAGATGTCTCATTGTTTTCACTTCCTCTTGATCCACCTTGATCCAATCACATGTTGTCCTCTCATGTGATCTGTCAGTGAAGAATGAACCCATCTAATCCTCCCCGAGTTTTGAAGATGACCCTAGAGAAATCTTATAATGTCTTATTTGTAGAGGTAATTTTATTTGACCTTTTAAATTAGAATAACTTAATATAATTATTTGTTTAAAATAAATGAACCACCAATGGTTTCCTCAAAAAACTTATGGTGTCATCTTAACTTTCGTCATTCTTAGGGTAAAACTGATGTTATTGAATCAACCATGGTCTAAGATTTTAGTTAGAACCACCATTTTAGTGTTATTTCAATATATTTATAAAATTTTCCAACCATGATATTAATATATCGAATACTATTTTAATTTTTATATTGAGCACATCAGCCATATGTTCTAACACTGTCTCAGTTCCTAATATTGAAATTATTCCTAAAATATTTATAGATATTACAAGGTAATAATGGGGTCTCTGAATTATAACATACATTATGGTATTTTACATATAAAATAACATGTTCAACAAAATGGTGGTGAAAATGTGCCAACATATTTTATCTCCCACTCCCATGAACCCTCCAATATGTTCACATGCTTCCACAACTAAAAAACCATGGGAATGGTCCATTATCATTGTATTTTATCCTTCTTCTCCTCATCCTTCATTTGGTAATTTGTAAAAGTATCTTCATCCTCCAGGTTCATCTCACCCCAATAAATAACATGTGTATGATCATGTACATATCTCATTATTTGTGACACATGGAAAATGTTGTGCACCTGAACCAACTATGAGGGTAAGGCTAGGTGATCAGAAACCTCTCAATCCCTTAATAGAATATTGAAAACCCAAATGAAACTTGGGGATAGAATTCTACCCTAACCAAACCTCTATAATCCTGGTTGTGGGGAGATTCTATACAATCCATGTTCTCTCTTCTCAAACTCCAATGGACTATGACATCAATATGTATAATATTTGTACCTACTCTAGGTCGTACTCCTCTAATCATGGATCACCTAAAAATTCAATCATCCCTTATACCATCTATTCCCCAAATACATATGCATCTATAATCTCAATCCATAATAAGGGTGGTCATAAAGGTCTCCTTTATCGATCCACAAAAGGATTCAATCTGATAGTATAGTTATTGATCTTACTATAAGAAAACTCTTCTAATGGTAAGTAATACTAAAATCTTTTACTGATGTCCAAAAAAACTACACTCAGTATATTCTCCAACACATAGAGAGTTTTCTTGATCTTTCCATCCATTTGGGGGGAAAAGTTATACTCATATAAACCTAGGGCCCAAAATAATTCTAAAATATTCCACAAAACTAGAAGAAAAACTACATATCATTGTCAAAGATAGTCATTAAGGTTACCTCATGTAGTCTAAAAATCATCTGTACAAACAACTATAAGAAAATATCCATTGAAATCTTCTCCTTGATAGAAAAGTGTTTTAGATACATGGCATGTCGCTCAATAATCACTTTGAGGGAATCGTGGATTCTCACTATCTATGGAATCCATATGACAATTTATATGGGTATTTCATCCCATTTTCATGATCATATCTCAATTGGTCACATCAATACTTCTAGATCATTTTTTTCATTGTTCACCACATACAAATTGAGACACCAATAAATAATCTTGTGGACACTCAATCTCATACCATCCCACAATGACTACAACAGGATGTCCCTATATATATATTTTCCACACCAGAATGTATAACCAAGGAGGATATGTGACACTCCCTCAACACATCCTCTCACAATATGTCTGGAACCAACATTAATCAATAGGAAATTATGATCTTCTCCCCTCCTTTATAGAATCCATCTATTTCATTCCTTGAGGCTATCTGTTAATGAAGAACATCAAATTCTATTTCTCAAAACATACCCTCCCCAACACACTGAAGTAGTGATGGAGTCAACACTATAGACTGAAGAAAAATTTCACCCCTCCCCTCTACCTGAGATAGTTATAATTATTCCAACTACTCATACACTTCCTCACACATGTAATAATATGACCTCCATCTAAGGGAATCATCAACCATGATTACCATCCAAAATGTATTTACTATGTCAATTGCATTGTACTATGGGAACCCCAACCATTTCTTCATTAAATTTTTATGATGTCACTGAGTGAAGATATAAAAAATCACTGGTATTCTATGTAAACAAAAAAGTACTCTTCTTGAATATATTTCCTCCACGTATTCATAATGAATACTACCACTACTAAATCCTAGTAATGAGTCACATAATTCTATTTTTGGGGACTTTCTATCCTTACCCCGTGTGTGATCAATGATTCCATAACACATCCCAACACTAAAGGAATCCCAAAACACCATTTACTCCATTACCTACTCTTCTAGTCTAAACATAGGACAACTAGTCAACCATAACCTCAATTTAATTATAGCTCCAAAACACTACCTAGTTCATATGAATGGCTTCCCTTTCCACAATGTTGAGTTCAAAGGTACTCCAATCATAGATAATAAATGCATGAACCTCATTTAGTATCATTTAATTCCAATAAAACTCTACACATTTGAAATTATATAGGGTTGATCCTAAGAAATCACTACATCAATATTAATTTGGTCCATAAAAATACTGTGATCAAAAATGACATACCTATTCAGTGAACTTCACAGATCTTAAACAGACACATCGAGAGCTTACCATAATGATGTTTCTCTCAAAGTATGTATATGATCATCATCAAATGATATAAATTCTCATCCTTTTACATAGATTAACTATGTATGTCATCTATTAAGAAAACAATAAATAGGTATATGCGTGGCTCAATGAACATTTTCATAGAAGTAATAAAAAGAGGTATTATTTTCCACATTGGAAAGAGACTCTAGGAACACATAACATCCATATCAACATGAAAATATTATATTAAGAATATTGGCCTCATGAAACCTCTACTTCTAATAAATATACATAATATAGATCTTTAATAATCATCTCTTTCTACAAAATTGGTCAAAGAGGTCATAAATTCTCTATAAGGGGTACATTTTCTTTATAATTATCTATTTTGGGAAATGATAGTAAAAAAATCATCAGTCTCTCATATTTGTTTTTCTTGAAAAAAACTAAATCTTATCTTGGGGAAACCCTGGGTTTAATAATTCATTTATTAGAAAGGTCCCCCAACTGCACCCTCATCACCTCGATCTTGATACAGTCCATGTGATATTTCATTAAATATATTTACATGATGTCAAGGTTCAAGTAAATGTATAAGTATATCACCCACTATGGAGGTAGTCATAAAACATCGTCATTAATGATGTCCATATAGACCTACAGTGCCGATTGAATCTATATTTTTGAAGATATCACTACATCAAGGGATAAACATTTAAAATTATGGGTGATGGTTTGAAACATTCTTAGAAACTCACTAAATAAACCATGATATATCTATTTATCATAACTGAGAGTCTCATCCCATCTGTCTATAGGCATCTTACTCTTCTATGGTGATAGCCAATCTGGGCTTGAAATTTGGATAGCCATTGAATTCCCAAGATTAAATTACATGGTATCATCATGAAGACTAAGACTTCCTGCATGAATATCTCTCCACTGAGTTATAGACCTCACTACTAATAGATATGACATATTGAAGATGTGTTCCCCAGAGGAACCTATAATAATGGATGCTAATATAATACCCTTATTTCTCTAGATCCTACTATAGGAACACAAATATAATGGAATGACACACACCTATGTATTATAGTAATTTCTAAATAGTATAATAAACCAATTTAATAACTTGAAACATATCATAGGGATACTAGTAATATCCCTCCACATCATGCAACTACTCATAGCCCCAACCGCCTACTCCAAGATCCTGATATGGGACACCTTGTAGTGTTGGTGGTTGTTGCTGGAACGATTTTCCTCTATAATTTTATCCTATACATGGAGCTTCTCTTACCTATCTACTAGAACCACCTCCGTGAGGGAATTCTTGGACATGTTTGGAAGATTCCTGATCATGGAATTTCCATTCCCATGGGGTCCGTAAACTGTCTACCAATACTACTTAGCACGAAGGGTCTATAATTCACATGACAAGTGACATCACCCATATCAAGCATGGAATCAGGCAACCTGGCTCAAACTAGATCCTCTTGGATATCATTGAGCCATTGATCAATGGGTCTATGTCTGAGAATCTGAATTCCTCCTCTATTAATTCCACAATGTCTATTTTCTTCTACCTGATATAGAAGACTCAGCCACATTATGCCCACCAGTAACTCCCACTACACATCTTCTCTCTAATTGGATGCCCTCAGTCCCAATATCCTACTCTAAAATCAAAAATAGATCAATATACATAAGGATACCATATTAGCATGATAATTTCTATAGAGAGATGGCTCGAACTTCCTCACCCAGAAATAAAGTTCTCACACCTTATCTATAGAGTACCCATTGGGTTAATGATCCTTATGAAATACTCAGAAAACATAATGATACATTACTGCATTTCCCGAATATCCTATATCAAAACATATCATATGAACAAAAGCTAATACTCCTCGCAATATATATATTGGAAGTTTGACCCTAACATCATCATCTCATAATGGTATTTGACTTTCAAACTCCCCTATCACAATAATGTTCCCTGTAAATTATTGGATGAAATTGAAAAAGTCTGATCTATTCGGTTCCTAATGATATTGATGACTTATATCATCGAATCAATTGAATCCTCTACCACATGGGGAACTAGCTCATCATGAAACCATGGAAGTATCTAATGAAAGTACTCAAAAAGTGTTCTATGTCGATGTGTATCATCATCCTTAAATATCGATACAATATTTATATATATAGGTAGGATTTCTTTTCCTGGTATTCCAAGAGGAAGCATCACATGGGATGACCCCAAAGACGATTCCTCATAACTCATTAGATTATCATAACAATCATTAATTGGAATCCCGACTGACTATCTTTGTAGAGAAATCATTAAATTCATGAACATGTACCATTTTTTTAATATCATATATATTTGGGAATATTACTTAATAAGTAAAATTAAAGGACTGAATACTCTATGATATACTTTCAATTGTTCCATATAACTAATGTATCGATATTTTGAGTCATCCAAAAGGAAGTCAATGTATTCATGAATTGATACATCATCCGACCAACCAACATTAGGATCACTTGTAGGAATTCCATAATCAAGATACTCAAAAACTAGTTCCCTATGTCCCAAAAAATTCCTCTGTGGTTAAATTAAAACACCATCCCATGGAATGAACAACTTTAATACAATTCTATACCTAATCGATCCACCGGGACCCACATACTTAGAATAGGTCTGGCCACCATGTCCCTAGGCATGGTTCAAATAGGGTAGGAGTTGGAAATAATCATTGATAATGAATCATATAAAATCGGATTTCGTTACTTAATTTACCTATACATAAATAACATACCATCTATATGAAACATTGAAAAAAATTATGATGGAATGTAACATCTAGAGTGTAAGAATACGTGTAATATCCTATATTGAAATATAAAAGAGTATGATAGTATTACATAAAACAAAAGATGAAAATTTAATCCCAACAATAAATAATTTCCAATCCAAAAAACAACTATAATAAATGAAAACTGAGAGATCCAAGATCTATATTTCCATGTCCCGACCACCATACATGGTCAATTCACCCATGTATCCATAAGATTCACCAAATTTATCATTGATATGTCAATTGTCTACATAAAAAATTACTTGTGTGATAAAATTCCATGCAGTGTTTAGTATATACATACCTAGTAAGAAACCCTAAAAACCATAAAGGGAATGATAAAGGGATACAAACAAAGGACTACTCATCCAATAATAAGTGTGAAAGCCCCAATAATCAAATATATGATGATAAAGAAACATATATTAGAGATAGGAATGATATCCATCTCATAACACATCCATTGATGATGACTCTACCTATGGCTCCAAAATACCATCATTGATGCCCATCCTCTAAGTCATACTCACAAAAAATATGAGTATAGGGGTATTCTCTTCACTACTACAATCCATAATCAAGGGATCCCCAACTCCCCTGGAGGACTTGCATTTCGTTGAAGGTAAAAGATTGATGTGTACCACTCCAAAGATATAAAAATCACACATTGTGTTGGGGAGTAGTATCTATATATGTATAATGATTATGGGCGACATGATCCCTTTATTGAAAAGAAAGTAAACAACCCTAAAATCACTCTAATTATACTTCCTAGATCATCTATGCAGTCTCACTTTTCCTAAAGAATAATCATGACTTAAATATCTCACATCAAATCTAATATTTCACATTTAATTCCAACATAATGTTCAATATGAAAAAACACTATGATTAGGATACTCCAATTTCAAAATTAGTGTCCTCAAAATGTAGATATGAGATGAATATGTTTTTGAGGTAATACACAACATGCATGGGGTCCACCAGGATGTGGCTCCACCTCATGTGTTGTAAGTGTTTTCCTATAGTCATTACATGGAATCCGTTTCTTCATTCAATAAATGTACTTGTTTTAAATATAATGATTAATCTTCTCGAGGCCTTCCCATTTGCTTCAGGTTGTTCCTATGTACATAATGTCATTCCCATGTACCTTGAAGTGTACTTGGGTGTAGCAAGGTACCAGACCATGATCGTGAACTCCAATAAAACAAGGAATGTTTGAAAAAAATGGTATGAGGTGTGTGCTAGTTGTCACATGACATGAAAACCATGGTATGGTCACACGATGATTATTCGTAGCCACATGGCATGTGATCTTAATCTCCACACAATACCTCATCACTACAGTTATGGGGACTACACCGCATGTGGCCTTCTAGATGACACACCATGAAGTAGGGTTATTTATAGTATAAACATCCATGATATAATGAATCTCTAAATATTCTTCCAAAACCATGATTTCATCTATATAACCACCCATTATTGATAAAAAAAATCAAATTCCATTAATTTTTATCCCTTGATAACTAGAAATCAAAATACTTCAACATGGATAATGCCCGCAATGGCACCTGCCGCACCTGCCTTTTTCTGTTGATCGACCTCTTTGCTACTCTAGACCCTGGATCGACGAAGCATCACCAATATCCAATGATATATCTTAAACCAAACCTAATTCAACCTTAAATTCATTTATTGTAAACCCATCATGAATTTTGGGGTTTTCTCATAATCAAAACCACCCTAGAAAAGTCGAATAATGAATCCATGGTCCACCGATGAATAACATGTAGAAAAAGTGTATGAAAAGATTAAGAACCAAGGTGGTTATCATCATTGTATGATTTGATACCATACAATGGTCAATATTTATGGGATCATGGGTGACGTAATGTTATAAATAGAATAAAATGAATTAAACTATTTATTTTTTATACTCTTATCATGTAAAGACTAAATATAATCGTAAATAATAAAATTTTACAACACATTATTTAAGAATTTAATATGAAGTTATGAAACGATAATTAAAGATTCATATTTTGTTATATACCAGTCATTGTGGAAGAATTGTTTTGACATTGGTGGAGAAGCCTCTCTACATTCACATCAACCATATCCACCTCGATCCAATCACCCATCTTACACTGATTTGATCTTCCAACAATAGATAACTCTCCTCCAATCCTCCCATGGTTTTTCAGATAACACTACATAAATTTCATCACTACATGTTTATTTATGGAATTCTTTTAGTCCATTAGAAATAAAATTAATAAATGTAATTAATTATTTTAATTAAATGCACCGTAGACAGTTGTCGCAACTAGATGTTTGGTGCATAAAAACACAGATCATGTCGTATAAGTTCATATATCTGAAAATATTCTAAATTCATATTCCATAAATAAGGTTCTCTTCGATATTTCAATTGAAACATTTGAATATAATAAAAAATTATTTTGTTAAAAATAAATAACTTGTTGGGACCAAGCCTATGGGAATATTTTCTAAGACATTCAAGGGAATACTATGATTACATTATGTTATTCATTCCAATACCAAGTCCTACCATTGTGTATTGTATCAAGCCTATCCAAAGGATTAAACGGCCTGAGGGTTAACTATTCCCCAATGGAACAACAAAAACTATGGTTTGAACATGTTTATAACCCGACGTACCCAATGTTCCTAAAGGGAAATGTTTTCTCAAAGTCGTAAATTAATCAATGATTTTAATATTAATAAAAATATTGAATTTAAGCATCAATATTCCCATACATAATAATTCATCTCATAGTCAAAAAAGTTTTTTGGTTATTTCATCGATCACATGTGGCCTATAAAAAGATTTTTAAATAAAAACCATTTTTTTAATCATTTTCCAAGCCCCCCAAGATACAAATTCTTAAAAACATCCTTATGTGATATCAAATCAATAAATTTCATAAACAAATACAACCAAATTTACAGGAAAAAATGTAGAGAATTATATAGAATATGTCACGACCCGTCCTCGGGGCCCATGTCGTGACAACCCCAAGCCCGCCTTCTATAGGCCAGGGGTTGGTGACTAGAACCAAAGGCGTAAATCCTAATAACTGGGAAGACATTTCCTTTATAAAATTTACAAAACACCATAGAGTACAAGCGGAAGTAAAACACTAAGTACAAAAAGGAAGTGCTGAAAAGTAAATGGGCCAGAATACAAACCCAATCGAAGTACAGCTACAACTGAAAGAAATTACAACAAGGACAAGCAGCTGGAAGAAGATAGTAGCAGCTCCTGGTTCGTCCTCCTCGGATCCTACCTGAAGGGTAGGTAGAGATAGTGCATCTCCTGAATCGTCCACCACATATCCTACCTAAAGGTTAGGTACAGATAGCCTCCACAACGCTCTCGCCCGTCAGCCACCTCTGATTGTCACCTCGTCGTGAAGTCCACCACTGGATACTATCTCGTCGTGAGTTCCACCTCCGGGTACCATCCAGTCCTCGAACACTCGGCCTATGTCTACGTTGTCTGTCGTCTGCTGCCAACATAACGAGGTGCGGGTATAGCCCGTGTAGGGGTGAGTATAACGATACTCAGTAGGGACCCTGAGACCCTCAAGGTCTCACTAAATCCAACAGGGATAACCACAATGAAGATCTCAACAGATAACCTCTACTTAGATACATGCCCATACATATACCCAAGTTATCAAGTAACCCATATCAATCATGATGAAACACAGGGATTATGAAATCAACAGATAACCTCTGCCCAGGTATATGCCCATACATATACCTAAGTTATCAAGTAACCCATCTCAATCATGAGGAAACACAAAGATTATAGACTCAGCTCAACCGGGATTTTATTCATGACGTCGAAACCACGGCTGCTGGAGAACTCCTCCTCCGTCGAGTACTGTGGGCATGCCGCTACAACCAAGCGCGCTGAACTACTCCTCTGTCGAGTACAGTGGGCCTGCTGCTACATCCAAGCGCGCCGAACTCCTCCTCTATCGAGTTCAGTGGGCATGTCGCTACAACCAAGGGTGACGAACTCCTCCTCTGTCGAGTTCAGAGGGCCTGCCACTACAACCAAGCGCGTCATACTCTTTGGACTACTATAGTACTCCACCTGTCAAGTATTGTGGGCATGCTGCTACAACCAAGCGCTTCCCACCATGGGTCTGCCTCTAAAACCAAGCGCTCTCCCTCATAGGTTCCATAGTTACTCCTTCTGTTGAGTAAAACAGGTTTGCCACTACAACCAAGTGCTACTCCGTCGTGGGTCTGCCGCTACAACCAAGTGATCCCCCTCAGAGCCTCCAAAGGTAGTCCTTATGTTGAGTACTGCGGGTCTGCCGCTACTACCAAGCGCTCCTCCACTGTGGGTCTGTCTCTACAACCAAGCGCTCCCCACTAGGCTATTCGAAACACACTGATTCAATAGATCAGTAGTCGTCAAGTCTCAACCAGCTACTGGGTCTCTTCACTCTGCTATCTCGTCACCGGGAGGGTCTGCTCCATGAGCTACTGTTCGATACTCCAAGTATCACAAAGTTCTACGAAGAAGTATCTCAATGTACTGCCTCGTCATAGGGGTCTCAACGCAACAGACGACGCGTCAGTCGGATGCCCGGTCTGTGAGTTACTAGCCTTTTTGTCCCAGGTACCCGGTTGGTTTCGTGTGCGAACCAACCCAGAAGTATCTCGATTGTTCCCCAAACTCTCATAGGTTATGCTCATAGGGACCGTTTCTCAATGCGATCACCAATGCCGCTGAAGGTTCGTCAAATGGGCATCCGGTCTGAAAGTTATCAGCCTTTCCATTCTAGGGGCCCTATTGGATTTCGGGTACAATCCAACCCGGCCATTATCCAACTACATCCAAAACTCAGGCGAAGCATGCCAAAAGTTCTGTCTCATCAAGAGGAATCCAACAAAGTTGACGACACGTCAATCAGACGTCCGGAACTCGAGATATAAGTGTTTCCGCTCCAGGGCTCGGTTGGTTTCGTATCTGAACCAACCCGTCCATACTCATGGTTCTCCGAAACCTTGAGTGTAATATACCAAAACGACCGTCTCGATCCAAGGATCGCTACGCAACTGACGTTGCATCGATCGTAGTTCCTTATCCCATGTTATGGGCAACAGAACGAAAAGGTCTGGTATTAGGGGGTTCGGGATCGGTCCGACCGGACCCAGTACACCCTGGGTCGGCCCGAACTGGGGCGACCAGACCCGGGTTCGGGTCCGGCCCGGTGCGGCCCAGCCTGGCGGTCCGGATGGGCGGCTCGGGCCGGTGCACTGGCGCTGGCCAAGCGACCGCGCAAAGGGGGGGGCTGCTCCCCTGGACGAAACTGCAGCCCCACGTGGGGTCCACCCCTTTCCAATGGACGTGGCCAAGCGCCGCGTCCCGCCTCCCTCGGTCCCATGCGGTCGCGGGACCGGCGGCTTGCCGCCGCGGATTCAGCCGCGGCGACTGTTCCCGACGGCGCGCAGGCCGAGTGTTCCACGGACCACCGGACGTGCTCCGGTGGTCGTTTTTTCCTGCCGTCTTCGCCAACGGCCCTCCCGGGACCAGTTCTTCACTGCGAATACCTCAAAATGCCATTGCGGCCTACTTCGTCATCTCCCACCAATCAGCGCACAATGATCAACCAGAGGAGTCTTCAAATCGCCTCTGTGGCCCCATCTCCGGCCGCGGTTTCGTACGGCCTCAACGGCGCGGCGCGACGGCGCGGAACGACGGCACCGCGCTTATTCGGTGCGTTCTTCCTTGTTTCCGCGCAGTGTCGTTGCACCACGCTTCCTTTGTTCCTGCCACAATGAACAAAACAACAAAAGGGGGAGGAAAGTCGGCCATGTTGGTACTACCCGACCTCCTCCCGTTAAGTTTCTAAAAAGCGGCTTAAAATATGAAGAACGACTAGGATTTTTCACGAACAAAAAGTAAACAACCCCTACCTTAATCGCTGTCGAGCGAGGGTTTGTCGCGGAAGAAGGAATGTCACGGAAGAAGCGTCGCAAGAGAAGGATTTGTCGGCGTCGCGTCTTCGATCTCTGAGGATCCGGCTTTCTTGTCGACCTTCGTCGGAGGTCGGCGTTCTTCGCATTATTCGCGTTCTTCGCGTTCTTCGTCGAGGAGGAAGAAATTCAAGAACCTGAGTGAATTCTCCCCCGCCTCTCACAACCCAACAACTCTAATAAAAAAAATAATAGTTGTCTTCTTTTTATTAACACACTAGCCAATGATTGAATTCAAAAATAATTAAAATGATCAATTAATTGAATTAATTGATTAGTTTTAAACCACCCAATTAATGAGGCGTTTATTAACCAGAACAAATTCAAGGGTTGACTTCATTAAAAAAGGGGGGTGCGGGTGCGTTACTTAATTTAAGGAGGGGGTTTAGGAAGAAAAGAAACAGTGGGGATCGTATGGTCCCCACCTCACAAATATCCTACCAAGTGGGTATGATATTGTGGGTCCCACATCATCCACTTAACTTTAGATAATCAAAATAAAATAAAAATCGGTTACACCACTTTTATTTTATTTCTTAACATAACCCGAAAAAGTAAAAACCACACCCGAGCAAACGCAACTCTGGAAAAGGTGTTTCTAAGCAATTATCGGTGCTATGACCAATCAGTGCCCTCAGATTTCGATTCCGAGCACCAGTTCAAAAGTTAGTAAAACCTGCTCGTTCGTTCACTGAATGTACCCGAGATAATCTTCGGAATAAGATTCCAGGCACACCGGGCCTCAAAATTAGGTGCCACCAGAAACTGCATTCTTGTAAAATTCCAAAGAAAATTATGAAAAAAAAAATTCCTTGAAATTTCATGTTCTTTACATTACTCCCACCTTAGGTATTTACGTCCCCATAAAGCTTTAACACAACCTAGGGATACAAAAGCGGTACTGAGCATGCATTTGAGTCTTCCGCTCCCATGTGCTCACCTAGAGGTTCCTGTACTGCCAGGGAAAGCACACCTGAGGAATCGACCCATCCTCATAGGATCTGCACCTATCATTCCTCAATCCCCATTGGAACCTCCGTGAGGGTCACCCCATCGCCCAAGTCTAGCTCCTCATTGTCGATGAAAAGCGAAGGGTCGAGTTCGTATCTCCTCAGTTGAGATACATGGAAGTCATCGTGCACCTGGTGCAACTAAGGTGGGTGGGTCAAGCGGTAAACCACCTCACCTACCCGGCTGAGGACCTAGAAAGGTCTGTTGAACCTCGGAGATAACTTATCGCCACGGCCACATCTCTGTAACTCACGTCAAGGTGAGACCCATAGAGAAAACGTGGTCGCCATCCTCGAACTCTAGTGGTCTCCGCCTCCTGTCAGTATAAGACTTTTTCTAGCTCTGACTTGTCCTCATCTGCTCTTTGATGACTTGGACCTTTCTGGTCCTACGAGAGATGCTGAGATTTATTCTTTGATGATAAGATAAATCCGGTCTCATCCTCTGGATGAACCATGTTCTTCACCTAATACAGTCAATCCTGATGTGGAAGATACTAATCCACACCTAGGATGACGTCGTAATGTCTCGACGCCACTACCAAGAGATACAACCGCTACTCTGGCCTCCAAAGGTTGAGTCACACTGTCGTCATCAATGTGTGGTCACTGGGTCTCCTCCAGTAGGTATCTCAAAGTGAGGGTCAAGTCAATGGTTTTTAAACTGTAACCTATGAGTAAAAACATAAAGAGGGGACAGGAAGGTAAATACCACAAGAAATGTGTCTTTTATTACTGCAGCTCAAAGTATAAAGGCACAAAGCATCTACAAACAAACATCAACAGAGCTAGAAGTAACATGTACAAAAGTCTCCAGGTCTGGAGCTAGTCCCGCTCTTTTCCATCTGCTCCTGGAGCTCCATGATCATAGGCCTCACTTACCTGAAGCTGATCTCTCCCACGTCCACCTGTTCTCTGCGGTCGGGGTGGACCTCTTGGTGGTGTTGGTGGAAACACCTCGAATCGTCGTCCACCTCCAACGGCACGGCCAGCTCCCCTTCCATGGTCTCCTGCTCCATGCGGTCCTCCGTGATCGATCCTTTGCCTCTGCCTGGGAGGTCCTTCGTTCATCTGTTGGTCATCTGTATGGCGGGTCGGACAGTCACGAACCATGTGACCAACCCCGTCGTAGGAGTAACACTGTCCACGCATTTTAAGTCGTTCTCCACCTTGGGTGCCTCGCACAAACGATCATGTGTCATGCGGTCAACCACCAATAGGTCTAGTCCTCTTGGACCTCTGTGTCGTCTGTCTACTGCCTAATGTAGAAGACTCTGCCGCATGCTGGCTAGTGGTGGGTCATGCTGCTAGAGACTGCTCAGCAACGAAACTCTCCACTAAGAGGGATCACTCCAACACCCCTGTCTGTGTTAGACTGCTGTGAGAAACAACTGATGCTCTGATCTCTCGCCTGATCCCCTGCACGAAGCTTCGGGCCCTAAAGAATGGGTCACAGACCATGTCCGTGGAATAGCGCAAGAGATCGGTAAACATTTCCGTGTACTGGGCTAATATCATGCTACCATGCCGCAGATGTAGCAGCTCCTAGATGCGCACCGCTCGTAGGGTGGATGGGATGAACTCTGAGTGAAAAAGGGCTCTCAAAGTCTGTCCAATGGAGAGATGCCTCATCATGCACTTGGAGCATCAAGCTCCACCATCTGCCTGCAGTCGCGTGCAGGAGGCTCGCTGTAAGGACCACTATAAGGTTAGTTGGTGTCCCTACCAAACGGAAAACTCGTACAACTGCCTCCAGCCAATCCTCGACTTCCTGAGGGTTCGTCTCCCCACGGAACCTGGGCGGGCACTGACGCTGAAACTCGTGCAGTGAACTAAGGCGACGTGCACCGTTAGCAGCTGGGGCTGGTAGCATCGGTGGCTCTGCGGGTAGAGGTATCGCCAGTGCCTCTGCTGTCAAAGGGCCTTGTACCGAGGCCTCGTTGCTCGGTGGGCTGTCGTCACGCACAACGCTCGAAACCCTAGTCGGCTGCCGTCGTAGGGCCATCTTGAAAATAAACATGTGTGCCACGGTCAAACAGTATACCTGGTAAGCTGACACAAGTAATCACAGAGAAAACATGAAACACACATGCAATCAATGATTTCGTGCATTAAGTCGGAAATCAGAATTCTGGGTCCTGGTGTACGGATACGTCGGCCGCCGCACCAACACTGGACTCCCTGGACTGATAACCACACTCAATACTCTCAAAACTATTGCTTCACATAAAAAAATATTAGAGTCCTGAGTTCTGCGGTAGAACCGAACTCCTCTGATACCATTTTTTCATGACCCGTCCTCGGGGCCCGTGCCGTGACTACCCCAAGACCACCTTCCATAGGCCAGGGGTTGGAGACTATCACTAAAGTCATAAATCCCGATAACTGGTAAGGAATTGCCTTTATAAAAGTAACAAAACACCAAAGAGTACAAGAAAAAGTAAAACACTAAGTACAAAAAGGAAGTGCTGAAAAGTATATGGGCCAGAATACAAACCCAATCTAATTACAGCTACAACTGAAAGAATGTACAACAATGAAAAGAAGCTGTAAGAAGATAGTAGCAGCTCCTAGGTCATCCTCCTAGGATCCTACCTAAAGGGTAGGTACAGATAGCGCAGCTCTTGAATCGTCCACCACAGATCCTACCTGAAGGGTAGGTACAGATAGCCTCCACAATGCTCTCGCCCGTCAACCACCTATGAGTGTCGCCTCATCGTGAATTCCACCACTGGATATTGTCTTGTCGTGAGGTCCACCTCCGGGTACCATCCAGTCCTCGAAAACTCAGCCTCTGTCTGTGCTGCCCGTCGTCTGCATCCAACAAAACGAGGTGCGGGCATAGCCCGTGCAGGGGTGAGTATAACGATGCTCAATAGGGACCCCGAGACCCTCAAGGTCTCAATAAATCCAACATGGATAACCACAAAGAATATCTCAATAGATAACCTCTACTTAGGTGCATGCCCATACATATACCCAAGTTATCAAATAACCCATATCAATCATGAGGAAACACAATGATTATGAAATCAACAGATAACCTCTACCCAGGTATATGCCCATACATATACCTTAGTTATCAAGTAACCCATCTCAATCATGAGGAAACACAAAGATTATAGACTCTGCTCAACCAGGATTTTATTCATGACGTTGAAACCACGGATACTGGAGAACTCCTCCTCC
The DNA here is from genome assembly GCA_963277665.1 of Viscum album. Taxonomy (NCBI): domain Eukaryota; kingdom Viridiplantae; phylum Streptophyta; class Magnoliopsida; order Santalales; family Viscaceae; genus Viscum; species Viscum album. The sequence goes on along the minus strand of OY728152.1, from coordinate 837,101,294 downwards.
GTCGATTACAGTGGGCCTTCCGCTACAACCAAGCGCGCCGAACTCCTCCTCTGTCGAGTACAGTGGGCCTGCCACTACAACCAACCGCGCCGAACTCCTCCTCTGTTGAGTTCAGAGGGCCTGCCACTACAACCAAGCGCGCCGAAATCCTCCTTTGTCGAGTTCAGAGGGCCTGCCGCTACAACCAAGCGCGCAGGACTTCTTGGACTACTCTAGTACTCCACCTATCGAGTATTGTGGGCCTACTGTTATAACCAAGCACTTCCCACCATGGGTCTGCCGCTACATCCAAGCGCTCCCCCTCATAGGTTCCAGAGGTACTCCTTCTGTTGAGTACCGCAGGTCTGCCGCTACAACCAAGCGCTCCTCCGCCGTGGGTCTGCCGCTACAACAAAGCGCTCCCCCTCAGAGCCTCCAAAGGTACTCCTTCTGTTGAGTACCGTGGGTTTGCCGCTACTACCATGCTCTCCTCCACCGTGGGTCTGCCTCTACAACCAAGCGCTCCCCACTGGGCTATTCGAAACACACCGAGTTGATAGATCAGCAGTCGTCAAGTCTCAGCCAGCTACTAGGTCTCTGCACTCTGCTAGCTCATCACCGGGAGGGTCCGCTCCATAAGCTACTAGTAGATACTCCAAGTATCACAAAGTTCCACGAAGAAGTATCTTAATGTACAGCCTCGTCATAGGGGTCTCAACGCAATAGATGGCACGTCAGTTGGACGCCCGGTCTGTGAGTTACTAGCCTTTTCGTCCCAAGGGCCCGGTTGGTTTCGTGTGCTAACCAACTCGGCCGTATCTCGACTGTACCCCGAACTCTCATAGGAAATGATCATACGGACCTTTTCTCAACACTATCACCAATGTCGCTGATGGTTCGTCAAACAGACGTCCGGTCTGAAAGGTATCAGCCTTTCCGTTCTAGGGGCCCGGTTGGATTTTGGGTACAATCCAACCCGTCCATTACCCAAATGCATCCAAAACATAGGCGATGCATGCCAAAAGTTCCGTCTCATCAAAAGAAATCCAACAAAGTCGACGGCACGTCAATCGGACGTCTGGAGCTCGAGATATAAGCGTTTCTGCTCCGAGGGCCCGATTGGTTTCATCACCGAACCAACCCGGTTGTACTCAAGGTTCTCCGAAACCTTGAGTGTAATATAACTAAACGACCTTCTCGATCCAAGCATCGCTACGCAACTGATGGTGCGTCGATCGGAGGTACGTAGCCTATGTTATGGGAAACAGACCGAAAAGGTCCGATATTAGGGGGTTCGTGCCCGGTCCGACCCGGCCCGGTACCCCCTGGGTCGGCCCGAACCCGGTCGACCCAACCGGGGTCCGAGTCTGGCCAGCTTGGGCGCGGCCTGGCCTGCCAGTCCGGCCGGGCAGCTCGGCCCAGCGCGCTGGCGCTGGCCAAGGGGCCACGCAAATGGGGGGCCGCTCCACTGGATGAAACCGTGACCCAACATGGGTGCCGCCCCTTGCAGATGGACGCGGCCGAGCGCCGCGTCCCGCTTCCCTCGGTATCATGCGGTCGCGGGACCAGTGGCCTGCCGCCATGGCTTCAGTCGCGACGGCTATTCCCGGTGGCGCGCTGGGCGCCGCCCTCTCCTGGCGACCGGCCGATGCCAGCCGTCGCGACGGTGGAGTGTTCCGCGGACCACCGGACGAGCTCCGGTGGTTGGTTTTACCTTTTGTCTTCACCAATGGCCCTCCCGGGACCGGTTCTTCACTGCGAAGACCTCAAATCTCCCTTGCATCCTACTTCGTCATCGCCCTCCGATCCTCTCACAACAATCAACCAACGGAGTCTTCGAATCTCCTCCGCGGCCCTGACTCCGGCCGCGGTTTCGTACGGCCACAACGGTGCGGAGTGACGGCGTCGTGCTTCTTCATTGAGTTCTTCCTTGTTTCCGTGCGGTGTCGTTGCACCATGCTGCCTTTGTTCGTGCCGTAATGAACAAAACAACAAAAGGGGGCGGAGATTCGGTCGTGTTCGTGCGGTCTGACCTCCTCCCGTTAAGTTGATAACAAGTGGCTTAAAAGACGAATAACGACAAGGATTTTTCACGAACATAAAGTAAACAACCCCTACCTCAAGAATTGTCAAGCGAGAGTTCGTCGCGGAAGAAGGAACTTCACGGAAGAAGCGTCATGGAAGAAGGATTCGCCGGCGTAGCATCGTCGATCTCCGAGGATCTGGCATTCTTGTCGACCTTCATCGGAGGTCGGTGTTCTTCGCGTTCTTTGCGTTCTTCGCGTTCTTCGTCGAGGAGGAATAAATTCATGAACCTGAGTGAATTCTCCCCCACCTCTCACAACCCAACAACTCTAATAAATAATTAAGAGTTGTCTTATTTTTATTAACACACAAGCCAACGATTGAATTCAAAATGAATTGAAATGATCAATTAATTGTATTAATTGAGGAGTTTTAAACCGCCCAATTAATGAGGCGTTTATTAACCAGAATAAACGCAAGGGTTGACTTCATTAGAAAAGGGGGGTGCGGGTGCGTTACTTAATTTAAGGAGGGGGTTTAGGAAGAAAAGAAACGGCGGGGCTCTTGTGGGGCCCAACTCACAAATATCCTACCAAGTGGGTAGGATATTGTGGGTCCCACATCATCCACATAACGTAAGTTAAGCAAAATAAAATAAAAATCTGTTGCACCACTTTTATTTTATTTCTTAACTTAACCTCAAAAAGTAAAAACCACACCCGAGCAAACGCAACTCCAGAAAAGGTGTTTCTAAGAAATTACCGACGCTGCGATTACATCGGTGCCCTCAGAATTCGATTCCAAGCATCGGTTCAAAAGTTTGAAAAATCTGATCGTTTGTTCACTGAACGTACCTGAGCTAAACTTCGAAAAAAGATTTCGGGCACACTGGGCTCGGAAATAGGTGCCGCCAGAAACTGTGTTCTTGTAAAATTCCAAAGAAAATTAAGAAAAAAAAATTCCTTGATATTTCTGGGTCTTTACAGAATAATTGTATAGGTACACCTACCTCATTGATGGAGGAAAACATATTAAACTTCTGAAATAGTGATTGGAATAAAATAAATAAAGTACACAAAACCCAATATCTATAAAAAGATCATTAATTCCCAATTAAACACTATGTATCCGATAATCATATCCCGATATGGTTCCAAAAAATCAAGAATATTTAATATGGAGCATTAATATAAAAATGGATAAATAGATAGGTAAATCGGGAAAACCAAAATTGCATCCATCAATTTCATCTTAGTATCCCCATGTAACAAACAGGATAATCAAGAGTGCCATAGAGGGATATTTTGAGCTAATGATTCATTTTGATAAGAATGGACTTAAACAATACTAAGGGAACAAATGTAATTTTCTTTTTTTAAGAAACACGCATGGGGTGAACAGTTTGAAAAAATGTGTTCTAACAATGTGACAACTACATTATCTAGAAAACTGAGGATCATGGTTTCCTAGTAATATCTAAATATTTAGATAAGACATGCACATATAGTGTGAAAACATCTGGACCCAAACCCATTCATCTTTATGTTTTTCTTATAACCTCTAATAGTTTGAAAACTCATTTAAAAAATTTTAAAATCACTAATGGAACCAATAGATATATATTATAGTGTTATCTATTTGTTTTTATTAACCATGTGAATATAATTTTCCTTTTCTAGCTTCTGCCCAAATTCCAAGATTTTATCCGCTAAACTATGAAAGCCTTTCAAACCTCAAAACAAATAAGAAAAACATTAAAATAGATATATTTTTGAATCGGGGTGAGCTTCAAATATATTGAAATTATGAAAAAATAATTATTAATAACCACTGTAAAGATTTATAAGATAAAGGTAAAGGAATTACTAACCTTTCACATATAAAAAAATTTGCTTTTTCCCCTAGGAATAATCATTTTAGGTTGTTAGTTTCACAATGATTTCCTATAGCCAATATTTATTATTGAATTCTTATGTTATATTTTCTAAATATAAATAATGGAGAAAATATATAATCTATTCCCTAAAATATTTCATATAAAAATACAATAAATATTGGGTTGAAAAATGAATTGTATCATTAATGGTGTTTGAATTCCATACACACACTTGAGAAAAGTTGTCATTTTTCTTGATTGAATGTGGGGAGAATAAATAATGGTTATAACCTAAATATAAAAAATATATAAATATATTTTTTATAATAATTTTATTTTATATATATAGATAATTTTTTTGGGAATGATCGATGAAAAGGATAATGAATGAATGTTTAAGGTTGAGTAAAACATAACATTACAATTTTTAAGTTCTCATGTAGTATACATTGTAAATGAAGGATGTTGGGATCTTTCTTAAGATTATTTTTATAAAAAAGTAGAGAGGAAATATAAGTAAAAAATTAAAATTTAATAGTAATTTCTAACTAGAGGTGTGGCTTGAAATTTGTGGAAGTGTTCTCCAAATATTGGTGAAAATTTTGGAAAAAATATTTTCAAAATAACATTTGGTAAGGTGTAGAAATGGATTTTAATGAGTGTTAGGTTACTAATGAAATGAAATTTTGGTGAGAAATTTATGTTTGATTTTAAAACTTATAATGGGTACTCTAAAAGTCTTATATGACTAATATATTTAGTAAAACTCATGTCACAATTGATTACCAATTTTCACCCTTATTTCAAATGATTAAAATTTAATCATTTTGACTATTTTAATAATAAAAATATATTATATCCCACTATATAAAAGTTTTATGTGATGATCCATATTTATAGTCAAATTTAATCAAATTCTATTTAAAATTATATTAAAATTATCTTTAAAATTAATTCATATAATTTTTTGAAAAACAATTATAGGGCATTTTCATTTTAATCATTAAGAGTTATGAACCATATTTAAGATTTATTTATAATAAGTTAATATTATTTTAATATTATATATTTTTAAACATCATAGTATATTATTATATTAAAATATATCAAATTAATATAAAATCTCATCATTTTGAGAAGTTTCATTCTATAGAAAAATAATTTATTTACCATTCTCACTAATAATGATCTTGGTATTGTAGTTTTACTCTAAAAAATGAAATTGACCACCCTAAAAAATTGACAATTTTATTTAAATATATTTAACTCCTATTAAATGATTTAATTGATAAAATAGAGGATTCCTTATACCCAACATTAACAGTACTTTATATTAACATATCATGTATATAGTAAGATATACCTGATGTATACTTACAATTTTAGTGTTGAAATTTCTGTGTCCACTATTAAATGGTAATGTCCATAGATTAATTTTTGTATCAAAATGTTATAGTAGATCTAGTGATATATTGAGAACCCAGAGATACTTTGACATCAATCTTAAACATATGTCATATGGTACAAATAAATCTTACTGATTGTACATAGTAAATATATGTCTATGAGGTGCTAGGGGTTTTAAGAATTGAGACTTCTTCTCATAAAGTTCATATTTGATGATCTCAAGTAGGGAGACCATGAGGAAATATCATGCAATAGGAGAACACTTGTTTTAGGATTCATTATTTGGTTTAATATACATATATGTTTATTTTTCTCTTAACTTGAGATCAATATCAGTGTTTGTCATTTGATCTAAAACATTGATGTAAGGAAAATACCAAGATACTGAAATCGTGGTGAGGTAGCTTGTGTTGGGTGCATCATTAGTTGTTTGGAATTGGTTGGATGGTCAGGAAAGGATTTTCACTTCAATGTTAAGGAAGTAATATATCATAGGCTAGGTTGATCAGGATGGTACTACATTTATATATCTTTGGCCAAAGCAGTCGAAAGGGAGATCCATCTGGTTAGGTCAAAAAATAATAAAGCTAGTAAAAGGTGATAAAATAAGTCTGTGTCCTTATTTATGATATATTTAAAGGAAAAAGGAATCAACTAAATATTAAGATATTATAGGTTGGTTGTTGTTTCTATGAAAATCATTATCTTTTTAGGGTCCTCGATAGTTTTCTATACTCCACTCATGGTTGATGGATTTTATTCACTTCTATATTTATAAGAGCCGACATGGTCACAAACAATTGTCTAATCAGGAATATTCTATATTCAATTAAATAGGTATATCTGACAGGGTGAGCCCCACCATGGTTTCCGAGTGTTTTCCAAGGTATTCATTGTCAATAAATTAACAAATTCATTATTATTCTATTTGTAAATAATTGTGTTAAATTTATTTATTTATATTATTTACAAGTTAATAATTAAGAGAAAGATATTAAGTGAAGGAAAATTATTTTAATACTCATAGTTCATTTAATATATCCTTGAATAACTATTCAGGTTAATGGATTAGGTTTTTATTACATAATATATTTAATATATAGTACATTAATGTGATAAAATAATAAATAATATTGACACAATTTAGTTTATCCTAATTATATATTTACTGATTGTTATATTTCTAGGGGTAGGGGAACTCTATCAGGAATTTTAAAATATCCACTATAAATAGAGAGAGGATCTTCCACAATGATATCCATACATGTCATTTTGGACAGAGCCTCTATTTCTCTCTCCTCATTAATCTTAGAAATATAATCTCTCGATCCAGGCATTCAGATCGAGTACAACATCACGCATCACAAGCTAAACGATGCAGTAATCATCGGGACATCAAAGGCTTTGTTGGATCACCACCCTCGCACTCATAATTCAATGATCGATGTTCCTCTGGATTTATGAATCATTTTAAGATGATCTATAGGGATTCATTATTAGATTCTTTAGGAAGTGATCGATTTGGATAAGAAAATGTTAAGTGTGGCTATAGATTTGAAAAGGGTATAATTACAATTTATGATTCTCTACTCAGTTTATTTTATGTGGGATCCTTGAGCCACACCAGGGCTTAGATCATTTAATATGACAAGTCACTTAATCCCAATGATGAAAATTTTAAAATCCCTATCCCACCAACATCTGATGTGACTCTGTTACCTTCAATTGGTATCATAGGGATCGTTCCAAATTTTTAAGCCATGAAAATAATATTATAATTAAATTTATGTCAAGGGTTTGATTTTGGTCCCAACCAATCTAAAAATATATCAATATGATTTTTAATTTCAATGTTATGGAAATTCAAAGTTTTTATTTGGATCAACCATATGGTTTATGGATAGTTTAACATGTAATAAAATTAAAACTCTTGTTTATGTTTTCCGTGAACCTGTGTGATACAACTAGTGATGGCTAGAATAGAAATATACAACTTCCAATAATTGAACTGATAATTGGAATCAATAAAAAATAAAATACAATTTCAATAATTTTATTAATTATTTTATTATAATTTAATTATATTTTTAATAAAAAATCTAATAAATTAGACACTATTTTTCCAGAAATTGGATTGATTGTTATGTGTTTCTCGAGTCAATCAAAAATTTGGTGTGTGTTATTAGATGACTCCAACAAAACAACACTAAAGTGAAGAAAGAGAGCCTAATGTATTTTGGGGTAGATGATTCTAGGAAACAAACAAACAAACAAATTTAAAAGATAAAGGAGCCACGTGGCCCCACATTGTCTCTTCTCCTGGACAGACGTTTGGCTCTATGGTTGTGCCTCCAACCTCCCATTTTCAGCCTTCTATTAACTAGACCACCCTAGTGTGGCCCCTCCTTTGTTAGCATCCCCTATATAAGTATATACCATGATGTATCCATGTGAGGGACTACCTATCAATGGCCCACCCTTCAATGTCCTCTATAGCTTCGCTATCGAGAACCTCTAACTCCCTTACATCACCTTGGACCAGATCTGGGGATAGTTAGAACCGATGTACCTCCCAACCATGGGGCCATCATCCATTTCATATACCCACATTTTCCCCTCAGTCATCTGTCTTAGGGTCGTCATTTCCTCTTACTCCGCCTTTCATCAGTGGATCACCATCACACCTTTATGCCTAATTAGATAGAACCCGATCTATCATCCTTTTCAATCTGTTGTCATCCCATGTTAGTGTATTCAATATCTTGTGTGCCTCTATCACATAGATGGACCACCGGTCGACCTCTTGGGCACCACCATACCGCCCAACCAGGCCGAGAACAACTCTTGAACCGCTATCTGGTGGAAATCAATTATCAAATTCGGTCACCCCATGCATATCGTACCCCTGGTTCGGTTTTGGTTGACCGGAATTTTCCCTAATGTGGTCAGGGTAGTTCTTTCCAAACCAAAACAGGTTTGGGTAGACCTTTCTAACATCATATATCCAAATACAATATTTTCTCATTATAAAATGGGTCTGTGTGAGAACGGAAGGGCTAGATTTTTTCCTAGAGGATTTTTTGTTGCATGGGATAAGAAAATATATATGATACTTAATTTAAATTTATATTTAAATTAAATTCATAAAAAACTTTTATTTGTGGTTAAAATTAATGATTTTAATACACGGGATAAAAAATAATTTAACTTTATTAAATAATTTAATTAATTAATGTAATGTTTGAATTTGTAATTAAATTAATAGCTGACCAAATATAATTAAATTATTGGATTTTAATTGATTAAATTATTTTAATTTAAATACCATCATACATTATTTAATGCAATTTTTTAAGAACCCAGATTTTCATTTCATGTATGGATATTTATTTCAGGTTGTTTTTATGTAAACGAAATGTAAAATTTCTAAGTACACGCCGGGTACTTTTGAGTACTCATCGTGTACCCAATTTCCCTGTGTGGCCATGTACTAGTGGTGTAACAGTTTAGTACAGGGCCATGTAGGTAACCCGGTAGACCGCCTAAAGTGGGGTCCTGTTGAGTCTAGAACGAGGTCAGTACATTAAAGGAACAAGATTTGTAATTTTATTTTTAATTGATGAATCAGAGCGGGGTCATGTCTCATCTCAATAACCCACTTCTTCCTCCCTTGGCTCATACAAGAGAGTGAGAAATGGCTGAATAAATTCAATCTCCTCTTGGTTCTTCATCTTAGCTCTGATTGAGATGTCGTCAGTGCGTTGGAATCCCACCAGTGAGTTCTCTCTTTCTTTAGAGCCTCTCTTCCTGAATCCGCCTCTCTCATGAGTATTTCATGGTTGAATGTTTTTCACCATTTTGTATATCGTCGTCATTCTAGGTCAATTCAAGGGCCAAATTTCTAGAGTGTTGATCAGACGACCTCATGGTAGGTGATTGGTGCCTTTATTTGATTTTATTTCGATTATATATTCTTAGTGTTCTGAATACCCATGTTTGGGGTATTGTGTATTTTGTAATTTAACCATTTTTAATACCTACTATGGTTTTTTAGATTGATAAAGGGTTATTCCTTATATGTAAGTTTATATAACTTGTTATGGGACACAACATTGGTTTGTTCCCATGATTTTTTGATTATGGACGTTTGTTCGAGGTTTCCTATGAGGTGTACCTTGTTTCCATGCCTTGAATTGTTTAAGATGATGTTTGATTGATTATTTGAAATGAATGTGTTATGGTTGTGAATGTTATCCATGTATTAGATATAGATTACATGTGTTGCCTTGTTGTGATATCTGTATTGTTGTTCCAATGGACCGTCAGATCCTTTGACCAAGAAAACTGTGGGGGTTTCCATGATTATTTACAAAGTTCCATGAGTGCCTTGGTGTCGACATTGAACCTGGGGTATTAACCGCGAGATCTACCTGGGAGGGTGTTTATGATTATTTTTTCAATTTTTACCTAGGGTTTATCGACCGTGAGAGCTACTCGGATGTCATTTATAAGTTATTGATACCATGTTGACCCAGGGGTATTGACCATGAGAGCTTCCCAGGTGGTCATTTTTAAATGATTAGCACTATGTTAAACCAAAGGTCTTAGACCATGAGATCTTTCCTTTAGGGTTATTTAGGAATTATTGAATCATTGTGGAAAGCCTGCCATATCATATAACAAGCATAGACTCAGTCTTATTTTTTTGTTTAGATGGTCCCCTATGATGTCTATTGTTATTATGACATGGAAGGATACGAAGCATAGGCTAGATACTAGGATTTCAGTATTCAATGGTTTGAATAAATTATAAATATAAATGAATTTATTTTAAAATAATAGGAATTGAATACTTTAAGTACTTACAAGTTTATTTCTTCATTTCTATATATTACCTACTATATATATTCACTGATAGTTAGCCACATATATTTTGGTGGTTCCCTATAGGGATTCGTCTCACACCATGTTTGGGTCATGCTTTCGGACCCAAAAAGATTATATTGTTGCATGGAGAGATAAGATAAAGAGACCTTCCTCATCTTGTACTTGATTGTAGTTGGAGCTTCAGATCATGGGAACTAGTTGAGGTTTGTGATGATATTTGATTTTTCTATTTTTCTATACTTTGTTTTCATTATTGTATTTCCAGCATTGTGACTTGTTTGCATGCTTTCCTAGACACATGTTACAAGAATAATTTTTATATTCTTTTATTGCTATATTGTTATCAATGTTATTATATTTACCTTTGTAGTATTTTATTACTACTTTCGTTATTGTTTACTATTTGTTATTCCATTTGGTACACTCTCTCAAAAATAGAATTGTTTCCCCATTATCAGAACTTGTCCTTCGCTGCTATTTGGTAGCCTCTGGCATTTGGGGAAATATTATTCAGGTAATGTGACTAACCAGGTACGAGGCAGCTTTGGGTGGCACCCGGAACTGGGAAATTATAATGTGGTATCAGAGGAGTTTTCTTTTCTACTTTTCTTTAATATTTGGATCCTACAGATAGGGATTGGAAGGAATAGGTATTTGTTAATAAGTTGTTCCTGGGAGTAGCTAACCCTTGTATAGGGAAAAACCTAGTTACCTCAAATATTGCAATTTTTATGGTTTTTCAATTGTTATAGTTGATTTTATTTCACCGTCGTGTGATTCACTTGTTTTGTGATGCTACGATTTATATCATTGTGGTTCTATTTCTTTTGAAACCCGATGATATGAGGGTATTCCAACCCATGCATTATATAGGCACTTGCTAGAGATCACATGTCATGCATTCTTGTCATGCCATTTAGGATGCATTACTAATTGAATGTTGTTGTGATATATTTTGTGCTAAATATGCATTCTATTGTGATAGATGTTGTGATTGAATATCTTCTATTTTTATAGGGTATTGGAATATTTAATGTTTCAGGTGGATGTATGCCATGCTTTACTCCTTGATGTGTTATGGGCCCTCTTAGATCAGAATTTTGTGGAACATGAATGAAATTTAATTGAATTTTTTCATGTTATGATATGAATAAAGATGCAAAACATTGATTCATGGGAGTATGGTCTCATGTATTAGAATTTAACATGCCTTGGAAAATAATTTATTTTTTTAAGGGTTCCAGATGAGTATCAGAGGTTTACCATCCGGAAACGAATATAACACAGCGTGTGTTGTTATAAACACATGTCATATGTTCTTATGTTCTGAAGGAAACTACTTTTCTAATGTACACACCATGTACCTTATGTACACACCATGTATCTTATGTACATGTTGTGTACCTTATGTACATGTCATTTACCTTATGTGCACGTCGTGTAGTGATTTATTGTGTGACTGACTGTGTGAGCAGAGACAAGATATTGGGAAAGTTTAATATGGAATTTTATTTCTAGATTATACTTTCCATGTAGTAATCGATCGTGTATCCGGCCCTGCGACTAATGACACGGGTGGATGAAATTTGGATGTTACACAACGTGTCTATATGTTACATGTTGTGTAGTAATCGATCATGTATCTATCTGTGTGACTAACAACATCGGTGGATACAAAAAAGGTAGTACACACCATGTTGGTGGTGAACACGCCGTGTACTATTACATCGGGAGAGAATCATGTAGTTTTATCCGTTTATAAGAACTTGGACAGGAGGGAAAATTCATGTACCTGGTGTGTCATAGGAGGATCAGGGATTTTTTAGGGGTGTTACACGACCTAGTTTTGCAGGCATATTCACCCATGTGAAGGAATAAATGGGACATGTTGTGTGGTAGTTGTACACACCGTGTAACCTTATTTTGTAAAACATTAATGATTCCCTTATCCTATAATGTTCATACGCTTATATGTTCTTTTCCTTGAAAATATTGAACTGAGGTGCGTGCATGACCTATCAAATTCATGCCCCCAAGGCATCCTCTGATTGTAAACCAGGTGTAGGGTGATAACCAAGCATAGGAAATGGTAGATCAGGGACTACCAGTAGATCCTCCTATAATTCCCATCATGGCACTATCTATTATACCGAACGTAGGTGCTGATGCACAATTCTGTAAAGGATTTATGGGGATGATGCAGACATTCCAGAAAGAACCACATCCTACCCCGACTATGGTAGAATTGATGCGAGTGTACTAGAAGTACAATCCTCCAACTTTTTCAGTGGTTGGAGGACCATAGGCTTCACTATCATGGTTGTAGTCCATGCTTGATATCTTTGAGAATATGGAACTGAGGTGTGTGTGTGACCTTTTAGATTCATGCCGCCAAGGCATCCTCTGATTGTAAACCAGGTCTAGGGTGATCACTAGAGATAGGAAATGGTAGATCAGGGACTACCAGTAGATCCTCCTGTCATTCCCATCATGGCACTAACTTTTATACCGGACGTAGGTGCCGATGCACAATTCTGTGAAGGATTTATGAGGAAGATGCTGACATTCTATAAAGAACCACGTCCTACCCCGACTATGGTATAATTGATGCGAGTGTACCAGTAGTAGAATCCTCCATCTTTTTCAGGGGTTGGAGGACCATAGGTTTCACTGTCATGGTTGGAGGCTATGCTTACTATCTTTGAGAATATGGATATGCCTTCAGAGAGGAGGTTGAAGCTCACGATATACATTCTATGAGATTCCTCCAAGATATGGTGGGATGTTATCTCATATTTAGGATGTCATCGGGATATGGATTAGGAAGAGTTTCACAGGACCTTCTATGACTACTACTATATTAAGATATTGAGGGTTGATCGAGCCCTAGAGTTCCTTCATTTGGAGGAGGGAACTCATTCAGTGATGGAATAATCTTTTGGTTTTACTGAGGTTCAGCACTTTACACCTGTTCTGGGAGGTGATGAGTTATCATTGGCTATGCAGTTTGAGGATGGTCTCATGTATGATATCAGATCGCAGGTTAATGTTTTCAGGATGACTTCAGTGACTGTTATAGTGAACCACGTTCCAATTACTAAGGAAAATTTTAGGGAGTTGGGAGCTGTAAACCATGTCAATTTATCATCATGGGCTAGTACTCCTTTGATTGATAGAGGGAATCACCATTTGGAGCCTTCAAGTGGTGATTCAAGTAGTTGGGATGTATCTATAGGTATCTATGTGATGTGCTACTAGTGTGGGAAGAGTGGGTACACAATACCTCCCTGCCCAAGAGACCCATTTGAGTGGTGATATTGAATCAAGATGGGTCATCTTCAGTGTTTTTCCCATTTTTCTCACTAGCATCTAGTGAGAGTGGTTTTGTTATGACATCACGTTCAGGACCAGGACCACCAATTTTTCCTTGTTCAGGGAACTAGTGTTCTTCAGTTAGTGTAGTTTGAAGAGGTGGTCATGTCCATGGTACCCAAGAAATAGGTCTTTTGCGACAACAGGGTGGATCCTCTCAGGGTAATCAATAAGGGTTACAGGGCCATAGTATGGGTCCAAATTTTTCATTGGATCATACCTACCAAGAGTAGGATCCCGAACCCTCTAGCGTTAGAGGTATTATTCTCATTGTCTCTGTTTTATCTTATGCTCTTTTCAATACAGGGGCTTCCCATAGTTTTATATTTGTTTTCTTTTTGGATATTTTCGATCTATATATGTTTACTTCTAAGGAATTTATGCTTCTAGTCACATTGTAGGGGCTTACGACGGCTTGTGTAAGTTAGTGCAATTAGTAACCTCTTGAGTTTGGTGGGTGTCACATATTATGGGAACTCTATGTGTTAGAGATGACAGGCTTTGATTTCATTCTTGGAATAGACTTTTTTTTCTCCATTCAGGACATTTTTGACTGCTATCGTCGTTGGGTGAGTTTCACATCACCAAAGGGGGAGACTTTTCTATACAAGGGTGAATGGGATGTTCAATCGAGTAGATCTAGACCCGAGCATCATGGGTTGGGAGAAATAACATCTTAGATTTCTAGTTTATATCTAGATGACCAGGGGGCTTCTCATATGTACTTTCCTCTAGTGGTGGATCATTTCATAGATGTATTTAAAGACAATGTTTTAGGATAACCTCTGAAGCAATAGGTACAATTTTTTCTGTTGATCATGTTCTAGGTGTGGAACCAATGTTCGTTCCTCTTTATATGATGGATACATAGAAGTTACATGAGTTGAAGAAGTATTTAGAAGAGTAAGAAAAAAAGGATTTCATCTGACCCAGTACTTCTTCATGGGGATCTCCTATCCTTTTTTCTATGATGGTGTATGATACCCTCACACTTTGTGTGGATTATCGGAAGCTGAACCAGTTGATGGTCAAGAACAGATATCCCTTGATGAGGATTAATGATCTTTATGATCATCTTCGATGATACCAGGTGTTCTTAAAGATTGAATTGAGATCTGGTTATCATTAGTTGTGTGTTAGGTCATCTTGTATACCTCTTACATCCTTTCAGAGTCGGTATGTTCTATTCAAGTATTTGGTTATTCCATTCAGTCTCCCAAATTCATAAACAATATTCATTGGTTCTAATGAACCAAGTGTTCCATCCATAATAGGGTTATTTTGTTATAGTCTTCAGGGATGACATCTTGGTGTACTCTCACACTCGACACGACCATTCCACCCATCTTGAGACACTAAGCTTTGAAAATGACACTTTTGGATGAAGTATATTCACTTCTTGGGTCATGTCATCTCAGTAGACCCATGGAAAGTGAGAACAATAGATTCCTGGGATCATCCGAAGAACATATTTGAGGTATATAGTTTTTGGGGGATGGCTGGTTACTACAAGAACATTATAAAGAACTTTTCATGCTTAGTAGCGGCACTAACAGGCATGACTAAGAAGGGTGAAAAATACTTTTGGACTAAATCATGGGATTCATCCTTTTAGGAGATGAAATAGATATTGACATCAGTAAGGATACTAATTTTTCTAGATCTGGTAAATAGGTACACCATTTACATTTATTCATCAGGTATCAGGTTGGGAGCAGTGCTTAAATAAGGGGAATGAGTCATTCTATATGGGTCTCGGCAATTGAGGCCACATGAGAGGAATTACCTGATGCACAGTATCAAGTTAGCTGTAGTTTAGGAATCACTATTTTTTTGGACACATAATATTTTGGGAGTTCATTTTTTGGATAACATTGACCGCAAAAGTCTCAAGTATATCATTACATAGCATGATCATAATTTGAGACAGTGAAGGTGGTCTGAGTATGTTGTGTGTTTTGACATGGATCATTCTTACACACATGGGAAAGGCAACATTGTGACTGATGCGTTGAGTTGGAGGACTCAGATACAGCCATTTCATGAGGCTAGTATTGAGTGGTAGCTTATGGCTCTGTTATATGAGATGCATTTGGATGCGCACGACAGACATGGGTAGACATTTCTTTCTTCTATAGTTTTTACCAATAATCTTTCGAATCTAGTGAGCATGAGGAATCTATTTGATTCTGAAGGGATATTACTATGGGAATGTGTTGTAGGAGAGGACCCTACTCTTGGGTGGACCATAAGATAGTATTATATCTTGTGTTTTATGGGGCGTGTATGGGTGTCCGTAAACATACATGAGGTGATTTTGTGAGATTTTCATTACCCAATTTGGGCAGTTCATCATGGTGTCACCATGATGTATCGAGAACTACACCATCAGTATTGGTGTACAAGTATAAAGAGGTATGTTTCTAATTTTGATATGAGATGTTACACCAGTTAGTATGTGAAGGTAGAGAATAAGCGACTGGAAGGGATTTTAGAGAAGTAACGCATTCCTGAGTGGAAGTGGAATAATGTCACAATGGATTTCAGGATGGGTTTACTGAGGTTACCTTGAAGGAATAATGTTGTTTTGGTTTTTTTTGACAGACTCGCGAAGGCTTCACATTTACTGCTGATCAAGTAAACCTTCTTTTTTGATGATATTAGAAGGTTGTACATCTGATAGATTGTACGTTTTCATGGGATTTTGAACTCTATCATTTTAGATAGGGATTCTTGGTTCACGTCTCATTTTTATAGGGAATACAGTGGGATTTGGGTACGTATGTAATTCTGTGTGCATCTTAGCATCCTCAAGAATATTGATAGTCTATGTGAACAATTCATGTTTTGGAGGACATGCTTTGAGCATGTGTCTGGGATTTTGAGGGCTCTTGGGAGAGACATATACCCCTAGTGGAGTTTCAATACAATAAAAATTATTCAGTGGCGATGCAGATGGAACCATATGAGGTTTTTTATTTTAGGACATTCTGATCATCTTTATGTTGGCTAGTGGCAATATTGGAAGCTATGTTGGGACCCTGTCTTTTCAAGGAGACCACTGAGTCGGTGGAGTTGATTCGGGAGAGGATGGATACTTCACGGTCTTGGCAGAAATCTTATACTGATCGAAAAAGATGACCTCTAGAGTTCGAGGTTCGGCATCAGGTTTTCTTAAAAGTCACACCGAGGTTGTAAAATTAGAGGATTTTGAGACTGGGGATGCTTTCCCTTAGATAAATCAGACCGTTTGATGTTTTGGAGAGAGTCAGGATTATTTCCTATCTGTTTCAGTTGCCTCATATGTACCGGGCTATTCATTATGTCTTTTATTTTTCTCACCAATGATGTTACTTTTCAGACCCATGTCATGTTTTTCAACCAGATGATGTTGAGTTGTAGGTGGATGCATCCTTTTAGGAGCACCCTATTCAGATTGTGTATTACAACACAATGGTTCTATGAGACAGGTATGTTCTTCTGGAATGAGTGCTATGGAAGCACATATGAGTATAGGACGAGACTTGGGAGAGGGAGGCCGATTTAAATTCTTATTGTCTATATTTGTTTAAGTTTTTTTCTTCCCCAAACTTGTTGGGGAAATTAGAGGAAGAATTTCTTTAATGGGGATGTTTGTAAAAACCTGGATCTTCTTTTTAGGTATGGATCTTTATTTCGGGTTATTTTTTAAGAAAAATGAGGAAATCGATATTTTCTAAGTACATGCCATGTACTTTTGAGTACATGTCATGTATTCAGTTTTCATGTGTGGACAGGTAATGGTAGTGTAATGGCCGAGTACATGGCTATGTTGGTGACCTAACAGACTGCCTATAGAGGTGTTCGGTTTAGGCTAGTACACGGTGTGTACATTAAATGAACCCCCAATGTACTTATATTTTTAACTGATGAATTGAAGTGGGGTCACATCAAATCTCAAAAATACACTTCTTCTTCCCACTCTTCGTATAAGAGAGTGAAAAATGACCAAATAACATTGAGCTCCTCCCAGTTCTTCATCCTTGTTCTACTTTAGATGTCGTTAGGTGCATTGGATTTCCATGGGCGAGTTCTCTTTTTCCCTATAGCTTCTCTTCCTGATTCTTCCTCTCTCATGAGTAATTCAAGGTTAAATGTTTTTCACATTTTTTTAGATCTATATAATTCTATGATAATTCAAGGGTGTTGATCGTAAGATATCAAAGTAGGTGGGTTGTTCCTTTTATTTATTGCCTTGGATTATATATGCTTAATGAGCCGAATACACTTGTTTGGGGAATTTATTTTTTTTTTGGAATTTAACCCTGTTTAATATCATCATTGGTTTGTTTTATTGAGAAAGGATTATTGAGTATACGTAAGGTTATATAACTTTTAATGGGACACCCCATGGGTGCGTTCCCTTAATTGTTTGTTTATGGGTATTTTATCTAAGTTTCCTTTTAGGCATACCTTGTTTCCATGACTTGAATTGTATAGGATGGAGTTTGATTGATTATACTAAATAAATTTTTTATGCTTGTCAATATTATCCCGTAGTAGTTATACATTACATGTGCTTCCTTGTTATGATATGCACATTTTTATTCCAATGGACCGTGAGAGCCTTGGATGAGGAAAACAATGGGGGTTTCCAATATTTTTTACAAAAGACTGTGAGATAATTGGTGTAGAATTTGACCTAGGTGTATTAACCATGAGAGATAACATAGAGGTCATTTATTAATATTTATGCTATTTTGACCTAGGGGGTATTTACCATGAGAGCTACCTGGAGGTCCTTTTTATGTTATTGATTCCATGTTGGCCCTGGGGTATTGACTATGAGAGCTGCCCAGGTGTTCATTTGTAAATGATTTGAGCTATGTGAAACCAAAGGGTTAAGATCATGATAGATTTCTAGAGGGTTGTTTATGAATGATTGAATAATTAGGGCGAGTCTGCCAATAAAAATCGAAATCGTGGACTATTTTTAACTTGTTTGTTCTGATGGTCTTATGAGACGATTATTATTTATATTTCATGGAGGGATACAAAGCATAAGCTAGATCCTAGGATTTCATTATTCAATGGTTTGAATAATTAATAAATGTAAATAAATTTAATTGAAAACTGTAGTAAACTATTACTTTAAGAACATCATAGTTTATTGATTCATTTCTGTATATTACCAGCTAAATATATTCCCTGATAGTTAGGAACAGATCTTTTTTGTGGCTTCCTAATGGGATTCATCTCACACCTTGTGTGTGTCATGATTTTGGATGAAAAAAGATTATATGGTTGTAGGTATAGATAAGGTTATTTACCCTTTCTCATTAGGTACTTGATTGTTTGTTGGAGCTGGAGAGCATGGGATCAATTTGAGGCTTGAGACTCTATTGGTGTTTACTAGTTTTCTGTGATTTGGTTTCATTATTGTATTTCCATCTTTATCACTTGTTTGGATCCTTTCCTAGAAACATGTTACATGAATCATTTTATATGCTATAGTTGGTATATTATTATCTGTATTCCATTGTTTACTATTTTTTGTATGGTATTACTACTTCATCTATGATTTACTATATTTTATTCTACATTGTATACTCTTCCAATTAGGGAATAGTTTCCCCCATATCTGACCTTTTTTCCTACAACTATTCAGTAGTCTCTGGCATTTGATGAAGTGCACTTGAGATCATGTAACCAATAGGGTATGGGGCACCTTTGGGCAGAACTCAGAATAGGGATGTTACAAATTTAATTTTTTTCGTGCTTATAATTATACCAACCGGTCTTATGAAATGACCTGACCAATGTATTTATATATATATTTATTTAATTATTTTATATGGTTTTTGTGATACTAATTAATTAATTATACAGATATTTTTTGCATCATCTTTATTTTCAGTCAATATGTGTAGGGGAATACATGTCCATCATCACTAGTTTATACATTTCTTCCTTAGTCCCCCTCACAAGCATATGATTATTTTTATACATTAGATAGAGACGACGTATGGAATGGGCCACACAATGATGAGATGGTTTGTCTTGATGATGACGATGCACAATGTGGGTCCCTCTAAGATGAGGTTCTACCAATTTATGAATATGGTGTAAGATGCAGATGAATGAAATTCGAGGTCATTCAAATTGATGAATATTGTGTAAGGTGTATACAACTCTAACATGAGGTGTTACACCAGACGAGTAGCAGACATATTGGATGGGGGTGAGCTACATCATGGAACAAGAGAGGACTCAAATATGATTCCCTGAGGTCTTGGTTGGTCCATCGACATTATTTAGATCAAATAATATTAGATTCTCAAAACCAGTTGGGTTCAAGAATTTATTTATGCATTTATTTATTATTTTAGGATTTTATAATTGTAGGAAATCATAGAAAAAAGTAAATAATAAAATGAATCTTGAAGTGATGATTTTTTTCTATTAATGTTCTATTGTGAGCATGAAAACATTGTTGAGAAAGATTAATAGAAATTGATTACATTAATCAAGAGAAAAACAAATTAATATTATTTCATTACCACCTTCCATCATTCAAATTTGAAAAAAAAATGTTTGGCATGATCTTAATGCCAAAGCTATGGGAACCTCTTACTGTTGGGGTGTTCATTGGAGAATAAATGTTTTAAACAAATAATGTTACAATAAAGAAGTATCTAAAGATTGGTTTTTGAAGTTTTAGAGGCAAGTTATGAGGGAATCAACATTATGATTTTGAGATGCTTGGGATTCACACAATAGACCAAGGAACTATGAGTTAATGTGGTTGGCCAGCTGAACACCTACCTTAAACCCTCTGAGTAGTGGTGTAGAGAATGATTATAGGCATTGAGATGTTTTGGGGATCCATTCCACTAAAATAATTAAGTAATAATTTATTTTGATACAAGCAAAAAGGGTTACTATGAATTTGATAAAACAGTTTGAGACATTTAAATGATTAAACTAATCGGTAATGTCCAAATCGATAATCATAATAAAAATAATAATATGCTAGTTTTAATTTTTTTAGGAAGTTTTATGTTATAAAAAAATATAAATTGTGATAAATATAGGAAAATATACATTTATAAAATATATTGAATTTTCCTGTGTTATACAGGTGCTTTCACACACTAATAATATATTAGGACTTCAGGTTGCTAATGTCCCAAAACCTATTAAGTCACCTTGGGAAGAAAGGGTGTAAAAATTCATATAGGTTACTCATGTAGGAAGAATATGATGGTTATTTCATAGTGTTGTCACTATATTTTGAGTATTGTTGTAGATAGATCATTGATATATGAATGATTACACATGTAGTATCATCTATGAGAGGTTTATGAGGAGAAAGTGAAGCATGATGTGAATGATGTTGTTTATTGTGACGTCCTTACCCTGGTTCCACTAAACGATGCCATGTGCCGGTTAGCCACATGCCCTCAAGTGCGCCTCCCTATATGCTAGAGGGTGCCGACTAGCAGCGAGTTTCTAGTAAGTCAGTCAGTTGGAGATTATTCCCTCTAATATAAAAATAAAACACCAATAGAAGCAAACAACAATAACCAAGTGCGGAAGTGTATAAATAACCAGAACTACACCATGTCATATGATGTACAAACCTAGAAAATACTATACTCCACTGAAAGATAAAACACGATATGAAAATGTGAATTTCATGTGTCTACAATGAAACTAAAAGTAATGAAACAACAACTCCCACATGGGTCCCAAACAACATCTAGTTTCCTCTCCCATGCTCCAATACCAAACAGAATCATATCCAAAGGCCTTGCCATTATCCTGTCCTACAATAACAATGTCTAATCAGGTGCTGATCAAGCATCCCAAATAGGGTGTGAGCACAACTAAATAGGCCACCACCAATAGTGTCTAAAACAATTCTAGTCAAAAGATAGTATATAAAATTTTATGAATAAAAAAATACAAATCTTATTTAAACAGTTATCACATTGAAATTTAATCTTTAATCATCATATTACGTCCAATTTCAATTATTGTTTTCTAATTGAATCTTCATTAATTATTATCATTCATTTGGTGTTAAACATCGTGCCCAGTCCCCAAATCTCATTTAGTGTAGGTATCCATGCCTATATCTCCATATCTCATTCGGTGTAGGTCGTTATGCCTAGAACCCCAACATCTCAAACATGGATAACTATTGGGGAGTAATGACATATCCATGTACCAACTTCTAATCGGCCAAGAACACCATGTCGAGCACCACAAAAATCTCATCCATTTAATCATTATTTAATTCAAAATAATTATCCACATTATTCTATTACTAATCCAATTATTATTTAAACATTTCAAAGAACATTATTTATCTCAAAAATTAACTATTCATATAACCTATTAATTAATTCATCAATTAATGAATCAATCAACACAATTCTAATTCCATTATTAATTCTTCACAGTTAATTATCCATATCAAATATAAAATTTTCATAATTAATTATCACAATTAATTTTCTTTGATCAACATCTTGGCACATAATTAATTCTCACAATTAATTATATTACATAGCCAAACATCATTTCATAATTAATTTCTCCCAATTAATTATCTTAACACAATCAATTCAATATCTCAATTACATTATCTCTACCCATAACCAATCTCCAGAAAAATATCTATTTGGGAAACCCCCCTTCGTTTGTTTTGTGATTCAATTATCAATTAATCACCAAGGCAATCACGTGCCAATTCAACATTCCTAATTAATCCAATTTTGGAAATAAATTATCAAGGGAATCTAGAAATTCCATAAACTCGCATTTACATATCAAATACACGACTATGAGAGTATTATTTAGACAACAAAACTCATTTTTTGACAGATGTTAGCCCAATGGAAATCCCCAAAATACATGTGGAACAAATTTATCAATCATGTTATGGATGTAAATCCCCAAACCAAAATTAATATAAAAGGCATCAATATCATACAAATCTTGATCTAGATCCCAAATCCTAGATCTAGATATCATATAATGGGTTTAGATCCATGGGAACGGTGCATATATTCCATGAAAAGGTCAATGAATGATAGAGGAATGAATGGGTGATGCAACATGATGAAATCTACATACCATGAATAGAGCGGATCTTTAATTCATGCCCTCAATCTCAAAGAACGATGTTCAAATCAATTTAGAATCCCTCTAGAAGGCTCTAGGATCACATAAAAATTCCCATGCTAGAGCCAAGGTGGAAATACGGGAGTCCTGGGGGTTCGGGTGGTTTTAAAAAAATATTTTCAGATAATTAATCTCGTGCATATGGTTTCCTAGGAAGGGCCACATGGTTAAGGTAAACAGTGTGCCAACCATGTAGATATCTCGGTCTAGGTTCGCACAGATGGCATGGTAAAGTCACATGATTTGTTAAATCATGCAGAAACCATGCACATCCCATTTTCTATTTGTTTTTCTTAAAAAATAACCCAAATTCATCCCAAGCCATTACTCCAAAAAAAAGGTTCATACAATTACAAAAAGTACCTGAAAACACACCCGATATAACTCTAGAAAAGTCCGAGATCTTACATTATCCCCACCTTATAATAGCTCATCCTCGAGCTGCACTATCAAAATTCCCTAAGATTATGATCCAAAAAGAATGGTCCATTGAGACCTCATTTCTGCTTCACATTCCCATGTTTCCTCTGGTACACTTCCATGTTACCATAACAGAAGAACTAATGGAAGATCTTTCCTCGTAACACGTTCTCAATGCAGCCCATAACACATGTCGGATTATCCTCAAAGGACGCATCTACCAAAAGGTCAACCTATTCCACATCAATAACATGATAAGGGTATTGGAGATACAGTTGTAGTTGGGAATCATGGAAAACATCGTGCATATTGATTAATTTCTATTGAAGGTAAATCGGTACGCCACTTGCGTGATTATATCCAACACCTCAATCGGTCCCTTAGACATAGGCACCATCTTGGCATGCATTTGTATCCTATGGTGATCCAATCTAAGAGACACCTAAAGGAATAATAGATTTCCATCCGAATACTCTAGGGTTTGTCTCCATCTATCGGCATATAACTTTTTCCTACTCTGATCCATAACCATATGTTTCAGAATCAAGTGCACTTTCTCTGATGTCCCCTAAACGAGACTCGGTCCCAACAGCTCTGACTCACCCACCTCTAACCAACATATTATTTATATAAATGTTCTAAAATAAAGTACCTCATATGGTTCCATCTGTATAGTTTCCAAATAACTGTTCTTATAGGAAAAGTACAATAAAGCATAGTGGTTCTCCCAAGAACCTCTAAAGTCACGAACACATGCTCGCAGAATATCCTATAAGAATGATATGGTACAATCTGACCGCCAATCTATCTAGGGTTGGAAGTTCGGACATAACAAAACCCGTGTACCATGCACCTTCTCTATGCCCTGCTAGAAGAGTGAAGTAAAGATAGAATCGCGATATAAAACTACAGTTTGTGGCACCCCATGAAAATGAACTATCTATCGTATGTATATTTCTCGCAACTGTTCTACTATAAAGGTTTTCCTCGTAGGAAAGAAATTTGATACTTTAGTTATTCGATCCATAATGAACCAAATAGGATCATTATTTTTAATTTTCATTGGATGTCCTACCACAAAATCCATTGTCATGTCATCCCATTTCCATTTTGGAATAGGCAATGGATGCAATAGGCCTCTCGGTCATTGGTGATCTTCCTTCACCTACTAAAAGGTGAAATATCTTATTACAAACCTTGATATCTCCTTTTTCATGCATGGCCACCAAGACTGTCAATGTAGGTCATGGTAAATGTTTTTCACCTCAAGATGTACCGTCCACTTTGAGGCAAGAAATTCTGGCATAAGTTCTTCTTTCATACTCGTATGCACAACCACTCGATTTTTCATATATATGAATTCATCCACATCTATTATCCAAATTAAAGGTGTCTTCACACCTTCAAGTATTTACCTTATGGATAATCACTCTAGATCCTTATACTTCCTATCCCTGGTCTATCTCAAGAGTGTAGACACCACTTCTATAAAAACTAGAGTCATCCTCTCATGACTCTCTCGAACAACCACATGCATTTACATCAGTATGGGCATCATCTTCCACTCAGCACTTGACTCATATACCAACTAATTATTATATGTCTTTCTCATGGAATCAATCACACTATTCCATTTCCCGGAGTATATTCTACTTCAAAATTAACGGACATCATATACTCTACCCATATTTGTTTCTGGAGAGTCATGTTGCGCTGTGAAAATATATATATCAAGCCTTTGTGATATGTACAAACAGTAAAATTTTCACCAAAAAGATAGTGTCTCCATCACATAAGAGCATAAACCACTGCTGCCAACTATTGGTCATGAGTTGGGTAATTTTGTTCATATGTCCCCAACTGTTGAGACCCATAATCAGTGAATTGATCCCCTTACATCAACACAGCTTCGAGTCTGATCATAAAAGTATCACAATACACAATTTACTCCTCACCTAACATAGGTAATATCAAAATTGGGGCTTATGTCATGCACTTCTTCAAATCCAAGGAATCATTATCACATGATTCTGTATAATCCAACAATATCCCTTTATTTTTCAAACCTGAAAGTGGTGCTGACAATCAAGAATAGACCAGGATGAACCTGTTGTAATAAACATCTAATCCCAAAAATATTCAGATATCAGAAACATTATTGGGATTCTCCCAAGAGATCACCACCTTCACTTCTTTTGGGTCCACTTCCATGCCTTCTTTCAAGATGATATTCTCTAAAAAGTGTACCCTTTCAATCTAAAACTAACATTTAGATTTCTTTGTATATAGTATATGCTCTTTAAATGTACCCATGATGATGTCATGATGTTCGACATGATCATCATGAGTCTTAGAGTACACCAATATGTCTTCCCTAAACACCACCACAAACTGATCTATGTACAGATGAAAGATCATGTTCATCAAGGGCATAAATACTACTACATCATTTTTCCACTGAAACGGAATTACAACAATCTCATAAAGGACATAAATTCTTCTGAAAGGCATTCTTAGTATATCAGAGGTACAAACTTTCACCTGATGAAACCCTTATCTTAGATCAATATTTGATAACAAACAAGCCCCCTTCAGCTAGTCAAACAGATCATTGATACGCAAAAGAGGACATCGGTTCTTCACAGTCATTTTATTCAACATTAAGTAATCGACGCAGAAGTGTAAACTCCAATTGTACTTCTTTGGAAACAATACATGTGATCCCCACGGAGAAGTACATGGATGGATAAATATTTTATCCTCAAACTCCTCTAACTGTTTTTTGAGCTCTTGAAGTCTAGTTGGTTCCATTATGTAAGGTGGAATAGATACTGGCTCATCCCCTGACATGAGATCAATAGTGAATTCCACATCTCTCTTAGGTGGAAACCATGTTATGTTTTTAGGAATGACATCATGAAATAGTTCTACTAATTGTTGAAGGATATATTTCCTACCACTCCCATCATCCAAAAAAAGACTAGAAACAAGGGATGTGATCTCTCCAAGGTGATGAGTAATTCTCTAATCTCGGCCTCCATGGATATCCCATTCTCCTTGATGAACATACTAGTAGCCTTAAGAGATAGCATGGTCACTCTCTTGAGGTAACAATCTATGTGGGATTAGTATGCGACTAGCGAATCCATACCCATAATCTTGTCAGATCCCATTATATAAAGGGAATAGATATCTCAAAGAAAATGACACTATCCAATATCTAGGGAACATTCCTTTCATAAATATATATCCATAGATTGTGTTCCCAATAGTGTATCGATTTTCATCACCCCTCTTATAGACTCCACCTCCAGGCTCAAACCATTAACAGGGTTTGTAGATGTAAAGGAATTAGGGGAACTAGTATTAAACATGAAAGTATCTAAAGTAGAAGAAACTAGAAGAGTACCTCCAACTATCGAAGGACTTTACTCACATTACAAAAATATAGGTTGCACTGCATGTAACTATCCTGCCCTTTTCCCTGTGGTGTCATGTAAATACCTTGAGTATAACAACTCTGATGGTATGACTGCTCATACCCAGAAGCACTACATCGACTACCCCTACTGCCTCTTCCCATAGAGTTCCATCTGCCAGACTTATATGGTCTATAATACCCCCTTCCCACACATTAACTCCGAGATGCTGCTCCCTTAGCACCAGCTTGTCGCTACTTCCTTCATAACTTTTGTATGTGACCTATCTTTCCACAAAATCAGAACACCTCTAGTGTTTGAGGAAAATGTGTATAATAGTGTCCCTACATACCACACTGGTGGAAATGTAAATGTGTAAGATTTGGTGCAACTAATCCTCATGGTTTTCCACCTTGCCTTCCATTGTCCTGACTAAGGGTATCGTGATAGTGCTTCCTGCCCTTATAAGGCACACTCTCTAATCGTCCAGTGACAGCTACCTATCAAGCACCGGAAGCCTCCTTCTTGTTTCCCTTTGAAATGGTATCCTGATTAACCGCTTCTAATAATTTATTCAGCCTAATGATATTTACCTAGGTCTTCATTTCACAAATAAGTCTGTCCTAAAATCGTTTTTCCAATGAAGCCTCATATGCCACCAAATCTGGAGAAAACACTATAAATATTTGAAATGATCAGTGTAATACTTTATGTATATGATTCATTGGGTTAGATTCATAAACTCTGAAGCCTTCTCTTATCTCAGCATCCCGGTATAGAAGTGTTCCAAGAACTTTTCTAGAAATTATGTCCAAATTATACCTGAATGTCCCACCAGAACTTTGCTGACCCCTGTAACATATATGAAACCAACATGACCCTCCTCCCATCAAGAGTCTATAAAGTACAAGTGTTTTCTCTATGGATTCAATACAGAATTAAAATCCATCAGGTCCACCCTCTTGAGTAAAAGTTGGAGGCTACTACAGCTAAAACTCCCTTGTCAACTCATACATGATTTTCAGAACCCACCCTAGGTCAGTCTCCAAGAATTGTATGAAACTATAAAAGTCTCTCAGAATTGTTCCCCTTCCTCCTCAACATTCACAAATGGTGCCTCAAGTTCTTGTCTGGATGTTTTTTCTAGGCCATACCCCTCGGTCTCTCCCTAAACAAGCATTTTGGATTCATATCTCTACAAATCCAAACACACTTCTTATGTCTCATAACGAAACCTTATAACATTTACGTAACAGGAGAAACTAACACAAAAATTTTCAACATGTCATTCCCATTTTTCTCACCACATGGTCAACACTGAGGCCATATCACTACCCTTAACCATCCTACTCCTAGGTCTTGATTAACAAGGGTACATACATTCTCATTAATTAATAACATTATCTCAAATTAATTAATTCAACAATTAATTAATTAATTGTACCCATTTCATCAATCAAGGTTCTCAGAAGACACCCATTTATTCTGATTTTTCTTCATTATTTCATTCTCACAAAAAGAAAAAATAGTTCATGTTCAACAACTTACCCATAACCAGTTTTCTTATGATTTCCTAGAATGATGCATGTCACACACAACCCTGAGTGCCTAGAATGGTTCATGTAGAATCAAGAATCATGCTTCTTTAGAACACAAATCAAAATCTAAAACCTTCCAAAATAAATATCACATCACACCACAAGTGCGTCAACCAAGTTAAAAAAATATCCAATTATAACATCAAACAACAATAACAATAATCCCACCATGAGTACTCAAATTTTCCCATGTACATGGGTTTGCAACTCCCATGGACACGCTCATTATCAAACCTTGACTCTTCCATTTCTCTTATCTAGATTCCTAAAATATTAAGTCAGAACAAGAATAAATAAATGAAAACTCCTTTGAACCACTTTGTGACATCCTGACCTGGGTGCCACTAAACGGTGCCCGGATCCCATTTGCCAGAAGCCTTTAAGCGCACCTCCCCATATACAAGAGTCTGCCGACTATAAACGAGGGTATAGTATGTTAGTATTTGGGAGACTATACCCAACTTAATCAGAATAAAATACCAACATAATCAAACAACAATAACCATGTGCGGATGTATATAAATAACTAAAACAATACCATGTCATATGATATTCAAAACAAGAAAATACAATACTCAACTAAAAGGTAAAACATTATATGATAATATGAATGTCAAGTGTCTACAATGAAACTAAAAGTAAAGATAAAACTACTCCCAAGAGGGTCCCAAACCACATATAGTTCCATATCCCATGCTCCAATGCCAAAAAAACCTATCCCAACTCCTTTCCCTTAACATGTACTACAACATCAATATCTACTCGGGTGCCGATCACGTGGCTCGAATAGGGTGTGATAACAACTCTGTAGGCCACCAACAATGATTTCTAAAACAATTCCAGTCAAAACATAGTGTATGCAGTTTTATGAAGAAATAAATACAATTCATTATTAAGTAGTTGTCACATTTTCATTTAATTTTTATATCATCATATTAGGCCTAGTTTCAATTCCTATTCTCCATTTGAATCATCATTCGTTGTTACCATTCATTTTTTTAACTTAATTTCATGCACCGAAAATGTTATTTAGTGTAGGTCACCATGCCTATCACTCTATCTCATTTAGTGTAAGTTTTCATTCCTTTCACACCAACATATCATGTTTGGATAACTATTGGGGAGAAATGCCATGTCCATGTCCCAACTTTTAATTGGTCTAGAATGCCCTGTCTAGCACCACAAAAATCTCATCCATTTTGTCTTTCATTAATTCACAAGAATTATCCACATCATTCCATTATTAATCCGACGATTAGTTAAAAATTTCAATGGCCATTAGTTAACTCAACAATTAACTATGCACATAACCCATTAATTAATTCATCAATTAATTAGTCAATCTACACAATTCTCATTCCATAATTAATTATTTACAATTAATTATCCATGTAATATATTAGCTTGTCATAATTATTTCCCACAACTAGTTATCTTTGATCAACATCATGGCACATAATTAATTCTCACAATTAATTAAATTACATTTCCATACATCATTTCATAATTAATTTCCCCATTTAATTATCATTACACAGTCAATTAAATATCTCAATTATAATATATCAACGCCTAACCAATCTCTAAAAAAATATCTATTTGGGAAACCCTACTTTGTTTTCCAGTGATTCAATTATAAATTAATCACCAAGGAAATCACAAGTAAATCCCACATTCCTAGTTACTCTAATTAAAAAAATAAATTATCAAGTGAATCTATTAAATCCATAAAATCACATTCACATATTAAATCCATGACAATGGGTGTTTTATTTAGACCACCTAACAAGGTTTATTAAATGATTTTAGTGCAATGGAAATCCCCAAAATTCGAGTAACACAATGTCATAAATCAACCTCCAGATATAATTCCTTAAACCAGTATTAAGATCAGAGGCATCAAGATCTTGAAAATCTAGATCTAGATCAACAATCATAGATATGGATCTCAAATCATTGGTTTAGATCCCTAGAAATGATGGATATATTCCATGAAAAAAACAAATGAAGATATATGAATTATTGGGAGAAGACCCAAGATGCAATCCACTTACCAGGAATGGTGTAGATCTTTAATCCGATCTTTTGATCTTGAAGAACGATGTTCGAATCACCTTGGAATCCCTCCAGAAGGGTTTGGGTTCACCTAGAATTTGTCAAGCTCGAGCCAATTTCTAAATATGGGTGTCTCTAGGATTCCGGTGGTTTTATAAAAAATATTTTTGTATAATTAATCAAGTTCCCACTATTTTCTATTCAGGGGCACATGATTAAGGAAAATTGTGTGCCAACAGTGCGGAACTCTCTATCCAGGTTTTCACAGTTGGAACGGTTTAGTCACACATTTTTTCAAACCATGTACAATCCATTGTTTGTTATTTTCTCTTAAAAATCACCCAAACACACCCCAATCCACTACTCCAAAACAAAGGTAATTAAAAAACTCAAAAATTACATGAAAACGAGACTGAAATTACTCGTGAAAAGGCTGGGATTTTATATTTACACTGGTGATGTGTAATTATAAAGGCATATCATGATCCTTCAGTGGATCCCATTCTCATATCATTTACACCTAATTATTCAATTTACATTTAAGATTACAAAAAAATGATGTGGTGTAAAAAATTCATTGCCTTTTATTTAATGATCGCCAATAAATGAGAGTATTAAAGCTGGTTAATCATTAAAGAATATGGTGAATTAGTTAAGAGACATGTAAATAAGGTCAATAAAAATTGTAATGTCATTGGAAAATTTTTAATTTACTTCATTGAAGTGGGGTTAGTTATTAAATAAGAGGTCAATTAAATTGCATAACTTGAAATAATATCTATAGAACTTAATCACTCTAAACTGAATTAAATAACCATGGTATCATATCTTATTCAGGTATAATCATCAAATAATATTTATAACATACTTATTCAGTTTAAAATACAATATTCCAACCAAATATATGTATTTTAATAGTGAGACAATGTATTTATTGAAACATTATGTAAATTTTATTATTTAGGAAGATGTGGTAGGGTGATTCCTAAGTCAGCAGAGAGAAACACATATCTCTTAATCATCGTGTTAATGATTTATGTCAAACTATTATTGATTATAACCAAAACATTTTTCTCTTGAATACTTTGGACATAAGGATACATTATTCCATGTTCTAGAATGAATGTTTTCTGGTGTTTCATAACCAATTAATGGTTTTCTGATACTTGAATCATATGAAATATTTGATGAATATAAAAATTTAATAATTTTACCCAGTGAGGGAAAGGTAATTGTATTCCATGAAAAACCAAAAGTGGATGTCAAGGATATAACCAGTTTGGTATTTTGGCTCAATATAGCTAAACACCTTTGGTATTTTTGATGAATTTATTTAGGACAAAGAAACCTTTAGATATAAATTTATGCCACAAAGAATTTGGTAGTATTTAAACAAGAGGAAATGAACAATTTCACGGTTAATCTAGTGGTAAATATACTTCATAATATTCCTTTAATTAGTTCTGTAATGAGAATGTGAATTTTTCAAGGTTTGAATATATAAGATGATTCCATCTAGCATGCTAATGAGTATCTTGAAAAAGCATTCATTGATCAATATAACTTTGGGTGGAGTAATTATTAAAAGGAAATTATCATATCTACATCACATCCTTGATATTAATAATGAGGAAAATGATATTTCAAACATGTAAACATTGATCAAGATTTGAAAATGCTCATTTTATACATCAAATTAATGATGTAAGTAGTATCAATGTTGAAAATTGCACAAACATCCATTATATTTCAAGACGTTCATTGAAAATAATGGTGATATCCCCAAACCATATGCCAACTATAATTGAAAAAGGAAATGATATAAGTCATTATATGATGCAAATCCATTATTTAATTGATATCTGTTAAGATGAAAATATCTTCAATCATATAAACAAACTTGCAACAAGATGAACACATTCTTAATCTAAGAAATTATCCCAATGGTTTATTCTAATATTAAATAGATTCATAAGATTGAAAAGTTGTAGTCAAGTGATTGACTACATTTCAATATAAGGGTTCACTTCTCTATTAGGGTTAGAGGGAGAAATATTGAATTGGGTTCAGTCAATGTTAATGATTCACATGTAGTTGGCATAGGAACAAAATAGACAAATTCATGTAGAAGAGGAATGTTATAGAGACACATAGTACATAAGAAGGTAAAAAAACATAGTGAAGGTTTAATATTCACCACAACCAAAGATAAATTTTTCATTGTGAATAAAAAATCCAATAAGTAAGAAGTATATGAAAATTAGATAATATTGAAAAGAGAATATAAAATTCAATAATGGATTCCTTGTATAAAAAATACAAATGGTTCTATTATTTTGAATACCTCATAGGTTATTCAAGAGAGATGATACATGGGTGGTAAAAGCACAAAAAAACAAGGATTAATATGTAATACTAAGTTATTATTCTCAAATACATCTGAATTTTTACTTGTCATATCTATTTTATATGATCGTTTAAATATACAGTTTTATTTCAAGAAAAACATTCATCAAAGGTGTCTATAAGACCAAACGAGAAAGGGAAGGTGACATTGAAAAATGCCAATAGGGTATTAAGATACTAAGATATAGTTTAGATTTAATCTATGAAAAATGATCAGAGAATATTAATTAAGAGTGAATGTTTAACATTTATCTACTAGAGTTTAGTGGGAGAGCTGTTGTTTTCCATGTAAAATATGTTAGAAAACATATGGAAAAAATATATTTTCCTTACAGTTAGTTGAGACCAGGAAAAAAGTAATTATCTAGTTACTAACTTAAAGAAGAAAATAATGTTCAATTGAATAGGATCTACTGAGGTATATTTTACCATATCTTGAACATAGTCAATTGTACATTAAATGACATGGTTTTGAAAAATAAAAGTTGGAAGAATTCTAGAAATGAATTTTTTCTAGTGTCATCTAGCATAAATCTCTCCAAGTAAGCATGAGATGTCATAGTAGGATATTATGTGGTGAGTTGAGTACCAAAAACTACAACGATGGATTGATCACATATTCCATTATAGGTATAAGATAAGATATTTCCAATATATAATTTATGTTTGGAAAATAATAGTTATATTCAGGATAACTGCAAGTAATGTAGTCAGAACTATCTGATTTTACATGGGAAAGTAAAAAATGATATGTTCCTGGTGTATGGAGTGGAAGAGAAACTAGTTATGGTGGGATAAAAACTATTCTTCCCATGATAAATTTGATTCATTATCATAGTAATGATAAGGTATTGATCAAGATAAGCTCATATAATTAAATGGCATTCATACCTAAAAAATCAAGTACATTTCAACTTCTGAGGTAACTAAGAAGAAGTTATTAAATGAAATGATTTGTTAATATATTAAAATCTCACCTTCCTAGAAAATTTTTATGATAATGATAATTATTTTACTATTACTATACAAAATGTCATGTTTTGATAGTTAAAAAAGGGGTATTCTTAGAGATACCATATTTTGAGTAGTTCCACTCAAGGAGGTTTGGTAGCAAATAGAAATATTTCCACTTAGTATAAACATGGTAAACCAATAAAATAAAGTTATTACTCAATAGAAATATGATCATTATCAAGTCAGATCTAACATGGTTGGTTAGCAAGTTGTCTCTAGTACATGTGGGAGTGTTGTAATAGTTAGTTTCATAGACCCATTCGGAAATGTAATTTTGATTTCCATATAATACAAAAATTTATATATAGATGATGTATAATTACCATTTTAGAGTTGAAATTTATGCATCCACTGTTAAATGGTAATTTCCATATGTTTATTATCTTATAAAAAGGTTGTAGCAGATAACAAGATATAATGAAAACCTTGAGACACTATGACATCATTCTTAAACATTTGTTATATTATGTAGATACATAATTCTGGATGGACATAGTATATGTTTGAATATCATGTGATAGGGGATCATAAACATTGAATAAATATTATATAGATGTTATCACCTAATGAACTTATGTAGTGAGACCACAAGAACATGCCTTCCAAATAGGAACACCACATATTGTAGGTGTCATTGTTTGTTCCTATCTATAGACATGTGTATTAGTATCTTGACTTGATTTCTCTACCAATGGGATCCATTTGATCACATACTTTGATGTAAGGTAAAACCCTTGGTATTTAAATCATGGAGAGGTATCTTATATTGGGTGCATCATTTGTGGTATGGAATTGGTTGAGTGGTGAAGAACAGATTTTTCGCTTTCATATTATGGGAGTAATATATCTCATCCCTGGTTGATCAGGATGGTACTACCTTTATAAGTCTTTTGAAAAATAAATATAAGGGTAAATCCATTCGGTTAGACAAACAAATATTAAATCAAGAAAATTTAGATGGCATATGTTTGTGTTTTGCATTATGAGAAATTTAAATACAAAGAGATTAAAGTACACACTAAATGTTAGAAGGTTGGTTATCATTGAAATGGAAATCCCTACCTCTTTAGGGTATTTTATGGGTTTCTAGACTTCACTATTTTTCTATGGATTTTATTCACTACTACAGATATAAGGTCCTAGAGGGTCATATACAATATTATATCCATGAATCCTCCATATTTAGTTGAATTGATATATCAGGCATGGTGGTCCATACAACACGGTCTAGGTGTTTTACAATGTATTAATCACTATTAAATAAATAAATTCACTATTATTAAAGTTAGGAATAATAGAGTTGAATTTATATTTATTATTTTCATGTTATGTAAATATATGAAAATTATTAGTGGAATAAATATTATTTTAATATTCCGAGTTCATTTAAAATAAGTTGGAATTACAAGTTGATTAAACGACTCAGGTTTTAATCATATAATATATTTAATATATATTATAGAAAATTGAAATTATAATAAATAATATTTACATAGTTTAGATCATCATACCTATTTATTTAGTGGATGTTATATTTTCAATGGCCATGGAACCCTATCGGGTATTTTGGAATATCCACAATAAATAGAGAGAGGATCTTGAACAACAAGAACTATTCATTAAATTTTGAACATATCCACTATTTCCTCCATCTTCATAGAGAGAGAATCTCTTGATCCAGGAATTCAAATCATTTTTTTCCTCATGCATTGTAAGGTAGAAGATGTAGGGATCCTCAGGACGTCAAAGACTATGTTGGATCACCGCGCTAGAACCTGGAATTTGAGGACCAATTATCCTGCTAATTTTCAAATCATGTTTGGATGAAATAGAGATTTTTTATTTTTTTTCCTTAATAAAACAATCACTAGTGATAATAAAATGTTGAGCACGACATCAGATTCATAAAATTTATATTTTCAGTTTACGATTTTCATCTCTTTTTTTACATTTGATCCTCTATCAGTTCCCGGGCTCGGATCAATAGAGATAAAATGTATCATCATGACAATGATGGTAAATTTTAAAATCCCCAGACCACACGCTTCCACTACGACCCCTCTACCTCCATTAATTTCAAACAATATAATTTAATATATTTACACACAACGTAAGAAACAATTTAACTAAACATGTATCTTCTAAGCATAAAATAAATTTTTTACTTTCATATTGATAACTATTGGATGGATGTTAACATATTTTATTTCATGTCATATAAAATCACTATATTTAAAAAATTATTTAACTGTAATATTATTAACATTATTTTCCATGAAAATAATGTTTTTTAGAAAATATATTTTTACACATGAAATGATTTTCTTTGTTATTTATCAATTATATTTTAATTTTATCATTTCATTAGTATAAAAAATATTTTATTTTTCTTTCTACCTATATTCCATATTTTGGTTATGTAAATATGTTACATAGAAAATAGATTTCAACATTTTAACTGTTTAATAGCATTATAATTTTTTTTGGTTTGGTGTTTCAAGTAAAGGAATCTATCAAACATATTATTTATTTAAGGGAATAATTTCAAAAATATTGTGGTGATAAATTATCCAAGCATAAATAAATTTTATCCTAAAAATTTTAATTTTCACATAATGGTAATAATTTTTAATGGTATTTAAATGCTAAAAATGGCTCCAGATATAGCTTTTTGAGATCTATTAACCTTAAAAACTCATAAACATTTATTTTTTCTCAGAATACACTTATTCTTAATGTTATGTTTTTCTTATACTATTTGTTCCAATATAATATCATTATTCAATATCGTGATAAATAGAATATTATATGATTCTAAAGGGTGTTCATAATAATCGCAACTTTGATACTCTATCATAGGTTGATAATAAATGAGGGTTTTTCATCCAACAAATATGTTTCTACATCTATGTTTTGAGAATGAAATTATTTCCAATATCACATTAAAATTATATAAATGAAATATTATAAGGATTAAATGACTCATAAACCCAAAAACCAAAAATAATATTTACATACTTTGGATGAAATTATGATTTCATTGGGTATTTTATTTTAATAGCTAAAATTGGTGAAGACATATATGACATAATACAATCCTAAATCTATAGTAATGATTATGTGTATGAATCACAACTCAATTATCACATTCCACATCAAAAATAGGCAGTGCATGTGATATACTTGTTTTCATGGTCCATACGGTTATTCCTGTTGATTGTCTTATTAATCCCATAGATTAGTTCACTAGTTTTCATAGTTTCAAGATTCCTTATATCTATAACATTGGATTAGTAGTGGATCATTAGGAGAACGTTTATTCCAAACATATAAATTTAACTCTTACTTTTTCCTTGGAATATTATAGTTTAATTAACTCATTTTTAAGAGATTGAACATTTCATAGATCCCTTGATACATTACCCTAGGTGTATCTTACTACATATTTTACATGATAGAGATTAAATCATTATTCATTTATCAACTTTTTCAACTCTACTTCCATGAGACTCCATACTTTACTTTTATCATGTTTTTAAAAGAAAAATTATTTCTAACTTGTAAATCATAATTCACGGTAGCTAGGTTAGTATAAATATAAGGATTTTCACTCTATCTCTTATCCCATTAGGTTTTTTATTGAGGAAGTCTGCCCTTTGTCCATGGATTCCCTTGATAACATGGTTTCTTTAGTCCTCATGTATAAATAAAACCAAAATGGTTTAACCTGAGTGATGAATAATTAACATCATTATTGAATTATCATCAATTATCCCATAGAAAACTCAACCTCAAAATTTGTTAATATTTAAAAACAATCAAATTATCTTTCAATTTAACCGAAATTATTTTCACATTAATATAATTGCTATAGGATGGGTTAAATAATAATTCTTATCCTTATTCATTAACATAATAAATCCTTTATAGATTCTTGAAAATATAATGTTATTGAACAATGAATATTCATCAAGATTGTTAAATGAGGTTTGTAGTTAATCCACATTGTAATGCTGTATGTGAATATTTATTTAATGATCACCAATCCATTTTCTAAGGTATTACCCCAAGGTGCATATCTATGAGAGCCAAAATCCACATATAGTACGTATACATGAATGATATTTCTCGGATTACAATTTAATATATATTTTACTGAAATATTAGGATGTTAATTTATACTTATACCTTATTCCTACCGTTTTCACTAATGTTATATCATCCAAATATCTAAATATAACCTCGCCTACCTTTGAAACCAACTATAGAGGCCCAATCCTTGAACACATAATATTGCATTATTTTACACATAAAATACCTTAACAAATTCAAACTAAGTATTGATAGTTATAGTGTATTTGGATGAATTATAAAAAACAAGGTCCATTAACTAATAAAAACCCATTCCATTCTTACCCCTTGGGAATTTTTTCACTATAATAAGAACCAATTAACTTATAATATGTTTTCAATATCTCCAAAAAACATTCTACATGGGATATTCTTCTATACAAACTACATGTATTTAATTCCATCACAATATAGGAAAAAAATATAAGAAGTTATAATATCAAACTCTTAGTTTGGGTAAGCATAAGCTATAACTATCAAATATATTCAGTGTGAATAAGTTGAAAATATGGGTACGTGAATGAAAAAAATGAACATGACTATATTTTACATAATTAAAACCCAACAAAACTTGAATGATAAGACTTGAATCATAGCATGAGGCTTTTTCAAAAATAAATCTATATAAAAGGATCTTAACATAAGAATATTTTAACCAAAATGCTATAGATGACCTCAATATCATAAGTCAATGTTCACTCAAATAACCATCATCACATTATGATAAGTCATAGAGTGGATTATTTTCACTCACTAATACCATATATAACATATCCTTATATATAATGATTTAACCAATCCATTTGATGGCTATATAATTCTAGGGCCACCCATCATCACCAAATAGACATAATCAAAAAGTGAATTAGGTTCACTCTGTAATCCCATAACATCAAAAAAACATTTAAATTTTTATCAAATTAAATATAAGGATATTTAATTCTATGTCTACTAATCACATCA
The DNA here is from genome assembly GCA_963277665.1 of Viscum album. Lineage (NCBI taxonomy): Eukaryota > Viridiplantae > Streptophyta > Magnoliopsida > Santalales > Viscaceae > Viscum > Viscum album. Next base: position 837,062,571 of record OY728152.1, on the reverse strand, counting down.
AATAATTTTCATACATTAATGTTCTATAAATAATAACCCAAAAAGTCATCAAATAATCATTAACCTATGAATGAGATGGGTTTTATAATAATTAAAAAACATAACAACAAAAAAACAATATAAAAAATGTGGATGGTTGTTGAATAACATATCCTGAGCTAACAAAATAAACATAATATATATTTAAATATATGGAATGACACACATAAAAAATTCAACAATTGGTACCCCATATATAGGTGTTGAGAATTATATTTTTTTGATTCAATGATTTTAATACCGATAGTGATTAAAATATATAAAGGTCCAATCATGAATAATGAACCCTAATAAGGTAAATCCTTTATAAAATGAAACAGAAAATGGAAATAAAATCAGAAAATAGTTTTATTAAATATAGAATTCAAATTTAATAATATATAATGAGTCATATTTAAATTTCTTTTAAATAATTTTATAGTGAAAAATTTTAATTAGAAAAAAATACCCATTATAGATCATGGAAAATATTAAAAAGTTATTTAAAAGAAATTAGGTCTTGATGATAAAATTTTCGATCATATAAGGAAACACACATTGATATTTCTAAAAATAAATTATTTAAAAACATTAATCATATAAAAGGTTAAAAGAAAATATTTTGTCACAGCTGTTAATATATAATAATGTTTCAAAATATGATAGGATAAAATTATAAATAAAATTAAAATTGATATATGGTTGAAAGAAATTTCCTTTTAGATAATGGGAATTGTTTATTAAATGATTTTTATGAAGAAGGAAGAGAATTCAGTAATTAGGATGATTTAAGTAAAAAAATCCCTTCCAGGGAATAAATAGTGTGCACCATATGAAATGGAAGATTAATGTCATATGGAATCAAAATAACATAAGAAATTTGATTGGATTATGTAAAACCCTAAAATTTTTGGAATGATATCATTCATAAGAATTAGAAAGGGAAAAAATGAATGTATATTATGTTTCCAATATCAGTAATATTTAATTATATTTTAATTTTGGGGGTTTTATTTTCCATATAGAGAATAATAATTGTGTTTAGTTTCAAAAAATGCCAAAATGAGGAGTGATATATAATAAAACTGTCACATTTTATCATGATTTCCACAAATTTCTGATAAACTCCAATAAAAATTATATTTATAATAATTAATTTTTTTCTAAACCTTCGTCATAACTATTATCATTTATAATCATTTATAATCATTAATTTTTTATATAAATTAATTAGTTATTTCATATTTCAATATCATGTGTGAGTAATCAGGATTGTCTTGAACATGTTTCACAGTAGTGTTTTTTATATATTTCTCTCTAAATTTTCATCGTTCCTATACACATAATATGTATTGGAAATGATGTTTTATAATTTTTTTATAATGTTACAGTTTCATTTAATTATTATTTTAGTTATTATTCATGACTATGAAGTCGTTGACAACTGTCTTTTTTTAATTATAATTAAACAAATGGTGTTATATTAAATAATTAGTTAAATATTTATATTAACTATCCTAAAAAATAAGTATTTATTTTAAATTATAAATATTATTTTTTGACAACTTTTTTAATGAAATTTTATATTATTTTTCATATACCTCATCAAACTAACCCAACAAGGGAATTATACAATCTATGCGTGATATAACTATAGAATATATTATAATTCTATAATATTATCATAAAAAGGTATAATAAAATTATTTTTATGTTATTAATCTGATTAATTATATTTATTATGATTTATATTAACATGTAAAATTAAAAATAAGTTCTTATTTGTAAATAAAACAATAATCCTCGTGGAGTATATTATTTATATTTTCAATAATAACATTACAATAATTAGACTAGAATATTGGTGATGGAAAATGAATTTTTTTACTCATAGAGGCAGTAGTTCGTAAGTGCACTTCCCCCAACTTTTTCATTTTTCAGATTACATTTGAGGTGAATGGATAATGTTTGTACAATAAATATAAAAAATATCTATATATTATATATAGTTATGTAATTATTTATATATGGTTAGAATGGGTATGGATGAGGGTGAGTGAGAAGAATAAAGAATGACGTTAAAAGGTAACTAATAGATACGTTGAAAATTATGATCTTCTCTTGAGTAATCCTATGTCAATAAAGAAATTCATGAAATTTTTTAGCCCATAGGATACTATACATGCATAAGTTATACATAAGAAGAATATTGGGCATATTTTCATGTGAATTTTAAACTAGGGGTGTTGCTTGAAATTGGTGGAATTGTGATTTGATTATATGTGAAAAAAGGGTTAAATAATTGTTAATGAATGTTGGGTAAGGGTTAAAAATTAGACATTAATAGATTTAGGTGGTAAAATATTTGTTATACATGTCATTATTACATTCCATCCAAAAAAAATGGTGGGCTAGAATGTCTACGTGTCAAATTAATATAGTAAAATTCAAGCCATAATTCATCACCTATTATAGTTGTAATTAATGTTGACTAAAATTTAACCATGGTAATTATTTTTCTACTAAAAATATAAGATACAAATTCATAAAAAAATTTCATGATAAATCTGAATTTGGAATTGATTTAATTTAATAAATTTAATAAATATCTAAAAAAATTTAAATTTATACATAAAATGTGTTGAAAGTGTTTTTTTTTAATTTTCAATTTAATCAATAACTAATATTAATAATATTTTACATCGATTACAAACTAAATTACTGCTAATTTATTTTTAAATATTTTTAATTATCATATAAGAGACTTTTTTAAAAAATTATCTCTTTATTTTAAATGAAATATAGTTATAATTGTATCATTTAATGAAAAATAAATTCTTATCTATGGTAGCAAATATTTGACTTTGTATGATTATTTTTTATTGAAAAATTAAATAGATTACATTAAAAAATTTGAATATATTCTTCTTAAAAATATTTAAATTATTTTATATTCTTCAATTTGAAAAACTAATTTTTATTATAAGAAGGAAAAATGCTTAAAATATTTTTTTGAAATAATTATCTTCAATAAGCGAATTAAATTTATTAAATTCCATGTAATAACAATCTGATTGATGACCACTTATTTTATTGTATATATTATCAATACGATACATTTAAACCATTATTTGACTATAATATAATAAACTTCCATGCACATGAAAATGAAATTTTTATTAGAATATTTTTTTGTTCAAAAAATTATTTTATTTGACATTTTTTATACTAATTTAATTTAAAAAATTTATTAGAATTATAAACACATTTGTTTATATTTATATACATTTTGTAATTTGGTTACCTATATATTTTACCTATGAAATTGATGTCTATATTTTAACCGTTACATTGAATTTCATGATTCATCTTGTTTAGTTTTTCATTTTATGGAAGTTATTTAATATAATATTTATATAGTGGAACATATTATAAGAACTTGTGGTTTCGAGAAACCCATTGATTCACAATAACATGAAAATTCATAGTAGTTGTGGAAGTGTCCATTCCCTAACTACCGATATCACCATCACATTGTACGATCTGATAGATGCATCTTGTAACAATATTGACTCTATAAACCTAGAGTTGTTGTTTTCTATATTACGTGAATATTAAATAAATGTAATAACATCACCTATGATAGAAAAATTTATCAATATTGGGATACAATATACATACAGGATTTTCATATTATATTTGAATGATAAAAAACCACTTATAAAAATCATGAAAATTTTATCATTTATTTTATAAAATCCTTGACTTCATTCAAATACCCCTTCTTAGTATCTTTGGTAATGAAAAATGAAATAAACGTTCATCTAAGATTCCATGTAAGGGGTTATGTAATGTGGATTCTATCATGAATACATTAGGAATAAACAATAAGACATAGTGAATAATAATAAATTTTCAATATAATCTATAATATGGGAATGAAATAAAATAGAGGTCAATATTAACATAATAATCACATTTAGAATAATAATTTATTTATCTTTATTGGATTTTGTAATAAACTACATCTTAATCTTACTATCGTGACCTCAACCAGGATATTTTTGATAATAATGTAGGCGTACGCCAAATATTCAAATAAAAAGTAAGTAATGCTAACTAGTTTTTCTCATTATACCTACCGAAAGTATCAATGAGATGTATAATTTTTATCACCACACATTAATAAACACGTCCAATGAATTCTTTATTTTTTGAATAAAAATTAAAATACAAATTCAATATTCAATAGTATTGAATAAATATTTTTATTTAATCAAGTATACAGATTTAAAATATTCATTTTATAATACAATAACATTATGTGTATGGTCACATCAAAAACAATACATATATTCAATTGTTATGTAGTTAATAATATATATATATATATATATTTTATAATGAATATATCAATTTTACAAGTGAAAATGTATATAAAGGAAAAAAATAACATCAAAAGAGAGATGGAGAGTGATAGAGAATATAATGTCACGACCTGTCCTTGGGGCTCGTGTCGTGACTACCCCAAGCCCGCCTTCCATTGGCCAAGGGCTGGCGACTAGCACCAAGGCGTAATTCCCGGTAAAAAGGGAATGCATTGCCTTTTTAAAGTAAACAAACACCACTTAGAATGCAAGTAGAAGATGTAAACACTAAGTAAAAACTGGGTACAACAGTACGTGTGGAAAAGTAAGTGGGCCAGAATACAAACCCAAACTGAAAGTAAAATACAACTGGAAAGGGGAAAACAACAACTAAAGTAAAGCCACAACGTTGAGCCGTCCACTAGAAGACCTAATTGAAAGGTGAGTACAGATATCCTCCACAGCTCCTCGGGTCCAGCCGTCCGCTCCGAGTACGTCCCGCCTAGTGGTCCACCTCCGGGTACCATCCTGCTCCACAAGCCTCAACCACGATCAGCGATGTCCATCGTCTGCAACCAACACAATGTAGTGCGGGCATAGCCCATGCAGGGGTGAGTATAAGCTACTCAGTAGGGACCCCGAGACCCCCCAAAGGTCTCCCAGAATCCACAAAGGATTATCCACAAAGGAAAGATACAATCACGAAGTAACATCCGACACTACTTAGGTATATGCCCATACATATACCTAAGTCATAAATTCTCGTTCGGCTCCAACATCCGAGCCCAAGTATAACCCAGTCCACACAGGAAAGAAAAATGTAAATCCACACAGGAAAGCACCACACAATCCACATAATAAAGAAAAATAGGATTCATCTCACACATGTATACTTCTTCGTAAGACGATATAGATGATCAGATATTGCCACTGATTCATCTAAGTCGTCGGACCCACAAAGGATCAATAGGTACTATCCCACGAAATGACCCACAAAGGATCTGACCCACAAAGGATCGATAGGTTCTAACCCCAGAAATGACCCACAAAGGATCTGGCCCACAAAGGATCGATAGGTACTAACCCCCGCAATGACCCACAAAGGATATGATCCACACAGGATCAATAGGTAACTAACCCCCGCAAAGACCCACACAGGATCGGACTCACACATGATCTATAGGCACTGGCCCACACATGACCACTGGGCGCTGACCCACATAATATCTTACACACACAGGATCGGTAGCCCTGGTCCACATAGGATCGCTAAGTGCTGTAGTCGTCGCCGTCGAATCCACTGAGGATCTCTATACAGTCATCTTCGTCGCAGTAGCAGCCAGCTCTAGGGTTCCCGAACATAGAAAGCTCATTCAGGAGGGTCCGCTTCACGAGCCGAGAGGCTGATACATCATCTGAAACATAGTCTAGAGTTGATGTATCCAAAAGTTCAGTATCGTCAACAGGAACTCAACTTCACAGGCGGCGCGTCAATCAGACGCCCGGTCTGAGAGTTATTGGCCTTTTCGTCCCAGGGGCCCGGTTGGTTTTTAAGTCAAAACCAACCCGACTGTAATCCACCTGCATCCAAACCTCAGGCGGAGTAATCCAAAAGATCCATATAACTTAGAGGAATCCAAAAAAATCGACGGTACGTCAATCGGACGTCCGGAGCTCAAGTTATAAGTATTTCCGCTCCGAGGGCCCGGTTAGTTTCATGTACGAACCAACCCGGCCGAACCCAAAGTTCTCTAAAACCATCAGTGTAATATGGAAAAACGACCGCCTTGATCCAAGGATCACATCACCACTAAAGGTGCGTCGATCGGAGGTCTGTAGCCCATGATATGGGCAAAAGACCGAAAGAGGTCCGAAAACAGGGGGTCTGGGCCTGGACCGACCCGGCCCAACCCCCCTGGGTCGGCCCGAACCGGGTCGACCCGACCCGGATGGCACGACCTGGCTCGTCCCGGCCTGGGTGCGACCCGGCTGGCACTGGCCGGGTGGCCAGCGGGTCGGCTCGTCTGTTATGGTCGAGCGAAGCGGGGGGCGTGCTACCCCCGTGTTGAGAGACTGCGGCCCCGCATGGGGACGCCCTTGCCGGCGGACATGGCCGGTTACCGCGTCCCACACCCTCTGGTCCTACACGGTCGTGGGACCGTGGCCTGCCGCCGTGGCTTCAGCTGCAGCGGCTTCTCCCGGCGGTAGGTCGGGCACCGCCGCCCCCTACCGCCGGCGGGCCGCTCTGCGGACCCCTGGATGAGTTCCGGTGGTCGGAAATGCGTGTCGTCTTTCCCAAAGGCCCTCTCGGGGACCGTCCTTCACTATGAGGACCTCACATCGCCCGTGGGGCCTACTTTGTCATCGCCTTCCAATCCACTCACCAAGAACGAAGAGGTGGTGGGTTTGGACTTGTTCGTTGGTCCGCACCCACCGTGTTAGCGGTTTTAAAAGTCTTCCAACAAATTTTTAAACAACCACGGATATAATCACATAGATTAAAAATGAACAAAAACCCATACCTCAACGTTGTCTTCGAACTTGAGTTCGTCACAGAATTAACTGTCGCGGAAGAAGAGGATTGTCGCGTCGCGGAAGGGGCGTCGCTGTCGTCGCGGTACACAGCGTTGCGTAGTCGATCTCCGAGGGTTCAGCATTATTCGTCGGTGACGATGTGTTCTTCGCGTTCTTCGCGTTCTTTGCATTCTTCAACGAAGGAGGATGAAAATCTTCAAGGCTTAGAGCTTTCTCCCAATCCTCTCAACAAGCAACCCATCAATAAAATAAGTGTTGGTCTTATTTTATTTCTCATGCCAACGTTTTGGAATTCATAAAAATAATCCAACAATTAATTGAATTAATTGCAACGCTTAAATTGTTCAATTAATAGGGGTGTTTAATATTTAATTAAATGCACGAGTTGACTTTATTTTAAAGAGGTTTTTGCGGGTGCGTTACTTGAGGGAATGAAATGGTGGGGCTCGTGTGAGCCCCACCTCACAAATATCCTACCATGTGGGTAGGATATCATTGGTCCTATCTTATCCGCTTAACCTAGGTTAAGCCACTTAAGTGAAATAAAAATAAAAAGTCGCACCACTTTTATTTTTATTCCTTAACTTAACCCCAAAATTTAAAAACCACACCCGAGCAAACGCAACTCCGAAAAAGGTGTTTCTAAGAAAATATCGGTGTTGTGATTCCATCGGTGCCCTCGGAATTTGATTTCGAGCACTAGTTCAAATGTTAGAAAAACCCGTTCGTTCGTTCACTGAACATACCCGAGACAAACTTCGAAAAATGATTCCGGGCACACCGGGCCTCGGAATCAGGTGCCATCAGAAACTGCGTTCTTGTAAAATTTCAAATAAAATTAAGAAAAAAATTTCCTTTAATTTTATAGGCCTTTACATCACTCCCACCTCAGGGATTTACGTCCCCATAAAGATACATCATAAACTAGGGAAACAAATGTGGGTACTGAGCATGCATTTGAGCCTCCCGCTCCCAAGTGCTCTCTTGGATGTTCCCATGCTGCCATCTAATGCGCACTATAGGAATCGACCGTCCACATAGGACCCGCTCCTGTCGATCCTCAATCTCCACCGGGACCTCCACAAAAGTTGCACCATCATCAACATCCAGCTCCCCATGGTCAATGATATGCGACGGGTCGTGCACGTATCTCCTTAGCTGAGATACATAGAAGATGTCGTGCACCCGGTGCAACTGAGGTGGTAGAGCCAGGTGATAATCCACCTCGTAAATCCTGCTGAGGACCTGGAATGGTCCGATGAAACGGGGAGACAACTTGTCGCCTCGGCCAAATCTCTGTAATCAACGTCGAGGTGAGACCCACAAGAAGACATGGTCGCTATCCTCGAACTCCAGTGGCCTCCGCCTTCTGTCAGCATAGGACTTCTGTCGGCTTTGAGCTGTCCTCATCCGCTCCGGGATTATCTGGACCTTCTCCGTCGTGGCCTGGACCATCTCCGGTCCCACAAGTGCTGACTCCCCGGGGTCTGTCCAGCACAAAGGAGATCTGCAAGGTCGGTCGTACAACACCTCGTATGGTTCCATCCCGATGGTGGAGCGGTAGATGTTGTTGTACACAAACTCTACAAATGGTAGGTGGTCCTCCCAACTGCCACCAAAGTCGAGGACACATGTGCGGAGCATGTCCTCAAGAGTTTGCATGGTCCTCTCCGTCTGACCATCTGTCTGAGGGTGAAAGGTGGTGCTCATACGTAGTTGCGTCCCGAACGCCTCCTGCAACCCCTTACAAAGACGGGAATTAAAGCGAGCATCTCGATCGGAGAAGATAGATGTTGGCACACTGTGAAGCCGTACAATCTCGTGAACGTAGAGACGCCCAAGCTCTCCACTGGGCCCTGCTCTCTGATGGTTAAGAAGTGAGCTGACTTGGTGAGTCGGTCGACAATCACCCAAATGGAGTCATGACCTCTAGAAGTGCGTGGAAGTCTAGTCACGAAGTCCATAGATATTCTGTCCCACTTCCACTCCGGGACCTCCAAGGGCTGTACCAAGCCTACTGGTACCTGATGCTCTGCCTTCACCTGCTGGCAGGTGAGGCATCGAGAAATGAACTCTGTCATAGCCTTCTTCATGCCCGACCACCAGTGCTGTCGTCTGAGGTCCTGGTACATCTTCTCCACTCCAGGATGTACCACCAAAGGAGAAGTGTGAAACTCTCTCAACAACTCCTCTCGTAAAGCAACTGGTACCAAGGTACGTCCTCTGAAAAGGATGTCGTGCTCTGCTCCAAAGGAGAAACCATCAGGTTCCTGTCCTGAAGATATCTGCGCACGCCGCGTCTCACAGTCAGCATCCCCACATTGTGCCTCTCTGACCCGCTGCAGTAGTGGAGGAGTGACTGTGAGTGACTGAAGGAAGGATTCTCTATCTCTATCCACGAAGGATATCTGCAAAGCGGCTAGCTTCTCTGTCGCCTCCCCAAGTAGCTGAATGACCGTCCTCCTGCTAAGAGCATTGGCTACCAGGTTCCCCTTCCCAGGAGTATAGACTATCTCAAAGTCATAGTCCTAGAGGAACACGAGCCATCACCGCTGTCTCAGGTTTAGGTCATTATGAGAGAAGATGTACTTGAGACTCTGATGGTCAGAAAAGACTGTAAAGTGCTTGCCCATCAGGTAGTGCCGCCATGTCTTCAGATCGAAGACCACTACTGCTAACTCCAGCTCATGGGTAGCGTAGTTCTTCTCATGCAGCCTCAACTGATGTGATCCATAGGCGATCATTTCCCGCTCCTGCATCAGGACACATCCGAGTCCGGTCCCTAATGCGTCGTAGTAGACAACTTACCCTACTCCCTCCTTCGGCAACCTCAAGATAGATGCGCTGGTCAAACTCTGCATCAGCTCCTGGAAGCTCTGCTGACATCTATCTGACCACACAAAGGGTTTCCCCTTCTTCGTCAAAGCTGAGAGTGGTGCCGCAACTCTGGAGAAGTCTGGCACAAATCTCCAGTAGCATCCAGCTAGTCCCAAGAAACTTCGCACCTCCGTCACGCTCCCGGGTGGCTCCCAAGCTTGCACTACCTCGATCTTCACAGGATCCACCGCAACTCCCACCTCAGAGATGATGTGTCCCAAGAAGTGGGCCTCGCGTATCTAGAACTGACACTTTGAGAGATTTCCATAATGCTGGTTCACTCAGAGTGTGTCTAGTACAACCCGCATGTGGTAGGCGTGCTCCTCCTCAGTCGTCGAGTATATCAAAATGTCGTCGATGAAGACCACGACAAATTGATCGAGGTATGGCTAAAAGATCATATTCATGAGTCCCATGAACATTGCTGGAGCATTGGTTACGCCGAATGGAATAACCAAGAACTCATAGTGGCCATAACGACATCTAAAGGTCATCTTTTGCACGTCCTCGTCCTGAACTCTGAGCTGATGATAGCCTGACCTGAGGTCTATCTTCGAGAACCACTGTGTTCCCTTGAGCTGATCGAAGAGGTCATCAATCCTCGGTAGCAGATACTTGTTCCTCACTGTCACCTGGTTCAGGCGACGATAGTCGACACAAATTCGTAAGCTCCTGTCTGCCTTCTTGGTGAACAATATCGGGGATGCCTAGGGTGAAACACTGGGTCGGATGAATCCCTTGCCCTGCAAGTCCTCCAACTGTACCCATACCTCTCGAAGATCAGCGGGGGCCATCCGATATTCTGGAATGTATATCGGGGCTTTCTCAGGGTACAAGTCAATATAAAAGTCTACCACTCTGCGAGGAGGTAGTCCTGGAATGATTTCGGGAAAAACTTCTGCATACTGATCCACCACTGTAGGAAAACTAGGAATTTGTACGTCAACTACTCCTAGGATGAGGCTAGCCAACTGATGAGTGATGGGTTTTCCTCTCCTCTACGGAAGTCCATCATGTGCTGCGAAGGCTCCCTTCTCACCAGTGAAGGTGAACATGCTCCTGTCGGTGCTTACACATCACACCTTGCACATAATACAATCAATATGAGCATGGAATGTGGATAACCAATCCATGCCCAAGATGACATAGTAAGGCCTCGACGCCGCTACAAGAAGATCCCAGTCGAAGGTCTCGCCTCCTAGAGTAAGCTCACACTGCTGGCACCAGTGCGTAATCATCGAGTCTGCTCCCATAGGAGTCTCTAGCCGTAAGGATCGAGCCAACGGCTCTGTCGGAATCTCCGAGCCCCGAACAAGGGCAGTGGCTAGGAAATAGTGACTCACTCCTGTGTCTATAAAAACTGCATCAAGGGTGGAATAGACACAGATATTACCTCGAATCATCTTGGGCGCGCCGTGGTCGTAGGCCTCCGCTGCCTGGAGTTGTGCCTATCTCTTCCCGCCATCTCCCTGTGGTCGGGGTGGACCTCCTAGTGGTGGTGGTGGTAGAGCCTCAAAGCGTCACCCACCACCTGCTGCTCAGCCAACTCCTCTTCCTCGTCCACCTGCTCCCTGCAGACTTCCACGGTCAACCCTTTGCCTCTGCCTAGGTGGCCCCTCAACCGTCTGCTGCTCCTCAGCATGGCGGGTCGGGGAGTCACGAGCTATGTGGCCCTGCCAGCCGGATGTGTAGCACTACCTTCCTCTCGAAAGACTATCTCCATGCTGTGTGCCCCGTACTATTGAGCCAGTGTCCTGAGGTCGTTTGCCTGAGGGTCTGGACTGCCTGGACCCATGAGTCATCCGCCGGCCGCCTGCTGCAGAAGGCTCTGCTACCTGCCACCCTGCGGTAGGTCTCGCTGCTGATGAAGGCTCAACAAGGAAGCTCTCGATCAAAAGGGCTCACTCCAGTACTCCTTCCTGAGTCGGAATGTTGAGGCAGATCAGCGATGCCCTGATCTCATGTATCAATCCCTTCTCAAAGTTCCGGGCCTGGAAGAATGGGTCCCGTACCATGTCTGTCGAGTAGCATGAGAGATCGGTAAATCTCGTCGAGTACTGGGAGACTGTCAAGCTGCCCTTCCGTAGCTGTAGAAGCTCCTAGATGCGCACCGCACGGAGGGTGGCTGGGACGAACTCTAAGCGGAAGAGGCTCTCAATGTTCGTCCAGAGGAGAGATGCCTCATCGTGCACCTAGAGAATCAAGCTCCACCATGGGCCCGCTTCTGCGTGCAATAGGCTCGTTGCAAGGATCACCATGAGGTCTGCTGGTGTCCTCACTAACCTGAAAACCCGAACAACTGCCTCCAGCCAATCCTCGGCTGCCTGGAGGTCCATCTCCCCATGGAACCTAGGCGGTCGCTGGCGTTGGAACTCGTGTAGTGCACTAAGGGGACGTGCATCGTCAGCGGCTGTAGCTGGAAGCATCGGTGGCTCGGCAGGTAAAGGTACCGCCGGTGCCTGAGCTATCAAAGGGCCCTGTACTGAGGCCTCATCGCTCGGTGGGCTGTCGTCATGCACAACTCTCGGAACCCTAGCTGGCTGCCATCGTGGGGCCATCCTCAAAAGAAACAGGTGAGCCACGGTCAAACAGTATACATGGTGATCTGACATAAATTAATCACAAAGAAAACTTGAAACACACATGAAATCAATGTTTTCATGCATTAAGTCGGAAATCAGAAGTCAGGGTCCTGGTGTACGGATACGTCGGCCGCCGCACCATCACTGGACTCCCTGGAATGATAACCACACCCAATACGCTTAACACTATTGCTTCACATAGAAAAATATCAGAGTCCATAGTTATGCGGTAGAACCGAACTCCTCTGATACTAATTTGTCACGACCCGTCCTCGGGGCTCGTGCCGTGACTACCCCAAGCCCGCCTTCCATAGGCCAGGGGCCGGCGACTAGCACCAAGGCGTAATTCCTGGTAAAAAGGGAAGGCTTTGCCTTTGTAAAGTAAACAAACACCACAGATCAAGCAAGCAAAAGAAGTAAAAACTATGTAAAAACTTGGTACAATAGTACGTGCGGAAAAGTAAGTGGGCCAGAATACAATCCCAAACTGAAAGTAAAGTACAACTGGAAAGGGGAAAATAGCAACTAAAGTAAAGCCGAAACGTCGATCCATCCATTGGAAGCCCCACCTGAAGGGTGAGTACAGATAGCCTCCACAGCTCCTCTGGTCCAGCCGTCCGCTCCGAGTATGTCCCTCCTAGTGGTCCACCTCCGGGTACCGTCCTGCTCCACAAGCCTCAACCACAATCAGCGTTTTCCATCGTCTGCAACCAACACAACGTAGTGCGGGCATAACCCTTGCAGGGGTGAGTATAAGCTACTTAGTAGGGACCCCGAGACCCCCTGAAGGTCTCCCAGAATCCACAAAATATAATCCAAAAAGGAAAGATACAATCACGAAGTAACATCCGACACTACTTAGGTATATCCCCATACATATACCTAAGTAATAAATTCTCGTTCGGCTCCAAAATCTGAGCCCAAGTACAACCCAGTCCACACAAGAAAGAAAAATGTAAATCCACATAGGAAAGCACCACACAATCCACATAGGAAGGAAAAACAGGATTCAGCTCACACAGGTAAACATCTTTGTAAGACGATAGAGATGATCAGATATTTCCACTCATTCATCTAAGTTGTCGGAACCACAAAGTATCGATAGGTACTAACCCCCGAAATGACCCACAAAGGATCTGACCCACAAAGGATATATAGGTACTGACCCCCGCAATGACCCACGAAGGATTTGACCCACAAAGGATTGATAGGTACTAACCCCCGCAATGACCCACAAAGGATTCGACCCACACATGATCGATAGGTAACTAGCCCCCGCAAAGACCCACATAGGATCAGACCCACACAAGATCTGTAGGCACTGGCCCACACAGGACCGCTGAGCGCTGACCCACACAAAATCGGACCCACACCGGATCGGTAGCACTGATCCACATAGGATCGGTGAGTGTTGTATTCGTCGCCGTCGAATCCACTAAGGATCTTTGTACAATCGTCGTCGTCGTAGACGCAACCAGCTCTAGGGTTCCCGCGCACAACAAGCTCGTTCGGGAGGGTCCGCTCCATGAGCCGAGAATCTGATACATCAACTGACACATAGTCTAGATTTGATGTATCCAAAAGTTCCGTATCTTCAATAGGAACTCAACGTCACAGGCGGCGCATCAATCGGACGCCCGGTCTGAGAGTTATTGGCTTTTTCATCCCAGGGGCCCAGTTGGTTTTTAAGTCAAAACCAACCCAACCATACTCCACCTGCATCCAAACCTCGAGCGGAGTAAGCCAAAAGATCCGTCTCACATTGAGGAATCCAACAAAATCGACGGTACGTCAATCGGACATCCAGAGCTCAAGTTATAAGTGTTTCTACTCAGAGGGCTCCGTTGGTTTCGTGTACGAACCATCCTGGCCGAACCAAAAGTTCTCCGAAACCATGTGTGTAATATGTCGAAACGACTGTCTCGATCCAAAGATCACATCGCCGTTGACGGTGCGTCGATCAGAGGTCCGTAGCCCATGATATGGGAAAAAGACCGAAAGAGGTCGAAAACGGGGGGTCTGGGCCCGGACCGACCCAGCCCAACCCCCTGGGTCAGCCCGAACTGGGTCGACCCGACCCGGCCTGGCCGGCGCGGCCTGGCCTGGGCAGGGCGCGACCCGGTTGGCGTGGGCCGAGTGGCCAGCGGGTCAGCTCGGCCATTACGGCCAAGCGAATCGGGGGGCGCGCTGCCCCTGCGTGGAGAGACCGCGGCCCCCCATGGGGCCGCCCTTGCCGGCGGACGCAGCCGGTTGTCTCGTCCCACTCCCTCTGGTCCCGCGCGATCGTGAGGCCATGGCCTGCCACCGCGGCTTCAGCCACGTCGGCTTCTCCCGGCGGCGCACCGAGCGCCGCTGCCACCTACCGCCGGCGCCGCCGTGCCTGTGAGGCACGCTGGCGGACCGCTCCACGGACCACCGTACGAGTTCCGGTGGTCAGAAATGCATGTCGTCTTCGCCAAAGGCCCTCCCGGGGCCCGTCCTTCACTACGAGGACCTCACATCACCCGTACGGCCTGCTTTGTCGTCACCCGCCAATCCGATCAACAAGAACGAAGAGGCGTTGGGTTCGGACTTGTTTGTTGGTCCGCACCCATCGTGTTAGCAGTTTTAAAAGTCTTCCAACAAATTTTTAAATAGCCACAGATATAATCACATAGATTAAAAATGAACAAAAACCCCTACCTCAACGTTGTCTTCGAACTTGAGTTCATCGCGGAATTAACCATCGCATAAGAAGAGGATCGTCACGTCGTGGAAGGGGTGTTTCTATCATCGCGGTACACGGCGTTGCGTAGTCGATCTTTGAGGGTTCGGCGTTCTTCGTCGGCAGCGATGCGTTCTTCGGGTTCTTCGCATTCTTTACGTTCTTCAACAAAGGTGGATGAAGATCTTCAAGCCTTAGAGCTTTCTCCAAATCCTCTCAACAAGCATCCCTTCAATAAAATAAGTGTTGGACTTATTTTATTTCTCATGCCAACGTTTTGGAATTCATAAAAAGAATCCAACAATTAATTGAATTAATTGCAACACTTAAACCGTTCAATTAATATGGGCATTTAATATTTAATTAAACGCACGGGTTGACTTTATTTTCAATAGGTTTTCGCAGGTGCATTACTTAGAGGGAAAGAAATGGTGGGGCTCGTGCGGGCCCCACCTCAAAAATATCCTACCAAGTGGGTAGGATAACATGGGTCCCATCTTATCCACTTAACCTAGGTTAAGCCACTTAAGTAAAATAAAAATAAAAAGTCGCACCACTTTTATTTTTGTTCTTTAACTTAACCCCAAAATTTAAAAACCAGACCCAAGAAAACGCAACTCTGGAAAAGGTGTTTCTAAGAAAATTCTGACACTGCAATTGCATCGGTGCCCTTATAATTTTATTCGAAGCACCGGTTCAAAAGTTAGAAAAACCCGCTCGTTCGTTCACTGAACGTACCCAAGCCAAACTTCGTAAAATGATTCCGGGCACACCGGGGCTTGGAATCGATTACCGTCAGAAACCGCATTCTTGAAAAATTTCAAAGAAAAGTATGAAATAAATTTCCTTGAATTTTACGGGTCTTTACATATAACATCACAGATATGAATGATATGGTAACAAACCTTGTGTGAAAAATAATTTTTTAAACCATAATTTTGATAGTGTAAAAATTATATTATAAATTCATAATACGTAAATTTTTTTATTAATGTCATATATTTTTAGAAATACAGAGGAAAGTGGTGGTATAACTAGAAAAAGCATTTTTCATAAATGTTTTTCAACATAGTTTAAAAAATATTTCAAAAGGCATTTCCAAAATATATACCATATAGTTTCAAGGTGAATCTTGAACAAATATTTTTAAAATAATATATTTTAATGGAATATTGAAATTAAACAATGCTTATGTAAGAAAAGGTGGAGTAGATGATAAAAATATAAATAATTTAAATGGAATCCCCATTCAAATCATAAATGAATGTAATTTCATTTTCATTTTATATAAAAATGGAAAATTCAAAAAAAATAATGGGAATATATATTACATTTAAAATACATAAAATAATGGAAATGGAGTTAAATAATAAATAATGGTCATACCGATGGAAAGGATATTTTTTTGAAAATCATAAAAATATATTTTTTTGAAACTTTTGTAATGAAAGTCATAATTGGATTATATAGAAAATGATAAAAAAATAATTTTTATACATTGAAATAGAAATTCAGTTTTAGTATAAGTTTGACATAATAAATAATTTAATTATAAATAAATCTTTGAACAAAAATAATAATTATGGAAATGGAGGGAATGGATAACTGGAAAAAAAATTTGAAATAAAGAAGGTTTTTATTATTAAAATGTTTTCTATTTAATTGAGTATGAAATAGAGAAAAAATTGAAATAATACTTGAAAACAATATTATAATCATTTGATAAGGAAATATAATTTTTTTAGAAGAAAAATATAATATAACTACCCAAAGGAAAATTAAGACATAGATAATCTGATTAAAATTTTAAATTAAAAAATATAACCATATTTTGGGTCTTCTGCATTATTAATCATAATTTATCCTATTGTATAGTCCAATAAATATTATTAGATAAATTTGTAAGAACATTTTAATATATATTTATTTTTCATTGATACATTTTAAAATTAATTTTCATTCATATATTGTATAACTTTTACTTTTAAAACCGACTTGATGTTATTAATTAAATTTCCATAAAACATCTTCGGTTGGTAGACCGAGTTAAATAAAATAAAATTTTTCTTGATTCACCAAAATTATTTATTTTATTTTATCAAATATCATAAAAATTTTAAATTTCAATTACTTTTCTAAAATATATTATAATTAAAAAAATTCTCATGATGCACATTTTAGGATATTAATTTTATTATATCCATTTGATGATAATATTATTAATAGAATACCAAAAGTATATTCCTATAATTGTAATAATATCATAATTATTATATTTATTTATCTTATACATTTTTATGACTATCCATGTAATTCAGTGATGAAAAATGAAATATGTCGTTCATGGATATAATATTATGTAGGAAATAGTTGGGACGTTTTTATTTTCTAGTTGATGGATTGGAAGGTAGATTATCGTAATTCAAAATTAATAATAAAACATTATTTTACTAATTATATTGATGTTATTATTTTTGGGTGGTTATAATATATTTTTTGGTGCTTGAATAATAATGGATCATGATGACACTTTATTAAAATAATTACATCTTCCTTGGTTATCTTTCTTTTGATCACTCCTTATGTCGACTTTGATTGGTATTGTGATTAGAGAGGAAACTATATTATGTGTTAAAGTGGTTTGGGGTTGTATTTTTGTAGGTATTTTTTGATCTATGATTCAAATTTTGTGTGAATTAGTGAGGCCTTTACGGGATCATTTTATAAGTGATAAGTGAAAAAGTTGTGTGAGTACACTTATTCTAAAAATAAAATAACCATTATTTTCTATGAAACTGGCTCCAAATTATAAGAAAATATATTTTATGATAGATTAGGTTGATCAATAACAAAATTAATAAATTCTTTACTTTTTATATACTGTTGGCCTTATCTCATAATATAAGTCCCCTCATGACCCTTTTTACCATTACCCTGGTAGAAAACATTTACCGTGGTAACTCAATTTTTATACAAAAGATAAAATTGAACATATTATAATATTTTATTATGATAATTCCAAATTAAAAACCCATTTTATTTTATTATATTTATATAGGTGGTAAAAAATAATTTTAATAATAGTATTCTAAACAAAATGAAAGCACCTTTGTAAAAATTCATTTTTTAAGCATAAAAAATCTTTCATAAAATAGAGTATATGATATAGATTTCCATAATATTTATTTATTAATAAATATTGGAGATTTTAATGACATTTAGATCAATCCCAAACCAAATGGAACCTCCCAACCACTCAATTAAATTTAAATTACCATGAATAGTTTTTCATTATAATAAAATATAAATTAGATTTTAAAAATTAATGCATAGATTTATAAATTCTAAATAATAATTTAAAAATAAATATTATACTATATTAATTCATTTTTTCAAAAAAATGTTTCATATTTATAATAACATTTTACATCAAAATTATTTCATCATAGTAATGGTATTTATAAAAACACTATTTTCACCATTCACCTAAAAAATCAACCATTTCAAAAAAATCCTCATAAATTCCCACAACATAAATATTGACATGATAAATAATAAAAATATGTTAATTGAATTGAATTTAAATTTGAAAATTTATAAATATTTTTTTATTATAAAAGTAATATTTTCATTGTGTTATTGTTTATCTAAAATAAAATATTTACTTATTATAATTTAGTTTTATGTTTTTTATTCATAACCCTATAATAATTTCATATTTTAAATTTAAAAAATTTCATATAATAAAAAATTGTGTGTATTTATTATCATTTCTTCCCTAGAATCCAACATTCACTCCTTTATTTTTTGATTTCTAAAAATTAACTTTATCAACCGAGTCGTCCAATTACACAACACTTTCTCTCATGATTCAATATTCTAGACAGGATCTTTGTTTTATAATCAATAAATTTCCAAATATATTTCCTCTAGGAATCATATATCTCTCAGATTTGGTATTTTCATCCATATAAGTGGGATATGGAACATTTAATGACCCATATATTTCAATGTTGTTTCTTTTTTGTTATATTTTCAATTTTTGATCATGAAGTAGGTTCATTCAATGAATTGGGAATTGAGTCTGGGCTAAAAGTATTTTAATATCTCTAGGTTCTATTATAAAAATGAAAAGAGAAAAATATGGGGGCTTGGTTTCATGGTTATGTAGTAGAGAAATATTTGGGGGGGGGCTCATGCTAAAGTTTCATCTATATGTAAGCATCATGTCATAGCACATGACATTGTGCATAGGGGGTCATGGTTTAAGAGGTCATTAAACAATGGAAAGTGTTGTTCTAAGGTGGTTCTATAATGGTGGAAACCATGATTCAACCCATAATATTCACTATGATATGGGTTTATTAACGAGATTTCCAAATGTTATATCCCATAATGGACCCATTTTAAGAGGTGGAGACTCAATGGTTTGGCTTTCCAACCCCTCACGTGTGGTTGTTAGACAACCCTGAGATATACCATAATGTATATTAGGTTAATGTAAATTATAGTGTAACCTGAGGAGATATAATATATTGGGGGATGTTGGGTTGAAACCCCAATCTAGGCACTGATGTGCTAAGACATGGTAATCTCGACCATCTATGGTTCTTGAGTAGCACGTTTTTTAACCGAGTTAGAAAGTTAATTTAATAGTCGATAATATTGGACTTTTTTAGGGGAGTGGGGTTATATGAAGGGATGTTTCTCTTCATCTAACTCCCTCTCATCTCATCATCAATCCCCAATGGATTGGGATAATTTTAATTTCATTTTTTTAGTGTATATGGGGTACAATATATTTTTCTTACATCAATCATGATTAGAATTATATATATATAATTTTGATGGGATTTTAGTTATGGTTTATTAATTATATTCACAATATCATGGTTGAAATAATCTAGGATAATAGGAATTTTTACTCAAATTATGTGATGGAATACCAAGGATTTTATTACATGAATTATTTTAGAATTTTATCTCCACCGCACTTTTAGTTTTATGTTATACACATATCATTCATGTAAATTTGGAGTGATACAGGATGGAGGTCTAGGGAGAGGCATCAAAGGATTTGGAGTTATCACATTCATGGATTTATTTGGGGATGGAGACTCTCTTAAGGATGAATCCAATGTGGTGGAGCTAGTCTCAAATTATGTAGTGAGTAAAATATTAGGCCAACTACATTGGAGATAGAAACTCTATTAAATTAAATTTCTCTACATGGACGCAACCCCTCTCCTAATATAATCTTCTATCATGTCCAAAAGTGAAATAATCTAATCAATAAAGGCATGGACATCGCCCACACTTGTAACAGGGGAAATAGACTAACGACCTAGCCTCCCAGTATCATATGAACAATATCATTTCTTACTTCTCTAGTATGGGATCCTTAAAAAATGATGGTTTTACTATTGTAATAGGTTATTCTCTTAGGAATAATTATTATATGACCCCATATCTCATTTTTCCTCTCTTAATTTTAATATTTTTTAATATATCATTATATACTCAAAGTCTTATGTGGTTCCTATGTATGGGAGTTTATGTGAATGTTGATAAGGCATGGATGGTATTGTATAAGGGTTATAATATATTAACAATGATGAAAAAACTTTTTAATGGTAGGTATTCCATTAAATTAAACTTTATATGCCTTTTTGTTCATTATTTACTCTACGCATGCTTCATGGTTTTAAGTAGAGTGGATTAGAACCAAGAGTACCCTATAGAATGGGAAAAGATGTTATTCATGTTCCTAAGATTGGAAATAGTTTTCCATATAACTTTGGTGGTTTGTATTTCTAGAAAATTGTGTATCTAAGGGGTGAATATGTCAAATGAGATATGGATATACTTTCATTGGGTCTTAGAGTTCAATATGATATGTTATTAGCCTATATTAGTTTCCCTAGAGATCGTTGTATAGGTGATAGAAGCATGACCCTTGTGAAAATGATAGAGACAGTCATTCACTTATTCATATTGAGATACAATAAATTCATGGTAGATTTGACATTGGTTTGTGATGTGACTAGTATGAGTCATTTCATATTAGATGGTGAATGATAGATAGGGGTTCCAACTATGTGAAAAGTTATAATTCTCCTATAAGAGATATGATATGGGACCTATGTGTGAGTAATTTTATTTCTATGGGAGAGGGAAACACATTTTCAAGGGCTTATACCATATTAAATTATGAAATTCCCTTGGTCTCAAGAATAGGAGTGTCTGGTCAGTGAGGATTAAGTCAAAGAATATTCCCAAGAGTGATATCACCAACACGTGATGAATTCAAGATGGTATTAGATAAAATATATAATTACAAATATGGGTGTCTTATTGGGATCCCTGATGGGTCTGACAATGTGTGTTTAGTATAAGGGGATAATTTCAAGTGACTATCACATGGGTGATGAGATAGTGGGTTATGTGAAGAGATTTGTTCCCTCATTTCTATTTCAGGTGTGAGATTAATTTTTTAATTATTATTGGTAATAGACTTTGTGTGGGAGTGCGATCAAGAGGCATGGCCTCACTATGAGCGAGGTAGTAGTGGAAAAATCACATTGGGTGATAAATACTCCTCAGGCCCATGATTTTATCATTTTCCATGAGTATTCACTGGTTAGGATAGTGGACCATAACTCGAGAAGTCTTGGTTGATGTAAATGTACCACCCCGAGTGAGAGTTTTGGATCATTGTGTGATGTGAGGTATGGAAATTGGACCCAACCAGGTGTGAGAAGGTGGTGTGATAACTTTTTCTTGTATGATAATACCCAATCCCGTTAGATAGTGGGTATAGTTCTTTAATGATTCCTACCATAAATCGTGAACTATGGGAAGGGGATTTGGATGATGACTTACCCTAAGTCTATGGGTATAGGTGTGGGCTTATTTCATGTTGGAATGTGGTGAAAAATGGTATTCGTTTATCTAATTTAAGAATGTATAATTAGGATTCTTATTGTCCATCTTAAAAAATGATGAAAAGATGCATAAAGATTCGGGGTGTCCTAGTAAGAACATGATGTCCAAGAACATTTGTGGAAATTCTATTTTCATCACTTAGACACATATATATGATGGTGTATATTAGAGGAACATTGTTAGACCCAACTAAAATTTATTTCTCACACCTTCAGCGTGTACACTCGTGTGTCTATGTGTGTAGAAATTATCTCTGATTCTCATGTAATGGCATCAGATGTGTTGTGAATCTAGATGGATCATCTCGAGGGTATCGAAAGGCTGGTATTATAGTATTACCTAGGGATATAAGTTTTTTTTGTGAGTTTATTTTGTTTTTTATATATATAATACGTGATTATAGGGAGATAAATATTATTCTTTTATGTCTTTATTCTATATGTTTCACACAATATGTTATATAATTGTGTTTTTGATTTATGCATACACAAAAATATGTGTTCATGATATTTGGTTATTTTAAATTGTTGTATGACTCTTATATATTTTAATGGTATATCCGTTTTTTGTTTTAGAACATCACTACTAGTTTATAGCCTATTGAATATGGGGATATACAACTGATATCATGTTGCACATCAGGTCGGGGAACAATTGGGTGGCCATCAGATAATGGATTTAAAAAGTGGTATTATTGTTTTATTTTCCTTATATTTATGGTGATGGTATATATGTGGTTTTATAATGTTGTAGTGATTTTGATGGACCCAAAACTAGTGCATCGTGAACACCTTTCCAGTGGGATTTCCTGGTTACCATGGGTTCTGCATTTATGTTGTTGGTTTGTACAATTATAGATGATATGTTTTTCTGACATGAAGCATTAGTCAGAGATGTTATTTAAGGTGATTTATCTTAGTCTTCTCAAAAGAGTAACATATTAATGAATCATATTTTTAACACAAGACTAATAAGATATACATATTCTTGGGTGTAATTGATTTTATTGGAAATGGGGGTTTAGTTGATTAATGGTCCATAAACAAGATATAAGAAATCATCTGATATAAATATTTATTGATGTTCTACTCTACTACATCATGATATTCTCTCTAGGGATAGCTCTTATAGATCATTTTGTATGATTATTTTAGACAATGGATATATGTTACCTTGTGTAAGAGAACTATAGACACCTATAGTGGGTTGGTGCAGGCATTTAATTCCTCAATGGTGGTACAATTATAGAATCAATGCAAGACCCATAATTCACATTTATGATTTGATGATAGGAATAAGAGGATATTGGAATGTGTTTTGGTTACACAATGTGTAAAAATAAAACCATATGATAGTTTCCCATGTATATTATTAGTGTATCACAACATAACATAACATGGTGGTTGATGAAAGGATTATGGTAATTAATTGGGTTCTTGAGATGTGACAAACTCTTCATGATTCTGGTATTGATTCAAGGTAAATGTAATGATATGATTAATTTCATTCCTGATGAATTGTGGATGAATAATTAGTGGAACGGTGGGAGGATTGGGTTGAATAACTTTCTTTAAGTGATTCTTTTAGGGTTGGTGGTCTTGTGGTTAAACTTTGCGTTAGTGAGATTACATGGAATGTTTGAATGTTTGGTCTATTTGAGAGTCAAGGATGATTTATTTGTCAACTGAGAATTGGTTTGTTGGAATGTGATTCCTGGGAACATTGTGTGATCAAGTTGAACTGTAGTGTGGTTCCAATGGGTTCTTGTGGAACTATGTATGATCATGGGAAAGAACCTATGAGAGGGTAATTAGTTGATTACTCTTCCTTGGTGAGTAGCTTGAGTGTGGGTGTGGATGTTTAGAGAGAGGCTTAGAGTGAAAGGGTTACTGAATGATGGGTATGTTGGTGCCAGTTTGTGTGGAGGATCGATGAATGGGCCATGTGTGGTTCCATTAATAATTTTTATGGTCATATATGAACCCAAGTTTTGTTGTAGTGGTAGTGAAGAAACGATATCCACATTTGAATTATGGATCAAGTTTCTTTATACATTTAAAAGGATTAATGTATATATGAGTGTGGCTTGGGAGGAGTGACATTCACATCATGTATGTACTTAGTTGGTCCATTCTCAAGGATACGTGCAAGGGAAGACAAATAGTGGGGATCACACCATTGGATATTGGAGAATGTGATATGCCTTGTGAGTGTAATTTTGAGTGGTTAGGATGGTGCTAATGATAGATCAACAATATGTGTTGTTTTGTGTTTTATAGAGGTGCTTAGGTATGAGTAGGATGGTCATGTTCAGTCATTGTTTTGGGTAATGGAAAATGTATGGGACTTATATAATGTGTTTTTGGGTTCTCAAATTATATGTTAATGAAACACTTACCATGGTGATGATCATTTTAATTATAACCCAAAGACCCTTATTTTACAAGTTTCATGGGTGCAGTGAGATCAATTGGATAGATGATCAAAGTGGAATTTATATTTTTCTATTGAGTAATATACACTGATATACAGTTAACTATGTAATATTGGATTAAAAATGAATATTTAGTATTGTATATACTATGGATATCTACATATTAATCATCTTGGTTACATTGTGATCTGATAGTTAGTTATATAAGAGGTGCTCCAGTTCATGGGAAGAGTGCATGATGACTAGAGAGAGTGGATGTTTATACTAATTTTTAATTTCATTGGTAGTTGGTGGTTTTATTTTGGAGTGGGACATTTTAGGGTTGTGTGATTCCCCAAAAGGTCAAGGAGTCATTATAAAATGGGGTTGTCTGTTTTTTCACCACTGGGTGTGGCCATGCTCTTAGTGTAGAATATGAACTGAGGGGTAATTGCTTGTGTTTTTAGGAATGTTTTGACGTGTTGATGTGAAAACTACATTAATTATTTCCCTAGACCACATGTTTTGCATTTTATGTTAATGATTCCTATAGTGGGAGAAAAATACTTTAGAATTATAATTTTTTATTTGTAACTTTATGGAGGGGATCACTATAAGATATAATATAATTTATGTGAAGAAATTGTGGTATCTCAAGATATATGGGTGTGATGAGTTCCATATCGGGGTTGGAACTAATGTAGAGTGGGTGGATTGCTTCTATGTGGTAGTGTGATTTCTGGTTTTAGTTTCACATAAAAAATTTATTTTCAATTCCAGAATGCAATATAGTGATTCTTTGATTAATTAAATATTTGGGAATGTTAGGGATGATCGTTCAAATAATACCATAACCTCTCAGGAATGGGAAGCATTATGGTTGGGAGTTTCTAACAACCCACATATTTTTGGGTGATTAAATCCTAGATAAAATTAATATTATCTTATGTATAGGGGATCATTCCATGATTTATGACTTGGATAAAGAATTTGAGATTTTTAAAATATCATGTAGTGGTTTTTATAAATGTAAAAGGGCCAATAATGGTGTTCAAGAACATAGGTAAGAGGATTTGAATGAATGATGTATCCCTACAGATGAAATTTTAGAAACAAAGATGAACCTCATTGTAGCTCCGGGCACAACAAAAAAATGTTTTAGGGCTGAGGAAGGCCCGACAAAGCAATAAGGAGTACACCACAGTGGTACTCTGAGTAAGAGTACCATGCCACATACTAGAGGAAATTCATAGAGAGGGTATCTAATAGAAAGGATCCCTATGATATAACCCTTAGGGAACACCATGTAGGGTTGATGGAATATTTGATTTGGGAACCCATACCCCCATATGTGGAGATTTTATATCCCAAGGGCCATGACATAGCGTTTCTATTGTCAAGGGAGGCCACAATGCCTCTCGATGGGCTTTTCTCATGTAGAGGACATCTAGTTTAGTCCCCAAGCCTAGTGTTTTGGAACTATAGTGTGGTCCAAATAACCATGTTATTCATTATGAATCATAGTATATTTTTATTTATGGTAAGACTGCTATTTCACTAATTAGCATCATTTGATTTTTATAGGGGAAATGGGTTATAGGGCGATGCATTTGTATTTCCCCTCCCAATATCAACCCTTATTCAATCCCCCATGGTCTGGATGATTAATTATGTGTTTCAATAGTTGATTTTAGGTAAATTTTCTATTTCAACCTCATTCCATGCATCTCCCTTTATCCATAAAATTTTATTGGGATTTAAATTAGGTTTTATTAAATACTTCCACTCTAGAAAGGTGGATATCAACCAGAAGGATTGGGATTTTTTACAACATTTCAAGAGGATATCCCAAGGTTATAATCACACATCTTCTTTCATTATTTCATTATAGGCATGATTTTTCTATAAATATTTAGGTTTTTTAAATAAATTTTCAAAATATTACGATTGTTCTAGTGTTGGGTGATAGGTCTTTTTCCCATGATGGTATCATGGGTATTCCAAGGACCATACATGTGGATTTAGTCCTGACTGTGGTTACGCAAAGATGTTAGGTGAGATTTTATGTTATTATATGTAATGACCCAAACATTTATCAACGGAATTTAATCTGTCTTATAGTAATTTCATATAGTATAAATAAAATAAAATCACTTATAGACCATAATAAAAACATTATAAATTATGAATTAATGAAATAATATGTATTTATATAAGATAAGGATCCAATATTGTTTAAATAGTAACATGGCCATAGGAATAGTAATATGACCCTAATTAATAGTGAACTGACCAAATGAATAGTAACCTCAAATGTGAAAGAATAGATAAAATTTTAGCATCTTATAAATGAAATTATTGTATAATAATAAGATAGTATAAGTAAATTAATGTTTTAAAAATTATTAATTAAGTGTTCGTATTTTTTAAGTCTTGAATATTTAATTAAAATTTTATGATTGTTTTAATACATTAAAATAAAATTTATATAAATAAAATATATTCAAAAATTAATATTTTTAAGTCTGATTATTTTATTATAATTTTATGATAACTTAATGAATTTTTTAAAGTGTTATAAAATTTTTTATAGTTTTAAAATACGTATTGCCATGTAATTATTGTCTTTAATTAAAAATTAAATTACTCATACTTAGAAAATTATTTTCATAAAATAGATTTTATTTTTTGAATTATATTGATATAGAAATGTTTTGGGTGAATTTTTTTGATTTTTCTGAAATACATGATTTTTTTGTGATAGTAAAATATGGTAATTTACTGTATATATAAATTATAAGATAAATACATTATTCATTGAGTTATCACAAATTTAGTAACCCTAATATCAAA
This sequence comes from Viscum album, assembly GCA_963277665.1. NCBI lineage: Eukaryota > Viridiplantae > Streptophyta > Magnoliopsida > Santalales > Viscaceae > Viscum > Viscum album. Next base: position 837,035,277 of record OY728152.1, on the reverse strand, counting down.
CATACCATCATTGTTTTGATATATTTATAGATAATTTTCAAATTATTCTTAGTCTTAATCTAAAATAATAAACTATTGAATACAAGGATGATAAAACACCCCTCTCATCCACTATAAATATCACCCCTCACCCCATCTTCCCCTCACACTTGTCAATATTTTACACTTTCCAAAATTAATCCCAATACTCTTACATATCCCCTTCCTCACATCTAGGATCTCTTGGTCTGAATAAATTACACAAACCTTTTCCCTAAGTAGGTTCTCAAGGAGGATAAATCCACGAAGTAAAATCCTCTTCCTTTTTCTTTTAATTTCTTTTTAATTTCATTTATTTTATTTATTTTATTTTATTATCCTAAAATTATCTTATAAAATGGATTTAAAACACCATTATTTTCTATATAAAGTTATTATATCATATTAATTGAAGATCCATCATCCATATCATTTCTCTTTCTATAATATTCTAAAATGAAATCATCACCTCTGATGTGGCAATTTGTGACATAGTATGCACATTCATTTTCATTTAACGTCTTCATGGATGTTAATAAAATCATTATAATGGTTGAAACATATTTTAATGTCTATTTTATAACTATTTTTATGTAATATATATAACTAATATATATAATACAAAATGATAAAAATATACATGTTCATTTTTTTAAACTGAAAAAATTAACCTAAATGATTATCATTAACTATTTATCTAATGATTCATCCTCAGAACAAATATCCAAATTCATTATACGATAATTTAAACATATATACGAACAATAATAACATATAATAACAAATATGTATATTTATACTCAATTTACATGAACTTTCATTCATGTATACAAGTGAACCGATCATGAAAACTATGAAAATGTTCACTCCCGAATGATGAAATTGAACTCTATAACTCATAAAAAAACCATAAATGAACCTAATAAAACCATGGTGTATAGATTTAAACTAAAAATTGATTTTATTTGTTAATTAATGTATCTAATGTGATTATAAAATATATTAACTTGAAGGGAGCTTTTCCACATAAGGTGAGGGGAATTCTCGAACGCAACCCGTTTTTTGGGGGTTCTCCTTCTTTCACCCCATTTGTTGTATGGATAGTCCATAAATATAATTTAATATTTATTATCTTACCTTTTCTGGGATACACATGTTTTGTACTTGAGTTTATGGAAAAAAAGGTCTTCCAAAAGAACTCTTCCTTCAATAAAACACACCTTTTACTTCCCAATATTGCTTTTTTTCTTTACTAAAGGTTGATGGTTATTTTTCCAATTATGTTATTAACGCTTTCATTTGGGAACAAAAATTTTAATGTATGGTTTATTAAATTAAACCCATTATTTTACATCGGTTAATTTATGTCCAATATTGATATATGTTATATGTGGCATGCATGATAATGTAAATGTTATGATGTGACAGGCGCACCCAAAATTATATAGAACAATGTAATTGTTATGATGTGAAGGGTTCTCTAGAAATTATATAGACATGCAATGAATTTGTTAATGTGATGAATATAATGAAATAAATTAAAATAGTTTTGAACATGGTGGAATATTTTTTCACAACTATATTTGGTAGTTGACCACTAATATATGATGTTTCACATTTACGCATTACCACATTACATGAATTTATCTAATTATTTCTCTAATAATTATAATTATGATGTTATTAAATGTACTCACCTCATGTTATACTATTTTAGGTTCTTATATATCCTATTATTCATCTTCTATCTCAACAATTTCATTTATGTATATCATCAGGTGGTTACATGTACTAAGGAGAACATGAGGGCCAAAAAAATATTGTGAATAAGGAATTAAATAAATGTTTATGTTTTATTTTAAAATGGAATGTGTGGTCCTAATTTTACAAAGACACTAAACCTTTCGATCATGTTCATGTAATTTTTTTATTGTTTAACTATAAATTATGCAATAATCATATAAAAACAGTGTTGATATAGTTGGTATTAGAGCATCGTTTAGTTAATTTGGGATTATGATTATAGAACTGTAGTGAAAAAACATAGTATGGGGTTAAGTATATGTAAGAACATGAGAATCATTTTTTTAAAAAACTCTAAACATTGGGATCCCAAAAGATATGACTTTATAATTAATCTCTCAAGGGAATAAATTATTTATTCATGACATGTTCACTTATGTTTTTTTCTAACATTTTCTATTTTAGAAAATGGTGGGAACTAAGAGAATCCAACACAACAACCAATGTGAGATACAATGCCGCAATTTCTTGATTGACATCCCTAATTCTTTGGTATGTGGAGTTCAAAATTTCCTAGTGATGATTACCCATATATCTCATTTCATGAAAAATAATCTGAATAACGTGGAATTTCTGCCTTTAGATAAGAGGGAACACCTAGATATGGAGTATTTTATGTGGCAACAACCACCGACATTTAATGTATATTCTGATACACCAGTCAGAGAATAGTTATTCAACATAATGGAGAAGATATTTTCCATGATTCACTATTCTGAGATGGATTAGGTGGCTCTTACCATTTTTATGGAGAGGCCGATCAATGGTGGTCTTTGATCAAGAACACCAAGCCGAAGGAATAAATTGAAGAGATGGAGTAATAAGGCTTCAAATAATATTTTCTAACAAGTATTTCCCAAGAAATCATAAAACCAAGATCGAGATAGAATTAATAGAGCTTAATAAAAGGGATATAAAATCCATCATAGCCAATGAAGAAAATTATACAAGTTGTGAAAGGTACACTTCGGGTTTTTTTATGAACAGTGATAGACAAATTGATTGATTCATTAGTTGATTAAAACCAAACCATAAAAAGGCTCTAGAAATTCAAGATAGGGGAGTTATGAAGATGTTTTATGATGTGCTCTTATAGTGGAGATGATTGTTGGAAAATGGTTGTAGATACCCAAGCTTGACATACAAGGACATTACCTTACATTTGCGGAATTATTAATACATGACAAAAATAGACACCCAAGAACCGTAATTGTTTATTTTCATTGGAAACTCAGAACATAATCTTCTAATCATGGTGAAAGATCTTAAACATCTCCCATAAAGATATTCCCCATTTATTTTCATACCAAAAAAATTTATTTATATCCTAGGGAAAAAAACATATAAATGGTGAGCTCAAATGCTAAGTAAGGGTAAACATGGAGAACATAATACAATCCATAAACATTTGTACGTAAAAACATGAACATAAATCATCAAAATCATTAGTAATGACATAAATCTTGGCAGTAAATAAAGAATAGATCATAATCGAATAGTAATCATGATAAAATAAAACATGTAATTGTGGAACACCATTATGCACATGATATGATTTCCATAGTATCCAGGGCATTGCTGCCAAGACCATCATAGTGGACAATGTCCATTACTAAACTCGGTTTACTTGTTGTTCCATCCCTGTATTACTGAACCAGATTTACTTTCCGTTCAAGACATGCTTTTCACATGAGATATAAATATTTACCAAATGCATTGTAGGGAGATATAGGTCCCACCCATCACATAATGAAATCATTCTTACGTGAGGCTCAACATAAACATAAATCATTCATCATAACCCGATGAATAAAATGGGTTTCATAAACATCATCCCATCATAACATAATCCATATAAAACAAATATATACCATTTCATCAAAAGAATAATCAAACCATTTAAACAATAAGGACATTATACTTGAAACATAATCATATTAAATAATGTCATCTTAGATGGAAAATAGTTTTAATAAAACACATGAAATGAATTCATGAGGAAAATATCCTTTCTTCTTCAAAATCATTTTCTTTTCAAAATATGCTACACAATTTTAAAAGAAAAGGATTTTGTTGAAAATAATCCTGAAATATTATAGAGTAAGCTTCATGAAAATAAGGAATTATGAAACCGTAAAAATTTGTTCATGCCTTATAAGTTAAAAAAACATTATTCTCATACTTTTTTCAGAAAAGTCAAAAATTACCTCATATTGTAAACAAAAGAAAGATTCATTCCATACCATGTGGTAAAATTCAAAAAGGGTAAAAACTAATTTAAACATACATGGAAGAATAACAAAATTTTTATGAATTCATTTTTAGAAATCATGGACATGGATGATAAATATAACCTATTAATTACTTACAAATAAACAATCTCGGATAAGAATGAGATTGGAATAATTATCCCTTATCATATGTCCAATTTCTTCTATACATGTCTGAAACTATTGTATAATGATTTAAATAATGTCATTGACTTATTCAATAATCATATACATTATTATGACATCATATATGATTCACTTATGACTTTATATTACCCATTCATTTGTCAATTCCTTTTTGAAGCAACTTTTGGGTAAATAATCATTTCATTTATCATATGTGTTTAGACTTGTTGTTATTGATAATATCTAGATTTATATACTTCTAGAATATAAAACATGATTTATATATCATATATACATTAATTATATATATATATATAATAGATAGATAAATTAAATGAAATACAATGTTCATGGAGACAGTAGCTTGTACGTACACATGAACGTTGTTTTCCATTCTTTATTGACTTGAATGGAATTAAGTAGATGAAATATATATATATATATACATAAATAAAATAGAATTATTATTTCATATGAATCATTATTATTCCTATTATATACTTTATAATAATTCTTGAATGGTGAACATGGAGAATGAATCTCATCGTGTCGTAGAGACGGTAATCTGTACGTACGCACGAGAGATGATATCATTCCCATAATTATTGAATTGGAGTGCATGATATAATATCTAAGAATCCATATGAAGTTATGATAATAATATATATTTATTATTTCCACCATTATACCCATCCAAGTATGGTGGTGGTGGAAAAACAGATTACACCACGGTGTGGAGACGGTAAGCCGTACGTATGCACGCACGGTGATTTTGTTTTCTCATAGGATGGATATATGGTGAAACAAGGTTGTTTCATATTTATAATAACATATAAGTATATTAGTGATACAGATTTCATAACTATATAATGAAACAACTAAATAAGAGTAAGTAGAAGAAGAAAGAAACATGAAAGAATCAGTAGAGGAGATTACCTTTTCCTCGACGTGCCTCTTTTAAACATCCTCTTAAGGCACTAGAGTTGGTCTTTTGAAAAGACCATAACATCTATAATATAACTAGAGAGGTTAAGAAGAGTAATTGGCAGGGTTTTACTGATATTGAAGGCTTAAAATGGAGTGAAGAGAAGAGGTAGGAGGTTCCCTTTTATAGGAGAGTAGAGGGGCACTTTTGGAAACCTCAAAAATATAAATTTATAATAAAATAAAACAACAAAAAATGACTCAAAATTGAATCTGATATAAGATAGGGTTGTAATATCATCAACCAATAAAATTTATACATGTTTTGATTCTATTTAAACCTTATCATTTGGATTTATCCTTATTTAATCTATTTAATTTTATTTTTGGTAATAATATTCAAAATTTTAAATTGTTATAAATACTCAATTATGTGTTGTTAATTTTCCATAATTAGATACTTTATGACTTTCTCGACCATATAAATTTCAATTTTCACTTTTTAAATATTTTTGTGATTTGTAAACAATTTAATAATATGTGATTTTTATAAAATATCAATTGTGTCAATTTTGACACTATCCATTTCATTTAATTTAAATAAAATCCACATATAATATATGTTCGAACAAAAATATTTAATAGATTCCTAACATTTCATCTTTATCTATAAAATTCTTTTATCAAATTAATTAGTTCATATAATATTTATTTTAATATTTTTAAAATTATTTATTTCATATTTCTCTTAATAAAATAATTACTACCACATTTTTGTGTAATTATTTAATATACTTATTTGTTGCATAAAAATTAAAAATAAACTAATATGATAAAGATAAATGTAATATATTTCATAATAATACTTTTAGTCAAATTTATCTTCTAAAACAACCAACCTTTAAAATGTAATCTTTATTAAAGTATGAAGTTTTCAACATTGACATCATTTAAAATAATATAATATAAATGTAATAATCTGTTTTATGAGTCTCCTAATGGTCCAAAAGTCAACGCTTGGATGATTAGGGTATATAAATGCTCGACCAATAACATTTTTTCAAGTTTCTGGTCCTTTTGATGGTTATTATTTTTTTAATAAAAACTATATTAGTGAAATAATTTATGGATTATTAATGTATAAGAAATTAAGGTAATAATATATTTCATAAAAATTACAAATAAATTACCATGATGAAGAAAAAAATTATTTCAAATGAGTATTTATAATAGAATTTATATTCTGTATAACCCTATATTGAAAATAATTTAATTAATAAAGTTTGAGTGAGACATATTTGACTTTCCTCTAAATAAAATAAATTAAATGTCTTAATCTCATCCCAGTGGGTTCCAAAAGATACCATTTCGACCCAAGTATATTTTTGGATGAAATATAATCATCCAATTATATTAGTACATGTGTTACTGTAATTTTAAAATATTATTGTTACCCTTAATTACCTGATTTACTATTAACTGTAGTAAAAATATTTACCCTAGTTATTATTCATAATGCCTAAAAATAAAAGGAAGCCTATTAACATAATTTGGACCTAATAATTCCAAAAATGGTATCCATTTTTCCAAATCCAAAACATTTAAGTTACAGTATTTAATTTATAGTTAATCCCGTTATTGATAAAACGAGATCTAAAAGTTAAAACATTGAAAAAGATTGAAATATTTTTACCTATGAATTCAATATAAAATTAATGATAATGGCATAAATAATATTAAATGGTAAAAATATATTCTATTTATACTTTAAAATCATTAAGTATTATAATATAACCATATAAATTATCTTGATGAAAAAGCTGTTTTCAATTAAAATTTAGCCTATTTTTATTATTCATGAAAATGTGAAAGTTATCATAAAAATATGAAAAATTTATCCAAAGTAAATTTTTATATCCAGATTCAAAATAATTAGTTTATTTTGTCAAATTTATCTTATAAATGTGTCAAAAACTAGATTTAATGTAGGTGTTCCATTAAAAGGCGACAAAACTGCATTTTCTTAAAAATACTTATTTTACCCAAAAATTTTATTTTGTTCTCATACCATGATCTAGAAATGTGTAAGATGAATGATAATTTAATAAAATTAAAAATTCATTTAATACTATTCATATTGTCTAGTTCATAATAATATTATAATAATATATTATTGTTTCGTGAAACTAGTTATTGCGTACAACAGACGCTTTTGAGGATGGTCGCTCTTGCATGCAACCCAAGCCAAGAAGAGTGTTTCTTATACTAAAAGATAATCCAGTGTTGCGTATAGCACAAGATTATCTTTTTGTAGAGTAAAACACATGACATGAAAGAAATTAAAAATAATATTTCTCATAAAATCTTGGTGTGTTACATTCCACCCCCCTTAAAATAAATTTTTGCCTCAAAATTCATTGGGGTTATAAATAGTTTACTACTTGGATGTTTCTTTCATAGAAACCCACATCGTAAAAAGGAATACTAAATGATAATTTTAAAAATTAATGTAAGAAACTTAACTTTTACCCAAATTAACTCATCCATGGGTTTCCACATATGCTAACATAGATGAAAATATGGATATGGCAGAGAAATCTAACCATGATGTTCTGATGGGGAGTGGTAGTGAACATGGCTACAAAAAAAGACAACAATAAAAAAGCCATAAATTTTTTATGATCTAAGGTACCATCTGATTCATCAGATATGAGGGTACTAAGAAAACGTTTTTTGTTTTCAAGATCATTTCCCTAAAGTTGACGAATATTTTCATAAGGATAAGTACTTTATTTCAGTGTAATATCATCATTGGTCATTCCATGAACAATTTCCACTTCATCTCATATTTAAGGAAATGAAGTTGAATTTTTCATTCTGGAAGTGTTAGAAGTTCATGCGATAGAATGAAAGGTCATTCAATCTGTCTCTATCACAAAAAGGTTAGCACAAGATATTAAATATACATAAGTACGTTTATGGTGAGGTTAATCATATATGGTTCCAAAAATAGAATTATAATTCATCTATTATATCTATTAATAAAATAAAACTAATTTCTACTAACTAGGGACTTTTTGTTGTACAGTGGTAGGCGATAAAGGTCTGTCGCACTTCATTTGTGGGTTCTATTCTCGCAGCCTTGTCCGACGCGACGGGTTGTCACCCGTCCTGCAGGTTGTCCTTTTTCAAAAATTATAACATTATAGAAATAATATCGAGAAAAAGTTCTAGCATTAAAAAATACTGTGTTATGTCCAACTTAATCCATTCCAACATTTAGGATTATCCAAAATACTTCTGTCCAAACACACAGTATAAAGAAAATGATTACTAGAAAGGTCATATAACAAGCATGTGAATACCATCATTTATCCCCCATATATCATAAGATATATCTTTTTGGTTATATTACCAACATATGAATACCTTAATCATGTATTCTCTTGAAACATTAATTACCATTAATGCATCCAAAAGTTAACTTTTTCTTCATACCAAAATTCCAAAAATTCTATACACCAAAACAACGATAACACTTTTTACTTATACCAGTCTTGAGCTTATTAATAATATCCTAAATATTATTTTCCCTTTATACCTTCATTATGCGCATATCATCTTCTTTCCAAAAATATTTAAATCACTTTTCTTGGTTATTGGTAACACATAATTATTGAAAACCACAATAAAACAATACATAGATATCCCAAAATTCCACAATACTATAAATCAGACTCCACAACACTGTTTTGGAATCCTATTACATTAACACTTAATCATTCCACCACTTTGTTGTCATATTCAACATCACCAATATTGATCGCATATGACTTCCCTTTGTCCTTTGTCTTAAGAAGTTGTTGATGTCGATCATCATTAACCCTTGGATTAGGTCATTGATTAGAATAATTCCTCATTTCCCTACACTTGTAGCAATGAAGTATTAGTGGTGCGTTCTATGTAGTCTTTTCTCTATTCACATCATTAGCTACCCTTTTCCCATTACTTCGGCGCTCAGCTACTCGATGAACTTCTTTTTCGCACTTAAAACATTTTGTATCCCCTTTAATAAAATATCCACCATGCTTCTTTCCACACTTTGAGCATAAGGAAACATTTTTCTTCTTTTTACCATAGTTTTGAGATTTTCCCTTAAACTCCATCTTTGGTTTCTTGTCAAAACCATGAGATGGATATGTAACACCAACTTCCAGTTCTACCTTGATAGAACAATGCACAATCTCTTTATACCTACTGAAGTCTCTTATAGCCAATGCCTTTCTAGGACATGGTTTTAATCCACTGAAGAATCGATCAAATTTACTTTCAATTTGGATGATAAATCTAGATTCATACCTTGAAATCCTTGTAAAATTCACTTCGTATATACCAACAGATTCATCATCCTTTTTATTAAGCTCAAGGGACTCCTTTTCCATATTCATTTGATGAATACAAGGAAAGTAATTATGGAAAAATATGTTCTTGAACTCAACCCATTCCATTGATTCAATTTTATCTTGGGGCCTTGTATTCTTAATTATAGTCCACCACTAGTCTGCTTCACCTTCTAAAAAGTAAAAAACCAGAATTACATTTTCATGTTCCAAAAAACGAAGTATGGAAAATATCTTTTCAATGGTACAGATCCATTGTTCAGCAACAAGTGGATCATATGACCCACTGGAAGAAGGTAGATGTTTCCTCATGAAGGACTCAATAGAATATTGTTCCCTACTCTGCTCATTTGGAAGTCCAAAATGATTCATATCTCATGTAAGTATAGCAATAAGATTTTTCATTGCATTTCTCATAAGATTTTGTTGTTCATGAGGAAAATCATTTTATTACCCAGTGCATTGATCATTAACACGGTTCCTTCGGGTTCCAACCATTATCAAAACCCAAAAAGAATAGTGTGAAGGAAAAATCATACTAGGAAAACAAGATAATCCTTGGGAGTACTTTCAATCTCTAATAACTTAGGTTTAATCCTTGGTTATTCTTGATATTTATCATAATTCTAAGACTGTATCCTATACCTATACATATCTTTAGGTACATCCCTAGACCCACCTTAGAAATATCTCTAGGGATCTCACTAAGGTTTTAGCATCCTAGTTTCGAAAGGTTAACTAAACCATTCCTCTTATACCAACTGTAGAGACCCAAGATTGAAATACAAGGACATTAAATCACTTTTGCGGAATATTCAATACATAACAATAATAGACACCCAAGGACCATAACAGTTTAGTGCATTTGGAAACACGGAACATAATCTTCAAATCATGGTGAAAGATCTTCAACATCTCCCTTAAAGATATTCCCATTTTGTTTTCTTACCTAAAACATTTCTTTATATCCTGGTTAAAATAAAACATATAAAGGGTGAGCTCAAATTCTCAGTATGGGTAAACAAGGAGAACATAAAACAATCCATAAACATATGTACGTAAATAATGAACATAAAACATCAAAATCATGAGTAATGACATAAATATTGGAAGTTAATAAGGCATAGATCATAAAGGATCATTAATCATGATAAAATCAAACAGGTAATTTTGGAAAAACATTAATCACATGATATGATTTCCATATTATCCAAGGAATTGCGGCCAAGACCATCATAGTGGAAAAAGTCCATTGCTGAACTCGGTTTACATTCTGTTCCAGCCCTGTATTATTAAACTGAATTTACTTATCGTTCCAGCCATGTTTATCTCATGAGATATAAATCTTTTCCCAATGCATTGAAGGGAGGCATAGTTCCCACCCATCTCATAATGAAATCATTCTTACGTGTTCCACAACATAAACATAAATCATTCATCATAACCCATAGAATAAAATGGGTTTCATAAACATCATCCCATCATAACATAATCCATATAAAACAAATGGATATCATTTCATCATAAGAATAATAAAAACATGTAAAAAATAGAGACATTATACTTAGAACATAAAAAAACTAAATAATGTCATCTTAGATGGAAAATAGTTTTGATAAAACACTTGAAATGAATTCTTGAGGAAAATATCCTTTCTTCTTCAAAATATTTTTCTTTTCAGAAAATACCAGTCAATTTTAAAAGAATAGGATTTTGTTGAAAATAATCATGAAATATTTTAGAGGATGCTTCATGAAAATAAGGCATTATGAAACCGTAAAAATATGTTCATGCCGTATAAGTTAAAAAACATTCTTCTCGTACTTTTTCCGGAAAAGTCTAAAAGTACCTCATATGGTAAACAAAAGAAATATTCCTTTCATACCATGTCGTAAAAGTAAAAAAATGGAAAAAATGACTTTAAATATACATAAAAGTATAGTAAACATTTTTTCAAAACATTTATAGAAAACATGGACATGGAGGATAAATAGAACCTGGTAATTACTTACGAATAAACAATCTCGGATAAGAACGAGATTGGAATAATTATACCTTACCTTAGGTCCAATTTCATCTATACATGTCTGAAACTCTTGTATAATGATTTAAAAATGCCATTGAATTATTAAAGAATCATATTCATTTTTATTACATCATATATGATTCACTTATGACTTTATATTACTTATTCATTTGTCAATTCCATATTGAAGCAACGTTTTGGGTAATAATCATTTCATTTATAATACGTGTTTTAATTTGTTATTATTGATATTATCATGATTTAATTACTTCTAGAATGTAAACAATGATTTATATATCATATATACATTCATTATATATATATAATAGATAGATAAATGAAATGAAATACACCATTCATGGAGACGTTAGGTCGTACGTATGCATGAACGTTGTTTTCCTTTCCTTATTGACTTGAATGGAAGTAAGTAGATGACATATATATATATATACATAAATCCAGTAGCATTAGTATGTAATATATATCATTATTACTCATTATATATACTTTATAATCATTCTTGAATGGTGAACATGGAGAATAAATCTCATCGCGTCTTGGAGACGGTAATCTGTACGTACGCACGAGCGATGATATCATTCCCATTATTATGGAATTAGATAGGATGATATAATATATAAGAATAATTATGATGTTATAATAATCATATATAGTCATTATTTCTGCCATTATAACAATCCAAAAATGGTGGTGGTGGAAAAACAGATTACACCACGACGTGGAGACGGTAAGCCGTACATACACACGTGCGGTGATTTCCTTTGTCGTAGGATCGATATATGTTGAAACATGGCTGTTTAATATTTATAATAACATATAATTATATTATTTATACTGATTTAATCACTTTATAATGAAACAACTAAATAAGAGGATGTATAAGAAGAATGAAACTTGAAAGAATCAGTAGAGGAAATTACCTCTTCCTCGACGTGCCTCTTTTAAACTTCATCTTAGGGCACTAGAGTTGGTCTTTTGAAAAGAAAATAACCTCTATAATATAACTAGAGAGGTTTAGAATAGTAATTGTTAGGGGTTTTCCAAGATTTAATGATTAAAATGGACTGAAGAGAAGAGGGAGGAGGTGCCCTTTTATAGGAGAGAAGAGGGGCACTTTTGGAAACTTCAAAAATATTAATTTATAATAAAATCAAAACCCCACACAAATGACTCAAAGTAAAAGATGATATGATATATGGTTGTAATATCATCAACCAATAAAATTTAAACATGTTTTGATTCTATTTTAAACCATATCATTTTGATTTATCTTTATTTAATCTATTCAATTTTATTTGTGGTAATAATATTTTAATTTTAAATTATTATAAATACTTACTTATGTGTTGTTAATTTTACATAATTAAATAATATATGACCTTTTAGACCATATAAATTTCAATTTAATGTTTTTAAATATTTTTGTGATTTTTAAACAATTTAATAATTTGATATTTTTATAAAATATCAATAGTGTCATATTTGACACTATTCATTTATTTGAATTTAAATAACATCAACACATAAGACATGTTTGATACAAAATATTTAATAGATTCATAACATGTTATATGTATCTATAAAATTAGTTTATCACATTAATTAGTTCATATAATATTTATTTTAGTATTTTTAAAAACATTTATTATATATTTCTCTTAATAAAATAATTACTACAACAATTTTGTATAATTATTTAATATACTTATTTGTCTCAAAAAAGTTACAAATAAAATACTATGATGAATATAAATCTAATAGATTTCATAATAATACTTTTAGTTTAGTTTATCTTCTAAAGAATCCAACTTTTAAAACGTTATCGTTATTAAAGTATGAAGATGACAACTTTTACATCATTTAAAATAAAATAATATAAATGTCATAATCTATTTTATGAGGCTCCAAATTGTCCAAAATTATACCCATGGATTATTAGGGTATATATATACTCTACCAATAATTTTTTGTAAAGTTTATGGTCCTTTTTATGTGTATTATTATTTTAATAAAAACTATATTATTGATTTTTCACTAAATAAATAATTTCTCCATCATTAACGTATAAGCTTTTAAGGTAATTATATATATCATAAAAATTACAAATAAATTACCAAGATGAAGAAAAACATTTTATATTTCAAATTCAATTTTATAATAGAATTTATATTCTGTATAACCTTATATTAAAAATAATTTAATTAATAATGTTTGTGTTAGACATATTTCAAATTCCTTTAAATAAAATAAATATTATGTCTTAATCTCATCCAAGTGGGTACCAAAAGATACCATTTCGACCCAATAATATTTTAGGACGAAATATAATCATCAAATTATATTAATACATGTTTTAGGGTAATTTTATAATATTATTGTTACCCTTAATTACCTGATTTACCTTTACCTGCAGTAAATAAAATTTACTGTAGTTACTATTCATAATTCCTAAAAATAAAATGTATCCTATTAAAACAATTTGGAAATAATGATTCCAAATATGGAATCCATTTTTTCAAATTAAAGTCACATAAGTTGCATTGTTAATTTAAAACTAATCCCATTGTTGAGAAAACATATTCTAAAAGTTAAAACATTGCAAAAGATTGAAATGGTTTTACCTATGACTTCAATGTAAAATTAATGATAATGACATACATAACATTAAATGGTAAAAATATATTATATTTATACTTTAAAACCATTAAATATCATAATTTATCAATATAAATTATCTTTATGAAAACAGATGTTTACAATTAAAATTTAGTGAATTTTTACTATTCATCAAAATATGAAATTTATCATAAAAATATGAAAAATTTATCCAAAGTAAATTTTTATATCCCGATTCAAAATAATTAGTTTATTTTTTCAAATTTATCATATAATTGTGTCAAAAAATATAATTATTGTGGGTGTGCCATCAAGAGGTGTCAAAACTGCATTTTTTTAAAAATACTTATTTTACCCAAAAATTCTATTTTATTCTCATACCATGTTCTAAAAATGTGTAAGATGAATGATAATGTAATAAAATAAAAAATTCAGTTATTACTATTCATAATGGCTAGTTCATAATAATATTATAATAATATATTTTTGTTTAGTCAAACTCAGTATTGCGTACAACACACGCTATTGAGGATGATCGCTCTTGCATGCAACACAAGGTAAGAATAGTGTTTCATATACTACAAGCTAATACGGTGTGGCATATAGTGCAACCTAATCTTGGTGTATCATACAACACAATACATCAAATAAATTAAAAATAATATTTCTCATAAAATCTTGGGTTGTTACAATGGTCTCATGGCTATTGTAGTAAGAAATGAAATATGGAGTTCCAAGCCATAAGATCTAATGAGGAAGGTGGAAAGAAAACTCAATCACCCACATGTAAAAAAAATTAAGAATAATCATCAAGGAAAATGACTAAAAGGGGTGGTAAAATGATTCAAGTGTGTGAGATAATTCCACTATGATTATTAATTTCAAAAAGTCTTGCGGAAATTGGGAAATTTTGTGGAGGAAAGAAGAGCACCACTAGTGGTCCAATGCTAGAATTGTAGGGGGGAAGGGTACTATGCATGCCAGTTCACTAAACCTCAAGTCCTTGAGGGTAATGAGAATCAAAAACCACCATAGTAAAATTATAAAGGAATGGATTATTCCAGAACTACTAATGATGTGGATAAAGAAAATGATGTCATACAAGGTTTACTTCTTGTTCACTTAAGAATGGAAAATGTTTTATTTGATTCTGGTTCTATACATTCTTTATATCATGCACATTTTCTAGAACTATTGAATCAAAGCCCCAAAACCATGAAGTAGACATATCTGTAAATACCCTAATTGGTTAAATCATTGTATCCATTTTGTTATACTCTTCTCTTGTTGGAATATCAAAGAGGATGCTTCATGCGCATCTCGTAATACTTCCCTTGGAGGAATTTCATGCCGTAATGAGAATAGATTGGATCTCATTGTATTAGAACATATAGACTATAAATTATTATAAATATCATTTCATATTTAGAAAAATCCCATGATCCTATAAAAATTTATGAAATATAATGAATCTCATTTGGAATATACTTCAACGGTTTGGGTGTTGACTCCTTATGAAGAAAAATACCTCTCTCAAATGGTTGAGTCAAAGTAAGGTATCAACCTAGGTAAAATGCCCATTGTGTGGGAATATAATGATGTATTTCTTGAAGAGTTACCCTGACTACCCCCAGATCATGAGGTAGTGTTATCGATAGAACCTTTACTCGAGAGCCACTCCTTTCTCAAAGTATCCCTATAGGATGGATACTATCAAACTAGAAGAGTTAAAGAAGCAATTGAAAGAGAATTTGGACAAAGGGTTCATATTCCCTAGTGCATCACCTTTGGGTGTGTTAGTGATATATTTCAAGAATAATGATGGATCAAAGAGGAAGGGTATTGATTATCAGAAACTCTACAAGATCCACATATTTAACACGTATCCTCTTCCAAGGATTGATGACTTGTTTGATCAGTTATGGGGAGATTAGTACTTCTCAGTGGTGGATCATAATCTTGGTTATCATATTCTAAAGGTTAATAAGGAATATATTTGGAATATATCTTTTTAAAATTTATGGGAACTATGAGTTTTTTGTTAATCCAATTAGGCTTAAAAATCACATGAAATCTTCACTGATTTCCTGAATATAGTCTTTAAACATTACCTAAAAAAATTTGTGGTAGTGTTTATCGATGATAATATCATCTACTCCATGAAAAAAAAGGAACTATAAGATTATCTAAAAAATGTTTTGGTGACATTAATGAAGGATAAGTTGTACACCATTTTCAGAAAGCGTTACTTTTTGATGAAGTAGGTCACATTATTGGGACATGTGAACACAAGTTTTGAAATTTCTGTAGACCTGTTAAAAACAAAGGCAATTGGTGAATGGTCCAGACCCTTTAGTGTAAGTAAAATATATAGTATTCTAGGATTAGCTATATTCTATAATCATTTTTTCAGAAATTTACCATGATTTTCAATCCCCCTATTTAAGTTATCAAGGAAAGTGTTAAATTATTCTTGTAAAGAAGAGTGTGAGGAAAGAATCAAGGAGATAAGGATAAGGCTGATCGCTGCACCTATACTCATATTACTGAAAAGTGTAGAATTTTTTTTTGATATATAGTGAAGCTTCAATGAATGTATTTTATTATGTACTGATGAAAAATGATAATGTGATATCCTACTTCTCATGAAATTGGATGGTCCATGATCAAAACAACTTGATGGATGATATACAGTCAGCGGTTGTGATTTTTTCCTTGATAATCCGGTGGTACTAATTCTTTGGTGATAAGTGTGACATATATATTGATGACAAGATCCTAATATATATTCCCATAAAAGGTTATCAACATGTGTTAAAGGATGTGGTTAGAGGGAATCAAAGACTACGATTTCTATATTCATTATCATCTTAGAAAAGTAAAACAAGGTATCTGATTATCTTATGTTGAAAAGTATCGGGTACTCTATCCATGTTGCAGATTGAGAAAGACCCTATTTTTATGGATATGAAAATTATGGATTTTAAAATCATAACAGTATGTAATTAATCCTACATAACCAAAATTATTGTTCAACCATCTATCCAAGAGAAGAATATGGAGGCACAAATGGATGATCCATAGTTACAAAAGAATGTGAATAAAATAAAGGAAGGGAAATTGTAAGAGTTCCATATCTATGATGATGGTGTGATTTAGTTTGGAAAGATGATATGTATGCCTTCATCACCCGAGAAAAAGAAAAGAGGTATTGAACAATTCAAATAGCTCATCTTTCTCTATACATCTTTGGAGTACCATGTTGTATTGTGATATCCGTGAACAATTATGGGGGGACAACATGATGAAGGATATTATTTAGTATATTTCAAGGTGCTTGATATGTATGAAAGTTAATGTCAAATGACATAACTCCAAAGGGATGATTCAACCGCTGCCTATACCTGTGTGGAAATGGGAGAATATCACTATAGAATTTTCTCAGGTCTCCCGAATACATCCAAAGGAAATAATGCAATATGGTTTGAAGTGGACTAACTCACCAAGACTACCCACTTTATCACTATTCAGTACGATCTCTCACTTGAACAACTTCCTTTGATATTTGTAAAGGATGTGGTGATATTTCGTGGAGTTCCACACTCGATTGTGTTTGATTGTGTTAACTGGTTCTCATATATATTCTAGGGGAGTCTTAAACATTCATTGAGTACTAAATTAAATTTCATCATGACTTATCATCCACAAAAAGAAGGAAAATATAACAGGATTATTTATTAGCATGATGATATGATAAGATATATCTCTTTATAATTCAAAGTGGTTTGGGATTAATATCTCCCATTTGTTGAGTTATTATATAAAAATATCGTTCAATAGAGTATTCATATGGCCCCATATGAAGCTCTATATGGAAATAGATGTATATCTCCAACCTATCGGGATGATGTTGGGGAATTAAAGATACTAGGACCTAATATTGTTCAAGATATGATAGATAAAGTTCAATCCATCTTGAAACATATCAATGATGTATAAAGTTGGTAGAAGATCTATGTTGATAGTCTTCAAATAGACATAGATTTAGATATTAGAGATAAAGTAGTCCTTTGAAATATCACCACGTAATAGAGTCATAGGGTTTGGAAAGAAAGGGAAGGTAAGCCCACTGTACAATGACCCGTATGAGATAATTGATCACATAGGATCATTGGTATTTCGTCTTGCACTTCCAACATTTATGGCTCAAGTTCTTAATGTGTTGCACTTATTAATCATGAGGATTTACATACAATATCCAACACATGTACTGATCTAAGAGGTGGTACAGTTGGAAGATTATATCACCTATGAGGAGAATCCATAAATGATTTTGGATCAGAGAGAAAATGTTATAAGAAACAAGACAATACACCTTATTGAAGTAATATGGAGGAACCATAAGTATGAATAAGATACATGGGGATTAGAGAAAGTGATGAAGGATAAGTACACTCACATATTTATGTAAAATGAAATTCCGAGGGTGGAGTTTTAAATGGGGGGAATAATATAACGACACAAACTTTTATCAAAGGAATTTATTACTTATTATAGTAATGTCATTTGGTATAAATTACATAAAATCACATATTGACAATTATAAAAACATTATAAATGAAAAATTAATTAAAAAATAACAATTTCTAAATATTAAGGAACCAATACCGAAGAAATAGTAACTTGGCCTTAGGAATAGCAATATAAGCCATATGAATACTAAACTGGCTAAAATAATAGTAACCTCACCCATTAAAGTATAAATAGAATTTAGGAATCTTATAAATGAATGTATAATATATTTATATAATTTTCTAAATAAATGATTTTTTAAAAAATTATTAATTAAATGTAGGTATTTTTTAAGTCATAAATAAATAATTACAATATTATAATTAATTTAATAATTTTTTATAGAATTTTTTTAAAAAAATATATTCATCAATTAATACTTTTATGTCATATTATTTTAATATAATTTTTGAGATGTTAAGTAATTTTTCAAATTGTTAAAAAATTAGTTATAATTTTAAAATCTATATGTTCCACATAAATAATGATTTTAGTTAAAAATTAAATGGAAAATATTTATATAATTTTTTCATAAAATTGGGTTCTTTTTTTAATTTTACATGTTGAAAAAAGATGGTTGATGTTTTTTGAATTTTCTGAAATACTTGAAGTTTTGTGAATAGTAAAGTATTTTAATTTATTGTATATATACATTAGAAGTTAAATATGCTATTAAGTGAGTAATAGATGATTTAAGAAAGATAATATATAACATCATTTAATTAGTTTTATTTATTTATAGATAATTCTCAAACAATTCATATTCTAGAGAAAAAATAATAAATTAATGAATATAATAATGAGAAAACACCAGTCCCCTCCACTATAAATTCCTCCCCTCACTGGCTCTTCACATCACACCTCTAAAGCATTGATCATTGCCCATATTTTTTACAACACTCTTATATATCACCATAGCCACTTCCACTATATCTTGGTGTTCTAAAAAGGCCAAAACCTTTTCCTTAAGGAGGTTCTCAAGGAGGATAAATCCAAGAGGTAAAATCCCCTTCGTTTTTCTTTTAATTTATTTTCAATTTTATTTATTTTCTTGTCTTATCCAAAAAAAACATATCAAAATGGAATGTTAAATTAGTTATGATTGATATAATGGTATTATATCATTTTAATTAAATATCCATCCTAAAAATCCTCTCTATCTCTCTTTTATTCTAAAATGAAATTGTCGCTCGTGAGGTGTCAATTTACCAACATCGTGGATGATGAACTTTAATTTTACGTTAATTCCTTATTGGTTGTTAATAAAACCATTATAATAGATTAAAAATAGTTTTATCATTTATTTTATATCTCTTTTTATGTTCAGGAAATATCATATATATATATATCACTGAATTATAAAACAAACCATGTTCGTTGTGATCGAAAACTTCCAAAATTAACATAAATTATAATAATTAACTATTTATCAAAAGATTCATCCTCATAAAGTATAACCAAATTCATTATAGGATAATTTATAATTATTTAAGATTAATAATAATATAAAATATAAATTGTGGACATTTAACTTCATTTTACACGAACTTCCATTCATGTATACAAGTGAACTGATCGTGAAAACTATGAAAATGAATATTCCTTAATGATGAAAGTAAATTCAATAACTCATATAAAATCCTATAAATGAACTTAGTAAAACCATAATGAATGAAATTAAATTATAAAAGGTTCTTTATTTGTTAATTAATGAAACTATTTTGGTTATGTTTGATATTTTCGTGAAGGAATGTTTCAGACACATGGTAAGGTGAATTCTCAAACCGAACACTCTTTCATTGGGTTTTCCCTCTTTTGACCCCATTTTCAGTATGGATATTACATAAATATAGTTTCTTTGTCATTATCATACCTATTGTGGTATATAAATATTTTCTATGTGATTTTATGATAAACACATTGTTTTCCAAAAGTACTCTTCTTTTAAAAAACACACTTTTTTACTTCTCGAGATTGTTTCTCCTTCACTCAGGGTTTATGATTCATATAAAAAGTAATTTATTCCAATTTAATTGGACAATACAAAGCTTATGAATGTTTTATTTGTGAAATTAAACCTATTATTTTCCGTGGTTTATTTTATGATCGATATTGATATATGTTCTATGTGTCATGCATAATAATGTAAATGTTAGGATGTGATAGGTGCACTAAGAATTATATATCACAATGTAAATGTTATGATGTGATGGGTGTACCTAGAATTATATGGAGCTCCAATAAATTTTTTAATGTGATAAATCTCAATATATAATGTGAAATATACTATGACATGATGCTATTTTTGTTAACAATACTCTAGGTTAGTTGACCACTTGGACAATATTTTTCATTTTATGCATTGCCACATTCCATGGATTAATATAATGATTTCACAAATTATTATGATGATGATGTTATGAATATTCTCACCACATGTTATATATTTTCATGTTATTATCTATCCTTTTATTTGGATTTTAGCTGACACCATTCTTTTATGTATATCCTCAAGTGATTACTTGTACTAAAAAGAACACGAGGGTCGATAAGAAGATAGAGAAGAATCAATTAAAAAAATTATGTTTTATTCTATAAATGTTATGTATGGTCCTAATTTCCCAAATATTCTAATACTTTGGATACTAGTCCTATAATTATTTTATGTTGTCTATCTTTAAATGATGTAATAATCATGTAAGAAAAACCATGTTTTATGTACTATCCATCATTGAATAAAATTAAATAGTTTATTATTAATTGTTATAAATAATTATTTTTATGATATTTCATGAAATAGGTGCTCGTTAGTTGATGTGTTCTTGTACATGGCATAAATTAGTTTGGTTTAGGGAAAGTAGGGCATGGCATGGTTGGATTCTCTTTATGTAGGTATATTTCCCATTTAATGGAAATACATTTTTTACTTTGTGAATTATTTTTCACTCTATTATTTATAATGGTTTCTGGTATATTGGATAATGACTGATAGATCCCTATTGAGCAATATAGGATGTTGTTCACCCTCATAGGCTAGGAATAATTAAACCTTATAACTTGGGTGTTCTTGTATCACCAAAAAACATTGTCTATAGGGGTAGAGAATATGAAATGAGTATTATATAGATCTTGGGTGGGTCCAAGAGTATGATATGAGACACTTCTATCCTATATTGATATCCTTAGAGATAATTGGATATGAGGGAGATGATTCATCCAAGTGGTTATTATGGGTATAGTTGAATGTCTCCCGCTTGTTCAGTGAAATCTGGTTTATGGTGTCATAGATCTTAGTGAGTAATATTACATGGATAAATCCATTGATATAAGATAGATTTTGAGGTAGAGGAGTTTTCTCTATGTTATGGATGAGATATCTCTTCTAAGATATGTGAGTTGACTCCCATGTGTGTGGAAACAAAGTTATTTGGGAAAAAATGTTAGTCAAAGGGGGTTTGACCATGTTGTCTTGGTACATCCCCTTGGTTGTGGGAAAATGAGTTTCAAAGGTACCTAATGATGTATGAATAGTCCTTGAGGTCTTGGTGATAGGGGCCAAAATACATAGGTTTCATCGATGGCAGATGGTTGATATATTGTATTGATAAGAAAATGATGTTAACGGTATAGGGGGCCTAGTACACATCATTTTGGGTGACACAATGTTTATTTGGGATAATATAATAGGTCAAAGTGACTATAAAATGGGTGATTAGGTGGTGAGATATTTCATGGGATATAGGTTATTCATTATATTTCATATTTGTGTTAGATCATTTTCTTGTGATAGGATATAGACCTAGTAGTAGAGAGGGATCATGAGTCATGGCCTCAATGTGAGTGTACTGGATCTAACAAAACTATCATAGGTCAGATGGATTCCTTTTGTTCATGAAGTTTGTTATTTCCATGAGTAGGATTGGGTTATGAT
This sequence comes from Viscum album, assembly GCA_963277665.1. Lineage (NCBI taxonomy): Eukaryota > Viridiplantae > Streptophyta > Magnoliopsida > Santalales > Viscaceae > Viscum > Viscum album. Next base: position 837,012,570 of record OY728152.1, on the reverse strand, counting down.
AGTATACCTTTCTTAGTCAACTTTTGTCCTGGTAGTGGAGCACTAAGAATTATAATATAGGATCATGGTATAATGTGAGGCATGAACAATGAGACCTACCATGAGTGATATGTTTATGGATTGGGTATTTGGAAGAAGGACATTAAATTTATCTTTATATAGAGGGTTTGGAAAAAATTTACCCTGATTCATTAGGAACTGGATGTGGTTTAGGTTGATGGCCTGCCCTAATTCTTTGCGGGTCAACTAGGTTCGATGTCATAGTTAAATGAGGAAAAAATCAATTCGGGCATGACAATGAATAATTTTTTATTCTTTGTCAATGTGGCAAGGATAGAACACTATTAACTGATGGGTAAAGAGTCGTGGTGTGATTTTTATGATATGAAGACCATACAATTGAGTGATGTGTTCATTTTACTAATGTGTAATCATTTAGGATGGATCACATTGAGGACACTTTTTGATTCCCTAGTAAGATGTAATTCTCACAACCAACATAGAAACTTTGAGGATTATACATACCTTACGTTTTTATCTCTAGTCATTTCATGGGATGTGGAGTGGATTGGATTGGAGTAGCACAAAGGTATCAGAATATTGAGACTATAGAATGGAAGATAGATGGAGGTAGGGCTGGTGAGTGTATTTTAATTCTTCTACTTTATTATATGTGATGTCCCCCATGGCTGATCAGTTGTATTATTTCTGGGAAATGTGCCTATATGCTACACCCCATATGTTATAGCATTATACATGTTGATTTATGTGTTCACTGATTATGTTCCATGGATTTTTGTTAATTTATCACTAACATATAACCCTTATTCAAGGGAATTATGTCTCTATTGTAAGGATTAATCCCTAACCATTTTTGGAAGCCTCTAACATATGGGGAGGTGAAACTAAGGCCACGTAGAACACTTGGAGGGGGAACTATAGAGTGACTACCATCCTGAGGAATTATAGAGGATTTCAAGAAAATTATAGAAAATTAGTGTCAATGCCATGTGATAAACCACACCTTCAATTCCTTCCTAAATCTAAAAAGGCATGATGAACCTATGGATTTTCCCCACTTAATTATAAAAACAGATAAATTACTTCTATTTAAATAACATTTTTAAAACATGAAACCCTATATAAAATTAAAAATCCATTATCTAATTATAATTATAGATCTTATATGCAAGGGGGTCGGATGGAAGTGTCTCTATGATCATCTCTATGAACTATCATCTTACAAGTTCTACTCTGAGACTCTATGGGGATTTTTGATGGTTTCCTATCAATTCATTGGATCTACAAAAACAACATGGAATCCTTACATCCAGAGAGTGAATTCCCTATAGAGATGTATTCTTCGGAAGCATCGAAGAAAAATCCATTCTAAAGATGAGTTGAATGGTATTCTTCATTAAAAATACAAGGGAATAACTTTCCTAGAGTAATATAGAATATTAGATCTATAAAATTAGTCTACCTCGATGAATCCTTCTTAATAAAAGTATGATGGATTCTTTTTTATCCACGGATCATAATTCCTTGCGAAAAAGGCTAAATAGTTGTATGTTCGTTATTCTAGGGTGCATTAATTATCTAAAAGGGTAAAATACATCACCTATTGTAGATATGAATTCCATAATCTCACACTTTTATGGTAAAAATATTGGAAATTTTTTCTAATTGTCGGATCTTACTATCACATTATACTGAGCACACAAGGTGGTCTAAATTACTTCTGTATGACTGGAAACACACAAATATAGGATAATTTTTTCCTTAATTGAATTTGATATTTATTTTAATCCATTTAGAAAAATAAAATCTATGGCCTGAATATGGGTCAGGATTCATTGTTTAAACTGGGTTTTTTGACATATGAAACTTTTAAATTATATTGCTTCTTGTATTGGTATTCCACTAAATATTGTTCAGTGTACAATAAATGGGGAGATTGGTATTTATTCAAGAGTTATGGTTGATGAAAATTTGAAATCAATATTACTAGAACTCATATGATTCATTTCGAATTATTATAAAGATGATATCATGTAGGAATATGAGTACAATCCCCCATTCAATATGCTATGAAAAAAATTATCACTCTCTCTCTAACATTATGGAGATTATAAAGAAGGTGATACCACCCACTAAAAATGAGTGGAAGGGGATTAAAAAAATTAATGGGTCATGTCTTTGATAAAGTTGAAACATCTGAAAAGAATGAAATTTATATATAGGTTAAAAAACATGATATTATATCTACCTCAAAAATTGGTTCTAGAAATCATTGGTCAGAATAGGTTGAAGAAGAAGAGAAAGAGTCTAAAGAAGAAACTATATCATGTGAAATATAAAAAGATTTATGGGATATTGTTTGCATACCCACTAGGAACATAATAATACTGATCTAAATCCTAACCATGAGGTATTGATAATGGACCCTTTTTTCTATTTTATGTTAAAATTAGATGTATTTCACATATTTTTTGGACATGAATTTTTCTAGGTGGTTAGTGGTTTCTAAAATCATTTTCCATTAATTGGGTTATGTGAATTATTCATTTATTATATTATGTAAATATTACTGAGAAATTGATTTGATTTATTAAAATTTTATTTCTAATTTATATAAAATGATTTAAATTTAGAACAAATAATGAATCCATTATTTAATTCTCAATCAAATGATATGAACATTGTCAGTGTTATTAATTTTAAATTTTCCTCATTTGGTAAATATATTTATGTAATGTGCTTATATTATTTTTTGTAGTTTATATATTAATAATTTGAAAATTTATATCATTCATCCCCTTATGTTCATGATATATAATTATTTATTTCATATTATTCATTCATTGGGAATATGTTTTACATGTTTCTAAAGTGTTAATGGGTTTCTATTTCAATCCAATTTTTAATCAAGATTGTTTAGTCATTAATTTTAATTGATAAATTATATGATCCTTATTTTATAAAAGTGTTTCTTTTTTTCTCCTCTTATGAATTTTTATAAAATTTTGATGTTTAAATTCCATTTTCTCCCTCTTTGGTGCTCAGACTATATCATAAACATTTTTTTGAGATATGACTATATTTAAATGATATCTATCATAACACTATTATCCTATATGTCAATGTTTTCAAAACTGTTTTCAATTTTTTTATTTTATAAAAATAAACTGTTTCTTAATTTTATTTTTCATGATATTTTAATATCTTAGAAAATGTGATAAATGAAATTTGCATAAATTTTTCTCTATGGGTTACATTTTACAATATTTAAAAAAAGTTTGAAAAGAATTATTATTTTTTACTTTTATGAAATAAATTTATTTTCCCACCACCATAACCATTGTATGAATTTAATATTTATTTAAAATATTCTGTGTATAATTTCATGTAAAATTATTCTGAAAATATTTTTTGAATTTTTAGTTTTTAAAAGTAGTTTCAAAAGATAAAATGTTATTTTCCACAAGAATTATTTTAATGATTTTTTAAGGGTATTTATATTCACCAATAAAAACCATTGATGTTAACTATGATATAATGGTAATATATTTTAATTATTCAACCAAAATTCTTCCACTGGATGGATTATTATTGTTTTATAGTGATTTTCATTTCCATTGATAAATCAAGAAATGACGGAACAATGGTTATTATTATTTTAAAAATAAAATCATACTTGATTTATGATTTTGTATGGATTTTTGGACATTTTATATGATGATAAGTGGGGAGGATATATCTCTTTATGATGGGGGATCCTTGTGTATCTCTCCAATTCATAGGATAAAGCGACAGTGTTAACCAGTTATAGGTTTCTCAAAAGTGATTATTCAAATTTACTAGGTAGTTTATTTCATCTATAACAATGATTATAAGAGTTAAATGAAAATTTTGTTCCATGTTACAAACATGTTTTCAACATTTCTACACAAATTTATAATTTATCCTTTACTCAAGGATTTCATTCCCATGGTTCATTATTACTGACTTATATAACAATATCCTTCTGCTAAATCCTTATTCCATGTTTCCTGATTTATAATACATGTTTTTATTAGTATAAATTGTATTATATTATGCACACAAATAATTATTATATTATTAAACCCACAATATCATTTTATTATCACTAATGACATTGGATTTTTACTTATTATCTTTACCATTGTGGAGCATTTGAGCTCACCCTTATTATGTCATCCTTTACATTGGTTAAGAGTAATAATTTTAAATGAATTTTTCTTAAATAGGATTAATTTATGATTAATTTTATGGGATATGATAAAGACATAACATGGAAAAACAAAATCAAGGAATATGGGGTAAAATTCACACCAAAAATACATGTGTATTATTTTTTTGGATATATTCTTAATTCTCTAAAACACTTAATATAATAGTTCCTTGTGTATATAACTGATATAATATTTCCATTTTATGTTAAATGTTTTGGATGGATATATTTTGGTCAAATTTATTAGTATCAAATCCGAAATTTTAAATATTATTTTTTCATTATCAAATCTAGGTAGACATGATTAGGGATTTTATTATTGGTATTAGAAGAAGGTTTTGATAGAATTAGAGACTATGATGTTTTATACGAGGTTAGATTAAGAATTTTATCACTATTTTATAAGTATAATGTTTATCATATGTTCTAAGGCATAAAAATTAACTTTTGTTTGGTTTTAATTTATGTTATATTATAGTCATTAATGATATTTTGGTAGATGATTTATTTGGTTATGTTATAAGTAAACCTTAGGTATATCATGTTTTTTAACATGAATGATTAGATGGAAAGAATATTATTATATTTTTTTTAATGATTTAAGATTAATGGTATAAAATAACCATTAATGTTAAAATATTATTTAATTTTGCGGTCAACAACATAATTTGGGCTTTAGGGTTATTTTTTATTGAATAATATTTGTTGAACCATTGCTGTTATTATGTAAATATTATAGTAAAATGTTTTACTTACCTATATAATTTATTAGGAATTTTATATTTTATCTTACCTTTTTCTAACCATTTAACTTTTGGAAAATATTTAATGATATAAATAATATCTTGTTACCTTTTTTATTAAGAGATCCAATAGAATTTTATTTAATTGTTTCTAGTAAGTAAAATTATTCTTGAATGCTCATAATTTGAAGTAACAAAAATATTTTTTGTGGAAATTTATTAAAGAATAAATTTCAATGAGTTATGTTAGTATATATCTGAATGTTCTTAGTGTAAAATAATAGATGAATTCATAAACTCTTATATAAGGATAGTGAAAAAATGTTATCTTTTTACATTCATTTCTGATAAATCAGTGGTCTTTTCACACCTCATCGATTTATGGTTTTTTGTACATTCACTTCCTCATGATCATTCCATTTCTTTTGATGAATGTTGTTTGTCACTCTTTTCCATTGTTTTGACATTAAAATATCACTTCATGTAGATATATTCAGATCCCACTGCTTTTATACTGTTTTGAAACCTACTAATGTGTTATTGCATATGACTTTTTTATTTTCCTTTACCTCTTTTCAAGAGGATGTTTTATTGACCGTTTTTATGATATGGGTTTTTAAAAAGTAATTTTAAAATGAAAAAAACCCTTTATTACAAAGACCATTTTCCAATTTTCAGGACACAATTTATTATATTCTATGATAAATAAAACATTGTTTCATTAAAACAATAATATGATCAATATATTTCTTAACATACGATAATGAGTTTTATGAGAGAGATGATATACTACAAAAATACTTATTATATTAATTTCACAGTTATAAAATAGTCATTAAAATAGAAGGTATGAAAAGTGATATGAAAATTATGAAAAATTTGTAAAAAAATTATATAATGAAAATGTACTTACTAATGAAAAATAAATAAGTACACAATTTTCATTAATGTCATTTTATACTAAAAATATAAATTTTCTTCTAAAATGTTATTAATTTATTTTTTTATTAATTTTTTTTTTAATTTATGGATATTTTAGAAATATGATTTGATAAAAAAGGAATCATTTTTTAAATAACATATCAATGTTATCTTAGGGTGAAATTCTCATATTTTTTAGGAAAGATTGATATTTCCCTAAATAGTGAAAAATAATGTGTTTAGTAAAACAATATTTTTTTTAGTAAAATGAATCTTTTTTATCTGAATTTTATATCAATGTATCATAAATATTATATTTATATTTATATATATAATATACCTAAATAATTATGATTCATCATTACACTCGATATTGGTATAGGATTCTTTTTGGCAGAAAAATGGTATTTTCAAAATAAAACTGTTTTCCTTTTAAAAATTTATATTAAAATTGATTTTTAATACGTAAAGAAATTGTGAATTGTGAAATTGATACCACATCTTCAATAATTATGTTAACCTATTTTAAATAATTCCATTTTTGTACATTATGATTTGAAAATGTAATAAATATTTGTCACCTCAGTAAGGGTAAATCATGTAATTAAGGATGGAAAAAAAGATAAGGAAAAAAAATGAACCAAAAACTTTCCCTTAATCAATTATATGATTTAGGTTTGACCATGGTCATCCCAGATTAAAATTTATGGCAATTATATTCAATTTTTCGATGAAAATTACTTATATATTATTTTATATTAAGAAAAATACCAAATGACACTTGCATGATTTTAAATTTATTTCATATTTTTATATAAGGAAACAAATTTATTCTAAATGAATATTTATGGTTATATTGACTCTAGACAATTTTTTTTAATAAGGCTAGTTGTTTTATATTTTTAGGGATAAAATAATTACCTTAATTTTTTTTCATCCCTATCATAGTGTTTGTGAAAGCACTAATGAATTGAATAAATGATTTTAAAAAATTAAAAAAAATATTTTTTTGATGAATTATGGTTAGAGTAGAATTTCATGTTTAATAATAATATATCATATATGGTTACTTGTATTGTATTCTAATTACATTTCTTTCCTATTTTTATAAAATTCAAATTATGTGAATTGTTCATCAAATGATTGTGTATGGGGTTTGACGTAATGGTAAGCACACAGTAATACTAAATAAAGGAGGAATATTTAAAAAAATAGATATAAGGTAACATATAGGTGTAACTACTAAACCAAAGACATTTTAGTGGTCGTAGGAAATGTAGATAGAACTGTAGTGGTTGAACTATTGTAGTAGTCTAGGTATTGTAGTAGTATTATTCCTCAAAGTGCATTTTAGAAAACAACGTTGGCCTTCAGGGCCATGTAATGAGATATAATGATCACTAAGACTATAGTGCATGTAATGGGTCTCTTATACACAAATAATATGTCCATAGTTACAATAAAAATGAAGCTTCTGCCTTATGTTTTAAAAAAAAGAACACAAATGACATTAATAAGGGAAATACATTATATTATATTATTTTTAAAACATTAAAATATTAAAATAGTATATTTAGGATGATTAATGATCTTAAATTTTCCTACTATTTCAATTATTATCCAATTTTTTTCTTATAAATAAATTTACAACCCTTTAATATTTATAATGTAGTTTTTGGAGTTAGGGTTTAAAACCATTAACAGAATGGTTAATCAAATAGAAAATTTTAAAAATGATATATATACTAATAAAAAAAGTTGGATTATTATATAATGATCTAATCCACATTATATTTGAATAAATTTCATTTATATGAAATTTAATATAGTAACACACATATTATATTATAAAATTTCATTTATTTACAAAAGTGTCATTCCCCTTATATATTAATGTATACCCCCAATAAAAATCCCTATACACTAAAAAATCCATATACTTATCCATGTAATATAAGACTAACTTCTTATCATCCCTCCCCACAATATATATTTATTATAATGGGTACAATACAAATATTTTAGTATATAATATGTAATGTAAAGAAGGTTGTTCCAAGAAGAGGTATAGAATTTATCTGAATGTTTGGGTTTTATTTATTACTCAGCCTCATTAAATAATTCTTCAACCAATATGAAATAATAAAGTCAGTATATTCCATATTAATAGTTCTTATTATGTAAATTTAATAACATATAACAATATTATCATCTAAAAATTGGGAAATGGGACCATCATGCATATGTACGACAAACTACCTCTTTTTGATCAAGTATAATTCATTTTCCATCAAAGCCTCTCACTGATGGTTAAAATTATAGAATGAAAATGTAAATATATATATATTATATTAATTTCATAATTATATTTATTAATGAAAATATATTTTCCATTTTCATACCATTCAATCCCTTGAACAATTATACCGTTGTTCGGGGGTATGTGTCGATTACCACCTCCATGAAGTTATGTCATTTTATTCATCACAGCCTCACATGGATGGTATATAAAAGTTTATTTAATTAGATAATAGTATATTTAGCACATAATAATATATTTGGAAGGATAAAATAATATATACATTATGAAAATCATAATCATGTGTATGTACGTCCAACCACCTCTAATATTGTAATGTAATTCATTTTTCATTACCATCATTCATGATTGGTATTAAAGTTATCATTATTATATAAAAAATTTATTATTTCATGATTATTATTCTGAATGTTATCTAATAATGACCATTTTTCCATGGTCAATATACTGATGTAGTATTTTCAATTAAGAATAATCATCCTCAAATTATCCCATATAATCTAGACTAATTATATATTTAAATATGACATTATGAATAATGAAAAAATGGATTAAGGAAAAATTAAGAAACCTATAAAAGTTTTTTCAAGATGTAAATAATTGATATAAGTTTATTTTATATGAGTTAATGGAAATACATGGAGATTTTGGGCTCGAGGTTTGGGATTTCATCTCAATTTTCCTTCATTGATGTGTGTTTTAATGTTATAAACTTAATTTATTTTAAATAGTTTGTATACGACCAATTTTATATTTTATATCATTAATATATAATAATTCATGGTAATTTAAATTACAATTAAAATTATTTTCTATAAAAATATTTGACTTGAATGTAACCAAGTGGTAAGGGGCTTCGTAACACACATTTAATTAATTAGATTATATCACTCTTAATTAATAATATTCTTTCATGATTATGTGTACAAATAATTTCTATTGAATTATATTTCATTTTCACTTGACTTTATGGATTTAATTTTTTACGACTAATCTATCCATTGATTAAATCTCTTTTTAATGATATTATCAATCTAATAGTTATTCATCCCAAATTTTCCTTCTTAGCGGCATATATTATTTTATTATGCTCATTTCATTATTTATGAGCGGTATGTATTATAACATTAACATGTTATATACTGATTTTTATTTTTTTATGATATCTAAATATTCATTTGATGTTATTATTTCATGCGGATTACATTTCAAATGTAACTAAAGTGGTGACGAGTTTTTATTGCAATATTATTTTTAATTGAGACTGTTTATGATTTAATTTTAATTGGTAAATTATATTATCCTATTTTTTTAAAAATATTTAATTTTTATCATCATTTAAATATTTATGATGTTTTTTATGTGGTATGTTTATATCTTTGTTACTCTAAATGGTTCAGAAAATGATTTTAAGAAATGCATAACTTATTTCTGTTATTGCGTCAAGGAAAAATTTTCTTCCATTAAAATGTTTCCTAAATATATTTTAATATTTTTTTTTCTAAACCTAAAATATTTCATAAATATATTTCACATGATATTTTAACTTCTTTTCAATGGTTTTAAAATGAAAATTTTTAAATGTTTCTTTATGGTTTAGTTTCCACTCTCATAATGAAAGTGTGAAATGAATGTACATTTTTAACATTTTTAGAAGGAATGGATTTTCCCAATATCATGACCATTTTATTATTTGAATATTCTTTTATATTTTTCCAGGGATATTTTTAAATAATATTATTCTCAAATTATTTTATTTCTTTTAGTTTTTTTAATTTATTATCAAAATATAATTGTTTTTCCTGAAAAATGTTTGATGATGATATTTTAATGGTATATCTATTCACCAACAATAATAACCCTTGATGTTACTTATGTTATATGAGGTATTTATTTTATTGAACTATAATTTTTCATTCTTGGGATGTATTATGATTTTTTCACTAGATTTTCTGGGAACACATTTTTATTTCCTGATTAAATCACGTTGTGAGAGAAAAATTATTAATTTGATATTTAAAATTGAAATATTCCTTCTGTTATGATTATGTTATAGTTCTTTGAACATTTTTTTTATATTGTGTGAGCTCTATATAGATCATGATGATGGTTGATCCCATTATTGATCACCAAATAATTGGTTAAAGGGATTTATTTAACCTATTATAGGTTTATCTAAAGAGATTATCGTAATTTATGTGGTCGGTTATTCTAACTATAGGTGTGATTAAAAGGGTGATATAGAAATGATGTTCCATGTTACCAAAATGTTTTATGTATTCTCAAATCATGTTCTAATGTATCCTTTTCTCAATGATTCTATTCACATGGATCCTAATTATTGACCTACATGACCCATGTATAATAATAAATCATTATTCCATGTCTCACAATTTATAATCCATGTTTTTATGGGTTTTAATTCTATTATGTTATTCTTATGACCACAAATTATTTCATCATACCATTTTTTTATCATATTCTCAAAAATGGATTTTAATAGTAAATTAATATCATTACACTTAGATATTATTAAATCACACCCTTATTTTGATTATCGTTTCCTTGAGTTATAATGAATGATGTTAAATGAATTATGATTAGAATTGTTTCATGTCTGAAGAATTTAATAATAGATATTGAAGAAAAAATGTGCAGTATGAGAGTTTTTGTATAGTGGAAAAAAATATCACATAAATACATGAGTATTGTTAAATAATACCTTTTCATAATTCTATAAAAAAGTTACATAAATTGAACTTGTTTATATAAGAGAAAACAAATTTCTTTTGATTTTATCTATTTTGAATGGTTGAATTTGGGTTTTATTTATCTATATCAATCCAAAAATGTAAATACTGTGTTTTTTTACATTGGATCATGATATATGTGTTTAAGGTTTTTATATGTATTGGTAAATCAAATTCCTTGAGTAGTTATATCAATAACCATTTCATTGTGTTGATCCCATTCATTGATAATATATATTTCAAACTTTTAGGATCTATATATATCTCACATCTCTCGCCATAGAGATATCACCTCTATATCATAAAGGAAAAGATTTATTATTGAAACTCAAGACCCTAGGATGAATAATTTCATTTGTAGATATTTGAATAAAATGATTCTTAAGAAAAATTATATCATTATTCATAATGAGACATCGAAGATTATTCATTGATACATCAATATATAGAAAAAATACACCCTTCCACAATGTTTATGTTAATTTCATTATATTTACAAATATTTACTTTTATTCCATGAAATAATCATCACATTCCTTAAACCATATATACATTTCCCATTAATTAGTTAAGATGGTTATTGAATTAGCCAATAGAGACAAATTTAGAAAGAATTTATGAAGTTATAACACTAATAAAAGGAAACTATATGACTTAATTATATTTTTTCAACATAGAACATTACTTAACTGTCTATTTCATATAAGTATAAATATATATCTTGTCCTTGGAGATAATATATCCAATAGAAGAAACATTCTAGAGACAAAATTCAACATTTTTTGTTTTTTTATATAGATCATTTCCCCATTATTTTCCTTGTATTTATGATATTTTAATTTCATATCATCATGTTTCTCTTAAATAAAAAATTTCTAATTGAGTATCATCATAAATTAATTTCATTACATGATCCATATTTACTAAATAACTTGAGTATTTTGAATCAATGAACATTTTTGATCAACATATCCAAATAAAAAATACACATTCATAAAAACCTTCACCCTTTCATTACTCCATAAAGCTAGAAATATATTTTTAAGGGAATCCATCCATCATTCAGCAACCTATGGATTAGTAGTTGCATTAATAGATGATGTTTCATACCATATGAAGTTGTCTAACCACATTACATCGTATAATAATCTAATAATTTATTATATAAAATAATGTTTTTTTCATAACCTGATTCAACTACCTTAATATAGCCATAGTAAGCTCATTTCATACATCGTCTCAGTTTATATTCTCATGAAAAAAATTCCAATATAAATTATGAGTGTGATAAATTTTTTATACCTTTATTATTTCAAATATCTATAATATGTCATACATTTAATTATATCATCACATTATTAATATTAATCCATAGCATAAAAAATATTTTTTTGAGAAAATATATTGATCATTTTAGGGATTTATAAAAATGATCGAGGTATTTATGTTTATATAAAATATATTTCTCATGATTCCAAAATAAATTTAAGTATTAAAAACAGTAATAATTTAATCTCTAGACACCAAGATATGATTTTTACTATATTATATTGGTTTAAGATACATTATTTCATATCACATGGGATAAAATAATTTTGTAATAAAAGGATACTAGATACGTAGAATATTTTCATATTACATTTGGAACCTAAAACAAATCTTATAAACATCATCAAAAAATTCCTATTCATTTTGATAAATCCTCAATTTCATACAAATATCCCATATTGGTATCAAGTGGAATTTAAAAAAAAATAAATAGTGAGATTAGATTCTGAGTATTTGGTTTCTTATAGTATAATCGGTCATTAATACATATGTGATAATAAATATTATATAGTGAATAATAAATAAATGTTTCATATAATAACCAACATGACAATGAAATATATCAAATGATAATAACAATGTACTCATCTCTTAAACAATAATGAATAATTTTTCAATAATGGAATGCATGAAATCAAACATAACAATGTTATAGTTTCTTCCTCATCAAGTTCATTTTCAATATTTGGGAAGGAATATAGTAAATACCCAAATGATAAAAAAATTAATAAAAAATTGAATTTCAAGGTAAACCAACCCGATTCATCTAGAGATTAAATAATTTCAAGCCCTACCCATCAATAAGAAATTATGATGAATTCTTCATATATTAAATGAAAAATAAAATACATAATCAATATTATTTAGTAATCAATAAATATTTAAGTTGAATTACGAATAGGTAAAGTCAATATTTCCTAAATAATAAAATAACGATCTTAGTACGATTTCTTTATATAAAAACATTTATAGAAATTAGTATGTGGGTAATAAAATATAGGTATTATATTAAATATATACATGTTACTATAGAACATATATATTATGGAGAAATTAAAGTCAATATAAATATTGAGAGTGATAGAGAACATAACATTAAAGAAGTGAATAAGAAGGGAAAAAACCTTATGTGAAAAATAAGATATAAAAAGTAAATTATTCTGGGATGAAAAGAGGCTATAAATTCATAAGAAATTAATTTTTTATAGTAATGGAATATAATTTTAGAAATAAATATTAATGTTGATGTAAATATTAAAAAATATGTTTATTTAAAAAAAAATTGAAATATTTTATAACAAACAGAAAATTCACCTCCAAAACACATCTCCTGAAATTTCAATTTTGTTATTATTATATCATTTACATAATTATTTACAAAAATTAAATATTTAAAATAAATTATCATTAGATTGGAAAATATTGATTGATTGATAAAAAATAAACAAGTGGAATGAAATCATTTTTAAAATTTGATCAAAGAATAATATCAATTTCTTTTGATATAAAAATAAAAAAATATTAGAATAATAGGATTAGATATTGTTTTTTATAGTCATTAAAACTAGGAAATATAGCTTAGTAATGAATAGTGGTCATCATTATGGGAAGAGTTGGTCATACAGAAAATGATAAAGAAATCCTTTTCATACATTTGTAAATAAATTAATAAATGAACAATTGTAAAACATTAAAAAGACTAATTAAAATCTATTATATTAAAAGTTACATTTAATAAAATGAAACCCCATAAATCATTGTTTTATAGAATAGAAAATTATTGATGTAAAATAAAAATATAGATATGGAGAAAAAATATTTTTCACAAAAAATAGATATATATTGATGGTTAATATAAACATACATTCTATTGATTTCCATAATATAAAATTGGAAAAGGAAAAAATACATGAAAAACAAGGAAAAAATAGGGTGTAAAAAATATATGTTTTTGTAGATAAATTATAAACAATTATATCAATTAAATTTGAAACATATACAATAATTGCGATTGTAAAATAAACCCTTACCTTGGACATTCACTTAGTCGAACATGATATAACCTCATATAAAATAAAATAAATTTTATTGAATATTTTCTTAATGAACATTTTCATACATAACTAATTTTTTTAGTTTATTTACTACCATATTTAATTAATGCCTTTTATTTTTTTTCTTACATCGACAACCTGAGGTTCTGAAATCAGTTTCTCCATAACTTCTACAGTATGTTGACCATAGTCAAAAGTGTTATAAATAGTTTCAACTATATATATGTTTATTTATTTATTTTTCCATTATAATTACATTACTATTTTATTTATAGTTGAATTGGTTTTCAAAAATAGACGCAAAGTATGAAAAATGTCTCGATGTACTCGTTTTAGGATGTTAAAATTTTATTGACCATTTATTTTTAATATTATTAATATATTTATTAAATTATCTTTATATAATTTTATAAATGTATTTTATAAAATATTATTCATTAAAAATATATTTATAACCATTAATGTATGTGAGTGAGGAAAAATTAATAATTCCTTTAAGGAGGCAGTAGTTCGTAGGAAAACTGAGAGACATTTTCATTTTCCATTCAGTGGAAGAGAATGTATATAATAGATATTATGTCAACATAATGACATATAAGTATACTAATTATACAAATTTTGTTATATTTTGATGAATTTTATAGATTTATAGGTGCTGGTAGAAGAAATAAACCTGAAATAACTCAATTAAAAAAAGTACATATTCCTTGGAAATGGACCTTTGGATCTCTCTCAGAGCCCTCTTATATTGTTATTTTAGGAACACCAATAAATATAGAAAATGGTAAATGGATTTGTAGAGTTATTTTTGTAGTTATTAGACATGATAATATAATCATGGTCTAAGGATAGTTGAGGAGGTAAATAGAGCCTTTAATAAGTGAGAGGGGTAAAACTTTTTTAAAAACTCTTAATCATAAAATAAAATAAATGTCAATTTCTAAGAAAGTTTCATGAAATTATACAAATTTCAATTATAGGGTAATCTTTTGTGATAATCAAGTTAAAAATCATTTTAGAAAAATATTCATGATATTTATGACTTTATCCATATTTTAAATCCCATTTTAAGCATTTAATCCTTTACCATGGTGGAAAACATTTTTTTATAAATCAACATTATGATTAAAAATTAAGTAAAAAATATTACCAAATTTTAACATCCTAATTAAAAATATGAAAATAATTTTACTATATTAAATTTATAAATTTTTTGGAAATAAATTTTAATACAAGTTCTCTAAATGCAATAAAATTCATTTTAGAAAATTTTCTTTTAAAAAAATACTAAATAATTTACACTAAAATTATGTATAGTATTGATTACGATGAAATTCATTGGCATATTATTAAAAAAATTTGCATGATTTAAATTTTTATTAAAAAATGGAATTGCATATTTAATATTCATATGTAAATTCAAAAACTAAAAAACCATAATAAAATATAACTTAGGTTCCAAAAAGTCAAGAATATATTTTTAATTCAACCTATTTATTTCAAATTCATTTTTGGATCACATAAAATAATTTGTTGTAAAAAAAAGTCTAATATATTTTTATGTCTTTCATATGTAATATTTATGACATAACTATTGTGATATTTGAAAAAAAGGAAACTTCCACTAATAACCAAAAAAATAAATGATTTCATAAAAATCCGAAAAACTCACCCTATAGTAATTTTTCCATCCCAAATACAAATATTATATTTATTTCATTAAATTAAAATCCCAAAATTTATATATTTTTTTATTGTAATAATGTAATGATCACCATGTTGTCATTTCTTTAGGATAATATGTTTACCTCTTATAATTGAATCTCCTGACTTATACATCTCAAACACTAAATAACTGAAGGATATCATAATATATGATATAAAACACATGAATATCATATTTTCAGAATATACTGATATTGTATAATATTATATCCCTATTTTTAGTTTATTTCAAAAAAAAATTCCCTTGCAATAACATCTAATAAATACATTATAAAAAAAATTCACTACTCATTGTGAATCAATCAAAAAAAGCTATAAGATTTATCAAAATATATAGTTTTAGAAACAAACCAATTGTTCAAAATTTAATCCATATTTTGAGGCCTAAATATGTGAAGCCATTTCAAATTATATCATTAAAAACAAAGTTGAAATCATGAATTAATATTTTTAATCAAAAAAGAAACCTTTAGAAAAACATAATTGTTACTCAATAAACAATGGGATGTATTGTGATCTCAATGAAACATTATGATATTCCCATATTATTATTTCCAATGTGAGATGTATTATATAAATAATTAAATTACATCAATTTACAACTTGATATTGAACATATTCATTTTGTATAGTCCATCTCAGTCATTAATGGTTTCCTAAAATAGATTGACCATATCTATTAATACATCACATGTCATTCATCTAAAAGATGATAACATTACATAACCCTATGTCACTCAACCTAGAATGGTAATGAATTTTCATAATATAATTATATAAATACAATTTATTTATTTAACTAATCATATGAGTAGAATAATACTATCTTGGTTGTGATCTAACAAACGTCTTGATCAGAAATATATCCAAACACCCCCTATGTATTTAATACTCAGGGATTTATTTTGAAACAAATCATTGAATGATTATTATCATTTTATGTATTTAACCAGCTTATTGTAATAAGGATTCAGAATATGTATAAATTTATTATTATATATATTAACCTCTGATATTTCATGTGATACACTTTGGTGGGTCAATCTAGATAATAATTCTTAACTTATAACCTCATGAGTCAATTATTTAAATATCATATACAAATCACTATATCAATTACAATATTCCACTCACACTAATATTCACATATAATCACAACCCATAGTAAACTATTATAACTATAAATTTGGAACAACTCATATTTTAAGGGTTATTATAATTACATTTTTCATATAACAAAAATAACAACACATATTATTTAATATTAAACATATATTTCATAAATAATAAAATCAGTTTTCATTTTAAAATCATTATATATGATTTCTAATTTATCTAATACAAAGTTATTCAAAATTTCCCTTATGATTATGTTCTGTTAATGGGTTTTTAATATATTTGTTATATTATTATATATATTTATTGAATAGATCATTATATTACCCTCTCAATGATATATCAAATTATAAGGAAATTTTAGTTGATGTGTTGGTCTACTAGTGAGACCATAGTTTCTTTTCCTGAGAAATGCCTCAATCATTTTCAATGTAAATTTCAATTTCTCCCTCGATGTTGGGAATTAAAGAAAGTTTTTTATGATATTAATAATCCAAACAACATAATCATAATATCTAATGTCATGATTCACTCTACTATTATATTCGATTTCTATTATGAAATTTCTATAACTCTTCCAATTGATTGTTTTATTATTCTGAAAAAAATTAAATATATTGATATCTCATGGAATCATTGATTGATCAAAATCTATCATTATTAAAACCCTTTAAAATGATATCTAATTCCCAATAACATATTTTAACTTCTTTTTATGTACTTAAAGATGTTTTTAATAGTAATTCAATTATTCTTCCGATGATTTCATTGGTATCTACTAATTATTCTCAAACCGTAAATGATACTAGTTCAAGTGCACAACATGGAATACATGTTAGATTGTATAGAAGATTTATAAAGAATTTTATTCATCCCTTTTAACTATTTATGATTATCTTGAATCAACCCAATATTAATTTCGAGTAACTCTAGTAAATAACCATTAATGTAGTTCCCCATGGTAAACCAATTTAGAACATTACCAATAGATGTGTTCTAACACTATCCAAGAAACCTATTTTATTTACCTTATAGATCACCATACCTAGTTTATATTATATTCCATCCATTTAAATCGTCAAGAATTTTTTTTCCAACCAAATATTTAAAATATGTATAGTAAAGTCTTCATTTTTTATACATATTATTTCATCCACATATAATATCTAAAATACCCAAACACTTCCACCAATCAACTTGTGTGTACATGAATCAAATTTTCTTTTTATGAAAACAAAATATTTGATTCCATCATCAAATTATGTGGTCTAACACTAAGATTTATTTTTAAATTAGTAAATAGATTATTATAACCAACACAACATTGTAGACACATCTAGAACATTTAAACTATCAAGTTGTATCATATAAATGAACTTCACGATAATACCCCGAAATTATATAGTAGAAAAATTTATTCGATAACACGTATGACATGAAACACTAAGTTCAAAAGTGAATATAATATCTAGAAAAATTAATATATAATTACTATTTTAAATAAATTTTGTAGTATGAAATGATTGCAACAATGTGTTTGTTTATGTCAAAGATAACAACAGTTTCATCAATGGTTTGTGTTACACGCTAGACTGAGTATTGCCAAAAAAATATATTATTAAAATATTATTATTTAATTTAATATGATATAACATACCAATTAAATTATCATTTATGAATAGTATTAACTAACTTACGAAAATCTTTTTTTACACCTATGTAAAATGAATTCATTGATTACAAATTAATTAAAAATTAATATGAGTACCAATTGAAAATAAGGGGACTATTTTTATAGAAAACTATTTTTATTCCATTTTTTTATTAGAATTTAGAAAAATGGAAACCAAATAACATATAATTTCTATTAATATATAATTTTTTTGACGAAAAATATTACTAAAAGTGATTAAAATTAGTTATACTTAGTTAAAGGAAAATTTTCTTAATAAGGGACTAAACCATAAAATTAATGACCAAAATGACCTATAATGTTTTCAAAAAGACATTCTCTGTTTATATTTTGACCCTATTATCACATTTCTATAATTTGGTTCATTATTGGAGCCAATTGACATGGAAAAAACGTGGGTGGAATTCTCTTTCCAAAAATTTACAAGAATTTCACTCTTCCAAAACCGTATAAATGCACTCACCCCTCCCAATTTATCACACCACTATAGACACTTCTGGTTGACCAAAATCTCACTAAAAATCTCATTAATATCCCTCCCTTAATCCTATAATTATCACCATGTGTAGAAAGTTATCCAAGGATTCCCTTTGGTGAAAACCTGAAAGAGTTAACTGAATAAGTGGTAGCATCCTTCCTCAGGATATTTTTGTTCTATTTACATTATCCACCCCCTCTAATATTCATATTCCATTCTTATATAATAACCATAGTATCATAAATATAATGAGTTGTTTCTATATTAACAGTTATGTGTAATGGCAAAAACTATTATAACTAAAATTCCCAACATAATTTAATTAAATGTATTATTATTTAATATAGATATAGATAAAATACGTAGTTTTTTGGTTTTATTATATCATATCATATATAAATTGATATTATGAATATTCACCATTAATTATATATCCATTTAATAGTAATCACATTATTAGTATAAATATATGGTTTTAAAAATCCATATAACATAGAAAATGAGTGGGATAGCCTCAACCAGTATGATCATACCCTATGAATCCCATTTTTCATAGATTCCAAGAAAGATAGCATCCCTAGATTTTTTCCATTTTCCAATCCCACGAATATATCCAACAACTTATGCTTGATCTAAACCTTTTACAGGATATGTTTAAGATCATCAAGATTACATCCCAAACCATGTTTTCTAAACCACCCAATGAAATTCTCATTGTCGCAGACATTATTCAGTGGGAGTTTTCTAGTGTATTAAAAGTATATGTATTAAGACCCTATAAATAGGAGTAATTATATTATTTTTTTACAGAATAATGAATATAGTTTCATCCTATTAGTTTTACTTTATATATGATTTTTATTTTGATTTACTAAACACACATAGTATTTTTGGTTAATATTCAAATTTAATTAAGGATGTTATATTGATGATTTAAGGTATTATGGAAGTAAATAATATATTAATAAAATATTATTATTAAATTATTTTTATCAAATCTAAATTTTCATATAATATTTATGATGACAAATTGTGTTTTTATAAGGATTAAAATAATGTTATAGTAAAAAAATAGATCTCTTCTTAATAAATGTCAATTTTATTTTAAAAGTTAAAATTCAAATATTTTTAAAATTATTTAGTTAAAATGAATATTATATTTGGAATCAATTTTTTAGAAATTATCCAAGGCGAGTCCTTCATAATTTTCTGAGATATTCGAATTCTCATGTAATAATTAAATACCATTTATATTAACATTGTGTATTATGACATCATAATGACCAAAAGGTTGTTTAATAAATTTTATAAAAGTTATCCATGACAAAATATATGTTTTATATTTAATATAATTTTATCTAAAATTTATTTTATTAATTTTATAATTCCATAATCAATCCTCAAAAACAATTAATATATTTTAAGGTTTCAAACTCATTTCTTTAAGAGTATGACTCACCTCTTAATAATAAAGAGAATTGATTTATTAATTTTTCTATTGAACCTATAAAATAATAAAATTAAATCCATATTTGATGAAACCCAGAGAATATATGATGGATATTGTTTTCTTTTTTTAATATATATAGTCCAAAACCAATGTTTGAGAAATAAAAAATAAATCCCCACACTTTTCAAATATAAACCAATAAAATTTACCATTTACCTTCAATAAAAATCACTTTATCAAATATTTTCTCTTACCTCCCTTATATAAAGTCCTCTCAAGGATCCCATAGGCTCCCAAGAGGTTCCTCCCATGCATTTGGGGTCACGTACTCATGTAAGGGATCTTCACCTTCTCTTCGTTATTAAAGATTCATTATTATCATATTCCTTAGATTATTTGATTCATAATTTATTGATATATTTTTATATGAACCTATTATAATTAATTTAATGTCCAAATTAGGAGAGACCGCTTTCTCTCTCATCATCTCATTTTATGAATTTTTATGTGAAGTCGTTATGTTGCTGAAATTTCAATGTGATTTTCCACGCAAAAACAATTGTGAAGTGAGTACCATACCCATTTCATTTCAAGGGTATTCAACATTTTACACGAATACTAATTTTAAATGGTAAATAAATTTATATATTCCACACTTCATGATCATGGAATAAATTTGGATGATGAATGAATACATGTGGTATAATCTATGTGGAACACATAATCATCGGAATGGATTAAAAGTGACTGGTGCACCTAGAATTTTATGGGGCTCCAATGAATTGAATATTTTTTAGTATCCTAAGGCATAGTGTTGGGATATGAAGTAAACCTAATTCCTTTATGGCACATTTTCTATCATGATATATTGAAAATAATCCTTGACCTTTGTTCATTATACAGTGTTATAATCTATTTTCACATTTCCCATGTTATGATTATCATTCTATATGAACACTTCTTTCTAATTTTCCTTTTATTCCAAATGACTACTAGAAAGTGGGCCGATAAAAATGGTTTTATACCCACTATTTGAAATACCATTAGTGTATGTTACCTATACCAATGGTCTTTCTAAACTGTTGGTATAGGTACCACAAAATTAACATACACCAATGGTTTCACAAAACCGTTGGTATACGTGATAGTTATACAAATGATTTTTTCAAAACTGCTAGTATAGCCTCCAAAAAAGAACCATATACCAATGGTTTTTCCAAAACCCTTAGTATAGGTATGACCCTATTCCAACGTTTTTGAATAACTGTTGGTATATCCTCCTATTAAGGACCCTATACCGTATTTTTTTCCAAAATTATTGGTATAGATTCCAAAAATCGGTGTACCTATACCAACAGTTCTCAAAACCATTGGTATAGACCTACACCAATGGTTTTGAGAACTTATGGAATAGGTACCCGGATATTTTATGAATTATTTTTTCTAATATAATCAAATTAATCAATATTTAAATTAATTTTAAATATATATATATATATATCCAATTATATTCACAGAGTAAATTGAAGCGAATTGGTTAGGTCTTTGACATATAAGTTGGAGGTCATGTGTTTATATCTTGAATACATATTTCATTTTACATTACTTATCCCAGAGGTTTGGAATCTATTAGTATTGGTCTATCCCAATGGTTCAAACCATGGGTATAGACCTATGCCAATGATTTCCAAACTGTTGGGATAGCCCTATACCAATGGTTTTGTGAAAACCCTTAGGATAGGTCTATACTGATAGAAAATCAACCAACGGCCCTCCAAACTATTTGTATAGGCTATACCAATGGTTTCGGGCCCATACTAATGGTTCAAAATCATTAGTATAGGATATTTTTGAAATTTTTCATTGATATAACTATTGAATAGTCATGTATTACCTTATTATTTTTAAAAAATGTGTGTTCTCGTTCTGGGATTTATATCTGACCATATTCTTATATATGCACCCATGTTATACCATGATGTTTTATGTGAGATCATGTTAGTGATGTTTTCAATAAATATGATGTTTACTATTTTAATTTGTTAAGAAATGGATCTAATTCCCAAATACTCTTTAATTATTGATCATTTGGGTTTTATAATGTGTAATTGTATGTAATAAATCCATTATTATTTTATAATATTGAGTGGGGCTTTTATAGTTTCCATTAGAGGAATTTAATAGTTATTTTTTGGATTAGACATTGAAAACTCTAGAGAAAGCCTGTGTGATAAGACTACGTATAAAAACATCACTAAATTTTGGTATGTATAGAGTTTGTGGTTTATCATTTAAATATATCCCTTCTTGGATACTAAAAGTGGACGCGATTCTAGAAAATTTGAACCAAGTGGTAACATCTTCATCATGGTGCATTGGGCCTGACTCAGCATAACTTGTTACCTAACAAAGGGCCTTACTACACACCTGGTTTGATATTACCAAGGGGTATTATTTGGTAAATTCATAAATTCAATACAAACCATTATTAAGGGAATAAATAAATTTCCCATATGTCTATATGTTTGAAAATATATCACGGATAACATCGATTAAATCCTAGAAATTCATATAGTAAAGAAATATATGTAAGTTATAAGTAAAAACATTAATGTAATTAAATTATCATTTATGTGTTTAATAGTTTAAAAATACTAATCTAAAACATTTCTTTTTATTATAGATAATGGATAGAAATAAGAGGAATCTGGTAAATAACCAATGTGAAGGGGGATGTGATGACTGCACCCATGAGATGCCCAACCAGATGGGAGTGATAATTAAGAATTCTTAAATGATTCTCTCTCAACTCACACAGGTTCTGAATAAAAACATGGATCATGAAAAGTTACCAAATCCCCCTAATAAATAACATTCTTTTATTGAATCATTTATGAAAAAATTCCTTTTATATTCAGTGGATTATATGACCCCTTAATCACCGAAAAATGGATCAAATATGTTGAAAATATATTCTCCATCCTTCAATGTTCTGAACAAGAGAAGGTTCTACTAGTCGTTTATCATATGGAGGGAGAAGTTGACCAAGGGTGAACATTGATCAAGAATACGAATCGTGAAGAATATATCGAAGTGATGGGGTGTTTTGAATTAAGGAAAATGTTCTTTGATAAAAAAAATTGATTCAAACTGTAACATAAAATGAAAGAACATTTTCTATCCATGAAGAAAAAAAGATGAAGAATCTATTGGGCCATTTGAGTAAAAACATCACAAGACTTTCATGATATCCCCCAGCTTTTTCATTATCCCTGAATAAACATTTTACTACCTCTTTAGTGGGATAAACTATATTCTAAAAAAATCCTTGGCAATCTTTGACATTGATTGTTATGAGGAAATTGTATGATTTCCCATCAAATTAGAGTTGGAGATTATAATATCCCAATTCTACCATGGGGATTAGAAGGGAACATTGAGTTTACATCAGGATATCCAATGGATAAATATAAGGGTGCCAATAAATTTCAATATCCCACTTTTCCAAGGTGTGGAAACAATAACCCCAGAAATTGCCTTAGGGGAATGATTAAATGCATTAGGTGTATAAAGGAAGTGAACCTATCTATAGATTACTAATAGGAGAAACCAAAAAATGTGATGCAGGATGAAATGCTCCAATCAAACCTTAGGTAATTTTTCATTCCTTCAACATCAAGGTATCTTGACACTTTGAAAATAAATGCAGTAATACAAGGGTTTTTTTAGACAACCTATAACCTCTATGGTAGCAAGTGTGAGCTCTTTTCAATCACAGCCACTGATGTGAATCTCCAAAATGATGTGTTGGTCAGTACTCTAGTTATTTATTTAAGAATAAAGAATTTAATTTTTGATTTAGGTTTTATGAATTCCATCATATAATGAAGGATTAGTAGAACTATTCAAAAACCACCACAAAACATGGAAGTAGAGTTATCTGTGAAAACAAAAAATGGGGAAATTATTCCATCCTAAGTATATAACTCATCCCTTGTCAAAAAATTTGGGATGTACATCCCATAAAAACATTCTATACTTACATTGGTGGAATTTGTTTCTATTTTGGGTATGGATTTTCTTTCTTTTTAAAGGTCCAACATAAATTTCCATGATAAGGAAATCATTCTCGGTATTGCGACTCAGACCCTGATTATGTATAAGGGAAATGATGAGGATGAATATTATTTTCCAAACATATTAAGAGTTAATATTATTTCCATATGGAATATAATATCTATATCAAAATATTGGGTCTATTGAAAGAATCATACTTGAGTACTTACCTATTGTGAAGGAATACACTGATGTGTTTCACGAGGAATTTCCTTGTTTTCCTCCAACTTGAGAGGTTGAATTTGAAATAGATCTTATACTGAGGGTCTTTCTAATATCAAATACTACATATATAATGGTTTTTGTGAAACATGAGGAGCTAAAGAAACAAATATAGGTGAATGTAGATAAAGGTTTCAAACTCCCATGAGCTTCACCATGGGATGAACCCTTGTTGGGAAAAAATCCCTCAAGGTATCATTGAAGTATTTTTGAGGTGATTGTGTTTGTTGACAATGTGGACATCTGAGTAGTGATTGTTGACAAAGCAAAACAATGACATACAAACTTGTTGACAAAGAGGATTTCATGGTGGAATGTCGAGTTTAAGAGCTGAGGTCAACGATCCATGTTTGACTCAAGAATGTCGATAAAAGGAATGGATGATCTGGAGGCGGTACAAAAGAACAGATACAAGGTGGCGTTGTTTTACAGTGTTTGCCAAATTTTAGGGCATGATAGTCGGCAAATGAAGAAAAGTGTTTTTGGCAAAAGGACTTGAGTGTCGAGGACTTGGAGTATATGAAACTTGCGCGCCATATGTTTTTCAAGATCAGAAGATCAAAATATGGCAAAGTAAAGAGGTTCGCACAAGTTTGGGAGTTGGTCGCGCAAGTTTCAAAAATGACAGGGGACTTGCACGCTGAAACTGGGTCACGCAGGTGACTTGCGCGCCATCGTGCAGGGTGGTTAGATTGCCTATAAATACTGGACCACCCCTCCTCATTTTCAACGGAGTTCAACACTTTGAGAAATCAGAGCTCCCGTCTCGCAGGTGTGGTGGCCGCGCAAGTGGTGAGTATGGATCGCGTAGGTGAATTTGCGCGCCACTAGTTGAAGTTGTGCGCCGGTGTTAGAAGTTGTGCGCCGGTTGGAAGTTACGCGCCAATATTGGGTTGGGCGTAAAAGTAAGAGAGTCACGCAAGTTTGGAGTTGAGGAAGCTTGAGTCGCGCAAGTGTCTGAGGAGGACTTGTGTGCCCGTTGTGACTTGTGCGCCGATACTTGCGCGCCGAGATTGACTTGCGCGCCAAGTAAGGTTTTGTTCCAGTGGTGCTTCTCGGACTGCGTGGAAGCTGGTACATTGCCCGATACATTCAGTGCAAAGAGATATTCATCTACGGGTGAAAGTTTTACTTCAACAGAGCATCTACACACAGAGGAAGATGCATTCATTCATGCAAATGAAGAGACCTATAGGTCTATAAACTGTGAGTGGATTCCTTCCAAGAACAGTGAGTTTAGGAAGAGGAAGAAGGTGATCCTCTCTACCAGCAGTGAGCCAGAGAGAGAGATAAACAAGGAGTGACCCTTGGGAAAGCAGTGAGCTGACCCTAAACTTGTAAAGGCAGTGAGCCTGGGCTTAGAAGTG
Organism: Viscum album; assembly: GCA_963277665.1. Classification (NCBI taxonomy): domain Eukaryota; kingdom Viridiplantae; phylum Streptophyta; class Magnoliopsida; order Santalales; family Viscaceae; genus Viscum; species Viscum album. The sequence continues at coordinate 836,986,031 of OY728152.1, read as the reverse complement.
ATCTAGACCGAACCTTGTAATCCATAGCTAGTGAAGATTAGTGGAATTTGGTACGACTGGAAACTTGTCGGCGTATGCTCCTTGGACGTAGCCCTTTGCAGTGAACCAAGTAAAATTGATGTGTCCTGTGCAGACTTCTCTTTCTATTTACTTTGTGCAACAGGAAAAGAGAGAAGAGAGTTTTGTTCAATAGCAAAACAAGATCAGAACGGGCATTAATTTTAAATTAGTCATACCCTGATTCACCCCCCCTCTCAGTGTATTCAGCCTTGTGGACCTAAAAATTGGTATCAGAGGGAAAGGTTGAAAGTTATTCTTCTCTCAATGGAGGTCACCAATCATAAAGGGATTCCGATCTTCGACGGATATAATTTTCAGATATGGAAGAATCGGATGCAACACTATTTCCGATCCTTGGGAATGGATGTGTTTTCAGCAGCTATGCATGGTATCACAGCTGATATTAATAGTGGTGCTTTATCAGAAGCTGAGCATAGAGAGTTGGATGCTGATTCCAAAGAAATCAATGCCTTAGGGGGAGCCCTTTCCAATCCCATCTACACGAAGGTGATGTCATGCAAAACATCACATTCCATGTGGGAAAAGCTTTTGAATATATATGAAGGGGACACAAAAGTCAGAGAGGAAAAGCTGCAGGTGTTGTGGAACAAATATGAAGATCTGAAAATGAACCTGAATTAGTCTGTTGACGCATTCTTTGACAGGGTGAACATTGTTGTGGAAGATATGCGAGGTCTTGGAGAATTCATTGAAGACATAAAGATTGTAAAGCGCATCTTGAGGAAACTTCCACCTCGGTTCAATCCGAAAGTTTCAGTACTAGAACATAAAGATCCAAAGGAGCTAACATTGGACAATTTGCACAGTACCATGGTTGCATATGAAATGAGGAACGATGATAATGAGGCTGTGGAAAAGGGGAAGTCTAAAGAGGTGGCATTTAAGGCCATGAAAAATCTCACCATTGAAGATTCTAATGAAGAAGAAGAGACAGATGAGGTGATGTCATTTCTTTTTCAAATCTACAAAGAGGAAGAGGAAAATTTAAAGGTAAACTTCCACTAGCATGTTTTCGATGTGGAAAGGTTGGTCATCTTGCGGAAAGATGCCCAAAGAAGTTTCAAGATGATGATGATGATGAAGTTTAAATTCCCAAAAAGAAATCATCAGCTTTTGTGAAAGGGAAGAAGCAATTCAAGAGAAATTTCTTCAAGAAAAAGAATCTTCTCTCACAAGAACTTGAAAGTTCAGATGAGTCTGAGGATGAAGAGGTTGAGGAAATTGAAAATTGCAGAGATTGTGGGGTAAATGCCTTGGTGGCTATTGTTGGTAGTTCTAAAAAGGGAGACGAATCTGATGCTAAAGAAGAAGAATAAATTGAAGGGAGAGTTGATATGGAAGCCGAATTGGAAGCAGCTCTTGAGGAGATAGACGTTTGGAGAGCCAAAACGAAGAAATCCAATAAAGTGGTTCGTGATGCCAAACTCTATATGCAACAACAGGATGAAGAAAACTCAGATCTGTTAGAAGAAATTGAAATACTAAAATCCTCAAGACCGGAGAACTCGGAAAATATTGTTGAGTATAAGCTTAAATTTGAGGAACAAAAGAAGGAAATTGATTGTTTGACCAACATAGGAAAATATCAGGTTAGACGTATCAAAGAGATTGAAGAAGAAGTGGTCAGTCTACGAAAAAAACTTAAGGATCAAGATAAACTCTTGACCCCCAATGTGATATCCGAAAAGTAGGCCATTCAGAAGACAGAGAAGATGAAAGCGGAGGCTAGCAGTTCAGTAGGGAAGAAGTAGCAATTGAGCTCAGATGTTAAGGTCGTTTCTGGGCCTAGCCAAGAACAAAAATTTGCGACAATTGCAGTCAGACCGCAAGCACTCATCCCGAAAGTGAAGGTTGATTTGGGCGCAAAACAGAATCAGAATATTCAGAGATCTCAAAGGGAAAATCATAGTGCTGTAATATCATTAGGGAATGCATCCTATATCAGGTGTTATTGCTGTGGGAAAATGGGACATTCACAGTATGTGTGTTCCATAGCCAAGAGATATAGAAGGGAACATGAACAGAGATGGCATCCAAACAGAGAACGTTTATCCAGAACACATTTTGAAGGAAACTGTTTTTGGTGTGGAGGATTTGGACACATGGCTAGGTATTGCACTTCAACCATTCAGAGAAATGTGTCAAAGAAGAATCAAAATGTTCACAAGCAGCATATCAATAAACCAACAAGTGAGTTAAAAGTTCAGAACAGATTTGCAGCTCTGAAAGATGAGGGTGGTCCATCATACTCTAAGAAAGAACAGAAGTCTCAATCCATGCCGAGTGTGAAAGAAAAAGTATGGACCAAGACGAAGAAAAATGAGAAGGCTGTGGTGGCAGAGATTTCCCTTAAAGCATCAGATCGACCTGGTGTTTGGATCCTTGATAGTGGTTGCACATCCCACATGACGGGTAATAAGGATCTTGGTACAGGCATCAAATATGACAAAGAAGGAGTTGTCAAATTTGGAAATGATGAAGGCCTGAAGATTGTTGGCTCAGGGAAAGACAAGTTTGGGGGCAAAGAGATGAGACGTGCTGATGTCTTGGTAGTAGAGGGTCTCAGTCATAACTTATTCCGTGTCAGTCAACTATGTGACTCTGGGCACTCTATCCAATTTACCAAGAAGATGTGTGTTGTGAAAGGAAAAGATGGAGCAGCTATTCTATAGGGAAAAAGGTCAAAGGTAAATCTCTACCTTGTAGGTGGGGAAGAAGGTACTTGTCTTTTATCCAGAGAGGAAGAAAACCAACTGTGGCATAAGCGACTTGGTCATCTATGCCAACCATCTATGGAGGATCTCGTAAAATGTGATGCTGCTAGAGACCTTCCCAAACTATCACGTGATCACACTCATACGTGTGATGCTTTCCAACAAGGGAAGATAATCAAAAAGACATACAGGCCAAAGGAACTGAAATCAACTAGAGTGCTCGAATTGGTTCATGCTGATGTATGTGGACCTATTTCACCACGAGCTATAAATGGGCAAAGGTGCTATGTTCTTTTCATTGATGATTATAGCAGAATGGCCTGGGTATTCATCATTACCCATAAGACAGAGGTGTTCAGTTGTATAAAGCCGTATAGGAGGGAATCAGAAAAGATGCTTGGGCAGAAAATCCTGAAATTTCGTACTGATAACGGTATAGAATTTACAAATAGTCAGGTTGAAAACTATCTCGAGAAACATGGGATAAGGCATCAAGTATCATCAGTAAGAACTCCCCAACAGAATGGAGTGGTTGAAAAAAGAAATAGTATCATCAACAACATGGCCAGAACAATGCTTATTGATAAGGACCTACCAGAGAAATTTTGGAAGGAAGCCGTTTTAACATCAGTCTATGTTTCAAACAGGTCTCTGTTGTGTCCGAAGCAAGGGAAGACTCTGTATGAACTATGGTACGGAAAGAAGACAACGTTGAAATACTTTCGAATCTTTGGAAGTAAGTGTTTCATTCGCAACAAAGAAAATCATCGGAAGTTTGAGGCACGAGGAGATGAAGGGATATTCCTTGGATACTCAGGGAAAAGTAAAGCATATAAATGATTCAACAAGAGTCTAGGAAAAATCGTTGAGAGCAATGATGTCACTATAGTTGAAAATGAACAGAATACTCAACGATCCAGTGAACAGTTCTTGGATGAATGATGAGGAAAGCAACACAGGGGGGGAAGAAGTTGCAGAGGCTGACTCAGATGAAGATACTGATGATGAACAAGAAAGTGTCAAGTCTATATCTGCAAGGAAGCCAAAGAGTCGAGCTGAAATTGAAAGGAAGAATATCATTGGTGACCAGACAGCACCAGTTCAGACTCGAAGAATGAAGTCATTACAGCAGACATCGTTTTTATCTCATGTGGAGCCAAAATGTTTTTCCGATGCAGCTAAAGATGAAAACTGGGTTCAAGCTATGAATGTAGAGCTTGATCAGATTGAGAAGAACCAGACGTGGGAGATTGTTTCGAGACCAGCAGACAAGAATGTCATTGGGACTAAATCGGTCTATCGCAACAACATGAATGAAGATGGAACTGTGATTCGAAACAAAGCACGACTAGTGTGCAAGGGGTACTCCCAGATTGAAGGAATAGATGTTGATGAGACATTTGCACCAGTTGCAAGGCTGGAGACAATCAGATTATTCTTGGCCATAGCAGTGCAAATAAAGTTTAAAGTGTTCCATATGGATTTCAAATCCGCGTTCTTGAATGGGGTTCTGGAATAAGAGGTGTACATTGAGTAGCTAGATGGTTTTCTTATTCATGGGGATGAGAACAAAGTTTGCAGGCTTAAGAAGGCATTGTATGGGCTGAAACAAGCACCACGAGCATGGTACTCAAGGCTCAATCAGTATTTGAAGAAGCTTGGTTTTCAGCGTGGAGGAGTTGATTACAATATCTATTTTAGTAATGAAAGTAATCAACGGATGATGGTGCTGGTTTATGTTGATGACATAATATTCGGCGGATCAGATGAAGCTCAATGCAGAAAGTTCTCCGAATTCATGAAAAATGAGTTCAAAATGTCAATGATTGGAGAGCTAACATTTTTCCTTGGTTTATAGGTGACACAAGGAAGTAATGGAACTTTTATTTCTCAATCCAAATATGCCAAGGAGGTTATAAGAAGGTTTGGAATGGATAATTCCAAAGAGATGAAGACTCCGGTTACTACCCGGATGAGATTATCAAAAGATGAGGATGGAAAGGCAGTTAATATCACAGAATATAGGAAAATTATCGGAAGTCTGTTGTACTTGACCACGACAAGGCCTGATATTGTTTTCGCCACATGCCAAGCAGTGAGATATCAAAGTAATCCCAAGGAATGTCACATTCTTGCAGTGAAAAGAAGACTTCGGTATATCAAGGGCACAATGGACTTCAGGCTGACATATAACGACAAGTCTCATACAGAATTATTGGGATATACTGATGCAGACTGGGCCGGTTCAGCAGATGACAGGAAATCAACATCTGGAGGTGCATTTTATCTTGGCGAACTATGTATTTCTTGGTTGAGCAAGAAGCAGGATAGCATTTTATTAAGCACCGCAGAATCTGAGTATATTGTAGCCACTCAAGAATGCACACAGTTGTTGTGGATGAAGCAGCAGCTTGAAGATATGGGAGTTGAAGTGAAGTCTCTGATCAGAATCCAGTGTGACAACTCAAGTGCTATAAATCTTAGAAAAAATCCTATACATCATTCCAAGACAAAGCACATCGAGATAAAGTATCATTTCATCAAGGAGAAGGTTGAGCAGGGCATCGTGAAGTATGATTATGTGCCTACAGAGCTACAGGTTGTAGACACTCTGAGAAAGGCCTTACCCAAATAAGCTTTTGAGAGGCATCGACTGGCTCTGGGAGTTCAGTGGATTCCCCGCACTTGAAATAGTGTGGATGTGGGACCCCCCTCTCTCCCCGAGGTATGATGTGTTTTTCCCTAATATGCTGATATGTGTTCTCTACTATGTTACAGACTTCAAAGGAGTGTCCTTTGGGTTTGTTGACAAAGGGGGAGAAAAGTGTTTATTAAAGGAGGAGAAAATAGTGATTGGGAGACAGTGTGGCTATTTGAGAAATCATGACAGATACGGGGAGAAGCTGACAGGTGGAGCAGCCAGAAAGGGGGAGCAATGAGAAAGGGGGAGTGTATTAAATCTGACGATGCTAGAAGTGATCGATCAAAGAATAGATATCACGACAGCTGAGGATCATGATAAAAGCAGAAGAGTGGTGTTGGAAAGTGGTAAGACTATTTCCAAACCAAACATTGGTCTTCCAACAAATCCATCAACAATTGGTATCAGTTTAGTACAAATTGGTATCAGTTTGGTGTCAACAATGGATGTCAGAGATAAAGTGATTCATTGATGAACTTTTCATTTACTCTTGTTTCTCACGCCGAGCATTGCTCATGTGGGCTTAGAGTATGGGTTGAGTAAATCCGTGATCGCTATCAGAATCTCAATGAGGCGAATGGAGGCTGAAGAATCAACGACGTATCTTTGTTTTTAGAAGAGTTGTCAACAAACCCAAAGGGGGAGATTGTTGGGCAAAAATTCCTCAAGGTATCATTGAAGTATTTTTGAGGTGATTGTGTTTGATGACAATGTGGACATCTGAGTAGTGATTGTTGACAAAGAAAAACAATGACATACAAACTTGTTGACAAAGAGGATTTCATGGTGGAATGTTGAGTTCAAGAGCTGAGGTCAACGATCCATGTTTGACTCAAGAATGTCGATAAAAGGAATGGATGATCTGGAGGCGGTACAAAAGAACAGATACAAGGTGGCGCTGTTTTACATTGTTTGCCAAATTTTAGGGCCTGAAAGTCGGCAAATGAAGAAAAGTGTTTTTGGAAAAAGGACTTGCGCGCCGAGGACTTGGAGTATAGAAAACTTGCGCGCCATATGTTTTTCAAGATCAGAAGATCAAAATATGGAAAAGTAAAGAGGATCGCGCAAGTTTGGGATTTGGTCGCGCAAGTGTCTAAAATGACAGGGGACTTGCACGCTGAAACTGGGTCGCGCAGGTGACTTGCGCGCCGTTGCGCAGGGTGGTCAAATTTCCTATAAATACTGGACCACCCCTCCTCATTTTCAACAGAGTTCAACACTTTTAGAAATCAGAGCTCCCGTCGCGCAGGTGTGGTGGCCGCGCAAGTGGTGAGTATGGGTCGCGCATGTGAATTTGCGCGCCACTAGTTGAAGTTGTGCGCCGGTGTTAGAAGATGCGCGCCGGTTGGCAGTTGCGCGCCAATATTGGTTTGGGCGTAAAAGTAAGAGAGTCGCGCAAGTTTGGAGTTGAGGAAGCTTGAGTCGCTCAAGTGTCTGAGGAGGACTTGCGCGCCCGTTGTGACTTGCGCGCCGATACTTGCGCGCCGAGATTGACTTGTGCGCCAAGTAAGGTTTTGTTCCAGCGGTGCTTCTCGGACTGCGTGGAAGCTGGTACGTTGCCCGATACCTTCGGTGCAAAGAGATATTCATCTACGGGTGAAAGTTGTACTTCAACAGAGCATCTACACACAGAAGAAGATGCTTTCATTCATGCAAATAAAGAGACCTACAGGTCTATAAACTGTGAGTGGATTCCTTCGAAGAACAGTGAGCATAGGAAGAGGAAGAAGGTGATCCTCTCCACCGGCAGTGAGCCAGAGAGAGAGAGAAATAGGGAGTGACCTTTGGGAAAGAAGTGAGCTGGCCCTATACTTGTAAAGGCAGTGAGCCTGGGCTTAGAAGTGATCTATCCCGAACCTTGTAATCCACAGCTAGTGAAGATTAGTGGAATTTGGTACGACCGGAAACTTGTCGGCGTATGCTCCTTGGACGTAGCCCTTTGCGGTGAACCAAGTAAAATTGTTGTGTCATGTGCATACTTCGCTTTCTATTTACTTTGTGAAACAAGAAAAGAGAGAAGAGAGTTTTTCTCAATAGCGAAACAAGATCAGAACGGACATTAATTTTAAATTAGTCATACCCTGATTCACCCCCCCCCCTCTCAGGGTATTCATCCTTGTGGACCTAACAATTGGTATCAGAGGGAAAGGTTGAAAGTTATTCTTCTCTCAATGGAGGTCACCAATCATAAAGGGATTCCGATCTTTGATGGATATAATTTTCAGATATGGAAGAATCGGATGCAACACTATTACTGATCCTTGGGAATGGATGTGTTTTCAGTAGCTATTCATGGTATCACCGCTGATATTAATAGTGGTGCTTTATCAGAAGCTGAGCATAGAGAGTTGGATGCTGATTCCAAAGCAATCAATGCCATAGGGAGATCCCTTTCCAAACCCATATACACGAAGGTGATGTCATGAAAAACATCACATGCCATGTGGGAAAATCTTTTGAATATATATGAAGGGGACACAAAAGTCAGAGAGGCAAAGCTGCAGGTGTTGTGGAACAAATATGAAGATCTGAAAATGAACCCGAATGAGTCTGTTGACGCATTCTTTGACAGGGTGAACATTGTTGTGGAAGATATGCGAGGTCTTGGAGAATTCATTGAAGACATAAAGATTTTAAAGCGCATCTTGAGGAAACTTCCACCTCGGTTCAATCTGAAAGTTTCAGTACTAGAAGATAAATATCCAAAGGAGCTGACATTGGACAATTTGCACAGTACCTTGGTTGCATATGAAATGAGGAACGATGATAATGAGGTTGTGGAAAAGGGGAAGTCTAAAGAGGTGGCATTTAAGGCCAGGAAAAATCTCACCATTGAAGATTCTAATGAAGAAGAAGAGACAGATGAGGTGATGTCATTTCATTCTTCAAATCTACAAAGAGGAAGAGGAAAATTTAAAGGTAAACTTCCACTAGCATGTTTTCGATGTGGAAAGGTTGGTCATCTTGCGGCAAGATGCCCAAAGAAGTTTCAAGATGATGATGATGATGGAGTTGAAATTCCCAAGAAGAAAACTTCAGCTTTTGTGAAAGGGAAGAAGCAATTCAAGAGAAATTTCTTCAAGAAAAAGAATCTTCTCTCATAAGAACTTGAAAGTTCAGATGAGTCTGAGGATGAAGAGGTTGAGGAAATTGAAAATTGCGGATATCGTGGGGTAAATACCTTTGTGGCGATTGTTGGTAGTTCTCAAAAGGGAGAAGAAGCTGATGCTAAAGAAGATGAATAAATTGAAGGGAGAGTTGATATGGAAGCCGAATTGGAAGCATCTCTTGAGGAGATAGACGTTTGGAGAGCCAAAACGAAGAAAGCCAATAAAGTGGTTCATGATGCCAAACTCTATATGCAACAACAGGATGAAGAAAACTCAGAGCTGTTAGAAGAAATTGAAAGACTAAAATCCTCAACACCGGAGAACTCAGAAAATATTGTTGAGTATAAGCTTAAAGTTGAGGAACAAAAGAAGGAAATTGATTGTTTGACCAACACAGGAAAAGATCAGGTTAGACAAATCAAAGAGATTGAAGAAGAAGTGGTCAGTCTACGACAAAAACTTAAGGATCAAGATAAACTCTTGACCCCCAATGTGATATCTGAAAAGCAGGCCATTCAGAAGACAGATAAGATAAAAGCGGAAGCTAGTAGTTCAGTAGGGAAGAAGCAGCAATTGAGCTCAGATGTTAAGTTCGTTTCTGGGCCTAGTCAAGAAAAAAAAATTTCGACAATTACAGTCAGACCGCAAGCACTCATCCCGAAAGTGAAGGTTGATTTGGGCACAAAACAGAATCAGAATATTCAGAGATCTCAAAGGGAAAATCGTAGTGCTGAAATATCACGAGGGAATGCATCCTATATCAGGTGTTATTGCTGTGGGAAAATGGGACATTCACAGTATGTGTGTTTCATAGCCAAGAGATACAGAAGGGAACATGAACAGAGATGGCAGCCAAACAGAGAGCGTTTTTCCAGAACACATTTTGAAGGACACTATTTTTTGGTGCGGAGAATTTGGACACATGGCTAGGTATTGCACTTCAACCATTCAGAGAAATTTGTCAAAGCAGAATCAAAATGTTTGCAAGCAGCAGATCAATAAACCATCAAGTGAGTTAAAAGTTCAGAATAGATTTGCAGCTCTGCAAGATGAGGGTGGTCCATCATACTCTGAGAAATAACATAAGTCTCAATCCATGCCGAGTTTGAAAGAAAAAGTATGGACCAAGACGAAGAAAAATGAGAAGGCTGCGGTGGCAGAGATTGCCCTTAAAGCATCAGATCGACCTGGTGTTTGGATCCTTGATAGTGGTTGCACATCCCACACGAAGGGTAATAAGGATCTTGTTACAGGCATCAAATATGACAAAGAAGGAGTTGTCAAATTTGGAAATGATGAAGGCCTGATGATTGTTGGCTCAGGGAAAGCCAAGTTTGGGGGCAAAGAGATGAGACGTGCTGATGTCTTGGTAGTAGAGGGTCTCAGTCATAACTTACTCAGTGTCATTCAACTATGTGACACTGGGAACTCTATCCAATTTACCAAGAAGATGTGTGTTTTGAAAGGAAAATATGGAGCAGCTGTTCTGTAGGGAAAAAGGTCAAAGGGAAATCTCTACCTTGTAGGTGGGGAAGAAGGTACTTGTCTTTTATCCAGAGAGGAAGAAAACTAGTTGTGGAATAAGCGACTTGGTCATCTATTCCAACCATCTATGGAGGATCTCATAAAAAGTGATGCTGCTAGAGACCTTCCCAAACTATCACGTGATCGCACTCATACGTGTGATGCTTGCCAACAAGGGAAGATCATCAGAAAGACATACATGCCAAAGGAACAGAAATCAACTAGAGTGCTCGAATTGGTTCATGCTGATGTATGTGGACCTATTTCACCACGAGCTATAAATGGTAAAGGGTACTATGTTCTTTTCATTGATGATTATAGCATAATGGTCTGGGTATTCATCATTACCCATAATACAGAGGTGTTCAGTTGTATAAAGCAGTATAGGAGGGAATCAGAAAAGATGCTTGGGAAGAAAATCCTGAAATTTCATACTGATAACGGTACAGAATTTACAAATAGTCAGGTTGAAAACTATCTCGAGAAACATGGGATAAGGCATCAAGTATCATCAGTAAGAACTCCCCAATAGAATGGAGTGGTTGAAAGAAGAAATCGGATCATCAACAACATGGCCAGAACAATGCTTATTGATAAGGACCTACCAGAGAAATTTTGGAAGGAATCCATTTTAACATCGGTCTATGTTTCAAACAGGTCTCTGTTGTGTCCGAAGCAAGGGAAGACTCCGCATGAACTATGGTACGGAAAGAACCCAACATTGAAATACTTTCGAATCTTTGGAAGTAAGTGTTTCATTCTCAACAAAGAAAATCATCGGAAGTTTGAGGCACGAGGAGATGAAGGGATATTCCTTGGATACTTAGGGAAATGTAAAGCATATAAATGCTTCAACAAGAGGCTGGGAAAAATCGTTGAGAGCAATGATATCACTATAGTTGAAAATGAATAGAATACTCAATGATCCAGTGAACAGTTCTTGGATGAATGTGATGATGAGGAAAGAAACATAGGGGGGGCAGAAGTTGTAGAGGCTGACTCAGATGAAGATACTGATGATGAACAAGAAAGTGTCAAGTATATATCTTCAAGGAAGCCAAAGAGTCGAGCTGAAATTGATAGGCAGAATATCATTGGTGACCAGACAACACCAGTTCAGACTCAAAGAATGAAGTCATTACAGAAGACATCGTTTTTATCTCATGTGGAGCCAAAATGTTTTTCCGATGCAGCTATAGATGAAAACTGGGTTCAAGCTATGAATGAAGAGCTTGATCAGATTGAGAAGAACTAGACGTGGGAGATTGTTTCGAGACCAGCAGACAAGAATGTCATTGGGACGAAATGGGTCTATCGCAAAAAGATGAATGAAGATGGAACTGTGATTCGAAACAATGCACGACTAGTGTGAAAGGGGTAATCCCAGATCGAAGGAATAGATTTTGATGAGACATTTGCACCAGTTGCAAGGCTGGAGATAATCATATTATTCTTGGCCATAGCAGTGCAAAGAAAGTTTAAAGTGTTCCATAGGGATGTCAAATCCACGTTCTTGAATGGGGTTCTGGGAGAAGAGGTGTACATTGAGCAGCCAGATGGTTTTCTTATTCATGAGGATGAGAACAAAGTTTGTAGGCTGAAGAAGGCATTGTATGGGCTGAAACAAGCACCACGAGCATGGTACTCAAGGCTCAATCAGTATTTGATGAAGCTTGGTTTTCAGCGTGGAGGAGTTGATTACAATCTCTATTTTAGTAATGAAAGTAATCAACGGATGATGGTGCTGGTTTATGTTGATGACATAATATTCAGCGGATCAGATGAAGCTAAATGCAGACAGTTCTCCGAATTCATGAAAAATGAGTTTGAAATGTCAATGATTGGAGAGCTAACATTTTTCCTTGGTTTACAGGTTACACAAGGAAGTAATGGCACTTTTATTTCTCAATACAAATATGCCAAGGAGGTTCTAAGAAGGTTTGGAATGGATAATTCCAAAGAGATAAAGACTCTGGTTGCTACCCGGATGAGATTATCAGAAGATGAGGATGGCAAGGCAGTTAATATCACAAAATATAGGCAAATTATCGGAAGTCTGTTGTACTTGACCGCGACAAGTCCTGATATTGTTTTCGCCACATGCCAAGCAGTGAGATATCAAAGTAATCCCAAGGAAAGTCACATGCTTGCAGTGAAAAGAATACTTCAGTATATCAAGGGCACAATGGACTTCGGGCTGACATATAACGACAAGTCTCATACAGAATTATTGGGATATACTGATGCAGACTGGGCCAGTTCAGCAGATGATAGGAAATCAACATCTGGAGGTGCATTTTATCTTGGCGAACTATGTATTGATTGGTTGAGCAAGAAGCAGGATTGCATTTCATTAAGCACCACAGAAGCTGAGTATATTGCAACCACTCAAGCATGCACACAGTTATTGTGGATGAAGCAGTAGCTTGAAGATATGGGAGTTGAAGTGAAGTCTCCGATCGGAATCCAGTGTGACAACTCAAGTGCTATAAATCTTAGCAAAAATCTTGTCCATCATTCCAGGACAAAGAACATTGAGATCAAGTATCATTTCATCAAGGAGAAGGTTGATCAGGGCATCGTGAAGTTGGAGTATGTGCCTACAAAGCTACAGTTTGCAGACATTCTGACAAAGGCCTTACCCAAGGAAGATTTTGAGAGGCATCGACTGGCTCCGGGAGTTCAGTCGATTCCCCGCACTTGAAATAGTGTGGATGTGGGACCCCCCCCCCCTCTCTCCCCGAGGTATGATGTGTTTTTCCCTAATATGCTGATATGTGTTCTCTACTATGTTACAGACTACAAAGGAGTGTACTTTGGGTTCGTTGACAAAGGGGGAGAAAAGTTTTTGTTAAAGGAGGAGAAAATAGTGATTGGGAGACAGTGTGGCTATTTGAGAAATCATGACAGATACGGGGAGAAGCTGACAGGTGGAGAAGCCAGAAAGGGGGAGCAATGAGAAAGGGGGAGTGTATTAAATCTGATGATGCTAGAAGTGATCGATCAAAGAATAGATATCACGATAGCTGAGGATCGTGATAAAAGCAGAAGAGTGGTGTTGGAAAGTGGTAAGACTATTTCCAAACCAAACATTGGTCTTCCAACAAATCCATCAACAATTGGTATCAGTTTAGTACAAATTGGAATCAGTTTGGTGTCAACAGTGGATGTCAGAGATAAAGTGATTCATTGATGAACTTTTCATTTACTCTTGTTTCTCACGTAGAGCATTGCTCATGTGGGCTTAGAGTATGAGTTGAGTAAATCTGTGATCGCTATCCGAATCGCAATGAGGCGAATGGAGGCTGAAGAATCAACGACGTATCTTTGTTTTTAGAAGAGTTGTCAACAAACCCAAAGGGGGAGATTGTTGGGAAAAAATCCCTCAAGGTATCATTGAAGTATTTTTGAGGTGATTGTGTTTGTTGACAATGTGGACATCTGAGTAGTGATTGTTGACAAAGCAAAACAATGACATACAAACTTGTTGAAAAAGAGGATTTCATGGTGGAATGTCGAGTTCAAGAGCTGAGGTCAACGATCCATGTTTGACTCAAGAATTTTGATAAAAGGAATGGATGATCTGGAGGCAGTACAAAAGAATAGATACAAGGTGGCGCTATTTTCCAGTGTTTTCCAAATTTTAGGGCCTGAAAGTCGGAAAATGAAGAAAAGTGTTTTTGGCAAAAGGACTTGCACGCCGAGGACTTGGAGTATAGGAAACTTGCGCGCAATATGTTTTTCAAGATCAGAATATCAAAATATGGAAAAGTAAAGAGGTTCGCGCAAGTTTGGTAGTTGGTCGTGCAAGTTTCTAAAATGACAGGGGACTTGCGCGCTGAAACTGGGTCGCGCAGGTGAATTGTGCGTCGTCGCGCAGGGTGGTCAGATTGCCTATAAATACTGGATCACCCCTCCTCATTTTCAACGGAGTTCAACACTTTGAGAAATCAGATCTCCCGTCGCGCAGGTGTGGTGGCCGCGCAAGTGGTGAGTATGGGTCACGCAGGTGAATTTGTGCGCCACTAGTTGAAGTTGTGCGCCGGTGTTAGAAGATGCGCGCCAGTTGGCAGTTGCGCGCCAATATAGGTTTGGGCATAAAAGTAAGAGAGTCGCGCAAGGTTGGAGTTGAGGAAGCTTGAGTCGCGCAAGTGTCTGAGGAGGACTTGCGCACCCGTTGTGACTTACACGCCGATACTTGCACGCCGAGATTGACTTGCGCGCCAAGTAAGGTTTTGTTCCAGCGGTGCTTCTCGGACTGCGTGGAAGCTGGTACGTTGCCCGATAACTTCGGTGCAAAGAGATATTCATCTACGGGTGAAAGTTGTACTTCAACAGAGCATCTACACACAGAGGAAGATGCATTCATTCATGCAAATGAAGAGACCTACAGGTCTATAAACTGTGAGTGGATTCCTTCCAAGAATAGTGAGATTAGGAAGAGGAAGAAGATGATCCTCTCCACCGGCAGTGATCCAGAGAGAGAGAGAAACAGGGAGTGACCCTTGGGAAAGAAGTGAGCTGACCCTAAACTTGTAAAGGTAGTGAGCCTGGGCTTAGAAGTGATCTAGCCCGAACCTTGTAATCCACAGCTAGTGAAGATTAGTGGAATTTGGTACGACCGGAAACTTGTCAGCGTATTCTCCTTGGGCGTAGCCCTTTGCGGTGAACCAAGTAAAATTGTTGTGTCCTGTGCATACATCGCTTTCTATTTACTTTGTGCAATAGGAAAAGAGAGAAGAGAGTTTTTCTCAACAGCGAAACAAGATCAGAACGGGAATTAATTTTAAATTAGTCATACCCTGATTCACCCCCCCTCTCAGGGTATTCATCCTTGTGGACCTAACAACCCTTCCACATAATCTATAAAGAACATGGGTCAATTCACCTTTAAATTGGTTGTCATGAACTCAAAAAGATCACGATGATGAAAAATTATCCTATTCCATGGATTGATTACTTGTTCAATCAAATACATGGAGAAAAAAAATCTATATAGTCTACACTAGTGCAGAAAACGTTTTTTACGTCACCATTTTTTACGTCGGTTATATAAAACCGACGTCATAATATGTAAAACGAGGTTTTTTACGTCGGTTATTTAATAACCGACGTAAAAACCTGTGTTTAGTACACCTTTAACGTCGGTTATTTTTATAACCGACGTTATTAATCGCGCGGCTTCGTTTTTTACGTCGGTTATACATTAACCGCCGTAAAAAACAGAAGCGGGGGGTGTTTGTTACGTCGGTTATTCAATAACCGACGTAACAAATCGACATATGTACGAGTTATTACGTCGGTTATCGAATAACCAACGTAAAAAACGCGGTTTTTGAAGGCCTTTTTACGTCGATTATTTTATAACCGACATAAAAAAAGAATCCGCAGATGTTTTTGACGTCGGTTATGGAATAACCGATGTAAAAAAACGCGGATTTTGAGCCCTTTATAACGTCAGTTATAAAATAACCGATGTACAAAAAGAATCGGAGGAAGGTTTTTACATCGGTTATTCAATAACCGACGTTATAAATGTTTTTAAAAAAATTATAATGTCGGTTATTGAATAACCGACATGATAAATCATTTAAAAAATTACCCAGACCCGTGGATTGTCATTCGTGAGTTTACCTTCGACAGTCGCGACTCGTCTCTCTCACGCGTAAACCCGAATCGGCTCGTCCATTTCGTTGGTTTAGATTCGTTTTGCGATCATCGTTTCTCATATTTAATCTCCTCGGATCAATCATCTAAACTCGCAGCACTCAGGTAATCCTCCCACTCATTCGTTTTTTTTTCGCAGATAGTATATATATATATGTGTTGTGATTTTTTTGTTGAAACTAGCTAAGATTCTTCGATTGCGAACCCTTTTAACTCGTTTTGGCACCATAATCTTATTTATCATCCCTAGATCTATTAGTTCGACTTGAAATATTGACTAATTTTATGATTTCACTAATTTTTCATCGTTTTCTATAAATCCCCGAGAGGGTTGGGGCGTGTCCATTTGGATGGGTTGCCCTTTTACAGTTGTTACTACTTTATTCACACACAACCATGGCAAAGGTGCATGGATTTGGGATCACATCACCATTTTCACCCCCTGCAAACAAAGTTTCACGAGGAGGACTCGCCAGATTTCCCCTCGGCATGTTAAAAATTTTAGATACCCTCTTTTCAGCAAGTAAAAAATTAACTAGTTTTTTCTTCACTACTTATCCTAAACAAATAAAACCACCATTCTTTCTAGAACCTCTACTAGATCCATTGCATCCATCAACATACATATTTGGATCTGAAAGCATCCCTTAAGCCTTATGTTCGATGCTAACATCCTTTACTGATCTATAGAAAATATGATGGTCTGCTAAGATCTCCATTTAAAAGTCAAACCCCACCAATTATTCATCCTCATCATGAGAAAATGGAACAACATCTGAATCTCTGATTCAATCTCTTGGGTCATTGAACAAACATTAACTCCTTCAAATCCACACCTGGAATAGACAACCTAATGTCGAGTTCCTTCTCTATCTATTGAAACTCAGTTCTTCCTCCACACCTAAAAACATTCTTTGAATGGCCCAACTTCTTGTTATGGTAAATTTTCAGTGATTCCAGGGGGGTGGGAGGGCTGTAAAGAGGGTTGGGGGTGTCCAGGGGGGTGTCCAAGGGGGTAGGGTGTGGGGGGTGGTGTCCAGGAGGGGTGGGGGCTGTCCAGAGGGGTCGGGGGGTGTCCAGGGGGGTTTACAAGGGGGTGGGTGGGTGTGGGGGGCTGTCCAAGGGTGTGGGTGGGTGTTGGGGGGTGTCCAAGGGGGTGTCCAAGGGGGTAGGGGGTGGGGGTGGTGTTTAGGAGGGGTGGGGGGGCTGTCCAGAGGGTTGGGGGTGTCCAGGGGGGTGTCCAAGCAGGTCGGGGGTGGGGGGTTGTGTCCAGGAGGGGTGGGGGTGCTTTCTAGAGGGGTCGGGGGCTGTCCAGAGGGGTCGGGGGGTGTCCAGGGTGGTGTCCAAGGGGATGGGTGGGTGTGGGGGGCTGTCCAAGGGGGTGGCGGCCTGTCCAGAGGGGTTGGTGGGGTGTCCAGGGGGGTGTCCAAGGGGTTGGATGGGTGTGGGGGGCTGTCCAAGTGGGTGGCGGCCTCTCCAGAGGGTATTTGGGGTTGTCCGGGTGGGTGGGGGGCTGTCCAGAGGGTTGGGGGATGTCCAGGGGGGTGTCCAAGGGGGTAGGGGGTGGGGGGGTGGTGTCCAGGAGGGGCGGGGGGCTTTCCAGAGGGGTCGGGGTGTCCAGGGGGGTTTACAAGGGGTGGGTGGGTGTGGGGGGATGTCCAAGGGTGTGGGTGGGTGTTGGGGGGTGTCCAGGGAGGTGTCCAAGGGGGTAGGGGTGGGGTGGTGTTTAGGAGGGGTGGGGGGCTGTCCAGAGGGTTGGGGGTGTCCAGGGGGGGTGTCCAAGCAGGTCGGGGTGGGGGGTTGTGTCCAGGAGGGGTGGGGGTGCTTTCTAGAGGGGTCGGGGGCTGTCCAGAGGGGTCGGGGGGTGTCTAGGGTGGTGTCCAAGGGGATGGGTGGGTGTGGGGGGCTGTCCAAGGGGGTGGAGGTCTGTCCAGAGGGGTCGGTGGGGTGTCCAGGGGGGTGTCCAAGGGGGTGGATGGGTGTGGGGGGCTGTCCAAGTGGGTGGCGGCCTCTCCCGAGGGTATTTGGGGTTGTCCAGGTGGGTGGGGGGGCTGCCCAGAGGGTTGGGGGATGTCCAAGGGGGTGTCCAAGGGGGTAGGGGGTGGGGGTGGTGTCCAGGAGGGGCGGGGGGCTGTCCAGAGGGGTCGGGGGTGTCCAGGGGGGTTTACAAGGGGGTGGGTGGGTGTGGGGGGCTGTCCAAGGGTGTGGGTGGGTGTTGGGGGGTATCCAGGGGGTGTCCAAGGGGGTAGGGGTGGGGGTGGTGTTTAGGTGGGGTGGGGGGCTGTCCAGAGGGTTGGGGGGTGTCCAAGAAGGTCGGGGTGGGGGGTTGTGTCCAGGAGGGGTGGGGGTGCTTTCTAGAGGGGTCGGGGGCTGTCCAGAGGGGTCGGGGGGTGTCCAGGGTGGTGTCCAAGGGGATGGGTGGGTGTGGGGGGCTGTCCAAGTGGGTGGCGGCCTCTCCAGAGGGTATTTGGGGTTGTCCGGGTGGGTGGGGGGGTGGGGGGGCTGCCCAGAGGGTTGGGGGATGTCCAGGGGGGTGTCCAAGGGGGTAGGGGTTGGGGGGTGGTGTCCAGGAGGGGCGGGGGGCTGTCCAGAGGGGTCGGGGGGTGTCCAGGGGGGTTTACAAGGGGGTGGGTGGGTGTGGGGGGCTGTCCAAGGGTGTGGGTGGGTGTTGGGGGGTGTCCAGGGGGGTGTCCAAGGGGGTAGGGGGTGGGGGTGGTGTTTAGGAGGGGTGGGGGGGTTGTCCAGAGGGTTGGGGGTGTCCAGGGGGGTGTCCAAGCAGGTCGGGGGTGGGGGGTTGTGTCCAGGAGGGGTGGGGGTGCTTTCTAGAGGGGTCGGGGGCTGTCCAGAGGGGTCGGGGGGTGTCCAGGGTGGTGTCCAAGGGGATGGGTGGGTGTGGGGGGTTGTCCAAGGGGGTGGCGGCCTGTCCAGAGGGGTCGGTGGGGTGTCCAGGGGGGTGTCCAAGGGGGTGGATGGGTGTGGGGGGCTGTCCAAGTGGGTGGCGGCCTCTCCAGAGGGTATTTGGGGTTGTCCGGGTGGGTGGGGGGGCTGTCTAGAGGGTTGGGGGATGTCCAGGGGGTGTCCAAGGGGGTAGGGGGTGGGGGTGGTGTCCAGGAGGGGCGGGGGGCTGTCTAGAGGGGTCGGGGTATATGAAAATATTAAAGGGATATGTTAAAAATCCATATCGACCTGAAGCCTCCATTATTGAAAAGTATATTTCTGAGGAGGTAGCAGAGTTTTGTACGAGCTACTTGGCTACGGCGCAACACATAGGTTTGCCTCCATCTCGCCATGAACGGGTTAATAATGAGGGAAAGGGGATTCGTGGCTTGAAAGTCAAATCATTGTCAGCTGAACAGATGAAGAAGTTAGAATCATACATCTTGAATAACATAGCTGATGTTCAACCGTATATCACATTGCATATTAATGAGTTGAAACAATGTCATCCAAAGAAGAAAGAAATGTGTATTTTGAATGAGCACAACAAAACTTTTTTTCCATGGTTTAAAAAGACCTTTCTTGGTAGATCAGATGTATCAGAGACATTAAAATGGATAGTGGGTGGTCCATCTTTAAATGTGATAACATGGTCCTCTTATGACATTAATGGCTATACATTTCATACGAAATCTCAGGACAACAGAAGTGCAGTTTAGAATAGTGGTGTATTGGTGTTTGCAGAAGCAATGCATTTTTCGAGTGCTAACGACAGAAACCCAATTTCGGCATCAAGTGCATATTATGGAGTGATTGAAGACATATGGGAGGCTGATTACTTTAAAATTAAAGTTCATGTTTTTAACTGTAAATGGTTTATCGGTAACAACAGTGTCAGACACGATGAATTTGGAATGACACTTGTTAATCTGAATAGATTGGAAGACACAATTGATTCTTTTATAATGGAAACACATGCCAAACAAATTTTCTATGTAGTAGATCAATCAGATATGCAGTGGGCTGTTGTTTTACAAGGGAAAAAACAATATGTTGGTGAGGATGAATTTGATGAAGATGCTGATTTATGTGAGATCCCTACTTCTATGGAAAGATTAATAGAACATAATGATGAGTATGTTGAAGACATGGTTTGTGCCATAAGGAACGATCACGACGAAGGAATTTGGGAAAACAATCCATCTGTACATTCCTAAAATTACAGGTAACACATGTTTATTTCTTGTTTACATTTATTTTTTTCATATAATGTTAGATATTGTAAATTTTTTACTTATTAAAACATGTATCAAACCAAAATGATAAAACAATAAAAACCGTAAAGAGGAGAAGTCATGGGCGCACCGGCTGGCCGGTGGTGGATCACCGGTTGGCCGGTGGTCCAGACAGCAAAGCTCTGTCTGTTCCACCAGCCGGCCGGTGGTGAGCCAGCGGCCGGCCGGTGACACCAGGCAGTGGGCAAGTCCACTGCCTGGGTCCTCCGGCTGGCCGGTGAGCTCACACCGGCTGACTGGTGGACTTAGTGAGTCCACTTTTCAGGTTTCTTGGGCCAACTCCTTGACAACGTTTTTCCTATCAACAAAAACACTTGAAAACAAGTTAGAACATAATAAGAGTGATTGTGATCATTAAAATCCAAGAGAGAGGGGTACAACAGACTGTGTTTACCATGTTTATCATTGTTTAACATGCTTACCATATTACCAATGTTTACTATTATGTAATTTATTACACTTTCCTATTTTCTGATTAAGTAGTATTACAATATTTGAATTTGTATATTTGTGAACTAATGTTTTTTTTTTATTTGAAGGAAAATGACAGATCAATCAGTTGATCAGCCACATGATTCTGGAGATGAGCATATTGGTCATACATCTGGGGAGGAACATTCACGTGCTCCTATTACGAAAAAGAGTTCAAAGGTTGGTAAGCGTGGGTGCACACGTTTACCAAAATTATCACTTTCCCGTACGAAGGAGGAGAGGATAGTCATGGAGTTTGATGATGATGATCTTCTTAGAGGTCCAAATGCTAAAGATTTTAAGGGTTTTGTAGCAACTCAGGCTAAGAGAAAAGTAAGCATTCTCTATGATGATTGGAGAAGTGTGGATAAGGAGATAATTTCTCAGCTGTGGGAGACCATTTTGGTAAGATCTTTTGCTATTGTTTGACTGTTCTTTAAATGTTTCTAGTATATATAATATTTTTAACCTCTTTTTTATCAGATGACATTTGATATTCCTGACACTGGAGGAGTCAGGAAGAAATGCTTATCGTTGGCTGCTAGGAGATGGAGGGATTTCAAATCAACCCTCTCATCTGATTTCATTTATGGTCATAGGAGTCGTGAGAATCCATGTCGTATATATCCTTTTATATATGAAGACACATGGAGACAATTTTTTGAAAGTAGAAGAAAAGAATCATTTTTGGTAAGGGCAATGTAAACTTTTTTAAGCTTTCTTATATAAATGATCTTATTATTATTTTGTTAATGATTACTTATTCTTAATTTACAGCAAACAAGGAAAGATCATCAAGAGATCCAATCTAAAAATGTATACCCTCATAGTTTATCTCGGGGAGGGTATGCATTATTGGAAGAACAAATGATGGCAGAAAAATTTCAACAACTAAGAGCTGAGTCTTCAAGATCTGGAGAGGTGGCCCCTCCATCCCCTCCATCTAGACATGAGAAATGGAAAAGAGCTCGGAAGGGAAAAAAAGGACAATATCTTTCGGAATAATCGAGACTCATAGTTGAGAGGATTGTAAGATATCTATTTTATTTATTTAAGTTTACTATTTTCGTCATATATTTCCAATCATTATAGAAATGTTCAATTAATTATTACAGGACTCTCTTGAGGAGCAGAGTTCACAGGGGACATTTACACCATCTGGGAGGGAAGATATTTTATCTGTGGCATTGGGAAAGCCCGAACATCCTGGCCGTGTAAGAGGATATCCGGCAGGTTTATCGGTAAGAAAAGTGTTTCCACGTTCCTCAACTTCTAACGTTGAGGGAGTTTATAAAAAAAATAGAATCCTTGGAGGCTGAAGTCCATAATATTAATGCGACAATGGAGGACAAGATTAGAGCATCGGTGCAGTTTATGTTTGCAGACTTGCAAAGACAATTTCAGGGTGCATCTCCCACTCCACCTCTCCCAGTAGCTCCCACTCCCCCACCTCAGCCTGCGGACCCCATTTTTGATCCTCCTCCTCCGCCGCAGCTACCTACTTATTGTGAGTTGTATGTTGATGATCCTCAACATCATATAGTTGCATATGGGATGGTATATTGTATAGGAGATACAGTTCATCATCAACAGTTAGAGGTAGAGAATCAGAGGGTCACTGTACAGGATATTATAGATAGATCAGCTCGGATACCATTACCTACAGATGAGGTGACGACAGTTGGACATAGTATCGGCCATTTTTTACTTTGGCCATCCAGACTTCTTCGACTCATTACCATAGAGGTATGGATGTTATATCTTTTATTTTATATTTTTATTAATGTTTTATCATTTGAAAACTAATATATTTTTCAATTTATTTTTATAGGAATACTTCAAAGGTAAATAAATACTGTATAGACAACAACAAAGACAGATAGCTATGACATCAGATGCAGATACTAGCAGTCTTGACAAATTGTCAAGATATTCAAATTTGTTGGCGGATCATTATGACTTTACAATGGAAGCTCATGTCTGTGGACGTGAACTAAGTGTGGGGATTATGAAAACTGATATCCTGGAGTTTGTCACTGGAGATAAGTTGGGCATCAACGTGGTGCAAATTTTTATCATGTAAGTCTTAACACCTTTTCCTTACGTTATATTTATTAAAAATGTATACTTATGTCTGCTTTGTATTAGGTATCTGTATAAAATTTGTGATAGGAATGAGCTGACAGATGTATATGGATTCGTGGACCCACAATTGATTTCCCCTGAAGCATGTGCATTGGATGAGGAACAAAGAATGATTTATATTGCTGATAGATTTGAAAAGAATGTAATCACACAGTGTTGGATGATGCCTTTTTGTGAGAGGTATGAAACACATCCCTCTCAAAGAGTTAATTATCTTTTAACATAAAAAACCACTAACGTTAAATTTCCTTTTATCAGGGATCATTGGATGTTAGGGGTTTTTTGCCCTAGGGAGAAAGCACTTTATTGGATATGCTCTCTCCATGATGATGTGCGAGAAAGTTTTAAGAATATATTGGAAACGTAAGTTTCAATTTCACAATAGTTTTATATATTATAATGAATTTTAAATTTACCCCATTCGTATTATTTTCTAACAGGGCATGGGTCCACTTTCGAAAAAGCGCAAAGAAAAGGAATTTCAAGATCAAATATGTACATGCGAAGGTAAATATCCATTTATAATTTGTACATTTTGATTTATTACATAAAAATAATATATTGAATTTACACTCATTCAAACAGAAATGTCATGAGCAACAAGGCATCATCGAATGCGGATATTACATGTTAAGATTTATGTATGAAATAATAACAACTGGGACAGTTCTGAGTTTTGACCTGGTAAGATTTCCTCTTTCTCATAATATTTCAATTTGATTTATTCATTATACACATTGACTACTATCCTTTTCCTTTGTAGCTTTTTGATGACCCTCAACCCTTTACTGCTGAAGATATCAAACACTTATAAGTAGAGTGGTCAAATTATTTTACAGGTTTGATTGACTTTTAGTTGTTTGTAATGTAAAATGTAATTTTGAATATTGTCAATGTAATTGTGTATTTCGTAGTCGTTTTGGTTGGATTTAGTTTTTTTTGAAGTTGACAGTGTAAGTTTTGAATGTTATATAAGTGAATGTTTAATTTTTCTCTACTTCTTGTTTTGGTCTACTGTTGATGGTTTTTCTGGTCTGGATTTTGGTATGGGGGGAGAGGTTCCAAGGGGGTGGGTGGGTGTTTGGGGGGTGTCCAAGGGATATGGGAGGGGTGTCCAAGGTGTGTTTGGGGCTGTCCAAGGGGTCGGGGGGTGTAAATGAGGGTGGGGGTGTCCAAGGGGTGGGGGGTGTCCAAGGGATATGGGAGGGGTGTCCAAGGTGTGTTTGGGGCTGTCCAAGGGGTCGGTTGGGTGTAAATGAGGGTGGGGGGGGGGGGCTGTCCAAGGGGTGGGGGTGTCCAAGGGATATAGGAGGGGTGTCCAAGGGGTGTTTGGGGCTGTCCAAGGGGATGGGGGGGTTTCCAAGGGGTCGGGGGGGGGGGGGGGTTCCAAGGGGTCGGGGGGTGTCCAGGGGGTGGGGGGCTGTCCAAGGGGTGGGGGTGTCCAAGGGGTGGGGGGTGTCCAAGGGATATGGGAGGGGTGTCCAAGGGGTGTTTGGGGCTGTCCTAGTGTTCGGGGGGTGTAAATGAGGGTGGGGGGGCTGTCGAAGGGGTGGGGGTGTCCAAGGGGTGGGGGGTGTCCAAGGGATATGGGAGTGGTGTCCAAGGTGTCTGGGAGTTCTGTCCAAGGGGCCGGTTGGGTGTAAATGAGGGTGGGGGGGCTGTCCAAGGGGTGGGGGTGTCCAAGGGGTGGGGGTGTCCAAGGGATATGGGAGGGGTGTCCAAGGGGTGTTTGGGGCTGTCCAAGGGCTCGGGGGTGTCCAAGGGGTCTGGGAGGGCTGTCAAGGTGTGGGGGGGTGTCCAATGGGTGTTTGAGGCTGTACTAGGGGTCTTGGGGGTGTAAATGAGGGTGGGGGGCTGTCCAAGGGGTGGGGGTGTCCAAGGGATATGGGAGGGGTGTCCAAGGGGTGTTTGGGGCTGTCCTAGTGTTCGGGGGGTGTAAATGAGGGTGGGGAGGCTGTCGAAGGGGTGGGGGTGTCCAAGGGGTGGGGGTGTCCAAGGGATATGGGAGTGGTGTCCAAGGTGTCTAGGAGTTCTGTCCAAGGGGCCGGTTGGGTGTAAATGAGGGTGGGGGGCTGTCCAAGGGGTGGGGGGTGTCCAAGGGGTGGGGGTGTCCAAGGGATATGGGAGGGGTGTCCAAGGGGTGTTTGGGGCTGTCCAAGGGCTCGGGGGTGTCCAAGGGGTCTGGGAGGGCTGTCAAGGTGTGGGGGGTGTCCAATGGGTGTTTGAGGCTGTACTAGGGGTCTTGGGGGTGTAAATGAGGGTGGGGGGGCTGTCCAAGGGGTGGGGGTGTCCAAGGGATATGGGAGGGGTGTCTAATGGGTGTTTGAGGCTGTACTAGGGGTCTTGGGGGTGTAAATGAGGGTGGGGGGCTGTCCAAGGGGTGGGGGTGTCCAAGGGTTGTGGTGGGGCTCCAATGTGGTGGGGGAGGGCTGGCCAGGTTGTTAGGTGGGTATAGATGAGGGTGGGGTTCAGTTGGGGCTTGGGGGAGGGCTGGCATGGTTATTTTTGTTGTTTGGTTTCTGGTTGCTTTTTGGTGAGAGCAGTGCAATTATTTAAAAAAAATATCACTTTCACGTCGGTTATTTTATAACCGACGTGGTAAATAAATCGGTAGGGGTTTATCACGTCGGTTTTTTCGAGAACCGACGTGATAAACCGTTCCCGGGCCTTTTATCACGTCGGTTCTTAATATAACGGACGTGCTAAAAGGCCTGGGAATCGATTTACCACGTCGGTTATTGGATAACCAACGTGCTAAAACGTTTCCCAGGCCTTTTTATCACGTCGGTTATTTAAGAAACCGACGTGATAATAGGCCCGGGGAAGGGTTAATCACGTCGGTTATGTCATAACCGACGTGATAAACGATATCCCAGGCGTTTTATCACGTCGGTTTAGAAAGAACCGACGTGATAAACCCCCCCCCCCCCCCCTGCGCATATTTATCACGTCGGTTATTATATAACCGACGTGTTAAACCCCCCCCCCCCACCCGCGGTTTATCATGGCGGTTATATAATAACCGCCGTTATAAATCCCCATCCCCCATCATTTGTCACGTCGGTTATTAATAACCGACGTGATAAACACCGTGATGTTAGGGATGTTACGTCGGGTTTTAAATAACCGACGTAAAAAACGTTATTTATAACGTCGTCAGTATTAACGTCGCCTAAAAACCGACGTAAATAATGAAAAATAACTGACGTAAAATTTTTTTCTGCACTAGTGTTATTTATGTTCTATACATTACCATGTTAGGGTGAAGAATTAGGATATCCCCAAAACATCTTTTCAGAAAAGTTACAAGCACTATGAGTTTGTAGTAATTCCATTCAGAAGCACTAATGCTCCAGAAATATTCACGAATAGTATGAATAGAGTCTTTAGAATTTTTCCTCAACAAATTTGTGGTAGTCTTTATAGTAGATACTCTAATCTACTCCAAAACTATAAAAGATCATGATTATCATTTGTGCACTATTTTAATGACCTTGTTAAAGGAGAATCTTTATGAAATGTATGTAAAATGTGAGTTCCAGTTGAAGGAATCCTCATTCATGGAGAATATCATTAAAAACAATTGGGTATATACGGAACTATAAAAAATAGAAGCAATTGATGGATGGTCATGGTCTAAATCCGTGATATAAATCCAATTTTTCCTTACTTTATCTAGTTTTTATCATTTATCTCTGATAAATATCCCATGTTGGTCAAACCCTCTAGCTAAGAATACATGAAAGGGGGTAATGATTTCTTGTAATGGTGAATGTGAAAAGTGATTCATGTAGCCAAAAAAGAGTCTTATCACTACACCTGTGCTCACACTACCCATACTTGGAGAGATTTTTGGGTTATTAAATGATTCTTTGAATTAGGTATTGGGTTCTATGTTAATGTAGAATGAAATATTCCTAACCTTTGCTTCAAGGTATTTGAAATTTTATGAATATAACTACAAAACACATGATCAGTAACTAGATGTAGTGATATATTCTATGAACATATGGTATAATTACCTCTTTGGGGAGAAGTATGAAATATATACAGATAACAAAATCCTCATGTATTTATTCACATAGAAGGAGCTGATTTTGTGACAATGATGATGGTAATATATGATCTAGGATTATGAATTCTCAATCCACTACCATCATAGGAAAGAAAATAATGTAGAAGATTCTATAAGTATAATGGATACAAAAATTCTATCATTTTCTAGAATTGAGAGAAATTTCATAATATTGGATTGAAAAAGGAAGTGTATGGGAATCATAAAGTAAAGAACATAATCAATCCTTTCACATATTATTTCTCAATAATCCTACCGGGGAGCATAAAAGGTGTTGAAAGTGATGATGTGAGAATTCAGAAGAAGGTGGAAATTACAAAAAAAAAAGAAATCCATGGAGTCAAATGTTAATGAAGTGGGTGTTGTTAGATTTTTTTCATGACTATTTGTACCATCAAATCATAAGATGATGAAGGAACTGTGGAATGATGTGCATAGTTCAGCATTCTAAATTCCCCTAGGTATCACAATGATGTATCGTGATCTATAATAATGATTTTTTTGTGACAATATGAAGAATGAGATCATTGAATATACATCAAGAAGTCTTGTATGTTAACATGTCAAATAGGAATGTAAAAAATACCTGGGGATGAGGCAACCGTTAACCATACCTACATGAAAATGGGAAAACCTTTCCATGGACTTTTTCACTAGTCTTCCAAAGGCATTAAGAGGAAATAATTCTATATGATTGTGGTGTATCATATTAAAATACAATGTACATCATTGTGATTTGAGTGGAATTATCCCCAGATCAACATGTATGGATATATATTGAAGATGTGGTGAGGTTTCACGGAGTTACACTATCGAATGTATCTAGTCAAGCTCTGAGATTAAGATCTATGTTACAGAAATGTCTCCAACAAGATTTAAACACTGAGATAACCTTTAGAATGTCATATCAACATCAAACTTATGGCCAATATGAGTGGACTATCTAGAAACATGATGACATGTTGAGACCATGGCCAATTGACTTCTAATGGGGATGGGATGAATATCTTCCTTTGATCGAGTTATCTTACAATAACAGTTTCCACTCAAGAATCCAAATAGAACAGTATGATGAAAATTATGGTAATAGGTTCAGAACACCTCTATGTTGAGATAAATATGGGGAATGAAAACTATTTAGGTTTTAAATGGTCTTGTAAATTGAGGAAATGTTTATAACCATTAAGTAGCACATCATGGTTGTGCAAAGTGGAAAGAAGAGATATTGTAACAATCATCGATGAGGCCAAGATTTTGATGTTGGATATATGGTATTCCAAAATATATCTCCACATATGATATATTTGATATTTGGGAATAATGGAAAGATTAGTACATGATATATCATTCTCTTTGAGATCTTTGATTGCATTAGAGTAGTGGCCTACAGTATTTGACTCCCACTAAACGTATCTCAAGTACATAATTTATTCCTTATATCCCACATGAGGAAGTACATACCAGACCCCTCATATGTACTCAATCCAGAGGTTTTACTTTTATAGAATAATATTTTTTATCTGTTGAAACTGGTGAAGATCATAGAACATATAGACAATGTTCTTTGAAATAAGACATTTCACCATGTCAAGGTATTGTAGAGAAACAAAAATTTTGAACAAATTATTTGGTAATCAGAGGAGGTGATGAAACATTGTTGTCCTAATATTTTATAGTGTGTGAAATAGAAATATTTTGAGTGATATTTCTTACGGGGGAAATATTGTGATGACATGAGTTTCTATAAATAAAATCCCCCTTGTAATTAAAATTAATGTCTTATTATGTAATACGGATAAATAAATCACATGAACATATTCGGTTTTATTATATACTTTCATATTTAAAATATTGTTAAGAATCATTATCATTGATAATATATCCTTTCAACAGTGATCACATGATTTGTTTAAATACATTGTTTTATCAAATCCAATTGACACAGACAAAGTCTGTGATAGCTTAACGAGTAGGACCATACCCTATGATTCCAATTAATCGAAGCTTCTAAGGGAGTTCTAATCATAGGGATTTTCCACTAACCAACCCCCCAATGAGATACAACAACATAACTATGATCAAAACAATTTATGGGAGAAGATTAAGCTCATTGAGATCACGGCCCAAACCATGTTTACTAAAAAACTCAATGAATGTATCACCATTGAGAAAAATACTATTAGGGGTTTTCAAGTGTATTAAAGGGATATGAATCTAGATAATAGAAATTTGATTATTTACATTAGTTTTTAGTTAATATGTAATATATTTTAATCCTATAATTTTTACTTTATAATTTTTTTTGGATACAATAAAACACAAATAGTATTTTGGAGTAAATTCAAAATCAATTACTGAACATATTTTGATGTATTAATGGATTTTAGAAATAAATACTATTTTAATAAAATATTATTATTAAATATTTTTTATTTAATATAATATATCATATAATTTTTATGAATTCAAATGTAATTTTTATAAGGGTTAGAAAAATGTTATTATCAAAAAAACACATCATTTCATAATAAATGTTGATGTAGTTTTAAAACTAAAAATTATGATATTTATAATATTATTTAGATAAAATAAATATTATTTTTGGGATAATAATATCAAAATTATCCTATGGGTAATTGTTCATAATTTCTAGAGATGGTCGAATTTTCAGGTCATAATTATATATCGTATAAATATACTGTGTGTATCATGACATGATAATGACCCAAAAGTGATGTAATAGTTAATATTGCAGTTATCCAAGAAAAAAATATTTGTATTATATTTAAAATAATTAAATTTTAAGTTTATTTTATTATTTTTCATTATCTGTTATGAATCCTCCAAAATAATTAATAAATTTTATGTTTTTAAAATCATTTCTATAAGATTATGACTCAACTCCCCATAATAAATTGTATTATTTTATTTATTTTGGACTTTAGAAATAAAATAATGAACTTGTATCATATTTTTGTGAAACAATGGGAAAAATCCATGTAGTTTTTATGGTTTTAGATATATTATTATATAGATCCCAAAACCTAAGATTGAGAGATAATAATGAAATCACCACTCTTTTTATATATAAACCCACCAAATAACCCTTTTATCTTCACTAAAAATACTTGGACCACATCCTTATACTTCCCTACCCTATACAGAGTCCTCTAGTACCCCCAAGTACTAAATATTATACTCTATAGAATTTGGAATCACACACTCAAATAGGTGATCATCGCAGTCTCTTAATTATTCATATTTCTTTATTAACATATTCCTTCTATTATAAAATTACTAATAATCGTATATACCTTTACATTTCCCTATTACTTACTATTTCATGTATAGATGAATATATTCACCTTTAACTCTCATCCAAACATTTTATAAATTTTTATGTGACATTGTTATGCTGATGAAATTTCACCATGATTTTCCATACCAAAACAATTGTGTTCAGCATACCATACCCATTTCCTATCAATGGTGTTAAACATTATACACATATAATTATTTTTAATTGGAATTAAATATATTTATTTCACACTTATTTATCATGTAATAATCTATTATGATGAATGAATCCTTTTTAATAATCTATGTGGAACATTTAAGTATGAGAATGAAATGAATGTGATGAGTGCACCACGAATTATATAGTACTCCAATGCATTGGGTATTGTCTAGTCTTAAGAGTTATCATGTTTGAATATGGTTTGAACCTGATTAAATTATGTTACATTTTCCATTTTGATATCTTGGTATTTATCCTTAACCTATGTTTATGGTGCTGTGTTTTATGTTGTTTCCACATTTCCCATGTTATGATTATCATGCTATATCATGCCTTCTTAATCATATTCTTTTTAATCCCCCATTGATATTCCTATTATATAAATAGGTATTACCTTATTCATGTTATGACATTTTAATTACATTATCGGGATTTATAGGTCACACCTTTTTTATATGTCCCCATGTTATCCCATGTAGTTTTACGTGTGAATGTGTTAATGTTAATTTCAATAGAGATGATGTTTTCAAGTTTTAATATGTTATATAATGTATCTAATTCCCAAATACACTAGACTAATTGATATTTTTGGTTTTATTATATTTAAATTTATGTAATAAATCCATTATTAACATTTAATAAATACTGATTTTTATATATTATACCTACACATACACACACTTCTATTTAATATATAACAAAAACACTATTTATGTATATGGTGAACTACCACCTCATGAAATAACGATTGTTTATTTTTCATTTACCACAAATCATTGTAGAAAATTATAATGGAAACAATATTTATATATGGTACATATTATATTAATAATGTCTTTATGCTTCTATAATTTTTATCTGACATATAACTTTGTGTTTTCCATTTTGCGGGAATATGACAAGATCGTTTGTGGAATTGTGGAGTAGAGGCTCCTCAAAGTGATTTGATTCATTCACGTTGTATATGGAATATATAATAAATGGTTTTAATAAAAATATGTAACATATATGAAACATATATGATACATGAATTATAATATATATATCATTTTCTTTTAGTTATTTTAAATACGGAAAAAATTAAAATAGTGTTTATACGTACGTACAACTTACCCTCTTCCAAAACATTTCATTTAATTTCCAAATCTAATTTTTTTTCGATTATTATAAATAAATATATACTATATATATATATGATATTTATGTTCTGTTTTACATTCTAGAAATTATGAAATCATTGTCAAAATAATAATACCAACTAGTAATAAGTAAAAATATAATCGACAAACTAGGCAATTGACACCCAAAATAGTAAAAATATTGAATGATTATTAATGAATATATAATAAGGTATTATAAGAAGAATATATATGATATTATAAATATGAATATGGTTCTATAATAAGTTGTTAAAATTCATAAAACCATTATATAATAATTTATTGGATATTGACCTGAATGGAAATGCAAGGTAAGGGATTCTTATCTCACTTTTCTTTCCATGAGGAAAACACCATTTTCACAACTTATTAATCTTCTTGGAATATAAAATTCCCATATTTTATTTTATATCATGAATACATTTATTTTCATGGTATTTAGATTTCCATTTGAAATTATTTCTTTCATGGGGTTATAATTCAAAAGAAAACATGTAGTTTTGGACTTCTTCACAATTTTCATTCCTTGTGGAAAAATTTATTTTTGTGCACCAAATTTCTTATATATGGGATATATACATCCAATTGGACCTATAGTATCCGTATTAATTAATTTTTCATGATATTTTTTATTTTAGTTTTAATTAATTCATCTATGGGTATTTTAACATCAATTAACCAAGTTGTAAAGAAATTTTATAACACATTTACTTTTCATTCAGTGATATTACTTCCTCATTATACTTAATATTTTATGATAATGTGTTTAATGAAATTTAAAATATATTTATGTATTTAATCATTTCATATTTTTAATTATATTTGATACACCTAATCAATTCATTGATCTATTCTCACTTCAACATTTTGATCATTTTAAGGGGTTATTTCACTGTCTCATTCTAATCGAGATTACTTATTAATGAAATTACATTAAATTAATTAATATGGTCATTTTTTAAAAACAATTTAATTTTTTTCTCCTATTTTTATTCATGTCATTTTTCATGTAATAATACCATTTTTCCACACTTTAGTACTAATTTTTTTAAAAATGTTTTAATAAAAACCTAACTATATTTCTATATTTATACGGAGAACCTGTTATCTTCTAAAAATACTATTCTCTAAAATTATCTTATAATATTTTAACCAATAAAAAAATATTTATTAATCAATTTTTTATCCTATTATTCATTTACAATTTTTTTAAATGAATCATTTTTTCATTTTTTAAACGAGACACTTTTCTAGCCTTTTTAACTTGCAAGAGGAATCCTCTTTTAAACATGTGTGGAATTCACATATTTACCATCTCTCCTTAATTTTAATCTTACATTTCATTTCTAAAAGGTTATATTTTGAAGAAGTTTTTTCAAATTTAATTATAAAAGAAAATTATTTATAATTTTTTTTAAATAAATGGATATTCCACTCAAGAAATTTTTTAAAATATATTTTTATAGTATTTATATTATTCAATAAAACCCTTATTATTTCCCTCCACATGGGATATTTGTTATTGATACCATCATTATTCTTCCTCTGGATGGTTTATGATTGATTTTTTTCAAAGATAGTATTGATATTCAATTCCTTGATTCTTTTTTAGTCCCCTTGAAGTATTCAAATTCAATGATCCCTAGTCATTGAATTTCACCAAATTATTCATATAATTTATCATGTATATGTTTATTGCCTAAACCTTATATAATTATTACAAAAATAATTTAAGTTGAATGATATTTGTTTATCTGGAGAAATATTGATAAATCTTTATTCATTATTTACTATTGATATTTGATAATGAATATTATTTATTAATTAAATTGATTACTCGGTAGGAGGAATGCTTTGGAAGGGTAGTGAGGGTTGTGTCCCAGACCATATATAGCTCCTTGATTCATTTACAAATTCACATGGGAAAATTTTTTTGTTCAAATTGAAAAGGTTTCTACTAATAGTTTTAAACAATATTTTTAATGGTCTTGATGGTGTAGGTTTTCATGTGCCTCAAACATGAAGTCCAATAATTAAGAATTTTCGTTTTGATTCAGTATTAATTACCCATGATATATTCAAAATTTTGAATTTTATGGTTGCCTTTCCTTCGCATTTAATTTATTAAATGGAATTTGGTTCAGTTACTTTCCTTGCCATATTAATTATTCCTTATCTATTTAATTAAATGGAATGTGTTGTTATTTGTTTACCTTTCCATATTTTTTACATACTTCCTTCATAGTTTATTGATTATACAGGATGTTTTTTCAGTTATTACCTTTCCATATTGATTGTTGTCATTGATTCATTATTCAATACACTATACTTTACCCTATTTATAATTTGAGATATCCCTTATTATATTTCATTTCCCAAGGATTCCATGAAGTGTACTAAGAAATACATGCAAGGATATCATAGATGGAATAAAGTTATCCTCAAAAATATTATTTTGTAATTAGTGTATTAATTTGTAATAAAATGCTCAAGTATGTATCTGTTTTACCAAGATATATAAACTCTTCAGTCCTTCAATATTTTATTCCTTGTAATCATGTTTACGTAATGGTAATGGAAAAAGGATCTAGGATTTATAGTGTTTGGTCACTATATTTGGTATCAGAGGATGTTTAGTAGCAAACATTGGAACTAAATTTAGGAAAAAAGTATTACATAACATATTCTAAATTCATAACATTAGAATAAATATAGAAAAAAATTCTATAATTATAATTAGGTAGATATTAAGTAGGTATCCCTATAAATATGTCCATATATAGATACTTCAAGTGGATGAGGATCTGACAGAGATTTACCTAGGGGTAGTAAGTCGAAAAAGGTTTTTCAATCATGACTTGATATTAACCCGATAAATGACAACTTGTCTTCCTATTCAACTTTTTTGACACTCCTGGTGGATATGCATATTATAATTCAAATTTCATTTACAAATAATTATGAAGGAACGGAGTGGATAATTATAGTGATTCACCAAGGGTAATTGGGAAGTATCTTAGAATGAAAATAACTTGTTATGATTTAGACATCCTAAAAATTATTATATATTTTATTCAATAAGATAATTGAATGTTAAACATTGGTTTATGCTTTTTGGAAATGAATTATTCTAAAGGATAAAATATAGACCATGGATGGAATTATGTTGAACTAAATTAGATGAAATATTTATGTATTTAGTTCGTGTTGAATACCTTGGTTAAAAGGATATTTAATTATTGACCTTATTTAATAGATGTCCATCATTTTTTTGAAAATATATTAATATGGTTTTCAAAAAAGATCAACTTTTATGTCGGGTGAAAATCCATCAATGTGGAAAGGTTTTGTGCTCAAACTTATGACTGAAGGATGATAAGGGTTTTGTGCCTTCCAATGGCCTACATAATTTCCTAGTTAATATATCTTTATTTTTTTAAAAAAAGTTTTCAAAAAATTGTTAATGATGAACCAGTGTTATCCCATTTTAGGTTTAGAGATTAATTTATTGACTCTATTAGTTATGGAAAATTGATAGATAAATTATTTAAGACTTATTTATGGGTATTATGATCTATTAAAATAAACTTATAATTCTTCAAAAAATGGATCATTCTATGATATTCATTTGTTGAAGTAATTGAAGAATTATAATTTAATTGAAGCTAGACGAAAAGATGAAATCATTCTTATAAATTTGAAACATATCAAGTAAATATATTTCCTTATATTTTTTTTAATAAAATAATTCTTAGACATTATGAATAATATCTTCAATAAAAAATATTTTACTAATAACATAAATTTTTTTGAACCGATTATCTTTTAGTCGACATAGATTTATGGGTTGAATCCATTCAACATTACAACGATCATTAATTTTTATGTTATTTATGAAATCAATCACTCCCTATATATATTTACATTTTCCCTCCATGTACATATTTTTACTTTCCACTAATGTCCTCCAAATTAGAGACCTAGTTATAATTTAGTCCATGTGACCTTATTACATCACATTCTATCTTTTCTATAGGTTATTTTAAAAATTATTCTCTAGACTTGAGATATAAAAATAGGAAATATAAAACAATATATTAACTAAATTTAGTTTAAATTGTGAGGATTCAATTTATTGAATGATATAAGAATTTAAGGCCATGAAATTTTTAAGCAAGAACATTTTATTTGAAAGGTTGTGTGACACACAAAACCAAGTGAAGAAGGGAATATACTATCCTTAAGAATTAGAATATAATTTCTATTATAAATAAATTTAACATATTATAATTTCAACAAAATTGATTTACCTTTCATTTCACACAACATCATGTTTTTGCAGTGGATTGTGTTACACGCAAGACTGAGTTTTACAGAAGAACAATATATTATTAAAAAATTATTATTTAATATAATAATATATAACTTATCCATTAAATTTGTTATTATGGATAGTGTTAACTAACTTTTAAAAATCTATGTTTCACAAAAATATTAAATGAAATCATTTGTTAAAAATTAAATAGAAGTGAATATATTAACCAATTTAATATAAAGGGAACATTTTTATAGAAAACTATTTTAATTCCCACGTAACAGTTGTATCCTAATAAATTATATTAATTAAAATTTGTGATTTATATTAATGATATATATATATATATATTCTATTCTATTCAATAAAATATTTTTTACATTAATCTAATAGATTCGATATGCATAAGATAAGAACAAACCCAATACTTCCAATTAAAACCTATATTTTTTAAAAGGAATTTTTACCGACTTTTAATGAAGAAGTTATTTTAAAACCAATTTTTATAACTTTTATAAATTTCATATGTAAATTATAACTTAATTATTGAGATAGAAACATAAAAATCATGTTAGGGTAAAAAAATCTGTGATGTTTTATTTATTGATAAATATTAAAAAATACTGAATTTTAATTCAAAACTTCTTTTTCGTCATATTTAACTATAATGTTAAGTTATATTTCTAATTGTTTTTATTTTTCACTTATATACATTTTACATTATTTAATATAATTTTTTTCATTGGAATCAATTTTAATTTTAAATATTATATTAAAATATAGAAATATTTTGAACATTTTACTCTAAAAACTAGCTTTATCATCCCATCTATGGGATTGAATTTAAATTAATATCTGAAACTTCTATAATTTTCATTTATAAAACTGGATTATATATTTTTTGGTCATTGTAATTTATAATTTCTAACATATTTTTTGGCCAAAAATATTAGTGAATGTGATTAAAATTAATTATAGTGATTAAGTGGAAAATTAGCGTAATACGAAACTAAACATTAATATTAAGAAAAAAGACCTTAAAAATTTTCCAAATCCATTTAATATTCATATATATACCCTTTAACCACATGGATTTAATTTTTTTCATTATTGGATTAAAATTAAATGGGGCAAACGTGGGTGAAATTCCCTTTAATTTGTTTTACATGAATGCAACTCCTCCTGAAGTATAAAAAGGCACTCAACCCTCCCACATTCTCACACCACTAAAAACACATTATCTTGACCAAAATATTTCAAAATATCTCCTAAAAATCCCTAAATTCATTCAAGACTCCTCACCTTTGGAATAAACCATTCCAAGGAAGCCTTTAGTTTCAAACCAAAAGGAGTGACCCGAATAAGAGGTAACATCCTTCCACAAGCACTTTTGTTTTATTTACATTATACAACAACAAAAATAATTTTATACCATGTTAAATTAATAAACTCAATTTCCTTAATATATGGATATTTTTTTATATTATGGGTTCTACCTACACATACACACTTCCATGTAATGAGTAATGAACTTACCGTTTATGTTTATAGTGAACTATCGCCTCATTAAACCATAATGGTTCATTTTTCCTTCACCAACTCTCATGGTTGGGAATTATGATTGAAACTATATTTATATATGATATATATAAAATTTTTGATTTATTTTTTATTATTTAATTATTATATAACAAATACTTATTTCGTTCCATGTTGTGGGAATATGATAATATTGTTTGTGGATTGTGGATTTCCACCTCTTCAAAGTGATTTGATTTGTGCATGATATACTTGTAATGTATAAAGTATGGTTTCAATACACCTATATAACATATATTAAATTTATATGATTCTATAATTATAATATATACATCTATCATTTACATTACATTCTTTCAAATATGACAATGATGTGAAAGTAGAATTCATGTGTACGTATGAACTATTGTAACCATGAATAGTGCATTTCATTTACTATTTAAAATTTATATGGATTATTATTAATACATATAAAAAATATATATATATGATATTTACAACATGGATTACATTTTAGAGATAATTAAATCTTTATCTAATTAATATGGACAAAAAGTAACACGTTAAAACATACACGACAAACTAAGTAATTAACATGCAAAATAAGGAAAATAATGAATGATTATTAACAAACGATTAATAATATATTATAAAAATTTAATATTTGATATCATAAATATGATTATGGTAATGGTATAAGATAGGAATATTTTTAAAACCATTATATATTAGGGTAAATAATCTTCACTCGAAAGGAAAAGAAATATAAGGGATTCTTATCTAACATTTCTTTCCTTTATGCATTCATAATTTTAACTCCTATTTTTTTGTGTTGTTTATATAC
This sequence comes from Viscum album, assembly GCA_963277665.1. Taxonomy (NCBI): domain Eukaryota; kingdom Viridiplantae; phylum Streptophyta; class Magnoliopsida; order Santalales; family Viscaceae; genus Viscum; species Viscum album. Next base: position 836,947,936 of record OY728152.1, on the reverse strand, counting down.
AATGTCATGAACCAACCCATGTATAAACTGAAATGGTCACCCATGTCAATCCACGTAAAGTCCCAAAGGGCCTTCATGATCCCCATGGGCTAATAAATAGTTTCAGGCATCAATAGAGAGACAAGGGAATGATTTCACCCAAAATAAATAAATTATGAGAATAGAGGAAAGGATAATAAATAATCCCAAATAATATTCAAATATCCATATTGAACATATTTGACAAGAAAACTAAAAATATATAAAACTATAAAAAAAACTCAAACTTCACTTGAGAACCAAAAATCTCTATGTGACCCTAAGGGTCACTCTCTGATACCAAAACCAACCATCACCCATGATGATATAAATGAAGCTAATACCTACAGAACAAGATAAACCCCTTAAATTACTATAGGTGGGAGTATTAAAACTCAATATGTCTGCTCGAAAAGTTCTATTCCCAATTTACATCCCTTAAATTAAAAGAAACCTCAACCTCAAGTTTAAAATATAATATAAAAAGTAATATTTTCCTTCTTTTTCCTTTTTTAAGAAAAATATATCATGGTCTATTTTCCTTTTACCATTCAATAAAACTAGGTTTGTTCCTATTAAAGAAACATTAAAATTTTCAATTACAAATTGATGCTCTCATTTTAAAATGACACAGGAGAGTACAAAACATTTTTAAATTAAAATATTTTTTTAATAACCCTTTTTTGATCCAGCCCGTCACATTCCAAGAAAGACACCATACATGAGGGTACTACAATATCCATGTTGTATGGGAAATGGAAATAAGCACGGAAGTGTAACCAAGTATCTGAATCATCCATGGAATGTAAATATGTGAAAATAGACATGGGAGGGACCTAGGAGATCATGAATAATCAAGAACAAACTAATATATGAGACTCATCCCTAAAATAATGCCCCACACATTGAAATGAATAGTGACTAAATACTCATGGACACGAAACTCTTGATATTCTAAGGGAAAATCCCATATCAATATAGACAATATGTCTACCTATTATGGGCCACCAACTAGGGAATAATCTCGCTTGTGTAGTAATCGTTCTTATAAAAAATTTTCACTATGCTATGTTCCCATGTCTGATGTATAAATGGGGTGAACAAACCAAATATTATTGAGTATCCAATCACATGCATGTGGAATAACTACTCAATAATCGGCATCACATTGATACACTCCAAGGATCTATCTCGATCATCAATACCCATAGTTCAAAAAAGAGTTTGTACCGAGGATATTTATATCCATATAAAGTAAATGAGTTTTGAGGATTCCATAGTGAGGACATATCATCTATTAAATACGTTCATAAAAAGGTTAGTCAATTTTATATGGGGAGTTTTCATGTTAAATACTTCCACTATTTTCACAAAAATTTCCAAATAGTCCTTTGAGAATTATTCAAAATATCATCACATTAAAAGAACCAACACCACCTTTTTAAAAAGGTACAAATAAACCATTTAAAATTTAAAATTAAATTTTAAATAAATTCTATTTAAACAAATCATATCTCATTTTGTAGAAAAATAAATTGTCATTAAATTTCCAAACGGTCTTTTAACCGCTACTATGTGTCAAACCAATTTAAAATCAAAATACCCATTTCATTTAAATCAAAAACCGCATTTTAAACCCATTCGTGGAACCAAAATCCCCCTTTAACACATCACACATATACATAAAATGAAAAAACATGCTTTATATATCACAAAACATATGAAAAATACAACTGTGAATTTAATTGAACACTTTGTGTGAAATCATTAACTAAACAAATATATTTTTCACACAAAAAGGAATTAAATTACACCTTCCACACAAAAAAAATATTTAAAAGACCGCCAATAAATATTTAGAATATAAGGGAGGTGAAAAACGAATGAAATCAAATATTATGAAATTAGAAAGGTGTGTGAAAAGTGAAACATACCACAAACTCACTCTACTTCAACAATGAACACCTAAAACTACTCCATAAATGTTTGAAGGAGAAAGAACATCGAAGGGAAAAATTATGAAGGAAAACACCTCAATTTAGGAACACCCTAGGTATGAAAATCATCCAAACATGGCCAATAGGGTAATAAGATAATGGGAAAATTAAATAAAATCATATGAGAAATATAGGGGAGCCCGGACCATCAAACTAGGAGAAGATTCACCATGAAACCACCTTCAAATCCACTTGGAGGTGCTTAGAAGAGCCGAAAACCACTATGGGATGTATTTTGGTCATGGTGTTTGAATGGGGGAGGTTAATGGAATAAATACCTATTAAAAATAAGGATAAAAGTCCAAAATACCCATTCCCAAATAGGTTTAATGGTTATATCATATGGTTTAACAAACTATGTGAAAATAACATGATTTCACACTTTCTAGTGATGCATGGAATGTAAAAATTGGTTGTGTGGTCAGTTTAACTATGTGACCAAACTATTCAACCCCTCCACACAGAGCTGTATTATTAAACTAACCATGTGCCTTAACCATACGACCTAGAAAAAGTCCCCAAAAATCACTATTTTCACCCCAAAACACATCGAACTGTAGGGGATAATCCATCCAACAAAAATACCACATAAAAGGGTTCTAATATGGATGTTATAAACTCATATTCCAAGACACATCCTCCTCATACCATTCACACTAACCAATAATGAGTAAAAAACACCCAAAACCTCTAAATATAATAATATAATTCTGGAACACCAGGAACATGGGAGAAAAAACAAGATGCAAAATATAAGTAAAAAAGACAAAAAAATCATTGTATGAATATTATCCCCGCTGTAACACTTTCTTCTATTGTAAATACACAACACTTTCTAGATGATCAGTCAAGATAATGGATTTTCACAACTGCATGATTCTAACCTCACATTCCAAGAACACCATAACCACAACCAATCGAAACATGTGCCTCTTACATGAAACAATCCAACGAACCAATTCCAAATCTTCTAAAAATTCATAAAACTCAAACGACTGCCTTCCCAACAAATCTATGGAGGAAATAGTTTGCTATGATACAAAAGATCAATGTCTCCCCAAATAGAGAGCAACTCATGATTAGATAAACTCAAATTAAACAACATGTTTTCAATTCAACATCAGAAACTACACTAGATTACCAACATGTGGATGCCCTAACAGACTCCATACAATTTTAAATCAACTAACATCAATAAAAATAGAAGGAACTATAATTGAGATCCATAGTGGGTCTCCCCAGAATTTTGGAACAAAAAATATTAAACTAACATGAGAATCCCAACATGGTCCAACATGGAACTCTCCAAAATGTACAACAATCATAGGCCAATAATCCTCACCACAGGGGAAAAAATTCAATTAAATAAAATCAAAATCAAATGACTAACCAAAAAATGATTTATCATCTTCATAAGATATGGCCACACGTAGATGAACATTAAAAAAACTAAAAATGAACCACAAGGAATACTGCACAATAAGAAAAACAAACAAAATACTTAAACTTCCCTCCATCCAATATTGGACATAAAACCAAACCAAGGTTTCCCGGAACCTATGGATTTTTTATCACATGTGAGATTCACTCCAAGACCTATGGTTGTTGCCCCAATGTTTGAATAATATAATACCTCACAGTCATAATCTAATAATCCCCGATTAGACATCCTTCTTTTAGTGACATGAGTAACCACACAACATCCTAATAAAAAACAATAGAACACGATGAAACATAGGACTCACTTTTCTTAAAGTAGAAGGATTCAAAGTTTATTAAAGGGAAACATTATTCTATTTGAACAAAAATTATCAGGAGATCCACAAGAAACACTTATATTACAAAAAAATAGAACACCAATAGGCATAACTACCACAAAAGAAGGAAACACTACAATAGAAAGATGTGAAGAGATCAAACTTTCTAGTCGATATTGAAATTATGAATTTGAAAGAATAGTTTAGGAGAGAATAATTGAAAAGAGAATAATAATTCTCTCTCACAGATTGAATATGATACTAAAAAATGAAAATATGTGAATAGATCTTAGAATAAAACACAGTCGAATCAAATTCCCAAAATAAGATCTTAGTCTATGATCATATTGATTAAAACAATGATAGAAATCCAAGAACATAGTACAAAAATTAAGGAAATAGAGAATAAGAACTCCTCAACTACTTCTCTAACCTCCGGCTCTATAGCCTCCAGCTCGTCTCAAGTGATTCTCTCGAGAGTCTTCTCTCGAATATGGTGTGTGCGTCAAAAGTCATTGATCGTCCTTTTAATTTCAATATTTCTTTTCTTTATATATCAACTGTAACCTGGTGCATGTCACCAAAAATTTCCACCAACTTCAATATTCCCTCACATGCGCACTACACACGTGTGTTTTTTTGTGACCTATACGCCGCGCATGTTTTTACCTTGTAACTAACTCCTGGTGAGTTAGTTGACTGTATTTAGATGTGTTTCCATCTCTTGTGTGAACCTGCTACTCTTGGTGTCTCCCCTCCATGGCAATACACCAACTTCAGAGCTCGATGGCATAAACTCATGTGAAGGCTCCTCATATAACAGCTGGCAGTGGCTCGACTCTACCTCAAATTGGCCTCCTTCTTGAAAATCAGCAGCTTCTCTAATCGCAGTAGTGCGATTCCACAGCGCAACGTCACATAACATCAGCATATGACAACTCCTTCATACATCAGCAGCACATCTCGAGTAGCAAACGATGTCTTCGAACCTACAAGATGGCTTGATGCCTAGTTTTCAAGGTCTGAATGAGGATATCTTTGTTCGGTGATCGATTTAGTTGTGAGATTCCGGCCAGATTGGAAGTGATGATGAAAGGTTTCAGTAGAGAGTTATTCAAAAATGGCGCAAGAGGACTCCTCCAGTGGTGAAGACTTGATCATTATTCTCTTATGCACTGAAAATTTCAGAACTGGTAGAACCTTGAAAATCAGGGGAATGAGTCCGCTCGTAGTTGTAGAAAGGGGTTATTCTGTTGAACTGAACTTGTGAAAGTCTGAACTAATTTTGGTCTGAGTATGGTTAGAATATGAAATTTTCAGTGGTAAATCATTGAGTTTCAGGGTAGTGATAATTAAAAGAAGATGTGTGGAGGGTATAAAATGGTGGGGAGATATGTGGTTCCAGGACAGTCGTTGAATCAAGGGATGATGTGAAACTTATATAGAGGTTTTTATGACACTGTGAAAAGAAGATATAAAACGGTGCCACAATGTATTAATTTCCATCGGGATGAAAATATGATATCGTGAGGCTGGGAAACGGTTTTGGTTGAAACCATGAGGAGTTGGAATTATGGTGGCACATAAAGGAGAAATGGTGCCAGAGCTGGAACAAAAAAGTGATGGTGGTAGAGGGATGGAACTGGTGTGAAGAGAGATACAGTGTAAGAAGGTAGTGAGACAGCTTTGCTCTGGCACCATGACTTAGGAACCGGTAGCAAACATGTTGAGATAATAACAGAATATGATTATACTGGTTCCGTTGTGACTCTAAAATTTATCTACAAACAACAAAGTAATTAAAAAAATAAAATTTAAATAAAGGCTAAACAACATAATTTATTTAAAATAAAAAACAACTAAAATTATTGAGACTCAAAGACTTTAATTAATTTATGAAACATTTAAAACTAGTGTTAAATTATTAAAAGTTTGAAAATAAAAACATAAATTAGAACTAAATACTAACATAAATCGAAATTCAACTATATTATTTAAAATTAATCAAAACATAAAATAAACATCTATATAATACAATTAAATTATTTAAAATAACAACTAAAACAAATTAAATTTATTAAAGAAAAAATTATTTTTTTTTGTTAAACAATATAGTTAATAAATGAAATAAAATTACTGATATTTTATAAATGTAGTGAATTTATAATCATAAATTTATAATTAATTAATTGTTAAAACACATATAATTATTTTATTAAGCTGTATTAAATTAATTAATATTTAACACATGAAATGTTAAATTAACAACTAAGTAATTTAAATTTTCTTAAATAGATTAATTAATTAATTAATTAATAAGGTAAATTATTAAACATGCAGACAAAAATAACCAAACTAAATAATATATTGTAAGACTATAAAAATAATTTAAACTAAAAATTAACTATTTTAAATCATAAAATAGGTAAATAATTATAAAAAATGTTTAATTGGTAAATTTATTTATAAAAATACAAATGTGTTAATATATAGTAAAAACTACACAAATAATTTATTGAAATCAAATCAAATTAATTAAAAAGTTGTGGAAAACCTATGTAAAATAAGGCCACATCAACCAACCCCACCTTTATAAAAAGGTTTAAATAAAATATTTACCATTTCAAAATAATTTGAAACTAAATACAATTTAAACACATAACAACAAATTTTCTAGAAAAGACATTTTCATTAATGTGCAAAACAAGTCGTTAAACACTACCATGTGTCAATCCATTTTTAAAGCCAAATATACATTTCCTTTAAATCCAAAACTACTTTTTAAACTAATTCATAGAAAAAATTCATTATTTCACATTTCATAAATATACATACAAATAAAGACCATGATTTAGATATCACAAACCATATTCAAAAGCAAACATGGAATTTAATCAAACACTTTGTGTCCAAGATTTAACTAAACAATTCAATTTATCACACAATAAGGAATAAAACACAAATTTTCACAAAAAAATATATTTCAAAGATCACACAACAATATTTATCATATAATTATGGTGATAAAGTAATGATATTCAATATTAATAAATTAAAAAGGCATGTACAAAGGGAAACCTACATCAGACTCACTGTTCATCAATAATGCACACCTAAAATAACTCTATGAAGTTATGAAGGAGTATGAACATACAAGGGAACCCATAAGAATGAAAACCCCAATTTCACAATATATTGGGTATGGAAATATTCCAAACATATCGACTATGGTGATATTATAAATTTATAATGGAAAAAAATAAAATTATAAAGAAAGTGGAGCCATAACCTTTCCAACTGAGTGATGATTCCCTAAGAAACCACCTTGAAATCCACTTATAGGGTCTTAGAGGATCCAGAAACCATAATTGGAAGAATTTTTTTTGTAGGGTTATAAATGGGGAGCCTATGGGAAGAAACCCCAATTAAAAATAAGGTGAAAAATTCCAAAATACCCTTTTCTATGTGGGTTGCACGTTTAGATCGCACAGTTTAACAAAAAGTGTGAAAACTGTGCTATATCCCCCTATATAGTGTTTCACTGGCTGCACAATTAGTATGTATGGTGAATTTAACTATGTAATCAAACCATCTATCCCCTACACAATTAACTACATGATTAAACAAATAATGAACCTTAACCATGTACCCATTAAAAAGTCCCTAAAGATAACCCTTTTCACCACAAAACTCTTCTAACTCAGAAGGATAAACCATCCAACAAACATAACACATTAAAAGGTTCCACATGGGGTGTTAAAAAAAATTATACAAGCCAACGCCTCCTAATACCATTCATGATAACCATTAATGGGTCCAAAAACTATCCAAACAACCAAAACATTTAATTTAAATCTAGAACCCCTATAACTATGGAGAAAAACCTATATCCAAAAGATAAGCTGGAATAAAGGATGAAAACATATATCTGGGTGTGACATACTATCCCAATTCTATTTTATATCATCGATAAATTTATCTCGGTGGTATTTTTAGTTTTATTTGAAATTATTTCTTTCATGGGGTTAAAATTCAAAAGTTACCATGTAGTAAGGTACATCGTCTAAATTTCTATTCATTGAGGAATACATTGTTGTTGTGGACCTAATTTCTTATATATGGTTTATAATCTACCACTTTGTAATTTAATATCATTATTTAATCAATATTCATGATATTTTTAGATTTAATTTGAATTATTTCATCTAAGGGGGTTTTAAATTAATGTTATCAAGTGGTAAGTAAATTTCATAACCCAATTCTTTTTAATTGTGTTATATTACATATTCTATAAAATCCTGAAATTTTATAGAGTTTTATATGACTCATTTTTAGGTACTATTTATCCTATTATTTAGTAATTTTTATTTGGTTTTTACCTTGGGGTGTGTTTGGGTTGAAATTAGAGAAAAAATGATGAAATAGAATAGTGCACGATTGGGGAAGAGTTTTCCCTAACTATGCGCCCATCACAGAAAAACATTCATCCCTCGACATAAGTGAATTTCAATTTTGGCACAAAGTTCTTAAAACATCACACCATCTTCTAAGTAACCATGTATCTTTATAAAATAGGTGCACTATTTCGTTTTAAAGTTAGGGGAAATTTTTTACCCCATCCCTTCAAACTGTGTGTAGGAATTCAATTAACCCTAAAATTGGCTTTTTAATTTCTAAAACACCCGTTTTAATCCTAAATCAACCCCCATTCTACCATAATGAATCTTTTTTTATTTTGGAGGCTCCTATATATATTAAAATCCCTCATGGAATCTATTCATTTTGTTTTCTTATACGTATTGAAGATCTTCATCCCTCCTGGTGAGAGGATCTCATCACATTTTATCCCTCGTTCCTCCTCCTTTCTTCTCTCTTTTATTAAGGGAAGTCATTCTCTATTTTTGATATATATATACATAGTTTTTATTAATCTATATTTAGTATTTGAGATCTAAATATTTATTTTATATATTTTTAATTTTTTAATCTTGATTTAGTTTAAAGATCTGGATCTCATTCTATGTCATTACTCTGCTAATTTTTTGGGGATTTTCGTTGTGTGTTTTTTCATTGAGGAATCCAGATAGGAGGTATATTATTCAATACTAATAGTAATTATTTCAATTAATTTTATATAATTTAAATATTGGAAGATTTTTTTATCATTTTAAATTAAAAATTTATTTAATTTATTTCTTTAATTAATTAATCATGGGACTGAGATATTGAAATTTAGAGATTTGGGGAATAATTATTTTTTGATTCAATTATTGAAATATTGAATTATGAATTGGAATAAATAATTTTTAATTAATTTTTGACTTAATTATTGAAATTTTAATTGGTAATAGTAATAATTTATTATTGGATTTAATTTTTTACAATAAATTGGAATAATTAATTATTGAATTAATTATAGAATGTTGTTTCATAAATTAGAATAATTAATTATGGGATATTAATATTTTGGGATTGAATTAATGAATTTTTTAATTTTCTAAAAGGTTAGCTTGATTAATTATTCATTTGTTTAATTAAGGGAATTTGAGTGATTAATTAATCATTAAACAAATTAATAAAATTGATGCGATTATTTAATCATGGGATTAATTAATGGAAATGGTATGATTAATTAATAGTCTGATTAATTGAACAAAATGGTTTTCATTAGTTAATTGTTTAATTAATTAATGATTTGATTTTTGAAATGGATATAGGTTTTATATCACATTATTTTTAGTTTGGCGTCATAGAGTATCACAAGGGTTAACTAGGTTGTGTGCGAGGGATTCCTGAGGAAGACCATGGGAGCATCCATTTTGATTTCCAATATACTATGAGACCCTTCAGGGAGGAAGACCATGAGAGATTCCATTTTGATTTCCAAGATATGTGAGAGCTCTTGGATTTAGACCAAGGAAAGTACCATGTGATCTTTCCTCTATTCATAGAAAGAAATTTGGATTAATTTAGTCTCACTCACATTAGACCCTTGAGGTTAGAGCCCTATGTTCACTTTACTCATTCCAGAATGATTTACATATTTTATAAATTTCTTTTAGATATGTATAGTGATAATGAATTGTAACAATGTAATTTTGATATATTATTTTCCCTTGGGGGTAGTTTAGAGACCAACATGAGAATAATAAGTTATTCAGAATTCAGGTTTCCATAGGAACATTGGGGTTAAGTGGTTAAATATTGATTAATTCAACAAATGAAAAAAAATTCATTCATTCATTGTATTTTTTTTCTTTTTCCAACTTCATACACTGTTACAAACATAATATTGTTTTAGATGCTCTAGGTAGTGTCCTACTAAGTTGTACTCACACCCTACCCTGGCTTCCTGATGGTTAGTAGAATAGACACTGTGTTTTCTAGATAGGTAAAAGGAAAATTCCATGTGTTAGATGGATAATTTTTTATGGAGCATGGCTGAGGTAACCATACACGATTCGGGACCCTCTTGGGAGAGTTGTTAGTTTCTTTATTTTTGGTTTCATTTCCGAAACATGACACGTACATTGGCATTGCATATTATCTACTATAGTTTTGATTTTTTATTCCTATTTTTGGAAATCTTTTGATAATGGTATTATAATGTTTCTGTTTATATGCTATTCAGTTATTATTTATTATTTTCTACTAAAGTATTAATTTGAAAAATAGGTTATAGTCTCCCTATTACGGATATATCATACCCTCATTTCTAGTCGGTAGTCTCTAGGATATGAGGATGATCACTTGAGTTCATGTGATGGTCCTACATGGGGCATCGGGGCATAACACCTGGGTTGGGATGTTACAATGTGGTATTAAAGGAGTTTTCTTTTCTTTTCTTTTGTCTTACTATTTGTGAAATATTGAGAGGATATTCAAGAGATTCATGCCTTGGATATTTTCACATGCACAAGAGTTGAAAACACATGTGTAGGTTAAAACCCAAGAACATAGGGTGGGATTTCCATCATTTATGTTTTTTGTAACCTTTGGATATTATTTCACCATGGTTGACACAATTGTTATTTGAGGTGATTATCATTTCAGATATGCATTAGGATTTTTTGAGTTGTGACTCATGTACCCATTTGAAAGGAATGTTTATTATTCAGTCATCATTATAGGAAATCATGATTATTTTGTGACATTCATCATTTTAGGTACACATGGTAAAACGGGTTTTGGGAATGTTTTTGATCTTGAACTATATATCCCTCCTTGTGAATATGAATTGAAAATGGTTCCTAATATGAAATCGAAAATTGTAAAATGATAAAAAAATTTGAAAAATGGGTGTCTAAGGAAATGTTAATAATGAGATTCTGCTGAACATTTTTAACCAAGAGCTGGGTGTATGATGGTTAAGTGTAGTGATAACACCTTGGTTTTTTCCACGTGACGAGGTTTGGGGAAAATATTTTTAGGAACTTGTTATGTTTTTCAACTTAAGTAAATGTGATAAATTCGTTTAATGAGTCATGAGATGACTATTTGTAATTGTAGATTAATACCTCCATGAAAACACATGTTAAGATGATGATAGAAGGATATGTATAGATATGCTCCACCTATGCTAGAACCTAAGGTACCGATAGTTCCAGTTGAGAAAGTAAAAGAGAATTTTTGAGTGAACATAAATCACATCATGAAATTCATGGAAAGAGACCTAGGGAGGGTTGTGAAAATAATGACTAATCTTATGAGGGGTTTTCATTTTTATTACCCTTCTTCTTTTACTAGAGATGGTTGATCTAAGGGATATGAGTTCTAGATCAAGTCTATAGAGACTATACGTGACCACAAAGAGACTCCTACTGAAAAGAGAGTTAGATTGGATGCATATATGTTATGTGGTTAGGAGATGTGATGGTGGGACATACCTAATCAGAATGGAAAGATGGAAGATATATAATGGAAGTAAATTCAAAAGATATTCCAAGATAAATTTTATCCAGGCCCACTGAGATAAGAGAGACCATTTTAGTTCATGTAGTTAAATCAAGGGAGAATGTATGTGACAGACTACGTTCGATGATTTAATGATTTGTAGTGCTTCATTCTTGTGTTGGGATGAGATACAAATATGAGGTACTATCTGTTTTTGGATAAACTCAAGTGTTAAATTATATCCCAGGTGAACATCTTTAGGGTGAATAAGTTTGTAGAGATGGTGAATCATGAACTCATATCTTATGGGAACATGAATGAGGATTATAATGGTGGATAGGTGGTTCTTCCACTAGGCGGTCAGAAGGTATGAATTTTGAAAGTAGAAAATGTTGGTATGAGAATTTCTCCTAGAGAAGTTTCACGAAGAGTAGCTAGGGGAAGGGTTGGTTAAACAAGATCTAATCCATGTGGTTTTCCACCAGTTTGGTAGGTTGGTACACATTTGAAAATATAGTCTCTGACCATAAGTGGTGTATAGAGGTTGTGGCTGGATGGTACATCTACAGAGGTTTTGCAGGAACCCATAGTAAGAAGTTAGTGATTGTGGAGCTAGACAGAACTATAGTGTTGGAAGGGATTATTTTACACCATATCTCTCTAGCAGCTAGATTTAAACTAGTTGAGGAGGTAGAGGCAGTGGATGTGTGGATTTTGTGAAAGAGCACCTATACCAGTAAGGTGGTGTAGATTAGGGGAGTTAGACTATATCACATGGAAGAGGGGTTTGATATTTCAATTCCCTTAATCTTATAATGAAAGGTATTATTCTTGTATCTTCAACATTAGTTGGTTCCTTTTTTTTATATTGGTGCCTCTCATTACATTATTTATTAAAAACATGAAAATGGTTTGAATATAAAGGTGGAGTTAAAAATTTGGTTTATGACAATAGATACATCATTGGGAGGACAGTCTATGGAAATTTTTCCATGCATGGGGTGTTATCTAGAAATATGGGTGTAATGTTTTCTCTGGTATCTTTATATCCTGAACATATCTGTATTTTACATTATTTCTACTATGGATTGGATAGTCACATACCAATCCTACATTGATTTAAATTAGATTATATTGACTTTTAAATATCATATGGTTTCCCATTACATTAACCATAGTGAGTGGGATATCTTGGCAGGCCGATCATGGCCAAATACTTAGCAACTAGGAGTGCTCATATCTAAGGTTTCATGTAACACCAAAGGTATAAAAATAAGTTTTATATATTGACAATATTCTAAAATGCAATAATATACATAAATTTAGGAACGCAGAGATATATGTAGTAAGAGATTTATTTGTACAAAGACTGTAACACATCTTTGACCTAAAAGGACAAACCCATTAAACTCACTACTATAGATAATAAAAAAACAAGAATTTCACCAAGAAACACAATGATATTTGACTAGGTAGTTCACATATTTTGGATATGATATAAGCACAAAGGTTACAACAAGAAAAATAGAAATGAAACTAATAATAATAGGAATATATAAAACCATTTCTGAAAGCAGTGGTGTGAGCACCGAGGTTTTTTCAGTGTGTTTGAATGCCCATATGAATTGATATTTATAATTTTTTTATCTAACTGTTATAAAAAGTGTTTGTTAGAATTTTTAAATTAATGATGAAAAATGACATGATAACCATTGATATTCAAATAAAATAAATAAATATATATATAAACAATATTAATTGGAAAATTATTATTAAATTTATTATTTGTTTTTAAATAACAAAGGTGAATGTTTTAAAAAAATATTATTTAGTTATTATTTTTAATTTAGAGAAATTAATAGTATCTTTTTATGTGATAAATAAGGGTATTAATGATATATTTTCTAACTATTATAATAGTATGAGATTAATTAATTTCTAAATTTAAGTAATTGATTTAAGTATCTAACCAATTTTTCATGATAATATTATTATAGGGGATTATTATTTTTTTAGTTTGAAAATTATAATTCTTTTGGATTATAAGTTTTGTAGGGAATTGATTTTTTAATTTATTTTCAAATATTAATTTTACAAGGAAATATATGTGTGTTTTAAACAAATTCCCATTTTATGTATATATATGTATCTAAACTATTAAATCCAGAATAAGATAAATAAAATATAAATGAGATTAAAAAAATGGAAAATCAATCAGTAAACATATAACACGTTTTTAACAAGCCACTCCAATCTCATCTGTCTAATCCCGCAGACAACCTAATCTAAGTCTTCTGATGATTTTGGTGATCCCTTTTTCCACACCTCGTTGAACATGTTTCTTTCTCTATATCCATTTGATTTATTAAGTCCAATCATCTCGACCGTCCAATGTTTCACTTCATTAAACGCATCACCAATTCAGTAGAGGTCAACCAATCAGTGCCGCATCGCCCTTCATTTCATTTTCGGATGAAATGGTGATTTAAAACTATAATATTGAACTATTTATTTAATTTATGGATAGAATTTAACACCCCTTATAGATTTAATCTAAACCATCATTTCAATTTTGAAAATTTCTAGTCATCTTCAACCTCTCTCGAACCAGAGAAAAACCCTCCTGGTTTTTTGCACTTGTGTCTTCATCAGACCCATGGACCTCCATACTAAATGAAAAATAGAAAGTGGGATCGAAACATCAATAAGAATAATACAATACTATTAACACAATGGGGGAATCCCTATAATATCCAACATACATAATCATATGGATTTAACAAATATAAATAACCATCACCATATATTGTTCTGATTCTTCAAAGAAATGCTTCCAGTTATTAGTGTATAAAATAAAAAAAATCCATCATCCTTGAATTTCTATCACCATAATATCTATAAAGATATGCCTTTACATAAACACTATATATAAAATATTATTATTCCAGATGAAAACATGCAATTGGTTACATGTCGTCTTTTATGCATGGGAGTTTGAATGGAGTCCACGCAAGCCCTTTCCAAATTATAAAATACAAGACAATTTTTCCTCTAAATAGGATATAGTTCCACCTTTTAGAAATACACATACTCAGCACTACCTCATCAAAGATCCAATAGTTATTCCTCTTCCAAATAAATCAATGTAAGGGAAATTATCTTATGTTTACTGACATTTAGACTTTTAATTTAATAAAATGATATTTGTGTTCTTTATTTTAAAACCTTTTAAATTCATGATTTTTTTTCATGATCAACCATAATTTGTGTTGGAACTTTGTCTAATTATTTATTATTAATAATAATTATTGTTTGATTTAAGATTTTATTATGGTTATTAGTATATATATATATATGTATATGTATATATATATATTTCTAATGATAAAGAAGTAAAAGGAGTTTCAATTATTAATTTGAAAAGGTTTAAAAAAAATTAAAAAAAAGAATTGTTTTAGTTTACTGAAAACATTTGTGGGGTTAAAAACCTATGATCATGTGTTTTTTATCTTACATATGTAGAAAACCATTATTTTATATAGTTTTTCTTAATACAATGATATTATTTTAAGTGCATTAGTTTTATTTCCACACATTTATGTCAATATCTTTAAGAGTTATGTCCATATATTATAACATGTGACAAATCATGCATGTGTTACTATTTATATGTATGTTTAATGCTTAAATGTTCTTCTATTAAGGTCGTTGTTAAGGATTATGAATAAAATTTGCCTTTCATATTTGGCAATGACATGATGAATGAAGATTTGATTATATCAAATATAGAGATGGTTTATTTCTTTGTGAAAGTGTGTATATATATATATATTAAAATATTTTCATGTTTTTGAGGAAACAAAACCCTAGTGAAAAGGGATATATGTATATAATGCAATCTTGTTTTTTTAACTTCACTTAAACAATTTAAATATGGTAGGGTATTGGGAAATACACCCAAAGCCTATACAAGTGGGTGGGCTCAAGATATCCTTCAATGTTCTATGATTCGAGAGTGTTTTTCTTTCAAAATCTTGATTAATGTTTTGAAAAATCCACATGATTATTGTAAGGATTGTTTAAAGTATCATATCATAAAGTACTAGCATCTTCTATAATATCATCAAATGTTATTTTGGAATATTTTTTTACCTAAAATTTATTTCAATGGTTTTCAAAACTCCTTTCTAGGAAATTTAATGCTCACCCTTTGTATTAAAATGAATTTTCACAGGTATCTTAGTAGTTTAATAATTGACGTCGTCTCTTTTAGAGTGAGCACATGTGGATGCATAGTGTATAGTTGTCTTAATATTGTTTCAACTCTAATAAATGTATTGTTTTTTCTATTTCCCAAGAACCTTGACTGGTAAAAGTTCATAATTTGTGTAAAGTGTTGTATAATGTTTTCGTTATTTTTATAAAAACAATTATACATTATTTTCAAGCACAAGGTCTCGATGAAAGGGCTCGGGGCATTATGTTTGGTATCAGAGGCATGGTCTAGATAAATTTGTAAAATTAAAACACATCGATATATTGAGTATATGTTCTTAGTAAAAAATTCCTCTTTGTAATTTTTAGATGGAAGGAAGAAGATCTCAAACACGTCTCATAGGCCATTCAGATGAATTACTTTCTATCATCCGGTAAAAACCATGTAAAGAAAAATCTAAACCCAATGAATCCATGCATCATTCCTATAAATGTCTTTATAGTGTATCAGGAACGCCTCATATACTTCTTTTTCATCTTGATTCTGGGTATGTCTTCGAAGACATCAAATAAATTCAATGTCACTTCTATAGATGCCATGGGGCGTATCTCAAAGGAATTTTTAGGTGATTTACCATGTTTGAGCAGTCAAATCAATATCAGTCTTTTATAGAGATGTTAAAGAAGGAAAACATCACGCAACATAATGTGTAAACTTTTAAGCTTTTGTTTCATGAAATTAATTTATGATTACTTTGAAAAATTCTAAGATGAATCCATGAGACATTATTATAGGAATAAAATTTAAGAATACCTTCTTAGATACAATGTTGTTTATCATTCCTTGATGACTGTCTTCTCGTGTTTTTATCTATACAACCCCTCCTGCAGAAGTTATGTTTAGGAAAATTTGGTGGAGGATTTTGAAGCCACCATGAACTTTAATCTCATAGGAAGATATGGTAATTGTGGAAGACAACATTACAGACCTTGGGGATATCATGTGAGACTCGGAATAAATGGAAACTATAAGTAATAAATGTATATGAATTGTGAGGGCATAATTAATTTAATGGGGGGGGGGTAATGTAACACCCTAGGGTTGAAAATATGTTTTCTATATTGTCAATATTCTAAAATGAAATAAAATACATAAATTTCTGAATGCAAAGTTATTGTTAGTTGGAACATTATTTATACTAAGACCATAATACATCGTTGACACATAAGATATAACCCATTAAACCAACTGCTATCGATAATAAAAAAAAGTATAATTCCTTTGACAAATATAATGATGTCGACTGGGTAGTTCACGTCCTTTGGATCTGATCTAAGAACAATGGTTATAGTAAGAACAATAGCAACAAAACTAAGAATAAGAGTAACATATAAAAACATTTCCGAAAGTGGTGGTGTGAGCATCGAGGTATTTTTTGTATGTTTGAATTCCCTTAAAAATTTATATTTATAATGTTTTTATCAGACCGTTATAAAATGATTCTATTAGAACATTTAAACTAATGATGAAAAATTATATGATAACTATTAATATTCAAATAAAATAAAAATATATATATATAAATATAATATCGATTGGAATAATATTGTTAAATTTTTTTATTTATTTTTCAATAAAAATGGTGATAGTTTTAACAAAAATAATATGTTTAAATTATTATTTTTAATTTAATGAAATTAATATTATCATTTTATCTGATAAAGAAATGTATTAAAGATATATTTTTTAACTATTATAATAGTATGAGATTAATTAATTTCTAAATCTATGTAATTGATTAAAGAATCTAACCAATATTTCATGATAATATTATGGTAAGAGATAATTTTTTAATTTTGGTTTAAACATTCTTATTATTTTGAATTATAATTTTTTGGGAATATATTATTTAATTTATTTTCATATAATAATTTTAGAAGGAAATATATATGTGTTTTAAGCTAATTCACATTTTATATATATCTAAACTATTAAATCCATAATAATTTAAATAAAATATAATTGTTATTAAAGATGGAAAATCAATCAGTAAATGCAGACATCATTTTTAATAGGCCACTCTAATCTCATCTTTCCGATCCAGTTGACAACATACTCAACGTAGTCTGATTATTTTGGAGAACCCTATTTCTACACCCTATGGAACATGTTTCTTTCTCTATATATTTTTGATTTTTCAAGTCCACTCTTCTTGGCCATCTGATGTTTCACTTCATTCATCATATCACTGATTTAGTGGAGGTCGACCAATCAATGTCCCATCGCCCTTCGATTCATTGTCAGATAAAAAGGTTATTTAAAACTATCATCTAGAACTATAGATTTAATTTATTGTTAGGATTTAACACCCCATCCAAGTTTAATCTAAACTGTCTATTCTATTTCGCAACTTCTTGGTCATCTTCATCCTCACCTGAACTAGAGAAAAACCCTCCAGGCTTTTTGCACATGGGTCTTCATCACACCCATGGACCACCATATTAAATGAAAAATTGAAAGTGGGATCAAAACATCAATCAGTATAATAAATTAATATTATATTTGTGGTTAAATCACTATAATATCCAACCTACATAATCATCTATATTAAACAAATATAAATAACAATAACCATGTATGGGTTTGATTCTTCAACAAAATTCATGCATTTATTAGCGTATAAAATAAAAAAAACAATCCATCATCCTTAAAATTCTATAACCATAGGATATATCAAGATACTCCTTTCCAAAAACACTACATATAAAATACTTTTGTTGTAGATGAAACTATGCAATCAGTTGCATGTTGTCGTTTGAGCATGAGAGTTTGAATGGAGGCCACACGAACCCTTTCCAATTGACAAAAAATGAGACAATTTTGTCTTTAAATCTGATCTACAAACACCTTTTAAAATACACATAATCACCACTACCTCATCAAAGATCCACACGTTCTTCCTCTGCCATATAAATTAAGGTAAGGGAAATTACTTTATTTTTAATGGAATTTCAAATTGTATTTTAATCAAATAATATTGGTATTTTTTAATTTAAAACCTTCTAAATTCATTATTTTTTTCATGATAAAACTTAATTTCTGATGGTCCGTTGTCTAATTATTTTTTACTAATAATTCTTATTGTTTGATGCTGTATTTTTTTATTGTTATTAGTATAATTAGAAATATATTTATCTATTAACAAATAAGAAAATGGAGTTTTCATTTTTAATTTGAAATGGTTTAACAAATTTTTACATAAAAACGAATTGTTTTAATTTACTTAAAAAATTTATGGGTTTAATAACTTATGATCATAGGTTTTTAATCTTACATATGTAGAATACAATTATTTTATATAGTTTTTCTAAAGCCAATGTTATTTTTTTTGTGCATCAATTATATTTTCATACATGTATGTCAATATCTTTATGAGTTAAGTCCATATCTTATAAAATGTTACAAATCATGCACATATTACTATTTTTAAGTATTATGAATGCTTAAACATTCTTCTGGTAAAGTCATTGGTAAATATTATCAATGACGACTAGATTTAATATTAGGAAAAGATATGAAGACTTGAGATTTGATTATATCAAACATAGAAATGGTGTATTTATTTGTGAATGCATATATATATATATATGTATGTATGTATGTATTAAGATAATTTAATTTTTTTTAATAATGAAGACCCTAGTGAAAAAGAGATAAATGTATATAATGCAAGCATGTTTTTTAAAAAACAGGCACTTAAACGTTGTAAATATGGTAGGGTAGTGGGAAATGAACCCAAACCCTCTAAAAGTAGGTAGGACCAAGATATCATTCAATGTTATAAGTTGACAAAATGTTTTTTTTTCAAAATATTTCTTAATGTTTTCAGAAATTCACTAGATTATTTTAATGCATTTTTTAAGTATTATATGATCATGTAATAGTATCTTCTATAATATCGTCCAAAGTTATTTAAAAAGAATTGTATTTATCTAAATGTTATTTCAACAGTTTTCAAAACTCCTTACTGGGAAATTGAATCCTCACCCTTTATTTTAAAATGATTTTTCACAGGTATATTAGAAGTTTAATTACTGATGTCGTCGCATTTAGAGTGAGCATGTGTGGAAGCATAGTGGAAATTTGGGTTAATGTTGTCTCTACTCTAATAAATGTATGGATTTTTTCTATTTCTCTCAAATGTAGACCGGTAAAAGGGATTAATTTGTTTAATGTGTTGTAAAACTATCTAATTACTTTTATAAAAAATTTATATAGCATTTTCAAGAACCGTGTCCTGAATAAAGGGCTCGAGGCATTATATAGAATGTATACTGCTTAATGACATCTTGGTCATCTTCATGACTCATGAAGTTCATGGAAAACACCATGAAATCATACTGATTCCACAAAGAGAAAATATTCTATACAATAAGCATTATATTTTCTAGTTTTGGATTGATTAGGTACACATTTTAGGTCACCTCATCTTAGAGGTAGGTTTCTTTATAAACCAAGATAAAGTACATGAAATGGTTTCTTAGTAGCAGTCCAAGAATGTTTTTTATGTGAAATTAATTATAGTATTTTTAGGATATTATTTGTGGTTCATCTAAGAATTTTCCCAATTAGATGAACCACTTACGGGCTTCAGAAAAAAGGGGATAATATTTTATTCACTGGAATCATGTGATAATGCCTTCAAGGAGTTGAAAAGTCATTTAACATCAACACCATTCATGATCCTACCTCATCTCGGTGAGGATTTCATTGTATTTTGTGACACTTATCAGATAGGGATCAAATTAATATGGATGTAGTGAGATCATTGTGTGGTGTATGGGTCTCGACAATTAATGAAACATGAATGAAACTACCATATGCACAAACTTGAGTTGTTTGAAATGGTGTGTGCTTTGAAGTGTTGGTATAATTATCTGTTTGGGAGAAAAGATTATTGTGTATATAGATCATAAGAACATGAATTATATATTTTCTCAATGAGACTTGAATATCTGATAGTAAAGATGGTTTGGGTATATCTAGTCAATTTATTCTAAACTAGCATATATGATGAGGAAAGGAAACATTGTGGATGATAGTTTGAGCAAGAAGAATCAGAGTTAGGTAGTTCAGGATTCTAGTGAAGAGTGGAAAATGAGGAATCTACTAGAGAAGATACATGATGTAGTTTATGAGATCAAAGATACAATGAATATTGAATCAATTTTAGTGGATTCTAATGTTTTGAACTGAATTAGAGATAATAAGTATAATGATCCAGAGTTCGTCACCCTGGGGAAAGACATGAAAGTGGGGAGTCACCTTTATATTAGATCATATATGTGGATGAGATCATTTATGTTTGGAATTGGGTTATTGTTCCAAAAAAGCATGCGATAGTATTTGATGCTGGAATTTGATCCCTCAAGGTTGGTGGTACATCTATGTGTGACCAAAATTTACCAAGATGTAAAATTATTGTTTTGTTTACTGGGCATGAAAAAGGAAATATCAGGGTTTATGACCTGATGATACTCCAATCCATAAGTGAAGGCCAAGAATCAATGAACTGATGTCTTTCTAAAGTAGTTTACCATTCTAGAATTGAATTGTGGGATGTGACCATGTAATTTATCGTGGGTCATCAGAGGATGCCTTATAAAAATGATGTTATTTTGGTGGTTGTGGATATATTGACAAAGGTAGAACATTTCATTCCTATATGGGAGACTCTATCAGTAAAGTAGTTAGGGGATTTGTATTATTGGGATATATTTCATCTACATGGGGTGATATGAACTATAGTTTCAGATTTTTACTCATGTTTTACTTATAAATTATAAAATATATTATAGATGGTGTTCGGTACAAAGGGTTTACTGTGTGCTACATTTCGAACATGGAAAGATGTGCAGTTGGAGTGTACTATATAGGTTCTTGAGGATATTCTTCAGGTAGGTGTCCAAGACATCGGTGAGTCTTGGGAGTGGAGCCTAGGTTTGGTGGAGGTTTCCTATAATAACATTTATATAGGAAAAGACACATATAGAACCATATGTGTCACTTTATGGTAGGACATGTACATATTTTTTATGTTGGATGGAGGTAGCTATATCTGAATTGTTGGCACTGATTAGCATGCAGGAGGCGTCATAAATATTTTAGATAATTGAGAAATGTATGGATATGGCTCAAAATAGACAAAAGTCAAATGATGACAGATGTTGAAGACCCTTGGGGTTCATAGAGGCTGATCATGTATTCCATCATGAGTCATCTCATGTATTCCATTTTTTTCATCTATATTGGGTCATCTCATGATATAGAGACTGGGAAAGTAGGAACCCTGGTTTGTTGGACCATTTGAGGTTATGGAGAGAAGGGGGTGTTGGCATACCATTTCCATCTTCCATAGAAATATATTGTTATAAATGATTACACACATGTGTAACAACATCGGAGAAAACACCCTAGCCTTTCTCAGGTGATTGAGGTTGATGATGTTGATCTTGAGATAGATGCATCCATTAATGAGTATCAGATATTTGTGTTGGATCACAGTGAGAAATTATTGTGTTGAAGTACTATTCCAATATTTTGTTTATTGTGGAAACAAGTGAATGTGAAGGAGGAAAATTGTAAAGTAAATAAAATATGTGGGCTTAGTGGCCCGATATTTTTGACTTGGAATCTTAGAGAATCTTGGAAATACAGCTTGAGGATGAGCTGCTATAAGGTGGGCAGATTGTATGATCCCAACTATTTCTAAAGGTTTCTTAGACTCATTTAAACGTACTCTTATTCCTTGTTTTAATTATTTTTTTAGGTTTACCTTGGTGATTTTTTCGGTGCAAATTTGAGAAAAATGGAATAAATAGAGTAGTGTATGGTTAGTGTATGGTTTTCTCTAACCATGTACCCTATCCCAGAAAACTACACAACCCTAGATGGAGGGTAATTCCTTGGTTTGTGAATCATTTGTCAAATTGACTAACCTATCATAAGTAACTATGAATATCTATAAACTAGATTCATGGTGTAGGAATTTTGTTAGGAGAAAACGTGCACCCATACCCAACAAACCGGGCGCGGTAATTAAATTAACCCAAAAATTTGTTTTAAAAATTCTCAATCCCCCATTTTAATCCTAAATAGACCCTCATTCAACCATATGTCCAATTTAATGATTTAGATCCTCCATGATAGATTTTAGGACCACCTAACCTTCTTTATTTCTAGTTCTATGACTAGATCAAAGATCTTCACCCCTCCTGGTAAGAGGATCTCATCATGGTTTCTTTCTCATTCCTCCTCATTTCATCTTTCTTTTTTTAAGGGGAGCTATTCTATATTTTGGTTAGATCTATACCTAGTTTTTTGGATATAGATATAGTATTATGGATCTATATTAATATCTAAGAGATCTTGAATCTTCCAATAATTAATTAGTTTATAGGTACATATCTCATTTTATGCTGTTACATTGCTGCATTTTTGGAGATTTTCATTAGACCACTATTCAATGAAGAATTGAGGTAGGTGGTTGATTATTCAAATCCTATAGTCATGATTTCAAGAAAATATATTTAATTGTTTAATTTCTATAGTTTTCATAGCAATTGATGTTCCATATTTAAATAAATAATTTGTTGAATTACTTAATTAAGGGATTGAGATACTAAAATTGTGAGATTTGGGTGATAATTAATTGTTATGTTAATCATTGAAATGTTGAATTGTGAATTGGATTAATTGATTTTTTAATTAATTATTGAATTTTTTTGTTTTGAATGGTAATAAGTAATTTTTAATTAATTATTTAATTTTTAATTTTAAATTGGAATAATTAATTGTTAAATTAATTTTCGAATGTTGAATCATAAATTGGAATAATTAATTATTGAATTAATTATGGGATATTGAGATTTTTGGATTTTATTAATTAATTATTGAATTAATTAAAGGGATTGATGTTATTAATTAATCATCTAATTAATTAATTGAATTTGAATGATTAATTAATTGTAAAAATAATAAATTAAGTTGATTTGATAAATTACTCATTGGATTAATTGTTTTGAAATAGTATGATTAATTAATAATTGGATTAAATAATGTAAATGTTTATGATACTGTTAGTTGTTAAATTATGTAATCTAATTATTTCTGAAATGATGGTTGGTTTTATATCACTAGGTTGTGATTAAGATAGAATAAATTATAACATGGGTTAACTAGGGTGTGAGTGAGTGATTTACCATAAAAGATTGTGAGAGATTCCATTTTGATTTCCAATATAACATGAGAGCTCTTGGATTTGGGATAGGGAAATGGCAATGAGAGATTTCCCCTTTTTCTAGAAAGAAAATTTTCTTCATTTAGTCTCACTTACATTAGAACCTTTTTGTTAGAGTCATATGTTCACATTACTCATTCCATGCTGATTTAAATATTTTATGAATAGTATTTATATATGTGTTTTGATAATGAATGGTAGAAACAGAAATCAGATATATGAGTTTCTATTGGGAATTGTTCAGAATCTGGCATGAGCTAATGATGTTATTCAGTGCTTGGGTGTCCTTGAGAACCTAGGTGTTATGTGGTTAAATAAAGATTAATTGAATAAATGTAAAATGATGACTTTATTTCATATATTTTATTATATTTATAGATTCATACACTTTTATGGACTGTATATTTTTTTAGACATATTTTTTGGTGGCCTACGATGCTTTTATCACACCCTACTCATGTTGCCTAATCGGTACCCGAATAGACTTTCTGTTTTCTAAACAAAAAGGTAAAAGGACCTATGTTAAATGACTGATTTTCGATGGAGCATAGGTGAAGGAACCAAAAATTATTTGGGACTTGTGTAGGGTAGTTTTTGGTATCTTTATTTTGGTTTTTCATTTTCAGCACCTAAAATGTGCATTATCATGGCATATTTTCTACTTTAGATTTGATTATGTTCTTCTAGTTTTGGTTGAATTATGACACTATTACTATTTTTTGGTTATAAGTTATTCAGTTATTATTTCTCATTTTTTGATGGTGAGTTACTATGAAAAAAAGGTTATAGTCTCCAAATAATTGATATATTAGACACTAATTGCTAGTTGGAAGCCTATAGTTTATGGGGAGGCACACATGAGGTATGTGGAAGTCTGAATGAGGTCACTGGGGCTTGGCACCCAGGACATGATATTACGTCCTCATTTTTGTTAATATTATATGATTATGTGTATAATTACATTGACTATATATTGATTTATTTTCTGTTCTATTATGTTTATTTAAATTTTATGTACATAATAAATTCATTTGCCAATTCTCACTACAAAGTTATGATAAATTCTTGGGTTTATTTCACAATCTCATTAAAATTGAGATATCTTATTCTTGAAATTACATTAAAGATATTTATAAATCATTTTTCAAGAATCAATTTCAATTTATTATCCTCTGTTTATTCATGAAATTTTCATTCATAGTACCATTTTCCCAATATTTGGTACTAACACTATTTAGGAAAATGTTTTAATTAAAATATGACTTCATTTATTACATTAGTTAGTGGACCAATTTTCTAATGAAAACCCTATTTTCTAAAAAAAATAAAAAATATTTTAACCTTTCCAAAATTATGTATTATATTAACATTTACCTATTTTTTATTTTACAATTTTTTCAAATAAATCTTTATATCATTTTCCAAAACAAGTTGTTTTCTATCATTTTTACCTTAATCAAGTAATGATCTTTTTACCTTGTATATCATGTACAGATTTACCCACATTAATTCCTTCAAATGTTCATTTTCCTAATTTTATGGTTAATATTTAAATAGACTATTTTCAAAAGTTAATTTCAAATATATGGGTTTTATAAAAATAAAAATAAAATGATATTTCCATCAATAATTTTTTTAAATATATTTTTGTAGTATTAATATTCATCATCAACAACAATAATTTATTTTACACTACTTGGGATATTTTGTACCGATACCATCCTTACTCTTTCCCTATATGGTTTATGATTTATTTGGCCAACAATTGTATTGAAATTCACTTCCATGATTCCATTTTGAATCCCATTGAAATATTTAACATTCTTAGATCATTAGACATTGATATTAACCTAAATATAAATATCATTTATCATGGATATGGTTATTGCATAAAACATATGTCATTTTTACATATTGTGTTTACTTTAATAGTTATTTAAGTATCTGTGAGAATGTTTATAAATATTTATGCTCTATTCAACACTGATATTTGATAACACATATTGTTTATTAACTAAATTAATTACTCGATATAAAGAATACATTAGACATGCAGTGACTAGTGGGACCCAAACATTATATTTCCCCTTGATGTATTGAAAAGTTCTCATTATAAAAATTACATCTGAAAATTAAACAGGTTTCTACATTTAGTTTTAAACTGTCGTATGAACAATCTTAATGGTATTGGTTTTCATATGCCTCAAACACTAAATCCAATAATTATGAATTTCCCTAATTTTGATTCAGCATTAATTATCCATTATATTTTCACTGTGAAAATGTAGATAGATGTATTTCATTACCCTTTAATTGATTAAATGGAATTCATTTATGTTATTTTCATTTCAATATTGATTATTCTATATCTAATTATTTTAAATGGAATGTGTTTTCAATTATATGTCATTCTATATTGTATTTTCACTTCATTATCAGTTTATTGATTATTTAGAATGTTTTTTCAGTTATTACCTAGCCATATTGATTATGCTCATTGATTAATTCTTGTTTTTTTGTACTTTACCCTTACTAATAATTTGATTTCACCCTTATTATTTTTTCCTTCCGTAGGATTCCAAAAAGTGTACTAATAATTATATGGATGGATATCATTTTTGTGATAAATTTCTCAATGAATGAAAAAAATTGTTTTTTAATTAGTTTATTCATTTTTAATACCATACTCATGTATGTATCTTGTTCTCCCACACTACTAAATTCTTTAGTAATTTGATATTATCTACCTTGTAATCATTTTATTGTTATGGTAGTAGACCCCGACTATGGGATTTCTATGGTTGGGTCTCTATAATGACAAAATTACCATTATGGAATGTTATTTTGACATCCATTTGATATATCACATAACAAAAATGATCTCCAATACTAAGAAATATTCTATAGGAATTTATCATCATAACAGGACAATTGTAATCTTCAATGACAAAACTATTATTTTTAATTATCCTTTTCCATCATAAGTGATTAATAGGTAGAAATTATATCATACATGTTAGTTTTCAGGTTTAAACCACACTTACACCATATTAGACTCACCCCTTTTGGTGAATCCACCATGGTCCAGACATGGATACTGTATATGAAGACCATTTTTCAATAAATGAGTCATTTTTGTCTCCCATAATTATATATTTTGGGAACCTCTGTATTTTAATGTAAAAAATCATTTGTTTTTATATTTATAATTATTTATATTTTTTTATATTATATAATTTTCTTGTTATAATGTGAAAAAATGGGTATGTAAGAATCTACCATTAGTTGTAATGATCTACCATTGAGTGGAGCTATCATCAAGAACTACTACTTTTTTCTAATTCTTCTGCTAATTTTTTGATGGGACTATCATATGCTTCTATCATTAAATCCCCCTACCAGTAGTATCAGCTATCATTTCGTGATGACACCACCAACAAAAAGATACCGTTACCCATATACAGTCTAATGGTGATACCTTAATAATGATCTACCACCATATCATGTTATTGTCAGGTTGTGCTACTACTACCACCATAGAATAAAAACCATCGAAGAATTTACCACTAGAGATGCTACCCCTGGTTATCTACCACTAATGGTTTCTACTATTACTTCCAGCAACTATCGTTACAAAATATACCTCAAATAGTTCCATTGTGGAAATAGTGAATTAATTGAAAATTAATTCTCCATTATATAGCTGAAGAAATTAATTTGGGAAAAAATGTGGATTTAAGAATAACTATTCACAAGGAAATCTGTGGAATACATTAAGATAGTGTTTGTATTTATATATTTTCTTCTTATTATGAGGAGTCAAATTATGTTATTATTATTTTTCTATGGATAAATGGTTCTTCTGGAATCCTATATATTTACGACATCCCCCTTCTCTATAATTATTATGTGTATTGGTATGGTAAATAAATGAACGAGTGAAAAAGAAAGAGTGAAATTTTTTTTTACAATGAATAATGAATTATCTCTAACCTCTATGATACTATATTTTAAAACACATTATATGAAATCCTTATTGAAGCTTCTCACAAATATTTTTAGAGTCCCATAACTAACCAAACCCATTCATATTTATCTACACTACATTTTCTCCCCCATAATATTTTCATTTTTTTCATGAATTTAATTTGATCTATGTTCATCAATACTCTTTATATCTATAAAACACAATCTACTATAATAAACTAGAGAGTTCTTGACACACACACACACACACTCTCACTATCTCTCTCCCTTAATATTCAATTTCTATATTTCCACTATAAACTATAGAATACATTTTGGCTGACCAGTACATGTTTTATCCCATGTATAATTGTAGAATATTATTTTTATCAAGTGAAACTTGTGTGATATTTTTTGGTAAAACACGATCTAGGATTTGGGTTAGTTTATTTTATAATAAACTACTTCTTATTTAGTGATTTCCAAGAAGAGGGGATTAATAGTCTACTAGAGACCAAAACACTTCTTAAATTCTAATGTTATAAATTTAATTTAACTTGTTTAATTCTCATTATTGGTTTTTTATTTTTTATTAAAAAAATTTATTTATATTTGTAGTTTATTAAAAAAACTAAACACTAACAGTTAAATTAAATTTGGTTTTTATATAATATTTTTAATATAACATTATTAGATTAAAAAAATAGAATATTTTATAATGTATTTTAATTGAGCTATGATTAATATTCTGATATTCATTTAATGAATAATTGTATATAATTCTCTTATTTATTTAATAGTAAATTTTCTGTCAATTTTCTAATTTATGTTTATTTTTTAAAACAGATGTTTTTATTGGAAACTCAAATCAACCCCTCGCCCCCCCCCCCTCCTTGAGTCATCCAATGGGACTAATATTTGTTATTATAACTACTTAGAAATATATTTTAACTGTTATCTATTTATATTTATAGATCATTAATTTCTTTTATATATAAATGTTATACAATATTGATAAAAATAGAGAAGAAGGAAGTAACACTAATCAAAAACCATATTTTAATAGAACTAACTATGATAAATGTAAGATTAAAAATAAAATTCGTATTGGGAGCATGGGGTTTGATATTTCTATTCTTATTAATGATAAATATGAACTACATAATGATCTTAAAACTAATTGGATTATTTCCACTTATTCTCCATAAAATTTTAACTATAAAGTTATGAATTAATTATATATTTCATTAGGATATAATTAATTCATTAGAATATATTCCTTAACTACTTATTTTGAAATTTTAGATACACTATATTTTTATCACAAAATAACTACAATGTTAAATAAATTCTCAAAATTAATATTACTATTAATTATGATAAATATAAAATGATGCATAATGAGAATATATCTGATATGAACCTCAAGTCTATGAATATTCTAAAAGATAATTATTCTATTCGGAATACCATTAATAGTAAAGAACATATAATGAAACATCATATATGTTTACCAGATAGATGGATACGAACCACAGTTTCCATCAGATAATCGAGTGACATAAGTAATTTACTAGTGAAAGAGATTATTATAATTCTCATTATGTATGAGGAGGGACTCAAATTGAACATAGAATATGATGATTCAAAAAAATGGTTAGTGGTGTTCAATACTTATAATTCAATGAATAAAAGGGAAGAACAAGTCTGAATGTTTTAGTGTTGGTGAATCACAAACTCATACCAATGATGAAATTCCACCCCTATCTAGAAGTCTTATGAATATTTTAAAAAATAAATTTTCTTTATGAAATCCAACTATGGAAGAAATTATGATAATAAAAATTAGATAAAATAATATAAAAGTATAATTCCATAGGTGAAATACGATGTTATGAGTGCAAGAGTAAAAGTAACATTTAATAAAAATGTACCAAGATAAAATATAGGAAACTTATGAGTATGATGACAATAGATATAAATAGGCACTTAAATCCAACTAGACTGCCTCAAAGGATATCTTATGTAACTCAAACTCAAGTAGGGAAAACAAAATTGATAAATCAAATATGTCTTTTTATAAAAACCACATATAGGGTATCAAATATTTTTCCTATAACTATTCATATTTCAATTCAATAAAAGAATTAAAAATGTTAATAAAATATGTAAAATTAGGTTTTAAATGATTAATGTAATATCTTAGTATTGAAATTCAATAAATTGAAAAATAAATATAAAAGTTTAATTAAAAAACAATCTATTTCAACCCATTTTAAATATAATTATGATATAGAAACAAGAGATAAATGCATAGTTTTTAAAAATATAATGACATTAAGATGGTAAATGAAGAGATAAAAAAGGATATTAAAAGGTTTACTATTTTTTGGAAACCCATAATTAAATTTTTGGTTATCAAATAACTACTAGAAATAATACTGGAATTAGATACCATCCTGAACAGAGAAGAATTATTAAAAATATTACATTCCAATTTACAGTTCTACCAAATCTATAAAAATTCCCTATGGTATTTTAACTAATAAAATATTTATTTCATAAAGTCTAAGGACATATTATGAGAAACTAGTTAAACAATTATGTATTCAAAAATCTCTTATTACTAATATTTCTACTCCCATGAAAATATGGATACCAAATAATTTTTCTTTTAAATATTTTAATAGGAAACCTTCATGAAAAGGTATTTTTATCACTTATGGTATCTCAATAGTGGATGTTCAAGAAATATAATTGGGGAATACATGAGCTTAAAAACATAATCAATTTTGAAGGTGTACATGTTAAATTTTTTGTAAAACCAAAGGGAAGATAATTTATCTCAGTCAAATTGGTAACTCTAATACTATGTAACTTCTAATTTATTAAATTTAGATGAATGAAAATATAACATTATTATAGTATCTATGATATGGGATGATCCATACCATGATATTATTATAAACAATTCTTTTGATGTTATAATTCTATTTTTTAACTACATTCTAAAATGACAATGATTATGATGTTGATTTGAATTATTATTTTTATCAAACTGTATACAAGTTGAGTTCCTCTTAGAAATAATCTTAAATTTATCAAAGGATATGAGTCTATTGAAACATATATAAACATCGAAATATAACTAGAAAATATTTACTCAATGACTTAAATAAATTATAATTCCTAATAAACACAGTTTGAAAACCATATCAAAAGGAAAAGTACCAAAAAAATCAATTTCAAAACTGAGAAATAAGAATCAACTAATCATTTTTTATAGTTGGTGCACATGGTTTTATTTGGACCCTCTAGACCTTCTTTTTTAGTAGGAAAAAATTATATATACATTAGAGTTTATGATTATTCAAGATAAATATTTGTGTTTTTACATTCTCATTAAAGTTAATCATTTTCATGTTTTCCCGTATATTCTAGATCTGTAGAAAATATTAGTGGAAATATAATTAAATCTTAAATAAATTGTCATGGATATGAGTTTGAAAATCAAGTTCACAACATGGATATAATACTAACTTTTTTTCTCCAACGATATAGTAGGAAAATTGTGTTATATATAAAGTAAATATAAACCATCAAAATATTTCAAAAAACATGCTCAATGAGTATGATTTACCTATTTTTTTCAGATAGAATCTTTCAACACAAAATGTTATATAATTATTAGAGTTTTATTTAAACATCTATTAAAGAAGACCCTATATTAATTATGAAATTATAGAAACCCAAAGTTCAATTACATTAGTGTTTTATGGTGTAAGGTATTTATAAAATATAAAAATATAATTTAGATAGGTTTTCATCCAAAAATGATTAAAATATTTTCCTTTGATATTATAAATCTAGTAAATCATACATGCTACTTAATAGGAGGATGAAGATTATTGATGAATATGTACTTATCATGGTTGATGAACTAGATCCACATGAATAGAAAAACTCCTAATAAATCTATTAATATGAAATTTATAATCTAAATATCAATTATAAACCTTCTAATAGATTGGTGAAAAATGGTTAAAAAACTTCCAATTATAATTAACAATCTGAATCTGGACCTGTAAATGTAATGAAATATCCATTAATTCACCCCCTAAAAATATTAGGACACATAGATATCATCCCTTAGATGTAGTTTTAGTAGACCTATATAAATGAAATTGTACAAGATATTCTCTCTGAAACCAAGTTGAACATCAAGATTTATTTTCATAGTATGAACCAAATTACATCAATGAAGACATTATTTATGAATTGTGGTTGATAGTAATGTCATAAGAATTAAATCAGTTACAAAGAAATAGACTATGAGAACTATTTGAACAATCCAAGAACTACCTAACCATTTAAACTAAATGGGTGTTTAGAAACAATGATGATGAGTTAGGAATAAAAATTAGAAGCAAAGCTATATTAGATGCATAAGGATATATTCAAGAAGAAGGTATTGACTATGTGGGAACATTTTTACCTATTTCTAGACTTGAAGGGAATAGGATATTTCTTATTTTAAATTCAAGAAATATCATATGGATGTCAAGAGTAAATTACTAAATGGTTATATGTATGGGTTCATTTTTTTAGAACAACCCTCAATATTTCAATAACACCTTCTTCCAAATCATATTTTAAAATTTAGAAAATCATTATACAGTTTAAAAAATTCTCTTAGATCATGGTATTATAGATTTAACTCTTTTCAAATTTCTAAATGTTTTATAAATGAAATATCTAACCCTAAAGAATTAAATAATATAATTTCATATGTTATTTTATTTTTAAAAATATATGACGATGATATAACCTTTGGATCATCATGAAATTTATTTTTTTCTGAGTTTCCAAAATTTTTGAAATGTAAATTATAATTGAGGCTATTTCATGAACATAAATTATTTCATTGATTTATTATTTTTTAAAATAAATATGGAATTATATTAAATCAATTAATTTTCAATATTGATATTTTAAAATGATATGGAATGGATATTACTAAAGGTTGTGAATCTTTCATGAGTACTACATGCTTGTTGGATCCTAATGAAACTAGGAAATTAGTTGATCTACACACTTATAGTGGTATGATTGTAATTTTATTACATTTAACTTCTATACTCCATGATTAAGTTTTTTTTTTGCATTTCTGGTCATTTGCAAGAAAATCAAAACAACTCACATTTAATTTCTATTAAATGAATTTTCAAATCCTTCAAAAGTACAAACAATTTATGATTTTTTTATTTTCTAGGAAATGAGTTTGAATTATTTATTTATTCAGATGATGACTTTGGTTTTGATCTTTTAGATAGAAAAAGAATCATTGGATCATGTCACTTTTTTATAAGTCACTTGTATCATGTTATAGTAAGAGAAATAATTTTATTTTATAATATACTAATGAATCTCAATATATAGCTATAAAGAGTTCATGTGAGGTAAGATAAATATTCCTATGAATCTTGTATCACATTGTAGGATAATAAATATTGATATAAGAAAAAACTTTTTCCGATATCATTTTAAAAGCGATGATATAACTCTTGAATTAATTGGAAGAATGCATCAGCTTTCTAACATATTCAGTAATCCATTTAGCTATGATAGATTCAAATATATCAAACTATAGCATGGAATGATAAACTATATCTAGAATTTCGATGATTAAATTCATTAGTACTTTTGGTAGAAAATTCTATAGATAATTTATATTTTGTTTGATCTACTATTTGTATCGATGATCATTTGATTGAGTCTTGGTTATGCTACAATTAGTTACAATATCATTATCCTTGGAACTATTATCATTATACTTTTATCTATGTTATCAGGACCAACACAGACATAGTATTGATACAGTTGATATGTGACAATTTTTATCTATTATTTTATGATACCATGAGCACTACCATTGCGGCATTCTATCCCATGTGCTAAAGATATATTTTCCAACCATTTATATCATATAAATGACATTATTATTTTAATAAAAATTTATTATAATTATTATATTGATAAAAAAATATTTTTTCAAATTTTTAAATACCAAAATGATATATTTCATTATATTCAAGTCTGAGGATCCCTTTCTTGATCATGCCTATCATGAAACCCGTTTACCTTATCTCTTTTTCTCTTAAACCTTTGGGTTATCAAACCTCAAACATTTTACAAAATAGTGAATGTAATGAGTCTACCTATTTTCCATGATGAGATGAATCCTTCAAGAAATAAAATAAGGGAATCTATTAATATAGTGGAAGAAACGAATCAAAATCAAACTTCAAGTGTTTCTATTATTGAAAATGATATTTAAGTTGCATGGTTTTTATCAATAAAATCACTCATTTTTATGTAATATAGGCTCATGGATGGCCTAAATGGTTCCCAAATAATGATTAATCATTAAATACACAGTATTTCAATGATTTATATCTATTTTTAGTATGATTTTGGAGAAAAAACATTATCAAGATAGTGTTAATTGGAAGAGAGCTCAGTTTTCAACAAATAGGTAGTTCAGATGCTTAAGTTTTATTCATATAGGTATATATGAGCATTATCAAGATTCATTTCCAAATAAAAAGTATTTTATTATAGAGTATGTCCTTGTAGAACTAACTATAAATGTGGCTACTCATATAACTACAACATTGGAATTGGATGGGGAATGTTATTTTCTATTTATGTTTATTCAACATGTGTTAGTCCCAGGATGGGGTACTTTATCATAATGAGTTATCAAGATATCTTTTTATTATTTATTATGATAAGTGTAGATAATATTAAAAAAATTAGATATATTAGTATGCATATGATATATATTTATAATCCCCCATTGAGATAAATCTCACTAGCCTATACATAGATGATTTATGACTTGTTTGTTGGTAATGGCCTTGTGCCTAATGGAGAAGAAAAGATAAAAAATTGTTTTTTTATTCCTTAGTCAATCAACATGAAAATGAAGGAAGGTATCAAGAACCCTTGGATAATAAAACTAGTGGATGATAATAAGAAGATTTATGAGAAATTCAACCCAGTTGAACTCCCTTATAATGCATGATATGTGGTCGACCCTGACATTGATCTAGATGATGTGGTGGTACATTCCTTGAATAAGGAAGTTGTAGCTACTGATTTTGAGGTATAATTATTTGATCCAATTTATTTGGAATCATTGAGGGATCCTGATATTGTAAAAAACAATATTGAATCTCATAGTTCAGTAGGACCTCCACATTATCTTCCTATTAGGGAAATGTTTTTTAGAGAAGATAATGGGATATAAGAAATTGATGTCTCAAATAGTGATATGGATGAAAATTCATCCTCTAACATTTTAGAAGATGTCGTTTAGGGGTCATATTGATCTAATCAGGGTTATATTTTGGGAGATAATTAAGTTGAATTGAAATATTATCAGAGTGCTTCCAAATAAGGTGAGTATGCTGGAGAATTAAGGCATAATGAAACCCTACATGTGTCATATATCTAATAATATGTTCATAGAGTTTCTTCAAACACGGATAAATATGATGTACCATATGAGGGGGTAATATCTAGGATATATGTTTTTTTAAATAAGATATCCTAATTATAATAGTGATGATGATAAGGGTTTTCCACCAATGCATAGTGGATCAACCATCTCTGTTATATACATATATCTTAAATGACACCTATTTATGTAAATTAATCAGTCAAACTATTTTGACATTGTCCATATTGTTGACCTTGATGTGGAGACTAGTCATGACATAGGCTATTAGAAATATTTACTTTATATTGTATATGTTCTATAGACTAGGAATGAGGAGGTGGATATGAGTTTCCAAGAGATGACTCATCCTCTTTATCATTAACTTAATCCTCTTACATCTAATAGTCATGTGGAAAATGAAGATCTAAATAC
The DNA here is from genome assembly GCA_963277665.1 of Viscum album. Taxonomy (NCBI): domain Eukaryota; kingdom Viridiplantae; phylum Streptophyta; class Magnoliopsida; order Santalales; family Viscaceae; genus Viscum; species Viscum album. The sequence continues at coordinate 836,911,854 of OY728152.1, read as the reverse complement.
CTTTAAATAAAGCTTGTTTTCAGATCTATGTCAGATTCTTAGATCCTCACCTAATTTAGCGGTTATAATTGAAGAATATGATACTAGTATACCAATTTTTCTAGACATTTCTAATCTCCAAACAAGGATGATGTAGAATAATAATGGATTACATATTTAGAATAATATTTTGGAAGATAATATGGATGAAAATATTTACATTATGATGTATATGAGAAGGATTCATTCTAAGATAAAACTATCTCTTCTAGGGAGATTGGAGTCACTTTCTGTTATTGGAGAATCAACATCCACTGCTCCACATCCTCTTTCATCACAAATTTATGTTAACCTTATCAGGTCAACTTTATGATTATAGCTTCATTCTTCAATGAGTGCTTCTACTTCTTCTCATGAATAAGAAATTCATCAACTAAAATAAAATGGTGATCATATTTAAATATTGATTGTAGAGTTATTTAATGAATTTGGTATTGATAGAGATACTAATAGAATTTCGATTAAATATTATATTTCAAGTATTTATAAAAATCAAGAGATCAATTTCCATTTCAAAATATTGGTTGGGAATTTAAGGATACCTCTTGTGTCCACAACCATTATAAAGCATGTGTCTAAATTAAAGTCATTTTCACCTCTTAACAAACTCTTCAATGTAGAGAAATCAAACTTTATTAAAGGAATAGATAATGTTTTCTAAGTTATTACATAGTTTTTAGAGGTGATGGAACCCTTTTTTCACTAACATGTTAGTATTTATTGTTCCAATAGAACCTCAGGTTGTTATTTCTCTCACTAGATCCATTTTTGTGTCCTTTTCTTCCCCTATAAATAAAATAAATATATTACAGACAATCCATTTAGACTCCCTTATATATGATTAGTTAGACAACTTCATCCAATATCCTCAGCCATTATGTTTCGGCCTCCTGCACATCCAAGTCCATCTTCACCTTCTCCTTGTGAAGCTGGTAATCATAAGGATTGTAACATCCCACCATTCCCCATTGGTTTGATTCATGGTGAAATTACTACATGGTATTAAGGGACATACCTATGGTGTCATAGGATGGAAGAAAATTCCAAGGACTTCATTAACATGTGTGGGATGATTTTACCTTTGAAAATAAAACAACACAACAAAACATTCCATAACATAATAACCACTAAATTATGCATGATAAAAATGAAAAACAAATCGATGTAATATCATTTATTTCAAAACCAACCATAACAACTACCACAGTCAAAGAATACAATATTAAAGTACACAATGGATGTCACAACTCAAAAAACCCAAATACTCCAGTGATATATCTCTCTAACTCCAAACATGCTCCAATACCACAAAACATCCCATGTATATCAAAGTTCCCCTAGATTTTTGTGATACATTACCTTTTTAGGTTTCCTGATAAATGATATATCAAAAAACATAAAAATACCAAAGTAAGGGTGTGTAATGAATCTCCGTAGGCTTTCCCCAAATTACTTCCCCACATATTCTAATATTATATAACATTTTAACAAATTTATATATACCTATTTATAGAAATATATTTAAAATATTCTATATACAAATATAAAAATGTTTCATGGTAAAGCATTTTTATAAATGAAACAATAATTTCCAAGGAAAGAAACCAAAAAATTAATTTTAACCATTTCATTAATCTAATTGTCATTACCCATTACCTATCATAGAGCCACACTAACCCATAACATTAACCTCAAATCCACACTGTATTGGTGTTACCATTGATGGTGGAACATCACATCCATAATACATCCCCTTTGATGTTTGTATATCATGATCATTATCCATTCACATTCTATCTATGCTTCACCTTTTAATCCAATAACATTCTAATAAAACCTTATCGAAACCAATTAATCAATTTTAATAAAACCAAAATTTTATTGAAAACTATACCAAAAAACCATTTCAATTTAATCAACCATTTTTTGAAAAACCTTTTTCCAAAAAAAATCGAATAAAAACGAATTTTTAATGAATTGTTTTGTCATGCATCAAAACCAAATAAACATTTTCAAATCATAATTTTCAAATAATGTTTCCATTTTGACTTTCCTCCAAAACACCCAATTTACACAATTCCATAAATAGTCACCAAAAAAGTTTCCATCAATCATTTCACAATAAATTAAAAAAAATAACAAACAACTACCAATTTAAAATTATCCCTTCATGATATAAATAGAGGAGTCAAGAGTGCAACCACCTACCATGGGATTCATGGTAGAAATGAAGAACATCATGAAAATTCCCACAAAACCGAGTTAAATCTCCTAAACCCCACCTTTGATCTCTTACAATGACCTTAATAAGGATAATATTGTCCACGATTTGAATAAACCACCTTAGATAAATCTGTAGATGACTAGATCCAAGAATCTGCAAGAGAGAGAGAGATGGAGATCTAAGAAAAACTACCATAAATTAATATATAACATGATAATATAGCTTCAATACACCAAGAAACCCCTCTATATCACTTCCAAATTGATTGGGAAGTTCTCCAAAACATTTGGGTGGAAGACATATTTAGGTAGGGAATAAATGGAGAAAATAGGGTTTAAAGTTTAATCGTGCCCTAGATCAACTTCTTGTGGATCTTATTTTTTAACAGTACATGGTTGATAACATGATTAGGAAAAATTTTAAACTAACCATGTGACAAACTCTTCCTCATAGAAAACCCCACATGTTTGGCTTGCAGGATTAGACAATTTGAGTGCCCACCATTAAAAATAACACTATCCTACATGGCATGGTTTCTCATTAGTGGTTGTATGGTTTGGAAAAACCATGCACCTACCCATATGCCTTCCACTTAGCCCATGTCTCATTATGTACGGTTTATTTTAGAATATTCACAATTTCCAAAAATCATGAAATAATCATGAACCTTTAAAAATCCATAAAAATATTCCAAAAAAATTTCAAACCCTCCCAAACCTCACCCAAACACACTATATTCTTAAAATATATAAATGGAGGGTTACTTACCTAAATCTAGGGGTGCTAAATTCTCTCCAAATATAGCCTCTCTATCCTCAGTATGTATAAAACCATTGATGTACCGAAAGATTCCAAGACATTTCTCGGCCATTTGATTCTCGTGTTCCTATGTCTCTTCATGAATTTGACCATGTTACCACAAAACTCACACTAGACTGATTCTTTTTCTATGAAATACATTATCTTCCTTATCCACAATCTGCACCGACACATACAACAACAAACAATCTTTCTATAGGTCAATGTTTTCCCATATAATCATATAGTCAATATCAAGATAATACATTTTCATCTCTGATACAAGAAACACATTATTCACCACACTTAACCATATTGAAAATTACAACATATATTCCACATTTTCAACCCCTTCCATTATGTCAAAAGGGCCTTCGTATTAAAGAGATAACATTCCATGCTTCCCAAAATGAATATTTCCAATTCTTTGAGAGATCCCCAAAAAACAAGTTATCACACACCGTGAATGAACACAGTCATTGATGATGATCTACATATGATTTCTATCGACTCTATGTTGTGGCCACCCATTTTTTTTCAAATGAATCTTTTCTGTTGTTTATTAGAAAAGTCTCTGACCAACTAGTAATGTCTCACATGTTTCCACCCAAAAAAGTTTAGAACAACAAGGAAACCCATAAAATGCTTCAAAATGATCCATATTTATCGTGGATTGATAACTTTTTTTATTTGAGAACACCACCATGGATATTTTCTCTTCCCGTGAGCATCTAAATCCATTACACAAGCCCACATCAAGTCTTACAATGTTTGTATCATTCTTTTTAATTGGTTATCCATATGAAGATGATATTCCATACTCATAGTCAATTGACTACCAAGGGTTTTCAATAATGATTTCAAAAAACAAAATAGGAAACAAGGATCCTGGTCCGAAAGTACCAAAACTAGTACACCATTCTTTATTACCACTTCTTGTATATAGATTTTTGTCAATTATTACACCATATGAGATTCATGAATAGGTATGAAGTGGGTGAACATTGTGTTTCAAACCACAATCAACCATATAGAATCATTTTTCTGAACCGTTCTTGGGAGACCTGTTTCTTAATCTATAGATATCGACTCCCATTTCAAAACTGTAATAGATAAATACTGCAACCTTCCCACTGGTAGATGTTATACCTTATCTTATTGAAAAGTTATGATTCTCAAATGAAAAATCATCCACATTTCATTTTATATCGATCCACCAAAAATGGGATTTTAAAACCTTGTACTTATTTTGTATTCCATGATGAAAAATTCATCTGGAATTGTGTTAAGCATGAAGAAGTTATTCGTAATAGGGCATTGGTATGACCATCCAATTTATGAACCATAACACTGAACTCACATCAATCATTAATCCATCAAGGGTCTCCCCACCATTGATTTTTTACCTCATAGTTGTGCATTTTTTGTTCGATGTATGTGCATCTTTAACCATCTTTACCAAATCATCAACAAATGAAACATTAAAGAAAACCAAAAATTCACCTTCATCCTCACATTCCACGTGCAAGTCAGCTAGGACCTATATCAACTACCAATCATCATAATATTATTTTACAACTAATAATATGACTTCCTGATTAATGAATCTACCAATAAATTTAACTAATTAGTGTATACATCTATTCAAATTTGAACCATTGGAGATACTCCATCCATCTTATTTGTCTCGGATTAGAATCCATTCATGATAAAGTTTGTTTAAATCTCTTATAGTCTATAAAAATAGTAACGTTTTCACTAAAGAGGTAAAAACGCCATGTTTTCAAAGCATGAAAATTAGCAGTTGACTCCAAATTTTGCGATGGGTAGTTATTATCATGTAACAACAACTGCCATGATCCATAAGTAACAACATTATATTCTTGCATTAGAACACATCCCAACTCTATTCCTGAATCATCAAAATTCACCACATACTATTGTCTTAATTCTTTAAAAATAATGATTAATACTAATGTAAGGTGAACATTATGTTCTGGGAAAAACTTTTTATATTTATCATCCTATTGGAATGGAACATTCTTCCTTTTCAAAGATGTCATAGGTAATTCCAGTCATTAAATGTCAAGAATTGGGCATCATTAATAAATAGTTACACCAATGTAACTGTTTATCTTGAAAACATTCATTTGTAGTTTCAAGAGATAACAACTTCTATATTTTATAGATCCAAATAAACACATTTTTTAGGGATTATATTCCCATTGAAATGTACCTGTGGTATCGAAAGATCGCACTTTGATAATTTTAAATATAACTAATGATCCATCTTGACTCCCAAGACTTTCACCAAGTGTTGTTCATGCTCAGACTTTTTCCTTGAATACACAAATATTTCATCCAAAAACACCACTAAAAAAGAATCCTGATATATCTAGAATATCTCATTCATCAATTCAATAAAGCCTATTTTAGAATTCATAATACTTAAAGGTGAACCACATAATCATAATTGTCATATCTACTCTTGAAATATATTTTTGGAATATCCTCCTTTCGAATACATAGTTGATGATATCTGGATCACATGTCAATTTTAGAGAACCAATTATCTCCACTCAATGGATCAAAAATATCATCAATATTTTGAATTGGATAATAATTAATTATGGTAACTTTGATCATCTTAGTATAATTAAGAAAATGTCAAAGATTTCAATCATCTTTTTTGACAAATATAACTGGTGGTTCCCACGGAGACTTGTCAGGCCAAATGAGCCCTTTTCTTTCGAAATCATCCAACTACACATTTAATTCCACTAATTATGTCTGTTACATCAGATAAACTTGAAGGAAAATAGGAATGGTACAGATAATGGAAAAAAATCATAAACTCCACTTCTCTTGTGGGTGAAAGCCCATAGAAATTATCAGGAATGACATCTAGAAACTGATCAACCATGACTCGAAAACATATATTGTCAATCTATTTTATCAATTACAAGGTCAAATATTCCAACTTGTATGAGATCAATCTAAATGCTAGTCGAAACAAGACTACTTCAATTTCATCTACATTCCATTCTCCTTAAAATAGAAGTCTACCACCATCTTTTGTTATAAAACTAACCCATCGATTATAACAGTCAATATGAGCCATGAACATTGTCCAAAAATCCATACCCAGTATTATATCATAGAAATCCATTTAAATAATAGAGAAATACCATATTAACTAAACACTATAAAATATTATAGAACATTATCTACACATAATGTATTCATATTCTCCTTGAACAAGAGGAATTTGAAGTTTCAACATAGAAGGAATCATCTAAACATTCAAACCCAACAAATCAAAATCATGAGAATAAATAAATTAATCAGATGCACTATTATCAAGAAAACCATGCATAAGAATAGAAATAAATTGAATTGTACCTCCCATGCTTGATGCCCTATATTTATTATCCACAATAACTATATTATCTCTAAATAATTTCCAGATTGTGGAACTTTTTTCCCTATTTATCTATCAATATTTCCCTTGTTGAGGAGTCACGATATTCATGGAATCACCATAGATAACATTATTCTACTAACAAGAGTTATTCTACTACCCCCGTCCCACCTAATCATACAACACATGGTACACATGATATGTTCCCAAAACCTGACCTTAGTGCACAATGATAATAGCACTAAAGATTCCCCATATGATTACAAATGTGGAATTCTCTATATTTCATCAAAAACTCTCGCTACTTGTGACTATGAAAAACACATTAGAGTCATTTTGTCCTTCTATTGGGTATTGGTTCAAGATTCACTGATCAATATTTCTTATTCTGATTCATGCACCACCCTTAGAAATAGGTTTCCTTCTTCTTATTGTTTCCATTATTAGAGTTCCCGCCATTTCTTGTAGCTATCAACATAAATCCTCCATCTGTAGCTCTTGATATGTCCCTTTTTCCATATTTTCTCTATTCAAAACCTCTTTATAATCTTCTATACATAGCTTCACAATCATATTATGAATTTTCAACACTATCCCTAATTCAAAAATGTGTTCCTTCAAGGGCACACTAGCAGCAACTTCAGCTGAAAAGTTGACTAAATTAAAAAAATTAGATACATACTCTATCAATATAAGGCTCTATTGATTCCAAATTTAGAAGTATAATTTCATAGAGATTCTCAATGTATAAAGATAGAATTGTTGTTCAAAAAATTATTCAAAATCTTCTCATGTAAGTCCTTGGTCAAATTTATACTGAATTGTAAAATCATGCCATAAGTATGTATGATCCTCCAACATATAGATTTCCAGCTTGACTTTCATCACTAGTGGTGTTCCATTGAAATCTAATAATTGATTCATCCTATTCAGCCATAACTCTACCTTCCCCAGTTCAGTATCACCCCGAATTATTGGTAGATTCTGCTTCCAGAACAGGGCATAATGATCCAATTTCCTTGGTTCATCCCTCAAGTTCATTTTATCCCTGGCCTAAAGGTCATGGAATATACTCTAAACAAGATGTGGGTTCACCTATGGCTCAGGTGCAACCACATTCTTAGCAGATTTCTCCAGTTGGTTTCTATCATGCCTACCAGGAGCTATTTTCTATAGAGAAAATGAACATGATATGTCTCACTTCAAGAAACTAAAGTCATAATAATTCTTAATTCTTCCACATCATCTATCACAATATTTCTTTCCAAAAATCAATATTTTCCACATTTAACCATCACTGAAAACTACACCATGATTTTTAAAATAATACTATTTTCAAAATAACAATTTCATGCCTTTTCAAAATCACATATTTGAAAACAACATTAATAATTTTTATAAATATAAACTTTTACGCCAAATCATAAATCATTACTCAAAATGAAATATGAACACCTAGTGGGAATTCATTTCTAAAATGAATTTCATGATTGTATAGTTGGATAAACCCATCAAATTAATATTTAAACTCTTATAAGTGTCTCCAAAACACTTCTATACCCAAATCCTTGGTAAATTTAAGTTAATAATTAAAATGTTAGCTATGTATTTTTATTATATACATTTAATATCCCAAAAAAATAGACTCTTTTCTTCTATCCCTTCTATTGGAGTTAACCATAAAAAAATTCCAATATAAGATGAAATAACTATTGAACGCCGATTAGTCATGTACCAATCAAGCTGATACTAGTTGGGATATATGGAAAAACAACGTACGAAATGAAAACAGCCATAAAACTGAGTTGAGTCATCAAAATCTAGCCTAAGATTTCTTCCCCAGACATCATGAAGGAAAAATATAACCATGATTGGAATAAACCACATTATATTTATTCATACTAGACTATATATAAGAAACCAATAGAGAGAGAGAGAGAGAGGTAGATCTTGGAAAAACCCAGTAAAAACTACCATAAACGAGACTCACTATGAGAATCTGGCTTCAACGCATCAAGAAACGCCTCTATATCGCTTTAAAATCAATGGGGAAGTGTTCTGAAACCATTGGCAGGAATAATTTTCATGTTATTACTGAAATGGAGAAAATAATAGAGGTTAAAGGAAAATACTAACCTAGATCCACTATTGTGGACCATGTTTCTAAACAGTGCATTATTAGTCGCACGATTTGGAAAGGAGTGTGGTAACTATTTTCTGGCCTATACATCAAGGAGTACCTTACACTGTGGGATCACATATTTAGACAAATCAGGTTCTAACATTGAAAAGTAACACAATCCAACATTTCACATATTCTTCTTAGTGGCCTCACAGTTTTGAAAAACCATGGGCCTTCCCATGCGCTATCATCTTATCCCATGTCTCTTTGTGTATGATTTCCTGTAGGAGTTTCATGATTTCCAAAAAGCCTTCACTAACTATGAACACTTATAAAATCCCTAAAAACAATCCAAATGGTTTCAAAACCCTCCCAAACTTCACCAAAATGCGTTATATACATACAATATTGAAATTAATGGTTAATTAATTGAGATTGGGGGTGATACAAGGATCCATTGGATCCTCATTCTATTTAATCTATATAAGATTATTCATACTCTAATTAGTTTTTTATAAGAATTTTTTTAGGTGTAATCACTTTATATATCATAATCCTGTTTTTAGGTAACCTATTGAACTATCCCTTTAAATAAAATCCTATTGTATTCATCTTTATGTTTCTTATTTTAATTTCATTCAATTTTTTTATAATCCCAATCAGTGGAATAATTGAATTGAATTTCATAGGAGTAATTGAATGGAATTTCATATGATTAATTTTATTTCTTGAATGGATAACTAAGTGAATCGCATATAGAAAATATATTTTAAGAATAATCCTCAATGGTATGTGTTATTTAATTATTAATGATTTATATATGGTTTATAATGGTTGTGATTTTTGATCATAAAAAATGGTGTGATTTAGTGAAACTCGTTATTTTAATGCTCACAAATCTGGTTTTTTTATGTTTCTAATGATATCAATGGGTTATGATATTTAATTATTTTCTAGATAAACTATATAAAAATGGATAAATATGAATATACTATTAATTATTATGACATAAAATTTAGTAGAGCCAATACTTATCACTTATAACCGCACACAATACATATAATCATTTTCATCCATGACTATTAGGTGGTTCTACCATAAAATGATTCTATCGTAGGTATCTATACCATCACTCGATCCTACCACTAAGGAAAACATGTCACTGGAAATATAGTCAAATTATGATACCTACATGATGATTTAATTCTATATCATGCTACAATTAGGGTTTTTTAGATACTACCATAGTATTTCTACCATAAAATAATCTAAAATTTGAGATTTTTCCACTCATGGTCCACCAAAAACAGTCTGTATCCATCAATTCAACATGCAGTCATCAAGGCATCTAAAACCAGTAGATCCACCATAGATATCCAAAATTCATTCCAAATTAATCCTCTATTTCATAGTAGATGCAATTATTATTGTACTGAAGAACATAGATTTTAGAATTATTATTCTCAAAAAACACCACAAACTAAATAATGAAAAACTCAATCTTTCCTGTTTTTTTAGTATGAGGATAAAAATTATTTTATTAATGTTTTACTATGGAAAATTGGATGTTCTAGAATGATATATATTAATAATATCCCCATCTTGTGTGATTATAGAGTGCACTATCTAGGTGAATACATTAAATATTGAAAAGTATAATGTGAAAAAATAAATAAATAAAAAATAAAAGATGTTCAAAAATGTCTATTATAACCTATTTTACTACACTTTCTATTAAAACCTTCTAGAAGCATCTCAAAAAAATTAGATAATCATGGGAAATGTACCCCAATTAGATTGATCTGGACCCCATTTTCTCTTATCTAATCATTACTCATTCTATCCATTCATTAATATAGAGTTTTTTCCATTAATCTTTATATACATAGAAAAGAATATCATGTACTAAACTAGGGATTTACTGACACACTCCATCAATTTTCATCATTTGTATTACCATAAAAAAATATGTAAGAGGTCTTTTCTGACATGTTCTTATTTTATCAATGTTTAACAATCGATAATTTGTTTAACCTTTATATCCTTTTGTGTTTTTTGTTTATATAACCATATCTAGGTTGTGGATCAATTTGTTTTATAATTATTTTCATGTAAGTGATTGATTTACATGTAGAGGGTGTTAATACTTTTCTTGAGACTAAACCCATTATTAAATTCCATTGTTATAAATTTTATGTAACTCATTTATGTCCATTTATCAATTTTTTCAATTCAAAAAAAAATATTCTCTATTAGTATTTTATTAAACAAAAAAACTTGGATTGTTAACCTAAATTGGTGTTTTATATATTGAGTTTGATACAAGTATATTAGTTTCAAAGTATAAAATATTTTCTCATGTATTTTAATTGAGTTGTGATTGATCTTTTGAGAAACCATTCAAAAAACTAAATTATATAAATATACACATCTTTAATTAAGTATTTCCATTAAATTGGGGGATTTATGTTTTTAAATAGTATTTAAATAGAATTGTTTATTGGAATATAAATTCATCCCCAATGTTGGGTTGTCCATTAGGACCAACAAGAACTCTCAATGTCCTATTGATATGTAGTAGTTATAAAACCTGTGACCATTATTTCATTAATAATATATAAAATAAATCCATATCTCTCATGATTCTAATAAATATTGTGAGATATTTGAGTTTTTTCTATGGCCTAAGTCAATTATTATTACATTACTATTTGTGGAGCTGGAAAAACTTCTATCTCTAGAAAAATTCTTTTTTTGTTCTAGAAATTCTCAATGATCATCTTTCCTCCCAATGACTCCTTGTTTTATATATTACTTATTAAATAATATAATAGGTTAGAAAACAGACACTTTTTTCTTTATTGAACTGTACAAAATAATAACCATGTGTTACCTTGGGATAAATAGATAATTAGAATATGTAAAAAAAATACAGACATTCTTATTAGAATCCAATCATCTTATAAAATCTTGTTAACCCTGAATATTTATAGAATAAATATTGGGATATTTCAAATTTTGTATCTCATATGGTGTCTTTATGAGTACATTGTATGTAATTATATTATGTGGGGATATATTAGATTCTATATAATATCCCAATAATGAAATATAAAGGTTACAACAGCTCACCATTAATTACCCATATCTGGAATGTATAAAAAATTTACCACATTCTCAATTCAATAAAGCATTACGTAATTAGAAATATAATAATCATTTCCCTTAAAAATTAATGAAAATATATTTATTAATAAATAATACAATGAAATAAAAAATAATAATGGAAATAACACAAAAATGGTTTTCCAATTAATGATATAATGCACTAGTCTACTTACATCATAAGTACTAATCTCCGACATACAAACTCTCACTCAATTTATAACACATAGATCTTCTCTAGCCATTTTAAATTTTTTATTATCTCTCAGAAACTATTTTTCAACAAAATTTCTACGTCATAATTGGATCTAATACTCAGGGTTTAGAGCTAGATAATTTCATCTCTATAATATTCACATTTGTATTCTCTAAATTCTTCTCGTTTATATTACTTTTTAACCAAAGATTCCAATTTATAATTTTTGTCTAATTGAATATGCCTATAACGGATCTAAAAATGATAAATATGGTTCATTCAACATAAAAATATAATTTTAAGACAAGTATATGGGTGAGTATCATGTTTTTATTTTTCATCAAGAACATATATTATATGTACTCTCACTCAAAATTATTACCCAATACAACATATTCTTTTAGTGATTCAAGATCCATATTTCACTAAGCACGTAGTTATTTCGGTACAAAATCATCCCAATCATATCATATATGACTCTTAAATAGTGTAAAAGATAACTCATTGTCAAAATCCATCTTTTGTATAAACTCAACATTATTCCTCTAGTAAACTAATCCAGTTATGGTCTCTCTGACATTTCTAACCGAAATAAAATGCCAAGAATTGGAACCTAATAATTTTATGGAATCCCATTACTTTATTTCCATATGAAGTATAATCTAGGGGACCCAACATTGGAATTTTTTATTTTGTTAAATCAAGATCTTAAATATTTCTTCTCTCAATGGAATCCCACAATGTATATTCATGGGTTTTTTTAAATTTCCAACCAGTTTAATATACATCACATGAATATTCAATTCATAAGTATTTCATAAAGTGGAATCATTGCTAGCACATGTTTTATTCCTTTATGAATGCATGGTTGTAATGATTTAGTTACCTAATCCATGCTCTACATAAATAATAATATGATCATACCATATTAATGTGTAACTCTATACATAACAAAAGTTTGTGTTACTCATCTAATAAGAAAATAGTATATTCACACACATCTAAATGCATATTATTCATTATTAACATTAAAATTTCATATAACGATTAATAATTATAATAAATTGATAATCCCTATATGAGTAAGTATAGACCCATAGATAGACAACCCCGATATTTTTAGAAGAATGAATAATCCCCAATGAAATTACGAAACCCATCCCAAAGTCCCTCTACTTAGCATGCATTAATAAAGATAAATTATAATTCATTTTAAATATAAAACCTATTATAAATATATTTTATTTAACAACATAATTCAAGAAAATAAATATAAATATAAATGTATGTCATGGAATATGAAAAATAAACCATTTGTTTTCATACTTAGAATATAATTCATGGAATAATAGTTTATAGAAAAAAAATCTAATATATTAAACCATACAAAAACACAAAATTTTATAAACAATTTAAAAATGGGAATATTAAAAAGTAGTTAATAAAGGAATAAACATTTTTTTTCCAAACATGACATATTAAAATTAAAATTATAGTTTTTAGGCAATAAAATCCCCGTTTTATAGTGGCTGAAACTTATCTTTTATAAAAAAATTATAAAATATAATAATTTTTTATCCAAAATATAGAATTTCGTTATTTTTAATTTAATATTAGTTTAAGATTGATAAAGGAAATATTAATTGTAATGTACGATTCAATCATCCAATACCTTTATTTTTAAATTCTATAGAAAAGTGTAAAACCATTACAAAAGGGGAACCACATATGTAATATTGAAAAATAAAACTTTAAAAAAAAGAATGATCCTAAAAAAAAGTGGGGTAACATATATGTAGATTTCCCAATATGTAAGATTTTCTCTAATGCAAATAAAAAAACATTATTTATATATTATCCCATAAATAAGATCTTTTATTTTGAAAAGGAAAAAAATAAATGCATAAATAAATGATTATGTATAAGACAGTAATTGTTAATAATATATAATATATAATAACTATAAATTAATTATCTATTTTCCCACAACATTTATTTAATTCATGTCATATAATATAACTAATATCATAGCTTATGACATAAAAACCTATTTGTTTTCAGCGTATCATACTAGAAAATACTAACAAGTGATTCCTGACAACTATAAAGACATACTCCCTTATTGTATAGTGTAATGTAAAGAATAGTGATATTATGGATGAAATTATTCCTATAATATATCTATATTTTTAATCAAATATTATATTTAGTAGAAAACAACATATGTAATATCGAGCATAAATGAACTCTGAAATATTATAATTTAAATTTAATTGTTATAACATTGTCTTTGAATTGGAAGTTATGGCTAGGTTAAACAACATTATGAAATATATATAAAATTAAAAATTTATAAAATTAAATTTATTAATTCATTGGAAATAAAAAATAAATTTTTATTGAAGTTGTTTTATACTTCAAAAATGGATTTCATTATTTTCTATGAGAGGGAAACATAATAATTTTTTGGAAATTTTAAAAAATTTATTTCACAAAAAGGATATAATTTTTATATTCATCATGTAAGCATTATCGTAGTGTGAATTTTTGGGATTTTTATGAAAGAATTATTTTCATTGAATAGTTAAATTTTTTGATTTTTACTTGAAATTAGATTTTTATTCAAGAATTTGAAAATATCAATTTTTATAAATTATTTTAAAGTGAAATTAATTCTATTATTTTATAAATAATACAATTAAGTTCATTCGAATTGATTTAGTCTTTTATATGGTATAATTATATATATATATATATGCATTTTTCTGGAAAAAAAATTCATTATATTTTCTATTTTAATATTAAATTATTTTATACGACTTATAGAAATTGAATCATGGAAAATATATTACATATCTGGAATTAGGGGTCCCATATTTGCTAAATTTGTATCATCAATTTTTATACATTTAAAATAGTAACCATAGTAAATAATTGTCATCATGGAAAGAGAAAGTCTTATAATTAAGGTTCAAATAATATGATAAGCACTAAAAAAAGGCCATAAATCATTAATTAATTCATTTGATGATTATATTTCATTAATAATCCTAATTTTTTTAAATAAGAATTTTATTTTCATTTAGCCTTGATTTTGACCATTATAATATTTAAGGGAAGGAAAAAGTCAAAAATGTTTCCCTCTTACTTTTATAAAATTAATATTTTGTGACATGGATAAAAAAATATTCAGTTGAAAATATTCATTTGAAATTGAAATAATTTTTTATCATGTTAATTTATTTATAATTTTTAGAGACTAAATAATTACCTTAAATTATCATAAAATGCTAAAATGATATTTCTTCAATTAATATAAAAATAAAATAAATTATTTTAAAAATATTAGAAGTAATATAATTGTATTTAATTATTGGGTTAAGATATATTTCTAGATAAATTTTTAATTTTTGTGATATGTGTAAGTATTAGGTTTAACTTCCATTTTTAAATTTTTTTCTAATGTCAAATTCAATGAATAGTTCCAAACTTGAATGTGATGACATTAAATAATAAATAATTTTTTATTAAATGGTTTAAAATTCCTAATACCTTTATATGTTTTCAAATTAATGGGATATGGATTTTAATATCATCCATGGTTAATTGTGGGATTTTTATTCATTAATAGTAACTTTATTGACTCCTTTGATTTACAAAACATTGTTACCACGACAACAACTGGAAGGGTTAATGGGGGAAACCAGAAGATAATGATGAAACCATCACCTAAACATGCCAAAATATTATTTTATGATTGTATTTTTGACTCAGATTCATATAATCTTAAAATTATTTCAATTTGGATACATTTAAATTTTAAAATTATTTTATATTAATTTAATACACTAAGAAATTTTAAGACTGCCCCTTCCATGTCTTATAATAGGGAACCTTCTATCCTCATTTATTCAAACATAAAAATATATAGAAAAATCCATTCCAAAATATCATCCTAGAACATCTCCCCTAAATTAATAGTTAATTTTTAAGATGAATACAAGCTATATGGGGATTTTGTTTTAGAAATTTATATTTTCTAAAGAAGAGGTATAACATTTTACTGAATGTTTTAGTATTATTTAATCTTACAAATCCATCAAATGTTCTTCAAAAATTATGATATGATAAAATAAGTATCTCTCATAAACATATATTTCAATATTTTAATTTAATAACCTATATTCATCTCCTTCTTCCATAAATTCATAAAAACCATCATTACTATGTATGGTGAACTACAAGCTTGAAAACTGACGTAATTCATTTTACATCACCACCTCTCATGGATGGATATAATGAATTATTTTGGGTATATGTTTGATATTAATGAAATACATATCATGTTGGAAATATAATATATAAACTAATCTCTTATTGATTTATCCAATAAAAAAGGATTACATTGTTTATGTAACTAATTGACCTAGGATACACTGACAAATGGGTACCCGACCTAATCCACCACAATCCAAAGCAGCGTTCCTGATCCCCACAGGATAGTAAATAACCCCGAGGAATAAAATAAAACCATTGGTAATGATTCATCAAAACATAAAGTATATTTAATGGAGTATATATACATATAATAATGGAAACAATTGAATAAAAACTAGAATAAATATATTCCATAATAAAAAATATACAACATAAGTGGTGAAACTCCAAATAGCCATAACATCCCAATGTAAAAGTCCAATACAAAAGGAAATAATAAATAAAAAACACAATAGTACATGTGATAATATGGTAAACATTCCTCCATCTGACCACCAAATATACTCCCCCTACAGATAGAAAACTCTCTACTACCTTACGATGATTTTCTTTTTTCTGCATCAAAAGACAAAACCATGTCCACACACCATTGATGATTTGTGTGGGGTTTGAGATAATAAGGATCAGAAATATATCCCCTCAGTGTTCCATATTATTTCTCTATACATATAATCTCAAATATAATCATTTTAAATAAAACACTGAATGATAAAAAGTAGTCTGTTTTATATCAAAGGCACAGAAAATATTTTCCTCTTTCCACAGTCTTTAAAAAAATCTGGCTAAATTGATTTCAAATATTAGTTTATATAGTCGTAATAAATGTAGGTATATCCATTCTAATAAATAAAATGGTAAAAATCCAATTAATCATTATAGTTCACGCTAGAAGGGTATGCATTCCATAATAATTACTAGATCATAACCATGTCCTTAGATCACTAGAATATATTGTTACATCCTAACCCAGGTGACACACACTGGTTCCCTAGCCATTCAGTTACATGACCTCAAGTGCTACTCCAAATTTTCAAGAGGTTTCCAACTTGAAGAGAGGGCCTGATATTGAAAATGAGGACAATATTCACTCTTTATCAAAGTAGCACCACAACAGAGATAAATAAACAATACCCAATAAAATAACCATAACCCAAATAATATCAGTACCAAAATATGGCCAAAAAAGGAAATAAAATATCAAAAAAAAATATTAGTTTTTTCATTCCTATGTTTGTGTCAATTGGCACTATGAAAACCCCAAAAATAATTAACATTACTTACAACTCCCAAGAGGTTCCCAAACCACATCTGATTTAGTCATCCATGATCCATCCCAAATCAACCAATAAATATAAGGACCCAGCCTAAAAACATTACATAATCTTTAATTAAATGGATAATTCACATTGAGTATCTTTTTAGGTTTATAGTTTTAGAGAATTAGGACATAACTGTTACATTGCATCTCAAAAATTAGAAAGTATACACTTCTACTAAGTATCCATTTTTTCATAAAACAAAAACACACGGAAAAAAGTGTCATGTCTAATTCCATGTTTTAGACAACATGAATTTTCTTTTATTCCATCCTTGACCCTATTCATCTTTATGTCACGTGAAAAACATTTCAAAACATGGGATGACCATTAAAAAGCTTAGTAAGGGTTATAAAATAAAGAAATAAAACATTAGCCCTTCAAAACATAATATTTTTAACATACCTCATGAAATCCTATTATTTATGAATAAAACATAGTAATCAAAAATCATAAAGGTTACTTATGGCATCCATAACATACTTACATTGTAGCCTTCACAACAACATAGGGAGTTAACATTGGAATACCCATTATAGTGTATTCCTTAAATATTTTAGGAGAAACATTAACATTTACCTCTGTCACATTACCTAATGAATGGGAGAGCTATCTCAGGCTCACCTGCCCTAGGTTTATCATGGATCCACCCATATACATAAATAATGCCCAATAACCATAACAAATTCACAACACATAAATCAAACATAAAGGAAAGATAACATTTCCAAATTTCAATAAAAATATATCATTTATATATATTCAAATAAGAAATACATTATGAAATCCATTCTCAATACCAAAATACTCAAAAAGGGTATATGGTATTTATTTTCCTTTTAAAAATATTACGACTTGTTAAGGAAGCCACATATCAAATAATGTTCACAACAGCGAAAAGGTCGTCATCACCGCATTCATTAAAAATAAAAATTCCTTTTTTGTTTACTAAAACGCTAAATAAAAAAAGATTCCCCTTGAATGAATTGAAAATTAAAATGGTTTTATACGCTGTATAAAAAAATTTCGTGTATAAAACAAATATGCCTCAATGAAAGGAGATTGAGGCGATGTCCCTTACCTCGTGTCCAACTTGACTCGTTTGTTCATTAGTATACTAAATAATAAAATAAAGTTAATTTCTACTTTATTAAGAATCTTTTTCAAGTTTATTATTCCTTTTATATCACTTATTACAATGTTATAAACATTATGTAATCATTTATGTTAATAATGTTTGTTTTATCGATATTTGGTACTTGAGTCCAAAATGAACTTCTTGTAATTACAAATTGTTCATGTGGTAAAAATTAAATTATATCAATAATTATATTCCTGATTTAGATATCATATATATCATATATATCCATTATATATCTGTATTTATAATAGTACATGACATTTGGAGATAAGAAATGAAATGCACTGTTCATGGAGATGGTAAGTCGTATGTATGCATGAATGCTACTTCCATTTCTAATTCATATTTTGATGGAATAAAAACATAATGATAAATAGGTAGAATATAATTCCAGTATAATATCATATATAATTTCCTTAACTATATCCTTTATACATCCCACATATGGCATGAATGAGTCATAACACTTTGAGGAGGAAGTAATCCTCACATCCTCAAATGAAATTATCACGTTTTCCCATTATGGAAACCATAAAGGTATGATATAAATGAAAAATATAGAAGTAGAGACAATATAAATATAATATATATCACATATAAATACAGTTCCATCATAATGGCCACCATGAGAGGTGGTAGGAGAATATTGAACAATCATCGTTTCCTAAGGCAGTAGTTCGTCATCCACCGAAATAGTATATTTTTTACTCATTAGATTGTGGTGTGTGAAATTTTAGGTAGAATACTTCCCATAACAACAACCTATAATATTGTGTATACTGTTTTTGTTATAAAAGATAGTAATAAAAATATTTTTGTGTTTGGAGAAGTAAAAGAAAGAAATTAAGAGAATTCGTTACCTTTAAATAGGGTATCTCCCTTTGGATTGAACCAAAAAAGTTTACTTGAATTGCCTTATACCTAGGGGAAGGCTTCTATGAGGAAGAGTGGAATGTAGGGAGAATAGTTGGGTAGAGGTTGGATGATCCAGGGGGCTTGAGACGTGTGAGTAATGGGTTATAGGTGAGGGCTTTTTATAATGGGTAGGAGGGGCTCTTTAGGAATGTTTGAAAATATTATTTTATTATATAATTATTTTTGCTTTATAAAGGTCCAAAACTTATTAAAGTCTAAGATAAGATGAATATTGTTCGAAATAAAATTATCTAACAATAAATTTATAGGTTCTATATATTATTTTAATCTTTATAATTTTTTTTAGTTAAATCATTCATTAATGAGGTAACACGACATCATTATTGTGTCCTAAATACAATTATTTATTTGAAAAATTATAAAAAAAAATACAATGATGTAGGTATTATTTTTATTTTTCAAATTAATATTTATATTTTAAGGGATAGATTATATAATCACATGTAAAAATTGATTTACTAAAATATATATGTTTATGTCATTTCTGTCATTACATAAAATTAATTAATATAAAGTGTCATTATCACTCCCAAGTGTGTCCATGGGGTCCAAAAATCGACCCACGGATGCCCATGGTCGAAAATGTATCAATAAATAGGATTATGACACATGTTAGGGTAATTTAATTTTATTATAATAATACTTTTTTACCCTTATTTACTAGATTTACCCATTAACCATGGTAAATAAAATATTCACCGAAGTAAATATTAATAATGTATAAAAATAAAAGTCATCTATTTAAAAAAATATGGACCTTGTTATTCCAAATATGGAATCCATTTTTCTAAATTCCAATCACATAAGTGGCATAAATTAATTTAAAATTAATACTTGTTGTCAAAACAAAAATCAAGTTTTTAAAAAATAATAACTACCAAAAGATTGACATTTGTTTATTTCCAATTTCAATGTGAAATTACTTCCAATGAAAAAAAATTTATTAAATGGTAAATGTATAATCTAATAACAAAATAAAACCAATTAAAAAGATAATCTAACCATATAAATAAATTAGATTAAATGGCGGGTTTGAATTAAAATACAGTATTTTTCACTATTTCATTAAAAATGAACATTATCAGAAAAATATCAAAATTTCATCCAATGTAAATTTCAATGTCCCAATTATAAAGATGAATATTAATATGTCAAATAGAACATATAAAAGTGATAAAACTATATTTAAAAACGGTTCTCTATCAAAAGGAAGTAAATCAACCCTTTAATGAATATTATAGTATTTATGCTTAAAATTTGATTCATTATTATTTTAAGCCTCTAAAATTTATTGGATAAATGTAAAAACATTTAACAAATAAGTATAATAATACAATAGTTAGTTCTGTTCATTACCACCAATACAACATCTATACGTTAACTTCCATTTAAAATAATATTATATTATTATTATTTCAGTATGACCCAACATTCTATGCTATGTAATATTTCAAAGAAACTCGTTGTTGCGTATCAGGTACACCATTGAAAATAGAATTCCATTTAAAGTAAAATTAATATTTTACTATGAAATTTTAATAAGTATTAAAATATGATATTCTTTATTTACCTAGGATGTGACATCCTTTCCCCTTTTGGTAATTGTGTCCTCGCAATTCTATTCACTTATAAAATAAGTGGGGGTATTTATCCCTCATAGAATTTTCAGATTCTCACGTTGCCTCTTCAACCATAAGGTTTTTCCACAACACCATAACATGATGAATTATCATATTCCATTGCACTTTATCTCTTAGGTCATGAATCTGGATGGATTATTCCTTATAAGAGATATTATCATCCAACTGAACTACCTCTAGGCTCCAAACATGATATGGATACGAAAAATACTTTTTCAGCATTTAAACATGAAAAACATTGTGTACGCAGGATAAATATGGAGGTAAAGCCACTATTTAGGAAACTGATCCAACATTCTCTAGGATTTCATAAGGTCCAATGTACCTCAAACTCAACATTCCCTTCTTAGAAAAATGCATCACACTTTTCCATGGAGAAACATCTAGAAAGACATGATCACCTACCTCAAAAGAGAGATCATTCATCCGGTTATCCACACAACCTTTCTGCCTTCTCTGAGATGTTCTTATATTATTCTGAATCAACTGAACTTCTTCCATATCTTTTACCAATTCTAGTCCCATCGGTTTCCTTTCCCCTACATCATCCGAAAAAGATGGATTTCAGCACCACTTCCCATATAATGCCTCAAATGGAGCCATCATTATACTGAAATGAATACTATTATTATAAGAAAATTCAACCAAAAAAATTTGTTGGCCCCATCATCCCTAGTAATCCAGTGAACAAGCACGTAGCATATCCTACATTGTCAGAATTTTTCGTTCTGACTACCCATCAGATTGAGGATGAAAAATCTATACTAAAATTTAATTTAGTACCCAAAAACATATGAAGGCCTTTCCAAAATTTAGAAGTAAACCTGTGATCATGATCAGATACAATGGAGAGGGAAACACCATAAAACCTGATTATCTCTTTAACATACAACCAAAAAAGTTGATCTAGAGACAAAGTATCTCGAATAGGAAGGAAATGAGTAGATTTAGTCAATCGATCAACAATAACCTAGATACCATTATTATCTCTAGATTTCTTATGTAATCCCACAATGAAGTCCATGGATATATTTTCTCATTTACACATTGGCACTGGTAATGGATGAACCATCCCTTTTGGTAACAGCTACTCTACTTTAACCTACTGAAAAGTCAAACACTTCATTGTAAAGTCAGCAATATCTCTTTTCATTCCATGCCACCACTAATACTCTCGAAGACCTCTTTAAATCATCATACTCCCAGGATGAACTGAAAATAGATAACTATGAGATTCAGATAACAACACATTATTTAACTTTGAATCACATGGCACATAAAATCACTTTCCAAACCTCCAAACAAAATCATTATCAATGGTAAAATCAAGAAACTTACCCTTATGAACCAACACTACCTTTTTCTTGAACTCACTATCTTCCTTCTGTGCTTTCTTAATTTTTTCTGATAGAGATGATTTCATTGACACATGAAACAAAAACATAGTAATTTCCTACACCAATGTCTTTTATGCCAAAGTTCATTAAGTCTCTAATCAATGGATCTTGTTTGAAATGTAACAAGGATAATGTGGTATTACTTTTTCGACTCAAAGCATCTACCACTTTATTTCCTTTTCCCAGATGGTAATGGATTGTGTAATCATAATACTTGATTAATTCTATCCATCTCGTATATCTCATGCTCAATAATTTCTAAGTGAATATATACATTAATCTTTTTTTTATCAGTATATATTTCATATTTTAATCCATATAGATGATGCCTCCAAATTTTTAAATCAAAATCAGCAACAGCTAATTCCAAGTCATGTGTAGGGTAATTTAACTCATGAGGTTCAACTGACATGAACCATAAGCAATTACCTGATCATTCTTCATAAGGACACCACCATGTACTTTCAAAGAAGCATAAAAATAGATAACAAACTCACCATTTTTATAAGGTAGTTCCAAAACTGGAGAATTCACCATTATTCTTTTCAATTCCTGAAAATAATCATCTCATTATTTTGTCTAAATGAAAAAAAACCTTTTCGGGTTAACTTAGACAGTGGGCTAGGTAACTGTGAAAATTGCTCATCAATCCTATGGTAATAACCTGATAAACCAAGAAAGCTATGGATATCAGTTATATTTGTGGGTCTTGTCCATTCTTCAACAAATTTTGTTAGAGTAGGATAAACAGTTATTCCATTTTTTGAAATAATGTGACCAAGGAAAGGCATTTTTTATAACTAAAACTCACACTTTCTGAATTTCCCAAATAGTTTATTTTCATTTAAGGCTTTCAAGTCAAACCTTAAATAACATTCATGGTCATATTTAATTTTAGAATAAAACAAAATATCTTCAATGAACACAACCAAAAACATATCCAAGAACTCATGGAAAATTATATTCATAAGATCCATGAATATAGAAGGTGCATTAGTTAAATCAAAAGACATAACCACACATTCATAAGGGCCATATCTAGTATGAAACACATTCTTCAAAATGTATTATTCCTTTAATTTCAAATGATGGTACCCAAAATCAAGTCAATCATCGAAAAATATTGAACTCCCTAGAGCTGATCAAACAAATCATCAATATGAGGAAAATGATGATTTTTCTAAACAATTATGATATTCGATGATCTATACTCAATAAAAAGTCTCATTGAACCATATTTGTTTTTAACGAACAATACATGAGGACCCCATGGTGATGTGATAAGTCAAATGAAACCTTTATTTAATAATTCCAATAATTGATTCTTTAACTCTTAATGTTCAATTTGATCCATTTGATAAGGGGGTTTGGAAATTTTTATAGAATCAGTAATTACGTAAACAGTAAATTCAATAACCCGATCAGATATAATACGAGGCAACTAATCAATAAATACATCCAGGTACTCATTTACCCATAGCACATCATTAATCTGAAGTGTTCTTCAATTTTTTAACAATGTGTGCAAGGTAACATTCATTTACATATTTTTCTAGTTCATTATCTTCATGATATGTTATCAAAAATTTACGGTTCATTGTTTTACACAAACTAAAAATCATTCTGAAAAGAAATATCTTTAGATCTGTAGTAACTCTTAACATTATAAATAGAAATCCAATCCATACCCAAACTAACATCAAACTATACTAGAGGAAAAACAATAAGGTTTTTAGGTAGATTCTCACTTCACACAAGGACAAGAAGGTTTTTATAATTTACTTTTGTCTCAAAATTTCCCCCTCGTGAATTTTCCATACATTTGGGATTCATATCTAGAGATGCAATTTCCAATTTAATAGAAAACTTATCAGAAATGAATGAATGTGTAGACCCCGAATCAAAAAACACATTGGCATAATATGAACAAAAAAATAGTGTACCTGATAATACTTCATTCAATGGCCCAACATCTTCTGAAGTAGTTGTGAAGGATTTCACCAACCCTTTCTGCTTTTAGTCTCACTACTTTCACTCAGTTGAGTTCTTCATTGGACACTCATTTGCATAATGACCCATTTCATTGCACATAAACCATTTTACTAACTTTAAATAATATTTTTTCTTACTATTAACCAGATCTATTTCAGGGAAATTATGAGCCTTATGTCCCATTTTACCACATAATTAGCACTTACTAGATTTCAAAAGTCATTCCCCATCATGATTTTTACCAAAATTTTCACAAACTGTAAACTTAAATTTCTTACCCTCAGCCTTTTTTGAATTTTTATTCCCTTTATTTTTCCACCAAGGCCTATTATTATGTTATTTTTCAAAGAACACCTAATAATTGGAAAACTTCATTTCCACCATCTCCACACATCGAAAAAGTTTCTCATAACTTTTGAACTCATGAGAAGCTAAAGGCCTTAGTTACATTGGCTTTAATCTTGAGTAAAAATAGTTGATTTTACTATCAAGATCTCATTTGAAATTTGGAGCATAACATTCTAGTCAACTGAATTTTGCTTCATTAGAAGCCACAAAGTCATCCTCCATCCTCAATTCCAAGAATTGTTTTCCTATCCTAAGACGAATCACATTAGGAAAATATTTCTCAAGAAACACACATTTAAATTCATCCCAATCAAGATCATCAATCTACTCACTATACCTGATATTTTTCACCATTGACTAGCACTGATCAAATTCACCGTAACAACGGTAAATAGAAAGACTAAACTTTTGATTTTTTGAACACCCCATGACATCAAAAATATTCTACAGTGCTTTAATCCACCCTTCTATTAGCATAGGTTCAGATGATCTATTAAATGATGGGGGATGATGCCTCATGAAATTCTCCACTACTTACATGTTCCTTTGTGGTTGATCTAGGGGATCTCATGCATGGACACCACAACCATTTATAGCCTGATTCAACTATACCCTCACTACAAAAAACAATTCAGTTCTGATTCCTACCATCTCAGGTTGCTGATTTGGATGGTTGCCTCCCTCCTAATGTTGTCCCATCATAGCTGTCATGTTTCCTTGGTAGAAAATAATTCTCAATACAAATTTAGAGACCGAATTCTTGACATAAATGGACATTACATTACTTGTGCGGAATAACTAATACATAACAAAAACAGATTCCCATTGACCGTATTAGATTAGTGTCTTTGGAAACTCGGAACATAATCTTCTAATAATAGTGAAAGATATTCAACATCTCCCATAAAGATCTTCCCCTTTTTTCTTACCTAAAACATTTATTTATATCCTGGGGAAAAGAAAATATAGAAAGGGTGAGATAAAATGCTCAGTAAGGGTAAACATAGTGAACATAAAACAAACCATAAACATTTGTATGTAAAAACATGAACATGACATAAATCTTCGCAGTACATAAGGAATACATCATAAAAGTACATTAATCATGATAAAATAGAATGGGAATAAAACATGTAATTGTGGAAAACCATGAAGCACATGATATGATTTCCGTATTATCCAAGGCATTACTGCCAAAACGATCATAGTGGACAAAGTCCATTATTGAATTGGGATTACATGTCGTTCCATCCTTGTATTACTAAACTAGATTCACATTCTATTCTATCCATGTCAATATCATGAGATATAAATCATTACCCAATTCATTGGATGGAGATATATGTCTCACCCATCTCATAATTAAATCATTCTTACTTGTGCCACAAAATAAACTTAAATTATTCATCATAACCCAAAGAATAAAATGGGTTTCATAAACATCATCCCATCATAACATAATCCATATAAAAAAATGGATAACATTTCATCATAAGGAGAATCAAACCATGTAACTAATAGATACATTATACTTGAAATATAATCATACTAAATAATATCTTCTTATATGGAAAATAGTTTTGACAAAACACTTGAAATGAATTCTTGAGGAAAATATCATTTCTTCTTCAAAATCATTTTTTTCACAAAATGCCATGCAATTTTAAAAGAAAATGATTTTGTTGAAAATAATAATTAAATCTGGTAGAGGAATCTTCATGAAAATTAGGCATTATGAAACCATAAAAATCTATTCATGCCATATATGTTAAAAAACATTATCCTCGTACTTTTTCCAGAAAAGTCAAAACGTTCCTCGTATGGTAAACAAAAGAAAGATTCCTTCCATAACACAATGTAAAAGTAAAAGTGTGGTAAAAAAACTTTAAAACTACATTGAATAATATTAAACACTTTATGAAAAACAATTTTATGAACATGGATGAAAAATATAACCCTAGTAAATACTTACATATAAGCAATCTCGGATAAAAATGAGATTGCAACATTATCCCTTACCTTATGTCCAATTTCTTCCGTATTTGTCCAATACTCCTATATAGTGGGTTTAAACATATTATTAACATGTAAAAGAACCATAATAATATTTATGATATCATATATGATTCACTTACGACTTTATGTTACCTGTCCATTTTTCAATTCCATGTTAAAGCAGTGTTTTGGGTAAAATCATTTCATTTATCGTCCTTGTTTTGACTTGTAATTATTCATATGATTACATAGATCATGATTACTTACTTCTAGAATATAAAACATAATTTATATATAATATATATTCAGAATATACATATATATAATAGATCAATAAATGGAATGAAATACACCGTTCATGGAGATGGTAGGCTATACGTACGCATGAACGTTGTTTTCGTTTCATTATTAAATTTAATGGAAGTAAGTAAATAATGAATATATAAATCCAGTATAGTTAATAATTCATATATTTCATGATTATTTATTATATATAATTTATAATCATTGTTTAATGGTTAACTTGGAGAATGAATCTCATCACGTCGTGGAGACGGAAATCCGTACGTACGGATGAGCGATGATATCATTCCCATAATTATTGAATGGAATTATAGTCGATGATATAATATTACAGAATTAGTATCATGTTATAATAATCATATATAGTTATTCTTTACACCCTTATACCCATCCAAGTAAGGTGGTGGTGGAAAAACAGATTACACCACGGTGTGGACACGATATTCCGTACGTACGCACACAAAGTGATTTCGTTTTCTGTAGGATGGATAGAAGGTGAAATAGATTTGTTTAATATTTATAATAAAATTTCATTATATGAGTGATACTTATTTTATTACTTTATAATAATCAATTAAAAAAGGAAGTAGAAGAAGAAAGAAACTTGAATGAATCAGTAGAATAGATTACATCTTCCTCGACGTGCCTCTCTTAAACATCCTCTTAGGGCACTAGAGTTGGTCTTTTGAGAAGGACAAAACCTATATGATATAACTAGAGAGATTGAGAAGTTGAATTGGCTGGGTTTGGATGAGCTTGAAGGCTCAAAATTGTGTAAAGAGGAGAGCGAGGAGGTGCCCTTTTATAAGGGAGGAGAGGGGCACCTTTGGATTCCTCAAAAATATTAATTTAATATAAATTCAAACCCCACATAAAAACCTCCAAAAATGACTCAATTATAATATAAGACTCTATAGGTTTGTATTATCATTAAATAATAAAATTTAGACATGTTTTGAGTTTATTTTAAATCTTATCATTTAGATTTATCCTTATTTAATCTATTTAATTTTATTTTTGGTAATAATATTCTAATTTTTAAATTGTTATAAATACTTACTTATGTGTTGTGATTTTTCCATAATTAGATAAATTATTACATTATCTAACATATAATTTTCAATTTGTAACTTTTTAATATTTTTGTGATTTTTAAACAATTTAATAACATGTTATTTTTATAAAATATCAATAGTGTCAATTTTGACACTATTTATTTATTTGATTTTAAATAAAATCAACACAAAATATATATTCTAACAAAAATATTTAATAGATTCATAACATGTCATAAAAATCAATAAAATTCGTGGAGAACATTAAATAGTTCATATAATATTTATTTTAATATTTTCAAAACCATTTATTTGATATTTATCTTAATAAAATAATTACCACAACATTTTTGTATAATTATTTAATATACATATTTTTAGCATAAAAATTAAAAATAAAATCCTATGAGGAATATAAATATATTACCTTTCATAATAATACTTTTACTCAAATTTATCATCTTAAAACCACATCATTTAAATTGTTATATTTATTATGTTATGAAGGTGACAACTTTGACATTATTAAAAATAATATAATATAAATGTTATAATATCTTTTATACGACTCCAAATAGTCCCATATTCGACACTTGGATGATTATGGTATACATACACTCGACCAATAGGTTTTGGTCAAGTTTTTTGGCCTTTTTATGGGTATTATTACTTTAATAAAAACTATATTATTGATTTTTCACTAAGTAAATAATTTCTTTATCATTAATGTATATGTTATTAAGGTAATTAAATATTTCCTAACAATTACAAATAAATTACCATAACAAATACTAAAAATTTATCTTTCTAATGAGTAATTATAATCTAATTTGTATTCTGTATAGCCTTATATTAAAAATAAATTAATTACTAAAGTTTGATTGAGACATATTTCACTTTCTTTTAAATAAAATAAATTAAAGGTCTTAATCACATCCAAGTGGGTTCCAATGGATTCTATTTCAACCCAAATATTCCTTAGGACAAAATATAATCATCCAATTATATTAAGACAAGTGTTGGGGAAATATTATAATTTTATATTTACCCTTAATTACCTGATTTACCTTTAACTATGGTAAATAAAATTTACCATAGTTACTATTCATAGTGCTCAAAAATAAAACGTAGACTAATAACATAATTTGGACCTACTTATTCTAAATATGGAATACATTTTTACAAAATCAAATCACAGAAGTTGCTGAAATTAATTTAAAATTAATCCCGTTGTTAAGAAAATGAGTTTTAAAAGTTAAAACATTGCAAAAGATCGAAATAATTTTACCTATAAATTCAATGTAAAATAAATGATAATGACATAAATTATATTAAATGGTAAAAATATATTCTATTTATACTTTAAAACCATTAAATATTATAATTTAACCATATAAATTATTACGATGAAAAAAGTTGTTTTTTTAATTAAAATAGAGCGTGTTTTTACTATTCATTAAAATATGAAAGTTATCAGAATAATATGAAAATTTTATCCAAAGTAAATTTTTATATCCTGATTCCAAAGAAGAAATTTATTTTGTCAAATTGAACATATAAACATTTAAAAAACTAGATTGAAAGTGGGTGGACCATAAAAAGGCGGCAAAACTGTATTTTTTAAAAAATACTTATTTTTCTTGAAAATTTTATTTTTTTCTCATACCATGTTCTAGTAAATGTGTAAGATGAATAATTATGTTATAAAATTAAAAATGTAGTTAATAATATTCATAACAGATAGTTCATAATCATATTATAACAATATATCATTGTTTAGTGAAACCCAGTATTGCGTACTACACACGCTATCGAGGAAGGTCGTGATTGCGTGTAATGAAAGCCAAGTTAGGGCTGCGTGTAGTGAAATCTCCCTTTGGTGATACGTATAACATAATCAAATCTTATTTCATTTATACATTAATCAAAATCTATACTTTATTTTGCGTAGAATAATTTCTACAAAACAAACTTGAAATTGTGTGTAACACGAGCCAAGAATAGTGTTGTGTATACTGCAAGATAATACGGTGTTGCGTATAGTACTATCTAATCTTGTTGTAGTGTAAAAAAGATGATATGAAAGAAATTAAAAGGAATATATCTCATAAAATCTCAGGGTGTTACATTATACCCCCCTTAAAATGAATTTCACCCTCGATATTTGTCGGGGTTATAAATCGTTTACTACTTGAGATTTTCTTTCATAGAATCCCATATAGTAAAAAGGAATACTAAAACATAATTTTAAAAAGTAATGTTAGAAACAAAATTGATACCCAAAGTAACTCATCACTTGGGTTCCAACATAAGAGAATATAGGTGAAAATATATATATGGAAGAGAAATATAACCATCTAATTCTAATGAAGAGTGGTAGAGAATATGGCTATAAAAAAGATAACAATCACAAATCCATAAATTTTTGATGATCTAAGGTACCATGTGATTTATCAGATATGAGGGAACTAGGACAACATTTTTGGTTTTCAAGATCATTTCCCAAATGTTGAAGAATTTTTGAATTAAAAGAAATACTTACTTGATTTTGGTACAATCTTACTGTTGCTCGTGCCTTGAATAATTTCCACATCATCTCTTAAAGAAATGAAGTTGAATTTGTCTTTTGAGAAGTGTTAGCAGATCATGCGATATAATGATAGGTCATTCCATCTGTCTCAAACATACGGTTATCAAAAGTTATATACATAAGTCCATCTATGGTGAGATTAATCATATATGCTTCCAAAAATGGACATATACTTCATATATCATTCTTATTAATAAAATAAAACTAGTTTATACTAACCAGGGACTTCCTATTGGCCACTGGTAGGAGATAATGGTCTGTTGCACTTCGGTTGTGGGTTCGATTCCAGCAACCTTGTCCGACGCGACGGGTTGTCTCCCATTCTGCAGTTTGTCGCTTTTCTTTAAACTATACTATTATAACATTCTAGAAATAAAATTGTAATAAGTTATAGCCTTAAACAATACTATATGATGTCCAATATAATCCATTCCAATCATTAGGATTATCCAAAAAATTTCCATCCAATCTCACAGTACAATGAAAACAATTACCAGAAAAGTTCATATAACAAGCATGTAAATACCATCATTTATCCCCCATATATCATAAGATGTATCTTGTTGTTCACATTCCAAACATGTGAATATCATAATCATGTATTCTCTTGAAACATGAATTACCATAGAACCTTAGTGAAAACATGAATGCTATCAAAAGATAACTCTTTCCACTTACCAAAATCCCAAAATTTCGATATACTCAAACCATGATATCACTTTGTCCTTATATCATTCATGAGCTCATTAATAATATCCAACATATTGTTTTCTCTTTATCCCTTCATTATGCACATATCAACTGCTTTGAAAAAAATATTTCAATCACTTTTCATGGTTACCAGTACCGTATTCTTGTGGAAAACCACAATGGACCAATACATGGATATTCCAATATACCATAAAAGTACCTCAATAACATTATTCTTTAATTCCAATCCATAAACCCTTAAATCCATACTCTTCAATGATTTTCATGGAATATGTCCTTCATCGATTTAGAATTAACCTCTTATGTCAGGGCATTGAGTTGGGTAATGCCCATGTTCTCCACAGATAAGACATTGAACTCCATAACAGTCTGTCACTCTATGGCCCGTCTCCCCACAAATATAACATCTTTTCCTCCATTTGTTGTATTAATCAAGGTTATTCTTCCCTTCTTTAGAAATCATAATCTTTCTTTCTATATGCTCCACACCATGCGAACATGCATAAAAGGCCATCTTCCTTTTATTTGATGAATTGGGAATACAACTAAAGTTCACCTTGTTAATCATATATCGTGATGACTGATTCCGCATAATCACAATATATTTCTCTTCAGTAATTACACAGTTTCTTTGCTCACAGTCACCAATTTTTTCATTGGAATAAATCTGAACTGAATGCCTTCTCGTTCCCTCCATTGACTAAAACCAGAAACCATAGTGTAATAAACAGTTAAAATAACGAGGAACCACATAATAATAAAAAGTTACTTATGGGATGTCTAAATTATCACACATTATTTAATCCATGACACCTTAGGTTCACCGTAGGTTATTCATGATTGTCAACATAATTCGAGGACTATAACCTATAGTTATACTAAACCTTAGGGATATCCCAAGACATACGTTAGAAATATCTTTAGGGATCACACTAATGTTTTCACATCCTATTTTCCAAAGTTTAATTAATCCTTCACATTGATACCAACAGTATAGACCCAATTATGATGTACATGGACATTACATTACTTTTTCAGAACACTTAATACTTGAAAAAACAAACTCCCAATGACAGTATTAGTTTAGTGTCTTTCGAAACTCGGATCACAGTCTTCTATTCATGGTAAAAGATCTTCAACATCTCCCATAAAGATCTTCCCCATTTTGTTTTCTTACCTGATAATTTTATTTATATACTGGGGAAAAGAAAACATATAAAGGGTGAGCTCAAATTCTCAGTAAGGGTAAACATAGTGAACATAAAACAAACCATAAACATTTGTATGTAAAAACATGAACATGACATAAATCTTAGCAGTACATAAGGCATAGATCATAAAAGAACATTAATCATGATAAAATAGCATGGGAATAAAACATGTAATTATAGAAAACCATTAATCACATGATATGATTTCTATAGTAGCCAAGGCATTGCTACCAAGACCATCATAGTGGACAAATTTCATTACTGAATTGGGTTTACTTTCCGTTCCAGCCCTATATTACTGAACCAGATTCACTTTCCATTCCATCCATGTCTATCTCATGAGATATAAATCTTTACCCAAGTCATTGGTGGGAGATATATGTCCCACCCATCTCATAATGAAATCATTCTTACATGTTCCACAAAATAAACTTAAACCATTCTTCAT
The DNA here is from genome assembly GCA_963277665.1 of Viscum album. Taxonomy (NCBI): domain Eukaryota; kingdom Viridiplantae; phylum Streptophyta; class Magnoliopsida; order Santalales; family Viscaceae; genus Viscum; species Viscum album. The sequence goes on along the minus strand of OY728152.1, from coordinate 836,878,528 downwards.
AACACAAAGAATAAAATGGGTTTCATAAACATCATCCCATCATAACATAATCCATATAAAAAATAGATAACATTTGATCATAAGAAGAATCAAACCATGTAAATAATAGAGACATTATACTTTAAACATAATCATAATAAATAATTTCATCTTAGATGGAAAATATTTTTGACAAAACACTTGAAATAAATTCTTGAGAAAAATATCCTTTCTTCTTCAAAATCATTTTCTTTTCACTAAATTCCATGAAATTTTAAAAGAAAAATTTTTTGTTGAAAATAATAATGGAATCATGTAGAGGAAGCTTCATGAAAATTAGGCATTATGAAAATGTAAAAATACGTTCATGCTGTATTAGTTAAAAAAACAATATCCTTGCACTTTTGCCGAAAAAGTCAAAAAGTTCCTTATATGGTAAAAAAAGAACGATTCCTTTCATAACACAACTTAAAAGTCAAAGAGGGGTAAACACAAATTTAAACACACATGGAAGAATATTAAACACTTTATTAAAAACAATTTTATGGACATGGATGAAAAATATAACTCCAGTAAATACTTACGTATAAGCAATCTCAGATAAAAATGAGATTGCAACATTATCCCTGACCTTATGTCCAATTTCTTCCATATGTTTCCGAGGTTCCTGTATAGTGGGTTTAAACATATTATTAACTCATAAAAGAAACATAATAATATTTATGATATCATATATGATTAACTTATGACTTTATATTACCCGTTCATTTGTCAATTCCATATAAAACCAGTGTTTTGGGTAAAATTGTTTCATTTATCATCCGTGTTTTGAATTGTAATTATTCATATAATTTCTTTGATCTTGATTACATACTTACATAATATAAAACATGATTTATATATAATATATATTCAGAATATACATATATAAAATAGATCAATAAATGGAAATAAATACATCGTTCATGGAGACAGTAGGTCGTACGTACGAATGAACGTTGTTTTCGTTTCCTTATTAAATTTAATGGAAGTAAGTAAATAACATATACATAAATCCGGTATAATTAATATTTCTTATATTTCATGATTATTTATTATATATACTTTATAATCATTCTTTAATGGTTAACATGGAGAATGAATCTAATCGTGTTGTGGAGATGGTAATCTGTACGTACGTGCGAGCGATGATATCGTTCCCATAATTATTGAATGGAATTAGAGTGGATGATATAATATCTCAAAATTAGTATCATGTTATAATAATAATATATAGTTATTATTTACACCCTTATACCCATCCAAGTAAGGTGGTGGTGGAAAAACAAATTACACCACGGCGTGGACACAATATTCCGTACGTGTGCACGCGCGGTAATTTCGTTTTCCGTAGGATGGATAGAAGGTGAAATAGGGTTGTTTCATATTTATAATAACATATCAGAATATTATTGATACTTATGTTATTAATTTATAATGAAACAACTAAATAAAATGAAGTAGAAGAAGAAACAAACTTGAAAGAATCGGTAGAAGATATTACATATTCCTCGATGTGCCTCTTTTAAACTTCCTCTTAGGGCACTAGAATTGGTCTTTTGAGAAGACCAGAACCTCTATGATATAACTAGAGAGGTTGAGAAGAGGAATTGTCAGGGTTTTTCCGAGCCTGAAGGCTCAAAATTGTGTAAAGAGGAGACGGAGGAGGTGCCCTTTTATAATGGAAGAGAGGGGCACCTTTGGAATCCTCAAAAATATTAATGTAATATAAATTCAACCCCACATAAAAACCTCCAAAAATGACTCAATTCGAATATGATATGATATAGGGTTGTAATATCATCAACAAATAAAATTTAGACATGTTTTGTGTTTATTTTAAACCTTATCATTTTGATTTATCCTGATTTAATTTATTCAAATTTATTTGTGGTAATAATATTCTAATTTTTAAATTGTTATATGTACTTACTTATGTGTTGTGAATTTTCCATAATTATATACATTATTAAATTTTCTAACATATAATTTTAAATTTGTAATTTTTAAATATTAGTTTGATTTTTAAACAATTTAATAATATGTTATTTTTATAAAATATCAATAGTGTCAATTTTGACACTATACATTTATGTTATTTAAATAAAATACAAACAGAAGATATATTCGAACCAAAATATTTAAAAGATTACTAAAATGTCATATTCATCTAGAAAATTCGTGTAGAACATTAAATAGTTCATATAATATTTATTTTAATATTTTTAAAACCATTTATATGATATTTCTCTTAATAAAATAATTACCACACCATTTTTGTATAATTATTTAAAATAATTATTTGTTGCATAAAAATTAAAAATAAATCCTATGATTAATATAAATCTATTACCTTTCATAATAATACTTTTTATAGAATTTATCATCTTAAAATCACAACAGTTAAATTTTTATATTTATTATGTTATGAAGGTGACAACTTTGAAATTATTAAAAATAATATAATATAAATGTCACAATATCTTTTATATGGCTCCAAATGGTCCCAAAGTATACCCATGGATTATTATGTTATATATATACTCTAAAAATAGGTTTTGGTCAAGTTTTTGGGCCTTTTTCTGGGTATTATTACTTTAATAAAAACTATATTATTGATTTTTCACTAAGTAAATATTTTTTACATCATTAACGTATAAGATATTAAGGTAATTAAATATTTATTAAAAATTACAAATAAATTACCATAAAAAATAAAATCATGTTATATTTAAAATGAGTAATTATAATAGAATTTATATTCCATATAACCTTATATTAAAAATACTGTAATTATTAAAGTTTGAGTGAGACGTATTTCACTTTCTTTTAAATAAAATAATTTAATGGTCTTAATCACATCCAAGTGGGTTTCAATGGATTCCATTTCAACCCAAATATGACTTAGGACAAAATATAATCATCCAATTATATTAATAAAATTGTTAGGGAAATTGTATAATATTATATTTACCCTTAATTACCTGATTTACCTTTAACTATGTTAAATAAAATTTACCGTAGTTACAATTCAAAGTGCCCAAAAATAAAAAGAAGCCTACTAACATAACTTGGAACGAATGATTCTAAATATGGAATCCATTTTTCCAAATTCAAATCATAGAAGTTGCAGAAATTAATTTAAAATTAATCCCGTTGTTAAGAAAATGAGTTTGAGAAGTTAAAACATTACAAAAGATTGAAATGATATTACCTTTGAATTCAATGTAAAATCAATGCTAATTATATACATTATATTAATTGGTAATAATATATTAGATTTACACTTTAAAACCATTCAATATTATAATTTAACCATATAAATTATTACGATGAAAAAAGTTGTTTTTTAATTAAAATATAGCTTGTTTTTAGTATTCATTAAAATATGAAAGTTATCTGAATAATATAAAATTTTTATCAAAAGAAATTTTTTATATCCTGATTCCAAAGAAGAAATATATTTTTTCAAATTGAACTTATAAAAATGTAAAAAACTATATTTAAAGTTGGTGCACCATCAAAAGGCGGCAAAACTGTATTTTTTGAAAAATACTTATTTTACACGAAAAATTTATTTTGTTCCTATACCATGTTCTAGAAAGTGTGTAAGATAAATAATAATGTTATAAAATTAAAAATTTACTTAATACAATTCATAACGGCTAGTTCATAATAATATTATAACAATATATCATTGTTTAGTGAAACCCGTTATTGCGTACTACACACGCTATCGAGGAAGGTTGCGATTGTGTGTAATGCAAGCCAAGTTAGGGTTATGTGTAGTGAAAGGTCCCTTTGGTGTTTTGTATAACATTATCAAAACTAATTTTATTTATACATTAAACAAAATCTATACTTAATGTTGCGTATAATAATTTCTACAAAAGGAACTTCAAATTGTGTGTAACACGAGCCAAGGATAGTGTTGCGTATACTACAAGCTAATACGGTGTTGTGTATAGTACAGGATAATCATGGTGTAGTGTAAAACAAATGATATGAAAAAAATTAAAAGTAATATATCTCATAAAATCTTGGTGTGTTACAAGAAAAATATCTTAGGCAAAGAGACATGATAATCTGTAAATGCTATATCATTTCAATCTTTCCATTAATTAATTTATGGACATTAATTTAACAATATTCTAACTCCTAATGTTGTCTAAAATGACCTTGGATACCAACTATAAGGAAAAATCCTTAGAAAATTATATTACCTTGAATTAAATGGATAATTCACGTTGAATATCTTATTAGTTTTAGAGTTTTTGAGAATTAGGCCATAACTATTACATTACATCTCAAAAATTACAAAGTAGACACTTCTACCCAGTTTCCCTTTTTTTCATAAAATAAAAACTCTTAAAAAAGTGTGATGTCTAGTTCCTTTTTTTAGACAACAATACTTTTCCTTGATCCCATCCTTGACCCTAATCATCATTATGACCATTAAAAAACATTTCAAAATGTGGGATGAGCATAAAAAGCTCAGTATGGGTTATAAAATAAAGAAATAAAACATTAGTCCATCAAAATATAATCTTTTTAACAGACCTCATGAAATCATAATATTTATGAACAACACATAGTAATCAAAAATCATAATGGTAATTGTGGCATTCATGACATACTTACATTGTATCCTTCACAGCTACATAGGGAGTTACATTTGGAATACCTATCACATTATATTATTAAATCTCTTTGGAGAAACATTAACATTTACCTCCATCACATTACCCAAATAATTGTAGATCTATCTCGGTCACACCCGCCCTAGGTTTATCATGGAATCACCTATATACGTAAACAATGCCTAATAACCATAACATATTCACAACACATTAAACAAACATAAGGAAAGATAACATTTCCACATTTCAATAAAAATATTTATTTTAAATATCATTACTTAACAAATCCATTATTAAAACTATTTTCAAAACCAAAATACGTAAAAAGGGTATATGGTATTTATTTTTCTTTTAAAAATATTATGACTTGTTAAGGAATCCATTGATCAAATAATGCTCGCGGCGGCAGAAATTTGATTTTCACTACGTACGTTAAAAATAAACATTCCTTTATTCATTTAGTAAAATGATACGTAGAAAAAAATATTCCCCGAGAATGAAGTGAAAAGTAAAATGGTTTTATACACCGTATAAAAGAAAGTCATGTATAAAACAAAATATGCCTCAATGAAAGTAGAGTGAGATGTAGTCCCTTACCTCGTGTCTGACATGACTCGTTCGTTCTTTAATCTCATGAATAATAAACTAAAGTTAATTTATACTTTCATAAAAAAAATCAAGTATATTATTCTTTTTATATCACTTATTACCTTTTTATAAACATTATGTAATCATTTAAGTTATTAATGGTCATTTTGTCAATATTTGGAACGTGGGCCAAATATGAACTTTTATCATTAAAAGTTATTCTATTGGTCAAAAATACATTATCTCTAGAATTATATTCATGATTTAGATATCATATATATAATATATATCCAGTATATATTTGTATTTATAATAGTACATAACATTTTGAGATAAGAAATGAAATGCACAGTTCATGGAGATGGTAAGACGTACGTACGCATGAACGCTACAGTTATTTTTATTTAATATCTTAATGGAATGAAATCATAATGATAAATAGGTATAGTATAATTCCAGTATAATATCATATATAATTTCATTAACTTCATCCTTTATCTATTCCACGTATGGCCTGAACGAGTCATATCACTTTGAGGGGGCGGTAGTCCGCACTTCCTCAAATGAAATTATCGCATTTACCCATTATGGAAACCATATAGGTATGGTATAAATGAAAAATACATAGACATAGAGACAATATAAATATAATATATATCACATATAAATTCAGTTCCATCATAATGGACACCATGAGAAGCGGTAAGAAAAGATTGAACAATCATCGTTTCGTGAGGCAGTAGTTCATTGTCCGCAGAAACAATGTGTTCTTTACCCATTAGATGGAGGTGTGTGTAAGTTTAGTTAGAATAGTTCCCATAAAAAACAACATAATATATTTAGGATACTATTTTTTATATAAAATAAAGTAATAAAAATTGTTTACGGGGTTGGAGAAGAAAAATAAATGAAAAGAACTTAAGAGAAGACGTTACCTTTAAATCGGATATCTCCCTTTGGTTTGAACCAAACAGTTTTCTTGAATTTCCTTTTACCTATGGGAATTATTTTAGGAGGAAGAGGGGTATATAGGGAGATTAATTGGATATAGGTTGGATGATCCAAGAGGCTTTAGAGATGTAAGTAATGGGTTATAGGTGAGGTCTATTTATATGGGGGAGGAGGGGCACTTTAAGAAAGTTTGAAAATATTAATTTATAATATAATTATTTTTGGTTTCTAAATGTAAAAAACATATTATAGTCGAATATAAGATTACTTTTGATCAAAATAAAATCATCCAATAATAATTGTATAGGTTTTGGATTTTATTTTAATCTTTATAATCTTACATATTTAAATAATTCATTAATGAGTTAAACACTACATCATTATTGTGTCATAAATACATTTATTTATATGATGTCAAAAATTATAAAAACAATACCATGATGTGGAAAATATTTTTACCATTAAAATTAAAATTTATTATTGAAGATATAACTTATATAACCCCATGTAAAAATTGATTTACTAAAAGATATATGTTTATATCATTTTTGTCTTTACTTTAAATTAATTCATATAAATTGTCATTATCACTCTCAAGTGGCTCCATGGGGTACCAAAATCCACCCAAGGATGCCCATTTATCAACCAATATAATTTGGATACAATTTAGGGTAATTTAAAATTATTATTATAATATTATTTTACCCTTATTTATTAGATTTACTCTTAAACAATTGTAAATAAAATATTCATCGAAGTAAATATTCATAATGTCTAAAAGTACAATTTACATATTTACACAATTTGGGACTCCTGATTCCAATTATGGATTCCATTTTTCCAAATTCAAAACACATAAGTGCTATAAATTAATTTAAAATTAATACTCATTGTCAAAACAAAAAAAGAGTTTTTTTAAAAATAATAACTATCAAATGATTGACACTTGTTTATGTCCAATTTCAAAGTTAAATTAATTAAAATGACCAAAACATGAATAAATGGTAAAAATATAATCTAATTACACTTTAAAACAAATTAAAAAGATAATCTAACCATATAAATTAATTATATTAAATGGATATTTTGAATTAAAATACAACATTTTTCACTATTTCATTAAAAAATGAACTTTATCATAAAAATATCAAATTTTCATCAAATGTAAATTTCAATGTCCCAATTCTAGAGAAGAATATTATTTGGTCAAATAGAACATATAAAAGTTACAATAACTATATTCAAAAATGGTTTTCCATCAAAAGACGGTGAATCGCCCTTTTAATGAATATTAGAGTATTTATTCATAAAATTGGATTATTTCTTTTTTTAAGCCCCTAAATTTTATTGTATAAATGTAAATAAAATTAACAAACATGTATAATCATATTGTAGTTAGTTATGTTCATTCCCACCAATAAAACTCCTAGATTTTAACTACCATTTAAAATAATATTAAATAATTATTTTTTCAGTATGACCCAACGTTGTGTGCAATGTAAGATTTCAATGAAACCTGTCATTGCGTATCAGGTACGCCATTGAACATAGCATCCTATTTAAAGTAAAATTAATATTTAATTCACAAATATTAATAAGTATGAAAATATCATATTATTCATTTATCTGGGATGTTACAACAGATGTATATCTTTTTCCATTATCTAGTCCTGAAAGCATGAATTCTATCCGGGTACCAATCAGGCCTCCCAAATAGTGTTTTAGTAAAATTTAATTGGCCACCACCATTGGCGTCTAAAATAATATCCAGTTAATAAAAATTTTGGCATTTTTATAAAGAGATAAGTTCAATTAATATGTAAATGGTTATCACATTATCAATTATTCTTTATTCCACCACAAAAACATGCGAGTACCCAAAGACACCCAAACCACAATACCTTCTTCAAACAATGTTTTGTAATAAACCATTTCACACATATAATTCACAATTCTGTATTCTAAAAAGCGATTTCATTATCTATTCATTTAAATTCATTATCACGGCTAATTACAATCCTATTACAATGTCAATCTCATGGGAATAAAACTTCATGTCTTACGCCCTGTGGGTATTTGGAGCATGATTCTCTATCCCACACTACGTGGGTATTTGGAACATATTTCCATATCCCTTAAACTTTTTATGCATTCCTTGGGTCCTAGAACATCATGTCTAGGGCCCCATGGAAATTTTTGAGTTATTCTCTGTCCCACACTTGTTTCTATATCAATCACATATGGGTATTTGGTTCATTTTTTTTGTATCCCACACTTTTATATCAAAAAATAACATATATCCCATGTACCACAATATTACATTAATTAATTTGATAGATAAATAATACAACTCAACAATTTCATATCCATATCATTCCACTAATTAATTCAACAATTAATTCATCACTTTAATTAAATTGAAAATCTAATAATTAATTAATAAAAACAATAATTTTGTAATCATGTCAACCACCATTAATTAATTCAACAATTAATTAATCTTATCAAATCATTTTCTATGTCTCAAAAATTGAACAATTAATTAATTCGAAAATTAATTAACCTCGATAAATAATTTTTTTAATCTCATCAATTTTCATTATCTAATTTATCAATTAATTATTAAAATTAAATAATGTGAATATCCAAATTAATTTAATAATTAATTATTCCTATTCCAAAATTCAAAAACACATAAAATCCCATTAAATAATTCCAAAATTAATTAATAATATTCTATTATATCAATATTCCAATAATTAATACAACAATTAATCATTTTCCAAATATGAAAATTTCAACATTATGATAATTAATTCAATAATTATCCCCAACTCCACAATTCCATTAATTAATTAATGTTCCTATTTAATTAATTAAGTTATAAAATTTAATTGTTAAAAAAACTCCTGAAATTTTATATTCACATAAAAATATTGAAATCACGACTATGTTATTTGAATAACAGACCACATACCTCATTTCGTTAACATACTCTCGCCAACATAAATCCCAAATTTAAGCTGAATAATGAGGAAGAACATGATCTAGAACAAAAACATAATTACATAATCAAACTAATAAAGATCCATAAATCCAAGATCTATATATAACTATCCTAGATCTAGATCAAATAAAATATATGATAAACTCCCTTAAAAATAGGGAAGAATGGAAAAAAAATGGGAAACCATTTGGGATGAAATTCACATACCGATAGAGGTTTAAATCTGCAATTTGAGCTTCAAATAACTAAGAATGAAGGAGAGGAGCCATAGAAAATTGTCATGGAGCCTCCAAAATATATATAATTTGATTCGAGCCATGTTGGGGTCGATTTGAGGTTAAAATTAGGGTTCAGTTATTTTTAAAACTAATTTGGGGATTAATTGAAACCACACACAAGGTTTTCTGGGCATCGGTGCACGGTTTTCCAAAATGGTACCCCTTAACCTCATAACTATTTTTGGGATGTTTCATGGTTTCTCCTGTTAGGGAACACATTTTGGAAAATCATGCACTGACTAGGTGAATCCCCCCTTCTAGGGTTCACACGATTTGCTGAGTTTGGTAACATGGTTTGGGAAAATTATGTGCCAACCATGAACATTCCTAATTCCTTCCAAAATTCACAATTTTCACCCAAATGAAACCAAGGGAAAGTTCCCATGAAAAGTAATCAACACCAGAAAAATATTTCATATAAATTAGCACAATAAAAATAAGGACCCATCCTTAAAACATTACATCATCTTGAATTAAATTAATAATTCACATTGAGGATATTTTTAGGTTTAGAGTTTTAGAAAATTATTCCATAACTATTACATTACATCTCAAAAATTACAAAGTATACATTTCTACTCAGTTTCATTTTTTTCATAAAATAAAAACTCTCGAAAAAAAGAGTCATGTCTAGATCCATGTTTTAGACACCATGACTTTTCCTTGATCCCATAATTGACACTATTCATCTTTAAGTCCTGTGAAAAAAAATTTCAAAACATGGAATGATCATAAAAATCCCAGTAAGCATTATAAAATAATGAAAGGAAACATTAACCCATCAATAAATACAAATATATGAGACCATACTTTTCAATCATAATATACCTCTTGAAATCATAAGATTTATGAATAACACATAGAAATCATATATCATAAAGGTAACATATGGAATTCATAACAGACTTACATTAAAGATTTAACATATACGTAGATGGTTATGTTTGGAATACCCATCATAGTATATTCCCTAAATCTCTTAGGAGAAACATTAATGTTTACCTCCATCATGTTACCCAATTCATTGGAGAGCTATCTCGGGCTCACCCGCCCTAGGTCTATTATGGAACCCCCATTATACATAAACAATTCCCAAGAACCAGATCATATTCATAACACATAGGCCCAAAATAAAGTAAGGATAACATTTCCACATTGCAATCACAATATATCATTCCAGGATATTGACATTATCAATGCTTTATCAAACTGTTTTCAAAACCATTAAAGACATTTACTAAATAGATTATTGAATCAAAGTGTACCATACCACATTGTTTATTTTGCTTGAAATTTGAATATAAAAACATTCAGGTCTATATAAATAAATCCTTCAATTAATTTTTAAAACATGGACATTAATGAGAAATATTTGGAAGAGTAAATCATTAAAACATTTAAAACGATATTTTAGTTAAAGAGTTCCTAACCAAATGAGGGATGCTTGAATACAAATAATTGAGGAATAACATTAACCAAATATGATAATATCATGAGGATAAATATAATCAAGATATAATATGCCAAAGGACGGTATTAACTCCATATAAAAGTGAATTGGTGCATAACAACAATGAAGTCTCAATGGAATGTAAATTGAGATGAAATCCCTTATCAAAACGGTATCCATAGATTAAGGATGAATAGATTACATAATAATATGTGACTAATATGAATACACTAAATATGATTGTATATTAATTTTAAATCAATCAGAGGACATTCATACATGTTCTTTTTAAAACAAAACCAATGACTTGGATGTTTAACTCAACAAATTAAAATTGAGTTAAGATTACCCTTATCTAGTTCATATCAATGACATGCTAATTTATAAATGGAGTGACTATGTGTATAAAACGTATATCCAAACAAAGGGTACTGAAAATTAAAACATATATAAATAATCTTTGATTCCATCCATAATCATATCCTGACATAATTAAAAATTAGAAGATTTACCCAAGAAATGGAAATTGGGTTAAAAAGTTCCCCTACCGATTTGGTAACATACAGAACATAAAACACATGAAATAAGGATCATACAATGAAGATGTAAATACCAATAAATTAAAGTCTATTACCCAAATAATACAATCATGGGTAGTACATACACCACACAAAAGGAAATAGTGGCTAATATAGCATGAATATCACGGGAATAAAAAGTGAAATGAAAACCCCTTACCACGTCGTTATCAATCGAGTCATATGACCAAAAGTTAATAACCACCAAATGAATCACTGAATTCCATGAATATAAATAGAAAATGATAATATATATCAAATGGAAGTAAACAATGCACTGCATGCAATAAATAAGTGGTGAACAATGGTAAAAGTGAGATAAGAAACCCCTTACCCCATGTCCGACTTGACCTGTTCATTATTTAATCTCTTGAATAATAAACTAAAGTTAATTTATACTTTCATAAGAACCCTTTTAAATTATATTATTCCTTTTATATCACTTATTTCCATGTTATAAACATTATACAATCATTTATGTTAATAATAGTCGTTTGGTTGATATTTGGTACTTGAGTCAAAAATGAACATCTTATAATTACATGTTGTTCATGTGGTCAGAATTCCATTATATCGAGAATTATATTCATGATTTAGATATCATATATATCATATATATTCAGTTTATATATGAATTTATAATATTAAATAACATTTCTAGGTAACAAATGAAATGCACCATTCATGGAGATGGTAAGATGTCTGTACGCATGAATGCTACTTTTATTTCTATTTCATATTTAAAGGAATGAAAACATAATGATACATAGGTATTTTATAATTCTAGTATAATATCAAATATAATTTCATTAATTCCATCCTTGATATGTTTCATGTATGGAATGAATGAGTCATATCACTTTGAGGGGTTGGTAGTATGCACATCCTCAAGTCAAATTATCGTATTTACCCATTATGGAAACCATAATGGTATGATATAAATGAAAAATAAATAATTATAGATAAAACATAAATATAATATATATAACATGTAAATACAATTCCATCTTAATTTCCACCATAAGAGGTGGTAGGAGAAGATTGAACAATCAACGTTTGGTGAGGCACTTGTTCATCGTCCATAGAAACAATAAGCTCTTTACCCATTAGATGAAGGTGTGTGTAAGTCTAGTTCAAATAATTATCATATAAACAACCTTTTATATTTAGGATACTGTTTTTTATAAAATAATGGAATTAAATGGTTTTAGGGGGTCGGAGAAGGAAAATAAAAGAAAAGAACTTAAGAGAAGACTTTACCTTTAAATCAGGTAACTCCCTTTGGTTTGAACCAAAAGGATTTCTTGATGTGACTTCTGCCGAAGGTAAGGCTGATAGGTGTAAGATATGGACCTTGAGAGATTATTTGGGAAGAGGTTGGACAATACAAGGGGCTTTAGAGGTGGGAGTAATGGGTTAGAGGTGAGGGCTTTTTATGAGGGGAGGGGCTCTTTAGGAATGTTTGAAAAATATTATTTTATTATATAATGATTTTCAGTTTGTAAAGATCGAAAACATATTAATGTAGAATTTTAGATAACTCTTGTTCGAAATAAAATTATCCAATAAAAATTGTATAGGTTTTCTATATTGTTTTAATTTTTATAATCTTATATATTTTAATCATTCATTAAGGAGGTAAACAATGCATCATTATTGTGTCATAAATAATTTTATTTATATGATGTCTAAAAATTATAAATATAATACCATGATGTAGGAAATATTTTTATCTTTCTAATTAATATTTATAGTAAAATACATCAATTATATAACACCACATTAAAATTGTTTTGGAAAAACAATACATGTTTACGTTATTTTTATTTTTTACTTTAAAAAAAATTATTAATGTTAGTATCTTACATAAATGGATTTCAAAATCCAAAAATCTCACCAAGGGATATTATTGGTCGTCCATGACACATCAAATAAGTTTATTAAAAGGGTTAAGGTAATTTTATATTATCATAATATTATTTTAACCTTGTATTACCCTATTTAACTTTTACCGCGGTAAATAAAAGTCAAAAGTTACAATTTACCAAATATTATTTTCATCACATTGAACAAAATTTTACTTACTGATAACTACCATTTATTTCGTATTTTCAAAACTCAATTAATATAATTAGTAAAATTTCATTTAAATGAAAAAGTCAGTTTTTTAACTACTACTCAGTGTTTTCACTATTCATCAAAAATTGAAGGGTTTCCGAAAAATACCAAAACACTAGCCAATGATATATTTAATATTCCTAATTCAAAAATAATATATGTTTTACCAAATTCAAAATAGAGAAGTTTCATTAATTAATATAAAATTAATTTCTGTTGTCAAAAGAAAAAGAGTGTTTTTAATAAATAATAACTATCAAAATATTGACACTTGTTTGTGTCCAATTTCAAAGTGAAATTACTTCCAATAACAAAAATTGGATTAAATGATAAAAATATAATCTAATTACACTTTAAACCCATTTAAAAATATAATATAACCAAATAAATAAATTATATTAAAAGGCATTTTTGAATTAAAATGCAGCATTTTTCACTATTCATTAAAAATGAACTTTATCAAAAAAATTACCAAAATTTATCCGAAGTAAATATTGATATCCCGATTATAAATAAGAATTGTATTTTTTCCAATAGAACATTTAAAAGTAAAAAAATCTAGATTTAAAAATGGTTCGTCATCAAAAAGAGGTAAATCGACATTTTGAAGAATATTAGAGTATTTATGAATAATATTAGATTCATTCGCATTTTAGGCCAGTTAATATTATTGGATAAATGTAAAAACATTTAAAAAACATGTATAATCATAATATTCTTAGTTCTGTTCATTCCCTCCAATAAAAATGCTAGAGGTTAACTACAATGTAAAATAATAATATTATATATTTGTTTTCAATATGACTTAGCATAGGGTGCAACATAAGACTTCGGAGAAACCAATTGATGCATGTCAGGTACGTCATTGAATATAGAATCCCCTTTAAAATAAAATTAATATTATATTAAAAAATAGTAATAAATATTAAAATTTCATATTCTTTATTTTCCAGGGATGTTACATCTTTCCCCCTTTTGGAAATTGAATCCTCACAAATTTAAAATTGGGCATGGAAACTTCATTAAAGTCCCAAATTGAGAAAATGTAAATAAAAATATCACATTAATAGAAATAAAGAGAAGTAAAAAGGTCACCTGGTATGACCCATACTAGTATTACATGTAAGAAAACATGGATATGGAAGAAAAACTAACTCTCATAGATTAATAGAGAGTGATGGAGAACTTAATCACAAAAATTTAACCACCAAAATACAATAATTTTGATGTTGGGTAAATGTATGATGATAAAATGGAGATTATAACATTTTTTCTTCAAGATAGTTTACATAGAGTTGAATAATTTTATTAATAACTAGACTATGATTGCAAGGAAATAAACTTACTTGTCATGTAGAGTGTCATCCATTAATAAAATTCTACCAAAAACTCATCTTTTCTCCAAACAGTAAGTATTCAAGATCATGTGGTCACACTTGAAGTGCTAGAATCAACTTCTAGAGTATCACATAATCTATTAAAGGCTAACTATATATTTCCCCTATCTTTAGACATCACCAAAAACCAAAATGGTAAGTACGAGATCAGATAATCCTCAAAAAGGATAATCATTTATAAAAAGAAATATTATTCTTAATATCCAAAGTTAAACAAATAGTAACCAAACATCAACAAAGACCACTCAATAAAAAATTGTCCTTAAAAAATACTCAAAATAATACAAATAAGATTGAAACCCAAAACTCATAAGGATTTGATCACATAGTCCCCAAATAACATTGATTACACTTTAAGTCTTATACTGAAATGTAATTAACCTAATCATGTATTCTCTATAATTCGTTAATCATTTCCATAAATAACCCAAATTGTCATATGTCTAAAATAAAAACATAGATCCATCCAAAATAAAATTTCAACCATTACTCCATAAATTAAATCTCTTGGTATTCTATTTCCCTTAAACATATAGAGTTCCAAAAAGAGAAAACATCTTCCAAAATAACATCTATCACTTAATCACCAAATATTTTTCCTATAATAAGGATATAAATTTGATAAAACACAATATCACAAATCCACTTATTCTTAATGAATAAAATCATTTATCAAAAAATAATAAGTCATACTAACTAGGGACTTCATGTAGTCCAGTGGTAGGTGATAAAACCCAATCGCACATTGGTTGTGAGTTCGATTCTCACAGCTTTGTCTGACACGATGGGTTGTCACCTGGTTTGTGTGTTTTCATTTTTCAAAAATGATATAATTTTATAAAATTTAAAAAAATGAGATAAATCCCATAAAAAAACCATAACATATATTAAAAACAAATTGTATCTCACACCTTGCATTTTCATCCCATAAAGTAATAACCAGTAATTTATTCAAAAAAAAGATTATATGAACCCCTAAGCATATCCATTATGTCCACAAAATAAAAGATAAATATTTCAAGAATAACATTTTCACATATCAAACATTATGGTTACACAAACTAGAAAGGTCTTCCAAATCAATCCCATCATCAATGGACTCTAAATACTTTTAATCATTTTGTCATCCAAAAATGTACCATAACACTTGAATCCCTTATATGTATACTTTTTACTCATTAAACATTCTTCATGATCCATTATACATTTTTTTCCAACATATTCCATAATACTTCATTCCTACAAATAGAACCATTAATCATATCCTAAGATTCAATAATTTCAAAACAAAATGATATGAAATAATTCATACCTTTCCTTGGACATTGTCAGTTTCCTCATCATCAATGGGAATGGCAATTGGAATTGGTAAACATATATTTGTACGATCCTGATGTTCCCATTCCCAAACCTTCTTTGTAGGACATATATTTGTATAATTACCATGAACACCACATTTAAAACATTCAATTGATCCTTCGAAAACAACATCTTTCCCTTTCCTTGAGTCAAGTCGACACTTCCGTTTTCAAGGGAAGGATCTTGCTTTATGACCACCATTACCACATCTATATCATCTTCCTATCCATTTGAAGCATTTTTTATCTGTTTCTTTCCACATCCATGACACACTGGTTTTTGAATATATGTACCAATATGATTATAACCAGAACTCCTGTGGGATTTGTTTCATGCATATACGATGCCTTATAAATAATCTCTATAGTTAAGTTGGTCAATCATGACCCCAGATAGTTGGTTGAGAATAACCACAAGAGTTCCCATTGGAGCTTCCATTTCATTCAGTTGCTTATTCAAGAAATAGTCAATGTTTTCTTCACATTCACTTTTACTTTGGTTCCTTCTAGATCCATCCATTAACAAAAACAAAAAATTCAATGTGAGTATATTAGTAAAATCATCATATACTATATTATGAGGACGGTAAACACTAAAACATACTTGTTCATGTTATCTTAAACTCATCCGATTTATCAAAAAAAACAATGACACTTTCCAATTTTCTATCCATTATGGTTATGTCACTTATTATTTATTTACACCCTAACCACTAATGTTTTCTAAACCGACCTTTGATTCCAACTATAAGGGCCCAGACATAAAACATTACATAATCATGAATTAAATTAATAATTAAAATTCAAGATCTTTTTAGGTTTAGAGTTTTAGAGAATTAGGATATAACTATTACATTTCATATCCAAAATTACAAAGCAGGCATTTCAACTTAGTTTCTATTTCTTTCATAAAATAAAAACTCTTGAAAAAACGAGTCATGTCCAGTTCTATGTTTTGGACTGCATGACTTTTCCTTGATCCCGTCCTTGACCCTATTTGTATTTATTTCCTCTGCAAAACATTTCAAAACATGGTATGAGCATAAAAATATCATTAAGGGTTATAAAATATGTAAAGGAAACATTAACCCATCAATAAATACAAATCAATGAAACCATACTTTTAAATCATAACATACCTCATGAAATCATAAGATTTATGAATAACGCACAGAAATGAAAAATCATAAAGTTAACTTATGGAATTAATAACATACTTACATTGTAGATTTCATATCTATGTAGGGAGTTACATTTGGAATACCCATCATAATATATTATCAATATCTCTTAGGAGAAACATAAATGTTTACCTTTGTCTCATTACCCAATACATTGGAGAGCTATCTCGGGCTCACCCGCCCTAGGTCTATTACGGAACCACCCGTATATGTAAACAATACCCAAGAACCATAACATATTCATAACACATAAAACAAGAATAAAGGAAAGATAACATTTCCAAATTTCAATCACAATATATCATTTCAAGATATTGACATAATCAATTCTTTATCAAACCATTTTCAAAAACATTTAAGACATTTAATAAATATATTTTGGTATCAAAGTATTTCATACCACTTTGAAGATTTTGAATGAAATTTTAATATCTAAAAATTCATGTCCATATATATAAATCTTTAAAATAATTTTTAAAACAATGACATTAATGAAAAAGATTTAGAAAAATAAATCTTCAAAAACATTTAAAATGATATTTTAGTTAAAGAGTTCCTAACGTAATGACAGACTCTTGAATACAAATAAATGGGGAATAAAATTAATCAAAGCATATAATATATTGAGAATAAATATATTCATGATATAATATTCTAATATATAGTATTAACTCCATATAAAAGTATGTTGGTGCAAAACAATAATGAATCCTCAATGGAATGTAAATTGAGACGAAATCCCTTATAAAAACGGTATCCTTAGATTAAGGATAAATCATTTACATAATAATGTGTGAAAAATATAAATACACTCAATATGATTGGATATTCAGTTTAAATAAATTATATTACATTAACACAAGTTCTTTTTAAAACAAAATCAATGACTTGTATGTTTAACTCAATAAATGGAAATTGAGTTCAGATTACCCTTATCAAGTTCATATAAATGACATGAGAATTTATCAATGGAGTGACTATGTGTATAAAAAGTATATCCACACAAAGGGGAGTGGAAATTAAAACATAAATAAATAAATAGTGATTCCTCACATAATCATATCATGACATAATTTTGGATTAGAATATTAACCGAAGTAATGGAAATTAGGTTACAAAAATCACTTGCTGATTTGGTATCTTACGAAACATTCACCACATGAAAGAAGAATCATACAATGAACATGTAAATAACCATAAATTAATGTAAATTACACAAATAATACAATAATGGGTAGTTAATACACCACAAAAAAGAAAATAGTGGCAAATATAGCATGAATCTCATGTGAATAAATAGTGAGATAGAAACCTCTTACCACGTTGTAATCAATCGAGTCATATGACCAAAAGTTAATAACCACCAAATGAATCATTGAATTACATGAATATAAATATAATCATGATAATATATATCAAATGTAATTACAAAATACACCACATTAAATAAATAAGTGGTGAATAATGGAAATCTCAAGGAATTAAAATTTAGATAAAAAACCCCTTACCTCAGGTCCGACTTCACCCGTTCCTTCTTTAATCTCCTAAATAACAAACTAAAGTTAATTTATAATTTCTTAAGAAACTTTTTCAAGTTTATTATTACTTTTTTATCACTTATTACCATGTTATAAACATTATTCAATAATTTAAGTTTATAATGGTCGTTTGGTCGATATTTGGTACTTGAGTCAAAAATGAACTTCATGTAATTACATGTTGTTCATGTGGTCAAATGTCCATTATCTATAGAATTATATTAATTAATTAGATATCATATATATCATATATATCAATTATATATATGTATTTATAATAGTACATTTCATTTGGAGGTATGAAATTAAATGCATTGTTCATGAAGACGATAAGCGGTACGTACGGATGAACGCTACTTTCATTTATATTTCATATTTAATGGAATGAAGACTTAATAATAAAAACTTATATTATAATTATATTATTATATCATATATAATTTCATTAATTCAACTCTTTATATGTCACACATATGTCATGAATGAGTCGTATCACTTTTAGGGGGCGGTAGTCCGCACTTCCTCAAATGAAATTATCGTATTTACCCATTTTGGAAACCATTAAGGTATTATATAAATGAAAAATACAGAAGTACAGAGACAAAATAAATATAATATATATCATATTGAAATATAGTTCCATCTTAATGGCCACCATAAGAGGTGGAAGGAGAAGATTGAAAAATCATCGTTTCGTGAGATAGTTGTTCGCCATCCACATAAAAAGATTGTTCTTTACCCATTATATGGAGGTGTGTGTAAATTTAGTTCGAATACTTCTCATATAAACAACCTATTATATTGATGATACAGTTTTATTTATAAAAAAATTAATAAAAAGATGTTAGTGGGTTGGAGAAGTAAAATAAAACAAAAGAACTTAACAGAAGATGTTACCTTTAAATCGGGTAACTCCCTTTGGTTTGAACCAAAACGATTTCTTTAAGTGCCTTATCCCTAATGTAAGGATTCTAGGTGTAATAGAGGGATATTAAGAGATTATTTTGGCAGTGGTTGGACGATCCAAGGGGATTGAGAGGTCTGAGTAATGGGTTAGAGGTGAGGGATTTTTATAAGGGGTAGGAGGGGCTCTTTAGGAAAGTTTGAAAATATTATTTTATTATATAATGATTTTCGTTTTCTAAAGGTCCAAAACATATTAATGTCAATGATAAGATGAATATTGTTCGAAATAAAATAATCCAATAATAATTGGACATGTTGTGGATATTTTTTTAATTTTTATAATCTTAATTATTTAAATCATTCATTAATGAGGCAATCACTGCATCATTATTATGTCATATATAATTTCATTTATTTGATGTATAAAATTTATAAATAAATTACCATGATGTAGGAAATATTTTTAACATTATAATGAATATTTTTCGTCAAATATTTCAATTCTATAATCCCATATTAAATTTTTTTAGCAAAATAATTCATGTTTATGATTTTTTTTACTTTAAATAAAATGTTATTAATGTCATTATCTTATGTAAATGGAATTAAAAGGAAAGAAATATCACCCAAGGATTTTATAGGTCAGCCATGACTCATATAATATGGTTTGGAAAAGTGTTAAGGTAATTTTATATTATTATAATATTATCTTTACCTTGAATTTCCTTATTTAACTTTAACTACAGTAAATAAAACTCAAATGTTACTATTCACCAAAAGTTATTTTCATCTTATTGAACCAAACATTATTTAATTATTACAACCATGTATGTAATATTATCAAAATTAAATTCACAGAAGCAATAAAATTTAAATTAAATGAAAAAATCGGGTTTTTAACTATTACTCAGTGTTTTCACTATTCATAAAAAATTGAAGGTTTTCAGTAAAATACCAAAATATCAGCCTAAGCTATATTTGATATTTTGAATTCAAAAATGAAGTATATTTTACAAAATTCAAAACATAGAAGTTTAATTAATTAATTTAAAATTAATTCTCGTTGTCAAAACAAAAAAAAATGTGTTTTTACGAAATAATAGCTATCAAAAGATTGAGACTTATTTATAACCAATTTCAATGTGAAATTACATAAAATGACCAAAATTAGATTAAATGGTGAAAATATAATATAATTACCTTTTAAACCCATTTAAAAAGATAATATAACCATATAAATAAATTAGATTAAAAGGAAGTTTTGAATTAAAATGCAGTATTTTTCACTATTCAATAAAAATGACCTTTATCAGAAAAATACCAAAATTTCTTTCAAAGTAAATTTTGATGTCCTGATTCTAAATAAGAATTTTATTTTGTCAAATAGAGCATATAAAAGTGACAAAAAATATATTTTTAATGGTTTTCCATCGAAAGGCAGTTAATCGACATTTAAACGAATATTAGAGTATTTATGCATAAAATTACATTCATTCATATTTTAAGCCTCTAAATTTTATTGGATAAATGTAAAAACATTTATCAAAAATGTATAATAATAATATGGTTAGTTCTGTTCATCCCCTTCAATAAAATGACTAGAGGTTAACTACCATTTAAAATAATAATATTGATTTTTTTTAATATGAATCAGTATTGTGTGCAACATAAGACATCGGAGAAACCCATTGTTGTTTGTCATGTACGCCATTGAATATAGTATCCCCTTTAAAATAAAATTAATATTTAATTCAAAATTTTTAATAAATATGAAAATTTAATATTCTTTATTTTCCTGGGATGTTACAATACATCTCTAGAAAATGTTGGGATATTACAATATCCCCACATGAAGACAGCTTGTTCTTGACATATACTCCCATGAATGTCTAATATTCATAGTCAAAATATTGTCACAATGAGACCTTATATCTTCTTCTAATTCTCATGTTTCCTCCTTCGCACACCCATGTTTCGACAATACATGAGCAAATGAATAGACCTTCACCCATCACACTTGCTCACTAAGGTCCAACACATGTATCATATAATCCTCAAATGATACATCAATATCATGTTCAACATCATCCATATCGATCACATGAGAATGGTTGGGGTGATATTTCAAAAGTTGTGACACATGTAAAACATCATTCATATCACTATCTCTTTGTGGTAGAGCCAATCAATATGATGTCGTCCTGATTCTTTCGAGAACCTCAAATGGCCCAATGAACTTGGGGAAAAACTTAACTTGTCTCTATATCCTGTGGTGAAACAGCCTAGGTGGAAACTGAAAGAATAAATTATCACCCTTTATAAACACTAGTGGCCATATATTCCTATCATCATATGACTTATATCTACTTTGATCCATTTGAATATGCTTCAATATCAATTGAACATTCTTTAAAGTATCCTACCCGAGACTCGGTCCCAACAACTCTGACTCACCAGACATCAACTAGCATGGTAGTGACCTACATGGAAATTGATAAAGGTCCTCGTATGGTGCCATCTATATAGTAACCTAATAACTATTTCTATTATAAAACTCCATCAAATATAGGTGCTTTTCTCAAGACCAATTGAATTCTAGGAAACATTCTTGAAGCATATCCTCAAGCACATTTATTGTACAATTTGACTTCATATCTATCTATTAGTGTAAAATTGTACTCAATAATACCAGTGTACAAAGAACCTCCTATAATCAATACCAAACCCCTGGAGTAAAACCCAAGTCACAGTCAAAAACTATAGTCATTCACACCCAATGCATTTGAACTGTCTATCAAAAATAAAAGTCTCCCAAATGCTACGTTGAGAAAGTCTCCCATGCTGGTAAGAAATTCAATACATTTGTTAAATAGTCTACAATAACCCAAATAGCATAATTCTTATGAGGTTTCCATAGTAGACCTACCAAAAAGTCTTTGGTAAATTCATCCCACTTCCATTTCAGAATGGTCGATGACTATATTAAACCACTGAGTCATTAATTCTCAACCTTCACCTTCTAACTGGTGTATCATCATGTCACAAACCATGTTGTATCCATTTTCACGTTCGACCACAAAAATTTTCATTATAGGGCACATTAAATTTCAGTCACTCCAGGATGTACCACCCATATTGAGGCATGAAAGACCTATATCATCTCCTCCTACATTCTCATAGGCACAACGACCCAATTCATTATATAGATGACCTCATCACCATATAAAATCCAATCTTAATGTGTTTCCCCACCTTCAAGGATTTAAATCGATGTTAAAAATTAAGGGTCCTCATAATGTATGCAATTGATCTACCCTAAATTAGTAGACTCCGCTGAAACTAATACACGATTAATATTCTCAGGACTCTCCTAAACCATCAAATACATATGTTCTAGTAAATTTCTTATCTTTTACACAACACTATACTCTAGAATATAATTAGTGTGATTTTTCCTACTTAAAGCATTATCAACACTATTCCCCTTTCTAGGCATATATTCTATATCAAAATCGAATGACATTATATTAAAAACCCATATTCACTATAGGAGGTCCAAATATCTATAAGAGAATATATATATTAATCTCTTGTGATTAGTATAAATAGTAAACAACACACAAAATATAATTCCACAAAAAACATTATATCATGAACCATTGTATCCAACTCGTTTACATTTGTAGCGTTATTCAATTCATGTGGCCTCAACTACTAATACTTGTATACCAAAACTCGATATACCTACATAAAAATTTCTCCATCACTTATTCTATAAGTGTCACAAAACAATTTTTACTCCTCACCTATATTGGGTATGATCAATGTTGGTGATGATGTCAGACACTTCTATAACTCATTGAAAATGTTCTCACATGCTTCCAACCATTCAAAAGTTACTAACATTATTCAATCTCTAAATAGGTCTTACTAATTGGGATAAATTAGTGTTTAACATCGAATAATATCCAACTAACCCCAAAAATCTAATGATATCAAAATAACACGGGCTTATCCAAAGACACAATTTCATGAACCATGATTGGTTACACTAACAATAATTCCTACGAGATGACATGACCAAATAATTGTGCTTGATCAATCAAAAACTAAAAATTAGATATCATGGAATATTTTTTTGCTCTATTAGTTTACTCATGAATATTTCATGGTGTTTGGAATGAACATCATGAGTCTTGGAGTACACCAAGATGACATAAACAAACAAAAAAACAAACTGATCCCAGTATCGATCAAAATTTCAATTCATTAAGTCAATAAACACTACTAGTACATTAGTAAACCCAAAAGGAATTGCAATGAACTCATATAGGCCATAATGACTTTTAAAAGAATTCATAGGTATATCAAAAGTTCAAACTCTCAAGTTAATATACCCTGATCTCAATAAGATATTTGAGATGACACATGCTCCCTTGAATAGGTCAAACAAATCCTTGATATATATAAGAGGATACAGGTTCTTTACATCCATATGGTTAAACATTCGGTAATTGACACACAATTATAGATTCTCATCATCCTTACTATAAAAAAACTGGAGAACCCCAAGGTGACATACTTAGTCAGGTTTACCCATGGTCCTCTAACTACTCCAAATGTATCTTGAGATCTTGAATCTCTGACAATTTAATTCAGTATGGTGGAATGAAAACTGGATCATCACCAAAAATTAGATCAATTGTAAATTCCACATAACATTTAAGAGGTATCCCTGTGATGTCTTCGAGAAATACACCCAAAAATCTAGCCATGATAGGTGGAATAAAATATTTCTTTCTACCCCATCATCCAATAACAGACAATAAACCTGAGTTTTGAGCTCTCCCAGTTGCTAATGAACTGGACAAACATGACCCACATGGATATCTCATTCCATACAATGGATGTAATTTTTACCCTTAAGATATTTAAAAGTCTCTCTCCTATCAAAATTATCAATGTGGGATTAGTATTGTAAGAACATGGGTTTTTCGTATGAGGTATGAATCCCTTATTTTTTTAGTTTTAATTTATATGTGTGGCCTAATGTGAAATCCTTTTATGTTCATTGTGGTATCGAGGGTGTTTGGGGCTTGTTTGGAGCCTAAAGACAATGTTTTAGGGTTATTTAAGTTGGACCTAAGGATAGTGTGAACCTTTCGGGGAAGGCCGCATAGTTTAAAAAATATTTCTAGTTGTGGGAAATATGTAGAGGAAAGTGAAAGAGTTAGGCCAAACCTTGTGAAATGGGATGCACAGCTGTGCAACCATGTCTTCAATTTTAACAAAGTATTTTTTTTATAGTTTCCACATGTTTATTCAAACCGTGCGAGGTAACCATGTGGATATCCTACTCCTACAGCTAACCGTGTAGTATTGTGTAGGCTTTTTCTAACCAAGCGCCTAAACCATGAAACCCATTATATTTTGGAAAAAAATTATTTTAAAATTATGTTAAAATTATTTTAAATCCAAAATTAAATCATTTCCTCCTACACAGTAAGAAATTTCATGAGATCTCCCTTGAACCCTAATCATGTATTTTATCTAAACGCTCTTTTTGATCATCAAATCAAAGGTTGTTCATCTCATTGAATCCACAACAGTAATATAATAATTTTTTTTATCCATTATTAATTCATCTATATATTGATGAGTCTATTTATGTGAAATATAATTATTACTAATTTTGGGTTCTTTTTTTTATCATATTTCTTCTAATATGAGTCGAATTAGGAGTTAATACTAGATAAGAACTCTACTAACATGCTACGGTAGGTGGTCTATAGATTTTCCTTGAGTTTTGTTACATTATTTGGATACATGTTGTTATGCCACCAGTCGATATTTATGGCGGGGTACCAAATTTGACCAAGTCAATTGAAATAAATGAAATGGGACCTATTAGGGATTTCCTTTGGTTTTGTTAAAAGGTGTATGTGGTAGTTTCCCAAACCATTTCCACCCATAGGGTATTCTTATTAAAATCCCCTTATCGTTCCATGGTTAAACCACCCATGGGGTGAGTTATCTTGATTTCCTAGATTGAGGAATCCCAATTATAATTAAATGTATTTGAATTTCATTTTTAGGATATTTTCTTCCCCCTTGCATTATGATATTATGAAATTGAATGGTTTAATTGGTCTAATGGCTTAAAAAAATTTGGTTAAATGAGTGGGTATACAAATTTTATTTTTTTAATATTTCATGAATGGATTAATTGGAAAATGTGATATATAAGTGGGTAAACTCATGAGAAGAGTTGAATGTGAATTGGTTATTTTGAGTGGGTATACTCATATGGTTTGAATGATTAACGATATCAAATAAATAATGATTTCATAGATTGATGGGACATTATTTCTGATATTGGGATGTTGTAGAAGATTCCTTCGATTAAGTATGCACCTTGGGTATTGATTGCATGTGATTCCTTGGGCTTTTCTACCCCTTGGATCTAGATTTCAAGGACTCATATAGGACAAGTTCGGTGTGACATGCTCCAAGCACTCCAACCAGTGCCTAACCTAGTTTCCCTCAGGATTATATTAGGACTCGATGAGGATTCCATATTCTTCAACATCGTTGATCCTGCCCTTGGGGTCTAACACTTTGACATACTACACAGACATGAAAAATATTATTTTTTTATTGGAATAGCTCAGTCGTGGATTTTTCTAACACTTTAGGATATACGACAAGGCCATGGTTGTTATGGTTTTATGGTTTTTATTTCTAGGTCATGTTTTTTCTCTCCTTATATGTATTTTCATTTTATATGAGTATAAACATATTTTTCAGAAAACCATGAGGGTGTTTTTCATTATTACACTTTTAGAAGTAGATTTTCAATTGGAACAATATATTTCTTAATACATTATTGTTTACTATCTTATCTTTTTATATTGAAAACCCTATTTTGAAAGAAATTTGTGTCATTTAAAACTAGGGAGATGTCTCACAACATGTATGGACAACCTTTGGGTACCCAAACATACTATTTGGATGTATGTAGGGATCGGGGAAAGTGTCTACTGTTTGAGAGTTGATTTTGTGCAATGCTTATGAGAATGGGAACGTGGTATCCATATGAGACTTATGATTCTAATTGGAGATTGAAAATTTTTTCTTTTTGGTATTTTGGATACTTTAATATTACTATACTTCTTTGTAAATATTTTTTATTTTTTCTAGATACCTGTATCATCATCATTTTATATGATACACTTCTATATTTTTTATGCATTCTTATATTATTTATTTATCAGATGTATGCTAGTGGTATCTGCTTCCACTATTTCCTATTATTACTCATTTAATGTGTTATAATATGGTAATGAGGGAATAGTCTCTCCACACACACATCCTATTCCCTAACTAATAGTCGGAAGTCTCTAGCATTTAGGGAGATGTGCTTGAGGCCATGTGACCCACTGGGCTTAGGGCACCATTTCATGACATCTGAGTCTGGGGTGTTACAAATTCGTATCAATGAATTTATTTATTATAATGAATTGGTATTTTGTTACAATATATTGGGACCAGAAGTTATTGGGTTTTGATAATGAGTTATTCCTAGGAGTAGCTACCCCGTATATAGAAAAGGCCAAATTGCCAAAAATTAAATTGTTGTGTTATAGATTTTGACTATTACAGTTGATTTGATTCCACCATTGCATGATGCACTTGAAGTATGATATTATTATTGATATATTTTGGATTCTATTATGTTCCAACCCGGTGAGCTGAGGGTATGTCATCTCATGCATCATATAAGAACTTGTTAAAAATCACTTACCTTGAATTATTCCATGACATTTTGGATGGATTAACAATTTTCATGTTGTTGTGTTAGGTTTTGTGATATATGTACTAATTTTGTGATAAATTTTGTGTAGTGCATAGAAAAATTGATTCCATATTTTAGTTCATAAGGAGTATGGGACCTTATAGACTGAAAAGTGATGCACCTTTTGTTTCAATTTTTGAAAATGAATGTGATGTGGTACAGATTCTATAGGAAACATATTTTTGTTCATGAGGTGTTATGGACCCTCATGGATTGGAACATAGTAAAAAATCAGATTATACTTTATAATAAATAAACAATATTAATTAAATGTAAATATAATTAAAATATACATTGAAACATGATATGATATGTAGATACTCGAACTAGACCCTTATTTTTAGCGGGAAATAGGTAGTGTCTATAGTTGTGTTTGGTGACTTTTCTTTTTTTAGTCATGACATTAAAAGAAGTTTGTATGGTATAACTAGGTTTTAGGAGGGTTTTGACTTATTCTACTCTTTTTATATTTGAACATTGATTGGGTTTTTTCTGAGGCATGTGTTTGGAATTATAGAGTCATTAATCCATGAAGAACTCTAGTATTATGAAAAGGAGGTGGAGTTGGTCATTCATTAGAGGTGTTGGTCCAGGGGATACTGGTGGATCCTTCACTAGTTTCAACTATGAATCGAGCAGTTGTTTTGGATGAAGGTTCTGAGGAACTATTCAGTGATGGATTCCTTCACCTTCTGATGATTTTTCTAGGTGTAGTGTAGTCTGCCTTATCTATTGCTGAGTTGACTCATGTGTTCTAGAATTAGCATCCTCCCATGTTTTCAGGGGTTGTGGGACTACAGGATTGAGATTTTTCGATCTATACTATGATTTTAATCAGCATGCACCTTGATAAATCCCCTTAAAGGATTGTGGAGCTCATTAATTACATGCTTCATGGAGTAGAAAACTGATGGTGGGATTTTCTAAACCAGACTGATAGGATTCAAGATATGGTTTGTGATGATTTTCAAACAATGTTATATGACTATGTCTACCCAGTAATTCTAAGGTAACAGTGGGGTAGTGAGTTCATGTGTCCATAGAAGGTTGTGATGACTATTATGGAGTACTCATCACACTTTACAATGTTGAAGTGTTATGGACCGACGTATATTACTATAAAGATATATAGTGTGTGATAATTTGATTAATGTCTCTAACATGCTATCAAATATTAGTTCGATATATTTATATTGACCACTATTACTAAAAATGTGACTTAGTTTCCTATTATAGAGTGAAACTTGATGGAATATGGGGACATAGAACAGAGTTGTGTAGTCTAATGACCCAATGTTTTAGTGTATTTAGGTAGGAATATCCATTTTGAGGATTCTCATGATATGTATACCAGATAGTTTATGAGTACTGGTATCTCAGTGATCTGTCATTAGTGTAGAAGAAGGGGCCACGTGAATAATCATGTGAGACAATGACAATATCATGTATCGAGCTTGCAGTAGGATCAACCACATGAAAAATTTATATAGAACCATTAATCTAGATATGAGTGGAAGGGGTAAGATCTGAAACTACGTTCAGGAGTAGGTTTCTCAACTCTACATCATGAAGGGAGTTGGATTAGTGTCGACCGATTAGGTTGAAGTAGTGGTGGTTGTGGTTGAGGCATCCAGGCACCAGATACCCTGAAACATCGTAGTGGACCTACTTTGGGTAGTGAGGTTTTTGTGTAGGGTTGTGGTTCATGCCAGATATATTATGTACATACTACCCCCAAGTAGTAGGTTTTCGAACCATCTTTTGTGGGAGGTATGATCTCAGTATCCTCTACTATTGCATCCTTTCTTTTTTATACAAGTGGATTGCATAATTTCATATATGAACCTTTGATGAAAATCCAAAGGGTTCATTATACTATATTCTAACAGTTTTATAACTCTATACACTCTATTCAGAATCATAATGGATGGTGTATTCCTATTCAAGGAGTTTCCCCCATGAGGTTGGTGGGTGTCAATTCATCTGGGATCTTTATTTACTCAAGGTGATAGGGTTTTACATCATACTCAGGATGAACTGGCTAGTAACTTATAGAGATTATATTGACTATAATCTTTGGAAGGTGACTTTCACATCACTAGAGGGTGTAGTTTATACTCAAAATCCTAAATGGGATTTCCAGGAATGATGAGCTAGATTCAAGAATCATGGGATTAGTGGGATGACAACCCAGATAGCTAGTTCGTATCTAGATGATCTGGGAGAACGTTAGGAAGACATTCCAATATGTTGTTGGTCAACTTAGGTATGTTTTCCCTGATTAAATTTTTATTTTACCTCCTAGTAGGGATGTGGATTTCTCTATCTTTCTTGTTTCAGGAGCTGAACTAGTATTTATTACTCATTATGTGATGGAATTAATGGAGTTAAATGAGCTCAAGAGGAAGCTAAAGGACATAGGGGAAAACGGGTTTATACAACCTAGTACATCACCATGGGTATCACAGATCTGTTTTGTTAAAAATATGGATAGTACCCTTAGGATATACAGTGATTATCAGTAGTTGTACTAGCTAATGGTTAAAAACCAATATCACTTTCCATTAATAGATGACATGTTTGATCAACTTCGAGGAGCTTGGGTTTTCTGAAAAATTGTTTTAAGGTTATCATATCACCGGGTACATGTATGAACTACCGAAATACCTCATAAAAACATTCATGTCATGTTTATTCTATATGACTATTTGGTTATGTATTTTGGGTTCATGAATGCACCATTGGTTTTCAAGGCATTAATGAATCAAGACTTCCATCCTTGTGTATTTGTTTTTTTGTGGTTTTCATGGATGATATCTTGGTTTATTTTCACAATCGACCATACCATGAGAACCATCTCGATATCATTTTGAGTACACTATGGTACAATTAGTTGTATTATAATCTCACAAAGTTCAACTTCTAGATGGATCAAATTCACTTTATGGGTCACATCATCTCATAGACATGAGTGTCAGTAGACCCATTGTAGTTGAGAGATGTAGTTTCCTAGGATAATCCAAAGAAAATTTTGGAAACAATGTTTTTATTGGGGATATATAGATATTATAGCTATTTCATACAAAAAATATCACATTTAGCAGTGTCACTGATGGGATTGAATAGAATGATGTGTGTTTTGTATGATCAGTTCTTGAGAGACTACCTTTTAGGAGATAAATGGAAGATTGACTTCAACAATGGTCCTCATTCTTGTAGATTAGTGTATAACCTACACTGTGTATTGAGACACATCAGGTATCAGGTTTGGAGTAGTGCTGATACATGGGGATAGAGTCATGGTGTATGGGCCTCAACAACGGATGTTGCACTAGTGGAGTTACCCAACTCAATATAACGAGTTAGCTATATTTGTTCACCCATTTCATTGTTTGAGACATTTTTTTCTAGAGATAGAACTTTTTGGGGAACACTAAATATAAAATCTTTATGTACATATTTATGTAGTGTTATCTGAATCTGAGGTAGCGAAGGTGGGTAGAGAACCTACATTATTTTCATTTCAATCATTCCTACACACCTGGAAAGATAAATTTAGTGGCTGATGCACTGAGTAGGAGGACTCAGACCCAGGAATTTCAGTATGCCAATATTGAGTGGGATCTCATGGATTTATTCTCTAAGATGCACATGGAGGTACATGAAAGTAAGGGTAATACTATTTTATCATCATTAGTTGTGACCTATAATATATTGTATAGAGTGGGTATGAGGCATTTACTAGATTTAGAGGACCCAGTATTATGGGAGAGTGTGGTAGGTGACGACCCTTCTTTTATCTGTAATGTGTACAAGGATTAGATCTAGTATATCCATGTTTTTTTGGGTTCTAGAAGACATACTTGTGGATATGATGTTGGATTTCCATTCCACATTTTTTGGTAGTGCACCCTGGGGTCACCAAGAGGTATCATGACTTATGACATCAGTACTGATGGCTGGGTATAAAAATATAGGTAGCTATTTTTTATTACGAGGTGATACATCTTTCTATGGGTGAAGGCTGAACATCTATGACCAGTCAGAATTTTGATTATTTCATGATGGATTTTGTGACTGGGTTACCATGTTATCATTGAGGTAATGATGTGGTGTTGGTTTTTGTTGATAGGCTCACAACGGTTTCTCATTTATTTATAATGAAGGATAATTTCAGGGTATATGATAATAGATGGTTGTGTATCCCTGGGGTATAAAGACTTCATGGGGTCCCATGCACTATCATTTCAGATGGATATGCCTAGCTTACATGTCCATTATGGAAAACTTTTCAAATGAAACCGGGAATACAAGTTCTCTTAATCACATCATACCATCCTATGATTGATGGATAGTTAGATCATATGATACATGTTCTTGAAGACATGTTGTGAGTATGCATCGTATTTTTTGGGGGCTCTTGGTTGTTGCATATACACCTAGTTGAGTTCACCTGAAATAAAATCTATTTTCTGTTGATACAAATGGAAAATTAGCAGGACTTATATGGTTGTCCATGTTGATCACCCCACTTCTAGTAAGAGGTATATGAAACATGTTTACTAGGACCACTTCACGTGTAGGAGACTTTTGAGTAGGTCCGGTTGAGTTAGAATAAGATTGTTATTGTGCAGACTTGATAGAAATATTACGTTGATCACCACAGATGACCTCTAGACTTAAAGGTCCAATTTAATGTTTTCATACATGATTATTCAAGTCTAGGACCCAAAATAATTAGGAGACAGGGTATCCTTCCACCATGATATGTCATGTCATTCGAGATTTTGTACATAGTGAGGACTGTAGTCGATCAGTTGTAGTTACCTCAAAAGTACCAATCCATGCATGAAGTCTTCCATGAATCTCAGTTGTGTCATTATCATTCAAATCCATCGTATTCTTTTTAACATAATGAGGATGAGATACATGATGATTCTTCATTTGTGAACCATCCTATTTGTATCATTGACATAAGCACAAATGTTTTCTGAGGTTAGCTGGTTCCTCTAGTATAGGTTCTATAGAAGCATGACGATCTACATTAAAATACTTATGAGAGGGAGGCTGATGTACATTCTTAGTGGCTGGATTTTTTCTCATATGAATCTTTACAACCCTTAAAGGGAAATTATGCGATGAATTTCATTAAGGTGGAATATTATAAGAATTTGAGTTTTCTTATGTGGTACAAAACCCTTTTCTCAATTATAATTTTTTATGGCCTAATGGGAATAACATTGAGGTCATGGAGGTATCAGGGGTGTTCAAGGGTTTTATGGAGCCCACAACCCATATTTTGGTGTGACTTAACCCTAGTACATGGATAGGGTAATAGTAAAGGGCATGCCATATGATTTAACATACCATGCAAGTTGTGGGAAGTGAGCAGAGAAAGGTAACACTATTATGAAAAACCAGGGGAAACCAGATGCATGACCTTATGGTCTAGTCTTCAATATTAATAGAGTGTTTTTGCATGGTTGGTCAAATTAAGTAAGGTGATCATTCAGGTTTCCTAATCCTACAGCTGACCATGCTTTTTGCCGCACAGTTTGTCTCACAATGGGCCTAAACCATGTGACCCCTTAAATTTTTTGAAATTTTATAAATTTAAATTAAATTCATATCTTTTTTACTCCAAAATTAATTCTTCTTCCTCCCATGTAGTAAGAAATGTTTTGAGATATCCCTTTAAGCATAATCATGGATTTGAGATTACTTCTTTATCTGATCTCCAAATCAAAGGTAAATCATCTCATTGTATACTTAGTGGTAAGATACTAATTCATATTTATTCATTCTTCATTCCTATGTATATTGATGGTTCTATTTTGGTGCAAGCTGAATTCCCCTAATTTTTTTTCTTCATCTATTCTTCTAATTTATCTTGATCTATGTCAGATATGGAGTTGATACTAGACGAGCACTCCACTACCACGCTATGGTAGGTGGTATGTAATTTTTCCATAATTTTTCGAGGTTTATTAGGATACCTTCATTAATTCCTACCATCAATGTTTTTAACATGGTCTAAAATTTGAACTTGTTAATTGAAATAAATGAAATTTATCCTTTTAGGGATGCCCTTAGGTTCTGTTGTGATGCATTGGTTCTCATTTACCAAACCATGTTCCCCCACAAGGTGTTCTTATCAAAATCATCTTTTTTGTGCCTTGGTTAAACCACCCAGGGGATGAGTTATCATGTTTTCTAGATGTGGGAATCCCGATTACAAATAAAGTGATTTTAATATCTTGTTTATGAGATTTCCTACCTCCTTTCCATATTCTATTTTGAAATTTTAGGGATGAATTATCTAAATGATGGATTTGGTTAAATACATGGGTATACTCATTTTTATGTTTTTAAATTCCATTAATGGTTTAATTGAAAAATGGTATATATGAGTGGCTATACTCATGAGATGAACTGAATATTAAGTGGTTATGTGAGTGGTTAGAATTATATACATTGAAATTATTAAAGGTATAAAATGTTGAATGATTCCATATAATCATTATATGTTATTCCTTAGATCGTTATGTTTTGGTGGATTACATAGATGTGGTATGATCCCTAGGTAAGGATTCTATGGGATTCCATGGGCTTTGCAACCCCTTGGATCTTGGTTTCTTAGACTCCAGTAGGACATGTTCGGTATGACATGCTCCTAGGGCTCCATTATGGGCCTAACTAATTTTCCATAGAGATGATCCTAGGAATTGATGAGGATACAATGGCCTTCAAAACCTTGGATCTATCACTTCATAGTCTGACTATATGATATATGGCATGACCATGAGAAATAAGATATGATTGGTGGAACAACACCACTGTGGATGTTTCTAAAACTACAGGTTGTAATTAAAGGTCCTAGTTTCTATGATTCTATGGTTTGAATGGTGATTTAATGGTTCTTACTCTCCATAAATTTAGTTTACTTGTATAGAATAATGTCTATATTTTATAGGAACACTTGGGGGATATTTTTTATTACAATTTTAGTGGTAGATATTACATGGGATCTTTAAATTTATTAATTATTTATTGTTTACATGCTTATCTTTTTATATTTCACAACCAAGTTTTCATTGACCTTTGGGTGGTTTACTTTTGGTATTATGTCTCACACACTATTTGGGATGCCTTTGAGTACCCAGAAAGACCGTTAGAATATAGATAGGGACATGGAAAAGCACTCATTGTTTGAGAGTTGAATTTGTGTCATGCTTAGGATAAGAGGAGCACATGATTGAGCTAAGGCTTTTAATTCTATTTTGAGTTAGAAAATGTTGGTATATTTGGTATTTTTTTGATACCTGTATTGTTTTTTACTATTTTGTACCTTTTTTGGGTGTTTTATAGATACTTTTTCAATCGTCATTGTATATGATACAATTTTTGGATTTGTTATTCATTCTTTTCTTGTTTATATATTAGTTTTATATTTGTTATATCTGCTTCTTCTATTGAAAATTATTATTCTTCTGTTGTATTACACTATGGAAATGAGGGAATAATCTCCCCAATGACACTCCCTAGGACCTCACTTCTAGTCCATAGCCCCTGGTATTCAGGGAGATGTGCCTATAGCCTTCTAACCAACAAGGCTTGGGGCACCTTTTCATGGCATCAGGGTCCGAGATATTATAGGTATGCTATTAACCATTACATACACAAAATAAATTAAAAAACATAACATCTAATGGTTGTAAAGATTCCACATAAACGGAATCTCCCAAATCCATATATAACACCATTCGTATAAGCATGTGTCTCTCAAATGTACTCTGAACGATGTATATATCATCATAAACCTTCTCACTAACACTACCTCCAGGCTCAAACCATTAAAAAGTTTTGCCGATATGAAAGAATGAGAGGCACCAATATCAATTAAGGAACTAGATATAGTAGAATATACAATAATAATACCCCTCACCTTTAATGGTCCACTCTCTATATCCACAAGTTTAGGCTACACCACATTGAATTATCTGACCCCTCTTCCATGTGATAAAGTCTATGTTCCCTATGCTGCACCACTCAACTGAAATGGGTACTCCTACGCAGAACCACCTTGTCTGCTTCCTCTACCAATATGACTTGTAGATCTCCATGTACTTGACTGATATTGTTTGGAAGATCCCTTTCCCACAATTTAAATCTACCAAGATTCTCTTTCATTACCCATATATCTCTTTTTCCTATCGAACCTCTATTGATATCTCCTTTTACCTCAAGATAAAAACTCCACTAGTGTTTTGGTAAAATGTTTAATAATGTTTCCCAGACTACTTCCCTAGAGAAAAATCACCCAGGATATATCTTGATTAACCGATCCTCCCCCCTATCCACTCTGATTCCCACTGATCTGGATAATAGTGTCATATAGATGCTTCTTACCTTCAGAAAACATACCTCATAATCAATTAGAGGAAACCACATATCTTCCACTGGAAGCCTCCTTTAGGTTCGGCTGGTATATGAGATCATGATTAACCATTTTTGAAAGATTCTTCGACCTGAAGTTATTCACTTGGGACCTAATTTGACACATAAGTCTATCTTGAAATCATTTTTATGAAATATCCTCATCCAATTACAACACTGGAGAGAAGCACTACAAATCTATAAAGTATCCATAAATTTCCATTACGGACATACTCACATGATTCAATCTTGTGAACATAGCTTCTATCTATGGGCTAAGAGTTATAGGGTAAATGTGCACTAATAACTTCTCATGGAATTCCTTCCACTCTGTAGTCTCCAGTTTTCCATCCCATGTTTTGATGCCCCGCCAATGATACACTTGAACATGAAATATGTATGTTTCCAATTTGACTCTCTTCTCAGCGGGAGTCTCTATATATTCAAATATATTATGGATAGACTCAATCCAAAAATCAGGTACCCAAGGTCAACCCTCTCCAGTAGATGTTGGAGGGTGATTCAACCGAAACTCATGTTTCAGATTAGACATGATTTTTCCTAACCTACGGTGCGTCTCTTTCCACGATCTGCATGAATGGAAAAAAAATATCCTATAAATTATCCCTAAATTCCTCACCCAACACTATTGGTTCCTTAGGTTCTACCACTTTAGGATCATCCCTAGCCATTTCCTCATGTATTACACTCAACAATCTTCATATTGGGAGCATAACACTACAATTCTAAAATTAACCATATGAAACATTTCACACCATTAACACATTTATAGGTAACACAATATTCCATGTCAAGTCATTTCCCCAAACCCCACTGCATGGACGATAAGAAGGCATCATCACTTCCCTAAACCATCCTACACTTATGTCCTAGTTAACAAGGGTAAACACATTTCCTTTATTCACATTTCTTATTAGACACCCATTTATTCACATCATTCAATAATTTAAAATTTCAAAATTCACACTAGGATCCATTTTCATTAAAATTACATGAGAAAAGAAAAAAAGATCAATTTCTACATCTTACCCAAACTGCATTTTAATGTGTATTCCTAAAATTAGGTATGTCTCAATATAATAATGAGTGCCTATAAGGATTCATTTATACAAAAATCACATTCCATAGGGGTCCATGAGTCATATATCAAAAAATGTCAACATTAATTATCACATCACACATCAAGGGCATCACCCAAAGTGAAATAAAAACTAACTATAATATAAAATACCAATAACAACATCCCACCCTAGGTACATCAGATTTCTCCCATATATAGGATAGATACTCCAATGCATGATCTAATAACCAAGGCCTAACTCTTCCTAGTCTATAGTATACCTTTCCCAAATAGTAATACAAAATATATGAAAACAAAAATCCTCTAATACCACATTGTAATTCACTGACCCATGTTTCACACACTGGTTCCCTAAGAGAGTTGGTGACATTACATCCAACATGTCTCCACAAACACTAGAGGATACCAAATAGAAATGATGGTCTAATATCCATCATCGAGAGACAATACCATATTTATCAAAGTATCATAAAAATGGAAATAAATAAAAAAATATCCAATAATATAACCATAACATGAATAATACCAGTTTCACAATTTGGCCAAAATAGGAAAAACAATATCAAATTTGAACAGTATATATGACATGCAAATTTATGTGTCAAGTATCATTATGAAAAACCCAAAAATAAATAAATACACTAAAAACACCCAAGAGGATCTCGAACCATGTCTCGTTCCACCATCCATTCTACATCCCAGATCAGCCATCTAATATAGGACCTTTCCCTTATCATATCCTAAAAAATGATGTTTATTCACGTAACTATCAGGAAGCCCGAGTAGGGTGTGAGTACAACTCAATATTCCACCACCAATGAAGTGTAAATCAATATCCAATCAATAAATGTTTATGTAGTTTTTATAAATAAATAAGAACAATTCATAAGTAAACAGTTATCACATTATCAATTTTTCTTTATTTAACCACATAAACCCCCATGTTCTCAAGGACACCCAAAGTACATTACCTTCTTTATCCGATACTATAGTTTGAAATCTTTTACACATTTAATTCACAAATCATAATAATGTAATGGGTTTTTATTATCCATACATTTCAATTCATTGTCATAGATAATTGGAACCATGGTCTAATTCCAATCACACGAGTATAGAATCACATGTCCATCATCTCATGGGTATTTGGAGAATCAGTCCTCATAGCACAACCTAAGGGTATTTGGAGAATTATTCTGTTCCCCCATACAATTTTCGTGCAATCCTTGGGTCCTAGAACATCAAGTACAGCACCCCATGGGTATTTGAAGCATCAGACTGTGTCTCACACTCAATTATAAGAAAATCACTTATGGGTATTTGGAGTATCAGTCAATATCCCGCACTTATATATCAAACAATCACATATCTCACATATACCACAATATCACATTAATTAATTAAACAATTAATTATTCCTACTTGAAAATTTCATATCCATATCATTCTATTAATTAATTAATTAATTAATTTCAACAATTATATTAATTATCCCAATAATTAATTAATAAAAATAATGGTCGTATAATCAGGACAACCACTATTAAATAATTCAACAACTAATTAATACAATCCAATCAATTAAAATATCATCAAAATTGACCATATTAATTAATTAAATAATTAATTAACACACTTGAATAAATTTCTTATTATCAAAGTTTCTTATTAATAATTTTAACAATTAATTAATGTAATTCAACAATATTAGTATCCCATAATTAATTGAGAAATTAATTATTCCAATTCATAATTTGATAATCACAAATAATCCCATTAGTTAATTCAACAATTAATAAATACTATTCCACAATCTCAACATTCCAACAGTTATCCCAATAATTAATCTCATCCCAAATCCCACAATTTCATTATTTCAATAATTAATTCAATAATTAATTATCCCCAATTCCTTTAATTAATTAATTTACCATATTAATTAATTCAATAAATAAATTAAATTTCTAAAAAAACTCTTGAAATTATATAATTACATACATTGAATTAAAATCATTACGTTGGGATTTGAATAATGTACCACCTACCATAATTCATTGACAAACACTCTCCAACATAATTCCCAAATTTGAGCAGAAAAACAGTGAATAACGAGATCTTGAAAGAAAACCTAAATCCAAAATCAAATAAAATAAATATCCATCAAACCTATATCTAGATATGAAAATCTTACATCTACATCCAATAAAATAAATGATAAATTCCCTTATATAAATATTGAATAATTTATGAAGAATGCGACACCAATCGGGATGAAATTCACATAACAGTAGAGGTGCATATCTACAATTTGGGCTTTGAATCACCAAAAATAGAGGTCGAGTTCCTTAGTAAATCATCTAGAAGCCTCCAAAATAAAAATTATATGATTAGTTCTAGTTTGGAGATGATTTTGGGTTAAAATGGGGGTTTAAATATTTTTAAAACCAATTTTCATGCTAATTAAAACTCCATGCACATTTTATTGTGAAAGGGTGCACGGTTTTCAAAACCATGAACCATAACCATGTGCCTCTTCTAGGGAGGTTGTAAAATTTCACCTTTTATGTCATACAGTTTGAAAAATGGTATACCAGCTATTAGAATCCCCTCTGTCTGAGTTCAGATAGTTTTCTAGACCGCGACGTATGGTTTTGTCAAACCATGTGTCAACTGTGTACTGATCATCTTCCTTCCAAAATTCTCAATTTTCACCCAAACGCACTACATGGTTAAACCCAAACGAAAAGTAATCCAAAAAGGGAAAATTGTACCTATAAATAAGCATGATATATCTCTTAAAATGTTTGGATCATATATATGGGGTAGAGAAACACCCCCTTAGCAAAACCCCTTAAATTTTCAATATCCAGTCCCTAGAACAACAAACCTAGTTATTATAGGAACTCTCCCTGATTAAACCCCAAGACAATATATATAAATTATATACCCAAGATAAAAATTCAACATAAGTACACAAGGATTACCATGAGAAACATTTCAAAAATCATTTCAAAGTGTTTTATATTTCAATGTAAATTCCAACAACCCATTAATTTCATCAAACCTTATTGGAAGACCCATGTCTCAATGCATCAAAAAAGCCAATTTTTATCAAAAACCATTGTAAACCCATATTTTATCTCAATTCCATTATTTCAAACAATAAGATGATTCCAATTCACTTAAAAAATAATGTATAAAATAGAATTATTCATATTTAACAAAAAGAAGCCTCTAGACAGAACTACCTACCTTAACTAATATCAAAAACACCCCAAACTGGATCAACCAACACTATATTTAAATAAAATAATTCCATTAATTCCAATAGAATTGATTCCCATTTCATAGAATCACATTCCCCAAATAAAAAATATGGTGGATATGGTACATATCAACATAACTCAATGATGATGAACTAACTTCACCCCAACCAAAAAAGGACACACCCTAAAAATAATATCACATAATGGATCTTGAGAGGATAAAACAAAACGTCATATGAGTGATAAAGAATCCAAAATTTAGTGTCACGCCACTACTAATACCAAGGGAAATGATTATTTAGATTGTTAATGTACCTGAGGGAAGTGATGTACCTTCCACATAGATCAGACTCCAAATGAAAATATATAGAAGGAGTGGATACACCCAAAATCACCTGTAAGGATACCTATAGTTTGAGGGAGGAACCTGAACATTGAATGAAAAACATCAAACATCCAATGTAACTAAAAGCTTCTTTGGTTAAGTATTTATGGTTTAAACAACTCATTTACAGCTTAAATATCAATAACACATATACACTAAAAACTCATCACCTTGAGTTAAATTTATCTCGAACAATGATTTTATAGTGTAAAAGATAGTTTTACAGTGATATGGAATTTTTTTCAAAAATAAATTTTATGGATTGAAATATTCTTATGTTGTAATCAATATTACTGGATCTATCGAGTGAAATATTTACTCTGTATAGTAGAACATGTGATATAAAATTGTTCATCAATAAGTATGCACCTCAATTTCTGCAGTAACTCCTAAAAATAACACTTATTCCCTCATAACCTCAAATAAAATCCCTAAAACATGAAAAAAGATAATATATTTTTATCTATGATGTTAAAAACACCCGACAATAAGACATTCCATCCATGGGAATTCATGTCGAAGACGGATTCTTTAGAAAACTATAATTCCACTGCTCCTTCACCAAATATTCTCTCTCTAATGTCTTGGGAGAATCTGATGATTATCTCCATAAAAATACATCAAATTTGATATAGTTCCTATGTAATACATTCACTATTGAATCCAATATCTCCACTATATTCTCTACAATTGAAATATTTTTCTCCGACTCAATCTCCTCCCATCTGAGAACTTTAGAGGGATCATAATTATATTTCCTAGGATGAGATATGTGGAAAATATCATGTATACCTATAAACTAAGCTATTAATTCTAATATACACATAATGTTCATAGAAATCTTAGTAATATAAAATGATTTGAAAATCGTGAAGCCAATATTCCTAGTTTCCCAAGACAGTGGTTGCACAACATAGAAAAAACTTTCACGAAACCCCGGTCACCATGTAAAACACTGAATGATCATATCAAAGATCTGAATATGATTTCTTCATACTCTTCACTATAACCAGATGATGAAATTTATCCTGAATCGGCACCAATTTCTCCTAAACAAGTCTCATTCTGAAAATATTGGCATAACCCACTTTCCCCAAATAAAGATATGAGTTGGACTGGTGACCATAAAAATCCTAAAAGGGGAAAGTTCTGATCAAATACTGATAAATTTTATTATAAAAAATAATAACTTGTCTGATATGGATATCCAAGGATCCATCTAAATCCAAGATATATGCAACTATAATATCCAAAAAAAATCTATGCAATATGATTTTTTTGAAAATACATTAATGGATTGTATGTTTTACTGAATATAAGTTGAGTCGTTATCGCCTCCTAGATAACCTTCCATAATATGGATGTAAAACTAGGATATCATCCCAAAAAATTGTATAGTGAACACCATGTAACATCATTTTGACCTTCACATATATCTTACCTATATCAACAAAATTATTGGTGTCCTTTTTCAGATTGGAATTTTTAGATTTAAAAAATAGATCAACCACCACCCATATAGAGTTATTCCATATAAGATACCATTAAAATATAATAATTATTTACATGGATATCTAAACCCATTTTATAACTACAAATAGTTGAGGCCGGAGTTAAAAAAAGAATGCTTTTGATGCTATAACAATATATATTTGTAGGTATTATAGTGGTAAGATTAATCTGAAATTGTTTGCTTCATGAAATTCCACCCCAATTTCTATCTCATGTAATAGTAAATATTCATAGTTCAAAAATTAATATACCTCTAAGAAACATGATTGTTAATCTAAACTAATATCCTAAAATATTTTGGGGTGAAAAATAGATCCATAATATATAGAACAACATTAGAAGATAAGGACCCACAAGGAACAGTCTCCCCACTATATAGGGTTTCTCTGATTCCCCTGAACTCCCCTCATACTTCTAACCCTACAGAATAGAATCATGTATAAATGAAGATAGATAAAAAAATTCATAACCATAACCTAACTACCCTTCTGAGCATCTAATTCAAATTGATTGAAGAGTCCTTTCAGGTTCCACTCTTCCTTCGATTCCATGATATTATGTGTTGGGACATTACTATTTAGAAAATCAATAATTTAATTCATATACCATGGGATTAAGAAATATCAAAATCAGGCATATAAATATATTCTAACAACCACCATAATCTTGGATTCATTTATTTCTTCAAAATGATATATCTCATAATATTGTGATCATAAAACATCATGAATCTCTCTACAAAAACATTATGACACC
This sequence comes from Viscum album, assembly GCA_963277665.1. NCBI lineage: Eukaryota > Viridiplantae > Streptophyta > Magnoliopsida > Santalales > Viscaceae > Viscum > Viscum album. Next base: position 836,835,208 of record OY728152.1, on the reverse strand, counting down.
ATTATATAAGTTATTATATAACCAAGTCAAGATCTAAATCATGAGTGTTATTGTTATTATATTATAAATAATGATCAATAGATATGTAAGTGACAACATAATCAATATTTATTTGCACACAACCCAAACTATCCTCATAAGAATCACAAAATACCACATACCCCTTACTAGGCTCAGGTAAGATCAAAATAGGTTCCATTTATTGATGTCACTTCAGCTCATCAAAATAATTATATCACCATGAATCCCATTTTAATTTGAACACATTATAAGTAAGAAAAGTATATCTTGAAACTAACTTCTATTGGTCATCGATAGATCACAAATAGAATCCAGTAAGACTATGAAAACTACAAATCCCAAAAGTGTTTGGTGGATCCTCCAATGACAAATAATCCTTCCCCGTCTTATGATATGTTGATTAGACACCTTAAAAATAACTTTCCCAAAGAAAATTGAATATTGGATCAAGAAAGTTAATTTTTAATGACTTCCATAAAGACGGTGACTCCATAGAATTTATAAACAATATTCAAATAGTGCATACACTCATTCTCAGATCATGAATAAATTCAAATATTATCAATGATTACTACCATGAAAAATTTGAGATACTAATGGAATATTTGGGTCACCATATCCATAAACACTATAGGATGATTAGTAAGACCGGTTGGCACGATATGATATTCATAATGGCCATACATCCTCCAAAAATATGTCTTTTGTATAACAGACTCCCAGACAATGAGATGATGATAACTTAACTACAAATATATCATTGAAAACAACATCACTCTATTCAAATGATCATGAAAATCATCCAAAATTGGAAATTTATCTTTATACTTAATAGTGACCCAATTTAACATCAGATATTTCAATTAGAAACATAGGGAATCATCTAAATTATTCATATTGATCATAGGGATAAACCAATGGTAAAAAATATGGAGAGGAAAACCATTTTCTATTAGTTCATCTGGCTGAATTTTGATCTATTTTAGAACTTTTAGTTCCATATTCTGGAAGGATATTGAAATCATATATATATATATATGAAACTAGATAGATCATAAAATCTACCTACCGCTTTGGAGGAAGACTATAGAATAATTCTGGGAATGAATCCAATAAATCCATAAAAACAATTATAAGATAATACATAAATTAAAAATCATGGGGATGAACTATGATAGTAGAAATAGCCTCCTGAGCTTTGGGTGGGATGGTCCTGCCCGACCAGACCTCGAGTCCCACTCTCCCCGAAACACCTAAGATCTCCAATCAAAAACACGGAACTACACACACCGAGGATATAAATCATAGTTTTCATAATAAAATATATAAAAATTCATCCCATGATGACATCAAATAAATATATATCATGAATAATGAAAATCCAAGACTAACTCAACTTATACTATTGATAAAGAACATGATAGACACTAAAACTCCTTCTCTTTCCTCTTTCCAAGAGTTTTTTCTAACTTTATGAAAAGAGTCATGAGATCCATTAGATATTTTCAACACATTAACAAAAAAGGATAACATAACTGAGGGGGAGGAACCCATATCAAACAAAGTAGTTGTCAGAGAATATGTAATAAAGATGGTACCTCTCACTCTGACTATACATGTATCAACCTTCACTAGAAACTGATATTCTAAGAGAAAATGATATACTTATATGGTATATTTCAAGATATATATGTGATTTGAAGCTTCTCAATACACTATAGTGGACTTTGGATCCAAATATACCAAATTATAATTAGTCATAGACTTATCCTTGAAATAAATATAGATAGTCATAGAGACCACAAGAACTTCACAACATTAGAGGAAAGGTAAAAAAAATTAGCTATATCCAACCATGCCACACTACAACCTATCATTGAAAGAAAACTGGCTATAGAAGTTGGATAAGAGGAGGCATGTTGTTAATATCCAACTCTACTACTACTGTGATGATCATTCAACATCCTCTTCTTTCTATGTACACCACTGGTGCTTCCACTGTGTGGAAGCGAAGGGAAAGAACAACTAATAATTCATTTCATGTTCATCTATTTCCTCATAAGAAAATCTACTTTATCTAAATAGGAAGTAATATTAAACATAAATACCAATTATCTAATATTTGGTTACAAACCGTGCATGTACTTATGATCATTCATGTGGTCATTTGACACAACATTTGGAGAAAAAGGAACTAACTCTACTAACCGATTATAATACTCTAACACTGGATGATCTCCCTAATGAAAAGAGAGAAAAACCATAGGAATTTATAACATTAGTAAAAATGGGAATAATTGTATAAAAAAAATATCATCTTTAAGCCCTTCCATTCCAATCCACATTTTCACTATTCATATACCATAGAATCCAACCACCCCTTATTTGGATCCTTTAAATTGAAAATTGCAGAGATCAACATTATGTACTATATTGTATCCTAGAAGTAAAAGATCTATATGATATTTTACATACATTACTCTAGCTAGTGATGATCATTCATACCTCTAAAGGGTGGAGAATTATCATGTAATAACTCTTGTCATTGTTCTCTATCTCATATAACTTTTGGTTGTGCATCAACAAATAGTTTGTGAACATTTGAGATTTTTTGGTCTATGACATGAATAATATAAATGATAGTCTCTCCAATATTATGATCTAGAGGTGTATTCCCTTGAATAATATCTACAAAACCATCTATTGGAACTAATGGAAGACGTCTCAGAGTCAAATAAGTACACAATAAAAATATAAAAATTGATAGTTGACACGATACTATTAGTGAAAACCAAAAAAACCATAATAAAAAACTAAGATTAAGATCATGAAATCAACACAAGGGACATACAACATAAAATCTCATGGTAACTTGAGTCTCATCATAGGATGATATGGTTAGTAAGTCAACATAATGTACCTATTAAATTTTGACAATCCAATCTCCCATCTACCAATATACAAAGACATAACATCACCATCCTTTGAAACAATAAATATGTAACATAATAACCCATAATACACTATGAAATTGGTATGAGACTACATAGAACTCATTCACAAGGGATTTCATGATCCCTATGAGCTGGCGACTATCACCTTGGAATTAACAACAACCAGAGGGAATTATTTCTAACAACATGAACAAGAGGTGTTGAAATATATAAACATAAAAAATGTCAAAATAAATTAAAAATTTATATACTATAATATAAAGAATACAATATAAGTAACATAACTAAAAAAGTCATAACATCCCAAAGAATATGTCTAATAGAAAAAAACCACTAAAATAGAAAGCGACTAATCTATGTTATAATGAGGGAAATTTCCCTCAATCTCACCACCATCTATTCATACCCATTTAATATAATCTTATACTCCTCACTATGATGCCTTTCCCTTTCATATTTCAAAATACATATCTAGGTCTACACACTGTTGAAAACCTTTATAGTGTGTGATCCAAATTGGATCAATAGTATCACACATAGTTGTTACATATAAATGTTTTAGAAAAATATTACCAAATATTTTCCTTTAAAAAAGAACATGGATAGATAATAATTAAAAAGTTTATATCTAAATAATTATAAATATTACCATTTTTTACAGTTATAAAAAATTCCAGGTAAAACTATTTAAAATCACAATTTCTATAAACATAGTCAAAGAATGTATATCAAATATAGAAAAATACAAATCAATAACACAATGGTATAAAAATATAAATTTTACAAAGCATGTAATCCTAGTAGACTACTCAAACTATAAGGAATTACTAGTAAACAATCAAGTCCTTATATCATTGGCCTAAAGAGGATAATAAACCCCAGGAGTAACCTCCCCCCCCCCAATATCAATATCCATGACCATGAAAAATTGGCATAAGGGGAAAAGGAACACCCCATGAGTGAAACCCTCGATACTATTTGGATGATGTCCCTAAGATACACCTTCCAACTAAGTACTCAAGTATTCTCTGGTGATATATTTATCAAACCACTTCAAAGCTTTATACATTTTATAATCAATTTCAACAACCCAATAATTTCCCCAGTCCTTGAAAAACTCATTTCATAATTCTTGGAATAAACCCATTTTCCTTTCTCAAAAACCAATTGAAAACTAGTCTCTCATTTCAAATTCATTCATGTATTAAATCAATCATACTAGTTAATTTATAAAATATTTTATAAAATAAGAGCACTTAGAGTCATTCACCCAAGACTAGAGACAAAAATACCAACCCCAACTTAGGCCTCACTTTCCCAAAATAGTTTCTACCAACAATGGATGGAAATGAAATACAATAGTGGAGGCCCTATAATTTATTCCCATTTCCTAGAATCATATTCCACCAACAAAATAGACTTTATAGATAGTAGGTATCAACATTACTTAAAGAAAACAAACCCTACACATTACCACAATCAATGAATCAACCCCTAGAAGAAGAAAATTCAATGGACATAGAAGTGATAAAAAAACTTTAAAATAGGGTCAATGAATCCAAAACACGGCTCCATGCCATTGCATTGAAAAATGGAAATGATGAATCTGAAATTTATCATACCTGGGAGATGTAACAAAACTACCAAAGTGATCAAATGCTGAAAAAAATATCATGAAGTAAAGGAGACACCCAAAATGTCTTAGAAGTATAACTATGGATTCTTGGATGAACCTATTTTTTCAATGACAAAAATTGTACATGAAATATTAATAATTCATGTGGGTACAATGGATTTTGGATGTAAAGACCCTATTTATGGCCTAAATAACCAATAAATCATATATACCAAAGAACACATCACCTATTGGTAAATTTATCCATAACAATAATTTTATGTCTTAATAGAGGTCTTAATACATAAAAAGAATTTATTATATAAAAATTATTTAATGTATTTCAATGTTATTGTGTCTTAAACCATCTTACAGCTGGTGCCCAGTGAATGAATTACATCCTAAGATATAACATGCAATATAAAAGTTTCCAACAATCAATCTTCACCCCTATATATACACTAACACCAAAAACTAACTCATATATTGATAAAAATAGAGATAGAGGACATTAAATAAGTAAAACATAATATATTTTTATCCATGTTTTTATAGTTCTTGCATACGTGTGGACTACCACCTCCACGAAGCGATGTGATTAAATTTTCATCACCCCAGCATATTGATTATATATATATATATTTTTGTGATTATTTAAAAAAATGATATTTTGGATAAAATTTTCATTAATGAAAAATCAAATAACATTTACCATATTTCCATCATGATTGTTGAAAAATGGAAGTGTTACTCATTAATATGTACGACATACCATCTATGTGAATCTAACATAGTTCATATTTTATTAACATCTATCAAGATATGTCTTATAGTATAATTTCATTGAAAAATGATAATTAATTGATGATTATTATTCAGTATATGATGGAATAATTTTATATTTTATTGTAGTAAATCTACTAATGTGATTATGGATATATCAGCTGAATATCGTCAAAACATCTCACAAGATCACAATCGGTTATGCAATTGATTAAAACATGATTAAAGAAATACTAAATATGAAATATTTTCTTAAGATTGTAAATACATAACATAAATATATTATTTAGGATGATAACGAAGGTACATGATTAGTTATACTCAAGGTAAGGGACACTTCACTTTAAAACCCCTGTTTAAAATATTTAAATCATTTATTTTCTAATTATTTTTTTACAATTAAATATTTTAAAAATTAATGAGTCAATATATTTATATAGACATAAATGAATTCTACAGGAAATTTTATTTATCCTTTTTCACTCATTAAATGTTTCTAAAAATGAGTGTTTTTATGTTTTTTATATGGAACTTTTTTAATTTTCTTTGCAAAAGGACAAAGGAATGTTTTATTATTTTATATATGGTGCTAAAGTTTTTTTCCCACCACTAAAAATATTATTCGATGCTTGAATTCTTTTTCAATATATCTTTTTTTATTCATTAACAAAAAATATTTTCTTTTGTTCTGGTTATTTTCAAAAAAAGTGCTTTAAATGGAATTGATCATTCAATTTCAAGGAATTGTATTTTGTGTAAAGAATAATTTTTATTAGTGTACTAATAGAAAGTAAAATATTTTATGTGTTTTTATTATGTCATGGTTCTCAAAAATAATTTATAATGATGGGTGGTTCCATTTTAAACTAACAATGGGTGGCTCGGTGATTTCCCTCTAATGCAATGGGTAACATTTATGTTGGAAGTAGACCTTCAAGTTTATTCCATTTGTAACCATGAATGTTATTCCACCAATAACAATGATTTTTATTCCATTTTCAAGATTAGTCGTAAGAGTTATATGAAAATTATGTATCTATTCACATAAATTATTTAATTATGATTTCTGTGGGTTTTTATGGAAATATTATTATTTTAATTAGTGAATAATTGGAATTTTTTTAAAATTATAATTTATAGTTCTTCTCTAGTGCTAAAGTTATAGCATTGTGAAAATATTTTCATAAGTTTTTTAGGATTTAAACGAATCCTAAAAGAATTATATTTTAACATTAATATTTATTGTGAAATATTTTAGGAAAATATTTTAATGGAGTGGTTGATTTCATAGGTAAAAAAAATTATATAGAACCTAATGTTTATTTTGAAAATGGTAAATTTTATTATGTATTAATATACTAACATCTTTATTTATATATTTTTCTACCGTTATTTTTCATTTTATGCTCAATCCATGTTTTCAAAGAAAATCCCTAGTATTTAGGATGATTAATGAAAAATAATAAGTCACATTGAAAATAATTATTATTTTTCATGAAAGAAAACATGTTTTTTATAAAGGTTTTATATTGTGGGGAAAATGGATACTGAGTGGAAGTGTCAACTTTATAAAATTTTGGATTTTTTTGTAATTTATATGACATAATTCTGTAACACACTAAACCTAAACATATCATCAAAATTATTTAAAGGGTATTATTTTCTAAATTGTCACGACCCGCCCTCGGGGTCCGTGCCGTGACTACCCCAAGCCCACCTTCCATAGGCCAGGGGCTGGCGACTAGCACCAAGGCGTAAATCCCGGTAAAAAGGGAAGGCATTGCCTTTGTAAAGTAAACAAACACCACAGAGTAAGCAGGCAGAAAGTAAACACTAAGCAAAAGTAGAGTACAACTGAAAGTGCGGAAAAGTAAATGGGCCAGTATACAAACCCAAACTGAAAGTAAAGTACAACTCGAAAGGGAAAACAGCAACTGAAAAGTAAAAGCCGCTACACCAAGCTGTCCACTGGAAATCCCACCTGAAGGGTGGGTACAGATAGCTCCACTGCTCCACGGGTCCCGCCGTCCGCTCCGAGCACGTCCCGCCCAGTGGTCTACCTCCGGGTACCGTCCCGCTCTGTAAGCCTCAGCTAAGGTCAACGTTGTCCGTCGTCTGCAACCAACACAACGTAGTGCGGGCAAAGCCCGTGCAGGGGTGAGTATAAGCTACTCAGTAGGGACCCCGAGACCCCTGAAGGTCTCTCAAATCCACAAAGGATAAACCACGAAGAAAGGAACAATCACGAAGTAACAACCGACACTGCTTAGGTATATGCCCATACATATACCTAAGTCATCAATTTCAAATACGCACCAACCTCCGAGCCCAAGTATAACTCAGTCCACACAGGAAAGTAAACGTATTCCACACAGGAAAGCAAAACGTAATCCACACAGGATTGCACAAAACAATCCACACAGGAAAGCAACAGGATTCAGCTCACACAGGTATACTTCTTCGAAAGACGATAAAGATGATCTCTGATCCATCTAAGTCGTCGGACCCACGAAGGATCGATAGGTAACTAACCCCCGCAAAAGACCCACACAGGATCGGGCCCACGTAGGACCTGTAGGCGCTGGTTCACACAGGACCGCTGAGCGCAAAGACCCACACAGGATCGGACCCACACAGGATCGGGCCCACACAGGACCTGTAGCACTGATCCACGTAGGATCGCTGAGTGCTGAAGTCGTCGTCGTCAAATCCACACAGGATCTCTGTACTGTCGTCGTCGCAGTCACAGTAGCAGTAGTAGCAGTAGTAGTCACAGTAACAGCCGCAGCCAGCACTAGGGTTCCCGCACACAGCAAGCTCGTTCGGAGGGTCCGCTCCACGAGCCGAGAGGCTGATACATCAACTATCACAAAGACCAGAGTTGATGTATCCAAAAGTTCCGTATCGTCAACAGGAACTCAACGCAACAGACGGCGCGTTGATCGGACGCCCGGTCTGAGAGTTATTGGCATTTTCGTCCCCGGGGCCCGGTTGGTTTTTAAGGCAAAACCAACCCGACCGTACTCCACCTGCGTCCAAACCTCGGGCGGAGTATGCCAAAAGAACCGTATCACTAAGAGGAACACAACAAAGCTGACGGCACGTCAATCGGACGTCCGTAGCTCAAGATATGAGCGTTTCCGTTCCGAGGGCCCGGTTGGTTTCGTGAACGAACCAACCCGGCCGAACTCAAAGTATTCCGAAACCCTGAGTGCGATATACCGAAACGACCGACTCGATCCAAGGATCGTGTTTCCGCAGACGGTTCGTCATTCGGAGGTCTGTGGCTCAAGTTATGGCCAAAAGACCGAAACTGTCTCGAAAACGGGGGGTCCGGGTCCGGGCCGACCCGGCCCAACCCCCCCCCCCCCCCCTGGGTCAGCCCGGCCGGTGGCGGCGCGGCGGTGCGGCCCGGCCAGTGGCGGCGCGGCCAGGGTGCCGCACACGTGCCGCACGCGGGGGGGGGGGTGAAACCCCCCCTTTTTCCGGATCTCGGCCAGCTTTTGCCGGCCGTTTTAATTAACCCACGGGACCCGCGGGTCCCGCCTTCTGACCGAACCGGCGGCCGGCACGGCCGGCCGCCTTCTTCTTCTCCGCCGCGGCCATCGCCGCGGCTCTTCCCATCTCCGGCGGCCGGTGAGGCCAGCCGCCCCTGGCTGCTCCGCCGCGGCCGTAGGGCCGCGGCCCTTCCTGATCTCCGGCGGCCGGCGAGGCCGGCCGCCTCTGGCTATTCCACCGCGGCCGTCCAGCCGCGGCTCTTCCTCTTCCGCCGGCGGCCGGTTTTCCGGCTGCCCCTTCTTGCTCGGCCCTTGAACGATTGGCGCGGCGTAATGGCGTCACGCCCCTCCGCCGTGGCCCGACTCCGGCCGCGGTCTCATCCGATTTCAAAGGCGCGGCATTATAGCGCCGCGTTTCTTCATCGAGACCCAAACCGGCCTTAAATTCTTTTGTTCCTGCGCGGTGCGATGACACCGCGCTGTCTCCGCTAAAACAACACGAAAGATTAGAAGGGGGAGGAGAATCGGCCGTGTTCGTGCGGTCCGGTCTCCTCCCGTTAAAACGATATCAATTGGCCAATCGTAATAACACAACAATGAACGTTTCACAAATTTTTAATAAAATTTGGAACTACGCCCAATTGATTATTCTTTCATGTTCGAGGGAATGATACACGTAATTTAAAAAAAACAAACCCCTACCTTGGTTCTGGAACGAAGTTCGATGATCGATAACGATTCGCGGAAGTCGAGCGTCGCAGTGGTCGGCATCACGGGAGAAGAACGTCGATGTCGCGGTTATGTCGTCACGGAAGACGGCTCCCGAGAACGTGGAGTTCTTCGTCGAAGTTCGAAGGTTCTTCGTGTTCTTTGTCAGAGTTGAAGAAGAAGGAGGAGTAGCTCTCAAAAATCCTCACAAGTTTGCTAAACAATTCTAACCAAAAAAAATAATAAGCTAAGGGTTATTTTATTAACTCAACCAAACCATTTGAATTTCAAAGGTTTGAATTAAGACAACTCAAGCCATTAATTAACCCAACTTGCCAACTTAATTTAAAAGGGGAGTTTAAGGAAGAAAATGAAAGGTTTAGGTTCGTGTGGGTCCCACCACACTTAATCCCCTCAAGGGAGGTTAAGTGGGTGTGGGTCCCACCCCTAACCCCCTTTGAGAGAAGTAAACCAACAAAAGTAAAATAAAAAGAATTCCACATTTTTTTATTCAACTTTTTATAAATCTCCCAAAAACTAACTCTCAACCCGAAATAAACGCAACCTCGGAAAAGGTCTCCTTAAGCGAATATCGACGCTACGAGTTCATCGGTGCCCTCGGATTTCAATTCCGAGCACCGGATCAAAAGTTAGAAATTCCCGCTCGTTCGTTCACTGAACGTACCCGAGCCAAACTTCGGAAATTGATTCCGGGCACTCCGGGCCTCGGAATCAGGTGCCGTCAGAAACCGCGTTCTTGTAAAATTCCAAAGAAAATTAAGAAAAAATTTCCCTTGAATTTTACGGGTCTTTACATTACTCCCACCTCAGGGCTTTGCGTCCCTGTAAAGATACATCAAAAACTAGGGAAACAAATGAGGGTACTGAGCACGCATCTGAGCCTCCCGCTCCCATGTGCTCTCCTGGAGATTCCCGTGCTGCCATCTGATGCGCACAAGAGGAATCGATCGCCCACGCAGGACCCGCTCCTGTTGATCCTCTATCTCCACCGGGACCTCCATAAAAGTCGCCTCATCGTCAACGTCAAGCTCCCCATGGTCAATGATGTGCGTCGGGTCGTGCACGTATCTCCTCAGCTGAGACACGTGGAAGACGTCGTGCACCCGATGCAACTGAGGTGGCAGAGCCAGGCGATAAGCCACCTCGCCAATCCTGCTGAGGACCTGGAAGGGTCTGATGAAGCGCGGAGATAACTTGCCGCCTCGGCCAAATCTCCGAATACCACGTCGAGGTGAGACCCTCAAGAAGACGTTGTTGCCATCCTCGAACTCCAGTGGCCTCCGCCTCCTGTCAGCGTATGACTTCTGCCGGCTCTGTGCTGTCCTCATCCGCTCCTGGATGACCTGGACCTTCTCTGACGTGGCCTGGACCATCTCCGGTCCCACCAGTGCTGACTCTCCAGGGTCTGTCCAGCACAAAGGAGATCTACAAGGTCGGTCGTACAACGCCTCATACGGTGCCATTCCGATGGTGGAGTGGTAGCTGTTGTTGTACGCAAACTCCACCAAGGGTAGGTGGTCCTCCCAGCTACGACCAAAGTCGAGGACACATGCGCGGAGCATGTCCTCGAGAGTCTGAATGGTCCTCTCCGTCTGACCATTCGTCTGAGGGTGAAAGGCTGTGCTCAGACGTAGCTGCATCCTGAACGCCTCCTGTAACCCCTTCCAAAGCCGGGAAGTAAATCGAGCATCTCGATCGGAGACGATAGATGATGGCACGCCGTGGAGCCGCACAATCTCTTGAACGTAGAGACGTCCCAAGCTCTCCACTGAGCCCTGCTCTCTGATGGGTAATAAGTGTGCCGACTTGGTGAGTCGGTCAACAATCACCCAGATGGAATCGTGACCTCTGGAAGTGCGTGGAAGTCCAGTCACGAAGTCCATAGATATGCCGTCCCACTTCCACTCCGGAACCTCCAAGGGCTGTACCAAGCCTACTGGTACCTGATGCTCTGCCTTCACCTGCTGGCAGGTGAGGCATCGAGAAACGAACTCTGCTACTGCCTTCTTCATTCCCGGCCACCAGTACTATCGTCTGAGGTCCTGGTACATCTTCGCCACTCCAGGATGTACCGCCAAAGGAGAAGTGTGAAACTCTCTCATCACTTCCTCTCGCAAAGCGACTGGTACCATGGTACGTCCTCTGAAAAGGATGTTGTGCTCTGCTCCAAGGGAGAAACCATCAGGTGCCTGTCCCGAGGATATCTGAGCACGCCGTGTCTCACAGTCAGCGTCCTCACGCTGTGCCTCTCTGACTCGCTGCAGTAGTGGAGGAGTGACTGTGAGAGACTGAAGGAAGGCTGCTCCATCTCTATCCACGAAGGATATCTGCAAAGAGGCTAGCTGCTCCGTCGCCTCCTCAAGTAGCTGAATGCCCGTCCTCCTGCTAAGGGCATCGGATACTACGTTCCCCTTCCCAGGAGTATAGACTATCTCAAAGTCATAGTCCTGGAGGAACTCGAGCCATCGCCGCTGTCTCAGGTTCAGTTCCTTCTGCGAGAAGATATACCTGAGACTCTGATGATCAGAAAATACTGTAAAGTGCTCGCCCATCAGATAGTGTCGCCATGTCTTCATAGCGAAGACCACTGCTGCTAACTCCAGGACATGGGTAGCGTAGTTCTGCTCATGCGGCCTCAACTGACGTGATTCATAGGCGATCACTGCCCGCTCCTGCATCAGAACACATCCGAGTCCGGTCCCTGATGCATCGCAGTAAACTACGTACCCTACTCCCTCCTCAGGCAACCTCAAGATAGGTGCGCTGGTCAATCTCTGTCTCAGCTCCTGGAAGCTCTGCTGACATCTGTCTGACCATACGAAGGGTTTCCCCTTCTTCTTCAAAGCTGTGAGTGGTGCCGCAACTCTAGAGAAGTCTGGCACGAATCTCCGATAGTATCCAGCTAGTCCCAAGAAACTCCAAACCTCAGTCACGCTCCTGGGTGGCTCCCATGCTAACACAGCCTCAATCTTCGCGGGATCCACTGCAACTCCCGCCTCAGAGATAACATGTCCCAAGAAGTGGACCTCACGTATCCAGAACTGGCACTTCGAGAGCTTACCATAAAGCTGGTGCTCTCGGAGTGTGTCTAGTATAACTCGCAAGTGATAGGCGTGCTCCTCCTCTGTCGTAGAGTAAATCAGAATGTCGTCGATGAAGACCACGACAAACCGATCGAGGTATGGCTGAAAGATCCTGTTCATGAGAGCCATGAACACTGCTGGAGCATTGGTTACACAGAATGGCATAACCAAGAACTCATAGTGGCCATACCGACATCTGAAGGCCGTCTTCTGCACATCCTCGTCTCTGACTCTGAGCTGATGATAGCCTGACCTGAGGTCTATCTTCGAGAACCACCGTGCTCCCTTGAGCTGATCAAAGAGGTCATCAATCCTCGGTAGCAGATACTTGTTCCTCACTGTCACCTGGTTCAGGTGACGATAGTCAACACAAAGTCGCAAGCTTCCGTCTGCCTTCTTGGTGAATAATATCGGGGAAGCCCAGGGTGAAACACTGGGTCGGATGAACCCCTTGCCCTGCAAGTCCTCCAACTGTACCCGTAGCTCTTGAAGCTCGGAGGGGGCCATCCGATATGCTGGAGTGGATATCGGGGATGTCCCGGGGTACAATTCAATATAAAAGTCTACCTCTCTACGAGGAGGTAGCCCTGGTACGTCGTCGGGAAAAACGTCCGCAAACTGATCCATCACTGCAGGAAAATCAGGACTCCGTACGTCAACTGCTCCAAGGATGAGGCTAGCCAACTGATGAGTGATGGGTTGTCCCCTCCTCCGCGGAAGTCCATCCTGTGCTTCAAAGGCTCCCTTCTCGCCGGTGAAGGTGAACCTGCTCCCGTCGACGCGTACACATCGCACCTTGCGCCTAAAACAGTCAATCTGCGCATGGACCGTAGATAGCCAATCCATGCCCAAGATGACGTCGTAAGGCCTCGACGCTGCTACAAGAAGATCCCAGCCGAAGCTCTCGCCTCCTAGAGTAATCTCACACTGCCGGCACCAGTGCGTAATCGTCGAGTCTGCTCCCGTAGGAGTCTCTAGCCGTAAAGATCGAGCCAACGGCTCTGTCGGAATCTCTGAGCTCCGAACAAGGGCAGCGGCTATGAAAGAGTGACTCGCTCCTGTGTCTATAAGTACTGCAGCAAGGGTGGAATAGACACAGATAGTACCTCGAATCATCTCGGGTGTGCCGGGGTCGTAGGTCTCTGCTGCCTGGAGCTGTGGCTGTCTCTGCCCGCCAGCTCCCTGTGGTCGGGGTGGACCTCCTGGTGGTGGTGGAGGCAGAGCCTCAAAGCGTCGCCCACCACCGGCTGCTCGTCCAGCTCCTCTTCCTCATCCGCCTCCTCCCTACGGACCGCCACGGTCGACCCTCTGCCTCTGCCTCGGTGGTCCCTCAACTGTCTGCTGCTCCTCGGCATGGCGGGTCGAGCAGTCACGAGCCATGTGGCCCTGCCCGCCGCACGAGTAGCACTGTCTGCCTCTCGAAAGACCGGCTCCTCGCTGTGTGCCCCGCACTGCTGAGCTAGTGCCCTGAGGTCGTCTGCCCGAAGGTCTGGTCTGTCTGGACCCCTGAGTCATCCGTCGACTGCCTGCTGCAGATGACTCTGCCACCTGCCGCCCTGCGGTGGGTCGCTGCGCTGGTGTAGACTCAGCAAGGAAGCTCTCGATCAGAAGAGCCCGCTCCAATACTCCTGTCTGAGTCGGTATGCTGAGGGAGATCAGCGATGCCCTGATCTCGTGTATCAAACCATGCTCGAGGGTCCGGGCCCGAAAGAATGGGTCCCGTACCATGTCGGTCGAGTAGCGCGAGAGATCGGTAAATCTCGCTGAGTACTGAGCGACCGTCATGCTGCCCTGCCGCAGCTGAAGAAGCTCCTGGATACGCACCGCACGAAGGGTGGCTGGGACGAACTCCGAGCGGAAGATGCTCTCAAAGCCCGTCCAAAGTAGAGATGCATCATCGTGCACCTAGAGCATCAAGCTCCACCATCGTCTTGCTGCTGCGTGTAGTAGGCTCGCAGCGAGGATCACCATGAGGTCTGCTGGTGTCCTCACTAGCCTAAACACTCGTACCACTGCCTCCAGCCAGTCCTCTGCTGCCTGGGGATCCGTCTCCCCGCGAAACCTGGGCGGTCGCTGGCGCTGAAACTCATGCAGTGCGCTGAGGCGACGTGCATCGTCAGCGGCTGGTGCTGGAAGCATCGGGGGCTCGGCGGGTAGAGCTACCGCTGGTGCCACTGCTGGCAAAGAGCCCTGCACCGAGGCCTCGTCGCTCGGTGGGTTGTCGTCACGCTCGACTCTCGGAACCCTAGCTGGCTTCCATCGTGGGGCCATCCTGAAAAGGAAACAGGTGCGCCACGGTCAGAACAGTATACCTGGTGAGCTGATATAAGTAATCACAAAGAAAACTTGAAACACACACGCAATCAATGTTTTCGTGCATGAAGTCGGAAATCAGAAGTCAGGGTCCTGGTGTACGGATACGTCGGCCGCCGCACCAACACTGGACTCCCTGGACTGATAACCACACTCAATACGCTAAACATTATTGATTCACATAGAAAAGATCAGAGTTCGCGGTAGAACCGAACTCCTCTGATACCAATTTGTCACGACCCGCCCTCGGGGTCCGTGCCGTGACTACCCCAAGCCCGCCTTCCATAGGCCAGGGGCTGGAGACTAGCACCAAGGCGTAAATCCCGGTAAAAAGGGAAGGCATTGCCTTTGTAAAGTAAACAAACACCACAGAGTAAGCAGGCAGAAAGTAAACACTAAGCAAAAGTAGAGTACAACTGAAAGTGCGGAAAAGTAAATGGGCCAGTATACAAACCCAAACTGAAAGTAAAGTACAACTCGAAAGGGAAAACAGCAACTGAAAAGTAAAAGCCACTACACCAAGCTGTCCACTGGAAATCCCACCTGAAGGGTGGGTACAGATAGCTCCACTGCTCCACGGGTCCCGCCGTCCGCTCCGAGCACGTCCCGCCCAGTGGTCCACCTCCGAGTACTGTCCCGCTCTGTAAGCCTCAGCTAAGGTCAACGCTGTCCGTCGTCTGCAACCAACACAACGTAGTGCGGGCAAAGCCCGTGTAGGGGTGAGTATAAGCTACTCAGTAGGGACCCCGAGACCCCTGAAGGTCTCTCAAATCCACAAAGGATAAACCACGAAGAAAGGAACAATCACGAAGTAACAACCGACACTGCTTAGGTATATGCCCATACATATACCTAAGTCATCAATTTCAAATACGCACCAACCTCCGAGCCCAAGTAGAACTCAGTTCACACAGGAAAGTAAACGTATTCCACACAGGAAAGCAAAACGTAATCCACACAGGATTTCACAACACAATCCACACAGGAAAGCAACAAGATTCAGCTCACACAGGTATACTTCTTCGAAAGACGATAAAGATGATCTCTGATCCATCTAAGTTGTCGGACCCACGAAGGATCGATAGGTAACTAACCCCCGCAAAAGACCCACACAGGATCGGGCCCACGTAGGACCTGTAGGCGCTGGTTCACACAGGACCGCTGAGCGCAAAGACCCACACAGGATCGGACCCACACAGGATCGGGCCCACACAGGACCTGTAGCACTGATCCACGTAGGATCGCTGAGTGATGAAGTCGTCGTCGTCGAATCCACACAGGATCTCTGTATTGTCGTCGTCGCAGTCATAGTAGCAGTAGTAGCAGTAGTAGTCACAGTAACAGTCGCAGCCAGCACTAGGGTTCCCGCACACAGCAAGCTCGTTCGGAGGGTCCGCTCCACGAGCCGAGAGGCTGATACATCAACTGTCACAAAGACCAGAGTTGATGTATCCAAAAGTTCCGTATCGTCAACAGGAACTCAACGCAACAGACGGCGCATCGATCGGACGCCCGGTCTGAGAGTTATTGGCATTTTCGTCCCCGGGGCCCGGTTGGTTTTTAAGGCAAAACCAACCCGACCGTACTCCACCTGCGTCCAAACCTCGGGCGGAGTATGCCAAAAGAACCGTCTCGCTAAGAGGAACACAACAAAGCTGACGGCACGTCAATCGGACGTCCGTAGCTCAAGATATGAGTGTTTCCGCTCCGAGGGCCCGGTTGGTTTCGTGAACGAACCAACCCGGCCGAACTCAAAGTATTCCGAAACCCTGAGTGCGATATACCGAAACGACCGTCTCGATCCAAGGATCGCGTTGCCGCAGAAGGTTCATCATTCGGAGGTCCGTGGCTCAAGTTATGGCCAAAAGACCGAAACTGTCTCGAAAATGGGGGTACGGGTCCGGGCCGACCCGGCCCGACCCCCCCTGGGTCAGCCCGAACCGGGTCGACCCGGATCCGACCCGGTCCGCTGGAACCAGCCCGGCCGGTGGCGGCGCGGCCCGGCCAGCGGCGGCGCGGCCCGGCCAGCAGCGGCGCGGCCAGGGTGCCGCGCACGTGCCGCACGCGGGGGGGTGAAACCCCCCCTTTTTCCGGATCTCGGCCGGCTTTTGCCGGCCGTTTTAATTAACCCACGGGACCCGCGGGTCCCGCCTTCTGACCGAACCGGCGGCCGGCGCGGCCGGACGCCTTCTTCTTCTCCGCCGCGGCCATCGCCGCGGCTCTTCCCATCTCCGGCGGCCGGCGAGGCCGGCCGCCCCTGGCTGCTCCGCCGCGGCCGTAGGGCCGCGGCCCTTCCTGATCTCTGGTGGCCGGCGAGGCCGGCCGCCTCTGGCTATTCCGCCGCGGCCGTCCGGCCGCGGCTCTTCCTCTTCCGCCGGCGGCCGGTTTTCCGGCCGCCCCTTCTTGCTCGGCCCTTGAACGATTGGCGCGGCATAATGGCGTCACGCCCCTCCGCCGCGGCCCAACTCCGGCCGCGGTCTCATCCGATTTCAAAGGCGCGGCATTATAGCGCCGCGTTTCTTCGTCGAGACCCAAACCGGCCTTAAATTCTTTTGTTCCTGCACGGTGCGACGACACCGCGCTGTCTCCGCTAAAACAACACTAAAGATTAGAAGGGGGAGGAGAATCGATCGTGTTCGTGCGGTCTCATCTCCTCCCGTTAAAACGATATCAATTGGCCAATCGTAATAACACAACAATGAACGTTTCACAAATTTTTAATAAAATTTGGAACTACGCCCAACGGATTATTCTTTCATGTTCGAGGGAATGATACACGTAATTTAAAAAAAACAAACCCCTACCTTGGTTCTGGAACGAAGTTCGATGATCGATAACGATTCGCGGAAGTCGAGCGTCGCGGTGGTCGGCGTCACGGAAGAAGAACGTCGATGTCGCGGTTATGTCGTCACGGAAGACGGTTCCCGAGAACGTGGAGTTCTTCGTCGAAGTTCGAAGGTTCTTCGTGTTCTTTGTCAGAGTTGAAGAAGAAGGAGGAGGAGCTCTCAAAAATCCTCACAAGTTGGCTAAACAATTCTAACCAAAAAAAAGAATAAGCTAAGGGTTATTTTATTAACTCAACCAAACCATTTGAATTTCAAAGGTTTGAATTAAGACAACTCAAGCCATTAATTAACCCAACTTGCCAACTTAATTTAAAAGGGGAGTTTAAGGGAGAAAATGAAAGGTTTAGGTTCGTGTGGGTCCCACCACACTTAATCCTCTCAAGGGAGGTTAAGTGGGTGTGGGTCCCACCCCTAACCCCCTTTGAGAGAAGTAAACCAACAAAAGTAAAATAAAAAGAATTCCACATTTTTTTATTCAACTTTTTATAAATCTCCCAAAAACTAACTCTCAACCCGAAATAAACGCAACCTCGGAAAAGGTCTCCTTAAGAGAATATCGGCGCTGCGAGTTCATCGGTGCCCTCGGATTTCAATTCCGAGCACCGGATCAAAAGTTATAAATTCCCGCTCGTTCGTTCACTAAACGTACCCGAGCCAAACTTCAGAAATTGATTCCGGGCACTCCGGGCCTCGGAATCAGGTGCCGTCAGAAACCGCGTTCTTGTAAAATTCCAAAGAAAATTAAGAAAAAATTTCCCTTGAATTTTACGGGTCTTTACATAAATATTCAATTTATTAATTGTTTATGGATAGGTTCTTACTGTTGGTATTAGAGGAACGGATTAGTTAACCATAAAGGATATGATATTATTTCATCATAAGATAAAATCCCTATACCCACAATGATTTTAATGCTATGGAATATTATAGTTGTTATGAATAAATTTAATGAGTTTTTTACATGGGATATGAGAACAAGTCCAAAGGAAAAATATCCATTATTAGGAAAAATAAAGGTTACACCATCCTGAAGGAAGGATCTTTATAACTATCTCTTTATAAAATATTCATAAACACATCAATGAGGGAATTATACAAAATGAGATAATTACTGAACACACATTTATTTGTGAGGCCATCATAAAAGGAATTAGATTCAAAATATGAATGTCTGACAAAATATCTAATAGTTTAGAGTACATCCAAGAATTTGAACAATCAAGAAATAATATTTTTGGGGAGGATAGTGTTACTAGTTCTGATATCTTTTAAAAAAAATAGAGTCTAATTCAAGCCATAAACTACTCCAACTTCATTATCTTTCCATATCAACCGCATAGATCAACCCAGATATTTTATATTACACTAATGAGGTGATTTCATAGTGTCCATGAAATAATCCCATGACAATCCAATTATAACCTCTAAAGACAACTCCAAGTCCTGAAGAAGTCAAATTCCCCATGATGTACATGGATTTTTACATGTATTTTTATTTTTTTTAACTTAGTTTTAATTAATTAGTTTAACCAATTTTTATATTTTTAGTTTATTTTTGTAGCTTTGTAATAGTTTAGATATTTTTGATACTTTTTAGTTAAATTATATACTTATATTAATAATTTAGTATTAGGTATAGTAATTTTATATTTAACACTTTATTATTATTATTATTAGTTTCACTAATTTTAGTTTAGTTAATATTATTAATTTTATTAGTATATATATATTTTAATTCTCTATTTGTATTATATTTCATTATTTTTATAGTATTAATAATATAGTACCTCTTTATTAGTTTATTATTTTTATATTTAATAGTATAATATTTAAATACAAGTGCACTAATATATTATTATTATTATTATTATTATCTAACATTAAATATTTAAATAGTTGTTTTTTTTAATTTGAATTTTAATTTAAGTTTTAACTTTGATTTTATTTTTTTTATTTATTTTTTATCTCCCTAACTACCCACACCCTCTCTCCAATTCCATTCCCCCTTTGACCATTTCCCCTCTTCCACGCCACCCCTCCCCATTTTTCTCTCCCTCTCTCCAATCACCCACGCCACATCCCTTATTCCTTTTTTCTTTTTAAATCCTCTCTCCAATCCCATATAAACCCCATCTATCCCGCTGGACCATCCGGCCTCCCATCCCCTTACCCGCTCCCCTCCACCTCGCCGCATCTCCACTACCCCCCGCGCCCCTATCCCCTGCCGCTGGAACCGCCGGCCCCCGCCTCCCCTCTCTCACTCTCGGCCTCCCGCATCACCTCTCACCCCGCCGCCCCCTCATCTCCACACACGCCGACCCCGCCTACCGGCCTCTCCGGCTGGCACCGCCCCCCCCCCCCCCCCCCCTTCTCCCCTTTTCCTCCCCATTAACCCGGATCTCCCCTTTCTCTCCTTTTATCGGCTGGAACCGAGACCTGCGCCTCCTCTACCCGCCGGCCTCTCCTCCGCCAAACCTGCGCACCACTATCTACCCAGCCGAACCCCCTGCTCACCCCATTCCCAGCGCCTCGCCCTCTTCTGCTACCCGACGTCCCTTGCAAGTCTCCCCGCTTCACAACCCTAGAAGCAGTCGGCATCGTCCGCTGCTCCGCCCCCCCGCGTCGTCCTCTCGCAACCTCACCTCCACTCTGTTCGGGAATCCTCGGTGATATTGCAGGAAGCGGCGGCGGAGCATCTGGAGTGGTGGCGGAATAGCTGGACTCATTCCTGGCCTGTCGTCTTTATATACCTGGCGTGGAACCCATCTTACATCGTCGCAGTGGCTACCGTTGTGCTGATTTGACTGGAGGAGTCCGCTGCTGAGGCTTTGGATCCTAAGGTCGGGGCAAACTCAGGGTGCCGCTGCAGGCTCTTCGAGGTTCTCACCAGCAAACCCCAAGGCGGACCACGACGGCCGGTCTCCCCTCCGCTGACCAGATCAACATTCGACGACCAGCCTCCTTCATTCCGTGTGAGCAGTGGTGGTTCGAGTGCTTCATCGACGTTCGGTTCACTTTAGAAGATCGGCGGTGTGCACCAAGAACAAATACAAATCCAATCATTTTTGTAGTTGCACGATGATTTGGTTCGACGTTGCGATGATCAGCGGATTAAAGATTATTATTTTGCGATCGTCCAAGGCATCTTATGGTGACAATTACGACGACATGAGCATGGTGATTTCTGTTTATTATTTTATGTGCTGCTTTGTCGTCATGATGGAGGGCTAACTTTCTTTGTGTCGGAGTTGTGACGAAAGTGATGGTGAATGCATGTCTTTAATTTATTTCTACGTTTGATTGCCTTTTAAATTAATTTTAATTGGTTGTTTATTTAATTAATTATATCTGCGTTTAAATTAATTGTCATTTGGGCTCTGCACACGTGCTTTGGTGCTCGTTCGTGTGATACCTAATAAGTAATCACGAACGGGAGTTCATCCGAGAATTTATTTATCTGGAATTCGATCAAGCGCGCGATCGAATTTTAAATAAATAAATATATTAATTGAAAAATTAATATTTTGTGTGCGCTCTCCTTCAAACTTGCATGAGTGATACCTAATAAGTAATCTCATGTGAGCGAACCCAACGCAGGTAGATACTTCGACTTTGTGAGAAATGGGTCGTTGTATTTCACCAAGTGATTCAGTGCTTTAATGATGCACAAATTATTCGTCAGGACAGAGAATGAAATGACGGATAATTTGTGTAAACATTAAAATATTGTCTAACATCAGAGAACGAGACCAGATAGTATTTTGATTAAATTTGGAATCGGTGATAATTGAATAAATAAATATTCAAATGTGGGGACTAAATAATTGACATTGCATGCACTTGAACGGATGTCACGACTCTGACACTTCCATCTCCGCCAGTTTCTTTCATAGCTAAGTTCACTTAGATAGTTTTAGTTAATTTAATTAGTCATTTTTAAAATAGTCATTTAGTTTTTAGAACTTAGTTGTTAATCACACAATTAAAGCTCATCCGCCTGAACATTCCTCCAAAAGGACATTTCTAGTGTCTACTCACATTCTCTCTGTGGTTCGACCCTGCTCGCCACTTCTACAGTAGTTAGTAGGTAAATAAATATTGCAAATTTGCACGCGTTGCGACGCGCGTGCCACCCCACCGTAGCTTCATTTTATCCAACTGATAAACATAGAGTTCCATAAGAATTTAAGAGTTACGGTAGGAGGATAATAATGACCTATAATTTCCAGTTGTTTGAAAACTAAAACATCATACACATAATTATTTTAGTGATTTTATTAAATGATTTTCACATTACTCTCTACTACAATTATTTTAACAATGATAGACTTCGTGTTTAAGGAGGCCATTTCAGGGATCTTATTATTTTTATTATTTCAAAATAAAAGTATTAGTTCATAATTTTCCACCTGATAGACATTAATAATTAATGTAAAGGAATAATTTGTTTTTTTATAAATTAGAAACCAAAAAAATGGGAGTTTTATTAATATCTCTTGTGGTTATTTCGTACCATTCATCACAAATTATGATTAATATCATGAAACGAGTTTATTTTCTTATAACCTCACATGATAGAGAAATGAAGTTCCATGGAGGTTCATGGGGCAATGATCATAAAGACATTCAATGAATTATTTTTCAATAATATGGGAATAAGTATCTTGGAAAATGAATTAATAGAATAGGATGTTGTTTTTTCATTTGGTAAATGGAATCATTATGCAATTATCTTACATTGAAAAGGAAGAATTCAGTTAAAAATATAAAGGGGAATAAATTTATTCAAAAATTATCCTTTGAACATTTTAAATTTGAGGAGAATGGGCTTCCCGACCCCCTCCCCACAAATTGTACCTCTCCTAGGCCGGCAGTGTGAAAAGGGAGATAATGACCCCCATGTCCCTCCTCTAGTAGGCCCCCGGTTGGCGACTACTACCGAGGGTATAATAAACACACAAATGTGAGGCATTACCCTCTAAGAAAACACATGCAGAAGAGAGAGATAAGATAGAAACCAACCAACTCCAACTCACAAATGAAATATAAAAAAAATCTAAGTACATATATGAAATTCCATGCAAAAGTACTACAACTGAAAGGGACAACAACAAGTACCCAAAAGAAAGTAAAACGACAGCGACCACAAGCCCGAACAGCTCCTCCAACCACAAGCTAGTAGTAACTAGCTTGATCTCCAACCAACTCCAAGTGACCATAAAAATAGTTTATATATACATTGTGTGAGTATAACAGTATACTCAGTAGGATCCTCCTCGAAGCCTCTCATGCAAATGAATGAAATCATTCTAAATCACAGTGAACAACAAGTGAAACTAAATCATCACCTAAACAGGTATACTAAGTTCCCAACCTCACCATGGCTACTCTCACCAAGTAACGCATACAAGAATATATCATATAGTAAAGAATATCATGGGTACCCCACTACTACTTCCCCAATGGTTTGCCACTTTTCCCCAACGACATACATCTTGTGCATCTCTCTCCAAAGGCATGCCCGTATACACCTGGGTTAAGCACCACACCATCCTCACAACCAAAAGTAACCATGTAGTTTCTGGGAGTCACCACATCTCGCATAACGTGTATCATGCATCGGGTATTATACCTCAAGCCATTACAGCCCATACGCCGAGTAAAGATCCTCAAGCCATCACAACCTATACATGTTACACCTATAGTAGTCCATAGGATACTATATCCAGAATATATGTGTGTGAATAACCACAAGCCATTAGAGCCCTCTACATACATATATGGGGAAAACTAACTGTTGTGCCTAATGGCACCAGTATCTACCAAGAGAAGAGTATGGGGTCAAAGGGGGTAGTCAGCCATCCATCCTCCCACCGGAATGTTGGGAAAAACACCCCCTAGGGCTCAGAATCCCCAGGGTGCCTGTTTCCCTTACTAACATGGTGGAGTAGCGTATAGAAACACAAAACGTACAGAATATACTATAACTAACAACCACACTATGGGCATAACCTAGTCTTATACACAACTACAGCAAACGTCTCTCAGACTCTGGGCTGCCACTTCTAAGACTAGGTATCCTATAAGCACACAACCATTTAAAGGCTTTATCATATTACTTCATTCCCTTTTTATCAATTCCACTGTACGATAATTAATTATTCAAACATTAATTAACCATGATCAATTTCCACATTAAACTCCATTAACATCACATCCAAAAACCATTGTCCCTTCAAAAGTTCTCAACCTCATCATTAAGTTTCAAAAAACTCCAACCCCATGGGTTAACATAATTTATTCAAACATTCATTATATAATTAATTTCCCATGTTCCCAGGCATTCTAGAAAATCATTCTATGCTACTATACACAAGGGGCTCAACACGGTGAGTAGATGTACTACCGGTCAAGTATTTGCCGACTATAGCAAGAGAGTAGACCCATTCTCCCTTGAGAGGATAAAAATGGAAAGTACGTGGCATACCCCACGTGTCTTCACCTCTTTCGGAAGATGGATAAGTAAGACCAACTGCATTGAGCAGTGGGGAATATAAAGCAGATAAACAACCAAACAAAGCACCAAGCATCCAACAATCACATCCATCCCATTCCATCATCCCCGATGTCCTCCCAGACACCCACATGCATAAACCGATGCATCTCGCCACTCCATCATCCCTGGTGTCCTCCCTGACACCCACATGCATAAACCGATGCATCATCCCAGTCTAGGTGTCATCCGCTGCAACAACCATAAGTCCTCCATGACCCCACATGACAACATCCATCCTGGATCACATCAGAGCACAAGCAGCAGGAAAGTAAACATCACATAAATTTGGTCTCTTTTCCCTTTACAAGGCATCTAGCCTTCAAACAACAAGCACCAATAGATTTCAGTTTTACCAACCAACTGAATTAATCACATACGTCGTCATCAATTTGATTAACATCAATTTAGATCAACAACCACAACAACAACAACCGGATTCGTTTACATGCCTCGTTATCTTTAGCAAATTAATTACCCATTTATTCCGGCTTTACGTTCTTTATCAATTTCATCAAGAACAACATGTTAACAAGCAAGGCATAGATATAACACTATCTATAAAATCAAGAGGCAAACCGTTGTCATGGTACAAAGAAACAACATATGATCAAACCAATTCTTTTAATCCAGTTAAAGTATTTAATTAGGTCAATTTCATTGTGATACAAAGGGCTAAATCGTGCCCACTCTATGACTGCACATAAACAATTAGAGAAGCCATGAATCCCCTACCTCAACAGTTTTGGGAAAAAACCACAACGGTCGATGAACACCCAAGAAGACCAGGCTGATTCACCAAGGATCCTCCCTAGATCCCTTCTCCTAACACAACCATGACCAAAGCTCGTTACTTTTGACATACACACACATAGATCTACCAATAATGGTTGTACATCTAAGATCCTGAGAGAAGAGGAGGAGAGGATCTAGGTAGATCTATGAAACCAAACAAAAAGGATCACATAACTTGAGAAACCGGCTAGGATTCATGAACTGAAGCCTCCAGATCACCTCCAAGACGCTTGGGAGAGGTTATTCTACTGCCAAGGAAGGGTAATCCCGAGTTATGGATTTTTATAGTCTTAAAAAAACCATTTAGTGGAAAAAGAGTTCATATACACAATTTTAGGATCTAACTTTAAGTGCCCACAAGGTTAGTCCGCACGGTTTAACAAACTGTGCACTAACCATGCGTTAGCTTCGGCATTTCCAAACACCCCTCGCACAGTTAGTCTGCACGGTTAGACAAATCGTGCACTAACCATGCATTATTCGTTGCCTATAACACCAAACTTGCACGGTTTGGCCTCACAGTTTAGGCAAACAGTGCACCAACCGTGCGATAGCTATTTCCCTTTATCTTTCCTTAAAAGTCCACCCAAACGCACCCCCAAGTCACATTGACCACCCAGAACACGTCCAGCACCACAATTTCACAAAGGAATAGACCGGAGAGGTCCGGGCCATTACATTAGATACCTCTCAAAACATTGTTTTCCTCGAGAATACAAAACCCACTAAAAGAGAAAATGAAACAGGTTCGGAACTACCACCAATCGAGATACCACTCAAAGGAGAGAAAGCCACCAAAGCAACAAAGGGTGCCATATCATAAACATGAATGTTCCCCAACCACATAAGTTACAATGATACATGAAAAGAGTTAAACATAAAACAACTCTGGGTACTAATCACGTATCTGTGACTCACGTTCCCAAGTACTCACCTCCAAGCCACCGTGTCACCACAAGACACGAACTAAAGTGATTGAACGCCCTCACAACATCTTCTCCTTGCGGTCATGGATCTCCACAGGTCACTCTTCAAAGGTTGCATCATCATCGACTTCGATCTCTCCCCAATAGATGACGTGAGAGTCGTCATGAAGATAACGACGGAGCTATGATACATAGAAAACATCATGTATCTGACTCATCTGAGTGGGAAGTGCTACTCGGTACGCCACAGCTCCAACATGAGCTAACACCTCGAAAGTCCCAAAAACTAGGGAGAAAGATTACTTTCACGACCAAACCTTTGAGGCCCACGATGGGGTGTCACCTTCAGAAACACATGATCCCCAACATTAAACTCTAAGGGTCTCATTCTTTGATCGTCATATGATTTCTGACGATCTTGCGCTGTCTTCATCCTCTCAAGAATTACCTGAACCATCTGTGTTGTATTCTTCACTAGTTCTGGTCCAAGAACTAGTGACTCTCCGACCCCAGTCCGGCATAATAGAGAACGGAAAGGCAAGCCATACAAGGCTTAAAACGGCGCCATACCGATGGTGGAGTGAAAAATATTATTATAAGTGAACTCCACCAAGGTTAAGTGCCTCTTCCATGATCCTCAAAAATCAAGAACACAAGAGCATAACATCTCTTCAAGAGTATAGATAGTTCGCGCTGTCTGACCATCTGTTTGAGGATGAACAGAAGTGTTAAGGCATAGTTGAGAACCAAAAGCATGTTGGAGACCTCTCCAAACCCTGGAGGTAAAATGAGGATCTCGATTAAAAATTATCGTCCCAGGGACTCTATGAAGTGTCAACACCTCCTTTAGATACTGACTCGACAAAACCTCCACTGATCTTGACTCCTTGATCACTATGAAGTGGGATGATTTTGTTAAATGATCCACTACCACTAAAATAGCATCATGTCCTCCTGGAGCTCGAGGTAAACCAGTAATGATGTCCATTGAGATGTCCTCCCACTTACACTATGGAATCTCTAATGGCTGGAGAAGACCACCAGAAACATAGTGTTTGAACTTCACATTCTGACATACTAAACATCGAGACACAAACTCTGCAACTGCACGCTTCAGGCCAGGCCACCAAAACTGACTCCTCAAGGATCGGTACATCTTTGTGACGCCAGGATGTACCGCTAAGGGAGAACTATGGAACTCTCTGAGAACTATCTCGTGCATCACCAAGGGAACAAAAATCCTTCCATGATACAACACTCGGTGTTGTTCATCCTCAGACCAACCATTAGGTGCCTCACCACAAACACCTCAGTCTCTCCAGACCTCCACCTCATGATCCCCCAACTGGGACTTTTCCACCTTCTACATCAGGGATGACTATACCGTCATCTGAAAAAGACAACCTCTACCCCCAACATCTCCCATATCAAGATGTAATGCTGATAGTTCTTTCATTACTCTCTAGGAATCACTGGATTCACGCACAGCATCACTACGTGAATTTCAGATTAGCGCATCAGCTATAACATTCCCCTTTCCAGGTGTATACGATATGTCGAAGTCGTATTCCTGCAAGAACTCCATCCACTGACACTGTCATAATTTCAAGTCACGCTGGGAGAAAACACACCACAAACTCTTATGATCAGTGAAAACCACAAAGCATTCACCAATGAGGTAATGTCTCCACAACTTCTGAGAAAAGACCACAACTGCCAAATCAAGATCATGGGTGGCATAGTTGCATTCATGGGGACGCAACTGTTGAGACCCATAAGAAACAACTAACCTCTACTGTATAAGGACACAGCCTAACCCCAGATGTGAAGCATCACAGAAAACATCAAACTGAACTCCCTTAGATGGAAGACAAAGGACTGGAGAACTTACTAACTTCTCCTTTAGATACTCAAAAGCTCCCTAACACCGATCAGTCCATATAAGCACCTGATCTTTCCTGGTCAAAGCTGTCAGAGGAGTTGCAACTCGAGAGAATTTGGCTACGAACCTCATGTAGTAGCCTACGAGACCAAGGAAACTTCACACCTCTAAAACTGTCTTGGGGGCTTCCCAAGACACAACTGCTTCTATCTTTGATGGATCCACGTACTCCCTGTTGGGACACAACATGCCCCAAGAAACAGACTTCTCGAGCCTAAAACTCACACTTCGACAACTTCTCGAACAGCTGATGTCGATGAAGAACTCCCAAAATGGCTCGTAGATTATATTCTTTCTCCTCTTCAGATGTGGAGTATACAAGGATTTCATCGATGAAAACTACCACAAATTTATCCAGGAACACATGGAACACGTCATTCATCAATCCCATGAACACAGCTAGAGAATTATTCACACCAAACGGCATTACAATGAACTCATAATGCCCATGACGATAAAGGAAAGTAGTCTTCGGGATATCCTCATCCATCACACGCATCTGATTATATACTGACCATAATTAGATCTTTTAGAACCAACCTGCGCCCTTCAGTTGATCAAATAAATCATCAATCCATAGAATAGGATAGCAGTTTTTTATTGTCACTTTGTTTAAGCAATGATAATCGACACACAACTGCAGACTGTCGTCGGCCTTCTTCACGAACAGAACTGGTACACCCCATGGGGACACACGTGGCCAAAAAAAACCGCACTAAAACTGACCATCAACCTATATACATATCTCTCATAACTCAAAAGGGTCCATCCTATATAGATACATAGAGATAGGAGATTATCCTGGCTGTAGCTCTATCCTAAACCCGATATCTCATCAAGGGGGTAATGCTACTACCTCTTCTAGAAAGACATCAGGGTACTCCTCTATGACCCTAGGAAACACAAACTGTTATACCTCTGATGAACTCAGCATCATCTCAGCTACCATGGACGATAAGAATGGAACATGCCTATGACCCATCTGTGAAACTCGCTCACCAACAAACACCATCGACTCTCCATCCGCACCAAAGAAAATGACCTTCTTCTTGAAGAAATCCATGATAGCCTACACTGAATACAACCAATCCATGTCGAGGATGACATCATATGGTTGTATCTGTAAACATAGAAAATCTCACGAAGATTGGTGTTTCCCCAACACTAGCTCATAGACTCTACATACTTCAAATAAGATATCTCGACCTCCAACTGGCGTAGTCAACACCAAGGGCACTGGAAGCCTCTCTACCTCAAGTACCAAATCATGGAAAAGGGTAGGGGATATGAAGGAGTGTGTCACTCCTGAATCAAACAAGGCATACACCATGGTAGAAAACAAGCAAAGGGTACCTCGAATGACATCTGGCTCCTATGGAGCTGGCAATGCTAGAGCATGAAGCTAACCACGATGTCCTCTACGGCCTCTCTGACCCTAATGACGACCACCACCACGACCATGCTCTGCTCTCTGAGGATGGGGATTTTCATGGGGATGTCTTCTGCTTGACCCTTCTACCCACTGCTGATCTAAAGCTAGGGAAACTGGCTGCTGATGCCTCAATGGAAACTCCCTCAATGGTGAAACCTGGAGTGTAGCATCCGGTGCACGATGACTGCTCTGAAAGGTCGGGCACTCCCACTACTGAAGACCATGAACACCACAAGAAAAAAAAGCACCGTATCCCTTGTCATAGTCCTGAGAGTTTCCACCTCTGGAGAAACAAGATGTGAAGGGCTAGGACCTACCCCCATCTGAACAGAAACTCTTTTGCCCTGAAACCCGGTAACCCCAAACCACAGCCTTACTTCGTGAGGGTTCATTACAATCCTCTTCTCATGATGATCCGGTCCTGGCCAAAGTCCTCTCAACAACCACTTTCCTCGCCAGTACCTCAAGATATGTCTTCAGTATAAATGGGGTGACCTGGCGCTAGGTATTTGGACGCAAACCCTCCTTGAAATGTCTCGCCCTGGCCTCCTCATCTGGTAACAGGTCCGAATCATATCGTAAAAGGTTCCTAAAATGGATTCCAAACTCTCAAACAGAAGAGCTCCCCTATGAAAGGGTAAGAAGCTCATGGAGACTGGACACCTTCACAGTCGAGGAAAGAAACTCAACTCTAAACTTGTCTCAGAACTCCTCCCATGAGATCGTTGACTCCTCATGATCCCCAAGGAACAAGAACCACCATTGCCTTGCTACTCCACGTAGCATCATTCCAACCAAGGACACCCAATGCTCCTTCCGAGCACAGATCAATCTGATGCCTATCTCAACCTCCTCCAACAAGCCTTCCATTACTGCATCTGAAACGGAGCCATCATACTTCTGTATACTATGGTGCTGAAACTCTCGGAGTGTCTTCCTCCAAGTGTCGTCGTCGTCAATCTCTACCATGTGGCGATCTGCTGGAATAGGCTGCTGGACATTTTCCTCACAAACCTAACGAGGAAGTCGACCTGGATCCATACTTGTAAAATAACAAACACTTAGAGATCCTATGCCTAGAATATGGAAGACTCAACATTAATTAATTAATTGTTTTCTTTTATTCGTTTTCGGTTAACCTATCCCAAGGTCTACCCATTCGAACACAGGCACAAAGAAGAATGATGCATGATTCTTCCTAGGTCTCTACCCTGCAACTAGTATCACCTTATTTAGTAACCATTGTAAACATAAAGTTCCATACATCATATAATTGGGGGACCTAAATGCCTATGTCTCAGCCGGTCTCTAGTGTTTACCTCACTTGTTAAACATGAATGACATTGTTTCCCTACGAACCCATGCATCCTTACCTATGCCTAACTCCAATCTCAATCATATCCCTAAACCAGAGCTCTGATACCACTCTGTCATGACCCCCTCCCCAAAAAGTGTACCCCTCCTAGGTCGGCAATTTGAAAAGGGAGATAATGACCCCCCGAGTTCCGCCTTCAGTAGGCCCTGGGTTGGCGACTAGCACAGAGGGTATAATAAACACACAAATGGGAGGCATTACCCTCTAAGAGAACACATGTGGAAGAGAGAGATAATATAGACACCAACCAACTCCAAATAAGAACTGAAATATAAAAGAAACCCAAGTACATATATGAAATTCCATGAAAAAGTACTAAAACTGAAAGGGAAAACTACAAGTACCCAAAAGAAAGTAAAATGGATGCGACAACAAGCTTGAACAGCTCCTCCAACCACAAGCTAGTTGTAACCAGCATGATCTCCAACCTGCTCCAAGTGACCTAAAAAACAATTTATATATACGTAGGGTGAGTATTACAGTATAATCAGTAGGATCCTCCCCGAAGCCTCTTGTACAAAATAAAGAAAGCATGATAAATCACAGTGAACAACAAGTGAAACTAACTCATCACCTAAACAGGTATACTAAGTTCCCAACCTCACCATGGATACTCTCACCAAGTAACGCATACAAGAATATATCATATATCAAAGAATATCAAGGTTACCCCGCTACTACATCCCCACTGGTTTTCTTCTTTTCCCCAATGACATACGTCATATGCATCTCTCTCCAAAGTCTTGCCCTTATACACCTGGGCTAACCTCCATAATCTGCACCACGTGCACCACAAAGGCTTTCCCGTAGACACCTGGGCTAAGAACCACACCATCCTCACAACCAAAAGTAACCAAGTAGTTTATGGGAACCACCACAGCTCGCATAACATGTATCATATGTCGGGTATTATACCTCAATCCATTATAGCCCACACGCCGAGTAAGGATCCTCAAGCCATCACAGCCTATACATGTTGCACATATAGTATTCTGTAGGATACTATATCCAGAATATATGTGTGTGAATAACCACAAGCAATTACAGCCCTCTACACACATATATGTGGAAAACTAAACGTTGTGCCTAATGTCACTGGTACCTACCATGAGAAGAGAGCGGGGTCAAAGGGGGTAGTCATCCATCCATCCTCCCACCGGAATGTTGGGGAAAACACCCCCAGGGCTCAGAATCCCCGACGTGCCAGTTTCCCTTACTGACAAGGTGGAGTAGAGTATAGAAACACAAAAAGTACAGAATATACTATAACTCACAACCACACTATGGGCATAACCTAGTATTAGAAACAACTACATCTAAAGTGTCTTAGACTCTGGGCTGCCACTTCTAAGACTAGGTATCCTATAAGCACACTACCATTTATAGGCTTTATCAAATTACTTCATTCCCTTTTTATCAATTCCATTTTACGTTAATTAATTCTTCAAACATTAATTAACCATGAACAATTTCCACATTAAATTCCATTAACATCACTTCCAAAAACTACTTTCCCTTCAAAAGTTCCCAACCTCATCATTAAGTTTCAATAAACTCCAACCCCATGGGTTAACATCATTTATTCAAACATTAATTATAGAATTACTTTCCCATATTACCAGGCATTCTAGAAAATCATTTGATGCTACTAAACACAAGGGGCTCAGCATAGTGAGTAGATGTACTACCCATCGAGTCTTTGCCGCCTAGAGGAAGAGCATAGACCCATTCTCCCTTGAGAGGAAAAAACAAGGAAATCACGTGTCATACCCCATGTGTCTTCGCCTCTTTCGGAATATGGGTAAGCAAGACCAGCTGCCTTGGGCAGTGGGGAAAGTAAAGCAGATAAACAACCAAACAAAGCACCAAGCATCTAATAATCACATCCATCCCATTCCATCATCCCTGGTGTCCTCCCTAACATCCACATGCACAACCCGATGCATCTCGGCACTCCATCATCCCTGGTGTCCTCCCTGACACCCACATGCATATACCAATTCATCTCGCCACTCTAGGCATCATTCACTACCACAACCACATGGCCTCCATACCCCCACATCACAACATCCATCCAGGATCACATCACAGCACAAGACGTAGCAAATTAAACGTCACATCAATTTGGGCTCTTGGCACTTTAACAAGGCATCTAGCCTTCAAACAACAAGCACCAATAGATTTCAGGTCTACCAACCATCTGAATTAATCACATACATTGGCATCAATTTTATTAACATCAATTTGGATCAACAACCACAACAACAACAACTGGATTCATTTACATGCCTCTTTATCTTTAGCCAATTAATTATCAAATAATTCCGGCTTTATGTTCTTTATCAATTTCATCAAGAACAAAATGTTAACAAGAAAGGCATAGATATCACACTATCTAGCAAATCAAGAGGCAAACCGTTATCACAGTACAAAGAAACAACATGTGATCAAACCAATTCTTTTAATCCGGTTCAAGTATTTAATTAGGTAAATTTCATTGTGATCCAAAGGGATAAATCATTCTAACTCTACGATTTCACATAAAAATTTAGAGAAGCCAAGAATCCCCTACCTCAACAGTTCTTGGCGACAACAACAACGGTTGAAGAACACCCAAGACGAACGGGCCTATTCACCACAGATCCTCCCTAGATCCCTTCTCCTAACAAAACCAAGACCAAAGCTCATCACTTTCGACATCCACACACTTAGATCTACCCATAATGGGCGTAGATCTAAGATCCCGAGAGAAGAGGAGGAGTAGAACTAGGTAGATCTAAGAAACCAAACATAAAGGATCACATACCTTGAGAAACCGGCTTCGATTCGCGAAGAGAAGCCTCATGATCGCCTCCAAAATTCTTGGGAGAGGTTTTTCAACCTCCAAGGAAGGGTAGTCCCGATTTATTCCTGTTTAGAGGCTTAAACGAACCATTTAGAGGAAAAAGAGTTCATATCCACAATTTTAAGATCTAACTTTAAGTGCCCAACCGTGTGCTAACCGTGCGTTAGCTTCTGCCTCACCAAACACTCCTCGCACGTTTAGTCCGCACGGTTAGACAAACCGTGCCCTAACCGTGCGTTAGCCACAACCTCTAACACCAAACTTTCCCGGTTTGGCCGCATGGTTTAGGAAAACCTTGCTCCAACCGTGAGAAAGATATTTCCCTTTAGCTTTCCTTAAAAGTCCACCCAAACGCACCCCCAAGTCACATTGACCTCCTAAAACACCTCCAGCACCACATTTTCACAATGTAATGGACCAGAGAGGTCCGGGCCATTACAATGGGAATTATGGAAATTGGATTCCTAGTAGTGAAACTTAAGGACATGATTTTCAATACTGTAAAACTAAACATTTAGAAATTCCTAATTTCTATTACAGTTGAAGATGAGGAAACAATAAATGGTATATAAATGGTATGGATTGTATCTTGGCTTATGTTTTTGATATTATTGAATCTTGTGACATTATTATATTTTTATTATATTTAAAATGTATTAAGGAATAACATGGAAAATCATGGTTAATGGATTATAAAGAATTTTTTATGATTAAGGTTTTTGTAAATAGGTATTTGAGAGTTATGTTATTGTGGTATATTTAATGATGATTGTATGATTAAATTCCTTAATAAATATTAGATGTTTTATCTTATAAGAGTACATTGGGAGACATTTTTTGAGTTTTGATATATGTTTAATGTAACCCTTATTTTTACCATGTGAAATAGATATTTAGGGAAGAATGATCTATTCATTTTGTCGACATAATTTTAATGGTATTGTTAACTATTAGGGTTTCTTTGATAGTTTATGATTAACGTTATTCTTTAGGATGTTAATAATATTTTTTGGAATTTTTAAATAATTATATAAAAAGATTATTATGAAAAGGAAACAGGAAGGGTGACTGATAACTTGTCACATTTGATAACTTTGTGGGGTTTGAACACATAAATGAAGGGAGATAGGGTTAAAATGCCTTCCATTAGTCAACATGAGGACCTAGTTATTATGAAGTTCTGTAAATTAATGAAATATAACGATTTACTTAATGTTGTGAAAAAATATATATTCATATAGATAACCATGGGATAGAAATGTGATTTTGGGATTAAGTGATTATCATTATTTTGGAATAAGATCACTTATTTTTTAACATTATATTATTATGTTAAAAATAATCTTTAAGGGATTTATTTGAGGAATAGAGGATAAATTATATTCTTTAAGAACATATTATTTTAATGTGAATTTATAGTGATTATGGATATTTATAGAAATAATTATCATATGATGGATACAACATAATTATGGAAAATATATTTTTTACGTGAGACTTTAATTGTGATTGATTTTATTAGGATATTAATATTAAATTTAACTTCGAATAAAATGTGATCAAGTAATTAGAATATTTTCATTTCAATCTTAGTTAATAATATTTCCTATATTTTTTGGGAAAGTTATTTAAATAATGATTTTCTCTAAGAATTGGGTATTAATATTGAATTTAGAAGATTAATGTATTGTTTAATTGTATGAAGGTTTTTTTCATTCTAGGATTTATTATACATTATGATAAAAATTCTGGTTTGTTTAATGCTTAGGGACAAGCATAAAATTTTTATTTTTTGGAATTCTGTGATATAATAGATATTTATTTTAATTCATTGGGCTTGAAAAATCA
Organism: Viscum album; assembly: GCA_963277665.1. NCBI lineage: Eukaryota > Viridiplantae > Streptophyta > Magnoliopsida > Santalales > Viscaceae > Viscum > Viscum album. The sequence goes on along the minus strand of OY728152.1, from coordinate 836,799,651 downwards.
TGTTTAATACTCATTGTTTGGAGAAAAGTTTGAGATTGTGGTACAAATTGAATAATAGATAAAATAATACTTTTAAAGTATGAATATTTTCCATATTTTATTATTCTATATGGTGTGGAATTACTAAACTATTGTAAAAGGATCTAAGAAAAAATATTTTATCAAATTTCCATCATTTCCAATGAATTGATAATTTTTTTCATGCCTATTTTGTTTAAGGTTTTGTGTTCATTAAATTTCTCACGGTCATTCACATTCCCATGATCATTTTTCTCCTTCACTCACAATAATTATTTGGAAATTAATTTTTTCCTCCATGTCTATTTTTTCACTTCCCACTAATTTTCTTCTATTTTGAATACTATTTTTGTGTTATTCTAGGGGACCTTAATATTTCCATTTTCCACTTTTCAAGAGAAATTTTTATTAACCCTTTTTGGATATGAGATTTCAATAAAGTTATTTCCAAATTTCAAACCGCTGATTACCATGATCAATTTTAAATTCGAAGGAATCAATTTGTTAAAGGGTAGAATATGATATCCTAATATTTTAAATGAAATACTATATTCAATATCATACAACATAGAAATAATTGATAATAAATAAACAAAAAATACTATAATTTAAAAATATTTTTTACAACCTAGCCATTGAATTGGAGGGTATAGATAGGATTAAAAAATATAAAATATATATAAATTTATCAGTCAATAAAAATTTATTTATTAATTCTTATGAAATAAGCACTCAATTTTTAGTAATTTTTTTTATTCTATTAAAATATGTTTTATTCCTAAATAGTTTATGTTCCTTTTTTGAGTGAGTATTAAATTATTTTCCATAACTATTTTAATTTTTGATAAAAAATTTATTATTTTTTAAATAAATATGTCAAGAATATCGTAGAGTGAGTTTTTGGTCTTTTCAAAAAAAGATCTATATACTAGTAAACAAAAAATATTAATTTTTATCTAGCACTATATTTTTTATTGAAGCATTTAAAAGGATCACTTTTTTTAAATGGATTCAATATGAAATTTCTTCTATTATATTATTAGTAACTCGATTATGATCATTTTAATCAACTCATGGTTGAATTTGATTTAAAATCATTTTTTTACATAAAAAGGATTTTTTTAATATTGTTTCTATTGAATTGTTGCATTTTATATTAAATTTATTTCTTCCACATCCAAAAATATAATCTTAAAAAATGGATTCAATAATTTCAATTATTATTTTAATATTAGGTTATAGGTCCCTTTTATTTTTAATCATTCTGAATACAAACAATAATAAATAATTGTCCACTTAATAAGAGTAAACCTCATAATTAAGGTTAAAAATAATAAGATAAGGACTAAATATTTACTCTAAAAATTGAATATATTTAATTGGGGTTGTCTATTTCATCCATAATCATCCAATCCACGAAAATATATCATTTTCCATTTAACCTTGATGTTGAACTTCATAATATTTATGTAATGGTTAAAGTAAAAAATTCAACTCTATTAATTTTAATGTCTACAAAATTTTTTGATAAGGAAAAAACATTTATTCGGTTATAAATAAAAATTTAAAAAATAATTTTTTTTTTATTATGGTAATTTATATATTTTTTTTAGTGATGAAATAATTATCATAAATTCCAATGCAATGAATACAAAGTAATTATTCAATTAGTTGTAAAATACTATAATTGATTTTGAAAAATATTAAAATGAATAAAATTAGAATGAATTCATGTGATCCAAAAACAATTTAAGTGAATATAGCATGTTATAGATTTTTTTAATGGATTATATATAATTACAATGTTTTCATGTTGTTCTCACAGTAAAATTAAATGAATAGTTCCAAAGTTGACATTAATGACATTAAATATTAAATAACGTTTCATTAAATGATCTAAAACTTCTAATAATTGTATCTTCATAAAAGTGATTGGGTTTGAGTTTATAATATTATCCAACTTTAATAATGGCCCATTTTTTCTTTTATTTTATCTTTCTTGACTCTTTTAGTGTAAAAAACATTGTTACAATGGTAATTTTCATATGTTTTAATAAGGGTTTGAAACCAAATGATACATATGAAAAAACACCAATACTTGTCCAAATTTTATTTAATGAGATTATTTCATCTAATCCTCGTATTGTAATCAAATTATATAAATTTTGATCCATTTTATGGTGAAAAATAATTTATTTTATTGTAATACATTAATGAATTCCAAGTGGTCCCCACCCCTATCTTATTAAAGGGAACCTTCTATCATATTTTACTCACACACCAAATGACTATTTGTTAATACAATATGAGCCCAAATTCATCTCTATAATCCCTATCCTCATTATATATATCTTTGTTTAGGAATAATAAAAACCATATAGGAACTATGTTTTAATGCAATTGATATTTTCTGATGAAGAGGTATAGATTTTAACTGAATGTTTTTGTTTTATTTCTTTTTCCACATCCTTAATATATTATTCAATCATGATATTAGATTAACATCATTATCTCTTATATGTTGATATTTTTTTTATTTTATTTTAATAAACTATATATATTTATTTCCTCAATCAAATTGGGAAAACCCCATTGTTCATGTGTATGGCCGACTATTTCCTCACAAATAAATGTAATTCATTTCTCATAACTGCCTCTCGCATATGGATATAAATATTGATAATATATATGTGTGTGTGTGTGTATGATATTAATGACATATATATAATTTTCTCATGATGTTATATAATCTAATTTCATGCATTTTCATTCAATGAAAAACTATAACACCGTTCGTGCGTTCCAACATGTGGACTACAACCTTTAAGAAGAAATGTGATTCATTTGTCATCACTGCATCATTTGAATGATAAATATAATATTATTTAAAGAGTTAATAAGAAATTTATGATATAATTATCATTTTTTAAATATAAAATATAAAATATCTTATTTCCATGATTGTAATTGAAAATTGGAAATGTAACTCATGCATACATAAGGCTCATACTCTCCATGATTGTAATGTAGTTTATTTTTCATGGCCATATTCCATGGTTTATTTTAAAGTTATAATTTATGTGTGTAAATTAAAATTAATTAATTATTATTATTCTATATATGATTAAATAAGGACCTCATTAACCCTAATAAACCTACCGATATCATTTTGTACACATAAGATAAATGTCATCAGAATGTCCCACATGAACTAAACTGATTAATTAATTGATTATAACATGTAAAAAATTAATAATAAACCTAAAAATGTTCTTATGAAAAATAAATATTTATAGTATGTTAATTATTAAAGAATATGGGGAATTTATTTGATGAGTTAGACTTGAGGTAAGGGAAACATTACAATAAAAACATCATATTAAATATTTAAAAGATTTATTTTATAAATAATTTTCTACTATCATATTCTTAAAATTATTATAATTTTTTTATATATTTAAATTAATTATAAAATACATTTTATCTGTATCTTTAATTTCATTCAAATTTTTTTATAGTGAATATTTTTATTTATTTTATATGGATCGTTTGGAATTTCATTATAAAAAAATGAATGATCTATTTTAATATATAAGACATCAATGTTTTTTCCCAATACCATATTTGATATTTTATTTTTGAAAGACTTGAAAAAAATTATTTTTTATTTAAATAAAAACCCTCATTTCATTCTTTCAATGTATTATAAAAAATAGATATTAAATGAAACTGAAATTTTAATATCTGAAAATGTTTTCTTATGTGTGAAAATATACTTTTTTGTGTAATTATGAAATATTTAAGATTTTATGTGTTATTATTATATTATGGTTCTTGATATTTTTTTATGATTATGGGTGGATCCATTATAAATGGATTAATGGTGGGTATGTGATATCACTCCAATTCATGGGGTAATATTTTATTATAACTGTGAAGGTTATTCCATTTGTAATATTGATGGTAAATTAATTTCTAATGATAATTGTAACAGTGATATGAAAATGATTCCTCATGTTATCTGAATGATTTATTATTTCTTGATATCAGTTTATATGGAAATATTAGGATTTCAAAAATGTAAAATGAGTTTATTTTTTTAAATGAAAATATATACAACTTCTTATGTGTGAAAATTATATTTTTTTAAAAGTAATTCATGATTTTCTCATTATTGAAAAGGAACCTTGTGAGTTTTATTTTAATTTAATATTTCTTATGAAATATTTTTTGAAAAAATATTTTCATTGAAATTGATTTCATAGTTTTGAAAAAAAATTTAAACGAACTTTTATTTTCAAAAAGTGTAATTTTTATATGTATTCATTTACTAACTTGATTTTTTTCATTCTTTTTATGTTAATTTCAATGTTTTTTAATTAAATAACATATTTTTAATATTTTTTCACTTGTTTTAAGGATTATTAAGTACAAAAAACAATTCATGTTGAAAATCATCATTATTTTTCATGAAGGAAGACGCATTTTTTTATAAATGTTCTTCATTTTCGAAAAAATTGATTCAAGTGGAAGTGTCCCATTTGTAATATTTTATATTTTTATATAAGTGTTATTACATAATTATATAAAACTATAAACATAAAAACTATCCTTGGAATTAAATAACATTAATTCTCTTCTAAATATTCAATTTATGGATTATTTATAGTGAGGGATTTACCCAGCCATACATAAGTATATGATCAAATTTTACCTTAAAAAGATTAAGATACCCATATTCTTCATCAAAATAGTAAATAACATGTGATTCATTTATGAATGTGGATTTGATATTAATTATAGTCTTTATAGGATCATCATATAACGGAAATAGAGATGAAAGCTATATATATGCTCAATCAATCCTCAATAGAACCGACATTTAATATGAAGAACAAAAATATAAATAGGTGTATAGGAATCACAATGAACTCCATTTTCCACTATTTGATGGATTATTTTTGAGATATATCACTCAATAATAAACACAAGAACATCACCTCAAAAGTTATTACATCGACCTGTTGAATTCTCATTTAAAATTAGAAGACCCTATGATCTCAAACCATGTGCTAGCAGGTTCTCCATGAATAAAAAAGGAGAACCGGGATAAAATTAATGTTTTATATATCATAAAATGAAATTTATATCAAATAAGTGGATTATATTCTATTATATATACTCCATTAATTCAATAAAATGAGTCAGGGGTCAGCTGATAACACATTGAAGACAACATGTGTTATGCTAATTCATTGGTTTTTTATTCTTTATAATCATTTGAATGTTTTGAATGATTATTATATATATATATATATATATCCATAAATTAGTCAACCTATTGGTTCATCATTGAAGGAAACTAGGTGGATGTTGTTTCATTATCTATTCTGCGGGTACCCATATCATAATCCCCTTGAATGTTACGATTAAGGAATCTCATTCATTATAACGATGGATATTCAGTTCAATATAGGTCAATTGTATTATATCATAGACCTAGATCATAGGATAAAATATACATAAGATGAATATAATAAAATATTAAATGATAATATCCTAAATGATGGAATGAGAGTTTCAATAGCCTTTTTCAAATGGTATGATATTGTTTCTGACATACATTGAGATTTCATGATGTTTTTTCATGCACTTTCTAAATAATTTACCACATTGTTACTTTGGTTTCTATATGGTTTTCACCTCTGAAGTAAATTTTATAATAATTGGAAACTAAATGGGATTAAATTCATGGGTTCTATAATATTTTACCTAGTGAAATTAAGATATCCTACATTATTAAATAAATTAAGGGAATATTGTATCCTTATATTTGGATAAGATCTATCCCTATTGTGGTTATTAGTGTAAATATAAGCCTATTATTAAACTCAATTCCACTCAGACTAATTTTTTTTCTCATAATTAGGTGATAAAATCCATTTTTAATCATTTTTAATCCTTAAGAATCAATCTAGGATCCATTATATAGTGTATTTCCCATAAATACCAGAAGTAGTTGCTTATTTATTCTAAGATCATCTTTAGGTATATAAAATTAAATATTAATATGAATTTTGTTTCTTATTAATTCCATGTGTGTTTTTTTGTTTTTTTCATGTCTAAGATCTTCAAGATAGAGTTTCATGTTTTATTTGTTTGTTTCCACTACTAATGATTAGATGATGAGACCCAAAAAACATCAGTATCTTCAAAGATATGTTTTATAAAGGATTGAATGTGTTTAATTCACTAGTTTTTAAAATATTTTCATATTTTCATCTAATTATCATTGATATAATAAAATATTATATTTTGACGTATTTTATTTCCCTTTAGATAATATAAGATAGGTCTATGTTATAATATATGATATATTAGATATCTATGTATTTTTTACATATGTGTGTCTTATGATATAAATTATCATTAAATAATGTTTGGTACAGGGTTTACAAAAAATAATTCATCATGTCTTATTTATAAAATCTTCTATATCATTAAATATGACTAATTTTATATGGTAATACCTATCATAAGAAAATACCGGTATCATGTTTTATTATTTATTATCAAATCTTAAAATGTGAATAGTGGGTAGATTAGTCTCTCTCTCTTTTATTAGTTATATTTTTAGTGAAAATGTCAGCCATAAAATACAATGTGTATAAAAATGTTATAAAAAATAATTTTAACTATATTTTGATTTGTTTAAAATAAATTATGAGTATTAGGAATTATAAAATAGGATTTTTCATGACTAAATAAAATATATAATATTGATATTTCCTTTTCAAGATCATAAAAAATAAAGAGTCTATTAATTGATTTCATCCGTTAGTATTCCTGTTTAATCATTTTTTATAGAATATCAATACTATATATGATTAATTTATATGATAAATTGATTCCAGAAGATAGATCATTACATTACATTATAGAAAAAAATCCATAATATCTATGTTTTCATTTACCTTGAACATTGTTTTTTTATAGTCATAAAATATAGATTTTTTATTAGATATGGTTTTTTAATATTATGTTTTCTATATATTATGAATTCAATTATCTCTTCATTGAACTATCCTTAATGAGATAGTATTATGGTTGGACTACCCACTTCCCTGGTGTCTGAGGCCTTGTTATTGAAAGGCAGGGTGTCAAATATTTGTTACTTCGAACTAACACATGTGTAAATTATCAATCCAATATACCTCTATAAATTTAAAATAAAATTTAATGTACCTTTTTTATGAGATGCCTTTAGATATGTTAGAATGTGTTTGGCTACTATTTTTTGGTGTGTAATAACAACTTATTAATTTTTAATGTGATACATATAAATGTGGGTTTAACATAATATTTTAGGGGATGGAATAGACTACCAAAACTAAACCACTATACAAATGTTTATATAAAGGAATAAAGACATGAAATATTCAAAATTTGATGAAGTGATATGTGTTTAATATTAGTGAGATATATATTAAACAAGTGATATATTTAAAATAAAATCCATAAAATACTATGTGTGTGATACCTTTTAAATGAAAACTTTTCAATACATTGATAATTTGGTATGAGTGATCCTATTAATTAAGTACTTGTGGATTATCTTGTGAAAAAAAGTATGTTATGAGTTGACTTTAGCCATTATATCCCATGTTCGGAGAATTTTATTTGGGTTAAACTAGCTGGTAAATCCTTTGTTTTGGGATAAAAATTCATTATTGTTGAGTGAAAATATAAAGGATTTGGATAAATAGTGTATCGACTCACCTATCTATGAATCTTATATGATATGATTGCAAATTTATTGTCTAACAGATATAATCATAGATTATTTACATGTTATCTTTTTTAATCTATGATGATATGGTTCTTGGATCACTATAAAATATGATATATAGGGTCATCATTTATAGTGGGAGTAATTTTATTAAACTTATTTAATGAAAAGAAATATTACATGATACTCACCCTTAGATATGTCTTTGTTATAGGTTTGAGACGATTTTAGGTTATTCAAATTGAGATCTCTTACAAGTAATTCAAAGAGAATATTAAAAGTGTGGCAGCTTGTTAGGATAAGTGTCATCAAGGAGTAGAATTATGGGAATCTAAATGTGAATTACATAGAGATAGAGTTCACTAACACTGACTTAAGTGTATTAGATATTGGGTGTGAATTACATAATTTTTCTAGTAAACATAGACTCTGAGATAGGTTGTATTTGATCAATGGTGAAATATGACATCATTTTCTAAATGGAGAAAGATTTTTTTCATTTTAAATAGGAACATATGATGAAATTTTACCTGGTGATTTAATACATGAATTTGAGAAAAATTATTTTGTTCCTTTCATGAATTGAAATTTTATTTTTGTATCATCATTAGACAAGAAGAAATGCTCACTCAATATTAAAACCTAGTGGTTTTATATATATCTAAATGAGGTGTTTTATTGTATTAAGAAAATGATAGTTACATTATTTATTATATATATACAAACAATATTATTTATAATATTAAAAATAATAAGTTCATGGTGGTTTCTAATCCCACCTGTATTTGGAATTATCACCTATGGAATATAAATGAAAAATTATTATAAAGACACCAAAGAGATGGATTGTTGGAACCATTTGATTATGAATCATTTAAAATGGTTGAATCTTGTTTATTAGAAAAAAAAATTAAAAATTAGTTTATAGCAGAATGGTGAAGGGTTAGTAGACTATTGAATAAAATATATTGTTCTTTATGTGGACAAATGAGTATTCCAAAAAGTTGTGGTTTTAGGTACCTTATTACATTTCAATGTGACTTAATTTAGTAAAGATATGTGTTTCTATTGAAACCCAAGTATGGAAATTTTGAGAATATTATAGAGTTTTAGAATGATGTAAAAAATCATCTAATAAAGGGTATCAATATCCTATAATAAAATTAGGGGGTGAATACAATAACTAGGTATTCATTAATGATCTAAGGAATTGGGTACTTGTTGCACAACGCAATCCACCAAGAACACCATAAAAAATTAGTGTGTAGAAGAGTATGAATATTATCTTATTGGATGTGTATCATTTGATGATAGGTCTATGAAACCTTCATATTTCATTTTGAGTCTATGATTTTTAGATGGTTGCATTTTTACGAAATTGTCTTCCATATGAAGTAGTTATAAATAAACCAAATGATTTATTTCATGAAAATAGTCACAATATATATTTTATGCAGATTTGGGGAATAAAATAATATTTGTTGACATTTTTCTTCTAACAAAAAAATAGTAAATTGTATAAATTCTTATGTATTGGTTATCCTAAGTATAATAGGGGATTTTATTTCTAAAATCCCACTAAACAAAATTTTTCTGGGGCTTGATGTAGTTATTTAAAAGAGAACAAACACATATGTTTAGGATTTGTGGGAGTATATTTGAACATGAATAATTTCAAGAACAACGATCACGAATTGTTTCTAAGATTAAGGGGGAGGCCTTCTCACAAAGTTGTATGGAAGAAGAACTAACTCACGTTACACAAGATCCTAGAAGGTGTGGTTGGATTCACAATGATTGTATGATATATGGTTTTCTCAAATCTAATTTTGATGGGTTAATGACCATAAATGATGAAACTAATACCTATCCGGAGGCAATTGAGAGCTACAATTTCTCAAAATCTTCAAAACCCATGGAATCTAAATTGGGATTAATTTACCCTGACTATGTTTGCAACATGGGGGATGAAAATGAATGGGATAGACACATATGTTGAATTTGGGTTCTCTAAATGGAAACTGACTTGGTTTTAGAGTTTCTACTTATAAATAATTTATAATAGTAAATGGTTATAAGAAAATTCATGGAATTCAATATGATGAAATCTTTTCATCTTTTGTGATAATAATGTCTATTTTTATTTTTCTTAGCAAATAAATTCTTTATTATTAGGAGATATATCAAATAGATTTAAAAATCACATTATTTTGTGGGAATTTTTCATGTACATGTATATTATATATCTCAGTGGTTTGGAATTGAAAAATTAAACTAAAAAGCTTTCCAAAATGAAATATTCAATTTATGAATTGAACATTGCTTATTGGAGTGGGAAAACCAGTTGGATAATCCAACAAAATAGTTTGGTTTCATAAAAAAGATAGATTATTCTTGTTTATAATGTTAGATTAGAGGGAGTATAATGATATATATGATATTTCAGGTGGATAATATAATGGTTACCCTAAATGATATCTCAAGACTTCACTCTAGGAAGATGTGGATAAGTATTTTCTTTTTGATGATTTATATGGGTAATGAAGTATACATACTTGGTATTAATATCTATAGATATATATATAAGTGACTTATTTATCTCCGGAAAGACACATAAATATGTAAATTAATAATGATAATTTCCATGTATAACTCTAAAAATGGAATTTTACTAAGGTTACAAGGAATGAATCGTAATAATATTTTGGATCCTTCTAAGTAATTACCAATGATATATAGAATTAACAAGGTATTCATAATTTTTTATATCATATATTCTTGGTGTTTTACATGACATGATTTCAACAATAGTCTAAGTTTACTTATATATACCCATCCAATCATTGTGAGGGTTGTTGGATAGATTTTAATGACATTTTTATGTATTTAGGAAGGAATAATAATATGTTATTTGTCATTATAGGAGAGTAAAAACATCATATAAAGGTTTAAATGAATAAAATTTTCCAATATGATGGAGATAAGTTAAAATCATAATCTGGTTTCATTTTTTTATTTAATGGTGGAGCTATCGGTTGGAATATTCTTAATTAAGAAACCTATGAGATTTGACAATAGTAGAGAATTAAATAGTTCAATGAGGTGTTGTGAAGGAATTTATTTGGTTTAGTAAATTAATCATTGAAATTGGGTGAGGGTTAGATTATCTTCTTATCAATAAACCATCCATTATAATATCAAATGATCATGCTACATATATTTAATTTATTTTTTCATGTTTTAAGTTAATTAAATGTGTTTATTGGACTCTTTATCATTGACACATAAAATAAATGAACTAAAAACAATTCAAGATGTAATAAAATAAATTTATGATATATAAATTATTTTACCAAGACATTGTTAATTACTATTATTTAATCCACATAATTTTCAGAAGCATATAAAATGATAAAATAAATAATATTTATAAATCGATATGAAAATCCATCAAAATAATTATAAAGACAGATTTCACATTCAATTTTTTATTTAAAATTAAAACATAGATCAATGATTCTTATAATACCTCTTTAAGACACTTACATAAATTGTAGACTTGTAATGAAAGATTTTTTTTATTAGCCAAGTTATCATAATGAGTTGATTTCTCTATAATTAATGTAAGATGGATTAAAAAGTTAAGAAAATTCAAGTATACAATTTCATGACTAGATATTACATCCAACGTATTAATGAGATATGAGTTAGTTTCATTGGAAAGACCTATATACCAGAATACATTTGAATAATTGACCATACCATCCTTTGAGTTTTGATAAGGGAAATATGATCCATTTCCAATAGAATATACAGATGATAAAATATTCCAAATCTAATGGTGATGGATATTTTTATTTGAAAAAATATTGGGAGACCCATAAAATAAAATTTTTTAAGTCACATTTTTAGTAATCAAGATAAAACAATAAAATCAACTTTTACTTAATGAAGAAAATATAAAGAAAAAATGGTAATGTTATAATACTTTTTCAAAACAAACCTTATCCTCAATAGAAAAAATATCATATAGTGGATTATTCAGTTATATATTTTCCTAAAACATGTAAATTTGTACAATCTGTTGGATTCCCCTATACCTCTTCAACCAAATCATTGAGAGAGCAGAGGCCAAAAGGAATCCTAACATATATTCATGAAACATGACTATTATTTCCAATGCCTAATAATATAATCTCTCTCTAGAATGGTTAGGATAAAACTTAATGAAAATGATGTTTTCACCTTCTAAACTCATCTATTTTACTAGGAAATTAATATTATAGGGTTGAGATAAATTAGATTATCACTACACTTCAGTTGTGCTTACAAAGCGATACAGACCTATCTAGTGATAATTCCTACAAAAAATTGTGTATATTGGATAATTATAAATATAGTCTTTGATATATATAATAAATAATACATAAATATTATATTTAAATATTTATCTCCAAGATTGTCTATATTTATCAAGGATTACATGATTAATATTATGGATGAACCACTCCAGAACCATTGAACATACATGTACAGACAGATTAAGATTGGTGGGAACAAAATTCATAAAACATTATATAAAAAAATTTCGGCAAATTCAATAACCATGAATAAATAAATCTATCCTATACATCATCATTCAATGAGGAAAAGAGTTCAAATAAAAGTTTGTGAATATGACATAATTTTCTTCTCATGTAACAAGAAAGGTCACTAGATGATAAACTATAATGAATTGAAGATTAATAAAATATACTATTACAATTCAGGTATATTCATCACTGAAAATAATTTTTATATTTATATTCCACGTTTTTTAATGTAATTTTTTTTGAATATACAAACCGTGTAATTTTAGAAACATTACAACATGTGAGGTCAACTCTCTAAAAATTGAAAAAGTGTAATTCTTATATCATCCAAGAGGATGGAAAAAATTATATATTATAAGTGTATTAAATATATTTAATCTATTATTTTTTTATTAATTATTAACAAAAATATTTTCTCAATTTAATTTAGATACACAAATTCTATATAACATTGTATAATTATGGTGTTTTTGGGTTTTATCTACTCAAAAAATTGTTTAGCAGTACGTGAATCACGAATATCCAATATATGTAATGACTGATGAATATAAAGAACTATTTTTTAAGAGATATATATCATTTCCCAATTTTGGTACTTTTAACTAGAACATGTCTTAAAAATATCATACATAATACCTTTCTTCATAACCAATGGAGAAGAAAACACAAGAAATTGTGAGCTTATATTATTAGTAAAGAAAAAACATAGATATCAATGATCACATCAGTATTACATGAATATATGTGTATGATAACATGATAATATTAGTTAAAAATCATACCCTTCATATAATATATCATAATATTGAATCACAAAATAAATATTGGTAGTTCCAAAATACATGATTCATAAAAGAATCAAAGAATATGATCCATAATAGCATAACATTGGCATGAGATGTAAGATTTTTGGAAACACATAAGGAAAAAAATAATTTCTTTAGTAGTCAATTATTAATGAAATTTATATCATAGTGGATTGGGCCACCCCATAAACTATATTAGTAGTGAAGGTTAACTCTAAATACTATCATTTTGGATAATGATTCTTATTGAACTAGGTTCACTCCCTATTCTGGTCTAGTTTATCTCTTGAGATATCCATATTTATCCAATGCATAGAAGGGATATATAGTTCCTAGATAACATATCACATAATGAAATCCCTATATATGTTTTCCAATAGATCATATAAAATCCATAAAATCATAAATGCTGAGAATGAAATGGGTATTATAAACATTTCATCTTAGAATACCCATTGAAAATAAAAATGGTTCATAAACATTTCATTAATTCTTCATATCATAACACATGGAAAGGCCATGGGTGTCATAAACATTTTTTAATAATAAAAAACATAAAATGAAATAATACGTATGGTATCAATTGATTATATCCATATTTTAAAAAAAGTAAAAATAAATTATGTCATCTTCGATGAAATATTTATTTTACATGTCAATTTGAACGTTTCCAAAGGAATATACCCTTCTCAATTTGAAATAAAATATTTAAAATATAAAAATTTCAAAAATATAAATGAAACTTATTTTATTTGAAACTAATATTGAAAAAATATAAAGGAAGATTCAAATAATTTATTTTTCACAATTATAGGAAAATTTGTTCATGGCGTATGTGTTCAAACAACGAATCGTTTCACTTTGTTAGTAAAAAGTAAAAATTACATCATTTAGATATTGAAAATAATATTATTTTTCAACCATTTTTTAAAAATTCAAACATGGGTAAATATTTATTGAAATAATAATTGTATAATTTTAAAAATAATTATTGAAAACAATTTTAGAAAAACATGGACATTTAAGAAAAAAAAATTCGAACAAATATAGAAATAATGCAAATATGTCCATAAATACATGTTTTCCATATCTTGAGAGAATAGAAAGAGGAAAATGAAACTTAAACATTTAATTTCTTGGACTAACTAGAGGTGAGGATGATTAATAAGATTACTGAGCAGTGGATCAACATATTCCACCATCGTAAGCATAATCAAAACAATATTGATAACCAATGAGATTATAACATAAATCCATTACCACTTTGGTATATTTTAAATAATAATAAAAATAGAATAAATATATATATATGTATATTTATATATCATTAATATTCATATTATGTATCAGGAAATTCATTCCTTGTGATTATATAAATCACATAAAATAAGATAGCTCCATGATATAACATATATCCTAAAAAAGATAATTTATGACGATAAACACTTACAGTGAGTTCCATTCTATCTAAGAGAACTATAACTTCATGTATAATAAATAAATTTTTTTATAATCTTATATTGTAACAATTTACATTAACTTAATATCCAATATGATCCCATTATAATAATTGAATACCAATTTATCAATAATTCCTTATTAAAATCATTGTTTCGTTTATCATAACTATTTCAGTTCTATAGTCATGGTACTTTTACTTTTATTGTTGTTAAATATTTCGAATAATTTTAATAATTATTTAAATATCATTTATATTTCTTATATATTTATTTATAGTTATCTATAAAATATATAGATAAAAAAAATTGACTTACACCATTTATTGAGATAATGTGTCGTACAAAAGGATGCACAATATTTACAATTTTTTATAGACATAATGTAAGAATGGTAAAAAATAAATAAAATTTATAGAATAATTATTATATCATATAAATAATTTTAAATATTAATTTTTTCCTTTCTAACATCTAAGAAATAAATAAATGAAAAACAAACTCCAACGCTTTGTGGAAGTGATAGTCCACATTTACACACGATTGATGTCATTATTTTCCAATGGTTGGGAAGGTAAGATGGTAAATTTAAAAATATAATTTCATAATTATAATTGTGTCATAATTATCATATATAAATATTAATAACATCATAAAAACCATCCATGAAATATGGTGGTTGAAAATGCATTGTATCGTTAAGGGGATATGGTAAGTTTTACATATGCATGAGTGATACATTCACTTCCCATTTGATGGGAAAGAGGGTTCATAATGGTTATTAAAAATTTATAATAAAATTTAACTCTATTTAGGATATATAATTTATTATTTTATGATGAATACAATATAATTACATGAGATAAAGTTGATGTAAAAACGTGTTCAGTTAAGGGGATTACCTCTTCTTTGAATAAACTCCATTATTTCTCATATTATGGATCATATGGTTGATATTTTAAGATTAAAATAACTTATATAATGATTATATAGAAGTTTAATAGTAATATTTTATTGATTATATTCTTTCTATATGGCTAAAAAGGTGTGAAGATGTGATGGGATTAGGTTAAAATTAATAATTGAGGTTGTGGACATTATTTTAAACTCTTAAAAGATTAAATTATAATAAATTAATTCTCAAGATGAATTCTTCCAAATAGAAATTAATTATAAGTTTATATGGTTGAAATAACATCACCCAATTAAATTTTCAGAGGTTTTAGGTCAATTTAAAACATATCTTTTTTATTAACCCTTTTGTTAATTATTTTTTCCCTTAATGATTGTCATAACAATTTTAGTCGTAGTGGGATATGAATGTAATAAATAATAAAAAAGTGTCTAATAAATGAACTATGTATGATGTTATAAACCATATTAAATTCACATTGATGAAGATAAGAATTTAATAAATTTTAAATCATTTAATAAATTATTATAATTATAAAATATCATTAATGTCAAATTTTACACTATTTATTTATTTAAACATTATAGAAACCATGTTAAAGATGAAATTTTAATATAATACATTCAACCAGAAATAATACGGTATATTTATTTAAAAAATTCATAGAACACTATAACCTACCCAAATTTTATTACATTTAATATTTTTAAAATCATTTACTTAATTTTTATATTAACAGATTAGATATTGTAATAGAGTTGGGTAAGCAGTTGAGATAATTATTTAATCACTAAAAATATAAACAAATTAATATAATGATTATAAGTTCATTATTCAGAAATGAGAATTATTATGTATTCATAAATATATTTTCCATTATGTGAACACATAATAAATATTTTAAACAAAGAGAGTGAAACTTTTTAAATTTCATTTATTTAAATATTATATTGGTCATTCTCATTAAGTAGTGATTCTTTAAAAAAATATTTTTTGAGTAATGTGATAAGGTTAAAATTCACTTCATAAAATAATAATTTATAAGAAAAATTATCTCCTTAATAATTAGTTTTATCCAAGATTATCTCGATTTACCCTTTACTATGGTGATAAATTTTACCATGGTTACTATTACTAATGCAAAAAAATGAGACATATTTAAAAAAAAAATTAAAGTCATTATTAAATATAAGTATTAATTTTTTTCTAAATTAAATACCTATATGTGGCTTAAATTTATATTAATTTAAGTTTCAATATGAGACGAAAAACTACTTAAAAAATAAATAAATTTCCAAGAATAAAACATAATTTATTATTATCCCAAGCATATAAAAAAATATTAAATTAATGTTAAATTTTTTTATAGAATATATAATATATAAATTTCATAAAAATAATTGACCAATATTGATTTATTTAATTTATTAATATAAAATTACATCATTCTCATAAAAAGTGTTTTTTAGAGAAACATAGTTTTTTATTATAAAAGGTTTTTTATTTTTATTTCTAATTAACTGATAAAATATAATTAATTTTGTACATATGAAACCAAAAAAAATTTCATAAATTTTTTTATTACTATCCACACCCCCCCCCCCAATCCAATGTCTTTGTGTTATCAATCACATAATAATAGGTTAATATTAAATCATGGTTTGTTTAAACATGGAGTTGTATGTAATTAAATATATCAAAAAAATATTATTATTTAAAGAAAAATGTATAATAAAATAAATGGTTATTACATTATTCCCAACATAAAATGAATTTTCCTTGGAAATTTTTCCATTTGATTCAAAAAAAGAGGATATCTCTATTTCATTGCATCATCTGGTTACCGCTTAGCTTCTTTTAATTTCTGATTCCTCCAGAGAACTTTTTTGATTTGAAGTATTTTTCAGTATCACATTATCTCTATGAACCAATATATATTTAATTTTCATGATAAGTAATATCATTCTCTAGTGGTATAACCTATGAGTTTTGTACAATGAAGGGATCAAATTTTTACTTCCATATGAGAGATTCATGGAATACAATTAACTTTAGAGAGGCTTGGTTGAAGCTCCAAGTGATAAGATACCTCCCCTACTTGATCAAGATATCTTAATGGACCAATATACCCATGGTTAAAATTTATCTTATTTTTTTTATTTCATAACCTCCACCCCTTGAGAAATTCATAGAAACAAACTCTCACCAATTTCAAATTCTAGATCACATTGATGATTGTCAGTATAACGTTACTGTAAAATCTAAGCAACTATGATATTTTTTAATGGATATCAATTTCCCTTACAATTCGTCTTCTACCTCAACTACCAATAAATTTATTTATATAAATTCATCCCATAAAATTCAAGATAAAATTTTCTTTCAATAGAAGGCATTTTATGGATCCATCTAAATTGCCCAATTGTAGCTGTTGTTGAATGAAAACTTGAATAGAGGAAGGTATTGATTCCAAATACCTTTTAAATCCATAGAAAAAGATCTAAAAATATCCTATAATGTTTTAAATTTTTCTATGAGACTGGATATATTTATGAGGATTACACATCATTCTTAAACAAATTTTTGTATTCTAATCCTGCTGAACTCTTCTCAATAACTTCAAGGAAATATTTGAATCTTGATAAGATATAATAAAATGTAGTACACAATATAGACTTACCCTTCCGTAATGTATATTCTACAAATCTGGATTATGTAGAAGAATTATCTAAAGGAAATTAATTATGTTCATTTCGTATGTCTTCCAACTACAAACCAAATGGAATTGTATACCTTTGATGTTTTGGAGTGTTTAATAAAATTCCAAGAAGATGTTTTCTCATATCCATTCTAGTATAGGTAGTTGTTGTAAAATAGTCATATACATGTGTCTCTTATCCTAAAATTACTAAAATAATAATCACAAAGATAAATACACTTTAATATCACTCTTTAGGTTTTCCTAGAGTATAAAATATTTTGTATCTCATTACATCATTATAAAATTAGGATGAATATAAAATAATGAACAATGAGACCCATAAAATACCTCTTTTTTAGGTATAGTATATACCAATCACATAACAATTTCATGATTATTTTAATTCCATCACAATCAGGGTCCACTCAGTAAAATGTATCATTTCTTGTGTAGGACTACATTTTCCTTATACAAATATTTAATCTTTATTTGGATAGATAGTTGAATAAAAATTGTTGAATGATAATATTTATCCTCTTACCTCATGATTTAAGGTTCCATCCTTTGAAAAACTTGAAATTTTGGGTCATTTGTTATCATTAACATATATAAGCTAGCATTGTGATGTCCTGGGCCCAGATTCCACTTAAAGGGTGCCTCGAGCCCAGTGCGCCACATAGCCTCAAGCGTGTCTCCCCGAATTCCAGAGGTTTCCAACCAGCAATGAGGGCCTAGGGTGTGTCCATGGGGAAACTATTCCATAATTACCAGAGTGTAGCCCAATAGATACAAATAAGAGAGGTAAATTGAGGTAGAAATATATATAAACTGAAGGAATAATAGAAAAATTGAGACAATAGTAACAATAACTAAAAAAAATATAATAAAATTCAATATCAGATGATAATATGTCATTTAATAGGAATATTGAAAATATGGACACAAGGCAATAGTAATAACATGTTCCACAACAGTATGAAGAAAATGAATGACTATCCAATGCATCCCAAGATCTGGAATGGTCATCTACTATCTAGATCCATCCTAAATAGCATGAAATCAAGTGTTTGAAGTCGTATGCTCCCCTTTGACAACACCTACAACCATGTAATCTACCTGGATTACCAAAAGGTTCCCGGAGAGGGTGTGAGATAATTCTCAGTGGGCCACCACCAATGGTGTCTATAACATCTAGCCCGTATAATATAAGTATAATTATGTGTAGAAATGTAGATATAAATTAGTAAAATATAATGTTACTAAATACCAAAGTACTTTCTTTATCCTTTAGTTGGTGTCGGAATATATCCAGTCCATTTATTTAATCAATTACCGATTGATATTAATAGTTCATGTGACTCATACCCAGCAATGACATAGTCTCAAGATGATGTAAATAGTTAATGTTCCAAGGCAATAACCAAGGAAACGTAGACCTCATGGGTTTCCTACTCAGCAGTAACTATAGCCTAGCATGGGGTAAGAGTGTTATCCAAGGAGAATATTCCAAGGAATTCCACAATAAGGTTCCTACCGAATCCAAGGTGATCGTCCAAGGTAAGATGTGGCTAAAGAGAGATAGGGCCCTAAGGTCTGTAACCATGGAACCTACTTTTCAATGTTGGATCCATGGAGTGAATCAAAGGCATCATGTAATAATATGGAGGGACGATACGGTGTAATACTAGGCATACCAGAATAGATAAGTATCGAGATCTAGGTGGTTCTCAAACTAATCAAGCAATATCCATGAATCATAGTGGGGTTACCGAGTTATCATGGAAATCCCTGATCAAAATCCAATGTGAGGTCGAGTCAGATCATTCCTATTTGATATTGAAGTCATGTAATTTTTAATTCAGTTCAATCCTTTCCTTTCATTTGTGTTATAAGTTCATGTATCATGCAACTTTATTATCAATTTATTTGGTTCAAGCCTTTCCTTTCATTAGTGTGACAAGGAGAAGTAGCATGCAACAATTTTAATCCACTAAAGTAATATTCCATAATTTAATATTCATTCCACTACCATCCATTAATGTGGTAAGGGGTGATGTGGATATGAAACCAATTAATCATTCACATTTAATTATCAATTTAAAGCACCTACCTTGGTTGGATCAAGTTGTACGCATACATTGTACTTTCCATTATTAAATTAACAGTAAAAATAAATCCAATTAATATAATAATACTTACCCTTGGAGAGGTCATTCCAATGAACACCTAAATTGTGGCGAAAACGTTTCAAAACACTAAACAACAGTCATGGAATAACCTTTGACATGAAAAGAATGGAGTTATAGACATAACCATCAAAAATGAATCACATATTTGTTAAGAGGTTAACTATATAGTTATAATGATTGTAAACATGGCATATAAATTATATAAATGGCACTCAATGAAATTTTTGGTCCCCACACAACAAATCCAAAATCAACAATATTTAGTGATTAGTTATAGATCACCCACCATAGGGTTGTACGACTATCCTCCTCCTATATTGGCCCTTGATTTGGCTTGGATTAGAGTATATCTAAGCAAAAGAAAAAAATCACATACACTAATATCCCATAACAGAAAAAAGAGAAGGAAATGACTTAAGTGGACTCAATTACATACTGTTTCACATCCGACGTGACAAACAGAAGCTCGATCGGTTGTTAGATGAAGAATATCTCTTGCTTCCAATGTTAGATATTCAAAAATCCCCAAATTTAGAATGAAATAGGTTAAGCCTGCATAATCTTAGATTATGGAATAAGGAGGGAGGTTAATTAGATCATTAATGAAAAAAAGGAAAATTTACACTTAAAATAGACGGTGCACGGTTTGTCTGTATGATTGGAAAAACCATGCACAAACCCCACACAGGTACATCGAAAAATAGGGATCTTGTATGGTTAGGATGAATTTCCATTCACCAACCCTGCAAGGTGGATTTTTTCAAAAAAACACAACCCACATGGTTCTCCAAACTTTGAGGAATTCCAACACTATTTACTCTAAACCATGTGCTAAGCCGGTTTTTCCCAAAAAGATGGGTTTAGGATTGAGAACATTCCCCAATCACCCCAGAGACCTTTTCTAGCCCCGTATAGATCAATATTAGGTTGAAAGAAATGATTTATACATAAATTTAAAGGATCCATACATGATCAAAAAAATAGGTTCTTACCATCTTCCCCCCTTAAGAGAACACGTCCAAAATTTCACCTTTAAAAGTTAGAGAAACATTTCCTTAGAAAAAATCTATCCATTGGGTACGTACGTCAGCTTCCCTCTGCCAAGTATTATCATTTAGTCGATCATACTACCATGAAACTCATACTAGCGAGACTGACCAGCCTCACAGAGCCTTCATGCTCTGGTTAACAATGTGTACTAGATACTTCCCAAAGGTAGAATCAGCAACTAACTCAACATCCTTATGATAAAAATTATCAGAGGGGTGGTCATGATATTGGAATTGAAATGAAACATGAAATATATCGCTCATGGAATGGTACCATAGAGGTTGTAGAAATCTATTTGCTACCGTCCTGACTCTCAATAGGATCTCGAACGACCCTACCTAAAAAGGTGATAGCTTTCCCTTCTTTTGTAACCTTCTATTCCCAATACTGGTTGAACTAGAAGAAAAACATTATCTTTGACCTTGAACTCAAGAGTTCATCAACGATGATCAACATGTGATTTCTATCTTTAATAAGTAGTAGTCATATGCTTTTTAATCACATAAACTTGCTCTGAAGTCTCCTGAATGAGATGAGGACCTAGTAGGGATTTCTCATCTGCCTTAGGATAGAACAAGGTTAAATGGAATGTCCAACCATACAAGGCTTCAAAAGGATCCATCATAATTTTCTCCTGAAAGATATTATTATTAGAAAACTCGACGAGAGGGATATGCCTCTACCAAGAACTGTTGAAATCAAGGACACATGCTCAGAACAAATTCTCTAGAACATGTATTGTCTATTCTAATTTTCTATTGGTCTGAGGGTGAAAAGTTTTTCATTGAGTCACCTACGTTCCCATAGCCTTCTATAATCCCTACTAGAACCGTGATGTGAAACAAGAATCCCTATCTTAAATGATAGTATATGGAACCCAATGTAGTCATATGATCTGACGAACATAAAGTCTCCCCATCTCATCAACTGTGAATGTATCCCAACTAGGAATGAAGTGGTATTATTTTGTTAGCCGGTTGATAACTACCTAGATAGTATCACTACCCCTCAGCGACTTAGGTAATCTGACTAAGAAATTAATGGCAACATCTTCCCATTTCCATTCCTGGACTAGAAGTGGCTGTAAAAAGACTATATTTCTCTAGTGCTCCACCTTCACCTACTGACATGTGGAACACCTAGTGATAACGCCTACTATCTGACATTTCATCCCAGTCCACCAATACTGGCATCACATATCTCAACACATCCTCCAGATGCCTGGTAGAACTACCCATTGATAAGGGTGGGACTCCTTAGTCAACTCCTCTCTCATATCTGTATGAACCAATATACATCCATGTAGACATCTTAGGTCATCCCAATCCACACACCAATATGGAGGCGGGTTATCTCCTGATATACTATCACAGAAAACCAAGCCTTCATGATTTGAAAACTATCTACTATTCAACTTCTCAAGGGGAAGAGGTAACTGTCCATGATAAGAGATAATACTATTTGTGACTATCATGAAACTCTAGTTGCAGCTCAAAAAAAGATTTGTTAACTTCCACTCATCACTAGCTTCCTGTAAGGCTTGTGTCTGAGTTTTCCAACATAGTTCCTCTGCAACCAAATTTTCTTTCCGAGGTGTATAAGAATGTTAAAAATCAATGGATTGTATATATTTGACACAACTCCATTTACAATGGATCAAGTCACACTGAAAAAAAAAATATTTTTAGGTTTTTGTGATCCGTGTACACCACAATCACTCACCCAAAAGATAGTGTCTCCAGTAATGTAAGTCCTGGAAAACTACTACTAGCCCAAGGTCATGTGTCAGGTTAACATCCCTAATGAGGTTTCAACTATAAAGATCCATATGCAATGATATTGTCTTCCTTCAAAAACACGGATCCTAGGCCAAAGCCTGATGCATCACAGAATACTGAAAAACCTATATCTTCCTTGGGAAGAATTAGAATATGCACCGATACAAGAATTTATCACATGCTTATGACCATGTGAACTTGACACCCTTATTTTTAAAACTACAAAGAGGTGTATCAAGGAGAGAAAAGTCTTGTATGAAATTCATGTAATATCCAGCAATCCCTAAGAAACACTTTATATCAAACACATTTTTGGGATGCTCCCAGGAAACTACAAAACTAACCTTTTCAAGGTCAACATATACTCTTGATTATGATATTATATGACCCAAGAAGTGGACATTTTCAATATATTAGTTACACTTAGAAATCATAGCATAAAGATGATGCTCTCTCACTGTACTCAGAATGATCTCAATATGTTTGGAATGATCACTACTAGTGAGAGAATACTACAAGATGTCATCCACAAAGATCGAATAAAAAGGGTCCCAATAAGGGTGGAAAACCTTATTCATAAAATCTATATTAAAATAAAGGTGCATTCGTAAGACCTTATGACATAACAGGGTACTCATATAGACCATACCTTGTACAGAAAGTTGTAAGAGGTATTACTAATGGTCTTACTTGCACCTGATGATAACCCAATCTCAGTTCGATCTTATAGAAGACCTTTTCTCCACAAATCTGGTCAAAGAAATCATCTATTTGAGGAATTAGATACTTTCTCAAGAATATAGGTTGGTTAATCCTTTTTTAATCCATGCAATGATTTATGGTTTCATCTGCCTTCTTGGAAAAAATCATGGGCGAACCGAAAGAGGATATACTAGGCCGTATAAAACCTTTTTCCTTTAAATCTTCTAACTACTGCTTAAGATCATGAAGCACTGTAGGTTCCATTATATAAGGACTAATGGACACTATATATACTTCTAGAACAAGCTCTATTGTAAACTATACCTCTCTCTTAGGAGGTAAGCCTGAAAAGTCATCAAGAAAAACATCCCTGAAATGATCCACTATTGGAGGGAAATAAACTTGATGTAAACCCTAATCCTCTATGAAGATATTTTCAAAATTGGTGGGCACTCCAACTAGCCCATGATGTTATAGTCTTTCTCTCCAAACCTATACATCCCACTAACTCATATATAGATAACTGCTTCCCTCTGGTGATGTACACGATAACCAGTGGTGATATCAGTCTTTAAAAGAATGATTGTGAACCAATCCGTCCATTTTGAGAATGAAATTGAAGCCTTTCATCATGAGAATAAAATGGTTCCACAAGAAAGGGTAATTTCCTACCTCAGAGGGGTAGTCCTTACACATATTTATACCCTCATTTTTTACCCCTAACGATGTATCTAGGGTCATTACACCATAGTGATATTGTATCTCTAGTGAATCACATTCCACAATGGATACAGAGATAAAAGAGTCTAAAGCCCCTGTATTGAATATAGCATATACTATAGAATATGATACTTGAATACTACCTCATACTATATATGGTCCTACAGACTGATCCTTAGATATTGGATAAAGTTTATGCAACTGACCTGATCTATGTCCATGTGCAACAGATGGACTGCCAGGATCACAACTGCTCTATTGGTGCTGTTGGTGAGTATGGATACCACGACCACGACCTCCACTTCATCCAAATCTTCTGGTGTTATTCGAACTACCCTCCTAAAATGATGCAAAAAAACATTCTCTTGGTGGTGGTGGTGGTGTATATCCTTTTCTACTTGAAGCTGGTGGAATGGTCCTATAAAATGCTGAATATTCCATAGATGTCCAAAATCCTGAAACTTTGTTTGGTCTCTATCAAACTAAGACTTTGAATGTACCTATCATCCCCATTGATGACACACTTTAGAATTTTCTAAACGGACACTCTAGTTGTCACAACACTATTGAAATACTTCTAGATAATGCTTCTTACCAATGGAAGAAAAACTGGTCTGATGAAGCACTAGTCCTCTATGCCATATACTATGGTTGTCCCTTAGGTTATGCTCAGTGATATAGGACTAATTAACTACTTCAGAAAAATTATCTAGGTTAAAGACATTGAACTATTTATGGATGGCATAATGGATCCAGTCCTTGAAATGTCTAGTATGAGAAAGCTCATCTCTGACTAAGATCAGTGAAAAATGATGTAACTCCATGAAACATGATGAATATTCCATTAATGACATTGAACCCATCTCGATATGCATTAACTCTTAAGATATGTTATCTCTCAGCATCTAAGGAATGAACAGATCATAGAAGGACATCTGTAAATCCACCCATAACATGCCCTAATGATGACTATCCTGGGTAATCACATCCCACCAGTGCTTGGACAAATCCCAAATCATGTTTGTGGAAATCTTGATCCTACTTTCTGGATTCATTTACAGATTCTCAAATATAGATAGGGTAGCTACTGACCAAGAATCTATATCATACGGACCTCCATCCATGGATAAGGTAGGAGGATGTTGTGAGTGGAACTCACGAGATAGATCAACCATTGTGGTTGCAATCCATGGTGCACCATGCATGGAATGCGTTAGGGTTAGTAAACTATCAAAATCTTTGGCATAAATTCCCAGATTAGGTATAGTCAGCAGTGCCTCATGTGGCACTCCTGGAGGTAAGACTAGTGTCTTAGGGCCCACCATGTGTAGAGATTTACCATCACCACCTTTCTAGTGAACGACATGTGGACTTCATGGCAGTATTGGTCTTAAAATGTTAAGAACACAACAAAGAACAAGATTAGAAGCATAAGATAGAATCACTAGTGGATGAAGAAGGTAAGAAAATCCACTACCCATGGAATACTACCCCAAACTACCCATTAAATGGCCAGGTAACAGTAAGTTCTCAAGTATAGGTTTCATGTCAATTTGCAGTTAATTTCTAAGTCCACTCCTTTACCTTCCATTAACATGACAAAGAGGTATAAGGATGTCCAACCAATTTATTTTAGATTTCGGGATTCTCCTTATAATGGATATCCATTTCTGATGAATCAGTTCCAATAAACCTATCATAAGAAATGGCACCTATTTATTTATAGTATAATGGATCGACTCGGTAAGTTACTCATCCCAGCCCCTGAGGGCCCAAACACCTCATGAATTGAGAAAAGAAGTCACTCAATCATTACCAAATGTAATATAAGTACATGAAAACTATCCTAACATCACTCAATAACCACAAGAATATCAATTGATGAAATATAGTGAAATTCTCCTATATGGCACAGAAATATGCATGACATGGGAATTCTAGGTGCCTATAACGATGCATGTAATAATTCTATTTTCCCTCATATCATCGGGCCAAGGGTTAAAGAAAATACTCAAACAGATTAATAATCAACAACACCACACAACATGTGCGTCACCCAATAGTGAAATAATACAAACTTTAATAGGAAAAGAAGAAGAACAATTATATTTCGAGTAACATGGATTTTACCCCGAACATGGGTTTGTGACGCCCAAGAAAGGCTTATGACCATGTCCCAATAATTATTAATCTCCAATCTATAGTCTCTAAATAGTAAGGAAAGAAATGAAAATCCTCTAATACCAATTTGTGATGTCCCGAACCTGAATCCAACATAATGGGTTCCTCGAGCCTGGTGGGACACATAGCCTCTAGCGCATATCCTCAAATGCCAAAGGCTTCTGACCACAGTAAGGGCCTAGGGTGTGTATGTGGGGAGACTATTGCCTCATTACCAAAGTGAAGCATTGTGGAAACAAATTATATAGGTAAATAGAGGAATTAATATATGTAAATAGAAGGCACAACAGAAAAAATAGAGAAAAAAGTAACAATAACTGAAACAACTAGAATAAGATTCAAAAATAGATAATGATATGTCATGTACTAGAAAACTGGAAAGAATGGACACAAGAAAACACGCATAACAAGTTCCTCAATAGTATCAAGGAAATAAAAGACAATCACAGGCATCTCGAGCTCTGGCTCAATCATGTGCTTTCAAGGTCCATCCTAAACAGCAAGAAATCTAGTATTTGAAATCATATGCTTTCCTTTTTCAACACATGGAACCATGTAATCAGCCCCTTTTACCAACCGACACCTGTATAGGTTGTGGGATAAATCTCAATGGGCCACCACCAATGGAGTATATAACATCCAACTTGAGTAATGGAAATGTAATAGTGTGTAGGCATGCATATATAAAGTAAAGAAGTACAATTTTACTAAATACCCAAGTACCCGCTTCATCCCTCAATTGGTGTTCGAATGTAACCATCCCATTTTTTTAATCAAATAATAGTTTATATTAATAGGTCCCATGAGGAATAGAAAGCACTAACATAGTCTTGTGATGTGGTAATTAGGGAATGTTCTAAGGTAATAACCAAGGAAACATAGAACTCAAGGTCCTCCAACTCAGTATTAATTGATGCATGGAATTGGGTAAGAGTGTAATCCAAGGAGCGTATTCCAAGGCATTCCACAATAAGGATCCTACTGATTCCAAGGTGATCGTCTAAGGTAAGATGAGGCTTAGTAGAGATAGGACCCTATGTTCTGCAACCATGGCACCTACTTATCAATGATGGATCTAAGGAGTGTATCCAAGGCATCCTGTAATAATATGGAGGGATCCTACATTGTCATACTAGACATCCAAGAACAGGCAAGGATCAAGATCTAGGTGGTGATCAACCTAAGAAAGTTTTATCCTTGAATCGAAGTAGGGTTCCAAAGTGCTCATAAAATTCACCGATTGGTATCCAAGGCAATCTCAAGTAAGGAAACTCCTATTTGATTATGAATTCATGTAATTTTACATTTGGTTCAAGCCTTTCAATTCATTACTTTTATAAGCTCATGTATCATGTAACGTTTTTATCATGTTATTTTGTTCAAGCCTTTCCATTCATTAGTGTGACAATGAAAAGTATCCTTCAACCATTTTAATCCATGTAAGGCCTATTCCATAATTTAATGTTCATTACACTACCTTTGGTTAATGTGGTTATGGGTGCTATGGATATGAAACCAATTAATCATTACCATTTAATTATCAATTTGAAGCATGTACCTTAGGAGGGTCAATTGGTAATTATACATGGTACTTTCCATAATGAAATTCACAATATAAATCAAGATAATTAATATAGAAATTCCTAGCCTTTGAGAGGTCAAGACAAGGCTCACCTGAATGGTGGCACACACGTGACAAAACACTAAACAACAATTATGGAATAACATTTGACATGGAAGGAATATATTTGTGGTCATAACCACCAATAATTAATCACATATTTGGAAAGAGGATAACCATATGGTTCTAATGATTATAAACATGTCATATAAATTATATAAATGACAACTGAGGAAATCAGTGCACCCCAAACAACAAATCCAGAAACAATAAACATTAAGGATGAGTTATAGACTACCAACCATAGGTTTGTACGACTCTCCTCCTCCAGTATTGTCTCTTGATTTTTCTTGGATAAGAGTTGATCTAAGAAAAAGATAAAAATTATCATACCCAGATATCTTGGTGGAGAGAAAAAGAGAAGGATAATGGCTCAAGAGTACTCGAGTAATTACCATTTCACATCCAACATGATGAATGAAAGGTCGACCATTTTTCAGATGAAGGAGATCTCTTCATTCCAAAGTTAGATCTTCAAGATGCCCCAACTCAAGAGATTAATAGGTTAATCCTGCATATTCTGATATTAGGGAAGAAGGAGGTAGGCTAATTAGATGATTAAGGATAAAACGGACAATTTACACTTAAAATAGCATGTGTATTGTGTTTCTACACAGATTTACAAACCATACACAAACCATGCACAGGTACTTGGGAAAATTGGGATCTCACTCGGTTATGCAGCATGGACATTCCCCAACCATGTGAGGTTGCTCTGTCCAAAAAACACAATATGGATGGTTTACTCTAAACCTTACCCCAGGCCTATTTTTCTCCCAAAATATGGGTTCCAGGCTCTGAAGATTACCTAGACACCCCTGCGACCTTTTCTAACCCCTTAGGAATCCATTTCATATCCAATGTAAATATTTGGACTAAAATTGAAAGGTTCCATAATTGAGTGAAAACATTGGTTCTTACAAGCATATCTGTTTGACATAGATCATCTCCCACCTTGTTAACTTTATTTTGGAAGTAATATATTGAGAATCCATAATCCATAAGCAGCTCCTACCATCTTCCTTGGAAAATATTAATCTCTATATGAGTAAATATATTATTTAATATTTTTTATCAATATATATATATATATCATATCTTTCTCTATAAAGATAATGTATCTATATCTTTAATGAAAAACTTACAATAGATAAATCTAAGTCATGAATTGGGTTATATTTATCATGAACCATAAATTAAATGATTCATAATCTACCACTATATTGTTATATAATAGAATGTATCTCAACCCATTCTTATATGGGTCACTATAGATTACAAACGCTTATCTACTACATGGTAATGTTGGAATATGTGAAATGACTAAACTTCTATTTAGTTAAATGATATTTTATTCACATTAATACTTTTAAAAGATGTTATCTCCCTTTTGAGTTAACTAGGGGAGTAGATTAGGCTACCATGAGAAATTTTTTATAAAGAGATTATAATAATAATCCAAACCTAGAAAACTATGGATCTCATTCAATGTGGTTGGTGTGGTACAATGTTCATTAACTTGTATCGTTGAAGAATCTATCGATATACCCTCACATGATATTATATGAACCAAGAATTAAACATTCTGGAGCCAAAATTCACACTTTAATAAATTATCATAAATCTTATCCATTCCCATTATATTTAACACAATTCTCAAATGATCTTTAATAACATCATTTCTCTTTGAATATATAAGAATATATTCAATAAATACTACTGAAACTAATCAATGTAATATCCAAATAATTAATTACTTAAATCCATGAATATAGTTGGGGGAATTAGAAACACTAAATGGAATCACAATAAATCCATAGTTTCTATACATTTTACATATGGTTGTCTTGGTTATATCCCCATTCTTAAACCATGACTAATGTTATAATTAATGATGATAAATATTAGGAAAGTCTTTAGCTACATTGATTTTATCAAAAAAGTCATCAATACAAGGTAAAGGATATATATTATTGATTCCTCTTTCCTTTTAACACAAAGATCAGGCGCCCCCAAGGTGACACACATGGTCGAAGGAATCCTCTGTCAAGATTCACTAGGAGTTTATTATTCAATTTTTGTTACTCAATAAAGGATATTATATATGGATTCATTGAATCTTATGATCTACTAAGAATGAGTTCTATGGAGAACTCATCTTTAGGATTACTTGAAATACTAAATAATTATTTTATAAAAACATCAACAAGCTCATGTACAACAGGTATATTTATTATGTTGAGTTCATATATAGTCTAGATATTTTAAAAAGTGGAAAATTATGGTTCATAGAATAAATTACATGAATTATTAAGATTATATGATATTTTTTCGCCATTATAATTTCTGATGTATTTTTTTAAAATTTAATCTCATTGATAACATGTAAAACATGTCAGACTGAATCAAAATAAATCATAATATGGTGTACTATTATATCGTAACCACTAATTTAGTATGTATTTATAGAAATAAATAAATTATGAAAATTATGGTTATATATTTATTAGAAAAAAATTAAATAATGAGAATAAAAAAGAAATATTTGCAGAAAAATAATATTTTTACTAAAAGACGATTTACTCAAATTCGAGCACATAATAAAATGTAATTTTTTCAAATTTTATAAAATCTATTTCAAAATTTGAATTATACTATTAAAATAAAAAAATAATAATTTACCAAATATGATATTCTATGATTTTTTAGAAAATAATTATTTCTCCTGGAATAGAGAAGAAAATTGATTTGGGTAAAAAAGAAATTTATATTCAATAATTAAACATTGTTCCAGTCCTTATAAAATTTTAATGTTATTTAAATTAATGTAATTATTAATTATTTATATTTAATTCACTTATTTACTTTTTAATTAAATTTATTTTTTTATTGTATGTTTTTTTGGATTAATAATTTGTTTTTCTAAATGCTATTTTAAAATGCTTATTTTTTTTCTCCCTTTTAATTATTTAAAATAATATTAAATGGAAAATGTTTTAAATTAAAATTATTGAAAATTTAAAATTATAAATTAATTTATTTTCTTAAAATTATTATTATTAACAAAGAGTTAATATATATCCTTTTTTTATCAGAAAAATACGCTGCCTGAAATCCTGTATTTTCTTCACATCTATGAGATTTTGATTTAAAAAAATTACTCTTTTATGGATTGAATTTGGTAAAATAGATTAAATATTTGAAATAAGAATAATTTATATTTTATTATTATGGTCAAATTATTTCTTTGACCAAAATGAATAGTGAAAATATTAAAAATTAATTATCATGGTAAAAGTAAAAAAATTGAATTATCAATAGTTAAACTAAGAATAAAAGTGTTAAAATTACCTTCAAACTTGTAAAAACATATATTTAGGAAATAGTTAGACCTTATCTATTATATTATCAATAATGGACCATTCTGGGGTCTTTTCCATGATTATATTGTGTTTATAGTTAAATCCTACCAAAAAATTACAACTTTGTAACTCACCGTACTTATGATATGCCACAATCTCTCTTATCTTCTTCACACCATAACACCCATATTATTTTCACAATACTGGACCAAATCAATTCACATCTTCCCTAAAATATTTTTTAAATCCATATTTTGGTTATAAATTGATACTATGAATTATTTTGGGGCCAACCTTGGGGAGATACCCAAAGAATAGTTAACACTCTCCAGTTAGCATTTTTATTTTATTTCTTCATCCACCTCCTTAATTTATAATTAAACCATTATGATATAATAAATAATGATCTTCCATATACTGTGATGTTTCATTATAAGTAAATTACTTGAAACTATCTCCACTTCCATCAAATGGGTTACAAAATATCATTATAGTGTACAACAGACAACTTTCTCGCAAACATATGTCATTTATTTGTCCAATACAACCTCTAATGATCAGAAATAATGATGTATATAAAGTTTATATGTGATATTTATCACATAATTATATGTATGTTTTAATTATATCCTGTATACCTACTTAATATTCCCATTCTTAGGGGATACGATAATGTCATTCATGTGTAGGGTAGACTACCACCTCGTGACATGATGTGATTCATTATCACTAACTCATTACATGGAAGGATATGGGGGTAATGATAATAAATATATATAATATACATGGAATAAATAA
Source organism: Viscum album (assembly GCA_963277665.1). Classification (NCBI taxonomy): domain Eukaryota; kingdom Viridiplantae; phylum Streptophyta; class Magnoliopsida; order Santalales; family Viscaceae; genus Viscum; species Viscum album. The sequence continues at coordinate 836,766,914 of OY728152.1, read as the reverse complement.
GATATCCAGGATTTAGTTATCATTTTTAAAAGATAACATATCCTTTTAATTCTATCAATTCCACTAACTAAGAAATGATAGCATCGTTTGTGAACTCGAGGATTACTATCATCACGAAACGATATGACTCTATTTTTATCACCATAATAAAGGATGATATATATATATAAATATATTTGACTAAATAATATAGTATTTATGATATTATGATAATTATTAAATGTTAAAAAATTACTTACCTCTTTTTCATATTGATTTTTGAGAAATGGAAAAGCTACCCATGTATATGTAGAGTCTATCATCTCCATGATCATAACATACATAAGTTCAAAAAAAATAATTCAGGATTGGACATAAAATTATATTTAATACATAAATATGATAAATATGATATAATAATTTTTCAATATAAGTTCCAATAATAACCTCTTTGACCATAGTCAATAGAGCAATATCATTTTTGACACACAAGTTGAACATGGTAAAAACATCTGGCATAAACATAATTGATTAAGTACTTCTTTTAAAAATTATAATAAGTTGAATAAAAGTAAAATTAATCATGAATTTTATTTCCAATCTTGTAAATAATTAACATATATTTATTCCTAACTAATATAAAGACACAGGTGACAAGTCACACTCAATGTAATGGACTTCTTCTCAATTTCCTTTCATTGAGGCTTATTTTAATGTTGTGCACCTATATTATTTTATGAGGTGTGTATATAACCAATTTTACAGGTTATAAAATAAATTTATATATTCTAATAATTTTTAATATATTTAAAATTTTATTATTTCATGGGGATTATGATTACAGTGCTTCCCAAGTGATTAGTGACTTTTCGTTAAAAATCACCGATTAATGTTTTCCTTCAAACTCATTCTCTTCCATTTCAATGTTTTTCTAAATTATTTTATGATATTATTTATATGGACATAAAATATTCGAAAAGTACATTTTTCACATTAATTTTATTTAAATTGTTTTAAAAATGAATTTTTTACATGGTTTATATGGAACATTTTAGAAAATCACAAAAGAAATGTTTTATTTTATCTTTTATGGTGAAAACAAATCTTTCCACCACCATGACAATTATTTTATTTCAAGATTACTTTTTTATAAATCATATATTCTTAAAAGATATTAACTTTTCACTTTTTTGCATTTTTGTATTGAAAATTTTGTTTTGAAATAAAAGTGTATTTTTATATTAAGAATGGGTTTTTAAAGGTATTTTGAAATCCAAAAATGATTTTCTTATGGGTTTAAATGATTTTTTAAAAATTTTTATGATGGAAAAATAAAATAATAAAAATAGTTTATTCATGATATGTTACATGGTAATTATATAAAATGGGTGATCCAGATACAACTTATTAGAAGGGTTGGGCCCGATTAAAGCTCTGAGGTTATCCTGTTATAGATTTTATGAAGGGTTAAACCCCATTACAGATCTTAAAAAATAAGTGATCCTAATATATATTATACAAAGGTTAAGCCCCATTATTTATTTCCAATTAATTGGTTTCTGATTATATTGGACGTCTATTGTGTTGTTATTCCAATTAAAAGGGGTTTGAAAGTGGTTTATTAATATTGTGCTATAATTTACACAAACGGGGTTTTAAATTGGTTGATATGAGTATTAAATTATTTATTTTAGAAATATATATATTTGTGTTTTATGTGAAAATATTATCTATAATATAACAAATAAATATTAAAGGTAAAGTGATATGTTATATGAGTTTTATTTTTTACCTAAATTAATGGCTTTCTTTCTATTTATGAGGCTTAATAGGATTTTTGTGTTCATCCCACATTTTAAAATGTTTTTCATATTGATTAAGTATGGGTATGGGAAATAAATAAGTTCATTTAAATTTCATGAAGATTTTCCAAGAAAAGAAAACATGCTTTAATTGAAAAGTTTTATATTATGGGGAAAATGAATACTAATTATATGTTTCCACTTTGTATTTTTTTTTATGTATAAGTTATTGTATAACTATATTAAACATTTAACATGAAAGGGTCCCCAAATTTTAGAGAATGAATTCATGAATAAAAACATAAGATTATATAATGTTTAAATACAAGTTATTATAGTTTCAACCCAACCATTTGAGATAAATACCCACATTTAATATAAATAAAAAACTATGTTATGAATATTATTTCCTTTGTAAGATCATATTTATCCTCACATAGATACACAATCATAGGTTGGTTCGAAATTTCAATAAATAATACCTTAATCAAATATTGACCTTGTATTTTCATAAAGAAATCCAATCCACCTCCATAATGACATCAAGTTATACTAGAGGGTTAATAACAAGATTTTTAGGAAGAAAATTCGTAAAAACATCTTCCAGAGAAGAATGAAATACTTGATATGAGATCGGTTTTCCATTTTGGTTATTTACTACTAGTTTTATATCTACTAATTGGGATGTAATTTTGTTACCTTTAGGGAATTCATTAGTTATAAAATTATGAGTGGAATAAGAGACAAATTAGATATAAGTAGTTCTATAATGGATGTTAATTATAGCTTTAACTATGTATTTATCATAACCCTCATCATAAATAGTTATTTCCTGAGATTTACCTTTGTATATATATTTAAAAGGTTTTTAACTTTGATAATCATTATAAAGCATCATATTTGAGCATGATTTATCATAATTCATGTACTCTAGGAATTTGAAATATTGGAGTGTGTGTGGTGAATTATCTGGCGAATTCTCTCTATTCTCATCATTATATAAATCTATCATATCACTTTAGTATTCGATTTCATGATGACCCTACATTCCACACATAAAACAGTTAACTTCCCCATTAAGGCAATTTCCACCATTATTCCTTCTACAGGTCAAACATAAAGGAAATATCATATTATTCTATAATTTTTTTTAATAATTTCCTTTTAATTATATATTACCTTTCATATAAAAATTATGATATTAATTGGTAACTAAAATATCTATTTCTATGTTAATATCACATCAAATAATTTATACAAAACTGTTGTAGCATCTTACAGATAATTCCATTAAAATACTTGGTTTTATGCCATTGAATATATGATAAATATACTTTCAAGCTTGATCATAATACCAAATATACACATCTCCATTATCATAATAGTTTCCACATAGGCTCCAAAAGATTCATCATCACTATGATTTATCTCAAGGAATCCCATCTCCATTTTTGTGAAATTAATATGATGAATTTTTTTATTGAAAAAATTCTTTTAATCTCATCCCACTCCTTAAATTCAATTGCTTCCAATTTCATTGGATTATTAGTAAGTTTCCACCATTGATCCACTTTTATTTCCAAATGATAGGCATCCAAATGAGTTCTTTAGGACATAAAAATTGGAGAACAAAATATATATTTTCAATATTACATATCCAATAATAAAAACTTGTGTATTAGCATAACTAATAAATGAAGGTATATATTTCTTCATGGAGGAATCAATAAAATATTGGTACCTCCTTTTATTATACTTATGTTCACCATAATTCAAATGTTAAGAATTTTTTTTGATCAGAACAATTAGTTTTTTGTTCCATCTCCTAGAAAAAAATTAGAGGATAATAATTTCACTCTATGTCATATATAGTATTAACATGATTACTTCAGGTTCCAAGAATAAAATAAAACAAAATATTAGAGTGATAGAAAAATTAATAATAGTATACAACAATGTAATCCTGAAAGATATATTATTTTATGTCTTAATAAAGACACTTTAGTATTAACCAGTGTAATTCATGATTATTTCAAAACAATATGATGTTATCTTATACATAGACTAATCACTTGGGTTATAACTATTGTTTTCTGATCATAGTTTCCAATTTTTAACTAAAACATTTTCCTATACCAATTATAGTAACCCATAAATTTTATACATTGATATTATATTGTATTATATGAATATTAATTACATAACCTAAAAATACACACAATAATCATACAGGTCTACTGTATTTGGAAACATGGATACATAAACAACTAGTTTATATGAGATTTATACCATATTTTTCTTAGTTAATCATAACTAGATCACTTCTTATACATATCATACTTAATACCTTTTATTAATAAGATAGTTACAAGGAATCATAAGAAAGGGTAAACAAGGGAGATATCAATGACAACATGAGCATGGAATCTACATAAGGGTATGAGAATATAAGAATTAAGTTGAAAATAATACTTAACAAATCATAGTTCAGAATATGGAGACATTTCATAAATCATGTATTTTCATAGAACATGAATCATAAATAAATAAACATGGCCCATAAGAGCATAATAATGGAATGAAACATTAGTATGTGGTATAAAAATAAGAATGGAAAATAATTTCATTTTTGTCAAAGATTAATGATATTGAAATCATAGTGGATTGGTTTCACTCCCCAAAACATCATACAAATCAAGGTTTACTCCCAAGAATATCATAGTGGTTATATTCCCATACTTAACTTGGCTCACTCCCCATTATAGTCTTACTTATCTCATTAGATGTAAATATTTTTGAAATGTATTAGAGATAAATATGGTCTCAGTCTAATCCATTACATAATAAAAATCATACATATGTGTTCCAAAATATCATAAATGATTGAATATATCATTAACATGGAGAAATAAACATGTTTCATAAACACTTAATCATAGCATAAACTTTTCAACAATGGGATTTATAAACACTTAATCAATTCATCATAGAATAATAGGCAGAAAAGGTATCATTTTAAAAAACACCATTTCATAATAATAATAATAAACTATAATGAAAAGTAATAATGTTGTTATTATTAGATCACATCCACTATTAAACTTATTTATCATCAAAGGATATCATCATAGATGAAAACATACTTTAAAAGACCAGTTAGTACATTTCCTAATGAAAAAACATTTTTTTCATTGGAAGTAGATATTTAAATTACAAATATTTTCCAAATATTACAACAAAATTATTTTTAAAATACCCGAAGAAATATTGAAAGGCAATATTTAAAACATTTAGTGGTCATGATGGTAAAAAATTATCTTCATGTAATATAGATTAAAATAAGGATTCCATTCTCTTTACCGATAAGAATTCAAAAGAACCTTTTTCGTAAAATGGAAAGAATATTACATTTAAAAAAAATTACTAATTAAAACATGGGTAAAAATAAATATAAGCAATCATTTAATAATTTTAGAAACATTATTAAAAACATTTTTAGAAAATTTTGGCATGGAAACCAATGGATTATCCACCCAAGAGTGAAATAAAGTAATGTTTTCACAAAGAACATAAACATGGTCTATTGAGTACATAAATAGAGGAAAATGAAATGAAAAGATGTAATTCTATATAATAACTAGATTATAATAATATTTATTATATTCTTGAGATTTATATCTATGAATTTCATCAACTTAATCATAATCAATACAATCCTGGTGCATAATGAGGTTATAAAAAACAAACCCCTTACCAGATTCGTTCCTTTTGATTCGTAAGCCCCATTAGTGAAATAGAATTATATTTACATATATCTCCCCATAAATATAATAATCGTAATCATAAAATAAATTAATGGGAATTATATACAACAATTAAAAAAGATAGGTTCCTTATGTAACATAATCCCAAAGAAGATAATATGAGATGATAAACCCTTACCTCAAGTTCCACATTCGTAGAAATAAATCTAGACATTTGTATAATAAATTTAAATTTAATATTATTTTACACAATAATTTTTAACATTCTTATAATATCATTTTTGATCCCATTAAAATATTTTGACTCCAATTTATTAATAATTCCTTATTAAAATCATCATTTCTGAGTGATAGTTATTTCCTTTATCATAATTATTTCAGATCATTAGTTCCAATCCTTTTACATTAATAATGGTAAAATCATGTACATAATTTTAGTGATGATTTAATGATTTTATATTTTCATTATATATATATTTATTTATTTATATTTGTATTCATCTAATAATGTTAGAGATAAAAAATGAATTACACAACCCAAAGAGATGGTTGGGCGTACTTATGAGGGAATATTTTTTTAATTTCCAAAAGATCATATAAAAGAAAATGAAATATTAATTCACCATTAAAAAATAATTTTTATATTATATAAATAATTTATATTAATTTAATCTACCCTTATTATCATCCGTGTAAAATGGAAATTAAAAACAAATCAAATCAATTCGTAGAGGTGGTAGTCTATACTTAAATAGAAGAAACATTATTATTTAACAAAATATTGGATGGTAAGAAGTTAGATGTAATAATATAATTTAATAAGTATAGATATTTCATAATTATCATATTAAATCATTAGACTCATCATAACAACCATCCATGAAATATGGTGGTGAAAAATGAATAGTATCATTATGTGGGGACGGTAAGTTGGATGTATGCCTAAGAGATACATTCACACTAAATATGATTTGAAGGAGGGTGGATAATGGTGATTACATAATTATAGAATACTTTAAGTATGTTTTTTAAACTAAATTTTTTATTTTATGATCGATTATATATAATTTGAGTAGGTAAAGAATAATTTAAAAATTAAGTTGATCGGTTAAGGCGATTAACTATTCCTTGAAAGAAATCCTTTAGATTTCTTCTTAAGGATCCAATTATCAGCTTTTTATTAAGAATAGAACCTCTCAAATTTCTTTGATCATAATATTTTATGTTATCTACAAGGGGTTATATTTAGTTTAAAATTTTAAACTATGACAAAACTAAATTCCTCTGTCAAAAATATCAAACTCAAAGATCATCTCATGATCAATGTAATAAAATATGAACCAAATAGATTCTAATATATAAGATTACTTAATAGTTTCATATATATTCTACTCACATTATTATTAGAAGGATAATAAAAAACTAAATTTAAAATGAATATAAAAAACATAAAATAAATTTGTAACAAAAAGTTAAAAAATATTATAATAGTAATAATGACATACAAGCATTATATAAAAAATTAATTTTTAACATTAAGAGTTATGGAATTCCAAAATAATAACATAATATACCTAAAGTGTCAGTACCTACTATATAGGTTTTTCATTCCTTATCAGTAAATCCCTCGATATGATAATCTGTATAGCTTTTTCTTCCAACCCCCTAGAATCCCATGATGCAATGATGAACATAAGCTCTGTCTTCTTATTCCTGGAAGCCATCAATTTGATGGATCATATTCACCTGAATTCCTATCATTTTAATCCCTTCATCAATACCGATATTTTCCTCAAAAAATACAAATTAAAAAGTGTTCTAATGAATTTACAATCCACACATGTATTTTTTCTACCTTCTTCTCTCTATAAATTAAAAAACATATAGAATGATATTTTAAAGCTTAAGAAAAAGTTATATGTCTTGAGTTATGAATGAATCATATTATCACTCTTCAAAATACCTCTTATTTATAGGTTACTCTCATACACTCATATTTTTGAGTTGGTTGCAACAACCTCATATATATTTCACATTGATAGCTCGTAGTGATATGGATCTTGATCTTGAATGATAAGCATGAATTGTATTTTATCTATATAATTTCATATTGTTTAGCACCATTTCAGTGCTATTTTTTCAAATAGATATATATAATTCAATGAAATATAATTATAAACTATTGATAGTTTTATGGACTTCACTATTGATTTTCTATCCAATAAACTAAAAAAATGTTAATCTGATGTATATGTACCAATTTAATTCTGATGGTCGTGAATTTTTTCAGCCGGATAAAGAAGGAATAAGTCTAACCAATTATTTGTATAATTTTTGTTCATATGTATTAGAGTCTCCTTCATTTTGATATATCATATTGACTAATAAATATTTATATTTGTTTTACATTAAATCTCTTTCAACATTTGGTATAAAAATATTTTTTCTAGGAAAAAATAATAAAAAAATGTGATATATAAAAAAATTTAATTCCAAAATATTATAAAAAAATTATTAGTAGGTTACATTGAATGAAAAAATCTTTAAGAAAAATTTAAACTGGATAGAAGAATCCATGGTTTTATGAGATTATTTATAAAATTATTATTATGTTCCAGAATGGTTTTTGATATAATTATTTTAAAGATAACACCCCCATTAACAGTTTAATCCCATATAATAAAGTCATCCCCACCAATAAAATTTTATTTTAAGACTATTTATTAAATCTTAGTTGGATGGTTTTTAATAGGAAATTCAAGTTGATTTTTAATTGAAATGCTGGTATCAAAAGACATGTCATGGGATGAAATATTAATGAGGAGAGGGCTGCTAGACCAATTATCCTTCCACGTTTTAAGAGAATAATTAGTGCTGAAAATCCAATGAGAATCATCCAAAATATAAGAATATGAATTCTTAAAGGTAGGATAAATAGAGGATTCCATATAATTGATATTTTTAGCTTTAAGTTTAATAAGAAATATTTTTTAAAAAAATTATTGACCCTTATATTGAGAATTAAGAAGTCCATTCACATGACTAACATGTAAATCATGATTGAAAATGGAGATTTTTTTAATTACTAACCCTCCAAAATCATTTGATAGTCAATATTGTTTCCATGGGATAATATAAATTTTTATTTTGATAGTGCTTCCAATCCAATTAAAAATTTTAAAATATATTTTAATAATTTTTATGAGAGAAGTTGGCCATTTGAAAAACATGAAAGAATAAAAAAAAATGAAACAGTGTTAGCTTTAACAGGACAAATGCATCCAGGAATTGATAAAAATTTACCATTCTGTCATGACAATTGGTACCTAATTTGGAATACAATATGAGAAAAAAACTAACCCATGTCTTACAACAAAACCTATGAATTCTAATGTTTGTAAATGGTAAATTGACTTCTCCAATCCCTATCTGATTGATGATGTTTATCTTCTGAGTTATATGAATTATTTTACAAAAAATAATAAAAATATATCACCCATCTAATGTCCTGACCAAAAAATATCTAATAATGAAATAGATCATTTTTAAAATTCTTGATTATCTTTTTATCCCATTTTATAAAAATAATGATGTCATGAACATAAAAAATATAAGTAGTAGAAATAATATCTCCAGAAGCTCTAATGTATATGATTTTATTCTCACTAACTAGTCTATAAAGAAGCATGATCAAGTAGTATTCTATAATTGAGAAGGGAATAGTTGAAATAGTATCTCCTTTCCTCACCCCTCTTGTACAAGTGAAGTATCCATCATGGTATCCATTTATGAAAACCTATATATGGATAGAACTCTGTAGTACTTTTTACCCATTTAACAAAGACAACATTAAAACCATACATAGTTAAAACATCACATATAATACCCCAATTATGAGTGTCAGGATTTCTTGACATATAACATTATAAAAATGTTACCTCCTATAGTTGGTTTCCTAAGGAGGTTAAAAAAATTATAAGTTGAGACAAGACAATCTTGTATGATTCTACCTTTTATGAAACCGTATTTATTTTATGAAATTATCATTTTTGTAATGATGGAAAGCCTATTGGATAGAATCATTATAATAATTTTGAAGAAAAAAATTAACAAGAGAAACTGGTCTAAAAAGATTTATTTTGTTAGAATTTTCAATTTTAGGGATAAGGGGCATGAATTTTTCATTAATTCCATGTGTAATCAATCCATTTAAAAAAATATTAACCAATATATATAAATCAATGTTGATAATGTCCCAAAAATTATGAATTTTTTTAACCCATTAGATCCATGAGAGCTTCAATAGTATATACTAAAAACAGCCTCCTTAATTTCAAAAAGAAATAGGAATAGCATAGAGATAAGAGTTATCCCCGTGCGTAACATGTTTCTTATTTATTTCATTTAGATACTCATTAAAAGAATTATAATTAACCAATATCCTCATCTAATATAAGATAATATGTTATGAATTGTCTTTCTAATTTTTAGTGATGTTTCCACTATCTGAAAGAATAGACAAGGGCCTGCTAATTTTACTTACCCTTTGAAGAGAGTTATAAAATTTCGTATTTTTGTCTCTATGCTAGAGCTATTTAATTATAAAATCATGTCTATTTATGTTCTATTTTATATTATGTAATACATTTAGATCATAAGTATCCCTTTTCCCATTAAACACCAGTATAAAAATCATTACAAGTGTTTTCCACATGGATTAAAAGAATCACAGATTCATGATACGATATTTTTTCATCAATGTGATAAAATAAATTATTGCTACCTGATTTTGATTTCTTCTTAAGTATATTATGTTTTAATACAAATTAAAGAAAATCCTGTTTAGTGTTGAAGGAACTCCAAGTCTATTAAATTTGAATTTTACATTCAGGGTGAGTACTTTAGGAAGTATTAAATCTAAAGGGTAAAGGAGTTCTTTCCATTGAAGATGTAAAAATAGTTAAAATATAATGGTGGTCATAATTGAATATATAAATTGTAGATCATGAAATAGAGTACTATTTATTGAGTGATTCATCCTTTATGAAGTCACTATCATTTTTTCTATCAACAATTAATTAGGGAAGTCATCTATAATAAGTATATTCTGATCAGAAATGTTTGATTTCATATAGATTACTATCCAAAATGTAGGTTCTAAATTCTCTAGTTTTTATAGAGTATATTCACATGACAAGTCTCTCATTAGAATTTAGAATATCATTAATGTCCCCTGTGTGAATCCAAGGACAACTAATAATCCTACTTTTTTATAATATATTTTTACAATTATCTGTTATATATTGATATTAATTGAAGGAAAAAATTATGTAATAACATTGTAGTATCCATTAATATTTAAAATTGAATGAAATAATATTCTCAAAGAAAATAATGGATGATATTCCTTCCAACCAATGATGATAATGAACCTGAAGTCTTTTTATGTAAGAGTATGAAAAAATAGATCCAACCAGAAGATAACCCAATATATCAAGAGAGGAAACTTTTATTGATAAAATATTTTTTGGTTCTTAGAGCCCCAAAATATCTGGTTTATTATTGGTAATAAAAAGATGAATATGTATAACAACTTCATAGTTTGAGATCCCCTAACAATTTAAAAAAAGAATTTTCATTTGAACAATTGTTTGAAATAAGGACCTTGTTTTTTCATTCCATCATATTTTTTATTTCTTATTGATTTCCTAGTAAAAAATTATAATTTTTTACTTTATATTTATTTGGGGAGTGACTTTATAGGATATTAATATTCCATGGAAATATCCTTTTTGATATTCTTCTCAGCATTCAATTTTGATACTATAGTTTCATTACTATGATCCTGCATAAAATGAATACTAGGAGAATATTCAATATTTGACATTTTTGTCTCAAATTTTTTTCTTATATTGATATGTTTCAATGTCATATTTGATAGTATCATTATTACACAAAACCTCCTTCACTAGAGGTTTTTTATAATTTTTAGGGCAGGAGCTCATTTGTTGTTCAAAATGATTATAATGATAAATACCAAGAAATCGTGTTGTCTTATCTGCTAAACCAATAGTAGGAACATCACTAGATACTCATTACTCTATCATAATATAACTAAAAATAAAATATGAGGGTTTTTAAAAATGGTGAGTTGAATAAACAATAAACACAAAAGAAAATTATTTTTCATGTGCGTGAGCAGAAGTGACATCATTTTGAACTTAAAAAATTGAAGGATCAACATTAATTTACTTGATAATGTTCATAAAATCCATATAGATATGAAAAATAAGTTTTTACTCCTAAATTGGTGATATTTATTGGTTCACACTTTTACTAGAGGGATTGCGACAATCATCTTTTTATTCCTCATATACATGGGATGCCAATATATTCCTTTTAACATTTTTCACATAAAAAATATATTTTTTCTTTTTAATAAATTTTAATATTTAATTTTTATTTGGGGACTCGTTTCCATCATGGAAAATTTCCTTAATTCATTTTCTCTTACTAATATCATTCCATTCATTTGTGTTAGTTGGAGGTCTAAATTGTTTTTAAACGAGTCTATAATTAGAAATTGTGTGTCCTACAATCATACAGAAATCACATAAAAGAGGAACAAAATAATATTCAAATATAACCTCTATTTTAATATCATAAAAAATAATGGATTAAAATAAGGAGGCTTAACATTAATATAATATTAAATAATGATATAAAAATACATCCCCATTTCACCATTTATCATGTAAAGTTAAATTTTAAAGTAATGACAACACAAGTAGCTGTATCATTTGTAATTTTGGGATTCCAAAATAAGAAATTCAACCCATGAAATATAACACAAATCTTCACTGTTGAATTATTCTCATTAATGGGATTAATATTTATATTCCATTCAAATATTCTAAGAGTTACGGGTTTAAGAAAAACATTACCGAGCTTCAATAAATCTTTGTGATCGTCGTTAATTTTCAATAAGACATAGAAGAAACCCAAGTTAATTGGAATAATATTATAGTCTCTTATCCCCCAAAAATTTGAAATATATAGTTTAATATCATCATAATACCATGGTTTTACCCCTTTATAATACATTATACACCCATGAATGGAAAATGTTCATAAATTCATCTTTTATTGAAGTTCATTCGGATCATCCAACAGTGTAAAAAAACCATCATCTACCTTCTTAAGAGAAAAATTTTAAGGAATCTCTCAAGAATACACATCATTTCCAGGAAGAGCTTCTAAAAAAGAGATTCCTCTATTTTTCTTTGTTTAAAAAACACCCTTCATATTTAGTTTTTAACCTAGATTCTTCAGGGATCAATCTAGATTGTGATTTTTGAGATTGTAATATCTCTCCCATTCCAAATGAAAAGAATCTATGAATAATATATTCATATTGTGGAGGTTTCATTTTTTGAACTCTAAAGGAAGCTTATTAATGGTCTCTGATTCTTCCTCCCCAAACATGTGAGAGCCATCTTCTTCACCATTGTTCCCAAAATTTGAAAATCACATTATACAATATATGAATCATCACTAAATATACATCATGTTGATATGAATATTTACAATTTTTAGAAAAAAAATAAAATCCACTTCTTCATTATCATTTGTAGAAATAAACTCAACTATATAATAAAAGATTATAAATATCATAGGGTGGTATAATTTAAAATCAACATTCTGAATGAAAATATCTTCCAAACCATGAAACTTGTCAACACTTTTCAATACTGAATAAAATTTATAATACCATGTTTTCTTGAAGAGCATTTCCCAGAAAACTTCCTTTTTTAAAATTCATCAATTGTTGTCATTGTATTGAGTCTTGTTCTAGAGATCGGGATAATAACAATGAATCGGATGGATATCTAAAAGAGTTGTAGAGAGTCATGGTCAAAGTATCTATAGATCAATGTAGGACATGGGGTGACCCACTATTTTATTGGCATGGGTAGTGATGGTTCTCATTCTTGGAATTTTAATGGCTGAGATTGAGTAACAGTTTCTAATCCAGTGAACAAGATTTAAATTTAAATTTTAATGAAAATTTTCAACTCTTAATGCTTTTTAAGAAAACATTTATTAGAGAAAAAATACTCTAATTAGAAAATTTTATATTTTTAAAAAGATAAAATTCTGAAAACTAAAAGAATATGTAAAACAAAATTTATAAACTAAATTAATGAACAAATCTAGAAACCAAAATAATAATAGCATTCATAGTAGAAAAAATTTCATCATTATGAGTAACATGTTCTTTTTGGTGTTTTGTAACTCAAATTAACTACAATATAGATTAAAAAATGCATTTTTTGGTCAATTTTATAAAATTTTCTGTTAATTTTGTCTCTAAATAATTTTTTTCTAAAAAATATTAACATCGTAAATTTTATATGAAAAAATAATCCTCAAAATTTTCATAAAATTTTTGACAATGATAAATTTATTAAGATAAAAAACATTAAATGATTTAGAAAACTAAAATTTAATAAAAACTAATGTTTTTATAAAAATTATACATTTTCAAAAACTAAAAAATATATATACTTACCCTTTGAAATGATTTTTATAAATGTAAATAGATTATAAAACAAGAAGTGGATAAGAATAATCATTTTATATTGATCATTCATATCTTTCTTTTTAATTTTCTTTTAAAAATATTTAAAAGTTTTTCATTTTTTATGATGAACTATAAAAATATATCTCCTTTTTTGTGTCATCGGGAATGAAATGGTCACTTATATCTATATCCTTTGGAGGTGATTGATGTGTTGGGTTTTTACATAATGAAATGGAACATGGGTTTTCACACAATATTTGAGCTTTAGTAAAACACATTCCATAGTCAGTGAGTGTGTGTGGCATCCAAAACACATGATCAAACTATATTTGATTTCCTATATATCCATCTTCAATATTGGAAACTGATACTCAATATTTTCTCTCATAAGACCAAAAATCTAATCCTTCTCCAAATAAATTACATGTTATGAATGTACATATTTTATCCATTCTACATCCACAAAATTCATCATCCAAAAAACATTTTAACTCAAAATCATTTCTAGAAGATTAAAACAAAACAAATTCTATAGTTCCCTTAAGGGAAGGAAATATTTTTTTAAAAACATTAAGATGGGAATATTTTGGACTAGATTGATATCTAGCATGTATTCATATTAAAAACATTAAATTCAGATGACTATATTTTAATTAAAGTTAACATCCATTCCTACCTCTAAAATACTTTTTCATGACTTTTTCATATATTCATCAATAACTAAAGTATTTTTGGTTCTCATAGGGGTAAATATACTTTTATTATTTTCATTCATAAATTTATTAATAATATATTTTATATATCATTATGTGGAGATAAAAAGGTTCCTTTTAGTTTTTATGATGTTTGAAAACCTAAAATGTATGTTAACTCACCCATAAAATCATTTAAAACTCATATCTTATAAGATCAGTAATGGAATATATAAAATATTTTTTGATTTCAGCCAAGTATAATTTCATGAACATAGTTTTTTACAATAATTATATTTTTATTAACTTCCTTTATAAAATTATTCTGATCTACAGCTCCCTTAGAAAAATCATTTTGTAACAAAAATCTAGTTAACCTATCATACCAAGATATAGGGAACTATTTAAGTACATAATGTTTCTGGGAATGTTTATTAACATGCTTTAGATGTTTTTAATTTTCAAAAAAAGGTGGTCTTTCTATATAAACATCCTCTTAAACATATCTATTAAAAAAATAACACTTCACATCCATTTTAAATTGTTTGAAATTTAAAAATTCTTCATAAGATACAATTATACGAATAGCCTCATGTCTAGTTATTAGAGAATATGTTTCTTAATATATTATTATAAATTTTTTATTATAACCCGCAGAAATAATTCTAGGCTTATTTCTAACTGTTATTTTATTATTATGAAATTTTTTCTAAAAATCCAATTTTACTCCAATTATAGAAGTATCATATCCTTAGGATATTCAACCAAAGTCCAAAATTGTTTTTTTTTAACTCATTGAGTTCATCTTACATTCTCTTTAACAAATTCTCATCATCTAATACCACATAAAGATTCTAAAGTTCAAATTGGTATAAAAATGATAGATATTGAATTTCATTTCTCAAAGAACATCTTGTTCAAACTAATTGATCTAAATCACCAATGATATTATCAAAAGAAATATTCCTTAGAAAAAACGAATTTCATTGATTTATGAAACTGTATCCATCAATAATAGGAATAAAATATTCATGAGGAATAACTATTAGAATATATTATTTATTTTTTTCTCAAGAGAATAACATTCCAACTTAGGATGAAAATTAGTTTCACAAATAACATACTAAGATGTAGATTGGGGTTTTTTGAAAATAAAATGATTAGTTTCACCAAGAATAACGTGTATTATTTCCACAATAGTAGTTGTTTTTTTAAAACTCTATAAGCCTAACATGTTTTTGAAAAACTAAAAAATATTACTTCATCTTATTTTTGTGAAAACAAATCAAAGTTATATTTTGTATTCATAATGAATTCTTTTCATAAAATACTAATGTTGGAAAGTTTTGATTTACTTCCAATCCACAAATCATAAGGTATTAATATAACATCTAATTAAAAATCAATTTATACTATAACATGTAGTACATAATGCTTCATACAAAAAAATTAGAAACTGAGTATAGAATCCCACCCCAACAGTTTATGATACATTATCTTCAATAGCTTGTGTTTTACGCAACACCAACTAGGATTGTGAAACACATGTGATTTTGTTGCTGTGAAACAACAATTTAGTGTTGTAATTATTTACATGATATATTTTTAACATATCCATTAAATATTGTAACAAAAATAGTAATAAATGATTTTTAAATGTTATTTGTAACGTTTTCACATAAATAAAACATATTTATAGTGAAATGTATAAGTTTCGGTAAAACAATTATATGTTCAGAAATACTATTTTCTTAAAGGAACAACTTTTTTTGTCATTTTTTGAAAAATAATAAAATTAATTTTAGACACTCTTAGAAATTTAATCCGATAAAATAGACATAATTTTTGAATTGGGAATTTCAAAATTATCTAGGGTAAATTTTTGGTGTTTTTCGGAAAACGTTTAATTTTTGATAAATAGTGAAAACACATCATTATTGTTAAAAACATGAATTTTTCATTTAAATAATTATTTTACATTAAATTTATTTGAAATTCACAATAGCTAAATAATTCGTATATTGTAAAGACTCATATTTTCCATGTAATGTTTTTTAATTATATGGAATTTTACGAGTCCGCTAAAATTGATTTCGTGTGATTTCGAGGGTTGGTCTGCCCAGAATGAATTTCTAATGTTTTTTTCAGGTATGTTCAATAAACTCGTTAGCGGCATTCTTTTACATTTGAACTATTTCTCAGATTAAAAATCTGAGGGAACCGTTGAATATGCAGCGCTGGGATTCACTTAAGGGAGGCTTCGCTACGACTTTTGTAGGTCTGAAAAAAAGTTTGTTTTTGAAACTTTTAATAGAATAAATAAAATAAATATATTAGTTTATTCTATTCTATTCCTCCAACAGACATGTGGTAATGTGCAACTGAAAATGTGTCAAGCCAATAAATGGCTTGACCCTCCAATCTAAGTAACAACAACATTGGGGGGGATTAGGAAACTTCCTATTAATGAGCCTCAATAACTCCATGTGTCATTACATACTACCCCCTCCCCTATAAATATAGAGCATGGGGTGGGGTATCATAAAATCTTCTCCAAGCAGTGAAGTTATATTGGAGTGTCGTAACTCTGAGCCCTTAGAGGACAGAGACAACCCTAACAAGAGGTGACGTGCTACACTGAAACCTTAACCAGAGTTTGAAGTTCGAGCGGCGGCGAGTGTGGAATATTGCGGGGACAGCGAAAAACAAGACTCCCTAAAAAACAAGCGCTCTCAAAAGATTCAAGGTACCAGGATGCATTGATTTTGGTTTCCCCCACTACTCCTTCTAAAAAGATAAGAACGTATTAATTTATAAACAAGTTGATCAGTATTATAATTTTTTTATATGCAGGAAGGTGTGCTTTATCATTGGAGTTGGGAATTGAAACTATGGCATGAAATTTAGTTAAAGTTTTCCCAAAAACACCCCTGGGTTTATCTTTAACGCAGAGGGTGTGGGCCAACATGAACAAGGCCTGAGCCCCACCATTCGTGTGTTATTTGTGACCACCTTTTTCTTGAAATTGGAAACAACCTGAAGAAGAGCCTACCCCAGCAAAGAGTGTGATCCTAGGAAATGGAAAACGTCGACGATGTAGGAAATCCGGCCACTAGTGCATGGTCAGCGGCCTGAAAAACACCCTGCCATTGGCACTGGCACCGGAGGTGGCGTACAGCAGCGCAGTGGCGGCACGCGGCGGCACCGACTGCCTGTCCGGTGGAAGACCGGTGGCTGCCCTGGGCGGCGGTAGAGCATAGGAGGGGTGCGCCCCCAGTGGCGCACCCACGCGGCAGTAGGGTCGCATCCAACGATGGCCGCAGCAAGTGTAAATTTCTATTAGTAAAACCAACGGCCGGTGGAAGGGGCACGCGCCAATGACATGCCCGACAGAGGAATCGCGGCCCATCGGCCGTAGCACATTGGGTCAACCCCCGAGGTTTTTACACACTAATGTGGCCACGCTCCATGTCCGCCCTACCTAGATGTATCACGTCTAGGTGTAACTGGTGGTCCGCGCCTCTAGGCGGCTGGCACCACCGGATCAATCCAGCGGGCCGGCCCAAGGCCTAGAGTCCTGACCCGCGACCCAACCCGGTCGGACCGGGCCCAGTGGGCCAGCATGACCTGATTCAGGTAGGACCCATGTCAGGCCGGGTCGACCCAGGTTGAACCGGATCGGCCCATGCCGAACCGGGTCGGGTCGGTCCGACTGAGGCAGACCGGACTCAGATCTAGTACCGAATTATAACCCGAAACAGGCCCTAACTTCTGAACCGGACGTCAGTTTGATGAACCTCAATGGCGTTGGGATCCTTAGGACAAGGCGGTTCTTTTTTATATGCTCCACCAAAGTTTTTTAGAAATATGGGGCATGGACGGGTTGGATTGAATATGAATCCAACTGGGCCATCGAAAATAAAACATATGTATCACAAAAACTATGCATCTGATCAACGATCCATTTGCGGATTTGGGACTCACTTGATGAGACTAATCTTTTGGAATACATTTTGGTCACTTCCATTGATATTAAGATGTATTTAGTGGATTTAGTATTGGTTCTCCCCAGAATACTACATATGTAACCATGCGGTTGGCTGAGACCTAAAGACTGCTTGATGATTGGACTAGTGGGAAGAAGATATGTGTAACCCAGAAGGACCATGGTGGGGAGTGGATCTATGTGAACCGACAAACCCACGGTACACAATAGGAGGAGTACCTCAGTTCGGCCAAGGTGGGAAGCGGTTCTGTGTGACCCGGCATGCCCACTATGGGAAGCAGCTCCCTGTGACCCAGAATGCCCACGGTACCCATCAGGGATTGGTACCACAGTAGTTCAAGGTTAGTGGGAAGCAGCTCTATGTGACCTGGTAGGCCCACTATACTCGATCGAGGAGGTGTTCTCCAGCTACCGAGTTGTTCGATAATGTGACGACCCTTTTATCCTTGACCTAAAGCGATACCTAGTGTGAGCTGACTTGTGTTGTGTAATTTTACTTCATGCATTGTTGTTAATCATTTGTAGAACTCTAGGAGACCTATGGCGGTCTCGGGGTCCCTAATGAGTATCTTCATACTCACACCTACACGGGCTTCACCCGCACCATGTTGTGTCTAGTACAGACGACTTACAACTTTGGTCGAGGATAAGGGATCTAAGACAAGGCAGTACATAGAGCTGGATCATTTTGATGTGATGTGATGCAGGGACTATAGATCGTGAGTTGTGCCTAACCTTCAGGTAGGATCCGTGGTGGATGATCTAGGATATGCCTTTCACTTTTCAGCTGTTTTTTACTTTTTCAGTTGTACTTGTACTTTTTCCAGTTGGGCTTGTATTCCAGACCCCTTTATTTTATGCACTCTTTACTATAGAAGTTTACTTCACAGTTTCCTTTTTTCATTCTAGCCTGTGTGGTTGCCTCTTGTTGCATTCTACTCTGTGATTTTGTATAGTTTTAAAGGAAATGTCTTCCCTTTTGTGGATACGCCTTTTGGTGCTAGTCTCCACCACCTGGCCTGTGGAAGACGGGCTTGGGGTAGTCACGGCATGGGCCCCGGGGGACAGTTCAAGAAAAAGTGGTATCAGAGGTGGTTGGTTCTACCTCAGAGACCGGGAGTCTATGTTTTTGTTCTAAAAAAATAGTGTTGATTTTTTTGAGTCTGGCCTTCAGGTTCGGGGAGTCTAGGGTTGGTGCGACGGCCGACGTATCCATACACTAGAACATTGAGTCCTACTTTTCCACTCAATGCATGAAAATACTGGTTTCATCTTCATTTTTTGGTTTTGGATAAGAGTCTTCTCACCAGGTATAATGTTTTAAATATGGAACGTCTTGATTAATTTCATTATGACTCCAAGAGGATGACCATCCGGGATTCAGATGTGTGAGGATAGTCCTCTCTGCGATGAGGCGTCTATTTAGGGACCAGTGTTCGAGATGGCCCCACTCGGTGGTGCCCCAGTGCTACCACCACCCGATGGTCAGTCCCCGTTATAGGATGTTCTAGTAGATGAAGTCCATAGGCTCAGTGACATACATGAGTTTCGGAGATAAAGACATCTTAGGTTCATGGGTGAGGCTGATCCTCCTGCCGCTAAGGATAGGATAGGGGCCTGATGCGGGTCTTCTCCTTAATGAGGACACCACCCGACCATATGGAAATCTTAGAGGCAAGTCTTCAGCAGGGATCAACTGGGATGTTGTGGATTTTGACCATCCAGGTTCACGATGAGGAGACCCTCACATGGTTTGACTTCGAGGGAATTTTTATGGAGAAGTTTTTTCCCACGATGTTGCGCTCTGTGCGCATTAAGGAGCTGGTTCACCTTAAGCAGGGCAGCATGACGATGGCCGAGTACTCGGAAAGGTTCATAGAGATTTCCCGCTACTATACAGATATGCTGCGAGCCCCTTTATTTAGGGCTCAGGACATTGAGTAAGGGCTCAGGAGGGACATCAGGGATTTAGTGGTGACCTCCCCCCTCCAGGTGGGAGTACTGGAGTGGGCCCTTCTTGTAGAGAGCATCCATTCAGAGCAGGCGCCGACATTGAGAGTAGATAGTAGACCCCAGGTAGTAGAGTCTTCGGTAGGTATTAGGTATCAGGCGTGTGGGCCCAAGTAGGCCAGGTGTTTCCGAGGGAGACCCTAGCACTCTTGGTCTGCAGTACGAGGCTCCCGGTCTAGAGGGAGTCCGCAGGGAGCCAGGCAGTGATTTACATGGGGCGGACAGGGCCACATGGCTTGTGACTGCCCGACACGCCATACAGACGACTAGAATACGGTCTAGGGACATCCAAGGTAGAGGCAGAGGTTCGAACGAGGAATTCTATAGGTTGGAAGAAGTGGCAAGGGAGTTGGTCGTGCAATAGGTGGTGGGCGGCAATTTGAGGTCCTACCGGCACCACCTACAGGAGGTCCACCCTGACCACAAGGAGTAGGTGGACAGGGGTGAGCGCATCTCCAGGAAGCTGAGGTCTATGATCGCAGTGCCCTAGAGATGAATATAGGTACGATATGTGTCTGTTCCACCCTAGCTGTAGTTCTTATAGACATAGGTTCTAGTCACACTTTTATTTCCACGACCATCATTCGTAGCTCGGAGATTCTGATGGATTCGTTGGCTCGATCCTTATGGCTAAAGACTCCTACAGGAGAGGATTTTACGATTACCCACTGGTGTCGGCAGTGTGACCTTACTCTAGGAGGTGGGAGTTTCGGTTGGGTTCTCCTAGTAGAGGTGTCGAGGCCTTACGACATCATCCAAGGTATGGAATGGTTATCCATAGTCCATGCTCATATTGACTATATTAGGTGCAATGTGTGGTGCATCTGTATGGATGGGACCAGTTTTTCCTTCACCAGTGAGAAGGGGACCTTTGTAGAACATGACAGACTAACCTAGTGGAGGTCGAAGCCAATCACCCATCAGTTGGCTAGCCTTACCCTCGGGGAAGTTGATGTTGAGAGTCTGATCTACCTTGTAGTGGTGGACCATTATGTTGATTTCTTCCCTGATGATGTCCCAAGACTACCTCCACACATAGAGGTAGACTTTTCCATTGACCTGTACCCCGAGACAGCATCGATATGTACACCAGCATATCGGATGGCTCCCGCGGAGCTTCGTGAGTTACAGGTACAGTTTGAGGACTTGCAGGGAAAGGGGTTCATAAGACCTAGTGTTTATCCATGGGCAGCCCTAGCTTTGTTCTCCAATAAGGAAGATGGTAGTTTGAGACTCTGAGTGGACTATCGGCACCTGAAGCAGGTGACCAGGAAAAACAAGTATCCATTTCTGAGAAATGATGATCTTTTCGATCAGCTGAAGGGAGCCTGTTGGTTTTCAAAGATAGACCTCAAATCAGGATATCATTAGCTCAGGGTACTAGATGAGGATGTACAGAATAAAACCTTAAAATCTCAGTATGGCCACTATGAGGTCTTGGTTATGCCATTCGGCGTGACTAACACCCCTGCAGTGTTCATGGGACTCATGAACAGAATATTTTGGACATACCTTGGTCCCTTTGTAGTGGTCATCATCGATTACATCTTGATATACTTAGTGACGGGGAAGGAGCATGTTTATCATTTGCAGATAGTTCTAGATACACTCTGAGAGAACCAACTTTATGGTAATCTCTCGAAGTGCTAGTTCTGAATACAAGAGGTCCACATTCTAGGACACGTTATCTCGGAGGCTGGAGTTGTAGTGGATCTAGAAAAGATAGAGGTTGTACTTGATTTGGAACCACCCAGGATTTTCACTGAGGTGTGACGTTTCATAGGGTTGGCTGGATATTACCGGAGATTCATCCTTGACTTTTCCAGAGTTGCAGTACCCTTGACAGCGTTAACAAAGAAGGTGCAGCCCTTCATTTGGATGGAGAGGTTCCATCAGATTTTTTAGGGGTGAGACAGAGACTGATGAGTGCTCCCATCTTGGGGCTTCCCAAAGAGGGACTTGGGTATTTAATCTACTGTGACACTTCAAGGGCCAGACGTGGTTGTTTCCTGATGCAGGATCGAGTAGTGATCTCCTATGGCTCATGAAAAATAAGACAGAAGGATCAGAACTATGTTACCCATGACCTGGAGTTAGTAGCAGTGGTCTTCACCCTGAAGATATGGTGTCATTACTTGATGGGTGAATATTTTACAGTCTACTCTTATCACAAGAGTATCATGTATATCTTCTCTTAGAATGACATGAACCTGAGACAGCGGCGTTGAATAGAATTCATCTAGGACTATGACTTTGAGATATTCTATACTCTTGGGAATGGGAACATGGTAGTAGATACACTTAGTAAGAGGTCAGGTCTACATTTGCTGAGTGAGGAAACAAAACAGCAAGCCACGTTGCAGATATCCTTCATGGATAGAGATAGATCAGTCTACCTCTAGTCATTGAAAGTCACTCCCCCACTCCTTCAGCGAGTCAGTGAGGTGCAGCTTGGGGACATTGACTATGAGGCTCGATATGCACAGATATGCTCAGGACAGGCACCTGATGGATTTTATGAAGGTGTTGATCACATCATTCTATTTAAAGGATGTTCCATGGTAAGCATGGCACTATGGGAGGAGGTGTTGATGGAGATCCATACGTCCCCTACGGTGGTACATCTCGGTGTGGTGAAGACATACCAGGATCTCCAACATCAGCACTGGTATCCAGGGATGAAGAAGGTTGTAGCAGAGTTTGTTTCATGATTCCTCACTTGTCGGAAAGTGAATGTTGAGCATCAGGTCCCAGCAGGCTTAGCACAACCACTAGAGGTGCCAGAGTGGAAGTTGTATGGGATATCCATGGACTTTGTGATAGGGCTTCCATGTATGTCCAGGGGACATGATTCCATCTGGATGATCTTTGACCGACTCACCAAGTCGGCCCACTTCCTACCTATCAGAGAGAAGGGTTCAGTAGAGGGCTTGGGATGCCTCTATGTATAGGAGATTGTGAGACTCCATGGGGTGCCATTGACGATCGTCTTTGACTGTGACACACGT
This sequence comes from Viscum album, assembly GCA_963277665.1. Lineage (NCBI taxonomy): Eukaryota > Viridiplantae > Streptophyta > Magnoliopsida > Santalales > Viscaceae > Viscum > Viscum album. The sequence continues at coordinate 836,743,069 of OY728152.1, read as the reverse complement.
CTCACATCCCGATTATGGAAGGGTTTGAAGGAGGTGTTCGGGACTCGACTATGTTTGAGCACTGCCTTCCATCTTCAGATGGATGGTTAGATAGAGCAGACCATACATGCACTGGAGTATATGGTTCGTGCATGCATCCTATATTTTTGTTGCAATTAGGAGGATCATTTTCCCTTTGTGGAGTTTTCTTTCATCAACAGTTACCACTCCACCTTTGTGATGGCACCATTCGAGGCCTTGTACGGTTGACCTTGCAGATCACATCTATGCTAGACATACCATAGGGAGTCAGCACTTATGGGTCCAGAGTTGGTACAAGATACCACTAAGAAGCTATAGATCATCCAAGAGCAGATAAAGACTGTGCAGAGTAGACGAAAGTCTTATGCTGATAGGAGGCATAGACCCTTGGAGTTTCAGGTGGGGGACCACGTATTCTAGTGATTCTCCCATCGATGGGGACTATGGAGATTTGGCCGAGGCGAAAAGTTATCACCGAGGTTTATCAATCATTTTATGATACTTCAGAGGATTGGTGTGGGGGAAAACCACTTGGAAGTCCCACTATAGTTGGAAAGGGTGCACGACGTCTTTCACTTGTCCTAGCTGAGAGGATATGTGCACAACCCATCTCACATCATCGACCATAGTGATCTGGACTTGGATGATGGGGTGACGTTTACGGATGTTCTAGTATAGATTGAGGATCGATAGGAGCGGGTCCTTCGTGGGTGGTTGATACTTCTAGTGTGTGTTCACTGGCAGCACGGGAACCTCCATGAGAGCACATGGGAGCGAGAGTCTCATATTCATGACTAGTACCCCCATTTTTTTCTTAGAATATGTTGTGCCTTTCAGAGACGTAAATCCCTATGTCAGATTTTCCTAGTAATTTTTCTAATTATATGAAATTTTACGAGTCTGAAAAAATTGATGGCGTGTGATTCTGAGGCCCGATGTGCCCTGAATGAATTAATGAACTTTTTTCAAGTGCATTCAGTAAACACGTGAGCAGTGTTTTATAACTTTTGAACCATTGCTCGGATTAAAAATCTGAGGGCACCGTCGAATACGCAGTGCCAGGATTCACTTAAGGGAGGATTCTCTTTGACCATAGTAGGTCCAGAGAAAAATTTAGTTTTTGGAACTTTTAATTGAATAAATAAAATAACTTTATTATTTTATTTTATTCATTTCCTCTAACAGACAGGTGTTAAGGTGGGACTGACGACGTGTCAAGCCAATAAATGGATTGACCCTCTAATCTAAGTAACAAAAACGTTGGGGGAATTAGGAAGCTTCCTATTAATGAGCCCCAATAACTCTATGCATCATTAATTACTCCCCTGTCCCCTATAAATATAGATTTTGGGGGAGGGGTATTGAGAAAGCTTCACCAAGCAGCGAAGTAATGTGGGAGTGTCGTAACACTAAGCCCTTAGAAGATAGAGCTGACCCCAGCAGAAGGTGACATGCAACACAGAAACTCGAACCGGAGTTTGACATTTGGGAAGCGGTGAGGGTGTCTTGTTGCGGGGATGGAGAACAATGAGACTCCCACAACCGTGAGCACTCTCTAACGTTTCAAGTTAGGGGGTTACATTGATTGTGATTTTCCCCACTACTCTTTCTAAAAAGAGAAGAATGGATCAACTCACAAAGAAGATGAACCATTGTTTTATTTTATTTTCTTTATATGTGGGAGGGTGTGCTTTATCTTTGGGGATGGGAATTGAAACTGAGGCATGAAATTTAGTTAAACTTTTCGTCGAAACTCCCGCCGGATTTATCTCAAACATGGAGGGTGCAGGCCAACATGATTAAGGCCAGAGACCCACCGTTCATGTGTTATTTTTGATCGCCTTTTTCTTGAAATTGGAGACAACCTGAAGCTAGGCCTACCCCAGTGAAGAGCATGATCCCAGGAAATAGAAAACACATACGGCATAGGAAAGTGGGACACCGGTGCACGACTGGTGGCCCGAAACCACCCTTGTGTTGGTATAGGCACCGACGGCGGCGCACAGCAGCACGACAGCAGCACGCAGCGGCACCGGCCTCAGGTCCAGTAGAAAACTGGCGGCCACCCCGGGCGGCAGTAAAGGAGAGGAGGGGAGAGCCCCTGGCAGCATGCCCACACAGCAGCAGGGCTGTGGCCTACGATCGTCGCAGTAGTAGAAAAGGGACGCCGGTAAAACAAGCGACCAGTGGAAGAGGCACGTGCCAGAGGGGCACCCGACAGAGGAACCAAAACCCATCGGTCGTGGCACAGAGGAACTGCAGCGGGAGGGAACCGTGTCCCATGGGCCGCGGCGCAGAGGAACTGTGGCTCGTCAGTCGCGGTGTGGAGGACCTGCGGCACCACGTGGCACCGCGTTGGGTCAACCCCCAAAGGTTTGACCCACCGAGGTGGCCCTACACTATGTCAGCCCTACCCGGACGCATCGCTTCCAGATGTCCCTGGTGGCCCGCACCGCCAAGCGGGTGGCACCACTGGGTCGGTCCAGCGGACCGACCCGCCGCCCAGTGGGCCGACCCGCCGCCCAACGGGCCGACCCTCCGCACAACGGCCTGACGCGTGGCACAGCTGGGTCGGGCTAGGCCCAGCCGGCTGGCTTGACCTGAGTCAAGTCGGGCCCGAGTCAAGATGGGTCGACCTAGGTCGAACTGGATCAGCCCATGCCGAACCGGGTTAGGTCGGTCCGACCGAGGTGGACCGGACCCGAACCTAGTATCGACTTGTTGCAAGAAACATGCCCTAAATTCTGAACCGGATGTCCTTTTGATGAACCATATATGGGGTCAGGATATTTAGGATGAGGCAGTACATTTTGGGTTGCTCCATCAGAGTTTTGGAAAAATTTGGGGTACAGTTGGGTTGGATCGAATGCGAATCCAACCGGGCCCTTGGTGCTAAAACACCCTTATCTCACAAACTGTGCATCCAATCAATGAGTCGTTTGTGGATTTGGGACTCTCTTTAGGAGACTGATCTTTTAGAATACTTTGTGGTTAACTCAATTGATATCAAGATGCAGTGAGTGTCTTTAGGAGTGGTTCTCCCAAACAGACTACATATGGAACCCTGCGGTTGGCTGAGACTTGAAGACTGCTTGACGATCGGCCCAGTGGGAAGCAGCTCTGTGTGCCCTAGTAGGCCCACGGTGGGGAGTGGCTATGTGTTTCATGTCAGACCCATGGTACTCTACAGGAGAATTACCTCAGTTTGGCCAAGGTGGGAAGCGGTTCTATTTGACCCGACATGCCCACGGTGGGAAGAGGCTCTGTGTGACCCAGCATTCCCATGGTACCTCTCAGGGATGGGTACCATAGAAGTTCACAGTTTGTGGGAAGCTGCTCTGTGTGACCCTGTAGGCCCATTATACTCGATCGAGGAGGAGTTCTCCAGCATTCGAGGAGTTCAATGATTTTACGACCCTTCTATCCTTGACTTAAAGCGATACTTGGTGTGAGATGACATGTGTTGTGTACTTTTTCTTCATGCATTGTGGTTTATCCTTTGTAGAACTCCATGAGACCTACGGGGGTCTTGGGGTCCCTGCTGTGTATCATCATACTCACCCCTACACGGGCTTCATCCACACCTTGTTGTGTCTCATGCAAATAACATACAACGTTGATCGAGGATGAGGGAGCTAGGACTAGGCGGTGTTTGGAGTTGGACCTTTTTGACGTGATGTGATGCATGGAATACAGATCATGAGTTGTGCCTACCCTTCATGTAGGATCCGTGGTGGACGATCTAGGATCTGCCTTTCACTTTTCAGATGATTTGTAATTTTTAGTGGTACTTGTACTTTTTCCAGTTGGGCTTTTTTTCCGGCCCCTTTATTTTCAGCACTCTTTACTGTAGAAGTTTAATTCACAGTTACTTTTGTTGTGTTCTAATCTATGTGGTTGCCTCTTGCTGTGTTCTACTCTGTGAGTTTGTATAGGTTTAATGTCAATGCCTTCCCATTTTGGGGATACCCCTTTCGGTGCTAGTTTCTATCCCCTGGACTATGGATGGCAGGCTTGGGGTACTCACGGAATAGGCCCCGGCGGACGGGTTGTGACATATATTGACCTAATATGGGTCATTATAATCATTTTTATAATAAAATTAGATATAAAAAATCAGTGAACTTTTTTTGACGTCTTTTTACCCACCTTCTAGCCACATTTTCATATCAGTATTAAACATTGATTTATCACTTCTTTGAATTGAATTTTAAAAAAAGGACATACAAGGTTCTAATATGTATTAAAAATGAGGTAAAATAAAAACAAAATAATTTTTTGGTAATAGTATCTTTTGAATTTTATTTACCATGGTTAATGTTAAATAAGGTAATTAAAGCTACAAATAATATTATAATAATATAAAATTACCCTAAGACATGTCCTAAATTCATTAGATAAGTGTGTCTCAACCAAAATCTATCTTAGATCAAAAATAGGATCCTTTTTAAGCCACTTGTGAAAAATTAAGTCACTTATAAAATTTTATATAATCTGTTAAAATTTTCATTTTAAAATTTCAAAAACTAAATCATTTTTAATATAGGGTTATACTTAAGATAAATTCAATTGTAAATACTCATTATAAAGATAATAAATTTTTTTAAATAATTTTAATTTATTTATAAAATTTAGACATTAAATAATTAAATTTAATTATGACACAATGATCATATAGTGATTTATTTAATAACGGAAGATTCAAATAAATGATATTAATAACATTAAAATAAGTATAGTTTTACATAATTAATGAAATAAACTGATTTTATAGATAATATAGACATTTTAATGATATTTGTGAAGTTTTTTCTCTAAGTTATCATTTTTTTATATGTTTAAAAATGAAAATATTGAATAGTAAAAAAAATTGATAGAAATGATATTTTAAAATAAATAATATTTTATTAAATTATATAAAAGTTATAAATATATAAGGTTCATCCAAATAACTTTGAAAGTGATAAAAATGTCATAAATGATCCACTTTTGGTTTGTTTTCTTCTTATAGAAACTATATTAACCCTGAAGAGTAAGAATACAAGAAAATTAGTTATGAGTTAAACTGTATAACTAAGAGTTAGTTCTAAAAGATACGGTTAATTTAATGAACTAAAAATGTCTAAAATATATTGGTTGAGAGGAGATAGACCGATACTCATCTTATCCTATAGCTAAATAACTTTTTATATATTATAAATTTAAAATAAATTTATATTAAATTAATATTTTAATATTTTCCTAAAGTTCCCATCACCCTCTTGTAAACGGGTTCTTCTCCTACTCTTTAATTTACACCTGAAAAAACCTTCATATCTGCCAAAACCTTCCCATTTTCTCTCCCAACATCCCTAAAATTATCCAACAGGACATACTATTGTTTGAAATCCAACATAATGAGTCCTTTTGTTAAAATCAAAAGGTGATACCTTAATAGGCGGTAAACATTTTATGAAACTCGTCAAAAGTTATTTTCTTCTTCTACTTCCAATTACTAAGTTGTTTCAACAATAAAATAATAAATAAAGAGTATACTATATTCTGATATGTTTTATGATTATGGTAAAACCATATTTCTCCTTTTACTCGTCCTACAAAAAGAATATCACCAAGTGTACATACGACTTACCGTCTCCAAATTGTGGTGTAAATAGTTTTTCATGTACACTTTATTTTCATGGGTATAACATTGAATATAAAGAATTTAAATAATATATTTAACATGATATTGTTTTTTTAATTAATATTCCATCCAATTCGGTACCCTTTAACCATTAATGAAATGATATAGTCACTCGTGCGTACGTATGGATTACCGTCTCCACGACGTGATGATATTCATTTTCTATGTTTCCCATCAATGAATGATTATAATAAAATTTATTATGAATAAGTATGAAATATATGACAAAATAATTCCAATTTAATAATATATATATATATGTGTGTGTGTATTCATGTGCATATATGTCATTCACTTACTTCTATTCAATACAAAAAATAAAACTGAAACATCATTCATGCATATGTATGGCCTACCATCTCTATGAAAGCTATAATCCATTTCATAGATATATATCTATTATATATATTTATATTCAGAATATATATGGTATATAACTCATTTTATACATTCTAGAATTAATTAAATCATGATATATGTAATACGATCAAGAATAACATGTCCCAACACGTGCGATAAAGAAAGAGATTATTACCCAAAATGTTTCTTTAACTTGGAAATTGTTAAAATTTGGGTAATACAAGGTCATACATGAATCTTATATGATATCTTAAATATTATTATGATTCTGGTATAAGTTAATAATATGGTTAAATCCATTATTTAGAAGTTTCAGACCCATATGTATAGTATCAGATCTAAGGTAAGGGAATTCCATCTCACTTTTACTTTTCATAAGATATAATTCATGTTCGCTGTATATTTCTTATGTGTGGTGTATGTACTACCCCTAATATATTTCATATCATGAATACATTTTCTTCATGTCATTTAAAGATTCATTTTAATATATCATGACTATGATTTAAATGTTGAAAGTGGTATGGGATTCTTTGACTGATTAAAGAATTAAAACATTCTCTGTTTCTATATATATGATATTATTTAACATAACTATTTAAATGGATATAAAACAATTTTAAAGGAAATTTTATTTCAATTTTTAATTTCATTCAAATTTTTTCAAAAAACTAATATTTTAAAGGTTTTGTGTAAGGTTTAATTTCACAATATTATTATTGTTCTAGGTTGTTTATACATATGTATCTACTGCATCATATTTATTATCCATATCCATGTTTCATAAAATATATTTCAAAATATTATAAACAAATTTTTAATGTAAATTTTACCCATGTTTGAGTTTTTTTTAAAAACATTGACATGAATCTTTCCACTATTTTATAAATACGTTACTTTATAATATTTAGGATAAATTAAGGAAAAAATGTTTTTTTAACTTAAATAGTGTGAGTGGATATTTTCCATCATTATGACACCTTAATAGTTTGAAGCTTCCATTACAAGCTTATAAAGTTATTTCTAAAAGTAATGTTTTATTTTATAATTACATAGGATTTTAAATGATTTCAAAGTGAAAATATATATTTCATTCAATGTGTATTAATGATTTTGTTAGATTATTTTCATCTATGTCAACATCTTTTATTGGATTTTATGCTTCATTGTGGTTGATTTATTATGATATAATCATCCATATTTATTTGAAGATTTTATGTTATATTTCACTATGGATGTGCTATTTTGAAACCATTCAGATCTTATGGTTAATTTATTAACATTTCATATGTTATTTTTAATATGAATGTTTATGTTGGTTATATTTCACCCTTTCCATATGAGGAATGCATTGAAGATAGAATGAAATGGGTTGGGGACCAGTTAATGAAAGCCCTACGGGTAGGGGACATGTTAATGAAATCCCTATGGGTTAGGGACCATTGAATTAAATCCCAAGATGCATCAATAGTTTTCATGAGAAAATATAATTTGGGTCTTGAGTAATGTATAACTAATATGGTCTTGGAAAGAGGTATTGACAGTATGTCTGACATTATGAATCCCCTCATTATGAGATTAGTTATTGATATTACATGTGATTATTTTACTAGTTGAATATCAATGTGAATGTTTAAATGGAATTATATTATTTATTCTTTCCATATTATATAGATGGTAATGTTTAAAAACCTTGTGTTATAATTTTATACATTACCATACAATTTTATGCTTATTTTTGAAATATTTTGTTGTGTAATTTAACATTACTGAATTTTTGAGCTCACCCCTTGTGATTTTTTATTTTCCCAGGATGACAAGAACTATTTTATGATATATATCTAGGGTTAATCTAAGATAATAATTGAGTCCTCATAGGAATATAAATGTTATATTTTATTTTCTGAATTTAATGTATATTTCATGTATGTAATCTATTTTCCAAGATTGTTAACCTGATTGATCCTTTTAGAATTGATTCCTTGTAATCATGCCAATGTATTAAAATAATGCACTAGATTTGAGCATCTAGGGTCAGGTCATTATTGTTGGTATAAAATGAAGTTTAGAAACATACTTGGAAATTATATTTAGAAAACATAGATTAGGGATCATGACACTAAGATAAACTTTGAGGATAAATATAGATGAACACCCAAAAATTTTGGTAATGTAGAGATCATGTGGTTATTCCTAGATAATACATCCATGTATGGATACTAAAAATGGATGTGGTTCCGGAATATATGTATCTAGGAGTAATAACATTGACAAGGTGTTTCGGGCATGAATTGGGGAAACCTGGTATATGAAAATGGGTCATAATGCGCACCTAGTTTGACACTCCAGGGGGATATACATAGGCTAATTCACATTTCCTTTAAAAACTATTATGAAGGATTTATGAGTTAATATGTCCCCAAATAAATATTTTTTTGATTATGAGACTAGATATGTGTAAATATTCAATTAATAATTAGAATTTTTCTTGTTTTTGGATTATACATTATGATATGATCTAACCTAGTGTATTTTATCATTTAGAAACAGTTCCTAATAGATGGAATGAGAACACCATCAATACACATGATCCAAAGAGTAAGAAGCATCATATCATTCATAGTCTTAATCCAATATTTCAAAGGGAAATAGTCTCCCATGTATTTTCATCATATGATGAAATATTTTCATGTGTTAATAATAAAAATGAATAATTATCTGAGCCCGATGGATTTTAAGGAAAGAAATAGAAGAAGATTATGGTGGAGAAAATGTTGGATAAACGGAAGTAAGAAAAGAACGAATTTCCAACATGTGATAATAGTTAAAAGAATCACCCTCGTAAATGCTTGAAGGGAATGAGAGTTTTTTATAAATGTGGAGAAAAAGGAAACCACGTTCATGATTGAAATGGTAAAAAGAATTTCCAATGTAAAATTATTAATTTTCAAGGATATGGGATACATTCTAAATCAATGTCCAAATCATCACAGTATACCCCAGATGATTCTATTGTAGAATTATCATTTTATGATACATCCGCAGATGAATAGGAGTGATTAATTTGATTATTTTTTCATTGAAGATTTATTTCATTCGATTATTCTATAAATGGTTTATTGATTATAATAATTATAAAAATAAAAAAGGATTTCTCTACAGTATCATTTCATTAAGGATTTTAGATTCTATTGTACCAAGTAAAGTGACACAGTTTCAAGTTAAACTTTTAGGAAAATATACGGTTGAGGGAATGATAAACCTTAATATTTCTAGGATAACTATGTTGGAATAAAGAGTTGATTGATTTGTAAAAATTATATTGGTTATTATTAACTACCTTTTATCTGATTAATGGTCTTTTATTCCATCATTGTTTGTGTTTACAACATTTTTGGATTTAAGGTGTATATCCAGTATTCTATGTTTTACATAATGAATAAGGAATCATAGATGTATTCAAATACAGTTTTATGGTAATTCAAGGTATTACCATGTTTTTTAAGAATGCATGATTAAGGTATTCACATGATTTTTTTGTGAAAAAAATACCTTCATTATGTTATATGACCTTCCTTATAAATTCCTGGATAGTGAGTTTGGACAGAAGTATTTTGGATAAGTCTGATGGTTGAAATGGATTAGGTTGGACATTGGATAGTATTGTTTAAGGTTAAAACGTATCATAATCTTATTTTGGGAATTTTATAATAATATGTTTTTAAGAAAACGACAACCTTCATGTCAGGTGACAACCCGTCGCGCCGAATAAGGCTATGGGAATCAAACCCGAAACCGAAGTGCGATAAGGATTTATCCCCTATCACTAGCCTACACGATGTCATAGTTTTTATAACATATTTCTTTATGGTATTAAATATGAATTATAAATTCATTTTTGAAACCCTATATGGTTAAAATAAATAGAATATGTTTTGAATTTTACTATCTTTTGAAGATAAAGATGATCTTGTGGTAGAAATTAATTAAATGATAGAACTCTACTTGTCAAGTAAGTATGCCTCTTTTAATTTGTATTCTATAATGTAAATTTATTCTTAAAATATAGGTAATGGATCCTAAAACTAAAAATGGTTTCATTGTACTTTCTTTTTTGAAGAATCAAATGGACCCTTAGATCATTGCAACTTTATAGCACTCTGGTTGTTAACTTTTTCTTCATTATGTTCTCAATAACTCTCCATCAGAACATGATAGTAAAATTTTCATTCATTTCCATGTTTTCCTACATCTAACCATAGTATGTGTTATCTCTAGTGACCTTTTTACTTCCCTTTATTTATTTTAAAATGGTGGTCTCATTAATCTATTTTCCGATTTTGGAGTTCAATAAAGATATTTTGAAAAGTACATCCCATAGATTTTGTTTCAGAGTTTAAATTGCAAGGACTCAATTTATTGAAGGAGGGTAGAATGTAACACCTTAATATTTCATGGTATGATATCTTCAATATCTTTTTTTCATGAAATACTGACTTGGATTTCGTAACACGCAAAATTGAGTTTCTACCAAACAACACTTTAGTGTTGTAATTATGTAAATCATATATTTATAACATATATATTAAATATAGAAATAGAAATTTTAATAAATAAATTTAAATTTTTTTATAACAGTTTCACTAAAAAAATATTTATAGTGAAACATATATGTTTCTGTAAAATAGTTATATGTTTAGAAATACTAGTTTCTTTAAGGAACTAATTTTTATGTCCTTTAGTGAACAATTATAAAATTAATTTTAAAAAAGCTTATAAATTGAATTTGGTAAAATAGAATTAATTTTTTAATTCATAATATCAATATTAACTTAGGGTGAATGTTTTGTATTTTTTAAAAAAAATTCAATTTTTGATGAATAGTGAAACACTACATTATTGTTAAAAAATGACTTTTTCATTTAAATAATTATTTTAATTTTAATTCATTTTACATTAAAAATCAATAAATAATAAATATATTAACCTAATTTAGTTCATTAGAATCATTTTAATAATAGAATTAGATATACAAAATCATTGAACTTTTTTCAACGTCTTTTTACCCGCCTTTTAGCCACATTTGCAAATTAGCATTAAACATAATTTTACAAATTTTGTGAATTTAATTTAAAAAAAATAAATATATGGTTTTAATCATTTTGAAAATTTTAGTTCAATGGGATCAAAATAATTTTTGGTGAATCGTTACTTTTGAATATTATTTAACACGGTTAAATGTAAATTGGGTAATTAAAGGTCAAAATAATATTATAATAATATAAAATTATCCTAACACTTGTCCTAATTTAATTTGGTAAGTTTTGTTTGACCAAAATAAATATTAGTTATAAAATATGATACTTTTTAAGATACGTGTGTTAATTTAATATAATTATTATATTTTATTTAAAGAAGAGTTAAAAGTATCATTTTCAAATTTTAATAAATAAATCATTTGTAATATAGGGTTATACATAAGATAAATTTTTCTATAAATATTCATAATATATATAATAAATTTATATAAATAATGATAATTTATTTATAATTTTTAGTCATTAAATAATGAAATTTATTTCTGACACAATGATGATACAATAATTGATTTAATAAAGGATGGATCAAATAAAAGATATTAATAATATTAAAATAAATATAATATTACTTAATTAATGACATAATATAATTCAATATGTAACAAAGACATGTTATTTACATTTTTTAGGTATTGTATCTATGTTATCAAGTTGTTTTGATATTTTTTAAAATGAAAATATTGAATAGTAACAAAAACCACATAAATGATATTTTAAAATAAATACTATTTTATTAAATGATATAAAAGTAATAAAAATATAAGGTTCATTAAAATAACTTTCATATTGTTAAAAATTTAATAAATGGTCCAATTTAGGTTCTTTTGTCATTTTATAGTAATATATTAACCATGTAGTGTAAAAATACAAAAAGACGCGGTAAGAGTTAAACTTTTTAACTAAGAGTTAATTATAAAATATAAGGTTATGTTTATGACATAAACATGCCTAAAATATATTGGCTGAGATTATTTCAACCCATAATAATGTTAACCATTAAATAAATCACTTTGGATCTATTAGAAACCGAAATTAAATTTACTATAAATAATATTTCAAGACATTCCTAAAGTGCCCCTCACCCCCTTATAAAAGGGAACTTCCCCTTCTCTTTAATTCATAACTCAAAATCCATTTGTATCCTCCAAATATAGAACATTTTCTCTCTTAAATTACCTCAAATCATCATAGAGGCCTTACTTTGGGAATAAATCCAACTTATGGTATCCTTTTGTGAAAATCAAAAGAAGATACCCAAAAAAGAGGTAATTTTTTTTCAAACTCTTTCAAAGTTATTTTCATCTTCTACATCCATTTCCTTAGTAGTTCCAATATTAAAATATTAAATAAATAATATACTATATGCTTATATGTTTTTATGATTATGGGACAACCATATTCCTTCTTTTTCCAATCCTATAAAAACAATATTGATATGTATGTGTATGTACGACTTACCATCTACACACCATGGTGTAAATTGTTCTTCCTGTAAACTTTATTTCTATGGGTATAATTATGAATATAATGGAATTAAATAATAAATATTAAATTATATTGTTTTTTTACAATTAATATTCAATCCAATTCCATAAGAGTTAACCATTAAGTAAATTATATCGTCACTCATTCGTACATATGACTTACTATCTCCATGACATGATATGATTCATCTTCCATGTTCACCTTCCAAGAATGATTATAAAAATATATATTATGCATAAATATGAAATATATGACATAATAATTAAACTGAAATGATATATATATATATATCATTCACTTACTTCATTCAATATGAAAAGAAAACATAAACAACACTCATGCATACGAATGGCCTACCATCTCCATGAACGGTGTATTCAATTTCATATATCTGACTGTTATAAATATTTTTAGTCATAATATATATGGTATATAAATCGTGTTATTAATTCTCTAGGTAATTAAATCATGATCAATGTAATATGATCAAGAATAAAATGTCAAAACAAGTGCGATAAAGAAAGCGATTATTGCCCAAAATGTTGCTTTAACATTGAAATTATTAATAAACGGGTAATATAAAGTCATAAATGAATAATATATGATATAATAAATATTATTATGATCATGGTAGAAGTTAATAATAAGTTTAAAACAATTATATAGTTGTTTTGGACACGTATGGAGTGTATCTGACCTAAGGTAAGTGGATTTCATCTCACTTTTAATTTTTGTGAGATATATCCATTTTCACCACATATTTATTAGGTGTGGTGTATATACTAAACATATTATATTTCATATCATGAATACATTTTCTTCATTGTATTTTAAGATTCAATTTAATATATCAGTATTATGATTTAAATGTTCAATGTGGAATGGGACACTATGAATGTTTAAAGAATTAATACTTTCTCTATTTCAATATTATTGATTCTATTTTACATAACTGTTTATATGGATATAAAATGATTATAAAGGAAACTTTAGGTCCATTTTTTATTTTTAGTCAAATTTTTTTTAAAAATGAACCTTTTATGGTTTTATGTAAGGTTTAATTTCACAATCTCATTATTATCTGAGACTTTTTATACGTAAGTATCTAGGGGGACATCTTTATCATCCATGTCCATATTTCATAAAATGTATTTCAAAATATTATCGACAAATGTTTAAAGTAATTTTAACCCATGATTGTCTTTTTATGAAACAATTTTAAAGGAATCATTTTACCATTTTCCAAACGAGGTACTTTATGAAATTTTCAACATGTTGGGAAAAAAATTAACTTATAATGCGTGAGCGGCTATTTTCCACCGTTATGATGCCTTAATAGTTTGAATTTACAAGCGTAAAATATTATTTTTTAAAGAATTGTTTTATTTTATAATTACCCATTCATTTAAATGAATTCAAAGTACAAAAGGAGATATTTCATTCATAGAGTATTAATGATTTTTTTTGATTATTTTCATCTATGTCAATATCCTTTGTTGGATTTTAGGATTAATTTATGTTTATTTTTTATGATAAAATCTACCATATTGTATTGAAGGGTTTATGTTATGTCTGACTATGTATGTTATATTTGATAACATTCATGGCTTGTAGTTAAAGTATTAACATTTCTTATTCTAGTTTTAATACGAATATTTATATTGGTTATGTTTCACCCCTTTCATTTGAGGAATGCATTGGACATAGAATGGAATGGGTTGGGGACCGGTGAATGAAATCCCTATGTGTTGGGGACCAGTTAATGAAATCCCCTCAATGGATATGTAGTTTTAATAATAAAATCTAATTTGGAATTTGACTAACACCTAACCTATATGGTCTTGGCATTAAGCCTTAATGGTATGTCTGGAATTATTCATTCACCCATTATCAGATTAGTTATTGATATTAAATGATATTATTAGACAAGAATAATATCCATGTGAATGTTTAAATGGAATTATTTTATCTATTATCTCTGTATTATACTTGATTTAATGTTTAAAAGGCTTGTGTTATAATTTTATACCATGTATAAAAATATTAGGCTTATTTATAAAAGATTTTGCTGTATTATTTAACCTTACCGAGCCTCTGATCATACCCCTTTAATATGTTTTATTTTACCAGTATTCCAAGACGTGTATTAAGATTTATATGTAGGGTTAAGATAAGTTAATAGTAGCATTATCCAAAGGATTATCAATAATGGATTTTATGTTTTTAATTGTGAGGTAATGTTCATGTATATAATCTATTTTCCAAGAATAAAAAATAGATTTGTCCTTTAGGATTTGATTCCTTTTAATCATGCCAATATATTAAAATAATGCACCATCTCAGAGCTTATAGGGTCGGGGTATCACATATACACTCAATATAGTTCTATTAATATCTATAAGAACAATACATCTTTAAACTATAACATATTTCTATCAATTTATAGGTGCTGAAAAGTTGTGTATAATTCCTTTTTAACTAAAAAACTTTCACAATAATAATTTTAAATTCTCCACCGTGATCACTATGAATAGATATCAAATAGAGGTTTTATCATTTTGAACAATGGATATAAAATTTGTAAAATAAATGAATGGTTTGGAATTACTTTCTATAAAATATACCCACGTATATCTAGTGTAATCATAAACTAAAATATATACATAGTATTTTTCACTAGTACATTCAGTTTTTGTAGGACCAAATAAGTACATGTGCACTAACTGTAAAGAATCAAAAGATGATACTTCACTAATAGATTTAAAAATTTACATATATTGCATTTCAAATTGAAAAGGATCACAGAATTTAGAAATATCCAACTTGATTTTTGGTAGGTCCTTCACTTGTCTATTTATAGACAACATATATAAATTTTTAAGAATGTAATATATTATCCTTATATTACATAACCAATATTGATTTTCTTTTTCACTCAGACAAATTAGATATTGGATCCAATGGACTTTTATGTTCATTGTTTTAACATTCACATGTTGATTGGAAGAGTGAATAAATAGGTCTATAGAACTATGAACTATACATTTTTCAATCATAGATCTCACATAATAACCCACATTAAATAATTAACTTGTTCTAATAAGGTTGTTATTAATTTTTAAAATAAATAAAACATTAGATATTAAATATATTACAAGAAGAAAAATATTTCCGGTTCAGATAATCTGTCCTTGAGAACTATCTTCAAAAGTGACAATTCCACCTTTAATAGTTACGATATTCTTAAATAAATCTTACTTTACAATCATGTATTTGGATCAACCATTATATATGTACCAAGTGTGTTTGTTGTTGCAACTTTTTTTATTTCCCAAAAAAACAATGATATTATTGTTTTGGATCCCAAACACTCTTGGGTATGGTTATACATATAATAAAATCATGAGTATCCACATTTTTATAACATTAATACATTGAGAATATGTCATTTCTTTTAAAAAAATTAATTTTGAAAACCATTAGATTGAACTTTGTTTAAAGAATATTTTTTATTTCAATGTCCACCACTATAATTTTTTTTAAAAAAATATATCATATTTTGGAACAAAATTGTTATTATTAAAGACATGATTTCTATTGTAAAAACCCATTCCAAAAATATTAGTAAGTAGTTTAATTTTTTTAAAGGTTTTATCAAGTTATTCCTTCCTTGAGGTAAAATACAATATCCCATCATTTTCTAGGTATTTCCCATTTTAAATTTTTGGTGAAATCTCTTTCAGATGGGTTGTATTTAATTTAATCCATGTTTTTAGAGCCATGGTTTGGGTTGGGTTGTGTATTAATGGAGTGAAGTAAGGATATGAGGTGTTTTCTGGCTGTATAACAAATACACATTATTAAATATTTCATCATGTGAATTTTTTTGGACTGACCAGTGAATTTAATTCATGGACTGAATTTAATCACACCCTCCAAAATTTAAACACCTTGTAAACACTTTCACCATGTGTAGAACTATCATCAAAATATATCTCACACTATATTGATATGTCATGAAAATATATTTCACCACATGTAGACATTCCAATAAAATATATTTCAACATGTGTACAAATTCCATGAAAATAATTTTTTCAACATGTAAATGTGTTAAGAAATCATATTACACGATGTGTAATATTAATTTTATTTTTTTATGGTGTAAATGTTATTTTTTGGTCAAAATAGGAAAATATTGAATATGGTTTTTACACAATATAAAATAAATAAGTGTTATGTATTTCTAATTCCCATTCTATTTAATCCATACATCTTCATGTGTTTTCTTAAATATTTAACTCCTATTCTACCATATAGAATCCATGGACCACTCATATCTACTACAGATGCTTCACACACCTTCGACATCAACTGAAGCACCTCCATGCACCACGTTCTTTGAATGAGGACCCTCTATGATCCACTATATTGACTGAAGTACCTTCAGAAGATTATTTTTGGGGGTCTAATTTGATCCAGAAGAGAGCACACATTGGATTTGGGATATCTAGACCTCGATATTTAGTGTATTCCATCCATTTATTTTTCTAGTTCTTTATACTTTTCCGACGAACTATTTGATTCTCATTTAAATAAATACATAAGGAAATTTCAATAGAAGATGTGGGTTTTTCTCACCACCTTCTCAGCTTTCCAGGTGGGTGGTCTAAATCTAATCCCTAGATGTTTGATTTAGTTTTTTAATAGTATATGAAATAGGTCCATTCACACTAGCATGCCATGAACATGACTAAAATATATTTATAATACCTATTAAATATTAATACTTATTTTACTTTCATTTGATCATGTTGGGTTCATACACTTATTGATTGATATTTTCAGCCACCCGATTGGATTCCTTTATAGAGAACCAATTTCCAATTGGTCGTCTTTACATTAGTTACCTCTGATTAATGGTTGTATTACATATGATTTTAGAATGAAATGGGTTTCAAGTGAGTTATTAATATAGATTCATCTTGGAAAATATCTTATTTAATTAATTTAATAAATGGGTAAATTTAAAGAAAAACGGAATTTATCAAAATTAATCATTCAGTTTTATGTGGTTATTTTGTGATATACTAGTTGTTCAGATATACTTTCTATTTTAATATACATTCTTTTTTATATACACTTTTGAATCAACTTATGATACTTATATACTGGTATAGGCCATAACACATTGTTTTATCCTTATATACTAGACTACACCCTGACACATGTTGCAGTGCCTATATTCCAAGCTAGGACATGATTGATGTTGTTATTCATATATTCTAGGCTAGGACCTGCCACAAGTTGGTATGATTATATAGTATTCTTATCCTAGTGATATATTATACCATGCATATTTAGTTGGAGAAAGCATGGTTGTGTTGTATACTCTAATAAATATTGGTAGGGTGTTGAAGTAGGTTTATTTATGTATTATATCAATTATTGAATTATTAAATATTCTTTTTATTCATATTATTTTATACACTATTTTTCTCAAACTCGATTTGATTATACATGGTATTGTAAACCTATTGAGTTTTACTCACACCCTACTCAGACTGTCATTTGGTACTCGAGTAGACTAAATGGAATCAGTTTTGGAAAAGGGAAAGTGACCATGTAGTTAATCGATTTCATGTTACATGGGTGGATCTTGGAGATGCGACCAACATTGGGTTTAGGACCAGGGTCTTGAGGTCTTTATTTAATGATGCATATTATTTCATTTGTAAGAACTTGATCATTTCATTTTTTTATTCATATTTTTATTACATTATTATTTTATTATTTTATTATATTAATATATTCATATAGTCTTTTTTCTGCATTGATGTATGATTATTTTTTCATATTGTTTCAGTTATTTCCTCAATCTGATATTTATTTATTTTTCTGATGTATTGTAACTCTATAAGAGGGGGTATCATCTCCCTAGTGTATTCACAACACACCCTCTTATAGTTGGTATAATTTGGTCTACGGGATGATGTACTTATGTTCACATAACTAACCATGTTCATCAATTTGATAGAGTGTTGGGAAATGATATGTTTCATAGAGGTAATAGAGACTGGGGATTGTTTTTGTTTCTTTACCACATGGGAGAGCTATAATGGTGACTAAGATGTTTCGACACTTATTAATGATCTTTTTCATGGCATTAGATAACCCATGTGTGGGAGAATCTCTCAATTCCAAAGGATGGGATTTTTGTATATAATATTCAATTATTATGGTCTAATTCCATTTCACTTTGGGTAATTCATCTTTTCTGTGATGTTATTATTTCTAGAGATTTATACTTGGGTCCTAAAGTGGTGTGAGATGATTATGAATTCATAATGATAGGAACATAGGGATATACTCAGACATGCATTATTCATGATAGGGAAATATTTGTTTGACGTGTTTTATTTTCCAATATGAACCATGAAATGATACACCTATTATATATAATAAATGAATTTAATGAATTGATATTTCATGAAAAATCACTTGTTAATCCATGTTTAGATAGACCATGAGTTGGTGGTTCTATATTGTTTTCACATTTTAAGTTTGACCTTATTATTACCCTATGTTATAATGAGTTTTTCCATTATAGAGAAAATGCCTAGATGTCATCTTTGAATTGATTTATCGGAGAGTGGAAAATAGCATGCTCCTAACAAAACTAATTATAATCTTCATTAAGCTCCTAAAGATCATATGGATCATCACTTCTGCAACAACATCCCGAGGGTCATGTGATTCATGGAGAGAGAGAGTATTCACCCATTAACTTTCATATCTATGATGATGATATACATTCAGCCATAGTATCTTTCTACATTCACTAGGGTGGGAGTGCCCCAAGTAGATATATTATAGATCAAGATAGTCCAAATGCACTTCAAGAACATAGAGCCACCTGTAGAAAGGAGGGTGAATCTTACAGATTAAATGATTTGAGGACTATCTTAGAGTTGGTGGGATATTTTGGATAATGTTGTTCATAAAAAAGATTTATATATGAAGGAAAGAAAGTCAATGTTCTTTATGCACTTCTCTCCAGATACATTGATGGATTAGAAGGCTTGAAATTTCAAATATCTGAAATAGGAGGGAATGATAATGTTGGAATTCATTAGATGCTTCACTGAATATCAATGAATTACACCATCCTTTTCTTTTGATGAGATCTCCTTGATGAGATTTTTTTAGGATGGGATTCTCTATGAGGTCTAGTCATAAGTGAAAATCTTCCTTTAGAGCTACTTTGAGAACACATCACATAAGGGGATGTGAGAGAGGCCAAGAGAAATGGTTAGACAATTTCAGTAGGGAGAATTGTGAGATCATCTTTTGGCGGAAAGAAGTTCCACTAAAATCATTTTCACTAGGGAAATAGAAATCAGAGTAGTTATGGTAGTGGAAAGATATCTTAGGACCAAGTTCCAATATCGTGATATCAGTGTGGAATGTTTTACCACAAGAAACTTCAATGTTTGAAGCCAAATTTAGAGTTTCATTCTTGTGGACGAATAGTTCATATTCCTAATTTTTGTTGGAAATTTACACCATAATGTAGATTTAGTGGATCAGAACAAACACTTGAATCTCAAAGGGGGTCAAATACCGCTCATCAAACCGGTAGCTGGAGTTCCACTGATTGTTCAAGATGTGGAAGGGGACATGGTAACCCGAAGTTGGATTGGAATGAACACTTAGAGGGAATATATTAGGAGAGTCATACAAGATCGTAGGTAATAATGGAAATCCATCTTCGATAAATACAGTCTTCTCTAACCGATTTGGATGCATGACCTTCTACAGGTAGTGGTAAAATTCTTGTATCATCAACCTTATCTTTCATATTAGTTAATATAGGGCCATTAATTTCCATTATATCATTATTTTCACAAATGGTTTGGGTTTGGAAGTGGAGAGAATAGATGGGTTCATGACTATTGATACACCTCTAAGAGTGTGGTCATGAGGTATCAAACATTGTAATGAGTTTTCTCATGAAATTGGTACCTAACATTTCATTTGGGATATTATTATGTTTGAAAATAAATTATTTGAATTTATTCTTGGTATGTATTGTAAAGTTCAATAATGTGATCATATCGACATTTATTGGATGATATTTATTATTCAATGTCCAGATTGAGGTACATATACTCACTAGGGTGAGTGGGTTCTGCAAGCTTACCATATATTATTAATTTAGTGCTTATTTGATTTTATAATGGCTCAGATATCAAGACATACTCTAGATGATGGAGGAATGTAGTAGGATGAATTTATTCTTGTGGTGAACCACCTTCAGGATGGCATTGTTAATGTGTTATATGGATTACCACCAAAGAGGGAAATTGAGGTCATGATCAGGTTAGTTTTTGGAGATGATATAATTTTTGTTCTATATTATAGGATGACAACAGAAGAGTATCATGATTAGAAATTTGAGTTAGAAGATCTTGGATCTAATGGTTTCAAACATCCAAGTATATTATCTGGTGGGTTCTCTAGTTCTTTTTTCTAAGAAGTATGATTGGTCTTTGAACATATTTCTGGATTATTAGAGACCGAATCAGATGATGATCAAGAACTGGTATCCCCTTATGAAAATTCAATATCTCATTAATTGGATGATAGATTAAAGGATTTTCTCTAAGATTGGCTTGATATCAGGGTACCATTAGTTGAGGGTGAGACCAATAAAAATACCCAAGACATTTTTTAGGAGCATTTATTTTGTATATGAGGTTGTAGTGATGTTTTTCAGTCTGATTATTGAACCAGTAGTATTAATGGCCTTGATGAATCAGATATTTCATCATTTCTTGGATACGTTTTTTGTAGTTTTTTGTTAACAAACTCTAAGTTGTACTCCCAGTCTATAGACGATCATTCCCAAAATCATGATATCATATTCAGTACATTAATAGTTCATTAGATTTATGAAAAACTATCCAAATTTTGTTTCTGTAATGATATATTGCACTTCCTAGTTCATGTATTCATAGAGGATTGAGTGTCATTAGACCAAGAGATAGTTTTAGTTATGGTATTTTGGGAGTGATCCAAGAATGTCTTTAAGAATCAGAGTTTTCATAGCTCAAAATGTTATTACCCATGCTTCATCAACTATTTATATTGTCTAGAAGCACCAATATCTAGAATGACCAAGAAGGGGGTGATGTTTGTTTGGTCAGATTATTGTGGGAGATCTTTCCAATACATAAATAGAAGGCTGATCTTAGATCTGATGACTACCTTACTTGACTCAGTAAAGGAGTATAACGTGTACTTTTCACCATCTAGAGTTGGACTCAGAGAATTTCATATATTGGAGGACCATGTGGTTGTTTATGTCTCTAGTAAATTGAGATCACTTGAGAGGAATTATCCCACTCATGATATGGAGTTATTTCTATGGGTTCATTACCTTGGTTGTTGGAGTCACTAAATTTTGGGTGAGAGGTTTGTGCTGTTCATGGACTACAAAAGACTCAAGTACATATTTTCTCATCTAAACCTAAACCGTTGGAAAAAGAGTTTGGTTGAGTATCTATAGCCTTTTGGATTTTATTCTGCATACACACCGATAATGGAAAGCATCATTGATAATTCCTTAAGTAAGAAGACACAAAAAGAGTAGAATGATAATCTTGTGATGAGTGGTGGCATATAGACCTCCTTTCATATATGAATCTAGATGTTAAGGAGTCCCAAGAATGAGTGTCTCTATCTTTGAAATTAATTATACACATGCTTCTTGATAGGATCATGATAGATAATCCATTCAATCCAAAGGGATTAGCTTTGAATGACATCTTATATGGTGGTTATCCAATATCAGGATTGTCTCTTTGCAATGGAAGTTATCTTCTTTTAAATGTCCAAGTATGGGTTCTTATGGTCTTGTGTGAGGAGATGATGAGTGAGTTTCATACTACTACATGGGTGGTTCATCTAGTTTTGACAATTATGTATCATGATCTCAATAGGATATATTGGTGTCCCTGGATTAAAAATGAGATAATTAGATTTTTTATGATATGATTCACCTATCAATAGGTGAAAGTAGAGTATCATAGGCCTACTAGTTTTTTGCAGCCAATTCCCATTCCAAAGTGTAAGTGGGATGATAACACAATGGATTTTATGAAAGGATTACCCAATACGCCTCACAATAAGGATGAATTATGTGCGATCGTTGATTTACGGATGATGGTATCACACTTCCTACCAATTAGTGAGATCATCATAGTTGATGATCTAGGTAGTCTTTACACCCATGTGATAGTTCTATTGCATGGTGTTATTAGTAGAATTATTTCTAATAAAAAAAATCTTTTCACATATTTATTTAATAAGGGTCTTCATAAGGCCTTGGGCTTACAGGTTCATATTAGTATAGCCTATCATCCTCAGATTGACGGTTAATCAGAGCAGACTATTTAGATTTTTCAGGGAATATACCAAGATATTGTTTTGGATTTCTGTTGATCTTAGAAGAAACATTTTCCACTCAATGAGATTCCATATAACAACAGATTCCATGAATCAATGAAAATATGTACCTCCTCATATTTTTATGAAAAAACCTATAATTACCCTCTTTACTGGTTAGATACTAGTGAGTATGTGCTTGTGGGGCCTAATATCATACAAGAGATGACAGTAAAGGTTCAGTTGATTAGAAAGTGATTGGTGGCCACATAGAGTCTACAAAAATCATATGATAACCATCGCAGACAAACTTTTGAGTTTTAGTTTGGCCATCTAGATTTTTTTGCCTATCACCTAGCCTGGGGAAACATCATATCATAAAACAAGGGAATATTTCACCACAGTTTGTTGGGCCTTTCAATATTGTGGAAAGGGTTGGTCAAGTGGCGTACCGTTTGGACCTTCTATAATGCAATGGTACAATTAATGATCTATTTCATGTGCCAAACATTTGTAGATACCATTCTAACACTTATCATGATATAGACGTTGATGATATTGATTTTTATGTTAATATGTCCTTTGAGAAGTATCTTATCCATATTGTGGACCGTTGTGAGAAGAATATTGGGGGAAGATTGTGCCTCTTATAAGAGTATTGTGGTAGCATGGGTTTGTTAAAGAGGAAACCTTGTAGAGGGAGTCTAATGTGTGATAACCCTGGATATAGTTTTTCACTGGTACCCCATAATTATTTATAGAAGATCTAGAGGATGTGCTATTATTTGGGGGTTGTAAGATCACATTTTTTAGGTATAATGCATTTTAGTTTTTTGGTTAACTCTGTTTTAGATAAGTGGCCTTTAGTTTAATCTTTGCATGCCGATCTTATTTTCAGGTTGGGATAAGTGATATAGGGGTACAATAGGAATATTATGTGATTTCATGCTTTAGAAGAAATACAAATGGGGAACCAATTTCATGATGTGAATATTTTTGGGAAACCCCTGTGAGTTTAATTCATGGCCTAAATTAATTCTAACCCTAGCAAATTTACACACCCTTTAAAAACATTCCATCAAATGCAGATATGTCATAATAATATATTCCACTACATGTGTATATATCATGAATATATATTTCACCATATATAGACATTTTGGAAATTATATTTCACCACGGTTAACCATTTCACAAAAATAATTTTCTCCACAAGTTAACATGTCATGAAATCATATTACACAATGTGAAATATTTTTTTTTTATTTTTTAATGGTGTAGAATGGTTTTTTGGGGAATAAAGAAAAATATGAGATATAAATTTTACATGATTTAAAATAGATACAAGTCATGTATTTTTAATGCACAACATACTTATTACATCCAACATCAGGCATTTTCATAAACATTTCGCCCTAATTCTGTCGTAGAGTCTCTGTAGACCACTCCTCTCCACTACAGATGCTTCTAAAACCTCACCCATTGATTGAATCACATCCATGAACCATTGTATTCAATGAAAGACATTATGTTCACATCCTTCTTGACTAAAATCCCTTCCATGTACTATTTCTATGAGTCCATTTCGATCTATAAGAAAGTTCACATTGGATATCGGATATATTGACCTATATTTTTAAAGTATGCCTTGCAATTCTGCAACTAATTCTAAATACGTTGTAAACAGATTATCTGGTTCTCATGTAATGAATTATAAAGGTTGATTGCTATGGAATATTTGGGGTTTTTGTCATAGCATTTTCCTCTTTCATGGTGGGTGGTTTGAATATAATCCCTAATGGCATGATTTACATTTTCCATAGTATAGGAAATTGGGGTGATCATGATTACATGACATGTGCACAACCAAAATAATTTCATAATCCAAATTAAATATTAATTCTCTTATTTTAATCCACTATTGGATACATTTTGGTTTATAAGAGTAGTGACTGAGACCCACGAACACTTAATTGGTGTGACAAACATGGTACTTGTTGCGACTTAGTCTGAATTACTTTAGAGACCTATTATTAACTATAAAAAAATTGATTAATTTTTTGATTACATATGATTTTATAATTACATGTGTTTTAGGTTATTTCTTATTATAGAATCACGTTTTAAAATGGACTATTTAATTAATTGAATAAATGGGTAAATTGGAAACCAAATGGTAATTATCCTAATTAAAAAATTGCTCTTATAATATTGTATTTTGATATACTAACTAGTGTCATGTGTATTATTTTGTGATATACTTTTTCTATGATATGCACTTGTGACACTTGTTTTAAGGCTTAAATACAGGACAAGACCTGACATATATTGTGATGCTTGTATACTAGGCTAGACCTAGACACATGATTTTATGCTTATACACCAAGATAGGCCCTGACACATGTTTCAATGCTTATATATCAGGCTCAGCCCTGAAACATAAATAGATTATTAAATAGAG
This sequence comes from Viscum album, assembly GCA_963277665.1. NCBI lineage: Eukaryota > Viridiplantae > Streptophyta > Magnoliopsida > Santalales > Viscaceae > Viscum > Viscum album. The sequence goes on along the minus strand of OY728152.1, from coordinate 836,717,511 downwards.
GGCTTGGCCCAGTGATATATTATACCATCGGTATATGGTTGGGGTTTTCATGGTTATGCAACATGCTATGAGACAATCCCACAGGGATTCGAAGTAGGATGATTCAAGTATTATATATATTTTTTAATTAATTACTACACATATTATTTTTTGTATTTCATACACTATTTTTCTTACACTATATTTTATTAGACATGGTGGTGTCACCCTATTGAGTGCTAATCACACCCTACTCCGGATACCATTTGGTACCCAAGAAGATTTCATGGATGTAAGCTTAGAAAATGGAATGTGACCATGAAGTTAATTGATTTTTTTCTAGATGGGTTGAAGTTTAGAGATGAGACCGACATGGTTTTTTGAACTTGGGTCTTAGAGTCTTTATTTTACCCTACACAATCATTTAATTTCCTGACCTTAAAAAAGTCATTTATTTTCATTAATATTGTCATTAAATTATTCTTTTTTATTTGGATTTATTGAACTGGTATTTTCTCATATTTGGTTATATGATTATTTATCCATATTCTTTTAGTTATTTCAACACTCTAATATTTATTTAATTTTCTACTATATTGTAACTCTATATTAGTTTTTATAGTATCCCCATTATATTCACTTCATCACCGCTTCTAGTTAGCGGCCTTTGGAATATGGGGAGGTACTCTTGAGGTGACTTAACCAACCTAGTTTGTAAATGTGATAGAGTGACGGTCTGGGATAATTTCTATAACCAATGAAAAAAGTTTCTTTAAACTATAAATTTTATATTTTATTATAACAACTATGTATTTATCATCAATATTATATGTTCTCTAATTAAGTTTCATAAAATCATTTAAAGAACTATTTTTCTCAGAAATATATTTTCCCAGATCATTAGAATTTATATATTTTTCAGAATTGGACTTATCATGATATTTAGAAAGAAATGATATTTCAATATTAAGAGTTTTAATTTTTTATATTATCCTTTACATGAATCTCTTGGGTATTATCATGTTTTTTAGAAATTATAGAATTTTAATTTCCATGAAATTTATAAAACCTAGATACTTATTCATAACAAGGTAATGTGTGATCTTCTTTAGTAGAGGAAGATTATTTTTCAAATGATATGTAATTTTTCTCATCATTACTATAACCGTAATTAGAATTTATGGTATGTTTTTCAAGAAATTATGTAGGTTCTACCATAGACAATACAAATTTATTTACATTTGTTATATCTTAAAGTAAACGAATGCTTATTTATCTAGAACATTCATTTTCCAAAGTATTATTAGAAGAAAATTTTCATCCACATGAACCCCATGTGTCATAAGCTTTTAAACTTTTCTTGTTCATGAGCTAATAGAACTTTTTTACATTCCCATCTAAATTCCTCTAATTCTTATCCTTCCTTTTAAGATTAGGAAAATATAGTCTGATTTGTCCTTCATTTTTTCATTCATAAAAAATCACTTTAGAATAGACATTTTCATAACTCTCATCATTATGAATTTTCTTTTATTAGTATTGAAATATTTCATTCCAACAATATTATTCATCCCAATGTAATGGTTTTCCAATTCATTTCTAGTTTGTTCAAATGAACTAGTATCTGATTTAATAAAAAATTTATTATTCTTATAAATATTTCATAACATTCTCAGATGAATGTGATTTATTAAGAAAATTTGATGTAGTTGAATAAGATACTCATCCATTTTTATTTTTTATCTTTTAAATGTCTCTTTTTATTCATTCTTTGTATTACATGAGGGTACAGATAATATCATCAGGATTAATATTTGTAATTCTTCTAGTAAAATCTCAGGCTATTCTTTTAGAATCCCACTAATTAGAAATAATTTATATAATCTTATAAACTAAAATATTATCATCAAGTAAATTTTTCCAAGATACTTTAAACTATTTATAATAGTCATAATCCTTTGGTGCATCTTAAAAAATAATTCTCCAGGTATAAATTAAAAGTCTTGATAATCAGATAGAACCATTTTTCTTCTTATTTTGATAACATTAGTAGTTTCAAATTGTGTTACATAAAAATTATTATAAATATTGTTAGTATCTTCATAGAAAGAAATCATACTATATATATTTCTAGTCATACAAAATATAAGAGTATTCATTACTCAATAATTCAACTTATGTTCTTGATTTTTCATGATTTCTAAATTTATAAACATCCTTATCATGAATCTGATAATTATTGGTAAGCACCAAAAAATTATCTACACTAATGTTAATAAATGTTTATAGAAAATTAGTTTATAAAAAATATTAACATCTTTATGTTGATAAAAAAATTAAAAATACAGCAAGCATATTAGTAGAGAATCCAATGAGACCAATTATTTTATTATAAGAGTTTCTGATGGTTATAAGATGGTGGGAGTAAATTATATTTTAAAATTTTAAACTAGGAAAAAACAAAATTCCCCTTAAGTTGAAAAGATAAGACTCAGTGATCGTTTGATGATCTAAGTTATAAAATCAGAACCATACATCGTATGATATACCAGAGAACTTATCGATCTCACTGATAGTCTAATAAAAGAATTATTAGAAAGGTAAGTAAAAAATATCTTTATAATGTATATATACAATGGAAAATAAAATTTTTAATATAATTAAAACAAAATATTATAATATTAATAATGACATAAAATATTTATAAAATTATTTACTCTTTAAAATTAAGAGTTACAGGATTCGTAAATCTTGACATATGATACGCACAGTTTCAGTAACTACAATAAAGGTCTATTTTCCCTTACCAAAAAATCCATTTATATGATGATCAGTATATATCTTTCTTCCCATCCCCTAGAAGACCTTGATACAATGATAGTCATAAGAATTATCTTATTAGTCTTTGAATCCCTTTAAATGATTGGTTATGTTCACCTGTATTCTAATACTCAAAATCCCTCGATCAATACCATGATCATAAATAGTCAATAAAAAAATAAAAATTATTCTCTGGCATTTAAAATCTTTAAATATATTCCTTATAACTTCAACTCCCAATGAAATTAAAAAATTTATACAATGAATTTTTTATGTGGAAGAAAAACTTATATGTTTTGAGTTGTGAATGCATCATCTCCCAACTCTTCAAATAGACTCCAATTTATTAGAGATTATCCAATGGTAATATTTTTGAGTTGGTAGTAATGGACTCAAATTTATTTAACATTGAAATATCATAAGAATCTAGATCTTGACTATGAAATCTAAGCATGAACTTTGTTTTATTTTTTCGATGTCGTATTGTTTAGCGTCGTCACAATTCTATTTTGGATTCTAACCAATAGATATAATTATAAGCATGTTAATTTAAAACTATGGATAGTATAATGGAAATCACTGTTGACTTCTAATCTGATAAACTAAATAAAGGTCAATATGATGTTTTGGTACCAATTTCATTCTATTGGTCATCAATTTTTTTAGTTTGATAGACATGACATAATTTTAAACAATAGTTAGTATAATTTTTGTTCCAATGTATTAGAATATCCTTCAGTCTAATATATAAAATTTAATAATAAAATTCTATATTCATTTTAAAGTTGATCTATTTCTTCATTCAATACAAAAAAAATCTACAAAAACACAATAAAACACTTGGGATATATAAAGTTGGTAAAATAGAGTTTTAAGAAATTTGTTGTCATTTCATAATATATGGAAAGTTAAAGTATAACATATTAATTTTGAATCAATATAATTTGTATAAAAAACTTTATAATAAATTTTGGAAGGAGGATATTTATCTATATGTCTCTGAGGGTGAAAACAAGTGAAGGGAGGAGGTTTCGTTTTATAATGGAGGTGTCTGGAAATTTTAGAATTTCTTCTAATATTTAATTATATTAAAGAAATTATAACTCCATATCAATATAAATGAATATTAAATAATCAAGAAAGTTTATAAGGTGAAATAAAATCTTCCCATTAAATTTATATAACTTTTTCTATCATTTTAAACCTTATTTCATGATTAACCATTTTGTTAATATTTTTTCACCAAACCGTAGTAATGACTATTTTAATCATAAGGGGTTAATAATGTTATCATAAATAGAAAAGGGACCCATAAATGGACCATGTGTTATGTTTTAAACCATAATAATTTGACATTAAATACAATAATATAATTATTAATTATAAATAATTTAATAAAATATTATTTTTTATAAAATATCACCAATGTCAATTTTTAAATTATTCGTTTAATTTGACATTAAATACACAGAAAAATGTATGAAATTATAATATAATAATTTATAAACTCACAAACATGTCATATTTATCTATAAAATTTTTGGACCACTATTACTCAATCAAATTATATTAAATTTAATTTTGTTAAAATCATATGTTTTATTTTTCTATTATTTGAATAAATATTATCTTATCTTTGCAAAATAATTTAAAGTAATTATCTAATCACTATGAATTAGAAATAAAATATGATCATGATGATAATTTCATTATGAACTTAATTAATATTAGTATTCATTCATAAAAATCATTGGACCCTACGTGAACACACAGTAGATATATAAAACAATGAGAGTGACACATTGTTATTTTATTTTCTTTAAATATTATATTGGTAGTTATCAAGGAAAATTTCCCTTAAACAAAAAAAAATCTTGGCTTTTCTAATAAGGATCAAATTAAATTCTTCAAATTGGATTTTAGATGAAAACGGAGGCCATGACACTAAGTTTTAGCTAATATTAACCTGATTTAACCTTAAGCATGGTAATAAATTTTACAGTGGTTATTATTAATAATACCAAAAACTAAAAGGAAAATAATTAGAAAAGTTTAACCACATAATAAAAAATATTGGAAACCTTTTATGAAATTAAATTTCTATAAGTGGAATACATTAATTTTAAAAGATGTATTCAAAACATGATGTATACCACCTTTTAGAAAAATTATTTTTAATCATAAAGCTTAGATTACTCTTTTTCTATGATTGGAGAAATTATAAAATGACTGTTAAAAATATTGGTTGAATATATAATGAATACATTTCTTTAAAATAATTCATCAATAATGAATACTTTTATTTATTAAACTAATAATGCATTTCATGCATTAATACAGTTTTTTCAGAAAAAACTAGTTTATATTTTCAAATGTTATTTAGTTTTACTTATAGTAAAGTAATAACTAATAAATTAAACTTAATACATATGTAATAATAAGTTTTTAATAATTTCATTCTTCCTGTTCATAACCGAAAATATGAAGTCTAGGTGAAAACAATCAAATAATAATATTTTAATAGTATATCATGGATCCTTTAAACTCTCTGATATATGTAATGCAAGGTGTTGAATAAATAATGGTATGGGAAAAATCTTCTAGATTTAGATCTTCTTGAATTCTTGAAGTATTTAAAGGATATGTTATAGGTAGATTCAAATATAGTTTTATATTCTTTTACGATATTCTAAAAATATTAGTGAAGAAATGAAATCATTTGGTAAGAGGATAGAATATATTTGAGCAAGCTTGTCAGATTATATATTCACCAATTATCCATCGATAATTTAAATATATAGAGAAGGATTTCCTAAAATCAAATTACATTATTAACAACCCTTATGTTGTTTTAGTACAAGGTATATCAATTATGAGGCTTATAATTATTTCTAGTCTTTTTTAGTCTTTCAAGACTTGTTTTTCAAATATTAGTGTAGTAATTAAATATATTTGAACTATATTGACTGAGGGATTTCATATAAGTTATGAAATGAGAAGAATATATTATATCAAAAACGTGAGGGTTTAATGTAAACCATTTTGTTAATATTGTTTATAGCATAAAGTTTACATAAAAGGACATAAAATATACATCTTGGTTTATTATCCTAAATGTGATAAATATAATTACATCCCAAAGATAGAAATATATTGGTCAAACCCATCTACACATATATTATTGAAGAGTATATCTTTTGAAATAGGAAAATCCATATGGGTTTTAATTAATTCTAGGATCCAAATGCATGGTTTTTAGCATATGAACAATAAATTCAACAAGTTTTAGTGGAAGTAATTATTCTAGAAACACATACTATGTAGGAAATATAAAACCATAAAAGTTTATTTATATTCACCTCTATAGGTAATGTATTATTTGGAATAAATAATGAATCATAAATGGATCAGTACATTCCAGGTAGATATGATTGGAAATTTTGAATGAATTCAATATGCATTCAATATAATATAAGTTAGTTCTATATTTTCATAGTTTCATTATATGATGTAAAACTATTTGTGGTTATTCAATAGAAACTAGAAATGGGTGGTAAAAGAATGGTACCAATAAGTCTTAATTTCTTATACAAAGTCATCATACAAAAATTTATATGAATTATAATTTTTATAGAGAAATTTTGTAATAATTATATTGGGATTTATATGTCATGGAAATTTAATTGAATGAAACCTTATGGAACATGTCTATATTGTGTAACCAGAAAGGGTTAATGACACTATACAAATCCAATAGGGTATGAATGTTTTAAGAAACCATTTATTGATATAAATATTCATTATAATCATAGTGTATTCATTTTTATATAATTTATTCCCATGATTCAACAAGTGGTTACTGGGAGAAATATAGTTTTCCAAGACAAATATATTTGATAGAATATGGAAAAAAGCTAATTAGACTTATATTTTAGTTAGAATAAGGATATTTTCACTATGAATGACTGTAGTGCATACCCGGATTTTGGAACCTAACCTATAGACATAGATTTATAGGTATTATTAGAATAAGTAATTTCATTTAAACTAACAAGGTATCTTTTCCTTCATCACATGGCATGCAATCCCTCTAGTGGAATGTGTGTAAACATTGAAAATGATTCTTATATTTGACTAAACATTCCTAAGAGTACATTTGAAATCTATGTCACATTTCATGAAATTTAGTGAGGATTTATATCGATTGTGTGTAATGAATAAAAAGTTGAATATCAAAAAAAACTATAAGAACATCAATGGGTGGAATTCAAAACTATCTAACAATTATCAACAAAGTAAAATTTGATGAGCTGCTAATTGTTTGAAAAATAATAAAACTACTAATAATTGGGGTATAACACTGGTATTCTTATATATTAGTTTGATCTAGTTTCATTTTAAGGTTAAGATAATAAACAACCTAAAACCTATTATATATATTAAATTTCATATCTACATATATCGAGTATGTTATAGCTTCTGATATATCTTTAGAAGCAGGTTTAGTACTGACTTATTCAGAATTTTAGAGTGGTATAAAAATTGTGAAATGTTGTAATATTATTGTGAAATTTTTACATTGGTATTATATAATATTTCATGGATTATATAGAACAAAAGGTATATGATTTTTATTTTCATGACTTGATGTATTTTCTTAGAGTGATGAGGTTTCATTAAGAAGAACAACCACATAAATGTGGTCAGTCCAACAACTATATCTACTTCTGGTAAAAATATATTTACCATATGAATATAAAACGTTATAGAGTCATTATTTGGATCTAGTGAATATGGTATTCTATTGGATTGGGTTCCCAATGACTAACATTCTTTGTAAATTCGATTATTAATTTTTTTGGGTTCTTTGATTTAAAAAAATCTCATCAAATAATGATTGGTCTTCTATGTAACATTAATGTGAGAATTTTTTTAGAGTATCTGTCACATCGAAATGTCTTAGTAGTTCCCCAAAATGTCAAGAAACTGCATGTTCTATGGTGATATTCCAAAATAAAGGCACTATGGATAGATGGAATCATCTAACTGTAAATAGATGATATAGGATAACATCAGTATGAGGCTCATAAGACAAATAGAAATAATCCTATGTTTTTCACCCTTGGTAATCACCAAGAGAATAGTTTATGGTAATAAACTCACCCATTTTAATTCCACACCTTTTATGTGTCATTAGATATTCATATCTATAGATGTGTTTTTTATTTCTTATATAAACTATTATTATTAATACTTATTGTGAGTCATGTATTTTGATGTATTAATAAAAAATGTGATGACATATAGTCATTTAAAGGTAGGATATTTTGGTGCACCATGAGTAATATGTCATTGATGAGTAAGTCAACAAAGTATCTTTACCTTTGAAATTGGTGTAAGTAGATATCTATATCCCTTTGATTAACATAGAACTATATAACAAATCTATGTCCATGATAATATTTTCACATGTTCATATTTATAAGTAAAAGAATTATATATCAAGAATAAAAGTTGATGAAACAATGTTTGTAACTTTCTTGATTAGATATCAAGACAATGGGATTATATTACCCACTCTCAATTCATAGGAGTATGTCATCATTGTGGTATTAACTGTATTATCTATTATTGTCTAGAAATATAAAAATATTTTAATCTCAAAATTTATAGGAGTTATCCTTATTCCACTAATAAAGTGTCCTTGATATCCACCCACTAGTTGTATCTAAAACCTCATTTAAATTCCATTTGAATTTAACAGTTTTTTTAAGTATTATTCCTGACTTTTGGTTTAATAATTATTCATGTATGATTTATCACATTAATTCAAAAACATTTTTTTGAGAGAATAAATAAGTTAGTTAAATATTAAATAAATATTTATTTTCAAAGTAATTAGTAATTATAAAAATATAACATATTTATTTATATCTTATTTATTCACAAGGTAGATAATATTTTAATAATAATATTGAAATAATATTTATTTTCATGTTTGGTGAATAAAATATTTATTTATTTATTGAACATATAATATAGTGATATTTATTTTAATAAATACTCATTATTCATTGATTAATAAATATTGAGGATTGATAGGACATGTAAAAGGTTGGGTGGGGTTTATATATTTAATATCAATTAAATGAATATTTATTTATTTATTTGTCAAAATATATTAAAATTATATTTCTGTATTTCACATATTAGTGAAATATTACTATTATTATTATTATTATTCTATATTTAGTTATATTATAGTGAATATATTTTTTAATGGGCATATAATAATAATTCTTTCATTGGCCTATGTATTTAAAGCCAATTAAATCATTTCAAATGTTAGATGATGGTTTTTCAAAACATCCCTCCCTATAAAATTATTACTACACAAGAGATAAATTTCTATAAAATGCTTTCAAGAATGGAGTGTGAAGATCCTCCTACTCCCTCACAATGATCTAGAGAAAAATGGAGATATTATTTCAAGAATTAATTATTGTTTTTATGATCAATGGGTAATGATACAAGTGGTTGGGATCCTCTACACTATCCCACTAAGTTTAAAAGGATACATTTTGATGTTAGAGGAGGATATTTGGATACCACTATAGGGATCATAAACTTGAATCCTTCAACACAACAACGATATGATATGAATAAGTCAAATAATTCAATAATGATGAAATAATTCTATATAGAGCTGATAATTATCTCTATATAAATTAATTGTATATTATATGATAAAAAATAAACTATGAATTTTCAGGTCTTACTATTGATCTATTCTGAGATTATGTTTAAGGAAATAATTATATATATATTATTTTCCATCGTCTTGACCACTTCCACCATCTCCTGAAACATTCATTTTGTATGAAAGTAGTCACGTATTATTTTATAATTATCTATTAGTCATTGATTGAAATACAAATTTAATGTTTTTTTATTTTCATGTTAAATTAGTTCTTTAATTTTAATGTTTCATTAAATTATTTTTCAACATTATATAACAAAAAATAGATCAAGAATAGATGAATAATAATCTAAGAGTCCAACAAAAGGTACAATAAATTTTCTTCAGATAACATGGAAAAATTGTGTGTAACTAAGACGTTCAATCTAAGTAACCAGATTCACCATACTAAGATAATCTACAAAAATCACTAAACATATTTTGGGGAAGAGTACATGAAATAATTTCACACCATGTGTTTACTAAGAAGATTTCATTATATTTTTTTTGTTTATATAGAATTTTTAGGGAATAAAATCTATGTATTTCACTTAGTTTCACCCCAAAGGAACCATTGAATGTGTGAGGTAAAATAATGTGGTATGTATTAATTACCCACTATGTGTTTACCAAAATATGACAAAAATAGGCCAACTTAAACTAAAAAGCATATAGTTGGCATAAAAATTATGCAACCCATAATTTGTCAAAAGGAATGCACATCGAGTCCCTTGTCATATATCTGAAATGGTGATTGAGTGGAGTATACTGTGTGTAACGGGTTTTACAAACCATATAAATCATTCCAATTTATAAAAAAAATATAAGTTTAGCCAATTTTAACAACATATAAATTAATTACATCATAAATCTAAACTACACTACATGAAGATGGTGTATATTCCCCAAGGTAAAATTTATGAATATTAAATTCATAATAAATTTTTATATAATTTCATAAATTCTAACTATGTAAATTTTTTGTAAACATCATGTACATCATATGAAATAAAATTGTTACATGTTTCTTATACTAAAACATGTCATGTGCCATAAATGTCTATATGACTTCTTGTTTTAACACAAAAAATGGCATGTAATGTAATATCATGACATGTCATGTATGTTATAAGTCATGAAAGTAAAAAAAATATAAAACAAGGACTGTATATGTCGATGGGTAGTTCAGAGGGATATATGTTGTGTTTCCTCAAATTACACGTCTTATTCTTATTTAATTTTTATGTAAAGTTAATTTATTTAATTTATTTAAAGTTATATATTATGGGAATCTTGAGGACTACATTGATTGAAAATTAAGATTAATTAATTAATAAGATAATTAATTAATTTGGGAAACATACATTAATAAATAATGAAAAAAATTAATGTGAACATCTTTTTCAAATGCATGCTCATTTTATATGTGGATAATCCTGAAATTGATTGACCTATGTATTTTATGGAATTATTTTAATTTAATTACAATTTTAGGGGTTTTGTGATAATAATTATTAAATAAAAATGATGAAATTTATATCATCCCTTCCTCTTTATTATACATGGTCATGTTTTTCCTCAATTTATATTATGTAACCCCATACCCATGATTCCCCTCCCTTGTGTGAGTAATAAATGGAAAATTTTGGAGCTTCCAGGATATTAGAGGAAGTTCAAGGGGGATTCAAAGTAAAATCAACCAAGGGGATATATAATAGTAAAGGTGGAATGTCATAACTCATGCCAAATTATAACTCAATGAATTATTCCTTGGGGGTCAAGGGATTATTTTTCATCCACTCAATAAACCTACCAATATAAAATCTAATGATTTTAAAACATATATTATTTTAATTTAATTCGTGAACATGGTGATTTATTTAGGTTTATTGGATAATTCATCGAGATCATATAAAAAATTCGTTTAACAAGAATTATTTATGTAATAAAATAATAGATTATAAATAAATTATTATAACATTAGAATGTAAATATATTATGTAAAATCTAAAAAATGTTAATAGGAATGTAGAAGGGTAAAATAAATAATATTTATACAAAAACATAAAAAACCCATAATGTAAATATTTAGTCAGATATCACATTCTATTATATAATATTGAAAATAACCATATATCTAAGTGTTGGTATGACCTCATCTTCGAACTTCCATTTATTAGGGAGTGTTAATGAATGTTTTTTGTCATCGTAACCATGTTATAATCAAGGAGTGTAGGCTTTTCTAATATAACAATACTTGGAGAAATGTTTTGAGGAAATATATTTCTAGGATTCCATGATTAGAGATTCCACTTAATGAATACATAATCTATTATTTATTGTTTTTTTAATGGTTTTTCTACCCAAATACCTTTTAATAGTTTACCAGCCCCTCATTGGGTTATGATAAGGGAAATATGGATCTATATGACTAGAATATTTATATAATCTAAATTATAAATATAATGTTGAGGGATATTACTCTTTGAAAAAATAGTGGGAGACTAAAAAAATAAAATTCATTACATCACAATTGTGCTCATTAAGAAAAAGTAATGAAATTTTATTTTACATAATGTAGAAAATGGTAAGATGAAAAATGGTATCATTGAGGTAATTATTATAAAAATTCATATTCCTAACCAGTATAAATGTTCCAAAGAGTTAGAAACTTCTATACACTATACTATTATTGGAAAATTTGTACTATGTGTCATAATACCCTTTGATTGTTCAATCAAATCACTCAGTAAGTAATGGTGAAAAGGAATCCTACCAGAAATTCATGGAGGATCCCTTTTATTTCTATTGCATCAGTATATCATCAATTCCTATATATTTGACGATGAAACATAAGGAAATGTATTAATAAACCATTAATACTCATCTCATTAAACATTAAACAGAATTTAATATGATTAAGATAAATGATATTATCACTATAATTTGATGGCCTAAACAAGGATATGTGAACCTAATAGCTAATCATGACATAAAAGCACTATATTTTTCTGATAAATTTGAAAATTTAGGCTTATTTGTGGATTATTAATTTTCCATTAATCTCTCATTGTAATCATCATCTTCTTGGTTCAATGTATTCATAAAGGATTGTATGAAGGAAATTATTGATGAAAAACTAAAGAATATTAATATTAGGCTTCACTAGAAAGATAAGCATTACTAGAAACATAGTTCCTCACCCATTATTATGAAAAAATTGATATAAAATTTATAAAGTAACAATACAAGTCCATAGTAATTGTATTCTTTATAATGAATTTCAAATATGAAAAATATTCAATTTTAGGTTCCTGAATAGAATTTTATTTTCAGATCATGTAACCAAAATGATCATTAAAAGAAAAACTAAAATTTATTAGTTATGAGTCCAATATAATCTTATATTATGGTTATATTCATAACTTCTTAAAATGACTCTATATAAATTATTGAGTATTAAATAATATATTATTTCAACTATATGGAATAATTATGTTTAGAAACATTACAAGAAGAAATATGATCTCTATAAAAGCTAATAATGGGTGATTCCTATGTTTTTTAGGAGGAGAAAATAAATTTAGATTTCCTAATCAATTGAACATTGATAAAAAAATTATTTTGTATTAATTATTACCAAACATATATCCTATTGTCCATTGGATACAATAAGAATTTATTTCATTGGGGAATGAATGTTTTTTTTTGATTCATTATCAAATAATAATTTAGGTATACTTGGATCACTAATACCCAATATATGAAATAGATAATAAATATAAAATATAATAATCATAACAAGTTGACGAAGGATAATTCATTTCTTATATAAATAAAAAATTATATATAAAGGTTGATCTCATGGATTCTAGAGTCAATTCATAAGGACTATGTAAAAAAATATGGAGAAAATATAGGTAAATTCATATACTTCATTGTATTCTGTTAAAAAATATTATGAATTCCCTATGGAGAAGCTAATTAAATTGGTAGTAATATATAGGATCCTTCTGATGATATTGTCAAAGTCCATTCCCTACACAATGGTGCTTCTTCGCTTCTGATCACCCTCTAGGAGATCTCGGAGGCTTTTTCACTTAATGGGTTGTCCATCGTCTCCCACTTTGGTCATTGACGACCATCCCTCGGCCGCTTCGATAGGTTCATCAATAACGCCAAGCCCCTGATGAACTGAATCATGGTTGGGATATTGGATTCTCCCCACATTCTTCTTCATTTTTAATGTGCTGATGATCTGGCTTTCGCATGGTCAAAAGGTATGTGCTCTTGCAATGTCTCCTAATTCTTCCTGTTCAAATGGAGTTATGAGTTCCACTAAAAATGCGACACACGACTCGTAGCGATTTAGGTAAGATATCAGTATCTCCCTATTCCATTTCAAAATCCTTCTATTCTGCAGATGCTAGGTAACCTCGTTGAGAGGTTCCTAGCCTTCGATTAGCACCCTCTGTACCTATGTCACCCGGTTTCACCCCTCATCTTTGTATAAGTGGATATTTCAAAGCCTCTGGTGGAAATTTTATGGATTGAGGTTAGTGAATAATTATGTTACCAACAATTATTGATCTTTAAAAATTGGTTTGATTTCTACAGTTCATGATCTCATCTCAGATACCTTCAATATAGTTTTTATTCCCCTCATAGATCTGATAAGTCATGTGTTTCTACTTGTATCCTATCAAGTTATGTTGTACCGCTTTGGTGGGAGGCGTGGCTGTTTCATCCTGGCTCATAAGAGAATCCAGCCATGGTGGAGGGGGGAGCTCATTTCTCCTCTATAATTACTACTTGGAAGATGGATGTTGTTTCTCCTGTTATTGCAGGTCCGAATGGTTTGGATGCAGGATTTGTATCAGCATAGGTAAAGGCTATTCAATGCGGTCCACCAGGGAGTAATCCATTGGTTTATGATGTCTTAAATTTCATTAGGGGTGATTTGGGTATTCTATCTACTATTGTGCATGGTCCATTAGGACATGCTGATCCTGGTGCGGAAAAGGATGTTGTTGTTGTTCAAGCCCCTGGTAATAACTGGGGACTGGTTACTCAAAGGCCTGTAGAGGAAGGTGTATTCTATAATACTTCCACTTATGTGGAGGTTGTACGTATAGGGATTTAGGACACTAGATGCAATGACCCCTAGGTTGAGCCAATTCCAATTAACATTTAAATACCGAGAAGTGTGGTGCCAACTTTTAAACTGAGTAACCGTTTTGAGTGTCTGCAGAACGAAGGGCTTGCCCATGAGGTAGACCGGGTTGAACTATTCTATAAAGAGTAGGGAATTACATGGGAGGAGTCTGGGGATGACTTTTATAGTCATTTTTTAGGTGATAATTCTCATGAATTCCAAGGTACTTATGTCTACAGTCTAAGGTGGAGAAAGTTAAAGCAAGGAGGTAAGAAAGGATGAAAGGACTATTCTTATTTTCCTTTTCCAAAGATTACACAATCTTATTGGAAGTTAAGGACCAAGTGATGGAAGGTACTCCCAACTTTAATGGTAATTTTGTTTGTGTAGAGGCTACTGTATCTGGGGGTGATCCCGAAAGGAATTTACTATAAGAGTCATTCATGGTAGATGTACAACCATTAGATATGATTCTACATTTCAGAGAGGTAATGGAAGAGTAATCCCTTTTGCTTAATGCTTCAAAAGAAAATGGTGACAAGATGATGTTATGTACCATTCAGGTGGCAATCAATAGAGAATATAGTGATTAGATTGACAATAAGAATATAATCATAGTAAGAGGCCTTAACATGGTGAAAATAAACTAAGAAAATTTCATGTAAGCGTGGGATAGACTGGCATGATGCTTTGAAGACCTTATAGAGGATGATCCAGAAACACCAGTAACCTCTATCTTCTAGAAACTCCTTAAAGATAAGTATTCCAATAGGCTTATGTTTTCTTTTAATAACATTTTTTCCCCTTGGGATTCACAATTTTATCTTAAAAGTGTCATCTGGATAATAATAAAAATTTAAATTGGAGTTTAAATATGGCTCTAGACACAAATGTAAATCAAATATATATTTATTATCATATAGCTACTTGAAAAAATAACATCCCTACGATTAAAATATATTGTTCAAAAAAACAATAACTATATTATGGAAGAACATTTATTTTGAGATGGTGGGAGAAATATATGCTTCAGGGATGTTTAGGCCTCCAATGCGAAGAGTTTTTCATTGGAACAATAAAATCCATAAGATAGAGAGGGATGATTTTTTTAGAGATATATAATGCATAGGAAAGTTAAAACCACAGAACTGATTTAATATGATCCAATATAGGTGATATATTATATGGGGTAAATAATTAATCATATAGGGAGTAGTTTTTAGAATATAGTTATGATTTTTATGTTCAAATATTTTCAAGAATGATTCCATGTGTATAAATTTATTTTATATTTTTGTATTTTCATTAGATTACATAAAAAATTTCTGGGAAATTCATTGAAAAATGAAAATTAGTTATAGAATTGTCATTACAATAAGGATTAATTGGTTATATCAATTCATAATGCATATATTCATTTTTAATCTGCATTCCATTGAAAATTTTATGATTATTAAATTAGAAAATATATTTCACGGTCATTTTACTTAATAGACTTCTTATAAATCATGTTTATGTGACATGAATAGAAATAGTTCATGAAACCACATAAAGTCAATAATGTTATCATGCTTCAAGGATACATTTATGGATTGAGACAATAACTATGATAATACTATTTTCATTTGGAATTAATATATTTTTATGTTTCAATAAGATGGTAGTGGGAGAAATATGGTTTTCCAATATAGTTATGTTGGAAAATATATGTAAAACACATGTTTAGTCATATAGTTTAATAGAACTATGGAATTTTTCAACGAGAATGACTAAAGTAGCATCCGGGTTTTGGGAATGAAATCTATAGACATAGATATATAGGGTTTAATAGAATAATTTAAGGTATATACACTGATAAGATATAATTATCATTATCACATGGAATGAAATCCATATAGTATGATGTGTGTAAACATAGGGGAGATTTAAATAATAGAATATATATGCATATGTGTTCTTCATAAATTAATCTCACATTTAATGACATATACTATGATTTGATATATATTAAATGTAATTTAAAAAGTAAAATATCAAATAAATCAAGGATAAATTCATAGGTTTTTAGTCATAACTATATTACAATGACAGAGAAAGTTAATAATAGATAAATACCATGATCTATGGAAATGAGAAAACTAGTTATCAAGGGGATATATAGCCAGATTTCATATATATCATTTTGATCTAGTATCAAAGTAAGGATATGGTACTATGTAAGAGGATATTTAATAAATTATTTTATTCCATATCTATATAGACTAAGTAAGCCGCATCTTCTAAGGTAGCATAATTAGTGGTATTTGAATTGATTTAATTAATATTTTGGAGTTCTACCAAGATAAAAAAATTATAATCATATTATGAAGAACTATATACTATGGTATTATCAATGATTTATTGAATGATAGAGAAAAAAATGCATATACTCAGTGTTATCATCACTTGAGGGATTTCCATATAGAGATGAGGTTTTAGTAAGTATAAACTCAAAAAAATGGTAGGCCTTATTGTTATAAAAATTCCTTATAGAATCATATTTATCATGTGATTATAGCTAATTAAATAGTTAGTAGTGGGTTTTAGTGTAAGTTGGATTCCATTGGAATTGGTTCCCCCAAAACATAATTACTTTTTAATTTTAATTAACATTTTATTAATGGTCTTGAATATTAATACAAATATTGTAACAATATTATTGTTATTCTATTTAAAATTAATGTGATAATTTTCATAGAATATTTTTCACTTTGAATGATCATAGAATCTACCTTCAATGATAAGAACCTTAATGTATTATGATGATATTCATAAATACTAGATTTATGGCTGGATGATATCATCTTAATAGACATTGATTATTTATTATATCATGGGAAATATGATTATAATAAACTGAGACTTATTATCATGATGTTCTCCCATTATAATCTCTAATAGAGTAGGTTATGATAATAGACTTATTTGTGGTACTTCCATATATTTTATGTGTCATTGGATATTCTTATCCTTTGATATTCTTATTGGTCCATATATATGGTATTATTATTAATACATATCTTGAGTCACATTATTGGATTTATTAATGAAAACCAAGACAACATATACTCAGGGAAAGGTAGGATGTGTCAAGTGCATCATAAGTGATATTGAATTAAAAAATAATCCAAGAAAGTATTTATCCAATAAAATTTAATACAAATATATATATCTATACATTTGATTGAAATATAATTTTTTAATAAATATGTGGCCATTATAGAGTACTTATGTGTTCATTTCTATAGGTTAATGAAATATATATAAATAATATATGTTGATGACATAGATTATGCAATGTGGTTGATGAGATATCGAGACAAACGGATTGTATTACACAATGAGTGTTCTTAGGAGGTTTAACTCATTATGACAATAAATTATTTATTTATGGGTTACTATATTTTTTGTGAGACACTAATATAGGACATTTGGTGTGTAATCCTAATGCCACTAATAAAGAGGCATATAGGGTCACACAATAAGTGTATCTGAATCCAAATAAAAATTATATTTTTATTTAAAATTATGAATAATGATTATTCCCAAAAAAATATTTACTAATTATTCATGTATGGTTTATCACATTATATAAATCACCAATTATTTGATTGAATACATATTTGAGTTGAATATTAAATAAATTTTAAATTTCAAGGTAATTTATAATTTCAAAAATAGATAATATTTATTTTTCAATTGTATATTAGTAAGGAAGAAAATATTGTTACATGAATATTAAATGAATATTTATTTTCACATTTAGTAAATATAATATTTCTATAGTTATTAATTGGATAACACATTGATATTTAATTATTTCAATGAACAATAGTTATTAAAGGTTCAATCAATATATGGGAGGATTGATAGACCGAGTAAATGCTCTAGGGGGAATAATATATTTAAAACCATTTAGATAAATATTAATTTATTTTTTTATAAAATGGTGTTATAATTTTACATGACTATTTCACATGTAAAGGATATTGTTAAATTATTATTATTATTATTATTATTATTATTATTATTATTATTTGTGGGGTTTTCAAGGAATTAAGAGAATATTTTAGGGAATTTGTCTACTAACTTATTATGTGACCAAAGACATTAATCCTAATTATATCATCTCCATGGTAATATGAATGTTATGCACAAAAAAACAACTAAAACAATTTCTTCAATACTATGGTGAAATTTTTATTGAAATTTATCTAGAATAAAGAGTGATAATCTTCCTCCTCCATCTCAATGATTTATAGAACAAGAGAGATAGTATTTCAATAATAAATTATTCTTATTAACATAAAAGGTGAATTAATTAGGTGGCTTGGATCCTCCACACTATTACCTAGAGTTCCAACTTCTTTATTTCAAGGTTCTTAGAGCGTGCATGGATACAACTACATTGATTATACACTAGATTCCTTTGAATCAATGTTGATACAATACAAAGTGATAAAGTAATTCGACAATGATGAATGAATTATTGTGATTTGTAATTTTTATATCGACATAAATTAGTTATAGATTATATGATGAAATATGATATATATATTCTATGGTTTCATTAGTTTGAATAATATGATATAAGTATAAATAACAATATATTACATACATTTATATTACTTCTAATTGTAATAATATTCATTGAAAATATAAAATATCCATGATAGGACTATATATGTATAGAGTCTTTAGAATATGGGAAACCTAAACAACTGGTTCATAAGACATCTTCATTATCTCCCACTTATTTCATCATAACTATATACCTTTGTGACATTTCTTACATAATACCTTTATTCATGACCTGGGGGAAAGAAACATATGAGGGGGTGATCTCAGATGATCAATAAGGTTACATAAGGGGATAACAATCATATCATAATCATAGTATGTAATAACATAATATTTGAAAATTTAATCCAACATATGTATGATTGTGATATCATTCCATAGGATAAATCATAAAATATCATAGGAATTAGTGAACATAATAACAAAAGTCATAACATAAGACATGAAATTTTCTGGCCTATACATAATCATAGAAAATAATTTTATATTATTCAAGGATCATATCCAATACAATCACAATGGATATAGTCCATTACGGAACTGAGTTTACTCCTCATTCCATCCATGTACTACTGAACCGATATCATTTCTCATTCTATTCATGTGTATCTCATGAGATAAAAATCATTACCCAATGCATTGGAGGGAGATATAGGTCCTACCAATATAATAATTAAATCATTCTTACATCTTCCATAATAACATAAATCATTCATAATAACCGAAGGGATAAAATGGATTTCACTAAACCCCATACCATAATCCATGTAAAAAAGTGGATTTCATAAATAGCATTCCACTATAAAAACAATTCAAACATAGGAACAATAAGGTAATTATTATTGAATCATATCCCTATTTAATAATTTCATCTTATATGGGAAATAATTTTCATATAATAGTTGAAATTAATTCTTGAGGAAAATATCATTTCTTCTTTAAACACATTTTTTCTCAAAAATACATCACAATTTTGAAAGAAGAGAATTTATTTGAAAATAAACATGAAATATTTCAGAGGAATGTTCATGGAAATAAGTATTTATGAAAATGTAAAAATCTTTTCTTGCTGTATAAGTTGAAAAACATTATTCTCATTATTTTTTCAGAGAATTCAAAATGTACCTCGTGTGGAAAATGAAAAAAAAACTCATTTCATCCCATTTAATAAAAAATTTCAAATTGGTAAAATAAATATAATTTTTTTGAACAATAGAAAGAATATTTTTATATACATAATTAAAAAACATGAACTTGGATGAAAACTTTTCCCCTGAAAATACTTACGTCTAAACAATCTCGAATGATAATGAGATTGCGAGATTATCCCCTGCCTTAGTTCCGAATAACTATGTATGATTACAAACCTCCAATATAATGATTTAAATAATTTCATTGACTTGTTTTATAATAATACTTAATTTTATTATATCATATATGATCATATTATCAACCGTTTGTTAGTAACATTATTACTCATCCATTATGTGTTAACTTCTTTATTTTATTACACCTGTTTTTTCGGATTAGTTTGCGTTCCTATTCTTATGTTATAGATATATCATCTAAAAAATGATTTTATTATAATATATATCATATTTATTAATTACATTAATTTATATCATGATGATTTAATGAAGATCATGTAGAATAAATCGCATCGCATCATGGAGATGATAAGGCGTATATACACACGAGCGACGATATCATTCTCAAAACTATTGAATGGTTTTGAATTGGATGGTTTATAATATTTAATAATAAATATCATGTTATAATAATCATATATAGTTATTATTTACATCATTATACCCATCCAAGTAAGATGGTGATGAAAAACAGGTTACACTACGGCATGGAGACGACAAGTCGTACGAACGCACACGTGGTGCTTTTGTTTTTCATAGGATTGATAGAAGATGGAATATGGTTGTTTAATAATCATAATAAAATCTCATTTTATATGGGATATTGGATTTTTTACTTTATAATGAAACAAATAATGAAGATGACGTAGAAGAAGAAAGAAGTTCGAAAGAATCGATAGAAGTGATTACCTCTTCTTCGACGTGCTCCCTCAAAATCTGCTTTTAAAGCACTATAATTTGTCATTGAAGAAGACCAAAACCTATAAAATATAAATAGGGAAGTTTATAAAGTAAATGGTCTGGGTATGGACATGTTATAATGCTCAATGTCATGTGAAGAGGTTTGGGAGGAGGTTCCCTTTTATAATTGAGGTGAGGGGAACTTTTGGGATCTCCAAAAATATAAATTAATTATAAAATAAAACCCCCTACAAAAACCTCAAAAAAGTCCCAATTTTAAATATGATATGATATATGGATGTAATATCATCAAAAAATAAATATTATAAAATTTATTCTGTCAATTTAAACTTTACCATTTTAATTAACAATTAGTTATTCTATTTAAATTTTAACTAGGGTAACAAATATTTCAATATTACAATGATTAAATATTTAACAATTTCCGGTAAATTAGACCATAAATATTTAAAATAGAAAATTTTATTCCATATAATAATAGTATATATTTTTAAAAAATGTTTTATGTTTTTTATGTAATTTAATAAAACATTATTTTGATGAATAATCAATAGTGTCAATTTTCACACTATTCAATTAATTGATTTTAAAAAAAAATTAATATGACAAGTTAACTTCAAAAAATATATTTTATTGTGTTACTAAAAGGTCAAGGTAATCTATAAAATTTATTGGACATATTAATTATCTAAAATTATATTTATTTTAATATTTCTAATAATATTTATTTGATATTTACATTAATAAAATAATTTATACAATAGTTTTGTGGAATAATTAAAAAAGCTTATTTGTTGAATAAAAAATTTTAAAAATACTATGAAAAATATAAATCCCCTATATTTCATAATAATACTTATAATATAATATATATTTTTTATATTCCATAATTAAAATTTTTATACTTATTAAAACATGATTGTGAAAATATTATCATCAATTTAAATAAAACAATATAAGTATCATAATCTCTTCTATAAGGATCTAAATGGATGATAACACTACCCGTGGATGTTTGTGGTAGATATATACTCTAAAATTAACATTTTTTCATGTTTTTGGTTCTTTTAATGGTTATTACCACTTTAATTATAATGATTTTATTGATTTCTCATCAATTAAATAATTTTTGTATCATAAAAGTATAAGTCATTAAGGTAAATATTTATTCCATAAAAATTACAAAAAAATTATCATGATAAAGAAAAAAATTTATCTTTCAAATGATTATTTATAACCGAATTTATATTATTTAAAACCTTATATTAAAAATGATATATTTATTAAAATTTGAGTAAGACAAATTTAACTTTTCATTAACTAAAATAATTTAAATGTCTTAATCTCATCCAAGTTGCTTCAAAAGAATAAAATTTCGACCAAATTAGGATTTAGGTAAAAACACACTCATCCTATGATATTTGGACATGTGTTAGGTTAATTTCACAATATTATTGTCCCCCTAAATTACATGATTTACCCTTTTACCTTATCAATAAAAATTAACAAAATTACAATTCATAAAACCCAAAAGTAAAAGTGATATATTTAAAAAATTTGGATTTACATATTCCAAATATGGAATCCATTTTTTAAAATTCAAATAATAGAAGTTTTAGTAATTAATTTAAGATTCATTCCATCTTCGGAAAGACATATCAAAATTTAAAAGTTAAAATATCGTAAAACATTAAAATGTTTTTTCATCTGAATTCAATGTAAAATTATTTCTAATGACCTCAATTATGTTAAATGATAAATATATATTCTATTAACATATATATACACTTCAATAATATAATTTAATCATATAAATTATTTTTATGAAAAAAGTTTTTTTCAATTAATATTTATTGTATTTTTACAATTCATCAAAACATGAAAGTTATCGTAAAAATATCAAAAATTCATCCAAATAAATTTTTATACTCTGCTTCCAAATAACAAGTTTTTTTGTCACATAAAAATTATTAATGTGTCAAAATATTAATTTAAAATTAGTTCTCCATTAAAAGGTGGAAAATCACCATTTTAAAAAATATAGGATTTTATATATCAAATAGGGTTTATTCATACCTTATGAAAAAATATCTATTGGATGAATATGAAAATAAAAATATATGACATATATATTTCTTTAGTTTTAATTGATAATAAAAATTCTTTCAATTTATTAATATAAAAATGGAAATATATAATTGGTTTATTTTTTATAAATTAATTGTATCCAATGAATTCACCATATATTTTCATAAGTTAGAAATATTTGTTCCCGCTAACCTAATAGCTAGGTTAAAATGGTCATTTTATACTAAGGGTGTCTCTCTGTTATTTTAAACTCACATTTTCATGCAATTAAAGCTATTGAGGAATTATAATTATTTAAAATATTTCATAAAAATATTTGGGTGTTACATTTTACCCCCCTCCCTTTAAAATGAATTTCTCCCTCAAAATTCATCATTTGGGAACAAACATATGAGGATAATTCTTCCTCATCTCATCCTAAAGTTCCCATATATCTTCCACAAATTAGTTTTTCCACAATGATACTTTATCTAAGTGTGTGGTCTTGTTTCATATAATTTTTTTTCTATGATGCAGAATCTCTGTCTATTTTTTTCATATGAAATAGCTTGCACGAGCAGTATAACATCTAGGTTTACTACATGTGAATGATTAGGAATGTATTTTCTCATATAGATACATGGAACAAATCATGAACCTGAGAGATATTTGATGGAAGATCCAATCAGTAATCTACCTTCCATTCATAATCCAGAATTTCAAAATGACTGATATACCTACGGATCATCTTTCACTTCTTTCCAATTATCATTTATCCCTTCCAGCTAGATATCCACATAATATCCTTATAACTAACTTCAAACTCTATGTCTTTCCTTCAGTTATCAGCATAATGTATATGTCGACTCTGAGCTGTTCTTATGTGTTGTTGAATAGATCTGACTTTTTCTACCATTTCATCAACAATATTAGGTCCTAATAGCATTATTTCCATAAATTTATCCCAGAAAGTTTGAGTTCTACACTTCTTTTCATATAGGGATTCATAAGGATCCATCTGAATACATGAGTGAAATCTATTATTATAATAAAATTCCACCAAAGGTAGTCATTGATCCCAACCACCTTTGAAATATATAGAGAAAACTCTTGGCATGTCTTATAGAGTTTGAATTGTCCTATCAGACTAATCATCTATCTGGGGATGATAAGTAGCGATGAAACATAACTGTTTATCCATTTACTTATAAATACTTCTCCAGAACATTGATTTAAACCTCAAATCCTGATTATATATAATGGAAAGTGGTACTCTAACAATATTACCACTTCCATTACATATATCCTAGAAATATGATCTAGATTGAGATCCTATCTAATATAAATGAATTGTTTCAAATTCGTAATATGATCAACTATAACCCATATATCATTATTGAATTTATATTTTTTGGGAAGTCCAAAGACAAAGCCCATATTGATGTTTTTCCATTTCCATTTTTTTTTTGTAATGGATGTAACATCCCCTTAGACTTTTGTCTCTCATCCTTAAATTTCTGAAAAACCAATTACTAAGAGACATATTTGTAAACACCACTTTCCAACCCATACAATTAGAAATACTCATTTGGGACACTATACATATTTGTGCTTCCATGATGAATAAAAATGATGAACTCTGAGCCTCATTAAATATCTCTTTATTTAATTCTAGAATGGGATGAATACAAATCTGGTTCATGAACCTTATTATTCTATATTAACCAAGGTTGAATTCAGGAACATTTCTCACCTTCTTTTGTAGCTCTACATCTTCCTTCTCAGCCTCCTTTATCTTCACTTGTATATATTGTTGAACATTCATTTGATAACGATAAGATTTAGCCCCTTAAAATTTTCAAGATCTATCCTTTGAAAATCCATAAATATAGGATCTTTTTAATCCTCATCAGGGATAGGATAGCATGGTCATTTCGACTCAATGCATTGGAAACCTTATTCCCTTTACAAGGGTGGTAATGTATTGAGTATTCATAATCTTTAATCAACTCCAACCATATTATTTCATCAATATTCATATAATTTTTATGTAAATATTCTTTAATATTTTAGGGTTAGTATAAATATCACATATTTCACCATTTAGTGAAAATATTAACATTTCTAACTCCAAATCATGATTTGGGTAATTTTTCTCATGGATTTTCAATTTTCGTGAGGCATAAGATATCAACAAATCATTTTACTTGAGATTAAAAATCAGTACCTTCTTGGATGCGTCAATGTAGATTACAAACTGTTCTCCACTACAATGCAGTGTGAGCATAGGAGCACTGGCTAATCATATTTTTAGCTCTTTGAAATTATCTTCACATTCCTCAATCCTCATGAACCTAACTCATTTTCAAATCAACATGGTTACTAGATTAGATAATCATGAAAATTATTTCTCAAAACGTCAACAATATCCTTCCAAACAAAGAAAACATTGGATCTCAGTTACATTTTAGGTCTTGGACAAATTTCAATGACTTCTATTTTTTTGGATCTACAAATATCCCTTATCTTGAGATTAAGTGACCCAAAAAGAAACTTTATAAACCCAAAATTCACACTTCATAAATTTTTCATAAAGCTTCTCCATTCTCAAGGTCATCAGTACAATTATCATGTGATCTTCATGATCATCCTTTCTCTTCAAATAGATAAGAATATCATCTATATAGACTACCATAACCTGATCAAGATTGTCTCTAAAGACTCTATTCATTATATCCATGAAGATAATAGGGTGTTTAGTAATACCAAAATGCATCATGATAAATTCACAGTGACTATACCATGTATGGAATGTCATCATTGATATATACTTCTTCTTAAACCTTTGTTGATGATATCTAGAATGAATATCAATCTTGGAAAAGTATTGAGCTTTGTGTAGTTGGTCAAATAATTCATCAATGCTACTAAGAGGATATTTATTCTTGATAATGATCTTGTAATGTTCTCTATAATTAATTAAGAGTCTGGTTGATCTATATATCTTCTTATCAAATAGAATAGGTGAACCCCCAAGGCGATACACTAAAGAATATAAATCCCTTTTCAATATTCTCTTAGAGTTTCTTCTTCAATTATAGCAACTCAATTGGGGTCATTTTATATGGTTTCATTAAAATAGGAATAGAACCCGATAATATTTCTATTGTGTCACGACCCATCCTCGGGGCCCATGTCGTGACTACCCCAAGCCCACCTTCCAGAGGCCGGGGGCTGGAAACTTGCACCAAAGGCGTAAATCTCGATAACTGGGAAGGCATTTCCTTTATAAAATTAAACAAACACCACAGAGTACAAGGGAAAGCCAACACTTTGTAAAAGTGAAACAAAAGTAGTGCTGAAAGTAAAGGGGCCGGAAATACAATCCCAACTGTAAAGTACAATGTAAAAGAAAAAAAAGTTGGAAGATGAAAAGATGCTCGTGGATCGCCACCACGGATCCTACCTGAAGGGTAGGTACAGATAGCGCAGCTCCTAGATCATCTTTGCCCTTCGGGAACCGGCTCGTCGTGAGGTGCTCCTCCGGGTACATTCTTGTCGTGTGGTCCACCTCCGGGTACCGACTCTTCGAGATGTCCACGTCCGAGTGTCGTCCAGTCCTCGTACACTCGGTCTCTGTCAGCATTGTCCGTCATATGCTTCCAACACAATGAGGTGCGGGCATAGCCCGTGTAGGGGTGAGTATAACAATACTCAGTAGGGACCCTGATACCCTCAAGGTCTCACTAAATCAAACAAGGATAACCACAAGATGGATCTCAATAGATAAACCTTACTTAGTTATAAGTTCATACTTATACGTAAGTTATCATGTAACCCATCTCAATCATGAGGAAACCCCAAGGTTATGGAATCAACGGATAACCACTACTTAGGTATATGCCCATACATATACCTAAGTTATCAAGTACCCCATCTCAATCATGAGGAAACACAAAGGTCAATGACTCTGCTCAAACCAGGATTTTTATTCACGATGAAGAAAACCCGGCTGCTGGAGAACTCCTCCTCTGACGAGCGTAGCAGTACTGTCACGACTCCGAGGTGATACTCACTAACCTTAGACTGCTGAGGTACTCCTCCTGTCGAGTACCACGGGTCTGCCACCTCACAAAGTAGTGCTTCCCACCATGGGTCTGCCACCTCACACAGTAGTTCTCCCCCTCATAGCCTATAGAGGTACTCCTCCTATCGAGTACCGTGGGTCTGCCACCTCAAAAATTAGTGCTCTTCTACCATGGTTCTGCCACCTCACAAAGTATTGCTCCCCACTGGGCTATACAAGTCACTCTGAATCGAATTGGACAAGCACTCATCAGGTCCACAACTACTAGGTCTCCACACTCCGCACGCTCGTCTCTGAGAGGGTCCACTCCACGAGCTACTGGTGGATACTCCAAGTATCTCAAATTCCCAGAAAGAAGTATAAAAAAGGATCTCCTCATCACAGAGGTCTCAACGCAACAGACGGCGCGTCAATCGGATGTCCGGTCTGTGAGTTATTAGCCTTTTAGTCCCGGGGGCCCAGTTGGTTTCGTGTATGAACCAACCTGGTCGTACTCCAGATGTGTCCAAACCTCAAACATAGTAAGAAAAAAGAACTGTCTCACTAAGAGGAGTCCAATGAAGTCTACGGCACGTCAATCGGACGTCCGGAGCTCAAGTTATAAGCGTTTCCGCTCCGAGGGCCTGGTTGGTTTCATGTTCAAACCAATCTTTCCATACTCAAAGTTCACCAAAACCTTGAGTGTAATATACCTAAATGACCGTCTCGATCCAAGGATTGCACCATAGCTTACGGTGCGATGATTGGAGGTTTGTAGCCCAAGTTATGGGTGTGTGAACGAAACTGGCCGAATTTAGGGGGTTTGGACCCGGACCGACCCGGCCCCAAACCCCCTGGGTCGGCCTGAACCGGGTCGATCGGGTCCGGACCAAATGGTGTGGCCCGGCCCAGCTGGCGTGGCCCTGCCTGGCTGGCGCGTCCCGACCCGGCTGGCGCGGCGCTGGCGGCCCGGCCCGCGTGGCCAGCGGCTCGGCCTTCAGCCGAGTGGAATGCGAAGGGGGCATTTCCCCCTTGATTGAAGAAATGGCAGACCCAGGTGGGGTCTGCCCTAGCTGAGCAGGCCAGGGGTTTTGAAACCTCGGACTTCCAGGAATCGGCCAGCCGTAATGGCCGGCCGGTGAGCTGCTGCGGCACCTACCGGTCCCGCCTCCTGGTGCGTCGGCGGCCGGCCGAGCCCGAACGCCTCTTCGGAAACCGCCGCGGCCCTTGGCCGCGGCTCTTGACCGACCAGCGCGGCACGACGGAGTTGCGCCCCTCCACCACGGCCCGCCCCGGTCGCGGCCCACTCTTGGTTGTGGCCTCCTTCGGCTTCACCGGCACGGCGCAACAGCGCCGCACTCCTTCACTACGACCTGCTCTGGCCACGGTTCTCTCGTTCCTGTGCGGTGCGACGGCACCGCGTCACCTCCGTTTCAAGCCACGATGAAGATCAACAACAAAGGGGGAGGAGGGTCGGCCATGTTTGTGTGGTCTGACCTCCTCCCGTTATATTGATAACAAGCATCCAATAAATAACGAAGAACATAAAAATAATACTTGAACGATGTAACAACCCCTACCTCAATGAAGTTCGTGGAAGCTAGCGTCACGGAAAACAGCATCGCGGAGTGAGGCTCCATATACATTGACGAATAACGTCTGAGGAGGAAGCGACATATCCCTTTCTTTGACAAGGAGAGAAAAAGGAGCAGTGTGATGACGTTCTTCGTCGAAGTAGTGATGTTCTTCGCAGTAGGAGATGAAGTTCCACAAGAGAAGAATAACTCTTCCTCTCTCTCAATTCTCAACACAACCAAACTAAACAAAAAAAATAAGACTCCTCTTATTTTATTAAGGCATTGCATGCATTTTAAATTTTAAAAAGCAATCCCTTAATTAATTAACCTTAAGTTGTCTAATTAATTAGATGTTTAGTTGGCATGAATTAATGTGAGAGAGTTACATAATTTAAGTGAGGGGGGTCTAGAGGAGTTAGGGGAAGGTGAGGGGTTGGGCTCGTTTGGGCCCCACCCCACCTTAATCCTTTCAAAGGTAGTTAATAGCAAGTGGTTCCCACCCCCAACCCCCTTATATAGGATATAACTACTTAGTAAAAAGAAATAAAATTGTAATACAATTTTATTTTATTCTTCACTTAAACCACATTTTTTAACTACTCCTCCCGAGAAAACGCACCTTAAGAAAAGGTGTTCATAAGAAATTATCGGTGTTGTGGTTTCATCGGTGCCCTCAGATTTCGATTATGAGCACCGGTTCAAAAGTTATAAAAACCCGCTCATTCGTTCACTAAAGGTACCCTACCTAAACTTCGGAAAATTATTCCGGGCACACCGGGCATCGGAATCAGGTGCCGTCAGAAACTGCATACTCGTAAAATCCCAAAGAAATTAAAAAAATAAATTTCCTTGAAATTTACGAGTCTTTACATTACTCTCACCTCAGGGATTTACGTCCCCGTAAAGCTACATCATAAACTAGGGAAACAAAAGGAGGTACCGAGCATGCAACTGAGCCTCCTGCTCCCATGTGCCCTTCTGGAGGTTCCCATGCTGCAAGTGAAAGTGCACAAGAGGAATCAACCGTCCTCACAGGACCCGCTCCTGTCAATCCTTAGCCTCTATTGGAACCTCGTGAAAGTCGCACCGTCATCGATGATAATGGAAAGGTCGTGCACACATCTCCTCGGCTGAGATACGTGGATGACTTCGTGCACCCGGTGCATCTGAGGTGGAAGGGCCAGGCGGTAAGACACCTCACCTACCCTACTGAGGACCTGGAATGGTCCGATGAAGCACAAAGATAACTTGCGGCCCCAGCCAAAACTCCATAATCCACGTCGAGGTCAGACCTGTAAGAAAACGTGGTCGCCATCCTCGATCTCCAGTGGTCTTCGTCTCCTATTATCATAGGACTTTAGTCTACTCAATGTAGTCTTCATCTGCTCCTAGATGATCTGCACCTTCTCCATCAGGACCTGAACCATTTCTGGTTCTATACATGCTACCTCCAACACTATTCACAAAGGATATCTGAAACATGTCCAGCTATTGTCTCGCCACTCCTAAAAGCTGAATTCCCGATCTCCTACTAAGAGCATCTGCTACAACATTCCCCTTCTTTGATTATGTTCCACGAGAGCTGCTAAGATTTCTCCTTTACCGAAAAGTGAAATCTGGTCTCATCCCCTGGATGAACCACATTCTTTGCCTAATACAGTCAATCCTGACATGAATGATACATTCATGCCATGGATGACGTCATAAGGCCTCGACACTACTACCATGAGATCCAATTTTCACTCTCGTCTCCAATCGTTGAGTCACACTGTTGGCATCAGTGTGTGATTACTGGGTCTCCTCCAGTAGAAAACTCGAAAGTGAGGGTCAAGTCAATAGTTTTAACCGGAACCTCTCAGTATCAACCATATGAAGTGGAAATTAAAGTAATCGTCACAAGAAAGGTGTCTTTCATAACTACAGATCAAAGTACAAAGACACATATAACTACAATAGCGACCACATGGAAAATATAAACACCAAGAACAAGGGCCTCTGTGCCAAGACCCGCTCCTGTCCACCTGCTTCCCGAGCTCCGTAGTCATATGCTTCAGCTGCCTGAATCTGAGCTCTCCCATGTCCACCCGTTCCCTACGGTCGGGGTGGTCCTACAGGTGGTGGTGGTGGCAACATCTCGAAGCGTCGTCCACCTCTATCTACACGGCCAGCTTCTCTGCCTCTGCCTCCTCCTCCTTGCGGTCTGCCTTGATCGAACCTCTACCTCTATTTGGGAGGTTCTTCATTTATCTGCTGATTGTTCGAGTGGTGGGTTGGACAGTCACAAGCCATGTGACCCCGTCCACCGCATGTGTAACACAGCATGGCAGGTCTGGATCTATCTCTACCCTTGGTGCCTCGCACTACTAACCCTGAGTCGTTCGGTCGAAAACTTGTAGTTTTGGCCCTCCTAGACCTCTGTGTCATCTGTCTACTTCTGGCTACAGAAGACTCTACTACAAGTCGACTAGTGGTCAGTCACGCTGCTGGAGTCTGCTCAGCAAGGAAACTCTCCACTAAGAGGGCTCGCTCCAACACCCCTGCCTGGGTAGGTATGCTGAGAGGGATCGTCAAAGATCTTATCTCATGACTCTGTCCCTGCTCGAAGGTCTGGGCCCGGAAGAATGGGTCTCGTACCATGTCTGTGGAGTAGTGTGAGAGGTCTGTGAACCTCGCTGAGTACTGAGGTACACTCATGATGCCCTGCTGCAGATGAAGTAACTCCTGTATCTGCACCGCTCGTAGGGTGGCTGGTACAAACTCTTCCTGGAGCAGGCCCTCGAAGTTTGCCCATAGAAGTGACGTCTCATCATGCATCTGGAGCATCAGGCTCTACCATCTGCCTGTTGCTGCCTGAAGGAGGATAGCAGCAAGGATCACCATGAAGTCCGCTGGTGTACATACTAGCCTGCAGACTCTCACCTCATCCTCCAGCCAATCCCCAGCCACCTGTGGGTCCGTCTCTCCCCTGAACCTGGGTGGGCTCTGGCGCTGGAACTAACGCATCACGCTCAAGCGGCGTGCATCGCCTACTGCTGGGGTTGGTGGAGTCGGTGGCTCAAAGGGTTGTAGTACCGCTGGTGCCTCTGCTGGTGCCGCAACTGGAAGAGGGCCCTGTACTGAGGCCTCGTCGCTCGGTGGGCTGTCATTTCATACAACTATCGGGCTCTAGCTGGTCGTCTGCGTGGAGGCATCCTAAAAGAAATAGATGCGACACGGTCAAAAGACTATACCTGGTGAGCTGACCTGGTTTGAGCTGATTTAAGGGAAAACTATTGAAAACACTCACGAAAACAATGTTTTCGTGTAATAAGTTGGAAATCAGAAGTCAGGGTCCTGGTGTATGGATACGTCGGTCGCTTGCACCAACACTAGACTCCCTGAACGGAAGACCACACTTAGTACCCTTAACACTATTGCTTCACTGAAAGAAAATATCAAAGTTTTATGTTCTACGGTAGAACTGACTCCTTTGATACCAATTTGTCACGACCCATCCCCGGGGCACGTGTCGTGACTACCTCAAGCCCGCCTTCCATAGGCCAGGGGCTGGCGACTAGCACCAAAGGCGTAACTCCCAATAACTGGGAAGGCATTGCCTTTATAAAAGTAAACAAACACCACAGAGTACAAGCGGAATCCAACACTATGTAAAACTGAAACAAAAGTAGTGCTGAAAGTAAAGGGGTTGGAAAGACAAGCTTAACTGTATAGTACAAGGTAAAAGACAAAATAGATGGAAGATGAAAAGATGCTCCTAGATTGCCACCATGGATCCTACCTGAAGGGTAGGTACAGATAGCGCAACTCCTAGATCGTCCTCGTCCGACAATACCCTCTGGGAACCGGCTCATTGTGAGGTGCTCCTCCGGGTACCGTCTCGCCATGTGGTACACCTCCGGGTCTCGACTCGTCGAGAGGTCCACCTCCGGGTGTCATCCTGTCTTCATACACTCGGCCTCTGTCAGCGCTATCTGTCGTCTGCATCCAACACAACGAGGTTCGGGCATAGCCTGTGCAGGGGTGAGTATAACGATACTCAGTAGGGACCCCGAGACCATCAAGGTCTCACTAAATCCAACAAAGATAACCTCAAGAAGGATCTCAACAGATAACCCTTACTTAGGTATAAGTTCATACTTATAACTAAGTTATCAAGTAACCCATATCAATCATGAGGAAACACCAAGGTTATGGAATCAATGGATAAAAACTACTTAGGTATATGTCGGTACATATACCTAAGTTATTAAGTAACCCATCTCAATCATCAGGAAACACAAATTTCAACGACTTAGCTCAAACCAGGATTTTTATTCACGATGATGAAAACACAGCTACTGGAGAACTGCTCCTCTGTCGAGCGCAGTAGTCATGTCATGACTCAAAGGTGATACTCACTAACCATAGACTGCTGAGGTACTCCTCCTTTCGAGTACCGCGGGTATGCCGCCTCACAAAGTATTGCTTCCCGCCATGGGTTTGCCACCTCACACATTAGTGATCCCCCTCATAGCCTACAAAGGTACTCCTTCTGTCGAGTACCGCGGGTCTGCCACCTCACAAAGTAGTGATCCTCCGCCATGGGTCTGCCACCTCACAAATTAGTGCTCCCCACTAGGCTATAAAAGTCACACATAATCGAATCGGACAAGCAGTCATCAGGTCCACAGCTACTAGGTCTTCGTACTCCGCACGCTCATCTCCGGGAGGGTCCATTCCATGAGCTACTAGTAGATACTCCAAGTATCTCAAAGTCCCACAAAGAAGTATCATAGAGGACCGCCTCATCACATGAGTCTCAACGCAACAGACGGTGTGTCAATCGGACGCTCAGTCTATGAGTTATTAGCCTTTTAGTCCTGGGGGCCTGGTTGGTTTCGTGTACGAACCAACCCAGCCGTACTCCATCTATGCCCAAACCTCGAGCGGAGTAAGCCAAATGAACCGAGTCACTAAGAGGAATCCAATGAAGTCGAAGTTACGTCAATCAGACGTCCGGAGCTCAAGTTATCAGCATTTTCGCACCGAGGGCCCGGTTGGCTTCGTGTTTGAACCAACTCGGTTGTACTCAAAGTTCACTGAAACCTTGAGTATAATATACCGCAACGACTATATTGCTCCGAGGATCGCATCGCAACTGATGGTGCGACGATCGAAAGTCTGTATCCCAAGTTACGGGCGTTTTAACAAAACTAACCGAATTTAGGGGGTTTGGGCCCGGACCGACCAGGCCCAAAACCCCTTAGGATGGCCCGAAAAGGGTTGACCCGAACCGGGTCCGGGTCTGGCCAAAATGGTGCGGCCCGGCCCTGCTGGCGCGGCCCGGCCCGCGTGGCCAGCAGCTCGGCCTTCGGCCAAGCAGAATGCGAAGGGGGCGCTGCCCCCTTGATTGAAGAAACGGCGGACCCAGGTGGGGTCCGCCCTAGCGGAGCATGCCGGGGGTTTTGAACCCCTGGACTTCATGGAATCTTCCGTCCATAATGGCTGGCCATTGAGCTACCGCGGGACCTGCAGGTCCCGCCTCCTGGTGCGCCGGCGGCCGGCTGAGCCCGGCCGCCTCTTCTGGAACCGCCGCGGCCCGCCCCGGTCGTGGCCCCCCTGGTGCTCCGGCATGGCGAGACGGCTCTGCGCTCCTCCGCTGTGGCCGCAGCCTCCTTCGACTTCACCGGCACGGCACAATAGCGTCGCGCTCCTTCACCGCGGCCTGATCCGGCCGTAGTTCTCTCGTTCCTGTGCGGTGCGACGGCACCGCATCACCTCTATTTCAAGCCACGAAGAAGATCAACAACAAAGGGGGTGGAGGGTCAGCTATGTTTGGGTGGTCTGACCTCCTCCCATTATATTGATAACAAGCATCCAATAAATAATGAAGAACGTCAAAATAATACTTGAACGATGTAACAACCCCTGCCTCAAAGAAGTTCGCAGAAGCTAGCGTCGCAGAAAACGGCGTCGCGGGGTGAGGCTTCGTATACGTCGATGGAGAACGTCCGAGGAGGAAGCGGAGTCTCCCTTTCTTTGGCGCGGAGAGAAAAAGGAACAACGTGATGGCGTTCTTCGTCGAAGTAGTGATGTTCTTCACTGGAGGAGATGAAGTTCCACAAGAGAAGAAGAACTCTTCCTCTCTCTCAATTCTCAACACAACCAAACTAAACAAATAAAATAAGACTCCTCTTTTTCTATTAAGGCATGGCATGCATTTAAGATTTTGAAAAGCAATCCCTTAATTAATTAAACATAAGTTGTCTAATTAATTAGATGTTTAGTTGGCATGAATTAATGTGAGAGAGTTACATAATTTAAGTGAGGGGGTCTAGAGGAGTTAGGGGAAGGTGAGGGGTTGGGCTCATTTGGGACCCACCCCACCTTAATCCTCTCAAAGCTAGCTAACAGCAAGTGGGTCCCACCTTCAACTCCCTTACATAGGATATAACTACTTAGGAAAAAGAAATAAAATTGTAATACAATTTTATTTTATTCTTCACTTAAACCACATTTTTTTAACAACTCCTCCCGAGCAAACGCACCTTCAGAAAAGGTGTTCATAAGCAATTACCGGCGCTACGGTTTCATCGGTGCCCTCAGATTTTGACTCTGTGCACCGGTTCAAAAGTTAGAAAAACCTGCTCATTCGTTCACTAAAGGTACCCGAGCTAAACTTCGTAAAATTATTCCGGGTACACCGGGCCTTGGAATCAGGTTCCGTCAGAAACTGCTTACTCGTAAAATCCCAAAGAAATTAAGAAAATAAATTTCCTTGAAATTTACGGGTCTATACATTACTCCCACCTCAGGGATTTACATCCCTGTAAAGATACATCATAAACTAGGGAAACAGAAGGAGGTACCGAGCATGCAACTGATCCTCCCGCTCCCATGTTCCCTCTTGGAGGTTCTCGTGCTACCAGCAAAAGTACACAAGAGGAATCGAACGTCCTCACAGGACCCGCTCCTGTCGATCCTCAGCCTCTATTGGAACCCCGTGAAAGTCGCACCATCATCGATGATGATGGAAAGGTCATGTAAACATCTCCTCAGTTGAGATACGTGGATGAAGTCGTGCACCCGGTGCATCTAAGGTGGAAGGGCTAGGCGGTAAGCCACCTCGCCTACCCTACTTGGGACCTGGAATGGTCCGATGAAGCGCAGAGATAACTAGTCACCCCGGCCAAAACTCTGTAATCCATGTCGAGGTGAGACCCGTAAGAAAATGTGGTCACCACCCTTGATCTCCAGTGGTCTCTGTATCCTATTAGCATAGGACTTTAGTCTACTCAGTGTAGTCTTCATCCGCTCCTAGATTATCTGAACCTTCTCCGTTGTGACCTGAACCATCTCTGGTTCTATACCTGCTGCCTCTAACACTATTCTCAAAGGATATCTGAAACCTGTCCAGCTGTTTTCTTACCACTCCTAATAGCGGAATTCCCGATTTCCGACTAAGAGCATTAACTACAATGTTCCCCTTCTTTGCTTACGTTCCACAAGAGCTGCTAATATTTATCCATTTCTGAAAAGTGAAATCCGGTCTCATCCCCTGGATGAACCACGTTCTTCACCTAATACAGTCAATCCTGACATGAATGATACATTCATTCCATGGATGACGTCGTAAGGCCTCGACGCTACTACCAAGAGATCCAACTGTCACTCTCGCCTCCAAGGGTTGAGTCACACTGTCGGTATTAGTGTGTGATTACTCGGTCTCCACCAGTAGAAAACTCAAAAGTGAGGGTCAAGTCAACAATTTAACCGGAACCACTCAGTATCAACCATACAAAGTGGACATTAAAGTAATCCTCATAAGAAAGGTGTCTCTTATTACTACATCTCAAAGTACCAAGACACATATAACTACAACAGCGACCACATGGAAACTAAAAAAACCAAGAACAAGGGCCTCTGTTCCTAGACCCACTCCTTTCCACCTACTTCCGGAGCTCCGTAGTCATATTCTCCAGCTACCTAAAGCTGAGCTCTCCCCTGTCCACCTGTTCCTTACGGTCGGGGTGGTCCTCCTGGTGGTGGTGGTGGCAACACCTCGAAGCATCATCCACCTTTATCTGCATGGCCAGCTTCTCTACCTCTCCCTCCTGCTCCTTACGGTCCGCCTCGATCGAACCTCTGCCTCTTTCTAGGAGGTTCTTCATCTATCTGCTGATCATCCAAGCGGTGGGTCGGACAATCACGAGCCATGTGACCCCGTCCTCCGCATGTGTAACACAGCATGGCAGGTATGGCTTTATCTCTAACCTTGGTGCCTCGCACTACTGACCCTGAGTCGTGCGGTCGACCACCTATAGGTCTGGCCCTCCTGGACCTCTAGGTCATCTGTCTACTGCCAACTGCAGAAGACTCCACTACAAGTCGACTAGTGGTGGGTCCCGCTACTAGAGTCTGCTCAGCAAGGAAACTCTCCACTAAGAGGGCTCACTCCAAAACCCCTGCCTGAGTCGGGATGCTGAGAGGGATCGTCGAAGCTTTGATCTCGTGCCTCAGTCCCTACTTGAAGGTCTGGGCCCAGAATAATGGGTCTCGTACCATGTCTGTGGAGTAGCGCGAGAGATCTGTGAACCTCACTGAGTACTGAGATACACTCATGTTTCCCTACTGCAGATGAAGTAACTCCAGTATCTGCACCACTCCTAGGGTGGCTGGTACAAACTCTTCCCGGAATAGGCTCTCGAAGTCTGCCCATAGATGTGATGTCTCATCATGCATCTGGAGCATCAGGCTCCACCATCTGCCTACTGCTGCCTGAAGGAGGCTGTCAGCAAGGATCACCATGAAGTTCGCTGGTGTACCTACTAGCCTAAAGACTCTCACCACAGCCTCAAGCCAATCCTCAGCCGCCTGTGGGTCCGTCTCTCCCCTGAACCTGGGTGGCCTCTGGCACTGGAACTCACGCAGCGCGCTCAAGCGGTGTGCTTCGCCTACTGATGGGGCCGGTGGCATCGGTGGCCCAACGGGTGGTAGTACCGTTGGTGTCTCCGCTGGTACCGCAATTAGAAGAGGGCCCTGTACTGAGGCCTCGTCGCTCAGGGGGCTGTTAGTTCATACAACTCTCAGGGGTCTAGCTGGTCATCTGCGGGGAGGCATCCTGAAAGAAAAAGATGTGACATGGTAAAAAGACTATACCTGGTGAGATGACCTGGTTTGAGCTGATTTAAGGGAAATCTTTTGACAATACTCACGCAAACAGTTTATTCATGTACTAAGTTGGAAATCAAGAAGTCAGGGTCCTGGTGTATGGATACGTCGGCCGCCTGCACCAACACTGGACTCCCTGAACTAAAGACCACTCTTAGTACCCTTAACAATATTGCTTCACTGAAAGAAAATATCAGAGTTTTATGTTCTGCGGTAGAACCGACTCCATTGATACCAATTTGTCACGACCCATCCTCGGGCCCCATGTCGTGACTAACCCAAGCCCATCTTCCACATGCCAGGGGCTGGAGACTATCACCAAAGGCGTAAATCCCAATAACTAGGAAGGCATTGCCTTTATAAAAGTAAACAAACACCACAGAGAACAAGTGTAAGACAAAACTAAGTAAAACTAAAACAAAATTAGTGCTGAAAGTAAAGGGGCCAGAAATACAAGCCCAACTATAAAGTACAAGGTAAAAGACAAAATAGTTGGAAGATGACAAGCTTCTCCTGGATCTCCACCACAGAACCTAGCTGAAGGGTAGGTATAGATAGCGCATCTCCTAGATCATCCTCATCTGAAAACCCCCTCCGGGAACTGGCTCGTCCTAAGGTGCTCCTCTAGGTACCGTCTCGTCGTGTGGTCCACCTCCGGGTACCGACTCATCGATAGGTCCACCTCCGGGTGCCATCCAGTCCTCGTACACTCAGCCTCTGTCAGTGCTGTCTGTCGTCTGCATCCAACACAACGTGGTCCGGGCATATCCTGTGCAGGGGTGAGTATAATGATACTCAGTAGGGACCCCGAGACCCTCAAGGTCTCACTAAATCCAACAAGGATAACCACAAGAAGGATCTCAACAGATAACCCTTAGGTATAAGTTCATACTTATACCTTAGTTATCAAGTAGCCCATATCAATCATGAGAAAACACCAAGGTTATGATATCAACGGATAACCACTACTTAGGTATATGCCCATAAACATACCTAAGTTATCATGTAACCCATATCAATCCTGAGGAAACACAAAGTTCAACGACTCAGCTCAAACCAGGATTTTTATTCACGATGATGAAAACATGGCTGATGGAGAACTCCTCCTCTGTCGAGCGCAGTAGTCTTGTCACGACTCTGAGTTGATACTCACTAACCTTAGGCTGTTGAGGTACTCCTCCTGTCGAGTATTGTTGGTTTGCCACCTCAAAAAGTAGTGCTTCCCGCCATGGGTCAGCTACCTCACACAGTAGTGCTTCCCGCCATGGGTCAGCTACCTCACACAGTAGTGCTCCACCTCATAGCCTACAGAGATACTCCTCCTGTCGAGTACCATGGAACTGCCACCTCAGAATTTAGTGCTCTTCCGCCATGGGTCTACCACCTCACAAAGTAGTGCTCCCCAATGGGCTATACAAGTCACTCTGAATCGAATCGGACAAGCAGTCATTAGGTCCACAGCTACTAGGTCTCCGCACTCCGCACGCTCATCTCTGAGAGGGTCTTCTCCACGAGCTACTGGTCAATACTCCAAGTATCTCAATGTCCCACAAAGAAGTATCACAAAGGACCTCCTAGTCACAGGGGTCTCAATGCAATAGACGACGCGTCAATTGGACGCCCGGTCTGTGAGTTATTAGCCTTTTAGTTTTGGGGGCCCGGTTGGTTTCGTGTACGAACCAACACGGTCGTACTCCAGCTACGTTAAAACCTCCAGCGGAGTAAGAAAAAAGAACTGTCTCACTAAGAGGAATCCAATGAAGTTGACATCACGTCAATCAGACGTCCGGAGCTCAGGTTATAAGTGTTTCCGCTCCAAGGGCCCGGTTGGTTTCGTGTTCGAACCAACCTGACCATACACAAAGTTCATCTAAACCTTGAGTGTAAATTACCGAAACGACCGTCTCGATCCAAGGATTACATCGCAACTGACTTTGCGACGATCGGAGGTTCGTAGCCCAAGTTATGGGCATTTGAACAAAACTGGCCGAATTTAGGGGGTTTGGGCTCGGACCGACCCAGCCCAAAACCCCCTGGGTCAGCCCGAACCGGGTCGACCCGAATGGGGTCCGGGTCCGGCCCAAATGGCGCCGCCCAACCTGGCTAGCATGGCTCGTCCCGGCTGGCGTGGCCCGGCCCGGCGCTGGCGGCCTGGCACGGCCCTGCGCGGCCCGGCTCGGCACACGTGGCCAGAGGCTCGGCCTTCGGCCGAGCGGAATTCGATGGGGGCGTTGCCCCCTTGATTGAAGAAATTGAGGAACCAAGTGGGGTCCACCCTAGCTGAGCTTTCCAGGGGTTTTGAACCCCTGGACTTCCTGGAATCGGCCGGCCGTAATGGCCAGCCGGTGAGCTGCCGCAGGACCTGCCGATCCCGCCTCCTGGTGCGCTGGTGGCCGGCCGAGCCTAGCCACATCTTCTGGAACCACCGCAGCCCTTGGCCGCGGCTCATCACTGACCAGTACTGCGCGATGCTACCGCGCCCCTCCGTCACGGCCCACACCGGCCACGGTGCCCTTGTTTCTTCGGAGCGGCGCGACGACGCCGCGCTCCTCCATCGCGACCCGCTCTTTGCCGCGGCCTCCTTCGGCTTCACTGGCGCGGGGCGACGGAGCCACGCTCCTTCGTCGCGGCCCGCTCCGGCCGCGGTTCTCTCATTCCCGCATGGTGCGACGGCACCGCATCACCTCTGTTTCAAGCCAAGAA
Source organism: Viscum album (assembly GCA_963277665.1). Taxonomy (NCBI): domain Eukaryota; kingdom Viridiplantae; phylum Streptophyta; class Magnoliopsida; order Santalales; family Viscaceae; genus Viscum; species Viscum album. The sequence goes on along the minus strand of OY728152.1, from coordinate 836,676,566 downwards.
AAAGATCAACAACAAAGGGGGAGGAGGGTCGGCTGTGTTTGTGTAGTCTGACCTCCTCTCGTTATATTGATAACAAGCATCCAATAAATAACGAAGAACTTCAAAATAATACTTGAACAATGTAACAACCCCTACCTCATAGAAGATCACGGAAGCTAGCATCGTAGAAAACGGCCTCGCGGGGTGAGGAACCATATACGTCGATGGAGAATGTCCGAGGAGGAAGTGGTGTCTCCCTTTCTTTGACGCGGAGAGAAAAAGGAACGGTGTGATGGCATTCTTCGTCGAAGTAGTGGTGTTCTTCGCCGGAGGAGATGAAGTTTCACAAGAGAAGAAGACCTCTTCCTCTCTCTCAATTCTCAACACAACCAAACTAAACAAATAAAATAATACTCCTCTTATTTTATTAAGTCTTGGCATGCATTTCAAATTTTGAAAAGCAATCCCTTAATTAATTAAACTTATGATGTCTAATTAATTAGATGTTTAGTTGGCATGAATTAATGTGAGACAGTTACATAACTTAAGTAAGGGTGTTTAGAGGAGTTTGGGTAAGGTGAGGGGTTGGGCTCGTGTGGGCCCCACCCCACCTTAATCCTCTCAAAGGTAGTTAACAACAAGTGGGACCCACACCCAACTCCCTTACATAGGATATAACTACTCAGGAAAAAGAAATAAAATTGTAAAACAATTTTATTTTATTCTTCACTTAAACCACATTTTTCTAACAACTCCTCCCGAGAAAACGCACCTTTAGAAAAGGTGTTCATAAGAAATTACCGGCGCTGCGGTTTCATCGGTGCCCTCGGATTTCGATTCCATACACCAGTTCAAAAGTTAGAAAAACCCGCTTGTTCGTTCACTGAACATACCCGAGCTAAACTTCGGAAAATTATTTCGGGCACACCGGGCCTCGGAATTAGGTGCCGTAAGAAACTGCGTACTCGTAAAATCCCAAAGAAATTAAGAAAATAAATTTCCTTAAAATTTACGGGTCTTTACATATTGAAAACTCAAATTCACGATTCGGTGGAAAACCTAGAAATTCTTCAATAAATACAACATCAAACCCCCAAAATCGGTGTTTAAATAATTGTGAGTTTCTCCCACACCATTTGAGATATATTTCAATCATTTATAGGAATCAAGACCCGTAATATGGAAGAAATTTATCTGGTAAATCCATATTCATCCTTGTATCAGTTGATGATCATAGATTGATCTATAAAATGAAATGTGGCTTCCCTTCCTTGTAAATTGATATGATCTCAGTATAGATAAATCCAATCCATGTCAAGAATCACATCAAATTACACTATAGATAGGATCACAAGATTTTAAGGAATCACTTTCCCACAAACTTCAACCGGAGAGGAAATATAAAATTTTGATGTGACCATTGTGCCATTTGGATTTGTCATAGCTAACTCAACATCTAATTGTTGAGGTAATACAGAGATACCCATAAAAAATTTCATCAAAATTATAAGATTGGGTGGATCTTGAATCAAATAATACATTATATACTTTAGATTATATGGTAAGTGTACCTTTCACCACTTCATTATCATACGCCACATCCCTGAGAGTGATATCATGTGAGTTGACATTGTATTTGGCCTTAAGATTTTGCTGATGTCAATCATCATCAATTACCCTTGTATTATGGTATTGATTGGAATAATTCTTCTTTTCCTTCCACATGTATCATTTATGTTTAAGAGGTGAATTTTGTGTAGAATTTTATTTATTTGGATCATTGGAGTTCTTTTTTACCATCACATAGGAACTCAACTTCCCGATGACCTTCTCTTCCACACTTAAAACATTTTCTAGTCCCTTTAAGACAATTTCATACATGTTTCTTTCCACACTTTGAGCATATGAGAAAAATCATCTTCTTTTCAATGTGGTCTTCAGATTATCCCTTGAATTCCATTTTTCTTTTCTTATCAAGCCCATAGGACTGATGGGTTACTCCAATCCCCATCTAAACCTTGAGAGAACATCAAACAATTTTCTCATAGCTATTGAAGTACCTTGTGGATAATTCCCTTCGGAATCTTTGTTTTAAGCCACTAAATAATCGATTAGTTTTATTCTCAGGTTGGATAATAATTCTAAAGGTGCACCTTGATGGTCTTGTAAAAATTTCTTTGTAGGTACCAAGGGACTCATCATCCATTTTCTTAATCTCAAGGAACTTATGCTCTATCATTGTTTAAAGAATGCGAGGAATGTAATTATATCAAAAATAAGTTCCTGAACTCATCACATTTCCTGGATTCAATTTCAACTCTTTACTTCATACTAATGATAATGTTACATCATTGATCAGTTTCACTTCCCAAATTATAGACTACTAAGATGACTTTATCATGTTCTAAACATTGGAGAATAGAAATATATTTTCAGTGGTACTGATCCATTTTTCAACAATGAATAGATCAGAAGACCTGCTGAATGGAGGTGGATGCTGCCTTATAAAGGACTCAACAGACTGTTGTTCCTTATTTTTCTCAATTTGAAGTCCTTCATGATTCATAGCATGAGGTGTGAGCATAGCTACAATATCTTTCATTCCATCTCCCATAACATTTAGTTTCCCTTGGGGACAATCATTGCATTGTTCATCACATTCTTCATTAACACGGTTCCTTAGGGTTCCATCCATTTTACTAAAACCAAAAAGCATCATGTGAGAAAAACTAATCATAATAGAAAAACCACATAATTAGGAATAAAATTTCAATTTATAACACTTTAGGTTATATCATTGGTTATTAATAATTATTTTTAAAACACTTGTATTATAAGTAATACATTTTTATATCCTATGGGTTCTTACTAAGTTTTTCTCACCCTAGTTTCTAAAGGTTAATAATACATTTCCATTGATACCAAATACAACGACCGATACATTACATAATTTGATATTAATTAAAAATTGAAGAATATTCGTTACAAAATAGGACAAATCAATTAAAGGACCCAATATGTATAGTGCCTTTAGAAATTTAGAAATACAAATAACTAGTTTATAATACATCTTCATTGTCTCCAACCTATATGGATATAACAAGAACCCATTTTTATATATCTCAATTAATACCCTTCTTCTTGACCTGGGGAAAAGAAACATATGAAAGGGTGAGATCAAATTCTCATTAAGGGTAAAAATGGGTGATATCAATGATATCACAATCATAAGACATAAGAATATAACATTTCAAAATCTTTTCCTGTATATGAAAGATCATGTTATCATTCCATGGGATAAATCATAAATGTTTATAGGAATCAATGAATGTAATCCCAAAATTCATAATATAAGACATTAAATTTTGTTCCATACACACTAGCATAGAAAATAATTTCTTATTAGTCAAGGATATTTGCAAAGACCATCATAGCAGACAAAGTCTGTTACTAAAGAAAGTTCACTCCTTCCATCCTTGTACTACTGAACTAATAAAATTTCTTATTCCATTCATTTTTATATCATGGGATATAAATATTTACCCAATTAATTTGAGGGGGATATATTTTCCACCCATATCATAATGTTATCATTCTTATGTGTTTTATAATAACATAAATCATTCATCATAACCTAAGGAATAAAAAGGGTTTCTTTAAACACCATAAAAAAATGTATATAAAATAAATTTATTTTATAAATAACATTACATCACAAAAAAAAAAAATAATTGGAACAATAAGGATATTATACTTGAAACATAACACTATTAAAAAATTACATCTTATATAGAAGGTAATTTTGATATAACACTTGAAATTAATTCTTAAAGAAAATATACTTTATTATACAAAAAGGTTTTCTTTTCTTAAAATAAAGTGAAATTTTAAAAGAAAATAATTAATTTTAAAATAAACTTGAAATCGTATAGAGGAGGTTTCCTATAAATAAGGCATTATGTAAATGTAAAAATCCATTCATTCTGTATCGATTAAAAAACATTCTACTCATACTTTTTACAATAAAATCAAAAAGTACCTCATATCAAAAAAGAAAAATATTCCATTCATACCATTTAATAAAAATATAACAATGGGTAAAATTGACTCTAAAAAATTTTAGAATAATAGAAATAATATTTTGGAATACATAATTCGGAATCACGGAAATGGATGATAAATATACCTTAGTAAATACATAAGTATAAACAATGTCAGATAATAATGAAATTGTAAAATTTTCCCTTACCATAGGTCTGATTTCCATTATATGTATTTGAACCTCTTATATAATGATTTAAATAATTTAATTTACTTATGTAGGAATCATAGAAATTTTTATGATATCATATATGATAATATTATCATCTATTTTTTAGTAACATTATTACTCATCCATCGGGTGTTAAATTATTTATTTTCTTACGTATGTTTTGTCAGATAAGTTCTTATTCCTATTATTAAGTTATAGTTATATAATTTTCAGAATAATATTTGTATAATATTTATCATATTATTTCATTCCATTCATTTATATAATGAATCTTTATTTAATATCATGTAGAATTAATCACATCACCTTGTGGAGACAGTAGGTCATACGTACGCACAAGTGACGATATCATTCCCAAAATTATTGAATGGAATTGTATTTTATGGTATATAATATTTCAGAATCAATATAATGTTATAATAATAATATATATTTTTTATTTCCATAATTATACCCTTCCAAGTAATATGGTTTTGAAATATAGATTACACCACAGTGTGGAGACGTCAAGTCATACGTACGCACATATGATGATTTCATTTTTAAAAGGATGGATAGAATATGAAATATAATTGTTTATTAATCATAATAAAATCTCAGTAAATAAGTGATACTAGTTTTATTACTTTATAATGAAACAACTCAAGAAGAGGAAGTAGAATAAGAAATACGTTTGAAAGAATCAGTAGAGGAGATTACCTCTTCTTCGACATGCTCCAACTGAATCTCCTCTTAAAGCGCTGGAGTTGGAAATTGAAAAATACCAAAAGCTATATAATGTAACTAGGTAAGTTGATAAATGAAATGTAAAGGTTATTGTGGATCTTGAAGTCTCAAAGTGAAGTGAAGTTGTGAGGTAGGATGTTCCCTTTTATAATTAAGGTGAGGGGATCTTTTGGAATCTACAAAAATATTAATTTATAATTAAATCAAAACCTTTCCAAAAAACCAAAAAATGTGCCAATGTTGAATATGAGATGATATAGTATTGTAAGATCATCAACCAATAAATTTTATACATGTTTTTATATCAATATAAACCTTATCATTTTAATTAACACATAGTTATTCTTTATAATATTTAACTAGGGTGACAAATATTTCAATATTAAAAGGGTAAAATATTTACATATTTGATGTCAATTAGACCATAAAAAATACCATTGAACATTCTAGACCATATTATAATTATTATATATATTTTTTTAAAATGATTTATTATTTTTAAATTATTTAATAAAACATTAGATTGATAAACAATCAATAATGTCAATTTTGACACCACTCAATTCATTGATTTATAAAATTATTAGGATAGAAAGTTAACATCGAATTGATTATTTAATTATATTCATAATAGGATAAGGTATATATAAAATTAATTGTAAATATTAATTATCACAAATTATATTTATTTTAATATTTTTAAAAATATTTATTTCACATTTCCCTTAATAAACTAATGAACACCACACTTTTTTGTAATTATTTGATATACATATTTGTTGAAAGAAAATTAAAAGTAAACTATTATGATAAATATAAATCCTATATATTTCCATGGAATACTTATAATAAAATATATCTTCGGTATAATTCATCATTAAAAATGGTATACTTATTAAAACATGAGTGTGACAAGTTTTTCATCACATTAAATAAAATAATATAAGTATCATAATCTATTTTATACAACTCTAAGTGGTCAATAACTCTATCCATTTATATTTATGGTCAATATATACTCGATCAATGTTTTTTTTCATGTTTTTTGGTATTTTAATGGTTATTAGAACATTAATAATAATTATTTTACTGATTTATCATCAATTAAATAATTCCTCAATCGTTAATGTATAAGTCTTCAAGGTAATTATTTATTTCTTGAAAATTACAAATAAATTATCATGAATAATAAAAACAATTATCTTTAACATTTTTATTTATAATCTAATTTATCTTCTTTATAACCTCATATTAAAAATGATATTATTATAAAAAAATTTGTTAGGCATATTTAATGTTTCATTAAATAAAATAATTTAAATGTACTAATATCATCAAAGTCACTTCCAAAAAACACCATTTCGACCCAAGGATGATTTATTTAGAAAAAAACTTATCCAATGATATTATGGAAAGCGTTAGGGTAATTTATTAATATTATTCTTATCCTTAATTACTTGATTTACAATTTTACCATATTAATTAAAATTAATGATGTTACTATTTATTCCCAAAACTAAAAGTAAGATATTTACATAATTTGGACTTACTGATTCCAAATATGGAATAAATTTTTCAAAACTAAAATCACAAAATTTGAAGTAATTTATTTAAAATTTATCGGGTTTTTAGAAAGAGAGAACGAGTTTTAAAAGATAAAACATTGCAAATGATTGAAATGTTTTTACATCTAAACTCAATGTAAAATTAATGCTAATGACATACATTATATTGAATGAGAAAAATATATTATGTTTATAATTTAAAACCATTAAACAATATAGTTTAATAATATGAATTATTTTGATGAAAAAAGTGGTTTTTAATTAAAATTTATTGTATTTTTATTATTCATCAAAACATGAAAGTTATCATAAAAATTTCAAAAAATAATCCAATGAAAAGTTTTATACCATGTATCCAAATTAAGTGATTATTTTTTAATATAAAAATTGTTAATGTTTCAAAATATTAATTTAAAATGGGTTCTCTATTAAAAGGTTGAAAATTACTCTTTTGAATAATATAAGTTTTTATACATTGAATAGGGTTTGTTACCTAATCAAAATAATATCTATTTGATGAATATAAAAAAATATTTTATATAACATATATATTTCATTAATTTCAATTAGTAATAGTAATTCACTCAAATTATTAAAACAAATATATAAGTATATAATTTATTGATTTATTTTTTTAAAAATAAATGTTCCTTAATGAATTCATCAAACATTTTCATGAGTTAATAATATTTTTTCATGCTAACCTAATGGCTTGGTTAAAATAGTCATTTTATACTAAGGGTATATTGTGGTTCATTTAAACTCATTGTTTTGTAAAATTCATGATATTTAGGACTTAAAATTCTTTAAAACATTTCATAAATATATCTGGGTGTTACAGTAACAAAAGAAATCAATGAAAAATCATTGTTCCATATGTGTTCCACTGCTTCCATTATTCCTTAAAACCTTCAGTTTCACCCTATATAAATAGATTTAGTTAATACTCCTTCAACACTAAAATAAAACACAATTCAGTGTAAAAGTAATTCATGATAAATAAATCAAATACAAGAAACAAAAAATTTAATTGGTATGTATGTTAGTATTACTTCCACTGGATAAAATTGCTACTTCCTTTCATTTGAATGAAATTACAATATTAAAATTCTATATTTCTCTTACCAAAATATTTTCTACAATGAAATAAGAATAAATATAAAACTCAATCAAAGCATTACACCATAAACACATAGTCCAAACAAATATTTATAGTAGGGCCCAGTCGGTCAATCTGTTCCACTATCATCCAACATTTTTTCATCCCATCATTACCCTTGATAACCTCTAATTGTTTATAGGTTCCTCTATATTAAATACTAAATTTTTTTGAGTAATCCAAGTTACTTTTATATATCACTTCATGTAACCTTACTAACTGTCACTTTCCATATAACCAAGCATTTATAAAACATTATGTATCATAATTAGTGAAAACTTACATATGTTTTAACATATGTTCAACCATCATATATACCACTAAAAATCTATATATCATGTTCCCAAACATAACAGCTAAACCAATCCTCTACTAAACGTCCATTTTGATAATCATGGAAATCAATATAAAATACACTTTATAGATTTCATCCTTCTAGACATTAGAATATGAACTAGAAAATGACTTCACATTGCATAAAAATCACTCAATTTAAGACTACTTATAAGGATACCAAAATAATTAGTAACACATCATCAAATCACTAATCATTTTGTATTTCATATATATAGTATTGTCTCCACCCTACCTTACAATCACCATAAAATAATTTAGGTATAATATTGTATAATAATTTAAAGTAAAATAACCTTGGAGAATATGTGAGGTGACCTAATCATTTTATATATAAATATTTCATCATTATATTTTAAAAATAAATAAATTTTATAATAATACATGCTTGAGGAACATAGAAGTTTACTGTCGTCCAATAATAGATACATAGTAATCTAATTTTGTGAAATAGATTCCACATATCCCACAATTTTATTCTCTCATATTACACTTCTAAGAAATATCCTACTAATATCCATTTTTTCAAATCTGGGGAAAAACAAAAGAATGTGTGATATCTTATGATGAGTATGGGTAAATAAAACAGATATAAATCAATGATCATATGTGATCCAAATATAAGAATATGGTTATGAAAATATTATCATTACTTAAAATAATCATACCTAACCAATAAAATTTCAAAAATAATAAATCATGGAATAAGTAATCTTCATAAAAATATACATATTTCTTAAGTTATGCGAGTAATCAATAATCAATCATGATCCATGAGAACATATAACCGTCATAAGACATAAGTTTTTTTCACAAACATAATTATAGAAAACTATTTCCTTAGTCAAGGCTCACTATTGATACTATCATATAGGATTATGTTTACTCATCATTCTATCATTTTTCTAGTCAAGGTTCACCCATCTGATTATGTTATCAGAAAGAATCCCTTACAAAAATGGTTACACACTCTATAATAGTCTATATTATCTCATGTGATAACCATCATTACCCAAACCAATGGAATGATATATAATTTCAAAACCACCAATAACATAATGGAAATAATAATTCATGTTCCATATGATCAGAAAACATTAATCATCTCATAACTTGTGGATAGAAAAACAGGTTTCATAAAAAATCACCGTAATTAAACTAACTAATGACAAAGATATAGGTATCAAAAAATCATCCATATATCATCATTATTATAAGCCATCATGGAAATGAAATTTAATGCTAAAATAAGATGATATCCCCAATAAATAATAACAATCCATAATGAATTTTAATATAGATGAAAAATGCCTTTAAAAGATCATCCAAACCTTTCTTTGAAAAAAAGATAAATTTTCTTTTTCTATTTTATTACATCATAAATAAAAATTATAAGAATATCATGAAAGTAATTTTATTTTAAAATAAACATGGATACTTGTAATGTAAGCTTAAAATAAGATATTATAAATGATATTGTGAAATTGTTTCATGTCATATATGTTAAAAGAAGTCATTCCTTCCAAAATTTTATAAAAACTCAAAAACAACTTTTTTAGAAAACTTTTATAAATATTCCATTTAAAACATTGTTAAAAAATTAGAATTTAGTAAAAATGAAAATTTTAAAACATTTCAGGTATAGGTGATAGCATTCATAAGATTATTAAAATGAGTATGAACATGGAAGAAAAAGTTTGTCGAACAAAGGGTAAATAAGGCTAGCTTTTGTTTCAATACATTTTCTTGATCAATTTTTGTAAAAAACTAAGGAAAATGGGAAATTATATTAAAAATCATGAAATAACCATGTAAGAATAAAATATATGGGGTATTAATGATAATATCTATATAATTTCTCTCAAGGAACATTTATCATAGCCAATCCCTAAAGTAAAATAGATTGTAATATAAAATACTTACCTCGAGTCTTTTCTTACTCCATACACATTAAAATATATATTAAATTAAATATATATTTATTATAAATATATTTTAGAAACATATTCATATATAAATTATAGTGTATCATTCCTTCAAATTTTCCAATTATAATTTTATTAAATATTATACCTTAAAATGGACATTCAGGTGAAAACTCGTCTCTTTCCCATGCATGATTCAGTTTGATGGTCCTGGTACATGCACACTAGCCATGTTATCATCATATATAGAATATAAAAAATTATAAAAGTATAATATTTATCCATTATTTACACATTTATAATAACTCATAAAAATATATGATGAAAATTAATTACATCACATCATGGAGACAGTTGTTTGTATGTACGCACATGTTATATTTTCACTTTTTGATGTATGGAAAAAATAATGGTAAATTATAATTAAAAATTAAAAATTAATTATTATATCATTAATATCAAAAATATTCATTAAATATATCCTTATTACTATCCATGTAAATTATAAATGGAAAATGAAATAGAATGTTTCATTCATATGGCTATCTACAAATACACACGAGCAATGTTATCATTTTCCTACGGTTGAAAATGTATAAAGGTGGATAAGAAATTAAAATTACATAATAATAATTATTCCAAAAATAATATATATATATATATATATAATAATATACATCTATGTATTATGGTGATTTAAAATTAATCATATTGGTATGTGGATGCAATAGTCCACATGTAAGTATGAGCGATACATGCATTTACAGTTTTAGGGAAAGGAGGTGGAAAATGGTTTATCCATCATCATAATTATAATAAAATATGTTAAAAATATTGAGTTAAATATTTTATACTATATACCATATAATTATATGTGGTATAAGAATAAATAATATTTAATGAACTCTATTAAGAATTATACATATTCATTGAGAAACCCTATTTCAAATACACCTTAAGCCTTGAATGTATAGTATTATGATCAATACGAGGCCTCTAGAATATCATTATGGATGATTTTAAGGGATTATTAAAGGTATTTTATAGTATATATTAATTATTAAGTGTGATTAATATATGATAGGTGGTATCTATTTATAAGGGAGGGAGCAGATACACAAGGAATTTTCAAAATATTTAAATAGATTAATGTCTCACTCAAGTAAATTTTCTCTAAAATGAAAAATATTAAATGATAAGAATTTTTTGGTAAAAATATCATCAACCAATCAAAATAAATTTACCAATTGTTCCAAACTCCAACCAAGATACTCCTTTATTGTATTCCTTTATTGTACTTGGATCTTCTCGGCAGTGGTTTGGATTGAGAACCAGTTAAAATTTGTGATTTTTTTAACATTGGGTGGATTTTGGTCTGTGCATGGGACACGCACGGTTAGTGGAAACCATGATGTTTATTCTAGGTACCAAGGAGGAAATACCTAGTGGTTACTATAAGATACTGAATGGTATGTGCACGGTAGCACAAACAGTGCGGCCTACTTGTCTGACAGGTCTGGGTTTTTGGTAGAAGTTACCGCACGATTTTTGAACGGTCGCACAAACTATGTGGGTTGTTCATACAGTAGTTTCCTACTCTGGAAGAAGATACCACAAATTTGGATCATGGTTCTATAAACCATTCATCCAAATAGTGCGGTCATGCCATATCATTAAAATCATAAAAATCCTTTTCCTCTCTCTCTCCCTTTTAACCCCATCTTGGTCCCCCTCCCTCATGAAAAAATTTGGCATGCCACGGGGTCCTGAAACCCTTATTCCCATGGATATTCCACCTCCATGGATTCTACCTCTTCTTTTCTAGGATGTGTTTTGTATTTTTTTTGTCCATTTTCCTCTCCTTTGTCTCTTCTCCTATCTATTTTTTGGTTCTTCTTTGGTAGGATCTCTCTTTGTCAAACCCAAGAGGTTAGGGTTGATGTATAGCTTGAATTTCTTGGGTGTTAGGGTGTGAGGATCTTTCTTCAGGCTTGGTTTTTCCTTATATTGGAGTTTTATCACGTTCTCAAACTATTATGGTAGGTGTCTCCATACTTTTCCATTAATTTACATTCTGTTGATGCATGGTTTCTTCTAATTAATTTTTAAACAGGATCTGCACCCTTATAATTCACTTTGTTATTTTATTGTAGTGTTTTCATGTTGGTAGAAATTTTATAAAAAAAAATTCTATGTAATTTTTTACTTATGCACATGTGTATAAATAAATATTTTATTTGATAAAATGTTAATTGAGTTTTGATAGAAAAATTTGGTGATTTGCGTGGTATTGGCCCTTATTAATGTTTATTTTAAATTGTTGGGTTATTGATTTGGCATTTTTTGCGTGATTTGTTAAAAGTTTTATCTTGGTTGTTGTAGTGAAATTTTTTAGAAATATTACCATGGTACTTTAAAATTATTATTTATACCCTTGTAATTATATGAAATTGTTGGGTTTGGTTTAACAAATAATTGGTGGTTCTAAAAATGGTTTTGGGTGTTTTCAAATAAATTTATAGTGTGTCATTGGATTTTTGAACATCCATGGGTGCACAAAGTTCACACATGGATGTGCATTCAAATAATGGTGGCACTCTAAAAAAACATTACCTTTAAAATTTTCTCATCACTCTTTCCTCCCCTTTCCCCTTAAAATTGATCCATGATTTCCAAATGGGGAACGTCTTTCTTCAAGAAATGTGAAAATGTAACTTTAAATATATTAGTCAATGATTTTCCCATTTGACATTGAAACATATCTTGGTGAAAGATTGAAAATATTAAAGGCACGTTTGGAAATTGATACATGTTTGGGTGAATGCTTGGTGTAAATACCCATTTGTAAAGTGCTTGTGGAAGTGGAATTTCACATTGATTTAGAAATGGATTTCAAAATTTTTTGTTAAATGAATTTATATGTGTAAATTAAAAGGCTTGTTTGGAAAATTATCAGGTTTTTAAAAAAATGATCAAATATTTATATGATGTGACATCATGGTTGGCACCTTTGATGTTGTGATGTGTAGTGGGCACTCATATTGGGGATTTCCCTATATGGGTTATCATATAGGTGAGGTCCATTTCTGGGGTAGTCAAGTGCGGTGAAGGTTGGTAAGGTGAGTCACGTGTGTGAGGGCCTCTTATTTACATAACATACTTCATACCATCAGTTTCTTTAGGTATATTTTAGAGGTCCAGGTCACGGTTTATGATCAACCCCAATTAGATAGGTTGGTAACCCTTAGATTTGTTGAGAGCTCGGGTGGGGTGTTCCACTGGATTAGTCAATTGAGGGTGGCTAGTTAGTTATAGACTAGGGAGATTCACAATGCTCCAGTAGGAGGTTCTAAATCAAGTACATCTAGGGATCTATTATGGATGTTTATGAAATTATCAGGGTTACTAACTATAATTTTTTTTCCAGAACTTGCATTTCCATTTACATTGTTAATTTATTTTCATCACAGCTCAGCATCCCTTTGTTAAATTTGTGTTCTAAAGTGTAAAAATCTTATTTTGAAAACTGAGATGTAGTGGGTGTCATTTTAAAAATAAAGGTAGGTTTTCTTGTTAAAAATTAAAAAGAAACCTATTTTCATAAATTTATTTCAAAAAAGTTCTTATGGATTTCCTTTTGGAAACGAAACATATGGGTTATTTGATGGTTTCCTAGTGTGCTACTTATCTCCCACCCTACTTGTGTCATTTCGTGTCAGTAAACATGAAGTATTTTTTAGGTTCCCTATCTTTTTCTGGTTCTTGGTTTGTGTACTCATTATTGGAGTAGTTTTTTTATGGATGGTGGTGAGATTGAGGTCACATAGAGATCATGTTAGTAGAGGTTTGTTCTTTGTTTCATTTTTCTTGTTTTTGCAATTGTATCTTGTAACTGAATCAATTTTTTTATTTATTTGATATTCAGTGGTGGTTATTTCTACATGCTCAGTTTTTTAGTTCATTTATTTTATCTTGGTTATTGGGCTGAAACGTTTCCCCCTTTTTGTTTTCTTTGATGCCCAACACTAGCATCCAACCTGTGGGGATCCAGATATCAAACACCCACCTATGAAATATTATGAACGGTTTCACATGTGTTCATCCATTTCCATCCACACATGCTAACTCTAACATTCTATAAATTCCTTCACATGTAAAAACTTTCATAAAAATCATGTAAGGTTTCACCTAAGCCATTTCATTTGAAAATCCAAACATGTACCAAATTTTCAAACCAAAACATTTTCCTTTAAAATCCATTTTACCAATTTCAAACTTCTTTAAGGAAATCCTTTCCCATTTCAAAACCCATTTTCATTTTTAGAATCCTACTCAAATCCATCAGAACTGAGACAAAACATAACTCAGGCCTAACTATTGGAATGATGAACTAGTAGTTATGCCTGAATTTTTTCGGCTTCATAGCATGTTGTTTTCGATTAAGACATTCCTTTTAGGGGTGATTCGATATGATTGTGGTTTTGGTTTTATTTTTCTTGTGTTATTTAAAATATTTCACCTATAAATATACCAAAATTTTCAAATTATTCACACCCATTTTATGATTCTTCTTGAGTATTTCATGTCCTACTTGGTGATTGAAGTCTGTTTGAGGTAGTTGAGTGGATTGAAGAAGTTGAGAACATCTTGAGATTGTTGGGGACTCCCAAAAGTTGTTAGAGTTCATGATGGTATAGGTTTGTTTTAGGGCACATCATTAGACGAAGGGGAATTTTTTTCCTTTCCATCGATGAATTTTGGGATGATGTGGAATATTTTTAAGTCTGTCTTTTTAGATGGTTCATAACTAAAGAGGTGAAGATGAAGAAAATGGAAAATAACAAGAGAATTAAATGAGTCCGACAAACAATGAAGTCTTATATTGACCATTACTAAGAGATGGTTTCTATTTCTATAATGGTGGCATCTCAAGATCTCTTGAAGTATCTTCTCTTCTTTGGGGGTGTTAATCTATATATCAATGAGAGAGTCATCTTCTATATGGATCTTAATTTTTAGATGTTTGTAGATGAAGAATTTTTAGCTTAGTTGGTTTTTGGAATAGAAGTGGTTGGAAATCCGGTGTCTCTCATTGTTCATGAAGGTTCCCCATCTGGAAAGAAGTCTATGCCAAAGGAACCTATCTCTAAGGAGTCTCCTTTATTGATTCTCGACTCCTTTTATTTATTCCCTTCTCTTATGTTCCATCAGTGTGGCTGGTCTGCGCATTGAAGTTGTCTTTTCACATCCCACAAAAAAAGTTTCATATTTGTGTCTATTTGGGTCATATGGAAAAGTTTTTTAGTAATTTTCACCCAAAGAAGATGTTTTGATCAGAGGATTCTAGTACCGAACTGTGAGTCAGGAGATGCTTCAGTAATTAGGGATCTATCCATGGGCCTCAGAGTGATGCTCACACACAGTTAGGAGTTGTTGGGGTTGTGTTAAAACTTGTATCAGTTTTGATCCCCATGATGGGTTGGGAACATTTGAAGTTTCCCTGTTTTAGTTTTTGGATACTTTGGTAAGCTCATATTTCCATTGGTTTTAAGAGTGTGAATAACTTTATCTTTTATAATCTAAGTGTTATTATTCACATGAATGTGGATATAACAATTGGTTGTTCTTCATTGAGTGTTCATAACCCTTATGTTGTTTGGTATTGGTTTTACTAGTGTTCATTTGGAAAATGCTTGTGTTTTGTGGAATTAATGGACGATGTTTGCAGTATATTGTTTGGGTGGAGTTTCTTTCTATGGTTTTAACCTCACGTTGTGTTGGGAGACTTAGATCAGCATGGTAAATTCTTAGTTCTTGTGGTGTTGTTGTTATTATCCCGTATGTATAGGTTCCTTGGTTCTTGTAGGGAGTTTTCTTGATCCTGGCGTCTCAGTTTGATATGTTTCCTCATAGTGGGTTTCCTGTTTAGGTTCTGGTGGTGTTGTTTGTGTCTTAAATTTCCCATGTCATTTGATTTCTTATGGAGA
Source organism: Viscum album (assembly GCA_963277665.1). Taxonomy (NCBI): domain Eukaryota; kingdom Viridiplantae; phylum Streptophyta; class Magnoliopsida; order Santalales; family Viscaceae; genus Viscum; species Viscum album. The sequence goes on along the minus strand of OY728152.1, from coordinate 836,660,598 downwards.
GGATAACCCTCTCATATTATCCCCTCATTCTTATGTTTTAGTTTCCTCTTGATCAGTTGGGTGTGACTTTTGGATTTAATAGAAACCCCATGGTTTATGGTTTCTCTTAGTTTGGATTAGTCATGGACTTGGGTTATGGTTATATTTCAGCTTGATGACTTTATGGGGGTAGAAAGTTTCTATGGTGGGGATAATTACCACATATCAAACCCCAGATACTCCTTTATTTTATTCTTTTCTTGGTCTTGGATCTTCCCATTTGAGGTTCAGGTTGAAACCTATTTAAATTTTTTATTCTTCAAAATTTGGGTGGATTTTATCATGTTCATGGGAACTATGCAGTTAGTGGAAACCATGTGGTTCAGCCCAAGTACCCATGAAGCAAGACCTATAGGTGACCATATCCTACCACACAGTTTGTGCATGGTATCATAAATTGTGTGTTCTAGTCATGTGTTAGGTCTCATTTTTTGGTAGAAGCTACCACACGATTGACACACAGTGGCACAAACCATGTGGGTTGGTCGTGAAGTCAGTTCCTACTCGAGCATAGGATACCACATGGTTGGTAGATGGATTAGTAAACTGTGTGGCCAAACTGTGTGGTCGTTTGAGGTTATTAAAATCTTAAAAACTCATTTCCCCTCTCTCTACCTTTTAACCTCATTTCATCCCACTCTATCTTGGTCTAATTAGGTGCACCAAGGGGTCCCGAAACCCATCTTCCATTGGATCTTCCACCTCCATGGTTTCTTCCTCTTCGGTTCTCAGTTGATTTTAGGGTTTTCTGTCCATTTTCATCACCTTTTTCTCTTCTCCTCTTTGTTTCATGGTTATTATTTGGTATTCCCCCACTTAGATGAACCCTATATGTTAGGGTTTATGTTTATCTATAATTTATTGGGTGTTAGGCTGGGTGGATCTTATTTTGGGATCAATTATTACTTCTCCTTGTTTTTTATCATGTTCTGTCATGAAGCAACTCTAGTCGACCCTAAACCGGTCACCCACGTCGATCAGCGGCAAGGCATAAAGGTTGTTCCCAATCCCAATGGGCTAGAACATTGGAACAGGTATCAAATAAAACATGAGGGAATGATTTAACCAAATTTACCATATTAAATTAACAAAAAAAACTAATCAACCAAATATGAAAAAAATAAACCAAATTACATTAACAATTTCTAGATTTCATGTTTACAAACTAAAATAAAAACCAAAAAGGACTATGAAAAAAAGGGAAACTAAAACATCATCCCAAACCTCTATCCATCAAGAGGAGAAATATCCCCAAGAAGCCACTACCAAGGGCCACAAAAACTGCCATAAGAAACCAAATCATTAAACACCAAAAACCTTCCCTTTACCTATAACCAATAGAAAATAAGATCTACATACACAGAAATGTATTTCTATGGTGTGAGGGAAATCCTAGTAGGATTCCAACCAAATAAAATATTCCATGACAAAAAAAAATTGAAGATAATATTACATGCTCATTTAAATTAAAGCATTTAAAACATTTCTAGGAAAAAATTTGTGGGTAAATATTTTATAGAAAAGAAAGGAAACCACTTACAAAGAAAACCAATAAATAACCATTTTCTTGAATGAAAAATGGATTTCTAAAATTTCACACACACACACACACATTCAAAAATAGGAGGTCCATTGAATGTCGAAGATTAGAACCCCGTCATATAAGGTAAAGCAACATGGGTAAATCCCTAGGTTCAAACAATCTCAAGTTGGATTCAAGGAACCTCGCATCTCAGTGAAAATGTGGCAGAGAAACCATGGCCATCGGTGTTCTCATATAAGATCCACTGGTAAGGGACACCCAAGTCACCCTAGTGGTATCCCATCATCATCTATATATTTAGTTAGTGTTTTAATCGTCAATCCTATTAAAGGAAACCAGGTCATAGCCACTTCTATATCATTATAAAGCTAGTTGTAGTCTACCCACCTAGATACCCAGGATTCCCTTTTTCTTCTCAATAAAGTTTCACATTTCACACAACACAACACTTCCATATTTCATCAACCAAACAAAGAATCATATATCAAAAACCACCACTTTCACACCAAAAATTCATTTTAATATCACACGCACACCAAAACCATTTCCAAACATAACTAACCCCTCTCACATAATTTAATAAAACATTTTAAAAGTTCATATACCAATTCCAAGAATAACTATAAGGATTTACACCATACATGAAATCAAAATCCTCTTTTAAAATTATACATTCACCAAAACCATTTCACAATAGGTTTCACATAACATGATTAATTTAATAAAATGATTAAACAATTTATAAAATGTACCAAAGTAGCACTTCAAGGGTTTTCACCAATAAAAAACTCAATTTCACAAAAAAAATGCCACTTTAAAACCAAATGCCTAGAAAATCCACATTTAAACATGATTTAAATTATTTAAACAATTTTTTGTTCAATTTTAAAGGTGCATAACAAGGCTAACACATCAAAATAATCCATTTCCCTTAAAAATACCTTTTCAACAAATACGCAACTCAGGTTCCCATGAATACATGTTTCTCATATTTCACACAAGGCATAAAACCCCCTTTTGAAAACCTTACTCAAAACAAACACAATATCTAGCCACTTTCAATTTTGTAAATTCATTCCGCAGCATACGCATGACAAAAAAATTCAAAATTATACGTCTCACCACAAAAAATAAAAGCATAGAAATGGTTAAAATAAATTTGACAAACAATTTAAATAATCAATAAATGCTAAGGCATAGAAACACCAACATCCAGGGGAGAAAACCTTAAATTTCGTTCGAATCTTAAACTTCACCCTAGACAAACCTCTAGAAACCATCAATGAACCCTAATCACAGAGATTAAACCCAAATGACCCAAGAATTAAAACCCTGAAACACAACCCTACTCACTGGAGAAACAAACCCCCAAAGAAAATGGGGGAAACCCCTAGATGAGAGGAGGAGATACTTACCAGGAGGGCGGTCGCCGGAGGGAGGGGTTTCATGTCAATGAGGCGTCTGTGTGGAGCTCGCTGGAAGAAGCGAGGAACACTAGGGGAGGTTCGGCCATAGGTAGGCTGGCTGGAAGGAGGGCTACATAGCAGGAGTGGAATTCCATAAGGACGGTCGGCCAGAAAGGGAAGTTCTCTGGAAGTGGGGGGGTTGTCCAGTAGGGTGAGGTGCGACGGGAGTGGGGTCAGCTAATAGGGTGAGGTGTGATGGGATAAGGAAGGGAAAGGGGGAAAATAAAAAACACTAAAAAACTAAACACCATCTTAATAATTATAAAAATAATAATAGTACTAATAATAATCCTAGTAATAATTACATTATTAATAATAATAAGATTAATAATATTACTAATAATATTAATATTCTTGACACAAATAAATATTATATTATTATTATTATTATTACTCTCAGTAATAATAATAATAATGTTAAAACAATTTATTAAACTTTATTTCTCTTTTATTAATTTATCTTATTTTAATTTTATCACTCATTAAATTTTATTTGTTTATTTAGAACACTGGACAGGACACAAAGTGACCTGGGAAAAGCCGCACGGTTTCTAAACCATGATATGCCAATGTGTCAGATACTTCCAAGCACAAAACATTCATCTTCAATAAAAACTCCAAAAATCAAACTGGGCTACAATCCAAAACATGGCAAGGATACCCGATACTAAGAAAATTAATGAAATAAAACAATTTAAAAAGGATATGTGTGAAAATTCTCCCCACCATAATGACATCTACCCCTAAAAATCCACAACAATTCTTAACCCCAACTTAAAAATAGTTACACCTTCATAGTCCAAGAGGATTTCCAATGAACAAAAAAACAAAAAATTCCAAAACTCTATCAATAAAGTAAGAGATTTATAAATCAAACCCAGGAGAATCAAAATGGACTCCTCGTTGTGTGCCACCTATCACCAAAAGTGAGGACACCTCCAACAGCTCAATAAATGTAAAGGATCTTCCCCAATAAAAAACTCATCCTCTAAAACCGAAATATACCTTACATTACTAAAAGGGACCCGTACCACATTTCTGAAATTACGAAATAAGACCAAATCACATCTGATGAATACACTCTTTATTTTAATTCAGCAAAACCGTTGGGTGTGGTCTAATATCAATGTTAACTCAAGAGTAGATCTTGGGGATAGATTGCTCCGAATGAGACTACCTACCACCAATACAAAACATGTAATGGAGCTGAATTACTATCATGGGGAGGCCCAAATGGAATCCCCAACATAAGGATCAACCAACACCCAAGACCAAATGAGGACACTAATATGGGGAGGCACATACGGACTCCCAACCATAAAAAAGTGATAACATTGATTTACTTCCTGGTAATTTCAATGAGACCCATGGTGGGTATCCCCACTATAAAGACCAACTAGCTTAACATACTGACATGGGATGACATAGAAAAAACTACATGGTTAGCCTGGTATCTTCCCAAACACCAAACCTCTCACCACAATAGTCCCAATTAATGAGACTCGTAACCAAACAAAATACATACACTAGACCAATGTCCTTTACATCCCTTGGGGGTTCCTAACTATGCGCCAACTACAATCCAGGACCTATGTCTAGAGATCTAGTGATTAAAGAATCTCATGCCTCACCATCAACTATTGAAAATCACCTAATCAGGACTTCTGCTTCAGGTTCCACAATCCACCAAACCAACTCTCAGACAGAACCACCATGATATAAAATTCTATGAAACCAACTATAAACTATCACAAAATCTTCACCAAGAATGGGACCAAGAATATGGATATTTGTTTCCCCTCTCACTCCAGAAAAGAAATAGTAAAATAAAGAACACACAGAATTCAACTTCACTCAAAATAAGGAATTCATAAATTATCGAAAGAGAAACACACTTTAATTTAAGCAGAAGTCCTCAAACGGTTCCGCAACATCCACATTCACCCTTGAAAGTGTATATAACATAGAAAGACACCACCGAACATGAACCATTCATATTGAAGATACATTAAAAGGAGTGGGACCTTAAACTGAGTCTGAAACAACAAGATATTACCGTAAGAAACCATAACAGCCTCTTATAATCAGATTTACCACACTGGTGCCCTAACATGAACTTTTTATTAAACAAAAACAATGAAAGATCCAAAGGCCCCATAAAAACAGAATCTATTGGAGATAAATTTGGATTACTTCTACCTTTCCCCATCATAATTCCTTCCACCACTTCTGGAAAGGACCTTCGGACACACCGGTGTTAGACTTCACCTCTGATGACTCATGAAACTCAAAAAACTAAAGTCTCTATAAACTTTCCACATCCACTCTCCCACTATTAGAGGGTTTACTTAATTGAAAAAGAATATAGGTAGACCCATTATCCAAATATCAAGAAGGAGGTTATACTATTGATAAACTATAGTGTTTTCCAACACCGAATCACCCACGGTCGCACTTCAATCATGAATTAACTCATTATGGGGGTCCACGCTAGTGAATGAGGAAAACCAATGACCAAACCAAACTGATACATTGGCCAAAATGTTTCACAAACCCGATATGAACACATGAGGGGAACCATCACAAGGCTACTAGCCACATTTCACAAAAAATACCATTAACCCTCGCTTCAAATGAACTTACAAACGAAACACAAACCAGAAACATAATTTAAACTAGAGGGGTTTTAGAACTCAAAATACCCCACAAAAACATTCCCAAATGGAAAAATGACACATAACATGATCACTAGTTATCAAAATACCAAATGTTTCCCTAAAAACCTTTTTTTGAAAGTAAATGTGGGTGGTGTGTAGTGCATTAACCAATGGTATCCCATGTGACCCACACATTCATTTTTCCATGCCACATCAGGTACCCACCACATGTCCATCCCAACACCCATCCAGTCGTTCCATTAACCATACTCCTTCCCATATATACCCATAAATTCTATCACTTGTGAGAAGACCAAAGATCAAAACCAAACCTTTCCATTTTTCCAAACCAATACATTTAACCCGCACTTTATATTTCTCAAAACTATTATCCCCCAAATCAAAACGCAATTTAAAACTCATAAACGTTTTCATAAAATCACCAACCATTAAGATAAAAACTCACTTTCAAATTTTACACATCAATTTCTAAATATTTCAACCCATTTAAAAAAAATTATGTTTCATAAAAAATTTCATTTCATCAACACCAAAATTAATCAAAACATGTTTATTCTCATTTAAAAAAAGTTTCCAAACCCATTTTGAAAATATTACTTCATTTTCAGAACAACCACACATCCCCTAAATCCCGAACAATGATTATGAAAATTCAACCTCATTGGAATCATTCTCCTTTTTATGAAAAAATCATTTTATAAATGTCCACCTTTTAAAACCTCATTCAAAACACTTTCCAAGAGTTTAACAAATACTATTTAAAACTAGTATTCAAGGTCTGATTTAAAATGATCAATGATAAAAAATTAATTTAAATAAACCAAAATTTTATGTTATGAAATATAATCCTGATAAACTCATCCCCATTTACTAAAAAGCATCTCTATTTTAAAAAGGCTTTCAAATTGGGTTTTAAAAACTCAAAGATAAAGAAGATAATCTGAGAGGAAATTAATATCAGTGGGTGGATTGTACATATGGTTGGAGGTCATATTCCAATCACTCACCAATATAAAGAGTGATCCATGGAAATTCCCCCATCTCCACATGGCCTTCTAATCCCTACTAGCTAACTGAGGCCATCGACCAAACTCCCCTTTTCATTTCCCAACCACCAATAAACAACCCCATGAACCAAATAACTTGGAAAAACCTAACATCCCCTATTGACTTGGGTCCTTTCATGTGGTTTAATGACTAGGAACCCTTCTCATAATTGGAATGTCGTGTCCTAAAAATCATAAGTCCTTTCTACCCAAACTCCTCCCAAAGGAACAAGACTCAAATGAGAGAACCTAACACTGATACCATTTTGTCACGAATCAACCTAGGTCAACCTTGAACTGGTTACCTATGTCAATTTGTGACAAGGTCCAAAGGGTGCTCCCGATTCCCATGGGCTGGAACAAGTGCTCAGGTATCATATAAATGAATACTGAACAATTTACCTAAATTTTCCATATTAAAATAACCAAAAAACTAATAAATCATTCCTAAAAAATCTAAACCAAATGCCCTTAAAATTTTATAGATTTAAATTTTAAAAAATAAAACAAAAAAAAGGAAAAAACAAAAAGGGAAACTAAAACATCATCCCAAACCTCCATAAAAAAAAGAGGATAAATATCCTCAAGACACCACCACCAAGATCCCCAACAAGTTCCACAAGAAACCTAATTTTTCAACACCGAACACCTTACCTTTACCTGGAAAAATAGACCACATGATCTACATACACCCAAAGTTGTATATAAGTTGTGAGCCAAATTCTAGTAGTATTCTACTCAAATAAAATATTTCATGGAAAAAAAATGTAAATATAATTTAACATGATCATTTAAATTACAGCTTTTAAAAAATTTCTAGGAAATCATTTCTGAGTAAACATTTTAATGAAATGAAAAGAAAACACTTAAAAAGAAAACAAATACCTAATAATTTTTGTGAAAGAAAAAGGGATTCCTAAAAGTTCACACACATGTGCACACACCAGAGGTCCCCCGTATACTGATGGTTTTCCCTCTATCAAAAAAAGTAGAGCATCATGTGTAAATCCCTAGGTTCAAACTAGCTCAAGTGGGATTCTAGGAATCCTGAATCTCAGGGAAAATGTGGCATAGAAACCATGAAAATTGGTGTTCTCATGCATGATCCACTAGTAGGGGAAACCCCCATAATCCTAGTGGTCTCCCATCATCATCCATATATTTAGTAAGTGTTGTAATCATCAATCCCTCTAAGTAAAACTGGGAAATATCCACTTATGTATCACAAGAAAGATATTCCTAGTCCACCCACCTAGTTACCTATGATTCCCTTTTTCTGATCAATCAAGTTTCACATGCCAAAAAAACAAACCACTTCCACATTTCAACAACCAATCCAAGAATTGCATATCCCAAACCACCACTTTCACACAAAAAAATCTATTTTAAAAACATATGCACACCAAATACCTTTACAAAAATAACTCTCACTTCTGACATAATATAATAAATCTTTTAAAAAGTTTATAAACTAATTCCAAGAATCATCACAAGTATTTAAACCATACACACTCAAAATCCTCTTTTAAAATTAAATTTTCACTAAAACCATTTCACAACATGATTCATATCACATGAATAATTTAATAAGTCACATAACAATTTATAAAAAAAATTCAAAATTACACTTCAAGGGTTTTAACCATTAAAAACTCAATTTCACAAAGAAATGCCACTTTGAAACTAAACACATAGGAAATCCAAATTAAAATATTCTTTCCATTGTTCAAAAAATTTTATGTTCAATTTTAATGGTGCACAATAAGGCTAACTTGTGAAAATAAATCGTTTCCAATCAAAAAACCCATTTCAAATCACACGCACCTCAAGTTCCTGTGAAAACAAGTTTCCTATATTTAAAAAATGGCATAAAACCCCATATTTTATAAACTTACTCCAAAAAGTCATAAAATATGGCCACATTCCCTCAAGCATGTCTCCTCGTACTCTAGAGGCTTTCGACTAGTAGTGAGGGACTACATTATATCGATGGGGAGATTATGCCCTATAGTTAGAGTATAGCACGGTGGAATAATAATAAAGGGATAAAAAGTGGAAGTATAATAATGATCAACTCACATAAGTGGAAGAAAATAAACATCCATATTGAAAAGGTCCACACAGGATCAATGTAATCATTGAGAGGGGGAGGGGGTGAATCAGTGATATCTTTTTTCTTTGATGTTAACTTTTTTAACAACTTTTTCCTTTGGTTAAAAAGATACAAATTTTTTGAGAAACAAACATTCAAACACTTCCATAGGAACATAATAATTTATAAGGTTAATTACTCAATAAGAGAAGTTATTCCTTGGTATGGTTTGGAAATAATCCAATACCACACGATCCACTTGAAAACAATCCTTTTTGTATAGATACAACAAGTAGTAAATACCCTTACACTTGTGTAGCACTATGATCAATACAACAATACATGTGATTCTTCGATCATAAAATATATAAATAAGATGTTCTAACAAGTTTAGAAACATTGTCTAATTGGTTACAAACATTTTCACTGTGATTCTTCAATAGGTTTCACTTTTATAGTTTTTCAAAAACAATTCTTCCCTTTCTTACCCAACAGTAGATAAGAACTTCTTCCCTGGACTTCATACAAATCTTAGTTTGATTCCTCTATCTGATTCGTCAGTCCAATTTTCTATCCAGAATTGAGTCAGTATGAATGTTTTGAAGTAAATAAAAACCCTACTCTTTCCCTCTTCTTTCTCTTTCAGAAACTATCATTTTGATTCCTTGGTCCAATATGAAGAATCCAGAACACCAATTCTCTAATCAATTATTCTATCTAATAAACCTTGATCCAGAAGTTATATCCTATAAATGGTTCGAAATCAAAACTCCACATCTCTACCTTCTTTTATGTGAACAGTTTCAGTGCACATTGTATTTGCACCCTTTTATATAGGTGTGCCCAAAACAGAAATGGAAGGAACTCAAAATAATTTTACCACTCAAATAAATTTAATATCTTCTAATTTTATATTCATTTAAACTCCATTTGACCACTTATCAAATCTTCTAAACTTTTTTAGTATGTTCTCAAATCTTATTGAATTCTTCAAAAGTACTTAATTATAAACTTCACTTGAATAATAACTTTATAATTGCTCAATATAGAAATTTATATTCGGGAACATCTTACTCTGAAACTCTATTTTTCATTATAGTTCTCTTATCCCAATAAAAAACAAGTAAAGAAAAAGACTTCTCACTCCAATGTTAAAAACCAACTGAGACTATTTAACAATATTATTGAAACTTATAAAGACTCCATATCCATGAAAAAATAGTTTAGTAGAAACTTCTAAATGTCTCAACATAGCATCCACTTTATTTATTTGTTCAAATACTCCTCAGACCAATGAAACTGCATCCAATGAAACCTATCATCTGATGGATTATCATTGTTAAATAGATCATCTGCTAAATCGGTATCAATATTCTTGTCCAATATACCAGTGTTAGGATCTCCTCAGATGTTCTGGTGTCAACATTTCATCTAATTGATTAGTTTTTTATTCTCATCTGATAAATCAGTCTTTGATTCTTATCTAATGGATCGGTCTCTAAAGATTTCCTGATTGATCGATGGCAATAACTCTAGTCTATCTGATACAATTTTGTAAATCTAATATTTTTCCTCCAATGAAACTCTATATCTGATGCCTTATTGGTTCCAAACACTCATCTAATGGATTGGTGGCTGCAGCTTTTCCAATGGATCAGTATCAATAGCAACTTATTACTTTCTACAACTTAGCAATTGATGGTTCATCTGATGGATTGATTCATCTGATAAATTAGTTCTTCTGATGAATCAAACCATCCAATGGATCACTCAATCATCACTTTTGAAAATCTTCTAACTTTAGAAAATTTAAACTTATAATATCAAAACATCTTCTACATCTAGTGCTTCTCGGTCCAATTATCTACATTCAGAAAACTCTAAATTATTAGAAACACCATAAATTTGAATTTCTCTTTTCTTCTACACACTCATGTTTGTATAATGAATTCTTTATTATGTTTATAACATTCATATTAGAAAAACGTCATTATATTTTTTATATCAAACATCTCTTATAAAATTCTGAATCTGGTACATCTTCCTGGTCTATTCCAAAAATCTTTATTCTGGAAATATAAGACCGAAAACAAGAACACTCGGTACACAATATTCAGAACAAAAAACTTCAATTTATGGAATTTATCAAGAAATATATGTCAATTTTTATTTGTATGAAACTCCTTCGTATGGTCACCGAGAACAACAAAGTGAGGTGAATTTTGGTAAAGACAACAAAAGATAAAACTTCCAACAAACTTCTTTCAAATAACTCCTCCAGAAAACTTGGTCCAAACAATATCCCCCTTTGGATTTTGTTGTCAACCATGATTCATAAATCACTAAAATTTTATAAACTCAATAAATATATCACTTATCGACAATTCTAAGCCTAATTGAGAAAACTTAATGTAGGAAATAAGAATCATTGAACAACAAGACCATGTTGTCCAAAAGTAGTGACTTAAGAAACATCTTCTTGAACTTCAAACTTTTCACCACTTCACAACTTCTTCCATTTTACTATAAAACCAAAGTTTCTTAAAAGAACATCAAAAAACTTTTGGAATATTTCACAAATTCACACGTTGAACTCACAACTTACCCCTTTAACCCCCCCCCCCCCAATACATGATTTATTTAAAAAAAATAGCATATACCAATGGATAGATTTATAAAACATCATTTTTATCCCCATTAACAACATTATTCAAATAAAATATGAGATTGGGGACAAAAACACAAACCTTATCCTTATATATAAAGAGTTTGTATTCCCATGTCAAACCTTAGTTTGTAAAAATATTCCTTTGGTAAAGGTTTTGTGAATATGTCAATAACTTGTTTTATTATATAAACATATTCCAAATTGAGTTCATTCTTCTCTTCATGCTCTTTGATTAAGTAATATTTGATATCAATATTATTTTTATGATAATCATGCACTGGATTTATAGTGATATTTATAGAACTTTTATTATCACAACCTAATAGAAGGGTTAATTTTACTTTAATAACAAAATCTTCCAACTGGGTCTTCATCCACATAAGTTGTGTTGAAACTTGAGTGGCGGAAATATATTTAGATTTATTCATTCTAAGAGTTATAGAATTTTTCTTTTTAGTGTTCCAACTCATAAAAAAATCTCTTCAAAATAAAACTTCACTAGATGTAGATCTTCTATCATCCACACTTCCTTCCCAATCAGAATCAGTATATTGAAACAAATTGATTCTTCCTGAGCTGTCATATTTGATATTGAAATCTTTTGTGCCTTTGATACATCTAAGAATTATTTTTTCCTTATAAGAGATGAGATTACATAGGATAATTTAAGAATATTTCTCATATGGTAACAATATATACAATATATGGTCTTGAATTAGTCAGATATAACAAACTTCTAATTGGCTTTCTAAATTCTTTAGAATCCACTTCCTTTCCTTATCTATCTTTATAAAACTTTCCTCCCATATAAATTAGTGTGTAAAAAGGTTTTTAACTTTCAATGTTGAACATCTTAATAAGTTCCTTAGAATACTTATCTTAAGATAGAAAATTATATTTCTTCTTTTGTGATATTTGTAAGCCAAGAAAGTATTTCATTTCACCAAACATGGACATTTCAAATAAATTCTTCACATATTTAGAAAAAAATTCACAAGTTCTTTCATCATTCTCAAAAAAATATAATATCATAAATATAAACAATTATTATGAGAGATATCTCCTAGTTTTCTTTGATATGGAGATTACTATCAACTATTCCTTTCTTAAAGTTCAACTTCCTTAAGTAGGCATCCAATTTGTAATACTAATCTCTCAGAACTTACTTCAACCCATACAAAGATTTCTTCAACTTACACACATAAATTTCATATTTTCCAATTACAAATCCACATGGTTGTTCAATATAAACTTCTTCATCAAGTTCTCCATTGATAAAATATGATTTCACATCCATCTAAAAAAATTTATAACCTCATTTTTCAACAATAGAAAGAAATATTCTGATTGTTTCTAACCTTTCTACAAGAGAAAAAGTCTCATAAAAATCAATACCTTAAATTTTTTATTGACCATTTCAAACTAATTGTTCTTTATTTCTTATCACTTCACCATATTCATTCAACTTTTTTCAGAACACTCACTTTGCACCAATAACATTTTTATTATTCAGTTTGGGTATAAGTTCACAAGTATCATTCTTCTTAATCTGGTCTAAATATTCATTCATAGCATGAATCCACTCTTAATTCTTGAAATATTCATTAACATATTTTGGATAAACTTTTGAATACAAATAATTATGTAGAACAAACTTTGATGTTATTTTTGTTTGAATTTTTTTTGTTGATCTCCAATGATGTTTTGTACTTCCACATGTTTCCTCAACCTGGGATGATATGTATGAAGTTATTCCTCATCACTAGAAATAGGTGATTTTAAATATTCTATTTTCATGGCTTCACCATTGTTGGAATTATTTTTATGTTTCTCAACTATCTCATCTCCACCATCTTCCTTATCTTTGTGTGTTTTTTAAACTTCTTATTTAAATTTTTCAATAAATTTTACATCATAAGAATCAACTAAATTCAATGTTTCTTTATTGAAACATATATATCCTCTTCCATTAGGATCATAGGTAATAAAAATTACATATTAACCTCTTTGATAAAATATTACAAGATTTCCACTTTTGTTTTTTATGATACAGGGACTCCCAAAAACCATTACATTTTTCTAACTTAGAATTTCATTATAGAACATTTTTTATGAAGAAATATTAGAACTTGGTCTATATAAACACTAATTTTGAATATAAACTACTATACTCATTTACTACCACTATAATTAGTGAGAAATACCATGTTCAATTAACATAGTACGTCCCATATCCACCAAACTTCTATTATTTCTTTCAGCAACACCATTTTGTTGTGGTGTGTAAGATGCACTAAACTCATAAAGAATTCCATGTTTGTCAAGATAATTTTTGAATTATTCATTTTTTGTATTCACAACCATTATTAGTTTTAAAATTATTCATATAATATCCACATTCCTTCTATACTCTTCTCCTGAAACTCTAAAACATCTTTTGAGCTTCTGATTTATGTTTCAAATACATAATATAAGTAATGTGAGTAAAATCATCAATAAAAGAAATGAAGTACTTATCTTCAAAAGTTTATTTTTTTTCTTATTATCCCACAAATATTATAATGAATCAGTTCCATGGGATGAATTGAATTAATTTCAACTTTCTTATGCACTGAGTTTGTAATTTTCCCTTTCTAAGAAATGGAATAGGACCAATTCTTTTCATATCAATAATATCACGAACATTGTCTCACTTTTTAGCTTTCTCATATTTTTCTGACACATATGTCCCAACCTTTTATTTGACAATTTATTTTATTCCATCATAATTATATAACATGAATTTTGAACATCAAGAACTTGAAACAAGTTCCCATTTGTATATTTTCCTCTTATAACAACTTTTCCATCTTATAATATTTCCACACAAAAAAAAACATATTTTCTAAAAAAACTTTATTACCTTCATCAAAAATTTGTGAAACACTTAAAAATTTATGTTTCAACCCATAAAAAAATAATACATTTTTTTTATTTCATCTTTTCTTCCCCAATAATAGCATATTCAAGACCTTTGATTCTAAGAGATTCATAATTTCTAAATGTCATTATTCCTTCCTTAAACTCATTCACATTCTTAAAAATATTTAGATCTCCTATCATATGTGAAGAGAACTCACTATCCAAAATCTGTGGTCATTCTCCTTTTGTAGCTTTGAGAGTAGTTTTAACAAAACAAAAATACTTGCCTTTATCTTTCTTCACCTTCAGATTTTGAGAATTGTTATAAAAATATTGTTGTATCGGTAACAAAAAAATACATCCCTTTGCAAGATTTCTAGGTTTTTCACATATTTAAAAAATGGTTTCTAAAGGTTGGAATCTATTTTCAACTTTCATAAAAAATTTCTCAATGTTCCTTCTTTGAGAGGCCTAAATCCCCATCAAAATTTTATTCCAGTTACTCATGGTATTATTTTATATTTTTTTATTGAACCAACACATGTTTTTTGTATGGAAAAATCCCCCAAAATACCAGTAGTATCCATAGAAATAATACTTTCCTCTCCAACTTCAATAATTTTTGGAGTTTTAAACTTGTTCTTCTTAAAATTTCTTACTTTTTTTGTTAGTATTTTGTTGATCCCCATAAGTTTTTATATATTTCGAAATAATATTATTTAAATTGGATTTCTTCCCATATTTAATAGAATCACCAAGTAGTAGCAAAATTTTATTCAGACTATGAAGTTTTTGAAACTTCTAAATTTTCAAATTTGTTGGTTTTGGCTATATAAATGATTTTCTAAGATTTCTTCTTCTTATGAACATCTTAATTTTTCTTTTCAACCTTTGAAGATAACTTTTTTTTATCTTTATCAAGTTCAAAATTCTTATAAATTTCACCAATTTCAAAAATAGAGTTTTTGAAACTTGTATGTTCCTACACACTTTTAGAGAACTTTTATTGAACAAGTTCTAATTCATCATCCTTAACTTTTATCTTTACTTCAAGCTATTCATTTCGATTCTTTTCTTTTTCAAGATATTTCTTCAAATAATCAATCTCTTCCAACAACTTAGATTTCTATTCAAGAAAATATTATTGACTATTTTTTGTAGAACTTTACCTTTTCAACTTCTTAATTTCTCTTTCAAGTCTTACAATATTTCAAATTCATTTTTTCAATTCTTTTTTCAAATAAAATTATAACTGAATTTCTTCTTCATAACTACTTATTTTATAACCAACAAACTCTTCATCATTTAATTTTTCAATAAATGTGTTTTCTATAGTAACTTCAGTGAATTTTTCAATTTCAACTTCACTGTCATCATATTCATCATACTTAGAAAAAAAATCTCCTTTTGGATTTAGAGATCTTTTTATCATTTCCATTGGAATAGGATTTTGATTTTTCAACATGTTTCTTAAAGTATCTTCTTGAATTTCTATCATCTTCATCACTTTTTCTTCATTATTTATTTGAGGAAAATTTGTAGAAAAATTCTCAATAGATCCACATCTAAAATATTTTAAAGGTAACATCTCTTTATACTTTAATGTACATATTTTCACATTTTTAGAAAAAAAAGATAATAATTCATAAAAATTGTTACTAAAATCATCTTCACTATCAGATTCATCAACTATTTTATCTTCAAAAATATTCTTAGATTTTCCTTTCTTAGCAGATTTTAAGGAGATTTATCTATCAACTTTTTATTTGTTTTTCATAACTTTGTCTCCTATCATTTCACATGTAATGAGAATGTTGTGTAAGTTATCCAAAGATAGAGTTTCAAGATATCTATCTTCCAAAGATAAAACTTTAGAAACAAACTTTTCAGGAAGGATTCATAAGATATTTTCAACAATAGTTGAATATTCCATCTTTTCACCAAGACATCTTATAGTGCTAACAATATCATTCACCCTTGTAAAGACGTTGACAATAGATTCATACTCACCCATTTTGATATATTCATACTTCAATCACTATATTTTTAATTTTTCCTTCTTCACTTTTGTATTTACTTCATAGATATTTTTCAACTTTTCTCAAATAACTTTGGCTGTTACAACTCCTTTTACTTTAAGGAATTAACTTTCATATAATGAAGAAAGTAAAGCATTTTTATCCCTTCCATCATTCTCCAAATTTTTCTTATCAGCATTCGTAAGAGGAACATTCTCGGTATAAGGTGTAAACCCATCTGTAATAGTGTCCAAAACTTTATAACCAAGGGAAATAAGACATGGAAACATTTTATCTTTCCATGTATGATAGTTATTTTCATCAAAAATCATAATCTTCTTTCTGTTCACACAATTCAAATTATCTATTCAAACTTCTCTTCAAACTTCAACAAAGAGTAAATAAAGAAACCTCCTTTGATACCAATTGAATGGGACCATGTAGGATTAATGTAATCACTAAGAGGGGGAGGGGTGAATCAGTTATATATTTTTCCTTTTCTATTAACTTTCTTAAAAATATTCTCCTCCTATTAAAGAGATAAAAATTTTAAAAAAAACATTCAAACACATCCATAGGAACAAGATTATTTACAAGGTTTACTACTCAATAAGAGTAGAAATTCCTTGTAATGGTTTTGAAATAATCTCATACCATACAATCCACTAGAAAACAATCATTTTTCTATGGATACAACAAGTAGAAAATACCCTTAAACTTGTATAGTGCTATAATCAATACAATAGTGCATGTACTTCTTCTAGCATGAAAGATATAAATAAGATGTTGTAACATGTTTAGAAAACTTCACCAATTGATTATAAACATTATCACTATGGTACTTCAATAAATTTCACTTTTTTATTTTTCAAAAATAATTATTCACTTTCTCACCAACCGGTAGGTAATAAATTCTTCTTTAGACTTCATATAAACATCAATCTGATTCCTCTATTTGATTTGTCATTCTAATTTTTCTATCCAAAAATGAGTCAGTCTAAATGTTTTGAATTAAATCAAAACCCTAATCTTTCCCTATTCTTTCTATTTCAAAAACTATCAGTATAATTCCTCAATACGATCTGATGAATCCTGACCACCACTTCTTTTATCACTTCTTCTATCTGGTAAACCTTTCTCTAAAAGTTTTTTCTGGTAAACAATTCAAAACCAAAACTCTATAGTTTTTCCTACTTGCACATGAACAGTGTTAGTGTATATTTTACTTGCAACCCTTTATATGTGTGCTCTCAAAATAGTAATGGTAGGAACTTGGAATATTTTTCCCGATCAACAAAAAAAATATCTCTAAATTTCATGTTCATTTTAACTTCATTTGACCACTTCTCAAAGCTTCTCAACTTTCTAGTATCTACTTAAATTTTCTTGAATTCTCCAAAACTTCTTAATTATCAACTTCACTTGAATAAGAAATTTACAAGTGATTAGTCCAAAAATTGATAGTCCAAAACATATCAGTCTGAAAATATATTTTTCATTCCATTTCTCTTGTCCCAATAACAAAAAAGTAAAGTAAAAGTATTATCACTCTAATGTTCCAAACCAAAAGAAATTGTTTGACAACATCGTTTCAACTTATAAAGACTTCAGATCCTTGTAAAAATAGTTTAGTGGAAACTTATAAATGTATCACCTTATCATCCATGTTCTTAATTTGTTCAACTTATCCTTAGACCAATGAAAATGCATCCTATGAAACACAATATCTAATTTCTTATCAGTGTCAAATATATCATATACTAAATCGATATCAATCAGATTGTCTGGTGGATTAGTGTCAATATCTCCTCATATGGTTTAGTGTCTTCATTTTTTTTATTAATCAGTTTTTGATTCTCATATGATGGATCGGTCTCTGATGCTCATTTGATGGATCGATATTTGAAACTATCTTGATTGATCAGTTTCAATAACTCTTCTCATTCACAATCAACAACTCTGGTCCATATGATATAATTTGGTCGGTTTAATGTTCTGCCTTCGATGGAACTCTACATCTGATGCCTTATCAGTGTCAAACATGCATCTAATGGATTGGTGGCTACAACTTACTTAATGGATCAGTATCAACAGTGACTTCTTACTTTCTAATACTAATTAATTGATGGTTATTCTAATAGATTAGTTCATCCGATGAATTGGTTCGTCCGATGAATCAGACCATCTTATGGATCAGTCGATCATCAATTTTGAAAATCTCCTGAATTTAGTAAGTTTAAACTTCTAGTCTTCAAAAATTCTATATGTTCAGTTCTTCTTGATTTGATGATTTATATCTAGAAAAATTCAACTTCATAAAAACACCATAAATTCACATTTCTCTTTTCTTCTACACACTCATTCTTATATCATAACTTCTTCATGATATTTAGAACATTGATATTAGAAAAGCATCATATGATTTTTTATGTAGAACAACTTTTATGAAATTTTGAATTCAGAACATCTTCTTGGTACATTCTGAAAAGATCCATTATAGAAAGATGAGACTGAAAACAAGAACACTTAGTAAACAATATTCAGAATAGAAAACTTTAATTGATGGATTTTCTCGAGAAATCTATTTCTGATTCTCTATATCCAAAACTCCTTCGTTCGATCACCAGAAACAAAAAAGTGAGGTGATTTTTCATAAAGACAATAAAAGACAAAACTTCTAACAAACTTATTTTAAACAATCCTCCTGCCAACTTGGTCCCAACACATATGAGATAAATAGACTGAACAACAATAACCAGTGCTATATACAAAATGATGTCAATGTCATGATTCTATACAAAAAAGGAATATTCATACATTTCAGCAAGCATACAATACAATACATGTATCTCAAAAGAAAAAAAATACCAAAAACTATCTCTAATAGCATCACAAGCCTTAGCTCAGTCTTTTGCTTCAAGATCCCATGATAAAAGAAAATCAATCATCCATGATTGAGTGTTTTCCCTTGTCCCTACCCACATCTATGAAATCTATACAGTTACCAATTGGTATCCCGAACAGGGTGTCAGATATACTCGGTATGCCACCACCAATGGTGTCTATAATAAGTCTAGTCTATGTATTTAAATATAATAGTGTACAGGTATATGTATAAGAAATGTAATTACAATATGTAATATAATAACCATGTTGGGATAAGACTCCTCATGGGATGCTCGACCGACCATACCTTCTTCATCCTAAGTCGAATGTGCCTGAACATGTGACATGTAAATGGCCAGGGTTTAAAAAATATAACTAGGGTGTTCGAGTAGAAGTAATATATGAAATGTGACCCAAGGTGAAACCAAGGTTTCCAGGAAATATAATAGGATGAAAGGACCCAAGGTGTAACCAAGGAATCTTTGACCTTATAATTTCAGGTCGGATCATAGTAATCAACCATGAAACCTAGCTATAGGTGTCTCTGTGTAATCCAAGGGGGGTACACCTGAGGCATTCCACTAGAAAAGTTTCTAACCAATTCCATGGAGCATATCCATTGTAAGTCTCAGGATAAGAATGACTAGGGCCCAAGGGGAGAATCCAAGGTGCCTCATGTTCGAAGACATCAGTTGAATCCAAGGAGTGTATCCAAGGCATTCTAATATCAAAAAATGAATCAAGTGAATCATTAGTACTATGTCGAGGAATTCATGTAATAGTATGATGTTGACCTGATTTTAAGGTGGGTATCTCCCTTGGAAATCTGCCCAATGAATCAGAATGGCATCCTTTGAGTTCTCAAGGAATTCCCTCAGGTTTCCAAGTATGGCTCAAGTTTGGAAACTCCTTTAACATGAAAAAAGGTCCATAGTAATAATAGGAACCCTTAATTTAATAAATAATCATTTTCCATGTAAAACCATGGAAATTTATTCACTTCCTTTAATTTAATCCATTACTATTTCACTTATAATGACAAAGGTTTATATAAGGTTTCATGCCATTAATTATGTCATTCAAAATTAATGAGAGTCAATCTAAACATGCTTGCCCATTTATATACAATAGTTCATCCATTTAAATTAATTAAATCTCTTGTGATGGTCGAACTAAACACACTAAAGGGCGTTTTGGTTAATATTATATAAAGGGAAAATATATATATATATATATACATATATAAATGGATCACCCAAGGGGTGTCTCATGTTGAGGACATTGACCTCTAACAATAATTAGAGAATCTATTAGGTCTTTTGGGTCACAAATTAGGCAACTAATTTAAGTCAATTTGATTTTAGGGGAAAAGTGTGGGTAAAACTGGGGCATGGAACAATGATGAAAAATATAGACATCAAGACCTGATGTAAAGTTATAGAACACCTACCTTATGGCGTTACATGAACACTCACCTAATACCAGCTTCCAATTTAGGCTAGAATAGAAGAAAATGGAGAAATAGATGAATATCCTAAAAATGGGGCATTTTGCTTACATGGAAATAGTACCAAATATAGTGAGATAAATTGAGAAGGGAAGGAAGTTTATTGAATCACTTACTGATATGATTCTAACACAGTGAATGATGATCCGATCGGAGTCCGTATGAGGGAGAAACATTAATTCCTACCTTGAAGATATGGAGGAGCTCTAACGGGAGGGGATATTGTGCATGAGAAATGATAGGGGAAGAAGGGTAAGAAATTAATAATAAAGGAGTGGAAAATGGAATTTCATACAACTTTAAATAGGCACATGGTTTGGCCACATGGTTAGACAAACCATGCACTAACATTGTCCAAGGAAGACACCCCCCCCCCCCCCGCATGGTTAGGAACATAGTTAGACTAACCATGTGCAGCCCATGAAAAACCCCTCTAAAACATGTCTAAAATTTTCTACACAACCATGTGGCTTGGGGTGCATAGTTTTACAAACCATGTTACACCCTATAGGGCCTCTATAACGACCCAAGCTTGACGTACATGAACATTACATTTCTTTTGCAGAATACTTAATACATTACACAAATATACACTCAAAGACCGAATTAGTTTAGTGTATTTATAAACTTAGAACATAATCTTCTAAATTTTTGAAATATCTTCAACATATCCCATTAAGATCTTCCCCTTTTTTCCTACCTAAAACCTTTCTTTATATCCTGGGGAAAAGAAAACATAAAAAGGGTGATCACAAATGCTCAGTAAGGGTAAACATGGAGAACATAAAACAAACCATAAACATAATAATGTAAAAAACATGAGCATAAAGTTTAAATATAAAAATCTTGATTCATGAAATAAATCTTGGCAGTATGCAAGGAATAGATCATAAATGAACATTAACCATGATAAAATAGCATTGGAATAAAAATGGAATTGTGGGAAAAAAAATAAGTTCATGATATGATTTCCATAGTAGCCAAGGCATTGTTTCACAGACCATAATAGTGGATGAAGTCCATTACTGAACTAGATTTACTTATCATTCCAACCATATATTATTAAACTGTATTTACTTACCTTGCCAGACCTGTATTATTGAACCAGATTTACTTGTCGTTCTAGTCGTGTATTACTGAACTGGATTTACTTTTCATTCTAATCATGTTTATCTCATGATATATAAATATTTACCCAATTAATTGGAGTTAGATATAGGTCCCACCCATCTCATAATAAAATCATTCTTACATGTTCCACAAAAACATAAATCAATCATCATAGCATAACCTATGAAATAAAGTGGGTTTCTTAAACATCATTCCATAATAACATAATACAAATAAAATATCATTAAATATTTAACACAATAAAATCATAGTAATAATAGGGATAGAAACATAACCTCATTTCATCTTATATGGAAAATAATTTTGATAAAACACTTGAACATAATTCTTGAGGAAAATATCCCTTCTTCTTCAAAAATGTTGTCTTTTTTCAAAATGCTGCACATTTTTAAAATAAAATAATTTAGTTGAAAATAAACTTGAAATAATTTAAAGTAAGATTAATTTAAATAATTCATTAATAATATGTAAAAATTCGTTCATTTCTTATAAGTAAAAAAACATTCTTCTCATACTCTTGCTGAAAAAGTCAAAAAGTACCTCGTACGGAAAATGAAAAAAAAGATTCCTTCCATACCATTTAATAAAAAATTACCAATGGTTAAAATTAAATTTAAAAATTAGTATAAGAATATAAATAATATTATATATTTAGGAAACATTTATTTTAATGATAAATATACCCCAGTAAATACTTATGAATAAACAATCTCGAATAATAATGAAATTGCAAAATTATCTCTTACCTTAGGTCCGATTTCTTCTATTTGTGTCTGAAACTCTTGTATAGTGGGTTTAAAAACATTATTAACTTATAAAAGAACCATAATAATATTTATGATATCATATATGATTCAATTATGACTTTATATTACCTATTCATTTGTCAATTCCATGTTAAAGCAATGTTTTGGGTAATAGTCGTTTTATTTATCATACATGTTTTAACTTGTTATTCTTGATATTATTACTTAGATCTTGATTTAATTACTTAAATAATGTAAAACATGATTTATATATCATAAATATTCATTATATAAATATATATAATAGATAGATAAATGAAATGGAATACACTATTCATGAAGACGGTAGGTCGTACGTATACATGAACGTTGTTTCTATTTCCTTGTTGAATTGAATGGAAGAAAGTAAATGAAATATATATATATATACATAAATACAATAGCATTATTATGTCATATATTTCATGTTTATTTATTATATATACTTTATAATCATTCTTGAATGGTTAACGTGGAGAATGAATCTGATCGTGTCGTGGAGATGGTAGGTCGTACGTACGCATGAGCGACAATATCATTCACATAATGGTTAAATGGTATGGAATTGGATGGTATATTAATTATAAAAAATAATTATCATGTTATATTAATTATTTAAATCCATTATACTCATCATTATACCCATTCAAATTAAGTACTGTTGAATAACAAATTATACTACGGCGTAGAGATGGTAAGTCGTACGTACGTACGCATGGTGATATTGTTATTCGTAGAATGGATAAAAAGAGGTATAAATATGTCAAATAATTATAATAACATATTATAATGTATAATATACTGTATTTATTACTTTAGTATAAGAAAAACATAATAATAGGAAGTATAAGAAGAAAATAATTTTGAAAAAAGTGATAAAATAATTACCTCTTTTTCGAGTATCTCCTTTTGATTTACACAAAAGGTATCCCTAAGATGGTTGTTTGCCCAAAGTAAGGCTTATAGGAGTAATTAAGGGATTCTAGGAAGATTAGTGTATGTATATTTTCTGAACTAAAAGTCTTTGTAATTGTGAGATAAAGAGAAGAAGAAGTTCCCTTTTATAGAAGAGGTGATGAGCACTTTAAGAAAGTCTTGAAATATTAATTTATTATAAATTCAATTTAAATTAAAAATGGTCCAAAACTCATTTAATTAAAATATAATATGGTTTTGGTTCTAATACCCATAATAAAATAATTTTTATACAATTTTGGATTATTTTTTATCCTTATCTTTTTTGTTTAACCCTTATTTTTCCTTTTTTAATCTTATAGTGATATCATGTTATTTACACATTATGGGTTAATGTAATTACCATATCATGTTAAAAGGCACAAAAAATGAATTTATGAAATATTTGGACTCATCTTAACCATTTATATGAATCTTATATTTTTAGGAATTTAATATCATTTAATAAACTATTTTATATTTTAAGTTATGAATTATGTCAGTTTTGGTCACTATTCATACTTGACTTTTTTAAAAATCCATAACAACCTAATTACTTAAAAATATATTGAATTAATACTAACATGTCATATTAACCTATAAATTTTTTGTATGACATAAATTATATAAAATAATATTTATTTTAATATTTATAATATCATTTATTTGAATCTTTTATTAATGAAGCAATCACTCCATCATCATTGTGTCAAAATTAAATTTATTTATTTAATGTCTAAAAATTATAAATAAAATATAATGATCTAGGAAATATTTTTATATTTTTAATGTATATTTATAGTCAAATATATCACTTATATAACCACATACAAAAATTGTTTTAGTAAGAAGATACATGTTTATGTTATTTTTCTCTTTACTTTAAATTACTTATTATAACATGTCATTATCACTCCCAAGTGGATCCATGGGGTCCTAAAATCGACCCAAGTATGTCCATGGTCATAAATATGTAATATAATAGGATTATGACATGTGTTAGGGTAGTTTTATATTATTATAATATTATTTTTTTACCCTTATTTACCTGATTTACCCTTTAACCATGGTAAATAAAAATAATTATTGAAGTTACTATTCATAATTCCCAAAAATGAAAGGTACATATTTACAAATTTAGACCTTTTGATTCCAAATATGGAATCCATTTTTCCAAATTCAAAACACATAATTGGAAGAAATTAATTTAAAATTAATTCTCGTTGTCAAAACCAAAAAGTGGGTTTTTAAGAAGTAAAAACTATCAAAAGATTGACATGTGTTTATGTCCAATTTAAATGTGAAATTAAATAAAATGACAAAAATTGGATTAAATGATAAAAAATAATCCAATTACACTTTAAAAACAATTAAAAAGATAATCTAAATATATAAATAATTTAGATGAAAAGACTGTTTTGAATTAAAATGCAGTATTTTTCACTATTCATCAAAATGTGAATTTCATTAGAAAAATACCAAAATTTCAACCAATATAAATTTTGATATCCTGATTCCAAATAATATTTTTTTTCTCTAAATAGAATATATAAAATTTTTAAAAACTAGATTTAAAATTGGTGGGTCGTCAAAAGACGACAAAACTATATTTTTTGAAAAATACTTCTTTTATCTGAAAAATTGAATTTGTTCTTATATAATGTTCTAGAAAATACATAAGATGAATTTTAATGTTATATAAAATTAAAAATGTTTTTAATACTATTCATAATGGCTAGTTTATATAATATTTTAATAATATATCATTGTTTAGTGAAACTCGGTATTGCATACAACTCAAACTATCGAGGAAGGTCGCTTTTGCATGTAATGAAAGCCAAGTAAGTGTTGCGTTTAGTGCAAGCTTACTTTGATGTTTCATATAACATAATCCAAACATAGTTCTTTTATACATTGAACAAAATCTATACTCATTATTGCGTGAAATAAATTCTATCAAACGAACTTGAAATTGTGTGTAACACAAGCCAAGTATAGTGTTGTGTACGTTGCAAGATAATACGATGTTGTGTATAGCACAAGATAATATTGGTGTAGTATAAAACACAAGACATAAAATAAATTAAAATGAATTTATCTCATAAAATATCGGTGTGTTACAGCATGCATGGTTGAGGTTCATAGTTAACACTAACCATACGCCTCACCCTATTCTTCCAAAAATTGAAGCTACGGACTTCAAACAAGCCTCGGATGCTCTTGAACTCTTTCTTAACCTCTTAAGAACATTTATAAGAGTAAAAAAAGATTTTTTAACTAAAAATTAAAAGTTTCATTCCTTAAGAGAAAAACTGGGATCTTAAAGTATCTGTATGGTTTTCTTCATAGATGAGTGCTCAAAAATCAGTTATCACTTAAGAAAAAAGGGGTGTTTTTGAAAACAAATTAAAGAAATGAAATGATTATATTCAAAATAATAATGATGAAATGGTTATTTATTCATCATTGGATTTCCAATTTTAATATTATCCTAGTCCCAAAAAAATTGGCTCTTCTTCTTATTAACTGGTGAATTAGAGACTCCACAACTATTTCACTTCTCACCCTTGGTTGAATAGTTTTAGTGAGAATTAACTTAACAAAAACTTTTGATTAGTATAACCTAATTCCTATGTGTGTAGGTTGTATATTCAATAACCCCTAGATCACTCATACAATACTCAACCAAGTATTTTTCCTCCCAATTAATCAAATGGAAATTACTTCCCCTTTCACATGTGCTAGCAATAACCAAGCACTTCACCACTCATCTCAGACAATTCCACTGTATATATCCTAAAACTAAGTGGAGAGATATTATGGATCATGTAAAGGTAATAAATAATAAAAATAATTAAATCAAACATGACCACATTTAAAATTAATATTTGTTATTGCATATCAAAACCAGTTAATAAGAAAAAAAGAGTTGTATTCATTGAAGTGTGAAGACTCAAGCATTAAAAAGGAAAACCTTCCCTTCCCCAACCACTAGAGAACTACCCTTCCATTATAATGGTAAAATAGATAAATTAATAATAATAAAACATTACATAACTAAATAAAATATAAATACTAAATGAAAATAACAATAACAATAACATAAATTCTCTTTTGTCCATTATCGATCATCTGAACCCTCTAGCCTGAGCTCTTCTTGTAGATACTTGGTTGTCATCATATATAGACATGGTAAAACCTTAGAGATCCTTTATTTTTTAATTTTTATAAAGTTTCCTCCTTTCTCATAGCTTCAAATCTATATGTGATCCTCTCATACTGAAAACCCACAACTTTCTTTCCTTATTCTTAATCAAAATATTTTTCATATTTATGATCCACATAGCCTCCTGTGATTGGTTGAATGCATGTTTAAGTGGAACCCAAAAGCCTCAAATTGAATCAAAATATTTGTAATTAATCGTGATATTTAATCCATGAATTCCATACCAGCAACATCATTAGACTTTTTTTCCTTTAGAATATATAATTCTAAAAATTCTCAGCATTTCTCAAAGTAAAATATCTTACATGAAGATATCTTATGGGATCAATATATTACATGAGAAAGTTTTTTTACAAGTGAAAAATTATATTACGGGTAGATAAAATATCTTACATGTGGAACAATTCTCTTATGCATAGATGAAATATCCTATGGCCTATTAAAATGTCATATGTCGTATGAGTTTTACCTTTGAAAAATTTCTACACACTCAAATATCATATGGGGGATCAAAATATCTTGTGACCTCATAAAATTGATTGTGCATCTGATACTTATCTTATTCAAAGATGAAATTTCTTGTGGCCTATTGAAATTCATATGCACAGGATAATTCTCTTATGCGTGGATGAAATTTCTTATGCATAGCCAAATGTATTATGACTGCCCATATATATATCTTATGTGTGGCTCCTATATTTTCTTACAAGGGAATGTGGGGATTTTTTTTACTTAGCCTTTTTTTCAAACTCTATCACAATACTTACAAAATAAGTTTTGAAATAATTAAAATCAATTTTGGTCCTAATTAGCTTGTTTCAAAAGACTTAGAAACATGTAAAATTTCCAATATATAATATTCCAATATCTCTTCTACCTTCTAAAATTTAGAAATATTTTCTCATAAATAGAGTAATGACTTTTACACAATCATGACTTTGACATTTCTTAATGCTTTTTTGGGGAAGATGAATCTATAATAATCCTCCAAGTATCAACACTTTCTTTAATATCTATCTTATCAAGCATGGCATTCAATTTTATATTTTATTATTTGAGCCTTCATAACAACAAGATAAAGAGTAATCAGTAGAAATCCATTCCAAAAACTAAATAAGTAAATTAAATACCCAATTTAGAAATTACAAACAATATTCACATAATCAAATTATTTAACACTTTAATTATAAAACTCATTATAACTCAATTAATGAATAAATATAAGGGTATAAAATGAGTTAAATATCAAAAATATCACAAATTTATGGAACATGTCATTCCTTCACAACATGGTTGATGACAGATATGTTCATCGGCATAAATTTTGTTGATCTCTTGAGCTAGTGTCTTGGGGAATCAAGCTAGAATTTAGAATCATGACATCATTTAGCGAGCTAAACTCATACAAAAACAACCTTTGGTACAATGGTTACTCACTTTGGTCTGGCCTGATAAGGTTTTCCATCATTTGATATAATGAATGGATCTAATCATTTGATTCAATTTCAGGGTTCTCCATCATCTCTTTCCTTTGTGCAACAACATATTGAGTAGTTTGTGCATCCAAATCTGAAGTTCTATAAGGAGGTTAATGTCACGACCCATCCCTCGGGGCTCGTTCTGTGACATACCCCAAGCCCGCTTCCTGAAGTCCAAGGGTTGGCGACTATCATTGAAGGCTTAAACCTGCAAGTGGGAGACATTTGTCTGAGTACCTGCATGCATGCACACACAACCACATCTCAAAGCTGGAAAAGTAAATAAGCATGCCACTATAAATAATCACTAAGTACAAGTATAACTTAAAGTCAAATGGGACAGAATACAAACCCAATAAAAGACTAAATGTAAAATAGGAAAGTACAAAGAAACCTTGAATAGCCATCTATTAAAAACCCCACCTGATCGGTAAGTACAGAGTAGCTATTAGAATCCATGAAAGTATGTCTCGTCTATGTGGTCTCACTGGGCACCACCAGGTCCTGGGTCACCAAGTCCTCTGTCAAGGCAGTGGTCATCTATACCAGACACAACACATGCGGGCGAAGCCCGTGTAGGGGTGAGTAACAAAGTACTCTGTAGGGACCCAAAAAAACAAAGGAAAGACAAAAAATTAACCCACAACCAAACCACAAATCATGATCACCAAGCATGATCATGAAACAAGATAGCTCACACCAAGTATGTTCTAGAGTAGGATAGTAGAACCATTAGTCACATCGTTGAACACCTCGGCTGCTGGAGAACTCAACCTCAATGAGTATAGTGGGCCTTTCTGGTCACAAAGAATCCACTTCCCACTAATCTAAGATTGTTTTGGTACTCATCCCTGATGAGTACCGTGGATATGTTGGGTCACACAGAAGCCGCTCCCCACCATGGGCATGTCGGGTCACACAGAAGTCATTTCCCTACTATGGCCATATTGAGGTACTCCTCTTGTCGAGTATCATTAGTCTACCAAGTAACATAGAAGTGGACCCCCACCATGGTCTATTAGGGTCACACAAAAGCCACTTCCCACTAGGCCATAGTATCTGATTCTCATAGAGTCGCTCGCTAGTAGTCTCTAGGTCTCAACCAACTGCATGGTTTCCGCATATAGCACACTTGATCTCGGGAGAACCACTCCCCAAACCATTTTTCAAATTACAACATCTATTAAATCCTTTATAGGGTATGCCAAAAGATATTCCTTGTCGTGAGAGTTCCAACGTCGTAAACAGATCATCAATCGGACGCTCGTTTTGCAAGATATGAGCGATTTTACAAAAAGGGGTCGGTTGGGTCTCGGTTCGGTCCGACTCGACCGGACCAACCTGACCCAAACTTGGCCTGGCCTGGGTCTGGTCCATTGGGTCACGGGCCCATTGAGCCACAATTTTGTCCTGATGGAGTGGGTCCGGCCCACTGTCCTGCCTGGTCTACTAGAGGCGGACCGGTTCATCACCCGATCGGGATGCACCAGGCGGCCACGTCCGGCTCCCCATCGCCCTACGGGTCGTCCGTGGGGTCGTCTCCTAGCTGTGGTTGGTTGACCACGGCTTTGTTGCATGGGGCGTGGAACGGTGTCACGTCCGCAGTGTGCTGACGTGGTGTCGTTTCCACAGTGCGCCGACGTGGTCAGGTGGCCGCGTCCACCCACCGCTAGCCGGCAGCTCTCCCCGCTACGTCGCGGCCCGATCCAGTTGCGGTGGTCTTCTCTGGTGTGCCATCGCAAGCACCAGAGCACTGGCAGTATGCTCTACGGACCACTGGGTTCACTCCAATGGTTCATTCTTCACGCTGATTGTGCCTATAACCTTCGTGGGGTGTCTCCTTCCCTGTGAAGGCCTTAAACTTGCCTTGTCTTTATTTCAAAAATTCATCCACCAAGAACGCATAAGGTGGAGAGGGGTTGGGCCTTATTCGTGTCGGCCCGCGCCCTCCGTGTTAGAAATTT
The DNA here is from genome assembly GCA_963277665.1 of Viscum album. Lineage (NCBI taxonomy): Eukaryota > Viridiplantae > Streptophyta > Magnoliopsida > Santalales > Viscaceae > Viscum > Viscum album. The sequence goes on along the minus strand of OY728152.1, from coordinate 836,630,216 downwards.
AAAACATGGGAGGCTTGGGTATGATGTTTCATCAACAATAAATCTATCTCGAAAATAAAACCCAAGAAACATCACCCTCTCACAAGAATGGACGATCCGCGGATCAACCTGTTTGTGGGTTGATCCACATTCATTGTTTAAAAAGAAGAACAGGGAAAACATAAACCAAAACAACCCCTACCTCGATCGATGTTTGACGTTGAAGCGGTCCACCCGCGAAGGTTCAAGAAGTAAAAGGCGTTCGTCGATTCTCGGTCTTGTTCTTCGTAAGGCGTCAAAGTTGTAATGTTATGTCGGCATTCGTCGTTCTTTTTTGGAGAGAAATTTCACCGTAGGTTCATCAGAGAATTTTCTGCCGATTAATTCATGTTTCCCTTGACACGTTAGCTAATTAAAAAGGAAACACGTCACTGAATTTCTATTATGCTACGACGTTGGGTCGTTACATTTTCACAAAAAAAGTCATTAAGGGGCTTACTTTAATGTGCCTCATCATTACCTCATCTCCGCACCACAACGTCGTCGTCTGCCGCTCAATGGTGCGAAAGAAAAATAAAATAAATTTGTTAAGTTATTTTATTATTTTCCGAAAAGTCTAAAAAATAACTTTTCTGTTTGACCCTTGTAGGTCAAAGTTAAGTCATTCTTAGGCGAATCTCAGTGTTCAAAGTTCATCGGTGCCCTCAGATTTTCAATCCGAGCATCGTTTCAAAGGTTATAAACACCCACTCGCATGTTTACTTAAGTGAACTAAAAAAAGTTCAAAATTCCATTCTGGACTCACCAGGCCTCGGAATCACGTTTCATCAGAGCATGTGGTCCCGAAATAATTCCATATAATTTAAAAAAATACATGGAAATTTTGGGACATTACATTCTCCCCACCTTAAGTATTTATGTCCCTGAAATAAAAAACAAGGGATAATCAAAATAATGGAGGTACTGAGCATGAATCTGAGCCTCCCGCTCCTATGTGATCTTCTAGAGATTCTCATGCTGCTACTGAACATGCACCAGAGGAATCGACCATCCATGAAGGACCCACTCTTTTCGATCATCTATCTCCACTAGGAACTCTACAAACGTATCCCCATCATCAATGTCTAGCTTGCTACAGTTGATGACGCGCGATGGATCATGCAAGTGCCTCCTCAACTACGACACGTGGAAAACATCGTGCACCCGGTGTATCTGTGGGAAAAGAGCTAGGCAGTACGCCACCTTGCCAACTCTACTGAGAATCTAGAAAGGTCTGATAAACCTCAGAGATAGATTTTTTCCCTGTTCAAATATTTTTAATCCTCATCAGGGTGAGACCTGAAGGAAAACATGGTCTCCCTCCTCGAACTCCAAGGGCCTCTGCCTCCTATCGGCATACAATTTATGCCTGCTCTGTGCAGTCCTCATCCTCTCCTAGATGATCTGCATCTTCTCAGTGGTAGCCCATACCAACTCTAGACCCATGAGTGCTGACTCCCCTGGGTCTATCCAGCATAGAGGTGATCTGCATGCCCACTCGTACAACGCCTCAAATGGTGTCATTCTAATGGTGGAGTGATATCTTTTGTTGTATGAAAATTCCACCAGGGGTAGGTAGTCCTCCAAACTATTACCAAAACCAAGGACACAAGCACGAATCATGTCCTCTAGGGTCTGTATGGTCTGTTCCATCTGACCATCTGTTTGGGGGTGAAAAACTGTGCTCAAATGCAACTGAGTCCCGAATGCCTCCTACAACCCCTTCCATAATCGGTATGTAAAGCATGCATCACGATCTAAGATGATCGTTGAAGGCACCCCGTGAAGCTGCACTATCTCCTAGACGTAGAGGTGTCCCAAGCCCTCTACTGATCCCTACTCCCAGATGGGTAAGATGTGAGGCAACTTGGTGAGTCGGTCAACGATCACCCAGATAGAATCATAGACCCTGAACGTGCGTGGTAACCCCATCACTAAGTCCATGGAGATACCACCCCACTTCCATTCTGGTACCTTAAGTGGTTGTGCCAAGCCTGCTGGGACCCAATGCTCAACCTTCATTTTCTGACAAGTGAGGCATCATGAAACAAAATCTACCACCACTTTATTCATCTATGGACACTAGTACTAACGCCGGAGGTCCTGGTATATCTTCACCACACTAGGATGTACCAACAAAGGGGATGTATGGAACTCCCTAAACGCCTCCTCTTGTAACGTCACTAGTACTATGGTGCGTCCTCTGAAAAGGATGTCGTGCTTCTCGCCTATCGAAAATCCATCAAGAGCTTGTCCTAAGGATAACTGAGCACATCGGGCCTCGCAGTCAACATCCACAAGTTTTGCCTCCCTAACTTGATGTAAGAGTGGGGGAGTGATAGTCATTGATTAAAGGTAAGTTTTTCCATGACCATCCACAAAGGATATCTGCATCGCGGCTGGATACTTTGTTGCCTCACTTAGTAGCTGTAAATCAGACCTCCTGTTGAGCACATCTACCACCACGTTCCCCTTCCCAGGAGTATAGACTCTCTCAAATTCATAGTCCTGGAGGAACTTCAGCCATCGCTGATGTCTTAAGTTCATGTCCTTCTGTGATAAGATATACCTGAGACTCTTTTGGTCGGTGTAGATGATAAATCGTTCACCCATCAAGTAGTGTCACCACATCTTTAAGGCAAATACCATTGCTGCTAACTCCAGGTCATGGTTCGCATAGTTCTGCTCATGCTTCCTCAAATGTCATGATCTGTAGGCGATCACGGCCTGCTCCTACATTAGGACACAACCCATTCTAGTCCCTGATGCGTCACAGAAGACTACATACCCAATGCCCTCTTCGAGTAGTATCAAGATGGGGGCACTCTTCAGTTTCCACCTCAGCTCTTGGAAACTATACTAGCACTTATTCATCCATATGAAGGGTTATCCCTTCTGTGTTAAGGCTAATAAGGGTGTTTCTAATTTGTAAAATTTGGTCATGAACCTCTGGTAATACTCGGACAACCCCAAGAAACTCCAAACCTCAGTCACGAACCTAGGTGGCTCCCAAGAAAGTACTACCTCTATCTTCACCGGATCTACTGCAACTCCAGCCTCTAAGATGACATGTCCCAGAAAGTGGACCTCCTGAATCTAGAACTGGAACTTCGAGATCTTACCATAAATCTGGTGCTCTTTGAGTGTATCCAAGACTATCTACAGGTGTGTAGCATGCTCCTCCTCCGATGCTAAGTACACCAAGATGTCATCAATGAAGACCTCCATGAAATGATCGAGATCAGGATAGAAGATCTTGTTCATGAGTCCCATGAACATTATTGGGGAATTGGTTACACCGAAAGGCATTACCAAAAACTCATAGTGGTCATACCAGCATCTGAAGGATGTCTTCGTTATGTCTTCATCTTGTACCTAAAGCTGATGATAGCCTGGTCTGATGTTTATCTTCAAGAACCACCTTGCTCCCTTCAATTGGTCGAAGAGGTCATTAATCCTCGATAGTGGATACTTTTTATTCATGGTCACCTGGTTCAGGCACCAAAAATCCACGCATAGCCTCAAGCTTCCATATTCCTTCTTGATAAACAACATTGTGGTTGCCCATAGTGAAACATTGGGTATCATGAAGCCCTTCTCCTATAAGTCCTCCAGTTGTACACTCAATTCACGAATCTCCATAGGATCCATCTGATATGCTGGTGTGGATATCGGTGTCATCCTGGGGTACAGGTTGATGCAGAAGTCTACCTCCCTGTGAGGAGGTAGTCCCAGAACATCCTCATGAAAGACATCATCATACTTGTCCACCACTATAGGAAAGCTTAGACTCCTCTCATATACTGCACCAAGGGCGAGGCTATCCAACTGGTGAGTGATCAACTGCAACCTCCTCCGAGAAATTCCAACATGTGCTACAAAGGTTCCCTTATCACAGGTGAAGGAAAACCTAGTCCTATCCTCATGAACACACAACACTTTGTGCCAAAAATAGTTGATCTGAGCATGGACTATGGATAACCAGTCCATACCCAAGATGACATTTTAAGGCCTCGACACTGATACTATGAGATCTCAACTGAAGATCTCACCTCCTAGAGTAAGCTCACACTGCTAGCACCAGTGTGTAATCATAGAATCCCCTCCTGTAGGAGTCTCTAATCGTAAGGATTGAGCCAATGGCTCCACTGGAATCTTCGAGCCACAAATGAGGTCCATATAAAGGAAAGATTTATTGGCACTTGTGTCTATAAGAACTGAAACTAAGGTAGATAAGACATATATCGTACCTCTAATCATCTTTAGAGAGTTGTGGTTATAGGCCTCCATCGCTTGAAGTTGGCCTTGCCCCTGTCTGCCAGCTCCCTGAGCCCATGGTGGACCACTTGTGGGTGGTGGTGGTAGAACCTCGAACCATTGTCCACCACATGCCACTCATCTTTCTCCCCTGCCATGTCTACTGCCATGTGGACCTCCTCGCTCAAACCTCTGCCCCTATCTGGGTGGTCTCTTGACCATCTGCTGATCATATGTGCAGCGGGTCGGGCAGTCACGAGCCATGTGTCCTTGCCTGCCACACGTGAAGCATAGCCTGGGTCCCTACTGACTCCCTATACTATGGGAGCCCTGAACTTCCGACCCCAAGTCCTAGGGTCAACCCCTAAAATACCTGGCCTTCTTAGGCCCCCGTGTCTACTACCTATTTCCCACCACTGAAGACTCGGTCGCCTGGTGTCTGCTGGTGGCTCCGGTTATCGGTGCCTACTCTGCTAGGAATCTCTCCGCAAGAAGGGATTACTCCAGCACTCTAGCCTAAGTGGGGATGCTGAGAGACACCATGGATGCCCTGATCTCCCATCTGAGTCCCTACTCAAAGGTTTGGGATCTTAAGAAAGGGTCTCGCACCATGTCTGTGTAGTATTGAGAGAGGTATGTAAACCTCACAAAGTACTCAAACACTAACATGATGCCCTACTACAGGTGAAGCAACTCCTATATGCGCACAGAGCACAAGTTCGTGGGGAAAAACTCCTCCTGGAAAATCTGCTTGAAGTAATCCTAAGAGAGGGTTGCCTCATCATGAGTATGAATCATCAGGCTCCACCATCTCTCTGTCAAACCTTGAAGAAGGCTCGTAGATAAGATCTCCATCTGGTTAAGGGATGTCCTCACTAATTGAAAGACCTACGTCACTACCTCCAGCCAGTCCTCAGAGACCTGAGGATCTGTCTCTCCCATAAACCTGGGAGGTCTCTATATCTAGAACTCGTGCAAGGAACTGAGTCTGTGTACATCGTCTACCGGTAACGCTGGAAGTAACAGCTGATCAACGGGTGGTGGCAACACCGGTGCACCACCCGGCGGGGCCATCTCCAGCACTGGTCCCTGAACCGACGCCTCATCGTTAGGTGGGTTGTCCTCACGGTCATGCATCGGAATCCGAGCTGGCTGTCTGCATGGAGGCATCCTAATATATATCAAGATGTACCACAGTCAGAATTTTATACCTGGTGAGCTGACTCTTACTCAAGAAAATCATAATAAGACACTTATGTAACTAGTGTTTTCATGTATAGAGCTGAAAAGTAGAATTCAGGGTCCTGGTGTATGGATAAGTCGGCCTTCGCACCAACACCGGACTCCCTGAATCTGAAAGTATAACTTGAAACATTTAACATTCTTGATCCAAAACAAAACAAAAGACTCTCGGTATCTGAGCTAGAACTGACCACCTCTGATACCACTTTGTCATGACTCGTCCCCCGGGGCCCATGTCGTGACATACCTCAAGCCCACCTCTCAAAGGCCAGGGGTTGGCGACTAGTGCTGAAGGCATAAACCTGAAAGTGGGAGGCATTTTCCTGAGTACCTATACACACGCACACACAACCACATCCCAAAGATGGAAAAGTAAACAAGCATGACACTATAAATAACCACTTAGTACAAGTAAAACTGAAAGTAAAATGGTCCAGAATACAAACCCAACAAAAGACTAACTGGAAAACAAGAAAGTAAAAAAAGAAACCCTAAATAACCATCCACTGAAAACCCCACCTGATGGGTAAGTACAAAGTAGATGCTGGAAGCCATAAAAGTATGTCTTTTCTGCCTGGTCTCACTGGGCACCACCGGGTCCAGGGCCACCAAGTCCTCCATCAAGACGGCAGTCGTCTGCACCAGACACAACATGTGCGAGTGAAGCCCATGCAGGGGTGAGTAATAAAGTACTCATTAGGGACCCCAAAACAATAAAAGAAATACCACAAAGCAACCCACAAACAAACCACAAATCATGATCACCAAGCATGATCACAAAACAAGACAACTCACACCAGGTATATTCTAGAGTGGATAGTAGAACCATTAGTCACATCGTCGAACACCTCAGCTACTAGAGAACTCCTCCTCAATGAGTACAGTGGGTCTTTCGGGTCACACAGAAGTCGTATCCCAATAACCTAAGACTATTGTGGTACTCATCCCTAATGAGTGTCGTGGGTATATTGGGTCACACAGAAGCCGCTCCCCACTGCGGGCATGTCGGGTCACATGGAAGTCGCTTCCCTACTATGGTCATACTGAGGTACTCCTCTTGTCGAGTATCATGGGTCTGTTGGGTCACATAGATGTCGCTCTCCACCATGGTCCTGTCGGGTCACACAAAATCCACTTCCCACTAGGCCATAGTATCTGATCCACATAGGGTTGCTCACCAACAGTCTCTAGGTCTCAGTCAACCATAGGGTTTCTGCATGTAGCATACTTGATCTTGGGAGAACCGCTCCCTAATCCATTATTCAAATTACAACTTCCATGAAATCCTTCATAGGTTATTCCAAAATATCCTCTTTTTCAAAAGGATTCCAACGCCATAAACGGCTCATCAATCGGATGCTCGGTTTGCAAGATATGAATGTTTTTTCCAAAAAGGGGGGTGGTTGGGTATAGGTTCGGTCTGAACTGGTCGGACTGACCCAACCCGACCCAGGTCCACCAACCCGACCCGAACCCAGATCATCCTAGGTCCGGTCTATTGGGACGTGGGTCCGGCCCACTGGCCTACCTGGTCCGCCAGAGGCAAACCGGTTCGTCGTCTGTCCGGGACGCGGAAGTCAACCGCTTCCAGATACCCATTGCCTCACGAGTCATCCGTGGGGCCATCTCCCAGTCATGGTTAGTTAACCGCGGCTTTGTCGCATCTACGGTGCACCGACATGGTCAGGTGGCCACATCCACCCGCTGTGAGCTGTCGGCCCAACCGGCGGCTCTCCCCGCTGCACCGCGGCCCGAGATGGCTACAACGGTCTTCTTTAGCATGCCGTCATGGCACACCGCCATCGGTCACCGATGCACTGGAAGAATGCTTTTTGGACCACCGGGTCCACTCTGGTGGTTCATTCTCCACACTGCTTGTTCCTACGACCTTTGTGGGGTGTCTCCTTCCCTAAGAAGGCCTTGAACTTGCCTTGTTCCTATTTCAAAAATTCATCCACCAAGAATGCACAAGGTAGAGGGAGGTCGGGCCTTTTTTGTGTCGCCCACACCCTCCATGTTATAAATTTAAAACATGGGAGGGTTGGGTATGATTTTTCATCAACAATAAATCAATCCCGAAAAGAAAACCCAAGAAACATCATCCTCCCACAATAACGGATGATCCATGGATCAACCTGTTCGTGGGTTGATCCACATTTTTCATTTAAAAATAAGAATAGAACAAACATGAACCAAAACAACCCCTACCTCGATCGACCTTTGACGTTGAAGTGGTCCACCCGTGAAGGTTCAAGAAGTCGAAGGCGTTCGTCAATTCTCAATCTCGTTCTTCGTAAGGTGTCGAATTTGTAACGTTATAGAGGTGTTCGTTATTCTTCGTTAGAGAGGAATTCTACTGTAGGTTCGTCAGAGAATTGTCCACTGATTAATTCTCATTTCCCCCGATGTGTTAGCTAATTAAAAAGTAAACACATCATATCATATTCATTTACGAAACAATGTAGCAGTTACGCTTGCACAAAATGAGTCATTAAGGGGCATCCTTTAATGCACCTTGTTGTTGCCTCATTGTCGCATCATAACATCATCATCTGCCACTCAATGGTGAGAAAGAAAAATAAACTATCTTTGTTAAGTTATTTTATTATTTTCTGAAAAGTCCAAAAAATAACTTTTTTGTCCAACCCTTATCGATCAAAGTCAAGTCATTCCTAGGTGAATTCCAGCATTCTGAGTTCAACGGTGCCCTCAGATTTTCGATCCGAGGATCGGTTCAAAAGTTAGAAAAACTCGCTCACATGTTTACTTAAGTGAACTAAAAAAAGTTCAAAAATTTTTTCTGGGCACACCGGGTCTCAGAATTACATGTCGTCAGAGCGTGTGGTCTCGAAATAATTCCATATAATTTAAAAAAAATACATGGAAATTTCAGGACTTTAGAGTTGAAATATGGAAAACTCGGGTTTGTGAAAGACCGATTCACGCAAGTGGTTTTGTCTTGTGAAAACTGTGATTCATGGAAAGGGATATAAAATGTGCATTTATGCTTCATTAACGTAAGTGATTTCATCTGAAATTATAGGATATTATCATAGGAATCTCATTTAAGAATCGAGTTATGAAAAAATAGAGGATTAAAATCAATTTTCACATATACTCGGTGGTCCCATCTATGGTATGTACTTCTATTTATAGAGGTAAAGGTGACTCTTTGGATACATGAGTTGTGCAAGAACAAGGAAGAAAATACTAAGATTTAGAGACTTCCTCAGAATTTGATCCCCCTCGCCCTCATCAGAACCAATTTTGAGGGGGATCATTTATTGATGGTTGAAAATGCATCCAAGAAGGATCAAGGAGAAAGAATGACCAGAGTAAGAAAAATTAGAGGATATGGTCAGAGTCTCACGCAACATGGAATTGCATGAGTTTGTATATTGAGGAGTCGTGAAATCCAAGGTTGTGAACATGTGAAAATCTTGAATGTGAACCAACTTACTCAAGCTAATAGGATTATAAATACCCCTTAACTCACCACTTTGAGGAATTTTGGATATTTTAAGGAATTCAAAGTGTCTAGGCTCACGTAACTTCAAATTTGTGTGCCTCACACAAGTCAATCCAAGAAACTTCCATGGACTCCTTCATGTGAGAAATTTTTATATGAAATTACCTCATGAAATCCCTTCAATGTATTGATGAACACTTGAGATCATTTCACATAACTCTTTCTCCATGAAGAACATATTTTACACAAGGTCACAATGCTTTAAACAATCTAAAGTCTTTTGCAACCCCAATTTTGTGCTAGAGTGTGTTTTGGTAACCCATTTGATACCTATTTCATGAAGAAAACTTCAAAAGGGGTTGATGGAACATTAGGACCACATCCACCCAATCCATATTCACTCATTAAAACTCCATACACACAACTAAAATTAATTTTTTTCATATCTGATATCTCTATATTATCCATGGGAGTAGCAGTATTTATGTAAGCCCCGCACATATCCCCACTACTTCCAAGAAATTTCCAGGTATCCCAATGTGTAAGTCCCACTCAATCCCTTTTTCCACTCTTTTTGTGATATAATCATCCTTACTTCATGTCATTAAACTATTTAAAATGATCCTACCACCAGACTTTAAACTATGCAACTCAAACTACATGAGTTTTGATTTCTGTTCCAACAAGATGTGTAGGATGCCTCCCTAGGGTTTAATTCCAATAACATTATTGTCTCATCCTCTCCCTTAAGAGGTGGTATCCTCTAAACCTGTTCACCTACATGGGAAGCACCAAACCTTCTAGAGAATCTCCATTAGACTTTAAATAGTGAGTGTCCTCATTGGGATTTAAATTGTGAGTTTCCCCACTGAACTTTAAACCATGAGTGTCCCCACCAGACTTTAAAATGTGAGATCCTCCCTGCCAGTATTTAAAACCCATAGACCCACCTCTCCTTATGTGAAAAGCATAAAAGTCTTTCCTCTCCTTATGTGATGATCATAAGATTCCCTCTTTCCCTATCATGATAAAGACTCACTCCTTTTTTAGGAAAAACATAAGATATCCACCATTTCCTTAGGTTATGAGCATAATATGTCCCTTATTCCTTACATGACGAGCATAGGATGAATCATCATTCCTTGCACAATGATCATAATATGAACAACCCCCTCCTTATTTGACAAACATAAGATGACCCATCCTTCCTCATGTGATAGGCATACGATGACTCGTTCTTCCTTAGGTGATAAGAATAGGATGACTCATCATTCCTTACATGATGATCATAATATGACCCACCCCCTCATTATGTGACAAGCATAAGATGACCCATACTTCCTCATGTTATGGGTATAAGATGACATGTTATTCCTTATGTGACGACCATAAGATACCCCCATGGTCTGACATAAGGAATATATAGAAGCCTTCCTATCATGATTTAAACCTATAAACCCATCATATCCTTTTGAAATGAGCATAATATGACCTCACCCTTGACACGAGGAAGTTCTGCATCATACAACATGACCAACAAACTCATCTCTTCTAATTGAAAGGTCTTCACCCTGTTAAGGAAAAAAGTGATACAATTAATCGATGTTCACAAAGATAACACCAGAAAGAGATTCACGATCATGTATTAAAATATATTATGACATATCAGACTATGAAAAATACTCTTTAAGGGTAAATACAATCTCTCTTTTTAAAATAGGAACATGAGACTATATTGTGATTATTCCATGCACCACGAGCAATTTTTTGGTGAAAGGGAAACTGAAAATCCCATGTGGATGGTTGATGAGTATGGTTGTGCTTGTTGTCAATATATAATAAGAACTCAAAATTAAATTTATGATTAATTATTCCATGATTAGTGATTAATCATGGAAAGAGAAAGATGGAAAGAGTTTGAGGGAAATACTCAAGAAGACATGTGATGATGCCTATAGAATTGTTATGGACTCATTGGTTACAACTTGATAAGGAAATTTATTCTCGCTCAAATTTACCCAAGAGAAGAAGGTAGGACGGTCCTTGTAGTCTAGCTTGGGTTGTCGAATCCACAGAGACCTAAGAAGTAACCTATAGACACGCACATTCTATGGACTGTTTTTGGATATAAAGTGGCCAAATTGGGTTGATTTTAGATGGGTTTAAAGGATCGCTAAAATATTTAAGTAAATTCAATTTAAAAGAATGAGTTGATCCTAGGTTATCGCTCGGGGTGGATTGGACGTATTTCCTTTTTAATGATTTCAATTTCTTATATTTGAGATGGGTTCATTTAAGGAGATAAAACAACATCATCACTTACTATTTTAATGCCTAAACCCTTTAATACTAATTACCTATACACTTTAAGGATCAAAGTTTTGAGCACTTCAAGGTAAAGGTTCGTATTATCACTTAAAGTGTGTGGCCTTAAATTCAACAAGGACGATGGAGTTTAAAAATCATCAAATAAAAATCTCAATTAAAGAAGTGATTATACATTAATGAGGTGATAAATAACATCCAATCCAGCCCCTTGATACTCCCTTGGATCAACCCATAAGTGGGTTATCCCTCCATTTATCTCATGGTTTCAATGGAAGCGGAAATTAGACTCATGAGGGAGGACATGGAGAAGTAAAAAAAACAACAAAAATAAAATGATCACTCCACCGTTATGTGAATAATTTCACAAGGTTTGGTGTTAATAAATTCACACCTTGATCAAATGGTATAAAAGTGATATTAAGAACAAAAAAATAAGAGTAGAAGAAGAACTTTTATTAAGAAACCAAAGTTAATTGAACAATTTACATGTGAAAGACAAATTTGAGACAACAAAATTACAGCATAACATTACAATTGAACAAAGCATCCAAGATTCTAAACTCCTCCACCACCACTACCTTAAATAAGAATTTTGGAAGCCTTGGGTCGAGCCTCCAATAGTACAAAGCATATCACTTGATTATGGTAGGCCTAGGGTGGTGGAAATCTTGTAGAACTTAGACTTTTCCACATTTGACCCGAGGTGGCAGTCAGCTTTCATCCACCGAACAGACACGCTTTGATGACCTTCTAGATGGACAACTTAGAGTGGACCATATAATAATAAAATGTATCCCCATATGTCTCCTAACATCATGTAAAATTTGGGACCATTTGGATTTGTATATTTGGAGATATGATCAGATTAGTGGGCTATTTTTCTGGGCCACAGAATCTGGCCCAGAATTTTATTTCTAACTTGGGCCGCCTAAATGGACACCATAGAGGCCGAATTAGCATTGGATAATGAAGATTTATTTGTTATTATACATTTATTCTAGAATCCCAAAAAATTTGGGATTCATTGGGCCTGTATGTTGAGCCCCACAGTCTCATCAGTGGGCTGGTATCCAATATGACTTCTCCAGAATTGCTTCCTTTCATCACAAAATATCCCCATCTTCTTCCATGAATTCTCCATTGATCCCTAAATGAAACATGTTCATATTTAAGTGTAGATAAATTTTCCAAAATATAAAATTAAAATATGGATAATTATATTCCTTAAAATCAGATGAATCATTGGGTACTTTAAATGATGTTCAAAAATGTACCACATAATAGTGCATTTTAAGAAGTAATTACAATCATAATGTGAAATGATGTTCAAAGTGTAAAATGCTCTAAAATTGTGTTTGTGAATAAAAAAGAACATGAATATTATGTATATTAATAATGAATATTAGCCTCATTTAGTGACTAATCACACCCCCCAACTTGAGTTTTGCTAGTCCCGAGCAAAATATATCTCAACAATATGAAATTCGAATTCCCTTTTCCAAAAACATTTTAATACACAATGATCAACAGAAACCCATATACCAAACAATAATGAAACCCATCAAAAAAATTTAATACAAGATAGTTTCATAAGTATATCCCAATCCCAAGCCCATTCCTTTGTTCAAATTCATTGCCATATTTCATCCAATATCAATTAAGTATGAGGATGTGTTGTGCATCACAATAGACATGGGGGTTCATATTTATTCAAGGGGAAAAATTACGGAAGCGCTAGGTGAAATCACATTTCAATATTAAGATGAGTATTCAATTTTTTTTTTGAAATTTTCCCATGGTAATTGAAATTGCACTCAAAAGAGTCAACCCCTGTAGCGAGACTTTGCCGATGACTCCCAGGCTCAAAGTCCTTAGGGCACCAAGTGAAGCCCACATACTCGGGCATCATCTCGAGTTAACTCAGTCAAAAACAAATTCAAATTACCATAAATAGAGATAAAATTACTAACTCTGGGCTAGAAAACTATGGAGTCACGATCCCCAAGTGCTGAAAGCCACGGATTAGGTCATTTCATTGCTCTACGCGCAAATTTTTTTTTTAATTTTTTTTTTGAATACTCATATTAAACTAAAATGATCACCAAACCTATACTATTTATTTAGGGGACCCCATGAACTCAAACTAATACCCCACTATCCAAAGGACGTGCATTGTGATCTTTTTTTTATTTGGATGAAAATATAAACGATGAAATATCACATTGGACAGCCACACTTTCCAAAATCAATGCTCATGAAATTATACAAGGATTAAAATCATAATTAGGGTATGCTAAATTATTTTATATTCAGTTTCAAAGTGTGCAATGTGTATTACCATGTTTAAAGTTAAAGAAATTTTTCCTTCCATTTTCAATTTTTTTTCAAAACATTTATCATTTTTTTTACACAAAAGCATTTTTTATTTTATCTCCCCCCCAACTTAAAATAACACTGTCCCCAGTGTTTAAATAAAAGAAAATTTAGAAGGGGGTAGAGGTAGAGAATGAAAGTTCAAAAAGGAAATTGAAAATTAGGGTCATGGAATGAAGTCACCTGGTGGTTGAAGTTTGAAGTTCTTGCTGCTCCAATTTAGTCCTTTGATATCCATGTCGCTTGCAGAGTTCCCTAGTGGAAAAAGGAAAACAAACAAACAAAACAAAAGAGTATATATATATATATAAGTAAAATATAAGTATATATATAAAATAAAATAAACTGATGACACATTGCCTTCTTTTTAAATTTCTGGGTAAGGTATTACTCAAGGATCACACCACGTGACACGGATGAATATGGTTCTCCCCTTTCATACTCATCCATACTCATAATAGAAGAACATGTCAATAGACTATTTTTTTTAAATATAAAAATGATTAATTAAAATATAAATTTTATTAAAACAACAAAATGATAGGAAACTTGAAAAGCATGGGTTGCCTCCCATGCAGCACTTTTTTTAACGTCGTTAGCTCGACTTGAACCCTAAATCTATCAATTTTTTCATGTTTCATAGGTTGGCTCAGTTAACTCAACCTCTATTTCTTGTTTATTGAATGATTCAATGAACAGTTTTAACCTTTGACCATTGACCTTGAAAATGTAACCACTTGTGGGATCTTGAATCTCTACTGCCCCATGGGGGAATACATGATGTACTATGAAAGGTCCTGACCATCTAGACCTTAACTTTCCCGGGTGTAAATGAAGTTTTGAACTATACAAGAGCACAAGTTTTCTCGGTTCAAAATGTTTGACCTTGATATTCCTAGATTGGTAGGCTTGAACTCTAGCTTTATTGATCCTTGAATTTTCATAAGCCTCCATCCTTAGTTCCTCCAGTTTATTAAGATATAATTTCCTTTTTGTTTCGTCCAATGAGAGGTCATGATCCATTTTCTTAATTGCCCAAAAGGCCTTATGCTCAATTTCAACAGGTAAATGGCATGCTTTTCCATAAACCAACCTATATGGGGACATTCCTAAAATGGTTTTATATGCGGTTCGATAGGCCCAAAGAGAATCTAAGAGTTTCTCAGACCAATCCTTCCTAGTGGGGTTGACATTTTTTTCAAGAATTTACTTAATCTCCCTATTTTCTAACTCAGCTTGACCATTAGTTTGAGTATGGTATGCAGTGGACACTTTATGAGAAATTCCATACTTAGACATGAGTGAAGAGAATGGGCGGTTGCAGAAATGGGTTCCTCGATCACTGATTATATCCCTAGGAATTCCAAATCGAGAAAATATGTGCTCTTTTAGAAATAGAATCACAACTTGATGATCGTTGGACTTAGTGGGAATGGCCTCAGCCCATTTTGAGACATAATCAATAGCTAAGATTATGTAGAGGTATCCCCTAGAGTTTGGGAAGGGACCCATGAAATCAATTCCCCAGTAGTTAAAGATTTCAACCACTAATATGGGAGTGAGTGACATTTGATTCCTTTTTGTGATGGACCCTACTTGTTGACACCTAGGACAGCTTTGACAAAAGGCGTAGGAGTCCTTTGAGAGGGTGGTCTATAAGAGACCACATTGAAGAATCTTAGCAGATGTTTTCTTAGAGGAAAAGTGACCTCCACATGCCTCACTATGACATAATTTAAGGATGGACTCTTGTTCAGATTCTAGGACACACCTCCTAATGACTTGGTCAGGGAAAAACTTATAGAGGTATGGATCATAAAACACATAGTGTCTAACATCAGAAAGTAATTTCCTTCGAGATTGAGTCCCTAAGAATTTTGGAATGACTCCTGTAACTAAGAAATTGGCTATGTCGTCATACCAAGGGCAGTCACTCATAGAGTATAGGTGTTCATCAGGAAACAAATCAGACACCGAAAGTTGATTTGAGTTGTCTTTGAATTCCATCCTAGAGAGGTGATCAGCTACAACATTTTCAACTCCCTTTTTATCCTTGATTGTGAGGTCAAAATCTTGTAAGAGAAGGACCCACCTAATCATTCTAGCCTTAGCATCTTGTTTTTGGAAGAGGTATTTTAGTGCAGAATGGTCAGTGAACACAGTGATGGGGGATCCTAATAGGTAGGACCTAAACTTCTCTAAGGCTAACACAATAGAAATTAACTCCTTTTCAGTGGTGGTGTAGTTGATTTGGGCATCATTTAAGGATTTGCTTGCATAAGCAATGACATAAGGATTTTTATCACAACGTTGTCCTAACACAGCTCCTACAGCAAAGTCACTGGTATCACACATAAGTTTGAAAGGAAGGTTCCAATTTGGAGATTTCATGATGGGGGGAGAGGTGAGAGAGGATTTGAGGGTTGAGAATGAACCCTCACAGCTTTCTATCCAAAAAAATGGAGCATCCTTTACTAGGAGAGCACAAAGGGTACGAGAGATTGAACTAAAGTCCTTGATGAATCTTCTATAGAAACTAGCATGTCCTAAGAAAGACCTCACTTCCTTGACATTTTTGGGTGATGGAAGGTGACGAATGATGTCAACCTTGGCTTTATCAACTTCAATCCCCCTACCTGAGACCAGATGGCCTAAAACTAGTCCCTCTTTAACCATAAAATGGCATTTTTTCCATTTTAGGACTAGATTATTTTCTTCACATCTTGACAAGACTCTCTCTACATTCCTCAAACATCCCTCAAATGTATCCCCAAACACAGAGAAGTTATCCA
Source organism: Viscum album (assembly GCA_963277665.1). Taxonomy (NCBI): domain Eukaryota; kingdom Viridiplantae; phylum Streptophyta; class Magnoliopsida; order Santalales; family Viscaceae; genus Viscum; species Viscum album. Next base: position 836,613,737 of record OY728152.1, on the reverse strand, counting down.
TGAATACCTCTAGAAAATCCCCTACCATGTCTGAGAAGATTCCCATCATGCACCGTTGGAAGGTTCCAGGGGCATTACATAACTCGAAGGGCATGCGTTTGAAAGCAAAGGTTCCAAATGGACATGTGAATGTAGTCTTCCCTTGATCCTCTAGGGAGACCTCAATTTGATTATACCCTGAGTACCCATCTAAGAAACAGTAGAACGCATGACCTTCCAATCTCTCAAGGACTTGGTCAATGAATGGTAAGGGGAAATGGTCCTTCTTGGTGAATGAGTTTAGCTTCCTATAGTCAATGTAGACCCTCCATCCACTACTCACCCTTGTTGGAAGAATCTCTCCATCCTCATTGGTTATCACTTTGATTCCAGCCTTTTTTGGAACCACTTGGATTGGGCTCACCCATTCACTCTCAGCTATGGGATATATGATACTAGCTTTTAGCAATTTCAGGAGTTCTTTTCTTACTACCTCCATGATATTAGGATTGATTTGCCGTTGAGGTTGACGACATGGCTTTGAATCAGATTCCAGAACAATCCTATGAGTCCCGATAAGTGGGCTAATCCCAGGAATATCAGAAAGGGTCCAACCAATGGCTTTCTTATACTTCCTAAGGACATCTAGAAGCATCCTTTCATGATTGGCTTCAAGATAAGAAGAAATGACAAAAGGATGTGTTTGATTGTCCCCTAGGAAAGCATACTTGAGTGTAGTAGGAAGTTCCTTCAATTCAAGATCAGGTTGGTTCGGAATTTCAACAGAATATTGGGACATTGGATCAAGTTCAATTTCTTTTTTTAGAGTTTCAGATATGATTTATTCCCCACATGTAGAAGTTTCAGCTACTAGATTGGCTTGATTAGATTTAGGGAAGGAATTTAGAGTGGTCTCCATGAAAGTGGTTTCTTGAAATGTTTCACTGATTTTTGGACCTAAGACTTCATCATAAGATCAATTTGAAAATGATTCAAGCCAAGGAGATAAACTTCCTTCATATGAAAAAAGGAAATCAATCTCATCCTGACTTAAACCTTCATCAAATATTCCTTGATGTTCCATGGATTCATTATCAATGCTTCCTATCATGTTTACTTTATGAATGTCCTCATCATCCCCTATTTGTGAGCTTGCATTATAGATGTTCAAGTCAAGACTCATGTTCCCAAAGGTGATGGTCATGTTCCCATTTCGAACTCGGATAACAGAGTTGATTGTTGCAAGGACGACCAAGGATGATTGGGGTTTGTTCCTTATTTCCTAAGTTTGGATGATTGTCAAGGACAATGAAATTAGAAGGGTAGATGGAGTTTTTAACCTTTACCAGAACTTCCTTCAAAATCCCCTTTGGAACCCTAATGCTACGATCAGCAAGCTGAAGTGTGACAGATGTGGGTTGGAGTTCTTCTAGGCCTAACTAGCAGTACACAGCATATGGGATGAGATTGACACTAGAACCTAGATCACACAAGGCCTTGACAACTTTGCTCTCTCCTAGTTCAACATTGATGTAAGGGCAACCCGGGTCTTTCAACTTAGGAGGAATGGTCCTTTGAATGGTGGTACTCACATTAGAAGTCAAAAAAACTTGGTTTTTATGTGAAAATTTACTTTTAAAATTGCACAAGTCCTTAAGGTACTTTGAGTAGGCAGGTATGGTTTGGATTGCATCAAGAAGGGGTATGTTCAACTTGACTTGTGAAAATATTTCTCTCAATGTTTCACTCAGTTCAGGCTTGGTTTTCCCCCTCATGTGTTGAGTAAATGGTGCAGGTTGTGGGGTTGTTTGTTGAAGAGTTGTTTCCTTGACAATGTTATCAGTTTCCTCAGTTTGATCTTGTGGTTCATTTGAATTTTCATCCAATTTTGAATCTTCAGGTGGGTTCTGAATTAGTTGTTCAGGTTTCTCAATTGATTTCTCACTTCTTAAAACAGTCACAGCCTTTAGTTGTTCATGAGTTGTTTGAGCACAACTTGACTTTCCCCTTGAAGTTGAGGATGGAACCGCCTGAGTAGGCATGGGTGACTTTCCAGTTTTGATGGTTTGAAGTTCTTGTTTTAGGGAAGATACCTCTGAGTTCATCCTCTCCATTTGTTTGCATAGTTGTTCTAGTAGGATTTGTGGAACAGTTTGGGTTGGTGCTTGAGAAGATTGGTTTATCCTGGGGGATATTTTGGAAGTGGGATGGTTTGTTGAAAATGGACCGGTGGTTGTTGGTATTGGATAGGTTGGGTTTGGAACTGGTTATGTGATTGGTAGTTCTGATGGGGGTAAGTATTTTGTCCCTGTGGTTGGCTAGGTTGTTGGTTATCTTTCCAACGGAAGCCTGGGTGGTCGTTATACCTTGGGTTGAAGGTGTTTTGGTATTGAGGCTTTTGAAAGTTCAAAGCATTTACTTCCGTTGGGGGTCCTCCTAAGAGAACATCCTTTATGGATGGAATGGTTGGGCAATTGTCTGTCTTATGGTCATGTTTGTCACAAATTGTGCAAACAGGGTCAACAGTTTGGATTTTATGTACTTTCCTAAGGTCTATCTCTTTAACCTTCCTAGAGAGTGTTGTGATTTTAGCCCTAAGGCTTTCCTATTCTCTAAGTGTATGAATTCCAGTATTTCTTTGTGGATTTCCAGAATAAGTTGAAGTTCCCCATGTTTGGTTTTGTTCAGAAAGGCTTTCTAGATACTCGTAAGCATCATTTGGGGCTTTGTTTTTAAATGTTTCATTACACATCATGTCAATGAATTGTTTGTTCCCCGGACCCAACCCTTCATAGAAAATTCTCACTTGTTCAGGAATAGAAAAACCATGGTGTGGAACCATGTTTAGAGTGTCTTTTAACCTTTACCATGTTTCATAGAATGACTCTCCCTCTTTTTCAAAAAAGTTTTGGATACTCTTTTTAAGTGCAATTGTTTTGTGGTGGGGAAAGTATTTTTTGTATAATTCTCTTTGTAGTTGGTCCCAAGAGTTGATGGATGATGGTATCAAATTATTTAGACAATTTTTAGCTTGATAATTTAAAGAAAAAGTAAATAGCCTTATCTTAGCTGATTCTAGTTGATGTGGGGGAGACATGGTTTCTACAATGTCATTGAACTCCTTAATGTGAAGGTAGGGTATCTCGGACTCCATTCCATGGAATGTGGGAAGGTGGTTTAGGACATGGGGTTTAAAGATGTAGTTGGAATCTCCTAGGGAATTGTGTCTAATGCATGAGGGGTCATTGGTCCAGGAAGGTGTGAGGTAGTCATTCATGGTTTGATCAATTGCATTCCCCAAGTTTGGGGCTGTCTCATTTTGGTTTCCATTTTGGTTCCCACCCGGGTTTATGATTTGGTTTCTTTGAAGACCTTCCATTGAAATGGGATCAATTTTTGACTCGGGGGTGTTAGGAAGATTAGGATCTAATGGAATGAGTTCCCTTTGTGTACTTGACTCCCCAACCCCAGGACTATCCACCCTAGCTAGACGGTTTGATTGATCGCGGGTGTAGGCGGACATGCGCCAAAAGGAAAAAAAATGAGAAAGGGACAAGATAAGAGAATTTGGATGAGAAAAGAAGAAATGGGGGATAATATAATGGGTGTTTATATGAATTACTTTAGTCCCTAGAAACGGCACCAAAATTTGATTCTCGCTCAAATTTACCCAAGAGAAGAAGGTAGGACGGTCCTTGTAGTCTAGCTTGGGTTGTCGAATCCACAGAGACCTAAGAAGTAACCTATAGACACGCACATTATATAGACTATTTTTGGCTATGAAGTGGCCAAATTGGGTTGATTTTAGATGGGTTTAAAGGATCACTAAAATATTTAAGTAAATTCAATTTAAAAGAATGATTTGATCATAGGTTATCGCTCGGGGTGGATTGGACGTATTTCCTTTTTAATGATTTCAATTTCTTATATTTGAGATGGGTTTATTTAAGGAGATAAAACAACATCATCACTTACTGTTTTAATGCCTACACCCTTTAATACTAATCACCTATACACTTGAAGGATCAAATTTTTGATCACTTCAAGGTAAAGGTTCGTATTAGCACTTGAAGTGTGTGGCCTTAAATTCAACAAGGACGATGGAGTTTAAAAATCATCAAATAAAAATATCAATTAAAGAAGTGATTATACATTAATGAGGTGATAAATAACATCCAATATATCCCCTTGATACTCCATTGGATCAACCCATAAGTGGGTTAACCCTCCATTGATCCCATGGTTTCAATGGAAGCGGAAAGTAGACTCATGAGGGAGGACATGGAGAAGTAAAGAAAACAACAAAAATAAAATGATCACTCCACCGTTGTGTGAATAATTTCACAAGGTTTGGTGTGAATAAATTCATAACTTGATCCAACAGTATAAAAGTGATATTAATAAAAACATAATAATAGTATAAGAAGAACTTTTATTAAGAAACCAAAGTGAATTGAACAACTTACATGTGAAAGACAAATTTGAGACAACAAAATTGCAGCATAACATTACAATTGAACAAAGCATCCAAGATTCTAAACTCCTCCACCACCACTGCCTTAAATAGGAATTTAGGAAGCCTTGGGTCGAGCTTCCAACATTACAAAGCATCCCACTTGATTATGGTAGGCCTAAGGTGGTGGAAAGCTTGTGGAACTTAGACTTTTCCACATTTGATCCGTGGTGGAAGCCAGCTTTCATCCACCGAAAAGACGCGCTTTGATGACCTTCTAGATGGCAGAATAAGAGTGGTCCATATAATAATAAAATGGATCCCCAGATGTCTCCTAACCTCCTGCAAAATTTGGGCCCATTTGGAGTTGTATATTCGGATATATTATCAGATTAGTGGGTTGTTTTTCTGGGCCGCAGAATCTGGCCCAGAATTTTATTTCTAACTTAGGCCGCCTAAATGGACACCATGGAGGCCTAATTATCATTTGATCATGAAGATTTATTTGTTAATATAAATGTCTTATAGCATCCCACAAAATTTGGGATTCATTGGGCCTGTAAGTTGAGCCCCACAGTCTCATCAGTGGGCTGGTGTCCAATCTGACTTCTCCAGAATTGCTTCCTTTCATCACAAAATATCTCCATCTTCTTCCATGAATTTTCCATTGATCCCTAAATGAAACATGTTCATATTTAAGTTTATATAAATTTCCCAAAATATAAAATTAAAATATGGATAATTATATTCATTAAAATCATATGAATCATTGGGTACTTTAAATGATGTTCAAAAATGTACCACATAATAGTGCATTTTAAGAAGTAATTACAATCATAATGTGAAATGATGTTCAAAGTGTAAAATGAACTAAAATGGTATTTTTGAATAAAAAAGAACATGAATATTGTGTATATTAACAATGAATATTAGCCTCATTTAGTGACTAATCATCAATTCTCCATGATTGGTGATGATGCTTGGAGAATTATTATAGATTAATCTAATGGTATTGGATGTCACTCTTGGAAAATTCTCCATGTAAATCTGATGATTGTTGAAGTGATCCTAAGTTCTAAGACATGTGTCAAAGGATGACACATTTTTTTACTACAATATGTAAAAGAAGTTTTGTCCATAAAAATGTTTATTTTCATGAAGAAGCTTTATAGGCCATGAAAAAATACGATCATATATATTGCAACATGTTGAAAAAGAGAGAAATCATGCAATACTCTATTACATGAGGAATTTGAATATTATCCATGAAATATTATTTTAAGAAAATAATATTGAAGAAGAAATGCTTGAAGGGGAATATTGATGAAGGACATGTTATATTTTGCATGAAGATGGTTTAAATAAAGGTTGGGTGTTTTGGTATTTGAGATTATGGCCTGGTGGAATTTCTATTTTATACTCAAGTATTTTGAAGGTTTCCTTTACAAAAAAATTGGTCCAACCCATTGATCAGCTAAGTCCAGCTCAACCTCAAGCACATGTGGGACATAAAGACCACCAACCACACCTAAGGGAGTCAATCCGGGCCAAGAAAGTGAGTGGTAGAGGGGTGGGCCCATGTATAAGGCCCGCAGAGTTCCCACATGGAGCGTGATGGAGCAAGGGTGATGCCATAGTGTGGGGGAGGCAAAACGGTAATGGGAGCCGACATGGGGTGGTGCTAGTGGGGGGTTCAGGATTTCTGAGTCGTTATTGGCATGCATGGAGTAATAAACCATGACTCCAACCGTAGGCCAAATTAATGTGGGATAACGGTGAGGCAGGCACTATTCGCCCACTTTAAACTATTATACATATTTCCTCATCCATTTGATCACGGTGATCTGGGTCATCTGTCTTTGTCTTCATCCTCCCACTTCTGAAGACTTTTTCTCATGTGGGTTTTATACCATTGGCGGGCAGCAGAACTCTAGTCCATGTCCACTATGATTCATCACAAGGCCATAAGCACATTTATTAAGGTCGCATTGAACACCTGTGATCCATGAGAGATATGAGCACATGTTTCAAAAGATATTCATGCACTATACCTCATTACCCACAACTTGTTTTCCCCCAGGGTGCAGCTCAGTTGGTAGCTGCTCCTGTGGGTCTCGGTGAGGTCTCGAGTTCGAGTCTCGCCGAGTTCATCCCTGTACTTCTTGTTGCATGATTTTCTTTGTATTGTAGCCCCTTCCCCGAATAAACTGAGGCTTTAGCCTCAACTTTATCATGCATAAACAGAATAATTTTGAGCCTCCTGATGATGAAAAGTTCTTTAGATGAAAACAGAAGATGATATTTTCATGAGGATCATCCGAAATGAGTATAAATTCATGCAGTTTCACTTGCATGCATGTAGGCTGAAATAAAAAGGGTGGTAGCAGTAGTTGTATAGAAGTTTTGAACAAAATTTTCAAGCCTTCGAAGATTTATTTTTCATGTGATGAAGTCATAGATATTCAAACAATCATTCCAAAGGTTTGAAAAGAAAGAAGATCACATGAATTCTTCAGACATCTGAAGACTCATCCATATGAATAATAATGAACCTGAGTCTTTGGACATTTACAAATTGAGAAACGATATTTTCTTACCGTGTGATGAATAAATTTAACCCAAGCATTCAGTAATTTTCATGCTGAAAGATTTATGCATGCATATGCATGAAGGTAGGGGAAGCCATGGCTGATGACTAAGTTGTGTGAGAAAAAGAGGAAACCCCTCTTGGGTATTCATTTGTTTGGGGTATAGTGCACCCCTTAGGTTGAATATTCATCGAACATAGAGAAATAAAATACCCACAAATTCACAGGTATTCAAAATGAGCATAAAATAATAGCCACAAATAATGGGGTATTTAAATGAGAAAATAAATATAATACCAACATTTGGGTGTTAATGTTTGAATGACAAGAATAAATGTGTTTAATTAATAAACACATTTAATGGAGGATTTAAATGGAAGAATTTAAAACATGAAATATTTGAGATCCCATGCACCACATTGTGTATAAATATATACATGTAGGTGATGAGAAAAGATACACACCATTACAATATCCTTTGGAGATCCTGATATAGTTTTTTATATCGAAGAGGGAAGGATTCAAATCTGGGTAATTCTTCAAGAAGGTGATCACATGAACCTGAGAATTTGAAGAGAAGTATCAATACTAGATTTACTGAAGTTCTTATTGAAGTTCACAAGGAGAAACAAGCTTTCTTGTAAAGAAATAACATTTCTTGAAGAATTGGTGGTGCTAGTATAAACAATTCCATTAAAGACTAGTGGTACAAATATAAATAATGACTCGCACTTGGGAAGATATATCAGTTTCTTCATTATCATTTTGTGCCAGTTATAGGAATTATAATCATTGAAAATTTAACAGTGATAAGAAAATATATGAAAAAACCATAGGTTGATCACAGCAAGGAGTGGGTCTTAGTACTGAACCTTTTAAAAAATCCTCATGTGTTGTTGTCTCTGTTATTATCTTCATTTCATGTAAATGTGAACATTGAGAGTGCACAAAAAGATCCATTCCTTTTAACTGAGGAAGATGTTTGAGAGTAAGAGGGTCTAATTGAAAATAAAGTAAAACTAAATAAAAATTTAGGTGCATAGATTCATCCCCCACCCTCTCAGTGTCCCTGCATGATCCATCTAGGCTCTACGAGTGATATCAAAGCGTAGGTCTACCTCTGACTGGATCAATTTTGTTATCCTGTTTGTTTTTACAGGGTTTATATGAAGTGTAGATTTGAAGCTGATTCTGAAGCACCATAGGTGTAAAATTTAATCTCCACTCCTGTTGAAGAAAACATGAATGTATTTTCCAAGACTATGAAAAATAGGAAGAAGATAGAAGTAAAGAGATTGAGAAAAATCTCAAAGAAATAAGATAATGATCAATTCTCTCCTGTCAAATCAGTTGACATGATTCTTATGAAGAGACTATTTCAAGTTGTGGTGAGTATGGGGAAGATGAATCTATATTGTGAAGGCCTCTACTCTCAATTTGAATTGTATATGAATAATGTTCCCGAAGAAGTGATTTTATATATACTTTGTTAATTCGAGGATCTTTTTGATGAAAGAGAATATCTTGAAGAAGAAATCAATAAATAGGAGGATACACTTGGAAAGAAATTAAAAAGGTATAATGCTCTCACAGACTATGTTGAAGCAAAAGAAAAATTTGTGACTCTTTGCAATGAAAATATTTCAATAATTTAAGAATAATTGTAATGGGATATTTAGAAGAGCATAATGAATAAACATGTTTTTGGAGAAGTAATCCATGCACTTGAAACATTGTTCAATGTTTCCATGAATGTCATGGATTTTCAACTTAAAGAAAAAACAAGTAAAGTCTAAATGCTTGACATGTTAGTGGAAGAAAAGACCAAGTTTCATGAAGAATATACGCAGAAGATCCATGCTTTGGAATAATATCATAAAGATACTATTTGTCTCAAGGAAGGTCAATTGGAAGTTAAATCCAGAGTAATCAAGGACCTTGACAACTCTATAACTAAAGGTAGTAAACAACATGAAGATCAGATTATCAAATTGATAAGTGAATGGGAAGTTAGGATGACATCAGTTGAAAATGAGAATTTTTCCTTCAGAATTAAGTGTCTAAAACTAGAGCATGAATTGATAAATTTGAAAGAGACGCATCTTGGAACTTCCCAAATTACTGAGAAGAAGAATTATTCCACCCAAACATATGAAGAGAGTCAAGTCTCAAAAAGAAATGTTGTTATAAAAAACGTTGATGAGACTCATGTCTCTAAAGAGACTCATATTGGTGGAAATAAGAACTCAAAATCATCTCTTGATCAAACTTCTACAAGCTTGTGGAAGAAGGTAACTCATAACCCAGTTAATTCAGTTTCTGCTAATGCGGTCTCATCTGCTAGTGCAGGTTCAAAGCTAAAATCTAGGAATTTTTGGGTTGATAAAATTAATGATAAATCCACTAAAACACCAAGGGTAGATACTGTAAAGATCAAGAAAAATAACTCTCAAAATGATGCTCCAAAGAAGGAATGAAAAACCTTGAAACATTACAGTACTAAATCTAGCCAGACTTATACTATAAGAAAAAGATTTTTTGGCTAGTGTTGATGTTGCTGGAAATTTGATAATTAATCCATTGATTGTTTGAATGATGTGTCTTTATATGAAAATTATAGAATGAATTTATTCAAGGAGATCATATGTAAATAAATGAAGAAACTTGCAAAACAGAAGCATAATGTTCAAATGAAGAAGAAATTATCTATCAAAAACAGATTTGGTTGTCTTGAAGACTTTGGTGATTATTACAATAGAAGTGGTCATCATTATGATGGGTTCTAGTATATACCAACCGAGAACTATTCATATAATGATGAGAAGAGAAGGCCATAACAAATGTAGAAGAAAATAACAAAAGTAGAAAATTCTTCCTTGGGGAATAATCAGAAGAAGGTATTCAAGAAAACTATGAAACAAGATACTCCCAAGAAGAATGATAAGATGGATTCCAAGAATTTCATCTCAACCAATAAAATATGCTTCTACTATGGAAAAAGAGTTCATACTATGGACCACTGTAAACAAACCATGAAAATGAATGGAAGCAAACTGAAATCAAGAAGAGAATCAATCTAGGAAAAAAACAAGAAGATAGAATTGATTGAAGATATTCCTGAAGAAGAATTTGATAAGTTACCCAAGAAGGGTAACTCAAAAATATTTAAAAATCCATGTGGAATCTATAAAATAGAATATGTTGAGAAGGAATGCTTAATCATTTTTTCTAATCAATTGCAAGCTACTATAAAAATGAAAAAAGCTAAGGATGAAGCACTGGCTAGAGCAGATGCAAAAGGAAAAAAGATTGTTCCGCATGAATAGGAATTCAAATTTCATGATAGGTTGTCAAAAAATAAAAAATCCAGGTCTCAAAAAAATTGTGTGGAAGGTGCAAGCAGGCTGAACATAATGTAGTTAATTGTATAATTGTTCTACCAGCTCAGAGGGAGATGTTGAAGATAGAAAAACAAGCACCAGGGGAAGATACTTCACTACTGGAAGAAGTGAGGATAAGAAATCCACATAAGATAAAGGTGAATGGAAGTAAAGTGTCCATGCTGTCAAAGAAAGATCAAAATGTCAAATGTATAGGAGACACAAGCATAAAGAGTACCAGATACTTTAGAGCTACAAGGAAAAGATTCTCTAGGTTGAGAGAAAATTCTCAGCCCTATTACTCTTATTAAGAAGCTCACAAGTGTTCCATGTTATTCCCTTATTCTTGTGTAGTATTTGTGTTTACATTGCATGGAGTTGAAGGTAAAGTTCATTCTCAACATGAGAAATGAGTGAACAAAGTGGAAGACAGAAGGTTTGAATTATTATTCAAAATATGATATAAACTTGAATTGTTCCACAATGGTGGATTAACAACATGAATATATTGAAGACTATCTGATGAAATTTTCCACCTGGTCAAATGAAAGGGAGTGAACCCCTTGAGGGGGAGAAAACATAAATGAGATGATATCAAGACTTATTTCATGAATATCTATAAATTTATGTCATCTTAACAGAATTTGAAAATGGAGGTAACCCAGTTACAATTCTTTCCCTTTTCTTGATTATATCAAATATGTGCATCAAGGGGAGTGTTGGTTGATGAGTTATCTCATATAAAGGGGGAGTAAAATATTCTTGCACTTGAAATATTCTATTTTCTTACTGAAGTGTGTAGGAGAATATATTTCTTCATAAATCTGTTTTATACAACCCCCTCTTTGAGAAAAAAATATGTCATGAGCATGATATCACATGCATGGTTGTCGATGGACAACATAGACAACCTTGGTTTTATCTCTCTTGTTTTCTAGACCGGGTTTTTCCATGTGGAATTAGATTTGACCAACTAAAGACTCTTTGCTAAGTGAACCATGTGGTACCATCCTTATTTCATAAAAAATAGAAGTTATTTTCAAATGCCTTTAAGGGAAAAATAAAACCCCTGTATTAATTCTTTGCATTTATTGTCATTAAAGGGAAGAAGGGACATTGACTTCAAGAAAATGGCATTGACAGCAAAGTCAAAGGGGGAGATTGAAAAGCCCATGTGGATGGTTGATGAGTATGATTGTGTTCATTGTCAATATATAAGAAGGAATCAAAAGTCGATGTATGATGAAGTCCTCTGTGATTAGTGATTAATCATGGAAAGATAAAGATTGAAAGAGTTTGAGATAAATACTCAAGATGGCATGTGGTGATGTCTGAATAATTGTTATGGACTCATTGGTTGTCACTTGGTAAGACAATTGTCTATGATTGGTGATGATGCATGGAGAATTGTTAGGGATTCATCTAACGAAATTAGATTCCACGCTTGAACAATTCTGATTATAAATTTGGTGATTGTTGAAGTGATCCTAAGTTCCAAGACATGTATCAAAGGATGACACATTTGTTTACTACAATATGTAGAAGAAGTTTTGTCCATGAAAATGTTGATTTTCATGAAAAAGATTTGAAGGCCATGCAAAAAATATGATCATATATGTTGCAACATGTTGAAAAAACGAGAAACCATGTAATACCCTTTTGCATGAGGAATTTGAAGATTGTTCATGCAATATTATTCAAAGAAAACAATATCGAAGAAGAAATGCATGAAGAGGAAGATTGATGAAGGTTGTGTTGTATTTTGCATGAAGGTGGTTTAAAGAAAGGTAGGGTGTTTTGGTATTTAAGATGATGGCTTAGTCAAATTTATATTTTATACTCAAGTATTTTGAAGGTTGCCTTTACAAAAATAGGGTCAACCCACTGATCAGTTGGGGCCAGCTTAACCTCAGGCACATGTGGGACCCGAAGGTCAACCACGCCCAAGGGAACCATCCCGGGCCAAGTAAGTGAGCGGCAGAGGGTAGGCCCTTGTATAAGGATCGCAGAGCGCCCACATAGAGTACGATGTAGCAAGGGCGGTGCCATAGTGTGTGTGGGGGGAGACACGATAGTAGCGAGAGCGGGCATGGGACGGTGCCAGCGGGGGGTTCAAGATTTCTAAGTCGTTGTTGGCACGTGCTAAGTAATAAATCACGACCCAACTCGTAAGCGAAATTAATGTGGGAGAGTGGCGTGGGGGGCATTGTTCACCCGCTTTAAAAATGTTACATGTATTTCCTCGGTCATTTGATCACGATGATCCGGGCCATCCACCTTTGTCTTCCTCCTCCCGTTTCTGAGGGCTTTTGCTCATGCGGGTTTTCCGCCATTGACAAGTAGCGAAACTCTTTCCCACATCCCATGTGATTTAGCACAAGACCATAAACACATTTATGAAGGTCACATTGAACACATGTGATCCGCGTGAGATCCGAGCACATGTTTCACATGATATTCATGCACTGTCGTGCATACACAGAAGAATTGTGAGCCGCCTGATGGTGACAAGTTCTTCGGACGAAAATAAATGTTGATATTTGCATGAAGTTCATTCGAAATCAGTGGACATGCATGCAGTTTCACTTGCATGCATGTAGATCGAAATAAAAAGGGTGGCAGCAACAATTGCATGGAAGTTTCGAATAGAATGGTCGAGCCTTTGGGCATTTTTTTCCCCGTGTGATGAAGCCGCAAATATTCAAACAAGCACATTGCAGGTTTGAACAAAAAGAAGACTCAGCCGCATGAAGAATAATAAACCCGCATTTTCAGGCATTTACGGAGTGAGCAACGATATTTGCTTACTGCGTGATCAATATAGTGAACTCGAGCATTCAAAGATCTATGCATGCATATGCATGAAGGCAAGGGAAGCCACAACTGATGGCTAAGCCGCGTGATAAGAAGAGGATACCCCTCTCGGGTATTCGTTTGTTTGAGGTACAGTGCACCCTCGGGTTGAACATGCACTGCGCATGGAGAGAAAAAAATACCCACAAATTAATGGGTATTCAAAATGAGCATAGAATAATACCCACGAATAATGGGGTATTTAAAGGAGGAGGAAATAAATATGATACCCACGTTTGGGTGTTAATATATGAATGAGAAGAATAAATGTGTTTAATTCATAAACACATTTAATGGAGGATTTAAATGGAATAATTTAAGTTGTGAAATATTTGAGATCTCATGCACCGCATTGTGTATAAATATGCAGGTGATGAGAAAAGATACACACCATTGCAGTATCCTTTGAAGATTCTAATACATTTTTTGCATCGAAGAGAGAAGTTAAAGGTGAATAATTCTTCAAGAATGTGACCGCATGAACCCGAGCATTTGAAGAGAATTCTCAAGACCAGCTTTGCTGAAGTTCTTGATGAAGTTCAAAAGGAAGGGGCGACAAGCTTTCTTGTAAAGAAATAAATATCTCGAAGAACTAGTGGTGTCAGTGTAAACAACGCCATTGAAAATTTGTGGTATCAGTATAAATAACGCTTCTCACTTGGGAAGATCAATCAGTCCACGCATTATCATTGCGCATCAATTATAGGCGTTGGTCATTACTGCACATTTAAAAGTGATAATAAAATCCGCAAAATAACCACAAGTTGATCATGACAAATATTAGGTTTTAGTACTGAAACTTATAAAAATCCTTGTGTGATGGTGTCTATTTTATTATCTGCATTGCATGTGAATGTGAACACTTAGAACGCACAATAAGATCCATTCCTCTTAACCTGGACAAAAGTTCCAGATTGAGAGAGATTAATTGAAAAAAAAGTAAAACTCGGTAAAAAGTTGGGTACACTGATTCACCTCCTCTTAACGCATCTGAGCTCTATAAAAACTACATTAAATTCACCTTAGCTTAAATAATTATTGTGTTTTATGGGAATATGTCTAAATCGTTGGATAAAACCAAGATCCGTCCTTCGAAAAGTATTTCTGATCCGGACTGAAAATCAATCCGCAGGGCATGGATGCACATAACTGAATTAAACTGAAGCAGTGGCCCAGAAACGAGAATGTCTTCGCGCTTCTAAAATCGTCATAGGCAGAGAGAGGGGCCGTGGGAAACTGACGTGATTGGGCATCGTTGTCGCGATTACTGTCCAAGGATTCACGGGGCGGGCGGAGGGACGGAGGGAGCCGGACGGGAAGAGGGAACAACGTTGGGACGGGGAAGCCTCGATCGGGCCAGCTTCTGGCTTGGTCCGAGGGAGGGGGAAACATGTCAGACCTAGACAGGCAGATAGAACAGCTGAAGAGGTGCGAGCCTCTGAAGGAATCGGAAGTGAAGGCTCTGTGTCTCAAAGCCATGGAAATCCTTGTCGAGGAGAGCAACGTTCAGAGGGTCGATGCGCCGGTGACCGTAAGTCCGTCTCTTCGTTCACTGCCAGTTATTTGATTGCTTTAGTCATGCTTCGGTTTGGCTTTCGAGGAATATTGGTGCTTTCTCTGCAAAATGACCCTTTCGATCCTTTGATGCAACGTTAAAAATTAAGTGAAGCCTCTTCCGCCCACCCCCGCGTTTTGGTTTCCGTCTTTAAAACTCTGTTACGCACATTCAATTTAGCTTACATTTGATTGTATTTTTGGCACAGATATGCGGAGACATACATGGACAGTTTTATGATTTGAAAGAGCTTTTTAAAGTAGGAGGTGACTGTCCAAAGACTAATTATTTGTTCATTGGTGATTTTGTTGATAGAGGATTTTACTCCGTCGAGACTTTTTTGCTCCTATTAGCCCTCAAGGTAATTTTTTTTTTCTGGGCGGAACATTGTGTTTCCTTGGAAACCCAAAACAAGAATACAATGGACAAACATTAGATCATAATTGAGTTTCATGATACCTGTTGTTAGTATACGTGTCCTAATCACGTGACAATGATTTTGAACACATGTTGTATCATGTATTGTTAATTGATGACATTAAGTTACGATTCATTTATTTCTAATTGCAATCAATATGGGATATGATATGATAATTATCTCTTGGAAGGCAGTATTTCAAGTATTCTGGGTCGCTGGTCATCATGGAAAGATAAGGAATATGATGATATTTTACGACCAGTGTGATTAAGGGCTTGTATGAAGATACAAAGCTCACTTGAAGAGGCACAAGTTGCATGAACACGTAGACCTGATCGATTTCCTTTGAGAACACTACATAAATCGTTATTTTTGTCACTGATGTTTCTCAAGTGAATGCATTAAGTCTTTCGATGTGAAATTAGCAAGGTTCCCTACACATGAACTTCCATGTATTGACATCCTCTTCATCATTTTTAGAGTCTAGTTACAAGGATGACAATTTGGTTTGTTTTTTTTCTATGTAGAGAGATTTGTTTAATCATGATGGGATCTACCCTTCTATATGACAAGTATGGCGCGAGTCATCAATCGAGTGAAGTCGTGGAAATGCTGGATCATGCTTTGATGGATTACACACATGGTGTGTTTTAGTTAGCCTACTTAAGAATTGAAAATTGATGAATTAAGTTATACAAGATTAACATCATTCATGTTTCATGCCTAACCTCATATCTTAGACAAACAGATAGTATCACACGGGAGATGATTGAATTACTTAACCCTTTATATCCCGAGTAGTTATGCCCTTTATATCTTAATTGGTTTAAGGAGTTGATCCACTATAAATAAGTTTCAATGTAGAAGTGTGATTTGTTGAGTTCAATTACGAATTGAGTTTTGTTTGATTGATATGCTTATCTGATGCGACTTGTTAATTATTTTAATTAAATATGAAATATTTAATCAAAGAATTAATGATATGAATAGATGCGAGACATTTATTTCATTCATTATGAATATTTGTGGTAATTAACAAATGAAATTTATGAGAATTAACTATACCAAATTTGCCGACCACTTTTAAGTCCTATAAAATGCATATTAGGAGAATAGTTCTCCATGCCTAATATTCACTACTACCGTTTGCATTCTCTTTTGATAAATTGTTTCATAAGAGTCACGTTGTCGCAACCATAGGTTGTGAGTTGGATTTGTTGTCAATTGCTGTTGGAGATGTTTTCAATTAATGGTGGATATGTTGGAGATGTTTTCAATTAATGGTGGATATGTCGGAGATGATGTTTGGTAATCAATGAAGATTCGAAGAGCGTATGTTGGATAACGAAGGTGATCATGGTGATGAGTGGAACAAAATCTAAAGGGGGAGCCATAAAGGTAACCTAAAGGCGTCATGTTGGAAGATCGTAGGGAATGGAGTAATGTTGCAACCATGGAGGTTATGATGAAGTAAACGTTGTTTATTCTGGCTTTCTATGGAAGTTGAAGGTGTATGAGCATGAGTAGGTATTTGGAGAAGGATGGTAGTGTTTTTGGTGAAGGGAAATCACATCACGCTGCAATGGTGTACATCATGCCGCAATGGATGCTGTGTAAGAGTAAATGTTGGAGCATCACGTCGCAACCAGTTAGACCCCACCACAATTAGCGCTACGTATGAATAAAATTACTGAGTGTTGATTGCAGGGAAGGTGCCACGTCGCAGTGAAGAGAGTGAAAATTTGGTGAGACTCTGTTTAGTCAAAATTACTCGATCATGCCACAATTGATTTGTCACGCTACAACTATGCGAGATCTAGAAATAAGGATCGATCATGGCACAACTGAAAGGCTATGAAATATTGACATTGCTCTGGTTGAAGGCATTGTGGTGTGAAGGTTTTAGTCACGCCACAATGAAGCCGAGATTTGTGGAAATTTGGAAGATCATGTTGTGATTTCCTAAGATATTATCCAGATTTTGTGGATTCGCGGTTGACCTGAAGTTCACGCTGCAATCACGCCACAATTTGGTTAATGTTGAAGCACACCACGCTGCAGTGAGTACCATCATGCCGTGATGTGTTGGTTTTCGGAATATTATGAAGATTCGACTAGAATTCAAGAGGAGATATGACTGGGGGTTTTGGAGGATGACTCAACTTGAATGGGCATGTTTGACCACACTAAAACGTTTGAAAGATCTGTGGTATGATCTCGGAACATGAGATGGAGGAGAATCGATCCCAACCCTTGTTTGAAGGGTTGGAGTTCAGAAGAGCTTATAAAATTTGCTTCAACGGTTCTAGAAAAGCAGAGAATGAAATTCATACATTTGGTTTTTCAAAGGGGAAGAGGAGAGCCAAAGACAAAGGATTTCATTGCTACATTTGGTACCTTGAAGGAAGGTTCTTGAAGACGGAGTTTCTTTGATATATCTGGTTGTTTAAGAAGACGGAGCACAACGGGAATAATTCCACTGTGAAATTATTCTTTATCTCGAGATGTTAACATTGTTGTGTGTTTCGTTGAAGACAACAATCTTACTCACTCACCGAGGAGTAGATCTCATCTTTCTTGAAGAAGTGGAAGTGCAACAAAGTGGAGTTCAACAGAGCATCTATCCTGGAGTTGAAGATGCACAACGATTTAGTTTCTATACTATTCCGGAAGAGACCTTCATGTCTATAAACTGAGGAAGACTTCCTCGAAGCAGTGCACGGAGGAGGAAGAATAGGGAGTGACTCTTGGGAGGTAGTGCGCTGTCCCTAAACACTTCGTAAAGATAGCGTGCCTTGGCGTGGAGTGACCATGACCGAAACTTGTATCCACTGAAATAGTGTGCTATAGTTCACGACCGAAACTTGTATCCACTGAAATAGTGTGTTATAGTGGATTTTGGTACACCGACGCATCGCCGTGTGTATGCTCCTTGGATGTAGCCCAGTTCCGGTGAACCTAGTAAAATCCGTTTGTTCGCGTGCTTTACATTTCTGCATATTTGTTTGATTTTTGGTATGACATAAATCGAGGAAAAGAGAGATTGAATGTTGTTCCTTTTAACGAGGGAACAAGATCTGATGAAGGGTGAGAGTTTCGGAAAAAAAAAGTTTTAATTTGGGTTGCACCCTTATTCACCCCTCTCAGGGTGCCTTGGACATTCACCGTTACTCTCTGGTCCTAACAAGTGGTATCAGAGCACATAGGTTCTGATTTGGAGTTCAATATGATAAATCTGTTTTTGGATTTGTTGCACACATGAAATCATTGATGAGACCTCCTATTTTCAATGGTACTTTGGTGGCTGACAACAGTAGATTTATTGGTTTCTAAAAGCTCATGGTGACGATGTTGTGGAATATGTTCATCGAGATGCTGACTCGAGGAAGCACAATGATAGAGTTCATGATGCGGAGACGCAAAAGATATTGAACAAATGTATATCCAATGAGGTATTCAAGAAAACTATTCATTGCGCTAGCACTTTTGATATTTGGAAGATTTTGGAAGAAATTTATGGAAAATCAGTGAAGCCAAATACGTTGTGGAGCCGACCTCAGGGATAAATTGTAAATCTAGTGGTGATGAGTTATCGGTAGTTAAAAGTGGTGAAAATCGTCTAATGTCAAAGGGCAAAAAAGAGTAATAAGAAAAAGACTCCCGAGAAGGATACACCTGCGAAGGTGTTATTGATTTTTGTGATAAATTTGTTACTAATGTTGATGGGGAAGATATTTGCAAATATGAAAATTCAGATTCCTCCATAGAGATTGAAGTGGATGGTGATTCAATGGAAGAAGTGGCAACGACATCGAGTAGTCAATCTGGAGGATGTTCTTGCAGCAATCTAGGAGAGATCCAATCCTTGCTTGAGAAGGTGGTTCAACCATAGTTGTTTATGGTGCATGGTAAAAAATAATGATGAGGGCCCTTGACGCTATGGCGTACGACGCACGGCGCTGCGCATGGAAATATCTTCTACAATGCAAATATTTTATATAAAAAAATAAATTAGGAATATGAAAAAAATAAAAAAAGCCATCATAGCATGAAAATTTAGTTCAAAAAAAGACAAGCACATCAAATCTTCAATTTTTTAATAAAATATAAAGAATATAAAAAACATAGCAATCGATAAAAAAAAGAAAATAAAAACGACAACACAGATAAAAAAAATGAAAAACATATATGGCAGCTGGTTGGCTCCAATAAGAGGGTGCAGGGAAGTTCATAGCACATAAAAAATGCATTAGAACATGAAAATTTAGTTCACAACACCCTCAGATTTCTCCTTCTCCTTCAGTTCGCACAACCCGCCACCAAACTAGAGATGAAGAAGATTCAGGTGGGGAGAAGAAGCAGGTTTGAGTGGGGAGAAATCTGGGTTCGGTTGCCGTTGGGGGTCGCGCGTTGGGCTGTGTAGGGTTTAAAAAAACATCAAAAGAAGAAAAAAAAGTGGCACGCTACGGCGCACACCATTGCTATGTTGATGGCAACATGGCACGCGCCAGTGGTGCACCATTTCATTTGTGCTTTGCCAGGGGCATGGCAAGGCGCAGAGTACCATGATGCGCGCCATGACGCACTATTGATTACTATGGTGGGATCAATTGGAGATCATTCATGTTACGCAACAGAGTCTATACAAGATTTTCACAGTTCTAGAAAGTTCCGACTGTATTATTCACAGCTATCTACACATACAGCTGCAACAGTTTTGATGCTTCAAGATAGAAAAAATTAAGGAAAAACTGGTACTGAAGATTGTCCCCCTCTTGATACCCCTTGCTCTTGGTGCTTCTAGCCACAGGAACGTCGTGAGCTGATTCTCCCAGTCCACTGTCTCCAGCAGTCCACAATTCTGTTATTTCTCTTCGTCACCTCCCAAACACATGGCTCCAAACATTTAAAGGCACTCTAACCGCTAAACTGCCATATCAGCAGTTACCTTGCCACGTCACAAAAATATCACAACTACTCAACTAACTACTTATTCCCACGCCTTTGATAAGTGTGTAAAATAGGAGGCTGAGTAGGCTGAGTACCCGCATCAACAGTAGAAACCAACTCATCACTAACAATTCCTCCCCTCCCAAAAGGAACCTTGTCCCCAAGGGAAAAAGCTGGAAATTGCTGGAAAAAGACTCGACATCTTCCCAGGTTGACTCCTTGAGATGTAAATCTTCCCACTGCCAAGGGGCCGGTCTGGCACAGTACGAATGTCCAATAATTTGGTGGGCCGAATAACAGACTCCAAACCACTATCCTACAACATTGGAAGAGGAATAGGTTCAGGATAATCTCCCACTGCATGTTTCAACTGTGAAACATGAAACACTGGATGCAAACGAGGAATTGGTGGTAACTTCAACTTATAGGCAGTGGCTCCCAACCGAGAAAGGACCCGGAATGGCCCATAATAGCAAGGGGAAAGCTTTGGACACAATCTTATAGACTTCACAGTTTGGACATTTGGACGGAGTTTGACAAAAACCAAATTGCCAACAGAAAAATTCACATCCCGCCGGTGCAGATTGGAAAAACGTGACATTAGCTGCTGAGCACGATGGAGATTCTGACGAAGTTGATCTCATACTTCATCTCATTTAAGTAAAGTCTGAGCTACTGATTCTACCTGTGTTGGGAACAAAACGATTGAGAGTGGGCGGTTTGCGACCATAAACTACCTCAAAAGGAGTCATTTTGGTGGAAGAATGTTCGACAGTGTTATAACAATATTCAGCCCATGGTATCCATCGAGCCCAAGTTTGCGGGCGATTGGAAGCAAAACACCTGAGGTAGGTTTCTAGACGTTTACTAACAATTTCGGTTTGACCATCCGTTTGGGGGTGGTAGTCTGAACTCATCTTGAGATGAGTGCATTCTAGACGGAAAAACTTCTTCCAAAAATTGCTAACAAGCAAAGGATCTCGATCACTAAGCACTGAACGAGGAATTCCATGTAAACGGACAATCTTCTTAACAAAATTTTCTGCCACGACCTTAGCTGTATAAGGATGTCATAAAAGGACAAAGTGAGAATTCTTAGACAGCCTGTCCACGACCACCATTATCACATCAAATCCTTGTGACTTTGGCAAACCTGAGATAAAATCCATTGAGAGTTCATCCCACACCAAATCTGGAACAGGTAAAGGCTGGAGCAATCCAGCTGGGGTCATGGCTTGATACTTTTGCTGCTGGCAGATGTCACACATGCGCACAAATTGCAAGACGTCCCGTGGCATACCCTTCCAAAACAGTCCAGAAGCCAAACGTTTATAAGTTTTGTGAAATCCAGCATGTCCTGTTGCGGAAGAGTGATAATAAGCTAAAAACTTTGGTATTAATGTAGAAGTTTTAGACAAAACCATTCTGCCTTTGTAATACAAAAGGCCATCCTGTAAGGAATACCCTGGAACAAAATCTGCATCATGTTGAAGAGTATGCATCAACTTGTTAAGGGCTGAATCCCGCTGTAATTCTGCCTGGATAACAGGTATTTCCAACCAGAAATGTTCAGAAACTGCTGTACAAAGTAGAGTTTCTTCAGAAACATTCAGATTATCGCCATAAAAAATTCTGGACAGGGAATCTGCAGCTTGGTTAACTCTGCCAGGTTTATAAATAACCTCAAAATCCAGACCCAACAATTTTGCCTGCCAACACTGTTGGTTAATTGTTGGAATGCGCTTGGTGAACATATGTTTCAAAGCCTTATGGTCAGTATAAACCACAAAATGTTTGCCCAACAAATACCGTCGCCAATAATTTACAGCCAAGACAAGAGCCATTATCTCCTTCTCATAAGTTGATTTAGAAAGATTTGAATCTGCCAAGGTTTTACTGTAATAGGCAACTGGTCGGCCTTGTTGCATTAATACTGCCCCAATCCCTCTCCCCGAAGCATCACACTCTATCAGGAAGGTTTGGGAGAAATCCCGAAGAGCTAACAAGGGAGCAGTAGTCATAAGAGTCTTTAAATTCTCAAAAGTGCGAGCTGCTTGTTCATTCCAAGGAAAACCTTCCTTTTTGGTGAGTTCAGTAAAAGGTTTTGCAATTTTTCCATATCCTTTGATAAACTTTTTGTAATATCCGTTGAGCCCTAAAAAACCTCGTGCTCCTTTGACATTCTGCGGCGTGGGCCAGTTTAGAACAGAATCAATCTTTTTAGGGTCCATGGAATGGAAACCCGTCCTGATTTATAACATGGCCAAGATACTCAATGGTGATCGAGCAAAAGAACACTTCTTCAGAATTTCCTTACTGTTCGGAACGAAAAATCTGAAACACCGCAGTTAAGTGTTCAAGATGAGCTGTCCAGGTTCTGCTATAAACCAGAATATCGTCAAAAAATACTAAGACAAACTTTCGGATTTGCTTCCGAAAAATTCTGTTCATTGTAGATTGGAAAGTGGTTGGGGCATTCATAAGCCCGAAAGGCATAACTAAAAACTCATAGTGGCCTTCATGAGTTTTAAATGCCGTGTTTTTTTCATCCTCAGCTTTCATACGGACCTGATGGAAACCGGATTTCAGATCAAGTTTTGATTTTTTTTTGCTCCAAACAGCTCATCAAGCAGTTCTTCAATAACTGGACTGGGGAACCTATCCGGTATGGTTAACTTGTTCAAAGCGCGGTAATCAATACACATACGCCAACTATCATCTTTTTTTAACAAAAATGGTTGGACTGACATAAGGACTATTACTTTTTTTAACAAGAATGATTTGACTGACATAAGGACTATTACTGTGCCGAATTACACCTGATTCCAACATCTCTGAAATTTGTTTTTCTATCTCATATTTAAGATAATAAGCCAGCTTGTAAGGCCTAATGTTTACCGGTACTGCCCCTTCTACCAAGGTAATCGCGTGATCAGTCTGCCGCCTCAGTGGTAGACCTTTGGGCTCTTCAAATAGTTCCTGATACTCCTGAAAAAGGGTTCTCAACTGTTTCTTTTGTTGTTCCAGCTCAGGACTGTCCAGTTTTTCAGGAAGAATCATCTGAATCTCCCAGTTACATCCTGTAAAATGCATTGCCCGTGAATGTAGCAACCGGAAAGAACTACGAGGTACCTTAGGTTCCCCAGATTTCCCCTGGAGAGTAATTTCTTTTCCTTCCCAAAGGAATTCCATGGTTTTTTGTTCCCAATTCGTAAGAATGTACCCTAGACTAACCATTTCATTCCTAATACCAAGTCTGGTCCACCAGTGTCAAAAACATAGGCTTCCACTATGAAAGAAATTTTTTCAATACTAAGTTCCACCTCTCGACAGATTCCATTGAAGGTAACTCGGTAACCATTACCCAAGGTAACTCTGAACGGACTGGTAGGACTAACCATCAGATTAGCCAACTTAGCTAGTGCCTTGGAAATAAAATTGTGGCTTGCTCCACTATCAATTAGCACCTCTACCGATACACCAAAGACATGTCCGGAAAAATACAATGAGTTGGCCATGCAACTATCCATTCTGCGGAATTCCACCATTTTTCCTGCCTGTTCTGCTGCAAATTTTTGTTCCACTGCTCCATTTTCCTGCTGGGCATGTTCTTTCCCTTTAACTAAAATTGGTTCCTCTATTTCCCATACCAACAATCTCAAATGTTTTTCTGGACACTTATGCAAATGACTATAAGGCTGGCCACATCAGAAACACAACCCCTTCAGTTTCCGCTCGTCCCTCTCTTGTCGACTCAAAAGCTTGGTTCCTTGCCAACACCCCTTCAAATTCCTGAAAGTATCTTCCCCTTTCCCGCCCGATCAAAAACCGGTCTGTTGGGAAGCAAATTGGGCGCCACTGTATTAACTCCTCGTGTGACTGGCAGTGGTGTAACTACTGACCTCCCACCCGGATACTTAATAACTCCTCCTAATAGCTCCCTCTCAACTTTCTTGGCGATAATGTGCATTTTATACTTGTTAACCAGATCATGTGTCGAAACTCGATTTTCGACCTCTGTTTGCAATCCTCTCATAAAGACTCATATACCATGATTCTGGAAATTCAGAAATCCGCAACGCCACCTGTTCAAAATCTTTTATGTACTCTTCTACTGTCCTTGTTTGCTTGAGCGTTTTCAAATATCGTAATGGATCACCCTCTGTCGCCCTACCATACCTGTCCATGATTGCTGGCTTAAACTGTTCCCATGTTGATCCGGAATTTGCTGCTTGCCAAGATAGGAACCAGTACAGTGCTGTTCCTTCCATGCTGATTTATGCCAGGTGTAATTTCAATTCCTCTGGTGTCCGGTTCATCAAAAAATATGTATCTGCTTTGATCGTCCAGTCGAAAGGATCTTCTCCCATAAACATTGGCAGTTCAACTCGTCTCGACACGAGCCTATATCCTTCCAGCAAATTGGTCTCCTCATGACCATAGCTTCCATTTTCGTTCTTCCTTGAACCACAACTATTTGGAATTCCATTTCCCGATTCCGTTACCAGGCATGTCTCCATTGCCTTGATCCTTTCCAACGTCCGTTCCTCCACATCGTGCGCCCAAAGTGAGACGCGTTCCTCGGATTGCTGCACCAGCACTTGAACGTTCCGTAGTTCAGCATTCTGACCGCGCATCAACTTAACCAAATTTTCTTGAATCGTCTTTAAAGACTGATCACGATCCCTATCCCTTTCCTTTTGTTTCCGTGAACTCTCCTGTATCGTCGTCAACATTTGATCTCGCTCCAGCTCTGTCGCCTCATATCGGCGCAAAAATCCGTCGAAAACAGACTATAGAAGATCCTCTATTTTCCATTCTAGTTTGCATTCACCCTGACTTCTTTGCCTGAGTTTGTCGTCCCAAGCCAAAGACCACAGCTATCTCGGTAGAACCTCCAAATTGTTACGTAACAGAGTCTATACAAGATTTTCACAGTTTTAGAAAGTTTTGACTGTATTATTCTCAGCTATCTACTCATACAGCTGCAACAGTTTTGCTGCTTCAAGATAGAAAAAATTAAGGAAAAACAGGTACCGAAGATTGCCCCCCTCTTGATACCCCTTGCTCTCGGTGCTTCTGGCCACAGGAGCGTCGTGAGCTGATTCTCCCAGTCCACTGCCTCCAGCGGTCCACAATTTTGTTATTTCTCTTCGTCACCTCCCAAACACAAGACTCCAAACATTTAAAGGCACTCTAATCGCTAAACCGCCACATCAGTAGTTACCTTGCCACGTCACAAAAATATCACAACTACTCAACTAACTACTTATTCCCACGCCTTTGATAAGTGTGTAAAATAAGAGGCTGAGTAGGCCGAGTACCTGCATCAACAGGAGAAACCAACTCATCACTAACAATTCGTGAAGTGGATTATGTGTTCATGACAGATTTGGTATTGGAGAACAAGAGATTGAAGAAAGAGGAGCTGACCTTGATAGAATCCATTGCTATAATGAGTGCAAAGGTGAAAGGTTAGAGTGACCTACTCGGAGAACTTGTACACGAGTTGGAACAACAAATAATCACAAAGGAGCTTAAGGCTAGCTTATCCCTCTCAAATTACAATTTGAAGAGGATAAATGCGAAAAAGAAACTTGTTGATGGGTCACATGTGTGCTCAATTGAAGGAGAAAGATGCAAAGATCAAGGAGCTTGTACTGAGGTTGAAATCCTCAAATGGAAAGTTGGAAGTCCCTCCCATAGTAGCCTCGATATGCGATGTCCGCCAAGTTGCAAATATGGAATTGGTGAGGAAACAAAAGGTTCTTGATAATTCTTGAAGTGAAGGTTCTCAAAGAAAAGTGACATTGAAGTGTTACTATCCTGGAGTTAGCCGACATACCATGGTGTGTGTCGAGAAGCCAAAGTGCTCAACAGTTGAAGGCTTACTGCATCATCTCAACCGAGATATGAATACAGGTGGCGTGTTTTTATAGGTAGATGTTTCATATGTCCTAACTATAGATATACGACAATGAACGACAACATGAAAGGAGATGGAAGTGTCAAGAAGAAAACCCCCGTGCCCATATTAAGGGGGAGGCAAGTATGGAAGGAACAATGGAAGAGTGCGAGGAGGAAATGCAACGAAGGGTGCATTATGCGCCAACGACCAAGTTTGTGTATCAACAATCATGGAGAGAACAAAAACAAATACGGAGAAAGAATAAGGAAGCTGAGCTGTTGACCAAAGGAAGATTGAAAACTTGAAGAAAGATTCACCGAAGATAAATAAATCCAAGGTGGCTCGAAGGGCTATTGAAGAGGATAAACACGAAGCATGCCTAAGTAGTCTTAATACTACTATAAGACAAGAGAAGATCAGTGGAAGTGCCCTTCTATGGTGGAGGAAGCATGATGAAATATTCAATCAAAAGGCATCAATGGATGAAACATGCACAAGTGGGATGAGTCTCACATGGAGTTGATGCCCAAGCCAAGGAAGACGGAGAATTCTAATGCAACTATCTGGGATGAAGTGTGTACGAGTGGTATCATCCAATAGAGAACCTCCAGGAAGGCTTGGAAGCAAGTTAACAAATGGTTGGTTTGCCATGACCAATCACATTCCCCTACTCGAGACTGTTGGGAAGTGCCCCTCTTCTCATGTATTTAATTGTTATAACCATTGATTGGAGCGATGCAGGATTAAGGGAGATATACGATCCATGAGTGAATATGTTGAGGAGGGTTGGATGTATTAAGAAGGCCTGAATGCAAGAACATGAATGCAACAAGTGGTGTCAGAGCAAACATCAGTGGAACTAAGGCAGAATATGGAATTTTACGTGGTACTAGTGCCCCATCCGGAGTCTACAAGTGGTGTTAGAGCAATATGCCAAATGGTATTGAAGCCCAATCTGGAGAATTCAAGTGGTTTCTTGATAAATTTGGAATTGCAAGCGGTGATGAAGAAATTCCGGTGGTATGAAGCCTGAGTTAAACATAAAGTGGTGCCAATGCCTAATCTGGAATTTTCAAGTGCCGTCAAGTGGTGTTAGGCATATACCAAATGGTTTGAGTCCCTTAAGAAGAAGAAGATCAACTTGATGGAGAAGCAACAACATTTTAGGAGTTATGCTTTATTTGTTTTTGATCTAACAAGGTGGTATCATCTAAATGTTTTTCAGGATACTAAAAGTTGCTGAAAGGAGACTCCCGTGATGAAGATTATTTCAACAGTTGGTGTCAAGAGTTGTGATAATCAGAGGGAGTTTGTATTGAAAATTTAAAGGCTGATTAGCCTTATTCAGGAAAGGAGACACACCTTGTGAAGGAAGGTCAAGCATGAACATCAAGCGACATCACGAGTTTATTATAACAAGTGGTATCAATTGGTTTAACAAACGGTATGACTCACACACTTTGTGCTTTATTGTTTATTCGCTGATGATTTTGTGTAAGTGTGATTGAGATCACGAGGAGAATTGTTGAAGGAACTCAAAAGTTCAAGTTGTAAGTTTTTATGGAAGAATGTGAGTGCAATGAACAACATTGATGTTATTAACTCAGAATCTTGTTTTCTACATTGAGTTCCGATTCAATAGATTTAAAGGACTTGTCAACGAAGTAAATATGAAGCGATGACCCTACCTAGTTAACCATTACCTTTGCCAACCTTGATCTGGGAAGAAATTTCTATGGATTTCATTTCCCGGTTGCCCAAATCTCATGGTTTCGAGGTGATATTGGTAGTAGTGGACTGCCTGAGTAAATACGCCCATTTCTTATTACTCAAACATCCCTATTCAGCTAAGATAGTGCCAGAACTATTTTTGAAGGAAATAGTGCGATTTCACGGGGTTCCTCGGGCCATTGTTAGTGATAGAGACCCTATCCTTTACAAGTCACTTTTGGAAGGAATTATTCAAGCTTCAATGTACAACATTGAAAACGAGTTCTTCCTATCACCCACAAAGTGATGGACACATGGAGGTAGGCAATCGAGATTTGGAATTGTTTTTACGCTGCATTTTTTTTGATAATCCAAAGCAGTGGATCATTTGGTTGTCATGGGCTGAGTTTCATTACAATACAGCCTGTCATACCTTTATTGGACGCACTCCCTTTGAAGTTGTCTATGGACGAGCACCACCACATGTTTTACACTATGTCAAAGGGGAAGCTGCAAATACTGCAGTGGAGGCTACCCTGATTGACCGCGGCGAAGCCTTTCAGCAGCTTCGTCTACATTTACTTTGGGCACAACAACTTATGGCGAAATTTGCTAACCAACATCGATGATAGGTTGCTTAAATTGTTGGAGACTTAGTTTGGGTCAAATTACATCCAAGCAAGCTCGGAGTTATACCTCAGATCCATTCAAAGTTGGCTGCCCGCTATTACGGTCCCTTTGCCATAATTGGGTAAATTGGACCGATTGCTTTCTGATTGCAGCTCCCTGTCAATAGCTGGATTCATCCCGCATTTCACTTCTCTCAGTTGAAACATGCTGTTGGGCAACAAGTTGAACCAGTTACATTGCCTAACAAATTTGTCATCGAGCAAGATTTTCCGGAGACTGTGTTGGCCGATAAGACTCAAGGTAAGAATCTGCTATGGCTGGTACAGTGGCATGGCCGACCTCTGGCAAAGGCGACTTGGGAACAAGCGGACGACATCAAATCTAGATCTCCAAATTTCCACCTTGTGGACAAGGTGCCTTTTCGAGAGGGTGGTAATGATAGGAAGGCTGGTACAGTGGCATGGCCGACCTCTGGCAAAGGCGACTTGGGAACAAGCGGACGACATCAAATCTAGATCTCCAAATTTCCACCTTGTGGACAAGGTGCCTTTTCGAGAGGGTGGTAATGATAGGAAGGCTGGTAGGCCACTTGTTTTACTTATCATATGAGGGGACAGGGTCAGAAATACAGAGGGGGAATAGTTCCTATATTCTGTGAGAGACTTATATGTCTGGGGTATCTTTGTAATTGGCTGTGTGTAAGTAGTATATAAGGGGGCACGCGTTTTAGGCGGGGAGTTGGTTTCGGAATTGTGGTTTTGACAGTTTGGCTATTGGAACAGACCAGGAGCAGAGAGAGACCTCTACAGGGAGGGGTGTTCCCTGGATTTTTTGGTAAATTTGAAACTTCTGATTGGTTTCCTATCATAGAGTGTCTTACAAAGCTCGTTTGGTATCTAACGGTTTTAAACAAATTCATAATATTGACTATGAAGAAACATTTTCTTCAATAGTTATGATCAAATCTATTCAGATTCTTTTAGCCATCATAGCATGTTATGATTATGAGATGTATCAAACGGATGTCAAAACTATATTCCTTGGATATATATATATATATATATATATAAATGCTGCTATGCTTTGTAAACTGCAACGTTGGTTGAGACATTTCATTGGGGATGACATTCCAAGGTTTCAATTAGTGAAAAATTGGCTGGAACGTTTTTTCTCATTAAAGGATTTTGGTGAAACAATGTACTTGGTATGGAGATCTATAGAGATAATTCTAAACGAATGCTTGGCCTTGGTCAAAAAACATACGTTGATAAAGTGTTAAAAAAGTTTAACACAAAAAACTCTAAAAAGGGCTCTTTACAAATGTTGCAAGGAAAGAGTCTTTAAAAGGCAGGGTGTCCTTCAACAATTGAAGAACAAGAATGCATAAGTAAGATTCCATATGCTTGTGGTGTTGTATCAATCATGTATGCTATGTTGTGCAGTCGTCTTGATGTATCTTATGCATTAAGTATGATGAGTAGATGCCAATGAAATGGTGATGAAAGTCATTGGGTAGCCGTGAAGGATATCCTTAAGAACTTGTGAAGAACTAAGGATGTATTCTTAGTCTTTGGTGATGAGGAAGAGCTCGTTGTAAAGGGTTACACCGATGTTAGTTTCCAAACGGACAATGACGACTTTAGATCTTATACAGGATTTGTGTTTTTCCTGAATGGTGGAGTGGTAAACTATAAAAGTTCCAAGTTGATGATTCTACAATAGAGGCTGAATATATCACATCATTTGATGCGGCTAAAGAAGCTTTTTTGGATAAAGCGGTTCATTATCGAATTGCTAGTGGTCCCAAACATTATGCATTCGATCGAACTCTACTGTGATAATGGTGGAGCGACTGCACAAGCTAAAGAGCCCAGGTCTCACTAGAGATCCAAACATATTCTTCGTCTATTTCATCTCATTTGAGAGATTGTTGACATAGGTGATATTATGATGCGTCGAGTTTCTATACTGGATAATATTGTGGATCCCCTAACAAAGCCCCTTACACAACAAAAGCAAGAAAGCCACACCAGCTCTCTTGGTCTTAGATACATGGGTGATTGACTTTAGTGGTTGTGGGAGATTGTTAGTGTTTGTGCCATAAAGTTAATGAAGTGTTGTTGGATTAGAGATATTTTTGTATCATGTAATGTATATTAATGATAATATTTTATCATTCATTTATGTTTGTGGCGTGAAACATGAGTGATGATATGATACCAACCCCTGTAATATACGTATTGCCAGGTTATCCCTGATTGATAATCATCATATATGATGTTAAAATCAATGAGTAGGATTGTATAAAGATATGACTGATCACTCATTGGATATAAGCTGATGAACTTGTATCCGGATTGATCCGCTTAGAGCACACCACATGGATTGTTTCACACACACACGCACACACACACATATATATAACATTGGTGTTACTCAAGTGAACATTGGGTATGTTTCCTTCGACTTGAGGTTGTTAAATAAGTTCCTTGTGAGGTTTTCTACTTTGATACCTATGAAGTCATTTGAGAATTTGGCCTAAAAGAAGGTAATTGAGTATAATACTTATCAAGCAGAGATATTTGATTAATCAAGATAGGATGTGTCCACCCATATAACGGGTTTATGACACCATGACCCTCAATTGAGTTATGATTAAGTGCATGGTCATACCAAGATAATTACATGTGATATAATTATATAAGATTTAGTCAGCTTGAGAAAATGAAATAAGCTATATAGGGTTGACATTATCCATGTCTTGTGCTTAATCTCTATGTCGAGGGCAAATGTATTTTGTTGATGAACACAAAACCCCTTTGTAATTTTGGTAACTATGAAGTGTTGTCAGATACTTTTTTTAGTTTATGATTACAAATAAGATTCATAATCATTGCCAACTTTACAAAGAGCTCTTCAGGTCACATATAAGATAATGTGATTAGTTCGTGTGTAAAAATGTTTATGTTATAAACACAAATAGGATTTGCGTTTTGCACATTTGAAATATTTAATTAAATAATAGTTTTTGTATTAAATAGTTAATGTGGTGTTATAATATAAATGAGTTATTTATATTATTAATATATAAACATGAGCAAATAATAAAGCCCAAATGAGATTTGGGCTTGAGCTTGATTTAATAGGCTTCCAAGGCCCATTACACGAGAGACTCATAAGGCTACCTAAAGTGGCTATTTAAAGCACATTCTTTGTTAGTTCTAACCCATTTGGATGCTCATTAATGCACCTCCCAGGATGGTTTAGCACCTTATCCACTTTTGAAAGCTATTTAATGTTCCAAATGACCTTTGGAGGCTCTTTATTGAAGATCCTTTGGTTTGCTACAGATTTAGCTTCCTTGAAGGCTATCGAATGTTCCTCTGGCTATAAAAAGTGAGGAAGGGTGTACTCTTCATTCCATTGAGGGAAAGTAAAGGTGGTGAGTTTCCTCATTTTCCTCATTCGAGAGAGTTTTCTAGTTTTCCTTACCAGAGAGGTTTTCTAGTGTTTTTCTCATCCTCTTTTCCATTCTTCGCTTCTTGGAGCGACTAGCATCAATTGAATAAGTATAAGAAGAGGATCTCACCATGGCGTTGGCGGTTAGCGTTATCGGTGGATACTGAAGTAGGCTTGAATTTGACAATTCAAGTTTGATCTAAATATTCCAAACCTTTTTAAAAAGGTATTTTTTATTTTATTGTTTTATTATTGTGTTTTTCATTTAATCACTATGATCTTGGATCGGTTTTATTAATACTTTTGCTGCATTGCGAGAGTCAAGTATCATTATTAAAACCTAGCACTATTAGCTTAAAAAACGATGAGTTGATAGATATTCAGTATGATTGAGCATCTCATACAACTCTACTTGGAACAAACTGTAGAATGATAAAATAAGGTAGACCCGAACCCCCAAAGTGTTCTCTAAACGAGGTCTTGAGGTTCTTTTATAACAAATAATAAAGACCACATCGGACCACAAGTCCGATGTGGGATGCAGACTCCAACACTCTCCTTCAAGCTAGGTGTATTTAATTTGAACACATAAAGAAAAAACAAAGCAATCATCAGACTGCAAACACTTCCCCTCAAACTGGACATACCCAGCTTGATTACAAAACAAGATGAAATAAAAGAAACAAGTGACGTTTGTAGCTCCCCCTCAAGATCACAGCTCCCCCTCAGGATGATGGATGGATGAAGTTGTCGCGGGCGCAGCAGAGGAACCACACAGACCGGGCCGGTTGACGGAGCGCCGGGAATGCCACACTAGTGGGACCGGTCGATGAGACGCCGGGAAAGCCACACTAGCACCGGGAAAGCCGCACTTGCGGGGCTGACGACGGGAGGCGGTGATTCCGCAGAGTTGTTGCGGGATCTGGCGGCGCCAAAGGGCTCGAAACTTAGGCGGTCGAAGTGCTGCGCCACGGTGGAGGAAGCGTGAGGGTGTGTCGGTGGACAGGGAGGCGGCTGTCGGGAGTCGTCGGGAGATGCCGACGACGGGAGGCGGGGATTCCACAGGAGGTGCCGGCGAGGAGGCAGAGCTGTCGCAGGTGGCCGACGTGGAGGGAGCAGCTTTGCAGAGGCGGCGCGCAGGAAGTTGGAATCGCGATGGGATTTGGAGGTGCTGCAGGAGGAGGCGCCTCGGGATCGGGAGGGCCGAGAGAAGGGGGGCAGCGGGTCGGGAGGCGCGACGGCAGGCCGACAGGGGGGAGATCTGCTGGGAGGGAAAGCCATCGCGGGAGGGCGGGAGAGCAGTCGGGTGGTGCAGGGCCGACCAGCTGGAGGCGCGTCGGGAGTCGCGGGAAGAAGCGGGCTGGGAGTTGCAGCTGGATCTCGTCGAGATTTGGAGGCGCGACCTAGGCGGGAGGGCCGGGAGCCGAAGGGCGCCGGGAATCCGCGGGAGGAGGCGGGCCGTGAGTCGCGCGGGAGGATGGGACCGTCGCGCGCAGCGGGGAGGGGTGCCGAGGAAGTAGGCGCCGACAGGGGGAGATCCGCCGGAGATGGAGGGAGGCGGGGTCGGGTTGAGCCGGGAATCCGCAGAGGCCGGCCAGGGGGCACCGTCTGATGATGGTGGCCAAAGGGCCTAGGATCGCCGCCCCCTAACGGGGGAAAACCTAGAGACCGAAAAAAGATGGGGAGGGAGGGCAGGGTTTAAAGAACCTTCTTTGATACCATGTAGAATGATAAAATAAGGTAGACCCGAACCCTCAAGGTGCTCTCTAAAGGAGGCTTCTTTTATAACAAATAATAAAGACCACATCGGACCACAAGTTTGATGTGGGATGCAGACTCCAACACTAAAATAAGGTAGACCCGAACCCTCAAGGTGCTCTCTAAAGGAGGCTTTAAAGTTCTTTTATAACAAATAATAAAGACCACATCGGACCACAAGTCCGATGTGGGATGCAGACTCCAACACAAACAATACATGAGAGGCCTGTGGTATCTAAGACAGTTTTGGTTCATAACGACGAAAGGGACTCTAATCTTTCTCATGTGTTCAAGATGATTTGCTGCAATAATAATTTGGAAAGCCTTGAGTTTCCTCTTTAGTGTGAACTGTTAGTCCGTGATCTTGTAATCATTGAAGGAGTTATGTATTCATTTTGTTATTAATTGTAATATAAATGAAATTGGCAATATTTTTTTAAGTTTTCTTCAAATGTTGCTGATTGATGAACAAAACCTGGAAAGTCTCGTTATGATGGGGTTGCGGGGCAAGAATAAAACAAAGACCAAGTGGAAAAGTAAAGGTATTGGGGAGTCCAAAACCATTCTTTCAATTCTAAAACCGAAGTGTGGTAGAGACAATGCTTTCATTGACACAAATTTGTGCATTGGAAAAGAAATTGCAAGTTATGCTTGAAAGAGCTCGAGAAGCAATTTGGAAGTAAGATTTTCATATCAATTGTTTATGTTATAGAATCTAATATCGATATGATACTTTATTGGTATTAGATATTGACTGCATCTCATTCATGTGAAAATTTAGAGCTTCACAGAAATAAGAAAAAGTTAATTAAAGTAGAGGTGTAGTTGTTATTGGAAAAGAAGCAAGAGCTGTTACATCGATCATAATGTTGTTTACCTATTGCAATTTTCCCACTATAAACAAAAGTTTATAATGAAATGACAAATGATTTTATGTTTATTTGAATGAAATGTTTCATGGTGACACTTATGTTGTGAATGGTTTCTATTCTAGACCTTGATATATATCATAAAAAATAAGAATGTTGGAATTAATTTGAAAGAAATATCAAATCGCTTTGATTGGATCAATGATTATTCATGATTATCTAAAGAAGTGTGGTATTGGTATCAAAACCCGCTCCTTTTGGGACCCCTCAATGGAATGGTATATTCGAGATATGACAAATTGAGCTTTGTTGGACATGGTTTGATTTATGATGATTCATGTTGACCTTTTTTTTGTTTGGTGGATATGCTCACAACATTTACACTAAACCATATTTCATTGAAATTAATACAAAATGCATCACATGAGATATGAGCTGAAAAATGACTTGGTTTGTATTTCATGAAAACATGAGATTGTGAAATGTATGTGAACCATTGAACTTCCAGTAAACTTGAACTTAAATATAATAAATGTCTTTTCGTTAGTTATCCAAAAGATACAATGAGTTGTTGTATTCCATCAGTTCACGGTGTCTATCAGTTGCTACGGTGTCTTTATAGAAAAGAGTTTCTTGAAGTGTCAATGGGAGGAGGTTTGAGCTTAAAGAAGTTCAAAACTAGTAAGAAGACATTGTGTCTTAGATAAAGGTTGAGTTGGTTCCATAATGAATCATGGAAGAGTAACCATCTCTTCATGCACAGGAATTATGAGAATTTATTAGATTGCATCATGGACTCAAAAAATATGAATTCCTTATTGTAATCGGTGAATTCCCCTTACCCCTCAAGGTGAGGTGGAGATATTCTTTTAAAGATGGATAAAAAAGATCACAAGGTGTAGTAATCTGATTTGGGACTCGGAAATACCCTTTACTCGGAAATACAATTAGCTGGGTTCAACACTCCCCCTCAAGCTAGTACGTGATAGCTTGGACCAAGAGTCCCACAAAAAAGAAAGAAGACACCACATAAGACCACACACACTCCCCCCTCAAGCTGGGTCGCTAATTCTGTGGATGCCTAGCTTGGTACTTAGAGAGTTCAGTCGAGCTCCCGGGAGGCCTTTGGTGAAGATGTCGACAAACCGATCTGCCGTCGGTATGTGGGTGAAACTGACATGGTGCTGCTCGAGGTGATGGCGAAGAAAGTGGCAGTCCACCTCGATATGCTTCGCGCATTCATGAAAAACGGGATTGGAAGCAATCTTCGTGGGTGCCTGATTATCAAACCAAATATGAGCAGACATCTTCTGCGGGGAACCAATCTCATGGATGAGATGACGAAACCAAAAGATCTCAGTAGTGACCGTGACCACCGCACGAGATTCATACTCAACATTGGATCTGGAGACGATAGTCTGTTTCTTGCTACGCCATGAGATGAGGTTACCTGCCAGGAAAACGACAAATCTCGAAGTTGACTTTCGGGTAGCAAGACAACCAGTATAGTCAGTATCACAGAATGCCTCAATATTCAGATGATCGTGATGTGAATACCGAAGACCACGAACATGGTCTTTTTTGATGTATTTAGCAATTCGAAGGACAACATCCCACTGAGATTTTGTCGGATGTTTCATGAATTGACTAACTTTGCTAACAGCGCAGACAATATCTGGATGAGTCATGGTGAAATAATTGAGTTTTCCCATAAGACGATGGTACCTCTCTGGGTGAGAACATGGTTCCGTGTTGTCATTGAGAGCGTTCCCCGGGCTCAAGAGGAGTGTCAACGACAGTTGTCTGAGTCAAACCAGCATCCTGCAAGATATTCAATACATATTTCCGTTGGCAAAGAAAGACGGTGTTCGGAGAACGGGAGACCTCAATGCCAATGAAGTATGTCAGAGGATCGAGATCTTTGGTTTGAAAGCGGTGTTGAAGATGCCCCTTTAGTTGGACGATTCCATTTGAGTCGCTCCCAGTGATAATGATATCATCAACATACACAACCAGCAGGATACAGCCGGTGGATGTCGTGCGGTAGAAGACAATGCGGTCCTTCATACTTCGAGATAGGCCAAATGAGGTGACGACGATGCTGAATCTGCCAAACCAAGCATAAGGAGACTGCTTGAGCCCATATAGAGAGCGACGAAGTCAACAAACATGAGAGTCGGCTCCCGAGGCACGAAAGCCAGAAGGTTGTTGTAGATATACCTCTTTTTCAAGAAAGTCATGGAGAAAGACATTTTTGACATCAAGTTGATGAAGAGACCAATGACGATGAACGACAAAAGAGATGGATAATCGGACAGATTCCAACTTTGCAATCGGAGAGAAAATATCAAAATAGTCGACACCATATGAGAAAATCCCTTTGCCACAAGTCTGGTTTTAAGGCGATGAAGTGTGCCGTTTGCATTGAGAAGGACCGTATAAATCCATTTGCTGCCGACCACCTGTATACCTGCCGGAAGGGGAACCAGATCCGAAGTATGATTGTCGTCCAGAGCCTACAATTCATCCCGCATCGCTTGAAGCCACCCAGGGTGAGATTTGGCTTTGCCAACCGTGTGAAGAATAAATATTGTCTTCAGAGCGGAAAGACCTCTGTATGAGGATGTGTAAAGAGGAGTATTCTGGCAAGAACGAGTACCTTTTCGCAATGTAATGGGCAAGCTGTCTGGTGTCGGAGCAGGAGCGTCAGACGAAGTTGGAGAGATGGTGTCCTCGGCCTGGATGGGGGACACATTCGATGGATGACGAGAGTAGACAATGCCAAACCGGTGATCAGTAGAGTGGGACACCAGAGCCAGAGGTGGTTGGATGATGAGAGGAAAACAATCATCGATGGTGGTGTCTGGATGAGAAGAGGGAGGAGAGAAAAGAGAGCTCTCAACAAAAGTTACATCAGCAGAGATGATATACCGCCGTAAGTCTGGAGAGAAACATCGGTATCCGTGCTGAGTGCGGGAATATCCGAGGAATATGCAACGAAGGGATTTGGAAGAAAGCTTGGAGAGGTTGGGACGAGTGTCACAGACGTAACACAGACATCCAAACACACGGAGTGAGAGTGAGCGAGGAGGGAGAGAGGAGAACAGAGCCCGAAAAGGAGTCTCCCCCTGAAGGATAGAAGATAGAAGACGATTGATGAAGTATGTAGCAGTAAGGATGACATCCGCTCAAAAATGAAGAGACACCTGCATGTGGAATAAGAGGGCACTAGCAGTCTCCAGAATATGACCATGTTTATGCTTGACCACTTCATTTTGTTGAGGTGTATCGGGGCAGCATGTCTAATGAATGATGTCTTTATCCTTCAGAAAATGTTGTAAGGAAGTAGATAAATATTCCTGTCCATTGTCGGAGCAGAGACATTTAATGGATGTTGAGAATTGAGTATGAATTTTATGATAAAAGGTCTGAAAAGTAGAAAACATTTCAAACCGATCACGAAGAAGGTAAAGCCATGTCATACGCGAGTAGTTGTCAATAAAGAAAACATAATAACTGTACCCTGAATGGCTAGGAACCCACGTCACCTGATGATGTTTAGCAAACTTGCAGGATTCACAATGGAAGGAAATGTGTGGACTGAATTGGGGGCAAAGCCTATGTAAGACGGAAGCCGGTGGATGACCAAGACGAAAATGTAGGTCGAGACTATGAGCAGAGGTGGATGAGCATGTAAGGGATGGTGGGGTATCGAACATGTACACCCCATCCCTAAGATGACCTCGACCAAGTTCCCGATTCGTCGACCGCTCCTGAAAAACAACACCAGAAGATGTAAAAGTAGCAACACAATTTAAGTCTTTGGTGAGTTTGCTGATGAAGATAAAATTAAACGGACTGTAAGGAACACGAGCTACTGAAGCCAGATGAATAGACGGGGTCAAGAAGCATGTGCCCAATCCCAGAATGAAGATTGTCGATTCCATTAGCAACAGTAATTGCAGAGACACCAATATACAGATGATAGGTAGTGTATATACCGGAATCCCCTGTGAGATGTTCAGATGCACCAGAATCAAACATCCAAGCTGTTGGTCGATGAGATATACACGCAGTAGAGCCACCAATCTGAACAATGGTGGCTGGAGAAGAGGAAGGTGACAAAGCAGCCCGATAAGATTGTATAAACGCAATCTCCTCCTTCGAGAGTGCCAGTTTGTAATGGGTACTGGATGATGGTGAGGATAAAGGCATGTCTGGGTATGCAGAGTGCACTAGGGAAGGCGGACCGCCTTGCGGGAGGATCGGTGACGGAGCACGGGACAACCGCTCAGGCGGGCGCACAGACGCAGGGGTGAAGCGTGGGGCTGCCGTGCATGAAGACCGACAACTGAGGCGAGGGGGCGGCCTTGCAAGAAAGTCGATGACTGGAGGTGGTGCCGGAGGGCTGCGGGCGGAAGAGCCAATAATTAAGGAGTTGGTGGGTGCTTAGGGAGGCGGGCCGGTCGAGGGGACGCCAGGAAAGCTGCTGAAGCGGAGATGGAGCCGTTTGAGGGCTGTCGTGCGGGAGGCAGGCCGCTGGAGATGGGGCTGCCACTGGAGGCGTTGACCGGGAGAGCAGCGCAGGAGGCACCGGATGGGAGAGTAGTTGCGCACAGTGGCGAGGGCGACGTGCAGGAGGCGCTCACTGAGAAGTCTGCTCGCGGGGAGCTGACACGTAGGGGGTGTCGATACTGCTGGATTTGTCGTTGTGACGGTGGCCGACCGAGATCGACGACGAAGGCCCGACAGCTCCTACCCAGGAGGGGGGGGGCACGTCCGCACAGGAGGGTGGCAGGGCCGGGAAGCCGTAGGGAGGAGTCGTGCGCAGCGGGGGCAACAGGCAGGGAAGGGGGTGTGGTGTCGGGAGAGCCACAAGGAAGCGGAGCTGGGAAACCGCTGATGGAGGCGGGGTCTCGGGAGATTGCCGCAGGAGGCGGGCCGGGTGATCATCGCAGGAGGCGGGGTCGGGAGTCGTCGAGGGAGGCAGGGTCGGGAGTCGTCGAGGGAGGCGGGTCGGGAGACCGTCGCAGGAGGCAGGCCAGGAGATCGCCGCAGGAGGCGGGCCTGGAGATCGGTGCAGGAGGCGGGGGCCGGGAAACCGCAAGGGAGGCGGGGGTCGGGAGTGGCCGAGGGAGGCGAGGCCGGGAGACGTCGAGGAGGGCGGGCCGGGAAGCGCTGAGGAGGGCGGGGGCCGGGAGACTGCGACAGAGGCGGGCCGGGAAGCGCCGAGGAGGGCGGGCCGGGATAAAAGACAGAGGGGGGAAAATTTATTGGGAATTTCCCTTTGATACCATGTAATCGGTGAATTCCCCTTACCTTAAGGTGAGGTGGAGATATTCTTTTATAGATGAATAAAAAGGATTACAAGGTGGAGTAATCCGATGTGAGACTCAGAAATACCCTCTATCCGAAAATACAATTAACTGGGTTCAACACTTATAAACTATAATTATGTGTAAATCTTATAAAGAATGCGCTTACAATTTACGAAGAAGCCATAACGAGTTTCTTGATCTTTGATTTGACGGCGTTGTCAATGTGCTACGAAGATAAACTTCATGTATATAAGAGTCTGGTGATAGTGTACGCTTCTTAGTTTAACCTATATGGATAGATTGAGTAATTAGCCTGACAAGATGAAATTTTTACTTCCATATGACATGTGTGATGACATGACATGATTAATTGTTTTCATGAGGGTACTCAAGAATTGAAAAATGACGAGTGAAGTCTTTTTGGGTTGATATGATTTGTCTCGTGTCTCAACTCAACGCATGGAACAAGAGAGTAGTATTATTGAGCACATGGGATGATTTGATCACTTAATCTTGATGTGTTCACTCATAACTTATAATTATGAATGTAGATTCATGATCATTGCCAACGCTATGAAGGTTTGAAGGGTTGTTACACAAAAGCATCTAAGAATGTGGATTAATCTGGTTAAAAAGTTGATTTGGTAATACTTGGAGTTCAATACAAAAACATGCGTCAATTGAGTTCAATAGTGAATTGAGTTTTGTAAATCAATAAATTCGTATGATGTGACTAATTAATTACTCTAATTAAATATGAGATATTTAATTAAAGGTTTAATGGTATAAATAAAATTTTGAAA
This sequence comes from Viscum album, assembly GCA_963277665.1. Taxonomy (NCBI): domain Eukaryota; kingdom Viridiplantae; phylum Streptophyta; class Magnoliopsida; order Santalales; family Viscaceae; genus Viscum; species Viscum album. Next base: position 836,573,106 of record OY728152.1, on the reverse strand, counting down.
TTTACTTCATATATTATGAATATTTGTGACAATTAATGTTAACTTTACAAATTTTGCAACATCTGGAATTTATAAGAATTAATTATACGTGATTTACCAACCTCATATAATCCTTGTAGAAGACATGCTAAGCGGAGTTCTCCATGCCTGGTACTCACTGCTGTCATCCACTTTTTCTCTATGAAATTGTTTCTCAAGAGTCGAATCTTTCTTCTTATTGCCTTGCATTGGTGGAGTTGTTAGCATAATGTGTGAAAAGTGAGATCCAATCGCAGACGTGAGGGTTGCCAGTGATTCACTTAACCAATAGATACCATCAGAGGCTAACCTTTCGCCTGTAACTCGTGGTCATCTTGTCCAAGGGCAGGCTCAATTTTGCAGATCATCTAGAGTTTGTCGAAAAAATCTCCATCCATTAGATGGCGCAATACAGGCTGATGGAGGAAAACTTGTTGGCGAGTTCAATGCTACGTTGATAGTGTGAGTTTATTACAATGATCCCGACATGGGGTTTGAATATTTTATACTGCTTCATGGAACATTTTAAATGTCATACACCTCTCAACACTTGACTCTCGACTAAGAGCTCTGCAACTCCATTTGGTGGAGCTTGCATGAAATGGTACCCAGCATTCAACTGGAGGCTAAAATTAGCAAGCCAATCTACACAACCCGCTGTGCACTAATGGTCCAACTTCTCTTGAGGCATTCCTGTATGCTTTTGAGTACAGTATTGACCTACAACTTTCCCATCTTTCTGTTGACTACCTTCACCACCATTTTATCTTTCACTTTCAATAATTTGTGGTCTGATCACTTTGCCCCAGCAGAAACACATTCTGTCAACTAAGCCCGAAGAAATGTAGTTTTATTTTTTCGTATCCCAACATGCTAGCATGTCTCTCCAAAAGGTGATATTCCTGTCACTGCATCTGCCCTAAGCCTTTCATGTTATTCTGCCATCTTGTCATTCCTTTAGGGCGTCAATGTAAAATCTGGCTCTACTTTGTGGCCGCATCAATTGGCCCCGAATTCCTCTTGCAATAGGTCAGTCTCGTAATGCATGTAGCGTGGTATCCTCTTTGCTATCACATAATTTACATTGTTTATCTCCTCTTGTTGATTTGTTTCTTATGTTGTGGGTGTAGGTTTCAGGACTCGTTGGTGTACATGACGAATGACGTCATGACCAATGGATTTAAATCATATATTGCTTGACTTGTTAAAATGCCGAAACTAGAAGAGGATGATCTTCACATGTAATTTATAATTAATTTATATGCAGATTTAGAATTACCTGAACTTGTAATTCTTTCATCGTTGATGATTCGGTTGACTCAATCTCATCGTATCGTCGTTGCGTTGCTAGATCCAAGCGCAGAGTCCCTCTAGCGGTGATCCAAACATGCACCACAATCTCTGAACATCTTCGTAGAATCGTCGGGTGCTAGCACTGTCAATCCTGATTGCTTGTGCTGTTCGTGGTTGATCGTCGCAGAATTTTTCTACGAGGACGAAGAACTCTTGGTGTTCTCTCGATGAGAGTGAAGAGGAGAGAGCAAACTCTAGATCTTTGGAACTCTCTCTAGGGCTTGTGAAAGCTTCTCTCTACCCGTTGTGCACAAGTGTCTATGGAAAGTGATATAATTAGATATTTATTTTTCCAGATTTGAGGTTAACAATTTGCACATAGATCCCTTGCCAACTCTATAATTCTTAGTGAACCCCATGTTTTAATAATAATATAATTATTATTCACTTGACATGTTCACCATCTAAGAATAAATAAATATCATATATATTATTTCCAATTAGACCATTAAACTTGGTCCGCTTATCCTCGACATTTATCGAATCTTGAATAATGACTTTTTTTAATAAATAATTATCACTGCATTATTTGTTGATAAATATAATAAATATTATATTCATCAAACCTTGCAAATAAATATTTATTATTATTATTTAACTCACTTATTCTTTCGAATAACCCGTGATTAAATCTCGGCGATTAACCAAACCCGGATAATTATTAGACCACAAAGCAGGAATAATATTTATTCTAACTTGTTAAATTCATCATTGAATTTAAACGAGATTCCGGATGCACTTAGTGTGTGACCATCTAGGTCTTTTTATCAGTGACTTTAGCATAACCGTCAAAGTTCAAGGTTAGCGTCTAACAACACGTCAAGACACCCATAGAGAGAGAAGTTAATGTCGCAATGACATACAACCTCCTACGAACGCTTACCGTGTAATATAATCCCTTTATCGCGATATCTCTAATCAAACAAGTTGTATGCTGGTGTCATCAACCTATGTGCTCAATATCTTTTTTTCTAACTTTTCGAAAATGAATATTCCCGCAGAATACCATGACAATGGATTTATCCCGACAGAAGCGATAAATCCTTTCTCACATTATCCATTAATTCCATATTACTTGTGACGTACCCAATGTATCCTATTTCTTCACGAGCATACGTCGTCATGGTTTTCATCAATACATTAATGTACGTGACTTACGATATTTATTAATGATAATCTTAAAGTCTAAGGATACACACGTTTGTAGATGAAAACATCTAATGACACATAAGATGTAGATTTCCTACCGGTGAGTCGTTCTAACAACCTTTTTTCTTGGAGATTACCAAGGGCGAACACTGTGAGAAGGTGTCTCAATATCTTATTGGCGGGTCTCGTTCCAATAACCTTCCTTATTGGAGATTATCATGGTTGAACAACATGAGAAGGTGTCTCAATGTCTTATGAGCCTCCTGCCCCCGATAACCTGTATCGTCTGTCCTGTCATGCTATCATCCGACTATAGAACATGGGTTTAAGGAACACTGTTATAACATCTAAAATATCTCATCATAGCGGGGAACTGCTATGTACTTTCAACGCGACAGTTATCCTTAGGATATTATCACATAATATATTATGTAGAGGAACAATCATGATGTGGTAAGAAATTTTATTAATATTCAAGACAATGAATACATGTAATCATGTACTTAGAAGTTGGTTCTAGGACACTAACTCCAACAGACTCCCACTTGCACTAGAGCCAACTGTTAACAACCTTTAGTCTACTAGCTCTCACATGATACACATGTCTCTGCTTAGATATAGAGCCTTCGTCAAGGGGTCCGCCACGTTTTTCTTCATGGATACTCTATTCATTGCAACTTCACTTTGTTGAGAAAAATCTCTTAAGAGATGAAAGTTCCAAAGTATACGCTTTGTCTTTTGATGTGACCTTGACTCCTTGGAAAGAGCCACCGCTGTAATGTTATCACGGTAAACTGTGGTTGAGTCTCAACTGCTAGGCACCACATCAAGCTCTTGGATAAAGTTGAGAATCTAAACTGCTTCCTTGGCTGTATCGGAAGCCGTAATATACTCAAACTTTGTTGTAAAATCGATGACAACTGACTGCTTTGAACTCTTCCCGCTCACAGCTCCTCTGTTGAGACTGATGACATATCCTCAGTGCAACTTCAGATCATTCTGATCTGTCTGAAAGCTAGCATTTGAATAACCTCTGATGACTAGTTCTTCATCTCCTCCATACACCAGGAACATATCCTTAGTTCACCTCAGATACCTAAGGATAACCTTAACAGCAGTCCAATGATGTTCACCTGGATCGACTTGATATTGTCCTACAATGCTCAAAGCATAGACAACATTAAGCCTTGTACATAACATGACATACATGATAGATCCTATTGTATAAGAGTATGAGATCTTACTCATTCTCTCTCTTTCTTGTTATGTATGAGGACATATCTTCTTGGAAAGATGTATACTGTAATGACCCGTTTATCCTCATTGGCTTGAGAATACGACAAGTCATTACTTGGCCTTAAGCGACATCCCCAAGACGCTAAAGGCTGACAATAAATGCCGAAGGGTTTCGAATACAAGTGGGGGACGATTTACCCTTTAAGAGATAACCCATAAACCAACCAACCAAAACTCAACATAACTACATGATGCATGAATAAATGAGAGACAACAACAACAACTTCATTTATAACAACCACATCAAAGTACACCACAGCGGAAGACTGAACAAAGTAACAAATGCACAACGGATAAACAACCCAAGACTTCCAAGAGACTCCACGACTCCGTGCTCCACAACTCCAAGCTCCACAACATCTCCCAAGCATCACCACCAACCACTAGTAATGAGATGCTTTGCCTTTACCTGTGTCCCGGAAAACAGCATCTGCAAAAGCACCAAAGTGCCAAGGCAGGGGTGAGTATAAAACTCAGTAGACTTCCCTACTCACGCCACTAGGATAGAAGAGTTAACAACATTTATATAAAAACAGTTTATATAAAACATTTTCACAAAAGCAGTTTATAACTAAATATAAACAAGTTCCAAAACCATTCACCACCAAAGGCATTCCAAGAGCAATAAAAACCAATTTTTCCAACAAGTTATTTTTCCAGAAAAAAATAACCAAATAAGCTTTCAAACCATTTCGCAAACATCTCTTTTTGGCATTTTCAACCATTTCACAAACCCGTGAAATCAACCATGCATGCTTCGTTATGACAGTTCCATACTCATGAGCGGTCTCTCGTCGATCTACCAAGTCGTCACAAGGTAATTATTCCCATGTGCCATTACACCTTTGACACCGAGCACAAGGTCCTATTTCAACCAAGCCTCGTACATATAGTTACCATGTGCCATTACACCTTTGGCACCGAGCACAAGGTCCTATTTCAACCAAGCCTCGTACAATGCAATATGAACACACACTTCACATTTTCCACAATCATGCAAAAAACCACCCTTTCAATAAAGCACCCTTTTATTGAAAACCATTTCCGTCAAAACCAAGAGTGTTCAACCAATTCAAACCATTTCAATAAAACTCCATTTTTATTGAAAACCAAATCCATCCAAGTCATTTCAAACTCAAACCATTTCAATAAAAACACCCCTTTTTATTGAAAACCCATTTCTCATCAAACCATTTACAATTTCAGCAAATTCATAATTTAAAATCAACATTTAAATTCAAGTAGCCAAATCACTTTGCACAACAATTCACCAAGATTTCACAATCAATTCCATTCAAATAACCAATTTGAAACTAGGCCAATCAATTCTAGCCAGAGGAGTCAAGAGTGAAGCCAGCTACCTCAACAAGTTAGGCGAGAACCACAACGCACGAAGAACGCCAAAGAGCACCGGGTCAAATCTCTAAAAACCCTCCTTAGATCTCTTCTCCTAACACAACCAAGACCAAATCTTGTCATATTTGGCATCCACACCCTTAGATCTACCCATAACGGGCGTAGATCTAAGAAAACGAGAGAATATGAGAAGTAGATCTAAGTAGATCTAAGAAACCATCAAGAACGATCACATACCTTAAGAATCCGGCTTCAATTCGTCAAGAGAAGCCTTCGGATCACCTCCGAAACGCTTGGGAGAAGTCTTCCAACCTTCAAGGGAGAGTAATCCTGAGTTAGGGCCGCTTAGGAGGTTTAAACAAGGCAATTAAAGGCAAGACGAGTTAGATCCACAATTTTAGGATCTAACTTTAAGTGACCGCACGGTTAGTCTGCACAGTTTGACAAACCGTGCGCTAACCGTGCGTTAGCTTCTGCCTCAAGCATCCTTCACGGACGGTTTGGCCGCACGGTTAGACAAATCGTGCGCCAACCGTGCGGAAGCGACTACCTCCCCAGTCATCCACGCACGGTTTGGCTGCACAGTTTAGACTAACCGTGCGCCTTCCCATTTACTTCAAACTTCAATCCAGGATCTCCCGACTCTCCCAAACGTTACCTTTAACTTTTACCACAAAAAAAACATCAAGGGTTACATACCAGAAACCGGGGGTACTACATATACCATGTGATGCTGAAACCAATCCCCTCCTAGATTGTTTCATACTGAACCTCTTCAGTATCTGGTCAGTGTATGAATTTTGACGTAGTCCAAACAATCTCTTTGATCTATCACGCATGATATTGATCCCTAGAATGTAGGTTGCTTCCCCAAAGTCCTTCATGGAGAAACACTTGCTCAACCATGCCTTAACCTCTTGTAAGACTGGTATCTCGTTTCCAATTAGTAATGTTTGAGTCTGTATCCCACATCGGACTTGTGGTCCGATGTGGTCCTTTTCATTCATTATAAAAGAATGCCTCCGCCTCACTTTGAGGTAAGGAGGCAATGAGGTTTCTCAACCTACATGGTATCAGAGGGAACCTAATCCCGACCCCCTCCCATCTATTCTTTTTTTTCCCGTCGGCCTCTAGGGTTTCTCCCGGTTGGGGGGCGGCAGCCTCTATGGCCAGCAAGCCATAGGTATTACCGCCGCCCCCTGCCGGCTATCTCCCCCAGGCAGCGGATCTCTTCCCGTCGTGACTGCTCCAGCGGCGCCCCTCTCCTGCGCGGATCACCTCCCGGCTCCAGCGGCGCCCACCTCCTGCGGCTTTCCCCGGCGGTTCCCCCGCGCCGGCCCCTCAACGTTCGGCTGCTCCCTTCCCGGCGGTTCCCTTGCGCCGGCCCCTCTCTGTCCGGCTGCTCCCTTCCCGGCGGCTCCCTCGCGCAGGCCCCTCTCTGTCCGGTTGCTCCCTCCCGACGCATGAAAGGACGCGCCGGCAGGGGGGAGATCCGTCGGAAGTGGGGCCGCCAGGGTGCACCGCTGGAGTAGGGAGCCGCTGGGAGGTTGGTCCGCCAGCCGGAAGCTCCTTTCTTCTGCACGATCCCCGACGGCCTGCCCTACGCGGCTCCCTGCGCACGGCTCTCCGACGCTCCTCCTGCTCCAGACCCAGGCGCAGCCCTCCCGACCCCTCTTTGCGTGAGACTCCTAACGCCCTCGTCCTGGCAGCTTCGCCCGACGGCCCGGCTCTTCGCGCCGCTCCCTGCCGGCCTCGTCCAGGTGCTCGCCCGGTGGCTCCAGTTTCTCCCACTGCTCCTCCCGGTCGCGCAGGCCCTCCCTCATGGCAGATTTCCCTCACCAGCGGATCTCCCCCCTGCCGACGTCTCCTTTCGCCGCGGTGGGCAGTTCCGGACTGTTCCGGCCAGATCCCTCCCCGTGCACCTCCGCTGCAATCCCGCTGCAACGTCGCCTCCCCTATCTGCTGCTCAACTGCTCCCTCCATGCCGGCCTCTTCCTGCTTCCCGCGGCATTCCCGCCTCAATCGTCGGCTTCCTCCTGTGGATTTCTCGGCGCTTCGACGACCGACACCGCCATTGCGGATTTCTCGGCACTTTGACGATCGACCCTCCCGAGCGGATTTCTCGGCGCTTTGACGATCGGCCCGACATTACGGATTTCCCGGCGCTCTGACGACCGGCTCGTAGTGTGGATTTCCCGGCGCTCTGTTGTCCGGCCCAGCACTTTTCCGGCGATGACCCATCCTTTTTTTTCAGCGGCATCACATTACCATCTTGAGGGGGAGCAACATTAACAATGATTTTATTATTTCTGTTTCTTCTGTTTTTGTCTTGTATTTGTCATCAAGCTGGGCATGTCCAGCTTGAGGGGGAGTGTTAGCATCTGTTTTTTAGTTGCTTTCTTTTCATTATGTGTCCAAGCTAGGTACACCTAGCTTGAGGGGGAGTGTTGGAGTCTGTATCTCACATTGGACTTGTGGTCCGATGTGGTCCTTTTCATTCATTATAAAAGAATGCCTCTGCCTCACTTTGAGGTAAGGAGGCAAGGGGGTTTCTCAACCTACAAGTAATATATCGTCAATATATACTACTATGAAAACGACCGCACGCCCACTAAACCGTTTGTAAATTCATGGCTGACATCCGTTCTTAATGTAACAAAATTCCTTTATAGCTTTATCGAACTGAATGTTCCATGACCCGAATGCTTGCTTTAATCCATAAATGAATCTCTGCAACTTGCATACCTTTTTGATTTTGCGTGGAGTCACAAACCCTTCTGGTTGTGTCATATACACATCTTCCCGGATCTTCCTGCTAAGGAAAACATTTTTGACATCCACATATCAAATCTCATAATCATGGAAAGATGCTATAAAAAGTAGAATTATGATGGATTTAAACATGACAATTGGAAAAAATGTTTCGTCGTAATCAATGCCTTGACGTTGTCTAAACCCTTTAGTCACTAGCCGCGCTTTATAGGTACTAATCTGACCTTCCATGTCCAGCTTTTTCTTGAATACCAATTTACACCCGAAGGACTTTACGTCTACTGACAGATCAATCCAAACTTAAACTTGGTTCTGATACATGGAATCAATCTTGGAATTCATGGCTTCTTGCCATCTTGCAATTTCTCAGCTCTCTTCAGCCTCCTCATAGGATAAAGGGTTATTATTGTCAACCAATAATGATTTACCATCTTCTGTGACTAGAAAACTATATCTTTTCGGTTCTCTAACCTCTCTGGTGTTCCTATGTAGTACTTGTGTTTCAGGAGCAACTTCTTCGATGAGGCCCTGTGGAATTTGTTCCTATACCGACTATTGTGTATTTTGAGCATCAACTTCATTGAAGTCAAATTTTCTCCCACTATCCTCCTTGAGGATGTGTTTCCTCTTAAGGAATACAGTTTGCCTAACAACTATAACCCTTTTATTAAAGGAATCATATATAGCTATTATTTCCTTGTTTCTTTGGGTTAACCTATAAAGATACACTTTGTGCTTTGGGGTGACAGTTTGTTGCTTGAGCTAGCCTTAACAAGCACCTCACACCCCCATGCATCAATGTGACAAAACCAGTCTCTTTTCCGCTCCATAACTCAAAGGGAATACCGTTTTCCGCTTTAGTTGGTACTTGATTTAGTATGTATGCTGCTGTGTGTAATGCATATCCCCAAAAGGATAGTGGAAGACTTCGAGAGAGATGGAGGAGAAGAGTTTGTTGTAACGGCCTACTGGCTTGGGCGGGTTTGAGGCTGGGCTTCTCTGGAGGTGTCTTCTTTCTTTTCTCCTGTTTGTAACACTGCAGAGTCTCTTTAATGCCCACAAGGAATTTCCTCCCCAGTTCCAATTCCCCGCTCTATCAAATAGGGTGCGACCTGAAGTGGGTGAGAGTTGGATAATGAAGGGAAGCATGTTTACACAGAGATTCTATCTAAGATCCACCAGATATCAGCTAGGATACATGTGTTTGATTGGATTCCATGACTGGGTGCTATAGAATGATTCATATTAATTATGTGATGTTTTTTTTTTTAATTTAAATTTTGGTTTCATTTATTTCACTGTATACTTTGGAATAATAGTTATCTGTTTATGTCAAATAAAGGCTATGAGCACATTGGCTGGGAGGAGGGAGGGAGTCAATTGACGTGGGAGAGGCTAAGTATCCCACCATTGAGAGTTCTAACGCAAGTTGCAATAATGGACCATCATGTTTAAGTGGCAGAAAAGGAATACAAACTTAGATGGGTATGACTAGCCTAATATAATTCTCTTTTTACCTCATGTTGGTGGTCAGAACGGATTTCTGGTTTTATTTTTGTTGCTCTTGTTGTACCGTGTCCTTTTGGTTTTAGAGCTTATTGCTGGTGGTAATGTTGTGCTTTGGAAGGAAGTGGATGTTGAGTTGTTCAACAGCTGATTTTATGGACAATCTGATATAACTAAAGATAACATTTTTTTTCTTCAGGGCAACTTAAGATAATTCGCAACTTCATTTTGAAGCGCTCTTGCCTTGGGCCCTGTGTCCCAAATAACCATTCTTGCTTTCGGTTGGCTGACTTGGGGTTCATGCAGAATGCTGAACAAGCAAAAAGATTTATTCTAAAGATGGAACAAGGACAGCATGTGGGACATGATTATTTTGATAGGCCATCAGTTGATTTGGGAAGTATTTCTATTGTTGTTTCTATGCTGCTTCCTGACTCGAATGCTGGTCAAATCAAGCATAATTGTTTGCTGGATTCACAGCATCTACCCATTGCTATGCTGGCAAAAGACAAAAAGGGAATTTTTTTTGATAGGATCTTGATGCAGAATTTAGTATTTGGAAGGGAGAAAGTGCTTTGTATTCTCTATCCCTGTTTATTACAACAGGGAACCCCGAGAGAGAAACACATGAGAAAGGAGAGAGAGAAAAGGGAACTTCCCTGGGCACAGCTCCAGGAGCCGAGGCCTGTGCCTCCTGTCAGCCAAAACTGAACTAATAATGCCCGATGCCCCTCCCAAAACTGACTTACAGATTTATACCCATTTTACGGACACAATGACCATCCTACCCTTAAGGCCGGGCAGGCTGCCCCTTTCTCCTATAATATGTCTTAAGGCGCAGTCCCTGCTGCAGCTGCTGGCACCTATCACCCGTCTTGAAGAACCGCCTTGTCCTCAAGGTGGGAAAAATGAAACTGGGCACGGAAAAGGGCAGCAGATTCCCAAGTGGCATCCTCAGCAGGCTTCCCACACCGCTGAACCAACCACCGGGTGTCAAAACCGGAACCCCTGGTAGCCAAAACAGTATCCGGAAGAATTTGATCCTGAGTGCTGTCGACAAAATGTTTTGGGAGGTCTGTTGGAATGGAATCACCAGCTGCCAATTTAAGCTGGGAAACATGAAAAACAGGGTGGACTTTACTGTTGTCAGGCAAAACGAGCCGATAAGCAACAGCGCCAACACGTTCAACCACTGGAAAAGGTCCATAGAACCGAGCAACAAGCTTAGGACAGACTTTGGACGAAGCCAAGTGTGGCCATGGGGACCGAAGCTTAACAACAGCACTGCGTTTCATGGATTGATGTGTAGCCAGCAAATGGGACCGTAACTGGTGCAATACCATATCACGTTCAAGAAGAGCAGAAGCCGCGGCCTCCAAAGCAGTCTCACCCCTAACATAATGAGGTAAATGAGGAGGTTTGCACACATAGGCAACTTCAAAAGGAGTAGCACCAGCAGAAACATGGAAGGAGGTATTAAAACAATACTCGGCCCACCCAACTCTTAGTCCTGTCAGAAGAAAAACAACGCAAATAAACTTCAAGGCTCCGATTAACAACCTCCGTCTGACTGTTTGTTTGCAGGTGATAGGAAGAACTTATCCGCAGTTTAGTGCCATGAAGTCTGTTGGAGTATGTGTAACTTCCTGCCCCACTTCCTTTGTAACTTCCTGCCCCACTTACTTTGTAACTTCTCTTTGTAACTTCCCTATCTTTTCTATAAATGAGGGCCCTCTCCTCACCTTGAGAAGGGTGGGGGATTTCTAATTTTACATGGTATCATAGGGAACTTAATCCCGATCCCCCCTCCCATCTATTTTTTTTTCTATTCCGCTCTAGGGTTTAATATTTTTTTTTCTCCCCCACAGGGGGCGGCGGCTTCCATGGCCTACGAGCCTTAGTTTTTTTTTTCTTCTCCCTCCCCTGCGGACTCCCAGCGCCGCCGCTCCCGCGACGCCTCCCCGTCGGTCCCGGCAACCACGGCTCCCGCGCCTCCCGCTGCTGCCCGCGACGCCTCCCGTCGCCCCTCGCGGTCCTGCTGCGCGCTCATCCCGGCGCCCGCTCATCCCTGCCGCCTTCCCCCCCGGCGGCCCTCCTCCTTTGCGAGCCGCGGATCACCCAGCGCCTCCCGCGGATCACCCGCGGCTCACCCGGCAGCTCTCCTGCGGATTTCCCGGCGACCCTTCCGGCTGGCCGGCTGCGCCTTTCCCGCCTTGTTCTTCCCGGTGGACCTCCCTTCCCCGGCTGCTCCCTGCCAGACGACTCCCCGCGCCGGCAGCCTCCCTTCCCCGGCTTGCGGCTCTTTCCGGCAGCCCGCCTCCTGTGCGAGTCTCCCGCCGTCTCTGTTGACGATCGGCCTCCACCCCTGCCGGCCTCCACTTCTGCCGGCTCCTCCAGCAGCTGGCCTCCATTCCTGCCGGCTCCTCCAGCAGTCGGCCTACAGCCCTGCCGGCCTCCCGTGCCACCTCTGCTCAATTGCTCCCTCCATGCCGACCTCCTCCTGCATCCTGCGGAATCCCCGCCTCTCTGCCCGGTGCCTCCTGCGGAATCCCCGCCTCTCTGCCCGGCATCTCCTGCGGAATCACCGCATCTCATCGCCGGCCTCCTCCTGCGGATTTCCCGGCGCTTCGACGACCGGCACCCGCCATTGCGGATTTTCTCGGCGCTTTGACGATCGGCCCGACATTACGGTTTACCGGCGCTCTGACGACCGGCCTGTAGTGCGGATTTTCCCGACGCTCTGACGACCGGCACCCGCCAGTGTGGATTTCCCGGCGCTCTGTTGTCCGGCCCCGCACTTTTCCGGCGAAGACCCATGGCATCACATTACAATCTTGAGGGGGAGCGACATCATCAACGATTTTATTATTTCTGTTTCTTCTGTTTTCGTCTTGTTTTGTCATCAAGCTGGGTATGTCCAGCTTGAGGGGAAGTGTTGCGGTCTTTTTATTGATTTGTCTGTTTTTCATTATGTGTCCAAGCTAGGTACACCTAGCTTGAGGGGGAGTGTTGGAGTATGTGTAACTTCCTGCCCCACTTCCTTTGTAACTTCCTGCCCCACTTACTTTGTAACTTCTCTTTGTAACTTCCCTATCTTTTCTATAAATGAGGGCCCTCTCCTCACCTTGAGAAGGGTGGGGGATTTCTAATTTTACAAAGTCGAAACAACTCCTTCCAAAACAAGCTGGTAAATAAGGGATTGTGGTCACTAACAATAGCGCTAGTCAGGCTGTGAAGACGGACAATTTCCTTCATAAACAGTTCAGCACATCCTTGGCTGCGCAATGAGAGGAAAGAAACATATTTTGACAAACGATCCACCACAACCAACAAAACGTCATATCCTTGAGACTTGGGAAGGCCGGAAACAAAATCTAGAGAAACTTTATCCCAAATCAAATCAGGAAGCGGAAGAGGCTGCAGCAAATGGCCTGGACTAAGAGTCTGGTATTTATGCCTCTGACAAAGGTTGCATCGGTGAACAAAACATCAAACAGTCTGCGTCATACCAGACCAGTACGACCCGCCGGCTAGTCGTTTATATGTCTTCAAGAAACCTTTATGCCCCCCTCCTGGTAATGGAGTAACTGTGGGGTCAACTGAGAGGTTTTAGATAAAACCAGCCACCCTTTGAAAAACGACAGCCCATTACAAAGGGAATAACCGGGCTTAGCATCCGCATGGAGCTCTAGAGCAGCAACAATCAGCTGCAGGTCTGGATCATGATGTACTTCCCGGCCAACCTGCTGGATTTCACCCCAATATGGTTCAGAAAATAGCAAGCTGTAAAACCATGTCATTCTCCACATGAGAGAGCATCTGCAGCAGCATTAGTTCGACCAGGCTTATAAACAACCTCAATATCATAGCCTGACAATTTAGCGTGCCAATATTGCTGACACAGGAAATTCGTTGGCTCAACGAATGTTCCAGACTCTTGTGGTCGGTATGAACAATAAAATGTCAGCCCAACAAGTACTGCTTCCAATGATGGACTTCATAGACCAATGACATCAATTCTTTCTCATAAACTGATTTATACAAAGTGGAATCAGAGAGAGCCTTGCTGTAATAAGCTACTGGTTGGCCTTCTTGCATAAGAACAGTCCCGAGGCCGCCAGCAGTTTGTGCCGCAACATCCCGCTTATACCGATCTTTTTTAGTAAGGGCGGTAAGAGGTTTAACGATTTTTTCACAATCCTTAATAAACCTCCTATAATAGCCGGCTGAACCCAAAAAACAGTTTTGGGTTCGGACCAGTGGAGAATCGTGGATATTTTTACCGGATCCATGGAAACCCCGTCTTGAGAAATTAGGTGACCCAAATGTTCAACCTCCCTGCAGCCAGAAAAACATTTCTTTTTGTTAATAGGGAAGGAATTCTGGTGGACTGTCATAACCTGATCCAGATGTTGTAAGTGTGCTTGCTGGCCTCGGTTGTAGACCAATATATCATCAAAAAATACTAATACAAACCTCCGAAGCAGGGGTTTGAAAACAACATTTATAGTGGCATGAAAAGTCGCAGGGGTATTCATAAAATCGAAGGGCATAACCAAATATTCGTAGTGCCCTTCATGTGTTTGAAACACTGTTCTCTCGACATCATCCTCTCTCACTCGAACTTGATGGAAACTGGACTTCAGGTCTAGTTTAGTAAATATCTGGGCTCCATACAATTCATCCAAGAGCTCTTCAATGAGTGGTATTGGGAACCAATCAGGAACAGTAATTTTATTCAAAGCGTGATAGTCAACACACATCCGCCAACCTCCATCTTTCTTCTTGACCATAATAACCGGGCTGGAAAAAGGACCATTGCTGTGCCGAGTTACCCCTTGCCTCAACAATTCGGTTACCTGTTTTTCCACCTCATCTTTCAGCTGGTGAGCAACTCGATAGGGTTTAATATTAACAGGATTTGCCGCTGCAAGCACGATCCCTTTCCCACTGGGGTGGCAACCCTTTCGGTTCTTCCATTGTTACCTTGTAATGCTCAAGGAAGTGGCGTAACTCAAGTTCAAACTCCTGGTTATTTTGGGCTGCCTGCACCACGTTCTCTACCCCAATCGACCATTGGAGACCCTGGACCAACATTCCACGTCCAACAAGAATTGATTGTAAAGCCAATGGAACATCCTGAATAGACCGTTTCCCTTGCTAAGTGATTTGTTGCCCTTGATAATCAAAAGTCATTGTCAGTTTTTTCCAATGGGAGATCACATATCCGAGCATCTCCAACCATTCCATACCCAAAATGTGGTTGGGCCCAGCTGTATCAAACAAATAAGCATCCACCGGAAGCTTCATGCCTCCCAATTCAACCGGTAATGCTTTGCACTATCCACTAGATAAAATGCGGTGACCATTGCCAAGATGTACTCCAAACGGTGCAGCTGGAGTTACTCCAGAAATTTTAACAGGGCTTTGGATACAAAATTATGGCCGGCGCCACTATCGATTATTACCAAAATCGACACACCATTCATTGCCCCCTCCAACAGCATGGACTTAGTCCCCTTAAGATTCTGCCCTTCCATAACTCCAAGAAACAAGGCCTGACAAGTTGCTTCCCACAAAGCATCGTCCCCTTCACGACCACTAGTCATTGCCTCCTCTGGTTCTCCAACATCCGGCAGGTCAATGCACTCCCAAACCATCAAACTCCCTTCTCCGCACACTTATGTGCCAGATCAAACTTCCAACCACACTAAAAGCAAATTCCCTTAGCTCTTCTTTATTCATTCTCAGCTCTGGAAAAATTACACACCCCCTCCATTTCGGAACAAAATCTTTCTTCCCCATTTGGTTCCCTTCTGCGAACACTTCATTAGAACCAAGCTAAACTGAGTTCCCGCTTTAAGGACGCGCTACCAGAAAATTCATGCCAAAATTCCTTTGATTTGCAACTCACGCTCCACGTGTTTGGTCAAAGAGATTAGTTGCGCCTTGGTGGCTGATTCTTGTGTAGCTACATTACTCTCGATATCCGGACACAATCCGCCTAAAAAACAAAATATATACCACTGTCCCGACAGGCCAGAAACTCATAAGGCTACCCCTCTTGAACTCATCAATATACTTTTCTACTGATCTCGTCTGACGCATTCCCTTCAAAAGGACCGCTTTCTTGCGCAGTCCCAAATCGACCAAGCTGTTCCGCCTTTAGCTCCTCCCCAACTAGACTTGGACGCAGTGACGGTAATGAGAGCATCCAATGTTGCTCAACACCTTTCATGCACAGTTGCGCAAGAGGCACACAATGATTATTTCAAATTCCGTGGATTATGATAAAGTCTCTGCCTTGGCTATCCGAACAATCAGATCTCCAGAAAATGGTGGTAACTCAACTCACCGGGCTTAAGAACTCAACTCGCTACGCAGTCCCTCGTCTTCTAGTCTTTTGTCGCCTTCCTCTTGAAGAAACGAGCCTGGTGCCTTGTTCTCCTTGTTCCAGCAGTCCTCTCTGGATTTGAATCCACTTGCTCCTTGCCGTTCGGCTTCAACTCCACCTGTTCAGAACACACAACATCCAGCGCACTGTCCATTTGCTTCATGTGGTTCGACTCTAATGCTTGCATGGAGAGCTCAATAACTGCCTTCGATTGCTCTTGTATCATCCTTTCGACTTCCGCAAAGGCCACAAAATGTTTCACCAAGGTGTAACATTTTGATTAAGGTATGCTCTCCTTTTAACATTCAAGAATTTGTAGTTTGGGATCCTGGTGTTCTGGAGAAAATATGGCTGTTTTATAGGGGATTATAGCGCGGAGGAGAGCAGTTGTGCCGTGGAAGAGAGGGGTTGCGGCGTGGAGTGTCTGGCTGCAGCATAGAGGCTAAGATGAGGAGAATTGATGGTTTTGCCTTTTTAGGGGATAGCTGCGCCGTGGAGCTAGGCTGCGACGTAGCAGTTAGGTCATGCGGCGTGGAGTGGTCGATTGTGGTGTAGAGGCTTGAGTGATCGGTTTGTGGGGTCTGCCATTTTGGGGGTAGTTGCGGCGTGGTGCGTGGGTTGCACTGTGGTCTTACCTCGGGTGAATAGGATCTGGGAGAGATCTACACCGTGGTTTTCGGAGGCCAGTTGGATAGAGGGTGATTGTGGCGTAGCATTATGGGTTACGTCGTAGTCTGGGGTGAACTGCGGCGTGGAGAGGGGTTCTGCGCTATGGTTTGACTCTTTTTCAGCATAGCTGCTCCGTGGTCTTATGTCTTCCGAATTGAGTATAAAAATCCAAAGCCCTTTCAACCCAATCACTCTTCCGGTTTTTCTCTCGGTTCTTGGGCGACCTAAGTGCGTCCCTAAGAGGTCTTTCGGTCCCCTTTCATTGACTTTCAACCCCGGCTTCAGGAGATCAATCCTTGGTGGTTTAAGGTGAGTTTCCCTCTTTCATTCTTTCTGTTTTCTCCCTGTTCTTCATTCGGAGAAAGCTGTTGGCTTGAGATTCGTTGGTTTCGGTGATGCTCTGGTGAGAGAATGATGTGGGTTGTTGCATGCTAGGCTGATCGAGGAGTTTTCCTTTCCGTCCTTGGTGCGTGGATTCTGTCGCGTTTGGTTTGCGACTTGAGTTTGAGGTAAGTGGTTCTGTCTTTAACCTATGACATTTGAACCGTAATTGCTCTTGGTTTTATAAATTGTTTTATAAATGAATTGACATGATTTTGGCATCGGTTGATTTGTGTGTGTAAACGTGTTTTTGAGGAAAAATGGTTTCCCCCCTCGTTTTGGTAGAAGAAAGGTGTCTTTTGAAGCATTGTGAAATGAATTTATGAAATGAGTTTTCAAAGCAGGTTTTTGATAAAAAGGGTTGGTTGGAATCGTTTGTGAATTGATAAGCCCTTTTGAACTGATTGATGTATGCCGCACATGGGAGCCTCAGGTACCTAGGTGGAGGGTTTGGTATTGGGCCTTGTCTGTTGTTTCCGTTGGGAGGTTCACTCATGGGGTGTTCCTATGTTCCCTAGGCCATGTGTCCTAGGGACTTGATCTCGACATTGTAGGGGGTTCACTCATGAGGTGTTCCTCTGTTCTCTAGGCCCTTTGTCCGAGGGATTCGAGTGCGCACTAGTCATTGTTGATTATCAGGGTATGAGTGTCCTAGCTAGCCCGGTCTTTGTTATCCTAGGGGTGTTACCATTGTGCTTTGACTTCTACTATTTTGGCTTTGATATACTCGCTTTGATAAATGTAACTGCTTTGTTGGAATTATGCTTTGAAACTGTTTTACTTGGCTTTGTTTTAAAACTGTGGAAAAAGGGGGACTGTTTACTGTAACGACTCAAACTTTTATCAATGAAATTTCTCCCTTATAGTAATGTCATATAGTATAAATCACATAAAATCACTTATAGACCATAATAAAGACTTTATAAACAAAGAATTAATGAAAGAAGAAGTATTTCTAGAAGTTAAGGATCTAATACCGATGAAATAGTAACTTCATCTTAGGAATAGTAATACGACCCTTATGAATAGTAAATTGGCCAAATGAATAGTAACCCCATCCATGAAAGACACCTTATAAATGAAAGTATGGTATAATTATATCATAGTCTAAGTAAATGAATGTTTTAAAAATTATTAATTAAGTGTTACATTTTTGTAAGTCATAAATATTTAATTACAATTTTATGATTACTTTAATAATTTAAAAGAAAATGTATTTTCATAAAATGTATTCATAAATTAATATTTTAATGTCTTATGATTTTAATATAATCTTATGAGACCTTAATTAAATTTTCAAAGTGTTATAAATTCAGTTATAATTTTAGAATCTATATTTTCCAAGTAAATTATGATTTTAATTAAAAATCAAATTGCTCATATTTTGAAAATTATTTTCATAAAATATAGTTTATTTTTGAATTATACATGTCGAAAAATGGTTAAGGTGAATTTTTGAGGTTTTTCTAAAATACTTGAATTTTTTATGAATAATAAAATACGATAATTTATAATAAAAGCTAAATACATGAATTTTGGAGTCATAGATGATGTAAGGCTGATGTAAACCCAAAATCTTGAACTTTCATTCATTATTTTAATATATTTAGAGATAATGTTCAAACTATTTATAGTCTTGAGCCAAAATAATAAATTAATGAATATAATATTGAGAAAACACCCCTCTCATCCACTATAAATACCATCTCTTACCTCATCTTCTCTTTACACCTCTCTAGCTTTGAGACTTGCTTAAATTCTGCCCAAAACTCTTCCTTTTTCCATCCCCCACGTCCCGGAGCTCTTAGTCTTATCAAAAGACCAAAACCTTGTCCTAAGGAGGTTCTCAAGGAGGATAAATTCATGTGATAAATCCTCTCTTTTAATTTTCTTTCAATTTCTTTTCTTTTCTTATTCTCTCCTCACCTCCCTTCATCCAAATGACATGATGACTCTAGTATATTTGATATACTGGAATTATATCATGTTAATGGAAGATTCATCATTAAACTCCACCATCTCTCTTTTATTTTTAAAAATTAAATCGTCACCCGTGATGTGTCAATTTACCGACATCGTGGGCGATGCACTTTCATTTTCCTTACGTCTTCAAGGATGTTAATAAAACCATTATAATGGTTGATACAGATTGTAAAATGTATATTGTAACACTCTTTATGTTTTGGAACTAACTTATATACATAATACTAAATGATAAAACAAAACAAATTCATTGTGATCGAAAACCGCCAAAATTAGCCTAAAATGATCATCATTAACTTGTATCTAATGATCCATCCTCATGCCATATAACCAAATTCTTTATAAGATCATTTAAACTTCTGGAAGATCATTACCTACATATAATAACAATTCTGGATATTTATCCGTATTTTACACGAACTTCCATTCATGTATACAAGCAAACCAATCATGAAAACCATAAAAACGAATGCTTCTGAACGATGGAATTAAACTCTATAACTCATATAAGAGTCCATAAATGATCTTAATAAAATTATAATGGATCAGATTCATGTATAAAAGGTTCTGGATTTGTTAATTAATGAATCTTGTTGGAGTCTGCATCCCACATCGGACTTGAGGTTCGGTGTGGTCTTAATTATTTGTTATAAAAGAACCTCAAGGGCTCCTTTAGAGAGTATACCTTATGGGTTCGGGTTTCTTCTATTTTCCCATTCTACATGGTATCAAAGGAGGTTCTGTAAACCCTACCCCTCCCTATCTATTTTTTTTTTAATTCTCGGCAGACACTTTAGAATTTTCCCCCGCGGGGGGGCGGCGGCCCCTCGGCCTTAGGGCAGTCGGCTGCCCCCTCACTGGCCTACGCGTCGCTCTCTGTCCAACGACGGTCTCCTCCAGGTGCGGTCTCCTAGCTACGTCCGGCCTCCCACCCTCCCGCGGTGCTTTTCCGGCCGCCCTCCTTGCAGCTTCCCGTCTACGTCCGGCCCCGCCTCTGTCTTCGGCCTCCCTCGCGACGATCAACCCACCCTTTCCCCAGCCTCCATGCGCGCGACGTCTGCTTTCCAGATCTGGGCCAGCAAGCGAAGGTCCTTCATCGGCTCCACCTTCACACGCATCCAGAGGAGTGTTGACGGTACCGCTCTGGGTGTGAATACGGTTCGGAGGAGTCATAAAGAGACCGTTTCCCAGGCTCCAGAGGAGTGTCGACAGCAGTGGCTTGTGTCAGCCCAGCATCCTGCAGAATATCCAATGCATATTTCCGTTGGCATAGAGAAATAGTGTCCGAAAAATAGGATACCTCGATGCCTAGGAAGTATGTGAGAGGACCGAGATCCTTAGTGTGGAAGTGCTTGTGAAGATGCCCCTTTCGCCCCAACGACTTTCCTCCCGATGCGACGACCCCGTCCTCCTGCGTGACTCCCGACGTCCCGATCGTGCCATCCATCATCCACTCCGACTCCTCCGCCTCCCATCCCATTCCCGGCGCCTCTGTTTCTCCCGACGAACCAACCATCTCCAGGCGCGACCCTCCGGTCGGCCTCCTCTGCGTGCGTCGGCCAAGCCCCCCCCCCCCCCCCCCGCGCTCTCCTGTTTCCGTCTCCCCGCGCTTCTCCCGACCCTTTGCCTTCGACGCGACATCGTACCGGACTGCTGCTTCTGTGCGAGACTCTCGACGGACCAGGTTCTCTATCCACTGCTCCCTCCATGTCGACCTCCTCCTTCGACAACCCCCGCCTCCTTGCCGGCCTCCTCCTGTGGCAGCCCCCCCTCCCGGCTACGGTCTCTCCTAGCGGCTGCCCTGCTTCCAGATCGGATCTTTGGCACCTCCTGTGGAATCCCCGCCTCCCGTCGTCAGTATCTCCCGACGACTCCCGGCAGCCGCTTCCATGTCCGCTGGCATGCCTTCCCACTTCCTCCACCGTGGTGCAGCACCCCGACCGCCTTGAATCCGGGCCCTTTGGCGCCGCCAGATCCCACAACGATTCTGCGGAATCCCCACCTCCCGTCGCCGGCCCCGCAAGTGCGGTTTTCTCGGCGCTAGTGTGGTTTTCCCGGTGTATCATCGATCGGTCCCACTAGTGCGGCATTCCTGGCGCTCTGTCAACCGGCCCGGTCTGTGTTGTTCCTCTGCTGCGCCCGCAACAACTTCATCCATCCATCAACCTGCGGGGGAGCTGCGATTGTGAGGGAGAGCAGCAGCCTTGCAACTTTATCTTTTATTCTGTTTTGCCTTGTTTTGTCGTCAAGTTGGGTATGTCCAGCTTGAGGGGGAGTGTTTGCAGTATGTTGATTGCTTTGTCTTCATTGGTTTGATTTGTTTTTTCTTTATGTGTCCAAGCTAGGTTCACCTTCTGTTGATTGCTTTGTCTTCATTGGTTTGGTTTGTTTTTTCTTTATGTGTCCAAACTAGGTTCACCTAGCTTGAGGCGAGTGTTGGAGTCTGCATCTCACATCGGACTTGAGGTCCGGTGTGGTCTTAATTATTTGTTATAAAAGAACCTCAAGGGCTCCTTTAGAGAGTACACCTTGGGGGTTCGGGTTTCTCCTATTTTCCCATTCTACAAATCTAATGTGATTATATAGGATATTAAAGTGAAGAAAGCATTCAGAATCAAGGTAATAGAAATTCTCGAACCCAACTCTCTTTCTTTGGGTTTTCTCTTTTTCACCCAATTTTCCTTAAATATCATTTCTTCATCATTATATTACCTTTTCTGGGATATACATATTTTCTACTTGAGTTTATGACAAACACAATGTTTTTCAAAAGAAATCTTCTTTAAAAAAACACACCTTTTACTTCTCGAGATTGTTTCTTTTTTACTCAAGGTTGATGATTTTTATATCAAGTATGCTATTCCCCCTTTCATTTGGGAACCCAAAGTTTGTGAATGTATGCTTATGAAATGAAACCCATTCCTTTTCATAGGTTATTTTATGTTCAAGATTGATATATGTTTTATGTGACATGCATGATAATGTAAATGTTGTGATGTGACGGATGCGCCCGAAATTATATAGTGCTCCAATGCATTGAGTAATGTGATGCATCTCATGAGAAAAGTGAAATATGCGTGAACATGATACTAGCTTTGTTCACAATTATGTGTGGTAGTTGACCACTAAGACATGATGTTTTATTTTTATGCATTGCCATATTCCAAGTTTTTTTCTTTATGCTTCCTCTCATGATTATGATCCTATGCCTATGTTATGATGATAATGATTATGCTCACCCTATGTTATATTGTTTCATGTTCTTATCTATCTTCTTACTGGGCTTTTAGCTCACCTCTTTTTGATGTATATCCTCAGGTGATTACTTGTACTAAGGAGAATGCGACGACCTCTAAAAAGCTAGAGAAGAAGGAATTAAATAAAAGTTTATGTTTTATTTTGTAAATGTTATGTATGGTCCTAATTTGCATAAGACACTAAACCTTTGGATCTTGGTTGTGTAACTCTTTTATGATGTAATAATAATGTAAGAAAAGCAGGGTCGCTATATTTACCATGCTTTTGACATGAAAATTGTTTAGCTGTTTATCATGCCTTGTTTTCTTAAATATGAGTATATTGAGATTATTGTAGAGAGACTTGATATGGAACACCTGAGTAAGATCTTACTAAACTTGTTTAGCTCACACCCTGCTCACCTCTTTGGCGGTATGTAGTCCTTGTATTGTCTTTTGATGCAGGAAAAGACTGCGCGCTATAGTGAGGTGGCAAAGTTTTTGTCAACTGGGTATGGGCAATTGGTGGTGAGATGGCGGGAAGTTGCCCGCATATCACATGGAGTAGTTGTTTCCTGTTTTAGTTTCCCTTTTTGGTTGTTGGACTTGTACCTTGGGTTTTTCTCTTGTTGCTTTTGTGTTGCATCGCTACCGCTGTTTCTATTTGGTTATGACATATATTCTAGTTTCCTTTCACTGTTTCTTTCCGCTGTGTACGTATATGCCATGTATCTTGCTTCAGGTTGGGCGAAATCGTTTCCTTAGTTGTTGTTTGATGCCTGGGTGCTAGTTGCCAACCCGTGGGGATCGGGAACGCCCTTTGGGTATGTAGCGGATCGGTTCGGGTACCAATTTAGAGGGTATCCCGGGTCGGTTTGTTACACAAGGTCAGCTGCAGCTCTTGCAACCGTCCATCCAGCTGCTGCTGTTTCTCCACATGTGCTTGAATCAAGTTCTCCACGGAAGTGACTCGCGTCTCCATTTTTGTTGGCATTCACCAAATGCAGCGACATTTCCCTATCCTTCGGCGATTCTACCTTAAATCTCTTTCATTGCTCTCAATGAAAGCACCAATTGATAGGATCTTGATTCAGAATTTAGGATTTGGAAGGGAGAAAGTGCTTTGTATTCTCTATTTCGGTTAATTACAACATAAAACCTCCCAGAGAGGAACACATGAGAAAGGAGAGAGAGAAAAGGGAACTCCCCTGGGCGCAGCTCCAGGAGCAGAGGCCTGTGCCTCCTGTCAGCCAAACTGAACTAATAATGCTTGATGCCCCTCCCAAAACAGACTTCAGATTTATACCCATTTTACAGACACAATGACCATCCTACCCTTAAGATCAGGCAGGCTGCCCCTTTCTTCTATAATACGTCTTAAGGGGCAGTCCCTGCTGCAGCTGCTGGCGCTTATCAGTTTTCCTTTTTCTTCACTATGCTTTTTGAAATGAACACCATTTAACACTATTTAAACAAGTTGCTGTTCATCACTTTTTAGAGTCTTGATGTTTTCTGCTGGCTGTCAGTTACTGCTCTTGCAGCACTTTAGCTTCAGCTGAACATTTTATTGAGGATTCTTGAAATTTACTAACTAGCTATGTTATCAGCCTCCAGACTAAAACTGTTAGTGAAACTGGTCTTTCTGCACCTTTTTAGACAAATTCTGGTGGCCTTGTTAGTTTGGGCTGCAATTCCAGGAGCCAACTTCGAGTGCATGGATTATGTCATTTTTCATTATTTTTGGCGGTGCTGGGTTTTAAAGAATGATCCCATTGCAACAATTGAAGTCCTTAGATACATGAAGTTTTTGTAGAGCTACCTTATTCTTTTGAGGTCTCCTTTGTTTTCCCTTTTGTATTCATTTTTTTCTAATGAATTTTGTGGTTTATCCCAAAAAAGCATTTAATAAATTTTATTGGTGACATTGGTTAGGTTAATCTCAATTCATTATTAGATAGGAAGCTCTGCATTCCTTTTTTGATTTTGTTGATGACATTGGTTTTGTTCTTTTGCTTTGTAAATCTTGATTTATTATTTGATTGGAAGCACTGCATTCGTATGACTACGCAGATACGCATTTTCAAGTTAATGGTTTTTCCTTTATTCATGTTCCATTTAGTTGAATACTCACCATTAGCTTCAATCAGGTGAGGTATCCGGATCGTATTACACTCATTCGAGGGAACCATGAAAGTCGTCAAATCACACAAGTAAGGCACAGGGTTTCCCTTTTTTGCTTTTTTGTGTGCGATTCTTTTTGCAATCTAACCAGGGCTGTATTTTACCGCAGGTATATGGATTCTATGATGAGTGCCTGCGAAAATATGGCTCGGCCAATGTTTGGAGATACTGCACTGATATATTTGATTATCTAAGGTTTGACAATTTTCCTTACCGATGATGCATGCATGCATTTTTTTGCAATAAAATGGATAAAAACAGCATTTTTATCCAATTTTGTATCCATGAGATGCTAGGATATCATATGACCTGACCTTCTAGTGGATTCAAATCCTTGATCTTTGACAATACTGTTTGTTTAGGATGCATGTTGGTTTTTGTTAGGCTTGGCAACTAGCACTATCAACCCCATCGAATCAATTATATCCTCGGGTGTACCTCACTTAATTTGTAAGAGATGCATCACTGCCACACTGCATTGGATTACAAAATTTCGTTGCTTTTTGTGCTGGCCAATTCGTTTTTTTTACTCCACCATTCTAACAAAAAAATCATTTGTGTTGAAATGTAGTTTATATTATTTTAGCATCCTTTAATTTGGGCTTTGAAACAGGAGAGTTTTGCTTGTATTGAATGGCATGTAGGTGTTGTTTGGCGTAAGAATTTCAATAGCTTTGCAGTGTAATTTAATAGGCTGCAATGAGGGCAAACACTGGGGGGTGGGGGGATCCATGTTTGAAAGTTTTTAAGTTAATTCTTCAGCATTTTTAATCTCATTAAGACTGTCCTCAAGTGATCTTGTTTTCTGGTAAAGGAAAACAGCCCCACTGCAGTAATTAAATTTACGCAGAGGAAAGGTGATGAATAAAGTTTTGAATTTTTTATTTAGTTCATGACCTCCATTTCCAATTCCTTGTCTCCACACCCGTTTTTATGGAATAATTATATTTTAAATTTAATTATTTATTAATTTTCCATTTTTTATTGAAAGTCATTTTAGAAATTTGACATAACATTACCTGTAAAGTGAATACATAGCAGACATTACATTATTACTTGTAATCTAAGCATCACTTTGCATTGCAAATCGAACACTGCAATATCACTGTTTCATAGCTCAATGAGTTTTCTAAATTTCAATTCTTTCATATCTAATGCGCAAAGAAGCAACCGGTTCTTTTGTAGCAGAGCCTTTTTTCTCTCTCTAAATTTTTCTGAGTTCCCTAGGGTTTGGTTTCATATATAGATCATACTCTTCAAGCAGGCATTAATTCAGTTGTGTTTTATTTTTCCTTCACAGAAGAATTCTAATTTCTATTATTGTTTTATTACAGTTTGTCAGCTCTTATTGAGAATAAAATCTTTGGTGTCCATGGTGGTCTCTCACCTACCATATCCACGTTAGACCAGGTCTGCGTTCTACCTTATTTGTTTAGTTTGCTCGTTTCTCCATTAGAGTCTGTCTGTTTAGGATGCCTTTGGGTTGAGCACTTGAAAGAGACCACTTATCTAAAATCCATTGTGCTTAACTTTTTAAAAACTGTTCTATGATTTCATTATAATACAAACACAAAATAACTTGTTCAGATTCGAATAATCGATCGGAAGCAAGAAGTTCCCCATGACGGTGCCATGTGTGACCTGCTGTGGTCGGATCCGGAAGACATTGTAGATGGTTGGGGGTTAAGTCCCCGCGGTGCTGGATTCCTGTTTGGGAGCAGTGTTGTGTCATCTTTTAATCATTCAAACAGCATTGATTATATTTGCCGAGCACACCAGCTGGTCATGGAAGGTTATAAATGGATGTTTAACCATCAGATAGTCACGGTATGGTCAGCTCCAAATTACTGTTACAGATGTGGAAATGTTGCTGCAATTCTTGTGCTGGATGAGAATCTTAATAAACAGTTCCGTGTTTTTGAGGCAGCTCCACAGGTTTGTACATCATGTGGTCTCTCTCTCATGTTTTGATGTTTAATGACAAAAACACAATGCAGGAATCAAGAGGGACCCCTGCGAAAAAACCGGCACCGGAATACTTTCTGTGAGGGTGTGGAGAAATTGGCATTGGTTATGAGTTGGGGTTTGGTGGGGTCTGCCAGTTCTCCCCACACATGGTGTGGCCTTCATTGTAGTTTTGTTACTGGTTTCCTTGTATTATTTGTTATTAGAGAGATACATGGTTGTGAAAGCGTGGCTACAGGGAGGGCTCCTTCATGCGGGGACTGTCTCGACAGACAGGGAGAATTGATTTATGCCGAGAGACACACCCATTGTCCAAGAACAACGCTCCACCGGGTATGGATCTTTAATTTCAGATTGACCTTTGATTGCAAGTCTCTTGTTGTTTATTGCAATTTATCCCTTCCCGGTCGAGTTTATTTCGGAACGTTCATTTGGTTTCAATTATTTCTTGAGGAATGTGACACTTATTCATCACTTAGAGCTGGTGAATGATCCATTGAGAAAGGGGTGAATCAGCTGGTCTCTTGATTGCCAGTCTCTTGTTGTTTATTGCAATTTATCCATTATGGCATGCATGGTACACATTTTCCAACGTGAAAAAGGTTAGACTATATAAGTTAGCTGCACCTGATAAACCATCACGCATGTTGCGGCTAGGTATGTAGCAATAATGCCTAATAAACTATGTTTCACATGCCACGTCAAGTAGAACATATGCTTGGTAGATGCTTATGAGACGGCAGCTTGAGCACCATCCTTTATGTATGGTAGGCTCTGTGCCGGATAACTTGGACTTTATTTTACCCTTTACCGCATGTAACATTGACATAATCTTCTCAATTCGATGGAGTTTCAGGCGTATGGTAAAACACGTTGAACGCATATCACTGTACTCATACACATAGTAGAATTTGTCATAGATCGATCATTAAAACATGGCATTTTCAATTACCTCATTCAATAATCTTTCATTGGCTCTTCAATCTCCCCAGGATTTGTTGACCGTACATATTCATAAATCCAAAAAGGAATTCTCTCCCTCTTTAATTTGCCTTCCAATTGATTTCTCCCCCTTTATCTAAGACATCTCCTTTATTAATAATATTAAATCATATTTTTCTTATCTTTAATAAAAACTTTGGATTTTTTAAGTGGTAAAATTTTCCTTTTGTTAATGCAATCCAAAGCATTTCATAATGGGACCAAAGAATTCACCTCACCGTTGAATGTGTGAGGGACGAATTCAGAATTTTAGACTTATATTCTTAAGTTCCCTTATCATTGAATTTGTGAATATGTTTACCACTTGGTTCTTTGTTGGCAACCCCTCAAATTTACTGTTGTTCCCATCTTCTATTTAATGAAGTGATATTTTATTTTCAATGTTCTTTGATCTTGAATGTTGCATTTTCTTTGACAAAATAATTTCATTTTTATTATCACAATTATAACTTCACTAACTTTCGTCTCAAAACAACTTCGAGCCAAAGGGCGTCATGTGTCCTCATCTGTGCCTCTGTACGTTAAAGACATGCTATAAACGAATGGGAGCGATAATAATAACATTCAAAACAGTATAATAGCATATATGGACATTACACATGTTAACCATAAAAGAATAATGTAACACATGCTATAATAGAATGAGAATGACTCAAATGTCATACAAGTCAAATATAAATAAACAGATTTCAACATGGGTTGATTATATAAACATGTTCAAAAGATATAAAAATATAGTAACTACAAAAGCCAGATTTGACCAGGTAATTCTTCAACCATCCAGGGTGTTTCCCTTGCATGTGCCTTGAATCATGAAATCTGCACATGCATTGAGATGTTCGTGGAGTGTGAGTATAACTCAATAGACTATTGTGCTTCTAACCAAATCCAGTTAATACGAGTGCATGAATGATGTGATATGCACATAATAAATAATAAACATTAACAAAAATAATAATTGTCATGTTCATAGGTGCTGCAGAATCCACTTGGTGATCATACTTGCTTCAATCAGCGCTAAGGGTGTTTGGACATGTCACCCGTGACATCTTGATGTTTGTATAGACATCGACTGCACATTGTGTCCCAAGACATGACCAGTCATCAGAGGGCATAACCCCTTGTCATAACATGTTATCCAATAGATGGGCAATATGTCCCAATAATGGTCACATCAGTAAACATAATGTCCTGGTGGTAACAATCCATAATTGAGCATAGTGCCCTAGAGCAACAATAGACAAGTGTGCATAACGTCTTTGATAACATCATAAGAGGGCATAACTTCTCTGGCCATGAGTAATGTCATAAGTGGGAAAATCATCCCTAACCTTGGGCCTTAGCACAAGAGTGGGTGAGTCTCAATGATAATATCGTAACGAGATATAACGTCTTTGCATATCTTGTCAACAGGCTGAGTCTTCTTGATTAGTAAGAAATGTGTGACTTTCAACAACTGATAGAAAATAGCCCAACCACATCACTACCATGAGGGGGCCTTGACAACCTCATCATGAAATCCATCATCATATCATCTCATTTCCACTCAAGAATGGGTAGAGACTTAATAAGATTTGTGTCACATCCTAACCTATTACAATCTTTCATTTTATTTATTTTGATCTATTCTCAATTTCCTTGAGTTTTTTCTGATGTTTTTGGAGAAATGGTGGTTTTCGGGTCAGGAAGAGGGTGCCACACGGGTTGGCGCATGGTTAGAAGAAACCGTGCGTCATCCCTTTTCAAACTGTGCGGCCCAGACAGTGAGTCTATCAAGGCCCCATGGCTAGGCGCACAACTCTGCACCATCTCCCTTCCAACTATGCGGCCTAGACAGAAGCATTGTCCACCCCGTACAGTTAGGCACACGACCTCTCTCAAGAAGCCGTGTGACTTCCTCCTTTGGATAGAAACTACTGCACGGTTGGCGCACGATCTGACAGACCGTACAGTCAAACCGTGCAGTTTGTCGAGTCACTTAAAAAGTGGTAATTTACCACTTTGCCCTCCTCAATTTTTAACCCAAATCACCACTTTTCCTCCCCCATTCGACCTCCAATAGCCATGGGGCTTCTCCCACGCCTCTCCCTTGGGTTCCTCTTCTCCTCCATGGTGGAATCTTGGGATTTCTTCAAGATTTGAGGTGGATCTTCAATGGTAAGCCCTCTTTGCCCCTCACCCTTCTTTGATATTCTTCTTGTTCCTCCTCTTTGGGTTCTTATGACCTAGGGTTCATATTGCCTTGATTTTAAATTGGGGGTTTTGATCTTTTAGGGTTCTTGGTTCCTTTTGCCCCTTGGGTTTCTTAGAAGTGATTTTTGAGTTGCCATCGCTATGTGAACCAAGATTTGAGGCAGGTCTCTCTATGTCCAAGCTTTTAACTTGAATTCCATGATTGTTTGGCGTTTTTGATGCGTGTTTTATTGCTATATGAAATGTATATGCTATGTAATTGTGGCGATCCTTGGAATTGAGTTCTCATTCATTTTCTAAAGTTTTCCTCTAGCCTTACCACAGATTGCATTGGTTTCAAACATGTTTTCAAGCTTGTTTTTGAATGAGAAAGACATCTTAATCGTTCAAATGATTTCTTCTAATGGTTTTCTTTTGTTTATAAAGTTTACCCAAGCTCCCGCATGAGTTCTTCATATTAAGAATGTGTTTTTAACTTTGTTTTGAAATGAAATGTGTTTCCATGAGATGATGAGACCTGATTGGCACTTTGACTTGTTTTAATGGAAATGGAAAACCCCTCTTAAGGCATGCCCCTCGATTTGGTTATGTGAGGTGTGTGTTAAATGTGTGATTTGTGTTATGTGCCTAGTGAAGAAGCTTGTGTTTAGTTTGTGTGACTTAGAAAGGGGTCGATACCAGTAGAGATTGATAATGAGATAATATTTATAGCTTTGTCCTGGGTCGTCTCAACCAACACCTAAGATCCCATGACACATGTTTTACACATACAACATTTTCCTATGTTTTCTATTTTCACTACAGAGTGACATCTCTGCTTTACTTCCACATCGAGACACCTCTTTAGCACTGTTTGTCTTTTAAAAAGGATTTACTGAAATATCTTTCATGTTCTGAAAATCCGTTTTGAAAATATGATGCAAAGTAGTTTTCTAAAAAATAGAGGCTTGTTACTTGTTTTTCTTAAATAAGTAGAAAACCCAATTTTTGCATGTCTTATTTTCAAACTAGCAAGATTAGATTTTACTTTAAATGTTTGGCATAGGACGTTGTTTATATTTGACTTCCCTACTGAGCATCTCAGTGCTCACGCCTACTTTATCATTTTTCAGTTCCAGGTTCTCTCTCAGTTCTGGATCACTCATGGGGAAAACATGGTTCTTTAGTTGGAGGTGACCCGTGAGGTCACATAGAGGTATGCCCATCTTTATTTCTTTTGCACTACCAGTTTATTCTTTTATTTTGATTTTGTTTATTTACTCGTCTGTTGTTCATGGGCTAAATCGTTCCCAATTGAGTTATGCCTGACGCCCGACACTAGTTGCAAGTTCGGGAGGATTAGGAACGCCTATTGGGCCTTGTTGCAGGCTGACTCGGGTGACCGGTTTGTGGTCGACCTGGGTTGGTTCATGATAAAATGGTATCAGAGCTAGATTGCCCTTGTTATTTGTGGATGTTCAGTAGTTTGAAGCTAGGATTGTCGGAATTAAAGTGGTCAGTCGCGGGTAGGTGGTTGATCACCACCTATTCAGGACACTTGAATTGCCAGGGTGGTCTAGGGTGGTTTTGCCTCAAAATCTGAGTTTGGTTTTCAGATGTTTTCGAGATTTTGATGTTTGTTTGAGCGTTTCTGGTTGGTCTTGAGAATTTGATGGCTATCTTGGAGGAATTCAAAGGGGTGCATGGTTGCTGTGCACGATCTAGAAAACCATGCACATGCCATGCAACCACCTCTGTTGACCTTCAGTATGCTCACACGAATGACACACGGTCCTCCAAATCGTGTGGCCAAGAAGTGTGTAGTAGTCGTTTTACTAAGTTTTGGGATTTTTGACCCGTTGAGTGTCGATTTTCTATTGTTTATTTATGGTGCGGGTTTGGGTTGGTTTTGAGGTGCTTATTTTGGATTCTAAAATGATTTTTTGTTTATTTAAATTATTATTTTTTAAATGAAAATTTTGGTTTTTGAAAATGAAATGGGATTGTTTTGAAATGGGTAATTGGATATAAATTGGGAATTTGAAACTGGGGTTGGATGTTGTGTTTTGGAAATGGGAATATCTTGTTTTGACCTTTAACATTATTATGAACACTCACATATATGGATGAGTGGTGGCATGTGTGGATGGACACTTGAGTTGGCATGAACTTGAGTTGGCATGAACTTGAGTTGGCACGAAAAGGTATATGTGTGGGGCTTCATAGGATACCATTGGTCGGGTCCCAACCCTTTTGGGTTTGTCTTGGATTACTAAGGCCCTTCTTTTGGGTTGTTCAGTGTTTCTTTTGGGTGCTTTAAGATTCCATTTTTGGCCTCTAGTTTTTTTTATACCAGATGTGATGTTGAAATGGTGTTTGATTATGGGTTACTGATTCGTGATTGAGATGTAGAGTTTTGGTTTGTGTCATGCTTTTATTTAGTCTTTCACTTCTTGTTTTCAGGGTATGCCCCCATAGAGTTCAATGGGATTTTCAAAAGCATTTGTGGTTGGTCATTGTGCGCGTTTCGGTTGATCAAGTCCTGCCTTGGTCGTTTAGTTTGTTCTGGATACGGAGCCCAGTGGTCCTCATTACTAGGAATTTGTTCGGAAGTTTCAAGAGTCAAACCCTCATTTCTTCGGGAAATCGGAGACTGGGAAAGGTGAAGAGTAGTTGTGAAGTATTGAGGAGATTTTCATTCGTCTTGAGCTCCTCAAACCTTTTAAGCTTAAGTTCACAACCTTTATGTTGGAAGGCCTAGGTTAGTAGTAGTGGAATTCTGTTTACCAGTCCAAAACATAGAAGAGCCATTTGTGGGAAAGCTTAAAGACCTTGTTCATCCGACAACATTTCTCTGAAGTCATGAGGGTACCAAAGGAGATGGAGTTGTACTGTCTCAGGCAAGGCAATTTAACGACCTTGGAGTATGCTTGGAGTGTAACGACCCGAACTTTTAATAATTTATGTTTTCTTTGTTTGTATGTTATTTTATTTTATACTCAACGAAACTATTTCATTTAATGAAATGAGTATAAATAAAATGAGACCGTTGGGTTTCGACTGTTATATGACCGTTGGAAACTAAACTCTTAATGTTGCGTTTTTTTTCTATAAAAAAACAAGTGACCTTTGTTAATTAATACAGAAAGAAGATACGATGACCTCATCCAGTAGTCTCGGGCCGATCGAAGCCCATCTGACGGAACTGGGGAAGGAGGTAGCACCACTGAGTTTTGCTCTGGACCAAACCCAAGTTGAACTTCACCATGTGAAGCTGGAACGAAATTGCCTTCGGGAGAAGTTCAAGCTTATAGAAATCACTACTCGGGCAATGCTGGCCGAGCCTCCCTCAGATTCTCTCACCTTAGCACACCTTACACTTAGGTCATATGCTGGTGTTATAAGGGGCTATGTAATGAGACCGTAGCTACTTTGTGTAATCCTTTGAGATAAATAAAATTGTGATTTCTTCTTATGGTGAAGTTTGTGAATTTTCAGATATCTGGATAAAAATAGGATGTATCTTATGGATGAATTTTGAAAAAAAGGATATTTTAAAATATTTATGTAAACCTTAAATAATTAATGATGTGTAAGGATTTTCAAAAAATGGTCTTCTGCAAATGTATTCAGTAAGAAATTTAGAGTCCAATAAGACTAACTTAATTTTTGGTGAATAGTAAATTATGAATAGTGATTTTACGCTTAGGATTAGTAATGTGACCAAATGGATTAGTAATCTCACTTAAAGGAAGTATTAATATTATTTAGGCACCTTGATTAAGTAATGTGATTCAATAAAATAGGTAAATAACTGTTTCAGAAATTATTAGTTAAGTATTAGTTTTTTCGAGTGAATAGTGTTTTTTATTTTAAAATTAAATTAAAAATATTTAGAAAATTATTTTTATAAAATGGAGTTCATTTTTTGAATTCAGAGCATCGATATTATGTTAAGGTGAATTTTTGGGATATTTCTGAAAAAGTTGAATTTTCGGTAAATAGTAAATTTTCAGTTTAGAGTTTTGGGTGTTTAATGACATCATTAAGGATGTAATAATTATGTAATAATTCTGGTTGACTTATGAATAGTAAGATAAGGTATGAGGTGTCCCAAGTGGCTAATACCATGGGAAAATACCATGGGCAAACCCATGGTTTTGCCAATACCACCAATGAGGTGTCCCTTGGCCATTAATGCCTTGTCCCCTCACTTCCCCTATAAATATCAATCCATTCTCTCATCCTTTCAATTCCAAAATCCTCCTCAACGAAGTTCTGCTCTCATTACCTCCCAAAGAGTCCTCCCAAGGTTCCCCCAAGCCTCCAAGGTCCCGACCTTTGAGTTTTAGGACTTACGTTTTAAGGTAATGGATTCTTTCACTCTTCCCATTTTCAAAGTTCTACCTTCATGTCAAGTCTTTCAAATTCCTTTTTTTCCATGTTGGGGTATGATCTTTATATTCATCATACTGTTCTTTTATGTTCACATGATGAGAGACCCTATTTAATCTCATCAATTCATTTTTTGAAGTTTTAAGTGACACCGTTAGATTGACGAATTTTTCATAAGAGAAATCTTATTTTTGTCTTCCTTTCAAGTTTTTCATTTCATATGGTATGTCCTTCAAATTTCATTACCATGTTCTTATATCCTTTATATTCCGTCACTCTACTATTTTATGGATCATTTATGAGTGGGTGGCCCATGTCCCCTCTCTTTTCAATGTTTTCTAAAACCATGCAACATAGCCGTTATGCTATCAAATTTTTGTCTCAAAATGTCTCTCTTTTTCTCAAATTATTTTATTTTATTAAGTGAATACTCAAAATTCTTTATTCTACAGGGGTATTCACATATATATCAAAATGTTATATTTTAAATTCTGGGATTTACATACATGAGACCTTCTTTCCTTTTCTGTGGGTTTAAAGTGACATAAAGATCACATCTTTAAAGCGGTTTTTAAAATGTTATGACTGAAATGAAACCCATTTCTTTTATGCTATATGAGTTATTTATGAAATGATTGATGATGATATATGTGGCTCATATGATAATAAATACAAATTAAGGGTGCGCCCTGATAGCGCTCCAATGCATTGGGTAAAGACTTAATCTCTAGAGATGACCATTTTAACGATACCTTGGTGAATAACCTTGGTAATTTTTTAATGACACCTTGGGGATGAACCTTGGTGATACAGAAATGATTGTCTAAGTTAAATGTTGTAGCCACATCTTCAAGTTATGAAACAAGTTATTTTTATTATGATATGCCTCATGATCTCTTTCTCACGCCTTAAAGTTATTTATCATGACTTTATTGATGTATCTCAAGTTCACATGTAAAATGTTTCTCTTGTTTCCCTTACTGAGCCTTCTGCTCACCCTTTCCTTTGATGTATGCTCTCAGGTTATGAGATGCTGTAATGAACTTAGGATGAACAATGAAGAAACCTTTCAAGTGTTTATGTCGTTTTCATGTTTATGTCCCTGATTTCCAAGACACTAGACTTTAAAGATCCTCTGTTTGTAAAATGTAATGAAAAGTTATGTTATAAAAAGGTGGGATGCCACATGGAGTTTCGCTGAGCTGGTGCCGTATCTTCTGGAACTGGCCGAAGATGGATCCCTAAAGGCTCAATTCTTTGAAAAAGGTCTTCGATCGGAACTGTTTCAGGCAGTGTCGTCCTTTCCTGACACTTATGAAGAAACAATGAGGCAGGCTGTTCGGATCGAGCCCAGTTTTGCTGGTGATACAAAGATGGTTGACGTCTCACATATCCCTAGGAGCAGTGGCGGTGGTTCCAACGAAGGGAAAGGGAAGAGAGCTACGTTGGGCTTGTTGGGAAGTGATATGAAGTGGCCGTATTGTTTCTTCTCACCAGAATTGTCTAAGAGTAAGCTATGGGTGTGCCATATGTGTGGAAAGACGGGGTACAAGAAGCCGTCGTGTCCAGAAGCACCAAAGACCTGCCTTACTTGTGGACACTTGGGTCATCTGCAATGGTTTTTCCAGGGTGTGGTAGGAAGCGGTGTGGAGCCAGATCCACCCCTTTAAAGGACCCCCAACCCATTTGGAGAAGCATGGTGCTGATGCAGACTCTGTTTAGAGTTTCTTTTGATGTAAATGTTTCCTTGTTTTGCGGACTCTGTGAATGTTTCCTTGTTTTGGGGTCTTTTGTTGGGAATATGGGGAGATGTTATGCGTCTTTTGGAAAGTCCTCTTCTTAATGGAGATTTCTTCTGGAAATTTTGAATCTTGTGGTTATAGAATAGCGATGTTTCATGTTTTTCATCTTGTTAATCGTAGCTTTGTTTTTCGTTTGAACTTGTGAGCTTGTTCTGGTTTGAGGAACCAATGCTTAACCAGGGTTCTAAAACGTTGGGGAGACCACCCTCAGTGAGCTCGCGGTGAGCCTAGCTCTTTAGAGTCCATATTCTTTTCTTCTTGGGAATTTCAAACTCCAGTTGTTCGTGTAGCTCTTTGATTCCACCATACCCAACCCTGAGCATAATAATTCGTTTGGCTTGGAGAATGGGTCATGTGACAGATGCTCGTGGAGATCCCAAATCGACCATGATGGGTTTCCTTAGTGATTTCTAAGTTAGGGGTCGGGGTGTTTCATGTTTTGAGAGTGTAAGGAGTTGTGACACCCTTGATCTTTATTTGAGTTATGGGTGGAAGATGAATTTTTCAGGTTCTCGGCCTTTTGGTGATTGAGGTTTCGGTTGGGTGGAGTTCGTCATTGCCTCGTGTTTTGGTTGGCTAGATCTTTTGGGACTTTCCAGGAGTAGAAAGTGTCAATAATGGGGAGAATTATCACACCCCGACCCGACACAACTCTTTTATTTTATTTATTTTTGATCTATTCTTGGTTTCCCTAAGTTTTCCCAGGCGTTTTTAGAGAAATGGCATCTTTTAGGTTGGGGGTTAGTAGAAACCACGTTCCATCCCTTTTAAAACCGTGCGACCCAGATAGTGGGTCTGTCAAGGTTGAATGGCTAGGTGCACGATTGTGCGCCATCTTCCTTCCAACCGTGCGACCTAGATAGAAGCACTGTCCACCCCACACGGTTAGCCGTACGACCGTGCAACCTCTCCCAGGAAGCTGTGCGGCTTCCTCCTTTGGACAGAGGTCGCTACACGGTTGACGCACAGTTTGGCAGACCATGTGGTCAAATTGTGCGGTCTACTTGTTCAATTAAAAAGTTGAAATTTACCTCTTTTCCCTCCTCGATTTTTAACCCAAATAACATATTTTCCTCTCCCATTCAACCTCCAACAGCTGTGGGGCTTCTCCCACGCCTCTACCTTGGGCTCCTCTCGTCCTCCATGGTGGTATCTTGGGATTTCTTCAAGATTTGAGGTGGATCTTCAAAGGTGAGTCTTCCTTGCCCCTCCTCCTTCCTTCTTCGATTTTCTTCTTGTTCTTTTTCCTCCTTGGGTTCCTATGACTTAGGGTTCATGTTTCCTTGATTTTAAATTGGGGTTTTTTATCTTTTAGGGTTCTCCTTGGATCCTCTTACTCCCTTGGGATTTTTAGAAGTGATTTTGAGTTGCCATCGCCATGTGAACCAAGAATTTTGAGGTAGGTCTCTCTATGTCCAAGATTTTAACTTGAATTCCATGATTACTTGGTGTTTTTGATGTGTGTTTTATTGCTATATGAAATGTACCAGCTATGTAATTGTCGCGATCCTTGGAATTGAATTGTCCTTTGTTTTCTAAACTTTTCCTCTAGCCTTTCCATGGATTGCATTGGTTTCAAACATGTTTTAAAGCTTGTTTTTTTCCCAGTGAAGAGTCTTGTGCTTGGTTTTTGTGACTTAGAAAAGGGCCACACTTAAGGCGGGAGTTTGGGGGTCATAAGGTGGATGAGATTTTGTGTAAAGAAGGTGATATATATATATATAAGTGTTTGATAGCTTGATAAAACTCACATCCATTTATTATCATGAGAATCCTTGGATAGTTAGGTGAGAGCCTAGGTACACATGATGCACTAGTCAAGATTATGCACTAGCTAGTGGCCTCGAGTAGATTACCTGATTTCCCATGGGATGTGTCCCTCGGTCGAGCTAGTGAGGGTGTCACCGAGTGTTTGGGTAGTGATTGTGGATAATCGGTTCCGGTAGAGATTGATTATGTGACAATATTTATTGCTTTGTCCTAGGCCGTCTCGACTAGCACTTAAGATCCCATGAAACCTGTTTTACATATACCACATTTTCCTATGTTTTTTAGTTTCACAATGGTGTGATATCTCTGCTTTAATTCCATATCGAGACACCTTTTTAGCATTGTTTGTCTTTTAAAAAGGATTTACTAAAATATCATTCATGTTTTGAAAATCGTTTCGAAAATATGGTGCAAAGTAGTTTTTTTAAAAATAGAGGCTTGTTATTTGTTTTTCTTAAATAAGTGGAAAAACCTATTGAGCATCTCAGTGCTCATGCCTACTTTCTTTATCATTTTTAGTTCCAAGTTCTCTCTCAGTTATGGATCGCTCATGGGGAAAACACGGTTCTTTGGTTGGAGGTGACCCATGAGGTCACATGGAGGTATGTCCATCTTTATTTCTTTCCTGCCACCAATTTATTCTTTTATTTTGATCTTATTTATTTACTCGTCTATTGTTCGTGGTCTAAATCATTCCCAATTGAGTTATGCCTGATGCTCGACACTAGTCACCTGCCCAGGAGGACCGAGAACTCCTCTCGGGCTTTATTGTGGGCCATCTCGGGTGACCGGTTTGGGGTTGATCTGGGTTGGTTCGTGACAACTTGTGAGTCTCTAGTCCTCAACCTTCACCTGCTGACTGGTGATGCAACGCGAAATGAACCCCATAATTCCCTTCTTCATCTCAGTCCAACAATACTGTCGGTAGATGTTGTGATACAACTTGGTAAGCCTCAAGTGGACAACCCATCTTGAGGCATGTGATTCTCGCATTAGCTCCTTGTGCATGCTCGTAGGGACCACAACTTAGCCTCAAACGTAGAGGATCCCATCACCATCCTGGGTCCAATTTGGTGGTCTCACCATAAGGGCACCCCTACCTTGACACTCTTGAACATAGAGATGAATCTTAGTGAAAAGGCTCATTAACAACCACTTGTTATTAGACTCACATACTACTCGAGCCTAAGTCTTCCTACTTTCCTCATCAACCACGACATTCCTCTTATTGGTGATGTATGCCATCTCGAAGTCCAAGGACTGCAGATACTTAACTCACCTTCATGCTAAAGATTCAGGTTGCATTGTGAAAATATATACCTAAGGATCTTGTGATCTGTATACACCACAAATCTCTCACCTAATAGGCTGTGACTCTAACCGCTCAGCTTGTGCACCACCACCACTAGCTCTAGATCACACGTTAGACAATTCCGCTCATGCGATCTTAGTTTCCTAGACCCATAAGCTACTACTCGCCCGACCCACATCAACACCGCTCTAAGATCAATCCTCAGGTAAGGTGAGTATCAATGCAAACACCAACCCGCCCTTCAGCTCTTGAAAGACTTCCCCATAAGGACCAGACCACTCGAACTTTGCCTTTTTTTTTGGTTAGAACTGTCACTAGCCCTACCAATTGAGAGAAGTTATGAATGAATCTCCTGTAGTATCTTTCTAATACTAGGAAACTATGAATCTCAATGATATTCTTGTGACCTTCCCAAGAAACCACGACCTCAACTTTCTTAGGGTATATTGAAATATTTTCCTTTAATATCACATTCCCTAAGAAGCACACCTCTTTGTTCTAGAATTGACACTTTGAGAGCTTGACATAAAGTTGGTACTCTCTTAGTGTGCTCAAGACAACCTCTAAACGTCGAGCATGATCCTCTCGTGTTTGGGAGTATACCAAAATATCTTTAACAGATACAACCACGAATGAATCCAAATATGGGTGGAATACCTTATTCATCAGGACGATAAACACTATTGACGCATTCGTTAAACCGAATGACATGTCGAGGAACTCATATAAATCGTACCTTCCCCTGAAAGTAGTACAAGGAATGTCATATGGCCTTACGCATAGGTGATGATATCCCAATCTCAAGTCAATCTTAGAGAACCAATTGAATCCCCTCAAGTGATTGAACACATCATTTATACAAGGAAGAGGATATCAGTTCATGATTGTCACTTGTTTCAATCTCCATTGATCTACGCATAAGGGTAATGAATTGTCACCCTTCTTGGACAATAAAATAGGAGCACCCCAAGGGGATGTGCTCAGGAGAATAAATCCTTTCACCTTAAGTCCCTTTAACTAAATCTTCAACTCTCTAAGCTCTGTAGGTGTAACACCTTGAGATTTTAGTATGTATTACTTTAAGTAAATATCTTATTGAATAGCGTGTGATTTACACAACACCAAACTAAAGTGAATAATAATCTATTAAAATTCAAGGTAAACATCAATACATTATGAATATATAATGTGCAAACAAATAAATTAATACTCATTGGTAAATGATATAAAGTTAAAAACACTTAAAGTTTAGAAGGATCATTTTTTTATAAAATCGATTTTTCTTTATATTTTGTATTTTCATTTAAAAGATAAATTTATGAATTTTAAAATTTGAATTAGATGAAATAAACTTTATTTTTTTTTTGTTTCACCATATCAAAATTAGTAATGGTGAATTTTTTATTTTTTTTTGAAATGGTTGATTTTTAGGTGAATAGTGAAAAACATCGTTTTACAAATATCATCACTTTTAAGACATCATCATAATATAAGAATGAATTAAAAGTTTATTAATCATTTTTGATAGACCAAATATGCATTTAAGAATTAAAATAAAACATTTAAAAATATTATGTTGAATTTAGAAACCCATGTTTAACATTTTAGAATCGAAGTGACGTTTTATTATAATAAAAGAACTATTTTTGATCCTTTTCTTTAATTAAGTATTTACAAGGATACATTCAGTTTTGGATTGGTTTTAAAGTCACATAAGTCCTTTATTTATTCATAAACCAATAAATGTCATGAAAATCAATTATATACATGATCTTAGTGTAGATTCATTTTTATGCTTAAAAAGATATTTTTCTAAAAACCTTTTTTTTCATTGCATAACGCGTACATATATTAAAATTAATTTTTAACACCTCTAGAAATCGAATCTTGTAAAATTGTTTCTATATTTGGAATCATCATATTTGAATTATGTAATAAGTTTCATTTCATTTTTAGTTATACTACCATAGTAAAAGTTTATCACCCCAGTAATGGTTAAAAGAATTTATGAGGGGGTTAAACTAATAGATAATATAACACCATAATTTTACAGTATGTTTTTTAAATAAATTTAATCTCTTCAATAGCTCGTGTTACATGTAACACCAAATTTAAACGAACCACAATCTATTATTAAAATAATATCATGTGATCGTTATAACATAGTTGTTAAAATCGACGGGTATGAATAGGACTAACAAAATTATGAAAAGTAAATAGTTTATACATTTAATAAATAAATTCATTGGTTATCAATAAAAAAAATAATATGAATGTAAAAGAAATGTTTTTTTTCTGAAAAACTATTTTTATGCGTGCACAATGTGTTTTTATTTTAATAAATTTAATCAATCACTATTGGTGAATGATTTTAATGAAATATACATATTATATATTCAATAAAATATTTTAACATTTATCTAGAGTTTTTTACTAGGCATAGGATAAGGATAAATCTAGTTTAATGCTTAAAAAATTGTATTTCTCTAAAAAGAGATTTTCATCACGTTTTGCGCACTTATTTTAAAATTAATTTATGCAATTTATAGAAATTGAATTTTAAAAAATAGATTCCATATTTGGAATAAGGAGCTTCAAATTTGGTAAATAGTTACCTTTTATTTTTTTCTCAATATGAACAGTAAATGTGGTAAAACTTATCACCTCGGTAAAAGGTAAATCGTGTTAATCTAGGTTAAAAATAAATGATAAGGTCATAATATTTCATCTTAATTCTTATTGGATGAATAAAATTTGACCTTTATCATCTTAGGCTTGAAATTGATATGTTTAATGGACATTTGTCCATGAAAATGACCAATATAATATTTAAATCAAAGAAAGTTGAAAAATGTCACCATATTAGTTTTAAAAATCTATTATGTGTCCACATATGGACAAAAGAAAGTTATGAACAAATCTAAATGTCAATTTAGTGCATAATGAAATTATTTTCATGATTATAATTTATATCTAATTTTTAGTGATCATATAATTACCTTAGATACTTGTACAATGCTAATACAATATTTATTCAATTAATTGAAAAATAAAATAAGTGATATTAAAAATATTAAGAGATATAATTTGAGTGATTTATAGTGTTCCATGAATTTCATAGATGAATATGAAATATTAGTGATGTGTAACTAGATTAAATTCAAAATCCAACTCTGTCTTGATGTATTTGAAGTCAAATTAAATGAATATTGTCAAAATTGACATTAATGATAATTTATCAAAATAATATTTTATTAAACTATTTAAAAATTATTAAAATCTTGAAAGAGGGAGGGGGGGGGGTAATATATGTTCTTCAATGTCATTCCTTGTGTATTTATGAGTCGATATTTATCTTATATGTAAAATTATAACCCTTTAAGAGTGAAAAATACATTACCACAATTAATATTAAAATAGGTTAACTAAGAGGTTAAATCTAAAGATAAGGTTTTAAAAATCAAAAAACCTGTCAAAATTTTACTGGTTGATGAGATTTCAACCATATCCCACCCTAGGTTCGAATCCTTGGCTATTTGAATGCATTTGGCTTGAGAATGAAATTATTGTAATTTAATCTTTTAGGAAATTTCAAAAGTGTCCCTCTTCCCAATTATAAAAGAACATCTCCTCCCTCACTTCTTTAAACCACTGTGAGCCATCTAGCTCGATCAAACCCTACCCATTTCTCTTCTCCACATCCTTAGCTAAGTTCTAGCGGTTCTGGTCATTCCAAAAGACCTACCCTAATTCCCTTAAGAAGAGATCTAAAGGAAGTATACCGAAGAAGAGGTAGTCGTCTTTACCGAGTCCTTCAAGTCTATTTCTTCTTCTATTTCCTCTTAAAGTGTTGTACCCATCCTAAGATAATAAATATAGTATCATAAATATACTAAGATATTATTATAATAATGGGACAACCATATTCCATCTCCTTTTCATCCTATGAAAATGAAAACATCGCTCGTGCGTACGTACGACTTATTGTCTCCACATAGTGGTGTAATTCATTTTTCATCACCACTTTACTGGGATGGTTATAAAGATGAAACTAATGAGTATATATGATATTTATAACATAACTATGATTTTGGAACTATAATATCATATTTACCCTCTTACCTTCCAATTTGTTGGAAAACGATAACGTCGATCATGCGTATGTGTGGACTACCACCTCCACGAAGCGACGTGATCCGTTTTTCATTTACGTTTTACATGGATGATAATAAGGATATATTTAATGAATATATATGATATAATAATGATTCTAGAAAGATTAATTATTGTTCAAATTTCTTTCATTCCATCCGTTGAAAAGTGAAAACAACGTTCATGCGTACGTACGACCTACCGTCTCCATGAATGGTGTAATTTATTTTTTATCTATATCTTTTATGGACGACTCTAAATATCTATATATTGAATATATATGATATTAATACCATTAATAACATTTTTAAGATGATGAAACAATAATAAATGTACAGGTATCAGAACTACTTAATCAAAACATACTTGAAAAAAAGTAGTTAACACCCGAAACAATGATAATAATAAAATATTATTAACAAATGAGTGATAAAATGTTATAAATGGATCATATATGATATCATATATATGAATATGGTTTTGGTATGTATGTATAATAAATTTAAATTTATTATATAGGAGGTTAAAAGCACTTATGAGGTAAGTCAAACGTGAGGTAGAAGATTCCATCTCATTTTCAACTCCATTGAGTCATATTTGGTATTATGCATCTATTTATTTTTAGGTGGTGTATATACTACCCCTTTGATCTAATAAAAATGAATATCTATTTATTTGTGATGATTAAAGTTCATTTTAGGTTTACTCTCTTAAAGAGATTCCATATTTTCTTCAAATTTTTTTTCTATTTGGAACTTAAATCAAGCAAAGAAATGTTTAAAAGAAAAATTGATATTATTTCTCTTTTTATTGGATA
This sequence comes from Viscum album, assembly GCA_963277665.1. Lineage (NCBI taxonomy): Eukaryota > Viridiplantae > Streptophyta > Magnoliopsida > Santalales > Viscaceae > Viscum > Viscum album. The sequence continues at coordinate 836,529,425 of OY728152.1, read as the reverse complement.
TATTTTTCTTCCATATCCATATTTTCTCTAAAATATTTTCAAAAATGTTTTTATACAATGATTTATCAAAATAAATTTTTACCCATAATTTTTACAAAACAGTTTGAAAGGATTCTTTTTGTCATTTTCCAAATGAGGTACTTTGTGACTTTAAAAAAAAAATATAGAATGAATGTTTTTAACTTATACAACATGAGTGAATTTTCCCACTATTATGACTGATCTTTATTTTGAAGTTTCCTTTGCAAGTTTAAAAGGTTATTTTCAAGAAAAATGTTTTACTTTATAATTGCATAGTTTTATTTAAATAAGTGATTTCGAAAAACAGAAAGATTATTTTCTTTAAGAATGTTTTAATTTTAATAATATTTTAATGAAATTTCTATTCATCAATGAAAAAACCCTTTATTTTACTCATTCATCACTGGGGATTTATTGTAATGATACCATATTTTAAAACATTCACTTATGATTATTAGATATTACATTTCTCTTAAATATCTATATTCTTTGTATCGTGAATATGATAATTTCATAAACCGTATACACTATAGGAAAATAACCACATAACGACAGTTTCAAAAAACCGCCGCTAAATTGTGTGTTGGCATACAATACGTGGTGATTTCTTCAATTTAGCGGCGGTTTATGGTAACCATCATAGTGAATGCATTTTGCAGCGGTTTTTTTGTGGTTTTACCAGCGGTTCTCTCAGCAGAAAATGATTTTTTTTCGTGGTGGTTTACACTGTCGCTAAAAAATAATTTCATTTTCTCCGGGACAACCTCCGCTAAAACCAAGATAACCGTCGCGAAATGATAACGGAAGATGAAAACTGTGTAGTGGCGGTTTTAACCGTTGCTAAATTATTGTATGTAGCGGTGGTTTTAACTGCCTCTGATAGTAAATTACCAAATTATAGTGGTGGTTTTAACCGCTGCTAAATATGATCCATTTACTTAGAGGCGGGTTAAACCACCGCTAAAGCCATATTAACAAAAAAATGCAGCTGTTTCTGCAGCTCCAGTACCAGTGCCCTGAAAAAAAACCATTCCAATTTCACATGCACATACATCCTACATCCAAAAGAATACAAGGAAACCAACAATTTCATAAGAAAAAGCACATTCAAATCCACACACTTGTCTGATTATCACTCATTGTATGATGTAATAATCTTGCCAACAAGCCCATCCATGTGTTCCCCCTTGGGAACCAGTGTTACTCATATGAAGCTAAGTAACCTGAAGAGTGTGATCATCCATGATATAACACGTATCACCCATGACGTACAAAGTATTAACAACTACGATCCCATCCTTAGTATTCCGTAAAGAGGAAAAACAATGTATTTCAAGGTGTAACTAATACATTGATCTTCTTTAAGTTTTAAATACTAATGATGCCATATGTAGAGCCATGCCATCTTATAAATCAAGTGGATTTAATGAGGTTCACACCCATAACCCATTTCAATTGTAAAGTCATAAGGGACATGTAGTAATCAAGCCACAACTCATACCATTTCATTTAATTAATTAGGTAGTCCATTCCATAATTAAAGGTTTCTGAGAATTAAATAAAAGTAATAGGTCCATGTGGACTACCCATGGAAGTTAACACCATACATGCAAAGGTATGTGGTAGGCCATGCTAGCATGTATTCCATATGAGAACATCTAGTTCCCTCAATAAGACTTAGACCCTAACCACCTAAAAGAGGGTTTGGTCACTAAGGCATACATAGAGGGTTGTCACGTCCTCCCACAATTCATTTGAACTTCACTTTGATAGTTTAGAAAACAATACACTTAAAAGGGGGGTTTATTAGAGAAAAACTAATTATATTAAGTCATTCAAGGATTACACCATTATGTGCGGTTCAAATTTGAGGTTCATGGTCCTTAACATGGCCAATTTAATAAACAAAGGATACTAATCCTAATGAACTATGTTCAACAAATTAAACAACAAATTCACAAGTCACCGCATGGAAGTCCCGCCATAAATCATAGTGAAACAATTTATAAAACATAAAAACTCTAAGGGAAATGCTATAGACCACCTACCAAATACCATGGATGACTGACATGACCAATATCAAGTCATGTTTCTATCCATATCGAGAGAAATTCTAGAAACTGATGAATGCCCTGATAATATGAAGAATTTAGTTGCACCAAAATAATGCATCTAGAGAGGAGATAAATGTAGAAAGAAGGAAGGAAGATTCCTAGACTCACTGAGTGATATAAAACTCACTTGACAGAGGTTGAATTCAACACCAGATAATGAGGATCAATCCAACCCTTTGAGAGGAGAGAATATGAGGAGCATGGGCTGGAGCCCCCTTGAGCACACGAAGGAGAAATAAAGATAGGGTGAAAAAAAAGGATAGAGGGGAATTTTTGTAATTTCTAGCCTGTTTAATGAGGCGCATAATTGTTCTACATGGTTAGCCATACTGTGTGCCAACCATTCTCATGCCACTGATTATGGAGGGTTTTCACACAGTTCATGAGAAAAAATTGGGAAACTGTGCACAAACGGTTCATTCTACATCTTTTCAATACCTGCATCATGTATACTGGTGAAGGGATCTTTGTTTTATCTACAATTATGAAACTATTAGGATGACAATATAATGATCCAGTGAGATGATATCGAGTGTGGTATGCACCATATATGGCTACATGTATAAAATTTTCCCTATTGTATTCATAGCATGACACTGGTGGATCATATAATCTTGGTGAAATTTTTACACATTATTATATGATTCATAAATATAAATATCCATTAATACAACATAAGGATCGTAAATTCCTAGTGTCTTTGGAAGACTGGGTTTATAATACATAAAAGGAAACATGAGAAATCAAGAAAATGTTAGGTCATGAAAATGTTTGGTGACAACTCTGTGCCACACATGATATATATACAAACTGGCTATTACCATATTTGTCCAATATATCAACAATACAACTAATCACTGTCTGATGATGAACACAGCTCGTCACCCTCTCCACCTCCATCTCTACTTCCTGCTACCACCCGTAAGAACATTATTTTAAAAATTAAATACTGTTGTATATTTATATTTAAACTTAAAACCAATAAATGTTTACAAACTAAGTGATTTTGAATTTTTGTGATTTACCTGCTCACCACCTGTCGATGCAATACCACTAGGGGTAAATTCGATCGTCTTCTGATATAAATCAATCAACGCATTCTGCAAAATGGATATCTGCCTCCAATCATCATACAAAATATGAAGGGAAACCAGCTCTATGGCCATCTAGCCTATAATCTAGCCAAGTAATCATATGACGTCATTCGTAGGGACCCTATATGAATCAAATGGGACAACTATATTCTCTTCGGTCAGATCCCATACAGTATAATGCTTCATCCTTGACATTCTTGTCATTTAGTAAAATAAAATTAAGTTCAGAACATATATTTCAAAAAATTTATGCAGAAAAAAATTTAAAAATGATAACAGATGCACAGTACTAACAAAAAAAATATACATAATAATGATAATGAATGAATGCACAAATGAAATAAGTGGTTTTTAAATGAATGCATAACTGTACATACAATCATTTCCCCTTTAATCATGTCGGTTTCCTACTCCATTATTTCATCCACTTCATCCATCCTTGCTAGACTAATATATTCAATATCATGATGGAAAAATAAGTCCGCTTCTTGATGTTGATGAGATTCAATGTCAGAGGTCAAATCTTCCACTTCATCACCCATATCATACAAATCTCTTTGTTTTACATGAGAAACTACACTCCACCCTTCATCCACAACATCATTCACATAATATACCATTTTTGCTTGCGATGATAAGATATATGGATCATGCAGTTCATGATCACCAACATCCATCAAGCGAGAGAAGTTCACATAAGTAAATTGTAAGGAATCTCTTTTAACACCTCTGATAATATCGACCCAATTGCATTTGAATAAAACAACTAAAAAAAGCCTGTGGTAGTTTAATTGAATAATACCAATCAGCTTTCCATAGTAGCCCACTTCAGCAAATGTAAATATACCACTATTTTGTGTTTTCAAACCCTCTTCTTGATCGACTGTACAAAATCTAAAGCCATTCACGTTGTAAGCGTCGAACTTTCTAACTTGTTTTAGAGGGCCTCAAGCAAGAAACTTGAAATCTTCTGAAAACTCTGCTCGAGTATCAGTATTCATGATTTAAAAAAATATAAATTATTAGATTTAAAAAATATATGTGTCAAACTAATATCTATATTTATTGCAATATTTACGAACTTACATATCGTGCAAACCATTCTACAAGCTCTTTATTAACAGCTTTCATTATATCTTTCTCATTTCGTGTTCGAACTCTCATTCGTCTCTTTGTTTATATCCCCAACTCTTCAATAAATGGATATGCAATTTCACTATTCAGAAGCACATATCTATGTGCCTGTAATAATTCCATTTCTTTCAGTGTAACATTTGATGTCCTCCCAACTGATCAACCAATAGCAGGAAATATTTTTGATTTCCTATGTATTTGAGATTGAGTCGATGTGTCATCAACATGCCCAACTCGATTAAATCTTGTCTCAATATCATCCAAGTATCTAGAACAAAAGGAAAGACACTCCTCTGCCAAATAGCCTTCAGGAATAGAGCCTTCTGGTTGAGTTTTATTTCTCACGTATGATTTCAAATGCCTAAGATATATGTGAAATAAAATAAACAAACATAATTATGCATTTAATTAAGTGTCAAGGATTGTTTACTTAACTGAAAAATATATAAATAAAGTACATCTCAATTGGATACATCCATCAATAATGTATGAGGCCTCCTAATTTAGCTTCCTCAACCAAATACACAGTTAATGCATCATAATAGTAAAAAACAACTGAGTGAAGATCATCTCCATTGCACAAAGTGTCAATACAAACCTCTCCTGAAGGTTTTCAAGCTCAAATGCATGTAGAGATTTCTCACATAGTTATATGAAAAATGTTCAGAATTGGAGTACAATAGTAGTAACTTTTTCAGGTAATAATGTACGTGATGTCAATGGTAGTAACTGCTGTAACAAAATATGGGGATTGTGACTTTTCAATCCATGTAACCTACGATTCTTTAAGTCAACACACCTCGAGATGTTACTTGAATACCCATCAGATACCTTCACATGCTTTAAAATTCAAAGGAATGTATCTTTATCCATATTTTTCATTGTAAAAATTCTCGGAGCATACTTTTTATTCTCATCTGGTTAAAGATCATGTTTTATGTTCATTACTAAGTCTCTCCAAGCATTGAGATGATCCTTCGACTTTCCATGCTCATTAAGCAATGTGAAGAACAAATTTTCACAGAAATTCTTCTCAATATGCATCACATCAAGATTATGCCGTAACAAATTAAATTCCCATTACGGAAGTTTAAAGAATATAATTTTTTTCTTCCATCGTTGCATTTCGATTTCACTTGAAAATGCACTTTGAACTCATTTCCCACTATCATTCAAATGATGAACCTTCCCAAATTCTGTTTCAACATTTCCAAGCTGTGCCAATATTTCAGAACCAATTAACAACTTTTGGAGGTGGTCTATAATCAATGAAACCGTTAAATTTTGATATGTTCAGCCAAAATCTATGAGATGCATTGAGAAATCTTTGATGGCACAAGAAGCACCATTTTCTACTATGAGGTAGCCATTTGGGCTCAAAATCAAAGTTACAAAGAGGACAAGTTAAACCCGTGTAAGTGTTCCAACTAGATAAATTCACAAGTCTAGGGAAGTCACTAATGGTCCACATTAAAGCAGCATGAATTTTGAACATTGTTTTAGAAGAAGCATCATATGTCTCAACACTGTTGCTCCATAAATCCTATAATTTTTCAATTAAAGGATGCAAATATACACCGATATCATTTCCAGGCTTTTTTTTTCAGAAATAATCATCGAAATGATAAAAGAAGTTTGTTGTATACACATCCATGGAGGCAGATTGTAAGGGATCAAAATAACTGGCCAAATGCTATAACTGGTACTCAAAGTCCCAAATGGGTTGAATCCATCAGCAACTAATCCCAATCAAAAATTTATAGGATCATCTAAGAAATCTAGATGTAATGAATCAAATGTATTTTACGATTATGAATATCATGGATGTCGCATTAACTCATCATTGTTATTATCTACAGAATGCCACTTCATGTGTTCGGCGGTTTTCGATGACATGAATAATCTTTACAATTGAGGCTTTAAAGGAAAGTAACACAAAAAATTTGCAGGTGTGTTCATTTTCTTCTTCTTCATGGTAGTATGTTGATTCAGACTTCCAACATCACCCATTGACTGCCATCTAGAAGAAGAACATTTTTTTTCAATCCTGTCTACTTGAATCCTCTCGCCAATAAAGCATACAATCATTAGGACACATGTATTTTTTGTATAATTCAGACCAAGCCTGTTAACAACTTTTTTCATATCATAAAAATACTTGGGGATGTTTGCTTCAGGAAATACATCATGCAACAATTCCAATATCACGGACATTTCCTTATTTGTAATTCCACATAGACATTTGATATAGTACAATTTCAGCAGAAAAGAAAGTTTTGAATATTTCAAACATCCACTATACAACTCTTGATTTCCATTGTCAACTAAATCATGAAACATATTTTCCTCAGTGAAGTTTTCTCTTACATTAGTCTCTACAGAATCAGGAGCATGATCCAATGATATGTTATAATTTTGATCTTATTGTCCTATAGTCTCAAAAATATTACTTGTCACGTTGCTATTTGTAGCACCCTCATTTGGTTGTTCTGATATGTTTTGATGTTGATTGTGGGGTCTTTCAATGCCGAATGCATCATTTATATGGTTTTTCATTTCATTTTCCATTATAGATGAAGTTGGGAGCTCATTCTGTGGATTGACATCAGTGCTCAACCTTTCTGTAACATTCGATTCTCTATGCCAAATCCAACACAAATATTGACCAGGGAATTGCTTCAATATTAAATGTTCATAAACTTCGTCTCTCTTCAACCATATTCTAAATTTGCATTTAGGACATGGAAATCTTATTCTCCATTTAACAAATCGATTGGAAATTGAAAAATCTAAAAAATCCTCCAAACCCTTAACATATTGAGGTGCGTTCCTCAGTAATGTGATCCAACTTTTATCCATTTATATCACAATGTGCCTAAACAATATTAAAAAAAATTAAAATACATAACTATTACTAAATAGGGAAAGAGATTCATATATACTAGTTGAAAAAATATATAAACATGTTAAATAAGGTTTTCCTATATAAATACATATGGTAAATAATGAACCCACCCACTAGAAAACCAAAACATACAAATTAAAAAGATCCATAAAAGAATAGAGAGACAATAAAAAACAAACCATTCTATAACAAATGAACTATATACTACCTGTCAGGAAATGAATACATCAGTAGCATATCATATACATCATAAACCAAAATTCCAAAAGACAAAACTAGGAAAATCCTTGAAGATGGTCCCAAGTCCAATCCTAGTCCCAAAATCCCATGCTTTTTCCTAGTAATCCAATCATCAATCATTGAGCCTTGCCCAAACCCAAGCCTACAATCAAGTAAAATCAACTTGGGTACCAAGTTCCGTGGTATCCTGAGAAATGTGTGACTATAATTAAATAGGCCACCGCCAATGATATCCCTAAATATAACCAGACTATAATAATGTACATCGTAGAAGTGGTATAAATAAAAAAATTAATAATTTAATTAAAAGGCAGTAAATAACCACTAATGCTTGGGCTCTACGATGACACCTGAGAAGCTGATGAAAAAATACCCCCTATGAGAGAAAATGTAATGAATATATGGATGAAATACATTTCACTGATGATAATAATATTGCATGCATTATCGATCACACTAATGATAAAAAATACATAGAAGAAACCAATGACATTACTGAAACCAAGAGTATATATGATGAAAATGACACTAAAAACATTGACGCATTGGATGACATCAAAGAAACAGATAACACCAATTAAATGGATGACATGGATGACATGGTTAAGTAAATCAACACTAACAATGTTAATGATTCCAAGAACAACAAAAATTACAATGATTTTGGCAATGTAGTAAAAACCTTTGATGATGAAGACCCCAATTAACTAAAGAACCAAGGAAAAAATGATGTTGATGAAAAAACTAATAACCACAATGACACTAAATACATAGATCATACCAATGAAATTGATGACATGGACCATACCAATGGAAATTATGACATAAATAATTTCAATGATGCCAATGAAATTGAATACATCTATGTGATAAACAACATCGGTGACACCTATGAGATGAAACATACCGAATAAACTCTTGAAACACATAAAACATATGAAACCAATGACTCTAAAGAAATTGAGGACATAGATCACAATGATGACACTTATTACCATGAGCACATCAACACAACCAAATATGATAATGAATGTGACAACACTGATGACATCAATGATGTTGATGACTCTAATGAAACCATAAATTCTAAAAAAACTAATTAACCCAATGAGACTGGAGAAACTGATGATATTGATGAGATAGAAGAGTTCAATTACATCTCTATCACTTATGAACCCAATAACAATGATGGAATGGGTGACATTCAGGACACTGAGTACATTGAAGATATAACAGATAGTAACCAAGATAAAAATATAGTTTTAACTAATGAAACTTAATTCATAAACTACATGGGTGGCACTAACAACCTTAATGAATCTTATAACATCAATGAAATTGTTGATGTTGATGACTTAAATTACAATAACAAGACTGATGAAACTAATGATATAAATGACCCAAACTAATGATATAGTTTTACCGCGTCGAGGGCTTCGGGGGGTCTCCAGGGTCATAGGGGTTGCCAAGGTCATGGGATTCTAGGGCTTTGGGGGGTTGTGGGGGTCACGATGGGCGATGAGGCGCGGTGAGGGATTCAGGGGGTTTTCGGGGTCGTGGGGGTTGTTGGGGTCATGGGCTCCTGGGCTTCAGGGGGTCATGATGGGCGGTGAGGCGCGATGAGGGGCAACTGTTGGATCTGAATCTATAGATTATACACAAGAGAGGGGTGAATTGTGTCTTTTTCAATTTTTCTGATAACTCTTTTCTTGAACGAGTTCTGTCCTTTATACTTTATCAGATTTGATCATGCAGCGGAAAAAGTAAAAACAAGAACACAAAGATGTATAGTGGTTCAGGGAACAGAAAGCCCCTAGTCCACTCCACCAACGCTCTACTCCACGAGCATGATGATTTTCACTATCCGGTCCTCTTTTCCACAGACTGATTCACAACTGAGTACAGGCAGTTGACACCTTTACAATTCAAGGCAAAACAAAACCTTCTGGTTCAAACACGAACCTACACAGCTTATAACGAGAAGCTGGTTATCCAAGAATAAAAAATTTCAGAAAGAAATTTCCAGTTGATCTTCACAATTGCAACAGAATGCAATTGACAACAGATGGATCAAAGACTCTAGAAATATTGATCTTCAAGATGAAGTAGTTCTGATTTGATCCAGTTGTAGTAGATATAGAGATATAGTTCACAACCTCAGCAGTAGTAGATCCACAGTAGATATTCGATGTAGAACAGGTGAATCTTCTATCGAGTTCCTTCTTCTTGAACAAACAGAGCTTTTACACTCCTGTAGAATCAGTAGATCAATCGTGAATAGTTGCAATCTCTGTTTTCCACTTTTTAATAATAGATCGATCACCTCATCATCATCTTTTTTTTGTTTCGGAGAGATCATAAATAATAAATCATATCTCCTACACGTTTAGATCTATAAAATTCGCCTTCAGATTCGCGATATTCAAAAATTTGAATTTACAGAGAAGTCGTAACTTCCCTTAAGACTCGGCATAAAAATCTCCTTTTAATTCGATCTTAAATCCATTAATAAAACGGTTTTGAATCAGTCAAAGTCGTAATTTAAAAACGACTTTAAATCCGGATTGAAATCCGCCCAGAAATTAGCTTACTGATCGTTGTACATAAAAACTGTCTGCCGAAAATTCCGACGCCAAACGTAAGGTTGATGACGTGGCTTCCAAACGTAGGGTTAATAACAAAGACTTCAAACGTAGGATTGATAACAAACGTAGGGTTAATAACAAACGTAGGGTTGATAACAAACGTAGGGTTGATCACAAACGTAGGGTTGATCATTCATACTTTTTCTTCATCATTCAAACGTATGGTAAAAGATCCATACTTTTACTTGATCCATACTTTTCCAAGAACGTATGGTTGTTTACAAAAGTAAGGTTAATGAACCATACTTTTGAGAAACAAACGTATCACTTAGAATTTACGTACGGTTCACCTTCCATACTTTGCTGATAACAAAACGTAAGGTTCCTTCCAAACGTAAGGTTCTCCTTCCATACTTTGCTGAAAAACGTATGGTTGTTTAACCATAATTTTATCATACTTCAAAAAGTATACACGCTTTTCATCCTTATGCTACGTTTATCCACGTAGGGTATGAACAGTGATTCCAGAACACGCTAAAACAGATTTTGTGCTATATTCATCTACGTAAGATGTGAACAGTGTTTCCAGAACGCGTTAAAACAGATTCTGCGCTAAGTAATAAATTCTCGTTATTTCAAGAGTAAAATAAATTAATAATCTCCTGAAAAATACTAAGTGAAATCATTAGAAAATAACTAAGGGTATTTGTGAGTATCAAAATTATCATAAAGAGACAGAGTATTATTTTCAGTAATCTCCCCATTTAAATAACATTAATACGCATTGTTGAAAACAATACTGTGCTCAACAATCTCCCCATTTTTGATGATCACAAAACCCATAAAACAAAACCCATAAAGTAATTAAAAGTATTTAAACAAAATAAAATTAACTTTCAAAATTCGTTATAAAGTTGTTTTAAATAAAATCTTTCCACAAAAAAGATAATTATAAATCCAAATATACCATCTAATTTTCTCCCTCAATAAAATGAACTCCCCATAAATGTTGATGTTGTGTTTATATCCAAATTCTCCCCCTTTTGTGATATCAAAAAGAATGAAAAATCATGGATTTTAACACGTTTAATATTGCACTGAACTGTTAGTAAATGCTTTTATGAACTGTTTATCAATAAGTAAATCTGGAGTACCAGCATATTAAAAATAAAATTAGTAAAACAAATAAGGAAAGAGACAAATAAGCAATGAATAAAAATTTTCATTCAAAAAAAGTAGTATATACATGACAATGATATACACAGGAATCAAGGTTTGGGTAAGATAGGCAACATGGTCTATCTCCTCTGAATTGCAGACTTGATTTCTGTAAACTGCTCCTGAAGTTTCTTCATCATCCCATCTCCAAGCTTGACAATGAGATCTATGTTCTCTTGAGTCATATGAATATCCTCAATTAAATTGACTCTGAAAAACTCATGCATCCTTTCCTCTTTTTCAACAAATACTGACAGATTCTCTGAGAATTGATTTAACAGAATTCTTATTGATGGCTCACTAGATGTCAGTTGATCCACTAAGAATTTCTGATTGTCCAGCAACACTGACAGAGGAGCACTGTTACATTAAAGATCTTGAATCCTGTCATTCATGTTGCTCATTGCAGCTGTGATAGCCTGAAACCTTCTGATTAAGTCCGGTGAAGTACCTGAACCACTAACTGTATTATTTGCAACTGATGCAAATTGATTCTCCATAAACAAATTCAGATCTGATAAATCTGACTTCATAACCATTTCAGATTTTAATTGAGTAACAACACTCATCATATCCTCTTTAAACATTTCAACTTCTTGACTTGAAACTGTACACTCCTTCAGCTTTTGAAACTTCAAATGTTCTAAGTCTAAAGCATTTCTAAGAGAAGAATTATCAGATTCCAGATGAGATACTTTTCTGTATAGTTCTTCAACTTCTTCTTTCCTTGAATCAGATGCATCCTGTACTTGATTCACATTCTCAGGTTGATGCAGCAATACCAAAGGCAATGATTCAACATCAGATTTCTCCTTTTCTTTGTCCTAAGAAGGTTGGTCCACAGATTTTTCCTTAGAGTTTTCAAACTCCTCCACAGAAAAATCCTCTTGAAGTACCTCTGTTTGAGCTTCAGAAACTTGCTCATCACAAACATCATCACAAACATCAGCATCTATGCCTTCTATTGGGTTTTCAAGAATAATATTCGCAGAAGTTTTCTGAGGTATGGCCACTTCTTCACCAGGCACTACCTCCATCTCTTGTTCCTGTTGAAGTGCAACTTCAACATCAGCAACAACTTCCCTCACAAAAGAATAAGAAATTAAAGGTTCTGGTGGAGTTTCCAAAACAGTGGAAGTAACTTCCTCATTTACTGGTCTTTTTCTTCTTGAAAGAAGTCCCTCTTGGCTTCTGTCTTCCTCAACATCTGTCACTTCAAAGAGAATCCTTCTTGCTACATTGATGACTCTGGATTCAGCTTGTCCATCCTTGGACTTAGCAGGTTGAGCCTGAGCACTCTCTGAGTCTTCCTTAGCTCCTACTAGCAAAAGCTTTCCTTTAATTGTGCTCCAAAAATATCCAACATTCCTCAAAGTTCCAGCATTAAATGTATTACTGTGATGACAGTTAACTCTAGCTTCCACTAATCTCACCATGTCTTTCTTAAACAACAGCTTGTAAATAAATCTACCAAAGGGATAAAAATTCATCCTGGCCTCGCTTTGACAGCAATAACTGAGATACCTTATCATGTATCTCGGAAAGTTTAACCTAATATCACTTAGTAAGAGAAACATTATATACATATCAGGGTACAAAATTTTCTCCATTTCTACCATCAGTGGAGCTATTCCGGTCTGAATAAATTTTATCAAAATCTTCTGATCAGGCTCCAAATCCTTAACAAACATTTTCTTTATTATCTTGGTATTAAAAAGAAAAGACATAATGTCTTCGGATTTATGCACAAAATCTCCTATATTCTTCAAGTAAAAATGAAAAACTCCCTCATGAGGACAGTTGAGAATCTGACTAATCTCTACTAAAGAAATTGAGAAATCTCTATCCTCTATTTTAGCCATCATACTATCTTCGGTATCTCCCATACTAAACTGTACAGATTTGTAGAAGTATCTAAGTTCAACTTCATATAAAAATTCCGTATTTTCACTATTGAACATCTGTTCAAGATTCTGGAACGACAATGCTTGCTTCAACAAAAGATTTGTCTGAAACAACAAATCGAGATCGATTACCTTTCCTTGTAAGATTTTTCTTCCCTCAGTGCGTTGTCTCTTGGCATTGCTCGGCTCGACCTCACTGGCTCTTTTAGTCTTTACCATTGCTGCGAGAGTCTCTGAAGGTTTGAAGGTTAGGGTTTCAGAAGTTCAAAGGTTAGGGTTTCAGAAGAGGAAGTGCAATTTTTGGATTTCGAAAGGGTTTCGATAGAAGTGAAAGGGTTTAGAAGTCAAAAAGACTCTGACAACCTTGATTCCCGTGTAATCACTCATCATTACATATATTTAAAAAATAAATAAATTTTTCATATGACGAAATAAATAAATACTTAAACAGTATTCAATAAACAAAATAAAATTTACAAAAAATAAAAATAAAAAAGAAAATTATTTAAAATTAAATAAACCTAGCTCCCCCTTAATAAAATCAAACCTTGCAGTGGGAAGAGGTTTAGTAAAAATATCTGCTAATTGAATTTCAGTATTTATAAATTCTAAAAATATATCCTTTTTAATAACATGATCTCTTAAAAAGTGATGCCTTATATCAATGTGCTTAGTTCTAGAATGACTAATAGGATTTTTTGAAATATTAATTACACTCATATTATCACATAAAATAGGTGTATTATTAAAATTCAATCCAAAGTCTATAAGAGTGTTTTTCATCCACAACACTTGTGCACAACAACTGCCAGCAGAAACATATTCTGCCTCAACTGTTGACAGGGAAACTGAATGTTATTTCTTACTAGACCATGATACTAAGGACTTTCCTAAAAAGTGGCATGTACCTGATGTACTTTTTCTATCTAATCTACAACTTCCAAAGTTAGCATCTGAATATGAAATCAAATTAAAATCATAAGTTTTAGGATAAAGAAGAGATTGAAAAACAGTTCCTTTTAAATATCTAAAAATCCTTTTAACAGCAGTTATATGGGATTCTTTAGGATTTGATTGAAATCTAGCACAAAGACATACTGAATACATTATATCTGGTCTGCTAGCAGTAAGATATAACAAGCTACCAATCATACCTCTATATAACTTGTTGTCAACTGATTTCCCAGTTTCATCCAAATCAAGTTTTATATTAGTACACATAGGAGTTGTAAATGTCTTGCTGTTCTCAAGTCCAAATTTCTTAAGTAAATCAGTAATGTATTTGCTTTGATTTAAAACATTTCCAAAATCTTTTTGAAATATTTGAAGACCCAAAAATAAATTTAATTCTCCCATTATACTCATTTCAAATTCTTCTTGTATTAATTTAGAAAATTCATGACAAAGAGTTTTATTAGTTGATCCAAAGACTACATCATCAACATAAATTTGAACCAATAAAACATTATTTTTCACAATTTTCTTAAATAGAGTTGGATCTGTCATACCAACAGTAAAATCATTTTTCAAAAGAAAAGAACTTAATCTTTCATACCAAGCTCTAGATGCTTGTTTAAGGCCATAAAGAGCTTTAGTAATTTTAAAAACAGAATCAGATTTTTGAGAGTTTTCAAAACTAGGAGGTTGCTCAACATAAACTTCCTCCATTAAATATCCATTTAAAAAGGCAGATTTGACTTCCATTTGAAATAATTTAAAATTCATATAAGATTCATAGGCTAAAAGGATTCTAATGGCTTCTAAACTAGCTACAGGTGCAAAAGTCTCATCATAATCTATTCCCTCTTCTTGATTATATCCTTTAGCTACTAATCTTGCTTTATTTCTTGTTATTGTGCCTTGGTCATCCTGTTTATTTCTAAAAACCCATTTGGTTCCTATTATAGGATAATTGTTAGGTCTTTCCACTAAAACCCAAACTTCATTTCTTTTAAACTGGTTTAATTCATCTTGCATTGCTATTACCCAGCTTTCGTCATCTAAAGCTTCTTCTATAGTCTTGCGTTCTTGTTGAGATAGGAAGGCAGAGAATTCCACTAGGTTTCCTAAGTTTCTTCTATTTTGAACACCAGTTTCTAAGTTACCTATTACAGTTTCTAAAGGACGATTCTTTAGGATTCTAGACTATCTAGGTAAAATATTTAAAGATTCTTCAGTATCATGTTCCTCTGAACTGGACTGAATTTCTTTTATATCATTTTCAAAATCATTCTTTAAATTCTCAAGTCTCATGTTATCATTAGAGTCAAGTTTATCCATTTGTTCTGTCCTTCTCTCAAAAGGATCAGATTCATCAAATTTCACATGAAATGATTCTTCAACAATCCTTGACTTCTTATTATAAACTCTATAAGCTTTGGAGGTAGTAGAATATCCTAAGAAAATACCTTCATTAGATTTTGGATCGAACTTACCAAGATTATCCTTGGTGTTTAAGATATAAACCTTGCATCCAAAAACTTTAAAGTAATTTACTTTAGGTTTTCTGTTATTCCATAGTTCATAGGGTGTCTTTTTCAAAATAGGTCTAATTAAAACTCTATTAATTATATAACAAGCTGTATTCACAGCTTCTGCCCAGAAATATATAGGTAGGCTATATTCATTTAACATAGTTCTACCATTTCTTGAATTGTTCTATTTCTTCTTTCTACAATCCCATTTTGTTGAGGTGTTCTGGGTGCAGAAAAGGTGTGTTTAATACCCATATTTGAGCAAAAGGAATTAAATTCTAGATTCTAAAATTCTCCACCATGATCACTTCTTAATGAGATTATATTGAAACCTTTTTCATTTTGAACAGATTTGCAGAAACTTTCAAATAAAGTAAAAGCTTCATTTTTAAATTTTAAAAAGAAAATCCATGTAAATCTTGAATAGTCATCAACTAAAACATATACATATGATTTACCAGCTAAGCTTGCTACTCTTGAAGGTCCAAACAAATCCATATGAATAAGTTCTAAAGGTTTAGATGTAGAAACCTTATTAACAGATTTGAAGGATGATTTGTGTTGCTTGCCAAGTTGACATGCATCACAAAATCTGTCACTCTCAAATTTGAGATAAGGTAAATCAGAAATTAAATGTTTCTTAGATAACTTATGTAAAACATATACATTGCAATGAACAAGTCTTCTATGCCAGATCCAGGATTCACTTACTTTAGCAGTTAAGTAGTTTACTCGTTGTTTACACAAGGAATTTAAATCCAAAGTATAGACATTTTTAGTTCTTATTGCTTTAAATTTAAACAGTTTATCTTTAAAAACAGTACAACAATTGTTAGTAAAATCAACAGTATATCCATCATCACAAAGTTGAGAGATACTTAT
Organism: Viscum album; assembly: GCA_963277665.1. Lineage (NCBI taxonomy): Eukaryota > Viridiplantae > Streptophyta > Magnoliopsida > Santalales > Viscaceae > Viscum > Viscum album. The sequence goes on along the minus strand of OY728152.1, from coordinate 836,512,854 downwards.
CAGATTGTGTTTTAGTCCTTGTACATAAAGTACTTTGTTGATTGAGACTGTTTTTGGATCTCCAACTGTTCCAATTCCAATGATTTTTCCTTTGGCATTATCACCAAATGTGACAAGTCCTCCTTCCTTTTGAGTGAGTGAAGAAAAATTCAATGAGTTTCCACTCATATGTCTTGAGAAGCCACTGTCCATGTACCATATATCTTTTCTTATCTAGTGACCTACTACCTGCAAAGACATTCAAACAAATTGCTTTGGTACCCATATTTTTTTGGGTCCAGGAGAGTTAGCTAGCAATGATCTCGGTATCCAGATTTTCTTTGTTCTTTTAAAATTATCTGAATCATATAATTCTTTTGAAATATCGGCTTTCTTAATACCACAAATTTGAGGTTTTCTTAAGAAACAGTTTTTAGCTACATGTCCCTTTGGCCCACAAAAATTACAATTAAGCTTTTTAGAGCTAGGAAAAAAATAATTTTTATATAGCTTTGGTTTTTCTCCTTTACTGCCAATTCCAAATCTCTCCTTTTTAATGACAGTTTTCCAAGAATTTCATTTAATAAATTCTCTCCTTTTGTAAAAACCAATGCAGCCTATTTGTAAGATTCTACTTCATCCTGCAGTATTTTTATTCTTGATTCAAAATTAATGTAGTTAGTGTTAATCGAATTGTATTTATCACTTAATTATTTATGTTGTTTCAGCATTGTATCTCTTTTATCTGAAACGACTTTATGTATATTTTTCAGTGACTTATGTTTTTTAAATAGTGAGTCATATCTTTCTTCAAGCATATTGCAGTAGGCTGCTAGTTTTTTATTTGCATAGCTTGATTCAGAATGTGATTCAGAGGAGTAATATGAGTGTACCTCATCAGTTTCTACCATGAAACACATGTTTTCCTTTAGATTGACTTCTTCTTTCTCTGAGCTTGATTCAGAAGAGCCACTAGAGTCTTCAAATACACTCTAAGTGGCTTTCATAGCTTTCTTGTCTTTCTGATCAAAGTCATTTCTTTTGAAGAATTTCTTTTTCTTTGCATCCTTCAGTTGTGGGAAATCTGGTCTGATATGTACCATCTTTTTTCATTCATAACATCTCACTTCCTTATTATCTCCCTTAAAGGATTTTTTGAAGCCTCTTTTCTTGCTGTAGAATTTTCTAAATTTTCTGGCTAGTTGAGCCAGTTCTTCATCTGAGTTAGATGAGTCAGAGCTTTCTGATTTGGCTTTGACTTCTTTGCTCTTCATCTTTCTATTCTTTTGTCGTGAAGTTACCCTCAAGGAAGTATCTTCTCTTTTGATAAGCACTTTATGTTCATTAGATTCATCTTGCATTTCAGATTCATACATCATCAGTGTACCAATCAGCTATCTCATAGTTAGATCTTTGACAGGTGTTGATTGTCTGATTGCAGTAGTGATACCATTCCATCTAGTAGGAAGTACTCTCAGTACTTTTAATGCTTGATCAGCCTGCTTAATAGGTTCTCCTAGAGCAGTTATGTTATTGACAATTTCTGTCAATCTTCCATTCATTTCGGTAATGCTCTCACCTTCAATCACTATGAAAGTATCAAATTTCAGTTTTGCAGTTGCATATCTCATTTTCCTTACATTATCTGTTCCTTCATATTCCACAACTATTGTTTTCCACATCTCATATGCTGTCGGGCACTGAGATACTCTGTTAAATTCATCTGGTCCTAGACCGCAGATAATTGAATTCATAGCCTTCGAGTTCATATCGTACTCTGCCTCTATAATAACACTCCATGCCTTGGAATTTTCAGGAATTTCATAACGATTCAGAATATTTGAATAGACTCTATATCCAAGGTTTTTCAGATATATTATCATACGCGATTTCCAGCAACCATAGTTGTCTCCATTAAAATATGGTGCTCTAACCATTGACATCCCTTCTCTTGTATCAGTCATAGTGCTCTGTTAAATAATCCTTAAATGCTTCTAGCTTTCTAAGGCTCTGTCACAAGCTCCTCCTCTGATACCAATTGTTGGATCTGAATCTACAGATTATACACAAGAGGGGGGTGAATTGTGTCTTTTGCAATTTTTCTGATAACTCTTTTTCTTGAACGAGTTCTGTCCTTTATACTTTATCGGATTTGATCATGCAGTGGAAAAAGTAAAAACAAGAACACGAAGATGTATAGTGGTTCGGGGAACAGAAATCCCCTAGTTCACTCCACTAACGCTCTACTCCACGAGCTTGGTGATTTTCACTATCTGGTCCTCTTTTCCACAGACCGATTCACAACTGAGTATAGGTAGTTGACACCTTTACAATTCAAGGAAAAACAAAGCCTTCTGGTTCAAACACGAACCTACACAGCTTAGATCGAGAAGCTGGTTATCCAAGAATAAAAAATTTCAGAAAGAAATTTCCAGTTGATCTTTACAATTGCAACAGAATGCAATTAACAGCAGATGGATCAAAGACTCTAGAAATATTGATCTTCAAGATGAAGCAGTTCTGAGTTGATCCAGTTGTAGTAGATATAGAGATATAGTTCACAACCTCAGCAGTAGTAGATCCACAGTAGATATTCGATGTAGAACAGGTGAATCTTCTATCGAGTTCCTTCTTCTTGAACAAACAAAGCTTTTACGCTCCTGTAGAATCAGTAGATCAATCGTGAATAGTTGCAATCTCTGTTTTCCACTTTTTAATAATAGATCGATCACCTCATCATCATCTTTTTTTTTGTTTCAGAGAGAGCAAAAATAATAAAGGATATCTCCTGCACGTTTAGATCCATAAAAGTCGCCTTCAGATTCGCGATATTCAAAAATTTGAATTTACAGAGAACTCGTAACTTCCCTTAAGACTCGGAATAAAAAGATCCTTTTAATTCGATCTTAAATCCATTAATAAAACGGCTTTGATTCAGTCAAAGTCGTAATTTAAAAAGGACTTTAAATCCATCTTGAAATCCGCCCAGAAATCAGCTTATTGATCGTTGTACATAAAAACCGTCTGCCGAAAATTCCGACGCCAAACGTAAGGTTGATGACGTGGCTTCCAAATGTAGGGTTGATAACAAAGTCTTCAAACGTAGGATTGATAACAAATGTAAGGTTGATAAAAAACGTAGGGTTGATAAAAAACGTAGGGTTGATCACAAACGTAGGGTTGATCATTCATACTTTTTCTTCATCATTCAAATGTATGGTAAAAGATCCATACTTTTACTTGATCCATAATTTTCCAAGAACGTATGGTTGTTTACAAAAGTAAGGTTAATGAACCATACTTTTTAGAAACAAATGTATCACTTAGAATTCACGTACGGTTCACCTTCCATACCTTGCTGATAACAAAACGTAAGGTTCCTTCCAAATGTAAGGTTCTCCTTCCATACTTTGCTGAAAAACGTATGGTTGTTTAACCATACTTTTCTCGTACTTCAAAAAGTATACACGCTTTTCATCCTTATGCTACGTTTATCCACGTAGGGTATGAACAGTGATTCCAGAACGCGCTAAAACAGATTCTGCGCTATATTCATCTACGTAAGATGTGAACAGTGTTTTCCAGAACACGCTAAAACAGATTCCGCGCTAAGTAATAAATTCTCATTATTTCAAGAGTAAAATAAATTAATAATCTCCTGCAAAATACTAAGTGAAATCATTAGAAAATAACTAAGGGTATTTGTGAGCATCAAAATTATCATAAAGAGACAGAATATTATTTTCAGTAATCTCCCCCTTTAAATAACATTAATACGCATTGTTGAAAACAATACTGTGCTCAACAATCTCCCCCTTTTTGATGATCACAAAACCCATAAAACAAAACCCATAAAGTAATTAAAAGTATTTAAACAAAATAAAATTAACTTTCAAAATTCGTTATAAAGTTGTTTTAAATAAAATCTTTCCACAAAAAAGATAATTATAAATCCAAATGTACCATCTAATTTTCTCCCTCAATAAAATGAACTCCCCCTAAATATTGATGTTGTGTTTATATCCAAATTCTCCCCCTTTTTGTGATATCAAAAATAATGAAAAATCATGGATTTTAATAGGTTTAATATTACACTGAACTGTTAGTAAATGCTTTTACGAACTGTTTATCAATAAGTAAATCTGGAGTACCGGCATATTAAAAATAAAATTAGTAAAACAAATAAGGAAAGAGACACATAAACAATGAAGAAAAATTTTCATTCAAAAACAGTAGTATATACATGAAAATGATATACACAGGAATCAAGGTTTGGGTAAGATAGGAAACAGGGTCTATCTCCTCTGAATTACAGACTTGATTTCTGTAAACTGCTCCCGAAGTCTCTTCATCATCCCATCTCCAAGCTTGACAATGAGCTCTCTGTTCTCTTGAGTCATATGAATATCCTCAATTAAATTGACTCTGAAAAACTCATGCATCCTTTCCTCTTTTTCAACAAATACTGACAGCTTCTCTGAGAATTGATTTAATAGAATTCTTATTGATGGCTCACTAGATGTCAGTTGATCCACTAAGAATTTATGATTGTCCAGCAACACTGACAGAGGAGCACTGTTACATTGAAGATCTTGAATCCTATCATTCATGTTGCTCATTGCAGTTGTGATAGCCTGAAACATTCTGATTAAGTCCGATGAAGTATCTGAACCATTAACTGCATTATTTGCAACTGATGAAAATTGATTCTCCATAAACCACTCCAGATCTGATAAATCTGACTTCATAACCATTTCAGATTTTAATTGAGTAACAACAGTCAACATATCCTCTTTAAACATTTCAACTTCTTGCCTTGAAACTGTACACTCCTTCAGCTTTTGAAATTTCAAATGTTCTAAGTATAAAGCATTTCTAAGAGAAGCATTCTCAGATTCCAACTGAGATACTTTTCTGTATAGTTCTTCAACTTCTTCTTTCCTTGAATCAGATGCACCCTGTGATTGATTCACATTCTCAGGTTGATGCAGCAATACCAAAGGCAATGATTCAGCATCAGATTTCTCCTTTTCTTTGTCCTGAGAAGGTTGGTCCACAGATTTTTCCTTAGAGTTTTCAAACTCCTCCACAGAAAAATACTCTTGAAGTACCTCTGTTTGAGCTTCAGAAACATTCTCATCACAAACATCATCACAAACATCATCACAAACATCAACATCTATGCCTTCTATTGGGTTTTCAAGAATAATATTCGCAGAAGTTTCCTGAGGTCTGGCCACTTCTTCACTAGGAACTGCCTCCATCTCTTGTTCCTGTTGAAGTGCAACTTCAACATCAGCAACAACTTCTCTCACAAAAGAATAAGAAATTAAAGGTTCTGGTGGAGTTTCCAAAACAGTGGAAGTAACTTCCTTATTTACTGGTCTTTTTCTTCTTGAAAGAAGTCCCTCTTGGCTTCTGTCTTCCTCAACATCTGTCACTTCAAAGCGAATCCTTCTTACTAAATTGCTGACTCTGGATTCAACTTGTCCCTCCTTGGACTTAGCAGGTTGAGCCTGAGCACTCTTTGAGTCTTCCTCAGCTCCTACTGGCAAAATATTTCCTTTAATTGTGCTCCAGAAATATCCAACATTCCTCAAAGTTCCATCATTAAATGTATTACTGTGATGACAGATAACTCTAGCTTCCACTAATCTCACCATGTCTTTCTTAAACAGCAGCTTGGAAATAAATCTACCAAAGGGATAGAAATTCATCCTGGCCTCAATTTGACAGCAATAACTGAGATACCTTATCATGTATCTCGGAAAGTTTAACCTAATATCACTTAGCAAGAGAAACATTATATACATATCAGGGTACAAAATTTTCTCCATTTCTTCCATCCGTGGAGCTATTCCGGTCTGAATAAATTTTATCAAAATCTTCTGATCAGGCTCCAAATCCTTAACAAACATTTTCTTTATTGTCTTGGTACCAAAAAGAAAAGGCATAATGTCTTCGGATTTATGCACAAAATCTCCTATATTCTTCAAGTCAAAATGAAAAACTCCCTCATGAGGACAGTTGAGAATCTGACTAATCTCTACTGAAGAAATTGAGAAATCCCTATCCTCTATTTTAGCCATCATACTGTCTTCGGTATCTCCCAGACTAAACTGTACAGATTTGTAGAAGTATCTAAGTTCAACTTCATATAAAAATTCCGTATTTTCACTGTTGAACATCTGTTCAAGATTCTGGAACGACAACGCTTGCTTCAACAAAAGATTTGTCTGAAACAACCAATCGAGATCGATTACCTTTCCTTGTAAGATTTTTCTTCCCTCAGTGCGTTGTCTCTTGGAATTGCTCGGCTCATCCTCACTGGCTCTTTTAGTCTTTACCATTGCTGCGAGAGTCTCTGAAGGTTTGAAGGTTAGGGTTTCAGAAGTTCAAAGGTTAGGGTTTCAGAAGAGGAAGTGCAATTTCTGGATTTCGAAAGGGTTTCGATAGAAGTGAAAGGGTTTAGAAGTCGAAAAGACTCTGACAGCCTTGATTCCCGTGTAATCACTCATCATTACATATATTTAAAAAATAAATAAATTTTTCATACGACGAAAGAAAGAAATACTTAAACAGTATTCAATAAACAAAATAAAATTTAAAAAAACAAAAATAAAAAAGAATTTTTTTTAAAATTAAATAAACCTAGCTCCCCCTTAATAAAATCAAACCTTGCAGTGGGAAGAGGTTTAGTAAAAATATCTGCTAATTGAATTTCAGTATTTATGAATTCTAAAAATATATCCTTTTTAATAACATAATCTCTTAAAAAGTGATGCCTTATATCAATGTGCTTAGTTCTAGAATGGCTAATAGGATTTTTCAAAATATTAATTGCACTCGTATTATCACATAAAATAGGTGTATTATTAAAATTCAATCCAAAGTCCATAAGAGTGTTTTTCATCCACAACACTTGTGCACAGCAACTGCCAGCAGAAACATATTCTGCCTCAGCTGTTGACAGGGCAACTGAATGTTGTTTCTTACTAGACCATGATACTAAGGACTTTCCTAAAAAGTGGCATGTACCTGATGTACTTTTTCTATATAATCTATAACTTCCAAAGTTAGCATTTGAATATGAAATCAAATTAAAATCAGAAGTTTTAGGATAAAGAAGAGATTGAAAAACAGTTCCTTTTAAATATCTAAAAATCCTTTTAACAGTAGTTAGATGGGATTCTTTAGGATTTGATTGAAATCTAGCACAAAGATATACTGAATACATTATATCTGGTTTGCTAGCAGTAAGATATAACAAGCTACCAATCATACCTCTATATAACTTGTTGTCAACTGATTTCCCAGTTTCATCCAAATCAAGTTTTATATTAGTACACATATGAGTTGTAAATGTCTTGCTGTTCTCAAGTCCAAATTTTTTAAGTAAATCAGTAATGTATTTGCTTTGATTTAAAACATTTCCAAAATCTTTTTGAAATATTTGAAGACCCAAAAAGAAATTTAATTCTCCCATCATACTCAATTCAAATTCTTCTTGCATTAATTTTAAAAATTCATGAAAAAGAGTTTTATTAGTTGATCCAAAGACTACATCATCAACATAAATTTGAACCAATAAAACATTATTTTTCACAATTTTCTTAAATAGTATTGGATCTGTCATACCAACAGTAAAATCATTTTTCAAAAGAAAAGAACTTAATCTTTCATACCAAGCTCTAGGTGCTTGTTTAAGGCCATAAAGAGCTTTAGTAAGTTTAAAAACAGAATCTGGTTTTTGAGAGTTTTCAAAACCAGGAGGTTGCTCAACATAAACTTCCTCCATTAAATATCCATTTAAAAAGGCAGATTTGACATCCATCTGAAATAATTTAAAATTCATATAAGATGCATAGGCTAAAAAGATTCTAATGGCTTCTAACCTAGATAAAGGTGCAAAAGTCTCATCATAATCTATTCCCTCTTCTTGATTATATCCTTTAGCTACTAATCTTGCTTTATTTCTTGTTATTGTGCCTTGGTCATCCTGTTTATTTCTAAAAACCCATTTGGTTCCTATTACAGGATAATTCTTAGGTCTTTCCACTAAAACCCAAACTTCATTTCTTTTAAACTGGTTTAATTCATCTTGCATTGCTATTACCCGACTTTCATCATCTAAAGATTCTTCTATAGTCTTGGGTTCTTGTTGAGATAGGATGGCAGAGAATTCCACAAGGTTTCCTAAGTTTCTTCTAGTTTGAACACCAGTTTTTAAGTTACCTATTACAGTTTCTAAAGGATGATTCTTTAGGATTCTAGACTGTCTAGGTAAAATATTTAAAGGTTCTTCAGTATCATGTTCCTCTGAACTGGACTGAATTTCTTTTATATCATTTTCAAAATCATTCTTTAAATTCTCAAGTCTCATGTTATCATTAGAGTCAAGTTCATCCATTTGTTCTGTCCTTTTCTCAAAAGGATCATATTCATCAAATTTCACATGAAATGATTCTTCAACAATCCTTGACTTCTTATTGTAAACTCTATAAGCTTTGGAGGTAGTAGAATATCCTACGAAAATACCTTCATCAGATTTTGGATCTAACTTACCAAGATTATCCTTGGTGTTTAAGATATAAACCTTGCATCCAAAAACTTTAAAGTAATTTACTTTAGGTTTTCTGTTATTCCATAGTTCATAGGGTGTCTTTTTCAAAATAGGTCTAATTAAAACTCTATTAATTATATAACAAGCTGTATTCACAGCTTCTGCCCAGAAATGTATAGGTAGGCTATATTCATTTAACATAGTTCTAGCCATTTCTTGAATTGTTCTATTTCTTCTTTCTACAATCCCATTTTGTTGAGGTGTTCTGGGTGCAGAAAAGGTGTGTTTAATACCCATATTTGAGCAAAAGGAATTAAATTCCAGATTCTCAAATTCTACACCATGATCACTTCTTAATGAGATTATATTGAAACCTTTTTCATTTTGAACAGATTTGCAGAAACTTTCAAATAAAGTAAAAGCTTCATTTTTAAATTTCAAAAATAAAATCCATGTATATCTTGAATAGTCATTAATTAAAACATATACATATGATTTACCAGCTAAGCTTGCTACTCTTGAAGGTCTAAACAAATCCATATGAATAAGTTCTAAAGGTTTAGATGTAGAAACCTTATTAACAGATTTGAAGGATGATTTGTGTTGCTTGCCAAGTTGACATGTATCACAAAATCTGTCACTCTCAAATTTGAGATAAGGTAAATCAAAAACTAAATGTTTCTTAGATAACTTATGTAAAACATATACATTGCAATGACCAAGTCTTCTATGCCAGATCCAGGATTCACTTACTTTAGCAGTTAAGTAGTTTACTCGTTGTTTACACAAGGAATTTAAATCCAAAGTATAGACATTTTCAGTTCTTGGTGCTTTAAATTTAAACAGTTTATCTTTAAAAACAGTACAAAAATTGTTAGTAAAATCAACAGTATATCCATCATCACAAAGTTGAGAGATACTTATCAGATTGTGTTTTAGTCCTTGTACATAAAGTACTTTGTTGATTGAGACTTTTTTTGGATCTCCAACTGTTCCAATGCCAGTGATTTTTCCTTTGTCATTATCACCAAATGTGACAAGTCCTCCTTCCTTTTGAGTGAGTGAAGAAAAATTCAATGAGTTTCCACTCATATGTCTTGAGCAGCCACTATCCATGTACCATATATTTTTTCTTCTCTGGTGACCTGCTACCTGCAAAGACATTCAAACAAATTGCTTTGGTACCCATATTTTGTTGGGTCCAAGAGTGTTAGCTAACAATGATCTGGGTATCTAGATTTTCCTTGTTCTTTTAAAATTAGCTGAATCATATAAGTCTTTTGAAATATCGGCTTTCTTAATACCACAAATTTGAGGTTTTCTTAAGAAACAATTTTTAGCTACATGTCCCTTTGCCCCACAAAAATTACAATTAAGCTTTTTAGAGCTAGGAACAGAATAATTTTTATATAGCTTTGGTTTTTCTCCTTTACTGCCAATTCCAAATCTCTCCTTTTTAATGACAGTTTTCCAAGAATTTCATTTAATGAATTATCTCCTTTTGTAAAAACCAATGCAGCCTGTTTGTAAGATTCTACTTCATCCTGCAGTGTTTTTATTCTTGATTCAAAATTAATGTAGTTAGTGTTAATCGAATTGTATTTATCAGTTAATTCTTTATGTTGTTTCAGTATTGTATATCTTTCATCTGAAACGGCTTTATGTATATTTTTTAGTGACTTATGTTTTTTAAATTGTGAGTCATATCTTTCTTCAAGCATATTGCAGTAGGCTGCTAGTTTTTTATTTGCATAGCTTGATTCAGAATGTGATTCAGAGGAGTAATATGAGTGCACCTCATTAGTTTCTACCATGAAACACATGTTTTCCTTTAGATTGACTTCTTCTTTCTCTGAGCTTGATTCAGAAGAGCTACTAGAGTCTTCAGATACACTCCAAGTGGCTTTCATAGCTTTCTTGTCTTTCTGCTCAAAGTCATTTCTTTTGAAGAATTTCTTTTTCTTTGCATCCTTCAGTTGTGGGAAATATGGTCTGATATGTCCCATCTTTTTTCATTCATAACATCTCACTTCTTTATTATCTCCCTTAAAGGATTTTTTGAAGCCTCTTTTCTTGCTGTAGAATTTTCTAAATTTTCTGGCTAGTTAAGCCAGTTCTTCATTTGAGTTGGATGAGTCAGAGCTTTCTGATTTGGCTTTGACTTCTTTGATCTTCATCTTTCTATTCTTTTGTGGTGAAGTTACCCTCAAGGCAGTATCTTCTCTTTTGATAATCACTTTATGTTCATTAGCTTCATCTTTCATTTCAGCTTCATACATCATCAGTGTACCAATCAGCTATCTCATAGTTAGATCTTTGATAGGTGTTGATTGTCTGATTGCAGCAGAGATACCATTCCATCTAGTAGGAAGTACTCTCAGTACTTTTAATGCTTGATCAGCCTGCTTAATAGGTTCTCCTAGAGCAGTTATGTTATTGACAATTTCTATCAATCTCCCATTCATTTGGGTAATGCTCTCACCTTCAATCATTCTGAAAGTATCAAATTTCAGTTTTGCAGTTGCATATCTCATTTGCCTTACATTATCTGTTCCTTCATATGCCACAACTATTGTTTTCCACATCTCATATGCTGTCGGGCACTGAGATACTCTGTTAAATTCATCTGGTCCTAGACCGCAGATAATTTCATTCATAGCCTTCGAGTTCATATCGTACTCTGCCTCTATAATAGCACTCCATGCCTCGGGATTTTCAGGAATTTCATAAGGATTCAGAATCTTTGAATAGACTCTATATCCAAGGTTTTTCAGATATATTATCATACGCGATTTCCAGCAACCATAGTTTTCTCCATTAAAATATGGTGCTCTAACCATCGACATCCCTTCTCTTGTATCAGTCATAGTGCCATGTTAAATAATCCTTAAATGCTTCTATATTTCTAAGGCTCTGTGAGAAGCTCCTCCTCTGATACCAATTGTTGGATCTGAATCTACAGATTATACACAAGAGGGGGGTGAATTGTGTCTTTTGCAATTTTTCCGATAACTCTTTTCTTGAACGAGTTCTGTCCTTTATACTTTATCGGATTTGATCATGCAGCGGGAAAAGTAAAAACAAGAACACAAAGATGTATAGTGGTTCGGGGAACAGAAAGCCCCTAGTCCACTCCACCAACGCTCTACTCCACAAACTTGGTGATTTTCACTATCTGGTCCTCTTTTCCACAGACCGATTCACAACTGAGTACAGGCAGTTGACACCTTTACAATTCAAGGCAAAACAAAGCCTTTTGGTTCAAACACGAACCTACACAGCTTAGAACGAGAAGCTGGTTATCCAAGAATAAAAAATTTCATAAAGAAATTTCCAGTTGATCTTCACAATTGCAACATAATGCAATTGACAGCAGTTGGATCAAAGACTCTAGAAATATTGATCTTCAAGATGAAGCAGTTCTGAGTTGATCCAGTTGTAGTAGATATAGAGATATAGTTCACAACCTCAGTAGTAGTAGATCCACAGTAGATATTCGATGTAGAACAGGTTAATCTTCTATCGAGTTCCTTCTTCTTGAACAAACATAGCTTTTACGCTCCTGTAGAATCAGTAGATCAATCGTGAATAGTTTCAATCTCTGTTTTCCACTTTTTAATAATAGATCAATCACCTCATCATTATCTTTTTTTTTGTTTCAGGGAGAGAATAAATAATAAAGCATATCTCCTGCACATTTAGATCCATAAAAGTCGCCTTCAGATTCGCGATATTCAAAAATTTGAATTTACAGAGAAGTCATAACTTCCCTTAAGACTCGGCATAAAAAGCTCCTTTTAATTCGATCTTAAATACATTAATAAAATGGCTTTGAATCAGTCAAAGTCGTAATTTAAAAACGACTTTAAACCCGACTTAAAATCTGCCCAGAAATCAGCTTACTGATCGTTGTACATAAAAACCGTCTTCCGAAAATTCCGACGCCAAACGTAAGGTTGATGACGTGGCTTCCAAACGTAGGGTTAATAACAAAGTCTTCAAATGTAGGACTGATAACAAACGTAGGGTTGATAACAAACGTAGGGTTGATAACAAACATAGGGTTGATCACAAACGTAGGGTTGATCATTCATACTTTTTCTTCATCATTCAAACGTATGGTAAAAGATCCATACTTTTACTTGATCCATAATTTTCCAAGAACGTATGGTTGTTTACAAAAGTAAGGTTAATGAACCATACTTTTGAGAAACAAACGTATCACTTAGAATTTACGTACGGTTCACCTTCCATACTTTGCTGATAACAAAACGTAAGGTTCCTTCCAAACGTAAGGTTCTCCTTCTATACTTTGCTGAAAAACGTATGGTTGTTTAACCATACTTTTCTCGTACTTCAAAAAGTATACACACTTTTCATCCTTATGCTATGTTTATCCACGTAGGGTATGAATAGTGATTCCAGAACGCGCTAAAACAGATTCTGCGCTATATCCATCTACGTAAGATGTGAACAGTGTTTCCAGAATGCGCTAAAACAGATTCCGCGCTAAGTAATAAATTCTTGTTATTTCAAGAGTAAAATAAATTAATAATCTCCTAAAAAATACTAAGTGAAATCATTAGAAAATAACTAAGGGTATTTGTGAGCATCAAAATTATCATAAAGAGACAGAGTATTATTTTCAGTATTCTCTCCATTTAAATAACATTAATACGCATGATTGAAAAAAATACTGTGCTCAACAGCAACGAGGCACGGTGAGGGCTTCAGGGGGTCGCTGGGGTCGTCAGGGTTGCGCGGGTCGCCAGGGTCCTAGGGTTCCGGGGGGTCGTGAGGGTCGGGGGGGTCGCGGGGGTTGGGGGGTCGGGGGTGTCGGGGGAGTCGGAGGAGAAGTGTCGTCGTTGTAAAAAAACCACATTTCTTGAAGGTTTATTAAAAACCAACACTAATTTATTTAAAAAAATTTAGGAGCGGTTTAATAAACCACCGCTAAAAATCCGCTGCTAAATACTAATAATGTTTTAGTGATATCATTTCTATATACGGCGTTACACCTTGAAAATATTTGATTTACTAAAAAATTATTGATAAATCTATAGTATTTATTCAATATAGATATTTGTTGATAAGACATATTGTTTATGAATTAAATCAATCATTTGATATATGATGAATGCATTGGACATGTAGTGATGGGTGGGGCTTGAAATTATATTGCCACTTGATGCATCGATATTTCTCATGCGACAAATCAATTTTCCAAATTAAATGGTCCTTTACCCATAGCTTTAAACTGTTTTGGCGTAAGGTCTTGACAGTAGAGATATCATGATGTCTGAGATCATGACGTTCAATAGTATGTATTTATTTCATTGAGAATTCATTTATTATTATTCACGAGATCACTGCATTGATACTATCCATGGATTCAATTATGCTCAAGTTTTTGATTAAATGACACGTGCTTTCAATTATTTACCTTACCATATTGATTATGTATTATTTATTCATAACAACTTTCACTGTACTTAACCCTTACTGAGAATTTGAGGTCACCCTTATTTTGTTTCCTTTACTCAGGTTATGAAGAAGAATTCATTGAATGAGTTTCAAGGATTCATAACTTTTAATTTTGTTATGTTTATATTTTATAATTCCAATGTAATATGGGAATCATGCATATATCTAGTTTACCAAGGTTTCTAAATTGATCGATCCTGTGTGGTGAGATCTCTTGTATCTATGTGAATGTAATAAAGTATACACCATCTCTGAGTTATTCGAGTTGGGGTTGTTGCAGTTTGTATCAGAGCAAGTTTAGTAGAAACGTTGGGAACTAGATTTTAAATAAACACAACTAACCTGAAAACTATGATTATCTATTATAGTATTTAAGAATTTTTACCATTATATGGATTTTATTTTATGGATTAATATTCATGATGATTTTGAGTTAACTCAGCGTGTTCCATTATTTAGTGATTGTGCCTAACAGAAGAAAGAGAATCAATACCCATGGTCAATGTAGAGATTTCACCACTGATAAAGCCAATATAGTTGGTGTTGGAGTTGAGCAGATCATGACCATATTAGAGAAGTTGACCCAGGTTATGTCTAATAACCTTGTACATATGGAGAAACATGATGTTCCATGACATGATACACCTATATTGGACCGTTTCATGCAACAAAAGCCTTCATATTTCAGTGGAACTACTAATCCTGTGGTAGCTGAGCAATGTATCAAATATCTTGAAAAGATATTTCTTGCTTTGGGATGTAATGAAAGGGAAAAGGTTATGGTGACAATATATTATCTTAGAGATAATGCTGATAAATGGTGGTTGTTGATCTAGAATACTAATGAGGAAGAAGAAATAAAACATATGGAGTAGAGATATTTTAAAGTAATATTCTTTGATAAATATTTCCCTCATGAGTAGCGAACTGAAATGAAGACACTACCACAAAAACAGTTTTTCGCAGCGCCCCCCCTTTATCAGTGCTAACGAAAAAGCGCTGATAAAGGGGGGTGCCTTTATCAGCACTCAAAAAAGTGCTGATAAATGGTGCCTTTATCAGCGCTAAAAAAAGTGCTGATAAAGGCACCCTTTTATCAGCGCTGATAAAGGGCCCCCCTTTATCAGTGCTTGTTTAGTAGCGCTGATAAAGGGGGGGGGGGCTTTATCAGCGCTTTTTTTAAAAGCACTGATAAAGGGTCGGCTTCAAAAAAAAAAAATTAAAAATATATTAATATATTAATATATAAATATAGTTATATTGTTATATAAATATAATATATAATTTTTAAATATATTTTAGATAAGTATAAATGTACATTTACACTTATTATACTTAATATATAAGATATTTAGTGAAAATGGATTCTTAAAAAATTAAAAAAATATTTTTAATTAATAATTTGATAATAATTATGGAGTAATAGTTATTTAATAACAATTTGAGGACTAAAAAAATTTAAAAAATTAAAAAAAGATCCAAAATATGTTGAAAACGCAACTCAAACTTCAAACGACCATAACTTTTGATCTGGGTGTCCGTTTGAGCTCTACCACATATCAAATCGAAGCCTGCGACGAGCTCTACGTCGTTGTGACCCAAGGGGTACCCTGGTCAAGCGTTTTTCGAGGCCAAAAGAGGCCCATAAGGCCTCCAAAATTGAGTTTTTTGTCGGGGCACATAGATTTTTTAACATTTTGTGGATTTTCAAACTCGTTTAAGGGGGTAAAGCGCTGATAAAGGAAGCGCTGATAAAGGGGACCCCCCATTTATCTACGTTGGCTTTATCAGCGCTTTTTCTAGCACTGATAAAGGCCATTTTTAGCGCTGATAAAGGCCATATTTGTAGTAGTGAGAGAAAGTTCCCCATATTAAAGAAAAAGGAGGATTAAAGTGTTACGGAGTACGAGACAACCTTTACAAGACTATGCATGTATACTATGGATTATATACATAATACAAAGAGGAAGATTGATCATTTCTTTAAACTCCTTAAGCTAATCCTCCAAAGGGAACTGATTTCTCAAAATTTTTCACCATGTGATGAAATAGTATTATGCTCCATCAAAACATAGAAGGAATTTTCAAGATACTATATATTTAAGGGAAATAAAGAAAATAAGAGGTTGGTTGAGATCCATGAAAAAGGTAAAGCATCCAAGAAGAATAGGGGAACAAAGCAATTCCCATCTTGTAAAAAATGTGGGAAGAAAAATCGTAGAAAATGCTTGAAGGGCATGCGAGTTTGTTACAAGTGTGGAGATAAGGGTCATATGAAAAATGAATGTAAGAGGAAGAATAAAAATCAATGATGTATAATGATTCAATTATAGAGAAATGGGGCATTATTCACACCAATTTCCCAAGCATCAAGGGAACATATCACAAAAGAGGCTGAGGGGAGAAGACCAAGTGTATAAGATCACTACGGCTGATGTTGAAGTTCCCAATGATGTAGTGACATGTACTTTAATTATAGTCTCAGATTTAGCCCATGTTTTTTTGATTCTGGATCTTCACACTCTTTTATATCATCCATGTTTTCCAATAAAATTAGATATTTTCCTCGCACCTTAAGAAGAGAGTTGTTAGTCAAAACTCCTAGTGAAAATATCATCGTAACAATGATGTTCTAGTTAGTTCCTATTATGACCCATAAACGAGCCCTATTTATAGACTTGATTATTATACATAATGGTTTATTTTTATATAATCCTTGGTATGGGTTGAATTTCAAAATATGATGAAAAAATTTATTACAAAGTGAAGGAAGTTATGATTCATGATGAAGATGTGGACTTCCTCATCTTTAGAGGGGAGACTTCATCACCTGAATCATGTCTAAATCAACCCCCAATAGATATTCTAAATGAGATTATTGGGGAAGAAGAGAAGACACAACCTACGAATGGAAAAAGGAATCTTAAATAGTGGATGTACCTATTGTACAAGAATACATTGATGTATTTTCTGAGGAATTACATAGACATCCACCAAAGTGTGAAGTTGATTTTTACATTAATTTAATTCCTAATGCAAGACCTATATCAATAACTCCCTATAGAATGACCACTGTGGAATTAGTGGATTTAAAGAAACTACTAAAGGAGTTATCTAGTAAGGGATTTATATGTCCTACTGTTTCACCTTTGGGAGCCCCTATTATTTTCATTAAGAAGAAAGATGGATCTATAAGGTTGTGCATTGATTATAGGGAAATAAACACTATTATGATAAAGAAAAAGTATCTTATACCTCACATTGATGAATTATTTGATCAACTTCATAGAGCTAATTATTTTTCAAATATTTAACTTCATTCTGAGTATCACCAATTACGAGTAAAGAAGTAAGATATCCCGAAGATAACATTTCAAACAAGGTATGGACATTAAGAGTTCATAGTAATTCCATTTAGATTGACTAATAAACCCTCTATTTTCATGGATCTAATGAAAAAAGTATTCAAAGGATATCTTGATAATTTTTTTGTGGTATTTATTGATGATTTCTTGGTGTACTCCAAAATCCATGAGGACCATGAGAATCACTTCTAGATTATTCTTAATACTCTTAGAAGAAAAGAATTATATGGGAAATTTAGAAAGTGTGAATTTTGGATTCATAAAGTTTCTTTTCTTGTCCATATTGTATCCAATAATGAAATATCAGTTGATATTGTGAGGACAAAGGTAGTCTAAGAATGACCTACACCAACAAACATTACCAAGGTGCGTACTTTCATTAGTTTGGCAAGCTACTATCTCTGATTTGTTCAAAATTATGTCCAATTGGATAACTCGTTAACCAAGCATACTTGTAAATGGGTTAAGTTCATATGGATAAAGGAATTTGAAGATTGTTTTGAAGAATTAAAGAGGAGATTAGTGAATGTTCCGATTTTGAATCTACTATTATGAAATGATGGATTTTTGATATATAGTGATGCATCGAGGAAGATACTTGGTTGTGTCCTTATACAGAATGATAAAGTTGTTTCCTATGCATCAAGGCAGTTAAAGACTCATGAAAAAAATTATCTAACCCATGATCTTGAATTAGAAACCGTAATATTTTCTTTGAAGATATGAAGATACTATCTCTATGGTGAAATATGTGAGATATATACAGATCACAAGAGTTTGAAATACATCTTCTCACAGAAAGAACTCAACATGAGGAAAAGACGATAGCTCAAGTTACTTGAGGATTATGATTTCCATATACACTACCATATGAGAAAGGAAAATAAGGTAGTGGATGCACTGAGCAAGAAAGATCATGGAGTTCTAACCAAAATGAGGGTTGACATGGATCCTATGTTCATGGATTTAGTAAATATGGATTTAAGAATTATTAATAAAGGGGAAACATCACTCATTTTTCAAATGATTTCCAAACCATCTTTATTGGAAAAGATAAAAAGTTTTCATCTTGATAATGAGAATATTCAAAGGAAAATTAAATATGTGAATTATGAGAAATTTTCAGACTTAATATATGAAGATGGTGTTATGAAATTTGTAAAGAGGCTATGTATTCCATTTATACTTAAGCTAAAAAGGTAACTATTAGATGATGCCCACAACTTGAATTTCTCTATACACCCTGAAAATGCCAAGATGTATAGAGATTTGAAGGAACATTTTTGGTGGGATAATATGAAGCATGAAATTGATAATTATGTGCCATGATGTTTGGTTTATCCACAAGTGAAGGATGAGAGACAACATCCCAGAGGAGTCATTCAACCTATTCCTATTCCTATATGGAAATGATATGACATTACTATGGTCTTTGTCACTGGATTATCAAAGATCCTAGAAATAATGATGTAATATGATTTATTGTTGACCACCTTATCAAATTTTCACATTTCATTGCTATAAGAAAATATTTTCCTCTAGATAACCTTATATGATTCTATATTAATGAAGTTATAAGACTTCATGGTTCACCTCTTTAAATTGTGTCTTATCATGATCTGCGATTTAAATCAAAAATTATAGAAAATTCTTCAAAAGGATCTTAAGACTAAGATTCATTTGAGCACCGTTTATCATCCTCAAACTGATGGATAATATGAAAGGACTATTCAAACATTTAAATATATGTTGAGGTTTTTCTCACTTAACTTTTGAGGTATGTGGTATCAGTATTTAACTCTAGTAGAGTTTTTCTATGACAATATCTTCCATCCAAGTATTCAAATGACACCATATAAAACATTATATGGCAAGAGATGTCATACTCACACTTGTTGGGAAGAAGTTGGTGAAAGAAAACTTGTCAGTCCAGATCTTATTGAGGAGACAACAATAAAACTAAATTCTATTCAAACTCATATTAAATTGGATAAAAATAGGAAAAAGAGTTATGCCAATAATTGAAGTAAATATTTAGTGTTTCAAGTGGGAGATCATGTTTTCTTAGAAGTATCTCCATAGAAGGGTGTTATAAGATTTGATAAGAAGGGAAAATTGATCCCCATGTACATTGGACCTTTTGAAATTCAGGAAAAAATTGGTGCAGTGTCATATCGATTGACAATGAAACCATGCCTCTCTAAAGTACATGATGTATTTTATATTTCTCTATTAAGGAAGTACATGAAAAGACTAACACATATGATCCCTTATGAAGAAATAGAATTGGAACCTAATTTATGTTATTGTGAAGTACCTATCCAGATTCTAGATACTAGAGAATAAGTGTTGAGGAATCAAATGACTTAACTAGTAAATGTACTTTGGAGAAATCATATGATAAAAGAGGCGACGTGAGAACCTTAAGAAATTATGATGAAGAACTACACAAATATATTCATCAGGTGACATTATGGAAATTTTTTGGATGATTTTTTTGGAGGGATGAATGTAATACCCTATGATTTTACGGTATGTTTCTTTTTAAATAAATTTAATCTCTTCAATAGCTTGCGTTACACGCAACACTAAGTTTAAACAAATCGTGATCTATTATTAAAATATTATTATGTGACCATTATAACTTAGTCGTTAAAATTGGTGGGTATGAATAGGACTAAAAAAATTATAAAAATTAGATGGTTTACACATTTATAAAATAAATTCATTGGTTATTAATAAAAAAATAATTTTAATGTAAAAGAAATGTTTTTTTTGAAAAACTGTTTTTATGTGCGCACAATGTGTTTTTATTTTAATAAATTTAATCAATTACTATTGATGAATGATTTTAATTAAATTTAAATATTATATATTCAATTAAATGTTTTAACATTCATCTAGAGTTTTTTATAAGGAATAAGATAAGGATAAATCTAGTTTTATGCTTAAAAAAATGCATTTTTCTAAAAAGCAATTTTTGTTGCATTTTGTGCACTTATTTTAAAATTAATTTCTATAATATATAGAAATTGAATATTGAAAAATTTATTCCATATTTGGAATCAGGAGGTTCAAATTTGGTAAATAAGTCCCATTTTTTGGTCAATATGAATAATAACTATGCTAAAATTTATCACCTCGGTAAAGGATAAATAAGATTAATATAGGTTAAAACTAAATGCTAAGGTCATAATATTTCATCTTAATTCTTATTGTTTGACAAAAAAAATGACCCTCATCACCTTATTATTGAAATTAATATGTTTAATGGACACTTATCTATGAAAATGACCAATATAATATTTAAATCAAAGAATGTTACAAAATGTAACTCTCTTAGTTTTAAAAATCTATTATGTGTCCACATAGAGAAAAAATAAAGTTATGAAAGAATCTAAAAGTCAATTTTATAAATACTAAAATTATTTTCATGATTATAATTTATTTATAATTTTTAGTGATTATATAATTACCTTAAATTCTTATGTAACAACAATATAGTATTTATTCAATTAATAGAAAAATAAAATAAATGATATTAAAAATATTAAAAATGATATAATTTGAGAGATTTATAGTGTTCCATGAATTTTTTAGATTAATATAAAATATTAGTGACGTTTAACTGAATTATATTCTAAATTAAACTTTATCTTGGTGTATTTGAAGTCAAATTAAACGAATAGTGTCAAAATTGTCATTAATGATTATTTATCAAAATAATATTTTATTAAATTATTTAAAAATTATTAACATATTGAAAGAGGACAAGGGGGTAATATATGTTCAAAAATGTATTTCCTTTTCCATTCATGAGTTTATATTTATCTTATATGTAAAATTATAACCCTTTAAGAGTGAAAAATATATTACCACGGTTAATGTTAAAATTGATTAACTAAGGGGTTAAACCAAAAGATAAGGTTTAAAACACAACAAAAAATTATAAAAATTTTATTGTTTGATTATATTTAACCATATCCTACCCTAGGTTCGAATACCTGGATATTTGGATGCATTTATCTTGAGAATGACTATTATAATTTAATCTTTTAAGAAATTCCAAAAGTGCCCCTCTCCCCAATTATAAAAGGAAATCTCCTTCCTCACTTCTTTACACCACTTTGAGCCATCTAGATCGACAAAAACTTACTCATTTATCTTCTAAAATTTCTTAGATAAGTTATATGGGTTCTGGTCATTCCAAAAGACCTACCCTAAGTCCCTTACGAATAGATCTAAAGGAAGTCTACTGAAGAAGATACAATCATCTTTACCAAGTCCTTCAAGTCTATTTCTTATTCTAATTCCTCTTAAAGTGTTGTAACCATACTAATATAATAAATATAGTATCGTAAATATAATTAGATGTTATTATAATAATGATATAACCATATTTCATCTCTTTTCCATCCTATGAAAAATGAAAACATCACTCGTGCATACATACGACTTATTGTTTCCACATAGTGGTGTAATTCATTTTTCATCACCACTTTACTTGGATGGTTATAAATATGTAACTAATGATTATATATTATATTTATGAGTTAAATATTATTTTGGAACTATAATATCACATATACCTTCTCAACTTCCAATCCGTTAGAAAATGATAGTATCAATCATTCGTATGTGTGGACTACCACATCCACAAAGTGATATGATTCATTTTTCATTTACATTTCATGGATGGTAATAAGGATAGATTTAATTAATATATATGATATAATAATTATTTTTTAAATATTAATTATTATTCAATTTTCTTTTATTCCATTTTTCAAAAAGTGAAAACACCATTCATGCGTACGTACGACCTACCGTCTCTATGAATGATGTAATTCAAATTTTTATCTCTAATTTTTATGGATGACTCTAAATATATATATATATATATTGAATATATATGATATTTATACCATTAATAACATTATGGATATGCTGAAACAATAATAAATGTACAAGTACCAGAACTATTTAATCAAAACGTACTTGAAAATCAAAGAAGTTAACACCAGAAATAATGATAATAATAAAATATTATTAACAAACAGGTGATAAAATGTTATAAATGGATAATATATGATATCATATATATGAATATGGTTTCTATATGTAAGTATATTAAATTTAAATTTATTATACAGGAGGTTAAAAATGCTTACGAGGAAAGTCGAATGTGAGGTAAGAGATTTCATCTCAATTTCCACTTTATTGAGACATATTTGGTATTATGAACCTATTTATTTTCATGTGGTTTATATAATTCCCATTTTACATAGTTAACATAAATATCTATTTATTAATTATGATTAAAGTTCATTTCAAGTTTACTCTCCTAAAGAGATTTCATATTTTCTTCCAACTTTTTCTCTCTTTGGAACTTGAATCAAGAAAAAAAATGTTTAAAAGATAAACATACCCTATTTATCTTTTGATAAGATATATTTTTCTTCCATATCTATATTTCATCTAATTTGTTTTCAAAATTTTTTGTATACAATTATTTATCAAAATACATTTTTACCCATATTTTTTACAAAATGGTTTAAATGATTTTTTTTTTCATTTTCCAAATGAGGTACTTTTTGACTTTTATAACAAAAGTATGGAAGAAATGTTTTTTAAACTTATACAGAATGAACGTATTTTCCCTCCATCATGACTAATATTTTCTTTGAAGATTTATTTACATGTTTATAGTGCTATTTTCAAGGAAAATATTTTACTTTATAATTGTAATTTTTTTTAAATAAGCGATTTCAAAAAATAGAAAGGTTACTTTCCTAAAAAAGTTTTAATGATATTTTATTGAAATTTCTATTCATTAATGAAAAAAATCCTTTATTTTACTTATTCATCGTTAGGGTTCTGTTATAATGATACTATCTTTTAAAACACTCACTTGTGATCATTGGTTATTACATTTCTCTTAAATATTTACATTCCTTGTATCATGGATATGATTATTTCTTAAACCATATACCATTACTACATACAATGTTATACTTTGAAAGTATTTTATTTATTGGAAAATTATTGATAAATCTATAGTATTTATTAAATATAGATATTTGTTGATAAGTCATATTTTCCATGAATTAAATAGATCATTTGATATATAAGTGAAGTTCCAAGGATCGAATAACAACTGAGAAGGGGGGGGGGGGGGTTAAATCAGTTGTTCACTTTTTAGAAATTTCAAAACTATAAGAAAATTAACCCCCACAACCTGTTACTATTTATTTCCTTATCAACCTTTAGAAAATACTTATGCATGAAATAATGTTAAATAAAGTAAGGCACACACGATTTATAAGGTTCAACCTCAATGTGAGAACCCACGTCCTTGCCATATCCACTCCCGTGGGTCTATGAAAATCCACTATAATGAAGAAGTGAATACAAATTGTGCCAACTCCCGTTAATGAACTTATATCTCCCAATATGAAAGATTATACCGACTCCTGTCAGTTTATAATGTTTTCTTATAGAACAATTGATCCAAACAAAAGAATAGAAACTTTGTTAAATCTTCTCTACAAATGCTCAGTCCAATTTAGCTAAGTCCGATCTTCTAATTACATTAAAGATGATTCCAATTTTCCCCTACCCAAATAATCAAATAAACCTTCTTCAATCTAGTGGGAACCTTTTCACTTTAAATTCTCTAGAGCTCCGCCTTTTGTACGTGTGTAAAAGTTTCAAATGAACAAATGATCTGAGAAAGTATTTATAGGCAACATGGAAAATAAAGGTGGGAATCTTGAAAAACTTTACAAATTACTCAAATCTCAAAAACTCCAAAAATATCTTGCATTAAAACTTCAAATTTGACTTTTTCAAACCCCCTTAAATTTCTTTGAGATTTACGCAAAATTAAAATTCAAGTTTGACTTCTTGAACTCTTTACTCAGGTCGATAATGTTAAATCTTGGTTCTGATTTTTGAAGAAATATGCTCAGAAATGTGGTTTAGATTTTATAAAAAACATGCCCGGAAATGTGGTTCAATTTTTCTCAAAAACATGCTCAGAAAATTGGTTCAGTTTTCTTCAAAAAACAGGATCTGATTTTCTTAAAATTTAGGTTCCGATTTGCTCAGAATTCAGGTTCTGATTTTCTCAGAATTCAGGTTCCAATTTGCTCAGAATTCAGGTTTTGATTTGTGTAAGATTCAGGTTTTGATTTGTGGGGAATTCAGGTTTCAATTTGTGTAGAATTCAAGTTTCGATTTTTCCTAAAAACATGCTCAAAAAAGTGATTCAAATTTCTTCATACTTCTCCACCATTTATACAAAATCTTTTAACATGAAAGTTTTCATGATATGTGAGAACTTCTTGACCAGGAAAGCATCGTCTTATTTTGTTTAGAAAGTTTGAGAAACTTTCTAACTTATGAATTTTTAATCTTCAACAACATCCTCTTTCAAAACTCTTTAGAAACAAAAGGACTTCTTCATTTAACAAAATCTTTCAAACTCAACAACTTCTTTCAAACTTAGCAACTTATTTCAAAATCAGTAACTTCTTTCTTTCTCTGATTACGATAAAGAAAAACTTCTAGAAACCAATAACGTCATCTTCCTTTATATCAAAAAAATTCTTCAACAAGAAAGGTTAGTTTTCAACAAATACAAACCATTTTTAAAACAAAACACCATAAAGGTTCTTCAATCAAGAATGCATTGGACACGTAGTGAAGGGTGGAGCCCAAAATTATATAGTCCCTCAATGCATCGATAGGTCTCATGAGATAAATCAGTTAGCCAAATTAAATGAGTATTTACCCATAGATTTAAATTGTCTTGGTGAAAGGTCTTGACGATTGAGTTATCATGATGTCTGAGATCACGACATCCAATAGTATGCATTTACTTCATTGAGAATTCAGTTATTATTATCCATGAGATTACTATATTGATACTATCCATGGATTTGTTTTGTGCTCAAATTTTTGATTAAATGATACGTGTTTTCATTTTTTTACCTTGTCATATTGATTATACCTTATTTAATCATGATAGATTTTGTTGTACTTAACCCCTATTGAGCATTTGAGATCACCCTTATTTTGTTTCATTTCCCCCAGTTATGAAGATGAAGTCTTTGAATGAGTTTCAAAGATGAAGAACTTTTACTTTTTTATGTTTATATTTTATAATTTCAATGTAATATTGGAATCATGAATATATCTATTTTATCAATATTGCTAAACTAATCGATCTTGCATGGTGATATCTCTTGTATCTATGAAAATGTAATAAAGTATACACCATCTCTGGTTTATTGGAGTTGAGTTAGTTACAAATAAGAATTCAAATATAACTAAAACTTGTATAAATTTGATTAGATGATTAAATTTCGATCCTCCCTTGTCCAATCTTCAAAAAATTGGTCATTTGGTTACACTTTCCTATAAAAATGTCCTTATATTACTTTAAAGTTAAAATCATTTACAAGAGTCCCACTCCCCTCATTTATAAAAGGATCCCTCCTCTCCTCACTTCTCCACACACTTTGAGCACCTTATCTCAACCAATATCTACTAAAATCTCTCTACACAAACTTGATTTCTCATATTCTAGAGGCCTTGGTCTCTCCAAAATACCAAACTAATAAGGCTTAAGGTGTAAGCTAAAAGTGGATATCCAAATGAGAGGTAAATGTATTAACCAGGTTCTTTCAAGTTTCTTTCTTCTTACACCCCATTTTAACCATCTTAATATAATTAAATCAGTATCATTACTATATTGAAATTTTATTATGTTTAAAAAACAACTATTTTTTATCTCCTTTTTATATAATGGAAAATGAAAATGTCACTCGTGTGTACGTGATGACTACCGCCTCCATGAAGTGATGTGTTTCATTTTTCATCACCGCCTCATATAGATGGTAATATAGATGGATTTAATAAATATACACGATATTTATAAAATAATTATGATCCTAGAAAGATAAAATATTATCCATTTTCCTTCCCTCCCATCCATTAAAAAACAGAAATGTTGCTCATTTTTATGTGCATACTACTTCTTCCACGAATGATGCATATCATTTTTTTCTCCACCGTATTACATGAATGTTTATAAAAATGAAATTAAATAATAAGTATTATATTCATAACATGATTAATGTTTTGGAAAGATAATTTGGCTATTCCATTATTAATATTAACAATAAATGTTCATTGTAAATTTTAAGTGCTTAAAATGAGCATACCGAGACACTTTATGAGTAAAACTTATTACCATTCATTTTAATTTATCTTCTTCATCTACCACTTATTGAATATGAATTATCACTTTAATAAAATAACTTTGAAATCATTAAGATTATATAAAAGTGATATTATCAATATACAATAACATGTTCTTACTCATTCAACTGTTATAACATGTTCTTGTTTGGTACGGTTTTACCACCTACATGAATGATATTATAACATTTCATAAATGATTAGAGAAACTTAAATAATAGTAAAAAGATATAATAATAATTAATTTAATATATTTTTATATTTATGGAAATTTTAAACATATGTAAAATAAATGGAATTAAAAGTGAACAATTATGATTATTTTAAACCTTAAAAAATAAGTTTATCAAGAAAGATTCATGGAAAAGTAACTATTCCATGATCTATTGAACTAATTTGTTTATGGAATAATATAAACCTTATACCTTGACACATATAAAGCTCATGAAACCATTGGACCAATACTTTTTACCTTTATAAAGATACCAAAGCTATTTTGGAGATTACAAGACAAACAACCCCAAAACAATCAATGTAAACTAAATTTATTTAGTAACTAAATGAAATATAATAATAAATGAAATAAAATGAATCATAACAAAGCAATGAAAATGAAAAAGGTTCTGAATAAAGTATAAAATTAACTTAATTTTATTACTCAGGAGGGTAGATGTATGTACAAAACGAATTAGGATTCTAGATAAGATATTTCTCATGTCAATTTCATTTCTTTGAGACTTATTCCATTCCCACCACATGTTTTCTTCTATATGGGGTATAAATTTTCAAATATTTTTTCACATATTTCTTGAAATTAATGTGGCTTATAAATCCATTTCAAGTTCTCTCATTCAATGTTATTTTGACCCAAAAGTTACAAAATTTGTAAGAGATTTTTCTTTAAAACCTTGTTTTGAATATTTTAAACTCTTTATCTTCCATGTATTTATTCTTTTAAATGTTTTAAAAATATTTTAATTTATAATTAAAAAATTGTTAAAGGTAATTTTCAACTATTTTTAAATTACTTTAAAAAGGTTTAAAAAGGAATATTTTTAACATTTTTTGTATGAATTATTTTTGTTTTTTTATAAAATGGGGAAAAGAATGTTTTTTAACATTTAATACTTGATAATTTTTCTAGGAACTATGTACATTCTTTATTATTGATATTACTCTATAAGTTTTCATGGTTTTTCAAAGAATAACCTATTCCCATTGTTATGATAATTTTTAGTTTTTAAATGTTTTCACAAGAAAAGGATATTCCTCTCATTTTTATGAGATTATTGAAAGTGATTTTATTATGACCTCAAATGCCAATATTTATGAGTTTTATGATGTAAATGAAATCTTTTATGTGTTTTATTAATTTTATGGTTCTTGGACATTGTATATGATGAAAAGTGTGTCTGATATTACCCTTTAATGTATTGAGTAGTGATTCATTCTCTAATATATATGATGTTGGAATTAACTGGGTAAGTTATATAGCGATACAAGCCTTTTCACATATTATTTCATGATTTTTTGCATAAATATCCATTAATACAAAACAAGGATCAAAAGGATTAGTGTATTTGGAAGATAAAATATGTAAAGCATCAATATGAAAATAATGAATCTTTATTTTAATATTCATATTGAGCTCCTAAATCCATTTAAGCTCTTAAAACTACATGAGATAACCTTGAGAATACATAGAAAAAAGGGGTGAGCTCAAAAGATCAGTAAGGGAATAAATATGATAAGGAAACATAACATGTGAGTAAAAAGTATAATATGATATCATAAAATAGAAGACTTATAAGTAATCACATAAGAGAATGAAATAAATAATATGCTATCAAAATATCATGATAACATATGAAATGTGAAAGAAACACAAAATATGACATAAGCAAAAGTCAAGGCTAACTTCCAAGACAACATCACATGGTGGTCAAAGTCCTATAGTGGATTAGGTCTACTCCCTAATCCCATACATAACGTCTCATAAAACAAAAGCTTTAACCAATACATTAGAGTTACATCTAGAAACACCCATCATAAAATGTTCATGATTATGTGTGCCACAAAAAGGAAATTAATCATAAGTCACAAAAATAAGAATTACCCATGGAAAGAAAATGGGTTGCACAATCTTGCCTCATATCATAATCAAAAGAGATTTCTTAATGAAGGAATTCAAGAAATGATCATAAGACATGTATTACCCCATAAAAGGAAGATAGAATAAGATAAGTATATATGTTAGATACATATATATAATTTAGAATCATTCCATAATATTAAAGAGAGAGAGAAAGTGAGTTAGAGATAGAATGATCATAACCTGATAAAAAAGGTGGTTTAGAAAGACCCCTTACCCTGAGCCTGATTCATCACGTACGTTCCTTATCTTCCTGAATAATAAAATTATGATAATTATTTACTTTATTAAGATAAATTTTCAATTTTATTATTTCTTTTATTTTATTTATTACTATTCTATATTCAATTGACTAATTAATTAATTTTACGTCAGATGTTTTGACAATATTCAGCACATATGTCCAAAATAGATTTAGTAGGTTGAATATAGTCAATAAGGCCATTATTTCATCATATTAAGAATAATAATAATTAAATAATTATTATATTTATACATAAATTATATTTTTAAAACCAACCATGAAATATGATTGTGAAAAATGAACTATGTTACAATCATAGAGATGGTATGTCCTATGTACGCATGAGTAATGTTTCCATTTTTCAAAAATCATTATAGAAAGAAGGTAAGTATTATTTTATATTTAAATAATGGTAATTATATCATAAATATCATTTTATTACTTTTAAATACAATTATATATACTATCCATGTGAATCAGTAATGAAAAACGAATCACATCATTTCGTGGAGGTGGTAATCCACACGTACACACGAACGACGTTATAATTTTTCATTGAAAATAATGGTAATAAAATATATTATATATTTTAAAATGATATATATGTCATTAATATAATATATATACATTAAATCCATCATTATATCCAATCATGAGTGATAGTGATGGAAAACAAATTAAATAGGTTTGGGAGGCGGTAGTCCGTTGTACACATGAACGATGGTTTCATTTCTCATTTGATGGAAGAGGAGATGGATATAGGTTATACCATTAACCTAATAACATATTAGTATATGTAATATAATATTTTTATTATATCATTATATTTTAAGAAGATTTTAAGGAGGTGGAAAGAGAAATAAAGTTAAAACACATGGTTAAGAACTATACATCTTCTTCAGAAAACCTATTTAGATTTATACCTAAAGCCTTCCTTGGATGGTTTTATAATAAAAAAAGGGACTATAGGTCATATTTATGGATTTAATTATGGATTTGGGTATGTATTTTATGAACCAAAAGGATCTTTAAGTGTGGAAAGTATAAGAGAGAGAGAGTTTCCTTTTATAAGTGGGGGAGAGAACATACTCAATTTGTTTGAAAAGAATAAAATATATTAATGTCTAATTCACACCAAATAGTTCCAAAATGAACCATTATTGAATATAAGATGATATATGGTCTAAATAGGGATATAAAATATAAATTATATAAGTTTTATCTCATTTTATCCCTTATATCTTTAGTTTAACCCCCAACAAACCTGTTTAAACCTTAACTTTGGTAATGGATTTTTAATGTTTTTATAATTTATTATCACAAAAAATTAGGTTTAAATTATTACCTAATATTATTTATGATTATTAAAAATATGAAATATATTTTATCAAATTTAATTCACATAATTATAAGAATTTAATTTATAATTAAACCCACAAAATGTGATGAAAAACAGTCTTTTAGAAAAATGCATTTTTTTAGTATAAAAATGTTTTTTAACAAATGAAACCATAAAATTGATTAAAATAAACTTAATTGTATTATTAATAATATAAAATAACTAATTTTACTTTAAAATAATTTTAAAACATAATAGAACTTTGTAAATTCTTGAAATAAAAATACAGTTTTCAATAAAAATCAATATTTTTCACTATTCAAGGGGAAATTAATCTTTTCAGAAAAATCCTAAAAATTCATGTTAAGATAATTTTAATATGATGATTTCAAAAATGATATCATTTTTATAAAATTATATTTCTAAAATTTTTAGAAATTAATTATATTATTTTCACTCAAAAAATAATAAAAATCATTTTTGAAGTAAACATATTTTTTTAAAGAATAAAATGAATTTAATAAAAATTGAGTAATTATTTAATAATAATTTATTAATTATTATTTGGAAATTTATGTATATTTCATAAAATATTTAATCCTATTCATACCCTCCAATTTAATATCTTTATTTTAATGATCACATTTAAATAATAAGATTTTGATGGTTCATTTAGGGTCGGTGTTGCATATTGTATATGCTATCAAAAATAGTTTTATTTTTAAAAATTAGGTTTGTTACATTCTTCCCCCTCAAGAAATTTTACCCTCAAAATTTCGTATTACATACTAAGGTGAAAACAAGTGAGGAGACTTATGCTTTATGGATTCCTATGGTTCCCAAGTTTCCTCTTCATATTTATGGTTCCGCCATAGTACTTTAACTAGGTGAGTTATCTTATTACGTAGAACTTTATATCTATAGTATAAGATCTTAACCAGTTTCTACTCATAAGAGATATTATTTTCTAGATATACCACCTAATAATTCAGTACATGCGATGGATTTAGTATGAAATTCTTCAATAGGGATACATGGAATACACCGTGTACTTGAGAAGATGTTGGTGGGAGTGCTTGTTGATAAGCCACAACTCTGATGTGATCTAGAATCTCAAAGGGGACGATGTACCTAGGGATTATATTTCCATTTTTTCACAAATATCATGATTCTCTTCCATGGAGATATGCATAGAAACACTTTATCCCTGACCTCAAACTCCAGGAATCATCAACGATTGTCAACATAGCTCTTTTACTAACTTTGAGCTTCCCTGATGTGTTGCTAATTATTCTTAACCTTTTATACCATTTATTCAACCATTTTAGGTCCCAACATCTTGCATTCACCAACTTATTTCCAACACATAGGCGTTCTACATCTCTTCCCATAAAGGGATTCATAATGAGCCATTTGGATGCTTGAGTGAAAGCTATTATTATATGATAACTTGAACAAAATAATATGTTGATCCCATCTACCTTTAAAGTCTATATAGCATGATCTCAACATGTCTTACAGTATTCAAATATCATTCTTAGAATGGCCATTATTTTGGTGGTGATAAAATGCACATAATTTCAACTTAGTATTTATAACATGTTATAGACTCTTCTAGAACTTGAAGGTAAATCTTAGCTCTCAGTCAGATACAATCTATAGTGGTGTTCCATGCAGCCTCATCAACGTTCTGATGCATATCCTTGCAATTTGACCGAGTGATAAGTCCTCTATAATTGTAATGGATTGAGTAGTCATAGTACTTTATCACCTCTAACCATATTCTCTAGAACATATTAAGATCCATCTATGTAAATATATATTTTAGGTTCTTATAATCTGTATATATTTCACACTTCTCTCTATAGAGATAATGTTGCCATATTTTTAATGCAAAGATCCCTGTAGCCAACTCCAGATCTTGTGTTGGATAGTTTTTCTCAAGAACTTTCAACTTCCTTGAGGTGTAGGATATCACTTTGTCATTTTTCATTAGTACACAACCCAAAACCTTATTTGAAGCATCACTATATACCAAAAAAAGTTCCCCACTTGAGGGAAGCATGAGAAATAGTGTAGTGATAAGCCTCTTTTTCAAATATTTAAATCTCTCTTCGCATTCATTGGTCCAGACAAAATTTATCCCTTTCTAAGTCATCTCGATTAGCGGGTTTTAAAATCATGATAATTTTCTCAAAAAAAAAAAATCAGTAATATCTAATTAGTCCAAGGAAACTATATAACTCTATTACAAATGTTGGTTCGTGACACTCCTCAAGTTCCTTTGTCTTAGAAGGCCCCATAAATATCCCTTTACTAGTGATAACATGTGCCAATAATGATACTTACTCCATAAAAAACTCACATTTATTTTACTTTTTATATAACTTATCATTTTTCAAATACTTTAGCACAATATTCAAATTCTCATCATGCTCCGTCTTTATTTTGGAGTATATCAGAATATCAACTATATAGACTACCAAATATTTGTTGAGTTAATCTCTAAAGACTCTATTAATTAAGTCCATAAAGATTACTAGAGCATTAGTGAGTTCGAAAGGCATCACTATGAACTCATAGTGTTCATACCTTGTTCGAAATAAAGTTTTTAGAATATCTTCCTTCTTCACCCTTAATTGGTGATATCTCAATTGAAGGTCCAACTTAGAGAAATAATGGGCCCCATGTAGTTGATTGAATAAGTCATCTATCTATGGAAAGGGATACTTGTTATTTATCATGATTTTTTTGAGTTCATGATAATTGAAACAAAGGCACATTGATCCATCCTTCTTCTTGATTAAGAGGACCAACACACCCCATAGAGAAACACTTGGGCATATAAAACCCTTTTCTAGATTATATTATAACTAATTTTTAAGCTCTTTAAACTCAATGATGGTAATTCTATAAGGAGTATTCAAAATAGGCAGAGATCTAGGTGTAAGTTTGATTGAGAAATCAACATCTCAGTCAAGAGGAATACCAGATAACTCTTTGAGGAATACATTAGTATAATCCATTATAATGGGAATGTATTCAAGCATGATTCTATCCTTTGTATCAATCATTTGTGTTAGATATTCTTTATCATAAGGCAATACTATCCATTCTTGAGTAGAATATTCCATGGGAGATTCATCCTCCTCCCTACACTTGTCTAAAATCAGAGAATAACTTGGGACGTGAAGAGTGATCTCCCTCTATTGATAGTTGATGTTGGATTTATATAAGGACATATAATCCATTCCTAATATAGCATAAAACTACACTAAAGGAAATAAGATATGATTTTATGGAAGATTCAGTCCATAAACATTGACTAGGGAGGAGTTATATACTAGGGATGCAACAATTACTCCATTTTCTGTTCTCATAGATAGCTCTACCCCATGTTTTTAGGTGGTGTTTGAATAGTGGTACTAAACATGAAATATATGAAATAATGAATATATTTAGAATAAAAAAAGTATTTTTAATATTCTTGAATGAACAACTAACATACCTATCACCACATTATTGTTTGGATCCAACTCAACAATAGTTATAGGATATGACCTTACTTTCTATCTAAGCCTTGGAGGTTGTTGTTGTTGATTTTCTATGACAACCCTCGGCTTAAGGAATTGACTTGCATAGTGCCCATGTTCCTTGAAGTTGAAACATTGTACCATAGGATGAATGTTAATCTAAAGATTCTTTTCCTTTTTCACATTAGTGGGATTCTTCATATCCTCTCATTTTTTATTAACCCGATGCCCCTATTTTACAAATTTGAAGCATCTTACGGTTCTCATGAGATTATTTCTAGGTTGGTACTTCCCACACTTTTAACATGTGGGATGTTGAATTTTCTTTCCTCCATGATATTTATCTATTGATCCACCCAAATAAAACTATATTTTAGGTTTTTTATCTCTAGTCCCATGATACCATTGAGGGTCACCGATCTCCATCTCAACTTTTAGGGAACAAAAAACACTCTCTTTTTATATTTCAAAGTCCCAAATTGCTAAATATTTTCATAGACTTAGTTTCAAACCACTAAGTAAATGGTCCACCTTACTTTCTATATTGACGGAAAAGCTATAGGTTTACCATGTAAGTCTTGATAATTTTTCCTCATACGCCCCGATAAAACCATCTTCCTTTTTCTTCAGTCTGAGGAACTCCCTATCCATTTTAAGATAGAGAATTTGGGGAAAATATTTATTGAAAAATATTTTCTTTAATTTTTCCCATTCCATAGAATCAATTTCTTCTTTGGACTTCATGTTCTTAATCAATTCCAACCACTGATCTACTACCCCCATCATACGATAAACAAACAACACAACTTTATATTGTTCAAAGCATTGGAGGATAGAGAATATCTTCTCGATGGAGTTAATAAATTGTTCCATGATGAGGGGATTAGAATATCCACTAAAGGTAGGAGTCATTTTTTACATAAAATTCTCAACTGCAAATTGCTATTTCTTAAGAGAAGGGGGGAATTTCATACGATTCAAGTTATCATTCATAACTTGAGCTAGTTGAGCAAGTACTACCATGAAGTTCTTAGATCCTGCTCCCATAAGGTTTGGAATATCATTTGGGAAATTATCACATTGCCTATCATGTTGTTTATTGGCATGAATTATCCTATTTCCCACCATTAACTAAAAAGAAAAAATAAGACGAGAATACATTAACTAATAAACATACAAAAGGGAAACTTATAAACTTGGGAGGAATAAATTATAAATGAAAAGTGTATCCCAGCTTATGAGTCTATAGGTTTCAATCCAGGTTATCCATGGTAATGTTTACTATTAGGTTTCCAAACCAAACAATTTATTTAAGTCCTTTATAATGGTTTATAAAGAGTTTGTAAATTTCTAAATCATGTCCCCAAGGAGTGTCAAAATAGGTGTGAAACAAATATTATTTATTGTGCACTAGGTGATGATAAATTTAATGACCAATGCACACTTTTCAGGGTTATTATCCCTAGGTACAACTATGACAGAGCCACATATATTTGCGGTATCTAGATAGGGATGTAATTTCTTGAAAACCTTTCACTATATGATTTAATGAAATTCCAGGATATTTTTATATACTTAGAATTATCCCTAGGGTTATCACTAAATTATTCTAGTACTAATCCCCCAAAATAAATAGACTTTGCCTCTGATACCAATTATAGGGACCCAATCCTTTTTACACATATTATTACATGATTTTTAACATAAATATCCATTAATACAAAGCAATTATTGAAAAGGACTAGTGTCTTTGGAAGACTAGGTATGTAAAAAATCAATATGAAAATTAAGAATATTTATTTTAATCTCTGTAATGATCTCCTAAATCTATTTGAGCTATTAAAACTACATGATATGACTTGATGTGAGTCAAAAGTATAACATGATATCATAAAAGATAAGACTCATGAGTAATAATATGTGAGCATAATGTAAAAAAATAAAGATAATTAAAACATAGGAAATGTGGAAGAAACACAAAACATGACATAAGCATAAGTCAAGGTTAACTACCAAGACAACATCACATGGTGGACAAAGTCCCATAGTGGATTAGATTTACTCCCTAATCCCATACATAATGTATCATGAGACAAAAGCTTTACCCAATGCATTAGAGTTATATTTGGGAATACCAATCATAACATGTTCATGATTATTCATTCCATAAAAAGGTAATCAATCATACAACATAAACATAATAATTACCCATATAAATAAAATGGGTTGCATAATCTTGCCTCATATCATAATCAAAAGAGATTTATTAAAGAAGTCATTTAAGAAATGATCATAAGGCATGTTTTAGTCCATAAAAGGAAGGGAGAATAAGATATGTATGTATGTGAGATATATACTTATATAATTTATAAGAATTACATAATATTAAGTAGAGATAAAAAACGAGTTAGAGATATAATGGTCATAACCTAAAGAAAATGGTGGTTTAGAGAGATCCCTTACCTTGAGCTCGACTCGTCACATGTGTTCCTTATCTTATTAAATAATAAAAACATGTTAATTATTTACTTTATTAATAACCATTTTAAATTTTATTATTCCTTTTATTTTATTATTACCATGCTATATTCAATCACTTAATCAATTAATTTTAAGTCATACATTTTGACAATATTCGGCGCATATGTCTAAAAAAAATTCAGTAGGTTGAATATTGCCAATTAAGTCATTAATTCATTATATTAAGAATAATAATAATTAAATAATTATAATATTTATAAATCAATTATACTTTTAAAACCAACCATGAAATTTGGTTATAAAAATTTAACTACATTACAATCATGGAGACGGTAATCCATACACACGCATGAGTAACATTTTCATTTTTCAGTGATAATTATAGAAAGAAGGTAAGTTTTATTTTATATTTATAGAATTATAATTATATCATAAATATCATATTATTACCTTTAAATATACTTATATATACCATCCATGAGATGCAGTAATGAAAAAATAATCACATTGCTTTGTGGAGGCGGTAATCCACACGTAAGCACGAATGATGTTATCATTTTTCAATGAATGGAATGGTAAAAATATATATGATATATTAATTTTATAGAATTATAAATGCATAATTAATTATATATATATATATATATATATTAAATTTATCATTATATCATATCGTGAGATGCGGTGATGGAAAACGAATTACATCGGTTTGCGAGGCGGTAGTCCACCATACACACGAATGATGGTTTCATTTCCCATTTGATAGAAGAGGAGATTGATACATGTTATTTAATTAACATAATAAAATATCATTATATTTAATATATTTTTTCATTATTTAATCATTATTGAATAATATTTTAAAGAAGTTGAAGAAGAAATAAAATGAAAATGCATAGTTAAGAATTACACCTCTTCTTCATAAAACCTATTTAGGTTTATACCTAAAGCCTTCTTTGAATGGTTTTATGATCAAACCATGGACTTTAGTTCATGGGGATGGATGTAAAGAAGATATTTGGGCAAGTATTGTTTGAACCAAAAAGTTATTGTAGTGTGAATAAGAGAAGAGAGGGGGTGTCCTTTTATAAGTGGGGGAGAGGACACACTTAGATTTTTTTTGAAAAGAATCAAATATAAAAATGTATTATTCACACAAAATGGTTCCAAAATAGACCATTACTAAATATTAGATGATATAGGTTCTGAATACAGCTATAAAATAGAAATTAGAAAAGTTTTTAGGTCATTTTAACCCTCATCTCTTTAGTTTAACCTATGGTAAATCTTTTTTAACCTTAACCGTGGTAATATATTTTTTCTATTAAACTATTCATTATAAAAAAATTAAGTTTCCCTTATCACCTAATATTAATTATAATTATTCTAGATATATAATATATTCTATAAAATTCAATGCACAGAAGTGGAAGAATTTAATTTAAAATTAAACTCTTGAAACGCGATGAAAAATGATTTTTCAGAAAAAAAACATTTTTAAGTATAAAGATGTTTTGGTACTAAATTCAACTATAAAATTGATGAAAATAAAATTAATTGGATTATTAATAATATAATATAAATAATTATACTTTAAAACCATTTTAAAACATAATTGAACCTTTTAATTTCTTGAACTAAAAATACATTTTTCAATAAAAATCAATATTTTTCACTATTAATTGGAAAATCAATTTTTTTTTCTAGAAAAATACCAAAATTTCACCCAAAGATAATTTTAATATGATTATTTAAATAATTATATCCTTTTTAAAAAATTATATTTCTAATTTTTTTGAAAATTAATCATACTATTTTTTCTCAATAAGAAATAAAAATCATTTATGAAGAAAGTGTATTTTTTGAAGAGTAAAACGACTTTAATAAAAATTGAGTGATTATTTTCAATGAATTTGTTAATAATGAGTATTAAATTTATGTATATTTCATAAATTATTTAATATTTTTTATACCCTATAATTTAACAGCTTGGTTGTAACAATCGTATTTAAATAATAATGTTTCATGGTTCATTTATAGTCAGTGTTGCGTGTGGTATATGATATCAAACATAGTTATATTTTAAAAAACTTGTGGTATTTCAAGTTATTCCATTATGATTTTATGTTATAATTAATATGCTATGTTATTTAATTATGACTTTATATTGTAATTAACCAGTTAAGTTATTCCATTATGAGTTTATGTTGGAATTAACTTATTATGGTATTCTATTATGAGTTTCATGAGTATAGTGCTTTCATGTAACCTTTATGATTTATGATTGATTATGAGATTTTTTTATGAAACATTTTGATCAAAGAAGTTAATTTTCATATTTTAAGGAAAGTTTTATATAATCTCAAAGCTCTTCATTTAAAGGAAATACTTTTCAATGGTTTTCAAGTATTTCAAAGGACTAACAATTTTTTCCTCATTTTTATCCTTGACTAAGTTTGGTTTTTATCATTCCACATTTTAATTTTTTTTCATAGGATATAAGGATGAGTTGGAACTGTAACAATGTTAAATTACCTTCTATAAAAACTCATCTTAAAAAAAGAAAAAATTTCATGAATGAAACATGAATGTACACTTAATAACTAGTTTTTGTAGACAACATTTTCACTATGTGTAAGTATCCATTTTTTATGTAATAATTTTACTAATTCTCTAAAATTATAGATGTAAAAGATCAAGAGAATGTAAAAAAGTACTATTCTAAATACATTTTTTTATTATAATAAAATCCTCTTTTAGGGTGGAGTGGGAACTCATAAAAAAAGTTATACTAACAGTAGTGGCAGTATAATAATAAAAAGATACAACAGATGCGGGTCATTAAAAAAGAGAACCTATCATGGCCCCCTCCCTCCAAAGATAATATAATGAGGGGAGAGAGATAATGACCCCTGAGTCCCACCTCCGGTAGGCCTCAGGTTGGTGACTAGCACTAATGGTGTACAAGTCTCACAATATGGGAGGCATTACCCTTTATAATGTAAATAGGATTAGAAGATAGAATGAATCATCCACAAACAACTCCAAGGCATAATATAAAAGAGAAACCCAAAAACCATTCCATAATACATGTATAAATAGAACTGATACAAAAAACAATAAAGTATCTAAGGTAAATACCCAAAAGTAAAGCTAAAGTAGTGACACAATAGCTATCCAAAGGTCTGAGCTAGAAATTTCCAGCACGGTCCACATAGTCCTCTTGGAAACCTGAAAATAGTTTTATATACATAGAGTGAGCATACAAGCATAATCAGTAGGAAAAACAAAGTCTCTCATGCACATGTGAAAGAATCATAATAATGCACCTATGAGAAAATAGAATAAGAAAACAACACCTAAACTGGTATACTAACAATCCTAGCCTCACTAAGGCATGATCACCAAATAACTCAAGTCAAGTAATATAATATAACATTATCACATCGATAAGGGTTCCCCAAACCTCTTTACCACTGGTATGCCACTCTCACACCCAATGGCGTATGTCCTGGTGGTCCCATACATTCCATATACCACACCACCCCAAGTATGGTTACAACACATCTCACCCATATAAACCTGGGATCGTCACCCCACAATCATGGAAACACACATCTCTCCTAAAAACACCAGGGCTACCGCCACACAAGCACGATCACGTCTCGCCTGAAAACACTTAGGCCATCACACCTCATCTCGAAGACACTTGGGACACATATCACCTCTCCCATAGACACCTGGGATATTATATCTTTCCCAAAGACACCTAGACCATCACAACCACCATCTAAAGAACTAATATATCTCCAACCATCACATCCTGTGCCATACCTACCTCATATAGAAGAGAGAGAAGGAAAGAGTGGGAACCCATCCATCTGTACTCCCCATCGAATATTGAAAAAAACACCCCATTGTGACTATGTGGGTGTTTGGAACGTAGTGCTCAACATGGGTGGGGTGCATATAGAAATTACAAGAATATACAAGAATATATATAATACCAAACACTAAAGCCCAACCTATGGGTTCACAACCAAACAAACCAACTCACAACACTGTTACTTTTTATGCCACCTCTAAATGTATTTATTAATAATTGCAACAGTCATTTCAGAAGGTGAAGAACCCTGATAAATTAAAGTGACTTCACATTTCCTCTTTGTTTAACACCCATTCATTTCATTATTCAGCATCAACTGCATTTAATCACAAAACCCATAATTTAATATTTCATTAACCATTTCCATTCCATTAAAAAAACCAACCCATTCCCTTCCAAACATTATTAAACAATTAATCAATTTATTCCATCACTACCCAGGAATATAGTACAACACAACCACATTTAACAAATAAGTCATCATTCCATCACCTTGCTACCCCAAAATCACGATAAAAGACTATCACCTCGCCGCCCCAAAAGCACAGACAAACAACCATGTGTCTCCCCACAACCCATTTCAATCACCCATCACCACCCCAAAAGCACGACCAAATATCAAAACATATCAAGATCATTTTCACAGATTTATAAAAGAGGATTTTATCACATTCCACTTTGTTTTAGGTGTGTTATCACACAAACAACATCTTGGGGAAACCATTTCATTAGCCAAGTATAAGTAATTAACCAATTTACATTTAAGGTGATATCACAACGATCACAAAAATCACAAAAATAAGGGTTCCACAACTCATGTAAAACAACGCAAACAAAACCACCAAAAACCACATTTTTCAGTAGGGCGTTTAGCCTGTAAAATACACAATATCAAAATCATATCAAGGCTATAAAAACATGAAAATCATACCCCTTTTACCCTTCAATTTCAATTAACCAATTTCTTTATCTTAGATTAAGACAACAAAACCATAATCCATAGATAAAGAGAAGTAGAACCCCTCCCGCATGTTACACAACAAGGAGAAATGAGGGAAATACTACCTCAAGGAAGATTTTCACACCACATGGTGAGGAAGGATGCCTGAAAACCACAACTGCACCACTAGAAATGTGAATAAACCTATTCTGTACCTAAGGTTTATCAAAACGCTTCCCAAACATACATCTCAAGGAAAACCGTATCACTACAAAAAATCCTATTGGAAGAACGAGAGAAAAAAAATGAGAAAGAGGAAAAAACTCACCATAGATCAACCATGGATCACCAACAAACAACCACCAGGATCGAAAAATCAAAGAGATATGAGTAGGGCTTGCAGAACACCTTAGGGTGCCTAGGGTTCATCCAAAATGTGAGGAAGAAGAGAGCAAAATTGAATGAATAAAATTTCAGATGAAAATAATTTTTAAAACTACATTGGATCAGGGGATTAGATGATGTGTAATACCCGTTAACATCGTGAAATCCCTAATATTTGGTTTTCATTAAAAAAACATCACCTCTTCATTTATTTTATTTTTTCTAACCCTGATATATTACACACCATAAACCCTTCTTCACATCGTGTAACATATTTAAAAACCGTGAAACCTCCCTGATCAAGCCGTGAAACTGACTTTCACTTCATGAAATCCACTTATACGATGTGTAATCACCTTGATTTTCACCTTTAGCAACCATAATTCTCTATAATCTCTCCGAGACTCCTCTAAACACCTCCAACAACCAAAATCGATGAAGTAATGGACTGGGAAGACACAAAATGTTATAGAACCAAAGAAGAAGTATTAGCATATGAGTGGAAATCAAATTCATACCCATTTTCAAACTGATTATTATAAGAACAAGTGGGAGATCTCTATATACATCAGCTAATTCTTAGTCGATAGAGAAACCTGGATTAATACCAAGATTAAATGGCCCCCATTTCTAAACTTTTTTTTATAGTCTTCGTATTACGAGGGGCCTATTTTCCAAGAGAAACTTCTTCGTTTTCTCCCCAAAGGAGTTAAAACTTTTTAATAGTGGCCACCAAATAATACACAATGAAATTACACCCTTAACCTACTTTATTTAGTGTGGTGGGAAGAGGGACCTCATGAATTCTATTGCTATTACCATCCAAAGGACTGGATGAACCCATCTGAGGCATAGAAGAAAACCCAACAATACCATTTCCTTTCTTATTAGCTAAGTCATGAAAAAAATCTTCAAGAGAAGGAGTCAGACTTACACAATCCATTACTTGAGCATCATTCACCATCATAGGATATTTTCCTTTACAATTCACTAAAGATTGGGGAAAAAATGAGGAAGCAAAGACAGTGGAAAGGGGATCCTTCATCTGGGTGTTTTGGATGGAGGCGAGTTGGAAGGAAGTTTTGTGGTGGAATAATTAATTAAATTAAAATTTAATTAATTCAATCACCCCTCATGTTGGTGCACAACAAGAGAAACCACAGAAGCCCCCTCCTCTTCCTATTTTCCAATGAATGCTGAATAAATCAAACTGAGCACCGACAAGCTCCGATCTTGATGGAGGATGCTCTTGGATTGTGAAACAGCAGTGCCGGAGCACAAATATGGGATTGAAGCATTGGTGTTCCTCCTGTGAGGTAGGTGGTTTGAATTTCAATTCATCGTTCCCATTTATGCTTCAATTTCCTTCGTTTTGTCATCGTAGTAGTGTAGATTGGGTCCTGAGGGTCGCACAGAAGGTTCCAGATCAAAATTTGGACCATCGGTGTGATCCCAACAATCCGCATAAGACCCGCCAGTGGGGCGGGCCATGGGGTGGTGGTCGTCCATATAGGACGGTAGCAGAATGGGTTTCCATTTAGTGGAGGGCCATTGGCCGGGGCGGACCAGCCAGTGTGGTCCGGTCTATCCCTTTTCGAGCAGGGGTTCTTTAAACCCCTGTAACGCGCAAGCCAAAAGTCTAATTTGCAAGTTGTTTGTGGAAACACGATCCTTGTTTAGCATGTTTTGGTAATTTTATGAGTTGGGTTCATGGACTGGGGCTACAAAACGTTGAAATAATAATAATATTTTATATTATTCAACTTCCACCCGACATAACTTCTGTACGGAGTGTCCAATTGACACACCGTTAGTGGTGATATGATCTTGATGGTAAATCAGACATTTCAAGATTGATTATTGGGTGCTGGGACTGAGATCAAAATGCAGGCCCCATGAGACCCGATTTGGGCATTTACGGAGAAACA
Source organism: Viscum album (assembly GCA_963277665.1). Classification (NCBI taxonomy): domain Eukaryota; kingdom Viridiplantae; phylum Streptophyta; class Magnoliopsida; order Santalales; family Viscaceae; genus Viscum; species Viscum album. Next base: position 836,469,309 of record OY728152.1, on the reverse strand, counting down.
TGACTTATTCTTTGGGTGTCTATTTTGGACAAATGAGTAGTCGATTCCATGTGTTTTTTCCGAGAGGATCTCATTATCGTGATCTGTTTGATGTGTTCTAGGATAGAGGTGTGGACCCCACTCGGTCTTGTTATGGTGAATAGTACATTTTTCAACGATTATCCATTTCAGGAGGAGTAAATAGCCTACCCTAAGTGTTTTTCCACGTAGAATGTGATGGTTGCCTCATTTTGGGCCTAGGAGGTGCCCAGTGTGGAAATGTTGCGGGACACTTGGGTTGACAATGTTTGGACCAACAATGATTGAGTGAACTCCCTTGGTTCATTCCTATGATGGTTCGTGTGTCATTACAACCATATTACAGGTTTGTGATCCCCTCGATAGGATGAGTTCAGATAGAGTTGTGGATTCCCTCTGGTGAGGCCGTGATAGGATCCTCTTGCTTCGCTTCCCTAGATCGGGTTCTCGCGTCATCGTGGCCAATTCTACATGCGCGACGATCCCCTATCTTGCAGTAAAACCCTGTAGGGTTTGTGGAATCATCGGGAATATGATCCCCTATGTAGTTGGCCGTATTAGTAGGGTTGTGGTATCTTCAGGTATACGATCCCCTACTCAATTTGTAGTTTTCTATAGGGTTGCAGTATCATCGGTAATATGATCCCCTACTCAGTGTGTGGCTTTAGTAGGGTTTTTGGTGTCATTGGTTTGATCCCCTACTTCACAAGTTTTACTAGATGGGGTTTTCGGTATCGTCGTGACCACCTTTATATGGGTGAAGATCCTCTATCTGAGTGATGTGATCTGTGGAATGTCAGATCAGGTTGTGGTATCCCTCAGTGGATCCTGGGTATGATCCCCTATCTGCGAGATCTTCATTTTACCGGGGTGGGTTCTGGTATCCCCTAGCAGACCCTAGGAGTGATCCCCTATCCAAGGAGTTTGGTGTTCCGCTGTTTCAATGTGAAGTTCTTAGTGATGATATCCGATGAGCGTGTTCTCTCGGATAGGCCATCTAGGATGGCGATGTAACCCGATGGAGTGTATCTCTTGGGAGAGTGTCATTTAGGATGACAGAGATTGTGGAGTGTGTTCTCGGGTTTTGTGTATTCCTTAGAGCCTCGAGTCGAACCTATCACTGGTGATGAGGTTAGAACCTATTGAGGCTTGGTGCCTGATATGTGTATATCTGGTGCGTTTTTTGGGTTTCCCTTGGGGTGTTGTCACATCTTCGATGACATACCATGTGGTTTGAGTTGACTGGTTTAGTTTATCCAAGGAAGGTATCGAGATGGTGTTTCTCTCTCATCCAGGTTCCCTCTAGCTAGGACGAGTAGATTGATGCCTTTCAGTTGCTCCCTTTTCTTTTGGGGGTTTTGGGGAGCCTACTAAGTATTTTTATACTCACCCCTACATGGAATTTTCTTTCACATGTTTTGTGTATTTTTCAGACCACAGACCTTTCAACGGAGTCCCAAGAGGACCCGAAGTAGGTGGAGCTTAGTGAGCTCGACCGATTGGGGTGTTACCAGAGTTGAGCTGAGGTGCTTTCGGATGAGAGTTTGACAGCGATCCCCTCCTTCTGAGTAGGTTGTAATTTTTTTTTCAGTTTTCTTTTGGTGGGTCCTATATTTTCCCCTTTTGTACCGCTTTTGTACTCTGGTTGTGGGATAGATGCATTCATGTATTTATTTCTAGTTTTTATATATCTCTACACTATTTCATGGATGTGTATGTGGGTGCGTGTGTACAAGTACCTTCAAATAAGGTCTCCCATGTGTGTGATAACCTACTCGACGCTAGTCTCTGACCCCTAGCCTATCAGAGGCGGGCTTGGGGAGTCGCGGATCAAGTCCCATTGGGTTGGTTCGTGACATTGTGGTATCAGAGGAGGTTCCACCTTTTGGATCTCAGAGTGTAGTTGGTCTAGATGTGGGCTTGGTTTGGGTTGCATAGCGGCAATGTTAGGATGTTTCAAGTTCAGATTTTAGGCTAGGGACTCCAGTGTTGGTGCGGCGGCTGAGGTATCCATTCACCAGAACTCTGATAACCTTCTTTTCAAATCAGGACATTGGGACACTGGTCATAGGGAAATAATGGTTCATGCATCATGTAGGGTTGGGTTTTGAGTTTTCCTTGTCCTTTTTGAGTCATATCCCTAGATATACTCTTTGACCATGGTACATCTTGATTGTATTTTAGGATGCCTCCATGATTCTATCTAGTGAGGGTTCCACAATGGGATTGTGGTGATGATCCGCCCCGAGTTGAGGCTTTAGAGCAGGGCACTGGTTCTGAGACTGGACCCCCAGGTGGTCCGCCAGTTGAGCCACTACTTGTCGAGTAGCTGGTTGTGCCGGTAGTGTAGGATGAGGATGCGCGTAGGTTGAGTGCACTGCATGAGTTCCAATGGCAGTGGCCTCTAAGGTACTAGGGTGATTTAGACCCCCAGGCAACTGATGACTGGATCAAAGCAATCACTCAAGTTTTCTTCCTAGTGAGGACACCTCCAGATCAAATGGTGGGCCTAGCGGTGAGCCTTTTTCACGGTTCGATCGGGAGATGGTAGAGTCTGGTGATGCAGTCCCATGAAGAGGAGACATTAATGTGGAAGAGTTTGAGTGGCTCTTCAGGGATGAGTTCTACCCGGTCACACTGATATTAGTGCAGATCCAGGAGCTTCTGCAGCTTCAACAAGAGGGCATGAGTGTGTTGGAGTACTCAGTGAGGTTTACAGACCCATCATGCTACTCCATGGATATGGTTTGAGACACATTCTTTAGGGATCATACCTTCAAGAATGGCCTACACAAGACAGTTGGGTAGGAGTGGTTTCCTTGTGTTTTCCCACTTATGCGGGAGTGTTGGAGCGAGACTTGGTGGTGGAGAGATTTCTGGTTGAGCAGACTCCGACAATTAGTGCTGGGAATGCTGGAGCTAAGAACTCAACAGCTGGTTCAGTAATTGGTACCTGAATACAGTCTCAGGGGTCCGAACATGCACAACATTTTAGGAGGCAACCCCATGATGGAGGATTTAAGGCTTAGGGCTCTTAGGCCTCACAGGCTAGTTTTGGTCAACCACAAGAGAGTCGGTGTTATACTTGTGATGGATGGGGACATATTTCTAGATATTTTCTGACCTGCAATACTGCTGAGAGGGAGCCAGTCAATTGGCCTCCTTTACGGATGAAACATCTCGAGTATGGAGGTCCGTAGGTCGACAAACATGGTGATGGAGCTGGTACAATAGCGGGAGGTGGCAGGCGGTACGAGTTTCCACCACCACCACCCCCAGGTGGTCCACACCGAGCTCAGGGAACTAGAGGATGAGGGAGAGGACAACTGTAGGACTTAGAGGTTGTTGACCTAGAGGATCCGTGGATGGATAGAGGTACACTCTGTGTCCTTTCTACTTTCCTTAGTAGTTTTGTGGCAAACTGTTATGCGGTACTCTTTCCTTTATTTTGCTTGCTCAAGGTTTGTTTAGGGAATTGGTAAGACCCTATGTTGGTGTTGTTCGACATTCTTTGAATGCATGAGGAATACAGATTATTCCCCCTTTGAGACATGTTTTTTTTGTGATGTGATTAAAACTATACGGGTGAGTCAGTGCCTCCCAAAGTGGATAAGTGTTGAGGTGTGGTGGATGAGTCCCTCTAACTTATGAGTTCAGGTAGGGTTGTGTGTTATCTATGTGAAAGGCCTTGGGTTCCCCAAATTGTGTGCTAGTTAGAAGCCTGGGAACCCTTGGTGTCTTTGTTGTGGTTTTCAGTGAACTCGCTAGTGTGGGAAACCCAGTTCAGAGTTTAGTTTCTTTCCCTCGTGGTTATAGATTTTCGGGGATGAAAAGTCCTAAGGTGGGGAGGATTTAGTGACTTGAGTTTTTCCATGTTATACTTTGGAATATTTCTATGAATAATTTTAGATCTAGACGTGAAGATGGCGTGAAATTCCGAGGCCTGGTGTGCCTAGGATTAATTATATAAAAATATTAAGTATTTTTATACTATGCACGTGGTGGAAATGAGTTATCTCTTAAGTGGTAGCTCAGATCAGAAATTCGAGGGTATAGTTGCATCCAGAGCATGCTATTTACACTAGGTGGGGTGTAAGTTTTGTGGGCATGGGCCTGCTGTGGAAAAAGTTACCAAGATAATTTTGGTAAATAAATAAATTTATTTATTTATGGATTTTATCTTGAATAAATCCTGAATGGAGTCTCAAATCAAAATTCTAATATCGTGGTTGAGTCCAGAACACCGTGCTTACCCTAGGTGTGATATAAAGTTGTTCGTACTGGGTGTTTTGGATGGAGGTGAGTTGGCAGGAAGTTTTGTGGTGGGATACTTAATTAAATGAAAATTTAATTAATTCAATCATCCCCCCTTATGTTGGTGAACAGAAGGAGGAACCACGGAAGCCCCCTCCTCTTCCTCTTTTCCAACGAACACCAAATCAAGAAAACGAAGTGCCGATGAGCTCCGATCTTGATGGAGGATGCTCCTGGATTGTACAGTAGTAGTGCCAGAGTGAAAATCTAGTATTGAAGCATCAACGTTCTACCCACAAGGTAGGTAGTTTTAGTTTTAATTCCCCGATCTCATTTATGTTTCTATTTCCTTCGTTTTGTCGTCGTAGAAATGTAGATCGGGTCCTGAGGGCCACATAGATGATTTCAGATTGAAATTTGGAGCTCCAAGGTGATCCCAGTGGTCCAGGACGGTGGTGGGCCAGTTGGAGCCAGTGGAGCTTGGGACCCCGGCGGTGGCGGCAGTAGCCGAGCCGGCTAGGGTGGGCTGGTCCAGGGTGGGGCGGACCGACCAGTGTGGGCCGGTCCATCCCTTTTAGAGCCCAGGGTTCTTTAAACCCCCGTAACTTGAAAAACGGAAGTCGGATTTGAAAACCGTTTGTGGAGACACAATACTTGTGACAAGATGGACCCTTTGAGAATGTTTTAGGAATTTTATGAGTTGGGTTCATGGCCTGTGGCCATGAAACATTGAAATAATAATAATATTTTATTATTATTCAACTTCAACCCACTATAAATTTTGTATGGAGCATCCGATTGATGCGCCGTCAGTGGAATTGTGATCCTGATGTTAAAGAGGAAGTTTCAAGATAAATTTTGGGTGTTGGGACCGAGATTAGGGAGCAGGCCCCACGAGGCCCGATTTGGGTGTTTACAGAGAAACATGACTTATTCTTCGGGTGTCCATTTTGGAAGAATGAGTAGTCGATTTCGTGTGTTTTTTCTATAGGATCGCATTGTCATGATCTGTTCGATGTGTTCTGGGATCAAGGCATGGCCCCCACTTGGTCTTGTTACGGTTAATAATACATTTTTCACCGGTTATTCATTTCAGACGAGTAAATAGCCTATCCTGTGTGTTTTTCTGCATAGAACACGATGGTGGCCTCGATTTGGGCCTAGGAGGTGCACAATGTGGCGATGTTGCGGGAAACATGGGTTTACAATGTTTGGACTAGCAACAGTTAAGTGAAATCCCTTAGTTCGTTTCTATGAGGGTTCGTGTGGCATTATAACCCTAGTACAAGTTTGTGATCCCCTTGATAGGATGAGTTTATATAGAGTTGTGGAATCCATTCAGTGAGCCCGTGGAAAGATACTCTAGGTTTGATTCCCCAGATCGAGTTCTCGGTATCGTCATGGCCAACACTACACGGACGATGATCCCCTATCTAGAAGGAAAACCCTGTAGGGTTTATGGCATCATCGAGAATATGACCCCCTATGTAGTGGGCCATATTAGTAGGGTTGTGGTATTGTCGGGTATACGATACCCTACTCAGCGTGTGGTTTTTTGTAGGGTTGCGGTATCATCTGTAATGCGATCCCATACTCAGTGTGTGGTTTCAATAGGGTTTTTGGTATCATTGGTTTGATACCTTACTTCAAAATTTATAGCATATGGGTTCTTTGGCATCGTCATGACAACCTTTATGTGGGTGATGATACTCTATCTAAGTGATGTGATATGTGGAACGTCAGATCGGGTTGTGGTACCCCCCAGTGGATCCTGGGTATGATCCCCTATCTGTGAGATCTTTGTTTTACTGGGGTGGGTTCTGGTATCCCCTAGTGGACCCTTGTAGTGATCCCCTATCTGAGGAGTTTGGTGTTTAGTTGTTTTAGCATGATGTTCTTAGTGACGATATCCAACGAGCGTGTTCTCTTGGATGGGACATCTGGGATGGTGATGTAACCTAGTGGAGTGTATCTATCAGGCGAGTTTCATTTAGGATGCATAGCTCATGGAGTGTGTTCTTTGGTTTTGTGTATGCCTTAGATCCTCGATTCGAACCTATCGCTGGCAGTGAGGTCGGAACCTCCTGAGCCTTGGTGTCTGAGACGAGTATATCTAGTGTGTTTTATGGGTTTCACTTAGGGTGTTGTCACATCTTTGATGACATACCCTATGGTTTGAGTTGAATGGTTGAGTTTAGATGAGGACGGTCTTGAGATGGTGTTTCTCTCTCATTCAAGTTCCCTTTGGATGGGATGAGCATACTGATTCCTTTCAGTTTCTCCCTTTTCTTTTGGGATTTTTGGGGCACCTACTGAGTATTTTTATACTCACCCCTGCATAGACTTTGCCTGCACATGTTTTGGGTCCTGTTCAAACTATAGGCCTTTCGACAGAGTCCCAGGAGGACTCGGAGCAGACAGAGCTTAGTGAGTTGGACCGACCGAGGTGTTACCAAAGTTGAGCCAAGGAGATTTCCAGCAGGAGTTTGATAGCAATCCCCTCCTTCTGAGCAGGTTGGATGTTTTTTTTTTCAATTTTCTTTTGGTAGGCCCTATATTTTCCCCTTTTGTTCTGCTATTGCACTCTAGTTATGGGATATATATATGCATGCATTTCTTTCTAGTTTTTATATATCTCTGCACTATTTCATAGAGGTGTATGTGGGTGAGTGTGTACAGGTACATTATGCTAAGGTCTCCCATGTGCGTGATAGCATACCCGACGCTAGTCACCAACCCCTAGCCTATCAGAGGCAGGCTTGGGGAGACACGACTCGAGTCCCATTGAGTTGGGTCGTGACAATAACTAGAGGTTTGGTGTCATTAGTGACTATAAGATGTGCAGAAGATGAACATGTTTTCATAGAAAACTCATTACCATAATCCCCCCCCCCCAAATTATAAGACAAATATATCTGGGGAGGGGCTAGGAGAGATCAATATCAACACAGATGTGAACAAAACCATATTGTCTCAAATACAGAGCACGATAATCAATGTAGAAAAAGATACCATTCTGGTCAGCCATGCCTTTGTGGACAACTATATTATTAAAGGGAAGAGGCAAGCTAAATAGGTAAATCCACACTATTGAGTGATTGTAGTCTTAACCCTTGTTGAATTCCATTGTCTTACAAAAGAGGAAGAACCTATAGTCTGTGCAAGATTGAATTTATGAATACCAGGAAAGAGAAAAGTTTGAGCCTGAAAGAAGACGAACACTCAGATGACAGTGGTCCAATACCCCAACCTTCACCAGGGATTATAAACCCCAATCTTTGTTGATGAAACTTGCAAAAAATTCCAGTAAATGTTAATTTAAAACAAACCAGGTGATGATGGTTCTTGAGTGAAATGATAACACTAATTGGAACCCTATAGCTAAAATGGATAATTAAGGGGAGCCTCTAAAATAAATATATTTTTTGGGGTTGATATAGAATAGGGGAATTAGGAGAGGATTCGAATATAGAACCCCGAGGTAAAGAAGACTTGGAAGATCCAAAGATAAGGGGAGCAGGGAGTTAATTATATTTACCATAGTAACAGGTTGGAACAACCCTCCAGGAGGGGACAATGCCACATAAGCGACCATCATGATGTGGTAGATCCCTATAAAAAGGTCTCGAGCCCTAGAAAAATCTCCCAATGTAAGAAAGTTCAATCCTTTCTTTAAAACTAATAATAATGGGTTGGTTGTGTATGGGTTGTTATAGTTGGTATCAAATAAAGAGTTTAGATAACTTTAGAGGTTAGGATGCTATTATATGCGGGTATTTTAAGAGTTTTGGATACCATTATAGTTTAATATGTCTAAGGTAAATCATAATATTAAAGGGATAGATACCCTTTTGAGGTTTTATATGATGATATTTTAAGGTGATTAATGATGTTTTTGAAGTTTTTTATTGGGTTTTAATAAATTATTAAGGTATATATAACCCTTAGGTTTAAAATGTGATTTATTATGAAGGTTAGTTAGGAAGAATGTTATTGGAGACATAAGTTGAAAGGTATACATAACCTTTAGGGTTAATAAATTCTTTGATGTTTAAGTAATTATGGTTAATTGAGATAAATGGTTATCATATTTTTGGAACATTATAAGATTAAGGTAAATAATAATTTTTCGTTAGTATGTGATTTTATTTCGAAGTGGTTGATATTAATTGAGGAATAAAGATTGAGTTAAATTTTGGAAGTATATATGATTTTTTTGTGGTTTTATGTCATGGTGATTTAGGTTATTTTGGGAAAAGATTAGTATATTTTGGAGAATATATTATTAGGGTATATACATTTTTGACATGTGATTTAATGAGTGATTAATGTTTAAAGATTAATATGAAGTTGATCTTAGAGGAATATGTGATAAAATATTTTTGATTTTTGGGTTTCAAATTTGGTTAGGAATATTTTTAAGAGTTTTAAGGTTAGTTATTTATGGAATGATTTAAATTACACTTTGAGTGTTATTGTCGAGGTTTTATAGATTAATGTATTATTTCTTCACATGAAGGTTTATTCATATTCGATATTATCTTAACTTGTACTAACCATTTTCGTTTAGATGAATGTATAGAAATAGGAGAAATAACTTTTCATCCTTTTATGGATCACATGATCCCTTAAAAGTTGATTTTCATGTTTCAGACATGAAAAATTCATCTTAGATATTTATCGTTTGGATTGTGGGATGAAATAGGGGTGGAAAATAATCGAAACACAAAACCTAGGGATGATATTATGCCTATGAAAATGAAAATAAATCAAGTATATTTTATTATATTCTCTATCTTGATGGTGAAATAAGTCATCAAGAAAAAGGAAGATAAATATATCAAATCTTGTCACTCAGTTATTAAGGTATGCTTTTGTAAAATCATTTAAAAGTATGATTTTAGAAACTTTTAATTAAGTTAGAAATTAATGTTCATAATAAAATCTACACATGAGATTATTCCTATGTCAAGATACATTCATTTTGATAAGAAAAATTAAAATTTTTATAATACAATTCTTTTAGGGGGTGAATGTAACACCCCGAGATTTTAGTATGTATTACGTTAAGTTAATATATTATTGAATAACATATGATTTATACAATACTAAACTAAAGTGAATAATAATTTATTAAAATTCAAGGTAAAAAAATACATTATGTATATACAATTTGAAAAAAATAAACTAACACTCATTGGTATAGTATGTAAGGTTAAAAATATTTAAAGTTTAAAAGGGTCATTTTTCTATAAAAGTGTTTTTTCATTATATCTTATATTTTAATTTAAAAGATAAATTTATGAATATAATAATTTTAATTTTATGAGATGAACTTAATTTTTGGTTTAATCATTTTAAAAATATGATGGAGTGAATTATAGGGATTTTTTTTAGAAATTATTGATTTTTAGGTGAATAATGAAAAATACAATTTTTACAAATATCATAAATTTTAAGACACCATCATATTATAAAAACTAATTAAGAGTTTATGTAAAATTTTTTATAGATAAAATATGTATTAATAATTAAAATAAAACATTTAAAAATATTATGTTGAATTTATAAACCCATTTTTGACATTTAGAACCTAAGCGATATTTTATTCTAATAAAGAACTATTTTTTTATTATTTTCTTGAATTAAATATTTAAAAGGAAACATTTTGTTTTATGTTGGTTTTTAAGTCACATAACTAAATTTTTTTATTCATAAACTAATAAATGTCATGTGGATCAATTTTATACATGATTTTGGTGAAAATTTATTTTTATGCTTAAAACGACATTTTTCTAAAAACTGTTTTCACTTGCATTACAATTACATATATTAAAATTAATTTTTACCATATCTAGAAATTTAATATTTTAAAATGAATTACATATTTTGAATCACCATATTCAATTTATGTAATAAGGTCCATTTCAGTTTTATTCATAATGAATAGTTACCATAGTAAATGTTTATCACCACGATAATGGTTAAAAGGTTTAATGATAGAGTTAAACTAAGATATAAGACTTAAAATACCTATAAAATTTATATAAATTTGATTGGATAACTGTATTTTTACCCTATAATATCCTATCTTTAATTTTTTTTCCATTTAGTGCCATTTTCCCTAGAAAATGACTTTATATTATTTTAAAGTTAATATTATTTACAAGAGTACCACTCCCCTCACTTATAAAAGGATCTCTCCTATTCTAACTTAACCACACACTTTGAGCACCTTATCTCAATAAAAATCTGAAAAAATATTCACCCAAATCATCTTAACATGTCCTAGAGGTACTGATATCAACAAATGAACAAACTAAGAAGGCTTAAGTTGTAAGCCAAATGAGGATATCATAGGAAGAGGTAAAGGTCTTAACCAAGTTCTTTCAAGTTTCTTTCTTCTGACACCCCTTTAAAATATATTATAACCATATTAATATAATAAAATAAGTATCATTACTATAATTAAATGTTATTATTATGATTTAAAAACTATTTTCTACCTCATTTCCATCCCATGAAAAATGAAAATGTTTCTCGCACGTACGTGCAAACTACCGCTTTCATGAAGTGACGTATTTCATCTTTCGTCACTGCCTCACATGACTGGTCATGTAGATGAATTTAATAAATATATATTATATTTATGAAATAATTATGAATCTTTAAATATAAAATATTATTTAATTTCCTTTCCTTCCATCTTCTAGAAAATAGAATCATCATTCATGTGTACACACGAATTACTGCCTCCACAAATGATGTATATAATTTTTCATCACCGCATTACTTGAATTGTTCTAAAAATATATTTAAGTAATAATTAAGATATTTATATGATGATTAAGGTTTTTTAAAGATAATTTTTCATTAAATTATTAATATCATTAATAAATAGTCATTGTAAAATTTAACTTCTTAAAATGAGCATACTGAAACACTTTGTAAGTAATAACTTATTACCATTATTTTTCATTTATATTGTTAATATAAATATTATTAAATATGATTTATAAAATTAACATAATTATTTTAAAATCATTAATATTATATAAAAGTGTTATTATCAATATAAAATAACATTTTCTTACTCATTCAACCATTATAATATGTTCTTATCTGGGTCAGTTTTACCACCTACATGAATGATGTTATAAATATGTTAATAATTATTAAGGAAAATTAAATAATAGTAAAAAGATGTAATAATTATTAATTTAAGAGGTTTTCATAATCTTTAAAATTTGAAACATCCATCACATTAATGTAATTAAAAGTAATAAATTATGATTATTTTAAATCATAAAATTAAGCTTATCAAGGAAGATTCATGAAAAAGAAATTATTACACGATCTATTGAAATATTTTGTTTTTGGAATAATATTAAACTTATACCTTTACACATATAAATCTCATAAAACCATTATAAAAATAATTTTTACCTTTATAAAGATAAAAAATCTATTTTGGAGATTATAAACCAAACAAACCCAAAACAAATAATGTAAACTAAACTGATTTAGTAACTAAATGAAATAGGATAAAAAATGAAATAAAAGGAATCATAAATAAGTAATGAACATGAAAAATGGTTTTGAATCAAGTATAAAATTAACATAATTTTATAACTTAGAATGGTAGACATACATACAAAATGAGTAAAGATTCAAGGTAAGGGATTTCTCATCTCAATTTCCTTTCTTTGAGACTTATAATATTTTCACTAAATGTTTTATTTTTTGTGGTGTATAAACTACCATATAGATGAATTTTATCATATATTTCCTGAAATTCAAGCATATAAAAAATCCATTTCAATTTCTTTCCAATTTTTTTATTCAAAAGTTTCTAAATTTTTAAGAGATTTTTCTTTAAAACCTTTCTTTGAATGTTTCAAATTCTCCTCTCCTTGTCCATATTATTTTAAATGTTCTAGAGTTTTTTTATTTATAAATAAAGTTTTTTAAAGGTAATTTGTTACTATTTTTTACTTTATTTATGAAGTTTTAAAAATGAATCTTTTTTAATATTTTCCACATGTGTTAGTTTTGGTGTTTTTTATAAAAGTGGGAAAAAAGTTTTTTAATATTTACCTCTTGATTGATTTTCCCAAAAAATGAATATTATTTGTTATTAAGATTCCTCTATAATTTTTCATGGTTTTTCAATGATGATCCTATCCCCATTGTTCTATAATTTTTTATTTTTTAAATGTTTTTAGAAGAAAAAGTTATTTCCTCTCATTTTATGAGATAACTGAAAGTGCTTTTGCTCATGGGATCAAATGCCAATATTTATGTGTTTTCTAATGTAAATGAAATATTTTATGTGTTTTATTCATGTTTTGTTTCTTGGTCATTGTATATGATGACTGGTGGGTCTGATGCATCATTCCAATGCATTGAGTAATGATTTATTCTCCAGAAGATATAATGTTTGAATTAACTGGGTAAATTATTCCATTACTAGTTTATATTGGAATTAATTGGTTAAGTTATTCCATTATGATTTTATGTTATAATTAACTGGTTAATTTATTATATTATGAGTTCTATTAATATGGTGGTTCCAAGTAACCTTCATGATTTATTCTTGATAATGAGATTTTTTATGGAATGTTTTGATCAAAGAAGTCAATTTTCAATTTTGAAGGTAAGTTTTATATAATAAAAAAGTTCTTTTTTTAAAGGAAAGACTTTTTTCAAAGGTTTTCAAGTATTTTAAAATATAAATGAGTTTCTTTTTAATTTATACCATTTAATGAGATTTTTTTTTCTATTCCCATGTTATCAATTTTTTTCACCGGATCTAAGGATGAGTAAGTACTATAGTAAGGTCAAATTATCTGCTATGATGAATCCTATTAAATGAAGAAAAAGTGTCATGAATGAAAATGGAGTATATACTTAAGAAACTTTGTGTGTGTGTAAAATATTCACACTATGTGGAACCATCTACTTTATTATGTAATGCGTTTACTAATTCTATAAAACTATAAACCTAGAATATCATGGGAATATAAAAAAGTACTATGGTAAATCCATTTTTTTATTATAAGAAAATCCACATTTAGGGTGGAGTGGGAACCTGTATAAAAAATCACACTGATGATGGTTATAGGTTACGAGTGACTAGTTACAATAGATGAAAGTCATCATAAAAGGGATCATAAGTAGAATCATCAACCTCAGAGTTGAAATCAGAGTCATACATATTTTAAAATTGTAAATTAGTATAGCAGGTGTGAGATCTATCATAAAAATCAACCAATTATTATCTAAAATAGAAGCCTAGATTGATACCAAGATTAAAACTCTACCTGCACCAACCTTTTTTACTAGGATTCTTATTGTGAGGGACCTAATATCCAAGAGTAACCTCTCTAATTTACTCCTTCAGGAGTTGAAAAAAGTTCATAGTGGACATCGAAGAAAATAAAGTGACATGATTCCCTTAATTTAGTTCAGTTAGTGTGTTGGGTATAGGGATATCCTGAATATTCTTTCTATCACCATCCAAATGACTGGATGAATCCACATGAGGTGTATAAGAAAACCCAACAATACCATTGCCTTACTTTCGAGTTGAGCTGCAAACAACATCTATAAGAGAAGGAGCTGTACCTACACAATCCATAGCTTGAGTATCATTCACCATCATATGATATTTATTTTTCAATTCATCAAATCATGGGTGATAAATGGGGAATCAAAAGTAGTGGGAATGGGGAGCCAACCAATGGAAATACAATATAATAGGGCCCTATAAGCAAGTGAAGAATTTTCCTAAGGGAAAAAATAACAATAAGGAAACCTATAGGAACACACTCATATGAAAGGCCATCCATGTTAGGATACTGAGGGACTGGATATGGAGGAGCGTATGATTCATATAGCCTCTTTACTTGTGACACTGATAGCTAGAGGTTTGTTGGCATTAGTGACCAAAAGAAGAGAAAAATATGAACATGTTCTCACAGGAAATACGCTGCCAGAAGATCCCATCTTTGGAAACCATAAGATGAATACATATAGAGAGGGGATAAGAGAGGTAAAAATTGACACAGATGTGAGAAAAACTATCTTGTCTCAAACATAAAGTGTGATCATCAATACAAAAATATCTACCAATTTTTTCGACCATACTTTTGAGGATTACTAGATTTTGGAAGGGGAGAGACAAGCCTGGTAGGAGAATCTACACCACTGAGCACTTGAAATCTAAAACATTGTAGAATTACACTATTCAACAAAAGTGGAAGAACCTATGGCCCACATAAACATGGTTATAAGGGTTCTTGAGTGAAACACCGTTTCCACATAGAACTCAATAGCTAGGATACATAAGGTAGGGGATATAATAAAAGTAATCACTTATTTGGGGGAAATACATACTGGGGGAATCATGAGAGGATTCGAATGAATAATCCTGAGGTAATGAAGGCTCAGTAGATCTGAAGAAAAGGAGAGTAGGGAGTTTATCAGCTCTACCATAATGATCCACTGTACCAATCCTATAGAAGGGACTGACACAAAATAATTAGTTTTCATGAGGCAGGGGATCCCTAAACAAATCTTCTATACCCTTGACAAAGCTCCCAATGTAAGAAAGTACAACCCTTTCTTTTAAACTCATAATTATGGATTGGTTATGTAATAGTTTCTATAGTTTGTATTAGAGAAAAGGTTTAGATAACTTTATAAGTTAGGATGCTATTAGATGAATATATTTCAATATTTTTGGATACTATCACGAGTTAGTATATCTAGGTTCAATCATAATAATAAATACATAGATAACTTTTAAAGGTTTTTTTTGATGTTATTTTAAGATGATCAATGATGTTTTTATAGTTTTTAGTGGGTTTTAATAGATGATTGAGGTATATATAACCCTTAAGTTTAACATGTGATTTAGTTTGAAGGTTATTTGGGAAGAATGTTGTTGGATACATAAGTTGAAAGGTACACATAACCTTTATGTTTAATACATTCTTTGATGTTAAAGTAATTATGGTTAAATGGGATAAAAAGTTATCATATTTTTAGAACATCATAAGATTAAGGTGAATGATATTTTATGTTAAATTGGTTGATATTAATTGAGAAATAAATATTGAGTTAACTTTTGGAAGTATATATGATTTTGTTGTGGTTTTATGTCATGGTGATTTATGTTATTTTTGTAAAAGATTATTATATTTTAGATAATATATGATTAAGGTATATACATTTTTGTTATGTGAAATTATGAGTTATTAATGTTGTTCGAGGATAAATATTAAGTTGATATTGAAATAATATGTGATAAATTTTTTATGGTGTTTGAGTTTCAAATTTAGTT
This sequence comes from Viscum album, assembly GCA_963277665.1. Lineage (NCBI taxonomy): Eukaryota > Viridiplantae > Streptophyta > Magnoliopsida > Santalales > Viscaceae > Viscum > Viscum album. The sequence goes on along the minus strand of OY728152.1, from coordinate 836,453,690 downwards.
AGAAATTTTTTAAAGAGTTTTAAGGTTAGTTATTTATGAAATTATTTAAGTTTAACTTTAGGTTTTATTTTTGAGTTTTTAAAGATTAATGTACTATTTCTTTATGTAGAGGTTTATTAATTTTTTATTACGCTATTAAATTATTATAAACATTTTGGTTTTTGTAAATGCATAGAAATAGGAGAAATAAATTTTCTTCCTTTTATGGATCTCATGATCCATTAAAAATTGATTTTCATGCTTTAGAAATGGAAAATTCATCTTGGATATTTATCCTTTGGAATGTGCGATGAAATATGGGTGGAAAATATCTGAAAAACACAACATAGGGATGATATCAAGCCTATGTAAATGAAAAAGGTATATTTTCTCATATTCTATATATTTATAGTGAAATAAGTCATCATGAAAATGGAAGATAAATCTTTCAAGTCGTATCACTCAGTTATTAAGGTATGATTTTGGAAACTCATTCACAAGTATCGTTTTGGAAATATTTAGGTAACTTAGAAATTACCGATCATAATAAAATCTACATATGAGAGTATTACTATGTCAATATACATTCATTTTCATAAGAATAATTAAAATTGTGAGGATAAAATTCTTTTAAGTGGGGGATGCAACACCCTAAGATTTTAGTATGTATTACTTTTAAGTAAATATCTTATTGAATAACATGTGACTTATACAACACTGAACTCAAGTGAATAATAATTTATTAAAATTCAAGGTAAACATAAATACACTATGAATTCATAATGCACAAATAAATAAATTAACACTCATTAGTAAATGATATAAGGTTAAGAACATATGAAGTTTAAAAGGGTCATTTTTTCTATAAAAGCGAATTTTATTTATATTTTTTATTTTCATTTAAATGATAAATTTATGAATTTTAGAATATTAATTGGATTAAATGAACTTAATTTTTTTAATCATATAAAAATTATTATATAGTTATTTTTTTTATTTTTTGAAATAGTTTATTTTTATGTGAATAGTAAAAAATACTGTTTTTACAAATATCATCACTTTTAAGACAACATCATGATATAAGGATGGATTAAAATTTTATGAACCCTTTTTTATAGGAAAAATATGTTTTTAAGAATTAAAATAAAACATTTAAAAATATTATGTTGAATTTGGAAACCCATGTTTGAAATTTTATAACATAAGTGACGTTTTACTATAATAATAGAACTATTTTTGATTCTTTTATTTAATTAAGTATTTACAAGGATAAAATAGGTTTTGGTTTGGTTTTAAAGTCACATAAATATTATTTGTTTATTTATAAACCAATAAATTTCATTATGATCAATTCTATTCATGATTTTGGTATAAATTATTTTTATGCTTAAAAGACATTTTTCTAAAAACTGTTTTTTTTGTGTTACACGTACTTCTATTAAAATTAATTTTTATCACCTCTAGAAATTGAATATTTTAAAATATATTCCATATTTAGAATGATAATATTATAATTATATAATAAGTCTATTTCATTTTTATTCACAATGATTAATTACCACTGTAAAAGTTTTTCACCACGGTAAGATTTATGGAGTTTATTGAGGGGTTTAAACTTAGAGATATGGCTTCAAATATCAATAATTTTTTTATAAATTTTATTTAATGAGTGTATTTTGACATCAAATTATCCTATATTTTAAAATATATCAATTTTGTTACACTTTCCCTTGAAAATATATTTATATTATTTTAAAGTTAAGAGTATTTATAAGAGTGCCACTCCCCTCACATATAAAAGGACTCATCCTCTCCTCAATTATACACACACTTTGAGAACATTATATCTAATTATATCTACCCAAATCCCTCTAAAATTATATGTATCATGTCCTAGGGGTCCTTATCTCACCAAAAGACCAAACTAAGAAGGCTTAAGGTGTAATCCAATGGAGGATATCTAAGGAAGAGTTACTGGTCTTAACCAAGTTATTTCTTCTTCCACCTCTATAAAATAAAATATAACCAAAATAATATAATGTAATAGATATCATTACAATACTAAAATGTTTTTATGTTTATGGGACGACTATTTTCAACCTACTTTGCATCCAATGGAAAAAGAAAATGTTACTCGCATGTACGCACAGACTACCACCTCCATGAACGATGTATATCATTTTTCATCACCACCTTATATGAATGCTTATATAAATGTATTTATGGAATAATTATTATATTTATAAAATTATTAAGTTTCTATAAAGATAATTTGTCCATTCCATTATTAATATTAATAATAAATGTCCATCATAAAACTTAACCGCTTAAAACGATCATACCGAGACACATTATAAGTAATAACTTATTACCATTATTTTTTATTTATCTTATTCAAAATATTATCTATCAATTTAATAACATGATTTTTAAATCATTAATATTTGGTAAAATTGATATTATCAATATAAAATAATATGTTCTTACCCATTCATCCATTATAACATGTTCTTATTTGGGTCAATTTTACCACTTACATAAATGATGTTATAATTACCATGAATGATAAAAGAAACTTAAATAATAAAAACAAGATATAATAATTATTAATTTAAGATGTTTTTTTAATTTTATAAATATGAAATATCCATCACATCAATGGAAATAAAATTGAACAATTATGGTTATTTTAAATTATAAAAAAATCTTATCAAGGAAGATTCATGAAAAATAACTATTTCATAATATATTAAAATGTTTTTTTTGGATTAATATGAATCTTATACCTTGAAAAAAATATCATTAAACCATTTTACTGATAATTTTTACCTTTACAAAGATACTGAAGATTTTTTGGAGATTATAAATCGAATGATCCCAAAGTGACTAATGTAAACTAAACTGATTTAGCAACTAAATGAAACATAATAATTAATAAAATAAAAGGAATCATAATAAATTAATAAAAATTAAAAATGTTCTGAATAAAGTATAAAATTAACATAATTTTATTACCCATGAGGGTAGATTTATGTACAAAATGATTCAGGGTTCGAGGTAAGTGATTTCTCATCTTAATTCACATTTTTTGAGGCTTATGACATTTTCACTGGATTTTTTATTTTGTGTGGTGAATAAAATAAAATATGTATTTTTTATCACACATTTCCTAAAATTCAATTGGTTTTCAATTTTATTTCAAGCTCCCTCTTTCAATGTTTTTTGATTCAGATGTTACTAAAGTCATAATGGGTTTTTTTTAAAACCATGTTTTGAATGTTTTAAAATATTTATCTTCGTTATACATGTTATTTGAAATATTTAAAGAATGTTATTATTTATAATTCAAATTTTATTAAAGGTTATTTTTATATATTTTGACTTATTTTAAATTTTTTTAAAAAATGATATTTTTAACAGTTTACCTATGGGTTTTTTTGTGTTTTATAAATTATAAAAATAATGTTTTTAACATTTATTTCTTGATCACTTTTACCCAAAACAATGAAAATTCATTGTTATTAGGATTCATCTATAATTTTTCATGTGTTTTCAATGAAGATCCTATTCCCATTATTCTAGGAAGTTTTAGTTTTTGAATGTTCTCAAAATAAAATAATATTTCCTCTCATTTTTATGAGATAACTCAAAGAGTTTTTATTATGGGATAAAATTCCATTTATATGAGTTTTATGATGTAAATGAAAGTTTTTTTTTGATTTTTATTCATGTTATGGTTCATGGATATTGAATATGATGATAGATGGGTCTTAAATAACCCCTTAATGCATTGGTTAATGATTTATTATCTAGGAGATATGATGTTGGAATTAAATGGGCAATTAATTCTATTTTGAGTTTATATTAGAATTAAATGGTTATGTTATTCCATTATGAATTTATATTGGAATTAAATGGTTAAGTTATTCCATCATGTGTTTATGTTGGAATTAACGGGTTAAGTTATTCTATTACTAGTTTTATGAATATGGTGTTTCAAATTTACCTTCATGATTTAAACTTTATTATGATATTTTTTATGAAATGTTTTGATAAAAGAAATTGATTTTCATATTTAAAGGTACATTTTATACAATACCAAAATTATTTGTTTAAATAAATTATTTTTCAAAGGTTTTTAGGTATTTTAAAGGCCTAATGAGTTTTCTTCGTCATTTATATCCCTTAATGAGATTTTTTACCATACCAAAATTATTTGTTTAAATAAAATATTCTTTCAAAATTTTTTAGGTATTTCAAAGACCTAATGATGTTTATTTTTCATTTATATCCCTTATTGATCTTTTTTTACTTATTCAATGTTTTCAAATGTTTTTAATGAGATATAAGGATGCATAGGAATTATGGAATGAACAAATTATATTTTATGATGAATCATCTTAAATGAAACAAAATTTTCATTTATAAAACTTGGGTGTACACTTATGAACTAGTTTTTTAGACAAAATGTACATTGTGTGGAAGTGTCCACTTTTTTATGTAATGATTTTTCTAATTATTTAAAACTATAAACCAAAAATATCATAGGAATTTAAGAAAGTATAATCATTTCTTTTAAACTCATAATTATGGGTTGGTTATGTATGAGTTGTTGTAGTAGAATCAATCTAGTATGGTAGAAGGATATATGCTCTTTACCTAGTATAAAATCAATCATAAAATTTAACTATCTATTTCGAGTGAAACTATGAGAATTACTTAGGAAAAAATCCCAAAAAAGGACAAAAATTAGAGGAAAGATTAACTACCTGATCTCCTCATATTCTAAAACAACACTAACAAATCGGGTTGAAATTTTCCCCACTCGCCTATGGTTGGGACCCAAAAAATCTACCTAAAAATACCATTCTATAAAAAGGGATAACTATCACCCTCAATTTTTTTGAAGGATACCCATTGATGATCTATTTGATGCGTTCTTAGTAGCGAGTTAACTAACCCATATAAAAGATCACATCAAAACTGAACATCTCCAGTATAATGAAATCCTATAGAAGACTATATCCATCGATCATTATTGTTCACTCTAGACACCTATAAATACTCTCAAATCACACCCCTATGGGCATATAAATAAACATCACCCCATATAGATAATCTATGTTCAACACCAAATAATCATCTATCCTAATAGATATAAACAAACATAATGCACTCGTATAGAATAAAATGGATGCTATGGTAGATGTCACCAAAATTGTACCTCAAATAGTCAATGATCCATCACTATGATCAATAGAAGTTAGATCAATAGCATGAAACTAGACTAAGATCATGCCTATTCCCTAAACTCTTGTCGACTGGACACCTTAAGGAGCACTAACCTTCCATGTTTGCTGTGGGTACCTTTCCCTCCTTCATGCCCTGACTAGCTGAAATAACTCTAATCACCACCCTGGATCCCTGAGCTTGACCATCACTATGAATAATGATTAATTGAGTAGAAATTTGATATAAGAACTATAGATTCCCTATATACTCACATTAACAACACTCCATAATTGATCAGTGTCACTGTGGTCAGGTATGCATCACTCTTCCACACTGATAATATACTAGAGGATTCCTACTTTATGGGGTAAAAAACAAGCTATGAGCATGATTAGCCTACCAATCATCAGTTTGATGAGAATAACCAAATCACAGTTTTAGGAAGCCTAAAGATCCACCCATGGATCCAATATAAGAACCATACTACCCAAAAGGTCTACCCTCATTCAGGTTCCTCCTAGTGACGAGGGCCCAGTTCATGACCTTTGAAAAAGATACAAGGGGGAAATATTCACCTGGGTTTGAATAAAATTCCTCAACCCATCCTCAAAATGGATAACTCTAGAAACATCATCACAAGCCAACATCATAGAAAATTTAAGTAAACCATAAAAATGAGCTATATAATTCATCATTGACATGAATATATGAATAAGGCGCATAAAATCTGAGGCCATATATATCCTGAAAGTATTAGGAAATAAATGCTCAAAGAAGAGAGTATGAAAATACTTTCAAATTATACCCATATATTGTTCTTCTTAGACTATCACATCCCATAAGTGATTCAATGGTCCTTGTAACATATACATAGTGAGCTTCACCCTCCTCTCAGGGGGTGTCTCGATTTGATCAAAGATAACATGTAAGGAATCTACCCAAAACTATACAACCTATGGTCCAACATCACTAGTAAAAATAGGTGGAAGCTATATCTATAACTATCAGGTTAAATTTTACATAAAAGGACCGACTTGTGGAGCCATATATCCTATAGACTGAATAATAATAAATCAGACTCTCTTAGAGTTTCTAATCAATAGGAGGTATATGTGAAATTGGGGGATCCTACTCAATCACCAGTGGGGCATTCTTATCCCCTACCTCTTGGAACTCAATGGGGTTTTGTCATATTTGAATATCTCTATAATGCCAAACCATGAATTATAATACATTTATATCATAATTATTGATATCACAATTTAGGATTAGTAGTAACTATAATTATATCCCATTATGTTATACACACTCTCTATTGCTAATAGGGGTCTCACATAACTCACGTTCTCTCTCTATACTTGACTACCCACTCTTAGAGTCAAGAATATACACAGGATCCACATAATTGATCATAAAATAATAATAATGAAACAAAACATGAACTTGATCAAGTAGAATGTTACCATCAAGTCATATAGGAAAAAATTATATATATTGATGAAACTTTAAATAACCGAACCATATATCATATTAAAGGTGATCAATCATAAGAAAACACATGAATGTCATGTAAATTTTGTGTTTTAAATATGATGCATGAATGAACACATCTTTCCACCCTATGACAAGAGTAAATCACACAAACCATAAATCACACATTATATCTCTTGGGAATCTCAAAATCATAATTGGAAAAAACCAAGAACAAAAGTACCATCCTAGTAGCTTAGTCTTTCCCTGTATATGGGTTTAATACCTCCAAGAATAAGGTCCTTACAAAGTTCTGAATATATCCTATCTACAACTACCATGTTCTAAATAGAAAGACAAATACAAATAACCAATGATCAAAGGTTACAAAGTCCAATCATAATGTAATATCCAATACATGGGAAGTAAATATCGATAATAAATTCACATAATTGGGAATAATATCTCAAAAGAAATGATCCATATGTGGGAATATCATGCTTGAGAAATAATAGAAAAGTGGGAGGATCATTCTTATGATAACAACAAAGAGTATATAACATCCCTAAGCACAAGAAATATCTCAATAGGGAAAATCATCCCTAGCCATGGGCCTCATCACAAGTGTGATCATTTAATTCCAAATAATAATAGTTTCACAAATAAAGGTATTAAATACCCTTCCATAAAAGTAATCAAATAATAGACAAATCATCCCTCTTCCATGGGTAATATAAATAATGGAAAGAGCATCCTAAGAAAAAACCTTATAGGAAAGTGGGAAATATATCCCATTCCTATAAATACCACATCTCAATGATCATTTCTCCCCATACCCTAGGTGTAGAAAAATAATGAGAAAGTGGGTAGAGCATCCCATACCACACCAACAATGTCATAACAAGCATATTATCCTGAGTTATAGGCTACATTAATATAAAGGGAATGTCATCCCAAAATAAACCATACCATGGTGAAATAATTAAAACAACAAATATATCACATACAATTATCATCTAGTTATCATTAAACCCAACTATACTTTATAACTAAGGCTGGGTTAATTCTCACATGCCTAACCCCCTTCCATATTTTAAAACCATGGAATGAACTCACTCAAACTGAAGGTGGATATCTCACATATTTCCAATGATTTAAGGCATGCCAAAAAGATATAAAGTAACATAATGTTTCAATACAAGGAAAGTATCATTCTAGTGTCTCCCATTAGTATGCATCTCCTTATCAAAGGATGCTAGTATGCACCTATTAAGGTTTAAAAGTCATAACATAGTCAAGGAAACCTCTCACGGGTTCCCACTTCAATTTCCTAGATCACTATAGTTCACGTGCATGGCCATTGGAGACCATGTTATCCAATTATAATACAAAAAGGACTGCTCAAGTCCTTAATAAAACTAATCAACCCTTAAATATAAAAAAACCATTTATATTAGTTTAAGGTCAAGCGCACACCATTGGTGCAACCCATATACAATACGTCACATGAAAACTGGCATAAAATAACGGGAAATATTAGGTACCACCTACCATGTCACAGTAGATCTCTACTTGTCAAAGATCAATATAAGAAATGTATTTAATTTAAAGAAATTTCAAAACTTGTCATAATACATGAAATTAGATATTTTCAATAAATAACTAAGAAATGGTGAGAGATAGTGAGAATAAACAAAGGGGAAGGTTTAGACTTACCTAAAAAGATATCATGGGATAGATGAAAAATTAATCATACCATGATTGAGTGGAATTATATATTTAAATAATAAGAATAGAGGGATAAGGTTGGGGTGGTTATGCGGTGGTTCCTAAGAAGTAAATGAGGTAAAAATAATTTAAATTGTTTTACTTAATTATTTTTTTTATAAAAAATTTGGACATAGTACACTAAGTACTAAGTTCATTTCAAATGGGTACCTGGTACCCTCTAGGCACACACCCAGGGCCACCAAGTTTCTAGTGGTCCTCTAGGCCTTTCCACCCTTCTTCCAAGGTTATTGGGTACCTGGTCCACCAACATTGGGTACTTAGTGCCATTTGTCTTAAAATATAGATGTCTTGCACCTCCACCAACTCTTCAAAATCTGACCCCAACCTCCACCAACTCCTTGAATGGTCCAAAACCATCAAAATACACGAGGTTTGGTAAAAATTTAAATAAATCCATACCTTGAAAAATAATGGTGTTGTAACACCTAAAAAGTATTGGAATCACCACTACAAATTTTATGTCTTCTAATTAATATTTTATCCATATTATTTGAGTTATAGATTAAGAAATAAAAACATGTCAAACCTCATCAATTCTTAATGTTATTTAATATTTATTATTACAATTTCATGCCTCAACATTTCTTCTAAGAAAAAATGATCAAATTGAAGTAAAATTTTGAACAAAAACATTTACAAACTAATTTACATTAGTTAATTAATAAACATTATGAATCCATTTTATTTCATATAAAAACCTAAAATTCAAGATACCATTTCTATATATCAAAATTCTATTTTTCTATATGAAGTGTGACTTTTTTTGGATCAATTTGTATGATTTCACAAAATTCCATGAAAAAGATAATATCATACCTTGAAGCTATCAAATAGTGAATACTTTAATTAATATTATATATATTCTTTGATTCCCAGAATTTCCTTATCCATACCTTCCAAGATTGATTGTAAAAAATTATATATTTAAATAATTGAACCACTTAAATTCCCAAAAAAAAAATTCAATTATATACTCACTAATGATTCACATTTATTTTTCATTTATGAAACATTTTTTTTGAAAATACTACCATCAAAACTTGAATAAATTGTACCACCAATATAAATAATCAATGATTGAGAATTTTTACATGTTTTATTTATATAATGATTGTTTTCCACTTTGAATTTTTTAAATTACATATCTTTTATTCATATACATAACTTAGAATACCAATCCATTGATGATTATTTTAATCTATACAATTCATTTTTTTATTTTAAAATCTTTATCTAATATAAACCCTTTAGGTTTTCTTAATAAATACTTCTTCCTTAAATATACCATTCAATAATATAGATTTTATATCTATTTGAAAAATATGTACCATTCTATTTTATTGCATTAAAAATGAAAATTTGGATGGTTTTCATCCTTAAAACTGAAGAAAATGTATTATTTAATTAAAAACCTTCTATTTATAAGTGGGGTTTTCATACTAATCCTGACTTTTTATTATAATATCTTTTTTTGGTTTAACTTTTTGAGAAACACTCGACTAATAATAATGAAGTTTTTTTTATTTTTGTCTTGTAAAAAATCCCTAAGTGTTATTATTGTAAAATCTATCAACCAATTATTCCATTACTTTAATATAATTCTTATATTTTAGTGATTATTCAACATTATTTGGTTTTAATTAAGAAAGTATCAAGGTATAACTTATTATCCCCAATTTTTTCCTTGTTTGGAACTTTTAACTGTTACCATGAATAATATTTTTAGAATCTAAATTCTTTTGTACCCTTAAGTATGACTTCCCAAGTTACCCTTCTTAATTATGATCATAATAAATTTTATAATTAGTGTTGTTATCACCATAATTAACCTTTTACCATTATTTTATGTATATTTAGACTTATTTTCACCTTTATTTGTACTATTATTATTAAATTATTAAACAACCACATATTTGTATTCATCAAAATCACTCTCAATAACTTTAACATGATAATTGTACATAAATTTACCAAGTCACTTGTTTTAACAATAATAACATCTTCCATGGGGAGGATATCCTAAGAATATACCTTCATATATTATTTCATCAAAACTATCAATATTTCCCCTTTCACTATAGTGATACATGAAATTACAAACACTAATTTATTTAAGACTTGGTCTATTTTTATAACACATATTATAGGACTACATATATAAATTTTATCACATTAAAAATTGATTTTGAATTTGATTATTTGTAGAAATTTATTGTCTCTAAAAGTAACTTGAAGATCCATGTTCTAAAACAATTGTTATTATCATTTTCAAAAGAATTTAATTATTTATTATGGAAACTCCATTTTAATATGAAGTATTTAGAAAAATATACTCATGTAAAGTCCTTACTTCTGAAGATACCCTTCAAACTCCTTTATTTGGTACTCACCTTAATTATTTGTATATATTTTCTTAATAGAATATCCAATCTCCTCTCTATAATTTCTTCTAAAACTTTTCAACATATTTAAATTAGAAAATTTATGGATCATATACATAATTTAACTAGAATAGTTAAATAATAAATGTAAGAAATAAAATAATTAATCTGGTTGTGTAGGATTTATCTTTATTGGTCCATATATATTTGTGTGAACACATTAAATTTATTTCCTCATTTTAATTCCACTCATTTGTGTGATAAATTCACCATAATTCCTTTTCAGAAAATAATATATACTGTATTTATTTATCCTTTTTTTCTTTGGATCATCATTTAAAACATATTTATGAGTTAATTTGTAATGGACCGGACCCCTCCGGTCCATTCCTTTGTTGAAATCGATGTGGTCAACACGGCGCGCGTAAAAATGATAATTATTAATGATAAAAACGAAGAAGAATTTATAAACAATTAAAAGATGATTTGTCAGTTTATTATATTAAATAATAAAGATGGTGATATAAAGTGCGTGATTAATTAAATTAAAAGGGGTTTTAATTCTAAATAAGAATTTAAAAAAAAATAAGGCGTTTAGTTTAATATTAATTGAGAAATTGTTGGAATTAAATTAGAATAATAATAATAGGTGTTGTGTTATTAATATTATTCATAATATTAATGAGAAATTAATAAAACGAGTTATGATATTTATTGAAAACAAATAAATGAAGATGCACAATGGAAGCATGGTGGTGCGTTAATAAAATTAAAGGTGAGTTCGTTATTATTATTATTTTAAATAATAATAATAATGGTGGTGTAAAAATATGTTGGGTTTATTAAATTGAATGACTTTAATTTAATAAAAGTGGTTTCAATTTAATCAGTGTGAAATAAAAATAAATAGAATTAAATAATTAAATTGACGGATGTTACGCGACATTGATGTGGCATGGTTGGATTCAGATATCCAACGCAGTGGTTTAATGTAGTCAATGCGATGAGCATAAATATTATTTTTATTAAAAATAATAATGGTGATGAGTTAATAAAATAAGTTGATGAATTGTTATTATTATTGAAAAACAATAAATAACAATGATGACGTAAAACTATGTGTGAAAGGTTAATGAAATTAAATGTATTAAAAAGGGGTTGAATATGTAAGTTATATTAATTTTGTTTTGACATTTAATTCAATTAAATGAAATGGTTTTGAGTCGCATGGAATGATTTTTGTTTAATATGAGAATAATTATAGTAATCTAATTTCATGGGATTAAATTAGAACATTAATGATGGGTGTTATTATTAATTTTTATTAATAATAACATTAAAGGAGATTGGAGAGAGAAAGAGTTAAAGGAAATAAAGATTTAAAAATTAATGCAATAAAACAAATAAGTTAAATTAAAAAGGAAATCAATAAGGGGTGGGGCGTGGTTGACATGGAGCCAAGGAGGCGCCACTTTTGTGGTGGCGTGGGATTGAGGAGGTTCTTTTGTAAGTCATTATTATTATATATTATAATAATGATTATAAGGTATTAATGGGAATAAAATTAAAAGAGAAATAAATGTAAAAGGAGGGAGTGTTTGTTTCCAATGTGAAAGAGACCAAATCAAGATTGATTTGGAGTTATAAAAATAAATAAATAAGTAATTATAATAATAAAAAAATAATAATATTATTATTTTGGGTGATCAAAACTTAAAAAGTCTATAACTTCTTCATATGGTGTCGGAATGACGAACCGTCAGCGGCAGTGTAATACTATAATTAAGACGGTCATTTTAAGACCAGTGATGGATACCTTTTTATGAGTTATGTCTCGAGTCAATGAAACACACATATTAATAAAATTAACGTCTTTTTTTTAAAACGCGTGGAAACCGCGTGACGTGTCGTGTGTTGACCAGTCAAAACACGTAACGGGTGTACAGTCACACCATGTATTCATCAATACACGCTGCATACTGTTTTACCTATTCGTTGGCTATAAAAGAAAGGGTCGCGGATTATTTCCAGACCAATTGCTTCTTCTCCACACGACGACACTCTTGGATGATCAAGAAGTCTTCCTCCTCTAACTTCTTTGTCCGAGCTCCGAATTACGATCCGTCAGCGGCCACAGGATCGTAGCGACGAGACGAAGCTTCTAAGCCCAGACTTTTCACCTTTCCTCCGGCCTTCCTTCTCCAGCTTCCATCCTAGGAGGCGTTTGTCGGGTTTGGCGAAGGCGGAGGACACCGAAGGACGTCGTCGGAAGCGGCGTGATCGGGACCTTTTGAGGTAGGGATCTCACCTTTGTCTCTCTAATTTGTGTATCATGTGTGGCGGGTATCCTTTTGTTTTCAGGAGAAATGGTTGAAACTTTAAATAAAGATAATAACTGGTTAAAGAATGGGGTTGGGAAGTTAGTGATTGTTGTTACCTTACTTTTTATATCCTGTGATATTATATTTGTGAATTGAATGAGCTTCTACCTACTGAAAATCACAGTCGTTGGGGGCCTTTGCTTACGCAATTAAATGTTTCCCTCTCCTTCTGTATTTTCTTATGGATGGAAACTTCATGAAATGTGGAAATTGGTTAATCACGTAAAGTTGACTTTTTAAATGAAAATATAGAACCCTTGTGTGATCACCCCGGTTGAACCAAAATGGAATAATGAACATGTGGGTGTTGTCTTGGTTACGTGGCATGTGTTGGGGGTGTTTTGTGGTCTGTTGTGGTTTGGGTGAGCAGCGGGGCTGCGACGTTTGGGTGGTGATCTTATTGGAATGGTTGATGGTGGAAACATGGAGGTGTGAAATGTTTTGTAAATGATGGGGTTGAAATGGGAAGTGGTTGGTTGTGGAAAATGCCTTTTTTTATGAAAAGTGTTTTGATTATGAAGAGTGTTTTGAAGTAAAAAGGTGTTTTCAAATGCGGAAATGTTTTGTGTGTGGAAAGGGTTTTATGTGTGGAACTTTGAAATAAATGAATGATGGAATGTTGTATGGTTGTGATAATCTTTTGTAAATGAAATGGCATGTGGTTGCTTGCGTTTTACCTAACCTTGGTTGTGGATGGCAAGGATATGTTTGTGAAAGGTTTTGTCTGGATGATAGTTTCCCAGTAGTAATAATTTGTTAAACCATTGCATGAAACATGAAAACCTAAATGGGGTTGGGGGATGATTGTTTGGTTGTTGATGCATGCTTCGTGGTAGCAGTGCCGAGGCACATGCTCAGTTTCACTTTTTAAGAAGCCATAGGTTGGGCTGTGTGTTTGGTATATGTATATATATAATTGTATCTTTGTGTTTTGTCGCACCACACCCATGTCAAGCACCTAGTGCCGAACACTCCCATTTTATGGGAGAGGGTGTTCCCCCTTAGTTACTAGCTCCTTCCTGCTCCTTCTTCCATAGGCTATGATGGCTTGAGGTGACCTTACACCCAAGACTCTTCGGGTAGGTCTCGGAGGCTGTGATGGCTTGAGGTGACCTTTAGCCCAAGACTCTTCGGGTAGGCTTACCGTTCCCAAGAACCTTCGGGATGAGGCCCAGGTGTCTGCGGGCGGGTTAGTGGTTTTGGCCCAGGTGTGTGCGAGCGAGATGCGTGGTTGTGAGGCCCATGTGTGTGCGGGCGGGATGCGTGGTTTGGCCTAGGTGTGTGCGGGCGGGAAGAGTGTGGTAGCGTCAGGACGTTTGCCGTTAGGAAGAGCAGCATCTAATTAAGTGGGAAATGGTGCGGGGTACCCAATACTTTTGTTCTATATATATATATATACTAAACTTGTTTGTGTTACTTGGTGAGTGTGACCAGTGAGGCTGGGTGGATAGTTTTTCCTTGTTAGTTTCTGGTTCTTCTGTTTTCTCACGGGACCTTATGGTGTCTCCCCACTTGTGCACGAGAGATTTAGGTTTCCCTACTGAGTATACTTGTATGCTCACCCTACGTTTACTTTCAGGTTTCCAGGAGGACTACCAGGGCCGTGCGGGACCCTACTAGTCGGGCAGTTGGAGTTGATGCAGTTGTTGTTCTCTTGTTTTCTTTGGCATTGTACTTTTGAGCTTCCTTGTACTTTTACCTTGTTATAAAAATTGTTTAAACATGCATGTGGGCTTGGTTTGGGTTTATTTATATACACTTGTTCTTTTCCCTTTTTGGTGGTTGACTTTTCCTATTTCCCGATCCAAAATAATAAAAAGGGTAATGCCTCCCATATTTGTGAAAACTCATACCCTTGGTGCTAGTCGCCAACCCGGGGCCTACTGGAGGCGGGACTCGGGGGTCATTATCTTCCTTTCACCATTTCCAGCTCAGGAGGGGCATCTTTGGTGGGAGGGGGTCGTGACAGAATGGTATCAGAGGCTGATGGTTGAGAGATAGGATGAAGTCTGGAGTTAGGCACAGTGAGGATTGCATGGGATGGTAGGGCAACAGTGTTCGTTAATCTTGGTGCGTGACATAGGCCAGGGAAGACCGGCTAGGACACGGGATTTTAGGCCCCCCATGATCCGATGCAAGGACTCTAAGCCTACCGAACGACCAAGTGAGACTATATTGATTACAGGGTAGAGACCCTAGGGAAGGTACATGCATCATCATGTTTGTGTTTTACTTAATTTGGGTGTTCTGGGAAAGAAATTGAAATAAAATGATATTTAAAACTTTGAGTTTTTCCTTACTACTTGGGCTTAGGCGATCCTTGTTTACCGTACATCTATGGCACTTGGACGTTAACAAAAATGCAGAGGAATGGGACGTGGACAATTTCACGCAACAGAAGTGGAAACCCCAGCAAGGCGAAAGATCGAGAGAGATGTTTCATGTTTTACTTAAATGCTCTCGTTTATGTTTTGTTTAAATCCAGGAGCATCACACTCAATTGTTGAAACTCATTCTCGCCCATGCTTTGGGCCTGGACCTTGTTTTTCATGAGTCTATAATGCTATGTTGTTTCCCGATTTTCTTTAAATGTACGTGAAGAGCCCTATCATGTGGGGAGGGGAAGACCTAATCCCTAATCGAGACGCATTAATGTGGATGCGATTTAACCCGTGCAGGCGAGTTAGTGCCGCCTAAAGCGGATAATATCTCAACATGGGAGAAGGAATTCCTCAAGCCATGTGTCCGGGCAGTGTGTGGGTTGTACGTTGTTGGGTGCAGTGTAAGTTGGAAACAAAAAACCTAATATATGGGAAAGGAAAAACTTGATCCTTAATCAAGACGCATTAATGAGGATGCGATTAAACCCATGCAGGCGAGTCAGTGCCGCCTAAAGCGGATAGTATCTTGACATAGGAGAGGGAATTCCTAACTCATAGAGTTGTCAGTTGTTTCTTGTTATGAAAAGAGCCTTAAGAGGTATCTTGCGGAGTGGTTGTTTGGATCCTTTCTTTTTCTTGGTTGGTTTTTAAATTCTCGAGGACGAGAATGTTTTAAGAGGTATCTGATGTAATGGACCGGACCCCTCCGGTCCATTCCTTTGTTGAAATCGATGTGGTCAACACGGCGCGCGTAATAATGATAATTATTAATGATAAAAACGAAGAAGAATTTATAAAAAATTAAAAGATGATTTGTCAGTTTATTATATTAAATAATAAATATGGTGATATAAAGTGCGTGATTAATTAAATTAAAAGGGGTTTTAATTCTAAATAAGAATTTTTTAAAAAAAATAAGGCGTTTAGTTTAATATTAATTGAGAAATTGTTGGAATTAAATTAGAATAATAATAATAGGTGTTGTGTTATTAATATTATTCATAATATTAATGAGAAATTAATAAAATGAGTTATTATATTTATTGCAAACAAATAAATGAAGATGCACAATGGAAGCATGGTGGTGCGTTAATAAAATTAAAGGTGAGTTCGTTATTATTATTATGTTAAATAATAATAATAATGGTGGTGTAAAAATATGTTGGGTTTATTAAATTGAATGACTTTAATTTAATAAAAGTGGTTTCAATTTAATCAGTGTCAAATAAAAATAAATAGAATTAAATAATTAAATTGACGGATGTTACGCGACATTGATGTGGCATGGTTGGATTCAGATATCCAACGCGGTGGTTTAATGTAGTCAATGCGATGAGCATAAATATTATTGTTATTAAAAATAATAATGGTGATGAGTTAATAAAATAAGTTGATGAATTGTTATTATTATTGAAAAACAATAAATAACAATGATGACGTAAAACTATGTGTGAGAGGTTAATGAAATTAAATGTATTAAAAAGGGGTTGAATATGTAAGTTATATTAATTTTGTTTTGACATTTAATTCAATTAAATGAAATGGTTTTGAGTCGCATGGAATGATTTTAGTTTAATATGAGAATAATTATAGTAATCTAATTTCATGGGATTAAATTAGAACATTAATGATGGGTGTTATTATTAATTTTTATTAATAATAACATTAAAGGAGATTGGAGAGAGAAAGAGTTAAAGGAAATAAAGATTTAAAAATTAATGCAATAAAACAAATAAGTTAAATTAAAAAGGAAATCAATAAGGGGTGGGGCGTGGTTGACATGGAGCCAAGGAGGCGCCACTTTTGTGGTGGCGTGGGATTGAGGAGGTTCTTTTGTAAGTCATTATTATTATATATTATAATAATGATTATAAGGTATTAATGAGAATAAAATTAAAAGAGAAATAAATGTAAAAGGAGGGAGTGTTTGTTTCCAACGTGAAAGAGACCAAATCACGATTGATTTGGAGTTATAAAAATAAATAAATAAGTAATTATAATAATAATAAAATAATAATATTATTATTTTGGGTGATCAAAACTTAAAAAGTCTATAACTTCTTCATATGGTGTCGGAATGACGAACCTTCAGCGGCAGTGTAATCCTGTAATTAAGATGGTCATTTTAAGACCAGTGATGGATACCTTTTTATGAGTTATGTCTCGGGTCAACGAAACACACATATTAATAAAATTAACGTCTTTTTTTTAAAACGCGTGGAAACCGCGTGACGTGTCGTGTGTTGACTAGTCAAAACACGTAACGGGTGTACAGTCACACCGTGTATTCATCAATAAACACTGCATACTGTTTTACCTATTCGTTGGCTATAAAAGAAAGGGTCGCGGATTATTTCCAGACCAATCGCTTCTTCTCCACACGACGACACTCTTGGATGATCAAGAAGTCTTCCTCCTCTAACTTCTTTGTCCGAGCTCCGAATTACGATCCGTCAGCGGCCACAGGATCGTAGCAACGAGACGAAGCTTCTAAGCCCGGACTTGTCACCTGTCCTTCCAGCCTTCCTTCTCCAGCTTCCATCCTAGGAGGCGTTTGTCGGGTTTGGCGAAGGTGGAGGACACCGAAGGACGTCGTCGAAAGCGGCGTGATCGGGACCTTTTGAGGTAGGGATCTCACCTTTGTCTCTCTAATTTGTGTATCATGTGTGGCAGGTATCCTTTTGTTTTCAGAAGAAATGGTTGAACCTTTAAATAAAGATAATAACTGGTTAAATAATGGGGTTGGGAAGTTAGTGATTGTTGTTACCTTACTTTTTATATCCTGTGATATTATATTTGTGAATTGAATGAGCTTCTACCTACTGAAAATCACAGTCGTTGGGGGCCTTTGCTTACGCAATTAAATGTTGCTCTCTCCTTCTGTATTTTCTTATGGATGGAAACTTCATGAAATGTGGAAATTGGTTAATCACGTAAATTTGACTTTTTAATTGAAAATCTAGAACCCTTGTGTGATCACCCCGGTTGAACCAAAATGGAATAATGAACATGTGGGTGTTGGCTTGGTTACGTGGCATGTGTTGGGGGTGTTTTGTGGGATGTTGTGGTTTGGGTGAGCAGCGGGGCTGCGACGTTTGGGTGGTGATCTTATTGGAATGGTTGATGGTGGAAACATGGAGGTGTGAAATGTTTTGTAAACGATGGGTTTGAAATGGGAAGTGGTTGGTTGTGGAAAATGCCTTTTTTTATGAAAAGTGTTTTGATTATGAAGAGTGTTTTGAAGTAAAAAGGTGTTTTCAAATGCGGAAATGTTTTGTGTGTGGAAAGGGTTTTATGTGTGGAACTTTGAAATAAATGAATGATGGAATGTTGTATGGTTGTGATAATCTTTTGTAAATGAAATGGGATGTGGTTGCTTGAGTTTTACCTAACCTTGGTTGTGGATGGCAGGGATATGTTTGTGAAAGGTTTTGTCTGGATGATAGTTGCCCAGTAGTAATAATTTTTTAAACCATTGCATGAAACATGAAAACCTAAATGGGGTTGGGGGATGATTGTTTGGTTTTTGATGCATGCTTCGTGGTAGCAGTGCCGAGGCACATGCTCAGTTTCTCTTTTTAAGAAGCCATAGGTTGGGCTGTGTGTTTGGTATATGTATATATATAATTGTATCTTTGTGTTTTGTCGCACCACACCCATGTCAAGCACCTAGTGCCGAACACTCCCATTTTATGGGAGAGGGTGTTCCCCCTTAGTTACTAGCTCCTTCCTGCTCCTTCTTACATAGGCTATGATGGCTTGAGGTGACCTTACACCCAAGACTCTTCGGGTAGGTCTCGGAGGCTGTGATGGCTTGAGGCGACCTTTATCCCAAGACTCTTTGGGCAGGCTTACCGTTCCCAAGAACCTTCGGGATGAGGCCCAGGTGTCTGCGGGCGGGTTAGTGGTTGTGGCCCAGGTGTGTGCGGGTGAGATGCGTGGTTGTGAGGCCCAGGTGTGTGCGGGCGGGATGCGTGGTTTGGCCCAGGTGTGTGCGGGCGGGAAGAGTGTGGTAGCGTCAGGACGTTTGCCGTTAGGAAGAGTAGCATCTAATTAAGTGGGAAATAGTGCGGGGTACCCAATACTTTTGTTCTATATATATATACTAAACTTGTTTGTGTTACTTGGTGAGTGTGACCAGTGAGGCTGGGTGGATAGTTTTTCCTTGTTAGTTTCTGGTTCTTCTGTTTTCTCACGGGACCTTAGGGTGTCTCCCCACTTGTGGATGAGAGCTTTAGGTTTCCCTACTGAGTATACTTGTATTCTCACCCTACGTTTACTTTCAAGTTTCCAGGAGGACTACCAGGGCTGTGCGGGACCCTACTAGTCGGGCAGTTGGAGTTGATGCAGTTGTTGTTCTCTTGTTTTCTTTGGCATTGTACTTTTGAGCTTCCTTGTACTTGTACCTTATTATAAAATTTTTTTAAACATGCATGTGGGCTTGGTTTGGGTTTATTTATATACACTTGTTCTTTTCCCTTTTTGGTGGTTTACTTGTCCTATTTCCCGATCCAAAATAATAAAAAGGGTAATGCCTCCCATATTTGTGAAAACTCATACCCTTGGTGCTAGTCGCCAACCTGGGGCCTACTGGAGGCGGGACTCGGGGGTCATTATCTTCCTTTCACCATTGCCATCTCAGGAGGGGCATCTTTGGTGGGAGGGGGTCATGACATAATTTATTCATGTTATTTTGGTTAATGTGGTAAATTAATATATACCACAATATATATTCATCCTTTGAACTAAAATAATAATTTTTTCTCAAGATTTCCACTTGAAATAAATTACCAATAATCCATTCACATTTTTAAGACTAATACCTATTTTCTTCACCATGAAACTATTTCCTCTAAAAAAACTTCATTACCATTATCACAAAGTTATGAAACACTAGGAATATATTTTTTCAATCCATTATCATTTTTTTAAATTTCAATCTGTATCCACTAATCTTAGATATACCAATATATTTTACTTTTGATGAGGAATCATTCCAAAATTTCACCAAAAACCATGTACTTATAAAATTTTTTATGATATTTTTTCCACTAGTTATATGAGATGAACACCCACTATCAAAATTTCATGATTTACTTTCTTTAATGCTTTTAATAAAACTTTTACACTACCACTACTCATTTTCCTTCTATTTTCTTCTGAAAATTTATATATGTGTTTAATTGATTATTTTTTTCTAGTGAAGTAGCAATACAATCATACACCACATGTCCTTTCTAGTCACATCTTCCATATAATTATTATAAGGCATCAAATATATGTTTAAACCTTATTTTGGGTTGAAATTTTTGTAGCTAATATTGTCTTATTTATTAGTGATATATCCCTTTAAATAGATTCCCTAAATCTCTTTAATAAATTGGTTTAGATGGTTTATTATACCAATATACCCTTCCTATATATTAATATCCTCTATTGTACCAACAATAGTTATAAAAAGAAAACTTACTCATAGGAAGAGTGTATTATTAGGAATAAAAATCATGTTGTTTTCCTGTGTTATGATGAGTCTATTTTTATTTGTTTTTGTAAAATAAAATTCTAGGTGCTACTTATATCTTTACTTTTCAATTGTAATTCTTGGTTAGTTTTTTATTTATCCATGTTTCTGTAGTTTTTTACATATTTCTTATAACTTTATAAAAATATGGTTTTTATTTTTCATAATTTAGAAGCAGAAACCTTACCTTAACTTTCATCGAATGATTTACATCATTTTATTCATTAAATCTAAGATCATCATTTACTATACCGTGATGCTTGTGTTGTTTAATGAACTCAATAATTTTTTTTGGATTCATATTTCCTCTCAACTTCTTTAATGGATTCTCCAATAACTATACTTGATTTTTCAAAATTAAACTTGAATTTATTTAAGTAACTCTATAATCCCAACCACTTTTTAAAGATATCTTAAAACTAATTTTCTTTACTTGAAATTATTTTAATAATATCTTCATAATTTTTTTTCTATGACCATAATATTCAAATATTTAATTTTTTTTGGAAGATAAGATTTGTTCTTGATGGTGTTAGTCTTACCACATTATAAAATTTATGATATTTTATTCAAAACATTGTTTTATTTTTACATTTGGGTGATCTTTAAGATATCATAACTTAATTATATTTTCATTATAAAAATTATTTGAGTTTCATGATCTTTAAATCACCTTTATTTTCCTCATAAGAATAATTTTATTAATCTTCAAATTTTTCTAAGAGATTATTCTCATTAAAATCGCTTGAAGTTTTAAACCATTATTTTCTATTTTCAATTGAGTCTTCTTCTCCTTTAGAAAATATTTTTTAACTTTTATTTTAGAGAGATGTTTTTTAAATTCCTTCCATTTTTTCACTTTTTACTTTTATTATTATTTATTAATGAAAATAAATTTGTAATCTCATAATTATCACTATAATCCCCTTTTAAATTTGTAAAATTAGAAACAAATTGGCTAGTACCACCATAATTTAATTAATTAAGAGTAATTTTACCCTTATACTTTTGTTTTCCTTTCTAAACCTTAAATTATTAGGCCTTTTAAAAAATTAAATGAGATTTATTTTTCTCATTTTATTTTATTCTTTAAATTTTTAGCCTTTTTTAATTTTTTATATTATAAACAAATCATGGAGATAATTTAGTAGAAAATTATCAAAGTCTGAGTATTCAATAAAAAACGACATTACATCAATTATTTACCCAAATTTAATTCAATTTCATAAAAATAGATGAATTTTTATGATTTTATATATAAAATCATATTTTGATAATGATTTCATTAATTTATGTGAAGATATCATAATTTTTTTTAACTTATTTCATGTAAACATACTCAAATTTTTCTATTAATATTTGAATCTTAGATTCCTTTACATTCTTATTACTTTCAAATATATTGTGTATTTTTCCTTATATTTTCTTTTGTATATCATGTACCATTACATTAGTTAGCTCTTTCTTAGATATATAAACCAAAATAAAATTATGGGTATATCCATTATTCTCAATAATTTTATAATCATTAAGAGTTAAAGAAAAACCATACTTACAATATAAAAAACTTGAAATAGTAATGTTAAGAATATCTATATTGAATTAAAGTAAATATAATAACATTACTTATTTCCAAATATGATAGTTATTTCCATCAAACATTCAAATTACTTTCGTGTTAATTAAATTGATGTAATCTATGTTAGAGAATATAAATTCTAATAAGTAATACAATATTTTTTTTCAATAATATTCAAATGGATTCTTACTATGATACCATTTGAAGGTTCCTAATAACCAATAAGTGATCTATGGGGGGGGGGGTAAATCAGTAGATAAACATTTTTTTACTTTAGTTTATCATTTATGTTTTTTCTTGAAAATATTCATCACCAGTTACAATAAAATGAATCTATCACTAATAAGTTCCATTAACTTTTCCCTATGAAATATAAAATCAAGTAATAAAGAACACATAATTTACAAGGTTCACCTCTAATGTGGGTGAATAAATCCATGATATAATCAGAATCATCAGATCTATAAAAATCAATAATATCATTAAGTGATTACAATATATTAGACATTATATTTTAAATCCTTTACAAATAAAAGTTTCCAAACAATAATAAATGTTATTGCATGTTTAAAATAATAATTATTAATTCTGAATGAGTAAGTATCATATTTAAAACTAATAATTAAAATAACCCAATACCAATATACTATTTTTTGTATAATTTATTCATGACCTCATTTAATGTGAACGGGGTTTCATAGTAAATATTTATAGTTTCTTTGAGACTTTCATTCATAACCAATAACAAATTGTTATGTAAATTCTTGAAGAACCCTCTATTATTTACATATTATCTCTCTATTTTTATCCTGTTAAAAAATAAATTAATTTTAAAGGTCTCCTATAAATTTTTATACATAATCATAAGATCATTGATTAATATATCATAGTTATAGCATTTATTGGGTGAAGTAAAAAAAGTAAACTCTCATAATTTTGACCATGATCTTTAACCCGTGATTTTTTATAAAACTAGAGATAAATTCATCACATAAAAATCACACAAAATTTCCCAAATGTTTAGATTTTGAATCATTTAAATTTATTTAAGTCAAAGATAACAATTTTATAAATATTCATTGAAATTTTGAGTGAATTAGTATAATAAATAAGATAAAACTTCATGTATATTAGGCTCTATATGAGACACCAACTGCTTTATGTATATAACATAATAACATATATGGTAGAGATTAACTATAGAGGGTAAGGTAAAATAATATAGGATAGTTTCATTTGGTAAAACACATCCCACATGTAATGTATGGTATAATGTATGTGTGGTTTCTATGTTTGATATATTTTATTTTATAAGTTATGTTAGGTAGAACACTCATGTTGCAGATGTGTGTGATAAGTCATGGTAGTTTGTGTATGGTAGGTGCATTTTATATATCACCACTATGCCTACATATAATACCCTATGTGTAAATAATATCCAAACCAACTTGAGAGATTTTATTTGAGTATGGTGGGTTCTATGTTAGATAGGATTTGTATATAAAAATTATTATTTATGTAAACTTCACTTAGATATTTTTTGTATGAAGAAATTATAAACTACTTGGGTTTCGTGTATAAGGTAAAATATATTATACATAGATCACCATTATCAAATTTATAATAAAGTTATATATATATATAAATCATTAAAATTATCCAAAAATTCAATATGATCACTTCAAAAATTCAATATACTTTATAAAATATCGTTATCAAAATTCAAATAATCTATTTTCATCTCTTTCCTATTTGGAATAGTGTTTTTATTTCAAAACTTTCACCAATAAATCAATACAACACATGTAATATTAAACTATTTCATTCAAGGATCTTCCATTGTATCTTCAATATCTCTCTTGGATCTTAACCTTACTCTTCTATGATTTTTCAACTTTGTGACTCACTCAATTAATCAATTTTAAAATGTAAATCAATAGCATCTTCATGTTTTATAATATGTTTTTATATTTTTTAATTTTATAATTATAATGTTTAATTTTATATTTAATTTCTTTATGCCAAAGGTGAGTTATAGTGCTATATCCAATTATTTTAATGTCAAAACTATCCCTAATTTTCTATGAACACTTATTCTATCACCTAAAATAGGTTCCTTTGTGGGGTATGGATCAAGAATATGACTTCATCAAACTCTTCACCAAATTTATCATGGATTTTTCCTTTAAATTTTCCAAGATATTGGATTCCATATAGATGAAAATGTTTCGAACTTAGCTTCTTACCATATCAAAGTTTATATAATATATTATCTATTATATACATTAACTAATGCCTATTTTGAACTTGTGAAATTTTATTTATTTCTTATCTCTAATAAAAATAAGTAGTGTCATGCTCAAAAAACACGATCCTTATCATTTCCACTAAAATATAATTATTTATTTTTGTTACACTATTTTTAAGGGGTGTTTTAATGAGCATACACATGTTTTATTACACATTTATTAAGATAATATTTAAATTCATTTCATGTGTACTAAGAACTATTATTTGTGTAGATTATTTTTCTTTTTTAGAAAATTTTTTTACAATATTAATAGATCTTAAACCTTATAATTTCATTTATTTTTTAATTTATAAATATAACTTATAGCATTATTATATCTCTAATAATAGTTTTTTTTCATTCATAAGAATACATTTTAATTTTTTGAGTAGGAACCCAAAGAAGACACTTGGATGAAGTCTATAACACAAAAAGGGACCTGAACTAAAATTCTATTACATAAAATATAGAAAAAACACTAAGATAAAACTAGTAAAAATATTACCACATAGGGACCATCATTGATCAACAAATAAATAACTCATTAAAGCCTTGAATGCCACATATCTTGAACTAAGAAGCACCTTGGGTCCCAACATGACTGTTTGAAAAAAAGGGATATTGATCCAATTTTATCCAATGATATTCCCCCTAATTCTATAAAGAAACCAGAGACCTAGTATCATTGAAAATCATCACTAGTCGAGTGATGATCCACTGACACTGATTGGGAATAGAAAATAATAGGTAAGTTTATAAGAAATATGACAACCCTTGCCTTTATTACACATTAATTCATGATTTATTACATAAGAATACACATAATACAACCTAAAAGATCAATAAGTATAGTGTATTCTAGAATTAGGTAAAAAAATTCACATCATGAACATGGTATAAAACAAAATTATTGAAAAATTCCTTAACATTATCTTAGAAATCATCTGTCCTCTAATACTTCATAGGATAACCTAGGGATGTACATAAGAAAGGGGTGAGCTATAAAGCCCAGTAAGGGAATATAAAAGAATCATAAAATGAATAAAGTGTTAAATTTTGGACAATGGTAATTTAAATGGAACATGAAATGGGTGAGAATCATAATTATGAATAATGAATCATGATATAACATGATAAAATAAAGGCAATATGGGAAATGTGGCAAAAAATTTAAACATGAAATCATGAACATAAGTCAAGTATAACCACTAAGACATAATAATATGGTGGAAAAAGTCCCATGATGGATTATTTTCACTCCCTAATACCTTTAATAATGTATCATGAGACTAAAACATTACCTAATTCATTTGATCACTATATAATTCCAAGCGCACTTGTTACTTTCATATCATGTACATGTATAAGTTTTCCACATAAATCATTCAACATATGAACATATTTCATCACATTTAATTCCATAATCAAGAAATGTGGAATAAATAAATTAAATTACCCAATAAAGGAATTATAAGTGCATAAAGGTGAACACCCTTGATAGGAAATGGGTATGAGTTTTCACTACACAATTTTTTGGCATGAAAAAACCCAACTAAATATCAACAACATAATAGGGGCACATAAATGTTTATGAGAGGGATTAATAAGAGTAAAAAGGGTATATAATCATTTATAAATCATAAGGGAAGTAATGTGTATGTATTAAAATATACAAAAACAAGAAAAAAAATTGAAATTAAGAGGCACAACATAAATAAGTTCTTGAATAAAAATAAGAGAGGGAGATCCCTTACTTTTGGTATGGAAAATCATATGACAATTTCAACAGCATAACAGATGTACATAAATGTCCATGGGAGGTATTAGTGAGAGATAAAGGGGTATATCAACAAATGTAAGTAAAAAGTGATGTATAAAAACATACCCAAACAAGAAAAAATGGAAATTAAGAGGCACAACATAAAAAGGTTCTTGAATAAAGAGGAGAGGGATATACCTTACCCTGAGAGGGTGATTCCAAAAGATTGGGAGGAGATTATTAAGAGATTGAGGCTCCTTAAGAGGACTATAGATATGGGATTTAACAGTAAGTACATGTTCCATGGTTTTTGAGTGAAGAGTAATGGTATCTTGGGTGGGTTTATATAGGAAAAGAGAGGGGAATTATTTATAATTTCCCAAACTTAGATTTTGTACTCTATATAATAAAATATTAAATACCATGAACCTTACCATGGTTTTTACCCATGGTTTCTACCAAATAGGAATGGTTTTAATTATTTTATAAGTACAAGGTCATAACTCATTAAAATATTACCTTTGGTGATGTGGAAGTGATTCATGTTTATAAATAAATGATTTTAAAACCTTAAAATATAATATAGGTTTTAGAGGATTCATAATGGATTTATAAAATTAATAAAATAACATGAAAATAAAATTATTTTAAATTTTAGAAATATATTTGGTCATGGATATCATTTATAGCATTTATTATATCACTTTTAGGTCATTATGATGTCATAATACACACTGTATATTTATACCGTATTTAATTTTTACTCGAATATTTGACTATCTCAGAAAATTATGAAAAATTCCCCATTGGATAATTTTGATGTTATAATTCCAAAAATAATATTTATTTTATAAAACTAATTTTATAAATATATGAATTTTTTACTTTTAAAATAAAATTAACATTTATTGAGAAATGTTGGATTTTTTGACAATAATAGTTTTCTAATAATTATAGAAATTACATTTGACATCATAAATTTATATTTATAATTTATATTTAATATATAATATTTAATAATAATATTTAATTAACATATAATTTATTTAAATATATATTACCCCAACTTTAATTTATGTTTTAATGCATCTAAAATTTATTTTTTTATCAAAATCATTATTTAATAATTTATAAAGTAAAAAAATATTATTATTAATATTTTTAAATGAAAATATAAATACTCATAGTATAAGTTTTACTTTGTTTCTTGTCCTTGTTAAATTATTTTTACCCTTAATTAACCTATTTTTTTTACCGTGGTAATAAATATTTACTATGGATACTATTCATATTGTCCAAAAATTAAGTTGAACTTATTAACTAATATTAATTATTATTATTCTAAATATGGAATCCTTTTAAATTCATTGAAATGGAAGAATTTAAAATTTAACATGCAAGCATGAGAAAAAGTGATTTTTTGATAAATGCATTTTTTAAGGAAATGATGATTTTACTTTAACTCTATAAATAGTAATATTAATTAAATTAATTTAAATTAATAATTATAGATATAAAATATATACATATAATTTAAATAATTAACTATTAGGGGTTATTTTTAATTAATCATAATGGCAAAACATTATGTATTTTAAAACAGTTTTCAGAAAAATGTGTTTTCAACCCTAAAAATAAACTTATTCTAAAATATAGTATAAAGATGATTTAAATGAAATTAATTGGATTAAATATAAATTAATAATAATTATGTTACCTTTAAATCAAATTAAAATAATAATGTAAATTTAAAATAAATTAATTTATTAAAAGAAATGGTAGTTTTAAACAAATGGGTATTTTTTCACTATTCACTAAAAAATCAATATTTTTCAAAAAAAATTCAAAATTTCACCGTAAGTTAATTATGATATGATGATATAAAAAATGGATTTAATTTTAAAAAAATAAATTTTCTAAATTTTCTATAAATTAATTATAATATTTTTTCACAAAAATAAATAAAAAACATTTTTGAAGAAAGCTTATTTTGAAGAAAAAAAGGCATTACCAAAAATTGAGTGATTATTTAC
This sequence comes from Viscum album, assembly GCA_963277665.1. NCBI lineage: Eukaryota > Viridiplantae > Streptophyta > Magnoliopsida > Santalales > Viscaceae > Viscum > Viscum album. The sequence continues at coordinate 836,424,893 of OY728152.1, read as the reverse complement.
TAAGAATTTATAAATATATTCATGTTGAGTAGGAATTATATATATATTTAATAATTTATTTAATCCTATTCATATCTTAAAATTTAATTTCTAGGTTTAGATGGTCATATTTAAATAATCATTGTTTATTTGGGTTCGGTGTTGCGTATTGCATATGCTATCAAACATAGTTTTGTATTTTTTTAAAAATCAAGGTATTACATTATCACCCTTTAATAAATTTTTCCCTCACAATGTTAACTTGATCTTAGTAAGAAATTTTTTGATACTTGAAAATATCTTTTTTGAAAACCCATGTTGTAAAAATAGTTAATAAAACATCCATTTAAAAAAAGAGAAAGAGAAGTACGAAGGTCATCACATATCTTGGTTTCTAAGTAGGATAAAATTAGTGGGAAGTGAAAACATAGACATGAAAGAGAAAAATAACACAAAATAACTAATCGATTATGATATAGAACATATTTAGGAGAAATTCAATGTCCACAAAACCATAAATATGTGATGGGTAAAATGACCATTAATTTATCATAAATGATCATAATATGACAAAATTTTGGTTTTAAGATTATTTTCCTAGATTTAAGGAATTAATTTACCATATAGACTAGGTATATAAATAAATATAGTTTCTTGACAAGTATAATTTTATCCTTTAACCAATTTCTACTACAATCTCATCTTTTATCCAATTAATGAATACTCAAGATGGTTTTTATGCCTAAAGCACTAAAATAGGATTCTAATGGATCACATAACCCACTAAAGTATAACAAGATATTACTCTTATCTTTACTATATTCAAAATGGTTAGAATAAAGTAAGAAAATATTGAAAATTAATAAACCTTAATCTCCAAAATTCCATAAATAATTCCAAGGGTTTAACTTAGATTGTTCCTTAAATAAATAAACATATACCCCAAATAACACTAATAACCTTAACATTAGATATTTTTAACCTAAAATGTTGTCTCATACCCTTCAGTTTACACCTCCAAAAAACATAATATCATTCTTCTCAAATAATCCTTTATATTAAACCCAATGGGTATATATACCTTAACCCAATAAAACATCTCTCAATATACCATCAATCACCTCAAAATTAAAAATATTTAATTTTATAATATGTTTCTAAAATATCCTTAATAATCCTTAAATTCCATCACATAAATATTTAAAAGTTTTATCTGTGATTTTAAACATAATATTAGCCTTAGACATATTATCCCAATAATATTTAGGTTTATCCCCCATATCAAACACATATTAAGGGTTATCAATAACCTTATCACTAAATCAATTTTATATGTTATCAGTACCATTAAAAATATATTCCATAACCTTGAAGAAAAAAATATTATGAAATAATCCTCAGATGTTTCATGATTCTTATATCTATAATTTCATTGATATACCAATTCTACAACATAACTCTCAAATACCAATACATAAACACTTTAATCCTTACACTTAAAAAATTTCCGTAGCATAGGTCCTTCCTTAGTCTAGCATTTAACCCTTGGATTAGGGAATTTAATTGGATAAAGGCAATATTCTCCACATATAATACATTGAACAAAAAACGGTTCTGTAGGATTTAATCTATTCCATTATATCATACACTTCATTTTTATGGAAACTAGCAACTTTATGCCCTATTTTTTCACATATAAAACATCATCAAGTTCCTTTGTGTCATTAACCTTGGTGCCTCTTTCCACATTTTAGACACATAGAAAATTGAATCTTCTTTCCTTTATATTCTTTATAAATTAAAATTACTTGAGACTTCATCACCCTCTTATTTTATGTATTTGGACATTAAATAATATTCTAGTTGTTAATTTTGATTTTTGATAGATGGTTTGGAATAATCATGAGATATCTTACTTGAGCTCCCATCATGTTCGGTATCTCATTTGGGAACTCATCACATTACCCATCACATTGGTTGCTGACTTGGTTCCTCTTATTTATATTCATTGACTAGAATAAATGGAAAATTATGGATGAGTAATTTAAAATATCAAACAAAAAATGGTAATCCAATAAAATTAAAGGGATAACATAAAAATGACATGTATTTCATTAAATTATGAATTTATAAGCTTAAATATAAGTTATACATGATCTATTTCCTAATATAGAATCTTATGTGCATTCTTGTTCCTTTAATAATGGTTCACAATGATCTTGTGAATTTACCAAAGCATATCACTTGGGAGTGTAAAACAAGGTGTGTAGAAAGGCCCATTACCAACACCATTTCCTGATCAAGTATATCTCAATATAATGTTTTTAGATGTTATCCCTAGGTACATCTATGCCAGATACACAACCTATTATTGTATCCATATAGAGATATATTTGATTAGAAACCACTTACTCTATACATTACCAAAATTTATCGATGTTTTCTTATGTTTAGTATTATCCCTAATTATTTCTTCAGGGTTTCCTAATCCTAATACAAAAAATAATTAAACTTTCCTTTTATACCAAATATGACAACCTGTGTCTTTATTACACATTAATTCATGATTTATTATATAAGAATACACATAATACAACCCATAAGATTGATAAGTATAATATATTTTGGAATTAAGTACATAGAATAATATCTTGAACATGGGATACAACAACATTATTTAAAACTTCCTTAACATGCTCTTAGAAATCATCAGTCCTATAAAACTACATGGGATAACCTAGGGATGTACATAAGAAAGAGGTCATCTATAAATCCTAGTAAGGGAATACAAAAGAATTATAAAATGAAGAAATCATTACATGTTAGAAAATGGTTACTTAAATGGAACATAAAAGGGGTTGGAATCATAATTATGAACAATGAGTCATGTTATAACATGATAACATAAAGGCACCATGGGAAATGTGGAAACAACTTTAAACATTAAATCCTAAAATTAGGTCAAAGATATCCACCAAGACATCATAACATGGTGAAAAAATTCCCATGATGGATTAGGTTCACTCCCTAATCCATTGAATGATGTAACATGAGACTAAAACATTACCCGATGCATTGAATCTCTATATAATTCTGGGCACACCCATCACTTTCATATCATGTACATACATAAGTATGCCACATATATCATTCAACATAGGATCATATTTAATAAAATTTAATTACATGATAAAAAAATGTGGAATAAATACATGTAATTCCCCAATCAACTAATTATAAGTGCATAAAGGTGAACAACCTTTATAGGAAATGGGTTTGGGTATTCACTACACAATTGTTTGGCATTAAAAATCATAGTGAAATTTTAGCAACACAAATGGGGGAACATAAATGTTCATGGGAGGGATTAATGAGAGTGAAAGGAGTATATAATCATTTATAAATAATAAGGTAAGTAAGGGGGATGTATGAAAACATACTAAACAATAATAAATGGGAATTAATAGTCAAAACAAAAAATAGGCTCTTTAATAAAAAGAAGAGAGGGAGATCCCTTACTTTTGGTATGGAAAATTGTAGGACAATTCTGACAGCATAATAAGCGTACATAAGGGTTAATGAGAGGGATTAATTAGAGTTAAAGTGGTATTTAATCAGATGTACATAAATAGTTAAGTATAAGGGATGTATGAAAACATACCCAAACAAGAAAAAATAGAAATTAAGAGGCATAATATAAAAGAGGTGATTGAATAAAAAGAAGAGAGGGAGATCCTTTACCTTGAGAGGGTGTTTTCAAAAGTTTGGTAGGATATTCTTGAGAACTTGGGGAACCTTGGGAGGAATATAGAGAGTATAAGGACGATTAAGGACATGGTCCAAGGTTTTTGAGTGAATAGGAATAAGAGTTTGGGATGGTTTATATAGGAAAAGAGAGGGGAGTTCTTTATTATTTTCCAAACTTAGTTTTCAGACTCTATGAAATAAAATAATAAAAATTACAAACCTTACCATGGTTTTTGACCATGTTTTTTGACAAATAGGGTTTTTCTTCATTATTTTATAAGTAAATGGTCCTAATTCATTAAAATATTACCCTTGGTGATGTGGAAGTGATTCATTTTCATAAAGAAATGATTTTAAAACCTTGAAATATAATATTGGTTTTGGAGGATTCATAAAGGATCTATAAAATTAATAAAATAAACTAAAAATCACATTATTTTAAAGTAGAAACATATATTTTTTCATGGATACCATTTATAGAATTTATTACATCACTTTTGGGTCATTATGATGTCATAATACACAATATATATTTATACCATATTTAATTTTTACCTGAAAATTCAATTGTTTTAGAAAATTATGAAAAATTCACCATTGGATAATTCCAAAATGTTGATTCCAAAAATAATATTTATTTAATAAAAATAGTTTTATAAATATATGAATTTTCACTTTTAAAATAGAATCAACATTTATTAAGAAATTTCAGGTTTTTTGACAATAAGAGTTTTCAAACCATTATAGAAATTAAATTTTTTTAATGTCCTAAAATTCCATGATTTAAAAAAAAAATTAAATGGGATTATTTCAAGACTAGGATATGAGACGGAACGTGATTCCAAGGCCTGGAGTTCCTAGAATTTATTTTTGAACTATTTTTAAAGTTCATTAAATAATCACGTGAGCGGATTTTTCTAAATTTTAAACCAGTTCCTGGATAAAAAATATATGGGTACCATTGAAATCAGAGTATCAAGATTATCCTATAAAGGATCTAACATCGACCATCGTGGTTCGACTGAATAAGATAGTTTTTGGACCTTTCGAAAGAAAAATAAAATAACTTAAAATTTTATTTTGTTATATTTTCTTCTTTGTTACGCAGCGACTCATCAGCGCTGTGGTGAAGTGACGAGGCAACACTGAATCCAATTAATGAACCTCATTAATGAATTAGTGTGGCGATGCTGAAACACACACACACATATTCCATCTTTAATTAAATAGGAAATTTAGGGTTGAAGAACAACCATGAAATTCCTTTAACGAATGACTAAGGAAACCTATCCAATAATGAACGCCAGCGAATCATACAATGACGATGAAACCCTTGGAGAATGGATTCAGAACCATAGATCGATGAACAATAAATAATGATCATCCTCAAGCAATCTCCTTTACTAGGTAGGTATTTTTTTGAGTGATTTTCCTTTCCCTATTCTTAAAGTTTAATGATGAATGAAAACTAACCCACGAACATGTTGATCAGTGGTTCGATCATTCATGCATAATGGTTAAAGATGCAGGATAAAGGGGATATCTATATTAGTTATTATTCTCTATTATTTTGGTTCTTCATGATCTTGCTAACAAGAACACATCTGGGTCAACACGAACAAATACATGGATCATTATCTGGGTGTTCTTGTGTTGTGAATCCTACCCCATTTTATTCTTGAGTTCTCCCTGTTATTTGTGGTGCAACGGTCGTCGGCAACAACATCCACGGTCCATGAAAGACTGTGGCAATGCATCATCCCGTGGTTCTAGGTGGGCCACGACATCAGAAATAGGCTGCGACACAAAGCTGCGATGACGACAGGGGCCACCGACATAGAGGCAAGTGGCTATCGGAAGGTGGATGCGGTCACCCGACTGCATCGGAGGCACCACATGGTGCAAAGCCATGGTCCGCGGACCACAACAGTGAGTTGGACCCATGACTTGCCACAAGTCACATAGAAGACCCAACCTGCATGAGCGAATTAGCTGGCTGAAGAGGCAATGCCACCCTGGCACCACGTGGCTGTGCAAACCAGAGGCCACATGATGTCCGTGTTGGAGGAGAACCAGACTGCCATTAAGGGCCAGGCCGGATGAAAAACCGGGCCGCTGGGTAGTTCGATGGGGTAGTACCAGTCTGACTTGGTCGAACCAGGTTGGAGAATGCAGGCTGGGTTTCTGGGAGACCCGATAGGTTGGACCCACGACCGAACCAGGCTAGGTCCAGCAAGCCCTAATGGGCTAGGCTGAACTGAGTCGACACAGAACCAACTGGGTCGGGTTAGGTCAGCCGAACCGGGTAAGTTCATATGGGACCCTTGGGTCGGTTTGGTCTGGTCGGTCTGACCAAGTCAGATCAGGCCTAAACGCAACTAACCCCTTTTTACTAAAATGAAAATATCTTTCAGACCGGGATTTTGATTGATGCACTGCCTATGGATTTGGGACCCTTGTGGCGAGACAGTACTTTGAGTATAATCTAAGTGAGTTTTAGTGGTAGTTGAGATGAGACCAATGGATTGATTATTATATTCTCCTGGAATCAAGTGCACTATGAGAAGGAATCCTACGAATGGCTGTGACATGAAGGATAGGATGAGTGGGACCTCAGTGGTCCAGTAGCCGAGCAAACCTCAGTGGTATAGTAGCTCAGCAGACCTTAGTGGTCCAGTAGCAGAGTAGAACTTAGTGGTCCAACAGACCAATAGACCTCATTGGTCCAGCAGTTGAGTGGACCTTAGTGGTCTAGTAGCCTAGCGGACCTTAGTGGTCCAGTAGTGGAGCATACCTCAGTGGTCTAGAAGTGAAGCAAACCTCAGTGGTCTAGCAGGCAAGCGAACCTCAGTGGTCCAACAGCCGAGCGGACCTCAGTGGTCTAGTAGCTGAACAAACCTCAGTGACTCATCGGGGATGAGTCCCTCAGCTATACAAGATTATTCATATCTATGACTGATAATATTACTTTTTATACTTTGATTTATACCTGGTGTGAGCTGTCTTTGCTGTGTGGTCTTACTGTATGGTTTTGCTATGTGATCTTTCTATGTGGTCTTTCTATGTGGTATTGCTTTTTGGTCTTTCCTTTATGGTTTGGGTTAGCTACTGAGTATTGTGTTACTCACCCCTACACGGGCTTTGCTTGAACATTTTGTGTCTCCTATAGGTGATTGATGCTTCGACAGAGACCTTAGTGGTCTGGGACCATGTGATTCTTAGTGATACGAGATGGATGTGTGTACTACTATGTCTATAGGCAAATACCCTTCACCTAACCTTCAGGAAGGATCTAGAGTGGATGGGCCATGGTGGTTGTACTTTTCTTTGTGGTTTTGGGCTTTTATTCTGGCCCCTTTGTACTTTCATTTTGTACTATTCTCTTAGTTGTTGTCTCAATGACAGTTGTATTTTACTTTGTATTTACTTTCTGCTGTTTGAGATTTGTGTGTGTGTACAGGTTTAAAGGCAATTCCTTCCCTTTTTGGGATTTGCCTACTCGGTGCTATTCACCAGCCCATGGCCTATGAAAGGAGGGATTGGGGTAGTCACGACATGGGCCCCGAAGTATGGGTCATGACAAAGTGGTATTAAAGGAGGTCGGTTATACCAGAAGAACTGAGAGTCTATTTGTTTTATGGGAAAATAGTGTTAAGTGTTTCGAGTTCAGCTTTCAGGCTAGAGAGTCTAGTGTTGGTGCAGTAGCTGACACATCTATACACCAGGACCCTGAATTATACTTTCTAACTTGGTACATGAAAAAACTAGTTTCAAGAATCTTTGAATGTTTTCTCATGATATTTATGAGTTAGATTCATCTCACCAGGTATAATATATCAATCGTGATTCATCTTGATCTCTTTCAGGATGCCTCTATGCAGATAGCCAGCCAGGATTCCAGTTCGTGACCACGAGGATGGTCCACAGAGCGACGAGGCTTCGGTACATGGACCGTTTCCCGAGATGGTGCCTTCAGTTGGTGTCCCTGCGATACCAACACCCATTGGTCAGTAGTTACTATCAGTGCTATTGGTAGAGGAATCACGTAGGCTCAGTGCCTTACATGAGTTTCAGAGGTAGCGACCTCCCAAGTTTAGGGGAGAGACATATCCTCTAGTTGATGAGGATTTACTAGAGGTAGTGACACAAGTTTTCCACTTAGTGAGGAAACCACTTGACCAGATGGTAGTTCTAGCTGCGAGCCTTCTATAGGGCTTGACAGGGTGGTGGTGGATTTTGACGATCCAGACGCATGAGGAGGCGAACCTCACCTAGTCTGACTTCAAGTAAATTGTTAGGGAGGAGTTATTCTCCACGACTTTACACTCAGTGTGCATATAGGAGCTAATTCACCTACATAAGTGTAGTCTGATAGTGGATGACTACTCTACAAGGTTCATCGACCTCTCCCATTACTCAACAGATATGGTACGAGACCCTTTCTTCAGGGCCCGAACCTTTGAGAACAGACTCTAATGAGAGATCAGGGAATCAATGATTTCCCTCAACATCCCTACATAGATTGGGGTGCTAAAGTGATCTCTACTAGTGGAGGGATTCCTCATAGAGTAGGCACTGATAGTGGGAGCTACCACCAGGTGGCAGGTGGCCGAGTCATCCGTGGCTAGTAGCCGACAAATGACGTAGAAGCCCAAATGGCCTAGATCATTCAGAGGATGACCCCAGGACTTAGGGTCAACATTACATAGCTCCCAGGGAATAAGAAGTCATCAAAAGAAAAGAGTATTCTATGCATGCGGTGGGTAGTGGTACATGTCTTGGTATTGCTCGACTTTCCATGTAGAGGACCGACAGATGACCGAGGGACCACTGAGGCAGTGATAGAGATAGGAACAAGGTGGTCCGCCAGGTGGAAGACATGCTAGAGGAGCAAGGCGAGTGGCATGAGGTGGGTGTAGGTATGAGGTACTACCACCACCACCCCCATGTGGTCCACCACGGGCTCCAGGAGTAGGTTGATAGGGACTGGATCAGCTTAAGATGATAGAGGCCTACGGTCCCAATGTTCCAAATATGATTCAAGGTATGATCTGTGTCTTCTACAGTTTATCCACAGTTCTTATAAACACAGGTTCCAGTCACTCTTTCCTTTCTATGAACCTTGTTTGGAGCTCATAGATTCTGATGAAGCTTTTGGATCAATCCTTACAATTAGAGACTCCTATGGGAGGGGATTCGACAATCACACACTGGTTCTGACAGTGTGAGCTTACTCTTGGAGGTGAGAGCTTCGACTGGGATCTATTAGTAGTGGTGTCGAGGCCTTATGATTTCATTCTCGATATGGACTGGCTATCTATATTCCATGTTCATATTGATTATTTTAGGCGCAAAGTGCGGTGTGTCTGTGGAGATGGAACCAATTTCTCATTTATTGGTGAAAAGGGAATGCTTGTAGTGAAGGGAAGACCTTCTCATAGGAGGGTGAAGCTGATCACACACTAGTTGGCTAGCCTAAACCTCAGTGATTTGGATTAGATGAGTCCATAGTTTCCTTCAGTGGTGGATGAGTATGAGGACATCTTTCCAGAGGATGTTCCAAGACTACCTCCTCATAGATAGGTAGAATTATGCATTGATTTGTACCTCATGAAGACACCAATATCTACACCTACATATTGGATAGCTCCCGCAGAGCTCCGAGAGCTAAGGGTACATTTGGATGACTTGTAGAGGAAAGGGTTCGTAAGGCCTAGAGTTTATCCAGGGGCAGCCCCAATGTTTTTTTCCAAGAAGGCAGATGGAAACTTGAGGTTATATGTTGACTTCCAGTTCCTGAACCAGGTGACTGTGAAGAACAATCACCCTCTACCAAGGATTGATGAACTCTTCGATCAGCTAAAGGGAGTGAGATGGTTCTCGAAGATAGACCTCATATATGCTATCACCAACTTCGAGTATGAGATGAGGACGTCTCAAAGACATCTTTCAGATGTCTCTATGACCAATATGAGTACTTAGTGATTCCGTTTGGTATGAAAAACTACCCAAAAGTGTTTATGGGGATCATGAATAGGATCTTCTAGCCATACTTAGACAAGTTTGTTGTGGTCTTCATTGATGACATCTTAGTGTATTCAGCGTTCGTGGAGGAGCACGCTATACACCTGAGAATGGTTATGAACACACTCTGAGAGCACCATATTTACAAAAAGATCTCGAAGTGTGATTTATGGATATAAAGGTCCACTTCCTGGGACATGTCATCTCATATGATGGAGTTGTGATGGATCTAGTAAAGATTTAGGCAGTGCTAGATTGGGAGCCACCCAAGAGCGTTACCGAGGTGCGAAGTTTCCTTAGGTTGGCTGGGTACTATAGGAGGTTTTTACCTAACCTCTATAGAGTGGAAGCACCCATGAACGCATTGATGAAGAAGGGAAAACCCTTTATGTGGATAGAAATATTCCAACAGAGCTTTCAACAGCTGAGGCAAAGCTTGATGAGTACTCCTATCATGAGGTTTCTAGAGGATGGCATCGACTATGTGGTGTTATGTGATGCATCAAGAACTAGGATTGGTTGTGTCATGATGTAGGAGAAAGTAGTTATTTCTTGTGGATCATGAAAATTGAGACTGCATGTGCATAACTATGCGAATCATGACCTTGAGTTGGCAGTGGTATTATTTGCACTGAAGATGTGGAGACACTACCTTATGGGTGAATGATTCATCATCTACTATGAACAGAAGAGTATCAAGTATATCTTTTCTCATAAGGATCTGAATCTGAGACAACTATGTTGTCTAGAGTTCCTCTAGGACTATGACTTCAAGATAGTCTATACTCCTAGGAAGGGGAACATGGTGGAAGATTCTCTCAGTAGGAGATCGAGTTCGTAGCTACTGAACGAGGCCTCAGAGAATTTGGACTCACTTATTATATCCTTCTTGGATAGAGAGGAAACATATTTTCTTCAGTCGATTGTAGTTTCCCATCCACTCTTACAGTGAGTTAGGGAGGCACAACTCAGAGATTCCAGCTACAAGACTACATGTGCCTGGATATCCATAGGGCATGTCCCTAATGGATATTTGAAAGGTGGGGAGCATGCCATCCTTTTCAGAGGATGAATCATAGTACCAATGGAGTTGCAGGAGGAGGTGTTGAAGGAGTTCCATACATCCCCTTTAGCAGTACATCTAGGTGTGGTGAAAATGTACCAGAACCTATGATGTCAGTACTAGTGGCCGGGGATGAAGAAGGTAGTGGAAAATTTTGTCTCGAGATGCCTCACTTATTAGCAAGTTAAGGTTGATCACTGGGTTCCAACAAGTTTGAAACAACCCCTCAAGGTACTGGAGTGGAATTGGGATGGGATATCGATGCACTTCATGATGGGATTACCACAAACCCAGGGGGCATGATACCATCTGGGTGATCGTAAACTGACTCACCAAGTTGACCCACTTCCTAACCATTTGAGATCAGGGTTCAATAGAGAGCTTGAGATGCGTCTACATGCAGGAGATAGTTTGACTCCATGGAGTCCCATATATGACAGTTTCAGATTGTTATTCATGCTTTAAATCCTGGTTATGGAAGGGATTGTAGGAGGAGTTTGGGACTCAGCTGCGCTTGAGCACAAACTTTCACCTATAGATGGATGGTCAGATGGAGCAGACCATACAGACCTTGGAGGACATTCTTCATGCTTACATTTTTTACTTTGGCCGCAGTTGGGAATACCACCTACCACTGACATAGTTTTCTTAAAAAAAAATCTACCACCCCACCATCATTATGGCACCATTTGAGGCATTGTATGAATGACCATTTAGGTCATCGTTATGCTAGATAGACCCAGGGGAGTTAGCACTCATGGGTCCAGAGATGATACATGATACCACTGAGAAAGTGCAGGTCATCTGAGAGTAGATGAAGACTTCATAAAACTGACAGAAGTTCTATAATGATTAGCTATGGAGGCCCTTGGAGTTTGAGGAGGGGGACCACGTATTCCTGTGGGTCTCTCCTAGATGAGGGATACAAAGATTTGGAAGAGGGATAAAGTTATCTTGGAGGTTCATCAGACATTTCCTAATACTGCATAGAGTGGGAAAGGTGGTGTACCACTTGGATCTACCATTGCAGTTAGAGAGGGTTCATGACATCTTCCACGTATCTCAGCTGAGGAGATACATGAACGGCCCTTCTCACATCATCGACCAAGATGAGTTGGAGATTGATGACATGGATACATTCGCGAAGTACCCAGTGGAGATAGAAGATCGATAGGATAAGATCCTTCATGGATGGTCAATTCCTCAAGTGCATGTTCATTGGCAACATGGGAATCTCCTAGAGGGAATGTGGGATCAGGAGGTCCAGATTCATACTCAGTACCCCCATTTTTTTGATTAGCCTTTTTTTTGTCTTATGAGGACCTAAATCCCTAAAAGTGGTTGTAATTTAATGTCTCATAATTCCATTATTTTTTTAAAAATTAAATGGGACTATTTTGAGACTAGGATCTTAGACGTCATGTGATTCCGATCCCTAGAGTGGCTGGAATGTATTTTAGAACTATTTTTAAAGTTCATTAAATAATCACATGAGAGAGTTTTTTCTAATTTTTAAACTGGCACCCTGATCAAAAATCTAAGGTCACCATTGAAATCAGAGCATCAGGATTCACCTAGAAAGGACCTAATATTGACCGGCGTGGTTCGACCAAAAAATTTAGTTTCCAAACTTCTCAGAAGAGAAATAAAATAACTGAAAAAGTTATTTTATTATATTTCCTTCTTCATTACGCAACCACTCGTCAACGCTGCAGTGCAGCGATGAGGTGACGCTGAATCCCATTAATGAACCTCATTAATGAATCAGCGTGGCGATGCTACAATGCACATACATCTTTCCTTATTTAATTAAACAGGGAATTCAGGGTTGATGAAAAACCCTAGAATTCCTCTAACGAATGACAAAGCAAACCTATCCAATGACAAACATCAACGAATTGGACAATGGAGATGACACCCTTGGAGAATGGATTTGGGACCGGGGATCGACAGACGATGACGAACGATCATTCTCAAGAAATCTCCTTTCCCAAGTAGGGGGTTTTTCTGAGTGATTTTCATTTTCCCATTATTAAAGTTTAATGATGAATGAAGAACAACCCACAAATAGGTTTATCTATGGTTCGATCATTCATGCGGGATGGTTAAAGATGCAGGATAAAGGGGATATATATTTTAGTGATTATTACTCCATATTTTTCTTCTTTGTGATCCTGCTAATAGGAACACATCCATGTCAAAAAAAAACAAATAACTGGATTGTTTTTTGAGTGTTCTTGTGTTGAGACTCCTACCCAATTTTCTTCTTATGTTCCCCCTATTCTTCGTGGTGCAATGGTTGGCGGTGAAGGCATCCGCGGTCCAGGCAGGACCGCAGCGGCGCATCGGCCCGCAACATCAGTGAGAGGCCACAACAGTGGTAGGAGGCCGCGATGGTAGAACCGGGCCATGATGGTGACAGGTGGGAGGAGGCATGTTGGCAGTGTGCCACAACAGTGACAGGGGCTACTGGCACAAAGGCCAGTAGCTGGTGGTAGGCAGACGTGACCACCCGACCGCGTTAGAGGTGCCACATAGAGAAAAGCCGCAGACCGCAGACCGCGACTATGATAGGGGATGCTGGCATAGAGGATGACATCTGGAGGTAGGCGGATGTGTCCACCTGATGGCATTGGAGGTTCCACACAGCACAAAGCCACAGACCGCAGACCGTGGCGGTGAGCTGGACCCGTGGCTTGCCATGGGTCACGTGGAAGACCTGATTCGCGTGATCAGACCGGATAGCCGAAGAGGCGGTGCCACCATGGTGCTGTGTGGCTACATGAACCAGATGCCACACAATATCTAGTTCGAAGGAGAACCAACCCACTGATGAGGGCTAGTCCGGTGGAGCGAACCAAGCCGCTAGGCAGCCGGGGCTGGAGGAGAACTAGCCCGCCATTACGGGCTAGGATGGATGAAAAACCGAGCCATTGGGTGGCCCAGTGGGGCATTACTAGTCCGACCAAGTCGAACCAGGCTAGAGAATGTGGATTGAGTCACTGGGCGACCCGGCGGGCTAGACTCACGATCGAACCAGGCCGGGTCCATCAAGGCCCAATGGGCTAGGCCAATGGTCCAGGCTGGACCAAGTTGGCCCAGAATCGACCGGGATGATTCGGGTTGGCTGAACTAGGTTGGGTCATGCGATCCCCCAGGGTCGGGTTGGTTGGGTTGGTCCGACCAAGTCAGATTGGGCCCCGACACAACCGACCCCTGTTTACTAAATCGCCAATATATTTCAGACCAAACATCCGATTGATGCGCTTCCTATGGCGTTGGGACCCTTACGGTGAGACGGTCATTTTAGTATACTTTAATTGAGTTTTCATGGAAGTTGATATGCGACTGATGGATTGAGGAGTAGATTCTCTCAGAATCAAGCACATTACTAGTTGGAATCCTAAGGCTGGTTATGACACGAAGTATAGGACGAGCGGGACCTCAGTGGTTCAGTAGCCGAGCAGATCTCAGTGGTCTAGTAGCTCAACAGACCTCAATGGTCCAATAGCAGAGCAGAAATCAGTGGTCTAGAAGACAAGAGGACCTCAATGGTCTAGAATTTGAGTGGACCTCAATGGTCCAGTAGCTCAGCAGACCTCAATGGTTCAGTAACGAAGTAGACCTCAGTGGTCCAACAGCTGAGCAGACCTCAGTGGTCTAGCATCCGAGTGGACCTCAGTGGACAAATAGCTGAACGAACCTCAGTGACTCATCATGGATGATTCCCTCAACTGTATAAGATGATTCATCTCTATGACTAATAATCTTACTTTCTATACTTTGTGTTATACCTGGTGTGAGCTGTCTTTGCTGTGTGGTCTTGCTGTGTGGTCTTGCTGTGTGATCTTGTTGTGTGGTATTATTGTGTGGTCTTACTTTGTGGTATTTCCTTTGTGGTTTTGGTTCCCTACTTAGTATTGTGTTACTCACCCCTACACGAGATTTTTCCGTACATATCATGTCTCGTGCAGGTGATCGATGCTTCAATAGAGATCTTGGTGGTTTGGGACCAGGTGGTTCTCAGTGAGACGGGATGGATGGGCGTACTACTACGGCTATAGGTAGCTTCCCTTCATCTACCCTTGAGGTAGGGTCTCGAGTGGATGGACCGTGTTAGTTGTGGTTTTGGGCTTGTATTCTGACCCCTTTGTACTTTCAGTTTGTACTGTACTATCAATAGTTGTCTCAGTGACACTTGTGGTTTACTTTGTGTTTAATTTCCACAGTTTGAGCTTTGTGCATGTGTACAGGTTTAAAGACAATGAATTCCCTTTTTGGGACATGGCTACTTGGTGCTAGTCACTAGCCCCTAGCCTATAGAAGGAGGGCTTGGGGTAGTCACGACACAGGCCATGGGGGACGGGTCGTGACAATTTGACATCATAAAATTATATTTATCATTTATATTTAATATATAATATTTAATTATAATATCTATTTAACATGTTATTTATTGAAAAAATTCTTTAATTAATCAAAAAGGGTGTCTTGATTAACACTATATATTACCCCAAATACAAATTATATTTTAATTCATAAAAAAATATCATTTTTATCAAAATCATTATTTTATCATTTATAAAGTAACAAAAAAAAATATAATTATTAATATTTTTAAATGAAAATATAAATATTCATAGTCTTAGGGTTACTTTGTTTCTAGTTCTTATTAAATTATTTTTACCCTTAATTAACCTATTTTCCTTTTACAGTGGTAATAAATATTTACTATAGTTACTATTAACATTGTATGATAATTAAGTTGGACTTATTACCTAATATTAATTATTATGATACTAAATATGGAATCTATTTAAATTCATAGAAGTGAAAGAATTTAAAATAAAATATACAATCACGATGACAATGAAGAGTCCAGTGAATTGCATTTATTATCAATGTGTGTTTGGTGTAAGATTTCTATGTGTTTAAGGTTTTTAATTGTGATGATTGCAGCATTGGTTTGTAGTTCATAAAAACATATGTCATTGGTGATTTGAGTTTGGAACATTGTTTACAACATTTTATATTCCATGAAAAATTATTTATTTTGCATTTATTTTTCATGAGGAGGTTTTGATGTTAGTTGTGATTTATTTTTGAGTTGATTGGCTATGCTCTATATGGATTTTGAATGTTTTTTAATAGAGTGTTTTCAAAAAATTAATCTAACATTACTAGCCTGTCAAGAGGAGCAGCACGCCCATGTGGGTAGCTGATCTCAAACTGAATCCAACCAAAAAGAGTAGGCCATAATTCAAGGTGAAAGCCTACATGAGGTGGAGGAAGCAATAGAGGACCATCATGTGGGGAGGCACAACAGTAGAGCAGATACCGACATAGGGCAGTGCTAGTGGGAGTCGAGAGTCTCTTGTAATCGATTTCTAATTGGTCCAACTTGCATCTTGTGTTATAAAGGAGAGAAAATAAGAAATACATTTCGATGTTTGATTTAATAAAATGAACTATAACCATTGGATCTGTTCGGTGAATATCCTGGCCATCTGATCTCCCCAACCAAAATATAGTTGTGCGATCAATTTGATCTTAAATCTTGATCGTTCGATCTGTCGATGATCTCTCAACGACATTGGATCCTAGTCTAGCTCATCTCCTACCTCAAGCTTGTTCGAGATGCTTCTTCTCGTCAGATCTTCATGGCCATGCCAATTGAAATTTGATCCAAATCCTCCCCTCAATGTTTCATATTTCTGAGAATCTGAGCATGATTGAAATTATTATGAAATTACATTTGAATAACATTGAGTTGAAAAAATCAAGGCTTTAGGGAGGTATAAAATATTGATAATACAAGACAGTAATGGTTTTCAATCATAGTAAGTCCTTCCTTATTAATTCTAAAATTTTCTAAGTTGTTTATCATTGTCTATAAATATCAAAGTTGGGATCATTTCATAAATGCTTTTATCTCACATCTGAGTGTGTTTTTTGAGAGAGAAATTATTCCATGAACATCTGGTCCATGAAGGGATCTGCGCACCTTCTGTTTGCACAAAGAGTACTTGAAGGCCACAAGTGTTCGATATGTTCTTTCCACACTCGAATTGCTTCATGATGAACAGGTTTTGTGAAGCACTCGAGGTAGTTTGATTTGTTTCTCTCTAGATATAGTGAAGAACATTGTGAATAAATGCTTGTCACATGATATAAAGTAGATCATAATTATTTCATGAAGGTTTGAGTAATATCCTCACAATATTTATTTGAACTAAATTATGTGAATATAATCACCACGAACTATTCTGGTCACAAAGAAGAAGAACGTGACACCGTACTCTTGAATTCCTAGAATAAGAACTTACGCGCATAAACAATTTATACCCATTCGGGGTTGTGCATGCAAGAAGAAATTCATACTATGAATGTTTCATTTGTGCACACGAAGGAAGTGGCTTTGTGTGAAGAAGAAATGTTTCGTGCATGCTGTATATGCATGAGGTTTGTGTTAGTGGACAATATGTATGAAAGTGAGTGCACAATAAGTATATAATTGATAAGGAAACATATATTGAGAAAATCAGTATACAGTATATGAAAGTCTCCATACAAACACATGCATTGAGTATCAAATGTGTGAACAATGTGGTGTATTCAATTTTCATGTGAAGATAGTGAGAAAGCACATGCATATGTGATTTTTTACATGCAGGTACATAATAAAAATTCTTACATGAAAGTGTGGATTGTGCATGATTAATTGTTGCATAAAGTGATAATTCCATACAATATTTTATACATGCACGAATATTGAAAAGTGAACTTTCAATATAGATTTCATAGTCAGTATTCAATGTTTTGAGGCTGAAGTTGAGTAATAATTCTATCAACATTTTAGAAGATTTTTATGTCTGAGTTTTAAATGATTAGTGAGGCCGAGTATTTAGTAGAATAAATAATTCTCACCCAAGTAATGTTGTATAGAGACAACTGATTATATTCAGTGATCATAATTATTTGAGAAAGTCCAGCATTAGTGAAAAGGAACTTGAATTGTACATGAGTTTATGTGATCCATTAAGCTTGTAGAGGAGGATCGACTGATCATCCTATCCATGGATAAATTTTTTAAGAAGAAGTTGAAGGATGTAGTTGGGTATTTGACCTGTTGGTAAAGTTTGTGATTGGGGGGGGGGGTATAACCAATCACGGTGAAGAAGGTGTAGTTGGGGGGGGGGGGGTCTAACCAACTATTGAAGGATGATTGGAGCTATGGGTATAACTAATTTATAATGGGGGGGGGGGGGTCTAACCAATTAATGTTGTAATCACCTTTTGAAATATTATAGAATCCATGTGGGGGGGGGGGTCTAACCAACATGATAAGGAGTAAGTATTTGTATTGAACCTTGTAAATTCTTGTGTGATATGTTTTCTTTATTTTTTATTGCTTGAAGGGTGAGGCTGAGTATTAAAGATGAGGGATAAATACTTTAATCAGTCACATAGGTTGAATAAAAAGTTAAAAGAATTTTTAAAAACAATATACCACTGATTCACCCCCCTCTTAGTGGTATCTAACTGATACTTGTCCACTTCAATTGGTATTAGAACAAGGTACCGTCTGTAGATCTAGAAAATCTTTATGAAAAATGAAGAATTTGAATTTAGTGAACAACTAAAGAATTCTTACTTTTGATGGCATGAACTACCACAATTGGAGGAATAAAATTATTCCTTACCTTCTATTACTTGGCCTGGAAGTGAGAGATAAAAAAATTGTGGGTTTCCCTCATATTAATGAGGATGTTTATATGACTCAATATTAAAAGAGAAATATATAAGTTGATGGAAAGGCTTAAAATGAAATCTTGATGTCTTTATCTAAAAAAGTTTATACTAATGTGATGGGTCTCCAAACTACCAAGGAGATCTAAGATAAATTGAGGAGTATTTATGAAGGAAATCTTAAAGTTAGAGAACCCAAGTTACAAAATTGGAGAAGCAAGTTTGAAGATATTAAAATGGATGATGATAAAAGTATTGATGAATACTTTACAAGAGTGAATGAAATTGTCAAAAATATCAATGGTTTTGAAGAGAAGCTGGATGATTCTACTATTGTGAAAAAGCTTATGAGAAATTTTCTAGATATATTTGACTCAAATATTTATATACTAGAAGAAAGTGAAGATATATCATTGGATGAACTTCATAATACTCTCATATCTTATGAAATTAAAAAAGTTCCAGGATTCAAGAAAAATGCAAGAGATGGGATGTCCTTTGAAGCCATAATAAAATGTAAAACAAAAATAAAAGAAGAAATAGAATCAAGTGATTCTAAGGATGAAGAAACTGAATAATACTTAAAAAAAATGATGTCCTTGATTTTAAAAATGTTCAATAGGAATAGATGGAAAAGAAATATAAAAAAATCAACAAAGTGAAAGAATTATCACAATAGTGGTCATTTTTATGGGAACTATCCAAAGAAGAAGGATGATGATACTGAATCAGATGAAGAGGATAATAAGTATCATAAGAAGAAGTGGAAGAAAGATAAGAATAGGTTTACTTATAAGAAGATAAATATGATGATAAAATAAATAGATGAATTTATTTAATCTATTTGTGAGTCAGAAGATGATGGATATTCTAAGAATTTAATTTGATTTATGTGTAAATCCAAAAAATCTAGAGACTCATTTAAAGGATATGAAGGTGATGAAATAAATGATTTAGAATGGATGTTAAAAGAAAATTTGGAAGATACTCTTGTTGAAAGTATACAACTTTAGAAAGAAAAGAAAATACTGAAGAAAGAAATTGACAATATTTTCTTTGAGAATAAATAATGTGTCAAGAATGCGGAGATTCATCTTAATGAGATAATAGAAAATTAGACAAAGATAGCTGAGCTAGAAGGACAATTTAAAACATTTTGAAAGGAATATCTTGGAAAGGAAGAATCATCATTTTTTGAGTATAATAAACAAAACCATTTGAAATTAGCTGAATTTGAAAAGATGGAGAATGATCTTGAAGAGAGACTTTTTGAGAAATATGATTAATTATTTGAGACATAATCTATCTATATTGAAGCTCAAAGTGATTTGAATAAGATGAAATAAGAATTCATCAAAGCTGTTGAGATTAAGGGATAATATTCTAAATCTATTAATAAAAAATGGTTTAGATAAAAAGGGTGATTCTAAAAAAATGAATCTCAATGTACATTTGGTGTTTCTAATGATGAATGTATGAAAGGAAATACTGAATCTAACTAGCCCAAAAGAAAAAAATGAGAAAATAATTTTCACTAAGGAAGAGTATACTAATTCATCCATAATATTTCCTCCTAAGAAGATACATCCATAGTTTGTAAAAAGGAAACAACTAAAATCTTTAGAGTTGAATTTCTATCAGTATAGAATATCAAGGTTTAGAGTCTACTGTTGGTGTGTGGAATGTTTGGTCATAAATATTATTTATGCTGGTATAACATGTCACTACCAAGGAGGACACATGAATTAAGTGGAAGCAATACTGAGCATTTGAGATTTTATTATCTGAAAGAGAAGCCTATGATCAAGACTTTATCTAAACTATCAATGCATACCTTAAATGAATATTTGGATGAAGTGTGTGGAAGATGTGGTCAAGAAGGTCACAAAACTGAAAAATACAGAGTTTTTTTTATCAAGTGATATTCCTTATAATGAATATGAGAAGAAAATTTAGAAAATCAAGAAAGATACAGTCACCAAGGAATTATGTGAGAAGCTGAAACAATTTGAAAAAAATTAGAATCTTTTCAGAGAAAAAGAAGGAAAAATGGTGACATATGAATAATTTAATGATGATGAGTCATCTAAAAATGACAAATTAAAAATTCTAAAGTTTGAAAGGTGTGGAAAAATTGATCATGACATAAAAAATTGCATGATACTTCTAACAACCCAAGATATGAAGGATAAATTTCCCAAATTAGAGTTTAAATGGAAGAAGAAAAAAACTAGGTTGTGAGGCAGCTCTCATCCTGAGTGTTATTTTTAATGAACAAATTGGTTCCTCCTTATTCAATTTTATAAATTCTTTTTTACAAAAATATAGGGAATTACAGGAGATGGGTGAATCCCTTGAGGGGGATCATTGATGATTTGAAGCTTTCAATTTTTCACAATCACGTGAAAATGATGATCACTCTCATACTTTTTATCTAAATTTTAAAGTGGAAACTATTTTTTTTCACTTTAACTTTTTGATTAATTTGTTGAGATGTGTGAAGAAAATATTTTAACAATATTGTTAATTTTTTTCCCTGATATGAAGTTTTTGAAACAAGTTTGATATTGGTATCACTATTGTAATATTTGAGTAGCTTTGATGCTTAGGTGACATATCTCTTATTTTATACACCAGTCTTGCCCACATATACTTATAGTTAATTAAATAAATTCTCATTGATGTTGTTGAGTGAGGTTTCATTCTTTAAAAATTGTATAAAATGTTTCTTGATGTTTGAACTCCTAAAATCACCTTTGTATTCATTGTCAATAAGGGGGAGAAAGAAAAGAAAACACATCAACATCATTTGAGTATTAACAAAAAATAAAAAGGGGGATATTGAAGTGTCTAGTGAATTGCATTTATTTTCAATGTGTGTTTGGTGGAAGATTTCAATGTGTTTAATGTTTTTAATTGTGATGATTGCAGAGCTGGTTTGTATTTTAGAAAAATATGTTTCATTGGTGATTTGAGTTTGGAACATTGTTTACAAAATTTTAAGTTCCATGAAAAATTATTTATTTTTCATTCATTCTGCATGAGGTGTTTTTGAGGTTGGTTGTGATTTATTTTTGAGTTTATTGGTTATTTTCTATATGGAATTTGACAAAGTTTTTAATGGAGTGTTATTAAAAAATTAAGCCAACATTACTAGCTGACCAAGGGGAGAAGTACACCCATGTGGGAAACCGAGCTTAACCCCAAGCCAGCTAGCATGAATAGGCCATAGTGCAAGGGGAACACCTTAGTGAGGTGAAGGAAGCAGTCGAGTGCCACCATGTGGGGTAGCACAACGACGACGTGGATGCAGATACAGGATGGTGCCAGTGGGAGCAGAGAGTCTCTTGTAACCAATTTATGATCAGTCTAACTCGTGAGTTGTGTTATAAAAGGGAGAAAATAAGAAATCGGTTTCGATGTGGGATTCAAGAAAATGAACCACAATCGTTGGATATATTTGGTGAATATCCTGGCCATCCAATCATCCCAGCCAAAATATAGTCATGCAATCAAATCAATATTAAATCCTAGTTTTTCAATATGTCAATGATCTCTCAATGGAATTATATCCCTGTCTATCTCATCTCCTACCTCAAGCTAGTTCAAGAAGATTCTTCTCATCAGATCTTCATGGACACACCAACTGAAGTTCGATTCAAAGAATCCCCTCAATATTTTATCATTCTGAGAATCCGATAATGATCAAAATTATTATACAATTGCATTTACATAACATTTAGTTGAACAATTCGAGGCTTTAGAGAGGTAAAAAAGATTGATAATATGAGACGGTATTGGTTTGTGATCATAGTAAGTTCTTACTTTTTGATTCTAGAAGGTTCTAAGTTGTTGATCATTGTATATAAATACCAAA
Source organism: Viscum album (assembly GCA_963277665.1). Taxonomy (NCBI): domain Eukaryota; kingdom Viridiplantae; phylum Streptophyta; class Magnoliopsida; order Santalales; family Viscaceae; genus Viscum; species Viscum album. The sequence goes on along the minus strand of OY728152.1, from coordinate 836,402,454 downwards.
TCTGGTCTCATTTTTTGGATGTGTTTATCTCACATATGAGCATTTTTTTGAGAGAGAAATTATTCCGTGAACATATGGTTCGAGAAGGTATCCAACAAACTTCTATTTTAAAGAATAAGACTTGAAGGCTGCAAGTGTTCAACATGTTCTTTGCACAATTGAATAACTTCATGATGAACTTGTTTCATAAAGAACTCGAGATAGCGGGATTTGTTTTTATCTAGCTGTAGAGAAGAACATTGTGAATAAAGGCTTGTCACGTGATATAAAGTATCTCATCATTATTGCATGATGGTTTTAGGAATCTTGTGGCAGTGTTTATTTACACTAAATTTTGTAAATAGAAGCACCATGAACTATTTTGGTTTGAAAAGAAGAAGAAGGTGACACCATACACTTGCATTCATGGAAGAATAACTTGCACACATAAAACATTTATACCCATTTGAATTTCTGTATGAAAGAAGAAAGTTATATTGTGAGTGTTTTATTTGTGCACACAAAGGCAGCGGGTTTTCCTGAAGCAGAAATGTGTCATGCATCCTGTATATGCACGAGGTTTGTGTTAGTGGTTAATATGCATGAAAGTGAGTTCACAAGAAGTGTATAATTGAGAAGGACACATACATTGAGAAAATTATTATACAATATATGAAAGTCTCCATACAAACACATTCATTGATTATCAAATGTGTGAATAGTGTGGTGCATTCAATTTGTGTGTGAATATAGTGAGAAATCACATGCATATGTGATTTTGTACATGCAGGTACATAATAAAAATTCATGCATGAAAGTGTGGATTGTGAATTATTAATTGTTGCATAAAGTGATAATTGCATGCTGTATTTTATAAATTCATGATGATTGAAAAGTGCATGTGCAATATAGATTTCATATTTAGCATGAAATGTTTTGAGACTGAAGCTAGGGAGGTAATTATATTAGTGTTTCAGAAGATTTATGTGTTTGATTTTTCAGTGTTTAGTGAGGATGGGTCTTCAGTAGAAGAAAAAATTATCACCTGAGAAGTATTGGATTGAAATAATTGATTATATTTAATGATCATAATTATTTGAGCAATTCTAGTATTAATGAAAAGGAACTTGAATTGTACACGAGTTTGTGTGATCCAGTAAGCTTGTGAAGGAGGATCAACTGATCATCCTATCTATGGATCAATTATTCAAGAAGAAGTTGATGGCTGTAGCGTGGGGGGGGGGGGTCTAACCAGTTACTAAAGTTTGTGATTGGGGGTTCTCACTAATCATAGTGAAGAAGGTGCAGTTGGGGGGGGGGTCTAACCAACTGTTGAAGGATGATTGGAACTAAGGGGTGTAACCAGTTTGTAATGGGAGAGGGGGGGGGTCTAAAAAATTACTATTGTAATCACCTTATGAAATAATGGAGAATCTATGTTGGGGTTCTAACCAACATGGAACAAAATAAGTCTTTGTACCAAACATTATAAATCCTTACAGGGTGAGGCTAAGTATTAAATATGATGGATCAATACATTAATTAGTAAAAAAGGTTGAATCAAAATTTAAAATAATTTTTAAAAATAGTATACCACTAATTCACCCACCTCTCAGTGGTATCTAACTGATCCTTATCCATTTTAGAAAAGTGGTTTTCTGACAAATGCATTTTTTAAGGAAATGAAGATTTTACTTTAACTCTATAACTAGTAATATTAATTATATGAATTTAAATTAATAATTATAGATATATATAATATATATATATATATATAATTTAAACCATTCCAAATTTGAGGTTATTTTTAATTAATTAAAATGAAGAAACATTATGCATTTTAAAGCAGTTTTCAGAAAAATATGTTTTCAAACCTAAAAATAAACTTATTCTAAAATCTAGTATAAAGATGATTTAAATGAAATTAATTGGTTTAAATATAACTCAATAATAATTATGTTACCTTAAAATCAAATTAAAATAATAATTTAACCTTTTAATTGTCACGACCCGTCCTCGGGGCCCGTGCCGTGACTACCCCAAGCCCGCCTTCCATAGGCCAGGGGCTGGCGACTAGCACCAAGGCGTAAATCCCAGTAGAAAGGGAAGGCATTTCCTTTGAAAAGTAAACAAGCATCACAGAGTAAGCAAGCGGAAAAGTAAACACTAAGTAAAAACTGTAACAAGCTGTGCTGAAAGTAAAGGGGGCCAGAAATACAAGCCCAAACTGAAAGTAAAGTACAACTCGAAATGGAAAAAACAACTGTAAAGTAAAAGCCGCTACACCGAGCTGTCCACTGGAAATCCCACCTGAAGGGTGGGTACAGATAGCTCCACTGCTCCTCGGGTCCCGCTGTACGCTCCGAGCACGTCCCGCCCAGTGGTCCACCTCCAGGTACCGTCCTGCTCAGCAAGCCTCAACCACGATCAACGCTGTCCGTCGTCTGCAACCAACACAACATAGTGCGGGCATAGCCCGTGTAGGGGTGAGTATAAGATACTCAGTAGGGACCCCAAGACCCCCGAAGGTCTCCCAAAATCCACAAAGGATAAACCACAAGGGAAAGATACAATCACAAAGTAACAACCGAAACTGCTTAGGTATATGCCCATACATATACCTAAGTCATCAATTCCAAAACGCTCCAACCTCCGAGCCCAAGTACAACTCAGTCCACACAGGAAAGTATACGTATTCCACACAGGAAAGCAAAACGAAATCCACACAGGATAGCACAACACAATCCACATAGGAAAGCAACAGGATTCAGCTCACACAGGTATACTTCTTCAAAAGACGATAGAGATGATCACTGATCCATCTAAGTCGTCGGACCCACAAAGGATCGATAGGTACTAACCCCCGCAAAGACCCACACAGGATCGGACCCACACAGGATCTGTAGGTGCTAGTTCACATAGGACCGCTGAGCGCAGACCCACACAGGATCGGACCCACACAGGATCGGGCCCACACAGGATCGGGCCCACACAGGACCTGTAGCACTGATCCACGTAGGATCGTTGAGTGCTGTAGTCGTCGTCGTCGAATCCACTGGGGATCTCTGCTCTGTCGTCGTCGCAGTCACAATAGCAGTCGCAGTCGTAGCCAGCTCTAGGGTTCCCGCACACAGCAAGCTCGTTCGGGAGGGTCCGCTCCACGAGCCGAGAGGCTGATACATCAACTGTCACAAAGTCCAGAGTTGATGTATCCAAAAGTTCCGTATCGTCAACAGGAACTCAACGCAACAGACGGCGCGTTGATCAGACGCCTGGTCTGAGAGTTATTGGCTTTTTCATCCCAGGGGCCCGGTTGGTTTTTAAGGAAAAACCAACCCGACCGTACTCCACCTGCGTCCAAACCTCGGGCGGAGTATGCCAAAAGATCCGTCTCACTAAGAGGAACTCAACAAAGCTGACGACACGTCAATCGGACGTCCGTTGCTCAAGATATGAGCGTTTCCGCTCCGAGGGCCCGGTTGGTTTCGTGTACGAACCAACTTGGCCGAACTCAAAGTATTCCGAAACCTTGAGTGCGATATACCGAAACGACCATCTCGATCCAAGGATCGCATCTCTGCTGACGGCGCGTCGTTTGGAAGTCCGTAGCCCGAGTTATGGGCATTTGAATCCAAACCCCTCGGTAACGGGGGTTTCGGGCCCGGGCCGTCCCGTCCCGAGACCCCCCGGTTGGCCCGAACCGGGTTGACCCGCCCCGGACAGGGTCGGCCCGGCCCGGCGCGGCCCGGCCCGGCCCGGCCCGGCCTGGCCCGGCGCGGCCCGGCCTGGCCTGGCGGACCGGCCCGGCTCGGCCCGGCCTGGCCTGGCGGACCGGCCCGACCTGGCCTGGCAGACCGGCCAGGCACGCTGCCAGCTCGGCCGAAGGCCGAGCTGCTGGAAAACGGGGGGCCGCCTTCCCCCCTTTGTGAAACCGGCCCCCTCATAATGGGGGGCCATTATGGCTGGCCGGGGGAAATTATTTCCCCCGGTTTTCTCCCTTCCGGCCGGCCCGACCTGGCCGGCCGGTTCTTCCTCAACGGGACCGGCAAGGCCGGTCCCCCTTCCGGCTTCCGACACCGGCGGCCCGGCTGGCCGCCAGTCTCCTTGTTCCGCCGCGGCCCGGAACCGGCCGCGGCCTTCGTTGTCCGGCACGGTGCGACGGCACCGCGACCCTCCGCCGCGACCCCGCTCCGGCCGCGGCGCCTTCAACTTTCTTCGACGCGGCGCGACGGCGTCGCGTCCTTGCATTATTTTACGACGCGGCGTGACGGAGCCGCGCGTTTCTTGCCTCATGATCCTGCGCGGTGCAACGGCACCGCGCCACACCCGTTTCAATCCACAACAGAATCAATATGAAAAGGAGGAGGGTCGGTCGTGTTCGTGCGGTCCACTCCCTCGCGTTATTTGCTAATAATTGGACAAATTTCACGAAGAAATAATCACGGGTATAAATCATGAACAAAAGAATAAAATAAACCCCTACCTCAGTTTCAAGTGCGGAGCACGTCAACAATCCGCGGAAGACAAGCGTCGCGGAAGTCGAGCGTCGCATAAATCGAACATCATTTCTGTTGACGTCGAGGTGCACCCGAAGAGGTACGTCGCTGGAGAAGCTTCGTCGCATCGCGGATACGGCGTCGCGGAAGGACCGTGTTCTTCGGCGGAGAAGTTCTTCGTTGAAGAACGGCGTTCTTCGCGTTCTTCGTTGAGTTTGAAGAAGATGAAGAAGACTTCTCTACTCTCTCAAGGAGACAAAATTCTAACAAAATAAAATAAGTCTAAAGCTTATTTTATTTACACAACTAAACATTTGAATTTCAAAAGTTTGAAATTAAGATAACTCTCCTCAATTAATTAACCAAGTTGTCAAGTTTAATAAAAGAGGAGTTAAAGGGAGTTTAAAAAGAGGAGGTGAAGTGTTAGGGTTCGTGTGGGCCCCACCACACTTAATCCTCTCAAGGGAGGTTAAGTGGATGTGGGTCCCACCCCTAACTCCCTTTGGGAGGTTATAACCAACTTGGTTAAAAATAAAACGTGTCTCCACATTTTATTTAACTTCATTTTAAATTCCCAAAAACTAACTCTCAATCCGCAATAAACGCAACCTCGGAAAAGGTCTCCTTAAGTGAATATCGGCGCTGCGAGTTCATTGGTGCCCTCGGAATTCGATTTCGGGCACCGGTTCAAAAGTTAGAAATTCCCACTCGTTCGTTCACTGAACGTACCCGAGCCAAACTTCAGAAATTGATTTCGGGCACTCCGGGCCTCGGAATCAGGTGCCGTCAGAAACCGCGCTCTTTTAAAATTCCAAATAAAATTAAGAAAAAATTTCTCTTGAATTTTACGGGTCTTTACATTACTCCCACCTCAGGGCTTTACGTCCCATAAAGATACATCAAAACTAGGGAAAAAAATGAGGGTACTGTGCACGCATCTGAGCCTCCCGCTCCTAAGTGCTCTCCTGGAGATTCCCGTGCTGCCATCTGATGCGCACTAGAGGAATCGACCGTCCACGTAGGACCCGCTCCTGTCGATCCTCAATATCCACCGGGACCTCCGTAAAAGTCGCCCCATCATCAACGTCAAGATCCCCATGGTCAATGATGTGCGTCGGGTCATGCATGTATCTCCTCAGCAGAGACACGTGGAAGACGTCGTGCACCCGGTGTAACTGAGGTGGTAGAGCCAGGCGATAAGCCACCTCGCCAATCCTGCTGAGGAACTGGAAGGGTCCGATGAAGTGCGGAGATAACTTGCCGCCTCGGCCAAATCTCCGTATACCACGTTGAGGTGAGACCCGCAAGAAGACGTGGTCGCCATCCTCGAACTCTAGTGGCCTCCGCCTCTTGTCAGCGTATGACTTCTACCGGCTCTGAGCTGTCCTCATCCGCTCCAGGATGACCCGAACCTTCTCTGTCGTGTCCTGGACCATCTCCGGTCCCACAGGTGCTGACTCCCCAGGGTCTGTCCAGCACAAAGGAGATCTACAAGGTCGGCCATACAACGCCTCGTACGGTGCCATCCCGATGGTGGAGTGGTAGCTGTTGTTGTACGCAAACTCCACCAAGGGTAGGTGGTCCTCCCAGCTACGACCAAAGTCGAGGACACATGCGCGGAGCATGTCCTCAAGAGTCTGAATGGTCCTCTCCGTCTGACCATCCGTCTGAGGGTGAAAGGCGGTGCTCAGACGTAGCTGCGTCCCGAACGCCTCCTGCAATCCCTTCCATAGCCGGGAAGTAAAACGAGCATCTCGATCGGAGACGATAGATGATGGCACACCATGAAGCCGTACAATCTCCTGAACGTAGAGACGTCCCAAGCTCTCCACTGAGCCCTGCTCTCGGATGGGTAAGAAGTGAGCCGACTTGGTGAGTCGGTCGACAATCACCCAGATGGAGTCGTGACCTCTGGAAGTACGTGGAAGTCCAGTCACGAAGTCCATAGATATCCCGTCCCACTTCCACTCTGGGACCTCCAAGGGATGTACCAAGCCTGCTGGTACCTGATGCTCTGCCTTCACCTGCTAGCAGGTGAGGCATCGAGAGACGAACTCTGCCACAACCTTCTTCATGCCCGGCCACCAGTGCTATTGTCTGAGATCCTGGTACATCTTCGCCACTCCAGGATGTACCGCCAAAGGAGAAGTGTGAATCTCTATCAGCACCTCCTCTCACAAAGCGACTGGTACCATGGTACGTCCTCTGAAAAGGATGTTGTGCTCTACTCCAAGGGAGAAACCATCAGGTGCCTATCCCGAGAATATCTGTGCACGCCGCGTCTCATAGTCAGCATCCCCACGCTGTGCCTCTCTGACCCGCTGCAGTAGTGGAGGAGTGACTGTGAGAGACTGAACGAAGGCTGCTCCATCTCTATCCACGAAGGATATCTGCAAAGAGGCTAACTGCTCCGTCGCCTCCTCAAGTAGCTAAATGCCCGTCCTCCTGCTGAGGGCATCGGCTACCACGTTCCCCTTCCCAGGAGTATAGACTATCTCAAAGTCATAGTCCTGGAGGAACTCGAGCCATCGCCGCTGTCTCAGGTTCAGGTACTTCTGCGAGAAGATATACCTGAGACTCTGATGATCAGAAAAGACTATAAAGCGCTCGCCCATCAGGTAGTGTCGCCATGTATTCAGAGCGAAGACCACTGCTGCTAACTCCAGGTCACGGGTAGCATAGTTCTGCTCATGCGGTCTCAACTGTCGTGATCCATAGGCGATCACTGCCCGCTCTTGCATCAGAACACATCCGAGTCCGGTCCCTGATGCATCGCAGTAGACTACGTACCCTACTCCCTCCTCAGGCAACCTCAAGATAGGTGCGCTGGTCAATCTCTGTCTCAGCTCCTGCAAGCTCTGCTGACATCTGTCTGACCATACGAAGGGTTTCCCCTTCTTCGTCAAAGCTGAGAGTCATGCCGCAACTCTAGAGAAGTCTGGCACGAATCTCCGGTAGTATCCAGCTAGTCCCAAGAAACTCCGAACCTCCGTCACGCTCCTGGGTGGCTCCCAAGCTAACACTGCCTCGATCTTCGCAGGATCCACTGCAACTCCCGCCTCAGAGATGACGTGTCCCAAGAAGTGGACCTCACGTATCCAGAACTAGCACTTTGAGAGCTTACCATAAAGCTGGTGCTCTCGGAGTGTGTCTAGTACAACCCGTAAGTGGTAGGCGTGCTCCTCCTCAGTCGTCGAGTAAATCAGAATGTCGTCGATGAAGACCACGAAAAATCGATCGAGGTATGGCTGAAAGATCCTGTTCATGAGGTCCATGAACACTGCTAGAGCATTGGTTATGCCGAAGGGCATAACCAAGAAGTCATAGTGGCTATACCGACATCTGAAGGCCGTATTCTATACGTCCTCGTCTCTAACTCTGAGCTGATGATAGCCTGACCTGAGGTCTATCTTCAAGAACCACAGTGCTCCCTTGAACTGATCAAAGAGGTCATCAATCATCGGTAGCGGATACTTGTTCCTCACTGTCACCTAGTTCAGGTGACGATAGTCAACACAAAGTCGCAAGCTCCCGTCCGCCTTCTTGGCAAACAATATCGGGGAAGCCCAGGGTGAAACACTGGGTCAGATGAACCCCTTGCCCTGCAAGTCCTCCAACTGTACCCGTAGCTCTCGAAGCTCGGTGGGGGCCATCCGATATGCTGGAGTCGATATCGGAGCTGTCCTGGGGTACAAGTCAATATAAAAGTCTACCTCTCTATGAGGAGGTAGCCCTAGAATGTCGTCGGGAAAAACGTCTGCAAACTGATCCACCACTGCAGGAAAACCAGGACTCTGCAGGTCAACTGCTCCTAGGATGAGGCTAGCCAACTGATGAGTGACGGGCTGTCCTCTCCTCTGCGGAAATCCATCCTGTGCTGCAAAGGCTCCCTTCTCGCCGGTGAAGGTGAACCTGCTCCCGTCGGTGCGTACACATCACACCTTGTACCTAAAACAGTCAATCTGGGCATGGACCATAGATAACCAATCCATGCCCAAGATAACGTCATAAGGCCTCGACGCTGCTACAAGAAGATCCCAGCCGAAGCTCTCGCCTCCCAGAGTAAGCTCACACTGCCGGCACCAGTGCGTAATCGTCGAGTCTGCTCCCGTAGGAGTCTCTAGCCGTAAGGATCGAGCCAACGGCTCTGTCGGAATCTCCGAGCTCCGAACAAGGGCAGCGGCTATGAAAGAGTGACTGGATCCTGTGTCTATAAGTACTACAGCAAGGGTGGAATAGACACAGATAGTACCTCAAATCAACTCGGGCGCGCCGTGGTCTTAGGCCTCCGCTGCCTGGAGCTGTGCCTGTCTCTGCCCGCCAGCTCCCAGTGGTCGGGGTGGACCTCCTGGTGGTGGTGGTGGTGGTGGTGGTGGAGCCTCAAAGCGTCGCCCACCACCTGCTGCTCGGCCAGCTCCTCTGCCTCGTCCGGCTCCTCCTTGCGGACCGCCACGGTCGACCCTCTGCCTCTGCCTCGGTGGTCCCTCAACCGTCTGCTGCTCCTCGGCACGGCGGGTCGGGCAGTCACGAGCCATGTGGCCCTGCCCGCTGCACGAGTAGCACTGTCTACCTCTCAGAAGACTGGCTCCACGCTGTGTGCCCCGCACTGCTGAGCCAGTGTCCTGAGGTCGTCTGCCTGAAGGTATGGTCTGCCTGGACCCCTGAGTCATCCGCTGACTGCCTGCCGTAGAAGACTCTGCCACGTGCCGCCCTGCAGTGGGTCTCGGCGCCGGTGTAGACTCAGTAAGGAAGCTCTCGATCAAAAGGGCCCACTCCAGTACTCCCGTCTGAGTCGGAATGCTAAGGGAGATCAGCGATGCCCTGATCTCGTGTCTCAATCCCTGCTCAAAGGTCCGGGCCTGGAAGAATGGGTCCCGTACCATGTCAGTCGAGTATCTCGAGAGATCAGTAAATCTCGCTGAGTACTGGGTGACCGTCATGCTGCCCTGCCGCAGATGAAGAAGCTCCTGGATACGCACCGCACGAAGGGTGGCTGGGACGAACTCCGAGCGAAAGAGTCTCTCAAAGTCCGTCTATAGAAGAGATGCCTCATCGTGCACCTGGAGCATCAAGCTCCACCATCGTCCTGCTGCTGCGTACAGTAGGCTCGCAGCGAGGATCACCATGAGGTCTGCAGGTGTCCTCACTAGCCTAAAAACTCGTACCACTACCTCCAGCCAGTCCTCTGCTGCCTGGGGGTCCGTCTCCCCACGGAACCTAGGTGGTCGCTGGCGCTGGAACTCATGCAGAGATCCAAGGCGACGTGCATCGTCAGCGGCTGGTGCTGGAAGCATCGGTGGCTCGGCGGATAGTGCTACCGCCGGTGCCACGGCAGACAAGGGGCCCTGCACTGAGGCCTCGTCGCTCGGTGGTCTATCGTCATGCTCGACTCTCGGAACCCTAGCTGGCTACCATCGTGGGGCCATCCTGAAAAGGAAACAGGTGTGCCATGATTAGAACAGTATACCTGGTGAGCTGATACAAAGTAATCACAAAGAAAACTTGAAACACACACGTAATCAATGTTTTCGTGCATTAAGTCGGAAATCAGAAGTCAGGGTCCTGGTGTACGGATACGTCGGCCACCACACCAACACTGGAATCCCTGGACTGATAACCACACTCAATATTCTAAACACTATTGCTTCACATAGGAAAGATCAGAGTTCGCGGTATAACCGAACTCCTCTAATACCAATTTGTCACGACCCGTCCTCGGGGCCCGTGCCGTGACTACCCCAAGCCCGCCTTCCATAGGCCAGGGGCTGGCGACTAGCACCGAGGCGTAAATCCCAGTAGAAAGGGAAGGCATTGCCTTTGAAAAGTAAACAAGCACCACATAGTAAGCAAGCAGAAAAGTAAACACTAAGTAAAAACTGTAACAAGCTGTGCTGAAAGTAAAAGGGGCCGGAAATACAAGCCCAAACTGAAAGTAAAGTACAACTCGAAAGGGAAAACAACAACTGTAAAGTAAAAGCTACTACACCGAGCTGTCCACTGGAAATCCCACCTGAAGGGTGGGTATAGATAGCTCCACTGCTCCTCGGGTCCCGCCGTCCGCTCCGAGCACGTCCCGCCCAGTGGTCCACCTCCAGGTACCATCCTGCTCAGCAAGCCTTAACCACGATCAACGCTGTCCGTCGTCTGCAACCAACACAATGTAGTGTGGGCATAGCCCGTGCAGGAGTGAGTATAAGCTACTCAGTAGGGACCCTGAGACCCCCGAAGGTCTCCCAAAATCCACAAAGGATAAACCATAAGGGAAAGATACAATCACGAAGTAACAACCGACACTGCTTAGGTATATGCCCATACATATACCTAAATCATCAATTCCAAAACGCTCCAACCTCCGAGCCCAAGTACAACTCAGTCCACACAGGAAAGTATACGTATTCCACACAGGAAAGCAAAACGAAATCCACACAGGATAGCACAACACAATCCACACAGGAAAGCAACAGGATTCCGCTCACACAGGTATACTTCTTCGAAAGATGATAGAGATGATCACTGATCCATCTAAGTCGTCGGACCCACAAAGGATCGATAGGTACTAACCCCCGCAAAGACCCACACAGGATCGGACCCACACAGGATCTGTAGGCGCTGGTTCACATAGGACCGCTGAGCGCATACCCACACAGGATCGGACCCACACAGGATCGGGCCCACACAGGACCTGTAGCACTGATCCACATAGGATCACTGAGTGCTGTAGTCGTCGTCGTCGAATCCACTGGGGATCTCTGCTCTGTCATCGTCGCAGTCACAGTAGCAGTAGCAGTCGCAGTCGCAGCCAGCTCTAGGGTTCCCGCACACAGCATGCTAGTTCGGGAGGGTCCGCTCCACGAGCCGAGAGGTTGATACATCAACTGTCACAAAGTCCAGAGTTGATGTATCCAAAAGTTCCGTATCGTCAACAGGAACTCAACGCAACAGACAACGCGTCGATCGGACGCCTGGTCTGAGAGTTATTGGCTTTTTCATCCCAGGGGTCCGATTGGTTTTTAAGGCAAAACCAACCCGACCGTACTCCAACTGCATCCAAACCTCGGGCGGATTATGCCAAAAGATCCGTCTCACTAAGAGGAACTCAACAAAGCTGACGGCACGTCAATCAGACGTCCGTTGCTCAAGATATGAGCGTTTCCGCTCTGAGGGCCCGGTTGGTTTCGTGTACGAACCAACCCGGCTGAACTCAAAGTATTTTGAAACCTTGAGTGCGATATACCGAAACAACCGTGTCGATCCAAGGATCTCATCTCCGCTGACGAAGCTTCGTTTGGAAGTCCGTAGCATGAGTTATGAGCATTTGAATCCAAACTGCTCGGTAACGGGGGTTTCGGGCCCGGGCCGTCCTGGCCCGAGACCCCCCGGTTGGGCCAAACCGGGTCGACCCGCCCCGGATAGGGTCGAACAGGCCCGGACCGGTGCGGCCCGGCCCAGCTCGGCCCGGCCAGGCCTGGCGGACCGGCCAGACGCGCCGGTTCGGCGCAAAGAAGCGCGCTGGGCGCGCTGCCAGCTCGGCCGAAGGCCGAGCTGCTGGAAAACGGGGGGCCGCCTGCCCCCCTTTGTGAAACCGGCCCCCCTCATAATGGGGGGCCATTATGGCTGGCCAGGGGAAATTATTTACCCCAGTTTTCTCCCTTCCGGCTGGCTCGACCTGGCCGGCCGGTTCTTCCTCAATGGGACCGGCAAGGCCGATCCCCCTTCCGGCTTCCGACACCGGCGGCCCGGCTGGCCGCCGGTCTCCTCGTTCCGCCGCGGCCCGGAACCAGCCACGGCCTTCATTGTCCGGCGTGGTGTGACGGAACCACGCCCCTCCGCCGCAGCCCCGCTCCGGCTGCGACGCCTTCAACTTTTTCGACGCGGTGCGACGACGTCGCGTCCTTGCATTATTTTACGACGCGGTGCGACGGTGCCGCGCGTTTCTTACCGCATGATCCTGCGCGGTGCGACGACACCGCGCCACACCCGTTTAAATCCACAACAGAATCAATATGAAAAGGAGGAGGGTCGGTCGTGTTCGTGCGGTCCGAACCCCTCGCGTTATTTTCTAATAATTGGACAAATTTCACGAAGAAATAATCACGGGTATAAATCATGAACAAAAGAATAAAATAAACCCCTACCTCAGTTTCAAGTGCGGAGCACGTCAAAAAGCCGCGGAAGACAAGCGTCGCGGAAGTCGGGCGTCGCGGAAATCGAACGTCGTTTCCGTTGACGTCGAGGTGCGCCCGAAGAGGTACATCACTGGAGAAGCTTCGTCGCGTCGCGGATACGGCGTCGCGGAAGGAACGTGTTCTTCGGCGGAGAAGTTCTTCGTTGAAGAACGGCGTTCTTCGCGTTCTTCGTTGAGTTTGAAGAAGATGAAGAAGAATTCTCTACTCTCTCAAGGAGACAAAATTCTAACAAAATAAAATAAGTCTAAAGCTTATTTTATTTACACAACTAAACATTTGAATTTCAAAAGTTTGAAATTAAGATAACTCTCCTCAATTAATTAACCAAGTTGTCAAGTTTAATAAAAGAGGAGTTAAAGGGAGTTTAAAAAGAGGAGGTGAAGTGTTAGGGTTCGTGTGGGCCCCACCACACTTAATCCTCTCAAGGGAGGTTAAGTGGATGTGGGTCCCACCCCTAACTCCCTTTGGGAGGTTATAACCAACTTGGTTAAAAATAAAATGTGTCTCCATATTTTATTTAACTTCATTTTAAATTCCCAAAAACCAACTCTCAACCCGCAATAAACGCAACCTCAGAAAAGATCTCCTTAAGCGAATATCGGCGTTGCGAGTTCATCGGTGCCCTCAGAATTCGATTCTGGGCACCGGTTCAAAAGTTAGAAATTCCCGCTCGTTCGTTCACTGAACGTACCCGAGCCAAACTTCGGAAATTGATTCCGAGCACTCCGGGCCTCGGAATCAGGTGCCGTCAGAAACCGCGCTCTTGTAAAATTCCAAAGAAAATTAAGAAAAAATTTCCCTTGAATTTTACGGGTCTTTTTCATTAATTACTTAATTTATTAAAATAAATGACAGTTTCAAACAAATGGGTATTTTTTCACCATTCACTGAAAATTAATATTTTTTTTATGAAAAAATCCCAAAGTTTCACCCTAAGTTAATTTTGATATGATGATATAAAAAATGGTTTTAATTTTATTAAATATATTTTCTAAATTTTCTAGAAATTAATAATAATATTTTTTTTGAAAAAATAAATAAAAATCAATTTTAAATAACACAAATACATTACAAAAAATTAAGTGATTATTTACTAAAAATTTATAAATAAATTTATGTTGAGTAGAAATTATATATATATATATATTTAATATTATATTTAATACTATTAATATTCTCAAATTTAATGGATATGTTAAAACATTCATACTTAAATAATCATTATTTGTTCAGGTTCAATGTTGCATATCACATACTCTATTGAACACAGTTTTCTATTTTTAAAAACTTGGGGTGCTACACCAAATATTTTAGAAGGATTTTCCTCCTTTAATGAAAAAACAGTACCTCCATAAGAAGAATAATATCACTACCATTTTTATTGAGTAGGGAAATTCACTATCTTGAACTATCATCCATTGAATACACCTCCAAAATAACTCCCTCAGAGGATATCCACTCCATCCCCATCTCCACTATAGCCATCATCACAGAATAATTAAACCTCGCCACAAAAATGAAATAAACAAGACACCATGTATAGGGAATTAATCATCTCATTTCAACAAATATAGAGGATAAAGTCAAGTACTACTCATTCTAGGGCTAATCTATAGTAGAGAATGAAGCGTGATTAAAAATAGAGGAGAAATCCAGGCCATTTGGGAGAACAACACAAAATTATAAACATAACTAACCATAATAAAATTATTATAAAAATAACTTCAATGAATAAAGAAAACTATAATACAAACATTATAAAATCCACAAAACCCCATTAAACTGCTTAACCGGCCCACCACCCATTATCTTAGACTTCACTATCTCCACTACACCACCCCCTCCATATACAATAACATCAAACCTAGTCCACACCTATAATGTTCATCCCTATACCATCTAAGGGATATAAGGAATTACCTCATCTATAAACTGAGGGATTGGATAGATCTACACTAGGAGGCAAAGGTGAGGCTTGAAGACCCCTAGTGAGACACCAAAATAGAGACATTAAAACATAGGGAATGATAATACCATAGTGATAAATACAACCATGCCTAGTAATAAAAATATAGTGGGATTAAGAAATAATTTATAGAAGAAAGAAACACCAGTGACCAATGGAGGGACCTCCACACCAAGAAGGAATAATTCATTTAAAAACTATAAACTAGGAAGGAAACCAAACTGAATATAAGATAAGTCAACACAAAAGGTTTAAAGAGAAAAAAATAAAATAGAAAGAATATGGAAATTAGATGGGTAAGGAGGAATCTTTACTACCTAATAGTAACCTAAACCCTAACATTGAGGCATGAGAGTGTTGGGTGACTAGAGATCTATCACCCAATTATCATAAAATTCATACATAACATTCCTATATTATCATTAATTAATTATATGAAATAATTTTCATTTACTTTAATTTTGTGTCATGTGTCCATAAATATAAAAATAAATGGGTTCTGATGAATTTTTGATTTAATTAAAAAATTCACTATTTCAGCCTTTTAGAATATTTTATAGACACTCTTATTCCTCACCTCAACTTTATTACATCTATAATGAAATTTTTTCTTATGATTTAACTAAATCTACCTTTCCAAGACATCATAATATTCTATGCCACATCATATTTTCATCTTTGATTATGAAATAATAATAATTCTTAGAGCTAAATGCTTTTTATAAGTTACTGATTATATATTCACTTTTACTAATAAAAATATCAAATTTTAATCATTTTATAGAATATTCATTTTATCTAAGAAAAACTTTATCTATATTTTTAAAAAGTAACTTAACACCTAGTAAATTATTTTAACTTAATGGGGATATTTTTATGAAGAAATTCAATATTAAACAATTACTTTATTTTAATTTTTTTATGGCCTATTTTGATATATATCATTCTCTTAAATTTAAGAAAAATTTACTATTAAAATTTGATTCATCCAAAAATTAAAATTTCAACTCAAAAAGTACTTTTTTATAATCATTCATTTATTAAAAGTATCCACTATTAAAAATTATTGACTTATTCTTTTTAGAATTATTCAAGGAACCAACCTATTGATTCATTTTTATAGGATTTCCCCAAGATTTTTTATAATCCCAATTAATTATTATATTTTAATGATATTTTCATTGGGAAAAAATAGTAAAATTCATAAAATAATAAACCTAACTAAATTCACACTTATTGAAATTATGCATTACTAATGAAATGAAGTAAAATAATGAATAAATGTGTTTGTCTGAGTAAGATGGAAAGAGGGTCTGGGGGTGAATTCCCTTTTAAAAAATAAAATGAAATAATGTGATATAATTATTAAATTAAGTTAAAAATTAATATTCAAAATTTAAGCATAATATATATGAATTAAAAGAGTAAGCTCAATGGAAATTAAAAAGTAAAGACAACCCTATTTGATAAAGTTAGTTGGATAAAACTCAATATGATTCCATAAATCTCTTCCCCTAAATAGATTGAGAGGTTTTAGATTAATCCTTAGGCTTTAACTATTATCAAGAAACCCAAGAATAAATTCACTTGGATTTAGTAGTAGCTAAGAAACATGAGAAGGAATATACTTTATTTTTAACTACCTATAGCAATAAACCTAATAAAAATAAGAGACACTTTCTTTTTAGATAGTTTTAGTAAGAAACCCAAACCCCCTACTTTAGTGGTATTGAGAACCCAAAAGAAAAAGAAGAAAATGAGGAGGTATTCTTAGAGGAAAAAACTTTACAAAGAGATCTATAATATCTAAAAAATATTATAATAATAAGAATTAAAGAAATAGAGAAGAAGATATAAGAGAGAATTCGATAATAACAAATAAGCACAAGATAATTCTCAAGATACGACACACGAAGTCTTGATTGTAATTTGATTGATGTTTTTTTTCATATCAGTTGATGTTCATGTGTCCTTAGGGTTCTATTTAGAGCCCCCAAAAGTTCCTTAGTCATTATGGAAAAGTCCTAGTTCAAATATATAATTAAAAATATACTCAAAGCACTAGAGTCCACTAAAAAAAATAATTTTACTAGGATAACCAGCCAGCCGGACAATCATATCGACTAGCCACTAGGACCACTAGCTAGATGTTGGGTGGCCACCGGCTATCCGGTGGGCTTTACAATGCTATAATACTTTTTTTAACCATCGACTAGCCTATTATCCTCCAATGGATATCCAATGGTCCTGATAGTAGCTTGGTGCCATTGGTTATGATACTGGATAGTTGGTGGCTCTGCTCTAGCTAGCCACTAGCAATGGATAGTGAGGGTCTTCAAGAAATCCCTCTAAACTCTTTTTGATTCATTCATTTGATCTATCAATAACCTAACTTTATTCCCAATCATAAATACTGAAATCTCATGAAATGAAATGGTTAGATCAATAATAGGTTATAAAGGTTCAGAATATTTCCAAGATTTCCTTTACTATTCTTGGGTGTCTAGTGGTTTGGGAGAAATTTCATAAATTTTATATGTTTACTTAAAATTATTTTATAATTTATAAAGTAGTTTTAAATAGTTTTTACAAAATTTGAAGCTAATTTCAAGTTTTAAAAGTTTATTTGGAATTTAATTTGGAAGCTTATAATACGATTCTTATCATTTTTAGGATTATGTAAGTGATAGTAAAGTTTTCCTTAATTACTTATAAGTTTATGTAAGTGGAAATAAAATATTTTCAAAGTTATTTTTACCCTTATGGATGTTTATACCTCGGTGTAAGGGTAACACCTATTTTTAAAGGGGTACGTAAGGGTACATGCTATATTCTATGTGTTGTGCAAGGGTAATACCCATTTTCTCATTGCTTCATAAGGGTAAATAGTAGTTTACTTGAGTTTCATAAGGGTAATATAGGATTTAAACTAGTTATGTAAGGATATATTCCCCTCTATGTAAAGGTCATCCAATTTCTCTCAGCTTTCATAAAGGTAGGTTCTTACCTATGTAAATGTAAGCGCCTCTGTCCTTATTCATGTAAGGGTATGATCCATATTATGTAAGGGTAAGTGGATGATTATATTCACTATGTAAAGGTCCTACCTAGCTCATGTAAGGATATATTGTGTTTTCCAATACCTGTATAAGGGTAACCCAAGTCTCATGTAAGGGTAATATGAAGCTCACGTAAGGGTATCCAAGCTTTTAAATAAGCTATGTAAAGATATCTTTGACCTGTGTAAGGGTTAGTTGATATTTGCAATGGCTGTGTAAGGGTATAATTGAGTTTCTTAAGACTATTTAAGGGTAAAAAGGATATACATAAAGGTCAAATTTCATTTTACCTTTTGCACAATGGTAGAAAGCTGCATAAGGGAACAACCCTCTTACCCTAACACAACATATAATTTACATATAGGTATGTATTTTTATCCACTTTTCATATTTTACTCCTCCTTTAAATCTACAAACTGAGTGAACTCCCTTTCAATGTTTTTAAATCCCAAAATTAAGGAATTAAATGCTTTTGACTCATTTAAAATTATACCTAACATTTTCAAAGGTTTTAAATGGATCTTCATTAAGATTTGATTTAAATGAAAATTAAATAGGGAATAAAATATAGAAATTTTGACATATTTTATTAAGTATCTATGGCTGGCCGGCCGTGCTGTTGCAGCTGGACCCCACGGTCCCGCCCTCCTGCTCCGACGCCGGCGGCCAAAAACCGGCCGCCGCTCCCTACTTCGCCGCGGCCTATGGTCGCGGCCTTGGTCCGTCCGGTGCGGCGCGATGACACCGCGCCCCTCCACCACGGACCCGCTCTAGCCACGGTGGTTTTGTGGTTCTCCGGCGCGGCGCGACGACGCCACGCCTTGTTCGACTTCAATGACGCGACGCGATGATGCCGCGCTTCTTCGCCCAATCTCATAGCTTCCGTATGGTGCAACGGCACCGCGCCGCCTTACACATACCACAACAAAAGTCAACAAACAAGGGGGAGGAGGGTCGGCCGTGTTCTTGCGGTCCGACCTCCTCCCGTTATTGCGATATCAGGCGACTCAAATTGAAATGAAGAATGGTGACAGAAGTAATCATGAACAAACAATTAAAATAAACCCCTACCTCAAGCATAGCTGAACGAAGGATCGTCACAGAATTGAACGTCGCGGAAGGAGGCGTCGTAGAAGGAGGATCGTCGCGTCGTAGAGAAAAGATTCGTTGGCGTCGCGTCATCGATCTCCAAGGATCCGGCGTTCTTGTCGACCTTCGTCAGAGGTCGGCGTTCTTCGTGTTCTTAGTCGAGGAAGAAGAACTTCAAGAACTTGAGCAAATTCTCCCCAACCTCACACAACCCAACAACTCTAATAAAATACGAGTTTGTCTTATTTTATTTCTCAAGCCAAGTGTTTTGAAATTCAAAAACGAAACAATCAATTAAATGAATTAATTGTAATGTTTTAACCGCCCAAATTAATAGAGGTGTTTCATAAACAGAAAAACGCAAGGGTTGACTTCCACTTAATAGGGGTGTAGGTGCGTTACCTTAATTAAGGAGGGGGGGGGGTGAAGAAAAGAAACGGTGGGGATCGTGTGGGCCCCACCTCACAAATATCCTACCTAGTGGGTAGGATATTGTGGGTCCCACTCCAATTACTTAGCTTAGGTTAAACAACTTCAAGTAAAATAAAAATTGGTCGCACCATTTTTATTTTATTCCTTTACTTAACCCAAAAATTTAAAAACCACACCCGAGCAAACGCAACTCCAGAAAAGGTGTTTTTAAGCAATTATCGGCGTTGCGATTCCATCGGTGCCCTCAGAATTCGATTCTGTGCACCGGTTCAAATGTTAGAAAAACCCGCTCGTTCGTTCACTGAACGTACCCGAGATAAACTTCGGAAAATGATTCCAAGAACATCGGGCCTCAAAATCAGGTGCCGTCAGAAACTGCGTTCTTGTATAAACCCAAAGAAAATTAAGCAAAAAAAATTTTCCTTGAATTTTACTGATCTTTACATGTAAAGAGTAAAATAGTTATCATCTAAAATGATTAAGTTATTTAAAACCTTTTTGAGATTTTAATGTGTTGTTTCCTTGCCTGTTATAGCATGATTTTTAATGAATTGATTTTTTGTTTCCTTTATTAAAATTTATAACTTTTGGTCTTGTTTACCTAATTTTTGGAATTTTTAGATAATCATGCTTAGAGTATTTTTCCATCAATAGATACTGAATTTTTAAAACCCTTATGAAGCATGTGACCTTGAGTAGATTTCATGCTACCACACTAAAATTATTATTTTAAAAATCATGATTAAGAGTATTTTGGTTCCCATGAAAGTTAATATTCTAGGAATTTCTTTTCATTTTTAATTTATTATAAAAATGTGTTATGTAATTACTGTAAAACATGGTTTTTGACATTAAGATTTTTAAATTTATAAAAAATGACCCTCATTATTATTGATAATTTAGAAACTTTGATAAGAATGAATTGCTCCTTATTTTTTGCATGATATCAGTTCTGTGATATTAATATAATAATATATTATAAGCATGCATTAGGATGGAAATTATTGTTACATTTGTTTTTAAATTTTGGAAAATGGTAAACATGATTTCTGATAACCATTAATAATCATAAGGTTTTCCAAAACAATAAATCATTATAATTTCCCAAGAATGGTTAAAAAAATTGTTGTACTAGATTATTTATGTTATTGGACATCAAATTATAAAGGTTACTTCATGTGTTACCTTTCTACTCATGATATGTATCTTGTATGAATTATAAATTTATTATAATGATATAATTTTTTTGTTTTAAAGTTTTAGAAAATGATAAGATTTCCTTGTGGTTAACCTGTTATTATTTAATTTTTAGAATTGAATTAGGAATAATAATTCATGATGAGGATAAATAAAGTTATCTTAGAATATATAAATTACCTCTTGAATAAATATTTTTGATAATAATTTAAAAATTTAGGATTAATGATCATTTTATGTAGTAGATAATAATTTTTGATAATTTGTAATATTATCGGAAGAAAGTGTAAAAAATAACTGCATAAATAGAATTACTATTCTTATTTGAGAATATTATCACATGTTAAAATTTAATTAAATTATTGTAACCATAAGTATTATCTCATGTCAGAATGTTTATATTAATACTTTAAATATTTGTTTTATGGTCTTAGAAATCACACGATCTTCCAATATGATAACAATTTGTCTCCTGATTTGGTAGATAGTGTGCTATCTATGTTCATGATTTGCTTATCATGTTTGTTATTCTATGGTTTATCATGTTTAATTTGATAAAATGGTTAAAGAATGTAAAGTCAAAAAATTTCGTTGGATATATAATTAAATAGGAAAATTTATTTAATCTGATGATTCTTATAATTTTATGGGAATTAAATGATGTATAATGAATATTTAATTAAAATTTTTCTTCTATATATTAATGGGATTGGCTAAATAAGATGAGGATGTAAATTCTTGATGTTGGAAATAATGAAGAGGCATGTTAATGATAATGCACCCCTTAATGTTTGTTGAAACTAGAAGGTATACTTAAGATATTGTTTACATAATTTATGGATGCCTTAGGTTACCTATGGCGGTGACCTATGATAAATGAATCAGTTAATCCAAGGTGATAATAAAACCAGTTGTTTGATAAAGGTAAGTATTTGGGGTTGAACATGCCTGTTTTCTTATTAAGGAAACATTTATTATTTTAGGGAATAAATAACCTTTTGAATATTTTTTCTACCTTCTATGTTTTCTATGGATGTGAGCCTAGCTATGTGACATGATGTGATCTTGGGATGGATGTTGGTTGATGAGATATGGGTGGGGACACCTGAGGCTATGATGGTGGAAAAAGGTTTCAATTATGATGATGGTGTTGGCATGGGATTACAGATGTGTTGTTATGTGTAGTGGAATTGAGGATATCACTAGGACTGATAGAATGTGTTAAAATTGAGCTTTCCCATTACTGTTGTGTTGAAACCCGATATGCTTGCTTGATAATGAATATTATTTTTAATGGATATTGACTAGTGTGTTTACATCATAAGAAGGGATTTATTTCATACTATTTACATACATTATTACCTTGAGAATATGAATATAGGGGACACTTCACATATCATGACACGTTATATTACAAAACATTTTAAAATCACGCGGGTGAGTCAGTTCCACCCCAAACAGATAATATCATGGTATGGTGGATGAGTTCCTTTTATTTGTTTGCTTTTGGTAGGTTTATTGATCTTGGTGCATGTGATGACTGGGGAATGTTATCTGGTATTATTTATAAAACTCTTAAATTAATGGAAAGCACCTATGATGAATGGAAATTGGAATATTATATCATTTGTAATTTTTTCATGAGTATGCTCCTAGTAAATAAAGTTATGTCAACAAACCTGGGAGAATTATAAAGTTGGATAAGGTATATTCTTTAAAATTCATGATTTTTTTTGAAATTCATGTCACATGTTAAATTGGGTTCTCCAAATTTTATTTTTTTGTTGATACTAATTTAAGTAAAGATAATGGTAGAGATGCATTATTTGAACAAAATGAATTTGATGGAAGAATGTGACCTTTTCATTTATGTAAGTTTTTTTTGAAAATCATGTTAAATATTAAAGGTTAGATATCATGTTGGTAATGATTTAATTTTTTTATAAACATAAAAGTGATTTGATATGAAACATGTTTCAGTTATAAATTAAAATAGCAGGTGGATAAATTAAATCTTGTTATTCATGGTGAATTAAATTAGTCAATCTTTTTATAAAAACCTGGTTTTTTATATGAGGTATAGAGTTCTTAATTTATAATTTAACCCTTTGTTTTATCCTTATAAATGTTCTATATGGACTAATAAATATCACAAGAGTGTTTGGGGATTTTTCAAATCCTGGAGGTCCATGTTATGGAGGAAAATGCAAGGCACATAGTTTTCCCAAACCATGCCCTTAAACTCACATGATTTGGAAAAAAACATGTGGGATTCTATAGGGATCCATAAAGGGGAGCACATGGGTAGAGCATGGTTAGAAAAACTGTGCCCCCAAAATATATGAGGCCACTATGCATGGATAATAGCTAGCACACAGTTTGGAAAACTGTGTATCAAAACTATATGCCTCTTAAAAAGTGGAAATAATTACCCTTTTCCATCCATCCTTTTAAAAGGATAATCCTTTCTTCCTCCTCCTTTATTTTCCAGTGGATTACACCCTAGGGAGAGCCTCCTCTCCTTTTTCTAGGCTTTGAATCCATTCCTTCATTCATCCTATGATTCAAGTGCCATCTATCACGTTGGATCATGAATGATAAGAGATTTAATTTGTTTCCTTATTTCATTTATCTCACCATCTTCTATGATATTTTTGTGTAAGATCATATGCACTATTTTTAGGGCATTTTCTATTTTTCTATTTTCCTCATATCTAGACCAAATAAACAACTAATACTCGATGATTATTCCTCTATAGGAATAAGGTAGGTGGTCTAGTAATTATCCCTCAAAGTCTTTTTTCTTTATATTATGTTTCAAGATACAACATGCCAGATTTTACATCTATTTATAAAAACACTCTTATTTCTTAAACGACTTGTTAGCCTTGATAGAAATGACCTTGTGCCCCCTTATTATTGTTGAATAGATCCCCATTGACTAAATCCACCCCTTGAGGTGTGCATATAGAAATTCCCCATGATACTATAAATTGTTATATGACCAAACCACCTCCTATGTGGTTTTGGATTGGTATTTAGATGAAATGACTATAATTAACTTAAGGGAAAGTGAGTGACATGACCACATAACATATTTTAATTGTAACAATGGTTTCACCCTTGTTAAAATGGAATGATAATGAACTAAAAACCATATTATGGCCCATACTAAGGACTTTTTTACTACTTATTTCTTATGATACTTAGGAATGACAACCCTAATATTATGACATTTGGGTATGGAATCCTTATTGATATGATAATCGGGCATGGAATCCCTTATACCTGCAATTCTTGGGTATGGAGACCCATATGATCTATGATACCCAGTCATGGTATCACATACACCAGTGATACATGGTCATGACATCCCATACACCAGTGATACTTAGGCATGACATCCCATATACATATTATACTTCGACATAGTGTCCCTTACCATTTTATGAGTCTCAATGACTAGACATAGATTCCTGAGTTACGCCTTGAGTCCTATCTAGAACTGCGTATGTATATATATATATATGGCTATAAACATCATTACATATATAGATAATTATATATACATACACTCATATACACTTATAAAATTATGATCATGATGACATATGCTCTGAGGTGTTCCCAACATGAGATTAAATAGGTAGTGTCATCTTAGTGTCCTTTAGGAACTATAAAAGACTATTTATAGTTTTCATTACTACTTTACCATTATTTTATATGCACGCTAATCATATTATATGCAATATCTAGATAGTTATAGACACCATTGGTGGTGGCCTATTGAGTATATCTCACACTTTATTTGGGCTACTGATTGGTAGCTAGACAAACTTCATGGATGTTGGTAGGGACAAGGGAAAGTGTCTGGTTATTAATGTTTGATTGATTATTTCATGAGAGAATGGGATCAAATGATTGATCTATGTATAATGATTCTATCTGGAGATATAATTTCGGTATTTTTGGTTATTTTTATATACTTGTATGTATGTGTGCCTACTATCATGTTTTCCTATTCCTTTTTGTTTAGTGGCATGACATGACATCATTTTGTATATTGTACCCAATATTTCTATTGATGATTGTTTATTTTATTTGGATGATTTATATTCTGTTGTCCTATCTATAATTATTATTCTTATACTATTTATTCATTTATTATACCATTGTGCTACTCTGATTATGAGGGTACAGTCTCCTCACTATACCACCTTGGACCCTCGTTACTGGTTGGTAGACTATAACATATGGGGAGGCATGCTTGAGTCCTTGTAACCAACTGGGTTTGGTTACTTATTAGTGAAATAGGTTTGGGATGTTACAAATTGGCATTATAGGGTTTATTTTCTTTTCCTTACTATTTTTGGATGTTATAAAGGATATTATAGTGTCAAAATTTGGTAATGAGATTGTTCTTAGGAGTAGCTTACCCATGTATAAAGAAAATCCCAATTACTAGGGATGGGAATTACTGATTTTTGGATTCTGCTTATTATAGTTTATTTGATTCCACTATTGGGAGGCACACATCATATGTGATTTTTATTATTATTATGACTGAGAATTCCATTTTACCCTTATCCTGGTACACCAAGGAGGTGTTTAATCATTCATCATCATATGCACATAGAGATTCATATTCCATGAATTATTCCATGCCATATAGGTTAATCTAATTTCTTATATTGTTTATGGTTGCTATGAGTTTCTTGACTGCTATATATATTTGGAATTTTTCTAAAATTTCTTATAGGGGAACAAGAAATATAATTGGTTACTTAAAGTTCTGGCATCAAACTAATAATGTTTTTCTTGTATAACTTGATGATGACACCTTAAGTAGTCAATTATGGCACATTGAGTCACGGGACATTGGTCACATGGGCTGGAATGTGTGTATGGGTGTGATTAAATATACAACATAGTTAAATTTATAAAGTGTATGAGAATTTATAAATTGGAAGTGGTGATATATATAATTAAACCTTTTAAAAAAATATTACTATACTAATGAGTACAAACTTAAATGAGTTTAAACTATGGAATGAAATGGTCGTTGTTAAATGTGGATGCTAATTGAAACTTAAAGGGTGTTTTCCTCTATAACTTGAAATTAACACTCTGTATACTGGGAACCTAGACTCATAAAAAAGAACTTCACCCTGACCTAACCTTAGTAGTGGGAACTAGGAAGTACCTCTTGAATTCTTATGATCTGTACGTCACCTATAACAGGATTTAGGAGTAGGCACAGGGGTGTAACTTTTATATAGAAAGTCTTTCTACCTGTTATATTCTTATACCTATGGATTATGACATTATCAAATCCTATATAAGGTGCGTGCTTGGTATTTTTAGAGATATTCCACCACAACATCCTTGATTCATGCACCAAGAGGGTGGTGATGACTATGCTCTAGAGGTGGTGGGCCCTGAGCCACCGGTGTTACCTCTAGCAGTGCCACATTTGGAACATCCTGTTATAACTGACTTGGGCGAAAATTCCCATTTTGATAGGGATTCATGTGCCTTATATAGACTATAAAGGGAGCCCCGCGACCTAACCCTACTATAAAAGAGTTAACATGAGAGTTTTAATAGTATAATCCACCCAAATTTTCAAGGGATGAGGGTCCTCAGGTGGTAGAGTCATAGCTAGAAGCCATGCTAACTATCTTTGAGCACCTTAATACACCTCCTGATAGGAGAGTGAATCTTACTACATATATGATTCTAGATTTTTCCAAGTGATGGTGGGATGTTATCACCCAGGTAGATCATCACTAGGGTATGACCTGAGATGGTTTTTTGATATTCTTATATAACTATTTATTTCTATAGACACAGAGAGTGGACTGAGCTAGAGATTTTATGCATCTATAAAAAGGTACTATGTTAGTGATGGACTATTATACTCAGTTCACAAAGCTCCAACATTTTTAATTGACTCTTACTTGTGATGCATTAGCATTAGTGAGATGTTTTGAGGATGGGATCATATACACCATTTGATCTTAGATGAATGTATTTTGGTTTACCACCATTTCTAAAATAATAAAACAAGTCCTCAACACTAAGAAGAACCTGAGGGAAGATGATAGTGTGGGATAGGGTGGTTCAGAGCTGAGAAAGGGAAGTGGTTTGACAAATAGTCAGAAACACCGCTTTGAGACTACATGCAGGGGAAATAGTAGCATGATGACACCCACTGATAGTCATGTGGGTTTTCACTAGTGTGGAAAGCTATGGTATAAGAAGGCCAAATTTTCCAAATACCCCTTTGAGTATTGAGGCTACATAAGGTTGGGGAATCTTCAGTATTTTTGTAAGAACTTACCATTTTTTCATAGTGGGAGAGGATCCATATAATCTATTCCTTAATGAGTGGGATTAGTATCACCTTGTCAGGTAGGTAGCTAGAGTACTATCGGCTTTTCAGGGAGAGGAGGTGGTTGAGGTCGAGGTAGCCAGGATATAGATGTACAACCCTAGTAGGTAAGACCTACTTAGGGTAGTCAAGATACATCTTAAGGCCATGGATCTGTCCATATATATACAGTATATCCTTTAACAGATTAAAAGAGTGTTGGGACATCTGTAGTTTGAGTTACTATTCTAGTAGGTTCTACTTTAGTTTCTTCCTTATTCAATACTTTCACTTAATTTTCATTCATATTAGTTTATATTGTGGAAAGTTCCAGACTAGAAATTTGGTACCTTGGTGGGGTGATAAACCTTGAAACTCATTTGGGTATACATCAAGAGAGTGTATGCTAGTGAAATGAATTACCCCTTGAGTTAGACAGATATCATTTCTTATGGTACCTCTTCATCTTTGAGTGACATGCTTTGGTTTTATTCTTGGGATGGACTTGTTGGTACCCTATCATGCTTACATGGATTACTATCATTGTAGGGTATTTTTTATATCACCAAAGGGAGATAATTATTTTCACAAGGGTGAATGATACTAGAGCATCATGGACTAAGTGGAGTGATAATCTACATTGCTAGTATTTTTATAGAAAATCAGGGAGTATGTCAAGATGATTTCCCTTAAGCAGTTGATCACTTTAGAGATGTCTTCCCTACTACCTTTTTTAGACTATCTCATGATATAGAGGAAGATTTTTCTACCAATATAGTTCTAATAACAACAACAATATCCATTCCTCCATATAGTATGGATACTACTGTGTTGTGGGATCTTAAGGGACAACTAGAGGGCTTGGAAGTTAAGGGTTTTATATAAACTAGTACTTCAACTTGGGGTTCATCTGTCCTTTTCCCCAAGAAGGTGGATGGTACCCTCATGAATTTCATATATTACCATTAGTTGAACCAACTTATGGTTAAGAATCGGTATCCACTACCTTGAATATAAGACCTCTTTAACCAGCTCTATGGAGAGATAGTTTTCTTAAATATTGATTTGAGGTTAGGCTATCATTAGCTGTGAGTTAAACCTTTAGACATACCTCATACAACATATCATATTGATTATTATCTTTATGAGTATTTGGTTATATTGTTCGGTCTCACAAACATTCCCACCATTTTCCTAGATTTGATGAATCAAGTTTTCCACCTGTATCTAGATTCATTTTTGGTAGTCTTTATGGAAAATATATTAGTGTATTCACATAATTGAAATGACCATGCCAAAAATATAGATATCATATTGAATACACTGATAGAGAACCATATGTATGATAAGTTCACTAAATTCCACTTTTGTATTTACAGGGTTCACTTTTTGGCTCACATTATCTTAGATATAGGTGTATTAGTTAACCTAGAGAAGGTGAGGGCTACTGTTTCTTGAAAAAATCAAAATAATTTATTTTATATAAAAAGTTTCTTGGGGATAGATGGCTATTATAGGTACTTTACACAAGAATTTCCATTCCTATAATCAGCTATTATGGCCTTGAATAAGAAGGGTGTAAAGTTCATATGGTTGGAATCTTGAAAGAAAACATTTTAAGAGCTGAAAGGGAGAATGACTTCAGTGACGATCTTGATTCTACTCAAGTCAAGAAGAGGCTATATAGTGTATTTCTATGCATAAGTAATTAATATTGGATATTTTTTTTACAAGAAGATTAAGTTACGACATATGGGTATCGTTAGTTGAGGCTATTTGAGAGGAATTTACAGACACATGATATTAAGATGATAGTTGTTGTTCACACCTTTCATTATTATAGGAATTATCTTCTTGAAGAGATATTTGTGGTGTTTATGGACCACAAAATCATCAAGTATATCTTTACACAATGTGACTTTAATCTCAGATAGATGAGGTGGTCTGAATACATATAGTCATTTGACATTGATCTTTCCTATATGCCTAGTAAGGGAAATGTTGTAGTAGATGATTTGAGTCGGAGGACTCAAACATAGCCATTGCATGAGTCTAGTAGTGAGTGGAAGCTAATGGATCTATTCTCTAAGATGTATTTTGAGTTAAAGGACCATTATGGAAAGCCTAGCATTATAGATTTAGTAGTGACCACTTTATTCCTGGAGATATTCAAGATGAGGAAACTATCAGATCCAAAGGTCCTAGTCCTAAGGGAGAGTGTTTGATGAGAGGAACCACCCCCAGGATAGATAATTGATAAGGATGAGGTATTTTGAATCCATGGATGAATCTAAGTTCCTATAGATATATGAGAGTAATTGATGCAAGAGTATAATGATTCTACTTAGGTGGTACACCTTGGGATTGCAAAGATGTATCATGATCTACATCACCAATACCGGTGGCTCGATATAAAAAACAATATAGATGGATTTTTTATAGGTGTTATACATGTCTAAAAGTGAAGGTGGAAAACCAATGAAAAGTAGGGATTTTATATATATTTCTCACCCCTGAGTGGAAATGGGATGATTTCACCATGGAATTTGTGACTAGTTTACTAAGATCCCCTTGAGGCAACGACATGGTATGGGTGATCATTAATAGGCTCACAAAGGTGGATGGGATTGGTAGGATATATTTCTTGGATATTATCCGAATTCATGGAGTTCTATAGAATGTTGTTTCAGATAGGTATGTTCATTTCACTTTTAAGTTCTAGAAAGGGTTATAGAGGGCATTAGGTATATAAGTACTTTTGACCACAACATACCACCCTCAGACCGATGGGTAGTTCAAGCAAATGATACAAGTGTTAGAGGACATAATTAGAGCATTCATACTTGATTTACATGGTTCTTGGTAGAAATATATACCCCTAGATGATTTCTCCTATAATAATAGTTTTCAGGTGATGATACATATGGATCCTTATGAAGCCTTATATGGTAGGCCATGCTGATCACCTCTGTGCTAGTTAGAGGCAGGGGAGGAAGAACTACATGGACATCATCTCATTCAAGAGACTTTAGATAAGGTCTAGTTTATCAGGAAGTGAATGGATACAACCCATTCTAGATAGAAATCATATTCCAATCATTTTCAATGACTACTGAAGTTTGAGGTTGGGTATCAGGTATTCTTGTGTGTTTTGACTATACTAGGGAATTGATGGTTTAGGTGAAAAGGTAAGTTGTTGCCTCATTTCATTTGAACTTTTGAGGGCTTGGATAGGGAAATGTTAGTATATTATTAGATAGCACTCCCTGAGAGATATAGATCCATATAAAATGTGTTTCAAACCTCTCAGTTATGTCAAAACTACTCATACCACTAGTAGAAAAAAGGTCTTTAACGTCGTTTTTTTTATTTTTTATGTCGGTTTTTAACCGACGTTGAAGTCACCAACGTAAAAAATATGACTTTTTTATGTCAGTTTTTGTAAACCGATGCCAAAAAAAAATTTCATTTGCTTTTTCGCGTCGGTTTTGTAAAAAACTGACGCCAAATAAACTCATCCGTGTCATTTTTAGTGTCGGTTTCCTTAAAAACCGACGCCAAAAAGTTGAAAAAATAGTTTCGGCGTCGGTTCTTGAAAAAAACCGATGCTATAAATGGAAAAAACTTATTTTTGGCGTCGGTTTTTTCAAAAACCGACGCCAAAAAGCAATTTTTTATTCTTCTATGTTTTAGAGCATTTCCTAATATTCGATTTGACTGGTCGTGGAGCTAAAATGGAGTTACGGATCAAAAGTTATGGCCGTCGGAAGTTGAACATGTCAAAGTATCGATTGATACAACTTGTTTTAAAGAAAATAAGATAAACACAAATTAAAATCACATACACCAAATGATATAAAATATACATAATACTTCAAACACATTTCTATTATTTTTCGGTCTTCCATTGAAATGATATGTTGTTTATCATCATATCTCTTATATTTAGTGTAGAACTCATGTGATAATGAAAACGATGATCGATAATTAAACTTACACCAAGCTTGGTAAATCTCATCCGAATGTTTTATATTTTTAACTCAATAATAAAAGTAAATCATCATTATATGAAATCTAATCGAGTTGCTTATAAATTAAAGACATTAATAATAAAGAAAATAAATGAATAGAATACGTACTGTATTCAAATTAACGATTGATGCCGCATTGAAAACATGATTGAATAGAAGAGGATGAAAATGATGAATAAAGGAGAAACAAATTTATATATAGTAAATGAAAATATTTTCGATTGAGTTTTTTGAAAATATAGGTAGGATTTTAAAAAGTTAAACGCGTGTTGTGAAAAAATTGAAATTCTGATCCTGCGTATTGGTGAATACTATTTGGCGTCGATTTTGTTTGAAACTGATGCAAAAGGGGATATATGTTGGTCTTCTGGTGTCAGTTTTTTAAGAAAATTGACACAAAAAATTCCAATCGATATCATTTTTGGCGTCGGTTTTTAAATAAACCGATGCTAAAAAGATAAAAAAAATACGTTTCACGTCTGTTTTTTTTAAAAACTGATGCGAAAAGTGAAAATAAATTATTTTTTTCATCAGTTTTTAAAAAAACTGATGCAAAAAACAAAAAAACATTTTTGGCGTCGGTTTTTATGAAAACTGACGCGAAAAGAAAAAAAAATTATTTTTGGGGTCGGTTTTTTTAAAAACCGACGCGAAAAACAAAATTTTTTTTGGCATCAGTTTTTATAAAAATAGACGCCAAAACTAAAATTTTTTTTTACCAGGTTTTAGAAAATTCCTTAAGCTTCGATTTGACTAGTCGTGGAGCTAAAACGGAGTTACGGATTAAAAGTTATGGCCTTTGAAAGTTGGACTTAATTAAGACTTCTTTTAGAGAAGATCAACTTCCAACATCCATAACTTTTAATCCGTAAATCCGTTTTTGCTCCATGACCATTCAAATCAAAGCTTAGGGAATTATCTATAGTAATGTAATTTTTTTTTACATTTTTGGTGTCGGTTTTCATAAAAACTGACGTCATAATTTTTTTTTATTTTTTCACGTCGGTTTTTTTAAAAACCGACGCCAAAACTAATTTTTTTTTAGTTTTTGGCATCGGTTTTTAAAAAACTGACACCAAAACGTATCCGAAAAAAAATTTTACATCGGTTTATAAGAAACTGACATCAAATTGACGACGTTAAAAATGATTTTTCTACTAGTGTACCCATCTCATTTTTTCCAGCATGATGAGGTTGAACTGAATATATATATGATTCCTTTTAGTATCATTCTATTCGAATAATTGAATAGAGCACAAAGGCCCTATGAGGTAGGTTATTACCTATGGTATGGGTTCTATGTAAGTATACTTGAGTTCAGGGAAAGACTTGTGAGAGAGAGACCAATATGCATTCTCAATGACCAGAGCTGTTCTTAGATGATTCCTTGCCACCTTAGAAGACCAACTCAGGGACAAGTTTTTCTAAATAAGGTAGGCTGTAACAAACTAGTTTTTCATACGAGGTAGGGAATTATTAATTTTTAGTTTAACCCCTTTTTTTATCTATATAAATGATCCTTATGGCTTAATTAAGGTATCAGGAGGGTCTGGGGCTTGTTCGGAGCCTAAAGATATGAGTTATAGAGGAAAAGGCTAGGCACATAGATCTCTAAAACCGTGTCCCCGATCCTTCATAGTTTGGATAAACCATATGAGATATTGTAGGGATCTATATAGGAGATCACATAAGTAGAGCATCATTATATAAACCGTTCTCCCCAACCATACCAGGCCACTGTCTATGGACAGTAGCTGGTGCAAAGTTGGCACACAATTTGGCCAATCATGCGGCTAAACTGTGCGCCTCTTAAAAAGTGGGAAAATTAAATTTTCTCTCTATCCTTTTAAAAGTCTAATCCTTTATTCATTTCCTTTATTTTCTAGTATACTAAAATCTAAGGAAAGACTCCTCTCCTCTTTCCAGGATTTGAATCCATTCCTTTATCTGACCTTCGATTTGAGTTTCATCTATCACATTGGATCTTCCCCAGTAAGATATTTAATCCATTGAATTTCTTATTTTGATTATATCTCCATATTATATTCTATTTTTGTGTGAGATCATATGCTCTATTTTCAGTTCCTTTGTCTATTTTTCCATTTTCTTCCAGCCTGGATAAAACCAAAGACCAATATTGGATGAGCATTCCTCCATAGGAATAAGGTTAGTAGTATATTAATTATCCCTATATGACTCATTGCTTTATATTATGAATCATGATTCCACACACTAAATTTTCCATGAGTTTCCTAAAAATACTATTATTTCTTAAATAACTTGTTAGACTTGATATAAATGACCTTATGAGCCCTTATTATTATTGTAATAGGTCCCTATCAACTAAATCCACCACTTGAGGTGTGCCTATGGAACTTCCCTATGATATTATAAATTATTATATGACCAAACCACCTCTTATGTGGGTTTGTGTTGGTATTTATATGAAATGAATGTAATGAATTTAAGGGAAAGTGAGTGACATGACCACATCATGTGTTTTAATATTAACAATGGTTACGCCCTGGTTAAAATGGAATTCTAATGAACTATAAACCATATGATGGATCATACCAAGGACCTTTTGAATAATTATTTATTATAATAATTAGGCATGGAATCTCCATTATTATGATATTCAGGCATGGAATCCCTATTCATATGATACCTAGGAATGTCGTCCATTATACCTGTGATTCTTTTGCATGTATACCCTTATGATCTATGATACCCAAGCATGGAGTCCCATACACTAGAGATACCCAGACATACTGTCCCATACACCTGTAATACTCAGGCATGGAATCCCATATACCTATAATACCCAGGAATGGTTCCCCTTACCATTTTATGAGACCCCAATGACTAGATATGGATGCCTGAGTTACACCTCGAGTCCTATCTAGAACTACGTATGTATGTATATAGCTATAAACATTATTACATATATAAATCATATAAATATATACATTTAAATACACTTATACATATATGTTCATGTTTAAATCTTCTTAGAGGTTTTCCCAGCATGAGCTAAAGTAGGTAGTGTCAGCCAGGTGTCCTTCAGGAACCAGAGATGAACCTTTACAGTTTTTATTACTACTTTACCATTATTTTATCTTTACACTGCTCATATTATATACACTGGTTGGATATTTCTAGACACAATTAGTGGTGGCATACTGATTATATATCACACTATATTTGGGCCACCGATTGGTACCTGGATACAGGTAGGGACACGGGAAAGCACCCAATTTTTGATTCTTGATTTATTATAGTATGGGAGTGGGGGAGCATAGAGCCGAGCTATAACTCATGATTCTATTTATAGATATTATTTCAGTAATTTTGGTTCTTTTGAAATACCTATATGTATGTTTTATTATTTCCATGTTTTCCTGTTCTTTTTTTCAAAGGTATGTCATTACATCAATTTTATGGTACCTGATATTACTATTGATAAATTTTTATTTTATCTAGATGATTTATCTTCTACTATCCTACCTGTAATAATTATGATTATTCTATTTATCCATTTATTACACCATTTTTATAATATAATTATGAGGGAATCACCTCCCCATTGTATGACCTTGGACCCTCACTGCTAGTCGAAATCCTCTAGAATATGGGGAAGCACACTTGAGCCCTTGTGACCAACCGAGTTTCATTACATATGAGTGAACTGGGTCCAGAACATTACAATTCTAGTTAGATTATTTTCTTAAATAAATATGATTTTTTTTTAAAATAATTTTTTTTCTTTGAGTATTTCATCCTTGAAAGTTCCCTTTACACTTTCTAATAAAATTTTGTCAGACCCACTTGGAAAAAAATTGACTTTGTAGAAAAATGTTTTCTCAAATAAACTATAAAAATTATATTTTGTAAAATTTGAATTTATTTAAGGATTAGTTTTTAAAAATATGTTTAAAATGTTTTCACAAAGATTCTTTTTGATAAATACATTTCTATGGGAAGTATTAAGAAGGGTTTTCATTTAAAATAGTTTTTTAACCCACCAAATTTTCATAAATACAAGAGACTTGGTGAAATTTTTTTATTAGAATGATTTTGAACTTAGATTTTTTCAATATGAAATGTTATGATTGTTGTATAGAAAGTAAATAATCATTTTAAAATCTTGTTTAGGTTTTTAACATCTTAACCAACATGACTTAATAAAATGTTTTAAGTAGAACATTTAAAATTATAAATATATTATTATGCAATCATGGTAGTCTACTTTGTTCTTGATATGTTAAGAATTATATGTTTTGGATGTTATGAATTTAAATTTTATGACATTATAAACAAGGATAAATCATGTATAAATATTAATATGATGGAATACATAAGTGAATTTGTTGAAGTAAAAGATATAACAATGTTTTCTTTTTTAAATCAATTGAAGTGATTGTTTCTAAAGGTATCCTATTCTATTATATTGTTTTTTTGTAATTTTTTTAATTATAATGTAGTGATTGATGAATTTTCTATGTCCATATATGTGATCTTGTTCTCATTTGAGAGGTATCTCCCCTGATATATTTTTTTTAGGGTGGTTGTATTCTAAATATAGCGGGATCCAAGAGATGTATCTCACATGGTGGTTAAATTATCCCCCAATATTTTCCCTCTTCTCTCTGATTTTGTTTTAATTATCAAGGATGAGAATAGTTTTAGAGGAATCTAATATAAAGGTCTAAAATATTCATGATCCTTCCTTTTCTATTATGGGGTGTCTGGTGGTTCAAAAGAAATTTCATTTATTTTATAAGTTGTTTTAAAATGATTTTATAATTTATAAAGTATTTTTAATTTTTTTTACAAACTATAAAGGTAATTTCATGTTTTAAAAGTTTATCTGGAATTTAATGTGGAAGTTTATAAATCAATTATAAGTGTTTTTGGAATTTTTTAAGTGATAATAAATATTTTATTTATTTATTCATAATTTTAAGTAAGTGGAAATATATATTTTTTAAATTTATTTTTACCCTTATGCAAGAAAATTCCTTTGAGTAAAGGTAGAAACTATTTTTAAAGGGTAATGTAAGGGTAAAATATATTTTCTATGTGTTTCATAAGGGTAATACCCCTCTTTATACTAGTTTCATAAGGGTAATTAGTAGTTTCCTTGAGTTTCATAAGGGTATGCTAGGATTTAAACTGGCTTTGTAAGAGTATCTCCCCCAATGTATAAAATTCATCCAAGCTCCCTCAGTTTATGTAAAGGTAGGTTCTTACCTGCATAAAGCTTAGTGACTTCTTCCTTATTTGTATAAGGGTAAGTTCCATGTTACGTAAGGGTAAGTGAATGATTCCATGTAACACATAAAGGTCCTACCCAACTCACATAAGTGTAATATAAATCATGTGCAAGGGTATATATGATTTTAAATAGGCTATGTAAATGTAGATTCGACCTGCATAAGGCTTAGTTGAGATTCACATTGGCTGCGTAAGGGTTGCTATGAGTCACTTAAGGCTATATAAGGGTAAAATAAGACCTGTGTAAAGGTAATAACACATTTTACCTTTTTACAAAAGGGTAGAAAGCTATGTAAGGGTAAAACCCTATTACCCTTACACACAATATATGGGTTTCATGTGGGTATTTAATTTTATCCAATTTTCATATTTTATTACTCTTTTTTATCTATAAACCATTTGAACTCCCTTTCAATGATTTTTGAAGAAAAAATGATGGAATTAAATGATTTAGACTCATTTAAAATTATACCTAATTTTTTAAAAGGTTTTAAATGTATCATAATTAAGATTTGATTTAAATGTGAATTAAACAGGGAGTAAAATATGGAAAGTTTGATGGAGTTTTTGAATTATCCACGGAGGGATATCTGTAAGTCTTAAAAAATTAGTTTCTTGCTCTCATTTGAGCCTATATTTATTCATACAGAGTTAGGGAGGTCCAAACCTCAACTTCCAAGATCTTCAAGCCCCCTAAAAATTCATCTGAGCCTTATCCTATGTTTCCCAAGCTACTATCATCTTCCTCTCTCCTCAATAATTTTGGGTGTATTGATTTACTCTAGAAAATAATTATCAGGTAGGGGATCCTTCATATTTCTTTTAGTTATACATTTGGAAGGGATACTGATTTTTTTAACCTTCAGGAAGATAGTATGCACTATCTTAATGAAGATAATTAATACAACACCCTGAAATTCTAAAATAATAAAATTATATTTGATATCATATGCAATACACAACATTGAGCTTAAACGACCCAAAAAAAATATTTCTCTAGATTTAATCTCTTCAATAGATTGTGGAACATGAAACCTCGAGTATAAATGAACTGTGATATATAATACTCTTATAACCTATCCGTTAAATTTTTTGGTATGAATAATATTAAAATAAGAATAATTTAAAAGAAAAATAAATATTTTTTGAAAAAATGTATTTTTTCTAAAAGACGGTTTAATATCTCTTTGAGTACATAATTTAAAATTAATTTTTACTACATTTAAAAAATTTATTTTAAAAAATTAACTTAATTTTTAAAATTATAATATCAAAATTACATTTGGGTGAATTTTTGTGATTTTTATGAAATGTTTCATTTTTTGATGAATAGTGAAAAATATTGAATTTTAATTGAAAAATGCCTTTTTATTTAATTTTTTATAAAGTTAAATTATATTTTTAATTTTATTTAAAGTAAAATTAATTAAATTATATATATTTTAATCCAATTTATTTTATTGGAATCATTTATATATTGAATTTGGATATAAAAAAATTATAAGCTTTTGAACATTTTCTCTTTGAAAACTAGCTTTCCCATCGCATCTGCGAGATTAATTTTAAATTTAAATTTTCCACTTATGTGGATGTAATTTGGAAAAAATGGATTCAATATTTGTAATTATAATAATTTATATTTTCTAATATTTTCAACTTAATTTTTCACCAAAATAAATAACGAATACAGTAAAAATTAATTACTATGGTTAATGTAAAAATTGATTTATCGGTGGGTTAAACTAAAAATATAAGGATTAAAATGACCTAAAAACCTGTATAAAATATATTTTATGGAAATATTTATACCCTATAATGTCTAATTATCAATAATAATCCATTTTATACCCTTTTTTCATGTGAAAAAATGGGGGTACACATATTTCTTTTCAAAAATTACAAGTGTGCCACTCACCTCACTTATAAAGGCCACCCCATATAGTCTCTTATTCAAACATTAAAATAATTTTGTTTTAGAAAATAACTGCCCAAATAAATTTCCAACATCCCTTCTCTCATAATATAATCCTTATTTTGGGTATAAATCCAACCTTGGAATACTTTTGGTGAAAACCTAAGGAGGATACCTGAGAAGAGGTAACATTCTTCAACGAGCGTTTTTATTTTATTTCTTCATCACACTACCTAAATTGTTATTAAAAAATGATGATATAATAACATAAGTATCTTAAATTTAATTATATACTATTATAATAAGGGAATTACCTACAACCATCCCCACTTCCATCAAATTGGTTTCGAAATCATCATTTGTGTGTATGACGAACTACAACTTCACAAACATATGTCATTCGTTTTTCCATTACCACCTCTCATGATTGGGTATGATGATGGATATAAAGTATATATATTATATTTATAACATAATTATACCTATTTGGTAATTATATCTTATATACCTTTTTTAAATTTCCATTTTATATGGGATACGATAACGCCACTCATGTGTACAACAGACTACCACGTGATAAAACAACGTGATTAATATTTCACTAATTCTTTATATGGAATATAATAAGGATAATGTTAATGAATATATGTTATATAAATGGAATAATTATTATATTAATTAAATATTTATAATTATTAAAATATAATATATCATTTTCTTTCTTATACAAAAAAATGATAACATCGTTCGTGTACGTGTGGACTACCGTTTTCATGAAGTGATCTGACTCACTTTGAATCAACACACCACATGGATGATATATATAAGTATATTTAAGAAAATAATAAGTTAATTTTGATATTATAATAATTATATAAATATAAAACATTACTTTCCACATTTTCATAATGATTGTTGAAAATGAAAACGTTACGCATGCGTACGTACAACCTACCGTCTCTATGATCGTAACATACTTCATTTTTCATAACCTTATTTCATAATTGGTTTCAAAAGTATAATTTATATATAAATATTATAATTATTTCATTATTATTATTTTTGATATTATTTAACTATATAATATTCACAAGAACCAAAAATTTCATAACAAAGCACAAATGAGAAAATAAGGCAATTAACGCCCTAAACAATGAAAATAATGAAAGATTATTAATGATTGGGTGATAAGATGTTATAAAAGGATAGTAAATGATATTATAAATATTAATATGGTTCTTTAATAAGTTAATAATATGTTTAAAATCACTATATTTGAGTTTAAATCATGTTCAACAAAAAAAAGCGTGAGGTAAGGGATTCCGTCTCAATTTCCTTTCATTGAGGCATAGTTGTATGTTATGCACCAATTTATTTTATATGGTGTATACACTACCCATTTAACATTTAGTATAATAAATAAATAATAATTCATTATATTTTTATTTTCAATTTTAATTCTTTATTCCAAGGGGATTCTACTTAAGAGTTTCCAAGTGGTAAACAATTTTATAACTCAATTTCTTTTCATTGGGTTATAATACTTTTCATCATCTTTGATATTATAAGATTATGTGTGAAATGAATTTTTATTATATTATGTTGTATTTAAAATTATTTTATTTTTATTTAATGTTGATATACATAATCTATTCATTTATTAATTCCCACTTTAGCATTATGATCACTATAAGGGTTTATTTCACAATCTCTTTCTAATCAAGATTGTTTATTATTGAATTTAAGTTGAAGGAAATTATTTGAATATTTGATAATAAAAACACTTAATTTTATTCTCTTATGGGGTTTCTTGATATTTTCAATTAATATTACCATTTTACACACTTTTTTACTTAAAATAATTGATACATATTTTTTTATAAAAATCTAACTTCATTTCCCTCTTCGGTCGAAAATCCGTTTTGACCAAAACCCTATTTTATAAAAATGGTTTCAAATTTTTTTAACCCTTTTAAAAATGACTAATTAGATAAAATTTTATCCATTTTTATTTTTTATTTATTTTTAAATTAATTTTTATGTTGTTTTTAAAAAAATTTCCATTGGTATTTTATCGAAAAGTGAAAGGAATAATTGTTTTAACATACTTGGAATGTATATAATTTTCTGCCATCATGACCAATCAATGTTTTAAAGATTATTCTATAAGTTTAAAAGATTATTTTCAAAGTGTTTTGTGAAATTTATGTTTTAAAGGAAAATTTTCAAAATGGAAAGGATATTTTACTCAAGAATATTTTTAAATATCTTTTTATGGTATTTCTATAAATCAATAACAATAACCATTTATTATTAATCCAATGAGTATATGTTTTATTGATACCATACTTATTATTACTCTAGATGGATTATGATTATTTTCACCAAGGAAAGTATTGAAATTAAATTCTTTGATTCATTTTTGTAGTCATTAACTTTCCATTTAATTATTCACTTTCTTGTGGACATTATATTTCCCCTAACTATCCATATTATTTTTCTTGGATATGTTTATTACTTAAACTATATATCATTTCTACATATGGTGTTATCCATTGAAAGAGATTTTTTTTATCTAGGGAAATATTGATAAATCCTTATTCCTTACTCAATATAGATATTTGATGATAACGCATATTGTTCTGAATTAAATTGATCATTCGATATATAATGAATGCTTTGGACCTGTAGTGACAGGTGAGCCCCAGTATTATATAGACCTATGATGCATCAGTAGGGATCATGAGAAAAATCAATAAGATAAAATTAAATAGGTTTCTACTTGTAGTTTTAAACCATATTGTAAAGGTATTGATGATAGCAGTATCATGATTCTTGAGATCATGGTGCCTAATAATTTAGAATTTCCTTCATTAGGAATTTAGTTATTTTTATCCTTGATATTTTCATAATGATATTATCTTTGGATACATTTCACTCTAATATTATTGATTTAATGGAATGTGTGTTTAGATATTTACCTTGACACATTGATCATTCCTTTTTTTGTCATGATATTAAATTTATTTAAATGGAATGTTTGTTCTGTTATTTACCTTACCATGTTGATTATGCTTATTACTTAATGATATTTTTTGTTGTACTTAACCCTTACTAAGAATTTTAGATCACCCTTATTTTCTTTACTTTTCCAAGAATCTAAGAAGTGTACAATGAATGATATGAAAGTATATTCTTGAGGTAATAATGATATTATTGAAAAAAAATTATGTTGCAATTTGTGTTTTCAAATTTAATATAAGAATCATGTATGTATATAGTTTACCAAGAGCACTAAACTATTCAGTCTTTCGGGATGAGATTACTTTTATATTATGCCAATGTAATAAAATAGACACTAACTTTAGGCTACTGTTTTTGGGGTTTATATATTTTGTATAATAGTAAATTTATTAGAAACCTTTGAAACTATATTTAGGAAAACATATATTAGGGAACATAACCCTATGATAGACTTTGATGATAAGTATAAAATAATATTCTAAAGTTTTGGTAAGGAATATATTATGTGATTTTCCTAGAAATACACCCCTTTATGGATACTAAAAGTGTATGTGGTTATATACCACAACTAAATATGGGTAATAACTCCAAAAAGGGCACATTGAGATTGACCCAATCATCATCAGGTGCATGAAAACAAGCATTACTACGCACCTGGTTTGACACTCTAATGGGATATTCTTAGGATAATTCTCATTTTATCTAAAAACCATTATAAAGGATTTGAATAGATGAGGAAAATGAATTACCTACATTAAACCTAAGGTGTATTAGATTGAAAATAATGTGTCTCAAAGGAGAGGGAGAATTATTTATGTGTGGAAAAGAAGGGAATAAAGTAATGAATTTATGAGGGAAAATGAAGAGCATGATGGAAGGAAATAAATATCATCCTCAAGATCCATTTATAGTTTTTTTTGTATTAAATGTGGAGAACCTGAGAATTATTATAGTCAATGGACTCTTATAAAGGTTAAACCCTAAGACAAGGAAGGAATTATGTGGAGATAAAATAGATGAAGTATTTATGTATTAGGATTTAAGAATTAAATTTTTGAAGTATTTTACAAATTGTATTTTGGTTATAATAATCATGAAACATCTAAGGATTTTTTTAAATTTTATAAGTAGACATGTATTAATTAACTTAAGAGTTATGGATACCATCGTAGGTTTATAAGTTTAAGATTGATCATAGGTTCAATGTCTTAAACACCTCTTTTTGGGTTTTATATGATGGGAGTATAACATGATTAAGGATATTTTGGGAGAAATTTATGGAAACCATATGTTTTAGTGGAGAATTTATTTTAGGAATAATACCTTTACATTTTATAGACATAAGTTTAAAGGCATTGATAACCATTAGAGTTAATTT
This sequence comes from Viscum album, assembly GCA_963277665.1. NCBI lineage: Eukaryota > Viridiplantae > Streptophyta > Magnoliopsida > Santalales > Viscaceae > Viscum > Viscum album. The sequence goes on along the minus strand of OY728152.1, from coordinate 836,360,055 downwards.
GATCATTAATGACATTTTAAAAATATTAAAATAATATAATCATCCTTTGTAAAAAAAGGATTTATTTACAACCTTAGTAAAAATGTTATTTAATGATTAATTTTATTTCAAGGATGTCAATAATATTTTTTGGGAACATTATAGGAATTATATTAATATAGTTTAGAAAAGGACAACCAACATGCTGGGTTATAACCCATCGCTACTGGTAAGGTCGTGGTGCTTGAACCAACAATCAAAGGATGATAAGGGTTTAACACCTACCACTATAATATGTGATATCCAAGTTAAAATTTCATTAGTTAAATGATTTGAAAAATAATTTTTAATGATAAACCAATGGTATTACTATTGAGGTTTGTAAATTAATTTATTATATTAGATAACTTATGCTAACCATATTAGTTTTGGAAAATAGTTAGAGATAGATGAAAATACTTGTCACTCTTTTATGGATCTTATAATACTTTAAAAGTTAATTTTATCACTTTAGAAAAAAAAATTCATTTATAGATATTCATTTATTTGAGTATGCAATGAATTGGAAATTGATCGAAGCACAACCAAAGGATGAAATTGTGCTTAATAAATGGAACAATGTCAAGTAAGTATATCTTCTCATGAAATTTTTTCAACATTATCAAAAAAAATATTAGAATAAATTTCTATCCTATTACCATCATTTCTAATGATATAAATAACCTTTTTCACATCTATTTTATTTATGGTTTTGTGGTTGTTAACCTTCTCTAGATCACCCACTTTCTTGTGATCAATAACCTCTATCACTCTCTATTAATCCTTGACCGTTAGTATTCTATTCCATGTCCATAATTTCATTTCCCAACTATGTTATAATACTTGGAAAAAAAGTTATGCGATTATTCGATATGATATTTTTATTTCCATCTCACTCTTATTATGAATATTTTTCATTAACTCTTTTTTATGATGTGGGTTTTCAAAAAACAATTAAAATGTCAAACCCTTGATTACCAAGATAAAGTTTAAACTATGAAGAAAAAATTTATTTAAGGTGTGTAGAATGTAACACCCCAAAATTATAAAATAAGAAAATTTTATTCAATAGCATATTTGACACACAACACAAATCTTAAACAACCCACAAAATATATTTCTTTAAATTTAATCTCTTCGATAGCTTGTGGAACACGAACCCTGAGTCTAAATGAACCATGATATAGAATAAAATTATAACCTAGTAGTTAAATTGGTGGTTATGAATATTAAAAACTAAATTATAAAAATTATGGTCATCTATTTATTAGAAATAAAATAAGAATCATTTAAAAGAAAAAGAAATGTATTTTGAAAAACTATATTTTTTCTAAAATATGGTTTGGTCGCTCTTTCTACACATAATTTAAAATTAATTTTTAAAAAATTTAGAAAATTTATTTTATAATATTAAATTATTTTTTAAATTATAATATCAAAATTATGTTTGGGTGAATTTTTGGTATTTTTCTGAAATGTTTCATTTTTTGATGAATAGTAAAAAATATTGAATTTTAATTGAAAACTGCCTTTTTAATTAAATTATTTATAGAATTAAATTATGTTTTTAATTGTTTTTAAAGTAAAATTTGTTCAACTATATAGATATTAATCCAATTTAGGTCATTTTAATTATTTAAATATTGAATTTTGATATAAAAATAGTGTAAACTTTTAAACATTTTATCTTTGGAAACCCAATTTCCCATCATGTATGCAAGATTAATTTTAAATTAAAATTTTCCACTTATGTGAATATAATTTTTAAAAATATATTAAATACATAATTTATGTTTAATAATATGTTAAAATTAATTTTTTAGCAAAATTAATAGTGAAAATAGTAAAAAATAATTATTATGGTTAAGGTAAAAATGGATTTACCGAGTGGTTAAACCAAAAAGACAAGGGTTAAAATGAAATAAAAACATGTATAAAATATATTTTATGGAAATATTTAGATCATATAATGTATAATAATATAGAATAATCCATTTTTTCCATTTTTCTATTTAGAAAACATGGATACACATTTTTCTTTTCAAAAATTACAGTGTGCCACTCAACACACTTATAAAAGACCACCCCCTCTCCTCTCATTTTCACACCTTAAAACCATTTTAGTTAAAAAAAATACCTACCTAAATAAATTCCTAAATTCACTCCTATCATAATAGAAGCCTTATTTGGGGCAGAAATCAAACCTAGGAATTCTTTTGGTGCAAACCTAATGTGGATACCTAGAAAAGATATAACATTCTTCAATGAGTGTTTTTATTTATTTCTTCCTCCACCTCTATAAATTATTATTAAACCATGATAATATAAAAAAATAAGTATATTTAATATATTTATAAGTTTCTATAATAATATCATGACCTAAAACCATCCACACTTCCATTAAATGGGTTATGAAATTATCATTCATGTGTACGACGGACTACCACCTCACAAACCGATGTCATTCATTTTTCCATTACCACCTCTCATAGTTAGTTATTATGATATATATAAAGTATATATATTATATTTATAATTTAAATATACCTATTTAGTTATTATATCATATATAACTTTTTTACTTTCCATTCTGTATGAGATACGATAATGTCACTCGTGTGTACGGAAGACTACTGCCCTATGAAGTGATGTGATTCGTCTTTCAATTACACTTTACATGGAATGTAACACAGATAATTTCAATGAATATATGTGATATAATAACATAATTATAAAATTAGTGACATATTTATCATTATAAAAAGTTAATATATCATTCTATTTATTACACAAAAAAATGTTAACATTGTTTGTATAAGTGTGGACTACCTCCTTTATGAAGCGATATGATTCTATTTTCATCAATACACCACATGGATGATATATATAATAATATTTAAATAAATAATATGGTAAATATGATATTATTATCATTATGTAAATATAAAACATTACTTTCTACCTTTTCATAATGGTCGTTGAAAACTGGAAACATTACTCATGCGTATGTACAACCTATCGCCTCTATGATCATAACATACTTCATTATTCATAACAATATTTAATGATTGGTTTTAAAATTATAATTGATATATAGATATGTAAATTATTTCATGATTATTATTCTGGATATGATATAATTATATAACATTCACAAGAAATGGAAATTTTATAAAAAATCACGAATGAGAAAACAAGGAAATTAACACCGTAAACAATGAAAATAATGAAATATTATTAAAGAACAGGTGATAATATGTTATAAAAGGATAATATATGATATTATAAATATTAATATGGTTATTTAATAAGTTAATAACATGTTTAAAACCACCATACATGTGGTTATATAATTTTCAACCAAAAGGAAGTGTGAGGTAAGGTATTTTGTCTTAATTTCCTTTCATTGAGGCACATTTGTATGTTATGCACCAATATATTTTATATGGTGTATATAATAACAATTTAATATGAAATATCATGAATAAATAATAAATAATAGTATTTTTAGTTTCAATTTGAATTATTTCATTCAAGGGGATTCGACTTAAGAGTTACGAAGTGGTAAATAATTTCATCACTCAATTTATTTTCATTTGGTTATAATACTTCTTCATCAACTTTGATATTATAAGATTATTCGTAAAATTAATTTTTATTATATTATATTTTATTTCCAATTGTTTTAAGTGGATTTATAGTTGATACACATAATTTATTCATTTATTAATTCTCACTTCAATGTTATGATCATTGTACAGATTTATTTCACAATCTCAATCTATTCGAGATTGTTTATTCTTGAATTTTAATTAAAGGAAATTATTTGAACATTTACTAATAAAACCATTTTTTTTCTATTTGGTTATTCATTATATTTTAAAGTAATAATACAATTTTCCCACTATATGTTACCTAAAATAATTGAGAAAATGTTTTTAATAAAATCCAATTTCTTTTCTCTCTTCAGTTGGAAATATGTTTTCTACTAAAACCATATTTTCTAAAAATGTTTTCAAAAATGTTTTTAGAACTTTTCCAAATGATTTATTAAATAAATTTTCATGAATTTTTAATTTTTAATTTTTTAAAGGATTCTTCATTTTGTTTTCAAGATAATGGTCATTTGGATTTTATCAAAAAAGTGAAAGGAATATTTTCTTTAACATACTTGGAATGTATATAATTTCATGCCATCATGACGACTCCTTGCTTTAAAGATTATTCTAAAAGTTTAAAATATTACTTTAAAATAAAATTATTTTCAAAATGTGTTGTTAAATTTATGTTTTAAAATGTGATTTTCAAAATGAAAAGGTTATTTTCCTCATAGATGTTTTTAAAGATCTTTTTATGGTATTTATATTCATCAATAACAGAAAACCTTTATTCTTAATCCAATGGTTATATGATGTATTGATACCATAATTATTCTTACTCTAGATGGTTTATGATCATTTTAATGAATTAAAGTATTGAAATTCACTTCATTGATTCATTTTTGTGGTCATTAACTTTCCCTTGAATTACTCACTTTCCCATAGACATTAAAAGTTCAATAAATATACATATTATTTATCATGGATATTTTTATTGCTTTAACCATATATCATTTATATATATGATGTTATAAATTGAAAGTTATTTGTTTATCAAGGGAATAATGATAAATATACATCCCTTACCCAATACAAATATTTTATGATAAACCATATTTTCAATGGATTAAATCGACCATTTGATATCTGAGAAATGTTTTGGACCTACGGTGATGGGTGGGGACTGGTATTATATATCCCCTTGATGCATCAGTAGGCCATATAGTAAAAATTAGTAAGTTAGAATCAAATAGGTTTCTACCTATAGTTTTATACCATATTGTGAATGGTTTTGATAGTATAAGTATTATGATGCCTGAGATCATGAAATCCAATAATTAATAATTTTTATCATTAAGAATTTAGTTATTATTATCTATGATATTTCCACAATGATATTATCTATAAATTAATTTTACTCTCATATTATTGATTAAATGACATGTGTTTCCAGTTATTTACCTTTCCATATTGATTATGCCTTATCTTTTCATAACAGTCAAGTTATTTAAATGGAATGTGTGTTTAATTATTTACCTTTCCATGTTGATTATGATTATTTTTTCAAGATAGATTCTATTGTAGTTAGACCTTACTAAGCATTTGATCTCACCCTTATTTTTTTATTTCCCAAGAGTCAAAAAAGTGTACTATGAATTATATGAAAGGATATTCTAGAGGGAATAATTACATTCACAAAAAAATATGTTGTAATTTATTTTTTCAAATGTAATATGAGAATCATGTATATATCCAGTTTACCAAGACTACTAAAGTATTCGATCCTTCATTATGTGATTCCATGTATCTTATTCCAATGTAATAATGCAAAAATTGGCTACGAATTATTGGGTTTGGGGTTAAATAATGAATTGGTTAATTGAAAATTGAAAGGGAAGGAGAGATATCACACGTGATTTACTTATTTTCTTGATATTTCTTATCTATGATTTTGTTTTATATTTTTTTGATTATGAAATGTGTTTGTTGATATGAATATTTTTTTATTGAAATATAAATGTGTAAATCACCTCACATTAAAATAGTAAATACCTTAAAGAAGGAAATTGAACTAGATATGTGTAAATAATGATTTTTTGTGTTTCCTTTTGGCATGTGAAGTCCATTTATGTGATGTTATGTGTAACTATTGGAATTATGGGTGTGGTTGTTTGTTGAGTTTGACTTGTGAGGCTGTGGTAGAGATATGTGATGTAAGAACATGTAATTGATATGGAAATGGTTAAGTATAGAAGTAATGAATGGTAAATGGGATGATGAAGTTTAATTTGAATATGGAAGTATGCTAATGGATACTAAAATAGTTGGTAATTGAAATGGTTAAATGATATCTATGAAATTGATTTATGGTTTTTAGCATAAATTAATTAAAAGATGTGAAAAGTGGTTGTGTTGTGTGGTTGAGATATGTGGTGGTTGTGATGGGAAGTGGTTGTGATGTGAAATGGTGGCAATGTGGGGCTTGTTGGAATACAAAGGAGGTGATGTTGTATGTTGTGTTTATGTTGTTCTAGTTACCTGATGGTAATAAAATGAATTTTTAGTGATGAAATATAAATTTAATGGGTTATATTGACTAATGAAATATTAAATTAAAATGGGATGTGTATTTAATTTGGTTTTTGTTAAACATAAAATTAATGAGTTTGATAAAGAAAGATGGTTGGTAATTGGAAAATAGAGAAATGGATTAACTTGAAAAGAAATATAGAATATGGATTATGGATGTTACTTTTTTCATATTTTGTTTTATTTAGAAGTGGCTAAGAAAGTGGAAGAGGTTGTGAGTCCTTGTTGTAATGTTGGGAGTTAGGATGGTACTTTTGGTTTTGTTAACCCATAGGTTGGGATTGTGTACAAATATTATATATTATATTTTCATTGTGAGTTCTATATGAACTTCACCCACAACGAGCACCATGTGCGGAAAACCAAATGTTTTGGGGGTGTTTTTCCCAATATCCAGATTTTGAGGATGGGTGGTTGGATACCCCTCTTCCCTACTCTCTATTATAGGTGAGGTTCTTAAACATGATCTGTGATGGATTACAAATTTTAGTTCACTTATGGCTGTGTTTTATGAGTGGATGATGTGTTTCATAGTGGGGGTTGTGCATGGTAGGATGAAATGAGGTTGATTCCCATCATGTCTATGATACCCTACTATTCTAGTTATGGTGGTGGTTGATATCTGATGTGATGGTCTGGGTTTATTTGTGTGAGATGTGATGTGATTCCCCAAGTGTCTTTGGGAAAGATTTTATGGAAGAGATAAGAGTTTCAGAGCATGCGATGTTGGGGTATGAGAGAGGCACACTAGTGGTAAAGTGATGTGGGGTACCATTTTTATCGAAATTATTATTATTATGTTACTATAATTGGATGTATTATTTTGTGAGCATGCCTCAATGAGGATGAGAATGGTTATTTGACCTATTTAGGTGTTGTTGGTTCTACTATTTACTCACTAGATTATTAATATTCTCCTTTCACATGTTCATGAGAGAATTTGTGTATTATCTTATTGAGTATACATGTATTCTAACCCTATGTATATATACACTATTTTTTAGGTTTCCAGGAGGACTTCAGGGACTAAGGTAGACATTACTAGCTTGGGTATTGGAGTTATTGTCAAGTTTCTTCCATAGGATTGTCTATGATGTTTTACTTAGAGAATTTCATTATATTATTATGAAATTACATGCATTGTGGATAACATATATTTTACCTTTTCTTATATTTTAGAGTTTTTTTGGTGGATGATATCCTATATTTTGATGCTAATGTTATTTATATTGAGGGTAATGACACTTATATGTGTGACCTTCTTACACCCTCGGTTCTAGTTTCCAACCCAGGGCCTACTGGATGTGGGACTCGGTAGTCATTATCTCCCTTTCAAATTTTCTATCCTAAGAAGGGTACCTTTGGAGGGAGGTGGTAGTGAAATAAGTGTTTTTGATCATTAAAAAAAGTGAGGTACAATAATCTCCCCCTTTTTTATTATCACAAACACTTAAAATAACAGATAAACTAAAGAGACAAAGGCAAATGAATAGTTTTAATAAAACCTATTTCGAATGAAATTATGAAAATAATTTCAATATTTCTAAATTAAATTAAATGATATTTTGAATATATTTTTAATTAAGAATAATTTCATCACATATATTTTAAAAAATATTATCAACCCACATATTTTAAAAGAGAGTTCATGATTTTTAAAGGCAATGTGAATTTTACAAAGAATAATCCCTAGGAGTGTCAAACTAGGTGTTCGGTAAAGGCCCACTACTCATGCCTAGGGTCAAGATCTAGTTAATACCAAACCATATTTTTTCAAGGTTATTACCTCTAGATGAATCTTTAATAAAACCACATCCACTAGTTTGTATTCATACCATCCAATGGCCCAAAGGCCTTCAAATTTTTTATTATGATAAAGCCCCATTTTAAGGGAGGAAGGGGGAAAACCCATGAAATCAAGACTTAAACAACAAATCAGACCCCAAAGGACCAAAAAATAAATAAAAAACAACTCTCACTACAAGTGATCAGCTCCTACTAGCAACAAAAAAATTAAAACTAGATTCCATTGTCTCATCGCAACACAGAAAACTATCTAGTGCTAAAGAGCACAGGCCTGGTCCTGATGGTAAAATCCATACCCTCTCAAACATCCAATTACGAAAATCCATGAAACAATGAGAAACTCTTACCCATAACCTCATCTAAAGCAGCTTCTTATAGACAAACAGTTGCAGAATCCCTTGAGCCATGATCCACCAATGCTAAAACCATCCTCCTTTCCATCATTCCAAAGAGACCTATCCATACTCCATCCAACATTTCCAAAGTGGTGAAAATTAGTACATCACAAGAGGTGAAAATAAAAACTTGCCTCATTTCATCCAAAACAGAAAATTAGTGCAACATAAAGCGAAGAACCAACCAAATAGCCGATCAACCAGTGCCCAAAAACAACAACCCATCTCACGAACATAGAAAAAACAAATGTATCCTATACCAAAACTGAAATACGCATAAAGACCATCGAAAAAGGATGATCCAAAAGCAACCGTCCACACTACCACCACAACCAAACTGAAGCCACCCATAGCAGATACCATCACAATATCCATAGATCACCGATCCAGAATCGCTCCGAAGGAACTGTCACCAGACCACACCCACAGTAGACCTCACTACAAGCCACAATCTCGTCGCCGCCTTCAGATCCGTATGGAGACCAAACAAAACCTCCCACTACACCCATAGCCGATGCTAAAAAGGGGAAACACCCCTCTCTTCGCTGAGGAAGGAAACACGACCTGGACCGTGCCACCTCTAGAGAAACCCTAGACAGTTTGACGGCTAGGGCGAAGAGCAGGCCAGCAGCAAACAAATACTATAAATTTATCTCCTCACTGATAAATAAAAAATAATATACATTTCTCTCCTTGATAGTTGAAAGATATGAAAAATTTCTCCCTATTTTTTATTATAAAAAAATAACTCATAAAAATAAAAGTGATTAAAAAAAGTAAATAGATACCTCTTTAAAATGATTAAGAATTTTAAATATTGAAATATAATTTAAATGGAAAGCACATATTTTTTGAAATAAATATATTTTTATAAGAAATAATTCACAAGAAAACCCTTAATAACTCCAAATTAATAAAATAAAAACATTCTAGAGAAATTTATTTTTTGAAAATATTATCCAATTGAAATTTTCCGCTAATAAAATCTTATATGATATCACATTTTTGAAAATGGTCTCTCAATTTGTTTTCTAATATCAATGTTATTTGTGCATGAGTGTTGAATTGGATTTATATAAATACTAATGACAATAGTATTATCACACTTAATAAGAACATGATTATATGAATTCTCATAATTTAAGAGAGTGTGTTTTATCTATATTATTTGGCTTCAACAAATCCTCTAGCTATATATTATTATTTGAATGTAGAAAGATAAATTGAGTTTTTCTTCTTATTACTCAAAGAGACTAGGGATTTTTTACGTTAGTGAAAATTACCACTTGTACTTTTCCCATCTAATTGGAATCCACCAAAATCGGTATTAAAAAAACTTTCAAGTTTGAAAAAAGTATCTTTTAGATAAAATAAACCAATATTTTTAGAAAATTTTAAACATCTAATTTTTTTTAGGATATTTTAAATTTCATTCATTAGTATTGGATTAAAAATGATCACAAAAAATAGTAAACATAATGTCCATTTGGGCTATAGTAACATAAAGAAGGCTCCCAATCATACCTTGATAAATATTATTATCAACCAATTTACTAGCTTTATCCAATGTTATCTTATAAGAAGTACCCATAGGTGTACTTATTTCCTTTAATTGATCCAAGAAAAAACAACTTAAAATTTATTTTTTTTATTTTCTGAATCTTAGATAAATACCATTCATATTTTTAGAAATTTGAAAACCATGAAAAAACTATAACTCACCCATAATGTTCATATCAAATTATTTTCTCATTAAACCTGAAAAATCATTATAAAGAGATTATTTTTTATAAGAAAAAATAATATCATTGTGATAAATTTAAATAATTAATAAATCATTTGATATATTTTTTTAAAACAAAGTTGAATTAGATTTTCCTATTTTAAAATAATTTTCTAAAATAAGTTTAGTTAACCTTTAATAAAAATCCCAATGGGATATTTTTAAACTATAGAGAACCTTGGTTAACTTAAAAATATGATTTTTAAATTCTGAATCTTCAAAACTCAAAGGTTTTTAACAGAAACATTTTAGAAAATAAAACCATTAAAAAATCATTTTAACATTTATTTGAAAATATTAAAATTTAAATGAGTGATGGGTTCCAATATGATTATAATGGATTAAAGACTAGCGATGGGTACAAATGTCACACAATAATCAATACATTCTTCTTGATTGTTTCCTTTAGCTAGGAGTCAATCTTTTTTATGAGTGATGTTAGCTTTCCCATCTAACTTATTTCTAAAAACCCATTTTATACCAATAATGAGATGATCATCAGGACTTTTAACAAAAGTCTAAACATTATTATTTGTGAATTAGTTCAATTATTCTTTCATTGTAAGTATAATTTTTTTTATCACTAATTAGATCATAAATATTTGGGGATTATAGGTGTGAAAAAATAAAGATGTTCAACCTCATTTAAAACCGATCTAGTAAAAATACCAAATTTAAAATCACCAATAACATTTTATAAGGGATGATATTTATATTTCACCCATGCCTTGGGTAAAGGGTTAGATAGTGTTTCTTTCACAACATCAATTTATTTAGAAGGAGGGGAATTATTTAAGGTCTAGTTTTCTAGGTTAACCTTAACATCATCAATTTAGGGTTGAGGTTTAGGTATATTCTCATAAAATTTGATGTGTTTTGATTATTCTAAGGTATTAGTCCTTTTATTAAAGACTCAATATTATTTACTTGATTTAGATTACCCAAGAAAAATACCTTCATTGGATTTGGGGTCAAAATTTCCTAGGTTTTATTTGGTGTTAACAATATACCATTTATATCCAAACACTTTAAAATATTCACCTGTATGAATTTTTCCTTTCCAAATATCATAGGGGTTACTTTTAAGGAAGGGTCTTAAAAGAACACGGTTTAAGTTATGACAAGCGGTATTGATCACCTTAGCCCAAAAATATAGAGGGAGTTTAAATCCATTTAGAAGAGTTATTATAATATCTTCAAGATTTTGATTATATATTTCAACAACCCCATTTTTTTTGGAGTCCTTGGAGTAGAAAAGGAATGATTATAACCTTGTGAAGTATAAATTTCATCAAAATATTTATTATAAAACTATCCATAAGGATAACTTTGAATAGATATGATCTTATATCCTTTTTCATTTCCAACCTTTATGGTATATTTAATAAAGATTTTATAAGCTTCATTTTTATGATCCAAGAAATAAACCCTTGTAAATATTGTATAATCATAAATAGTTACAAAAGTTTAAGATTTAACTCATATAATTGCAATGTGGGTTTCTCAAAAAGACCAATATGAATAATATCATAAGACTTAGAGGTGAATATTTCCTGTTTATATTTAAATTAAGTCTTGTGTTGCTTACCAATATGCAAAGATTCACAAATAATTCCATTTTTAAAATAAAATTTAGTGAAATATCATACTAGATGATTTTATTTGAGTTTAATAAGTGTCTATGTGATAAAATAACTATAGTACCTATGAAAAATCCACGAATCACTATCTTATGCACTAAAAAATTTAACATTATGATTTGAAAGATGTTTTAAATCAATAACATAGATATTTTAAAAATTAGAATCTAAAAATAAAACATTTCCTTTAGAATCAAAAAAATACATAGATCATTTAAAAAAAAACTTTTAAAACATTGCCGCATAATTGACTAATATGTAGATTTTTTTAAAAAATATTAAAAAATAAAACATATTTTATAATGGTGGTTTTTGAAAAAAATAGTTCATATACTGATGATATGAGTCCTTGAGTTATCACTAAAAGTGACATGGACTCCATCAAGATTTTCAATATGTTTGAACTTGGAGTTATCACCATACATGTGTCTTGAGAACCTGACATCCATGTACCATGTGTCTCCTTGGAATTTTCTCTTGAGAAATTTTCTATAAATTTTAGAAATGAGACATTTTGTATCGTCATTACTTGATTTTATTGAGGAGATATAATATTCACTTATACTATACATGGAAAACTTAATGGATTTATTTCTTTCCTTCATATAATTTATCTTATTTTTGAATTTTGTACACTCTAGTTTGATGTGTCCCTTCTTTTTTCATTTGAATAAAGTTAACTCTTCCTTTTATCATTTAATGTCTTTTATGATATGATGAAAATATTTCTTATCTCTCATGAATTTGTTTAACTTATTTGATAGGTTCTAAATATTTTCATTATAATCAGAATAATCATCATTGATTTAATTAAAGGAAACAGTCTTATTTTCCTTGACTTCTATTCCAGCTTACCATTTCATGGTAATATCATAGATCATGAGAGATCAAATAAGATCTTACAATTTAATGTTCTTAATGTCCTTTGATTATCTAATTGTCATTATATTGGGTGCCTAAGAACTTAGAAAAACCTAAATTATCTTTTTTCATAAGCATTTCTATAGAAAGATCATCAATAATTGATTTTATACCATTGAAAATGTTGATAAAGTGAGCAAACATATCAGTAATTGATTCATTATAATGAATGATAAAATGTTAAAAATATTGAAAATACATATTAATTATAACATCCTTGACTCTATTAGTGAATTAATGAGTAATTTCAAGAAATTTCCAAATTTCATGATCAATTCAACATGTGTAAATATGATTAAATTCATTATGATCTAAGTCATAATGAAAAGAATTATTGGATTTACCATCAAGTTCAAAGGACACAATATCATTGGGATTACATTTTCCCTCCAATTATTTAGAGGGTGTGTAACTATGGATGCTGATTTTACAAATGATAAAATCAATACTTCTAAAAAAAGTGAACATGAATGTTTTTCAATAAATATAGTTCATTCCACCAAATAAAGGGGCTTGACCCATTGAGTGTCCTCTGGTTTCTCCTTGGGTGTTAGGGGAATAATCCATATTTTAAAAATTATTCCTTAAAACCAATTAATATATATATTTTAAAATAGGTCCCCCTTTTATTCCATGTGTTGGACCAAGTAAGATAATAAGGGGGGGGGGGTGAATTGAATTTTAATAAATAAAACTACATAATGTGATAAAATTATAAAATTAAGTGATAAATTAAAATTAATAATCATAATATATATGAATTAAAATATTAAGTTAAGTGGAAATTAAAAAGTAAATGAAACTAATTTGATAAATAAGGCTGCCTAAAACTCAAGATGAGTCCCTATATTCACTCCCCTCAAAACTTGAGAGGTTTTAGATTAATACAATAAATTTAATAGTATTCAAGAAACTTGAGAAGAAAGTCCCTTGGATTTAGCGGTAACCAAGACACCCAAGAAGGAATAAACTTAATTTTTATTTGTTTATATCAAGAAACCCAATACAAAAAAGAGACACCTTATATTTATATGGTTTTAGTAAAAAACCCAAATACCATACTTTAATGGTAGTAAGAACCCAAGAGAAAAAGAAGACGATGATGAGATTTTCTTAGAGGAAAAATCTTTAGAAATCACTCTATAATCTCTCAGAAATATTAGAAGAATACTAATGATAGAAAGGGAGAATAAGAGATGAGATAAAATTTTAGATGAACAAATACGTACAAGATAATTATAAAGATAAGGGATAAGAGTATTTTATTTACATTTGATTGATGTTTTGGTTCATATCTGTTGATGTCTATGGATCCTTAGGGTTCAATTTATAGCCCCCAAAAGTACATTGTTCATTCTAGAGAATTAACATATAAAATAAAGTTTTAAATGGTGAGTCTAAGAATTGGGGTATATAAAAATGACTAGTTTTATTGTGATCACTGTTCAATTAGAAAATCCTACTAGATAGTTGTTGGGACCATAGACTAGATGTTGGGAGCCAATTAGCTAGTCAGTCAGATTTTTTGGTGATGATGTGCTTCTTATATAGTCACTAGATGACTGATTCTACCCCATAAAATAGTTGGAGATCCTGATAATGGTTATTCCACTGACTAGCTAGTGGATCTACTCCAGTTATCCACTAGTGCTAGATAGTGAGGGTCTTCAAGGAATCCATACAAACTCCTTTTGATTACTTCATTTGATATTTCAACAACCTAAATTAATTCCCAAACATAAATAATAAAATTTCATGAAATGAAACAGTTAGATCTATGTAACACCCCAATCTTCCACGGTATGCTCCTCTTTGAATCATATAGTAGCGTGTGTTGTATGCAACTTCGAGTTCTAACACACCACAACCAATCAAACTAGCTGCTATGAATAGTAATACCCACTTTTTGAAATTTTATAAATTTTATCTTTCAAAATGAACTTTATTTTTGGATTTGGAATATCGAAATTAGCTTAGGGTGATTTTTTGGTATTTTTCTGAAAACTTTCAATTTTTTATGAATAGTGAAAAACACCGAGTTATAATTTAAAACCAAATTTTTATTTAAATAATTATTTATTTTATTAAAATTTATTTTAGGTCAAAATAGATACATAATACCTATATAATTTCAATATAATTCATTGGATTCATTTTATAATAATTTTAGATATATAAAAATTTTATTGAACTTTTCACCGTCTTTTACCCACCTCCTAGGAGAATTTGCAAATTCACATAAAACTTAATTTTACTACTTCTGTGAGTAAAATTTCAAAAATATGAGAGAAAAAATTTATATTAGTATGAAAAATGTGGTTTAATAAGATGAAAATAATTTTTTTGTGAATAGTAACTTTTTTACTTTTATTTACCACGATTAAAAGTAAATAGGGTATTTAAGGGTAAAAATGATATTATTATTACCCTAAAACATGTTCTAATTATATTCTATAAGTATAATTCGACCAAAAAAACCTTAGTAATAAAGTGTGAACCTATTTGGTCCACTTGGTTTAGATTAGGACATTTATTATTATTTAATTCAAAGAAGAGTTAAAAGAGTTAAAATCAAAGTTTAATAACAAAAACATTTTTAATATAGGGTTATACATAAGATAAATTCGACTATAAATATTAATTAGAAAGATAAAAATATTTCCTACATAATGGTATTTTATTTATATTTTTTAGACATGAAATAATTTAATTTATTTATGACACAATGATGATGCAATAATTACTTAATTAATGAAATATTAAAATAATTGATATTATAAATATCCAAATAAATGTATTTTGAGACTTTTTATGAATTCCAATAATTTTATAGGTTAATATGACATGTTAGGGTTGGTTATATGAATTTTTTTCGAAGTAATAATTCTGTTATGAATTTCGAAAAAACAAAATACACAATAGTATCAAAATTGACATAAAAGAGTTTTTAAAAAAAATATTATATTATTAATTGATATTATATTCATAAAAATCTAAGGTTCAAAAAAAGGACTTATATAATTATAGGTTCATCATTAATTAACCACTTGGGGTTCTCTTATAAGTATATAGTAATTTTATTAACTATATAATATAAAAATACAAAGAGACATGGTAAATATCAAACTATTTAACTAAGAGTTAAATCTAAAAGATAAAGTTAATATAGTGACCCAAACCTATCTAAAACCTATTTGTTGAGTGGTTTTCGACCCATCCCATATTATACTTTAAATAATACATTTTTTAGCCTTTAGAAACCGAAAATGATTTTATTATAAAATAATATTTCTATCTTTTCCTAAGGTGCCCCTCACCCCTCTTATAAAAGGGCACCCCCCTTATCTCTAATTCACACCTTTAAATCCATTTGGTCATCCAAACTCTGCCCAAATACCCTCTAAAATATCCTAGATTCATCTTAGAGGCCTTCCTTTAGTCATAAATCCATCCTAAGAAGCCATTTTGATCAAATCAAAAGGAAGAACCTGAAGAAGAGGTAAATATTCCATCACCTCTTTCAAGTTCCTTCCTTCTTCCACTTCCTTTTTATTTGTTGTTTCCATTCTAAAATAAAAACCCCAGTATATTATATATAATATAATGTTATTATAAATATGGTACAACCAAATTCATTATTCTATCCATCCTTTGAATGACATGTCACCATACATGTGTACGTACGACTTACCGTCTCCACGTCGTGGTGTAATTGTTATTCAATACATGATTATTTGTATGGGTATAATAATGATGTTTAATTGATATAAATAATAAATATAACATGTTAATTATTCTTTATATATTATATAACATCCAATTATATATTATTTTAATATCAATAGAGTGATATTGTCGCTCGTGCGTACATACAGATTACCATCTCTACGAACGCGATGAGATTCATTCCCCATTGTATCCATTCAAGACTAATTTTAATTAGATGATTAAAAATAATGTTTAAAGACTTTATATCATTCTGGATATGAATAATATACATCCCATTCATAACAAATATGACTCACATAACAAATAATATAAAGTAAACTGAATCCGTTAACACCCGAAACAACGATAATACTAAGATATTATTAACAAAGCAATGTTAACAGATCATATATGATATCATATTAATGTATATGATTATTATATAATTTAATAACAATTGTTTAACCATTATAAATGAGGTTAACCTTCCCTCAACCAAGGAAAAGTACAAGGTAAGGGGTTTTCATCTCACTCCTTATTCCCGTGAGATTCATGCCATATTGCCACTATTACCTTTTGTGTGGTGTATGTACTGACCATAATTGTATTATTTTTGTAATACACTTTAATTTATGTGTATTTACATATTCATTGTATGATACTTCTTTCATGTGGTGTACATTTCGTAAGTTACCAAATTGGTAAGGGTTAATTTCACAATCTCTTTATTATCCGAGGTTGTTTTACGTAACTATCTATTGGGACCTCTTTATCATCCACATCCATGTTTCTTAAAAATATATTCAAAAACACTATTAATATTTTATATACTATGGGTTAAAGTAATTTAAACCCTTGTTTGACTTTTATAATATGTTTATAAAAGAATCTTTCCGTCTTTTTCCAAACAAGGTACTTTTTGACCTTTTCAACAAATTTAAGGTAAGAATGTTTTTTTAACTTATACGGAAGGTGCGGCTATTTTCTACAGTTATAACATCATCAAAGATTCCCTTACAAGATTATAATAATATTTCCAAAATAAATGTTTTCTTTTATTATTATATTAATTTTAAATTATTTCAAAATAGAAAGAGATATTTCTCTAAAAAAGGTTTTGATTTCATCTATGTCAACATCCTTTGATGGATTTTAAGTTTGTTTGAAGTTGATTTATTATGATACAAAACTTCCATATTGTATTGAAGGTTTTGTGATATGTTTGACTATGGATGTGTTATTTCATACCATTCATTGTTTATGGATAAAATATTGACATTTCGTATGACAGTTTTAATACAAATGTTTATGTTATGTTTAAACCTTTTCATATGGGGAATGAATTGGACTTAGTATGTGACAGGTGGATCCTACTATAACTCCTTGATGCATCGGTAGGTCTCATGAGACAAACTAGTGTCTTAGAATAAGGCCTTGAAAAAATATTATTTTTAGTCTTGGTATAAGGCCTTGAATATGTGGTTATGAAAGTCTGGCATTATGAATTCCATCATTATGAAAGTGGCTATTGATATTGCATGCGATTATTTGACTAGTAGAATATCCATGTGAGTAATTAAATGGAATTATTTGATTTTATCTTTGCCATATTATTCTGAAGTTAAAGTTTAAAAGGCTTTTGTTTTACACTTATACATTCCCTTAAATTTTTATGCTTATTTATGAAAGTTTCTGCTATATTGTTATCCTTACTGAGCATCTGATCTCACCCCTTTCTATGTTTTATTTTTCCCAGGATGTGAAGAAGTGTTTTATGACTGACCTATAGGGATAGTCTGAGGGGATATGAGTGTGGTCTTTGGAAACAATATTGTTGTAGTTTTTCATTTTATGATGTAATTTAAACCTTATGAATGTATCTATTACTTCCAAGGATACTAAACTAATCGGTCTTTTG
This sequence comes from Viscum album, assembly GCA_963277665.1. Taxonomy (NCBI): domain Eukaryota; kingdom Viridiplantae; phylum Streptophyta; class Magnoliopsida; order Santalales; family Viscaceae; genus Viscum; species Viscum album. Next base: position 836,341,678 of record OY728152.1, on the reverse strand, counting down.
AGACTTGATCTTTTGTGATCATGCCAATGTTATGTAATAATGCACCGACTCTGGGTAACTGGTGTTGGGGTGTTACAATCTATAATCGGTGTTTGTGATCATTAAAATAAAGCGAGGTACAAAAAAATGTACAAGATCATAAACCTACCAAAAGTTGGTTCTTGTATTTACCAGTATTCATAAATGTAAAGTAAATGAAATTAAATAGAAAAAACATGAATATAATCTATATTTCACTTTCCATATTTAATCACATCACCATCCAAACCAAGATTCATAGGTTATTAATTCTTGTATATGAAAGTTTAAAAGGCTTGAATTTAAAATGTTCTCCACTAAAATACCATCTATCAAAGTTTAGTTTTCTACATCATCATTGAAAATTTTGTATATACTCTCTCTTTATTATTTAAATCTAAAATGACTATATTTTAAGGTAATAAAGTCAAAATGTCTTCAAATACTCTTAATATTATCAATTAACAATGAATAATTTTTATTTTAATTTTTCAAATCTTGAATGTAATTATAAAATGGTAACAAGTATTCAACAAAAAAATACCATGCATATATAAATGACATAGAGAAGCATTGACAAAAAACCAAGTTACCAATTGAAAAATTGACCTATTGAGATTTAAGTGATTATTTACCAATGAGTTTCTTTATTTTATACCAAAGAACACACATATTAATTTGATATTATTTTATATTTTTCTTCTTCTATTTGTGAAATATTCTCTATATTATGATACTTAATTCAAAATGTAATAAATATTATTTATTTTTTAACTTAAACTTCTATAATTACACATTTTTATATCTTGATAGAAGAAGTATTAAGAATATGTTTTTTTCTTTTGTAATGTGGAAACTTATTGTACTCCATGTTCAGCATACCCTATATAAAGATGAGTTTTCTAAACTTTATAAGAGTATGATTTAGATGTTTTATTGAATATGATCAAGAAATCTACGATTGGAATAAAAAAATGGTATAAAATATTCATAAATAAGGAAGATATGAATAAGTCCAATGAAGTTATCAGCTAAGAATAAAAAAATACCATCAATATAACTTTATAATGTCTAAGAAATAAATAGAAGGATCAGAATAAATTAAATATTATTAAATAAAATAAAAAATTAAATTTATAATATACTTGGAGTCAAAATAAATAAGCATCCTCTCAAAGTGATTTGGGGAGTGATGATTCAAGTAAGGTATTTGGATTCTTTGGTAACACCTATTCAATCAACAAATATCCCTACATGGATAAGGTAAGTGATGAGTTTACTAATGAATCTATAAATTCTTCTTCTCACACTAGTAAATTTTAGAACCACACATTATTAAAAGAAATTAATGATGGATTTGATGAATTGAATAAGGATATAAAGCTCTACAAAGAAAAATATAAATAAGACAAGGTCAATATGGCCATGGGAAATGATAAAATTTATAAATATACAATCAAAATTTATTTTTTAAGAGATACTTGGTTATGAAATGATAACTATAGTGAGAAATAAATTATGGTAATTTTCTTAGAGAGAAATAAAATTGATTTATTCCCAAATATGCACCCATGTTTCTAAGGGAACGCTTTACCCATCATGGATCTTTAATTTCAAAATAACCATTGATTTTCAATATTTTCTTATTTCTTGAAATTTTTACCTAATAATAGAGTTTTTTATAAACATTCACTTTATTTTAGTTATATTATTTTCTATTTTTCATAGGAATAAACATTATGATTAATTTTTCATAATCTGAACAAATTATTCATTCATAACACCCATTATATTCTTGAACTTCATAAATTATTATTTAAATTTTGTCTTGAGAAATGTATTTTTTAATTTATCTTGGTATATACAAGGATTTATTTTATTCATATAATATTTTCAGACTCATCATGGAAACCTTATGATGGGATCTAAGAAATAGTGAATAATCCACTAAGATAAAGGGTGAATCAGTGGATGGAAATTTTCACTTTAGTTTATATTTTATGATTTTTATTGATTAACATCCATAATCAATAATAATGAAATGAAACCATCAACAAAAAATCAAATAAAGTTTTTACCATAAAGGATTAAATCAAATAACATAAGGAAAATATGATTTATTACATTCACTCCCAATATTGATGACTATATGTTTGAAAATATTGAAATAACTTGGGTCATCTAAGTCACTAATATCATAAAGTTATTATAGTAAGGTAAGGATTATACTGTAAACCCTTTACAATTCAATACCCCTAATAAGAATTCATGTTTCTATATATTTAACACAATTAATCTTAAATATAAATTTATAAGTATCTTATTTAAAATAAATAAATACACCAAACCATTATTGATTTTCCTCTTATTTTTAAAATTCCTTCAAGCCTTTATTTAGTACAATAAATCTTTAAATTAAAACCCCACACTTTCCTTGACACTTTTAATTAGAACAAACAAAAACTCTATTATAAATTATCAAATACTACTATCTTATTTATGCTAAATATCTATATTTTTCTATTAAATGAGAATGACCTATATATAAAGTCCTTAGATAATTTTTAATCCATAATAAAATTACTATTAATTCATTTTGATCAATATCTATCAAATTTCCCTTTTTTAGATTTTTAAAATGGTCCAATTTTTATGGTTGTGTGGAATCTAAAATAAGGATACTTCTAAAACCAAAAAAACAAATATAATACTAAACATAAATAGATATAAAACCATGCATAAAAGAAAATGAAACAAAACTATATCAATCCTATGATAGTGAGACTTAGGGAATGGGACAACACACCCTTGAGAACCCTGGTCCTTAAGATGAGGGATCCCGAGGACCTCATGAATAATTGATTCCTGAGAAGCACACAAGGCAAACAAATGTCAATTATCACCATAGGTATGAGATATCTCATATAACTATATTTTAAATAATTTAATTATTCTATTCAAATATCTTTAAATCAATGATAATAATATTCTAAATATTATCTAAAATTATGTAAAAATTAATACAGGAAATTTTCTAAAACATTATGCATGGTATGATATTCATGAGAAACTAGATGGTTTATGCATATAACATAATGACAAATATGTTTAATATTTACCAACACATATATGGAAAGAAAATTTTTGTATAGACTCTAACCCTAGTAGCCTAGAGTGTATATAAAATTTATTAAATTGGCACTAGATACAAGAGAATGTATCCCAAAGTGATGAATAGTTTAGTATTCTTGAAGAACCAGATAAAAATATGATTATAATTTTACATTGGTAATACAATATGAAAATATAGTGAAATTAAAAAAATTTCATCCTTAAACTCATTCAAATATTCCTTCTTTATATCATGAAGAAAGGAAACAAAATAAGGGTATGATAAAATGCTCAATATAGGTTACATACAATGAAATCTATCATGATTAAATAAGGCCTAATCAATATATAAAGGTAAATAGATTCCATTTAATCAATAAATTGATCATGAAGAATAATATGAAAGGAATAAATGATGATCAAATAATTCTACATAAATAATCACATACACTTGAAACTTATCCATGGATATCATAAATATTCAAATAATAACATGGAAGTCAAAAAATAATTTCATAATGATGGAATACATAATTACTTACATCATAATATTACTTCCAAGGCCTTATTATAAGAAAAATATATAAACAGGTAATACATACACCAAATACCCAGACTAGTTTGTCACATGAGACCTTTCGATACATCAGGAGGCTATAATGGGCCTTTCCCATCACTTATAATGTCCAATGCATTCCTCATATATCTAATAATCAATTTAATTCATAAATAGTAGGTCTCGTCAATAAATATTAATATTGAGTAAATAATACAAAATATTATGATTTTCGTAGTCAATCAAGTAACAAGACACCATATATAGAAACAGTATATGATTTCGGCAATAATAATATCCATGATGTAATGAATATGAATATGTATGATGAAAAATATCATAATAAAGTGAATATTTCAAGATAAAGTTAATGACTAAAATATTAATGAAGAGATGAGTGAAGACCATTAATTCATCAAAAAAGTAGATTTTATAGTAAATTAAGGTATTTTGGTGGATATAATAAAATGAAAGAAAAACATTAAAATAAATTTTTATTAAGGAATCTTATTTTTAATGACACTAAAAAATTGTAGAATAATATTAATATCATAATATAGTTGTGGTAGTAGGAAATTCCATTAACACAGTATACATAAAAAAAATCCTTTTTACTTTTTGTAAAGAATGTTAAAAATAACCCTTTGAAAAATATTAGAGAGATTAATTTAAAACCTTATAACAAGTGAAGGATGATATATCTAACATAATTTTACTTGTTATTAGTTATTCCTTAAACATTTTTGTTTTCCTTTTGGATGGATCTTATTTAGGGGTTATTCAGGTTATATTTGGAGAATTTTGGAGGTTTTCTGGGCTTTGCAAGGATGGTACATGGTTTTCACAAACCGTGCACTACCTAGTGAAAAATGTGAAACCCTGGATAGTGAAGGTTTTCATGATTGGAACACAGTTTGAAAAAATATGCTCCCACCTAGGAGAATCTGTATGATTTGGAAAATGAGTTCATATGTGGCACACTGTTAGGGTTCATAGTTTGTCTAACCGAGCATCCATTTATAAGAAACCATGTGTGCAAGATTTTATTATTCATATTTTTTTTAAAAAATTAATGAGATCCTATTTTATATTCCTAACCTACCCCACTCAACCATACTCAATTTATAAGGTTGATAAGACAACCCAAAATCAATTTTGACTCCTCCAACCCTCTAATTTGATGAATCGAAGTGTCGATGGATGATCTAATCCCCCTTAGGTAAGTAGATATCTTCTTATTTAATCTCTCTTGATATCTCATTACTTACTCCTTAGAGTTTTATAGATCATCACATATTGGATGGACCTAAACTAAATTTTATGGGATCTTGATTCTAGGATTTATTTCTTGATCTCTGATGCCTTCTCTCTTCGTTGTCGAATCCCATTATAGTTGTTGATTCTTGATCTTTGATTAAAGTTAGGTGGTTTCATAATTCATTGCCCTAAAATTGAAACATTTAGTTTCTATATTAAATTGGAATGAGTTTTTAATTGATTTGAAAACATGGAATTGTGATGATTTGATTATTGATTTGAAAGGAGTGTGAAATTTTTTAAAAAATCCAATTTCAGTGGTATTGAAATTGTGGGGTGAATTTATGAAAAATGATGGATTGTTTTAGAAATTGTTTTGATTAAATGATTTCATGATTGATCTTAAGAAAATGGATTAAATTGAAATGATTTTTTGAAATGAAATTAAGTGGTGAAATCCAATGATTTGGTTTTGAAAATATAAAGTCATGTGTAAATTTAAATTGGGAAATTATGTTTTAAAATGATTAGAAATGATTAATTACTAATTTGATTGATTTTTGAAGCACATGTTATCCTGGGTAGTTAGTGGTACTAAAAAAACATCAGCATGACTACCTATTATGGGTTCCCCTATTAGGGTGTAGAATACCCATTACAGGTTCCCCATATTGGGGTGTATTTGTGTGTGCACACTTTACTAGAGGCGTCATCACTATGAGATAAATGATGATCCTATTTTCTAATAAACTAAATTACCATGGGGATTTTGTATAAGGTAATTGATTTATTATGATTTGTTTGGATTGATATACATGCCGTTGATTTGTGGAACCATTTCATTCATTCCAATTGATTTATATAAACTATTTTATATAAAATGTTTTACAAACTGTTTGAAAGATTTATATAAAACTTTTCATTTGAAAGATTGTTTGATATTTCTACCATCTGTTTAAAATGAAAGAATGTTTTGTTTTAAATATAAAAATGAAATTCCACGCATAATTTTATTTAAATTAATTTCATATCTAGTTTACGGTTTTTGGAATTAATTATATAACCCTTGGTGAGACCCTATGAGATTTATATCTCACACCCTACCTTTCCCTTTTGGTGTTTATATAATTTCTTCTTCTAGGTATGAGTAAAGGAAAAGTTCCACTTAGAGGTGGTGGATATTCTTATTCCTTTGATATTGGAGTGATGTTTCCATTGGGATGTTTTTATTTCCTATAAGTACGTTGATGATGTACGAATTTGTGTTTTTTATACTCATTTGGTTTCTAGTACTTTCTCCCTTTGGAGTGTTGAGCATACTAACTTGTAATATTTTATCTTCCACTGTATTGTGTAAAATTCATCCCCTCTTTTATCTTGTATGATTCCAGGTGCTAGTTTCTAACCAGTGGGGATTGAAAATTCCCTTAGAGATATGTCAATGCTAAATGGGGTATTAGGGTACTAGGATATCTAGGATGGTTCATGAAAAATTAGTATCAAATTTGTAGGTTAAGAATATTTTATTTATGTCAGTATACAGTTTGAAATATATTGTCAGGACTTAGGAGGTAGTTACGAGTGAGTTCCTAGCCAACTATCATCATAATGAGCCTTAAGTTACCATGGGTGGTTTGGTAAAGGTGTCTTGAGGAATAGTTTAATCTGATTATGGACTTTTTACTATTTTTTATTGGGATAGGTTGAAATACAAATCTTGTTTTCTTATCTGACGGGACTAATTTTATGGTTACTCTTATTTGAGTTATTGATCTAAGTAATCTTATAATGTATTCAATGTTTTTTTTCTGATTTTGTGTGGCATAATTCCTCTAAGAAGATGTGGGAATATTCCCTAGGAGGAAGCTACTGGTGAACCACAAAAAGTGGATCTTATTATGGACTAGGACCTTGTTGAGATTATTGTGTGTGTTATCTAAGCTATGGGATAGGAACCTACAACTATTCCTATCCAGGATCCAGTTATGGAACCTCAGAGGGATGAATATTAGAATCATGCTTAGGATTTTCTTCACCAGAATACACTAGTGTTTCAGGCTCTAATGATCCCTAATAGGTTGATAATTTTTTTGAGAAATATAAAGATTTTATTTTATTTCTTAGGAATGCTTGATTCGATTATGGTGAAATTTTCCACCTTCAAGGTAGAGGGACATATAAGGAGATGGTTGGATTCGATAGTTATAGTGAATAAGCATGAGGGTTTGGAGTGTAAGGTCTTTAGGGTTCTTTTCACTGACTAGTTCTATCTAGAGTCTATGGTACTATCCAAGGCTATGGAGTTTTTTCAAACTCGAGCAGGATGAAAGAACCATGATAAAGTATGAAAAAACTTTTCCAAGATTGTGTAGTTTTCACTAGATATTATTTTGAATGATAATATGAAGACTCAATGGTTTGAGAAGGTTATTTGACCTAATATTCATTCTCAGGTTTCTTATTGAAGCTCACTTCTTATGATGACACACTGGATAAGGCTTTGATGGTTGAACTTGAACTGGCTGGTAAGTCAGGGTTGATAGGTGTTCCTTTTTCTCCCAGTGGTGGTTCTATAAGTTTCTTTAAATGGAAGAGTAAGTGTAATGAATTTCTTGGTGTTTCTCAGTAGCAGACATCCTATATACCTATTACAAGTCTAAGTAGAGACCCTTTAACTTTCTTCTAATGTGGAAAGATTAGGTATTCAATATGTTCTTGTACCGAGGCACCCAATATCTATAGTTCTTATGGTCATTTATCAAACCTATAGAAATTATTCCATTTCTTTGATACTCTACATAGTTTCATGAGTTCATTATCACCAAAAATTACTGTGGTGTAATCAAATACTTCGATATCTAAGGGGGTCTAGCCACAGACATCCAGAATGAATATTCATCATTTAGTGGAAGAGTCTACAGAGGAAGCTAATACAGGTCCAGTGAATGTGAGAGGTACCATCACCATATATTAATCCTTAGTGACTGCTTTTTTTGATACCGGTGCTTCTTATTCATTTATATCAAATCATATTGTGAACCTGAAAAATATTCCAATGAAGCTTTTATCTTATGTGATGAATATTACTAAACCCCTTGAAACAAAGAGGGATCAAGGTCTGCATTATCTTACTTGAACTTTCTCTTAATCATAGATTGATCTTACTTGGTATTTTATGGTTCTCAACATGAAACCTATCGATATAATTTTTAGGATGGATTGGCTCATTGCTAATAAGGCTCAAATTGATTGATATCTTTAATGAATCTCCTTTACCATTCCTGATGGGATGTTCCATATATTTTAGGGATAATGAGACTTGAGTTCAAGTAGATAAGGACCCTCTTATCCATATTTAGGGAAATAAATTCCAGTGTTTACTTATTATCTAGACTAGGAGTCTTTGAGTGATGACCTCCCTCCAATTGTTATCAAGTTTCCCAACATTTTCCTTACAATTTCTATGGTTTACCACCAACAAGATCAATAGAGTTTTCTATTGATTTAGTTCCTAGTATTTAGATGATATCTATTCCTTTTTACCATATGTAACCAACTGAACTAAAAGAGTTGATAACTTAGTTAGATGATTTGTTATATAAAGGATTTATACACCCGAGTTTGTCACCTTCGGAGGTTCCTATTCTCTTTGCTAAGGAAGATGATGAAACACTTCACCTATGTTTTGATTACAAGAAACTCAAATGAGTTATGATAAAGAAGAATTATTCATTACTACATATTGATGATATGTTTGACTAGTTTAAAGGGAAAAATTGGTTCTCATGAATTGATCTTCGATCTAGTTATAAGCAGTTGAGAATAAAAGAATCTAAAATTTAGAAAACCACCTTTCAGAGTAGGTATAACCATTATAACTATCTTGTTATGCCATTTGGTCTAACTAATAATCCTATAGTCTTTTTTGATTTTATGAAAAATATCATCCATGAGTTTCTTGATATGTTTATGGTGGTATTTTTGGATGAAATATTGGTTTACTCTCAGTCCAAGGAGGTTTATGTGCATCATCTAAGATCAGTTATAGAACTTTTGAGAAATCAATGAATTTATGCTAATATATCAAAATGTAATTTATGTATTTAGGAAGTGAAGTTCTTGGGACATTTGGTCTCAGAACATAATATCTTAGTTGATCATGAGAATGTGAAATCTTTTTTGACATGTGATAAACCATGTAATGTTTTTAAGATTCAGAGCTTCTTAGGTTTAGTGGGGTATTATCTAAAGTTTGTAAATTATTTCTCAAATTTGGATTCCCTAATGACCTCTCTCACTTATAAGGGGTGAATTTCACTTGGGATGTTAAATTTCAGAGTTCTTTTGTTGAGATGAAATTTATTTTGACTTCTACACTGGTGTTGACTCTTCCAGAGGCTAGGAAGGGATATGTGGTCTTTTTTGATTCATCAGGTTTGAGTTTGGACTATGTTATTATGTATGGTGATCACATGGTAGCCTATGGTTCTTGACATCTTAGGCCACAAAAGAAGAATTTTCCAACCCAAGACATTATACTCTTAGCTGTTATGCATGTGATAAAGAGTTGGTGGCATTAATGTTTCCAAAAAAGGTTTACCATGTTTTATGACCACAAGATCCTGAGTTATATCTTTTCTAAAAAATATTTGAATCTCCATTAGAGGATTTGAGTGTAGTACCAGTATTATTTTTATTTCAACATCGTCTTTACCCTGGGGAAAGAGAATGGAATTACTATTTCCTTGAGCATGAAACTCCCGACCCAGGATGTGAAATAATCATCTGAAGAGTGGAATTTTATAGATCTTTTTTCAAGGTTGCATTTTGGATTCCAAGAATAGGATGCTGAAGTTTTCTTAGATAGTGTTTAGTTGACCTTCCCTCTTCTCAAGATGATTCTTTAAGAACAACAACTTGATGAAGATTTTTCCAGTATTAGAGACACTATTTATGGCGGGGAGACCATTTGTGAGTGGTCATTATTTATTAAGGGTATTCTATGTTTTCAGAATTAGTTTTTTTTGTACTATTATTTAGGATAAAAATATATTATGGGGGTTTTTTATAATTCCTAGTGCGGTTTTCACCCAAAAAACACAAAGATATTCTATGATATGTAGTGATTATTCTGTTGGCCAAGTATGGGATGGGACATCACTGATTTTTTTTTTCATTTTTCTACACTTTCCAAAAGGTCAAGGAAGAGAACCAAAGACCTTTAGTTTTTATTCAACCACTTACAATTCTAATTTTGAAGTGGGATAAAATTTCCATGGACTTTGTGGTTAGGTTGACACATAGACCTAGAAAGAAGAACACTATGTGGGTTATGATCTATGAGCGGACCAAATCAAATCACTTTATACCCATCCATGATGCAATTGGAGTTGAGGAGTTGGGAAATATCTATCTGAAAGTGATTGTTCATTTTCATGGAGTCCTATCTACTACATTCACTGATAGAGATCTCTATTTTACTTCTAAATTTAGTAGATTCCTTTAGGAGGTGATGGGATCTATAGTTCATTTGAGTATTGCATACTATCCCTAGATAGATAACTAGAAAGAGAGGAGTATAATGACTTATGAGGATATTATTCATGCCCACATCCTTGATTTTGGTGGAGCTTAGGATGACCATTTGGGACTGGTTGAGTTTTATTATAACAATAGTTACCAATATGTGATCAGAATAGATCTTTTTTAGTAATTTTATGGACATATTTGTAAATATATGTTGTGTTGGTCAGATATTGGTTAAAATTCCTTAGTTAGACCAAGTTTGGTCCTAGGTACAATAGAAAAGGTTCAGTTGATTCATTAGATAATTTTTAAGGAACAAATCTCATATAAATCCTATGTTTATCATCATCATATACAATTGGAGTTATTTTCTAGTGACCATGTGTTCTTGATAGTTTCAGCTTAGTTGGGTCATCAAAATTTTGGGAAGCAAGGGAATATCACTCCTTATTTTATGGGATCTTTTTAGGTTTTTGAGTAGGTGGGTAAAGTGTTTTACCATTTAGAACTTCCACCATAGTTGATGTTGATACATAATGTGTTCCATGTATCATAGCATTAGAAGTATATTTATGACCCATCTCATGTCTTGAGTTGGAGTGATCTTGACATTGATAAAAATTTATCCTTGACTGAGCATCGATTTTGGTTTTTTGATTCTAAGAATAAGGTACTTTGTGGGAGGAAAATACATTTGGTCCACGTGCTATGTCAGCATGGTTTTGATTATCATGAGATGTGGGAGGATGAGGTAGTGATGAGAGAGTAGAGACCTCATCTCTTTGATATAGAAAATTATTGAAAGGATTTCTAGGGACAAAAAATTCTTATTACACGAATGTTATAATATCTTGTTACTTGTTTTTAGGTATTCCATGACCCTTTCCCCCCCTTTTGGTTGGATCTTGTTTATGTGTGCTTTGGAAAACATTTAAAGAATTTAGAGGTTTTATAGGCTGTGCACGGTTAGTGCATGCTTTTACCAAATCAAGTGCCCACCAGTGCAAACCATGAAACCCCAGAAAATGAGGATTTTCATAGTGGGTGCTTGATTAGAAAAACCATCCACCCACTTAGGAGAAACCATGTTCCTTGGATAGTGAGTTTAGAGGGGGCGCACTGTTAGGGTGCACGATTTTTCTAACCATACGACCCTCTCTAAAAAACCATCCATGTGGGATTTTATTATTCTAAAAATTATTTTAAAAATCATGGTGCCCCCTTTGAATATTCCTAATGCACGCACTTAGACATAATCAAATTCTAGGGTTAAGAAGGCTCCCTAGAAGAAATTTTAGAACTAAAACCCTCTCCTTTAATGAATCAAAGTACTAGTGGAAGATCCGATCCCTCTCTAGTAAGTGGATATCCTCTCATTTAATCTCTCCCGATATCTCCTTACTTAATCCATATATATTTATGGATCATCATGCATTGGATGGACCTAAATTCCATTTTATGGGATCTTGATTCTAGGTTTGATTTCTTGATTTTCGACGCTTTCATTATTCATTGGTGAATCCCACTATGGGTGTTGATTCTTGATCTTTGATTAAAGGTAGGTGGTTACATAATTCCTTCCCAACAATTTTAACCTTTAGTTTCTAGATTAAATTTAAAGGAGTTCTTAATTTATTTAAAAACATATAATTTTGATGATTTGATTCTTTATTTGAAAGGGGTATGGAAAATGTTAAAAAACCCAATTTCAATGGTATTGAAATTATGAGGTGGATTAATGAAAAATAATGGCTTGTTTTGGAAATTTATTTGATTAAATTATTTCATAATTGATCTTGATAAAATGGATTAAATTGAAAAAATGTTTCAAAATGGCATAAAATTGTGAAAACCTATGATTTGGTTTTGAAAAGAGAAAGGAATTTTGTAAATTAAAATTAGGAAATTATGTTTTAAAATGATTTGAAATGATCAATTACCAATTTTTGTGATTATTGAAGCACATGTTAACCTGGTTAGTTAGTGTTTACTGGGAAAAGTATGCTAGGACCTTGAATCCCTTGAAATAGATTGATGATGACAACTATTACTAAAATAACTTCAGCATGACTACCCATTATGGGTTCTCTTATTGTGGTGTAGACTACCAGTTACGGGTTCCCCATATTAGGGTGTATTTGTGTGTGCACACATGAATAAATTCATGATCACTATGAGATGTGTAAGGATCCTATTACCAGATAAAATTACTTACCATGGGGATTTTGTAAAAAGTTATTTCTTTACTATGATTTGTTTGACTTTATATAAATGAAATTGATTTATGGAACTGTTTCATTCTTTAAAATTGATTTATATAAACTATTTTATATAAAATGTTCATTTAGGACTATTTGAAATATTGTTTGATATATCTTATATCTATTTTAAATTAAATAATGTTTTGTTTTATATATTCAAATGAAATTCCAGGCATAGGTTTATTTAAATTAATTTCATATCTGGTTTATTGTTTTTGTAATTGATTATAAAACACTTGGTGAGACCCTAATGGGATTTATATCTCACACCCCACCTTTACCTTCATGCATTTTTAGATTTTATTCTTCAAGGTTTGAGAAAAGGGAAAGAACCCCATGAAGGTGGTAGATGTTCTTGATCCTTTGGGATCGAAGTGATGTTTCATTTGGCATGTTTGGATTTCTTCTAAGTAATTTGATGATATACTTATTTGTGTTTTTTATACTCATTTGGTTTCTATAACTTTATCCCTCTAGATAATTGAGCATATAGACTTGTAATCTTTTAACTTCTACTATTTTTGTGGAAAATTCATTCCCTATTTTATCTTGCATGATGCCAGGTTCTAGTCACCAAACCATGAAGATCAATAATTCCCTTAATTCTATCTCAATTCCAACTTAGGTATCAAGGATGGTTTGTGAAAAATTAGAATCAAAGGTGCAGGCTAATCATCTTTCCTTGATTTTAATATGCAGTTTGGAATATCTTGTCAGGACTTAGGAGGTAGTTACAAGAGAGTGTTTGGCGGACTATCATCGTAGTAAGCATTAAGTAACCATGGGTGGTTTGATAAAGGTGTCATGATGAATAATTTGATTTGATTATATTATTTTCCCTATTTTTTATTTGGATAGGTTAAAAGAAAAATCTAATTTTCTTATCTGATTGGACTAATTTTCCCATTAATCTTGTTTGAGTTATTGATCTGAGTAATATTTTGATGTCTTCATTGTTGTTTTCTGATGTTGTGTGGCACGATTCCTCTAAAAAGACATGTGAATATGACCTAGGAAGAATCCTCCCATGGACCATAACCTTTTTGATATTATTGTGTGTGCTATCTAAGATTTGGGATAGGCAACTTCACCCATTACCATTTCATCTCCAATTTTGGAACCTCAGAGAGATGAATCTTGGAATCATGATTAGGAGTCTCTTCACCATAATCCACCAGCATTCCAAGTCTCTAATGATACTTAAGAGGCTAATTATTGGTTTAGAAATATAGATCTTCTATTTTATTTATTTGAAACACATGATTCGATTAAGGTGAAATGTGCTACCTTCAAGCTAGAGGGACCTAGTATGAGATATTGGGATTCGATGGTTACAACAAAGAAGAAAGTGGGTTTAAAATAGAAGGAATGTAGAGTTATTTTCACTGACTAGTTTTATCCATAGTCTATGGTAATTTCTAAGGATATAGAGTTTTTCAAACTCAAACTAGTTGAAAATACCGTGATGGAGTACGTGAATTTATTTATTGAGAATCTATAGTTTGCATTAGAAATTGTGTCGAATGAGAATATGAAGACTCAATGGTTTCTGATGGGTCTTATACATGATATTCATTCCCATGTTTTCTTAATAAATATCTATTCTTATATTTATGTGATGAATAAGGATTTTATGGTTGAACTTGACCTAGCTAGTAAGTCAGGGTTGATGAGAGTTACTTTTTCTCTTAGCAGTGGTTCTATGAGTTACTTTAAAGGGAAGAGGAAGTGTGATGAGTATTTTGGTGGTTCTTGGTAGTAGGCATCCTCTAGAAATATTTTAGTGTCTAGAAGAGGCCATTTTACATGCTTCTAGTGTAGAAAGGTTGGGAATTAGAGACATGATTGTACTAATGAACCCAAGATCTATAGTTCTTATGGTCATTAAGGACACCTAAAAAAATTATGCCATTTCTTTTCTACTCATCATAGTGTCATGGGATCATCAGCACCAAAAAGTACAACGGTGAAATCAAATGCTTCAAGATATACGGGATTCTATCCACAGACATCTAGAATGATGCTTATTCATGTAGTGGAAGAGTCTTAAGAGGAAGCTGGTACTGGTCTAATGACCTAGAGATGTACCATCACTATAAATTTATATTTAGAGACTACATTGTTTGATACTAGTGTATCTCATTCATTTGTATCAACTCATATTGTGAACCAACTAAATATTCCTATAGATATTTTGTCTTATGTGATGTATATTACTACGAACCTTAGATTGAAGAGAGATCATTTTCTCCATTGTCTTGTTTGTAAGTTATCTTTATTAGAGATCGAGCTTACTTGGGATTTTTTGGTTCTCAACTTGAAAACAATTGATATCATTTTCAAGATAGATTATCACATTTATAATAAAGTAATTCCCCAATCCCAGAAGCCTAGATCCATTACATTATTTTAATACATTGGCATGATTACAAAGAATAAAATCCTAAAGGACTGAGTACTTTAGTAGTTTTGGAAATTTAGATACATACATAGGTTCAACATTACAACTTAAAAAGAAATACAACATATAAGTTTTATTGGGAACATAAAAAAATCTACATTTATCCCTGAAGGTCATTCAAAATAAACTTCTTCATGTCCTGATAAAATGAAACATAAGAAAGGGGTGAGCTCAGATGCTCAGTAAGGGTAATCAATACGACATAAGATATCATGAATATAAACACTCGATATTGTGAATAATTTAAAACACATTCCTCTACAAATAATAAACTTGAACACATTATGAAAGAAATATGAGTTGAGTAAATAATGCTATAATAAAACATAATCATGGGTATTATACTAGTCGAATAACCACATGAAATTTCAATTACTAGCTTCATAATGAGGGAAATGAATAAGTGGTACATTATGAAACATACCTTCAAGGCCTTATCTAAGACATCTAAAAATGATTATGGCCTCGACCAAAACCATAACTAAAAATGGGAAAGGTCTCAGCTAAGTCCATATATTTTTGTCTCATAATACATACTGATGCATCGAGGGGATATAACAGTCCCCGTCCATCACATAATAAGTACAATTCATTCCTTATATGAATGAGGATAAAAATAAACAACATATATATTCATATTGAAACTAACATATGAAACATAAATAACTTTCCCTGAATATTAAGTATAAACACTAACCATTCATAGTAATCTGGTGAATGGTATTCAAGATAGAACATCCAAAGTCAAACTAATCATAGAACATAAAATTAAATATGGTATATGATATCATAAAATATTAATCCCAATAATACATAAGAATAAAAAAGAGTGTTGAAAAGATGAAGATACACTTATAAAATCATCGAGTAATTCTTGGAATAAATACTCTTTTAATTTGAAAAGAAGAGTTATTTTGGAAAAGTATTTTCTTAAAAACATAAATTGAGTAGGATAGTATTTGAATAATAAAATTATTTATTTTAGAAATATAATCTCTTCTAGAAAAATATTATATATTTCCCTTGAAAATAGTTAAGAATTTGAAAAATTCCATTGATTCAGGCTTGTATTTTAGGAATAATTTTTAAAAAGATCATTTCAAAACATATAATTAATCATAAATAAAGGTAGGATTATGGTTGGTACACATATATAAAACATTAACACGAAATTTATGAGTAGTACATATTAATGAATAATAATTTAATTGAGGTAAGTAGATAATAAAAGTAACCTAAATGAAAATGGAGGTTCAAGTGGAAAACCCTTACCTTAAGTCTAATGGTGTTCTTCACTTGATCTTAGTCTACTAGATAAATAAATTAAATTCATTAATTAATATTTAAATAACATATTATTTATTTAATTTATTTATTATATCCTTATTAATTTCATTCAATTCCTTCTTGACGGGTTTAAGATGTTCAATTTTATTGTTTGAGAGCGTTTTCTTCCTTGGTATTCATGACCGGTTTACTTATACACATGTAAGGATAAACATGTAATATGCAAATGGTTTTCTAGAATAGATGTTGTATTTTATTTTTTTAACATCTATAAGATTACATGTTTATAAAATTTATTTGGTAATTTGTAGTGAATATGAATCATTATATAAAATTTTAATGATAATTGTTTGGGTTAATTGGTGGTTTTTGATCACAATGAACTCATTTTAATTTTTCAATTAATATTATGTGTGAAAAAAGATTACAGAACATTAAATAAGTTATAATACATATATTATAGTCTGGTTCAACCATAAAAATGATTTCATTACCATAATTGAAAATAGTAATAGAAATTGAAAACTCGTCATCCTTGAATGTGTTAAATTAACACATCTTAGATGGTGTTTTCATTTATAGTATAAAAGAAAAGGAAATGAGAGATGATGATAAATTATTCCATTATCACAAAAAAAATTATAGTACAAGTAAGGTATTGGAGTTATCATAACACTTGGATTAAAGGAGGTGAGGAAATAAAAATTAAAGAAAGGAACTCGAAATAAAAGAAAAGTTGAGAAATCCCTTACGAAAATTCGGCAGCCCAACAACGTCACTTAAAAATTCATAAAATATTTTGATGAGAGAAAAAGGGGAATCTACTAATTATTACATAATATGGAAATTAATGTGGATATGTAATGAAATATCCCAACATAATCCATTTTAAATTAAAATAGAATAACATAATACAAGTGCTTTAAAAAGAGAGAGATTTTGAGACGAAAATTCTACAGCATAACAACTATGTAACATGGTTTTATAAAAAATTAAAAAGAGAGGGGAAATGAGAAAACAATTCATAAAAGACTCATAATATAGTATAGGGACAGAATAATATGTAAATAAGAACATGGTATGAAAACCTGAAACACATACCATATCAAATAGAACTTGAATGGAAAAGAGAAGTTGAGAATTATCTTACCTTGTAGAGTAAATCCTAAAACACCTACAATGGCCCGAAGGCCTTAATTTTTTATTGATTTTTGATAATACACCTTTCAATGGGTGAGGTGGAACCCTTACAAGTCCTAAAGGTGTAAGTATTACATGTCCCATAGGCCTTATAGGAATTCATTGCCCGTAGTCTTCAAACAATACATACAACCCGAACTAACTACTTGGAACTGATCCTCCCCAACATCTTTATCATGAAATCATCTCTCCACCTTCGCATGGCTATTTGGATAGGCTTTCCCATGCATGAACAGTCTTTTACCGATGGTAGGTTCCATACCCTCTCATTCTTGCAATTTTTTTAGCTTCTGTTATGGTGAAAGCTCCTTGCTCCTCCTCCTTCTGAAGTTTGTTCCTTGTAGGTTGTCTGGTTTGCATCTGTACTTAAGGTGGCCCGAAGGCCTCAAGGTGGCCCAAAGGCCTTACTAACCCGAAGCCCTGGGTGGCCCGAAGGCCTTAAAGGACTTGGGGACCAAATCGGTGGCCCGAAGGCCCAAACGGGGGAAAATTCCTGGCTGCTACAGTGCCAAATAGTGCATGCTACAGTCCCACTACAATACTTGCTATAGTTATGCCCAATTCCTACTATAGTACTACAAAATTACCTGCTACAATAGTGCTATAGTATTCCTATAGTACCCTCGAAATTAGCCTTTTCCTGGATTTGATCCCAAGTATCTTGGATGCACTTAAGGAGTCCTCACCAACTGGGCTGAGGCTCATGTGTGTAAATCCTAAAACATGAAGGTTGAGACCTTGGGGGCTTGAGGAAAGCTTAGGAGGACTCATAGAGATCTAAAAATACTAGAGATTCAAGGATTATGAATTTTTAATGAAATAAACCAAAGGAATGAGTGGTTATTTATAGTAAAAGAGAGAGACTTTTTTTTATTAATTTCCAATAACACCTCATTAGTGGTATTTGGAAAACCATGGGCTTGCCCATGATATTTTCCCATGGTTTTCTACAATTGGGACACCTCATATCATATTTTGTTACTAAAGAGTCAACCAGAGTTATTAAATTATGATTACATCATTAATGGTATTATTAAACATATTGAAAACACAAAATTGTATTTTTACTATTCACGAAAAACTAAAGTATTTTATAAAATTTTCATAAAATTTTAACTTTTATCTATGAAAATACTTATTTATTAAAATTAATAGCAGACATAAAATGTATAGTAAAATTTTCGACACTTAAAAAAAATTATATTACCATTTATAATTAAAGAATATTATTTTTGATATGACAATTTCAATATTATAAACATTAATAAAACCTTAGTTTGATATAATAATTTAAATCTCACTAAAATGTAAAATTTTTACCTATAAAATCAATTTATCAAATTTTTCATATTAAAAAAAAACTAAACTCAAATCTGAAATGATGGAACAAAAAATTTATTTACACTTTCTTAGGTGAGTTTACTACTCCATTGGTAATATTATTATTCATAATGGTAAGTTACTATTCATAAGGGTAAGTTACTATTCACCAAAAATTATGTTTGTCTTATCAGACTCTAAATATCTTACTGACCGCAACCGTGTATGTCCATTTTTTGAAATTCAAATAACAGAGGTGGAAAAATTATGTTTACTGGCTAGGTTATAAAAAAATGGTGTCTTGTAGAGACTCAATGTTTCATGCATTCAATATTAAATTTATTTTCAAAATTTTGGGGTGTTACATTATCCCCTCAGAAAAATTTCTTCCTCAAAATTTGAAATTGATCTTCAAAAGTTAATGGTTGATACATGAAAATTCCCTTGTGGGAAACCCACATCAAGAATACGGTTAAAATATACCCTTAATAGGAGGAAAGGAAAATGAATCAGTTACTATAAAAAAATCATACTAATTGGACAACATGGTCCTAAAAGTATAATCAAAAAATCATTTTCTAATGGAAACTGACAGAGAATATGCTCAGATGAATGATCATTACCAGAAAACCTTAAACTAAAGTTATGAAAAATTTCATTGATGTCATGAAAAATGATAATAGGACATTTTTTTATTTATGACTCTATTCCTAGATTTGATGAATTATTCCACTCTATAAGAGTAAAAACATACATTTATATTTCATAAACACAATATTATCATTTTTTTGTGCCTTGAACTATCTATACTTCATCTCTTAGCACATGTTGCATCATGTAGTGACAATAAACTCTAAAACCTCATACAATGATCAACTTAAAACATTTCAAGAATTGTTTAACTTTCCAAAAGATCATGATCCAATACTTTAGAATCATTCTCATATCCATCCTTGCTATATCCATGTACACAGGGTCCTTGGAAATCCTGATTTTGTTTAGAACTCCATAACCTATCCTACTCAATGCACCTGCTACCTTATTTTCCTTTAATCAACATGAAGTAGCCCTAAAATTTCACTTTCCAAACATGTGAATATATTCATCATGTGTCCTCTAAAAATATGGTAATAAATAAAATTACCATAAAAGCTTATTGGAAACATTCATTCACCCTTACACATGCATTCAACCTTACACATGCTATTACATATATTCCTTATATCAAAAAATGTAGTAAAATCCATCAATGATAGCGTAAACCACTTGCCGACAAGTCAAAAACCGATTTTGAGGTTGTCAGTACTTATCCAAATAAATCATTTCCTCATCATTATCTTTATCATTAGAAATATATTAAGTGTTTTACTTCCCCTTAATCAAGCATTTTCCAAAAATTTTAACTTCCCACTGAATATCTTTTCTTGGTACCATTCAACTTATGGTTCCAAATCCTTAATGAAAAAGTATTGCAAAACAATCCTTATATATTTTATAATTCTTATAACCAATAAATTTTTGAAAAAATATTCTAATTACATGATTCTTAAAAAGGAATATTAATCATTATACTTCATTTGTGGTAGAATCATAACTTTATCATCATCCAGAATCATTATTTGGGGTATATTCCTTTGACGCTTGGGACATTGATTCACATAGTGTCTCATCTTCTTGAAGTTAAAGCATTGTATACTAGAAACCTTTTTATTACCATTGTAATCATGAAATTGGTTTACTTTTTCTCCACACTTATAGAAAACACCAATTCCCTTCAAGCATTTACCATGGTGATTCTTTCCATAGTTATCACTTGTGGGAAAACCCTTCTTTCCCTTCTTACCTTTATCAATATTTTTCTCTACCATCCTCTTATTTGTTTTCTTCCCTTAAAGAACACATGACTTAGAGAATTATTTACATACCTTGTTAACACATGATACTATTTCCTCATATGATGAGGAGACATGGGAGACTATCTTCCTTTGAAACAATGGCTTGAGACCATGAGAGATACGATCCTCTTTACTATTTTCATCACGTGCATTGGTGATGTTCTCATTACTTATTCTAGATTCCATTTCTAATCAATTCTATATGTTATATTAGCTTATAAAATTATGAAATTTCTATCACTATAAACGTGGTATAACACATATCATAAATTTATGTATCATATATCCTAGAACCATATACTTTGGTTAATTTAGAAGAATAAATCCTTCATAATAGTATATAAGAAAAAATTTGAATTATCCTAAGAATATCCCCTAAAAGTGTCAAAATAGGTGCATAGTAAGACCCATTGTCATATACTAAGTTACCCCAGGTCAAGAATGAAAACACCTTTTCAGAGTGTTTACTCTTAGGTACATCTATACAAGAACCACATCCACTTGTAGTATTGAGAGAAGTATTTATTTTCTAGGAAGATACAAGTAATCCATTCCTTACCAAAATTATAGGATGTTCTTGTATGTGTATTGTCAAGTATATCTTAGGGTTTTGTTCCCTAATCTATATTTTCTAAATCTAGCTTCCATGTTTTCTACTAAACTTATTTTGATACAAACTATTACACCTCAACCCTAGAAGCCTAGATCCGGTGCATTATTTTAATACATTGGCATGATTATAAGGAATCAAATCCTAAAGGACCGATTAGCTTAATAGTTTTTGAAAACTAGATATATACATAGGTTCAATATTACAACTTGAAAATAAATACAACATATAAGTTTTATTGGGAACATTTACAACTCTAAGTTTATCCCTCTAGGTCATTCATAATAAATTTCTTCATGTCCTGATAAAATGAAACATAAGAAAGGGGTGAGCTCAGATTCTCATTAAGGGTAAAAAATACAAAGGAAGATATTATAAACATAAACATTAGGCATGGTGAATAATTTAAAACACATGGCTCTACAAATAATAAACTTAAACACATTATTGAAGGAATATGAGTTGAGTAAATAATGCCATAATAAAACATAATCATGGGTATTATACTTGTTGAATTACCACATGAAATTTCAATTACTAGATCCATAATGAGGGAAATTCATATGACAGACATTTTGAAACATTCCATCAATTCCTTAGCCAGGACATCTAAAAATGATTAAGGTCTCAACCAAAACCATAACTAAAAATGGGGAAGGCCTCGGCCAAGCCCATATCTATTTGTCTCATGAGACCTACCGATGCATCGAGGGGATATAGAGGTCCCAAAACATCACATAATAAGGACAATTAAATCCTCATATGAATGGGGATAAACATAAATAACATATAAATTCATATTGAAACTAATATATTAAACATAAATAACTTTCCCCAGACATTAAGCATAAACATTAACCATTCAGAGTAATGTGGTGAATGATATTCAAGATAGCACATCTACAGTCAAACTAATCATATAAAATTCAATTAAATATGGTATATGATATCATAAAAGATTAATTCCAATAATACATAACAATAAAAAAGAGTTTTGAAACATATTAAGATACTCTTATTAAATCATCGAGTTAATTATTGAGATAAATACTATTTTACTTTAAAAATAAGAGTTCTTTTGGAAAAGTCTTTGTATAAAAACATAAATGAATTAGGAAAGTATTTTCATAATAAAATTAGTTATTTTAGAAATATAATGGATTATAAAAACATATTATAGAGTTCCCTTGAAAATAGGTAAGAATTTTAGAAATTCCCTTAAGCCAAGGTTGTATTTCAGGAAGAATTTTTTGAAAGATCCTTTTAAAACATATAATTCCTCATAAATGAAGGTAGGATTATGGTTGGTAAAAATACATAGAAATTAAAAAATAATTTATGAGGAGTACATATTAATGAATAATAATTTAATTTAGGTAAGTTGATAATAAAATTAACTTGAATTAAAATGGAGGTTCGGGTGGAAAACCCTTACCTTAAGTCCGATGATGTTCTTCACTTGATCTTCATGTCCTAGATAACTAAATTTAATTCATTAATTAATATTTATATAACCTATTATTTATTTAATTGACATATTATTGCCTTATTAAGTTTATTCATGGAATTATTGAGGGGTTTAAGAGGTTCAATTTTATTGTTTGGGAGCATTTTCTTCCATGGTATTCATGACTGGTTTACTTATATACATGTAAGGATAAACATGTAATATGAGAATGGTTATCTAGAATAGAAGTTGTATTTTTTTAATATACAAAATATTACATGTTTATAAAATTCATTTGGTTATTGGGAGTGAAGATGAATCATTATATAAACCTTTAATGATAATTGTTTGGGTTAATTATCAGTTTTTATCACAATGAACGCATTTCAATTTATCAATTAATACCATGTATGAAAAATATTCCATAACATTACATAAGTTATAATAAATATATTATAGTCTGGTTTAACCATAAAAATGGTTTCATGATCATAATTTAAGACAATAAGAGAAATTGTAAACTCGTCGTCCTTGAATGTAATAAATTAACACATCTCAGATGGTGTTTTCATTTCTAGCATAAAAGAAGGAGAAATGAGAGATGATGATGAATTATTACATTATCACAAACAAAATTCCAATAAATGTAAGGTACTGGAGTTATCATAAAATTTTTGTGAAATGAGGCGAGGAAAGAAAAAGGAAATAAAGGAACTCAAAATAAAAGAAAATTTGAGAAACCCCTTACAAAAACTCAACAGCCTAACGACGTCACTTAAAAATTCATAAAATATTTTTATAAGAGAAAGAGGGGACTATAATAATTATTAAATAATATGGAATGTAAGGGGTATATGTAATGACATTTCCCAACATAATCCAATTGAAATTAAAATAGAATAACATAATAAGAGTGCTTGAAGAAGAGATATATTTTGAGACAAAATTTTTGCAACATAACGGTTATGAAACACGGTTTTATAAAACATTAAAAAGAGAGGGGGTAGGGATCAAAAATTCATAAAATACTCATAATATATTATATGGATAGAATAAAATTTAAATAATAACATGTTATGGAAACTTTAAATACATAACATATCAAAGAGAACTTGAATGGAAAAAAGAAGTTAGGAATTCTTTTACCCTGTAGAGTAACTACTAAAACATAAATTTTGGGAGATTGGGGGATTAAGGTAACCTTGGTAGGACTACTAGGGAGGTAAAAATACTATAGATTTTAGGATTATGAATTTTTAATGAAATTAACTGAAGGAATGAGTGGGTATTTATAGTAAAAGAGAGGTTTTTTTATTAATTTCCAATGACACCTCATTATTGGTACTTGAAAATCCATGGGATTTACCATGGTATTTTTCCATGGTTTTGTCCACTTGGGACACCTAATATCATATTTTATTACTAAAGATTCTAATAAAATTATTATATCATTATTATATCATTACTGATATTATTAAACATACTGAAAACTCAAAACTATATTTTTACTATTCACGAAAAACTAAAGTATTTTATAAAATTCTCACAAATTCAGTGTAACCTAATATCGACATTATTAATTAAAAATTAAATTTATATTATCATAATAATTCTCTAAATATGATAATTTTAACTTTTATCTATGAAAATACTTATTTATTAAAAATAATATTGGACATAAAATGCATTGTTAAATTTTTAACACTTAAAAAATAATTTTTTACCATTTATTATTAAATAATAGTGTTTTTGATAATAATATTTAATTATTATAAACATTTATAAAACCTTAGTTTCATATTATTATTTAAATCTCTTTTAAATGTACAATTATTACCTGAAAAATCAATTTATCAAATTCATCATATTTTTAAGGAAAAACTAAACTCACAACTGAAATGATAGAACAACAATTTTTTATAAATTCTTAGGTGAGGTTACTACTCCATTGGTCATATTACTATTAATAAGGGTAAGTTACAATTAATAAGGGTAAGTTACTACTCACCAAAAATTATTTTGTCTTATCAGACTCTAAATATCTTACTGATCACAATAGTGTATGTTAGTTTTTCAAAATTAAAATCACACAGGTGAAAAAATTATGTTTACTAGCTTGGTTATAACAAAGTGGTGTTTTTTTAGGACTTACTGTTTCATGAATTAAATATTAAATTTATTTATAAAATATTGGGGTGTTAGAAATAAGGCCTGAATTGATTGCTATCTTCGATGGGTCTCCTTTAATGTGCCTGATGGGATGTTCTATATCTTTCAAGAAGAATGAGACCCAAGGTTGAGTAAATCTATACCCACCTATCTAGAGTTGGGGAAAGTAATATTAGTGTTCAATTTTGATATGGAGTAGGAGTCTTTGAGTGATGAACTCCCACTAGTTTTCAATGAGTTTTCTAACATTTTCTTTTTGATTTATCTAGTTTACCAATGGTAAGAGAGGTAGAGTTTTCCATTCATTTAGTTCCCAGTACTCATAAAATATCTATAAATTATTAATTTATGGAACCAGGTGAAATAAAAGAGTTGAAGGCTCAGTTGAATGATCTATTAGATAAATACTTTACATGCCTGAGTGTGTCACCTTTGGAGGTTCATGTTCTATTTTCTAATAAATTTGATGGAACAATTTTCCTATGTGTTGATTACCAAAAACAAAATCGAGTTGAGGTAAATAAAAAGTATCCATTTCCATAGATTGATAATCTATTTGACTATTTAAAAGGTGAGGAATGGTTATTGGGGATTTATCTTCAATATGGTTGTCACTAGTTGAGAATAAAAGAATCTAACATTTAGAAAACCACATTCCAGAGTAGGTATAACCATTATAAATATCTTGTTATTCCATTTGGTCTAACCAATTCTCCCATAGTCTTTATGGCTTTGATTAATAGGATTATCCACAAGTATCTTGATATATTCAT
This sequence comes from Viscum album, assembly GCA_963277665.1. Lineage (NCBI taxonomy): Eukaryota > Viridiplantae > Streptophyta > Magnoliopsida > Santalales > Viscaceae > Viscum > Viscum album. The sequence continues at coordinate 836,315,787 of OY728152.1, read as the reverse complement.
AGTGGTATTTGTGGATAGAATCCTGATTTAATCTCTATCCTCATAGGATCATGTGAGTCATTTTAGAGTAGTTCTAGAACTTTTGAGAAATTAACGAATTTATGCCAAGATATCAAAATGTGATTTATGGATTTGGGAAGTAAAGTTATTGGGACTTGTGTTCTTTAAACATAGTATCATAGTTGATCCAGAGAAGTTAAAAGTTGTTATACATGGGATAAAATATGTAATGTTTTCAATATTCAAGGATTCCTGGGTTTAGTAGGGTATTATCATCAGTTTTTAAAGTATTTATCAAAGTTGGATTCTCCAATGACCTCTCTTACTCGGAATGGGATGAAGTTCACTTGGGATGATAAATTTTAGAGTTATTTTGTTGAGATTAAATGTATTATGAATTATATGCCAGTGTTGACTCTTCTAGAGTTTGGGAAGGGCTCTGTGGTCTTTTGTGATGCATCGAGTTCAGGTTTGGGTTGTGTTCTTATGAAAGGTGATAATGTGGTAGCCTATGGTTCTTGATATATTAGTCCAAACAAGAATAATTATCAGAACCATGATCTTGAAATCACATCCATTATGCATGTGCTCAAGAGTTGACGACAATACCTTTTTAGAGAATGTTTTACCATGTATTATGACCACAAGATATTGTGATATATCTTCTCTAAAAAATATTTGAATCTCCACTAGAGGTTTTCAGTGGAGTACCTATAGTATTTTAATTTCAACATCTCCTATACCTTTAGAAAGGGAATTTCATTGCCAATGCCTTGAGCATGAAACTTCTAACCTTGACCATGAAATAATCATATGAAGATTGGAATTTGATGGATTTTTTTCATGGATGTATTTATGATTATGGGAAGAGGAGGATGAGGTTGTCTTGTAAAATGTTCAATTGACCTATGCTATTCTCAAGATGATTCTTCAGAAATAATAACTTTATGGTGAATTCTATATCATTAGAGATTCTTTATAGTGGGGAGACCATTGGTGAGTGGTCATTCTCAAAAAATGGTATTACAGGTTTTCATAATTGATTTGTTGTAACATTATTTGTGGGAAAAGATGCAATGGGGGATTTTCATAAGTCCTAGTGGGCTATGCACCCCAGAACCACAAATATGTTCTATGATATTCAGTGGAAATTCTAGTGGCCTTGTATGATATGAGACATCAATGACTTTTTTTCATGCTTCTATATTTTCTAATAGGTCAAGGATGAGAAATATAGACCTTAGGGTTTTCTTTAGCTACATATAATACAGAATTGTAAGTGGGATGAAATTTATATGGAATTTGTAGTTGGGTTTACACATATCCCTAGAAAGAAGAATGTGATATGTGTTGTGATCAGTCAGTTAACCAAATCTGCTCACTTTATACCCACTCATGTTACAACAAAAGTTAAGGAGTTGGGTAATATATATGTGAAAGATACTATTTTTTACACAAAGTTCCATCTACTATAGTCTTTGATATCCCATTTTACTTCTCACTTTTGGAGATGCCTTCAGGAGGTGATGAGAACTCTGGTTCATTTGAGTACAACAAACCATCCATATATGGATGGATATAAAGATAGGTCTACACAGATTCTTGAGAATATTTTTCATGCCTAAGTCTTGAATTTTAGTGGAGCTTGGGATGAACATTTGGGACTGGTTGAGTTTTCTTATAACAATAGTTACCATTCTATGATCAGAATGGATCCTTTTGAGGCCTTTTATGGAAGGACATGTAAATATCTATTGTGTTGGTCAGAGATTGGTGAAATTTTCTTGGTTATATTGAATTTTTTCTAATAGTCAATTATGAAGATTCGGTTGAGTCATCAAATAAATTTAATGACATAGAGAAAGTATAAATACTATGTTGTTCATCATCGTAAACTATTGGAGTTATTTTCTAGTGACTGAGTGTTCTTGAGAGTTTCACCTCTATTGGGTCATCGACATCTTAGAATATAAGGGAAGCTTGATCCTAATTTTATGGGACCATTTGAGGTTGTTGAGTATGTGGGGAAAGAAGATCACCTTCTATCACTTACACCATAATTTATGTCAATACATAACATGTTCCATGTATCATAGATTCATAAGTATCTTTCTGACCCATCTCATGCCTTGAGATGGAGTGATCTTGACATTGAGCCTGATTTATCCATGTCTGAGCATCTAGTTAAGATTATTTATTTTGAGGAAAATATAATTTTCGGGAGGACAATAACTTTGCTCTGTGTTATATGGAATCATGGTTCTGATTCTCATGAGATATGAGAGCATGAGGCACTAATGAGAGAGTAGTGACCACATCTCTTTGATATAGAAACTTATTGACATGATTTATGGGGATAAAATGCTCTTATGGTGGGGAGGTTGTAAAAATTTGTTACTTTTTTAGGGTAATAATTGACTCTAATTTGTTTCCCTTTTGGTTAGATCTTTTTTGGGGTGCGTTGGGTGAAATTTGGAGAAATTTGGAGGTTTTCTTGGCTATGAACAGTTGGAACATGATTTGCCTAAACCGTAAACCCCCCCAATGAAAACTGTGCAACCCTAGGTAGTGAGGGTTTTCAAATTTGGTACATAGTTTGAAAAACCATGAACCCACCTAGGAGGAATCATTCACCTTGGATAGTGAGTCTAGAGGAGGAACATTGTTAGGGTGCATGATTTGTCTAACCATGCAACCCTCTCCAAGAAACCATGTGTGCAAGATTTTATTATTCTAAAAATTATTTTAAAAATTATTGATCCCCCTTTTAAGATTCCTAACATATCCAAATCGTCCATACTTAATTTTTAGGGTTGATAAGGAACCCTATAAGAAATTATGGCTCCTCTAACACTCTCCTTTGATGAATTGAAGTGTCGATGGAAGATCTGACCCCTCTACAGTAAGTGGATATCAAATCATTTAATCTCTCATAGTATATCTTTCCTCCCTCCTTAGAGTTTTATAGATCATCATGTATTGGAAGTAAATTTACTTTGTTTGATGGTATCTTGATCCTAGGTTTTATTTATTTATCTCTAACACCTTCATTCTTTATTGGTGAATCCCAATGTGGGTGTCAATTCTTGATAATTGATTATAGGTAGGTGGTTCCATAATTACTTTCCCTCTAATTGAAACCTTGAGTTTCTAGATTAAATTGAAATTATTTAAAAAGTTGGAATTGTGATTATTTGATTATTGATTTGAAAGGGGTATGAAAACTATTAAAAAACCCCAATTTCAGTGGTATTGAAATTGTGGGATGAATTTATGAAAAATAATAGATTTTTTTGTAAAATGTTTTGATTAAATTATTTCATGATTGATCTTGATAAAATTGATTAAATTGAAAAGTTTTTTTAAAAGTCCTGAAGTAGTGAAAAATTATTATTTGGTTTTGAAAAGAGAAATTCATGTTTCAAATTAAAATTGGGAAATTATATTTTAAAATGATTTGAAATGATTAATTACCAATTTGATTGATTGTTGAAGAAAATGTTAGACTGGGTAGCTAGTGTTAATTGAGATAAGCACGATAGGACCTTGAGTCCTTAACAATGGATTGATGTTGAAAAATATTACTAAAACAACTTTGGAAAGACTACCCATTATGGGTTCCCCTATTTGGGTGTAGAATACCCATTATAGGTTCCCCATATTGGGGTGTATTTGTGTGTGCACACCTCACTAGTTTCATGATCTCTATGAGATGTATGAGGATCCTATTACTAGATAAAATAACTTACCATACGGATTTTTTTACATGGTAATTAATTTACTATGAGTTATTTGAATTGATATATATTCCATTGATTTATGGAACTATTTCATTTAGGCTGATTTATTTTTAAATTGTTTTATATAAACGGTTCATTTAAGCCTATTTGAAATATTTACCTATCTGCCATCTATTTGAAATGAAATCTTTTAATATGAAAATGAAATTCCATGCCTAGTTTTCTTTAAATTAATAGTATATCTAGTAAATATTTTTTGGAATTTATTATGGAACACCTGGTGAGACCCTACTGGGATTTATATCTCACACCCTACCCTTTCCTTCAAGCATTTGTATATTTTCTTCTACTAGGTTTGAGCAGAGGGAAATAATAACTTGGAGGTGGTTGATGTTATTGATCCTTTGGGCTTGGAGTGATGTTTCATTTAGGATGTTTGTATTTATACTGAGTACTTTAGTGATGTACTTCTTCGGGTTTTGTTATACTCATTTGGTTTTTGGTACTTTCTCTATTTAGAGAGATGAGCATAATTACTTGTAATCTTTTTTTCTTCTGTTATTTTGTGGAAAATTCATTCCCTATTTTATATTGTATGATTCTGGGTGCTAATCCCCAACCCGTGGGGATTACAAATGCCCTTCGGTCTATGTCAGTGTTGAATCGAGTATCAGGGTACCTGGGTATTTGGGCTAGTTTATGAAAATATAAAATTTCCTTAATAAATAATTTTAGAAAATAAAAATAACTATTGTAATTTGTTTTTCAAAAATATGGAAATATAAGAAAAATATACCTGATCAAAAGATAATTAAGATTAAATTTTCTTTTAAAAATTTATTTTATTGATTCAAGTTCCAAAGAGAGGAAAAAACTAGAATAAAAAATGGGAAATACTTAACTATACTTAGGATAAGAAAATATATGGAGTTTATGTAGTATAAATTGTAATATCAATACGATAAAAATAAGATAAATCTCTAAAAAATAAGATTGTAAAATAAATTATTACCTCATTAGTAACTTTTAAATTTTAACCCTTTAAAAGAGTAAAGTTAAATTTAAAATTTAATAATTATTAATAAATAGATATTCATGTTAAATACATCATGTGGAAAGTATATACATCACATAAAAATAAATAGGTACATAATACTAAATATGTCTCAATAAAGTGGAAATTGAGATGAAATCACTTACAAAGATCATATCATTGAAGTGAGAATTAAAAAATAAAGTGATTATGTGTGAAAAATGTAAATCTAAAAAAAAGTGGAAATAAAATATAATAAAATTACAAGAAATTTAATATGTAATCATGATATGACATATTCAACAAAGTATAAGTATAGTCTAATGAATGGAAATCGAGTTAAGAAACCCCTTACCTCAGTCCTGACTTGATTTTTAAGTAAATTTAACCTCCTTTATAATAAATTTAAATTTATTATAATTATTTAAAAGAATAATTTGAATACTTATAATATCATTTATGATCCAATTGTAATATTTGAACACTAATTTATTAATAATTACATTAAAATCATCATTTCTTAGTGTTAACTGGTTCATTTTTCATGGATGTTTCAGTTTGGTAGTTTCAGTACTATAACTTGATTATGATTACATAATATCAATAATTATAATAATGATATAAATATCATATAAATTAATTATATGCATATTTAGAATCATCCATGAAAGGTGAATATCAAAAAATGAATTACACTATTCATGGAGATGATAGGCCGTACGTAAGCATGGACACTGTTTTCACTTTTTGATGGATAAAACGAAAGAATGTTAAATAATAATTCAGATTTAAAAAATAATTATTATATCCTATATATTATATATATTAATTAAATTTATCCTTATTACCATACATGCAAAGTAAAAATAAAAAAAGAATCATATCTCTTCGTTGAGGTGGTAGTCCACATGTATGCACAAGCGGCGTTATTATTTTCTATCAGAAGTAAAGGTAAGAAGGTAAATGATATATTATATTTATAGAACCATAATTATTTCATAAATATCATATATAATCATTATTTCCATATTTATTACTATACAAGTAAAATGGTGAAGAAAAATAAATTACACCGCTATGTAGAGATGATAGGCCGTACATACGCACAAACAATGTTTTTCATATTTTATAGGATGGAAAATATGTGGAAAATAGTTGTACCATAATAATAATAATAATATCTCAATATATTTATGATATTTTATTTATTAATAGTAAAATATTATTAAAAGAATTATAATAAGAAATAAATGTGGAAGAGATGGTAAAGATGGTTACCTATTCTTTGGTAGGATTATGTTAGATCCCTTCTTTAAGACACTTGAAATTGAATTTTATGAAGAAATTAACCTATAATTCACAGACATAGATGTTTATAAGATAATTGGTAGGTTTTGGTCAACTAGTTTTCTAAAATTGGTGAAAAGAAGAGAGGGGAGGGGTGTCCTTTTATAATTGAGGTGAGTGGTACACTTGTAATTTTTCAAAGTTTTAAAATATTATTAAATCAATTTCTTGGAAAAATGGATCCAAAAGGACTCATATTATATTTTTATTAGGTTAAGGTCTAAATACAACCAAAAAAGAGGTTTAATCAAGTTTTTAGGTCATTTTTACCGTTATCTTTTTAGATTTACCCCCAGTAAACAAGTTTAGACCTTAACCATGGTAACAATTTTTTCAATATTAAAGAGTTTTAGATTTAATTATAAGGTGTAAATTGGATAATAAATGGAAAAGGGTTGAAATATTAGAAAATTTATAATCCTAATTTTCCTCTTATAATATTTTTATGTTTTTTAAATATTTTAATAAAATATTATTTTTCATAAAATATCTTTAATGTAATTTTTGACACTATTCATTTAATTTGTCTTTAAAGACATCAAGATAACAAATGAATTAAAATATAAAATCTTTTAGAATAAATTATACATTATTATTAACCATAAAATTCATGTTACACCATATGTGATACAAAAAAATACTTCTTTTTATGTTTTTTAAAATCATTTACTTTGATTTTTCAACTACTTGCACAAGCATTATGTTAGCGTCGTGTAAGATTTTAATGTAATTATACCAGTATTAAAAATTTAAAATAAATTAAAATAATAAAAATAAATTATTCATGTTAAAAATAAACTTTTATATTCTTTTATAACACATTTTTATCCCTATGATAACATATAAAATAAATTTAAAAGCAAGAGAGTTACATTTTGGAATTTTCTTTACTTAAAATAATATAAATTCCATTTTCTTAGGAAAATGGCATAAAAATATGATATATTATAATTTTTTGTGTATATGTTCCAATTTATCCCATTCAATGAAATAATGTTAAGTTTTTGGTCGATTTTGAGACCATATCTCATAGTTTTAATCATGCTTTACCCATTTTACCATTACCAAGGTGACAAATATTTACAACGGTTACTAATCATAATTAAAAAAAATAAAAGGGAAATATTTACCAAATTTGAACCTCCTGATTCAAAATATTTTATTTATTTTTCAATATTCAATCACTATAAGTGGCCAAAATCAAATGTGTAAAATGAAATAAAAAGTAGTTTTTAGAAAAATTATGTTTTATGCATAAAAATTAACTTATATAAAAATCATGAATATTGACAATTAAAATGGAATTAATTATATAAATGGAGAATATTAAAATTTAAGACAACATATAAAATATAAATTGATTTTTAAATTACTTTATTTAATGAAAATAAAATAATGTATTTGAAAAATCGATATTTTTCACTATTCAATGAAAAATCAACCATTTTAGAAAAATCCCAAAATTTCATGCTAAGTTAATTTTGATATGATTAATTCAAAAATTATGTTCATTTTATAAAATATAGTTTGTAAAAGTGGAATAAATTAATTAATTTTTCTATAAAAAATGAAATAAAATTATTTTTGAATCATGGAATGACTTCACTAAAAATTGAATGTTTATTTAATAAGAATTAATAATTAAATTTTTGTTGAGTATGAAAATTATAAATATATTTCATAATTATTTTGATCATATTTAATCCCAAACATTTAATGGGTAGGTCATATTTAAATAATAATATTTTTATGACATATCTCAATTCACTTTAAGCATGTGTTCTGTGTTAACAAGCCATCGACTTTATTATTCTTTTAAAATAAATTTTTGGGTTTTCAAAATTTTAAGTTTATATTCATAATAAAATGTTTGTCACATGTGGTTTCCTACAGAGTGTACATGTGGTGACTTTGACTAATAAATTGTGCCACACTTGATATGTCATGTATGTGTGGCAGATGCATTTGATAAACCATGCAAGGTAGCTTGTATGTGGTAGGTCATGTATATTTGATCAATTTCATGCATGTTGTAATATAATCAATGTATAAAACAAAATTTTATGGATCCTATACTTAAAATTATAATGAAAAACTTTATTGTCCTAGATTACCATGAAAAGTAAACTACAAGGGGGGGGTGAATTTTAGTAAAAATGTGAATTAAAAATTTTCAACACATAAAGTATTAAGACTAAAAGAAATATGAATTTTTGAAAAACCAATAAACTATAAAACCACAAAATATCTAAGTAAAATAGATACGTGGGATGAAAATTTAATCTATCACAATTTTATGAACTTATGAAAAAACAAAATACATAGTGGAAATAAAAATAACCACCTAAAGTAATAGGAATAGTGAAAATTAAAAAAACCAAGAGTAATAAATGAAAAATAAATTATCCAATTAAAGGATATTATAAACTAAATTTTTACCCAAAGAAAAGATGGAATTATATACCTGATTCAAGGTATCCAGGACTTTAACCCATCAAACGGTCTATCTTAGAATACTATGGAATCCCATAACTTAACCCATCAGAAGGAATAAATACACTTCTATAAATCCAAATCTTGACTCTATCTTCCTCAACATAATCTGTTAATCAACCTGATTAATAATAGTTCATCTTCCATAACATGGAATATAATAATCATGAAGGATTAGATACAACTCTATTTTCATCCTCAGACTCCCTCAACATTATAGGATTTGATACTTAGTGAATATAAAAAAATGATAATAATTTTACAATGAAAACATCTCAATTGAACTCTTAGTTGAAAAAAAAATCATAATCCCTCTCATGATAATAAGTTTTTTATACTTTAATCATTTTTAAGATCAAAAGTGTATCCCATACAACTTATAGTACTTGAAGCTATGATCCTCTTGATAAAAAATTATTTAATCATTGGATTCTATATTATTTAGGGTTAGTTTTATGTTCATAAAAAGTGGATTCTTCATCATCTTATGAACCTTGAAAAGCTTCACATATTTCGATAAAGTAAATTATTCACCACTATAATGCTTATAAATACCAAAAAAGTAGACCAAAGTGAAAACATAGTACTACATATTTTCATAAAAAAATCCTTTAGATTTTTGGTTACTAGATATTCATTCTGTTTAAAAAAATTAATGCAAAATCATTCATGTTCGGAAGAATGAAAAAAATGAGTGTTATGTTATTTTAAAAACTAAGTATAAAGTAATTCTATGACTCAAGAATATCATCCTTTTTGAAAACCACAAACACAAATAAGAACTAAAAAAATCTTTCATTTTATAAAATAATTGAATTATATTCCCCTTTATAAAATAAAAATGTTTTAAATACTCTATTCCAACATTATAATTTATTAAATTTTCAATAAAACAATTTTTTTTATCAATTTATAACTTTCATAAAAATATATTTTCTCATCCTTAATAAAACAATTATAAAATTTTATCTAGATTATATTGAATTTTCAAATTTATAACCCTTTTTATTTTCATAATGAAACAAAAAAGTTAAGAAATATAAATTAACAAGAAAATTAATTATAAATTTTATGAAAGAAATCCACCTGAAAATATAGATTTTGTTAAATTTAAATAGAAAATACCTTTTTAAAAATATATTTTATTTAATAAAATTTCTCCCCTTATATTTTCAATATGAGATCCTAGAAAATTAAAAAACACCTTTATACCCTTTTAGATTATTTACAATGATAATAATTTATATATTGGAAAATAAGAAAATACTAGAGCAATAGAAAAAAATATAAACAAAAAATATTAGAAAACAAGAACAATTTAAAAACTAAAAATAATTCATATTAAGGCCTTTTCAAAGTGGGTAAATGATACTCCTTTATAATCCTCAGATTAAATGAATCTCTTGATTCCATAGAACTCATGAATAATCAAGGGATTATTTAACTCATAATCCTCTTTTTCTATAGTAATATATTCCCAACATTGAAACTTGATAATATCCTTTAGTAGAAATTTTTTATTCATAGAAATATCACAATATGGTAACCATTCATGAATGATTTATCTTCCTGATATATTACCAGATGATTCCACTACTCAAATCAAAAAATGACTAGTAGGAAAAGGTCTAATGATATCTTAGAATTGAATTTATCTAACCAACATCGATTCCACCCCTTTATACATGTGTCATATGTTGGATCACAATAATCATTACTCATCAGAGGTTGGATCAAAATTTATATTCTTCCAATCATCAAACATAGAATGATATTATGATGAATTAACAACTCCTATTATTTTCAAATCTGATTAAAACTTTGAAATATTCTCTTTATACTTTTCAAACTCATTAATAACCTTGGTATTAACATTCATCACTTTTCCAAACTAAATTATAAATTTTTTAACTTTTATTCTGTTCAAATTAATCATTTTATGCTCATTTTACATTTTATAAAGCCTAAAAAATTCATCCTTGACCTTTTAACATTCACCTTTTACTCTTGTATCTCCCTTTCAAGACTTGTAACATATAAACCCATCTCTTAATTAGTATGGGAGTCATATTCACATTCACTTCCAATTTTACTATCATATTCATTATAAAAACATTTCTAATCAAGATTTAGATTAGTAATATCTTATGTAGTCATATTTCCCATGAAGAATTTTTTAGATTTTGGATCATTAACATAAAAACTAGATATCTTTCTAATATCATCACTATATTATAATGAACTATTAGAAGTAATATCTTCTTCACTAGCACTTCACATATCCATAGCTTTCAAACATTTATTGTATTTTATCTTAGAATATTTCTTTGAATAATTCTAATCACTCCTTTTTTAGTTATATAAATGTGGATTAATATGTCCATTATTTCTAAATTCACAACAAATTGGTTTAAAATAATATTCGTTATCATAAATTTCATTCCTATATATCTAGTAATTTCTTCATAAATTTATATTTCCCATATATCGATTCATTATTCTAGAAAACTTCCCTATTTCTGCTTATCTTATATCAACAAAACTATAAATTTTGGATTCAATTAAATTATCATTACTAGACCTATACTTTAAACCTCTAGTAGAATTAAATGTAACTCTATTTTTTTATATTCCTTATCTATATCTTTCCTCAAGAGACTCTCACACCGGGTTAATGTTTTGATCAAGTCATCAAGACTTAACTTGGTGATATATTTCATATCATCAATAAAATTCCTCATAGATTAACAATATTTAGGTATAATATCAATTAATGTTTCTTTAGGTTGATCACCCGATTATTAATTTTCACTAAGGGATTGCAAGTTTTTGACTATTTTCATTAAACTTTGATGCAATTTAGAAATGATTTCATCAGCTAAGAAATAAAATTATTGATAACCATCCTTAATCATAGATATATTAATATCAATAACTTTTTAAGTTCTAAAATGTGTGACTTATAAAATTTTCTAAATTCTATTAGCTGTTCAAACAAAAAACTTGATTGTATATATTTCTATGAACAACACACAATAAAATAATCCATACTTGAAAATATAAAAAAAACTCACCTTTATCTTCTCAAGAAAACATATAAACCTCTTTCTATTTAATTTTATATGTTTTTTTCATTATAATAATTTTTTCTATGCTAGTATTTATAGTGAGCATTTTTATACAATATCAAAAATATTTATAGTCATTACCATAAAAAATAATAGGTTAGTTTGGATTAATATTATACAAAATACCAATGTGCATAACACATTCCATTAAAAAAATTCTCTAACACACTATTGAAAGTAAGGAAACTTGTAACAACTAGAGATCATAATATATGATTACTAAAAAATAAGTGAATGTGTTTGATATCTTACACCACATGCAACATCGAACTTAAATGAAACGACAATACAATTAGATAAAATATAAATATTTAAGTATAAATATTAAAATATCCATTAAATTATTGGAAATTAATAGGAGTAACTTATTTATGAAATACATGTATAAATAAAATAAAATTTACTTTTAAGATAAATTTTACTTTTAAAATAAATCAAATTCAATTAGTTTACCTAAAATGACTAATTATACCATTTAGAAAATTATTTCTCTAAATATTTCCTTTTATGAAATATAAATTTATATTTTAAGAAAAATATGATCAATTATGATAAATTATATTTTATATTGATAATTTTTTAACAACAATTTAGTTGGTAAATGATATGAAATAAGAAAAATAACAGTTAATATTTGAAAATATCATTTTCCAATAAAAATAGTTTTTAATTATATTTTATGATTTTATTTTAAGATTTAATTTATAATTTTTTGAATTTGAAATTAATAAAATGACATTTATTTTTTAATACCTCATATAAAAATTTAATTAGTATGAATTTTTTATCTCTTTCTGGAAAGGTAGGTTTTTAGTCGAAAAATATGATTTTCATGAAATATGTTATTTTAGGACTTTATCATTATATATGGATGATCTATATCATTAAAAAACCTTTTAGGTGATAAAATATGAATATATGGAATAATATTATTCTTTTTAAAATATTATTTGATCTTATAAATTCTATTTCCAATATTTTTAGAATTAAATTAAAAAGTTAGTTTAATAAAAAACAGTTTTCAGTATTTCCTTTAAAATAAGTATTTTAAAGGAGTAATTCAGTTTTTAATTGAAATTAAAGACTCATAATTTTTTTTATAATAAAAAAAATTATTTCATAGTAATTTATAATTTTAATAACTGTGAATTACAAATAAATTTTAGGATTAAAACACACTTTTTCTAAAAAATATTGTTATGCATTATGTGTGAAAATATTAAAATTAACTTTTTCAAACCCTTATAAATTTTATTTGATAAAATGGTTTCAAAATTTTAAATAATATGTCTAAAATTTGTTTAAATGGATCAATATTAATTTTTTTCATTAAACTTAATTAATAAGGTTAAAAATTAATTACCAAGGTAAAGTTAAATTTGGGAAAACATCCTAAAAGTAAAACATAAAATCCTTAAAACACTAAACTTTGTCCAAACAATGAGTTTTTGATATTATATTAGATCCAAAATAACTTTTACATACTTATTTTCCATTTTGGGTCTATTTTTCTTAGAATAGTAACATCAAATTATTGAAAATGTTAAGGGTACTCCCAAAACTACCCTTCCCTTCACTTATAAAAGGATAACCCTCCAACCGCTTAAAGTCTAAACTTAACTTAAAATTTATCATTTTAAATTTAATAATTTTATCCTCATATAATCATATCCATATTTAAAAATCTTTTTTTCACCTTTAGTTATCATAAGTCCTTTATTTCCAAGGAGAATTCCAAGGAAAATTCAAGTACCCGACACGAGTATTATCAACTACTTAGATTTTATTCTTAATTATCTCCATTATAATTTATTATATACATACTAATGTAATTAATTTAGTATTTTTTATATAATATAATTTTACTATATTAATGTTATTATCATTTTCTATTCATCTATCCTATCCATTAAGAAAAATTAAATCGTCGTTCGTGCGTACATGCAGACTATCGCCACCATGAGAAAAAAAATTTATTTTTCATTACCACCCATAATTTATGGTTCCTACAGTTTTTTAATGAATAAATATTATGTTTATGAAATCATTAATGACTTTTTATAAAATATTAGTGAACCTATTAATGATACAATCAACAAATGGTTATCGTTAATTAAATCGTTTAAAAAGAGAGAACTAAGAGGAAAATGATCTCTTTTTTTTTCTAAGTAATGACTTTTTATAAATTATATTCTCTTTATAATTATTTAAAATTTGAATACATAATACTAATAAACACTAAATAATATCATTATTCTTTTTTTAATGATATTAAAAATTAATCATCTCATAATCATCCATTAATCAGAACAGGTTCATGTTTGGGTTAGATTAACCACCTACTTGAACTATACTATAAATTTATGTCATGGATGAATATGATAACTTATTTACTAGTATAAAATTATATAAATTTATAAAAAATGTTTTTTTGTTCTTTATATTTTTATTAACATTTAAATCATTAATTAAGAAAATACCTTTTATCCATTAAGAATCACTGAAACCTGATCATCACTAATTTCATCATCATGGTTCGTAACAAAAAGTGAAATGAAATAAAATTATATATTTATAAAATATATTGGAACATCTATTAAATTACCATATAATATATAATAGTGATGTAATTTTGAAATAGAATAGATACCAACATGACTATTACAAAACTAGTTCAAAGCGATAAATATTTATTTAGATCTAGTGTTAAAATAGGTAAAAACTAGATTATATGTATAATTAATATAAATAAATGTTATAAATGGTTATATTTATGAATAATGTTATTTGGTATGTATTTAATTAAGTCAATTTAATTATTCAGGACATTTGGTGTAAGTTCATAACATATCAAGACTAAGGTAAGGGTTTTCGTCTTAAATTACTCTCTTTGAGACATGTTTGGTATTATGAACCAAATTTAATTTATGTGGTTTATATACTATCTATTTGATATATGATATCATTAATTATATTTTAGTCATGGTATTTTATATAATATCTCCGAACCAACACTCTCAATTCCAGTCCTAATATCATATATTTTACATTTCTATCTTTAATATCGATGAAGGTGGCCCAATTTTCACATCCAAAACATAAAAAATCAAAAGAAAATATTGGATAAATTACAAACCTGAGGACCTTTTAGCTTTAGTGTTTTATAGAATTAGGAAAAAATCTTAATATAAAAAAACTCATGAATTCAAGAGAGTATTTTCTGACTATACTTAACTTTTCATATTCCATATTAAGACTTCAATATCTCCTATAAAATTCTTCACATATGAAAACTTTATAGACACAAATAATTTAATCACAATTATTCATAACCTAGGGAAAAATAATCATAAGAAGGGTCATATCAAATAAACAGTATGATTAAAATAATCATTAATAATTGAATTTCATTAGTGAGCATAATAATATCATAAGGGTATGATGACATTATCAAACTGAATGAGCATAACATAAGAATATTTATACCCATTAATACCTATACCATACATCATGAAAAATGGAATAAATATTTATCAAAGTAAAGAGTCATAATAATCAATAATCATGAGACATGCAATCTCAATCATGATCAATGGAATCTTTAAAAACCCATATAAATCATAATGAAAACATGTTGGTACCTTAAGACATCATCATTATAAAACCCTTAAAAAACCCTAAAATTAGAATAACTATATGTTCAAATTACAATATAATTATCCAAAGATCATAATCATTACCTAATTAATTAGAGATCTATCTAGGTTCACACATCATATAATCTATATAAGGATTAACCTTGAGCTACAATTGGGATAAACACTTCATAAATAATGTTCAAGGACCATATCATGTATAAAATCCTTGAAAAACTCCTTTAAAACCATGTGAAAAAACATTAAAATATCAAAATACTATTTTTTTTTCAAAACATAAATTACCCAAAATGAGATATGAAGGGTTTTTATTTAAATAAAATATGAAATCCTATAAGGGAATCATAATATCAAATAAAAGTTATGGTGGAAGGAAAAGTTGTTGTCACTATATACATTAAAATAGACTATTCCTTTCATAACTTGATTAACCTATGTAAAATAAATATGTTATATAAAAATATATTTAAAAAAATATTAATCCATCCATAGAAATAATAAATATGATATTATTATAAAATATCTCAGTAGAGCATATGTTATAATATTGGCTGTTGATGTTGTTGAATGGAAATACCATTAAAAGATCATTAAAAACATTATTGATGAAAATAACCTTTTCAATTTGAGTAACATAATAGGATGTCATCTTAGATGGAAAGTGATTATGAAAGATCACTTGGAACATTTCTTAAAGAAAATACCCTTTTCATCTTGAAAACACTTATTTCAAATCTAAAACTTTATAAAAATTTAAATAAATTATTTTCTTTAAAAATAAAATTTCAAAATTAGAAAGGTAGATTTAAAAAATTGAGTGGTAATTATAGAGGGAAAATTCCATTCATATAGAGTATGTTAAAACAAATATTCCTTTCACATTTTCAATAAAAATTCAAAAAGTTCATTATTTGGAAAATGACATAAATATTCCATTTACAACATTTTATAAATTATAAAACATGGGTAAAAATTAATTCTAAAAATTATAGGATAATATTAAAAAATTATTCAAAACATTATTAGAAAACAAGTATTTTGAAGAAAAACCATTTTCAACAAAATATATAAATAATGTATTATTTTCTTAAAAACATTTTCCCAATAATTTTAAGCACCAAAGAGAGGAAAATGGTACTATTAATTGAAAATCTCATGAATAAATAGAGGATAATAAAATGAAATGGTTTTGTTATATAATTATCAAATAATTTTATTCAATGGAAATTAAAGCATAAACAATCTTGATTAATAATGAGATTGTAACATAAAGACTTTTCCACTTTGGTAACTTTTTAATCGAAAGCCTCATGAAATAATAACTTCAAATGAAACTATAAATATCATGAAAATAAGTAGATTCATGATAAAAAATATTAAATTTTTAGTAGATACACCTCATAAAATAATATAGGTGTATAACATAACATATTTCCTAAAGAAAACAAATTTCGATGAGAAACCCTTAGAACGATCATAACATTGAAGTGGGAATTAATCAATGAATCAATTATGTGTATCAAATGTAAATAAAAATAAAACATTTAGTAATAAAACATAATAAAATAAAAAGTCAATACACACATAATCTTATAATATCATAGATAATTAATAAGTAATTTAACCCAATGAAAAGAAATTGAGTTATGAAAATATTTACCACTTGGTATTTTTCATAAATCAACTTCTTTTCATTAGTTTATAAAACTTCTTCATCATCTTTGATATTCTCATATTATGTGTAAAATAATATTTTATTATTTTATATTTTATTTCCACTTGTTTAATGTATATTTATAGTTGATACACATAATCGACCCATTGATTAATTCTCACTTCAACATTATGATTATTGTAAGGGTTTATTTCATAATATCATTATAATAGATATTGTTTATTCTTGAATTTTATTGGATGGAAATTATTTGACCATTTCTTAATAAACCCATTTAATTTTATTCTCCTTTGGTTATTCATGATATTTTCAAGTAATAGTACCATTTCCACTATTTGGTACTTAAAATAATTGAGAAAATGTTTTTATGAAAATCTGACTTCATTTCTCTCATTGTTCAGAAATCTATTTTCTACCAAAACCCAATTTTCTAATTTTTTTTCAAAAAAAGTTTTTAACCCTATTAAAAAATATTTATTAAATATATTTTTATCCATTTTTTACTTTTGATTTTTTTTTGAAAAGAATCTTCATGTCATTTTCAAAACAATTCCTGTTTGGATTTTATTGAAAAAGTGAAAGGAACATTTGTTTTAACATACTTGTCTTGTATGTAATTTCTTACCTCCATAACCAATCCATTTTTTAAAGATTATTATATAATTTTCAAAAGTTATTTTCAAAGAAAATTATTTTCAAAATTCTTTGTGAAATTTTTATTTTAAAAGGTGATTTTCAAAATGAAAAGAGTATTTTCCTCAAGAATGATTTTAAAGATATTTTTATGGTATTTCTATTCACTAATAATAAAAACCCTTTATTCTTACTCCAATGGGTATATTTTTTATTGATACCATCCTTATTCATCCTCTATATTTTTTATGATCATTTTGACCAAGTAAATTATTGAAATTTAATTCCTTGATTAATTTTTGTAGTCATTAACTTTTCCTTGAATTATTCACTTTCCTATGGACATTACATTTCCACTAAATATACATATTATTTTTCATGGATATGTTTATTACTTAAAAAATATATCATTTCTACATAAGGTGCTCTATATTGAAAGTTATTTCTTTATCTAGGGAAATATTGATAAATCTGTATTCCTTAATCAATACAGATATTTGATTATAAAGAACATTTTTCTTGAAATAAATCGATCATTAAATATATAAGGAATGATTTATATTTGAAGTGATGTGTGAGGTCTAGTATTATATATCCCCTTTATTAATTGGAAGGTCTCTTGAGAAAAATTAGTAAGCTAACATTAAATGGGTTACTACCTATTGTTTTAAGCCGTTTTATGAAATGTCTTGACGACAGAGGTATCGTGATGCCTGAGATCATAACATCTAATAAATAAGCATTTCATTAATTAAGAATTTAGTTATTATTATACATGATATTTTCAAAATGATATTATCTATAGATGAGTTCACTCACTGATTATTGATTAAATGACATGTATGTTCATTTATTTTCCTTAACATATTGATTATGCCGTATCTTGTCATGATAGCCAAGTTATTTAAATGATATGTGTGTTTTTTATTTAACATTACATGTTAATTATGCTTATTATTACATGATATCTTCTGCTGAACTTAACCTTTACTGAGCATTTATATCATCCTTATTTTGTTTCCTTTTCTAGGAATACATTAAGTATACTATAAATTATATACAAGAATATTCTAGATGGAATATGATATTCTCGAAAAAAAATATGTTGAAATTTTTGTTTTCAAATTTAATATTGGAATAATGTATGTATCAAGTTTACCAAGTCTAATAAACTATTCAGTCCTTCAATATGTGATTACTTGTATCTTATGAAAATTTAATAAAGAAGATACCAGAGAAATGGCTACTAGGGTCGGAGTCCCTACAATTAATTGGTTAATTGAAAATTGACTGGGAAGGGGAGATATCACATGTTCTTTACTTATTTTCATGATATTTATTCTCCATGATTGTATTCCAAATGTTGTTGATTATGATCTATATTTTCTTATATAAATATATTTTTATTTGTTGAAATATAAATGTATAAATCACCTTACATTAATATCATAAAGCACATAAAAATAGAAATTGAACTGGATAGGTGTAAATAAGTAATTATTATGTTTCCCCTTGGCTTGATAATTTTATTGATGTTATGTTATGTTTAATTTTTGTAATTATGGGTGTGTTTATTTCGTAGGTTTTAATTGTGAGGTTGTGGTGGAGATATGTGATGCAGGAACATGGAATTGCTATATAAATGGTTAAGAATAGAAATAATGAATAGTAAATGGGATGATGAAGTTCAATTTGAATATGAAAATATGATAATGGATATGAAAATGTTTGGTAATTGAAATGGTTAAATGGGAACTATGTAAGTTATTTTTGGTTTTTAGATTAAATTAATTAAAATATTTGAAAAGTGGTTGTTTTTTGTGGTTTCGATATGTGGTGGTTGTGATGTGAAATGGTAGAAATTTGGGGATTGTTTTCATGAGGAGGATTTTTTTTTGTGTGTTGTGTTTTTGTTGTGCTAGTTTCCTGATAATAATGGAATGAATTTTTATTGATGAAATCAAAATGTCATGGGTTTGAATGAATAATAAACTCTTG
This sequence comes from Viscum album, assembly GCA_963277665.1. Lineage (NCBI taxonomy): Eukaryota > Viridiplantae > Streptophyta > Magnoliopsida > Santalales > Viscaceae > Viscum > Viscum album. The sequence goes on along the minus strand of OY728152.1, from coordinate 836,296,084 downwards.
AATTAAAATGGGAAGTGTGGTTAAAGTGGTTTTTGTTCAAAATAAAATGAATGGTATTGATAAAGAAAGATGGTTGGTAATTGGAAAATATGTAAATGGATTAACATGAAAATAAATATGGAATGTGGATTGTGGATTGTGGATTGGCTAGTTTGTATTGTTTGTTGCATTTTGAAGTGATAGTGAAAGTGGCGGATTTTGTAAGGCCTTATGGAAATGTTGTGAGTTGGGATGATACTTTTGGTTGTGTGAACCTCATATGTTGGGATTATATATAACTATTATATATTGTATTTTAATTTTTATTTCTATATACACCTCATCCACACTGAGCACCATGTGTCGACACCCAAATGTTGGGGGGGGGGAGGGTAGTTTCCTAATATCTAAATGGTGAGGATGGATGACTGGATGCCCCTATTCCCTACTCTCTCTTATAGGAGATGTTCTTATACATAGGCTGGGATGAATTACAATTATAGTTCAGTTATGGCTATGTTTGGTTAGAGGATGATGTGGTTAATAGTGGGGGTGGTTTATGATAGGATAAGGGAACGAGGTTGATTCCTATGTTTTCCATTATACCTAACTATTTTGGTAATAGTGTTTGTTTATATGTGATGTGATGGACCATGTGTCTTTGGGTGATATGTGATGTGATATCCTAGGTGTCTTCAGGAAAAATTTATATAAGAGATAATAGTTCTAGGGAATATGATATTGGGGTGTGAGAGTAGCACACTAATAGGAAAGTGGTGCAGGGTACCCTTTTTATCAATATGATTATTATTAGGTTACAATAATTGAATGCTTTATTTGGTGAGTGTGACTTGGTGAGGATGGTATTGGTTATTTGACCTGTTTAGGTGCTATTGGTTCTACTGTTTTGTCACTGGTGCATTAGTATGCCCTTTTCACATGTTTAAGAGAGACTTTGTGTATGATCTTACTAAGTATACATGTATTCTCACCCTATGTATATATAAATTGTTTTTAGGTTTCTAGGAGGAATTCAATGGCTTAGCTAGACCTTACCATCTTGGGCGTTGGAGCTATTGTCATGTTTCTTCTATAGGATTATCTTTGATGTTTTACTTGGAGACTTTAATCCCATTCGTATGACAACACATGCATTGTGGATATCATGGATTTTACATTTTCTAATATTTTGGATTTTTGGTGGTTGATATACTATCTCTTGATCATAATTTTATCTCTATTGAGGGTAATGCCTCCTATATGTGTAACCTTATTTACACCGTCGCTGCTAGTCACCAACCTTGGACCTACTGGAGGCAGGACACAAGGTTTATTATCACCCTTTACACATTTTGGCCTAGTATGGGAACCTTTGGGAGGAGGGGGTAGGGAAATAAGTGTTTTTTTCATTAAATAAAATTTAGGTACAAAAATATTCCCCCTTTTTTATTATCACAAATACTTAAAATAAAATATAAATAAAGAGAAAAAGGTATATGAATAGTTTTAATAAAAAATATTTCCAATGAAAATTTAATTTTTTTTTTCAATATTTAAAAATAAAATAAAATTATATTTTTAATATATTTCAATAAAAAATAATTCTAGCACATATATATTAAAAAATAATATAAACCTATATATTTTAAAAGTGAGTTAATTATTTTTAAAGTTAATGTGAATTATTCAAATAATATGCCCTGGGAGTGTCAAACTAGGTGTCCAGTAAAGGCCCTCTACTCATGCATAGGGTATAAATCAGGTTAATACCCAAACATCCCTTTTCTAGGTTATTAAATCCAGGTGAATTTTCACTAAATCCATATCCACTTATTTGTATTCAGACATGAATGCATTTTCTAGGAAAGTCACACTTTTTTATTTTTCTATTTTCTTTTTGATATTAGTATCATTTTCTCTATTTGAAAATATACTAAAATATTATGATATGTTTCTATCCTTAATTTAAGAAATATATATAATTTTTTTCTCCCAATTGATAGATATGAAACATTTATCCCCCTTGATAAATAAAAAATACTCTATATTTTTCTCCCCATTGATAGATAAAAAATATTATACATTTGTCTCCCTAATAGTTGATAGATATTAAAAATTTATCCCATGATTTTATTATAAAAAAGAAACATATAAACATAAATGTTATTTAAAACAAAGTAAATATGTAATGTCCTTGAATTTCCATGTATTATTTATAAATATTATATGTATTAATTTCAAAACTAGGATTTGAGAAGGCATGAAATTCCAAGGTCCAGTGTGCCCGAAATAAATTTTTGAATAATATTACAACATTAAATAACACAAGTGAAAAGTTTTCCTAAAAAAATGGTATAACTTCTAAATAGGTGCTCAGATCATAAATATAAGGGTACCATTGTATTCAGAGCAGCAACTTTACCTTAAGTGCGACCTAACATCGGCCAGCGCGGGTCAGCTGTGAAAAGTAGGTTCGAGCATTTTTAAAGAAATAGAATAAAATATATATTTATTTTATTTACTCTATTTATTTGACATAATGATGAATTAACACTTCTTATTTTAAGTAAGAATTTTGGAAGGGATCCCAGGTTAGGCTCATAACCCTAGAATTCAATAGAGGCTCTCAAGGGAAACTATAGATATTTCTCTTGACAACAAAAACAAAGACTTGGATCAGAGATCATTCATGATGAATCTCACAAGAGATAATAAATCTTCAATATAAAATGATCCAATTCCCAGGTAGGATGTTTTATTTTAGATTTATTTCTCTATTAATAGATTCAATGATGAACATAGACCAACCAACAAATATGTTGATCTACAGTTCAATCATTCCTTACAGGATGGGTTATACTTTGCAGGATTTATTGGGGTTTGATTATTTGAGAATTGATTTGTTTTGTTGATCGTTATTATGGGAACATATCAAGGCCAAAACGAACAATGGATGAGGTTCGTTCCTTGGATTTGTTCCTTGTGTATTTTCTCTCCCTCGTTTTCTACGTGTTATTCTTTATTCGATGAATTTTTGAACGTTCAATCCTTAAACCTTCATTTCTTAGTGCAAAAATCGAAAACTAAAGATTCAACATTGGAAGAAACTAATGGAGGTGCGATGATGATGATGAAGGAAAAATGAGAATGGTTTGGGAGAAACCATTCTTTGAATGGTTTTCATTCGAATGAAAATAAATGGATTTATGAGCTAATTGAAGGCACAAAACCCATTAATTCAATGTTTTAGTTGTGATATGACCCTGGATCTGAGTATTTTAGGTGGATGGACCACTAGAGCAGAACTCGGGAGATCGGTCGAGGTGTGAGAGGGAATAACTCGACTGTTCTAGAAATTCCAAAACACACAGAGTGTAGTATGGGTTACGCGGAATGTGTTAATCGTTGGACCACTTAGTATGTACTCTAGGATTACATGGGAATAGGGTGGAGTACACGGGTTTCCTACATAGTGTGTACTCCATGGCTCGACCTGGACCAATTGCATGGACTACCCCATGTATTAGTACACAAGAAGATATACACGGGTTGACATCATGTACTAACACTCATATAGAGTACATAGGTGGACCCCAAATGTAACTATGCGGAATGCGAATTCTTCTACATTCTATGTACCCATGTTCTACAAGACACAATTTGGAATGACATAGGTTATTGTACACAGGTAGTACACGGGGTCAAGGGACACACCATGTGACCCTATTACACGCCGTTTATACCTTTCTACATGGCTTTATTCTCTTTTCCTTTGTATATTGGACAAGTTTTGTTAGGGTTCATTACCTTATTTCTTCCCTGAAGGTAGGTATGAATCATTTCCTATATATAGGACCATGATCCCTTCAGTATAACTTCATGGATAGATTTTTTGGAATCCCTTGAGAGGCCTGAACTAGGACCGTCTATTCATTCTTTTTGCTCTATGTAGAGTCCTTGGTATGGAAATGAACAACTTCATCAGGCATCAATCCTCTACTTAGAAGGTTAATCCATATGGATTTTTTGGTATCAACCCATGGCCCTAGATGTGATCCTCATATATGGCATTGTATTCTCTTTAGATCTATCAGTGCATCTCTCTCATGATGGTTCCCAACAAACACTACTTCTCAGACAGATGTCATCAGTGCTATTGGAATCAGGAGTGTGTTCTCCTAGATGAGTACTTCGTGGAATCTTCAGACTAAATCCCTATTGTTGGTATATAATGGTTTTGAATTACCTCTAGAGAATTTGTCTTGGATTGAGTATATCTGGATATCATTTTTATATGTGTTAAAGACATATACTGTGTAGAGATGATTGTATCTTTCCTTTGTGTATTTCTTTGTGGTTTCAGGGCATCCTACTGAGTATTGTTATACGCAACCCTGCATGGACTTTGCTCGTGCATGTCGTGTATTGCGTAGATGAGTGACCTTTTGATGGAGTCCTATGCGGACAAGGACCAGATAGTGCCTTGTGATATTAGACAGACTGAGGTGTGTCCCTACAACTACATACATCATTCCCAATACCTTATATTTATAGATTGGACTTGTGGTTTACAAAATGCTTTTTGGTGTGCTTGTATTATGGTCTGGTTTAATTTACTTCACTTTACTTTCCTATCATACTCTGGTTGGGATATAGCTATATGAATTCATTTATTTCTTAGTGATTTTGACATTTCAACATTTTGTGGTCTTGGAGATGTGTGTGTGAGTACAGGTACATAGGAAATGCCTCCCAAGTTAGTGATATGCCTACTCGTTTCTATTCACCAAAACCTCACCTATTGGAGGTGGGATGGGGAGTCACAACTTGGGCCCCACTAGGATAAGTCATGAGGGAGTGGTATCAGAGGCAGATAGGTTCTACTTTAGGACTGGGAGTCTATGAGATTGGTTTGAGGAAATAGTGTTAAGTGTTTTGATCTCATCTTTCAGTCCATAGACTCTAGTGTTGGTGCGACAACCGATGTTTCCATACACCAGGACTCTAATATCATGCTTTTCAACTAAACACACAATAACATTGGTTGTAGGGAAATTAATGGTACATGCATCATATATGAATGGGTTGTGGTTCAATGTACTTCTTGAGTTATCTTCTTAATATACTCATTGACTGTGGTACATCTTGTATTCTTATAGGAATCCACCAAGATTTATTCCAGCTTGGATTTAGTAGCTTTATCACGAGGATGACCCCCTTAGTGACAAGGCTTCAATACAGGGACCAATTCCCTAAATGTTACCTCTAGGTGATTCACTATCCATACCACCACCTATGGAGCAACACATGGTACCCAAAATACTAGAAGCTAAGGAGCGCAGGCTAAGATTGCTTCATGAGTTTCAGAGATAGAGACCCCTCAGGTTCCGAGTTGATCCCAACCCAAAGGTGACTAAGGACTCTCTTGAGATAGTGACTCAAGTTTTTCATCTAGTCAGTACACTAGCAGATCAGATGGTGGTCCTAGTGACGAGCCTTCTATAGGGTTCGATAGAGAGATGGTGGAGTTTGGCTATCCAAACTCACAACAAGGAGACTCTTTCATGGAAAGAGTTTGAGCATCTCTTCAGAGAGAATTTCTCACCAGTTATGCTAAGAGGTGTGTGTATAAAGGATATTCTTCATCTCCATTAGGGTATCATTATAGTGGATTATTATTCATCAAGGTTCACCAACCTTTATAGTTACTCAGTAGATATGGTTAGAGATCAGTACTTCAGGGCTCAAACCTTCGAGTGAGGACTACACAGAGACATCTAAGCCAACATTATAACTCTATGCATTACCACTTATACTGGGGTACTTGAGTGAGCTTTGGTGGTTGAAAGCTTCTTGGATGAGCAGATACAACCGGTGATAGTCAGTAGTGGATGAGTAGGTGTGGAGACCTCGAAAGTTTGTAGCTAATGGTATTCTTAGGGATCCAGACATGGGATACATTTCAAGAAGAGGTCCCAGGATAGAGGATCTATATTTCAGGGCTCACAGGGTGGGTCGAGTCATGCTAATGAGAGTAAATACTATTCATGTGATGGTAGGAGAAATCTCACTCAAGATCATCCAACCCACCGTCCTGCTGACAGGGAGACGACATATATACCACAAAGTTAGAGAAAATGATAGGATCATGAAGATATATAGGGTGGAAGACATGACAGAGGAGCTGGGGGAGAAGAAGGGGGTGGTTGATGTATCGACTTGTTACCAAAACTATCCTTAGAAGGTCCACACCAAGATTAGGGAGCTCAAGGATAGGGGTGGGGACAACTCTATATAGTCAAGGCATATGACTCAGGGGATCTATGAATGATTCTAGGTATGATATATGAATTTAATAATTTAGCTGTATTATTGATATACATGAGTGATAGTCATTACTTTCTCTCCAAATATCTTTTTCGAGACCTAGAGATTCCAGTTGAACTATGGATTCAACCCTTATGGTTTGAGACACATACAGGAGAAGAATCAATGATCACATATTTGTACCGAAAGTGTGACCTGACCCTTGGAGGAGAAAGTTTTGTTTGGAACCTCTTGGTGGTAGCATTGAGTCTTTACAATGTCATTCTTGTTATGGATTGGTTATCCACAATCCATGACCATATTGAATGTTTTAGGAAAAGGGTGTGGTGTGTCCACATTGATGTAATGAGGTTTTCCTTTATTAGTGAAAAGAAAACCCAAGAAACACAAGATGGACTCATGCATAGGAGGGTGTAGCTGATTACTCATCAGTTGGATATCCTGACCCTCAATGTAGTTAATGTTATGAGTTACCAGTTTCTTATAGTGATGGAAGATTATGAGGATGTATTCCCTAAAGATGTTCCAGGATTACCTCCCAGTCAATAGATAGACTTATTCATTGATTTATACCATGGGATGACACTGATATCTGCACCAACATATCAGATGGCTCCAAAAGAGATTTTCAAGATGAGGGTGCAGTTGGAGGACTTGTAGAATAAGGTCTTCATGAGACCCATTGTTTCACCCAGGGTGACCCTAGTTTTTTTATCCAAAAAGGTAGAAGGGATCTTGAAGATGTGTGTGGAATACTGGTACTTGGACTAGGAAATCGTGAAGTACAAGTATCCACTACTGAGAATCAATGAACTCTTTGATCAGTTGAGAGGGGCACAATGGTTCTTCATGTTTGACCTCAGATCAGGCTATCACCATCTTTGAGTACATGATGATGATATAATTAATATTAATTTCATATGTCGATACAGTCACTATGAGTACATGGTGATTCCCTTTGGTGTGACGAACACCCCAGAAATGTTCATGGGGCTCATGAACCAGATCTTTTAGCCTTACTTAGACCAGTTCATGGTAGTTTTCATCAATGATATCCTTGTGTACTTGACGTATGAGGAGGAGCATGAGAGACACTTAATAATGGTTCTCAACATACTCCAAGAACACCAGCTTTATGGGAAACTCTTGAAGTTCTTGTTTTGGATTCAGTCAGTCCACTTTCCAGGACATGTTATCTTAGCAGATGGAGTGGATATAGAACCATCCAAGGTTGAGGCAGTGTTATCATGGGATCCACTATGAGAGTGATGGAGGTGTAGATATTCCTTGGGCTAGAGGTCTATTACTAGAGATTCATACCTGATTTCTCTAGGATTTCAGCACCTATGAAAACTTTGACTCAAAAGGGGCAGCCTTTCATGTGGACTGAGAAGTCCCAAAAGGCTTTTCAGCTATTGAGACATAGTTTGACAAGCACTCTAATATTGAGATTACCAGGGAAGGGTGTACATAATGTTCTGTGATGCATCATGGACTGAGCTTGGTTGTTTCCTAATGTAGAGGTCAATGGTGATTGCCTATGGTTCGTGCCAGTTGATACCACATGAGTAGAACAATGCGACTTGTGATCTTGAGTTATCATTGGTAGTATTAGCATTGAAGATATGGAAACACTACCTGATGGGTGAATGGTTTATCATTTACTCTTATCACAAGATTATCAAGTATATCTTATCTTTGAAGAATCTAAAATTGAGAAAGAGGTGATGGCTAGAATTACTCCAGGACTATAAAATTTGATATTGTCTATACTCATAGGAATGGGAATGTGGTGGCAAAATCTCTCAGTAGGATATCTAGTTTAAATTTAATAAATGAGACATTAGAGTAGTTAGCCTCATTATAGTTATCCTTAGTGGATAGAGATGGAGCAGATTACCTACAGATGATGGTTGTTACCCCTCCACTCTTGTAGTGAGTTAGGGAGGCATAACCTAGGGATACTGACTATGAGACTGTAATGACCCAGAATTTTAATAATAGAAATTATTCTTGATCTAATTAAATGTATTATTATGTAAAATGGTTATATAATATATGAAATTCTTTGGTTTTATGATTTTTGGATTTTTAAAATACCATTAAGAATTATGACCACTGCAAATATAGCCATTTAACATTGATAACATGATTAGTATAAATATAGGGCTTTAACAAATCCAATTTACTCAGACAAAGGAAGTGATGACATCATTCGGTAGACTTTCCCCATACGAATCCCATTTTTCGGAGCTCAGTTTGGAGGTGGCATCATTGGGCTTCGCTCCTGACCAATCCCAATTTGATCTTCAACATATTAAGCTTAAACAAAATCGCCTATGAGAGAAGTGGAAGTTGATAGAGATTACCACCTGAGCGATGTTATCTAAGCCACCCCAAGAGTCTGTCACCATCGCACACCTTACCCTTCGGTCTTATGTAGGTGTTATAAGGGGTTATATAACAATACCTTAGCAATATTATTATGTGCATTATTTTTTTATATAATAAATAATATACATTCATTTTATTATTGTTACTTTGTAAATAGTTTTTAAAGAACGAATGATATTTTTAGTTAATATTCAACTAAGGAATCTATTTTGATAAATTAATGGATTTTAAAATTAAATAATATTTTAATTAAATATAATTATTAGTAAATTACTTTTTATTAATTATAAATTATCATATAATTTTTATGAATGCAATTTTAATTTTTATTAAGGTTTGAAAGCTGTTTTTGCCAACACCCATGAATTTTCGATAAATGTCAGTTTTTATTTCAAAAGTGAAAATTCACATATTTAGAAAATTATTTGGATAAAATTAACATTATTTTTGTAATCAGGACATCAAAATTATCCAATGGTGATTTTTTCATAATTTTCTGAGACAGTCGAATTTTTGGGTAAAAATTAAATACCGTTTAAATATATAATGTATTTTATGACATCTTAATGACCCAATAGTGTTGTAATAAAATACTACAAACATAATTTTAGGCCAATATATGTTTTAACATTAAAATAATGTGATTTTAGTTTTGTTTGATTTATTTTAAAAAGCCTTAGTAGACCCTCCAAGACTTATAAAACATTTTATCTTTTTAAAATGATTTCCTTAAGAGTATGACTCACCTCCACATAAGCAAGCATAATATTTTAATACTTTCGGCCGTTTTTCTTATAAAATTTTATTTTCCACTCCCCTTTAGAAAAAACCATGGGAAAAAACCATGGTCTGGTTTGTGGTTTTGATTAGTTTAATGTGTGGTGTCCCAAACCTAAATAATAAAGAATTCCCTCTCCTTTCCTATATAAAACCACCCAAGATCCCACTTAATCTTCACTCAAATCCTTTGGAGCTAGAAAAAACCCTTACCTAATCTCTATAGAATCCTCCCAAGGCACCCCAATCTCTCAAGAAGCCTTTTTCAATCCCCTCCCAAGCCTTTGAGATCACACTTCCATGTAAGGGATTCCTTCCTTTATCATTTTATCCAAGTTTATTAATATTGTTATGCCATTTTATTTTCAATTGTAAATGTTGGGGTATGGTTTCTAACCTCCCCCATACATCCCTACTTATGTTTTAATGATGATAGACCTATTTTTCTCTCATTAATGCCTCTCGTGTACACTCGTTACTATGCCGAAATTCCGTAAGTGATTTCTCTCTTTTCATTTACTTTCAAGAAATTATTTTTTTTATGAATCTAAATTACATTAATTATGTTGGGAAATGTATATATGATCCCTCACTATCCATTTAATGTAAATATGATGAGACACCCATTTATTTCTTATCAACCATTTTTATGAATTCTTATGTCACACCATTTTGCTGCCGAAATTACTCTGCGGTTTTCCAAGACAAAGTCATTGTGTCGTGAATACCATGACCATTTCTCTATCAAGGGTATTAACATTCATGAATGTTTACTTATTGATTATATAGTTTCATATATGAATTATAAATTACTTTATTTTGGAATAAAATATGATCTTTAACGATTCCATGTTATATGATCCATGTGGCACACTTATGCATGAAATGAAATGTTTACGAAGGGTGCGCCCTGATAGCTCTCCAATGAATAGGGTAATGATTAGTATCTTGATACATCAAGTGTAATGAGGATTTACTCATGCTAATTTTAGTTCAATAAGGATTTAATCATGCTAATTCAAGGTTCAATTAGCCTTGTCTCATGCTAATTCTATGTTAAGTATTGTTTCCACATTTCCATGTTATGATAATCATGCTATATCATGCCTTTATGTTCATGTTTATTTTATGATCCATTGATATGCCTATTTCCTATCATGTATTATATTATTCATGTTATGACTTGTTTACTCCCTTACTAGGCTTTATAGCTCACCCTTTTCACATATATTTCCTCAGGTTATCCCATGCAATGATAAGTCCGGGGGAATGTCCTTGTTATGTAAAGGAAGTTTTCAATAAAGATGTTGTTTGTTTTATGTTTTAAGTGGTTCTGTAATGTTCCTAATCCCTAAATACACTAGAACTATCGATCTTCCATGTTGTATCAAGAGAATATTTTATGTAATAAATCATGTTTAAGTGTGTAATAAAAAGTAGGGTTGTTATAGTTGGTATCAAAGGATAGGTTTAGTAATTTTTGGGATTAGGATTAGAAAACCCTAGTGAAGCCTTAAAGACAAGACTAAGTATAATAAAAACATCCTTAAATTTTGGTGAGTATTGAGTAAGTGGTTTATCAAGAAAATACATCCCTGTCTTGATACGAGCAGGTAGAGGCGGCTCTGACACAGATGTACCTAAGAGTGAAAACTCCAACAAGGAGTTTTAGGCTTGACCTGGGATATCCTAGTACATGACAATGGCCCTTGCTGCACTCTTGGTTATGACACTCATAAGGGATATGATTCAGTAAATTCACAAGATTTTTATGAACTATTATTAAGGGAATTTAAAAAAATTCCCCTAAGAATATATGTTAGAAAGTAGATCTTGGATAACATAGATTGAAGCCTATAGATTCATAAGTTAAGGAAATAAAATAAATTTACAAGTCATCTATTTTTTTCTTTGTATTACCCTTTATGTGTTACCCCTAACATTCCTTTTATTCCAGCCAATGGTTGGTAATAGGAGGACTCGAGCTAACAACCGATGTGAAGATCAATGTGATGAATGTTCTAATGAGATTCCCAATCCAATGGGAGCGGGAATCACAAACTTTGTCATGATACTCTCTGAGTTAACTCATGCTTTGAATAGAAACATGGGTCAAGAGGAACATTCAACCCCCCTAATAAAGAAAAAGTCACAATAGAGAGCTTCATGAGACAATAACCTCCTACTTTTAATGGATCATTTGATCCCTCAATCACCGAAAAATGGATCAACTCCATTGAAAAGATCTTATCCATCCTTCAATGTTCCAAAAAAGAGAAGGTTCTTCTATATTCTTATCATATGTAGGGTAAAGCCAATCAATGGTGGACATTGATTAAAAATTTGAAGTCTGAGGAAGAGATTGAGGTGTTGTAATGGAAGGATTTCCAGAAAAAAAATTCTACAAATATTTTTTCTTGCACCCTCCGACTTAAAATGGAAATGGACTTCCTTTACCTCAAGAAAAAAGATGAAGAATACATCAGAGCGTACAAGTAAAACTTCATAAGTCTTGCATGATATGCCTCTAGCTTTGTTGTTACCCACGAATCCAAGGTTGACCACTTCTTTGGTGGGATGAAACCTAGCCTGAAGAAAGCCCTGGTGATCTGTGACTTCGACAGCTATGAGGAAATTGTCCGATGTGCCCTAAAGGTTGAAATGGAGATCATAGAATATCAGGGGTATCATGGGGATAATAAGAGTAAGGTGGACTTCAATTCTAGCAGTTTGATGGATAAATCCAATGGTGCTAAGAAAATCTAGCACCCCACTTTCCAAAGGTAAAGAAAGAAGTACCCTGGAAATTGTCTGAAGGGGACGAGGAAATGCTTTAGGTGTGGAAGAGAAGGGCACCTAGCCGTTAACTGCCAACAAGAAAAAACCTGCGGCTGCAATAGAGGATAGGAACACTCCATTCAACCCTCAAATCATTGTTCATTTCTTCAACTACAAATAACTAGGGAACCTTTCAAATTAGTGCCCTAATCCAAGGGTTTTCGAAGGCAACCAACAGCCTCCAAGGCAGTAAGGGTGAGCTTTTTCCATCACTACCGCCAAAGTGAACCCTGACAACAAAGTGGTGATAGGTATGCTAGGTATTCATTAAATAATAGAGAACATACATTTTGATTCTGGTTCTACACATTCTTTTTTATCCTAAAAGTTTAGTAGAACAATCCCAACACCACCACAAATCATGGAATTAAAGATGTTGGTGAGTACGATAAATGGGGAAATCATTGCATCTCATGAATATAATTCCTCCCCTATCATAATCAGTGGACTGAACTTCCTGGAAAACCTCATCATACTCCCTATGGTAGAATTTGATGCAATTCTTGGCATGGAATGGATTTCTTTATATAGAGCCAACATAAATTGCCATGAGAGGGAAATAAATCTCCATATGGTGAATCAACCCCAGATTCTATACAAGTGCAATGAGGAATATGAATCTTCTTTAGAACCACAATATCAAGTGTGGATATTTCTACCCTATAAGCATGCGTATCTGGATCAGTTGATTTATTCTAAGGAGGCAACCATCCTTAAAGACATGCCTATTGTGAGGGAATTCACTGAAGTGTCTCCCAAGGAATTTCCTGGTCTTCCTCCTAAAAGAAATGTTGAATTCTAAATTGACCTTATACCTATGACACTTCCAATATCCAAGACTCCATATAGAATGGATATTGTGGAGCTTGAGGAGATAAAGAAACAACTATAGAAGAATCTGGATAAAGGGTTTATATTACCAAGTTCTTCACCATGGTGTGCACCAGTCCTCTTGGTCAAGAAGGAGGATGGGTTAATGCACCTTTGCATCAATTATTGTGAGCTTAAAAAAATAACAATAAAGAACAAGTATCCTCTTCCATGAATTGATGACTTGTTCGATCAACTGCATGGAGCACAATACTTCTCCAAGGTATATTTTTGGTCAGGATATTATCAAGTAAGGGTGATGAAGGAAGATATCCCCAAGACTGCTTTTTGTACAAGATACGGGAACTATGAATTCATAGTAATGATTTTTGGACTCACTAATGATCCAGAAATCTTCATGGATTTGATGAATAGAGTCTTTAGAGATTACCTCAACAAATTTGTGGTAGCCTTTATAGATGCTATTATAATATAATCCAAAACCAAGGAGGATCACGGGGAGCATCTAAGAACTGTACTAGAGACCTTGAGAAAGGATAAGATCTATGAAAAGTACTACAAGGGTGAGTTATGGTCGAAGGGGGTCTCATTACTGGGTCATATCATCACAATCAATGGGATATATGTGGATCCCTCCAAGATAGCTAAAATTGAGGGATGTCTGAGGTCAGCATTGATAATAGATATCTGTAGCTTCTTGGGGTTAGCTAGATATTATCACCGATTTGTGAAAAAATTTTCACAATTGTCCAACCCTCTTAACAAGCTGACTCTAAAGGGAGTAAAGTTTGCTTGGAGTGATGAATGCGAAGAGACTTTCAAGGAGTTAAAAGGAGGCTTATCACTACACCCATGCTCACATTAACCACTATCATAGACATTTTTGTGGTATTTAGTGATTCTTAGAAGAAGGGTCTGGGTTTTGTGTTGATGAAGAATGATAAATAGATAGCCTATGCCTCAAGGAAGCTGAAAATCCATGAGAAAAACTATGCCACACATGATTTGAAGTTGGCATCTATGATCTTTGCATTGAAAATCAGGCGAAATTACATCTATGGGGAGATGTGTGAGATCTATACTGATCACAAGAGCCTTAAATACATATTCACACAAAAAGATCTTAATATGCGCCATTGAAGATGGATAAAGCTCATAAAGGATTTTGACTACTCAATCCATTACCAATTTGGGAAAGTGAACAAGGTGGAAAATGAACTAAGTAGAAAGAATCCTGCATCTTTATCAATGATGAGAATTGAAAAGGATCCAATATTCTTAGATTTTTAGAGGATGGACATGTGAATCATTAAGGGAGGAACATCATCAATCCTTTCTCAAATGATTGCTCAACCATCCCTCATGGAGAAAATAAAGGATGCTCAAAGAAAGTATATAGAAATTATGAAAAGGGTGGAAGCTATTAGAAATGGGAAATACTTAGAGTTCATGGTTGAAAAGGATGGAATTGTGAGATTTGGGTCACAATTATGTGTACCATCTGATCCAAAGATAAAGAAGGATCTTCTGGTTGACACGCATAGCTCAACCTTTTCTATTCTCCCAGGGAGCACAAAGAAGAATCGAGATCTCTGAGAAAAATTTTAGTGGGACAATATTAAAAGGGATATTTTTGAATATACATCAAAATTCCCAGTATGTCATCAAGTGAAGGATGAGAGGAAAAAGTATAAAAGGATGATGCAAACACTACCTTTACCAACATAGAAGTGGGAAAAAATTACCATTGAATTTTTCACTGGACTTCCAAGGACATCCAGAGGAATAAATGCTATATGGGTCACTGTGGATCGTCTTATGAAGACATCTCACTTTATCATGATTTGAGAGGACTTCTCATTGGATCAACTTGCACATATTTAAATCAAAGAAGTGGTAAGGCTGCATAGAGTACCACTACCTATTGTATCTAATTGTGATCCTAGATTCACCTCGATGTTCTGGAAAAGTATCCAACATGCTCTAAGCACTGAATTGAACTTCATTACGGCTTATTATCCTCAAACTAATGACCAATATGAGAAAACTAGTTAGAAACTAGAAGATATGTTAAGATCATGTTCTATGGACTTCAAAGGAGGATGGGACCAACATCTTCCACTGGTTGAATTCTCCTAAAATAACAGTTTCCACTCAAGCATCTGAATGGAACCATATGAAGCCCTTTATGGGAAAAGGTACAGAACACTGGTGTGTTGGGATGAAGTTAGTGAGCGTAAGCTTCTAGGACCTGAAATGGTCGAAGAAATAGTGGAGAAGGTGAAAACCATTCCGCAACATATCAATGTAGACCAAAGTTGATAGAAGAGTTATGCAGGTAACCATCAATGAGAACTTGAGTTCAATGTTGGAGACATGGTATTTCTATGCATATCTCTATAGAAGAAGGTCATGAGGTTTGGAGAGAAATGTAAGTTAAGTCCTAGGTACATCGACCCCTTTGAGATTCTTGATCGTGTCGGGGTTGTGGCCTATCAACTAGCACTTACACCTACTATAGCCAAATTACATGGTGTCTTTCATGTATCCTTCTTAAGAAAGTACGTAAAATACCCTTAAAATGTAATCTCTTTAGAGGTAGTACAGTTATAGGATGATCTTTCTTACGAGGAGAAACCAGTGAAGATCTTAGATCGTAGAGAAAAAGTTCTACGAAATAAGACAATGCCCCTCATCAAGGTGTTGTGGAGAAACCACAAGTTTTAAGAAGCAATGTGGGAATCCTAGGAAGTTATGAAGAAGAGTTACCCACATCTATTTTAGTATGGGAAAAGGAAATTTTGAGGGTGAAATTTTTTAAGGGGGGAATATTGTAACGACCCAAACTTTTAATAATTGAAATTATTCTTGATCTAATTAAATGTATTATTATGGGAAATGGTTATATAACATATGAACTTATTTGGTTTTATGATTTTGGGTTTTTAAAATACTATTAATAATTGTGATCGTTGCTAATATAGCCATTGAATAATGATCACATGATTAATATAAATATAGGGCTTTAACAAATCTAATTTACTCAGACATAGGAAGTGATGGCCTCATTCCGTAGACTTTCCCTGTACGAAGCCCATTTTTCAGAGCTTGGAAAGGAGGTGGAGTCATTAGGTTTTTCTCTTGACCAAGCCAAATCCGAGATTAAACATGTTAAGCTCGAATGGAACTGCCTACAGGAGAAGTGGAATTTGATAGAGATTACCACCCGAGCGATGTTATCTGAGCCACCCCAAGAGTCTGTCACCATCAAACACCTTACCCTTAGGTATTATGTGGGTGTTATAAGGGGTTATGTAACAATAACTTAGAACTATGATTATATGCATTATTTTTGTATATAATAAATAATATACATTCATTTTATTATTGTTACTTTGTAAATAGTTTTTAAAGAACATGTAGTATTTTTAGTTAATATTCATCTAAGGAATATATTTTGATAAATTAATGGATTTTTTAATTAAATAAAATTTTAATAAAATATTATTATTATTAAATTAATTTTTATTAAGTATAAATGGTTGTATAATTTTTATTAATACAATTATAATTTTTATTAAGGTTTGAAAGTTGTTTTTGTCAAAACCCATGAATTTTAGATAAATGACGATTTTTATTTTAAAAGTAAAAATTCACATATTTATAAAATTATTTGTATAAAATTTATATTATTTTTGGAATCAGGATGTCGAAATTATCCAATGGTGAATTTTTCATAATTTTCTGAGACAGTCGAATTTTTGGGTAAAAATTAAATACTGTTTTAATATATAATGTGTTTTATGACATCATTATGACCCAATAGTGATGTAATAAAATACTATAAAAATTATGTTTGGTGAATATATGTTTTAAAATTAAAATAATTTGATTTTAGGGTTTTTTGATTTATTTTACACAACCTTAGTGGACCCTCCAAGACTTATAAAACATTTTATCTTTTTAAAATGATCTCCTAAGAGTATGACACACCTTCACATAATAAAACCTAATATTTTTAGAATTTAGGCCATTTTACTTATAAAATATTGTTTTCCACTCCCATTTGGAAAAAACTATGGGATTGTTTTTTGTTTTGATTAGTTTAATGTGTGGTGTCCCAAACCTAAATAATAAAGAATTCCCTCTCCTTTCCTATATAAACCCACCCAAGCTCCCACTTCCTCTTCACTCAATGCCTTTGTAACTAGACCAAACCCTTAACTCATTTCTCTATAATCCTCCCAAGTCACCCCAATCTCTCAATAATCCTCTCTAAAGCCCCTACCAAGCCCTTGGGATCACCCTTCCAAGTAAAGGATTCCTTCCTTTCTCATTTTATCCAAGTTTCTTAATATTGTTAATCCCTTTTTATTTTCAATTGTAAATGTTGGGGTATGGTTTAGAACCTCCCACATACTTCCTTCCTTATGTTTGAATGATGATATACCTATTTCTCTCTAATTAATGCCTCTGGTGAATACCCGTTACTATGCCGAAATTCTGTAAGGGATTTCTCTCTTCTCATTTACATTCAAGAAATTATTTTGTTTTATGAATCTAAATTCCATTACATATATTAGGAAATGTATCTATATGAACCCCTTATTTTTCATTTCATTTAAATATGATGAGACACCCCTTTCTCACTCATCAACCATTTTTATGAATTCTTATGTCACACCGTTATGCTGCCGAAATTGCACCGTGATTTCCCCACACAGAGTCATTGTGTCATGAATAGCATGCCCATTTCTCTATAAAGGGTATTCACCTTTATGCACATTTAATTATTGATTAGAGTGTTTCATGTATGAATTCCACATTACTTTATCATGTAATAAATGATGATCTTTAATGATTCCATGTTGTATGATCCATGTGGCACACTTATGCATGAAATGAAATGTTTACGAAGGGTGTGCCCTGATAGCGCTCCAATGCTTTGGGTAAAGATTAATATCATGATACATAAAGTAAAATGAGGATTTAATCATGTTAATTAAAGTGAAATGAGGATTTACTCATGCTAATTCAAGTGCAATGAGGGTTTACTCATGTTCCATGTGCAATGTGCCATGGCTCATGCTAATTCCATGTTAAGTGTTGTTTCCACATTTCCATGTTATGATAATCATGATATATCATTCCTTTAGGTTCATTTTTATTTTTTCTCCATTGATATTCCTATTTCCTAACATGTATTGTATTATTCATGTTATGCCTTGTTTACTCCCTTATTGGGCTTTATAGCTCACCCTTTTCACATGTATGTCCTCAGGTTATCCCATGAAATGATGAGTACGAGGGAATGTCGTGGTTATGTAAAGGAAGTTTTTAATAAATATGTTGCGTGTTTTATGTTTTATGTTGTTATATAATGTTCCTAAGACCCAAATACACTATACCTCTCGATCTTCCATGTTGTATCAAGTGAAGAGTTTATGTAATAAATCACATTTAAGTGTGTAATAAAAAGCAGGGTTGTTATAGAGACTCTACGTGCTCAGATGTCCATAGGGAATGCTATTGATGGATATTGAAAAGGTGGGGAACACATCATCCTTTTCTGAGGATGAACAATATTACCAGTGGAAATATAGGAGGAGGTTCTGAGGGAGTTTCGTACATCCCATTTAATCATACATCTAGGTGTGGTGAAAATGTTCTAGGACCTCCGACGTCAGTTCTGGTGGTTGGGAATGATAAAAGGAGTGGTAGAGTTTGTTTCTCAGTCCTTATTTATCAACAAGTAAAGGATGATCAATAGGTTCCAATGGGTTTAGCTCAACCCCTTGTGGCACCGAAATGGAAGTTTGATAGGACATCGATGGACTTTGTGATAGTTTTACCACATATGTTCTGGGGACAAGATTCTATCTGTGTGATCATTGACCAACTCACCAATTCATACTACTTCCTAGCTATCTAAGAGCAGTGTTAAATAAAGAGATTATGACGCATCTATGTTCAAAAGATAGTTCAACTCCTTGGAGTTCCATCAATGATTGTTTCAGATCGTGATGATCATTTTACATCCCAATTGTGGAAGGGATTACATGAGGTGTTTGAGACCCAGTTATGATTGAACACAATGTTTCACCCACAAACAGATGACCAGACAAAGTGGAACATTCAGGTTCTGGAGTACATACTACAAGCTTGCATACTGGACTTCGATCGTAGTTGGGAGGATCACCTACCACTGGTGGATTTATCGTACAATAACAACTACCATTCCAATATTGGTATGGAACCATTCGTGGATTTTTATGGGAAACCCTGAAGGTCACCACTATGATGGAATGACCCAGAAGAGTCAAAAATTATGGGCCTAGAATTGGTGCAAGCTACTACAAAGAAGGTGCAGATTATGCGAGAGCATATGAAGATTGCATAGAGACGTTAGAAGTTTTATACTGACATGCAGCAAAGGCCTTTGGAGTTCAAGGAAGGAGACCATGTATTATTATAGGCTTCACCTCAATGAGGATTATGAATATTTGGATGGTGAGACAAGTTATCTCTATGGTTTATCAGCCCTTTTTAGATACTATGTAGAGTTGGTGATGTGGCGTACCACTTAGATCTACCTCCACAGTTATATCGGGTACATGACTTCTTCCACGTTGCGCAGTTGAGGAAGTACATTCCTGACCCATCACACGTCATCTAATAGGGGAAGATGGACATTGAAGATGATGATACTTTTGCTGAGTACCTAGTGGAGATCAAGGATCAGTAGGAGATAATCCTTTGTGGGTGAGAGATTCCTTTAGTGTGTGTCCTGTGGAAGCATGAGAATCATCAGGAGATAACTTGGGAGTGGGGGGCTCATATGCATGCTTAGTACCCACAACATTTTGGGTAGCCTTTGTTTTGGTTTTTATGGGATGAAAATCCCCAAGGTGGGTAGAATGTAATGTCACAAATTTTATGTGTATTATTTTTAAATATTATATGGATTAATTTTGAGACCAGGCACTAAAACTGCGTGCAATTTTGGGGCCCGATGTTCCGAGAATAGTTTTTTTAATAATATTGAAAAATTAAATATAATGCACACATATTTTTACTAAAAAAGTGAAATAACTTCTAAATGGGTGCCCAGATTAGAAATCTGAGGGCACCGTTGTGTTCATAGTAGCAAATTTTCCTTAGGCGCGACCTAACATCAGCTGACACGGGTCAACAGTGAAAAGTAGTTTCATACATTTTTAAAGATATATAATAAATTGAAGGTTTATTTTATTTTCTCCATTTTTTTGATGCATTAATGTAGAAACAATTATTCTTTTAAGTAATCCTTTAGGCAGGGATCCAGGGTTAGGCTTATAACCCTATAATTCTTTGGAGGCTCTAGAGAGAAACCTTGGAGGTATCTATCGATGGTGACAACAGAGAGTTGGATCATAGATCATTATTGATGGATCTCACCAGCGGAAATCAATCTCCAATATAAAATGATCTAATTCATAAGTAGGATGCATTATTTTGGATTTATTTCTCTATTTTTATATTCAATGGTGAATGTGGACCAACCAACAAACATGTTGATCCATGGTTCAATCATTCCTTGTGGGATGGGTTATAATTTGTGGGATTTATTAGAGTTTTATCATTTTAGATTTGATTTGTTTTTCTAATCATTCTTACAGGAACATATTGAGGCTGGAATGAATAATAGCCGATGTTCATTCCTAGGATTTGTTCCTTGTGTATTTTCACTCCCCTTGTTTCTACGTGTTCTTCATTCTTCGATGGGTTTTTGAACGATTGATCATTGAACCTTTGTTTCTTATCACAATGATCCAAAATTGAAGATCCAACATCGGGGAGACCTAACAGAGGTGTGATTGCGATGATGATGGAAGAATCAGAATGGTTCAAGAGAAACCATTAATCGAGAAGTTTTCATTGGGATGAAAAAATAAACAGACTTCCGAGCCAATTGAAGGATATAAACCCATTGATTCAATGTTTCGGTGGTGAAACAACCTTGGATATAAAGTTTGGAGACAAAAAGACTACCATAGAAGAACCTGGGAGATCAGATGAGGTGCGGGAGGAAGAACTCGACTGTTTTGGAAATTCCAGAACACATGACATGTAGTATGGGATACAAAACATGTGTTCATCATCGGACCACTCGACATGTACTCTAGGAGTACATAGGCTTGGGGTGGAGTAAATGGGTTTCAACATGGTGTGTACTCCCCCCACATATCTTAGTCTGGACCAAGTGCATAGACTACCTCGTGCACTGGTACATGGGTAGATATACACGGGTTAACACCATGTACTGACACATAGTCGAAGTACACATGTGGAGCGTGAATGGAAGGACACGACATGTGACTTCTTCTACATTCCATGTACCTATATTCAACATGACATAGTTTGTAATTACATCAGCTGTTGTATAGGGGCAGTACCTAGGGTCAAGGGAAATGGTGTGTGACCCTACTATACAACTTATATTCCTTTATAAAAGTCTTGATTCTCTTGTCCTATGTATATTGGAAAAATTTCATTTGGTTTCGTTCCCATATAACTTCCTTGAAGGTGGGTACGAAATAACTTCCTACTCATAGGACTATGATCCCATCAGCAGGACTTCCTGGATAGAGTCGTTGGAATCCCTTGAGAGACCTGGAGTAGGATTCTCTATTCATTCTTCATTCCCTAAGTAGATTCCTTGGTATTGAAGTGACCAACTTTATCAGGCATCGATCCTCTAATTAACAGGTTAATCCATATGGAGTTTTTGGTATCACCCCATATACCTAGTTGTGATCCTCATTTTTGGTATCATATTCTCTTCCGATCTATCAGTATATCTCTCTCCTGACGGTTCATAACAAACAATACTTCTCAGATGGATGTCATCAGTACTATTAGACTCAGGAGTTCTTTCTCCCAGACGAGTGCTTCATAGAATCTTTAGACTGAATCCCTAGTGTTGGTGTACAATGATGGTGACTTACATCTAGAATGCGTGTCTTGGATTTATTATGTCTGGATATCATTGTTATATGTGATGTAGGCATATACTGTATAGATTTTACTATAACTTTCCTTTGTGTATTGGTTTTTGGTTTCAGGGTGTCCTCTTGAGTGTTGTTATAATCACCCCTATATGGGATTTTCCCACAAATGTCATGTCTTGTACAAACGAGCGACCTTTTGACAGATTCCTAGGAAAACCAGGACGATACGGTGCCTTATGAGATCAGACAAGCTAAGGTGTTTTCCTACAACTATAGACAACAGTCCTAGTACCTTTTATTTACAGGTTGGATTTGTTTTTTACAAACTTATTTTTGGTGGGCTTGTATTCTAGCCTAGTTTACATTACCGCACTTTACTTTCCTATCATACTCTGGTTGGTATATAGTGGTATGCATGCATTTGGTTCTTAGTGGATTTTACATTTCAAAATTTTATGGGCTTGGAGATGTGTGTGTGCATATAGGTACATAGAATATGCCTCCCATGTTAGTGATATGCCTACTCGGTGATAGTCACCTTCCCCTAGCCTATTAGAGTCAAGCTTAGGGAGTTGCAGCATGGGCCACCTTGGGATGATTTGTGGAAAAATAACCCCCTTTAAAAAGATTAATAATTTCAAGGATTTAAATATAATTTAATGGATAATAATAATTAAAAATATTTTAAATAAAGATATTTTTAAAAGAAATAATTCACAAGAGAACCATTACTAACACCCCCTTAATAAAATCAAAACATTCTTGAGAAATGGGTTTTTTGAAAATATTATCCAATTGAATGTTCCCGCTAATAAAATCTAACAAGATATCACATTTTTGAAAGTGGTATCTCAAAAAGTGGTGTGTAAGATCAATGTTATTACCCCATTAGGGTTGAATTGGATTTCTTAAAATATTAATTATTATAGTATTACTACACTTTATAGGAACATGATCATATGAAATCTCATAATCTAAGAGAGTGTGTCTCATCTATATTTTTTGGGTGAAAAAACTCCCCATGGCTATACATTATTATTTTAATGTATAAAGAGAAAAATATTTTTTATTCTTACCACTCTAAAAGACTATATATTTTTTAAGTAGGTGAAAATTCCCACTTGTAATTTTCCTATATAACTAGAACTCACCAAAATTGTTATGGAAAATACTTACAAGTTAAAAAGAAGTATCTTTTGGAAAAAATAAACCAAGATTTTTATAAATTTTAAAATTTCCAAAAATTATTTTTGGATATTTTAAATGCGATTCATCAGTATAGGATTTAAGATGAGAACAAATAAAAACACTAAACATGATGTACCACTAGGCCATGAAAAGATAAAAAAGGCTCCCAATCATACATTGATGAAGCTTATTGTAAAATAGTTTCTAGATTTATCAAATATTATGTTACTAGAAGAATCCATAAGTGTAATTATTTCCTTTACTTGATACATGAAAAAACAATTTAAAATTTCACTTTTGTATTTTCTTTAGATTGGAAAAATAACATTCATATTTTTAGAAAATTGAAAACTATAAGAAAAATTTAACTCTCCAATATAGTTCATTTAAAATTATTTTCTCATTAAACCCAAAAAATAATTAAAAAGATATTATTTTGGAGAACCCAAAATAATATCATTGAGATAAATTTGAATAATTAACAAATCATTTGAAATATATTTTAAAAACAAAGTTGAATCAGATTTTTCCATTTTAAAATAATTTTCTAAAATAAATTTAGTTAACCTTTCATAAAGAGTTTGAGGGGATATATTTGAACTATAAAAAACTTTATTTGTAAATTCTGAATATTCAATATTAGGTAGTTTTTCAACAAAAAATTTTAGAAAATAAAACCATTCAAAAAATCACTTTAACATCCATTTGAAAATATTAAAATTTAAATGAGTGATGGGTGACAATAAGATTCTAATGGATTCAAGCCTTGAAATGGGTGAAAATGTCTCACCATAATCAATTCCTTTTTTTGATAATTCCATTTATCTTGGATTCTATCTTTGTTATGAGTTATGTTACATTTATCATCTATATTATATATAAAAACCCATTTGGTAAAAATAATGAGATAATCATTGGGTATTTTAAAAAAAATCCAAACATTATTCCATATAAATTAGTTCAATTATTCTTTCATTGTATGTATCTAATTTTTTATCATTAATTATATCAACAATATTTATGGATTCTAGGTTTAAAAAAATCATGATGTTCAACCTCATTTAAAACTGAACTTCTAGTATGATTACCCATTTGAAAATCAACAACTAATTTTTTTAGGGGATGATCTTAGATTTTAGACATTCCTTTTACAAAGGGATAAATAGTTGTTTGTACATAAATTCAATTTCTTTAGAAGGATGTGGATTAGTTAATGTCAAGTTTTATATTTAAACCACAACATAATCAATTTATGGATGAGGTTTAGGTATATTCTCATCAAATTTTATGTGTGTTGATTCTTCTAATGTATTGGACCTTTTATTAAAGAATCAGTATGATTTACTTGAGTTAGAGTACAAAAGAAAAATACCTTCATTAGATTTGGGATTAAACTTTCCTCAGTTGTATTTGGTGTTAAGAATATAACATTTATATCTAAACACTTTAAAATATTGATGTTTAGGAATTTATCCTTTCCAAATATCATAGTTGTTATTTTTAAGGAAGGGTATTAAAATAACATGGTTCAAGGTATAATAATCAGTATTGACTGCCTTATCACAAAAATATAGAGGCAGTTTAAATTCATCTATAAGAGTTCTTGTAATCAATTAAAGAGTTTGATTCTGTCTTTCAACAACCCCATTTTGTTGCAGAGTCCTTGGAGTAGAAAAAAATGATTATAACCTTATGAAGTATAAAGTTCGTCAAAATATTTATTATTAAACTCTCCATGATGACCACTCTGAATGGATATGATTCTATATAATTTTTAATTTTTTACTTTTTGGTATATTTAATAAATAATTTACAATCTTAATTATTATGATATATTAAATAAAACCATATTAATCTTATATAATCATTGATAATTACAAAAGTTTAATATTTTTCTTCTATACTTAAAACATGAGTTTCTCTAAAAAGATCAATATGAATAAGATAAAGGGACTTATAGGTGAATATTTCATTTTTTATATAAATTAATTACAATGTTTCTTACCAATATAGAAAGTCTTAAAAACAATATCACTTTTAAAAAGAAATTTAGTTAAATGTTGTACTAGATTATTTTAGTTGAGCTTAGAAAGTGTGTGTGTGCTATAATGACCAAGTCACCTATCAAAATTCACGAATCACTACCTTGTGATCTAAAAAATTTAACATCATGAATTGAAATATATTTTAAATCAATAAAATAGATCTTTTTAAAACTAGAAGATGAAAATAAAATATTTCCTTTGGAATTAAAAAAATGCACACATCATTTTCAAAAGAAAATTTTAAACCATTGTCACATAATTGAATAATATATAGAAAATTTTATTTTAAACTATTAAAAAATAAATAATATTTTATAATGGTGTATTTTTAAAAACCAATAGTTCTTATACTGATGATTTTAGTTCTTCAGTTATCACCAAAAGTGACATGGCCTCCATCAAGATTTTCAAGATGGTTAAACCTGGAGTTGTCACCGCACATGTGTCTCAAGAACCTAACATCCATGTACTATATATCTCCTTGGGATTTTATCTTGATACATTTCCCCTCAATTTTAGAAATAATAAAATTTTCACTATCATCACTTGATTTGATTAAGGAGATGGAATCATCACCTATACTTCATATGGAAACCTTAATGGATTTATTGATTTCCATCTTCTCCTATATATTATTTTTGAATTTGGTGTAGTATAGTTTGATGTGTACATTCTTTTTTCATTTTAATAAAGTTACCATTGATTCTTCTCATTTATTATCCTTTATAATATGATGAAAATATTTCTTCTTTCTCATGATTTTTTCAACTTCTTGGCTAGTTTCTCAATATTTTCACCATAATTAGAATAATAATCATTTATCACCTTAAATTAAATATTCTTTTTTAATTAATTACTTTTCGGATTACCATTTCATTGTAATCTCATAGGTCATGAGATATCAAATAAGATCTTGATATTTAATGTTCTTAATTTCGTTTTCTTCTAGAATTTTTGTTATCTTGGGCTTCTAAGAACATGGTAAAACCCAAAGTATATGTTTCACAAGAATTTATATATAAATATCATCTTGAAGATATTTTCCACCATTGAAAATGTTGATAAAGTGAGTAAAAACATTAGTAATTGATTCATTGAAATGAATGATAAAACTTTAAAAATCTTTAAAATACATATTAAGTATATTATCCTTAAATTTATTAGTGCATTCACGAGTTACTTCAAGAAATTTACAAATTTCATGAGCACTTTTACATGTGTAAATATTATAAAATTCATTATGATCAAAGCCATAATGAAGTGAATTCATGGCATTACAATCAAGTTAAAAGGCCACAATATCATTATGAGTCCATTTTACCTCCTATTATTTAGAGGGTGTGTACCCATGCATGAGAATCTTCCAAATGATAAAACCAATTATTTTAAGAAAAGTAAACATGTAAATTTTACAAAACCTATAGTCTATTCCATCAAATAAAGGGGCTTGACCCATTAGGTGTTCTTTGGGAGAATCTTGGGCATTAAATGTAGAATCCATCCTTTAAAGATCATTCTTTAAAACCAATTAATAGATTTATTTTTTTTTGAAAATAAGTCCCCCTATAATTCCAAGTGTTAGTCCAAGTAAGGGGGGTGAATTGAATTTTAAAAAATCAAACTAAATAATTCAATAAAATTATGAAATTAATAGATAAATTAAAATTAAATAAGAATAATATATATGAATTAGAAGAGTTAGCGTAGTGTAAATTAAAACCTAATGGAGACATAATTTGATAAAGTAGGTTGACTAAAAATCAAGATGATTACCTACATTCCCTCTGCTCAGCATTTTGATAGGTAATATATTAGTCCAAAAAATTTAACAATAGTTTTAAGATCCCAA
Source organism: Viscum album (assembly GCA_963277665.1). Classification (NCBI taxonomy): domain Eukaryota; kingdom Viridiplantae; phylum Streptophyta; class Magnoliopsida; order Santalales; family Viscaceae; genus Viscum; species Viscum album. Next base: position 836,268,866 of record OY728152.1, on the reverse strand, counting down.
CAATTTCTAGAAATATATTGAGCATTTTTATAGGTAATATTTTTCCTTTTTTGAGTATAAATTGTTTGGGTTTTATCTTGGGTGAGTTTGGGTGAAATTTGAATGTTTTAAGGGGTTTTGGGTAGTGCATAGTTGGCACACAGTTTTCTTAAACCGTGTGCCCTGCCTCAACAAACCTTGCAACCCCAGACAGAAAAGCATTGCACAGATTGTTCATAGTTTTTGAAACTGTGAACCCTCTTATTAGTAACTATACACCCCTAGAAGAGGTGCATAGTTTGGAAAACCATGCGCCCCTGCCTAGGAAACCATGCATGTGGTTTTAATTTTTCAAAAAATTCATTTTAAAATTCCCAACCCCCCATAATTCATCCAAAGTCAACCCAAATCGACCAAAACTCTTTCCTCTCAATTTTGGAGGCTTTTGAAGTATTTACTATAGTTCTCGAACATCATTATTGACATATCAAAGGTTGGATTTATGGATCTTCACATCTCTGGGTATGTGGTTTCTTCCTAATTAGGTTTTTATCCCTCTCATATCACTTTCCCGATTAGAAGGGGATGAGTTTCCTCTATTAGTGATGTATCTAGATATATCATTGTTGGATCATTAATTGTTTAATCTTGGATATAGGTTTTTGATCTAGATCTCATTCTTAATCATGATCATGGTTATTTTTCTTCAATTGGGGATTTCCATTTGAGAGCATTCATCATCAATCTTAAGGTAGGTGTTCTAAATTCAATCCTCATAGTGTTGAATTCCAATTTCATGTATGTATTGTGGAATTTAAATTGGAACATTTGACAATTGAATCTTTAATTGAACAAATAAATTGATTAATTAATTTATAAAATCATGGAATTGATTAATTGAGTTTCCATGTGAATATGAGATGAGTTGAACTTGGTAAAATTGAATTTAGTGATTGTGATTATGAAATTGGTATAATTGGATTAATTAATCGGCTAATTAATTAATGGGATGTTGTGATTATGGAATTGATGGGATATTGGGATTGTGTAATTGGTCAATTAATGTGATTATAGATTAATTTATAATGAGGATTATGATATGGTTAACTTAACCTTAATGGGTTAATGGGTTATATGGTTAAATGATGAAAAATAGTTTAATAATAAATTGTTCATATCATTCCATGTGATTAAATTGAAGAACCATGTTAGTTGTGATAAATTGTAATGGCATACCATGATGTGAAATTTAGATAAAAAGGGTTAATGTTTATTCACCTTGAATGTTGTTATATATATAATGTATGTGTGATTGATTAATATATGATTGTGGGACAGAGACTAATGCTCCAAATACCCATATGTGATAAAAGAGGAGTGGGATATGGAATGTTGCTCTAAATACCCATATGAGATAGAGAGTATAATACATGGACTGAGGCTCTAAATACCCTTGTGGAATTGAGGTGTGGGACTGGGATTGAGGATCCAAATACCCATGGGGTGTTAGTCATGATGTTCTACGCCCATAAGTTTGGCATTGTACTATATTCCAATTGGCCAGGATATGATTTTAAATGAAATAATAAATGATAACCATGGTATTGTGATATGTGATATCCCTTAGGGATAGTACAAACTCTATAATGGGCTAATGTAGGTATTTTTTGCATGAGTGTCATCAAGAACCCAAGAGTTATGTGGTTAATTAAAGAATAATGAAATGTGATAACTATATACTTATGAATTACAATTTATTATTTATATAAATTCATAAAATTTTATTGACTGGATATTTTTTTATATTCCATTGGTGGTGGCCTACTTAGTTGTACTCACACCCTACTCAAGCTACCTAATAAGTACCTGAATAGACTTCATATTTGTAGGACAAGATAAGGGCAAGAGCCCTATGTTAGATGGTTGATTTGGGATGGAGCATGGATGAGGGAACTAAAATTAGTGTTGGGACCCTATTAAGAGGGATGATGTCTTTATTTTTTGTTTTTTTATTAGACACTTGAAACTTATTATGGAATAAAGTATCTACTATTTTAGTTGGGATATTGTATTCCTGTTTTGGTTTAGCATGTGACGTTGTTCTGTTTTAGTCATGGAATTCAATTTAGTTATTTATTTGGCTATTGTTTCTTTTACTTCCGCTATTGTGATGATTTGATAAAGAGGGTATATCCTCACCATGAACTATATTATACCGTCACTACTAGTCAGAAGCCTCTGGTATATTGGGAGGTATGATTTAGGTCATGTGACAAACTAACTCAGGGAACCAGTGTGTGGAAATTTGGTTGGGACATCACAAGGTGGTGTTATAGTAAGTTTTATTTTCCTTTTATTTTATATTAATATTTGGTAAAGTTAGATAGGATAATAGGATGAGTCAATCCTTGGTTAAGAGCTCATTCATGTGAGTAGATAACCCATGTAAGAGGGTAAAAGCCAAGTACCCTGGGTGGGATTGTTGTTATTGATGTGTGTTGTTACAGTTGAATGTTATTTCTCCTAAAGTAATGAACTTGTTGTGTGATGTGATCTTCTTTTCTAATATTTTTTTTAATATTTGACTCATGGACTGGTATGGTATGAGAGTTGAGTATGACTACATAATTTTAGGAATGCACAAGAAAAGAAGGTTTTGGGTAAGTTGTTAAATAGAAATTCTTTTCTTTGCTTTAGTGACTTAAATGAAAAGTTTCCAAATATGAAATTTAAATATTATAAAAGAAATAAAAAATAAAAAATTAGTGTCTAATGAGAAAATTGATATATGAGAATGTTTTTACCCTTTTTGAACCTATAACTAGATGAAGAATGGTTAAGGGTAGTGATATCACCTTGTTTTTGACCGCATGACATGCTTTAGGGGGAAAGTCTTGTTATGGAATATATTGAATCCCTCTTACTTAAATGTGTTAAAGTTGTCTTATGTGTCCTAATACATTTTTTGTCATTGTAGAGATATGCCTCCACATCGATTCTTTTTGAGAGGACTACATGAGGTTTTGGCTGGAAATGACCCACCATCAGTGGAACCTAAGGCACAAATATTACAAGGTGAGAAATTTAGAGAGAAATTCCATGATAACATCACTCACTTAATGACGTTTTTGGAAAGAGACCCAGGCTGAGTTGTGAAAAGTATGTCTGATTTGACAAGTGAGTTCTAGTTGCAACACCCTATGAATTTCACTGGAGAGGGTGGAACTGAGGTAGATGATTTCTGGATTGAGTCTATCCATACTATACTTGACCACTTAGATACTCCCATTGAGAAAAGAGGCAATTTGGTATCTTATATATTTCATGGTGAGGTGAAGAGTTGGTGGGATATATAGAATCAGGATGGACAACTAGAGGATATAAAGTGTAAGGAATTTCCGGAGAAGTTCTTGGAACACTTTTACCATGATACTATCATGAAAGAGAGAGAATATGAGTTTATGATGTTGAATCAGGTGAGGATGTCCATAATAGACTATTCTGGACACTTTAATGACTTACAATGCTTTGTTCCAGTATTGGAGGGGGGTGAGGCTACTATTAAAAAGTGATTTTTGGGTGGGATTAAATGTGAAATTAATTCCCAATTTAATATATTTTGGTTGAAAAAGTTTTTATAATTAATGAATTAGGCTTTCATTTATGAGGGGAACCTAAAAGAGGTTTCAAGTAGAGGATATGTGGTTTCTGCTAATTGGTTAGGAGGTATGAATTTTGAGAGAAGGAAGCATCATTATGATAACATTGACCAGAGTAGTAGAAAGAAGAGTGGCTATAGGGAAGGTTTAGTTACATAGGACCTTACTCAGGTGACCTATCACTAGTGTGGTAGGATGGGTCATTTTTGTAGATAATTCCCCCAACCACCGATAGAGTGTCTAGCTTGTGTAAGGATGAGAGATCTATAGATGTTTTGTAGGAACCCAAGGCAGATGAGTAATGATGGAGCAGTTAGGTAGAACCAGAGTGTGGGAAGAGGATCTTCTACGCCATATCAGTATGGTAGTTGGATTTCTATTATCCATGGTGGCAGAGGTAGTGGACATGGTGATTTTGGGAAATAGTGCATGTATCAACAGAGTAGTGCAACTCTAGGGACTCTGACTGCATCAATAGAAAGAGGGGAAGGGTAGTTTCATGTAGTTCATCCTACACCGATGGACAGTGAGGTTGGACTATCAATAGTTAGAGTTACTATTCTTATAGCTTCTACACTACCTTGTGCCTTATTTAATAATAGTGCCTTTAATTCCTTTATATATGCACAACCTATGAATTGGTTGAATCTAGAAGTGGAGTTTGTGAGTGGGTAATGATGATAGATACACCTTTGTGAGTAAGGTCAAGAGACATCTGTTTGTGAAAGTAATGTTCTCTTGAGGTTGGGGAGTAGCGTTTTAGTTGGGGTCTTTACATCCTCGACATGTCAGGATTTGACCAGATTATGGGTTTGGATTGGTTAGTAGCATATTGATCCCACATTTATTGTTTCTGAAGGAGAGTAACTTTTATGTATCCTAAGGAAGATTATTATATTCACTATGGAGAGTGGGATATCAAGGTGGTCCGTACAGGGCTAGTTCATCAACAACTGGGGGAGATCACTACCCAGGTTTCTAGTCTGTTACAGGATGATAGAGGTGTAAAGTAGGATTTATTTCCACCAGTATTAGAAAATGTTATAGGATGTGTTTAACAAGGAATTATTAGGGATTCTACCTAAGAGATATGTGTAATTTACTATTGATCTAATGTCGGGGCTGAAACATTTTCTATTCCACCATATAGAATGGATCCAACAAAGCTTCAAGATCTTAAGACTCAACTAGAAGAGTTGATGTATAAGGGTTTTATCCATCCGAGTATGTCACCTAGGGTTTCTCTAGTTTTGTTTTCTAAGATGGATGATGGGACTCTTAACTTATGTGTTGATTACTGGAAGTTTAATCATATGACAATGAATAATTGATATTCTCTTCCACATATCATTGATATATTCGACTAGTTGAGAGGATCTTGTATTTTATCCAAGATTGACTTGAGATTAGGGTATCATCAGTTGAGAGTTCTACCTTATGACACACCTCAGGCTTCTTTCAGAAGAAGGTATGGAATTTTTGAGTTCTTTGTGATCTTGTTTAGGATAATGAAATCGCTAGTCATGTTTGTGGACGTGATGAACATAATCTTCCACTCGTACCTAGATCAGTTTGTGGTAGTATTTGTGGATGAAATCCTGGTATACTCCAAGACTCATGGTGATGATGCCCAATATCTTAACATCATCGTGAGTACACTAAGAGAGAATTAGCTATATTCCAACTATCTAAGTGTCAGTTTTAGATTGATTAGGTATACTTATTGGATCACATCATCTTAGAGAAAGGTGTTTCAATGGAACCAGAGAAGGTGAAAGTAGTTTTTTGGGAACATCCTAGGAATTTTTTTGATATCCACATTTTTATGGGTTTAGTGGGTTATTATAGGAGGTCCATCTAAGAATTTTTCTTATTTGGAAGCACCTATTTCATGATTCAACAATATGGGGGTAAATTTTGAATAGTCTATAGCATGTGAGAATGCCTTTCAAGAGTTGAAGTAGCATTTGACTACGACATCAATCTTGATCCTACCCAAGCTGAGTAAGGAGTATACAATGCTTTGTGATGCTTTTGGGATCATTCATGGGGTAGTATTGATGTAGTGAGAGTGAGTTGTAGTGTATGGGACTCAACAGTTTAGGCAACATCAAAACAACTACCCTATACACGACCTCAAATTAGCTACAATGGTTTGTGCTGTGAAGTGTTAGAAGAATTATCTATTAGGGGGAAACTTTACTATGTACACTGATCATAAGAGCTTAAAGTATATATTTTCATAGTGATATTTGAATATCTGATAGTGGAGGTGGGTTGAGTATATGCAATCATTTGATTTTGATCTAACATATATGCTTGAGAAGGGAATTATTATTTCTAACACTCTAAGAAGTAGAAATTAGAATCAGGAAGTTCAGGAGTCTAGTGTTGAGTAGAAGATGATAAATTTACTAGATGAAATTCATGTTATGGTTCAGGAGATCAAGTATTAGATGAATATAATATTAATTTCTACAGATTCTATGATTTTTGAGCTAGACCAGGGAGAGGTAGTATGAGGATACAAAGTGTTTGGACTTGAGGGAAATCCTTAAAGGTTGGGATAAACCTTCAATTTGGACTATATATGAGGATGATATAATCTATGTTAGGAATCCGGTTATTATACCTATGAGTATGTAGGAAGAGATGATGCATGATTTTTCATACTTCGAAGTGGGTGGTGCATCCAGGTTTGAATAGAGTATACCGTGAACTATGTTGATAGTATTAGTGTTTAGGAATGAAAAAGGATATTTCTAGGTTCATGACATGATGCTACACCTATCAATAGGTGAAGGAAAAGCATCAATGAGTTGGTGGTTTAATATAGATTTTTCCCATTCTAGGATGAAATTGGGATGAAATGACCTTGGAATTTATGGTGGGTATATCGAGTAATCCTCAGAGGAATGATGCTATTTGGGAGGCTGTGGACCGAATTATGAAAGTAACACATTTATTGCCTATACAGAAGATTTATTTAGTGGATCAATTGAGTGATTTGTATGTTTGGGAGATAGTCTATCTTCATGGGGTGACACAAAGTATTGTTTCAAACCATGAATCACGTTTTACTTCATGATTCTAGAAAGACTTATAGAATAATCTTGGTATACATATTTTACTGAGTATGAAATTTCACCCACAGAAAGATTTGAAGTCAAAACATACTATAAAGAAGCTTGAGGATATGATTTGAGCATGCATTCTTGACTTTAGTTGTTTGTGGGAGATTCACTTAGCATTGGTGGAGTTCATCTATAAAAACAGTTATCAGGAAACTATTCATATGGAACCATATGAGACTCTTTATAGTAGGCCATGTAGATCACCTCTATTTTGGATAGAGGTAGGTGATTCAGAGCTATTGGGATCGAGTCTCATTCATGAGACGTCATAGAAAGTTTAGATGATTCAGAAGAATATGACTATGGATCAGAGTAGGCATAAGTTGTATGCTAATAGACTTCATCGACCCCTAGAGTTTGCAAAGGGTGATCGTGTATTCCTTCAGGTGTCATCTAGATTGGGTCACCATAGGATATAGAGACAGGGCAAGCTGGTGCCCATGTTTGTTGGACCGTTTGAGGTTGCGAAGAGAATCAGACCCATGGTGTACCAATTGAATCTTTTATAGAGGTATAGTTCTACAAATGATGTTTTTCATGTGTCATAACTTCGGCAGTATCACCCCAAACCTTCTCTTGTGATCGATGTGAATGATGTTGAGCTTGATACTGATGCGTCCTTTGAGGGGCATCCAATACGTGTGTTGGATCTTAGTGAGAAAGTGTTGTGGGGAAAGAACTTCCATTAGTTCATGTATTATCAAAATATGGGCGTGATAAGGAGGAAACATGGGAGAGTGAAGCAGATATGTGGGCTTAGTTGAATTATCCTTTTTTACCTTGGGATCCTAGAGATGTTTGGGTGTACAACTCGTTGATGAGCTATTATAAGGTAGGGAGATTATAAGATGAAAATATTTTCTATAAATTTATTGAACTCTTTTAAAAGTAAAATTTTTATTTGTTTTGAGTATAACTTTTTTGGCTTTTATATTGGGTCCATTTGGGTGAAGTTTGGATGTTTTCTGAAGGGGTTTTGTGTAGTGTATAGTTGGCGCATAGTTTTCCCAAACCATGTGCCCTACCCTGGAAAACCATGAAACACCAAATAGCTAAGGATTGTAGGGAAAGAACATAGTTTGTAAAAAAATTCACCCTCTTTGGAGTAACTGTGCACACCCTATAAGAGGCACACAATTTAGGTGCATTGTTTGGAAAACCATGCGCTCCTACCAAGAAAACCATGTGACCAAGTTTAATCATTTCAAAAATTAGTTTTAAGATTCCCAAACACTCTATACTTCACCCAAAGTTTACCCAAATCAACCCTAATTCTTTCTTATATTTTTTGCAGCCTTCCAGATGAATTCCTAGGGCTCTCAAACATAGTTCTCGATAGATCAAAGTCTGGATTAACAGATATGCACCTTTCTAGGTATGTGGTTTCTTCCCAGTTAGGTTTATCTCCCTATCATCTCACTTTCTGGATAAGGAGGAGATGATTTTACTCTATTGGCGAGGGATATAGATCTATATTTTTTGGATCTTGATTCATTTAATCTTGAATCTAGGTTTCTGATCTAGATCTCGTTCTTCATCATGATCTTGGTTTTTCTTCTTCAATTAGGTATTTACATTGGCGAACATTTTTCATCAATATTGAGGTAAGTGTTATAAATTCAATTCCCATATTCTTGAATTCCAGTTGCATCTATGTGTTGTGGAATTTAAATGAGAAAATATGAAAATTGAATCTTGAATTCAATAAATTAATTGATTAATTAATTTACAAAATCCTGGAATTGATTAATTGAGTTTCCATATGAATATGAGATGAGTGGAACTTGGGAAAATTGAATTTGGTGATTGTGATTATGAAATTGGTAGAATTGTAATGATTAATTGGATAATTAATTAATTGAATGTTTTGATTGTGGAATTTAATGGATATTGGGATTATGCAATTGGTCAATTAATGTTATTATGAATTAATTGATAATGAGGATTATGAGATGGTTGAATTAAACTTAATTGGTTAATGGGTTATATGGTTAAATGATGAAAAAAGGCTTAGTAGTGAATTGTTCATGTTATTACATTGTGATGAAATTAAATAAACATTTTTTGTAATAAATTATAATGGTATACTGTGATGTGAAATGTTGTTAAAAAGGGTTAATGTTGATTCAACTTGAATGTTGTGATATATATGATGTATGTGTGATCAATTAATATATTATTGTGTGCTAGAGACTAATGATCCAATTACCCATATGTGATAAAAGAGGTGTGAGGCATATACTAATGCTCCAAATTCCCATTTGAGAGAGGGAGTATGGGAAATGGACTGAGGCTTTAAATACCCTTGTGGAATTGGGGTGTGAGACTGGGAATGAGGCACCAAATACCCATGAGTTGTTAGAAACGACATTTTATGACCTTGAGTTTGGAATTGGAATATGGTATAATTATCCATGATATGTTTTTAAATGAAATGTTAAATGATAAACATTGTATTTTGATATGTGATATCCCTTAGGGGTAGTTCAGACTCTAGTATAGGCTGAAGCAGTTATTGTTTTCATGAGTGTCATCATGAACCCATGAGTTACATGGTTAATTAAAGAATAAAGAAATGTGATAACTGTTTACTTATTCATTATACTTTATTCTTCATACAACTGCATACAATTTTATTGACTATATATTTTTTAGACGCCGTTGGTGGTGGCATTTAGATTTATATTCAAACCCCACTCGACCTGCATGATTGATACTCAAATAGACTTGATGTTTGCAGAAAAGGATAATGGAAAGAGCCCTATGTTAGATGGTTGAGTTGGGATAGAGCATGGATGAGGGAACCAAACTTGGTGTCGAGACCCACTTGGGAGTTTTAGTGTCTTTATTTTTGGGTTTTCATTATAAAATTGACACTTATTATGTCATGGTATATATACTATTTTATTTTGGATATTGTATTCCTGTTTTGGTTCAGTATGTGATGTAGGTCAGTTTTAGTCATGGAATTCAGTTTGATTAACGAGTTGGATATTTTTTTTACTTTCTATATTGTGATACTTTGATAAAGAGGGTATTATCTCCCTATGATAGATATTAGACCCATTGCTTCTAGTTAGTAGCCTTTGGCGTATATGGAGGCATGATTGAAGTCATGTGACCAACTAGATTAGGGTACCAGTGTGTGGAACTCAGGCTGGGTCATCACAACAGTCAAGAAACCTGAGATGAAAGTCCCTTTTATTTAATGGTATCCATGTCACCTAATATACACTCACTTTTTAATTTCATATATCAATAAACCCAATACAAAAAATAGACACTTTATTTTGAGATGGTTTTAACAAGAAAAAGTAACCCCCCCATTTTAATGGTAATGAGAACCCAAGAGAAGAAGAAGGTGATGATGATATTTCCTTAGATTAAAAACCATTATAAATCACTCTCTAATATATCATAAATATTGTAAGAATAATAATTATATAAGGATAGAAGAATACATGATATAGAATTTTAGAAAAACAATGAAGCACAAGATATTTCTCAAGATAAGGAATAAGAGGCTTTGATTTGCATTTGATTTATGTTTGGGTTCATATCTATTGATGTATATGCATCCTTAGGGATCTATTTATATCCCAAAAAAGTATGTTGGTCATTATGTAGAAGTATCATGTCAAATAAAATTTTCAATGTTGAGTCTGAGAAGCAGGGTGCATAAAAAATGACTAGTTTTATTGGGATCACTAGTTAGTTAGACGATCCTACCGGATAGTTATAGGGACCACTAGCTGGATATTGGGTGAAAACTTAATGGTCAGTGGGATTTCAAATGGTGAATTTATTTTTCTATATCCACTGGTTGACTGATTTTTGTCCACCACATAGCTGGTGGGCCTGAAAGTGGCCTGGTTCCACTAGTTATACCATTGCCTAGCTGTTGGAACTATTCTTATTAGCTTCTGGTGATAGATAGTGAGGGTATTCAAGGAATCCCTCCAAACACTTTTTGATTCCTTCATTTCCAATGTTAACAGCATAACTTAATTCCAAAACATAAATACTGAAATCTCATGAAATAAAATGTTTTGATCAATGATAGGTGTTTATGATCATTAAAACGTAGTGAGGTACAACAAAATGTACCATATCATAAACCTACCAAAAGTTGTTTCTTGAAATTAATAGTATTCATAAATGTAAATAAAATGAAATTAAATAGACAAAACATGCATATAATCCATAGTTCCCTTTCCATATTTGATCCCATAACCATCCAAACCAACATTCTCATGTTATTAAGTACTGGATATTAAAGTTTAAAAGGATTTAGTTTAGAATGTTCTCAATTCAAAGTCTATATATCGACGTTTATTTTTCCACATCATCATTGAAAAATTTGTCAAGATTTTCTCTTTATTATTTAAATATAAAATACCTACATTTTAAGGCAATAAATAAAAAATGCCTTCAAATACTGCTAATATTATTAGTTAATAATGAATAATTTTAATTTTTTTTATTTTCAAACCTTGAATGTAATTATAAAATGGTAACAAAGGTTCAATAAAAAAGTTATCATGAATATATAAAGGACTAAGAGAAACATCAACAAAACACAAAATTACCAAGTGAAAAATTTATCTCTAGACTTGAAGTGATTAACCACCAATGAGTTTCTTTCATTCCTACCAAAGAATACACATATTACTTTGATATTAATTTATATTTTTATTATTCTCTATGTGAAACATTTTTAATATTATGATCCTGAGTTGAAAAGGAAATAAATATTATTTATTTTGTAACTCAACCTTCCAAAATTTAACATTTTTATATCTTGATAGAAGAAATATTAGGAATAAGTTATTTCCTTTTATTAAGTGAAAACTTCTTGTACACAGTGTTCAACCTACCAGATTTGGGGATATAATCCAACCCAATTGAAGATGAGTTTGATCAAATTTATAAGAATATTATTTATATGTTTTTTGAATAGGATATATAAATCCATTATTGTAATGAAAACAATGGTATGTAATATTAAAAAATAAGGAAGTGATGAAAATTTCCAATGAAGTTATCAATTAGGAATAAAAAAATACCAATCAGATAAATTTATAATGTCGAAGAAATAAATAAAAATATTAGAAGAAATTATATATGGTTAAATAAAATAAAATATTTATGTCATAATATACTTGGAGTAAAAAAAACCATCCTCTCAAAGTTATTTTGGGAGAGACGATTCAAGGAAGGTATTTGGATTCTTTGGTAACACCTGTTCAATCAATAAATATTCCTTCAGGGATAAGGTAAGTGATGATTTTACTGATAAATCTATAAATTATTCTTCTCACACTAGTTACTTTTATAAACTCACATTAGTAAAATAAATTAATGATTAATTTTATGAACTCTAGAAAGATATCAATATTCTAAAAGAAATATATTAATAATCCAAGGTCAATATGTCCATGGAAAATAATAAAATTTCAAAACATACCATCAATTTTGTTTATTAAATAGATACTTGGTTATGAAAGAATCACTACATGGAAAAATACATTATGTGAAACTATGTTAATAGATGAATAAAATTGATTTATTTCTAGACAATAACCAATGTTTAAAGGAGAAAAATTCACCCATCACATATAATTAATTTCATAATGACCTTTGATTGTCTGTCTTCTATTGTTTCTTGAAATTTATTCCTTCTTATAGTGTTTATTTCTAAACATTCACTTTTTTTAGTTATATTATTTTCTATTAACCATGGTTATAAACATTATGATTAATTTTTCATAATATGAGAAAATTATTCATTCCTAAAACCCACTATATCCTCGAACCTCATAAATCATTCTTTAAATTATTTCTTGAGAAATGTATTCTCTGATTTCTCTTAGTATATACAAGGATTTATTTTCTTCTTATAATATTTTCAAACTAATCATGGAAAATTTATGAATGTATCTAATAACAAGTGAATAATACACTAATATAGAGGTTGAATTAGTGGATGAAACTTTTCACTTTAGTTTACATTTTATGATTTTCTTGTCTAACATCAATAATAACGAAATGACACCATCACCAAAAAATTACATCAATTTTTTACCATAAAGTATAAAATCAAAAAACCCAAGGAACACATGATTTATAACATTGAATCCCAATATTAGTGGATACATTTATGAAATTATTGAAATAACATGAGTTATCTAAATTATTAATATCATCAAGTGATTATAGTATTGTTAGGATTATACTTTAAACCCTTTACAATTCAGTACATCCTAATAAGAGTTCATGTTTCCACATTTTTAATACAATTAATATTAAATCTAAATGTATATTTATATTATTTAAAATAAATAAATTCACTAAATCATTATTTATTTTCCTCTTATTTTTCAAATTCCACCAAGCCTTCATTCAGTGAAACAAATATTTAAATTAAAACCCCAAAATTTCCTTGATAATCTTAATCATAAAAAATAAAAAAATCCATTATAAATTGTCATAGAATACTCTCTTTTTTATGTTATATATATATTTATATTAAATGAAAATAACCTATATATAAATTCCTTAGATAAATTTAGATCCATAATAAAATGACAATTAATTTATATTTCTTAATCTCTCTAAAAATTTAATTTTTTTTGGATTTTAAAAAATGTCCACTTTTGATGGATGGCTATGATCCAAAATAAAGATTTTTTAAAACAAAAAAATATAATCCCAAACATAAATTTATAGAAATCCATACATAAAAAATAGATCAAGATTATGATAGTGGGACTTATGGCATGAGATAATCCAACCTTGAGCACCGTGGTCCTTGACCAGTACTTATCTATTCAATTTAACATATAGTGGTAAGGACTATTTGGAGAAAGGTTCCTAAAAATGGCTTGTGTGGGACTTAAACATGAGAGATCATTTATGGTTCATCATGTTTTAAACTAAACAGGATGAGGTATGAGTCATCTTTGGCTCATCACTAGAGGTATCCCTGGATTATCACTAGAGAAAGAAGATTATCCTTATACTCAATAGCATATGAAATCCATATACTTCTCAGATAGGAGGTAGCTAGATCAGGTTGGGGATTACAAAAAAATAGGAGGAATATATATGGGGATACAAAGAGGACTATATAGAATCGAGGTATCTTTAAAATTTAATAGGATATCCTCAACTCATAGTGTATATAGGGGATCCAAAAGGAGAATATTGAATCAAGGTGAGATAGGTCATCTTATGCTCGACACATAAAAGAAAATAAGTGTTTTTTGAATGTTGGTATTGAAAATCATAGAGTAATATTACATATCATTGTTAATAGAAATCAAAGATCACATATTTTGAGAGATACATTTTAAGGTCATATGTAATGACCAGTCCATGCGGTTTAATATCATATAGTATGGATGTGCACTATATAGTTTAGAGTCATGAAACTGGGACAATAAAAGGAAATTCCCATATTTTATCTCAATTATGATAATATAACAATTAACTAAAACCCCTTATTCCATGATAGTTATTATATGTGTTAGGAATAATAGATAATATATTATCAACTATATCCCATGTGTAACACCTTGAGTATTCATGAATTATTTTTTTGAATTAATTAAATTTCTTTAATGGATTATGTTACCCTCAATACCAAGTTAATATTGTGTTATATGAAACACCAAATTTATATTTTTCTATACACAAAACTAAATTATCTTTCATTACACACAACATTGAGTTTTAAAAAAACCTTGTTATATTATTAATTTAGTAATTTAACCGTGACCATTATAACCTAGCTTTTAAACTTAGTGATATAAATAGTAATAAATAATTTTAAAATATTATGTATAATGGTTTTATATAAAGAAAAAATATTTATAATCAAATACATAATTTTTGATAAAGTCTTTATATGTTTCGAAAATACTATTTTCTAAAAAAAATAAATCTATGTATTTTTGTGAACAATAATACAATTTAATGGAACCTCCTTATTTTAATGACCATAAATCATTTTTTATATTTATAATAAGATTAATGTTTTATGATATTACATCATTTTGTGAAGAAAATTGGCTAAGTATAGATCTACTATTAGTTATGAAGATCTACCATTAGTTATTGGGATCTATCATCAGTTCAAAGAGATCTATTGTTGGCTGTAATGATATATCGTTAGTTCAACCAGACTATACTAATTATGGATCTTCCATTTAGGACATAAAACTCTAGTTCAAACAAGATCTACTGATGAAATTTGTCCACTGCTGACTGATCTACCGTTAGGATCTACCACCAGAGTAGATCTACCGTTAGACCAAATCTACCACCAGACTAGATCAACCACAAGACTAGATATACTGCTAGTATAGATGATTTACTATTGATAGATCACCTACTAGACCATGATACTGTTAGTATAATCTACCATTGGTATATTACACTATCAGAGATGATTTAACACTAGTATTATACCCTTGTTTCTCTGACTCTCATTTGAATTTAATTCCTCTAACAACTGGTTTATGGGAGTTAATGCATTCAAGAAGCACATAGATTTATTAATCATTATTCCTAAACACTCCACATATTCATTGAATACAAATCCAAAGTTTAATGATTTATTTAACAATATGATAATCTATTACACCTTTATTATTATTCTTCAATAGCTATTTGGACCTGGAGAGATATATATTTAGGAAATCTTCTTCATACGTGAGATATAAATACATGTAGGGGAGGAACTATGGAATATACAGAAAATAAGAACCTTAATATTCTATATAGGGGGAAAATCCTAACTCAACTATGTGAATGTTTTTAAAAAATCCATATATAGAAAACATAAATTTTTTTCCAAACTCTACGATACTCTGTTTTTGTAGACTTTCAGAAGAACTAGTTTGATCTCTTTAGAAAGAAAAATATGAGGACCTTTGAACATATGAATCTATGTAAATTGAGTAGCACCACATTTTTATTCTCTAATCATTTTTACTATATATTTATACTTAATATTTGAGATATGTGTTTTATTACTCTGGTTATCTATACACACTATCTCATGTTACAAACTAGAGTATTCTTGACAAACTCTTTCAACTTTCTCTGTTTATATACCCACGAAAATTGAGGAAGAGGTCATGTGTGACATGTTTATTTTCTTATTACCATGTATAATTGTGAAAGAATATTTTATCTTAGAAATAATGTGTTATATTGATTAAAAAACACAATTCAAGTTGTGGATATGATTATTTTTATAATAATACTCTTGATAGTAGGTAATTTCTAAGTAGAGGGGGTTATGTTTCAGCTTGATACTGAACCCCTTTTTTTATTCTGTTATGTGTTCTAGTTTTATTTCTTCCTTTCAAAGGTAAAACTATATCTGTTACTAAAATTAGAAACAAAACATTACATTGATTGTTATTCTTAATTTTTGTTTATATAAAGTGTTTGGTTAAGTTAGTCAATTTCAAAATTTTTAGTATTTGTAAAATATTTTAACTGAGCCATAATCCTACTTCTAAGAAATTTTTTGAAAGATAAAATTTATATTTTTCTACTATTTTGATTAAGTCAGAGTTTTTATTAATTTGGAAGATTTTTTTTAATGTTTTTTAATAAAAACATTTATTGGGAACTCAATTCACCCCACTCTTGAGTTTCTCACTCTAACCAAAATTTGGTATCAAATTATTTTCAGATATATTTTCAACTATGATTTAATTTTCATTTAAATATCTTAAAATTTAGTTATTTATAAATTTAATTCTTTATGGATTATAATAGGTAAGAGGGATATGAAAAAATAGGCCTACTTTTTTAAATTGATCAAACTGTGATCAGTGTAAGACTAAAATGAAGATTCATATTGAAAGCATGGGTTTTGAAATTTAGAGTGTTATTGAAGAAAAATATGAATTACCCAAAAATTCTAGTAATGAATAGAGCGATCCTACTAAAATTTCTTATAATAATAACTATAAATACATAAATTCCTTATAATGTGAATTAAGAGATGAAGAATTTAATATAATTTCTTCCTGTACTACTACATTTGAAATTATGAATACTTTAAAAGTTTCTCATGAAGGAATTTATAATATCAAAGAAATATGTTCAAATACTTATACTAATAAATATAATACTTTTAAGAGGAAAATTTATGAAATTGTTTTTGATATTTATATTATTTTTAATGATATCATTGAAATAATTAATTCATTAGTGAAACTAACTCATAACAAAGATCAAGTGATGTTCCTGTTGAGATGTTTACCAAACAGATAGAGAGGGACTTCAATTTAAATTTGAGAGTCATGTGATCTGAGTAAGTTTCTTCTTACAGAATTGATATGAAAGGCTATGGTTTTTGAATAATAACTCATGGTAACTAGAGAATAAGAAGATAAACCAAATAGGAAATAAGTAGCCTTCAAAATCATTGATTGAAAACAAAAGGGCAAGATCAAATAAAATAGATCAAGTGATGAAGAGTCACCTCATGACAGTGATGAAGAAATGGATGAATTGGATATAAGATTTAAGAAATTCTAAAAAATGAATAATTTATTCAAGAAAGCTAGTTATAAAGAAAATTATGACAATAGAGGTAATTAGAGAAAGTATTGGAAAAAGGATTATAATATTAATGGAATAATATAATATTAATGAAAGAGAAAAGGTCATGTCAAAGATGACTGTTTGAGGTTAAAATTATAGAATAAATACGAAGATAAGGATAAGAGAAATAATAATTCTATGAAAGATTTTATAATGATTCAGGGGATAGATCAAGGGAATTATATTCAAGCATAGAATACAACCTTGATATATCCAACATGTGTTTTATGACAAACAAATCTGCGGTATCTAGTATATTTCCTATATCTCCTGTTCATAGCTATAATTCTTTTGGAGTTGAAAATAGTGATGAAAACTTATCTAATAAATAAATGTTTTAATACATTAATTTGTTGGTGGATAAATTTAATGAACTTAAAGATAAATATAAATGTTTAAAGAAGGATCATGCTCTGACTTCTAGTTTTAAAATTGATCTTAGTATAGATAAGGATAAAAATTCTCAAAGGATAAAAGAGAACAATGAGTTAAAGTTATATAATGAGAAATTAAAAAATAATTTATAAACTTTTAAAAATGGAATAAATTTCTTAACTCAAATGCTAGGAAAGAAGAAATCACCTAAATATACCACTGGGATATGCTATAAACCAGGTCAAAGAAGGTTTATTAAAAATAATTTTATTTCTAGATTCATTTCTTATAAATATATTACAATTTATTTTATTCCTATGGAAAAAACAATTTTTTTAATTATAAAACACTAAAATATGATTTCAGGAAACCTATTAATCATTTATGGGTTCCTAAATCTTTGATTAATAACATTTATAGACCCAAGAAGATTTGGGTACCAAATTCATTTTTGGTTTAATTTTTTTGGTTAGAAAACTACTTGAAAAGATACAGTAATCATCTATCATATCTAGACAATGGTTGTTCTAGACACATGATTTAAGAATATTCAATTTTTAAGAACCTAATCAAGGTAGATGGTGGAAATTTCATTTTTTTTGTGATAATGATAAATGGAAAAATTATTGGTCTTGGAAAAATTAGAAATTTTAACACTATTTTAATTTCAAAATTTTTATTTATAGAAGGATTAAATTATATAATTCTTAGCATACCATGTTTTTGTAATGATGGTTTTCATGGTAAATTTGAAAATAATTCCTGAAAAGTTTTTGATTCTAAAAATTATTTAGTTTTTTTTAATTTAAGAAATGATAATTTATATACTGTTAATTTAGATTCCCTGTTTTCTAAAAAAATTTCCTATTTAAGTTCATTTCACAAAAAATATTGGATTTGATATAGTAGACTAGGCTATTGTTACATTCACTCACTTGGAAATATTACTAGGAAAGTTTTAGTCAAGGATCCACTCAAACTAGAATTCAAAAATGATATGGTATGTAACCCATGTCAAAAAGGAAAATAACACAAAATATATTTCAAATCAAATAAATAAGTTTCAACTTCTCAACCCCTAGAACTAGTTCACATGGATTTTTGGAGCTTCTAGAGTTTCTAAATTAAATGATAATCACTATATTTATTTTCTTATAAATGAATTTTCTAAATATACTTGGGTTTTATTTATATCTCACAAAAGTTAATCTTGTTCCTATTTTACCAAGTATTACAAATCTATAGAAAATCTTAGTGGACTTAGAATTAAGAATTTAATAAGTGATCCTGTGTGTGAGTTTGAAAATCAATATTTTGAATCTTTTTTCTTAGAAAATGGATATAATCATAAGTTTTATTCTCTTAGGACCCCAAAATAGAATGGTATAGTATAAATAAAAAATAGAACCCTTTAATAAATTTATCATACCATTCTCAATGAGTATGATATACTTGTTTATTATTTGGGAAGAAGCTATGGATAGAACTTATTATATAATTAATAGATTTATTGTAATACCTATCTTAAATAAAACCCCTTATAAATTATGTAAAGGAAGAAAACAAAAGGTTAATTACATTAGAGTTTTTGGTTGAAAAGTATTTATTCTTAATATAAAAGATAATCTTGATAATTTTTTTTCCAACAGTGATGAAGGAATTTTCATTAGATATTCAACATATAGTAAATAATATAGGGTTTTTAATAAAACAACAAAGATTATGGAAGAATCTGTATATATCAAATTTGATGAAATATATCCACATGAGCCTAATAACCCTTTATATATCCTTGAATATGATCTATCAAATCTAAACATAAATTCAAAACCTTATGACAGTTCTATGAAACAAGTAGAAAAATCATTTAGTTTTGAGGAACAACCTAAACCTGAACCTAGAGAAGACAATGAGATAACCCAACCTTATTTTACTAGAACTTTTAGGACTCATAAATACCATACTTTATTTGCTGTAGTTGGAGATATAGATATAGGAAAAAAAATTTATCTTCTCTTAAAAATTAGGTTAAACATCATGATTTTCTATCACAACTTGAACCTAAAAACATAAATGATGTAATTAATGAAAAATTCTAGGTGATGAGAATGTAAGAAGAACATAATCAATTTGATAGAAATAAATTTTTGGAACTAGTAGTTAGACCAAAAGGAACTCTGACCATTAGAACTAAGTGGTTTTTTAAAAACAATATTGAAGAGTCAAACACTATTGTTATAAATAAATCTAGATTGGTTGAATAATGATATAATCAAGAAGAAGGTATTGACTATGAGGAAACCTTTACACTGGTGTCTAGAATTAAATCTATCATATTGTTTATTTCATATGTAGCAAATCTTAATTTAAAACTATATCAAATTGATGTAAAGAGTGCATTATTAAATGGTTATATAGTGGATTATGTTTTTTTGAACAACCCTTTGTATTTCAAAATCCTCATTTTCCAAATAATGTTTTTAAATTAACAAAATATTTATATGGTTCAAATAAATATTCTAGAGCTTGGTATGATAAGATCACAACTTTTATAATTTCCAAAGGTTTTATAAAAGGTATAGATGATTCTACTTTATTTTTAAAAATAATTTCAAAAGATGTTTTAGTGGTTCAAATTTATGTTGATGATATTATTTTTGGATCCTCTAATTTCTTTTGCGTACTGATTTTCCAAAAATGATGCAAAGAGAATTTTAAATGAGTTTAATGGGAGAAATAAATTATTTCTTGGTTTTATAATTTTTCAAAATAAATATGGAATTATTTTAAATCAAAGTAACAATACTAAAGACATTCTAAAACATTTTTGTTTGGATAATACAATAATTAGTGACACTCCCATGAGTATAACCTATAAGTTAGATCTTGATGAAATTGAAAATTTAGTAGATCAAACCAATTATAGATGTATGATTGGAAACATTATATACTTAAATCATAGTAGACTAGAAGTTATGTTTTGTGTGTTTATGTGTGCCCATTTTCAATCAAATCCAAAAGCTTTACATTTACTTGTTATTAAAATAATTTTCAAATACCTCAACTATACAACCAATTTAGGATTTTTGTATCCCAGAGGATGACTATTTTATTTATTGAGTTATTCACATGAATATTTTAGTGGTTGTATGTAACACATAGAGATTTTATATGATATATTATTTTTAATTTCTTTGATATCTTATGTTGTATTCTACACAAAGATTATCTTGCGCTATATGCAACACTATATTAGCTTGCAGTATATGGAACACTATTTTTGGCTTGTGTTGCACATAATTTCAAGTTATTTGGATAGAATTCATTTCATGCAACACTGAGTATATATTTGGTTCAATTTATAAATGATATAAGTTTGTATTAAGTTACACGCAACACCAAAGGAATCTTTCACTACACGAAACACTGACTAGGCTTGCGTTACAGGCAAGAGCCACCTTCCTTGATAGCTTGCATTGTATGGGATACCGAGTTTCACTAAACAATGATATATTATTAAAATATTATATAAAATATCTGTTATGAATAGTAGTAACCACATTTTGAACATTATAATTCATCTTACACATTTTATAGAACATGGTATGAGAACAAAATCAATTTTATAGATAAAATAATTATTTTTAAAAAAATACAGTTTTACCACCTTTTGATGACACATCCATTTTAAATTTAGTTTTTAAAACTTTTATATATTATAATCAAAAAATAAACTTCTTATTTAGAATAGTAACATAAAAATTTACTTTTTTTTGGTATTTTTCTGATAAAACTCATATTTTAATGAATAGTGAAAAATACTGCATTTTGATTCAAAACTACCCTTTCATCTAATTTATTTATATAGTTAGATTATATTTTAAATTGGTTTTAAAGTGTAATTGGATTATTTTTTTATCATTTAATCCAATATTTGTCATTGGGAGAAATTTCACATTTAAATTAGATATAAACACATGTCAATATTTTGATAGTTATTACTTATTACAAACCTGCTTTTTGGGTTTGACAATGGGAATTAATTTTAAATCAATTACTTCCATTTCTGTGTTTTGAATTTGGAAATATTGTTTCCATATTTTGAATAATTAGTTTCAATTTTTGTGAATAAGTACATTTTATTTTTGGACATTATGAATAGTAACTTCAATAATTATTTTTATTTACCATGGTTAAAAGGTAAATCTGGTAAATAAGGGTTAAAAAATAATAATTTAATAATATAAAACTATCCTAAAACGTGTCCTAATCCTATTGGATGAGATATTTCCGACCATTCACATCCTTGGGTCTATTTGGGGATCACATGGATCAACTTGGATGTGAAAATTATATTTTATAAGAATTAATTTAAAGTAAAGAGAAATATAACATAAACATGTATCTTTTACTAAAACAATTTTTATATGGGGTTATATAAGTGATATATTCAACTATAAATATTTATTATAAATATAAAATTATTTCCTACATCATGGTATTTTATTTATAATTTTTAGACCTTAAATAAATAAATTTAATTATGACACAACGATGATGCAGTGATTGCTTCATTAATGAAAGATTCAAATAAATTATATTATAAATATTAAAATAAATGTATTTTTAATATTTTAATTCCATCCAAGAATTTTATGGATTATATTGAAATATTTTCTTTGATTTAATGAATTTTATTTTAAGGAGTAAATTTTTTATGACTTTAACCAAAATCAATTACTTTATAGTGTCAAAATTGACATAAATGATTTTTAAAACAAATACTATTTTATTAAATGATATAATAGTTTTGAAAATATAATATTCGTCCAATTGAATTATATAATGTTATGAGTGTCATTAATGACCCACTTATATTTCTCTTGTCATTTTATAGTAAATATAGTTACCATATATTATGAAAATGGAAGAAAACATGGTAAGCGTTATTGTTTTTAACTAATGGTTGGTGCAAAAAGATAAAGTCATATTTGTGACCTAAAATTGTCTAAAACCAATTGGTTGAGAGGATTTCAACCCAAAATCATCTTATATTTAAAAAAAATTACTTTTGGACCATTTGAAACTGAAAATAAATTTATAATAAAATAATATTTCAAGATATTCCTAAAGTGCCCCTCCTCCCTTTTGTAAAAGGTCACCACCTCTACCCACATAACTAACACCTCCAAATCTTTTTTTCATGGTCAAAATTTACCCAAATAACCTCAAAACTTCCCTAACTTCATCCTAGAGATCACCCATTGGGCAGAAATCTATCTTAAGGAGTCGTTTTTTGCGTACCAAAAGGAGAAACCCGAAAAAGTGGTAATTGTTTTATCATCTATTTCAAAATTATTTTCTTCTTATACTTCCTATTATTTATTTTACATAATAAAACAATAACTATAGTATATTAAACATTATTATAATTTATTATAATTATGGTATGACATTATACCTAATTTTATCCATCCTACGAATAACAATATCACCATGCGTGCGTATGTACGACTTACCGTCTCTACACCGTGGTGTAATTTTTATTCAAAAATACTTTATTAGGATTGGTATAATTATGATTATATTGGATTTAAATAATGAATAAAATATTATAATGATTATTTATAATTAATATAACATACAATTATATACCATTTAACCATCAGAAGAATGATACCGTCGCTCATGTGTACGTACGACCTACCTTCTCCACGACGCAATGAGATTCGTTCTCCATGTTAAAAATTCCAAAATGATTATAAAATTTATATGATTAGAGAAAATAATAAATATTAACTTAATTTCATGAATAAAATACATCCTATTCATAACAAACATGACTTACATGACTAACCAAGAATGGGAAAACGAAGTAGTTAACACCCAAAATAACAGTAATATTGAAATATTATTAACAAAATGATATAATAGGATCATATATGATATAATAAATATGTATATAGTCCTGGTATAATTTATTAACATGATTTAACCATTATACAGGAGGTGACCACACCCTCAAATAATGAAAATTACAAGGTAACAGAAAATTTTGAAATCTCATTTTTATCTGAGATTGTTTATACGTATGTATTTACTAGGGATATATTTATCATTCATATCAATGTTTTATAAAAATGTTTTCATAAAATGTTTACAATTATTATATGTATGTTTAAAGTCATTTTTACCAATTTTGGACTTTTACTACATGGTATGGAAGGAATCTTTCTTTTGTTCACCATATGAGGTACTTTATGACTTTTCTAGAAAAAGTACAAGGAGAATGTTTTTAACACGTATGAAATTAATGGATTTTTATAGTTTAATGATGCCTTATTTCCATGAATATTTCTATACAATATTTCATGTTTATTTTTAATTAAATTATTATCTTTTAAAATTTCATGGAATTTTGAGAAAAGAAAACATTTTTGAAGAAGAAAGGATATTTTCATCAAGAATTAAGTTCAAGTGTTTTTCAAAATTATTTTCCATCCATGATGATGCTCTTAAATAGGGTTATGTTTATATCCCTATTATTACTATGAATTTATTCTGTTAATAATGGATTGATTTTTTAAATTGATTATATTAATATGGAATGATTCTTAAGAAACCCATTTTGTTTCATGGGTTATGCTATGATGAATGATTTATGTTTTTATGGAACATGTAATAATGATTTAATTATGAGATGGATGGGACCTATATCCCCCTTAAATTAATTGGGTAAAGATTTATATCTCATGAGATAGACATGGATGGAACAACAAGTAAATCAAGTTTTGTAATACAGTGCTGGAATGACATGTAAACCTAGTTTAGTAAAGGACATTGTCCACTATGATGGTCTTAGTAGAAATGTCATGGATACTATGGAAATCAAATTTTTTTCTTATTAGTTTTCCACAATTCTATGTTTTTTCCCAATTATATTTTATCATGGTTAATGTTCCTTTATGATCTATGCCTTATGTACTGCTAGGTTTTGTTTCATGAATCGTGATTTTGATATTTAAACTTTTTGTTCATGTTTTTACATTCTTATGTTTATTATTTGTTTTATGATCTCCATGTTTACCCTTATAGGGAATTTTATCTCACCCTTTTTATGTTTTCTTCTCCCCTGGATATAAATAAAGGTTTTAGGTATAAAAAAAATGGGAATATCTTTATGGGAATTGTTTAAGATCTTTCACCAAGATATAATATTATGTTCCAAGTTTACAAAGAAACTAAACTAATATGGTATTTGAATGTATATTTGTGTAATGTATTAAGTATTACACAAAAAGAAATATAATTTCCATGTATGTCAAGATTATGTCTCTATGGTTGGTATCATAGTGATGGTTTATTCTAACTTTGTAAACTAGGATGCAAAAACTTTAGTGAGATCCCTAGAGACATTTCTAAGGTATGTATAGGGATGTACCTAAGGGTATGTCTAGCTGTATATTACAATACTAAAATTATGGTAATGACCATGAATAACTTACTATTAAACTTAAGATGTTAGATATATAAAGTACTCCCCCATGATAATGTTGTTTTCCTAGTATGTTTTTTTCCTCTGACACTGTTCTTTTTGGGTTTTAGACAATGGATGGAACCTGAAAGAAGCATGTAAATGATCAATGCACTGGGTAATGAAATGATAATCCTATTAAACAACCAAATGTTATGAGAGATTTAATGGAAAATATTATTTCTATACTTACACAAGCTATGAATCATTATGTACTTCCAAATGAGAAAAGAAAGGAACAACATTCTATTGAGTCCTTCATGAGGCAACATCCAACTTATTTCAGTGGGTCTTCTGATCCACTTATTGCTGAACAATAATTCAATACCATTGAAAATATATTTTACATCATTTGTTGTTCAGAATATGAAAAATTCATTTTGGTTGTTTATCATTTAGAAGGTGAAACAGACTAGTGGTGGACTCTAATTAAGAATACAGGGCATCAAGATGAAATTGAATCCATGGAATGGGACGAGTTCAAGAACTTATTTTTAAATAAGTACTTACCTCATATTCTTCAAACAAATATGGAAAATTAGTTCCTTGAGCTTAAGAAAAAGGAAGATTAATTTGTTGGTACATACGAGGCAAATTTTACAAGGCTTTCAAGGTATGCTTCTAGCTTTTTCATCCAACCTAAAAGTAAAGTTGATCGATTCTTTAGTGGCTTAAAACCATGTATTCTAAGGGAATTAGCTATAAGAGACTTCAGTAGCTATGAAGAGATTGTCCATTGTTCTATAAAGGTAGAACCAAAATCTGGTGTTATATATCCATCTCATGGTTTTGAAAAGAAACGGAAGATTGAGTTTAAGGAAAAATCTCAAAACATTGGTAAAAAGAAGATGAATGTTTACTTATTCTCAAAGTGTGGAAAGAATCATGGTGGAGATTGTCTTAAAGGGACTATAAAATGTTTCAAGTGTGGAAAAGAAGGTCATCAAGTAGTTTAGTTTTGAAGTAATGGGAAGAAGGTTGTTGATGATGTGAATAGAGAAAATACTATAGAGAATGCACCACCAACACTTCAATGCTACAAGTACAAGGAAATGAGGCATTATTCTAACCAATGACCTAATACAAAGGTTAGTGATGATCGAAGTTAGAAAAATATTAAGGAAAAAGAAAAATGGAATTCACATGCGATCACTATTGGTGATGTTGAGTATGAAAACGTAGTAGTGGAATGATTAAGTGTTTATATAATGGGATTAAAAAATGGTGTTGTGGAATATCATTAATAGTATTTTGGAATATTGTAATATATATGTATTGGTTTATTGTGGTTTTCTATAATTATATGGTACCGGTAACCCTGAAAAATGATTCAAATATTTTTGGAAATCACATGATATGCACATAATGAAGGGATAAGAAGATAATGAGATGTTTGATGGTATTAATGAGCTCATGACTGATAAAAGGACAAAGTAATATCATGGTTTGATTATATAGAATTTTGGTATATTTTGTGTGTGGAAAGAGTTAATTTTTATAGAATTCATGTTTTCACTATGGTTCTATGGTAATTCATATTATTATTATGTTTCAAGAGACTAAATGATTAAGGTATTCAGATGTTTAGAATGTGACAACCAAGACCTACCTTATGAGATATGGGAGATAAATGTTATGCCGATTTAGTTCACCTCTTTCTAAAGGTTTATAATTTCTATTTTTGGAATGATTGTAATGTTATCTATTCATGGTGGGTAAAAGTTATTTTCCACTTGAAGTTTGTTAGATTAATGTATTATCTCATTATAGGCGGCCTTATGCATATTTGATTACCTGTGTTAATCTTTTTTTTTGATATAGATGGAATTACCTATCATTCTATCAAATGTTTTGCTAAAATTTGAATAATTTCAAATTCAACTTCATTTCTTTAAATAAGAGATGAAGTGAAATTTTTTCAAGGCACGAACAACAGTGAGATTGTAACAAAATCAACTAAGTATTTATTATCATGAAGAAATATTCAACTTTAAGAAAAGGATCTTGAAAACCAAAAATTTTATCCTAGTAATTTCTTATCTGATGAATCAGATGATCCCTTAAATCATCGCAGATTTATGGATTTCTTGTAGTTAACTTTCTCCAAACCTTATTCTCTATCACTATCCATCAGAACTTGATGGTTAGATTTTTCTTCTATATCTATGTTTTCACTTACCACCTATGTTATCCTATGTGTAAACCTAGTGATGAGTTAATTTAGGTAACCATTATATTTCTAAATTTCCTTTTTTAAAATGATGTTTTAGTATCTCTTTTTACGATGTGGTTTTCTATGAAATAAACTTTCAAGTAGAAAACCATTTATAACATCGACAAATTTCGAGGGTGAAATTCATTTTAAAGGGGGTAGAATGTAACACCCTAAGATTTTATGATATAGATTCCTTTTAATTTCTTGGATATCTTGTGTTTTATGCTACACCAATATTAGATTTCACTATACGCAACCCCGTATTAGCTTCTTGTATACATAATACTATTCATGTCTTGTGTTGCACCTAATTTCAAGTTCTTTTGATAAAATTAATTTCACACAACAATGATTATAGATTTTTTTCAATTTTTATATGAACTTATTTTGGATTATGTTATAATCAACACCAAAGTATGCTTACTCTATAAACAACACTTACTTGGCTTGCGTTACACACAAGAGCGACCTTCCTTGATAGTTTGCATTGTACGCGATACCGAGTTTAACTAAACAAACATATATTATTAAAATATTATATAAAATTGTCATTATGAATATTATTAACCAAATTTTAAACATTATAATTCATACTAAACATTTTCTAGAAGATGGTATGAGAACAAAGTCAATTTTTCAGATAAAAGAAGTATTTTTCAAAAAATGTAGTTTTACTACCTTTTGATGACACACCCATTTTAAATTTAAGGTTTAACACTTTTATATATTATAATTGAAAAAATAAAATTTTTATTTGTAAGTGGAACATAAAAATTTAATTTTGTTGAATTTTTGGTATTTTTATGATAAAATTCATATTTTAATAAATAGTGAAAAATACTGCATTTTAATTCAAAACCGCCATTTCAACTAATTTATTTATATAATTAGATTATATTTTTAATTGATTTTAAAGTGTAATTGGATTAATTTTTTATAATTTAATCTAATTTTGTTCATTGGAGGTAATTGCACATTTAAATTGGACATAAACAGATTCCAATCTTTCGATAATTATTACTTCTCAAAAACCCGTTTTTGGGTTTGACAACGGGAAATAATTTTAAATTAATTACTGAAATTTATATGTTTTGAATTTGGAAAAATGGATTGCATGTTTTTAATAATAATGTCCAATTTTTTGAATAATTACCTTTTATTTTTGGACATTTTGAATAGTAACTTTAGTAATTATTTTTATTTACCATGGTTAAAAGGTAAATCTGGTAAATAAGGGTTAAAAAATAATAATTTAATAATATAAAACTATCCTAAAACGTGTCCTAATCCTATTGGATGAGTTATTTCCGACCATTGACATCCTTGGGAAGATTTTGGGACCCCATGGATTAACTTGGATGTGAAAATGACATTTTATAAGAATTAATTTAAAGTAAATAGAAATATAACACCAACATGTATCTTTTACTAAAACAATTTTTATATGGGGTTATATAAGTGATATATTAGAATATAAATAGTAATTAGAAACCAAAAATTATTTACTACATCATGGTATTTTATTTATAATTTATATACATTAAATAAATAAATTTAATTATGATACAATGAGTATGCACTGATTGCTTCATTAATGAAAGATTCAAATAAATGATATTATAAATATTAAAATAAATGTAATTTTATTATTTTGATGAAATATAGTAATTTTATGGATGATATTGAATTTTTTTTTGAGGTGATTCCTTTTTTTAATGAATAAATTTTTTATGACTTTAACAAAAAATAAATACTTTATAGTGTCAAAATTGACATAAATGAGTTTTTAAAACAAATACTATTTTATTAAATGATATAATAGTCCTAAAAATATAAGATTCATACAAATAACTTAAATAATGTTAAAAATGTCATTAATTTTCCACTTATGGTTCCCTTGGCATTTTATTGTAAATATTGTTACCATATATTATGAAAATGCAAGAAAACATGGAAAGAGTTAATGTTTTTAACTAATGGTTAAAACAAAAAAGATAAGGTTAAATTTGTGACCTAAAATTGTCTAAAACATATTGGTTGAAAGTTTTTTGACCAAAAATCATCTTATATTTAAAATAAATGACTTTGGGTCCATTTTAAAGTAAAAATAAATTTATAATAAAATAATATTTCAAGATATTCCTAAATTGCCCCTCCTCCCTTTTATAACAGGCCACCACCTCTACACACATAACTCACACCTCCAAAGCCCTTTTTATTGGAAAAAACCTGCCCAAATATCCTGAAAACTTCCCTAAATTCATATTACAGGCCACACTTTTGGCAGAAATCCATCTTAAGGAGTCCTTTTGTGGATACCAAAAATAGATACCTGAAAAAGAGGTAATTGTTTTATCACCTATTTCAAAATACTTTTCTTCTTCTACTTCCTCGTATTATGTTTTTTACATAATAAAATAATAAATACAATTCATTAAACATGATGAAAATTTATTATAATTATGGTATGACCTTATAACTCCTTTTATCCATCCGAAGAATAACAATATCACAATGCGTGCGTAAGTAAGGCTTACCATCTCCACGCTGTGGTGTAATTTGTTATTCAAAAATAATTTATTAGGATGGGTATAATGACGTGTATATTGGATTTAAATAATAAATATAACATGATAATTATTCTTTATAATTAATATATCATCCAATTATATACCATTTACCCATCAAGATAATGATACCGTCGCTCGTGCGTACGTACAACCTATCGTCTCCATGTCACAGTGAGATTCATTATCTACATTAAAAATTAAATAATGATTATAAGATTTATATTATGAGTGAAAATAATAAATATGAACTTAATGTCATGAATAAAATACCTCCTATTCATAACAAACATGACATACATGACAAAACAAGAATGAAAAACGAAGCAATTAACGCCTGAAATAATGGTAATATTGAAATACTATCAACAAAATGACATAATAGGATCATATATGATATCATAAATATGTATATG
Source organism: Viscum album (assembly GCA_963277665.1). NCBI lineage: Eukaryota > Viridiplantae > Streptophyta > Magnoliopsida > Santalales > Viscaceae > Viscum > Viscum album. The sequence continues at coordinate 836,238,358 of OY728152.1, read as the reverse complement.
GTCCTGGTATAATTTAATAACATGATTTAACCATTATATAGGAGTTGTAAACACTCTCTTCTAACAAAAATTATAAGGTAAGGGATAATTTTTCAATCTCATTTTTATCTAAGATTGTTTATATGTATGTATTTATTGAGGATATATTTATCATCCAGGTCAATGTTTTCTAAAAATGTTTTCATAATTTTTTTTCTATTCTTCTATGTATGTTTAAAGTCATTTTTACTCATTTTTTACTTTTACTACATGGTATGGAAGGAATATTTCTTTTTTTTACCATACGAGGCACTTTTTGACCTTTCTAGAAAAAGTATGAGGATAATTTTTTTTAACTTATACGACATGGATGGATTTTTTTACAGCTTCATGATGCCTTATTTCCATGAATCTTCCTCAACACTATTTCAAGTTTATGTTTAATTAAAATATTTTATTCTAAAATTTCATGGCATTTTGAGAAAAGAAAATGTTTTTGAAGAAGAAAGGATATTTTTCTCAAGAATTAAGTTCAAGTGTTTTATCAAAATTATTTTCCATATAAGATGATGCTCTTAAATAGGGTTATGTTTATATCCATATTATTACTATGAATTAATTGTGTTAATGATGGAATGATATTTTAAATGGATTATGTTATGATGGAATGATGCTTAAGAAACCCATTTTGTTTCATGGGCTATGCTATGATGAATTATTTATGTTTTTGTGGAACATGTAAGAATGATTTCATTATGAGATGAGTGTGACCTATATCTCCCTCCAATTAATTGTGTAAATATTTATATCTCATTAGATAAACATGGATATAATGAAAAGTAAATATTTTTCAATAATATAAGGATGAACTGGAACTTAAACCCAGTTCAGTAAAGAAAACTTTCCACTATGATAGTCTTTGCAGCAATGTTGTGGCTAATATGGAAATCATATTATGTGCTTATTAGTTTTCCAAAATTACATGTTTTTTTCCAATGCTATTTTATCATGGTTAATGTTCATTTTTGATCTATTCCTTACATAATTCTAGGATTTATTTCACGACTAAATATTTTAATATTTAAAATTTATGTTCATGTTTTTACATTATTATGTTTATAGTTTGTTTTATGTTCTCCATGTTTACCCTTACTAAGCCTTTGATCTCACCCTTTTTATGTTTTCTTTTCCCTAGGATATAAATAATAGTTTTAGGTATGAAAACAAAAGGGTAAGATATTTATGGGATATGTTAAAGATCTTTCACCAAGATTGAAGATTATGTTCTATGTTTCCAAAGACACTAAACTAATACGGTCTTTGGGCATATATTTGTGTAATGTATTAAGTATTTCGTAAAAAAGAAATGTAATGTACATGTTCGTAAAACTTAGGTATTTAAATTGTAAGTTAGAAAAAAAGAAAAATTAGAACATGTCACCTTTTTGAAAAGTCACTAGTATCATGGTATGGTAAAAATAAAAATTATGTTGCATTGTCTTCTTCTTAGGATGAGTATATAGCTGTAGGAATTTTTTTTTCAATTATTTTCTGGATGAAACACACTTTACTTGATTATGGATATCAATTTAGACATGTACCTATAAATTGTGATAATTAAAGTGTGATAAATATTTCCAAGAATCCTATATCTCATTCTACGACAAAACATATTGATGCAAGACATCACTTTTTGGGAGATAATTTCCAAAAAGGTGATATAACTCTTGAATTCATTGGAACTGAACATAATCTTACTGATATTTTTTCAAAGACTCTAAACCATGAGAGAATAAGATATATCAAAAATGAATAAGGAATGATAAATTTTGGTTAATCCTTGATCTTCAAATTTCTACAATTGGAAGATCCACTATTGGAAGATCCACCGTTAGAAGATCCTGCATTGGAAGATCCAACATTGGAAGATCCAGCATTGGTGATCCATCATTGGTGATCCAACATTGGTTATCCACCATTGGTGATCCACCATTGGTGATCCACCATTGGTTATCCACAATTTGTGATCCACCATTGGTGATCCACCATTGGTGATCCACCATTGGTGATCCACTATTGGTGATCCACCATTGGTGATCCACCATTGGTGATCCACCATTGGTGATCCACCATTGGTGATCCACCATTCGTGATCCACCATTCATGATTCACCATTGGGTGATCCAATGTTGGGAGATCGACCATAGGTAATCTACTGGTCGAGTCTCTATTTTATTTGTTACTGATCCCATTTTTTATGTTTCAATTTTTATATTATTTATTTATATATATTTTATTATATTTTAAAATCTCATATCCCAAAATATTAAAATCTAACTTTAAATTTGATTTTGGAAAACTCTCACTCATGCCTACCTTTTTAACCTTTCAACTGCCTTTCTCTCTCTAACTTCATCCTTCCTTTTTCTTATCCTTCTCCTTTCGATTTAGTGAAATAGTGAGAATGAAGTTCCCCTTAGTCTCCTATCCTAAAGGATCATGTCTGGAAAAGAGATATCAAGGAGAATCTTGTCACACTACTACAACAGTCAAACTGAGGAATCCTCATCTTGTGACTTAAGTAGTCGTTGCAAAGAAAGAGATAAATGTTGATTGGATAATTTTGAGTATGTATTTAGTGTTTAAGGTGATTCAAGACTAGGGATGGATGAAATAGTTTCCAAGGAATGATAAAATATTCTTTCCTAGATTGGTTCACCAATTTTACCAGTGTGAAGAGTATATATTTGGAGAGAATGAAGAAGCTATAGTAAAATGTTATGGTTTTTTGAGCTAGTTTACCTATAAGATAATGAAGGTAAATTGAAATCCTTTTATGAAGAAATGAGTGGAGGATAATGATTATTTATATGATGATTTTAATCCTCTATAACACTCTACAATACCTAAAAAATATAGTTGACCCAGACTTAGATCTAGATGACGTTTTTTTATTCTGACAAGGAAGTGAAAGAAGAAGTAGCTAAGGTTGAATAAGAAGTATCTATTTTAGTTGAGGAAGGGAGAGACCCAAATTTGGTCGATATTATAAATGTTTCATATGGAGATACTATCCCTTTTATTTATATTCTTATTAGAGAGATCTTGTTAAGTGTAGGTTAAGAATAGGAAACTGAAGTCTTATGAGAAGAATAGTTTGAGTGTTCTTCAGATACCTAAAAAGAAATTGTTAAAGTTTCTGATGGTTCTAAAGATGGTAATAGTGATAGAAGTACAGCCTCAGAAGGTCATGATGCTGATGATGATGATGTGTAGAGGGAGAAGTCACATCCATATCCACCTATCTCAACTTTAGGTAGGTTTATAAATGAAGAAATTATAGGTTCTTTTCAGATTGTTATTTATTTTGCCTATGTTAGAGAGGAGACTAGAGAATCTGTTGAGGGGAAGGAGTCCCTGGGTTCTGCCAGTCGGGAGTCAATTCATAGGGATAAACCAGTTGTTTCAGACATTGTGGAAGATGATACACCATCAAAGGGGTATCCATACTAGGAATCTCTTACCATGATTTAGATGGTGAGGGTGATGATAATGATGATGATGACCATGGAATTAAACCTAAGCATAGTGGACTTTTCATTCTAGAAGATGGAAAACATCCTAAGGGTTATTTGATAGAAACATCGATGAAGCTAGTTAGATGCAAGATTTTCCTTCTAATGATCCTACTGTTGGATATGAGCAAATAGAGGTTTTCTTGCATATTCCTGATAGGATTATTTCACCTCTACCTGATACTCCTCTAACTTTAAACTATGTTACAGAGGATGATTTGGAAGCTTTCAAAGTTGGGATTCTTTCTGATTTGCATGGATTTCTTAGATCCCAATATACAAGAGTAACTTATATTAGAGAAGTAGATAAAAGGAACATAGTTGAGTAAGTTATCTTCTAAATTCGACCTAATATGATCTTGAAGATTCAATAAGTGTATATTGAGAATATAATATCAGATAATAAGATATAATTAATGAAGTCTATAATATAGGATATGAGATCCAGTTTTTCTATAGATCATACATCCCTTCTAGAGAGGTTGGAAACCTTACCTCCAACTATTTCCTCTACTTCAACTACTCCACCTCCTACATATTTTATTGATACATAGATGATCAGAGCTATTGTGAGGGAGGATTTATATGCCATATTTGTTGATCTCACTACATTACATAAAGAGTAACTTCAGATGATCATGAAACATGGTAAGGATATATAAATTAGATAGGGAGTGTTTGAATGAAGCTCGAAGTGATAAAGATACTATCAGTAAGGAAATCAAATACTGCCTTTGTAGAATTTATAACAGGCATGACCTCAATTATCATTTAAAATTTCTTACTAAGAATTTAATGATGTCTCCTATGACTTTGTCCTTCAAATAGAAAGTGAAACAAATTAATATCTTGGCCCCTCTACTCTAACTATTTATGGAAGAGAATAAAGGCTTCTTCACGGTGATAAAAAGAGGTGTAAACATCTTTATAAATTTTGTGAATTTGATGAAGAAATTTTTATATGTATCTAGGACTATAGTGGTGGAATCATAAGCCATTCCTATGTCTTCTCTCACTTTTCACCATCTTCTACACCCCTCCCTCCTCAATTTCATCCCTTTAGCATGTCCCCAGCTGAAGTTTTTTAGTATCTCAGGCTAGTTGTGATCAGGGAGCTTCCTACTTCTACCTCTGCACCCTCATCCTCTACCTCTATGCTTCTTATGTCTAAAAAAGTAAAAGACCCATTTATACCTTCATCCCATTGAGTTGAGAGTGATTTGGACTTGTATTATCCTTTGATAGGGACTGTATTTTCCCTTTTATTACTTGTGATATATAATCCAATGACTTTTATATCTATTGAAACTTTTCCATTCTTCCTCTTTATCTCTCTACTTGTACTTATTTTCATGTTTTTTTGATAATCCCAAAAGGGGGAGTCTTTATGGATTGAATTTATATATTTTTGATAATCTCTTTACCTGTATTTATTTTCAAATTTCTAATGTTAAACATAACATTACTTATATAAAACCATACCTGCTTATATTTTTAATTTCATACACATGGTTATAAATGCCTTGATTTTTTATCATCTAAAAGGGGGATATTTTTAGAACATACTTATTTTCCTGATCATAAATCATGTTTTTTATATTTATAATAATATTAATCTTTTATGATAGTATATAATTTTGTGATAAAACTTGGATAAGTACAAATATACCATTAGTTATTAATATCTACCATTAGTTATAAAATTTTCCATCAGTTCCAAGAGATCTACCATAGGATGTGATGATGTAACATTAGTTCAATGATACTCTACCAGTTATGGATCTACAATTGAGGATATCTACCATTAGTTTAAAAAATATCTATAGGTGCACTTCATCTAAAATTTACTGATCTACTGTCATGCTCTACTGCCATAGTTAATATACCATTGGACCAGATCTACTGCAAGAGTATATTTACTGCCAGACAAGATCTAAAAATAGTTAATATGATATACCATTTAAAAATATACTGCTAGACTATGATACTATTAGTCTAATATACAATTGTTCCATGCTACTGTCATATACGATGTACAAACAATATTTTTCTATTTCTATTCTGACTCTCATTTGATTTTAATTCCACAAAAGGATAGTTTATGGGACTTAATGCATTCAAGATGCACATAGATTTATTAATCATTATTTCTAAACCACTATATAGATTCATTGAAGATGAAGTAATAATTTCATGATTTAGTGCCTAGTACAATGGTCAAAATAATATTTCTTTTTATTATTCGTTTGATATATGGATCTATAGAGCTATATATTCAAGAGATCTTCCTCAGGCATGGGATATACATAAATATAGGTGTGGAAATGTGGAATATAAAGAAAACAAGACCTTCATATGTTGTATAGAAAAAAAAATCCAAACTCACCTATGTTAAAGTTTTTCATAACATCTATAGACATAAAAAAATGGATTTTTCTGGACTCTACGATACCCTATTTTCCTACACTTTCTGACGAACCTATTTGAACTCCTCAAAAAAGAAAAATATGAGGACCTTTGAACATATGAAGCCATTTATACTAAGTATCTCCACTTATTTCATTCTAAAATCATTTGATCTATTTTTTTATGCTTCACATTTTAGATTTGTGTTGCATTACTATGTTTATCTTTACACACTATCTCCTATACCAAACTAGAGTGTTCTGGGCACACTCTCTTAATTTTCTCTATTTTTATACCAACAAAAACAACTATTAAAGAGGTCATGTGTGGCCCATTTATTTCTTTCTTCCCATGTATAACTATGGAATAGGTATTTATATTGTAAAATCTATGTGCTATTAATTGTAAAACCCAATCAAGGTTGTGGATCTGGTTATTATTATAATAATAGGCTTGGTAGAAGATGATTTCCAAGTGGAGGGGATTATGTCACAACATGAGACTGAACCCATTTTTTTATTCATCTATGTGTTCTAGTTTTTTTCTCTTCATTTCAAATATAAAATTCTATCTGTTACTAAAATGTAAAACAAAACTTCACTGTGATAGTTAATATTTATTTGAGTTTATATAAAGTGTTTTATTATGTAAGGAAATTTCAAAATTTAAGGTATTTGTAAAATATTTCAACAGATCCCTAATCCCACTTCTAAGAACTTTCCTAAAAGTTAGAATTTGTATTTTTCAATTATTTTTATTAATTGAGTGTTTTTATTAATTTGGGGAATTTTGTTTTAATGTGTTTTTAAAAGAAATTTTTATTGGGAACTTAATTCACCCCCTCTTGAGTTACTCACTCCGAGAAAAATAATTAATTTTTTACACTATTGAAAATTATTTTCAAAAAATAAACTTTATTTTTTAATTAAAGATTTCAAAATTAACTTACGTTTAATTTTTATGATTTTTCTGAAAAGTTCCATTTTTTAACGAATAGTGAAAAATATTAAATTTTAATTGAAAGATTCCTTTTTTGTTTAATTTATTTAAAAAGTTAAATTATATTTTAAATTGTTTTTAATGTTAAATTAGTTCAATTAGACATCCATTAATCCAATATAGGTCATTGGAATCAATTTCATTTTAAAATTGAATATAATTTTTTTGTAAACTCTTGAATATTTTCGCTTCAAAAACCATATTTCTCATCATGTATGCAGGATTAATTTTTAAATTATTTTTTTACACTTATGTAAATGGAATTTTTAAAAACTGATTTAATATCTATAATCAGAATAACTTATAATTTATAATAAATCAAACTTAATTTTTGACAAAAATTAACAGTGAGTGTAGTAAAAATTAATTACCACAGTTAAGGTAAAAATGTGTTTAAGAGGGGTTAAATTAAAAATATAGTGGTAAAAATGACCTATAAACTTCCTAAAAATTATTTTATGACCATATGTCTACCGTAAAACCTCTAAGGTTTGGTAATTTCCCATTTTGGGCCATTGCGATATATAAATATTATGGGTTTACTCAATTCTTTTAAAAAACATCAAGTGTGTCCTCTCCCAAACTTATGAAAGGCCACTCCCTGTCCTATTTTATTCACACCTTCAAACCATTTTGGATTGGACATGGCCTACCAAAATCAATTCTAAAATTCTATCATATCATCCTAGAAGACTTATTTTGGACATAAATCCAACATAGGAAGGATTTTGATTCAAACTTATGGAGGATACCCGAAGAAGAGGTAACATTCTTCAATGAGCATTTCTATTTTATTTATTACTCAAGATCCTTAAATTATTATTATGCCATGATTATCTAATAAACAAATTATCTTAAATATAATTATATTTTGTTATGTTAACGGAATTACCTATAACCATCTTCACTTCCATCATATGGTTTACTAAATCACCGTTCATGTGTACAGAAGACTACCGCCTCACAAACAGATGTCTTTAATTTTTCCATTTTCATCTATCAATGTTGTTAAAAATGAGGGATTTATTTTTAATATATGATATTTATTATTTTATTATGATTCTATAATTATTATATAACACATAAATTCATACTATCAATTTTTTGGGAATATGATAAGATCGTTCATTTGTACAGCAGACAACCGCTTTGCGAAACAATGTAATTCATTCATGATTTACATGGAAGGTAATACAGATAGGTTTAATAAAAATATGTGAAATATATTACATTAAAATGAATTTGGAATGATAATATATATATATATATATATCATTTACTTTCTTTTAATCTGATAATAAAATGGAAACAACGTTCATGCATACGTATGACCTACCGTTTCCATAAACAATGTATTTCATTTCCTATCACAAGATTTTTTGGATTAATATAAATAAAATTATAGTGAATATATAAATGATATTAATATCATGTTTTACATTCTAGATATTTTGAAACCATGATCTAAGTAATAGGACAAAAAATAACAAGTCAAAACATACATGAAAAACAAAGTAGTTATTGCCTGAAACATGACCTTAACATGGGATTATTAATAAATGGATAATAAAACGGAATAAGTATATCATATATGGTACGATATATATGAATATGGTAATTTTATAGTTGTATAATAAAATTATATTTTGTAACATTTCTTATTTCCAATGTGTTATTTTTAAATATTATATGGATAGATTTTGAGACCAGGCACTGAGATGGCATGCGATTCCGAGGCCTAGTATGCAATGAATATATTTTTTTAAAATTATTAAATTATTTAATAGCACACGTGCATGGTTTTTCTGAAAAATTAGAATAACTACTAAATGGGTGCCCATATCATAAGTCCAAGGGCACCATTGAATCCAGAATAGAAGCTTTACCTTTGGTGCGACCTAACACTGGTTGCTATAGGTTGTTTGTGAAAAAGACATCACAGGCATAAAACAAATAATATAGTTTAATTATTTTATTTATAAAAAGATGAAGTGACTTATTTCATTAAATTTATCCTTATGTTAGAATTCCATGGTTATCCACGTAACCATGGAACATCTGGGGGATCATGGAGAGAGAGCTATGGGAATCCTTTCTGATGAATGATGATGGATCAAGAATCGATGATCGATGCACATTGATTTTGGAGGATCTCACTAACGATTACAAAACAAATTCATTCTTCATAAAGGATCAATCAAAATTGAGATAGATCATGTGTTTCAATTGTTTAATTCCTTATTCTTGATTCCTACGATGAACATTGATCAATCAACCAATGGATTGATCTGTGGATCATGCGTATTTGTGGGATGAGTTTTTAATAGGGTGATTTGGGAGAATTTATATGAATCTATTCATTTTTTATCTTAAAAAAATAATCAAGATCAACATTTACATCTATCAAGGTTTGTTCCACTCAGTTGCTTCTGTGATTTTCTCTTCTGATTCATCGTTCATCGTAGGTGTTTCGTTTGGACCGTGACTCGACTTTTCCCAATAAATTGATCGTTGCACACTCGTTTCCTGGAAGAACAATCCGATATCATAGATATGGGATAATCACAACACAATTGAGGTGCAACTATAGAGATAGAGAAAATTATACAATGGATGATTCCAGATTTCACATTCTTCAGTGTACGATGAAGAATGACGATTTGATCCATTTTGAGAGAAGGTATGATGACGAGACGCATTGTTCTAAAACAAAAAGGTATTAATGACCTTGGATCATTGATTTTATAGTGAATAAATAAATATATTGAAGGTGAAGCACTAGCCGGGACAGATTAAGGAAGAATGGCAGTTTTGGAAAATGTTGAAGAACACAACGTGTAATCCAGGATTACACAGTGTGTGGGCCGCCCCCGGCTATAACGCTAGGATTTTGACTAGAGTTAAAGATCACATGGAATGTGATGCCTATCAAATAGTGTGTGACCCTCCCTAGATGTATTAGCATGTACTTAGGAGAGTACACAGACACAGGTAATTGTACATGGCCAGATGGAATGTCATGTACTTAGACACAAACACAACTTGACATACACAGACCGATACACATGCACGACTTCGGTACACAGACATAACCAGAAGACACATGCAAGGAACCATGTGTCTCTAAAGTCCATGTATATTTAGAATACATTTCGTGTGGGATTATTCCACATGATAAAGACTTGGGATAGCAGAACACGCCATGTACCCCCTGGGACACACCGTGTACTCTCAACAAGGGTGCTTGAGGCTCTTCATTTTCCTAGTTTAGTCCAGTATAGGTTGAGTGCATTCCCTTGGTCCCTTTCTTGAGGGTAAAATGTGACATTACAACCACATCATTGGATTTTAATCTTCTATAGATGCCAAGTCTTAGATAGACTGTGGTGCCCCTCTGTGAGACTAGAGTGTGATCCTTTATAATCCATAATGGATTTTGTGGAATCAGTGTAAACTCCTTGTGTAGTATTTTTATCCTCTATATAGCGATTTGCATTAGCAGGGTTTGTGGAATTGTTATCGTATGATCCCCTACATAGTGGGTTGATCCATATTGGTTTTGTGGTTCTCTAAAAATTTTGAGTGTGACCCCTATCTATGTATCAAGGTTGATCCATATCAGGTTTGTGGTGTCCCCCAACAGTCCTGGGTGTGACCCCCTATATAGGTATCATAGTCTTCTTAGAAAAAAATGTTCTATTTGGGCTAGGCCCAAATGAGTTACACCTATACATTGAGTGTATCTGAGGATAACATGGATCATGGGGTGGTATCTCTCGAAATGAGTGATGCTTCGAGCAAAATCCCGTGGCTGGCAGTTGGTTATAACCTCCTGATGGTATGGTGTCTCTCCTGAGTATATCTGGGCTAGTTTTTTACTTCTTGAATTTATAATACATTGTTACATCTTGTATTGATCTGAATATAATTGGTGATTCATGTTTAGTTTTTTTGGGGTGTATTATTGAGTATTGTTATACTAACCCCTGCATAGGATACACCCACATGTGTCCTATATTGTGCAGACAGAGGCCATTTTGAGAGTGTCTAAGGAGGATAAGGAGTGGGTGGAGCATAACTGGATTGGGGCATGCCAAGGTGTTTACCAGGAGAATACATTGACTTAGTCCTTTCCCTTGGAGAATGTTGGACTTTTTATAGTCTTAATCAGACATGTGTATAGACTCACTTTGTGGTGGGATTTTATTTGGCCCTGTTTAATTTTCTTTTACTTCCTGTTGTACTATAGTTGTGTGATATTAGTGCTATTCATGAATTCCTTTAGTTGTTTTACATTTCAGCATTGTCTAGCTTGGAGATGTGTGCATGGGTATTGGTACTTTAGTATAATACATCCCATTTGTGGGAAATGCCTACTAGGTGCTAGTCACCAGCCCCTAGCCTATTGGAGGTAGGCTTGGGGTAGTCACGACATGAGCCCATCTGGGATAAGTCATGAAAGAGTGGTATCAGAGCTGGTCGGTTCAACATTAGGATCGAGAGTCTGTGAGATTGGTTTGGGGAAACAATGTTAAGTGTTTTAAGTTTAGATTTCAGGCTAGGGACCATTGTGTTGGTGTGGAGGCTGACATAACCATACACTAAGACTCTAAGCACATGCTTTTCAGATCAGTACATGAGAATACTAGTTACAGGAAAAAACAATGGTATATGCATTATATAGGAATGGTTGTGTCTTCCTTGTACTTCTCAAGTTAGCTCCCCAGATATAATTTATTGAACATGGAAAATCTTGTTTTATTTTAGGATTCCTCCACATTGATATCCATCCAATATTCCAATATATGATTATGAAGATGATCCACTTAGTGATAAGGCATCAATACAAGGTCTTGTACCAGAGATAGTACATCCAGGTGGTTTACCAGCTATACCAGCACTTGTTGAGTAGGATCTAATACCAGATGAAAATTCATGAAGGATGAGTGAATTACATGAGTTTTAGAGGTAGTGAACTCGCAGGTTTTGGGGTGATTTAGACCCCCAGATGGATAAGGATTTTTAGAGGCAATCACCCATGTTTTTCACCTTGTGAGGATACTTACCAACAAGATGGAAGTCCTTACCACGAGTCTTTTTCAGGGGTCTATGGGGTGATGGTGTAGATTGGTGACTCAGTCACATGAAGATATAACTCTCTCCTAGTCATAATTTGAGAATCTCTTTACTATTCAGCCATGTTGTGATCGGTATGCATACAAGAGGTTCCGTATCTACAATAGGGAAGTATGACCATGGAAGAGTCTTTAGAGAAGTTTTCTGATATTTCATGCTACACCCTAGATATGGTATGGTATCTATTTTACATGGATAAAACCTTCAAATAAGGATTAGGTTAGGACATCAATCCATTAGTGACATCCCTTAACATTTTAACTTATGTGGGGGTACTTGGTAAATCCCTATTAGTGAAAAGTTTTCTGGAAAAGTAAACACAAGTAGTGGGAGCTAGCAGTGGGCACCCACTAGTTGAGACCTTAGAAGCAAGTAGCCGATGGTAATCATAGGGATCCAAGTGGGTTAGGTTCTTTATTAGGTGATCCTAGGACTCATGGTCAGTGGTGAAAGACTCCCAAGGTGGTTCAAATTATCCATGGGACATGAAGTGTTTCTTATGTGATGGTCGGTGAAATCTGACATGAGATTGCTCAACACATTATATAGATGATTGGGAGATGGTCTAGGAACCACCTAGATAGAGAAAGATATAGGACCAGGGTGGTCTACAAAGTGAAGGATGTGAGATATGGGTAGGAAGGGCCGTAGGATGTGGTCAGAAGTTTGACCTATTACCACCATCACCCCCAAGTGGTCTACTCTAGGATCACAGAGCTGGTGGGTAGGGATGAGGACAACTATAGGCTATGGAGGCCAATGACCCCAAGGCTATAGAGAAGATATGAGGTATGATCTGTGTATTTTCTAACTTAGATTCAATATTGATAAACATAGGTTCTAGTCATTCATTTATTTCCAAAAATCTTGTTTGAGACTCAGAGATTTTAGTTGAACCATTGACTCGACCCTTACACCCGAAGACTCCTACTAGAGGATACTCAATGACCACACACTGGTACTGATAGTGTAACATGAATATTGGAGGTGAGAGTTTCAATTGGGATATCTTGGTAGAGTCATCAAGGCCTTGCAATTTCATTCTTGGTATGGACTGGTTATCCATATTTCATGCTCAAATTGACTATTTTAGGCGAAGAGTCCTGTGTTTCCATAGTGATGGAACCAAATTTTTTATTCTTGGTGAAAGGTAAATTGAGGAAACACAGGATTTAATCACATATAAGAGGGTGAATCCAATCAATCATATGTTTGATAGCATGACCCTTGGTGTAGTGAATTAAATGAGTCCTCAATTTCCTATAGTATTGGTGGAGTATGACGATATACCAAAGAAAACCTTTATATTTCTTTATGGTCACTATGATTACTTGGTGATTCCTTTTGGCATGAAAGACGCTCCAGAAATATTCATGGGACTCATGAACTAGATCTTTCAACCTTTCATAGACCAGGTCATGGTGGTCTTCATCGATGATATCCTAGTGTAATCAACATATAAGGAGGATCACAAAAAACACTTAAGGATAGTCCTGGACACACTCTGAGAGCACAAACTTTACAGGATTCTCTCGAAGTGTTAGTTTTGGATTCAAGAGGTCCATTTTCTAGGTCACATCATCTCAGTGGAAGAAGTTGCAGTATATCCAATGATGGTTGAGGAAGTAATTTCTTTGGAGCCTCCGAAGAGTGTTACTAAGGTGTAAAGTTTTCTTTGATTGGAATGGTAATATCAGAGATTTTTACCCAAATTCTCTAAAGAGGAATCACCCTTGACATCATTGACACGAAAGAGAAAAACTTGTGTGGATGGAAAAGTTCAAGTAATGATTTTAGGAGATGAGGCAGAGGTTGATGAGTGATCCTATCTTAAGGTTACTGGAGGAAGGCTTCTAGTACATAGAATTGTGCAATGTATTAGGAACTGGGCTTTTTTGTGTCCTGATTTAGAGGAAAGAAATGATTGCCTATGGTTCATGCTAGTTGATACTGCATGAGAAGAATTTTGATACCCATGATCTTGAGTTAGAAGTGGTAGTCTTTGCTTTGAAGATGTGGAGAAACTACCTAATAGATGAGAAGTTTTTCATCTACTTTGACCACAAGAGTCTCAAGTATATCTTCTCTCATAAGGGTATCAACTTGAGATAGAGGTGATGGATATAGTTCCTATAGGACTATTAATTTTATATTGTCTATACTCTTGGGATGGGGAACATAGTGGAAAATGCTCTTATTATTAGATATAGTATGAAGTTATTGAATGAGGCATAAGATAAGTTGGCCTCATTGAAGTTATACTTTGTGGATGAAGATGTAACAACTTACCTCTACTCTATGTTTGTCACCACTCCAATCTTACATCAAGTCTGGGAGGTACAACTTGGGGATACTGACTGTGAGACTCTACATGCTTAGATTTCAATAGGGAAATATCCCAATGGATGTTCAAAAGGTGGGGATCATGTCATTCTCCTTAGAGGATGCATGATGGTAACAATGATGTTGTAAGAGGAGGTTCTGATGGAGTTTCTTAATTCCCCTTGGGCAGTACATCTAGGTGTGGAAAATCTATACCAGGACCTTCAATGTCAGTTTTGGTGGCCAGGGATGAAGAAAAGAGTTGCAGAGTTTGTTTCTTGATTCCTTACATTTCAGTAAGTAAAGGATGGACACCAGGTTCAGTTGGGTTTGAATCAACCCATTAAGGTGACAAAATGGAAGTGTTATGAGATATATATGGCATTCATGAAGGTCTTAACACATATTAGTAGGGGACATGATTCCATCTGGGTGATCATTGAACAACTCACCAAGTCAGCCCAATTCCTAACTATCCGAGAGAAGAGTTTAGTAGAGAACTTGGGGAGCCTCTATATTCAGGATATAATTATACTCCACAGAGTCTGATCGATGATTGTTTCTAATCATGATGTTATATTTACATCTCGGTTGTAAAAGGGATTATAGGAGGCATTTAGCACCCAACTATGTTTGAGTACAGTATTTCATCCACCGATGGATATCCAGACTGAGCAGACCATTCAGGTTCTGGAGGACATGCTATTAGCTTTCATGTTAGTCTTTGACTGTAGTTGGGAGGATCACCTACCATTGGTGGTATTTTCATACAATAATAGCTATCATTCCACCATTTTTATGACACCATTCGAGTATTTTTACGAGTGACCCTACATGTCACCGCTTTACTAGACTAACCTAGGAGAGTTAGCACCCATGAGCCTGGAGTTGGTGAGAGCTACTAAAGAGAAGGTGTAGATCATCCAAGAGTAGATGAAAACAGCACAGAGCAGTCATAAGTCTTATGCTAACAGGCGGTGAAGGCCATTGTAGTTTGAGGAAGGAGATCATGTGTTCTTTCATGTTTCACCTCAACATAGATTATGGAGGTTTGTCTAGGGTGAAAAGCTATCTCCGAGGTTCATCAACCCTTTCCAGATACTACATAGAGTTAGGGAGGTGGAATACCTCTTGGCTATACCTCTACAGTTAGAGTAGGTTCATGACATCCTCCACATGTTGCCGATAAGGAGGTATGTGCATGACCCATCACCAATCATTGTCTTGGGAGAGATGGAAATCAAGGATGGAGAGAATTTTGTAGAGTACCTAGTAGAGATCAAGGACCATCATGATAGGATCATTTGTGGGTGATAAATTACTTTAGTTCATGTCTGGTGACAACACGAGAATATATAAGAGATAATATGGGAGGGGGAGGATCAGATTTGTTCTCAATACCCTCATATGTTTGAAAATACCTTGTTTTGGATTTTCAGGGATGTAAAGCCTCAAGGTGGGGAGAATGTAATGTCTCATATTTTCCATTTAATTTTTTTAAATATTATATGGATAGATTTCAAGACTAGGCACTAATATGGTGTGTGATTTCAAGGCCTGGTGTTCCTAGAAAAAATTTTCGAAAAATATTAAATTATTTAATAGCACACGCATGCAGTTTTCCTAAAAAAGGGGAATTACTCCTAAATGGGGGCCCAAATCATAAATCCAAGGGAATAGTTGAATCAAGAATAGTATCTTTACCTTAGGAGTGACCTAACATTGGTCGGTGTACATTGTTTTTGAAAAATCCATTGCAGGAGTAAAATGAATAAAATAATTTAATTATCTTATTGACACAATGACTTGTTTCCTTAAATGTATCCTTATTTCAGAATTAAAGGGTTATCTGCATAATCCTATAACTTCTAAAGGATTGTGGAGATAGAGATATGGGAATCCTTTCTGATTAATGATGATGGATCAAGAATCAATGATTGATGCACATCGATTTCAAAGGATCTCACCAATAAAGGAAACATAGCTTCATTCTTCCTCAGAGATAAATTCAAATCGAGGTATAAGGAATGTGTTTCAATTTTATAATTCCTCGTTCTTGATTCTTATGATGAACATAGATCAATCGACCAATGGATTGATCCATGGATCATGTGTATTTGTGAAACAGGTTTATTATGGGATGATTTGGGAAAATTTATATGAATCTATTTGTTGTTTATCTTATAGAAAAAAATCAATATTCATATGAACTTCAATCTTGGTTCATTCCTGTAATTTTATTTTGTTCTTGTATCCCCCAATTCATCACTCATCATGGGAATTCTCTATTTCTCCTGTAACTTGACTTTTCCTGATCAATAGATCATTGCACACCCATTTCTTGGTGCAATGATTTGATATCATAGATCTAGGATCAACATGGAATTATGGATGTGTGATGATGGAGATAGAGTGAATCATATGATAAATGATTCCTAATTTTTCATTAGTTTGAATTCTTCAGAACATGATGATGAATGATGATTTGATCTGTTTTTCAAGAATATTAGATGACATGACGTATTTTTTGGCGACAACAAGGCACGAATGACCTTGGATCTTTGATTTTATGGAGAATCGATCGATGGGTTAAAGGTGGAGAACCAGATGGGACACATTTAGGAATAAAGGTGGTTCTGGAAAATTCTAAAGAACATAGTGTATAATATAGGATTAAATGGTATGTGGGTCCCCTGGATATGGTGCTAGGGTTTTGGTTAGAGTTAAGGATCACATGGAGTGTGACCCCTATCACACGACATGTGACCCTCCATGGATGAATAGGCATGTACTCTAAGGAGTACATGAAAATAGGAAATAGTACATATCTATATGGCATGTCATGAACTTAGACACGAACATGACTTGACATACACATACCAATACACAGACACGACTTCAATATACATACTAGACCAGGTGACATGGTAAGGGAACTATGTGTCTCTACACGCCATGTACTAATCCTACATGCTGTGTAAATGGAGACTACATGATGTGTGGGGTTATTAGACATGGACAAGACTTGGGATAACACAACACATCGGGTACCCCCTGAGACACACTGTGTACTCCCAACAAGGTTTCTTGAGGATCTTCATTTTCCTAGTTTGGACTAGTAAATCTTGAGTGTGTTCCCTTTATCCCTTCCTTGATGGTAAAATGAAAAATTATATCCACATCACTGAACAATAATCCCATCTAGAGGTTGAGTCTCTAATAGAGTTCTGGTGTCTCTCCATGATATTGGATTATGATCCTATATCATCCCTAGTAGAGTTTTTAGAATCAGTTTAACCTCATTGAGTAGAATTTTGATCCTATATCTAGCAATCCACATTAGTAGGGTTTTTTGGAATCATTAGAATATGATCCCCAATGTAGAAAGTTTACCCATATTGGGTTCTTGGTGTCCCCCAATAGTTCTAGGTGTGACCCCCTATCCGTGTATCATAGTTTTCTTAGACCAACACATTCTATTTGGGCGAGTAAAAAATGATTTAGACCTCTTCATCGAGTGTCTTTTATGATAGCATGACTTTTGGAGTGGGATCTCCAAGAATAAGCGATGCTTTGAGCAGAATCCTATAGCTGGAAATTGGTTATGACCACCTGACAACATGGTGTCTCTCCTAAGTATATCTGGGTTTTTTTTTCACTTCTTGTATCTGTGACACATTGTTACATATTTTATTGATCTGATTATTCTGGGTTTTTCATGTTTAGTGTTTTTGGGGTGTCATACTGAGTATTTTTATACTCACCCCTACATAGGATTTGCCTGCATATATCGTGTAGTATGCAGATGGGGGTCCTTTTGATAGTGTCCTAAGAGGACATGGAGTAGGTGGAGCATAGCTGGAGTTGGGTAGACCGAGGTGTTTATCGGGAGTGTACCTTGAATTAGTCCCCATACTTGGATCAAGTTGGACTCTAGAGTTTTTGTTGGACTTGCATACATACTCTCTTTGTGGTGGGCTAGTATTTGTCCCTGTTTAATTTTCCTTTACTTCCTGTTGTACACTGGTTGTGGGATCTTAGTGGTATACATGTATTCCTTCAGTTGTTTTACATTTCAGTATTGTGTGTCTTGGATATGTATGTGTGTGTACCAGTACTTTAGGATAATGCCTCCCATTTGTGGGAAATGACTACTCGGTGCTAGTCACTAACCCCTAGCCTATTGGAGGTAGGCTTAGGGTAGTCACAATATAGGTCCCTTTGAGTTGGGTTATGGCATATTTATTATAAAGGAGTTTTGAATGAGTATGATGGAATTCATGACTTATGGTAAAGGTATTTTTGTATTAATTTTCCTTCTTTGAGATGTATGTTATGTTGTTCACCTATATTCTTTCACGAGGAGTATATATAACAACTTTGAAATGTAATATCATGAATTTATTCATCCTTATAAAATTTTAATTTTAATTTTATGTTATTCCTTTATGGTCCTTATGATTCAATGTTACCAAAGTAGTAAAGATTTTATATTACAATCTCATCATTTACTGGGATTGTTTATGATTAAGTCTCTACCTCATGATATAACTCTCAATAATTCTCATAAATTTTATCATTTACATTTTAATAATTATATATTAAATTAATGATACAATTTTTCCACTCAATGGTACTTTAAATTATTAATAATTTTTTAAATAAAATCTTCCTTTATTTCTCTCTTCGGTCGAAAATCTATTTTCTTCCAAAACCATGGTTACTAAAAATGTTTTAAAAAATGTTTTATTACTATATTATAATTTTAAAATAAATTTTTACCCATGTTCGAATTTTTTTAAATTTTTTTGAATGGGATATTATTATTATTTTCCAAAAAATACCCATTTGGATTTTATAGAAAATGTGAATGGAATATTCATTTTAATGTGCATGACATGAACAATTTTTTTTTACATCATGATCAATAATTTCTTCAACATAGTGTTTTGAAATCATGACCAATCATTTATTCAAATCTTCCTTTATAAATTTTCATTATTATTTTAAAATAAAAATGTTTTCAAAAAGTTTTTGGTTTTAATTAGAAATTTTCAAATTGGAGAAGATATTTTCCTCAAAAAATGTTTTAAATGATCCTCTAGAATTATTTTACATCTAAGATGCCATGCATTGTTGTTACCTATGCATTAATGGGGATATGATCCAAGGATACCATTAAAATTAGTTCTTTGAATGGTTTACATTTTTATGGAATGATGTTTGTGAAACCCATTTATCTTCCAAGATTTATACCATGAGAAAATTCTTATGAATCCTAATTATTTTAATGGGTTATTCTATGATGAAATGATTATGAAACCTTTCAATTTTTTATAGGTTAATATATGATGAAATTATTTTATACACATTTCATTTCATGAGTCATGATATAATAAACTCTTATGATATTTTTTAACACATAATTTTTTTCATTATGTAATAGGTGGGACCTATATCCCTCTCCAATGAATTAGGTAAGGATTTATATCTCATAATATAGATGGGATTAGGGGAGTCCATACCCAACCCAAAATGATAAAACTAACTCGAACCGACCGGTTTGGGTCGGGTTGGGTTTGGTCAAAAAATTTATACCATGGGTTGGATTTTTTTGGGTTGACACATGGTCAGGATGGGTTGGGAAAAAATAACCCAACCCAACCCAACCAACCTGACTACTATGATCCACCCACCCTTCCGGTATCCCTTTATTCATCCTCCACATGATCACCTTACCTTTATGTTGTATTCACTTTAGTGAGTCACCTACCCCTATCATTTCTTCTGTGGTTTCATCGGTGTCATCGATGTCACCCACCCCTGCTATTTCTCCCATTCATACCACCTCACCACCTATCTCTCTTCATACATCACTAATGTCACCTCTCCATCCCAAATATCGACCCAACTCCCTTGAATCTATATTTCTCCTTACCTATGTTTTCAATGGACTCCATGCCATCACCCACCCACAAGTTTCATCACTACCATGTGTCTCCCCAACCCCTACTGTTACTTCTAGCCAGATAGGGAAGATTAAATCACGAGTTTATAAAAATAAAACATGGGTGATGCTCAACAATGTAAGATTAAATAATTATAAAGAAAAGTTATAAAAATTAAATAAAATTTGGGATTAATAAAGTATTCAATTAATAATAAATTTTTGAATTCAATTTGATAATATTTAAATAGAATGGAGTTAATACAAGCATTGAAAAAATTCAAAGGAATTGAGACACATGAAATCAATGAACAATGATACCAAATCAATAAAAAAATTATATTAAATATAATTAACAAGATAAATAGATTTCATTAGATGATCAAAAGGTAACTAAAGAACAAAAACAATTCTAAGGAATACTGGCCAATTATTGATTCAAAGATCTGACAGTGGAGGATCAGTCAAGAAAAATATCATTCCACATCACCCTCACCCTCACCGGTGTCTTCCTCATCCACTTCCTCCACTTCACCTATATCTAACCCTCCACCTCTTTCACCACCTACATATCCACCTTGATTGTGGCCCTAGATCTTATAGTGTTAGACACTACCCCATCCTTATCACCCTTCTGGACTCACCTTTAACCCCCCAGACTTTTAAGACCACCTACAGGTGAGCTGATCACACCGCCGACTGATGATTTTTTAGTCGATTCATCATAGGGAGGCTATGGGTGTTCCCTAGAGTTCTGCAGAAGATTAAGTGATGGTGATCAACTCACATGGGATAATAAATAAGCAGTGTCTAATTTTTTTCCATAACCCAATCAACCCAACCTGATTTGAGATGAGTTGGACCAAGTTGGGTCCAAATCAAAAACCATATCCAATATGACCCATCCTAACCCACCCCCTTATGATTGTTTTGGGCCCAAAAAATCCCCCAACCTGAACCATGGATAACCATATATAGGATTTTAATGGGGAGTAAAACTAGTTCAATAACACAAGGATAGAATGGGGAGTGAACCTAGTTTAGTAAGGGGATTTGTCCACTATGATGGTTTTGGGAGCAAACCTTGACTGTTATGGTGATTTGGGGAGTGAACCCATTACAATATGATTTCCTTGGAAGTGATCCTTGAATAATTTGGAAATTATTTTCTATACTTAAGTGTGTGGAACAAAATCTATGTCTTATTCCGATGTTATTCTCTCATGGATCATGTTGTTTTATTCCCTTATGATTCATGTATTTTGAACTCCCAATCTTTATTCCTTGAATCAAGATTATTTTATTTGATATCAAGGGTATGGTTTCAAAATTTTATGCTCATGTTCTCATACCCTTATGTTCATGTAATTCCCATATATCTCCCTTTATTACCCTTATTGAGCATCTTAACTCACCCTTTCTTATGTTTCCTTTCCCTAGGTTATGAAGATATGTATTATGTATGATATGTAAAATAAGTTTTATAGTTGTGAATAATGTAGTATGAGATGATTTAGATCAATTATAGCCCATTTTTTATGCTTCCAATTCTCAAAATTCACTAAAATATTATGGTCCTCATGTGTGTTTTTGTGTAATGCAATGAATATTTATAAAAATGATGTAATATTTTTGTATGAAAATATTGAGTCTCTATAGTTGATATAAGTTAACCTTTTGAAAATAGGATGAGAAAACATTAGTTAGATCTATAAGGACATTCCTAAGTATAAGACTAGTGATGAGACAAATTATAAGAAAATATCATGGAATTTTGGTAAAGGATAGATTGAGTGGTTTACAAGAAATTACATCCCTTTCTAGATACTACAAGTTGATGTGGATTTAGAATAGAGGTACCTAGGGGTAATAAATCTGAAAAGGGTGCATTGATATGGACTAGATCATCACATGGTACATGATAACAGGACTTTCTCCACACTTGGTTTTACACTCTATGTGGATATGATTTGTAAATTTACAAACACATTATTATCCATCATGAAAGATTTAAATAGAATATGAATATGAATGACCTGGGATAAACCTAAGGTGTCATATATTAAAAATAAGGTGTCATTATTTAGACATCATATAAGTGGTTTTTATGATTATGTGGTTCCCCACTATGATTATTGTTTCTTCATCTATGCTTTTTAGTTTTAGTCATTAGTTTTAACCCAAAGAAACAAGGTTAATGTTGAGTGCAATGGAAAATGAAATGATTTTCCTCTTGAGATTCCAAACATTATGGGAGATGGAATGAAAAATCTTATTTCTCTTCTTACACAACTTTCTCAAGCTATGAATCCCGCTAGACTTCCAAACTAATAAAGGAGGGAACAATATTCTATTGAGTGTTTTATGAGGCAACATACATCTTATTTTAGGGGGTATTCTGATCCACTATTTGTTGAACAATGGACCGGTACCACTAAAAATATATTTTCCATTATATATTGTTCATAACATGAAAAAATCATTTTGGTTGTCTACCATTTGGAAGGTGAAGTGGATCAATGGTGGACTCTTATCAAGAATATAAGGAAATATGATGAAATTGACTCCATGGATTGAGAGAGTTCATGAAATTAATTTAAATAATTACTTTTTTTGTATTCTCCATACAAATATAGAGAAGGAGTTCCTTTATCTAAAGCAAAAGGATGATGAATCTATTGGTACCTATGGTTAAAATTTTACAAGACTTGCGAGGTATGCTTTGGGTGTTATCATCCAACCTGAAAGTAAGATTGGTCAAATATTCAATGGTTTAAAACTAAGTCTCTAAAGGGAATTAACCATAAGAGTGTTTGGTAACTATGAAGATATTTCTTTATGTGCTAAAAATGTGTAAATAGAGGTTGGAGTTATATATCAATATCATGGTATTGATTAGAATATAAAAATTGAATTTAAAATAAAATATAAAAACCATGGAGAGAAGAAGATGATTTTTTCTTTTATGCTCAAAGTGTGGGAAGAAGACTGGAGGAAATTTCCTTAAGGGGAATATTAAATGTGTTAATTGTGTGAGGGAATTTTATTATGATATTGATTACCAAATTTATGGTAATAAGTTAGATATTGATGTGAATAGAGATAAAGTAGCACATAATGCACCTCTCACACTTCAATGCTTCAAGTGTAAGGAGAATGATAATTATCTTAACCAGTTCCCAAACCTAAGGGTTGATGACGATGATCAGAATCAACAACCTCTTAATCTATGAGACAAGGAGAAATATCATTTGATCACTATTTATAATTAGGGGTGTGATAATTATGTGGTTAAAGGTACAATTTCCATATACTATAGAATTTCTACTGTCTTATTTGACTCTTGATCTATCTATTATTTTATATTTGAAGAATTTTATAAGGGTTTCAAGATTCCACCCAAAAAATTAGATGTAGAATTATCATTAAAAACCCTTAATGGTATGATGATTGCATCTCAGGTATATTATTCTTATCCAGTTGATGTTTGTGGAAATGTGATTCCTAAAAATATTATCATTCTTCCTTTGGTTTAATTTTATGTCATTATAGGCATGTATTTTATTTATATTCATTAATCCCAAATCAATTATCATGGAAGGGAGGTCAATTTTGATATTCCAAACCAAACTATTATCATACATAATTACGATGATAAGTATGAACTAATAATGGAGTTCGCATCCATTTTATTGGTATTAATTACCATTAAGAAGTGGTATTTATATCAGATGGTTGGGAAAAAACTTAAAATCAATGATATTCCTATTATGTGAGAATTTTTTGATTTTTTCCAAAAGAGTTTCTTATACTTCCAAAAAAACATGAAGTTAAGTTCTCAATAGAACTCATAACTGGTTCCACACAAATTTAAAATAATCCCTATAGAATGGTCCTAATTATGTAATAGGAATTAAAGAATAAAATTGAGGAAAAACAAGACAAGGGATTCATTCCTCAAAGTTTGTCTCATTAGGGTGAACCTGTTATTTTTTGTTAAAAAATAATGATGGTTCAATGATATCTATATTGATTATAGGGATTTAAAAAATATCACAATTAATAACAAGTATCTTCTTCCCTTTATTGATGAATTTTTTGATCAACTATGTGGAGTTCAATACTTTTCTAGGATTCTCCTTCATTTTTGATATCATCAATTGAGGGTCAAGAAAGAGGATATACCCAAGATTCAATTTTTTATATGGTATGGACACTATGAATATACATTGATTCCATTTAGTCTTACTAATTCTCCTATTATATTCATGGATTTAATGAATATATTCTTTAGATATTACCTTGATCAGTTTGTGGTAATATTTAGATATGACATTCATATATACTCAATGAGAAAGTAAGAGCATGTAGTCTACTTGAAAATTATACTAAAGAACCTAAGGAAGGAGAAACTATATAAAAAATTTAAAAAGTTGAAATTTTGAATGAAAAAGGATTCATTTTTGGGTCATATAATCTCAAGAGAGGGTAATTCAGTAGATCCATCAAAGATGGAGGCTATTGAATGTTGGGACATACCAACAAAGGTGACTAAGATACATATTTTTCTTGGTTTAGATGGAAATTATCAATGGTTGGTGGATAATTTCTGATAAATATCTAACAATCCAACCATGTTAGCTCAGAAGGGTTCCATGTTCCTCTAGATAGATAAATGCAATGAAAATTTCAAGGAACTAAAGAGAAGATTAATCAGCACAACTGTGATTACATTACCCTATAGTGGAGAAGGATTTACAATATATAATTATGCATCTAAGAAAGAATTGGGGTGTATTTTTATGTAGAATGACATGGTTATAGCGTATGCCTCATGATAATTGAAGGTTCATGAGAACAATTACCAAACTCTTGATTAGGAGTTAGTTGCGTAATTTTTTTCATTAAAGATATGGCAAAATTATATTTATGGAAGAAATTGTGTTATATATACCAATCATAAAATTTTTAAGTATATTTTCACATTGAAGGAGTTAAACATGCATAAAAAATTATGGTTAGAGATGATTATGGATTATGGTTGCTCAATACAGTACCATCATGGTAAAGTGAATAAGGTGTCTAATGATTTAAGTTAAAGGAATCATTCTATTTTTTCCATGATGAGGAACATAAAAGATCCAACATTTTTGTATTTTCAAAGGATGGATATATAAATACTGATGGAACTGGAAAAATATTATCATTCTCAATTGAATGTTCAACCATATATCCAAGTGAATAATAAATATGAACAGAATGAAAATGCAGAGATGTAAAATAAGGTCAGAAATGTTCTTGAGTTTAACCTTGATCATGATGGAATGATAATGTTCAAGAACCATGTATGCATTCCATCCACCCCAGACTTGAATAAAGAGTTTTTATAAGAATATCATAGTTATTAATTCTTTATGTATCATGGAAGTATGAATATGTATGGAGATTTGAAATAATACTTCTAGTTGGATGGAATGAAGAGAGATATTGTAGAGTTTGTATCTCAATTCTTGGTATGTCAGCAAGTTAAGGCTAAAAGACAAAAGTAAAAGGGGATGTTTCGTCCATTACCAAAACTATAATATAAATGGGATAAAATAACCATGGATTTTGTTTTTATAATCCTCAAAATGTCAAAAGGGAATAAAACTATATGGTTTATAGTCAATTTACTTACTTAATAAGAACACTTCATTACTATTAGAGAAGAATTATCTTTGAATCAGCTTTCCCGGATATACATTATGGGAGTGGTAAGGTTGCATAGAGTACAAGATTGTATTAAATTTGGTCATAATCTTAGGATTACCTCAATGTTCTATAAAATTATTCAACAAGATCTTGATATGAAGTTGAGTTTTAGCTAAGTGCATTATCCTTAAACATATGGACAGTCTAAAAGAAAAATTCTAACCCTAGAGGATATGTTGAGATCTTGTTCTTTGTATTTTGAAAGGTGGTTGTGATCAATAACTTTTTATAGTTTATATTTCTTACAATAATATATTTCACTCAAGCATTCAGATGGATCCTTATGAATCCATCTATGGAAATAAATATAGAGCTCTAACATACTATAATGAAGTTGGAGAAAGAAAACTATTGGTACCTGTGATAGATAAATAAATGGAAGAGAATGTTGAAGTCATTCAAAAACACATCAAGGAAGCTCAAATTCAGTAGAAATGTTATGATGAAAATAACATACATGATAAATAATTTTAAGTTTCTATAATGTGTTTTTAAATATTTCTTTATGAAGAAGGGTATGAGATTTAGAAAGAAACTGAAACTAAGAACTAGTTATATCGAAACCTTTAAAATTATTGATTGCATCAAGATAATATCCTATCACTTGGTACTTAAACCAAACCCCTCTCAAGTCCAGGATGTGTTCTATGTATCACTCCTGAGGAATTATATACTTGACCCTTCACATGTATTCAACTAAAAGGTCATACAGTTGGAGTCAGATCTTTCTTATGAGGAATAAATGGGAATAATTCGACATCATACAAAGAAAGTTATATGAAACAAGACCACTCTCATGGTCAATGTTTTTTGTTGAAACTATAAGTTTGAGTAAGTTACAGGGTAACTTTAGTATATTATGAGGTAGAAGTACCATCATTTTTTTATTAGAATGATGAATTTTGAGGGTGAAATTCATTTTAAGGGGGTTATAATTAAACAACCCAAGTTTTCATGAATTATTTTTTTCAAATAAATAAAATTTATATGATTAATTTAATTAAATGAAATTAAAATTGAATATTTTTTATATTAAATACCAAATTAATCTTTCACTACACGCAACACTGGCTTAGCTTGTGTTGTAGGAAACTCCGATTTTTAACAAAACCATGATATATTATTAATTTAGTTATTTAAACGTGACTGTTATAACCTAGATGTCAAAATTAGTGATATTAATAGTAATAAATAATTTTTTAAATATTAATTATAATGGTTTTATATAAATAAATCATATTGATAATAAAATACATAATTTTTAGTAAATTATTTATATGTTTCAAAAATACTATTTTCTCAAAAAAATGTTTTTATGACTTTTTGTAAACAATAATAAAATTAAATTTTTTCACTTTAATAAAAATAATTTGACAAAATAAACTTAATATTTGAATTAACAATGTTAAAATTATCTTATGGTTAATTTTTTAGTTTTTTTTGAAAAGTTTCATTTTTTAATAAATAGAGAAAATACTGAATTTTAATTGAAAACTAACTTTTTTTAAATTATTAATAAAGGTAAAATATATTATAATTTTTTTTTAAAATTAAATTATTTTAATTATATATCCATTAATTAAATTTAGGTCATTGGAATCAATTTCATATTGAAATTGGATATAAAAACTTTGTAATATTTTGATCATCTTTGCCTTAAAAACCTGCTTTCAAGTCACGTCTGTAGGAATAATTTTTAAATTAATTTTTTCAAATATATGAATTTTATTTTTAAAAATGGATTCCATAATTTTAATCATAATAATTTATAATTTCCAATAAGTCTAACTTAATATTTGACCAAAATGAATAGTTAATGTTGTAAAAATTTATTACCGCGGTTAAGGTAAAAATGGGTTTAATAGGTGGTTAAACTAAAAAGATAAGGGAAAAATGACCTATAAAATTTTATAAAAAATATTTTATAGGAATATTTATACCATAAAATCTCTATTTTTTTAATTTCCCATTTTTTCCCTTTTTACATATGAAAAATGCTTGAGCACTCAATTCTTTTAAAAAATACCAAGTGTGTCCTCTCCCCCACTTATAAAAGGCCAACCTTATTCTCTCTTATTCACTCTATCACACCATTTTGGTTTGACCAATACCTACCCAAATCAATTACTAAATTCCATAATCTCATCTTAAAATCCTTATGTTGGACATAAATTCAACATAGAAAGTATTTTGGTGAAAACCTATGGAGGATACCCGAAGAAGAGGTAACATTCATTACAAGCATTTCTGTTTTATTTCTTCCTAAAAATACTTCAATTATTATTATAAAATGAATATATAATAACCTAATTATATTATTTATACATATATTTTTTATGTTAATGGAATTACCTAAAACCATATTCACTTTCGTCAAATGGTTTATGAATTCATCATTTGTGTGTACGGCGGACTACCGCCTTGCGAACTGATGTCATTTGTTTTTACATTACCACCTATCAAGGATGATAATTATGTTTTATTTAATTTTTTATATATTATATTTATGATTTTATTATTATTCTATAATTATTATATCCCATGTACCTTCATACTCTCTATTTTGTGGGAATACGGTAACATCGCTCATGTGCACGGTGAACTACCACCTCGCAAAGAGATGTGATTCATTCACACTATACAATGAAGGTATTAAGTATGAGTTTAAAAAAATATGTGATTTATATTAAATAAAACTATTATATAATAATAATATATATATATCATTTACTTTTCTTTCTTTCATTTCAATAAGAAAATGGAAACAATGTTCATACGTACGTATGGCCTACCAGTGTATTTCATTTCCTATCACTAAATTTTATGAATTAATATAAATATATTTATACTAAATATATAATATATATATATATCATGTATTAAATTCTTGAGATGATGAAACCATTATCTAAGTAAGAGGAAAAAAATAACAAGTCAAAACATACATGAAAAACAAAGTAATTATTGCCCAAAACATGGCATTAACATGAAATTGTTAATAAACGAGTAATAAAAGGTCATAAGTAAATCATATATGGTATTATATATATGAATATTTTTTAATATATTTATAATAAAATTTTATTTATTATATAAGAGGTTTTAATAAGTATTATTGAATTCAAGATTTAAGGTAAGGGATTTTTGGCCTCAATTTTCCTTATTTGAAATGTACATTATGTTACACACCTATATTATTTCATAAGATGGATATACAACCCCTTTGACATGTAATATCATGAATGTATTCATCCTTATGATATTTTAGGTTTAATTTCATGTTATTAATTCATGGCTCATACGATTCAATGTTTCCAAATTGGTAAATATTTTATATTACAATCTCATCATTTACCAGGACTGTTTGTTTATGATCAAGTATCAAATATTAAAACCTCATGATATAAATCTCAATAATATTAATGTTTTTTATTATAATATTGTTATTTATGACATATTCAATTAATGGTACCATTTTTCCACTCATTGGTACTTAAAATTATTAAGAAAATATTTTAAATAAAATATTACTTTATTTCTTTTTTCTATTGGAAATAATATTTCTTCTAAAACAATGTTTTATAATTTTTTTCAATAATTTTTTATTACTCTTTATGATTTTTAGAATAAATTTTTAATCATGTTTTAATTTTTATAATTTTTTAAAAGGAATCTTCATGTCCTTTTCTGAACAATTTCCATTTGGATTTTACCAAAAATGTGAAAGGAATATCTATTTTAACATGTAAAACATGAATGTAATTTTCTGACGTCATGACCAATCATTAATTCAAATATTAATTTATAATTTTCAAGGTTATTTTTAATAAAAAAATTTTCAAAATGTTTTTTTTTCAAAAATATTTTTTAAATTTGGAAAGTATATTTTACTCAATAATTTTTTTAAATGATCTTTCAAAATTATTTTCCATCTAAGATGAAATCCATTAGAGTTACCTATGCCTTATTAGGGATATGATCCAAGGATACCATTCATATTCATTTTATAAATTATTTATGCTTTGATAGAATGATTTCTTGGAAACCTATTTCTATTCCATGGGTAATACCATGAAAAAATACTTATGAAACCTTCTAATTTCCATGGGTTATTCTATGAAAAAATAATTATGAAACCTGTCTCTTTTCTATAGGTTGTGATATTATGAAATTTTTATGATACCCATTTCATTTCATGATTTATGATATGATGAATTCCTATGATCTTTTGGAACACATAAATATGGTTTTAATTATGTTATGGGTGGGACCTATATATCCCTCAAATTCATTGGGTAAATATTTATATCTTTTAAGATAGATAGGACTAGAATGGGGAGTGAGCTTTGTTCAGTAATACATATATGGAGCATTGAGTGAACTGAGTTTCATAAGATAATTTTTTTGCTATGATGGTCTTGGGGGTGAACCTTAACTACTATGATGGTTTGGGGTGTGAAATAATTATAATATGATAGACTTTTTAGTGATACTTGACTAATATGGAAATGATTTTCTATGTTTATGTATATGCAAAAAATTCCATGTGTTTTTCCAATATTATGCTCTCATGGATCATGTTATTTTATTTTCGTATGATTCATGTTTTATAAACTGGCAATATTTATTTAATGATTCAATATTATGATCTTTGATATGCAAGGTATGGTTTTAAAATTTTATGCTCATGTTGTCACACCCTTACATTTTTATGCTTATATATCTCCCTTTTTTACCCTTATTGAGCATCAGATATAACCCTTTCTTATGTTTCATTTCCCTATGTTATGAAGATATATATTATGTATTATATGTCTAAGAAGGGTGATAGTTGTGAAGAATGTTGTGGGAGATGATGTAGCACACTTATGGACCAGTATTCATGTTTCCATGTTTCCAAAGGCACTAAAATATTATGTTCCCTAGGAATGCGTTTGTGTATTGTAATGAATATTAATAAAAATGACATAATATTTTTATATTAAAATCCTGGGTTGCTATATCATGAGAGTGAACAACTAGGGGATGAATGGAAATTTTTCATTATCTTCTCTAATGGGATTCATGTGTCATGAAAGGGGTGAAAATTGGAGATTGGGTGGGGCTTATATTTTTTTGCTTCCCTTAGATGTAGAGTTAGGGATTACAACTATTAGGAGGCCCATGTAGGATTCATGTTCTATAAAAGGGGTGATAGTATGAGAGATAATAGTCCTTATTCATTAGTTTTCCTTTGATTTAGACTTGGGGATTACATCTAGGAAGATTCCCATGGAAGATTCCAATTCTATAAAAGGGAAAAAATAGGAGAGATAGAATGGACTATGCATTATCTAACTTTTGATGTTGAGTTGGGGAATATACCTTGGAGGATTCCAATATATGAAAACCAAAAAGAGTATCTTGACTCAAGGGGATTGTGAAAGGATTATGTATGTGTGATACTCTGAGATACCAGACCTAGTAGGTGATTCTGGTGAAGGTATTGTTTTGGTGAATACACATTGGATAAATCCCATATATAATGACCAATAGAATTATATCAAATAAAGGTATTTTGGAATATAAGAGGTTAATATCGAATCAAAGTGTATAAAGAAACCAATAGGAGTATATCAACTTAGGGTGTATGATGAAACTATGAGAAGAATCTCTAATTGGGGTGTTTTTTGGAATCTATGCAGAGAACCTCAACTCAAGGAATTTCCTAGAATATAGGTTGATTTCATAGGCATTTAAACCAAAAATATTTCTAACATAGTAAGTAAAATTCATTTTTTGACTCTATATTTTTCAAGGAGTCGGTGATAGAAGTGAAGGGACTAGGTCTGGTACCTTTACATCCCTTACTAATATCGACCATAGGTGCGGGGGTGGAGCCCCCATGTTATGGACCAATGGGATGAGGCTCAAAATGTGAGTTCTTAAAATAGTATATACCTACATAGGAGCCTCTTATAGAACTTCTTAAAATGGGTCTTCACAGTGTGTTAATGTAGCAATTTGTGAAGGGTCTATCATATAGAACATCTACTAATTAGTAATTCAAATAGGAATGGATTCATATCACTTTACAAGTGGATTTTCTAGAGCTACTTATCAAAGGGCTTCACAAGTTCTACTTTTTGAAGGTCCTTTGCAAGGTGTTCTTTTCTTGGTGCCTTTATGTAATTTCTTCACGAAGTGCCTTCATAAGATTTCTCTATGAAGTCCCTATCTCTAGTTAAGACTCACGATTTAACTGAGGTTCTCTCAAAGTATTTTTCTTCTAAACACCATTTTTACTATGAGAAAGAGTATATTTAGATAAGGTATGATGTATTTATAGGCAACCCTAGGTGTTTTCAATCTTGAAATGGGAATACATATAACAATTCATGAAGGGAGACATCCACGTAGCAGTGTTCACATAGGATTTTTCACATGGAACTTCCCAAATGACCTTTGAGAAACTGCTTCACTACATGGGATACCAAAGAATGACACGTTTGACCACAAATGTCCTTGTTATGTGGGATGTAGGGTTATTTTTGGAGAACATAAAATTATTTTAAAATAAATTAACATTATTTGAAAAATTTCAACCTTTGAAAAATTTGTAAAATGAAAAATGTATATGAGAGGGACCAAAAAAGTTGAATTCTGACTATAAAAAACTTTACTATACATGAGGAGTAATTTGTGAACCATATATAGTGATTTATGGATGGAGTGAAATACGTTTTGAAGCACTTTAATTGTTTAATGAAGCTATTTTCTCACTCTGTGGATCCTTTTTTTGTGTTGTATTTCCATTTTCCAAATTATTTCATGCTGAAATGAATTCTGCCTTAGAATGGTCATAGATTTTGATATGTAAGTCTATTTTATCTCTACAACCAATCAAATAAAAGCTTACAGTGTAAAATATTTCCCCACCCCATTGGGATGTTTCGTTAGGCCAAAATGTGCCCATAAGACCTCTAAAAATGGGTGAGGTCCATAACCTAATACCATAGGGAGGTTCACACCACCACATCACCGTATTGGGTAATGTTTTTAAAGTATCTTTATTCCCCAATGTGTGAGAAGTTATGTGGCATATAGAAATCCTATTCTCTTATTCTCTAGCCATGGAGATACTTTTCTACTCAAACTCAACATGTATTGTCTGAGTGGGGTCCATATCATGGTTCCTGAGATAAAGTGCATGGAAAAAATTCCACAATGTAAATAACTACATATTATGTAATCAGGATTCCAAAACAAAAATCCCTTGCGATCACCTCAAAACCCCTATTTATCCCCAAATTAACAAACAATGGATCCTAGGGCCTTACTATTAGTCCAAATGAGGTGTTAAAAATAAGAAACAAATAATATATGGTGATATTTGTGAAAAACAAAATAAATGGCCTACCTCATGGTGAAATCACCAAAGTCGATGCTCGGATCAACGCTCTGCAACCACTGCACCTCTATCCATGTCTAATAAGACTCCACCAGTAGATATACCCAACCTCCCTATATAAATGTTTATAGTAATACATGGGGGTAATTAAATTGAATTAATTTTTAATTAATTGAGTTTAATTTATTTTCCATTTAAATGATCATCTTGAGTCTCAAAACTCAAAGTAAGTTTACACTAAAATAATAAAAAACCCTCATTGTGGCCTCAAACTTAGAGTAATAATTTAAATTATAGACTTCATTTAGAAGATATCAATGTTCCCGCACATAAAATAATTAATATTTAATTAAATAAATATTAAAATACTCCAAAAAATACCTTGGATTGGAATCTCACCAAATTCCATCCCTAGTGTAAAAACCCCATTCTAGAACTAATGTAATAGTTAACAAATATTTTTGAGATTGCCTACTAGGAAGAATGACCATTTTACCCCTCATACACATCGGGAATCTTAAATTCAAAATTTTACTCATTTTCACAACATGGGATTTTATACAACCCTCCACTATAAAACTTATCATCCCTGGGAATCCCTAATTACATTTATTTACACATCTCAACCTACATTGGTCATCAATACATCAATAAATCATCGATATCTATTTCAAAATTATAATTGTATTTCTGTTGCACAACTCTAAACATAAGGTGCTCTATTTATCAAATTCTAAGCTTCCCACTCATAACCACTATAAAAACATGATGATGGTGATTAACCACGACTATCTATCCCAATAAACCATAGTTCCATAAAAGAATTCATCAATGGGCCTATGGTGATCCCCACTATAAGACTTAACTCATGATGACCAATTCCAACCCATGATGCTACCCACCATTAGAACTATATATTGAAACACATTAATGACCCTCACATTGTGGTTTCCATCTCACTACACCAAATATCATGAAAAAAATGTCTGGACATACTCTGGATGAATATTCTTTAAAATAATTTGTTTCACCTATCAATGCACTATCAAATACCTAATCTCAATACCATAATACACAGAGGTATCTAAGATAATCTAAAGACCCACACTGAATTATAAACCCAATATTTAGTGTAATTCCTTGATTGGATCCTCAACCAACCAAAATAGTTGTCATGCTCTCACCTAAGAACCAACACATACCCAATCTGGCTCACTCTTGGATGATATTCAATTCACCCCAAGCTTGATTCCAACACACAGATTCTTCCCAATACATCATATGAATATATATATATATATGGTATTTTTCATAGAACTAGATAAGATAGGATTCATCTGATCACTGGCATCCAAATTCCATACCAATCATCTAATGACTAATCATATCAATCCAATGACCCTACCAACATGGGTTTATACCTCTAAGGATCACATTTCATCCATCACCACACATAATGATTGGATGTGGCCACACTGATCATACTAGAGCACCAATATGAATCAATTGTTGATAAATTCTCCCAACCATCTAGTAATTTCATCCACATCACCCACCAAAATTCTAATTATAACCAAAATCACACTATCCAATGACCAATAGTGAACTACCCACTATATTTATTTCCTCATACCACTCATAGAGAACAACATAAACAAGTTACATCATCACATGCATGTCACTCCTCTCAATACATGCTTATACAAACTATCAATACCCGCACCATCATTCCAGAATATACTTGTCAAGGAACAACCTTTAGTTTTCTATTCTATGGAACCCTATTCCATTCAAGACAACACTATCTATAACTAAGGTGACATTTCCAAATTTCATCAAAGTCCTGGGAAACCATTCCTTCAAACATCCATTGAAAGCATCATACGCTATCCATTTCACAATATATCACTAATATAAAATTCAAATGGGTACCATGAGTAAATAGAACACTCACTATTAATCTCATCCAAACCTAATGATGTATGCTTTCATGACACCCAATCACAGAATTTGAATCATTCTACCCTAATTCACACATCATAAAACATAATATCTCATACCTATCCACCAACCATTATCCTCACATAAGTCAACTCATTTTACCCGATCACCCTCACTCCTTTTAAAAATGGGTATATGATCTATTCCATAGACTATATCATGACTACATTATAATCAGTATCATCTAAAAAACAACTAATTTCCACACAAACTCTCATCATACTACTGAAAGCACATCCAAAATCAATAATTCCAGGGATACTACTAATCATGCCCTCCAAAATATAACACTGATACCCAAAAGAACAAATAATCAAGGTGCTCATCACAATATAAGCACAAGGGATAACCTTTCCTATACCACATACTCGGTAGCACATCACATGAACTAATATAAAACCAAAGAATCTATCCTTGACTTCCATCTCTACGAAATTCATAATCTTAGGCTAACCAATCACTCATATTATCCTCATAAACCTCATCTCATCTCAACCATAATACTCTTTTTGAAAATCTCTCGAGCTTTATCTCAAAACACTAAGATCTCCCACCTGAACCATAGTTCATATCTCAAATCATTCACAAATCATGAGCAACACCACTTTATTCCTTTCTCAAATGTACCATAGTGACTCAAGTTACCAACTAACCACTCTAGGGTCCCATATATATCTTATGAATCACATGCCAAATCACCACCTACTAGGAAACTGATTTTCATCAGGAATCTAAATAAGAGACATCCCTCTTGAGAATAATACCAAGATGATCCTCATTGGGTATCCTAATATAAGATTCACACACTTGAGGATCACATTCTCATCTATTATCACATATGTAAAATGATACCATCCTAGAAGACTTTGTGGAATTTATACCATAGTCCCATGGTTCGGTTAAGTACAATTTCACTAAGAAGATATTTGGGAAAATACCTTATAAGTTATTGTTTTCACTTTAAATAACCAAACCTACTTTCTTTTGGAACCAATATCATAACCACTAACAAGGGGTCTATCTCCATGGAATCTAGTTCTTTCACTAGCATATTAAGGTTCACTATAACTCCCATACACTAAGGGCCCACATAGTCATCATTAAGAATAATCCCTCTATATATTCACATGACATTTCATCATAAGAAACATATAATATTGTTCAACTAAGTATAATGTCCCCAAAAAGTTATATGGGAAAATACCATATAAGTTATTACTAACACTTTAAATAAT
Organism: Viscum album; assembly: GCA_963277665.1. Classification (NCBI taxonomy): domain Eukaryota; kingdom Viridiplantae; phylum Streptophyta; class Magnoliopsida; order Santalales; family Viscaceae; genus Viscum; species Viscum album. The sequence continues at coordinate 836,201,617 of OY728152.1, read as the reverse complement.
TGAACTTTTTTGTCAATGATATCAATCAAACACAAGTATACATATGTCATGAGAATCCTACGTTCCAAAAATGATGTGTGGACATTAGCCTCTTGAAAAAATACAGGATCCAAAACCACATAAATCAAAAATTATAAATCTCAAAACTCATGTGTGTCATGCTAGGTGAAATTGTAAAATCATAACATCAAAATCAAAAAAAAATCCATCCCATATCCCAGATAACATGGACTTCTTATTAGAAAAGGACTTCATAATAACAAAATTTGATATCCACCACAGGCTTTAACAAATTACTATTGTCTGTCTATCATCTCCATAAATTGTATGAAAAAAATAAATACTAATAATATTTGTTATTTCAATCACCTAAAAGCTCTAATACCACTTTGTAATGTCTTTATATTGGTTCACTCTGAATAATACTAGAAAGGGTCTCTACTAGACCTTAGGTGAACCTCCCCAAAACCAGGTTATACCATCTAGAAGTGGGGATCTAGGGTAATAACTTAAGGAGGCTATACCTTTGTATTAAGTGTTAAATAATATTAAAAAAAACTGAAAACCATCCATATTAAATTTATAGAGTATGTTGAGGAAATAAAACATATCACATGTTGTATCAAATGTAAATACTGAAGCAAGTAGTCAAATAGACTCACGATCATTCCAGTATACAATAGTTTATTGTCCACTAAGACTATCACATTTTCAAGATAAACAAAAAGTAAAATAAATATACAAAACTGACTACTACCATTCCCAAGTCGTACATCAATCACCAGTCTCTAAGACCATGTCAAGATTATTATGCACAATGATGCAACACTACAATACTAATCCTCTGCCTCATCCACTGTATATCTCATGATCAACCTAAAATAAGACATAAGTATTCAAATGAACGACAGTCCCTAAATAGTGGGTGAGAAATAAATTATCAGCAGTCCAACCCCAATAGTGTACCTATCTAATAATATCATAAACAAGGGTATAAACACATTATTTTCCCATATTAGTCACATAATGACTTGCCTCAACTAAATAAATGAACAATGTTGATCTTAGGGTTCCAACATGACACCTGGTATTGACCCAAACCTACTTTGGTTGGTTATGGAATGTCTATGATCATGTCATGTAATCATACCTACCAAAGAAAAACCCATGTATGATTCCTAGGAGAAATTCATAGGAAATCCAAACTAACTGTGAGCCAAATCCCAAGAGTATGTCCAAGGAATTCCAACTCAAATAATCAATATCCGAATCCAAGGATCATGTCCAAGGAATTACAACTCCAATAAATGTGATCCAAATCCAATAATCATGTTTAAGGAATTCCAACCCTAATAGTCATAGTCCACATGAGAGGGTCGCATCCCCTATCCCTGATTCGAAGTACCAAGAATGACTACCCCAGTCTTTATTACGCATTAATTCATGATTTATTACATAAAAATACACATAATACAACCCAAAAGATCGATAAGTAAAGTGTATTTGAGAATTAGGTACATAGAATAACATATTTAACATGAGATACAACAAAATTATTGAAAACTTAATTAACAGGATCTTATAAATCATTATTTTTCTAATACTACATAGGATAACAAGTGGATGTATATAAGAAAGGGGTGATCTATAAATCCCAATAAGGAAATATAAAATAAGCCTAACATGAAGAAAGTATTTCATTTTACACAATGGGAACATAAATGGAATATAAAAGGGGTAAAAATAATATTTATGAATAATGATTCATGCTATAACATGATAATATAAAGGAAACACGTGAAATTTGGAAACACCTTTAAACTTGAAATTATAAACATAGATCAAGGATAACCCATAATACATCATAACATGGTGATAAAACTCCCATGATGGATTATGTTAAATCAACAATATCATTAATGAAATTTCATGAGACTAAAACATTACCCAATGCATTGGAGCACTATATAATTATGGTACCACTTGTCACTTTTATATCATGTACATGCATAAGTGTGCCACATAGATCATTCAATAGAGGATCATATTTAATAAAATTTGATTACATGATCAAGAAATGTAAAATACATACATTTAAGTCCCAAATTAATGTTGTATATGCTCATAAAGGTGAACAACCTTGATACGAAATGGGTATGGGTATTCGCTACACAACTGTATGGCATAAAAAATCACAGTGAAACTTCACCAGCATAACGGGGGAATATAAATGTTCATAGGAGGGTTTTATGAGAGTAAAATAGGAATATCATAATGTAAAAATAATAAGGAAAGTAATGGGGATTTATTAAAACATACCCAAACAATAAAAAATTGAAATTAAGAGTCACAACATAAAATAAGTTCTTGAATAAAAATAAGAGAGGGAGATCCCTTAATTTTTGTTTGGAAAATCATAGGACAATTTTGACAGCATAAAGGGTGTACATAAAGGTTCAAGGGAGGGTTTAATGAGAGTTAAAGGGGTCTATAATAACATCTAAAAAAATTATAGTATGATTTATTTAGTAAAACATACCCAAAAAAGAACAAATAGAAATTAAGTGGAACAACATAAAATAAGAGCTTGAATAAAAAGAAGAGTGGTAGATTACTTTCCTTGAGATGGTTATTCTAAAATATTTGGAGGATATTATTGAGATATTGGAGCACCTTTTGAGGACTATAGAGAGGGGAGTTAAGAGTAAGGATGTGGTCCAAGGTTCTTGAGTGAAGAAGATTGGGATCTTGGGTGGGTTTATATATTAAAAGAGAGGGGAGTTATTTATTATTTCCTAAGACTCTTTAGATTTATCCACACATCAAAAACATATTAAGGGTAATCAATAAAATTAAAATTAAATCAGTTTTATAGGTTATTGGTACCATTCAACATATATTTCATATCCTTAACAAAAAACTACTATGGAACAATTTTGTGATGTTTCATAATTCTTATATCTAGAATGTCATTAATACACTACTCCTAAAAAATAACTCTCAAATAGAAATACATAAACACTTTAATAATTACACTTAAATGATTTACATATCATTGGTCCTTCCTTAATCTATGATTTAAACATTTTATTAAGGAATTTACTCTGTTAAATACCATATCCTCCACACATAAGACATTGAACAATAAAGGGGTTTTGTAGGATGTAATCTATTACCTTCTATCATAATGTTCATTTTTTATGGAAACTAGATACTTTATTCCATATTTTTTCACACTTAAAACACCTTAGAGTTTCTTTTTGGAAATTCACTTGGTTCCTCCTTCCACATTTTTGACATGTAGTAAATTTAATCTTCTTTCCTTTATCTTCTTTATTAGTTGAAATTACTTGATACTTCTTCCTCCTATTATTTGACGTCTTTGGACATTCAACTATATTCTAGTTGTTAATTATAAAATTTGATAGCGATTTTGGCATAATTACAATATGTATTACTTGATCTACCATCATTTTCGGTATCTTATTTGGGAATGAATCACATTTCCCATCAAATTGGTTGTTGAATCAGTTCCTCATATTTCAAGTTATTGACTAGAATAAAATAAAAATTAGAGATGATTACTTTAAACTACCAAAAAAAAAAAACAAATGCGAATCAAATAAAATTAATGTGATAAATGACATGTATTTCCTTAACTTATGAATTCCTAGGAGTCAATCTAAGTTATCCATGTTCTATTTCCTAACATAGACTCTTATGTGGATTCTTGTACCCATAATAATGGTCCGTAATGAGATTGTGAGTTTAACAAAGCATAACCCCTAGGAGTGTGAAACTAGGTGTGTAAAGAGTCCCATTATCATGCACTATTTTCCAATTGATTCTAGATTAATACACTATTTTATGATGTCACTCCTAGGTACATCTATGTCAGAGCCACATCTACTTATAGTATCCAGATAAAGATGTATTTTCTTGGAAACAACTTACTATATACATTACCAAAATTTAGTTATGTTTTATTATGTTTAGTTTTATCCCTAAGGCTTACAGTAGGGGTTCTTAATCATAATCCCAAAACAAATAAACTTTACTTTGATACCAACTATGAAAATTGTGTCTTTATTAAATATTAGTTCATGATTTATTACATAATAATACACATGATAAAAGAAAGATCGATAACTCCAGTGTTTTTGGGAATTAACTAAATATCAAAAAATCCTGAACATGGGACACAAAAACATAATTGAAAAATTCCTTAATATGTTCCTAGAAATCATCGGTCCTGTAAAACTGCAAGATATAACCTAGGGGAATACATAAGAAAGGGGGGAGCTATAAAGCCTAGTAAGGGAATATAAAAGAAGAATAACATGAATAAAGTATTAAATGTTAGATAATGGGAACTTAAATGGTATACAAGAAAGGGTTATAAATAATAATTGTTTGTTTGGCTTTGGTGTTGCATGTCACATACGCTATCATACATAGTTTTCTGTTTTAAAAAACATAGGGAATTAAACCAATTCCAATTAAATTCAAACTAGTATCAAGTATGGAGGTAGGATCTACGGAGAATGTCCTAGGAATCCCATGTATACTTGTACATCTCAGTGGGTAGTGTGTCCCACCCTAATAATTTCCCAAAATGTAGCTCAATGGGTCATCAATCTTCTTTAAATCATCAACCAATTTGAGTTTGACCTATCAAGAGTAAAAACTATCATCTCTATAGTTATAATAGGCTCAAAAAAAATATTTGGATTCTTCGCTGACACCTACAATCATAACTACCCATTTCCCACAACCACCCTCACTAGGGCCAGCATCTTGTTGGAGAACCAAATGGGGTCCCCTAGGTCTCATCATAACTCAGTCACCCCAAGGATTCCCCTATATCATCTCTTAGTTCAACAACCATTACTCATAGGTCATAGAGTCCATCAACTTCATCCTAGGTTAGTAAACTCACTCAACTTATCCAACTCTTTGAGGCATAACTTGGTCCCTCTAAACAAGGACAATATCATTCTCTCTCAAAACAAGGACCTTGGTAATCCTATCACATGTCCTTCAATCATCCTAACAATTTCCATATAGGTCTCATAACACATCTCCCATAAGGGACATCTAGAACTCAACATTTAAGGAAGAACCACTCCATTATACCTCATTTTCCTTGAATTATCTCATAAATGATCTCTAATCATAACAAGGTCCCAACCATCATGTTCCACTTAGAAAAATACTCAAAAACAACTTCTATTGAGTCCAGTTCTAGTTTTAGGGAACAAAATCATCTAAAACTCCTCATGGGTAACAATACACAACATATACCTTTGAGTACACTTTGTGAACTCTTAACACCCTACTCTAGGCCTGTACCTCAACCCCACCAAGAATGTATTTCTCAACTAAAAATGTACACTATCCCTACACATCATGTAACCGACATGGGGTTCCAAGAAATGTTCATCACATGGAATTTGTACAAGTACAACATATATCACTTAATCATGTTCTTTTCATGGGATTTTGTTTTGTTCCCCACACAACCATGTTCCCCCCAAAAGGGAATTTATCTAAGCACTCAGCCACACCTTGAGTTACCATACCTGACATGTACCCTTGGATTACACATTATGTCATCCCATATTCTACATCTCACATAAAATTAAGAACACATAGTGTATGTTCTCTGAACTACACACCATGTAGTTGGTTTTCCCAAATATAAATTTATTATGATCACCCTGAAACCCTTTTTTATCCCCAAATTAACACACAATGGCCCATAGGGACTTACTAGTAGTCCATATAATGGTTTAAAAATTAGAGAAAACTAATCCATATGGATATTGAGAAATAAATAAATGGACCACCACATAGAAAAATCACTGAATCTCATGCCTGGATCCACACTCCATAGCCACTATACCTTGATCTTGGTTCGATTGGACCCCCAATGATGATCCCCTCTCCCTCTCCCTCTCCCTCTTAGTCATTAAATGATAAAGGCACAAATAAAACTCCCTATCTCAAAGTTCATAGGAAGCCACATGGGTTAATTAAATTAAATTAAATTTTAATTCATTTCATTCAATTTAATATTCATTTAAATGCTCATCCCCTAGTCCCAAAACTAGAAGCAAGTTTACACCTCAACTAGGAAAAATCCCCCATTCAGACCTCATCCCAAAAGTTAGAATTTTAGTTTGAGACTATATTCATAATATTTAAATTTTCCTACACACTGAATAATTAATATTTCCTTAAATAAATATTTAAATAATCAGAAGAATACCCTAAATAAGAGTCTCACAAATTTCATACCTAGTGTAAGCACCCAATTCTAGAACCAATGAAATAGTCAAAAAATATTTATGAGATAGTATACTAGGGAAAATAAACATTTTACCCCTCATACACATATAGAATAAAAAATTCAAATTCCCACTCTTTTTTACAACTTGGTGTTTTATAATAATCAATCATCTCAATAATTTTAGTATAAAAGTAAATATATCATCATAAAAAAATACAAAGTCCAAAATAGATTAGGATAATGAGCATTATTCTGGAACCCATGTTCCCAAATATAATCCTCCAAGGCACCAAGCCTCTATAGAACTAAAACCAATGGGGTGACTCTACCATAAATAATATTCTCATAATGATCCAAAATCTTGAATGGATTCTCTAAAATTGTCACATCATCCTCTACACACAACTATCTATATTCAAAAACATGGCAGTATTTATGATGATATCAATGAAGTTGAAACACATTAAAGACATCATGGATCTAGATTAACTATAGGGAATCACTGACCAATATTACACCCTACCAAAGCACCCCCATTCCTCAAAAGGGATGATAATCCATGGATAAATATTACTCTCTTAAACAAACCTATGATGTCCATGATGAGGAGAAACCATTAGGAACATGTGATAACTGAACTAAAACTACAGATGTCTCCTACTCCGATCATCATAAGACTTATGACTATCCTACACCACCTTTATCTCTTCTAAAATAATTTAGAACTTCTCAGTGATACTCTACACCATATCTAGTAAAAGGACCACCAAATCCCCAACCTAAGTCTAGAATAATGAATATATAAAATGACTCCCATAAAATACCTCAAATAAGGCCACACTAATTGAAGAGTGGTAGTTTTTTGTTTTAAGAAAACTCATACATGGGAAGGTGGTTCACCCAAGACCTACCAAAATCTAGAACATGTTACCATAGTATTTACTACAACATATGAATGTTATACTCTATCTGTACATCCATATAAGGATGGAAATTATTTATGATAAGTATTTGAAATCCAAAATTATGCTAGAGACCTACCTGGACTCATGATATGAAATGAGTATACCAATACGAGAGGATGGTCCTTAGTACCCCATGATTCTTCACTATATCATCCACATACCACCTCCACAAAGAATCCCTTACACTAAACTCCCTGATCACTATGAAATGATCCAACTTTATCAACTGATCTATGATCACCCAAATAGAATCACAACCATGGGGATCAGGGTGAAATGGTGAAAAAATATGTTTATATGTCCTCCCATCTCCACTTATAAATATATAATGTCAATTATAACCCACCTAGAATTCTATTATCTACCATATATTTCTAAAAGATCAATAATTGTGATAGATACTCCACTAATAAGAATTTAAACTTGAGGCACCAAAGCTAAATGCTCATGGCATGACACATATTAGTTATAATAGGATGCACTTCAACGTTCGAGCTATAGAACCCACGCATAACCTCCTTATGCATCATATATGGGATAAACAATCTCCATTAAAATAACAAATGATGTTGGTCACCTTCTAACTATATCTCTAAGGCATCACTATGAAATAAATGGTCCCACAATACCTTCAACTATGAGTCTCCCCATTGAGACACTTATACCTATTACATCAAGGATTATTTCACTATAATCTGGAAAAGGAAATCACTACCATTAGCTTCATATGTATCAAGATGAATTTCCAAAGCTCCTCCATCCCTTTATAATAATCCTTAGACTATTGAATAGCATATCCTCATTACTTAATTCTTATCATGTTAATAAAAACATTACCTTTCATAGAGTTATAGAAGATATCAAATTTATAGTCCTATAAGAACTATATCCACTACCATTAAGATATATTTTGATACTAAATAGAGAAAATATACCTTAGGATCCTATGATCTATGAAGACCCCAAAGTGATCACTGATGAGGTAATTCCATTACATCTTTATAGAAAATATCAAACCTACCAGCTAGATTGCATGGTTAAAATAGTTATTCTCATGGGGGTGTAATTAACTATAACCATTCAAAATCATTTCATACTACTTTATAAAGATTAACACCAACCCAGTAGGATAATTTTCATAGAAAACATCAAGTATCATTCCCCCTCTAACATGTGGAGAATAGAACAATTGATCAACCTCCCATTTAGGTAGTCAAAATCTATTTAACACCAATGGGTCCATATGAAATACTAGTCCTTCTTATTAAAGTCTCTCAATAAGTCCAGGATATTATAGAAATCAAACATTAAACTTTGATAATAGCCTATGAGATCAAAGAAACTATGAATATATGAGATATTATTGGGTGTTGTCTAAGAAAAAATATCCTTAATCTTTAATGGATAGACTAACACTCATTTTAAGACACTATATACCCAAGAAAATGCACCTTGTGTATCCAAAACATCAAATTTTATAATTTTATGTTGAGATAATGGTTCTCAATAACTTAAAAAATAAACTTAATATGATTAGAATACTCCTCCTTTAAATTTTAGTGTATGATAATTTCATTGATGAAAACTATCAGAAAATGGTCTAAGAAGTCACAGAACATGGAATTTATGAGTCCCAAGAAAAAAATAGTATTTTCATGAAAAAAATGACATAAACATGAACTTGAAGTTCCCATAAAACACCCAACTATAGTCTTTAGGATATCCTCCTCATTCACCAACACTAATGGTAGCTATACCATATATAAATAAAAAATAAAAACTATATCCCTTAAACTATTTTAAAAGATCATATATCCTTGGTAGGGGTAATGGTTCTTGACCATCACCTAATCATCCAAAAATAGTCTATGAAAAAACTTATACCCCCATCTACCTTCTTGTAAAATAACACTAGAGCACCCTATGGAGATAAACTAGGTCATATGAAACCATTTTGCATTAAATCATCAACCATGATCCTTAACTCTAGTGGCTCAAAAGGTGGAATCCAATAAAGATCCATAAAAATCAAAGAGGTTCTAGGCTATAACTCTATCCCAAACTCGATATCTTGTTGAGGTTTTAGTATCACAACCAACTTTGGAAATAGATTCAAATGCTCCTTCATGATAGTGGTAAACCCCACCACCTATGACTCCATTGAATCCAGTAAAAACATTTATAGCTAAGACACAAGAGGATCTGATGGCCTACAACACATATGATTATCTTTCTCACCAATAAACAACACACATTGGATTTACACATCATAGAACTCAGCCCTCCTTATAAAAAAATGAATGATTTCAAGAAAAAAATACGACCAATACATTCTCATAATGAAATTGTAGGGTTATATTAGAAGAATAAATAAATCCCTCGACAATTGATGTTTCCCTATCATTAGTTGATAACCCTGAAACAAATCACATAGACTCAACTAACCTAAAACTAGTATAGTCAACAACTGTGGAACTAGAAACCTATATTTCTTGATCCCCAAGTAATAAACCAAGGTGGGTGAAATAAAATAATGTGATGATCTAGAAACAAAAAAGGGTAAAAACCAAATTATAGGATAGAAAAATAGTAACCTGAAAAATATTTATCCCATTTGGTGATGGAATCACCAATAGTATGAAACTTTCCACATCCACCTCCACCATACCAATAACCCTAATAATAACCACCCCTAGAGCTACACTCAAACCTATGTACTTAAGGGTGGAAAAAATCATGAGGTTGGCCCCTACCAGTATAATATTATCTCTTTTGAACATAAGCATGCTTCCCCTACTACTAATACATCCGTGGAGGAAATTTTTTCTAGGGATAATATGGAATCTAACTACCTATACTATGTTTTACCCTGAGAATAGTTAGGAATTGATATCACAAAAAACATGAATTTATAAAATAAAGAACACTAGTATAGAGATCCAATGGATTTATGGGAACATCCAACCCTAGATAAATGAGAAGAAGAGGTATGGGACCAGATCCACATCAGTTGGAACCTCGCCTACCATGATGTATGAGAACTAAAATTTAAGACTCTTCCCTTAAATAAGTATTGATGACATCCCTATCGAGATGATCTCAATTTTGAATGTGTACTCTTAATCACTTATTCATTCTTCCACACCATTAAATACATTGGAAATGTAAATGGGGTAACTGTATACCGAATGGTTTGATATTGTGCCTCCACTAATCATCATCCTATAGACTCCTCATTTGGGAAAAGATTAATGGAGGATTAAAGGAGGTCCTTGAAGTAGATATTAATCTCTCACATGTTCCAAAACCTCTACTAAAGGGATAGAAACTCTTTCCTCCTTTTCACCTCTTCATCAATGATAGGAACTCCATACAAAATTAACATTGAAAGTCATCCCACAAAACCTTTGTCTCTTTACACTCCATGAGATACAAAATCCTCTACTCTAACACTACTCATCTGTAACATCCCCTATTTCAAAACTCTCTCACATGGCCAAAATGGGTTGGTTAAAAGACCTCAAGAATGCCTCCTAGTATTCCAGATGTTTATGAATAGTAGCAGGGGTGTGATATATACAGTGGGGAGACTATACCCACTGGTATAGAGTAAAATACAACAGAAACAAATATATATCAATAAATATAAAAGTAATGGATATAGTGGAAATAATATATCATACAAGTGGGATCTAAAAGGAGTAACTAATAAACCAATAACAATGAATCATGTAATGATATGATTAAATGTAACTAAATGTAAAACAAAAAACAATACAAATACAAGAATCGACTCGAAAAAATAAATCAAAAAGATCTGAGTCACAAACCACATGTCATTCCAACCTACAAACTCCATCCTGTCCAGCAAGCAACAATCAACAACAAGGTCCTTTTCCCTTGTCCAAACTTGCATCCATGTAATCTTCTCAGATACCAAAAGGTTTCCCGAATAGGGGGTGATTAAAATTCAATAGGCCAACACCAACATGTATAAATGAAACCAATATAATAATATGTGAATTCAATAAAGTGATAAAAAACTTTATTAATCAATCAATCAATACAATAAATAAATCAACCTACATTGTCACCATGTCAGAATGTCACTAAGCATGTAGCACAACCATTCCAACCATAAACTAAACCATGGAATAATCAAACAACTAAGAACATACCTCAGTATAAACATTTTATCCTTCGAGCATAGCCCTATATATAATCATTTCAGAATCAACTAGGCGAAGCCCACTATATAATCATTTCAGCATGTTCCAGTAGGAATAGCCTACTATATAATCATTTCATCATGTATCACTATGAATAGCCCTCTATATGAGCATTTAAACATGTATCATTAGGAATATCCAAATATATAAGCATTACAGAATCAACTAAACAAGTCATAATAGAAAGGATATCACAATATTAAATCATAATCCTCAATGGTTAATTATAAAAATAACAATATTTCTTTCAATTACACATTCATTTATATATAAATTTATTTACAACCATAACCATTTCACATAAGATATTACCAAAGTGATTCTATATCAGGAAATAAATTCCAATCTTATGTCATGCTAAACATACTTTATACCATTATCCAAAACATTATTAATCAAACGGTTTGGTCACCCCATGTGTAGCCACATGCCAGGTCATAAAACCATTGAATCCAATGGGATCCAATGAGTAATATATCACATGATTTATCATAATTTATTATTATATTAATCAATTCACACATCATGGTGGCACAATTGTAGTGTTTCACATACTAAAAAATTTAATAGACACTAGGGTTAAGTTTCAGACCCCCTACCTTTATCTGAATATTAAGAAATGCTTCCAATCAGAATCACTAACAAGAACAAAGGAAAAAAATACCATAAGAAAGAAAAAGATCAAAATATATTAATATCAACATGAGTCCACAATAAAGATCAAAAGGAAGTATTGCTTCAATGGAAGAATAGGGAAAGGAGAAGAAGACCAAAGTAAAGGGACCTACTAGTGATCAAACACCAAACCAAGACATCCAGAGGTGATGAAATCTCTCAAGAACCACTGGGATTCACCTAGGGCTTGATAGGAGGGGATGAATAAATGTTTTAAATATAACAGGCACATGATGCTACTTAAAACATTTGGCTGCGAGAAATACACGATGTGTAACCCTTTTACGTCTTATATTTCTTGATTAATGAGAGGCACCAAAAAACGAATCACCTCAGTTTAATATTAATCCTGATCAATCATTACATGTCATGAACTAGTTTCAGGATGTGTAATAACATAACATCATGTACCAATTCATGACATCTTCCTAGCCATATTTACACATCATGTAACATGTACATGGGGTGTAAATTTCTAGAAGACAACACTCAGTCCAGCTTCTGTAAAAGAGACTGAACCACCTTCAAAACCTTACAAGATAAATAAAAACTATCACAATCCCATTTAACATGTTTATACCAAGAATACATTAATTAAAGAAAACACACATCCATGAAATTTTATTCATTTTTCCAAAATAATTCCCTCTATATCCAAACAAGACTCATCCACCAAGGATTAAATAAAATGACAAAATCAACAAAATATGTTTAACAAAAAACTAAAATATAGATGTAACTAGAAAAATAAGGGATCATAAAACCTCCCAACCATATAATAACATGTCCTTGAGTATCTCCAAGAATCACTATGGGGTCTCAGTGAATAAATATGGCCACTATGCTCACATATTAGACTACCTATCCTAGGTATCCTCCTGAACACACCCATGCCACCACTACATTCAAACTAGAGGTATATTCCTACCCCAAAGATACTTATCACTATGGTAAATAATCCATATCAAATTCTCATCAAAGAACACATCAATAGAAAGTTTTATGTCCTAAATTTATACTATATGAAAAGGGTCAGGATAATATGTTCAAATCTACAACAATTAAAACACATCGTTCATGGAACTATAAAATTATTAACGGGCTAATCAATATGCCACTAGGAAAACAATATCCAAAATCTAAAATAACTCCAAAAACCTAGGTGTTAGATTTCAATATTTCCGGATGTAGTGTTTCCCCGACCTAGGATACACCCAAAGAAAAACACAATTACCAACCTCAAACTCTAGAGGTTATCTCTGATGGCTGGCATATGATTTTTTGTATACTATTCATGTTCACCAACCACCTATTGGTTAGATGAACATACTTATCCCTCTCATGTATAAGACTAGGTCCAATAAGCACTGATTCACCTACCTCAAAAAAATAGGCAAATGACATGGAATTCCATACAAAACCTCAAAAGGTTCCATATGGATCAATTCATGGAATCTATTATTATATGAAAACTCCATGAGTGCAATATATTTATCCCATTAACCATGAAAATCCAAAAAAATGGATCATGACATATCCTTTAGAACCTGAATTGTTCTCTCATATTGACCTCTAGTCTCAGGATGATAAGCTATGCTCAAAAGGACCTATGATACCAGATCCTTATAAAGACCCTTTTAGAACCCTGATAGGAAATTAGGATATCTATTTGAAACAATAATCCTTGAAACACCATGAAACTAAACTATATCACACACATAGAGACTACCCAAATCATCAATAGTGAAGGTCTCTTTGATAGGTAAGAATTTGGCTAACTTCGTCATTCGATACATAATAACCCATAATGCATCATTATTATGGGGTGTACTAGGTAATCCTATCATAAAATCCATAAATAAATCATCCCATTTCCACTTGTAATGGGTAGAGGCTGTAAAATTCCAATAGGCCTCTGATACTCAGATTTGACTTACTGACCAGTGAAACATCTCACCACAAATCCTACTACATCCTTCTCCATTCCTGACTACTAGTACTATATATAAAGATCATGATACATATTTTTCAAACTAGAATGTACCACCCATCTAGAATCATGAAACATTCTCATAATATCTTTATGCAATCCTATAGGAACCCATACTCATCCACGGGAAATGAGACAATTTCCACTACTATGTGACCACCCTGATTGAGTATCCCCACCATATAAGCTGTCTCTAAGAAATAATAACTCAAGATTATATAACCTATCTTCCCTGATCCAATTCAAATTCATGGGTATAAATGATGTTGAAGTTATATCTACTGATCCCTGAGACTCTTGAACATCTATATGCTTGTCTAAAAAAAGTTCCATATTCTTCTACTCATCACAAGACTCCTACAATGCCTCCATTTGTATCTTTCATCTCAAGGTGTTGTAAATGATGTTTCCCTTTCTTGGTGTATAATAAAAATAAATGTTGAAATAATCTAGATACTCGACCCACCTCATATGCCAAAGGTTCAGGTTCTACTAAGAAAAGATGTACCTTAGGATCTTATGGTCCATGTACACCACAAACCTCTCATCCACAAGATAATTTCTCCATCACCTCAATTCATGTATCATTATAGCTAAATCTAGATCATGAGTAGGGTGATTCCTCTTGTGAGGTATCAACAGTTTGGATCCATAAGATACCACTCAATCCCCATGCATTAGAACTACTCAGAGGAAAACTCTAGATGCATCACAATACAAGGTATCAGATTTTATTAGAATAGGTAAATTGAGGACAGGTGATGAGGTTAGCCAGCTCTTCACATCCTAAAAATCTCCATCACAAGAATCTACCAGCGAAAAAATCACCCCTTTTTTGGTCATTCTAAACATAGGTGCTACAAAATGAAAATATTTCTAGATAAATCACCAATAATAACATGATAAATCCATAAAGCTATGAATATTGAAGACATTATTCAACTGCTCCTAAGATACCATGAATGTAACATTTTTTGGGTCCACTAACACTCCATCCTCTAAGATGGCATGACACAAGAAGATAATTTTATAAATCCAAAAAATGAATTTGGTTAACATGGAATAAATTCAATGCCCTCTCATTATAATCAAAACTATGTGAAGATGTTTTTCATGATAATCAAATTACTCTGAGTACACTATGATTTCATTGAAAAAAAACCACAAAAAAATGATCTAGAAAAGGATGAAATATTAGAGAAGATATTGGAACCTCTCAACTGATCGAAGTGATCATTGATATGTGGAAGGGGATACTTGTTCTTGACCATCATCTTGTTCAATATCTGATAATCCACACATAAGAACAAAGTCCCATCATACTTCTTGGTGGAATGAACAGGAGAATCGCATGGAGACGTACTAGGCCATATGAAGCCTTTAGCTTCTAGATCTTCCTACTAAAAATTAAACTTCTGAAGCACTACTCGTGTCGTCATATGAAATGTGATAGAAACTAGGTTTAATCCCAAAAATAACACAATAATTAAATTAATCTCACACTTGGGCGGTAATCCATAGAACTTTTCAAGAAACACATCCTAAATAAAGTCTACTAATGGAGGAAAAGTATCCTACTTCATTCCTCAATCATCTAGAATAAGAATTTATATCCCAGTCATGAGACAATCCAATTTGCACTGTATTGGTCATGAAAAACCAGCATGAAGATCCCACTCACCCTATTGTGAATAATTGTCTCCTTCTAGAGATATAAAGGTAGCTCTCCTCTAGTAATAATCAATATGATCTTGGTATTGAACTAGCTAATATATACCAAGAATCAAATTGAAACCTATCATTACCAGAATGAACAGTTCCCAAAATAAATGTTAACCACCAATATCTAGAGAACATGCCTTAAAACATTTTATATCATATTATCACACTCCCAATAATTTATTGATAGTCAAAACTGTTGGATCGAATAGTAGATATATGTCTATTAGATGGAACAATACAAGAGGGGGGTGAATTGTATGTTTAAAAACCTTTGAGTTTTTGCAACAAAGAGATTAGTTTAAATGATCTTAAACTAATACAAATATAAACACCCACAATTGTATTGAATATAAAAGGTATGATGTAATGTAATACTAATGTAAAGTAAAACAATTGTATTCAAGGTGAACACAATAATCAGAGTAATACAAAGATGAATGATTCTACCTTAAAGCGTATAGAATCAATCAATACAAAAAGTAATAGAATGATTGTAATTGAAACAATTACAATTGAAAATGTAAAGAAGAAAGGAAACAATACAAATCCCTTTCTAATACAAGTAACAGCGGAAATGTAAAAGTATTACAATTCTTTTGACCCAAAGAGAAGGGTTATCCTTTCACCTAGGATAAAAGGTCTGTCTCACCAATACCTTGGTGAGCCCTCGATACGATGATCGGCACGTCTGTCTGCCTATCCCTGGCAGCCCTCGATACGATGATCGACACGTCTGTCTGCCTATCCCCGGCAGCCCTCGATACGATGATCGGCACGTCTGTCTGCCTATCCCCGGCAGCCCTCGATTTTGTAGGTAATCGGCACCTCTGTCTTTCAATTACTTGAAATACCTCGATACGATGATCGGACGCACAAGGCTGATGAGAGAAGTCACAGTGTCTCTCTCTAGAATCTTGGTAGTTCACAGAGTCTCTTCATTCGTTCTCTTCGTTCATCGTTGTTCTCTCAGCTTCAAATGACCTCCTATTTATAGGCTTTGGGTTCCAACGGTCATATTGCCTCCAATGATCATATTGAAATAGAAAGCACGACATCGTTTTGATTAGTTTGTAACTAACTCAACGACAACGTTTTGTTAGGACAAGAGATATATAGAAATGAAAAACATGAGTACGATTCATATGCAGAGAGAGTTTTTGACAAAGTACCAAAAAAAATAATGATCATCTGAATAGAAGAGTCAGTACGATACGATTGACAGAGTCAGTACGATACGATTGACAGAGTCAATAAGATACGATTGACAGAGTCAGTACGATACGATTGACAGAGTCAGTACGATACGATTTGGTCGGTACGATCAACATCGTACGATACGATAAACATGATAAAAGACAATTGTAATTTACAAACATATGATAGAATACATTTGTGATTTCCAAAACATGATATAGAAGTCAAAAGAGTACTTTTGACTTAACAATCTCCCCCTTTTTGGAAAGCACAACACACAAAGTAAATGTAACAAGAAATACTTATCTCCCCCTAAGTTATTTAAAACTCTTCTGAATAAGAAATTGAATACAACTAACTCCCCCTTAGGTATGGACTTTCCTAAGGATTGTATTCGTAGATTTTCCTTAAGAGCATTGTAAATCATTCTCCCCCTTTGTAAAACAATCTTTGCTTTGTAAATATTCTCCCCCTTTGTGATTTACAAAAAGAAAGGAGTAATCTTGAATTGTCTGAAAGAGTTAGTGAAGCAATACAAGACAATAGATAAAAGAAAAGGATCATAAAAGTTATTACAAAACAAAGACAAATTCCAAAAGAAACAAATACAACAATCATTTGTTTTCTCTTTCCTTCTCCTTCTTTATAATCTCATGAATAACAGCTTTCATCTTCTTGATCTCCTTATTGTCTTCAGAAATTGATTCACCCTGAGTTTTGAGAAGCTCTTGTTGATCCGCAAAAATCTGATCTTGATTTCTGATGGTCTCCTCCTGGACTCTGATTACTTATTCAAGGGTATCAATCCTGTTTTGCAAATTCTTGTTGTCTTTGGATAACACATAATTTTGATTCTTCAGTAAAAACATTTCATCTTTGAAAGATGAAACCTTCGAGAATTCAGATTGGAAAAAATTCATTCTTTCTTGCAAGTCTTTCACTGAAGGAACATCGGCTCTTTGAGAAGACAAAAGATTCAGCCTTTCAACTGTTTCTCTATCAAGCTTGTTGAAAGCAATTGCAAGGTCATTTGATAACCTCCTTATATCTTCAATATCTATTTCATGATCATTGATTGAGCTCTCTGTTTTGTACGACCACTTGGTCATCTTATTGCAAGCCTTTTTATGAGCAACCGAGCTTTCTGAAAGAACTTTCAAATCGGCTTCTACTGACAAAACTTTCTTCCTCAATTCTTTTACAGAACCAAACTTCTTCCTTTGATTTTCAGTAATAAAATCAATCTTCCCTTCCAGCCTCGGGAAATAAGGAATGGTTTTCTCCACCCTTCTCAAAACATGAACAATGTAATCACCCTTCTTGAGAGAGATTGTATGCTCTGAATCAGTATCCTCATCATACGATGGTAGTTCATACGATTTTCTTGAGTCAACAACTGGCTGTTTCCCTTTCCCTTTTTCTTTCTGTTTTCTTTCTTATTCCACTTTGTCACTAATGACAACAACTTTATCAGAATGAGAAGATTGATTACCTTGCCTTTCTTGAAAAGACATTATGTCCGGAGATTGTGCTTGATCGGCATCAAGGATTTGTTGAACACCTTCACTCGGCTTTTGAACCGATTCCTCTCTACTCTTCTTTGAGTTTTGAAGAAATTCTAAAAGAAAGTCTCCTTCTTCTTCTTCTATTTCTTCCATCACTTGTTTTCCTTTTTCTTTCTCAGGAAGACTCTGTACGATGGGCTCTTGATGCACTTCTTCTGTTAGTTGGGCACTAGCATCTTCAACCGCTTTCAAGACTTTAGAGACATCAAAGTCCTGAGCCTTTCTTTTCAAAAGAACCTTTTTCTTCTTTTCAGCCTGAAGGGTTTCTTCTACCCTTATTCTTTCTGCAAAAGCCTCAGCAGGGTCAAGACCAAACTTCGGATCACCTTCCTTTCTCTATTCCTTATCTTTTCTCCATTTTTCTACAACCTCCTTACTGTACCTTGGCTTCTTCTTCGGCTTCGAACTGGTTTGCGGATCAGACTTTTGAGTAACACCGGTGGATTGAATGTCCTTGGCTGGTATAGGTGCCGATTGATTCTGAGCCAATTCAGCTTCTACATCTCTGAAAAAAAGTTTTGAATTTGAATCAAAACAAACATTCAGCTTTTTCATCGTACTCTTACTAATCCAAGATGGCCTCAAATCCATGGGTTTTCCTTTCAAAGGAATGTTACAAAACTTCATACTTTCAAAAATGAACTTCGTAAGGATGGCTGGATACATAATCATCTGGGACTTAATCCCTCCTGTCTTGACATTCTTGATGGTTTCAAAAATATACCCCATGAGATTTACTTTTCTCATATTTACAAGATAGTCGAGCATGAATATATCAGAAACTTTAAGAGTTTCTCTATCCCCTTTCCTTGGGATAAGAAAACCTTGCATCCATAAAGTGACAAAACGATTGTCCGGTGAAAGATGAGACAATTTCCTCTTTTCCTCATTAATAAGAAACAAAGTCTTTTCAGCATTTTCTCTATTAAACGTACCAACTTCCTCTGGTAGTTTGTGCGATGGACAGAAAGAATCCCCTTCTATAAAAACATTGAGAAAATGTGCCTCTTGTTTCACAGACATAGATAATTTTCTATCGTACACAACAAAGTTTATAGTCATGTCTTTGTCGAAAGTAACGGTTTTGTAAAACTGACAAACTTCATCAAAAAGAACCGGATCTTGAATATCAGGCTTTTCAACACACAAGTGTTCCCATCCTTGAAACAAAATGATCCTCCTGATTGTAGAATCGTACGTATCGAAAAAGTCTCAGGATACTAACCTTTCTCTGTTAAAGTCTTTCTCTGTAAAAGTCTTTGAAGACATTTCGGCGGGAGTGTTAGCAGAGGATTGAGACATAAAGGTGATGCCGATTGAGAAGATCGTGCGATGATATATAGCTAGTGGAGCATAGCTTCGCCTGAAATCCTGAAAAATCAATGTGGGTTTGGGGAGGGGAGGGGGTTATTTATAGGCAATAAAGAGATGACCGTTGATATTCTACGGTCGAAAAAGGGTGACCGTTGATATTCTACGGTCAGGATTAGAGAAAACCAGATCAATGGTTAGGATTAAAACAAATAAAGAAAAAAATAAAAATAATAAAAAAAAGATACCTGTCGGAGAACATAAAGTGATTGTTGGTTTTGGTAAGAATCAAAAGAAAATACAATCGTAAGGATAAAAATATGATGCCGATGGAAAACAAAGTTATTAATATGATCAGACCGTACGATGGAAAATAATCTTGTTACCATGAACTGACAGTACGATGGAAAACAATCTCAATACCATCATCGGTCGATACAAAACTATTGAATGATACGATGGAAAACAATTTCAATACTATCATCGGTCGATTCAAAACTATTGAATGATACGATGGAAAAGAATTTCAATACTATCATCGGTCGATTCAAAACTATTGAATGATACGATGGAAAAGAATTTCAATACTATCATCGGTCAATACAATACCAAGATTGATTGGTACGATGGAAAAGAAATTCAATACTATCATCGGTCGATACAATACCAAGATTGATTGGTACGATGGAAAAGAAATTCAATACTATCATCGGTCGATACAATACCAAGATTGATTGGTACGATGGAAAAGAAATTCAATACTATCATCGGTCGATACGATGGAAAATAATTTGAATACCATCATCGGTCGATAGTAAATGATACTATAAAACTGTCAATACGATTAAACAGATAAAAAAAATGAATGAAACGATAAAACTGTCAATACGATAAACAGAAAAACTGAAATTGTCAATACAATAAACAGAAAAACATAGATAGAAATGTCCTCCCCCTTTCTACGAGGAGTTTCTTACTATTAGGAGAGATTTAAAACAGGAAGTAGATATGAATGATTATTTTAATGTAATCATTCCAAGCTTCTGTTTTATAAATTCAAATCTATCGGAAGGTAAAGGTTTTGTAAAAATGTCAGCAAGTTGTTCTTGCGTTCTGATGAATTGTAAAATAATATCTCCTTTCTGTGTGTGATCCCTAAGAAAGTGATGCCTAACATCTATGTGTTTTGCACGAGAGTGATGTTCTGGGTTTTTACTAAGAGCTATGGCACTTGTATTATCACAAAGAATTTGAGTTTTGGAGAAACTCAAACCATAGTCAGTGAGTGTGTGCTGCATCCACAATACTTGAGCACAACAACTTCCAGCTGCTACATATTCAGCTTCAGCAGTGGAGAGTGCTACTGAGTGTTGTTTCTTACAGGACCAAGAAACCAAAGAGTCTCCTAAGAAATGACATGTTCCAGATGTACTTTTTCTATCCATTCTACAACCACCAAAGTCAGCATCTGAAAAGTTTTTTAAAACAAAAACATTTCCAGAAGAGTAGAAAAGGACTAAATCCATAGTGTCTTTTAAATACCGAAAGATTCTCTTTACGGCTTTTAAGTGAGACTCTTTTGGATTAGATTGATATCTTGCACATAAGCATACAGAAAACATCAAGTTGGGTCGACTAGCTGTCAAGTATAGAAAACTCCCTATCATACCTCTAAAAATTGTTTGATCTACTGGTTTCCCAGTTTCATCAAGATCAAGAGTATTTGAGGTACCAATTGGGGTGCTAATACTTTTAGTTTTGTCCAATCCATAATTTTTGAGTAAGTCTTTAATATACTTATGTTGAGATATATAAGTTCCTTCTGGTTTTTGAGAAATTTGAAAACCTAGAAAGAATGTTAACTCACCCATCATACTCATTTCAAACTCAGAATTCATTAAGTTTTCAAAAGAATCAGTTAAAGATTTCTGAGTTGATCCAAATATGATGTCATCAACATAGATTTGGACAACCAAAACATTTTTGTTTTCCATTTTGATAAAAAGAGTTGGATCTTCTGTACCTTTTGTATAATTGTTTTGTAAAAGAAATCCTGTGAGTTTATCATACCATGCTCTAGGGGTTTGTTTAAGACCATATAGAGCCTTGGTAAGTTTAAAAACATGATCAGGATGTTTTGGGTCTTGAAAACCACGAGGTTGTTCGACAAAAACTTCTTCTTGAACAAAACCATTTAGAAAAGCACATTTGACATCCATTTGAAATAGTTTAAAATTGAAATATGCTGCAAAGGCTAAAAGAATACGAATAGATTCAAGTCTAGCTACAGGAGCATATGTTTCTTCATAGTCTATTACCTCTTGTTGATTATAGCCTTTAGCAACAAGTCTTGCTTTATTTCTTACAATGATTCCATTTTCATCACACTTGTTTCTGAAAACCCATTTTACACCAATCACAATTGTTTCTTTAGGTCTTTCAACTAAAGTCCAGACTTGATTCCTTTCAAATTCATTTAGTTCATCCTGCATTGCTTTGATCCAATAATCATCACCTAAGGCCTCACTTGGACTTTTAGGTTCAAATTGGGAAAGAAAAGCAAGATGTTCTATTTCATTTCTTAAGGAATTTCTGGTCCTTACAGGTTGATTTATATCACCAATGATGTTATCACTAGGATGATTCCTAAGAAACAATTGATTTGGGTTTTTTAAAACCTGTTCATCAACATATGGTAGAAAATCTTCTGTGGTAAATGTTTCAGGAATACTTTCTTGAACATTTTCCTTATCAGAATGTTCTTCTAAAAAAGGTTGATAAACATTTTTGGAAAACACATCCGAGGATGTAGGATTGGGTTGGTTGAAAACAAAAGGGTTAGTTTCATCGAATTTTACATGTACTGTTTCTTCAACAGTACAAGTGTTTTTATTGAAAAATCTATAAGCCTTAGAGGTTTTAGAATAGCCTAGAAAGATTCCTTCATCAGATTTTGGTGCAAATTTGTGTAGATTGTCTTTTGTATTCAGAATGAATACTTTGCAACCAAAAACTTTGAAGTATGAAACTTTAGGTTTTCGGCCAGTCCATAATTCGTAAGGGGTTTTATTAAGAAATGGTCTAGTTAAATCACGATTTATAGTATAACAGGCAGTACTAACAGCTTCAGCCCAAAAGTGCTTAGCAATCGAGTATTCACTCAACATGGTTCGTGTCATTTCCTGAAGAATACGATTTCTTCTTTAAACAACCCCATTTTGCTGAGGAGTTCTTGGAGCTGAGAAATTGTGAGTAATACATTTCTTACTACAAAAAGTTTCAAAATCTGAGTTTTGAAATTCACCACCATGATCACTATGAATAGTTATCAATGGTAGGTTTTTCTCATTTTTTACTTGGGCTTTAAAAGTTTTGAAATAGGAAAAGGCTTCAGATTTCTTTGTGAGAAAGTAGACCCATGTAAATCTAGTAAAGTCATCAACTAAAACAAATACATAGTATTTGCCTCCAATGCTTCCAGATTGTGAAGGACCAAACAGATCCATATGCACAAGTTGTAATGCATTAGAAGTTGAAACTTCATTAATTGGTTTAAAGCTAGTTTTATGTTGCTTGCCAAATTGACAAGGATCACAGACTTTTGAAGAATCATATCTAAGGTCCGGTAGCCCTTTTACAAGTCCTTTCTTTGAGAGTTTTCTTAGGTTTCTCAAATTACAGTGTCCTAGTCTCCTATGCCATAGCCACGATTGGTCTTCTATTACACTTAAACAAGGTAAGTTTTGGTTCCTAAGGTCTTCTAAGTTAATAGTGTAAACATTCTCTTGCCTATGGGCAGATAGAATGAATTCATCCTTGGAATTGTGAACTAGACACTTATCATTTCTAAAATTCACAAGGTAACCTTCATCACATAATTGACTTATGCTGATGAGATTGTGCCTAAGACCTTTAACAAACAAAACATTTTAAATAAGAACTTTTACAAGAAAAACGATATTACCTATACCAATAATCTTTCCTTGAGCATTACCTCCGAAGGTAACTTTTCCACCTTTTGTTTTGATAACCTTTTCAAAGAAATCTTTGTTTCCAGTCATATGTCGAGAACAACCACTATCCATGTACCAAATGTTCTTATTAATACACTTCTCTTTTTCCTGAAAAAGAAACAATTAGATTTTCGGAATCCAAACTTGTTTGGATCCAGAAGGGTTAGATAAAAGAATTTTAGGAATCCACATTTGTTTTGGAAAATGAGCTTTATGAAATCCTAAGGATTTAGTTTTGTTAAGAGAGAAATCTCTTCTCCAATGTCCACCACATTGACACTTGGAACAGAAAATGGTTTTTTGAGGAACAAAATAGTTATGACTAAAAACAGGTTTGGAATAAGTATAACCAAGACCAGAACGATTTCTCAAAGGTCTAATTTGAGAATACATCCTATCAAAGTTTTCTTTTCCATGAGTAAAGTTTGACAAACACTTTTTCAAGGATAAAATCTCTGACTTTAGTTTTAAAACCAAATTCTTATTTTCTAAAACATTTGAATTTGAACTAGAGTTAGACTCTAAAATATTTTTCTTTGAAATTACAGTTTCAAGATCCTTAGAAAGTTTATCCTTATCAGATTTGACTTTCTCAAGGGTTTTTAAAATACTTTCAAAATCAGAAGTTTTCTCATCAAGATCTTTAGAAAGATCTGATACTTCTTTAGTCAAAATTGAAATTCTAGAATTTGCTTTTTCAAATCTCTTTTTGAGTTTAGAATTTTCATTTTCAAGTAACTTAGAAAATCTAGAGACCTCTTCAAAAGAAGGTAAAGTATCATCTTCTGATGATGAGGGTTCATCATTTGAAGATTCATAATATCTATTATCAACATAATTTGCATTTAACGAGACATTTGTAACAACTTCAGCATTATGTACCTTAGCCATGAGACAATGATCTTCGATTGGTAGTCTGGCTAGAAGTCCAATATTTCTTTGTCCTGATGTCTCATATTCTGAAGAATCATCTGAGGAATCACTACCACTTGCACTCCATGTATGATTTGCTTTCAAGCCTTTCTTTGTCTTATAAAACCTTTTCTTGTTTCTTTCAGAGTGTTTCTCTTTTCTATCTTTCCTCTTCAGTAAAGGACAATCAGGCCTTATATGTCCTGCTTTCTTGCATTCATAACAAGTTACCTCTGAATCTTTCCTATCTTTCCTGTCTTTCTTTTTGAATCTATATTGAAAATCTTTCTTTCCCACAATCTTTTTCATCCTTCGAGCAAGATTGGCTAACTCATTATCCGAAAGATTACAATCACTTGAATCAGATATAACAACTTTCTTGGATTTAGACCTTGTAAGCCTTTCAGGTGTTTTAGCTTTAGATGCAAAAGCTACACTTCCATTCCCATTCTTCTTCTTATTAAAATCAGCATCTCTCTTCATTCTTGTCTCATGCTGTAGAAGAGTTCCAAAGAGTTCATCAAGAGTAATCTGGGAAACTTTTCTATTTTCATCAATAGCTGTCCTTTTCGACTCCCATTCATTTGGCATAATATCTATAATCTTATCAACAAGAGCTTCATCATCAAGACCTTTTTCTCCCATAGATTGTAAGCTGTTGACAATTGTCATAAACCTTTTTTTCACTTTACATACAGGTCCTCCATAAGGAAAAACAAATCCATGATACTCTGCTCGAAGCATTGCTCTCCTTGTTTCAATAACTTTGGATGTACCAAAATGAGTGACTTATAATTTCTTCCAAATACAGTTGGCTGCTTCACATGAAGATATCTGACTATATATATTCCTGGTCATAGAGCATAATAAAGTATTGCGTACCTTGTAATTCAGTTGATATTCTTGCTTCTCTTGGTTGGTGAAAGTGCTAACTTCTTTGTCAGGAATTTTGTAACCCCCAGTAAGCATAATAAAATTGTCGACACCAGTATTGATGACAAAAGTCTTCATACGATCTCTCCAATACTCATAATCATTCCCATCAAAGATTGGTGGTCTAGAGGGATTCAGATTATCTATTGATCCGATATTCATTCCTGCCATCTAATATAACAAAAACAACTTTTCCACTCTACACGTTAGTGTAGTAAGTATTCAAGATAGTAATAAGAAGTAAATCTAGAAATACAAATCAGTGGAAAACCTCCTCTGATACCAATTGTTGGATCGAATAGTAGATATATGTCTATTAGATGGAACAATACAAGAGGGGGGGGGGGGGTGAATTGTATGTTTAAAAACCTTTGAGTTTTTGCAACAAAGAGATTAGTTTAAATGATCTTAAACTAATACAAATATAAACACCCACAATTGCATTGAATATAAAAGGTATGATGTAATGTAATACTAATGTAAAGTAAAACAATTGTATTCAAGGTGAACAAAATAATCAGAGCAATACAAAGATGAATGATTCTACCTTAAAGCGTATAGAATCAATCAATACAAAAAGTAATAGAATGATTGTAATTGAAGCAATTACAATTGAAAATGTAAAGAAGAAAGGAAACAATAAAAATCCCTTTCTAATACAAGTAACAGCGGAAATGTAAAAGTATTACAATTCTTTTGACCCAAAGAGAAGGGTTATCCTTTCACCTAGGATAAAAGGTCTGTCTCACCAATACCTTGGTGAGCCCTCGATACGATGATCGGCACGTCTGTCTGCCTATCCCTGGCAGCCCTCGATACGATGATCGACACGTCTGTCTGCCTATCCCCGGCAGCCCTCGATACGATGATCGACACGTCTATCTGCCTATCCCCAACAGCCCTCGATTTTGTAGGTAATCAGAACCTCTGTCTTTCAATTACTTGAAATCCCTCGGTACGATGATCGGACGCACAAGGCTGATGAGAGAAGTCACAGTGTCTCTCTCTAGAATCTTGGTAGTTCACAGAGTCTCTTCATTCGTTCTCTTCGTTCATCGTTGTTCTCTCAGCTTCAAATGACCTCCTATTTATAGGATTTGGGTTCCAACGGTCATATTGCCTCCAACGGTCATATTGAAACAGAAAGCACGACATCGTTTTGATTAGTTTGTAACTAACTCGACGACAAAGTTTTGTTAGGACAAGAGATATATAGAAATGAAAAACTTGAGTACTATTCATATGCAGAGAGAGTTTTTGACAAAGTACCAAAACAAATAATGATCATCTGAATAGAAGAGTCAGTACGATACGATTGACAGAGTCAGTACGATACGATTGACAGAGTCAATACGATACGATTGACAGATTCAGTACGATACGATTGACAGAGTCAGTACGATATGATTTGGTCGGTACGATCAACATCGTACGATACGATAAACATGATAAAAGACAGTTGTAATTTACAAACATATGATAGAATACATTTGTGATTTCCAAAACACGATATAGAAGTCAAAAGAGGACTTT
Organism: Viscum album; assembly: GCA_963277665.1. Classification (NCBI taxonomy): domain Eukaryota; kingdom Viridiplantae; phylum Streptophyta; class Magnoliopsida; order Santalales; family Viscaceae; genus Viscum; species Viscum album. The sequence continues at coordinate 836,174,283 of OY728152.1, read as the reverse complement.
TGACTTAACAAAAACACCATTTAATATTTCCACATCCAAGCCCAAACCATTTTCAAAAAGTGAAAATAAAAAGGAATATGATGCTCCTATATCAAATAAAATGAAAGAAAGGGTAGATGATATAAGAATCGTACCTATGATAGTATAAGGTCCTACTTCCACAGTAGATGGAGTAGTTTTTATACTGTGCAGTTGAATCACCCCTCTTTCCTAGGCTCTTCCCTGACTCCCCTGAGCTATCACCTCTTCCTTGAACTATCCCTCATGCACTAGGGTACCACATCCCCTAACTTGACCTGAATATCCTATGGAACACCAGATACCTATTTATTAAGAAGTATATGAAATCCTTCTAGACTTTGATACCTATACTGATCCCCTTACACTTATATACTATGATAAATTACAAAAAAACTTCTGAAAATGGTCCATCCTCCTACAAGAATGGCACTCTAAAGAGGGGTATAGAAACTGAGGTCGATTTTGGCCCAAATTCCTACACTAATATAATTATAATAGAAAATGGTCTTGATATGGATACCCACTTTCTTGACTACTATTAAAATTATTTCCTTGGTGATAACGGTCATGGATTTCCACTAGAATAAGATATCCTAGTAACCCTATTAAAAAAGCCTGATCGCTGGCCAGGTCCCCTCTCGAATTCCATTCCTTGATGAGTGTCTCATTAATCACATCTAAAAAGACACTTAGATGAAAAAAAATTCACTGATGAATTGATCTTTTAGTGAATCCCATCCTAAAAACTCCTTTCCCTAGAGATATCATCAATAGCTAAAGATAGCGCAAATCACTTCAAGTTAGTGAAACGTTCAACATAGTCCATCATTGACATGCCATCCTATGTAAAATAAATGAACTAATGAGACTTACCATCCCTCAACATCTCTATATAGAAGTGTCTCAAGAAAGTTTCCAAAAATTCCATCTAAGATAATTTCTATTACATCCCATCTTTCTCAAGAATCTTCTAGTAACACTTGACAGGTCCATGGAGCATATATATAGAGAGCTTCACCCTCCTATCTGTGGGTGTCTCAAGATTATTGAAGATCATGTAGAATAAATAAATATAGAAATAAGCAACCTTGGGTCCTCCCTCCCTATTAAATATAGGAATATTCTATAGATGAAACTCTCTCATTACCTCATACATCAAAGCCACAGTGCGAAAAGTCTCCCTTTCCATAGATCTCATGACCCTCAAGAAGTTGTCATGAAGCTGAACAACTATATGATCCTTAGGATCTATAAGAATATCCATATCATCTACAATATGATAGTGTTGATTTCCACTCACTTGATTATTTACTCAAATATGATTAGGATATATTTTATCTATAAGATAAACACACTCCTTAGAATACTAGATATAACAACAAGGTCAACCTCAATAGGTGACAACAATAGAGAACCAATTCTCATGGTATCTTTAAACATGGATTAAAAGTGTTTTAGAATGACATAATAGTTCTTTAATTTCATTTATCTGTTATAAAAGGTATCTCATTTCATAGTTCATATAGGAAAGTATATATCAAATGTAATAAATATATCCATTTCATGATCAATCCATGTCAATATATATCCCTATGTTCTTATAATAAAGCATGCATACTCATATCATGACATACCAGACCATGAGTATAAATCACAAGAACAATATCATAATAAAATTATAACATCACACAAAATGTGAATCAACCTAGGGGAAATAATATCTCTCATAACAAAAAAACATCATGAACAATAATCCCATCCCTGGGAACTTGGATTTCCCCCCGTACATGTGTTAGTTAATCCCATGAACAAGATCATTACCAAGTCATGAAACATCCTATTATTCTTTCCACCTTTCCAAAATAGTAAATAAATAGAAAATTAAAACAACATGCAGCCTCTGATACCACTTTGTAACATCCCCCTATCCAACTCTCTCTCATGTGGCCAAAACAAATTAGTTACGAGACCTCAACTTTTCCACCTCGTACAGCAGAGGCTTCCAAATAGTATCATGGGTGGGATATGCATCGTGGGGAGACTATATACCACAGAATAGAGTACAATAAAATAGAAAAAAATTGGTATCTTACATATTATAAAAACAAAAATATCAGAAACAATATATCTAACAACTGGGAGGTAAAAAGAGGAACCAATAAACCAATAATAATGAATCATGTAATGATAGGATAAAATGTATCTTTCTATGAAACTAAAAACAATAAAAATAAAATAATCACCTAACATATATAAACTGAAAATACCCTAGTCCCAAACCCCATGTTGATCCCACCTCCAAAATCCATCCCATGCAGCAAGCAACAATTAGAAACAAGGTCTTTTTCCCTTGTCCAATCCTACATCCATGTAATATGCTCAGGTACCAAATAATGACCCCAATAGGGTGTGAGTAAAAAAAAGTAGGTCTACAAAACCATTTATAAATGAAAATAGTATGATATTAACTACATGAAATAATGTAATAAATAGATGTATTAATTAATCAATTAATATAATACATAAACCAACTAGCTTTGTCACCATACTAGAATGTATCTGATCATGTTTCACAACCATGAACACAATAACCATAAACCATGGAATAATCAAACATACAAGTATAGAACTTTGTATAAGAATTTAATCCTATGGGAAAATCAATATATATACACATTTAAACTTCAATTGGGCAAATCCCTCAATATAATCATTTTAGAATGTCTCACTGAGCATTTCCTGCTATATAATCATTTCAACATGCATCACTAGGAATAGCCCACTATATAAGTATTTCATCATGTATCACTAGGTATATCTCACTATATAACTATTACATCATCAAATCAACAAGTCATAATAGTATGGATATGAAAATATCACATCATAAGCCTCAATGGTTAATTAAGAACTTTTCCATTTGTCTTTCAATTACAATTTTATTTATATATCAATTTATCAATATCTATAACAATATCCCATAATCTATTACCAAATTTATTCTATATCAGGAAATATCCTAGAATCTTAAGTCATTATAAACACATTTTAAACCATTAGTTAAAACGTTATTAATCAAAGGGTTTACTCACCCCATGGGTAGCAATATTCCAGGTCACAAAACCATTGAATCCAGAGGGATCTAGGGAGTAATCTATCACATTATTTATCACCACACATCATTCAATTAACCAATATGCACATCATGGTGTCACAGTTGCATTATTTCACATACCTAACAATTAAATATACCATAGGGTAAGGTTTCAGACCACCTACCTTTATCTAGTGATTAAAAATGCTTCCAACCTGACTCACCAACAAGAACAGAGACATAGAAGATCATAATAAGAACCTAGATCAAACCAGATTAAGATAGAAATGATTCTATAGTGAATATAAAAAGGATATTCCAATTTTACAAAAAGAATGAGTAAATGGGAAGAAGACAAAAGAAAAGGAACCTATTAGGGACTGAACACTAAACTGTAATGTTCGGAGGTGAGAAATTTCTTCATAACCCTTGGGAGTCACCTATGTCTTGATAGGAGGGGATTAAAAAATGGTGGAATAAAAAACAGGATTATGAAACAACATAAAACCACTTATCATAAGAAATACATGGTGTGTAACCCTTTCATGTGGTGTATTTTTTGATTCATGAGGTATGATGAAAATTTTGTCACCATAGTTTAATATTAATTCCAACAAACCATTAAATGATGTGAGATAGTTTTGTGATGTGTTTACACTTCACATCATGTCCCTGTTCACAACATCTATCATGACACATTTACACATCTTGTAACATGCACATGGTGTGTAAATTTATAACAGACAATACTCATTCCAGATTCTACAAAAGAGTCAAAACCACCTTCAAAACCTTCCAAAATCAAGGAAAAAACTCATAAGACCATTTAACACATTTATAACCAGACTCCATTAATTAAAAAAATGTACACCACTGAACTTTAGGAAATTTTATTTAATAAAGGCTCTCCATCTTTGAAAAATACTCATCTGCTAAGGTTTAAAGACAAAGGGAAACCCAAAGAAACACATTTAACACAAATATCAAAGAGGGAAGTACCTAGAAAAAGGCTGGATATTACATCATCACTTCTAGATAAAATCCAAAGAGAGACAAAAAAGCTATCCTAGAATGAATAAAGATGAAATATATCTCTAAATCATCTAGCTAGTTCCCTGTATTCAAATATAAAACATACCACTCATACTTTTCTATTCTTTGATATTGGAACACACATGTAATCCTACTCTAAGTCACATCCTCTTTTTACAGTTCGACCCTCTAGGGGTCAATTATATCATACTAATAAATGTCACAAACCCAAACCACACATAAATGGTGGGTACAAGAAATATATATTAACAAACTAAAAATATCCAAGCATCAATGGTGCAAAATTCATTAAGTTTTATTTAATTATATTTTTTTTAACTTCCCTAAAATTACACCAATTCAAACACAAGCCCAAAGAATCATGTTACACATAACTTCCTAAGACCTCTACCCAATAATAACAATTATATTTCCTAAGGCGTTTAGTAAGATTAAGTTCCTTATATCAGATCACAAGGGGCCCTAATTTCTTATGTTATATAAATTACCCCTTTCTAAATCACACACAAAGTTTTACTAATATTATTACGCTACCAATATCATGTAATCCTCACTTGTTCCAAACACCATCATAAATATCAACCATATATGGCGTACCACATTTTCATGATCCAATCCCACTAGGGTAACACCCTAAAGTTTTAATATATGACTACCTTTAAATAATTCAATGTGTTTTATAGATTTCCCATCACACAACACCAAACATAAACAAAATAATTATATATTTAGATAAAATACAAATATTTAGGTATGAACATTAAAAACAATGTCATTTAATTAGAAATAATGAATATGATTATCCTATTTATAAATTATATATATATAATAATGGATACTTTTCATATGAATGAAATTCAATTAGTTTACCCAATACGACTAATAAGCTCATTTATTGTTTAGAAACGTTTTTTTCAAAAAAATATCTTTTATGTGATACACATTTCTATTTAAAGAAAAATATGATTAATGATAAATTATTTTTGATATTAATAATTTGTTAAGAAAAATTTAGTTTGTAAATGATATGAGATAAGAATAACAAAAGTTAATATATTAAAATTTTATTCTCCAATTAAAATGACTTTTCATTAAATTTTATGATATTATTAGATAACTAAATTTATAAATTCTAGAATTTTAAATTAATAAAAAATAAATTCATTTTTTAGTTATTCGTATAAAAATTTACTTAGTATGAATTTTTTATATTTTTTTTGAAAAGGCTAGTTTTTAGTCGAAAAATACAGTTTTCATGAAACTTGTAATTTTTCTGAATTTATCGTTATAAAAGAGTGGTAAAAAAGGTAATTTTTTAAGTGATAAAATATGAATATATTAAAAAAAATTATGTATTTTGAAATATTATTTTAGCTTATAAATCCTATGTCAAATATTTTATAACTAATTAAAATGTTACTTTAATAAAAAATACTCTCGGTATTGTCATTGAATCAATTATTTGAAATAGAGATTTAGTTTTATATTTCCTTGGAAGACTCATATCTTTTATTATTTTATAATAAAACAATTTATTTCATCCAAATTAATATCTAAAATAATTTTAACTTATATATAAATTTAAAGCTTAAAAACATTATTTCAATAAAAACCATTTTTATGCGATTAGGTGTATTTATTTTAATTTTTTTTCTCACATTTAAAAATTTTATTCAATAATTTTTTTAGATTTTGAATTAGAATTATCAAATTAGGGAAAAATTCTAATATTAATCATTATAATTAAAATTAATTTCTAGTGTTATGAAATAATTACTAAGGTAAAAGTTAATTAGTGTAAAAGTTAAAAAGTTAATATAAAAATACATAGACCTTGAAATTAATCTAAAAAAAGTTTTTTTGAGGTTAATTCCAACCCACACTTATTTTACCATTTTGTCATTTTTTACTTGAATAGTAACCTTACATTATGGAAAATGTATGGGTTTCTCCCAAAACTACCCTTCCCTTCACTTATAATAGGGTAACATCTTAAACACTTGAAGAATCACTTATCATTTGGATTTCAACTTTAAATTCTAAAACTTTTCTCCATATATAACCCTCTCCCACTTTAAAAATCTTTTAGTCACCATTAGTTTCCATAAGGCCTTCATTTCCAAGGAGACTTCCAAGGAAAATTTAAATCCCGAACGTGAGTATTATCAAAACATAATTTTTATCCTTAATTATCTTATTCCAAATTTATTATAGACACACTAATATAATTATATTGTTATAATTTATATAATATACTATTTATATATTATTGTATTTATCATTTTTTATTTGTATACCCTATTCATTAAGAAAAAAACATGTGTTTGTGCATTGTGCAGAATACCGCCTCTATGACGCAATGTGTTTTGTTTTCCATCATTAACTTATAAGTCTATATAAAAGGATGGTATTAAAGAATAAATATTATTTTTATGAAATCATTAAGTTTATGGTATTAAAAATTATATAACATATTAATGATATGATCAATAAACGATCATCATTAATTTAATCATTTAAAATAAGCATACTAAGAGGATAAGATTTATTAAAATTGTATAATATTTACATATCCACAAATTATTATTCTAATTACTTAAAATTATGCTATATAAAACTAATAAACACTAAATAATATCATTTATCTTTTGGTATAATGATATTAAAGCAAAACCACCTCATAATCATTCATTAAATTAGAGTGCATTCAAGTTTGGACAGGTTTAACCAACTACATGAAAAATAATATGAATTTATAACATGAATGATTATGGAAAAAATATTAATGGTAAAATATAAAATAATTTTTTTTAATTTTTAAGCTGTCAGATTAATATTTAAATTATCAATTAAAAAAACACCCTTTGATTATCAAGAATCACCGAAGCATGTTTTCACCAATTTCATCATCAATGATAAAGACTAAAACACTAAATAAAGTAGTTTGAAACATCATAAATGATTACAAATCATACATAAAAGTAACTTTAATAATCTATTATTGAATAAATTTTAAATAAGAATAAACATGGACACTGAAATTATGAAACTAGTACAAATGTTCAAAACTATAAACTCATAACATGGAAAATAGGTATAATTCATATAGATAATGACTATTTTAGAAGATTATAAATGAAAATGATATTATTAATATTATTAATTAATTTATTATCATAGTTATGTTTTTAATATGGGAGGTTAATTCACGTTTATGTAAAACAGGATAAGAGGTAAGGGTTTTTGTCCCCAATTCATCTCTTTAAGACATGTTTAGTATTATATACCTACGTTAATTTTTTATAGTGTATATACTACCTATATGAGATATCATATCTTGGATTATATTTTAATCATGGTATTTTATGTTCAATTAAAATCCCTATCTCTTCTAGGGTTTTTATTACTCAATCTATAAGGGTTTTCTTGGACTTAATTCTGATTCATTGCAACATAATACATTTTGTGCACCATGTTTTCCTTGAAATTTGTATTAAATAGACATGGATATATTTTTATAACAATCCTTGTATTTCATGAGATTTAATTGAAAAATCATTTTGATTTATTCAATTATATATTGATTCATTTGTTTCCCCATATGTTAGGGTTTTTGGTAACTCAATTTTCATTCATTGAGTTATGATCATTAACTTGAAAATATCTCATATAAGTTGGGTATATTGTTCCCCTATATTTTATTATGTGGTATTATATATATTTTTATGGGATATTAATTCATACCACATAAACCCTTTGAAAAATATTTCTCCCTCCTTAGGTTATGTTCTTTTGTAACTATCCACCTTCTTTATATGGATGGATTATGATCATGCTTTTCTAGTATTGAGTTATTCATAAACCCATTTCTCTATATGGTGCCAATATCACATTTTTCATAATTCATATTGGATGGTGTTCCCCTAGAAAGGATATTATTCTATTAACATGGGGAAAAGTATTGGTATTATAAGTATTTTTTTTCCAATACAGATGATTATTAGAATGTTGACTATTTATTGTTTAACCATCAAATTTTTTTCTCTGGCTGGGTTATGATCATGTTATAATTATATTGACATGGGGAAATTATTGAAATTATTGATGATTATTGGATACTAATATAGTTTGATCATGTATTGATATTTCATATTCTTCATTATATGGATAGTTATGTTTTTTATTCATCCAATGGTTCCTTAGGGAATGATATGAAAGGTCTTATTATCTCTTTTGGTGAATGAATTTGAATTAATCAGGTGATGGGTGAGGTCCAGAATTATATAACCCATTAATTCATTGATGAGTCTCTTGATAAAAAACATGTTTCAATATTTGGTGTAGATTTTCCCAATTTATCAAGATTATTTGATTACAATTTCGATGAAAAGTAAAGTGTCTTGGAATAAGTCCTTAACAACAAGTTTTTGATATCCATAATTATTCATTCCATTAGTATGTGATAATTATTATTTATATCCATGTTTTATTTTATTTTTATGTATATATAATTCTTTCAGTTTCAAATTGATTATGGATTCATGTTGTTTAACTATTTCTTCCATAAAATTTATGCCATTTTTATACCACGATCACTTTAGTTATGGTTTCCCTTATGGAGTGTTTGAGATCACTCCATCTTATGTTTTAATTTCCCGAGTTTTTGTAGAAAATTAATTCATGTGACATTTTTAGAAGGATAAAAAATGTGAAAGAATTTATGGGATATGTTTAAGACTCATAATGGATTAATTAGATTTATATATAATGAAAAATTCATATTTGATACAAAGAACATGGTATTTAATAGCTATTTTTATCCTAATTATCTAAATATATAAACATGAAAATATCCTTTGTATACAAGAGATGCAATAATAATTATTTATTTTTTAATTAAGGATGCTCATATTCATGATTTTATAGTGGGTATCAAAGTGAGTATATAAAGTATGTCTCTATGAGAACAAAATATGAGAGTGTGAGTTTGGGGAATCACATTTGGTATTAAGGAAAACATTCAGAGAACTTTGGAGATTAGGATATTTTTAGTATAATTTAAGGATTGATAAGTTAATATTGATCTTTATTTTGAAGGTATTGATAACCCTTTGAAATAGTATATGATTTTTTATAACGAAATAATGCACATTTTATTTATAGATTAGGATGAGATAAATTCATTTGAAACCCTAAAAATAATTATAAATATTGGATAACATCTTGGTGTTTTTTTAATTAGATATTATATAGTTTTCCTATCAATACATCCCTATATGGAAACCGAAAAGTGGATGTGGTTGCTGCATAGAATATACCTTGGGATAATCACCCCGAAAAGGATTGGTTGAGCATTGAATCAATCATTACTTTGATGCACGATAAGTGTGCCTAAGGTTACACACATAGAGAGATATTCATAAGGGATAAAATCTAGTTAATCACATTCTCTTTATGAACCATTATGAAATATTTAATAAATATTTTGACAAATTTTGTTAGATAACCAAATAGAAAAATTACCATTGATTAATCATTGTATTTGAAGTTCATTGATTAATCATTAAAATATTACAAAACATTTTATTTAACAAAATATGAATATATGAAATAAAATTTTGAAGTATAAAATATTCTTTGAGCTTATAAATCCTATTTACATCATTTTTAGAACTATTTAAAATGTCACATTAATAAAGAAATGTTTTTGTTCATTTCATTGAATAAATAATTTTAAAGATAGATTCTATTTTTTGTTTCCTTATAATCCTGATACCATATTTTTAATAAAACAATTTATTTCATTAAAATTAGTATACAGAATAATTTTATTTTATATATAAATTTGAAGCGTAAAACAATATTTCTCTAGAAGTTTTTTTAATGTGATTAAGTGTATTTATTTCATAATTAACTTTTCTCACATTTTGAAATTTTATTTGATAAAATTATTTCAAAATTTATAGTTATAAATATCAAATTATTTAAAATTTTTAATCTTAATCTTTTTCATTAAAATTAATTTCAGAGGTTAGAAATTAATTACTATGGTAAAAGTAAATTTGGTTAAAAATCAAAAAGTTAAAATAAATCACTAAAAAACTCAAATTTGATTAAAAAATGAGTCTTTACAGTGATTTTAAACCAAAAATAATTTTACTCTCCTATGTTTTCCCTATTTTGTCCTTTATCACTTGAATAGTAACCTTACATTATTAAAAATGTAAGGGTTACTCTTAAAACCACCATTCCCTTCAATTATAAATGGGTAACATTTTCACCACTTCAGGACTCACTCATCTTTCAAATTTCGTATTTAAACTCTGTCACATTTATCCTCTTATAATCCTATCCCATTTTCAAAAGAATATGATCACTATTATTTAGCATAAGGTCTTAATTTTCAAGGAGACCTCAAATGAAAGTTCAAGTCCCTCACGTGAGTATTATCAACTGCTTAACTTTTCTCGTTAATTATATTATTCAAAGTTCATTATTTACACACTAATATAATTATATAAGTATAATTTATATACTTTAATGTTACTATATTATGGTTATTATCATTTCTTATTCATATACCCCATCCATTAAGAAAAACAAAAATGTTGTTTGGGTGTTGTGCAGAGTACCACCTCCATGACGTATCATACTTAGTTTTTCGTAACCGCTTTACAAGTAAGGATATAAGGATGGTATTAAAGGACAAATATGTTTTTAGGATATCATTTTGGTTCTATCATTAAAAATAAAAACAATTATGAATGATATGATCAATAAATGATAATTGTTAATTTAATCATTTAAAATAAGCGTACTATGAGGATAAAATTTTATTCAAATTGTGTAACATTTTCATATCCATTTCTTATTCTCATACTTCATAAAAATTACTATATATCACAAAAATAAACACTATATAAGATCATTATTCTTTAGGTATAATGATATTATAACAAAACCACTTTATAATCATTTATTAAATATGGGTTTGTTCGTGTTTGGGTCGGTTTAACCACCCAATTGAACAATAATGTGATGTTATATCATGAATGAATATGGTAACATAATTACAGGTATAATATAATATATGTGTGTGAATAATGATTTTTTATTCTGAATATGTTATATTAATATTTAAATCATTAATTAAGAAAACACCCTTCAATATTTAGGAATCACCCAAACATGTTGGTCATCAAATCCATCTTCATAGATAAAGACTAAAACAACCATGAAATGAGTTTGAACCATAATAAATAATTATGACTCATACATAATAGTAAATCTAATGATCTATTAATGGTGAAATTTGAAACAAGAATAAACAAAGAAACTACTATTATGGAACTAGTAGAAACGATCAAAACTATAAACACTTAATGTGGTTAATTTGTATTATCCACCTAGGGGTTTTGATTAAAGATTTACTCAAGTATTAAGGGTTTTCCTAGTCTCAATACTCATTCTCTAAGACATAATAATTTTTTTGCACAAAATTTTATTTTAATGCTTTATTAACTTCCCATGGATATATTTTTATCATACTCCTTATATTTCATGGGATTTACTAGACAAATAACTTTCTTTTGTTCAACTAGCTATTAATTCAGTTGTTTCCCTAGTAGTAAGAATTTTTGGTAACTCAATTTTCATTCATTTAGTTATAATAATTACATAAAATATATTTCATATAAGCTAGGTATATTATTTACTTTTATTGTATTATGTGGTATTATCACTTTGTTTTTCGAGGATATAAATTCCTAACCCATAAACCCTTTTGAAAATATTTTTCACTTCTTGGGTTATGTTATTTTGAGACCATCCTACTTCTTTCTCTTGATGGATTATGATCATGTTATTCCAGTATTGTATTAGTTTTATACCCATTTCTCTTTGTGGTGTAAACATCACATTTTATATAATTCATATTTGATGATGTTTTTCTAAAAATGATGTTATTACATTAACATGGTGAAAATTATTGGCATTCTATATATTGTTATTCCAATAGAGATGATTATTATAAAGTTGACTATGTATTATTTGACCATGCAACTAATTTATCTGGATTGGTTATGAACATTTTAACCTATATTTTCATGGAAAAAATTATTGAAATTCATGATGATTACTGGATGATAGAACTATTTAATCATGTTATGATACTCTGCATTCTTTATTTCATGAATATCCATGTTTTTTTATTAATATAAAGGTTCATTAAAGAATGTTATGAAAGGACTTATTGAATATTATGGTGAATCAATTATACTTAATCAGGTGATGGATGGAGATCAAAGTCATATATATCCTCAAGAAGCATCGAAAGGTTTCATGATACAACACATGCTTTGGAATTTGTTTCCACCTACCCATTTCAGTAATATGTCTTGACTGCAGTCTTGAAAAAAAGTAAAGTGTCTTGGAACAAGGACTTGATATTAGGTTTTTTATGTCCAAAATTATTTATTCCATTATTATGAGACTGGCATTATTGATACCCTTTTTTCATTTGTTTTCATGGATATAGAATTCTCTAAATTTCAAGAGAATTATGGATACATTTTGTTTATTCTATGTTATGGGTCTCCCTCTACCCAGTTAAAAGAGGTCTTTGCTTTACTTTATTAATAAAAATGAGGCTTCGGCCCCAAACTTTAAAAAAATGGATACATATAGTTTACATATTCCTTACATAATATTTATTCCATGTTTATATCATGATTTTTCCTGTTATATATTTCTGTTACTATGTGTCTATGCTCACTCCTTACATTTCCACTTCCACAGGTTTTAAATAAAAGGAGTATAGGTGAAATGTTTATATGGAAATCATGTATAAAAGAATTTATAGGAGATTCCGAAGGCTCATTATGGATTAAGTGTTTTTGTATATAATTAAAAAAATGCCAATTTGATACATAGAACATGGTATTTTATAGTGATTCTTTTTTCCTAATTCTCTAAACCTCTAAACCTAAAAAGATCCTTCAGATGTAATGAATGTAATAATTGCTATTGATTTTATAATTAAGGACAGTTATAACTAGGATTTTACAGCGAGTATTAAAGTGAGTATGTAAAGCATATATCTTTGAGCACCCGATCTGAGAATGTGGGTATGATGTGTTGCAACTAGGAACCCTACTTCGGCCTACCATGAAGATGATATAGACCCCAATGTTTGTCTCAAATAATACATGGGGTTGAAACTAGCACTAATGGTATAAATTAAATAAATGGGAGTAATTACTATAAAAAATCCAAGGAATATGATATAGAACTTTCAATCAACACCCTAATATAAAATAAAACAAATATCCCCCAATGAATGTAAATTCATACAGATACAAGGTCTCTAAAATAAAATACCAAAATAATCTCCCATACAACAACAATGATGTCATCTTTAAATCTAAACTAGTAATGTCCAATTTGATCACCAAATCCCTTTGGAAAACTATCAAACATATTCACACATATATATATGTATATATAATGGTTAAAATTCATTTGTACTTATCAGGATCCTCTTAAATGCCTCTCATGAAAATGTGAAATAAACAGAATAATGCTTTAGAAAATAAACATCAGAACCTACAAACATATACCAAGTTAAATATCAACCAACCTCACCAAGGCTCACTCTCAAAAAATTAAATCCTAGTCTAATAAAATAATATATCAAAAATGGTACCGCACACCACTTACTCAATAATGTTTCACTCTCACACCCCAATAGACAACACTCTGGTTCACTTATCCCTTTTATGTCATCATAACCATGTCCACACATCCACTTTTCCTATAACCACATCATAATTACATGACCATATATCCACAACCACATATCACATATCCACATATCAACCACACATCAATTTATAACATAGCAGTGTATAGTGAACGTAGAGGAAATCAACCATTTTCCCTTCTCCTATCATTCATGACCCCCATTATATACCTTATTTTCACCCCATCATCAATATATCAATCATAAATTTGAAAACTACCCATAATTACAAATTTATATAAACCTAAGGCAATCACAGTCAAACTATTATTTAAAGATATAGTAGGTATGAGGAAGTAGGCATCCATTTATTCCCTTTCCAACCTGGATGTTTAGGGAAGACACCGAGAACCCAAAACATTTGGGTGTTTGTAAGGTTTTCTTACTCAAATTGAGTGCATATGAAATCATAAGAAAATAAAACATATAATAAAATCACACACAATCCCAAACTAAAGGGTTTTAACTAAAACTATTATACCTTCGCCCACAACCATCACCACATCCTCAAAAAATTCCACTAACACACGTTGCCAATTTTATATTACTAACCAACCCAATTTACCACAAAAAAAACACAATGATTCTTATTTTATAGAATCATTTAATTATTTTCCATATTTACTATTTACTAGAAATATTAAATTCATTATGTCATTCAATTTCATATTTTATAATAAACTAATTTGCATCCATTAACCAGATTTAATTTTAGCCATTATCCATTCATTTCGAGCATTAAACATTTTATAAATAGCCCATTGATATTGATTTCCATACCACACCCATTACCATATTCATTAGGAAACTATAATACTATACCAACCCTAAAAAAATATCTACCACATCAACTCCAATACATCACATGTGAACAACCACCATAACACTTCCTTCCAAATATAACTAGTCATACAACCATGCTATAACACAAACCACTTTCCATCCTGTCAACCAAGGAAAATATCCACAGTACCCACGATATGACACATCCCAAAACTAGAACCGTCAATAAAAATTCCACCACCATGACTACACAAATCACATCAATAATAAAAATCATTTTATCAATATAGAACAAAAAATTAAATCAATAAAAACACCACCACAATTCCATTTCTAAATAATGCCTTCACATTTATTTAACATATCTTTCATGGGACATAAAAAAAATAATATATATTTTACACAAATATTTATTTTACTTTTTTATGTATTTAATATTTTATGAAAGGTGACTACAATAATAAAATTACAAAAACATCACATATAACTCAACAATAATAATAGTTCTGAATAATAACCATGGAAATTTATCAATCACATAAGAAATATCAAAGAAATATTTAAAAAAATGTGAATCATACCATACCAATAATTTACTTTATTAAATTTCATATCATCATTAATTTAATAGTTATCATTCACCTAATGTAAGAAAAATCTTGTTACATCCACATTATACATAAAATAAAAGAGAGTTCTCGAATCCTCAACCTCAATTAGTTATTTACAACTGCTATGAAAGAAAAAAGAGTGGAAGATATAATAAAAATGTGAAAATTATAACACCATAAAATTATAAATTGAGAATATTGTGTTCGATAACATATGTGACATGATACATTGAACAAAAACAACCTAATAAATATGTTTCTTTAAATTTAATCTCTTCGATAGCTTGCAAAACATGCAACCCTGAGTCTAAATGAACCGTAATATAGTATAATCTTATAACCTAGCTGTTATGTTTGTAGGTATGAATAGTTCAAACTATAATATTAAAATTATAGTTATCTATTTATTACAAATAAAATAAAAACCATTTAAAATAAATATAAATGTTTTTTGAAAAACAATATTTTTCTAAAAGGCTATTTAGTTATGCTTTCGAAACATAACATAAAATTAATTTTTAAAATTTTTAGAAAATTAATTTGAAAAAATGAACTTTATTTTTTCAATTTTAATTTCAAAATTATCTTAGGGTTAATTTTTTGGATTTTTCTAGAATGTTTCATTTTTTGATGAATAGTGAAAAATACTTAATTTTACTTGAAAACTTCATTTTCATTTAAATTGTTTAAAGAGTTAAATTATTTTTTTATTTTTTAAAGTATAATTAGTGAAATTAAATATATATTAATCTAATTTTAGTCACTGTAATAATTTACATATTGAATTTTGATATAAAAACATTGTAAACTTTTGAACAAATTTTCTTTGAAAACTCGTTTTCCCATCGCTTTTGTAGGATTAATTTTGAATTAAAATTTTCCATTTTTATGAATTGAATTTATAAAAATGAATTACATATTTTGAATCAGTATAATTTATATTTTATAATAATTTTATCATATTTTTTGACCAAAATGGATGGTGAAAACAGTGAAAATTAATTTTGGCGGTTAAGGTAAAAATGGATTTACTGGGGGTTATGCTTAAAAGAAAGGGTTAAAATGACTTAATTTTCTAAAATATATTTTATATCCATATTTGGACCCAATAATTTATAATATACATTAATAATTCATTTTAAACCTTTTTCATGTGAAAAACATGGGTACACCTTTTCTTTTCAAAAATTACAAGTGTGCCACTCACCACACTTCTAAAAGGTCACCCCTATCCTCTCTTCCTCACACATTAAAACCACTTTGGTTCAGAAAATTTCTACCCAAATAACTTCACAACTTCCCTCATCTCATCCTAGAATCCTTATTTTGGTAATATATTCAACCTAGGAATAATTTTCGTGTAGACCAGTGGAGGATACCCGAAGAAGAGGTAACGTTATTCAAGGAGCATTTTTATTTTATTTATTAATCCACCTAAATCAATTATTATTAAAAAAATATGATATAATAACATCAATATATTTCATATACTGAGATTTTATTATAATAAGTTCATTAACTATAAACATTCCCACTTGAATCAAATGGGTTATGAAATCATCATTCATGTGTATAGAGGATTACCACCACACAAACCAATGTCAATCGTTTTCCCATTACCACCTATTATAGCTGGGTAGGATTATGGATAAAATGTGTGTTTATGATATTTATAACATAATAATACCTTTTTAGTAATTATATTATATAAACCTTTTTTACTTTTCATTCCATAGGGGATACGATAATGTCACTCGTGTTTACGGAGGACTACCGCCTCATGAAGCGATGTAATTCATCTTTAACTAACTGTTTACATAGAATATAATAAGGATAATATTAATGAATATATGTGAAATAAATTAAATAATTACTATATTAACTATATATTTATCATTATGAAAATACAATATATCATTTTCTTTCTTACACTAAAACATGATAACATCATTTATGTACGTGTGGACCACCGCCTTCACGAAGTGATGCGACTATCTTTTTATCAACACATGACATGGATGATATATATAAGTACGTTAAAAGAAATAATAATTTAATAATGTTATTATTATAATTATTTAAAGATAAAATTTTACTTACCACCTTTTCATAATGATCTTTGAAAAATGGAAATGTTACTTATGCGCACGTACAACCTACCGTCTCTATGATCATAACATATATCATTGTTCATAAACATAATTCATGATTAGTTTTAAAAATTCAATTGATATATAAATATTAAAATTTTATTATGATTATTATTCTAGAGATTATGGAACTATATAATAAGCACAATAACTATGACTCTCATAACAAAGCATGAATGAGAAAACAATGCAATTAACACCCAAAACAAAAAAAATAATGAATTATTATTAATGAGAAGGTAATAAAATGTTATAAAAGTATCATATATGATATTATAAATATTAATATATTTTTTCAATAAGTCAATAACATTTTTAAAACCACTATATAAGAGGTTAAAGCATGTTCTACCAAAAAGAAGTGTGAGTTAAGGGATTCTATCTCTATTTTTTTTAATCATAATAATTATCATTTTTATTCAAGAAATGAGTACACACCATGTAGGGAACCCATAACCTAAGAAGTCCTATAGTAGTGTAGGCCAAGGGAATCCCCTTGTATTAGTTTCACCCCCTCAGGTTTAAATTAAGATATTTTGGTGAAACAAGTTACTTTGAGACCTTAATCGGCTTGGTAAGAAAGGTGAACATATACTTTATTCCTCTATATTTAGGTATGAGTGACCTAAATATTGTTTTTGATGAGAGATTTTCACTTATTAATGGTATAGTAAATCAACCATGAAGTGGATCCTTTCCCATGCAAGGAGTCATGAATGATCACAGAGTCTGTTTCCACTTGCGAGAGTTTGACATTCTACTGCATGGAAAGTGTGATCCCGATTTGAACTACCTTGGCCTCTTCCTGTAGGGAGTTTCCACTACCGTAGTGTTCCATAAAGACCATAAAAGAACTTTCCCTATGGCCCTGTACTCCTCCTCCTCCTTGTATGACACTTGATATGCATGATCCTTCCATATTCATCTTGAAACCATCCATTGGAGTAAGCCATCACACCCAATGAACCTATACCCTAGAGCGATGGTGGGTCATTGGGGAGGAAAGACGTAGAAGTCAGATCAAGGGTTAATCTTTCCAGTTGATGATGAAAGTCACCCAATCAGCTAGCATGCTCCTTGTACATGCGATAATGAATCTCCCTATCGAAGGAAGCCCCTCGTACCTCTCCATGTTCCGGGTTTACCATAAAACCCAACACCCAACATTGAGGATGATCGATCTTGCCATAATTTATTATCCCACATTATTAGTCACCTCGAACCATCATTCCAAGAAAGGTGCATTTTAGGGGTCCCAAAAGAGGTTCACAGTAAAATCACTAAAGAATCTACACACTTCATAGGTACATCCTTCTTCAAAGAAGATGTGTTGTGTGCTCTCCTCGTAGTTAATCCTGTAGCAGTGAAAACCTAAAGCCATACTGATACCCATTTTTTTGATATTCTCATCAAATGGGATTGTTTGATTTTTGATTCTCCAGGTTTGGAATTTGTATTTTATTGGAATTTTGTTTCACCACACTATATTGGGCCATATGTCACTTTGATACTAAGGGTTGAATATCCAACTGAATTCCCTCATATTGAAGCTCCCCAAGGTTGAGGGAGTGAAAACATATCTATACAACTCCAAATTGGTGACAATAAAATAAAATAACTCTTTTTTGTTTCTTGTAAAAAAATAACCTCATGAAACATGGGTGGATGATCACCTCTTTAAAGGATATAGTAGGAGCAGGGTAGCCTGGGTAACCGATCACGTCGCTAGCCTAGTTGTGATGCCAAAATAGGATTTTCCCCTCCCCAATGATCCACTGTGAGTTCTGGAGAAGAGTCGGGAGAAGGCCACTAATTGAGGACCAGAGGGGAGAGCCGTACAAGGAATCAGGTTCCTTGTTCTCAACCATTATTCATGCCATAGTCTTCCCCCACATAGTGCATTCTCCAATCATCTCCCATGCCAATTTCTCATGCATCCATTTACTTTAATTGAAGAAAATTTTTATATTATACAAAAATGTATTTTATATGGTTTATAAACCACCCATTTCACATGTAATATCATGAATAAATAATTATTCATGTTATTTTTAGTTTCATTTTAAATTATTTCATCCAATTGGATTCAACTTAAGAGTTACCTAGTAATGAATAATTTCATAAATCAATTTATTTTCATTGGGTTATAATACTTCTTCAATATATTTGATGTTTTAAGATTATGTGTTAAATTAATTTTGATTATATTATGTTGTATTTACCATTATTTTATATTTTTTATAGTTGATACACATAATTGATTCTTTGACTAATTCTAACTTCAATGTTAGGATCATTTTAAGGGTTTATTTTACAATCTCATTTTAATCGTGATTATTTATTATTGAATTTCAGTTGAAGGATATTATTTGAACATTTCCTAATAAACCTATTTAATTTTTTTCTAATGTGGTTATTCATAATATTTTCAGGTAGTATAACCATTTTCTTACTGTTTGGTTCATAAAATAATTAGGATAATGTTTTTAAGAAAACATGACTTCATTATCTATTTGTTTGGAAATCCACTTCCTACCAAAACCCTTTTTTTATAAAAAAGTTTTCAAAAAAGTTTTTAACCCTTTTCAAAATTATTTATTAAATAACTTATTATCCATTTTGTAATTTTTAACTTTTTTTGAAAGTAGTCTTCATGTCATTTTCAAATCAATGCCTGTTTGTCTTTTACTAAAAAGTGAAATGAATATTTTTTAATGTACTCAAAATGTAAGGTATCTCAAGCCTTTATGACCACTAAAATGTTTTAAAGATTTATTTTTTATGTTTCAATGATTATTTTCAAATAGAATTATTTTGAAAATGTTTTGAAAACTATTATTTCTAAAGATTTTTTTCAAAATGGAAATACAGTTTCTTCAAGAATGTTTTTAAAGATATTATTATGGTATTTCAATTCATCAGTGACAATAAAACTTTATTCTTACTCCAATGGGTATATATTGTATTTATATGATCCTTGTTCTTTCTTAGGATGGTTTATGATCATTTTTACATAGGAAATTATTGATATCCACTTCCACGAATTATTCACTTCCTTGTGGACGTTGATTTTTCACTTAATATCCACATTTATTATCATGGATATGTTATTTCTTAAACCATATATCATTTCTACATACAGTGTTCTACATTGAAGGATATTTTTTTATCCAAGGAAATATTGATAAATATATATTATTTACTCAATATGGATATTCAATGATAAGGAACATTGTTCATGAATTATATCAATTATTTGATATAAAATGAATGCTTTGGAAAACAGACATGGGTGGGTCCCAGTTATATATATATCATGGATGCATCAGTAGTCTCATGAGCCAAATCAATAAGCAAGTATAAAATAAATTAGCTAAACTAGATTGGTTTGAACCCATTAGTTTTAAACTATCTTATGAAATGACTTGATGGTAGAGGTATCATGATCCTTAGTTCATGATTCATGCGGTGGATTTCTTGTTGGAATTTTTTGTGGTGTTTTGATGTGTTTGAACCAGACTTCTAATCATTTTTGATCTAGATGAGGTTCAAGAATGAAGCTTCCACCTACACATGCCATCTGGATTTGGTGTTTGAGAGGGTATGGCTGTGCCATTGGTACCGTGCCCGTGTAACTCTACACGGGACTGCTAGCCGAGAGGTCATGTGATGGTGGATGATTGACACCTAGGGGAATTTTCTAGGGTGGGGAAGATCTTGTAGTCTTGATCTAGGATATCCTTCTTTATAGTTTTTCTTTTTATTGCTTGCAATGTTGGATCTTGTGGTTTCTCACTTTGCCCTCAAAAGTGTTTTGATAATAAAAAAGCTATTTTGGATGAAGAAATTCCATCATCAAGAATTAAATTATTATTATTATCCATGATATTTTCCCTAGGATATTATCTCTAGATGAAATTAGTTCTCAGTTACTTAATAAATGGAAAGTGTTTTTAGTTATTTATTTTTTCATATAGATTATGCCTTATCTTTTCATGATAGTCAAACTATTTAAATGTAATGCGTGTTCAGTTATTTACCATTAAATATTGATTATGTATTGTCTAACTACGATATCCCATATATTGATTAAATGGAATGTGTGTTTAGTTATTTAGAATTATATATTGATTATTCTTTATTGATTCATTATAACTTCTGATGTACTTAACCCTAACTAAGAATTTGAGCTCACCTTTGTTATGTTTCCTTTCCCATGAATCCAAAAAGTGTACTATGAATGATATGTCAGGATATAATAAAGGTAATAATGATATTTTTGTAAAAAAACTATGTTTTAATTTGGATTTTTGAATGTAATATGAGAATCATGCATTTATCTAGTTTACCAAGATTGATAAACTATTTGATCCTTTGGGATACAATTTCTTACCTATTATTTAAATGAAATAAATAAGACACCATCTTCAGGATACTAGGGTTATGGTCACTACAAAAATAGTTCAATATAATCCTCAAAAACCTAGAAAACATCAATACCCATAAAAACCATAACATAGATCCACTAAATATGACCTTAAAACCAATTTTATAGCCTTCCTGGATGAAGGTTAGAGAGAACATTCAATTATAAAAAGAAAATAAACTCACCTCAGATCACCATAGATGGATCTCTTGATCTAAGTTATTAATACAATATAGGGGAACTCAAAGAACTCCAATTACACACCTATAATAAACTATGGTTCAAGATAAGTTGAAGAAATGTAAAATAATTTGAAGATACTTCTAAATTTAAACCAAAACTGGGAATCGTAATGTCACAATGTGATTGGTCATGGTCATGCTATGACTATTCTGATGAAATCCCAAAGTCCACAACATGATCTCTTATATCACATATCATTTAAATCTCATTCAATTATTTAATTAGATATAATAGGAAACAGGTTACATCATAACCAAGGAATCATGATGCGACATTAACAGAACCTCAAAAATCATCCATTAGGTGTCCACAGTGTGATATTTGTGGTCATATTGTGAAGACTAATCATAGAAAATCCTATAATCCCTAAAACACCTTCGCATCATGAAATTTCATGATATGAAATTGATAAAGGATAAAATGTAATAGTAAAAAACTTTTGTATGAGTACAAAAAATTCTGTATTGGCTATCCTATCAAAATGTATGGTTTTTCACCAAAACTACACCTTTGAAATCTTTATATCATGTAACACTTCTACCATTGCATGGAAAAATACCATAGAACCATCCACTAATCCATATAGTTATTTATGTCATAACACCCAAGGTTTCCCCATGAACTCTTTCTGCAAACTAAAATATTAGCTCCATTAGCATTTCTCTATCCATATAATCTCACCCTACACCTATAACACCCAAAACGCACAATGTAACTGGACATGAAAGGTAGGTTCATTACATGACATGATAATGAGGTTAATATGATGCCGTTTATATGCAATTGAGTTCATATTATACAACCTAGGTTCTTCATGATTTATTATGACATAACACTCACCTAGACTAGATGATTCTTATACATCTCCAGTTCATGGGGGTACTCAGTTACTATCAACCATGATGATTCATTCATGTATAGCTCCAAAGTTTTCATTTTATTCTTTAATATGTTGGACTTAATGAATTATGGCATTTTACTGTGGATGATATTTCTTATGAAACTCATAGATAGGTAAGGATTATTACATAGGGGGAATCTTATTGCATTGATTCTTCTATAGAATTGGCTATAATTGGTTATTCATATGTGATGCCCCTGTAGTTTTATTTAATCTCATAAATTATTTATTTAATCACATTCCTATGTCTAGGGAGGTGATTTATTCGAATGAAAGAACTGATTAGCCAAATTAAACCTATATGGATCTTGAGAACTTTATTTAATTGCACATAGCCTCTTGCCTCTCACGTAGGATTAATCTATTTCCTTTAAAAACCTAAAAAATCTCAATTTTAAAAACATATTCATTTTGAATTAAATCTATAATAAAAATATAATCAATTAAAATAATGTTTTTAATAAATTTAACATTAATAACATTTTTCAAATTATAAATTTAAAATATTATTATATATAATAATAATAATAATAATAATACTTATATTAGTCATACTAAAAATAAGTAATAATTATGTATTTATCATAAACCTAAATTATTTAACTTAGAAGATGGTTTAAAAATTGAACAATGTAACACCCCAATTTTCCATGATACTCTTCTCTTTGAATAATGCAATAGCACGAGCTGTACGCAACATCGAGTTTTAGCTCACCATGACCAATCTAACTAGCCATTTAAAAATTAGTTATGAATAGTAATACCCACTTTTTGAAATTTTATAAATTTTATTTTTTAAAATGGACTTCATTTTTGGATTCGGAATATCAAAATTAGCTTTGGGTGAATTTTTGGTATTTTGTTTGAAAACATTCAATTTTTAATGAATAGTAAAAAACACTGAGTTATTGTTTAAAACCAAATTTTTATTTAAGTAATTGTTTTTAAATTTGAATTTATTTTAAAGTAATAATAGATACATAATACCTATATTAGTTCAATTTAATTCATTGGAGTTATTTTATAATAAGATTAGATGAATAAAATTTTGTTGAAAATTTTAACATCTTTTACCCACCTTCTAGGAACATTTACAAATTTGCATAAAACAAAATTTTACCGCTTCTGTGAATTGAATTTAAAAAATCTAAGAGACATGGTTGACATTAGTAAGTAAAATTTTATTCCATAAGATGAAATTTTTTTTTTGGTGAATAATATCTGTTGAATTTTATTTACCACAGTTAGAAGTGAATAGGGTAAGTAAAGGTTAAAATGATATTATAATTACCCTAACACATGTCCTAATTATATTGGATAAGTGTTTCTAACAAAAATCAACCTAATTAATAAAATATGATCCTTTTTTATCCACTTGGATTAGATTAGGACATTTATTATTATTTTATTTAAAGAAGAGTTAAAAGTGTTAAAATCAAATTTCAATAACTAAACCATTTTTAATATAGGGTTATAAACAATATAAATTATCTTATAAATATTAATTATAAAGATAAAAATATTTACTACATCATCGTATTTTATTTATAAATTTTATACATTAAATAATTAAATTTATTTGTGACATAATGAGGATGTAGCAATTACCATATTAATGAAAGATTAAAAAAATTGATATTATAAATATCAAAATAAATGAAAATTGATACTTTTGATGCATTACAATAATTTTATAGGTTAATATGACATGTTATTACTGATTTAATGTTTTTTAATTAATAAAGTTTTTTTTACTTTCACAAAAAAACCAAATACTAAATAGTGTCAAAATTGACATAAATGAGTATTTAAAACAAATACTATATTATTAAATGATATAATATTCCTAAAAATCTAAGGTTTGACCAAAGGACTTATATAATGATATATATTTCATTAATAATACACTCGAGGTTCTCTTGTAATTTTATAGTATGTTTTTTAACTATGTAATATAAAAATACAAGAAGACATTGTAAAAGTTAAACTATTTAACTAAGATTTAAATCTAAAAGATAAGGTTAATATGGTAATCTAAACCTCTATAAAACCCATTGGTTGAGAGTATTTAGACCCATACACTCATTATCTTCAAAATAAAACCATCTTTATCCATTATAAACCAAAAATAAGTTTATAATAAAATAATATTTTAAGCTTTTCCTAAAGTGACCCTCACCTCTCTTATTAAAGTATACAACCCCTTTTCTCAAAATAACACCTCCAAATCCATTTATATAGGACAAAAACTACTCAAATATCCTCCCAACTACCCTCAATTCATCCTATAGGCCTTAATTATATTATAAAGACAACCTAAGGATCCCTTTTGATCAAATCAAAATGGAAGCACCCGATGAAGAGGTAATAATTTAATCACCTCTTTCAAAGTTCCTTTATTCTTCCACTTCCTCTTTCTTTGTTGTTTCCATACCAAAATAATAACTCCAGTAAATTATACATACATATATGTTATTATAAATATGGTACAACCATATTCATTATTCCATCCATCCTATGAATGACAAAGCCACTATACGTGTGTACGTACGGTTTACCGTCTCCACATCGCAGTGTAGTTTGTTATTCAACCGTTCACTATTTGGATGGGTATAATAATTAGTATAATTGATGTAAATAATAAATATAACATTTTAATTATTATTTATATTTAATATACCATCGAATAAATACTATTTCACCATCAATAGAATGATATTGTCGCTCGTATGTACGTATGGATTACCGTCTCCGCGAAACCGATAAGATTCATTCCCCATCATCACCATTCAAGAATAATTTTCATTTTATGATTAAAAATAATGTTTAAGAACTTAATATCATTATGGATATGAATAAAATATATCCTATACCTAACAAACTTGACTTATATAACGAAACATATAATGGAAAATGAATCAGTTAACACCCGAAACAATGATACTACTCAAATATTATTAACAAAGAAATATTAGAAGACCATATATGATATCATATTTATATATGTGGTTCTTGTATAATTTAATGATAATGATTTAACTATTATACAAGAGGTTCACGTACCCTCAACAAAGGAAAAGTACAAGGTAAAGGTTAATTTTACAATCACTTTATTATCTGAGGTTGTTTTTACAAAAGTATCTACTGAGTATTATTTATCATCCACATCCATGTTTCATAAAAATGTATTTCAAAACATTTTTACTATTTTATAGAATACGTGTTAAATTCATTTATACCGTTGTTTTAAATTTTATAAAATGTTTTGAAAGGAATCTTTCTGTTGTTTTCCAAACAAGCTACTTTTTGACCTTTTCGATAAATTAAGGTAAGAATGTTTTTTTAAAATATATAGTAGGTGTGGCTATTTTTTTCTATTATAAAACCTTCGAAGCTCTCGTACAAGATTATAATAATATTTTCAAAATAAATGTTTTTTTTATAATTTTTTTACTTTTAATAGAAAGAGATATTTTTCCCAAATAGTTTTGATTTCATCTATGTTAACATCCTTTGATGGATTTTACACTTGTTTGAAGTTGATTTATTATGATACAATATCCCATATTGTATTGAAGGTTTTGTGATATGTATTACTATGGATGTGTTATTTTTATACCATTCACAGTTTATGGTTAAATTATTAACATTTCTTATTCTATTCTTAATATGAATGTTTATGTTATAGTTCAAGCTTTTCATACGAGGAATGCATTGGACTTAGTAAGTGACGGGTGGAGCCCACTATAGCCCCTTGATGCGTTGATAGGTCTCATGAGACAAACTAGTGTTTTGGAACAAGGCCTTGAAAAAAACTTATTCGTAGTATTGTAATGAGGCCTTGACTATATGGTTATGATGTTCAACATTATGCATTACATCATTATGAAATTAGCTATTGATATTACATGTGATTATTCGACTAGTAGAATATCAATGTGAATAAGTAAATGGAATTATTTGATTTATCTTTGCCATATTATGCATAAGTTTTTATTTAGAAGTATTTTGTTTTAGTCTTACATATTTCCTTAAAGGTTTATGCTTATCTATGATATTTTCTGATATATTTTTTATCCTTTCTGAGCATCTGATCTCACCCCTTTCTGTGTTTCGTTTTTCCTAGGATGCGAAGAATTATATTATGAATGACCTATAGGGATAGTCTAAGGGATATGAATGTGTTCAAAGGATACAAAATGTTTTTTTTTTCATTTCATAATGTAATGTAAAACTTATGTATGTATCTAGTACTTCCGAGGCTACTAAACTGATCGGTCTTTCGAGATTTGATCCCTTGTGATCTTGCCAATGTTATGTAATAATACACCAACTCTGGGTAACTTGGGTTGGGGAATTACAGTTGGTATTAGAGTAAGTTTAATATAATCCTCGGAAACTAGATTTAGAAAAACTATGATTAGAGAACATTACCCTAAGATAAACTTTGATGATTAGTATAGAAGAACTACCTTGAATTTTGGTAATGTAGATATTTTTGTGAATTTTCCAAGCACTACATCTCTATTTGGATACAAGTAGGTAGAGGCGGATCTAGCACAGATGTACCTAGGAGTGAAAAATCAGACAAGGAGTTTTGGGCTTGACCCTGGTATCCTGGTACATGACAACGGGCCTTGCTGCTCTCTTGGTTACGACACTCCTGGGGAATATTCTTAGGATAATTCAAAGTTTATTTACAAACCATTATGAAGGGTTTATGATTAAATACTTCCTTAAAGAAAACATTTTTTATGATTATGGATTATAGTCATAAACAGATCAATTTATGTTAGGTATTTTACTAGTTTGGAATTTTGTATTATGATTTATAAACTAGTCTAGGGTATGCCATTGTTTATAAATGGCACTCAGTGGAAAGAATGGAAACCATATCAATGCATGTAACCAATGTAGGGATTGAACTCCTACTCAAGATAATTATAGTGGAGCTGGGGATGAAACTGGTTCTGAACATCTTATAACCATACTAGGACAAGTCACTCAGGTTATGAATAATAACCATACCCGTATAGAGCACCCCGATCCACAACGTGGAGGATCAATGTTATAACATTTCATGAGGTAACAACCACCAAAATTCAATGAGACTACAAATCCATTTGTAGCTGAGCAATGGATATGTTCCTTAGAGAAAATATTTCATTCTTTGGGGAGTAGCGAAAGGGAAAAAGTTGTCATAATAGTTTATCTCCTCATAGGAGATGCATATCAATGGTGTTCATTAATTCAAAACACAAATGAGGATGAAAAAGTATCAAATATAGAATAGAGAGAGTTTAAAGATCATTTATTAGAAAAATACTTTTCTCATGAACATCAAATGGATATGGAAAGGCAATTTCTGAGCCTGAGGCAAAAGGAGGATGATAATGTCAAAATGCATGAGGCTAGCTTTACAAGGTTAGAAAGGCATAATACATATTATATACGTAACCCAAGGAGTAAGACTAATAGATTTTTTATGGGTTAAAACTATTTCTCCATAGAGCATTAGTCTCACAATACTTCTCATAATACGAAGATATAGTCTCATGTGATATTAAGACAGAAAAGGAATTCTCTAAGTATTACGACTTTAAATAAAATCAAGAGAAGAAGAGATCTACTGAAAACTCTAAAAATGGAAATAAGGGTAAGAAGGTAAAAGTTGAATTTCCATATGGTAGTAAATGTGGGAAGAAACACCCTGGTACTTTCATGAAGGGAATGATAATTTGTTACACGTGTGGTGAAAAGGCCACCAAGCTCGTGATTGAAAGGGAAAGAAAGAGTCTGTTAATGTTGAATTCTAAAATTGTAGAGACATGATGCATTATTCAAATGAATATCCTAAGCTTCAAGTAAAATTAACCCATAAAAGGCCAAGGGAGCAAGGCCAAGCTTATACGACCACTAATGTTGAGGTTGAATCTTCTAATGATGTGGAGGAAGGTACTTTAATGGTTTCCTCAAATTTATCCAATGATTTATTTGATTCTAAATCATCACATTTTTTCATATCTTCCCAATTTCCTAAGAAAATTAGATATTTACCATTTTTTTTAACAAGGAATTTTTCAGTCAAAACTCCTAAAAGAATTATTATTGCAACAAAGTTGTGTGAATCAGTTCCCATTTGGGCATATAAAGGTGCTTTATCTACTGATCTCATCGTCAAACCCGTGATTGAATTTGATATAATCCACAATATGGATTTGATTTCAGAAAAAGATGTGAAAATTTATTATAAGAAGTGGAGGTTACAATTTTTGATGATGATAAGGAATATCTTATCATTAGAGCAGAAACATCACCATCTAATTCTCAACTATTTACACCCCCAATAACTCCACTAAATTAAATTATTTTGGAGAAAGGGAGTGAAATAACTATGGGTGAGTAAAAGAATGTTCAAATAGAGGATATACCTATTGTGAAAGAATATGTTGACGTGTTTCCATAGGTTTTACCTGGACATCCTTTAGAACAATAAATTGAGTTTTCTTTGGATTTAATTCCCGGTTCAAGGTCTATATCGAAGAACCCTTATAGAATGGCCACTGTGGAATTAGTGGAACTAAATAAACAACTAGAGGAAGTAAGTAATAAATGATTTATTCTACCCAGTGTTTCTTCATGGGGAGACCCTATTATTTTTGTTAAGAAAAATGACGGATCTATGGGGTTGTGCATTGACTACAGGGAGATCAATGCTATAACAATAAAGAAAAAGTATCTCATACCTCACATTTATTATTTATTTGATCAACTTCATGGAGCTAAATATTCTTAAAAGAGTTACCTTTGATCTGGATATCATTATTTGTGCGTGAAAAAGGAATACATTCCAAAGACAACATTTCGAACTAGGTATGGGCATTACGAGTTTACAATAATTCTTTTTGGACTAACTAATTCACCCTCTGTCTTCATGGATCTAATGAATATAGTTTTCAAGGAATATCTTGATGAAATTTCAGTGGTATTTTTTTGATGATATCTTCGTATAATACAAAAGCTATGAAGATCATGAAAATCACTAGTGCACTATTCTAAAGACTATTAGATGAAATAAATTATATGGAATGTTTAGCTAGTATGAATTATGGATTCAGGAGATTTCTTTTTCTTGGCCATATTTTCCCTAAGGATGGAATCTCTATTGATCCTTCAAAGAAAAAGGAAATCCAAGAATGGAAAGAACTGATTAGTATAGCTAAGGTACACAGTTTTATTGGTTTAGAAGGTTATTATCGGCGTTTCATCTAGAATTTTTCCCAATTAGCTAACCCATTAACCAAGCTCACATGTAAAGGGGTTAATTTTTTTTGGAAAAAAGAGTGTGAAGTATGTTTTGAATAACTAAAGGGAAGATTAGTCAATTTTCTTATATTGACTCTACCATAAGGTAATAATGGTTTTATAATTTACAGGGATGCTTCAAAGAAAGGACTTGGTTGTGTCCTTATGCAAAATGATGGAGTTATTTCGTATGCATCATAACAGCTAAAAATTCATGAACAAAACTATTCTACTCATGATCTTGAGTTAGCAGCTATAGTATTTTCTTTGAATATATGGATACACTATCTCTATGGTTAAAAATGTGAGATATATACCAATCCCAAGAGTTTGAAGTATATTTTCTTATAGAAAGATCTCAACATGAGGAAAATGTGATGGCTTGAACTACTCAAAGATTAGGATTTCACTAAACACTACCACCCAAGGAAGGAAAATAAAGTGGAAGATGCTTTGAGAAGAAAGGATCATGGAGTTATTAACAAGATGAGAGTTGAAAGGGATCCTATTTTCATGAATCTAGTAAAGATGAATATGGGAATAATCATGTAAGGTAAAAAATGATACTTTTTCAAATGGTTACCAATCCATATTTACTAAAAAGGATAAAAAGTTATCAAACTGATGATGGGGATTTTCAAAAGAAAATTAAAGTTGTG
The DNA here is from genome assembly GCA_963277665.1 of Viscum album. Classification (NCBI taxonomy): domain Eukaryota; kingdom Viridiplantae; phylum Streptophyta; class Magnoliopsida; order Santalales; family Viscaceae; genus Viscum; species Viscum album. The sequence continues at coordinate 836,143,238 of OY728152.1, read as the reverse complement.
AATGATGGGAGATTGATCGACTTCGTATATGAAGATGAAATTTTGAAATTTGGGAAGAGACTTTGTGTTACAGATATACCTGATTAAAAAAGGGAATTTTTAGGTGATGCTCAAAGATCTAGTTTCTCTATACACCCTATTAGCACTAAGACGTATAGATATTTGAAGGAAATTTTTTGGTGGGACAACATGAAAAGGGATATTGGTGATTATGTGTCAAGATGTATGGTTTTTCAGTAGGTTAAGGCTGGAAGATAAAATCCTAGAGGATTTATGAAACCTCTTCCCATAATTGAGTGGAAATGGGATGATATTATGATGGACTTTGTCATGGGGATACCAAAGAATCCTTGAAGGAATGATTCAATATGGGTCATTATTGATCGTTATACCAAGTCAACACATTTTATTTATTTAAGATAAGGTTTACCACTTGAACGTTTAGCAAGGATATATATTAATGAAGTTGTAATACTTCGTAGGGTAACCCTATCAATTTTTTCTAATCATGATCTCTATTTTACATCAAGATTCTGGAAAAGTCTTCAAAAGGCCCTGGATACTGAACTTCGTTTGAGCACTGCCTACCACCCTCAAAATGATGGACAATCAAAATAGACTATTCAAACCTTAGAAGAAATGTTGAGATCTTTCTCACTTGACTTTCAAGGTATGTGGGATCAATATTTACCTCTGGTAGAATTTTTCTATAACAATATATTCCATTCAAGTATTCAGATGGAACCATATGAAGCGTTATGTAGAAAGCGATGTCGCACACCCACTTATTGGGATGATTTTGGTGAAAGAAAACTCGTAGGCCCAGAACCTATTGAGGAAAAAATAGAAAAGTTTAAGATTATTCAAACCAACATCAAAGAATATCAAAGTAGGAAAAATAGCTATGCCGATAACTGAAGGAAGGATTTGAAATTTCAAGTAGGAGATCATGTTTTCTTGAATATATCTCCATGGAAGGGTGTTATATGATTCAATAAGAAGGGTAAATTAAGTCCTAGGTACATCGGAACTTTCGAAATTCTAGAATGAATTAGAGTTGTATCTTACCATTTGGAAATGCCTCCAAGTCTCTCCAAAGTTCATGATGTGTTCCACGTATCACTGTTGAGAAAACACAAGCCTGAACCAACACATTTACCCACCTATGAAGAAAATAGAACTAAAACCCGATCTATCTTATATTCAATAGCCTTTCAAGATTCTTTATACTAGAGAAAAAGTGTTGAGAAACCAGATGACTCGTCTGGTAAATGTTCTATGGAGAAAACATAAGATGAAAGAGGCAATGTGGGAACCCAAGGAAGTTATGATGAAGAACCACCCGAATCTTTTTATGGAGTAATATTCTATAAATTTGGAGGACAAAATTATTTGAATGCGAGAAGAATTTAATACCCCAAGCTTCCACGGTATGCTTCTCTTTGAATAATGAAATAACTTGCACTGTATGCAACATCGAGTTCTAGCACACCACGACCAATCAAACTAGCTGTTTAAAAGAGAAGTTATGAATAGTAATACCCACTTTTTGAAATTTTATAAATTTTATTTTTTAAAATGGACTTCATTTTTGAATTCAGAATATCAAAATGAGATTAGGTTGAATTTTTGGTATTTTTTTGAAAAATTTCAATTTTTGATGAATAGTGAAAAACACTGCGTTATTGTTTAAAACTTACTTTTTATTTAAATAAATATTTTTAAATTTAAATTTATTTTAAAGTAAAAATAGATACATAATACTTATATTTGTTCAATGTAATTAATTGGAGTCATTTTAGAATAATATTAGATGTATACAATTTTATTGAACTTTTTAATACGTTTAACACATCTATGAATTGAATTTCAAAAATCTAAGAGACACGGTTGACATCAGTATGTAAAATTTGGTTCAATAGGATAAAATCAATTTTTAGTGAATAGTAACTTTTGAATTTAATTTATCACAGGTAAATGTAAATAGGGTAATTAAAAGTAAAAATGATTTTATAATTACCCTAACACATTACCTAATTCTATTTGATAAGTATTTTTTGACCAAAATAAACCATAGGAATAAAATATGATCCTCTATGATCCACTGGGATTAGATTAGGACATTTGTTATTATTTTATTTAAAGAAGAGTTAAAAGTGTTAAATTCAAATTTTAATAACTAAACCATTTTTAATATAGGGTTATACAGTAGATAAATTCGACTATAAATATTAATTATAAATCTAAAAATATTTCCTAGATCATCGTATTTTATTTATAATTTTTATACATTAAATAATTAAATTTATTTATGAAACAATGATGATGCAGTAATTACCTTATTAATGAAAGTTTAAAATAATTGAAATTATAAATATCCAAATGAATGTAAATTGAGACTTTTGAGGAATTAAAATAATTTTATAAGTTAATATGACATGTTAGTATTGATTTAATTTATTATCTTCGAAGTAATCAGGTTTTTTTGACTTTCACAAAAAACCAAATACAAAATAGTGTCAAAATTGACATAAATGAGTTTTTAAAACAAATACTATATTATTAAATTATATAATATTCATAAAAATATAAGGTTTGACCAAAGGACTTATATAATTATATATATGTCATTATTAAGCCACTTGAGGTTCTCTTGGAATTTTATAGTAAGTTTGTTAACTATGTAATATAAAAATACAAGAAGACATTGTAAATGTTATACTATTTAACAAAGATTTAAATATAAAAGATAAGGTTAATATGGTAACCTAAAATTGTCTAAAACCAATTGGTTGAGAGGATTTAGACCCATCCCCAACTTATCCTCTAAATAAATCCATTTGGATCCATTATAAACCTAAAATTATTTTATAATAAAATAATATTTCAAGCTTTTCCTAAAGTGCCCCTCACCTCTCTTATAAAAGGGTACTACCCCTTCTCTCAAAATCACACCTCCAAAGCCATTTTTCTCAGACAACACTACTCAAATATCTTCCAAAATACCCTCAATTCAACCTATAGGCCTTAATTTGTTCAGAAAGACAACATAAGGAGCCCTTTTGATCAGATAAAAAAGGAAGCACCCGAAGAAGAGGTAATAATTTCATTACTTATTTCAAAGTTCTTTTCTTCTTCCACTTCCTCTTTCTTTGTTGTTTCCATACCAAAATAATAACTCTAGTACCTTCTACATATTGTGATTTTATTATAAATATGGTACAACCATATTCATTGTTTAATCCATCCTATTAATGACAAAGTCACCATACGTGCGTATGTATGGCTTACTGTCTCCATGTCGTGGTGTAGTTTGTTATTCAACCCTTAATTATTTGGATGGGTATAAAAATGAGTATAATTTTTTTAAATAATAAATATAACATGTTAATTATTATTTATATGTAATAAAAAATCCAATTACATACGATTTCACCATTAATAGAATGATATTGTCACTCGTGCGTACGTACATATTACCGTCTCCACGAAAGTGATAAGATTCATTCCCCATAATAACCATTCAAGAATAATTTTCATTTTAGGAATAAAAAGAATTTTTAATAACTTAATATAATTCTGGATTTGAATCAAATACATCCTATTCATAACAAACATGACTTATATAATAAAATATATGAAGGAAAATGAATCAGTTAACACCCAAAATAATGATTTTACTGGAATATTATTAAAAAAGAAATATTAGAAGATCATATATGATATCCTATTTATGAATTTGGTTCTCGTATAATTTAATAAAAATGTTTTAGCTATTATAAAGGAGGTTATAGTACCCTTGACTAAGGAAGAGTGCAAGGTAATGGTAAAATTTAGAATCTCTTTATTATCTGAGGTTGTTTCTACGAAAGTATCTACTGGGAATTCTTTATCATCCACATTCGTGTTTCTTAAAAATGTATTTAATTTTTTTTTACTATTTTATAGAATATGGGTTAAAGTCATATATAATATTTTTTTTAATTTTTTAAAAATGTTTTTAAAGGAATCTTTCCGTCATTGTCCAAACAAGGTACTTTTTTGACCTTTTTTAAAAATTAAGGTAAGAATGGTTTTTTAACTTATACAGCGGGTGAGGTTATTTTCCACTGTTATAACACCTTATAAGCTTCCCTTACAATCTTATAAGAATATTTTCAAAATAAATGTTTTCTTATATAATTTTTTTAATTTTTATAGAAAGAGATATATCTCTAAAATAGTTTTGATTTCATCTATGTGAATATATTTTGATGGATTTTACACTTGTTTGAAGTTGATTTATTATGATACAATCTCCCATATTGTATTGAAGGTTTTGTGATATGTTTGACTGTGGAGGTGTTATTTTTATACCAATTGTGGTTTATCTTTAATGTATTAACATTTAATATTCTAGATTTATACGAATGCTTATGTTATGTTTAAACCTTTTTAGAGGAGGAATGCATTATACATAATAAGTGATGGGTGGAGCCTACTATAGCTCCTCGATACATCAGTAGGTCTCATGCGACCAAATAGTGTCTTGGAAAATGGCTTTCAAAAAATCTTATTCGTAGTCTTGGCACGAAGCGTTGACTATGTGGTTATGATGTTCGACATTATGCAGTACATCATTATAAAATTAGCTATTGATATTACATGTGATTATTCAACTAGTAGAATAGCCATGTGAATATGTAAATGGAATTATTTGATTTATATTTTCCTTATTATGATGAATTTTATATTTAAAAGACTTGTGTTTTAGTCTTACATATTTCTTTAAACGTTTAGTCTTATCTATGATAGTTTCTGATATATTGTTATCCTTACCGAGCATCTGAGCTCACCCCTTTCTATGCTTTATTTTTTCCAGGATGCGAAGAATTATATAATGACTGGACCTATAAGGATAGTCTAAGGGATATGAATGTGTTCAAAGGAGATATAATTTTTTTTGTTTTTTCATTTGATAATTTAATGTAAAACTTATTTATGTATATAGTACATCCATGGACACTAAACTGATTAGTTTTTCTAGATTTGATCCATTGTAGTCTTTATATTTTTTTATGTAATAATGCACCTAATCTGGGTAACTTGGGTCAGGGCATTACAAACAAAACATTTCCTGTCTTAAAATAATCATTCATAGATGGTATTCTATGTTATACATATAACCATCAGAGACGAAATTCAAGAAAGTCAAAGAGGAAAACAACCTTTATATAAAGAAAATGTGTAAAAATGATCTAAAATTTATTTTTTATGTTAATTATATATTTTTTTTCAAGATTTTATTATAACATTTTATATAAATTTTTTTCATAAATGAAAAATAAATATTATATGTCAATGATTGTATTATTGGAGTTATTTCTAGAAAAGTATGGGGATAAAGGTTCTAAATATTTTTTTTCTCTCAAGAAAATTAAACATTCAATTATTTTTAAAGGTTTTTAATGAAATATTCAAGGTAAGTGAATAACCCTATGGTTATTGGAATCAAACTTATAAAGGATTTAAAAGTAAGAGTTTTGAAATAAAAAAATTATAGAAGATTAATTAGAATACTTATCTATTTAAAATATTAAATAATGATATTATAATTTTTATGGAGTTATATTAAAGGTTATAAAGTAATAGAAACACATCTTAATTGATTATTTAAAATGGATCCTTAAATTTTATCTTTTTAAATGAAATAAATGGGATTATAGTTATGTATAAATTCACTGATGTAGATTGGGTTTTAAATTATATTCAAAAGTCTACTTCAAGTAATTTAGTTTTTTAGAATAAAGTGTGTGATATAACCTTATAAGAAGGAATAATATATAGTGTTGATAATTTTCAAGGTTTTATATATTTCTCTTACTTAATATATAGCTCAAAAGATATGGATAAAATATTGATTAAAAGACTTAGTTGAAGTGGTGTTTCCCAATTCTATTAGGTGTGATAATAAAAGAAAAATTAGTTTATCAAAGAACCCAATTAAATAGTGAGGATCAAAAAAATATTGAAATTATATATCACTTCATTAAATAGAATATGGAAATAAGATAAGTAAATTTGGGTTTTTTTCCAAGAAAGAAGAAATTGGTTTACATATTCATAAATTCACTTTCTAGGGAAATTTTTCAAAATATAAATCTAAAACTTATAAATCAACTATCACATATTCAAATTTGAGATAAATATTAAGTCTAACTTCTATTAAAATTCCATTTATTTTATTAACATAAGTGGAATTTTCTATTAAAAAATCTAAATTTAGGATATTACTATAAATAAGAAATAAAATTAAAATTTAAGTTAAAGTTATGTTTTCAACATTATTAAAGGAAATATATTTAATAAAGGAAGATAAATATATTACAAACAAAATTAAAAGAGGGAAAAATTAATTTTTAAATTTATGTAAAATTATTACAAAAAAAATTCAAAGGTAGAGATTGAAGGGACCAAAAGTTGATTTAAGATCTAATGGGAAATTATTGAATGGGGTAATATAAAACACATGTTTTATGATCATTGTTAATTTCAATTGTTTACATAATATTTGAATTTGAAATAGATGAAAAAAATTTATTTGAATTTTATAAATAATGATTTATGGTGTTTTATGAAGTATAGTTATGTGTTAGGTTAATTTATTGAAATTATCTAGATATATAATGATATATGTTTGAAAAAAATATACTAGGTGTATGAGAAATGTGATCTAAGTAAAATATGTTTTACCATATGTATGAAACACGATCAGGTCGTAAATAGTATGTAAATTTTATATGTAGTAAAGGGTAAAGTAAAATATGACCATTACCATGTACATAGCCTATGTGACACAAAACCTACCATACATAGAGGACAATGATTGATCTTGTATGTAAAGGACCTGGGAATATAAAAAACATCATGGAATATTCCAATTTAAAAAATTTCATCTAAATATTAACATAAATGAAAATATTTAGATGAAATTGACCTATATCAATAGATGTAGAATTAAAACATTTGATTTATAATTTAATATCTAATTGAAACAACTATCTCAAGTAATAATTTTTAAATTTGATCCCCACTAAATTTTGTTTTCATCATTATTTCAAGGATCCATACTATATCACTTTAGTGATATCCAAATGCGATCCTTGAATCATATTATTGTAGTCTCAATTCAATAGATTCTAGTGGGAAGAATTGAGATCTATCCAACATCATCATATTAATCATAGAGGGATATCTATATTTCTCTCTATGTCTTAGGGTTATTTTATAGATTTATCTCAATCTATATAAAAAATATAAGATCTCATGGTGTCTATCCTTAATTTAACCTTTTTTATAAAAAAAATTTCTAGGGTTTATAAATAGGAAACTATAATAAGGTCCCATCTCCCATTATTTTTTAAAAAATAAACTCTATGAATTTAAAAACTATTTAAGGTATTATTAAATAATAATATCTATTATTTAAATGAAAATTATATAAATTTCGTGTCAATTATTATTTATTCAATTCATCACTTATTAATTAAGTAATTATTTAAGTGGAGTAATTAAATAAATATCATTGAATGGTTAATCCAATTAAATATTGACAAGGACTTGGACTATTTACTTGATCCTCTCATAATAAATACATATTAATTTTACATCAATATAATAACTTGGGAATGTTTTGAGAAATAATGATCCCAATTCCTTATTCCTGATCATTAATAAATTTAGATTGTATTTTAATCAATATAACTTATATAGAAAATGATATACAAACTGATATAAATTTTTATTATAATATACTAAATTCAACTAAATCAGATGAACTTCTGGATACACATAATATGTAACCCTATAGGTATTTTTCTCAACATCAATGGTTCCATTCCATAAACCAAGAGTAAAATATAGTAACACATCATGAACCTCATATAGAAATAGAAATTACATAATGACTACAATAATATTATGAATGAAAACTATGTAATATAATCACATTATCAATTGATACATCTATAAGCATGGTGAAAAAATTTATCCTTATCTTTTTATGTTTGGACATTCTATCTTCAAATTACCAAGGATTTTTTTTAAATCATGATGGCCTTGGATTTTTAAGCACTTTTATTTCAATCAAAGTTATATATATATATATCTATATATATTCTATCACTCAAAATGGAAAAATTCTATCATGATAATTCAATAAATTTCATACCATTCATGAAACTCTTAATGAATGATACTTTTTGGAGAGCATATATGTCAAGGTCATTGATTCATAAACTCACTTTATTCTTATTTTTAAGAAACATATAACAATTTTATTTTTAATTCATCTTAATGTGAAGGTTTTTTAAGTGTTTTTATTATATATAAAAAATATTTGGTAACCTTAATTATAGAGGATTTTAGTATAAACAACCATAGGAATATGTTTTCTATCCATATTAATTTCAAAAGATTTACAATCACTATAGAGTTAACACCAAAAATTGAAATTACATTATTATAAAGAACTTACAAGGTGAAACAAATCAAACAAGACAATAAAGGGGGCCTGTAAAAGTGAAGATCAACTGCATATCCAATGAAAAAGTCTGGACTACCTAGAGGGAGAGATCCAAAACTTGTGAACTCCAATAGAGGACAATTATGGGAGGCCTTTGAAGCCAAAAAATTAGCAACACAGTTTCCTTCATGCTATGTATGTCAAAGATCAACACCATTGGAGAGAAGAGATATTCATTTCCTGATCAAATGGGTGATTTCTCATGGGGTTTAAGAGAGGTTTTTGAGGGAGATACATATAATATTAGAGTCCATCTCCATAGTCTCCACATATATGTATTTCAAATGAAAAAGATAAAGACCATTGAGCGTGGCCTTAGATACTACCTTGAGATAGTTCCCAAATCAATAAAAAGTGATAAAAAACATTACTGAACCTATGGAATCATGAACCACACCTTCACCCCACAAGCATCCTTGATTATAAGAGCCATCAATTTTCAATTTCTAAACTAGGGGTTGGGGGGTTCCACTTCACTGAATGCCCCACCAGCTATAGGATGGAAATGAGGGTTTCCTCCAAGATAAAAATCACCCGATAGAGAGAGATTCCTCCCATTGGTTCATGAGACTAGAAATATCCCTCACCAGGATATTGGTCTTTACCACTAGGTCCATGTTATAGAGAGGTTATTTTTGAGAGAATGATTTATTTTTATAAATGTTCAATTTCAAAACCATGGGTTGGGGGGTTCCACTTCACCCAATTCCCCACCGAGTGTAGGCTAGAAACTAGGGGTTTCCTCCTAGATAATAATCACATGATAGAGGGTGATTCCTACACTTGGTTCATGAGACTAGAAAGACCCCCCACCAAGAAACCAGTCCTTACCACCATGTCTGTTACCAAGCTCATCATATAATGAAGAAGCTGCTTCTGATGTAGTTACAACTAATATCCAAGAATGCATAATATGGATATTGTAGGGTTTCTTATAAATATAATTGTATCTTTAAATATTATAAGATATACAAGGAATACTTCTAATCTTATATTTTCTTGAATTCTACACTAGATTGTTTTCATTAGAGTTATTTTGACTATATTTGTTTTTGTTGTTTCTAAGAGTTAGATTGATAATTTTTCACTATAAAAATCTTATAATTTGTTTTTTATTCACTAAGTATATAATCCTTATAGGACAAGGGATTATGATGAAGAAGATAGAGCTGTATGCGATCCTTTAGGATCGTGAGATTTTGGGTTGTAGAATCCGAGCTACTGTTGATCAAGATCTTTCATTGAAGAAGATTTATCAAAGAATTTGGTTTGTAGAAGTGGACTAATACCATTTTATAAGTTAAGTTGAGAGATTATTGGGTATTTTATGATAGACCTTTCAATGGGATAAATTCAAGTATACCTGGAATGAGGTTTAAAATTCTCCTTGTGATTTAGGTAAAAACATGGTTTATAATATCCTTTAATGGGCCACTTGATTTAAAAATAAGTACTCTTTGTTTTGTTAATTTTAATTGAACCTACTAATTTAATGAGTAGTTTTTATTTATTATATGAATTTGGTTTTTTCATAAGTTCATAAAATTCTAACAGATTTAATTTTTTTCATGAATCCAGGTTTTTATTATTCTTAATACTTGAGGTGGTGAAAAATTATAAGTTTTATTTTTTACTACCATTTACCCCCTCTTGAATTTTACCTTCCATGGTAACATAGAAAAAAATAGTATCAGAGATGGAATATATATTTTATACTAATAATTATATCAATTATTTTTTATTTATATTAAACTACTAGAATAATAGGCATTTCCGGCTAGGAAAACGGGCAACCTGTATTTGTAGTCATTAATACCGAAATGAAATGCGCAAGATTTTTCCCACCCCCCACTGTTGTCTTCCCCAATTCCAGCACTATAACTACTATTGAGACACCCTATCACTCCCATTACCTCCCTCCCACCCTCGGTCACCCCCTTCCCCACCCCCCATTATATCCCATTGTCTTTGCCACACCTGCCACTGAACCCATTGACCTCCCAATATTCGACCGCCTTCCCTAAACACCTCAAGTCACATTTTCCCCCCTCTCTGGCCTCCAAATATTTTCCAGGGTCAGCAGTCACACCTTTAGGTCCATCTCACCAAAGACCCTTATCCCCCTCATATTGCTTCTCGCACCCAATGAATCGTCGACATGAAAAATCAGGTAGGATTTTTAGGGGCCACCAGTAGCGGTCGCTGTTGATCAACACCCATCGAGCAACTACGACCAACAGAAGCAGTCACATGGAGGTATCTATAGGCCTTTAGAGAATTATTTTTGTGGTCAATAAAATTCATACTTCTAGTATTGTTAGTTTTTTAGAGTTTAATTTTTAATTTTGTGATGCCTAAGACCCACACTCTCAGATTTGATTCCATAAACATGTACTTTACATAGTCACTTTGACCCCAACTATAAAATCCTAGTTATAACCATACTTAATTTTAATATTTTTAGAATCTATTACATCAAATGGATATTTTCTAGTTTATATATTTATATAATCTGAACAAAACAATAAGTAAAAAATCCCATGTTCTTTGTATCAAATAAACATTTTTATTATATATGAAACTAGGTAATCCATAACGAGTCTTCACTATTTCCTAAAAATTATTCCACACATTCTATTATTCAAATCATGGAATTTTTACTAAATTACATTATATTATGGGGAATAGAAGAATAAAAAATAGGTGACCTCAAATGCTTGGTAAGAGAAACATATAACTAAATATATCTAAAACATAATCATGGTAAAAATTATATGGAAAAAATAAATAATCTGAAAAATTACATATTCAAATAAAACTGAGAGCATGATATATCCATGATAATAACTAAAAACATGGATATAAATAATGTTGATCTCATACATATGTAATTCATAATATTAGATCAAAAAAAAAATTTCAAGTCCGTGTTCCAAGACACTATCCTATAATGGGAATAGGTATACACCAAACCCCAATTTGTTTTATCTCATGAGACCAAATGATTCATCTAGGGGATATATAATTCTGAGCCTTAGTTTTTAACTAATTAAGTCCAATGAATTCACAATAAGAGTCAAAAATACATTTCATACCATTCCATATGGAACCTTTCACTAAATAAAAACATCGTTATACATATAATGAATAATATGGAATATTAATATTTATTGACTTACATTAATAGTTAATAATAATCAAGAATTTCAATACTTTTCCTTGTGTAAATAAAAGAGGTAATATGACAATAACCCACCCTAAGAAAGAAGGTGGTTGATCAAAAAATACAAGGTTAACTTTCTAATAATAATATATATTGGAATAAAAATATATGAAACACTAATACATCTCCCTGTGTCAATAGAATAACATTATTTCAAGGTGAACATCATATAATTTAAATTATATAAAATCTAATGTTCACTCTATATAGTGAAATGAATATATGGCTAATTCAATACTGGAATAACATGATCATAATCCATCCAAAGAAATAATGTGGATGGTTTCAAAATAACATATCCCTAGTGTAACAAATGAAACCTAAAAGTATTTTGATATAAATTTAAAACGTCCACATAAAATAATTATTGAATAATAACACCCAAAAAAGAATAAGGAATTGGATTGTTTGGTACCTTAAATTTATTAACCCAAAAGGTAAATATATTTTAGAGTATAAATAGTGAAAAATAAATCCTATTAGGGTAAATCCTTTTGAAAATTAGAAGATAAATGTAATTAAAAATAAGAAAGATATTTTAGAAAATGTTTTTAACATTTATATAAAAGACAATAATGAAGGTCAAATTAAAAATTAATTTTCAAAATTTGTAGTAAAAAATATTAGAAAACCATTACTTTTTAGAAATATAATTTAATAATAGGTCTTGGAAAAGATGAAATGTTTATCATGGTGAACTTTAGAGAGAAAGATAAAACATATGAAAGTTAAAGTAAAAACATTTTTTGTTTTAAATTTATTCAAAAATTATGTCATTAGAAGAGTAATAAAACATTTATTTGTATTAAAACTTAATTTTACCAAATAGGATTATAAAAGACTATATGATAAAATATTAGGGTGGCATAATCTAATAATGCAATAAAAGAGTTCATAATGAAACAATATAACTCAATGAAAGGATACTTGAGATATCAATATCCCCTACCAGAAACATACTCCTTGAAGTAATAAATACTTCTAAAGGGTATTCATGTGGTATGAATGTGAATAAATTAAATTTCAAATAATATAACCATAGGTTATAATGTACTAAACATATAGAAAATAAGTTCAAGAGACTGATTATAACTTAATGAATGAAATTTGAGTTACAAAAAATCCTTAATATTGGGGAAATAACACAATAAATAACTACATGAATATGTGAAAATTATTTGGATAATAAATACCATAAAATACATATATCATGATGAAAATATATCCATGGAATGTGAATACACCATATAAAGGAAAAATATTTTATAAAATGTATTATGTCTCAATGAATCAGAACCAAGACCTAGAAAACCCTTACAAAATTAAAAAATTTCAAATAAAAACCCCCTTGAAAGGGAGGACTTGTAAATTAAATTCAAATGTAACACCATGATTTTTTTAAATAATAACATTATGTTTGATAGTGTATATGCCACACAACACTGAGCTTAATTTACCCACAAAATATAAGACTGTTATAACATAGTCGTTAAATTGTATGGTATGAATAAGATTAAATATTTATGATATATATATAATTACTAATAAAAATAAATTTATTGACAAATTATTAGTAAATAATCACTCAATTTTTAGTAAATACTTTTTATTCTTCAAAAATATGTTTTCTTCAAAAATATGTTTTATTGCATTTCTTGAGAAAATATTATAATTAATTTCAGGAGATTTTAGAAAATTTATTATATAAAATGAAATTAATTTTTGAAATATTCATATCAAAATTAATTTACGGTGAAATTTTTGTAATTTTTGAAAAATATTTATTTTTCCGTGAATAGTAAAAATTACCAATTTTTTAAAACTATTATTTATTTTTAATAAATTAAGAAATTTAAAAGTCCAATTATGTGTCTAATATGATTTAAATTAAAAAATTTATACTTTAGTTATATTTAATCCACTTAATTACTATTTAATCCTCTTTATATTGGATTTTTTATAAGGTTATTTTTAGGTTTAAAAATAGGTTTTTTTCTCTCTAAAAACTGTTATAAAGCGTATGATGTTTCTCCATTTTAATTAATTAAAACAACCACTAATTATTAATTATTTAAATTAAAGTTAAATATTATATATAAATAGATATTAATTTTAATTCATATAATGATTAATACATGTCATATAGTTAATATAAAATCATCTTATGCTTGAAAAAATACATTTCTTGAAAAATTGCTTTTTCATTGTATCTGTAGATTTTATTTTAAATTTAAATATGTTAATTCTATGAATTTAGTTAGGTAAAATATATTAAATATTTTTAATCATAATAATTTATATTATATAATAAGTTCATCTTAATTTTTTCTCATAATGAATAACAAAAACAAAAAACGTATTTTACTATGGTTAAGTTGAAAAAGGGTTTACCGGGGGGTGGGGGGGGGGTTAATCTAAAAAGATAAGGGTTAAAATTACATAAAAATGTATAAAATATATTTTATATAATATTTTTGACCTTATATAATCCAATTATAGATAATTATTTATTTTATAGCATTTTTTCATGTAAAAAACATGGGTATCACATTTTCTTTTAAAAAATTATAAGTTTTCCACTCACCTCACTTATAAAAGTACACCTCATATCCTCAACACATTAAAATAATTTTGTTTCATAAAATGAATGACAAAATATATTAATTTATTACCTCCCCATGACTTATATCATCTATTTTTCCGAGAAATCTATCCTAAGAATGCTTTTTGTGCTAACTTAAGGAGGTTATCCAAAAAAGAGGTATCATGTTTAACCAAGCGTTTTTGTTTTGTTTCTACTTCCACCTCATTAAGACATTAATAAATTATTATGATGTAATATGACCAATATATACCATATAATTATATTTTATTAAGATAATTTAATAAACTAAATCCATATCCACTTCCATCAAATTGGAAGTGAAACCATTATTCGTGTGTACAACATTCTACCTCCTCACGAACCAATGTAATTAATTTTTCATTATAATGTCTCATGGATTTTTATAATTATGGATTTAAAGTATATATATGATATTTGAAAAAAATTATAATCTTATATTTATGATATCACATATACCATCTTAATTTCCATTCAGTGGGGTATACGATAACCCCACTCGCGTGTACGTTGGACGAGCGCCTCATGAGGCGATGTGATTCATTTTTTACTAAGGATTTTTATAGAAGGTAATTAGAATAAAATTAATGAATATATGTGATATATATGAAATCATTATGATATTAATGACATATTAATCAATTTTAAAAGATAATATATCATTTACTTTTTACCTTTTCATTCATTAAGAAATGACAATGTTGTTCATGCTTAAGTGTGGACTATCGCCTCCACCAAGCAATGTGATTATTTTTTCATCACCACATAATATGTATGATATATATATGTGTATTTAAAGAAATAATTTTTATATTTATGATATTTCTATCAATATTTAAATAAAAAATTATATTTATCTTCTTTCCATAATGATTGTTGAAAAATGGAAAGGTTACTAATGTGTACATACGACCTACTATATCCATGATTGTAACATATTTAATTTTTCATAAAAATTATTCATGGATAATTTAAAAAGTATAATTGATTAATAAAAATTATAATTATTTTATCATTATTATTTTGTAGGTGATGTAATAATGACCTCTTTGATCTTAGTGAATGCATCGAATCCGTTTTGAAACAATGAACCGAACATCCTCAAAAGACATGACATGGACTTAATTGTTTGAGTAATTAAATATATAATTAAAATAAATATAAAAAATTATTTAAGTATAAGGTATTACAACTAAAAAAAATCTTAAGAAATCAAATAATTTATATATTCTTATTATACAGGAGTTAATGTACACATATGGAATGTCTGCACTCAAGGTAAGGGACTTCATCTCAATTTCCATTTATTGAGGAATGTTTTATTATTATACACCCAATTTCATTTATATAGTGTAAATAATACCCATTTTTCATATTATATAATTTATCCTTCACACATCATGGTATTTTAAGATTCAATTATTTCGTACAAGGGGATTTAACTTGAAAATTAACAAGTGTTAAGGGACTTCGTTTCAATTTCCCTTAATTGGTGAATATTATAAATTTATTCACCTAATTTATTTTATATGGTGTATATAATACAACTTTATCACTCAATATCATTATTACTTCATAAATAATGGAATTTTATGTTTTAATTTTAATTATTTCATCTAAGGGTATTTGACTTGAAAATTACCAAGTGGTAAAGAATTTCAAAACTCAATTTCTTTTCATTGGGTTATATTACTTATTAATTGATTTTTATATTATAATATTATATTTGTAATGAATTTTGATTATATTATTTTTATTCCCACTTTTTTTATTTTGCTTTAAGTATAATACACATAATCTATTCATTGATTAATTTTCACATCAATGTTATGATCATTGTAAAGGTTACTCATCTCAAATTATTTTCTTTAGGACAAATGTTGTGGTATACACCTATATTATTTTATTAAGTATATCTAATACCGATTTTAAATGTTATATCATGAATATATTTATGTTAATTATATTAAAAGTATCATTTGAATTATTATTTCAGGGGGATTATGATTGAAAATTTACTATAGTGGCAATGTTTTTATGTTACAATCTCCTTTTTAATTAGGATTATTTAAGCATGATTTTCCATTGAAGAACATTATTTTATAATTATATAATAAAACCCATTAATTTTATTTTCCCCTATTTATTAATGAATTTTTCAAGTAATAGTACCATTTTCCTCTTTTTGGTGCTTAAAATAATTGTGAATGTTTGACTTTATTTCTCTATTTAGTCAAAAATGTTTTTTCTTCAAAATCCATGTTTTCTAATAATGTTTTTAGGAACATTGTAATATTATTCAATAGTTGTTAAAAGTCATTTTACCCATTTTTGTGATATTTAATTTTTTTAAAAGGAATATTCATGTCATTTTCTAAACATGACATTTTTGATGTTTTATTAAAAATGTGAAAGGAATAATTATTTTAACATACTCGATATGAACATAATTTTCATATCGTCATTACCACTCAATGTTTTAAAGATTAATTATTAATTTTAAAAGGTTATTTTCATATAAAATTATTTCTTTAATTTTTCAATGTGTTTTAGGTATTAAATAAGTGTTTTAAATTTGGAAAGGGTATTCTCCTCAAGAAACATTCCAAGTGATATTTAATAACCATTTTACATCTAAGATGACATAATTTGATGTTACTAAAAGTGAAAAGATTATTTTCTTAAAAAATATTTTTTAATGATCTTTTAATGGTATTTCCATTCGTCAATGTCAACAACCCTAGTTGTAACTTATGGTCCACTGGGATATTATGTAATGATATCATAATTAATATTTCTATGGAAGTATTATTATTGTTTAAAATATATTATCATGAAACATATTTATTTACCATAGGTTAACCAAGTTATGTATATAATTCTCTATTTTAATATATACAATGATAATAAATTTTCCTCCCATAGTAACCTTTATTTTATGTTGGGATTACCTTATAGAATTTCACGTTTTCTTTAATAAAAACCCTCATTCTCTCATTTTGGTTAATTTATCTTTTGAAAATTGTTTTTTTAAATAAAATGGTTTTTTATAAATGAATGTTTTTTTCACATTGGTATAAAAGAGTTTTCAAGTGTTTTATTCATGATATGGTATTTGGATATTTTTTATGAAGGTTTAATCCCCATAATAACTCATGGGTGAGCCCAATATAGCTTATATTATGAGTGTATATAGATAAAACTCTAATTAATTGGGGAAAGATTATGTTCTTAGGACAATTATATTGGAAGTTGAATGCATATTTATTCCAATTTTAATGGTTTTGTAAGGGTTTTATGATGATAAGGTACTAAGGTACCAACACATTTTACTTATGATTTCTATGGGTTTTTAATGATTCCTTTTATTATGATTGATATCACATGTCTCATGATTATTGATTCTTATAACTCTTTCCTTTAATAAAGCTTTATTCCATGTTTCATGATTGATCATCCAAGTATTGATGAGTATGAATATTATTATGTTATTCTCATGTACTTTGATTATGTTATCCTACCGTTATGCTATTCTTATGATCAATGACGATATTAAATTTTTAATGCTTATTTTTACCCTTACAAATAATTTTAGATCATCCTTATTATGATTACTATTCCATGAGTTATGAAGAATGATGATTAAATGATTTTTGTCTAGAAATGTTTCATATGTGAAGAATTTTATGGTAGATGTTAAAGACTTAATATGAAATATGAAAAGCTGTGTATAATGGAGAAAATAAATTCTTAAAGTCATGAGTATTGTTTATATTATCTATTTTACTAATTATATTAAATAATAAAGAAAACGGGTAATTGAGTGTTTAAGTGATTTAATATTTCCATTTTATGTTGTATGTTTTTTATGGTGAAAATTGGGTCACCATTATCATTATCAAAGACAAAAATGTAAAGTTTATGATTTTATCACTAGATTTGAGAGTGAATGTTTGGGTATATTATATCATATACCTTTATTAAAAGATAATTTGTGATATTATATCTTAAAAAGGTAGTATATACATCACATAAATGAAATTTGGTGTATAAAACCAAACAATTCTCAAAGGGAGGTATTTGAGATAAAAACCCTTACTTTAACACTAATCAATTTTGAACTTACACAGAAAGTATAAAATAATTAAATCAAATTAATTAAATATGCAAAAAATGACCATAATCATAACTATAAAAATTAATAACAAAATCTGTTTTCTTTAATGTGATTTTGAGTCTAATATAACCTTAAATACTCATTTTTAATACAACATTGATTTATTTAAGGACCTTATTTTTACTTTAATCCTTTTGCTCAAATTTTCCATTTCCTTAGTAATTAATTTTTATGATTATTAATTAATTTTAATTATAAAAATTAATATTGAAAACATTAAAATAATTTGAAACTAATGATTTAAAATTTTGAAACCATTTTATCAAAAAAAATCTATAAGGTGTTAAAAAGTTAATTTTGAGATTTGTGCACAAACGCGTAAAAATAGTTTTTAGAAAAATTATGTTTTGAGCTTAAAATTTGTGTGTAATACATATTTATTAAAATTATAAATTACCATATAAATAATTTGGTTTATTATAAAAAATGGAATGAGTCTCTAATTTCAATACAAAACTAAATCACACCTTTAAAATATTTATTTTAAATAAATGAATGAATGTAATGTTTTTATTACAATAACATTTTATTTTAGTTTTAAAAATTTTAGGCATATGATTTATAATATCAAAGAATATTTTAAAAAGAATAATTTTATTACATATACTCATATTTGATCACCTAAAAGTTTTTTAATCTCATATATCATTCTTATATAGTGATAAAGACATAAACATTACAAGTTTCATAAAAACCATATTTTTCGACTAAAAACCAACCTTTATGAAATGGATAAGAAATTAATAATAAATAAATTTTGATTTTAGGAATTAAAAAAATAAATTTTATTTTATTAATTTCAAATTCCAATATTTATAATTTCTATTTTTAAATAAAAATATAAAATATAATGAAAAATTGTTTTTATTTGAAAATGATATTTTCAAATATTAACTCTTATTATTATTATTTCATATAATTTACCAAATAAATTGGTGTTAAATAATTATTAATATAAAATATAATTTTTCATAATTAATAATATGTTTCTTGAAATATTAATTTAGATTTCATGCAAGGAAATTTTTAGAAAAATAATTTTCCAAATGATATTATTAATCATTTTTGTTAAACTAAATGAATTTAATTTATATTAAAAGTAGCCTTTATTTTATTTATATATATATTTCATAATGAATTTATTCATATTCATTATAAATAATTTAGTATCTAGGTTTTAATGGTCATCTTAAATATTTATATTTTATCTAAATATATCATAATTTCATTTATGTTTGGTGATGCATGTAGTTCAAGATATGTAACACATTTACTTATTTATAGGTAATAATATATTACGATCTCCAAATGTTACATGTTTTCTTAAACTTAATAGTGTGGTAGATAATTTTTTAATGGAATGTGTTATTAAAATTGGTTGTTTGTATAATCTAAATCCAAATAGCCCTCTAATTTTTTATGGAAATGACTGAGTATTTTTGAGATTTTATGGAAATTTCCATTATCAATACAAGAATAGAAAACGTTATTATACTGACCAAAACATATAAAATTCAAGATAAATGAGTTTCTATGTTTTCTAGAGAAGATAAAGGTGAATTTTAGTTGAATTTTCAAGAATGTAATTTATTATTGGGTTCTTTTCAGAGAAATATATACTATCATGTTTTGTTTTTTTGAACATCCAATAGAATTTAGAGAAGGATAGAAGTTACAAATTTTATAACTTCAAAAGTTATTGAGATTAATATAGATATTATCATGTATGGTTACAAATAATTTTATTTCTTATATGATGAAATCATCTCTCAAATTCATCAAAGGTTAATGGAAATAGTCAACAGTTTACAATCACATGGTGAAAAATAATTATTAGGATATCAAATTATAGAAACTTTTATTGATAATCTTCATAAATATTGGGAATGTTAGAGCAATTTTATTGATTATATGAAACATATATTGAATTTAAGTCTTTAATACTTTATTATATATTTAATTCAGTATGAGAGTTTCTTTAAGAGAGATAGGGATAAGGAAAATAAAAAAATAGAGTTACTTTTACTTCAACCATAACTTTAAATTCTTGGTCTTTTAATGATAATCTAACAGTATGAAAAGTTTATAGATGCTATAATCTAAGATAAGGATAAATAGGGAAGTTTTTTAGAATAATTAATCAATATAATGGAAATAATAACTTCTCAAGAAATTACTAGATGAATAGGAATGAGATTTATGATAAGAATGATTATTTTTAACCTATTTGTTATGAATAAAAAAATCATGTATATATTCATCCATATTTTCAAAATTAAAAAGGAGTGATTGGAAGTCTGAAAAGAAATATTCTAATATAAAAGACAAGAAAAATTTGAAAGCTACTAATATGTGAAGTGTTAGCGGAGAAGATATTAATTATAATAGTTCATTAGAATATCATGATGATATTATAAAGATCTATGATTTATATATTAATGATCCAAATATTTAAAAATGATTCATAGAAAATATGATTAAATAATCTATTAATAATATGATTCTTGATTCAAAATTTTTTTATGATGAAGATGATGGTGAAATTTAGAGTGAAGATAAAAATGATTACCCTACTGTTGAAGAAATGGAATTGTATGTTACAAGTCATGAAATAGGGATATAAAAGATAATTCTGAATGTGAAAAAGTCAAGGATGAATTTTTAAAGATTTATAAAATGTAAAATGAGCTTAAAAAAGACTTAGTTTAATGGTATAAAGAGTTAAAATAGTTCATAATTGAGTTAAAAAAAGTAAATAATGAGATTACCAAGATCATTTATGAGTCAGATAAGTATAGAGGAATGATTTAAAAGTTGTATTTAGAGTTCTAAGGCATAAGAGTTATTAATTTATCATAACATGATTCTAAATTTTATTATAGGAAGAATGAAAATTACGATTTGACCTCTAATGATCTATGATTTTTGTGAGCCAACGTATGAAACATATATAATGAGGTGGACCTAATGTTGGTTATAGTCATTAGATTCCAAGATATCATCAGACATTTTCCAACTATACA